>JARTUT010000436.1:12673159-15346319 GCA_030674115.1 Micraspis discolor
AAATGCTTAAACTTTTTAACGCAGCTGAATATGGAAGAACGGTATGGGAAAAAGTGTTTCTTTTGATCTCAAAAACCTATGATTAGCGTGTAATTCCGAGACAAGGCCCCGTTGATTAGCCGTCTCGTTCGTGCGATTTGACGCCTCTAGACTATTTTCTTTGGGGCTACGTCAAGTCACTGGTCTATGCCAACAAGCCGACGAAATTGCAAGAGCTCAGATACGATATTGAACACGAAATGTGTGGCTGAGTCATCGAAAATTGGGTCCGGAGAATTGACCGCTGCAAATTGGTTCGTGGTGTCCATATGAACGAAGTCGAGTTTCATTCATAAATGTTATAATTGTACTTTAAGTTAATAATAATGTTTTTAAAATATCTCAAATGGTTTGTGTTTTATTTAGATCAAAGTTGTCAAGTCCCTATTGGAAAAGCCTTTACGTTGGATCGTTGAGGATGGACGCCGCCAGAGTGATAGTACGTTCACCTTTAATTTGATGGCCAAATGGAGGATCAAAATTATGAAGTCGCTTCGGGGAATGATCGTCCTGTTTTTGAGCTGGTGTCTTTAGTGACAGATTCTATTCGCAGCGAGAAACATCTCGTCGTTTCTTTTTACGTCTCAATAGATGGCCTCTTGAAGGAGACGATGCCGACCGTTTTTTATCATAAATTCTGACACGGTCTTTCTCATTGTAATTCTGACAGTTATACATCATGCTACCATCAGTTGATTTTTTCGAAGAAGATTGCTGCACTTCAGCGGCCATTGGAAGATAATTTGGAGTTCTCTCAATCTGTTAATTTTTTCACCTTCAGGTGTAAATAAATTCATCACACCTTTTTAGTTTTTCCAGGTAAGATTTTTTTCAATCATTGAATGCATATCGAGTGAGGATTAATGGAGATGCAACTTAAATAATAGGTGACTATTTATGGAAGTTTAATTCTGAAATTTTCCATCACAGAGTACCCAATGCTTTTTATATCAATAATCACACGGATAACTTCTCAGAAAAGTTATAAAAATTCATTGTTATTCAAACTCAATATTGCGAGGGAATTCACATCTTATTTATGGAAAATATAGGAAGTTAGCTGTAACTTTCAATGATTCTCCTATCAAACATAATTTCTATCCTAAATACTTAGGAGTTAAAATAGATTCATTTTTCAATTACAAGGCTAATTCAGATGATCTGAGCCTAAAACTGAAGACTAGGAATAATATTCCTCAGAAATTAGCTGGATCATCTTGGGGTGCTGATGCTTCCACTCTTCGCACAGCATCTCTAGCCCTAGTCTTTTCTGCAGCTGAGTATTGTTGCTCTGTTTGGTTTAATAGTGCACATACACAAAAAATTGATGCCCAATTGAATACATCCATGAGAATAAATACTGGCACCATAAGATCTACAACGGAGAAGGCTCCATAGAGAATGTTTCTTTAGAGATATAGTTTTGCTCAAGTGCCCATCTTATCTCTACAAACGGATAGTTTTCAGAACCCACGTCCACAATCTCAATATCATATTCATGGGAAAGATAATTCCGCCCTTTCATAGAACAGCAATGTTTGAAATCAGTTTTTCTTACAACATCGCGAAATTTCACAATAGTCATCCTGAATCTTTTTTACGCCTTTCTAAAGCAAACTTTGGAAAGCGTTATACGAAATTTCTCATGGAGTCTTGAATTCTAAGGATGACTGCCTCTCAGTGTTGGTATATCTTGATCGTATAGGTATATGTGCATATTGGCAATGGTTCCTTTTTTTCCACCCATTATTCTTAAAATCATGTATGTGTACACATTCAGTTTCATGGTTGAGAAGATCAGAGAGTCTCTGGACTCCGCCATTTTCTTTTGGGTTGGTATAATTTTTGTTGATATGTATGAATCAGAAATGAAAATAAAGACATTATTATTATTTTTATTATGGTGGAAATGCAATTTTTTCATGAATTTTCAACACCTTCTTTTGAACGAGGCCAAATTTGGAAAAATGTTTCTTTTGCCGTCTAAAATTTATGTTTAAAATTAACGCAGTGGTCAAAGACTCACCCTGTATTTATATTCTGGTGCTTCTTTTTCATTAGAATATTCTTTCTCTACTTGCGTGTCGTCATGCGAATCAGGGTGAAATTCTATAAGTATTGTACGCAATGCAGAGTACAATCCACGTATTAGGTATAACCAGTCGGCCGATGAATTTGTTTGCATGTAATTAGGGTTTCTCAACCAGTATCTAGAGAATTGTATATATTCACGCTATAGCATCGTTCAATAAAAAGCTTGAAAGGCTCTCGATCGCATTCAAAATAACCTGTCGGCCAACTATCGGCCGACTATTAATCTATTGGCTAACTACTATTTGCGCATGCATGACGCAGCTTTACCCGACTAAATAATCGGCCGATAAAAAGACTGTATGAATCAACGTTCAGTAGACGCTTTCGGTACTCATCATTGCAAAAATGAAATTAATATTCGGTATGTGAGAAATGTAAGAAACATCCTTTACCCATGAAGTCGCTACCCTGATCAAAATTACCTTAAAGGAAAACTGCAAAGAGCTTCGGAATTTCCTTAGCTGAGAACTTTCGAGCAGCCAACCATGAAACTTTCAAGGATTGTTGAATGTTCCAATTTGCTAATCAATTAACGAAAAACAAACGCTCTAAATTTCAAAAGTTCAAAGTTTAAACGAATGTTATATAAATGAGTAAATGAAATAAAGGGAATCGGGAAAACCAGACAGAAGACGGAATATCACGAGGAGGAAGGTTTCCGAAAGTATAAAAATAAATGAAAAGTTACCTCATTGAACAACTGATTAAATTAAACCGGGGAGAAAGAGACACTCCTCACTCGAAACGACGCAAAATAATATATTTCAGGAGGATTCTGCCGCTTCCCTTGAAACTGACACGATTTCATTCGGGTGCCTCTCGGCAGCTGGGAATTCAATAAATCGAATGTTTTAATCGGCGTTAATCCTTACACTTGAAAGGATGCAACATATCGTTAAGTGGAAAAATTAAATAAATGTTTTGCTCGATTGTTATACATTTTTAATACGCTCATGTTCCAGTAAAACAGCTTACAATCGTTTTGCGCAAATGTCTGTAATTTTCGAATATGGTACCGAAATGGTCCCAATCGATTTGACTTCCTGATGAAGAATACAAGTATGTCCGTCTGGCCGTCCAACCTATACTACTCTACACTCAAATTTTTTGGGGCGTTGGTAGGGTCATTTGCTACCTTTTCAGTCTTGGAACCTGGGTCCTTAGTATTCGGTTATGGAGGTATGATTTTTTTAATAGGTTTTTCTAAATTACCCAAAATGTACCCTTCGAAGCCCCATAACTTTTTTTGCGTGTGCTTTTACATGCATTTTTTTATTGTATTAAGTCTACATGAGTGTGTGTTTGAAAAAAAAATATTTATTGTTACAGATAACACCACAAAATTAACACGTGGGCCTTTTATTTAAAAAAAAAATTATGAAAGTACGAAAACATCTCTACTCCTATTGAAATTTTAAAAAAAGTTACAGATATTACAAACTTAGTTGTATTTTAAAATGTTCTTTGATTTATAACGTTGCTAACCATATGCTATTTACGTAAGTCAATAAAAAAAATAATACTGCAAATAAGGTTTTAGTCAGAAGAGTGAAGAAAGTCGCACTTAAATAAAAGTACGGATTTCGACACAACACAGCGAGCAAGGAAATTTTACCTGCCCGTTTCAGACGCGTGTGAATTATTATTACTATTTCCGTCCTTAGATTGGATTGGGTTAGTCGCCGCTGACTTGACCCTACCGTCATTCGAGATTTAACTGTCTCTGCTATTGGAAGTGTCTGTGCCGCGTTGTTCAGTTTTTTAAATTAGTATTTTTTTGTTTTTGTTACTTTTATCGACTTTTTGCTACTGTTGTTTTGATTTTGGTTGTTGATATGCCTACTTTCACCAACAGTGAGTATGCTGATATGGTGATGGCATATGGCAAGGCCGATGGTGTTGCTCGTGCAGCTCAAAGGATTTATCGAGCCAAATTTCCTGATCGAAGATTACCCCACCACGAAATATTCTCGACGACTTATCGACGATTAAGAGAGACTGGAAACTTAAATTTTCAAGAACCACGTAACATTCTCAGGAGGGCATCTGAAATTAGATTTCCTGAATAACTCCTAGGATATTTACTTGAAATATATTCGAATTAGTTTGAAACAAATAGTTCAGTTCGCGTTTAAGGAACAATTGAAGACGTTGAGGCGTCGGTTCGTCAAAACACGTCTTTATCCATCCGAAAGCGATACCAAGCGTTGAACATCAAAAAATGGTCTTTACATTCGATTTGAAAGAAAGACTTACATCTAAAAGCCAATAAATTTCAATTGGTTCAAGAATTGAAGGATGTTGGCTATGCTAATCGACTGAATTTCACGAACGAAATGCTGCAGCGATTAAACAACTTTAAAAGCATACTGGTTAGTGACGAAGCAAAGTTTCACCTGAATGATCAGCAGAATTGTCGGTACTGGACAGTGGAGAATCCGAGACGAAAGTATGAACTACCCCTGCAGAGCCCAAAGGTCGTGGTGGAATCAAAAACATATATTTTGAATTGAAAATAAGCACTCTTGCGTTCCATTTATAATTATTTGGATTATTTGGTCGAGATATATTTTTTCAGGAATTCTCTTGAGGACTTATGTCAACTCCTGAGGTTATTCATACGAGTTCCAAGTTTCAAATTGATCAGATAGATATTGTATCAGATATTGAGACAAACATATTTCAGTTGCGCATAACTGGTGAAGTAATCTTTTGAAAAATTGACACGAGGCATCATCACTGTTGACGTGTAATTTTGCCGTTCGTGGCCACAAAGATACTGCAGATAGCAGAGATTCAAGCTCCAAAGAAAACTTCTTGAAAAAGGTTTAGTTATTAGGGAAATTCAACCCGATTTCACAAGAATTATTTAAAATAACAGAAGGCCAGATGAAGTATTTATGTCCAAATATCCAAAATTAGTTCATTTCTGTCTAGGTCGTAGAAAGTAAAGATTGCACTGACAAATGAAATAAATGCCGCCCCATTCTTATATATTATATTCGATACCGCTCATTTAAAAGATTGGTCACATGTGTGAACGGTAATGGGACCCCCAAGGCACTTGCCATTAATGATACATTTTTAGGATTTCATTGTTATAAGGTTCAAGCTGCTTTAGCTGTCCTAGAAAATGATCAAATCCGTGTCAATTATTGGTTCATTGAAACGTCCCCATTCACCTCAAGCTCATGAAAAGAGCTCCGAATTATTCATCTGAAACTATGCATTTTTCGTAAAATCGGAAAAGAAATGTGAAAAAGTCCGACAGAAATTTCTAGACTCGAGTGTTCCGATCAGGATCGGTCGGACCAATTGATTAAGTTTCAGTTGGTGGAAAATTTATCGAAATTGTACATTCACGGTGCAATATTCGTGGTCCTAAAGAGTTGAATTTAAAAGAGTCATTTAGAGATTTCAGAAGATTCGAATCCGAGGAATAATCGCTTTTGTGTTAGTTTAGTTAAAGCATTGAGTATATTTATACTCAATGATTAAAGTTAAAATTAACGCAGTAGTCAGACTCACTCCGTATATGGAGATTCCCCAGCTGAGGGCACGGTCGTCGCTTTCAGTTTCAAATCTGAACCGATTCAACCCCCGGTTGAAAGAAGGGAATTTAATTAAGTGAAATTACCCCGCTTGTACTTTAATTATGTTAGTATCAGAGTTTTTACGGGATGTGCCCCCCCTAGCCGTTTGCGCTTATTTTCGACGCGATCAAAAGGTGTCGCCGCTTGCTGGGGTGCCCTGCAGGGAATGCAACTTCCGGCCGGAGGTCCCTCTGAAGTCGTCCACGAAGGAAGAAAGACCAATTAAAGAGATAAGTAGTTGGAAGCAACAATTTAAAAATGTAATAAAACTGCTGCTAGGATAAGAATTTGAGGGCGCAAATGAATCCTCCGAAGACCTCTTGAATGGCCTCGATGAAAAAGATTTCTCTTGGATATATTCTCTTCACCACGGCACGTTCGCAGAGGGAATATGGGCAAACAGTTAATGAAAAGAATTCATCTTGATTGCTTTCTGAATTATCTTTCGCTTTTCAACTCTTAGTTGGCTCTAGTCGACGCAGTTACAGTTTTTCATTATGATTTACCTTATCTGTATACACATTTCTTCCATTGATTGAAAGGACGTACTTTCTGTTTGATGGTCACACTGAATGTAGAGATACGGATAATACGATATGGACAGTTTGCGAAAACTTCTCATTTTTGATCGAACCAATATTGAGCTATATCGCCTTAGTTACCATATGCCATAACACTCTCATATTTCCCAAGGGAAACATGAAATGTCAAATCATATTTTATTTCTTTATTTAGTCACAAAATGGAAACTCCACTAAAAGTATTTCCACCAGATGCAAAGAAAAAAGAAATATCTTGTTCATAATTATTCGTCGACGAGACTTACAGTTTTCTTGACAACATTCCGTGCAGCAGCAGTCTCGGACGATTCTCCCAAAACGGTCTTCAAAGATTGTGATGCTGCAGATGGCTCTCCCTCCACACCTGCTATCATCAAATTTTGTGCAGCATACTGTCAGCCAGATAGCCTTCTACAACAGACGAGCTTCTCCAACCACCGTCTCTTGAGTGTTGTCATTGAGGCTGCCGCATCGACAACCAATGTTCGTCTTCCACAATGGCCTGTATACGTTTCCGGATTATCTTAACCCAACCATTCTGAAACCTTACTCGGAATTTTTCCGAAGGTATTTTTGCCGACAGGCTGAAGTACACTTTGTTGCGATATTCTCGCAACAAATGTGCTATTCTTCCGTATAACATGCCAACTTCCACAATTCAAGTTGAATGTTTCTCAGTGGAACATCCCTAGTGAATTTAGACTAGCGCTACACCTTCAGATATCGACATGCTCATCGGTGCCGGTCTATATTATGAGTTACTTTCCCAAGGCAGTTTTTCTCTTGGTAAAAATCTACCTACTCTTATCAACACCCATTTGGGATGGGTTGTTGGAAGTTCATTTCCATCTCAGCACCAGACGCAAGCTCAGAAATCTCTGTTGAGTGTAGCTCGAAATGAACACAGCAGCATTTCTCTGCTGTCTCGAGAATCGGAGGAATCGGAACTTGAGCAGCAAGTCTCTAGATCCTGGAAGCTAGAAGATGTTTCGAAGGCTATGCCTCTCTCTCAAGTTGATGAAGCTGCAGAAACATCGTCCATCAATACAACCAAGGACTCAATGGATGGCAGGTTTCAACCATTAAAACCGTTAAAATCTCTAAAGGATAATCTGAAACTTGGAGAGTCCTTCGCCATAGCTCGAAAAAGGTTTGGCAACCTAGAAAAAAGATTTTTAAAAGATCTCCAATACTATGCACAGTATAAACAGAACCGTCAAAAATGTTATCACTCTGTTCCTGATCTCAAAATAGGATCCTTGGTTCTTCTGAAGGACGAGGATACCCCACCACTAAAATGGCCTTTAGCTAGGGTATTGGAAGTTTTCCCAGGAAGAGATAAAAAAATAAGAGTAGTAAAGCTGAAAACATATCAGAAGAATCTGAAAATTAGGCTCACTTCTCCTATTGGACAACCCGTATCGTTTCCTATGAACTGTGATTCTCTTGCTTTTTCGTTAGTTCATTGCTTTCTTCTCCCCTTTTATTTTTTTTTATAGTTGTTTTTTATTGGCACGATTCTTGTTGAAGCTAGAAAACTTCAACAGGCGGGAGTATGTTGCGATATTCTCCCAACAAAGGACCGTTCTTGGAATTTGGGGTAGCGGCCGTTACTTCCAAGAATGCCTTCTGTCGGGCTGAATTTTGGAAATCCCTAAACTAAGCTACCTGTACGGCCTCTCTCAATTATTCAAATTCATTCTCTCTCTGGACTCTCTCATGTACAGTACTACAAGTAAGTTCTCTTTTACCAATTTTACTTTCACGAGTCTATAACGGCACTCAGAACTACAAGTTCCTCTAAAGATCTCTCAAAATAATCTGTTTTTGGGTCAGTTGGCTACCCTAGTTCATGTGTATGTGAATTACTCAGTTGAAATTCTCTACGTAAAAGAAAAAGGTTATGAATTGTGAACCTGTGACGCAATTACATATCGCCAAGGCACAATTCATCAGTGGAAGTTTGAGAAGCTTTATCCAAAGTGCCCGCACCTTATTCTGAGAAATCTACCCTCGACGATTGAAGCAGAGCTGTGGTGAACTCCAAACAACAAACTCCTAAAAACTCTTTCTGTGAGTGTAAACTCAAGTGCCGAACATTGTGTAATTATTCTTATCTGTGAATACATAATTCTGTTATAACTAAAAACTTTTTTTTATTCACCTTGCAAACATCTTTTCTACCAAAGATAATTTTTGGATCTATTGTTATAGTATAACCAGCGACTCAGGAAGTGCGCTGCCCTTCATTAAGCGGGTGATTATTATTATTTCTAATTTTGACCCCGCACACACTTCTTATTCCTATGAGCTACCAAGAACCTAAGAACGCCTTGCGGACGAATACTCCCTCACCAAACGAGCAACAACCAGATATTCTTCATCAATTATAGTGAATATTCTGTTTATATCATTCTTAGTCTTTGAGACTTTGATTATGATTACCGACCCACGATCTTCGATATCTGAAGATAGCATATTCACCAGCTCTTGTGTTCTGCAGGCGCCAACAGAGGAAATCAAAATGAAACTTTTACTTTATACATCATTAGGAGCTTCACTCAATAATGTCTTGGGCTGCTCCCGGGACAACACTGCTGAGTTTTCAGGAACGTATCCTTTATTTTTGTTCTCAACAAATGCTTCGTCTTCATCGAATAATTTGACATTAGCTTTTTCCTTCAAATGTAGCACAGATCTTAACATCGATGGTTTTTTCCATAATGTGTTTGGAGAATATTTCTGCGACTGGAGATCGAGTGAATTAATCATACATCAAGAATAACAAGAATCAGAGCAACATAGCAAATCTTGGTAATTCTTCTTCTTCTATACGTGCCATCTCCTCTAAGAAGGTTGGCTATCATCATGGCCATTTTTATCTTTTATCAACTCCACAGAGCTACTGTTGTACCACTGCCTTAGGTTGTTCAACCAGGAGATGCGTCTTCTTTCTACACTTCTTTTACCCTGCATAATTGTCACCCAGCTTATTTTGAGGATTCTTCGATATGTCCACATCTCGAATGCTTCCAGCTGGTCAGTGTCGCACTTTTTAAGCGTCCATGCTTTCATTCCATATAGTAATACTGGAAATACGTAGCATTTCAGCATTGTGATTTTGAGATGTAAACTAAGATCTGTTCTGATTAATTTATCCTCATTTTATTAAACACTGTTTTAGCTATTCCGATTCTTGATCTTATTTCCTGGGAACAATCATTATTGTTGGTCACAATTGTCCCCAAGTACTTGTATTTGCATACTTTTTCTACTGGCTCCCTTTTGATCCATAGTGTCTCTCGCTGTTGTTGGTGTTTTGTGATTGTCATGAATTTAGTATTTTTGGTGTTAAGTGTGAGCCCCCTTTCTTCACTGATCCGTACTGCTAGATCTATTAGCCTTTGAAGTTCTTCTAGGGTTTCTGATATCAGTACTGTGTAATCTGCATATCTCACTCCTGTTGTTTTCTGATTTTCCATTGCTTCTTGTACTATATCTTCCGAATACAAATTGAAGAGTAAAGGTGAGAGCACGCATCCTTGTCTTACTCCACGTTTTATTTTTATCTCTTCTGATAGTTCTTTTTGCACAGAAACCCTGGCAGGCGGATTAAAATAGAGACATGTTATTATTCGGATATAATTCCTATCTATGTTTTCATCTCTAACAAAATATGACCGCTCACACCGCCACCAATTTTTTTCCACTCCTGAAAGCATTCGCACTCTTTACTGTAGGCAGCTTGAGATTTGGCCGGAACCAAAGATACACAGGCCTTTGCCGATTGAGTTTCGACGTAGTTCGACCGTTTTTCAAAAATAAAAATTATTCGAAAAAGGTCTGAAGGTGTATTCGTGAACAGAGTGCTTCGCCATTTTCTCCTAAATAAACTAAGTAGGTCCGATTCTAACATAGAGTATCATAAGTTGGATCGGAGCTCGGAGAGGGCAATTAATTCGCGCGAAAATCGAGTTGAAAATGCCGATTTTGAAACGAATAGTTGAGGTACTTTTCTTTCGATTCATGAACCGTGAGTGGTCTCTAGAGATTCGGAATCTCCCGTAGATTCTTATTCGAGCACTTGGAAGGCGTGAAGAATCTTCCACCGCCGATATCGAGCGAAAAATTGATGCCGGATTTTCGAAATTGGAGCTCGCGTTCGGCTATCATCGGAATCGTATCAGAAAATTACCGAATTTGGAATGAAGAATTCACGGCCTTATCTCGCTACTTGGATATGAAAATTGGTACTCAGAGATTGGATTCGTGGTCACTTCTCCTATTGATTTCACCACGGGAAATATGAATACATTTCCCTCGGTTGTCTATACATCCCTCGGGCTCCGCCCTCGGGATGTAACTTTCATACTTTTTTTACACTCTTCATATTTCCCTAGTTGTAATAATAGCTATTGTTTGTCAGGCCAGAAGTGAAAATTGTTGATGATATGAATATACGATATGATATTGACATCGTTCAATGCAGAATAAAATGCTTTGATTGCAATTTCTAACCTCTCCTGCCACAGGCGTGAATGCAAGGAGCTCGTGTGGCTATTACAACTCGAAATGACAGAACCACGACTATGCATTCGAAGGCGTCTGTCAAAAACTGAAGCCGCATTATCCTGTTTCCCTATGAAATAGCTCCCCTCGCTTTATCGCCTCAACAACATGTTTTACAACTTGTTGCCCCATTGTACTTCAGTTGTTATCCGATAGTCGTATCCCTCATTTGCATCCTACGTCATCGGATTTCTCCAATAAGCTACTGAATCATTCGGCTCATTCATTCCAGGTTATCAGAACTGTTAGTGATATCTGACATCGTGAATTACCTAGAGTTGATGGTTCCGATAATTGATTTGGTGAATTGCTTCAAGCCAATTACGTCAAATGTGAGATTATTTTGATGTTGCGTTAGCTGTGCTACTAATGATTATTTCCATGAATAAAAATACACAATATACTTCAGAAGTAACCGAAATAACTTTGTCTACGCGGCTGGTAAAGTGTTCAGAACGACTTAGCCCGGCCCAGCGTTTAAATTGTTCAACTTTATTACGAAAATGGGCGTTCTCCGATTAATGTGTATCGGGCACATGGAGCGTCTTACGATCCACATAATCGGCCTACCAAACGCACAATTCGCTCTACCATCACAAAATTCAACTCAATATTCGAGATTGGATAATACTCGAACAAATGGACAACATCCAGCTCGTAGTGAAGAGAATATAGCGACGGTAGAAAAGAGTGTACGTGATGACCCTGAATTCGTCGCAGTTCTTGTTATATAGTATAATTTTGGAGCACCTGTATATGCATCTTATTTTCGCATCGCATGAACGCGATTGTTTTTTGTACATATGTAGATAAGAACATGTGAGAATTATGTATTTGAGTTCGATGATTATTATTTCACTAGCATTGTACCATTAGGCGTTGAGAATAAAGTGTAAAATAAAATTGTTATATTTATTGATATTACGATTTTGTAATTAAAATATTGCTCGCACAATCGAGAGACAGTTCTCAACAGCTTGGCCTTTCGTATTCAACGACTTGACGGATTTTACGTAAAGATCTTTCTTTGAAAGCTTACAAAATTCACTTAGTTCAAGAACTGAAGCCAAACGACCCTTCGAATCATTTAAGTTTTAGTCGTTGCGCGATCCACTCTTTTCGATAAAAGTTTCGTTCACTGATGAGGCCCATTTTTTACTTAATGGGTTCGTGAACAAACGAATCTGGGGTGATGAACAACCCGAAGAGTCTGAAGAATTGCCGTTAAACCCAGAAAAAAAACCACTGTTCAGTGTGGTTCATGAGCCGGTGGAATAATTGGTCCATATTTCTTCAAAACAGAGGACATCCGGGATGCTACTGTGAATGGTGACCGTTATCGCATCAAGATGCCACACAGCCCGTGAAGTCATAGCTTTACTACGAGAGCATTTCACGCTTCGGACCAGTGAATTGGCCGGCTAGATCATGTGACATCACATCTCTTGATTTTTTCATTGGGGCTATGAGCAGTCCAAAGTCCACATGGACAAGCCGGCTACGATTAAGGTATTGGAGGCCAATATTATCGGAGAAATATCGCCCGAAATACTCACACGCGTCATCGAATATTGGAACTATCGAATGGATCATGTTAACCGTAGTCAAACCCAGCATTTAAAAGAAATTATCTTAAAAAAATATTTGTGAAGAGTGGTTCTTTTATTTGTTGATAAAGAATATAAAATGAAGTTGTTTTTATTAATAATTTTTTTATTTAAAAAAGAAGTACCTCTAGATGAATAGAATTGATAACTCGTGTTTTAATCTGAGCCGCTCCTGATCACACAAGCATAAAAACCGTGCCTACATTCATTCAGCATCAAGTATGTCGCTGATCAAAAGCTATGAATATCCCAGAATTACAGGCATTAATTGGGTGTACGCAAAAAATTACGTAAAGTTAGCACCTGGCCGTTCGCATTTTTCAACAACAATTCAAGTGATCCAGAATGGCGTTTTTAATTTACTGCACCTTGTCATGTTTAGCAACAATTTATTGTAAAAAAGTAGGAGCAAACTTGAAAGCGAAATAAATGGTTGGCTGCGTAGTGTACTCGATACTGCCGACACACTGGTTCAATCAAGACTGAATTTACGACTTAAAGGTAGCTTGGTATGAAGATGGCAAGTCTAGATGTAAGACCTCAAGTCAACACTTGCTCTCGTTTCTTCAATATTCTGATACCTCTGGTAACAACAAAATTCATTCATGTAATTTTGGCTTAGAGCTATTAGATAACAAGGATTTTTTTGATTGAGATTACACTTGGGTTATGCTACTTAATTTTTTTCATATCAACCGATAATGGGACGAATTTCACACATTTGAGTAAGTGTATGGGATATTATGAGGAAATAAGGCAAAGCTAATCTGATTTCCTCTTCGACATCAAAAATTGATCCAAAATGAATTGCTAAGGATGAAGCGAAGTAAGAATCTGACAAAGTCCTTCAAATTCGTTTCTTGCAGACCTTCCAGAGATGAACCAAAATCAGAAAGTCCACTTCTTTTATTTATAACTTTTTAATCAATGGAAGAGAATGGATGTAATATTGATAAACGATTTATTCAATACGAGACAATTATGTAGATCATTCAACACTATACTACATCGTCCAATGAAATCGCTCAATTTTTGAAAACGGACCAATAGAAACAAACTGTATCTGAAAACACTCAACCTCACAGTGTTTTCACTTTTAGAAATTTGTTTTTATCAAATGCCTAATTTGTATAGGAATATTAATACGTCCGGATAGCTTTGGCCGTTGGTGGAAGTAGCGGTCGCCATGGTTACGATAAACAAGCAGTTAGCGATAACTTCAACAGCACATTTGGCAATTCTGTCAGTTTATTTTCGTATTTTACCATAAAGTAGATAAAAATGAAACGTTTTGGGGCTTGTAATATTACTTTAATCGAGGAAAGTGTGAAGAAAACTGTACCGCTTAATACAGTGAAGTCAAGATCCTACATTTGGAAACAATTTGAAGAATTCTGTGCTGCCCGGGAATACCTTGTAAATGAAAAAACAAGTTTGTCAGAGCCCAATAATATTATGCTAGACTGGGCTTTCAATATGAAGAAAAGAGATGGATCAGACTACAAGGAAAGTGTCGTAAAAACCTTGTGAAATAATACTGCCAAACAGCTGCAGGAAAAATTCTATTCCGAATGGGGCGTTAGGTTCGATCCATTCACAGACGTGGCTTTTAAAACGGCGTGGGAGGCACGAAATGCCAAGAGGCGTATTTTGCAAGTGAACCCTGAAAAAAGAAAAGTTATTGCCGAGGCGCTGTCTTTGGAGCAACACAAAAAGATGGTCAACTTATGTAAAGAAGATAATCCAGACGGTTTGAACAGAAAATTTTATTTTATTGCTGCATTGGAACTTGCTTGGTGCGGAGGAGAGGGTTCATCATGCCTAATTTCGCATTTCCAATTCGAAATTAAAAACGATGGTAATCCCACGGGCCGAATTGCCTACAATCCGATATTTTCTAAAACAAGACAAGGTGGTGCCCAAAAATGTGCGGAAACGAAATGGCTGACTCCCAATATTGAAGAAGATATTTGCCCGGTGAGGTTATATAAGCTACTTGTATCCAAAAGAACTGCAAACATAACCACTGAAAGACTATTCCTTACTCCACATAAGAATTGGAAATATGGTTCATGGTTCAAAAACTCCCCAGTCGGTCCCAATACGATAGCTAAATGGACAAAAGAATCGGCAGAACTCATTGGCATCAACACAACCAAGTCGAAGATAACCAACCACTCGCATCGAGCTACTGCTGTCAGCCAATTAGCCAAAGCAGGGATTGGCGAGGAACAGCTGATAAAGATAACAGGCCATTCTTCTGCAGCGTCAGTGAAACCGTATCTCCCACTGGACCAACAACATCACAAAAAAATAATCACAGCCATAAGGAATGGAAAAAATGTCCTTCAAGAAACAACATGAATAATTTGTTGTTATGCTTCTATCAGGTTATTTTTGAATAAAAAACTATTTTTTATTTCGTTTGATTCATATTGTTGCATGATCTTTCCAAATACCACACGAGATTCGAATTTTAGTGAATTTTAAAGCCGATCATGCAGTGCGTTGTGGTGCATGCTTGGGCCTATAAGCTAAAGTACCTTATTCTTCGAAATAATTCACTACACAATAAATAGTGCCGCTTGATGGCACGTAACTTTCTTAACAATACAGTAATCGACCATTGATTTTGATAGAATCTTTTGAGTTTGAATATTACAGGTGAAAATGCAATTTTTTTATGAGATTTCAACACCCTATATCTTTTGAACGGGGCCAAATTTGGAAAGATTGTTATGAAAAAATGTGTTTTTTGACGTCAAGAATCCTTGGTAAAAAAAAACGCATCGGTCAAAGACTCACCCAGTATATTAACAATACCTTATACATATTTTATCAGTGAACAACATTCAACTTTTTTTGCATTTCTCTGACTCACGTTAACAACATTGTCATGCAAAAATTGCTACAAATAGGCCATGACTGTTCAATTATGAGAAGAAATCAGTCTGTGTGTCACTGGTTATTATCTATCATGCCGATATTCGATGTATGTCAAAAATATTCAATAATAAATATAATATTTACCATGGTCGAAGAGAAATGTTGTCTTGGCTAGTGCGTGTGCAGCTGATGGGAGGCCTGGCATCGAAAAACCATACCCGCCTCCCCCACCGCCAAAACCGCCTCCAAACAGGTGACCTACTGGGAAAAATAGTTCATTTACCAATATGCTCGAGTTCAGTATCGATACGTAGTCATTCAGAAATAATATTAGGTGTACAAATAAGTTTCCGCGGTTTTTTATAAAAAATTAGGAATTTATTGTAAAGGAAAAGTACATTACGTTTTATTCAAAGTATTTTCCATCATTTGCCACTACTTTTCCCCATCTTTCTGGCAACATTCGGATACCCCGTCGAAAAAACTCTTCATCTTTTGACGCTATCCACAAATCTACCCAATCTTTGGTGTCTTTATATGATGTGAAGCGCTGCTCAGACAGACCATGTGCCATCGACCGGAACAGATGATAATCAGAAGGGGCTAAGTCTGGTGAATACGGCGGGTGGGGTAAAACTTCCCAGTTGAGTGTTTCCAAGTATGTTTTTACCGGCGCCGCAACATGTGGACGAGCAAAATCGTGTAAAAGAATAATTTTGTCGTATCTGGAGTAGTAATGGGCGCGTTTTTCCTTAAGTGCCCGACTCAATCTCATCAATTGTGTTCGGTAGAGAGGTCCAGTAATGGTTTCGCTTGGTTTCAGCAATTTATAATACACGACACCAAGCTGATCCCACCAAATACACAGCATGAGTTTTTTCCATGAATATTCGGCTTAGCTGTCGATGTTGATGGTTCGCCGGACTTAACCCATGACTTTCTCTTCTTTGGATTATCGTAGTGAATCAATTTTTCGTCACCAGTGACTATACGATGCAAAAAACTCTTTTTTTTATTCCTGGCAAGCAGCATTTCACTCATGCATAATCGGCGTTCAACGTCTCTCGGCTTTAGTTCATATGGAACCCAATTTCCTTGTTTTTGAATCATTCCTAACGATTTTAAACGATGTGAAATTAATTGCTTGTTGAGTCACTTGTAGAGTAAGTGCAAGTTCTTTTTGCGTTTGGGACGAATCTTCCTCCAATAGTGCTTCTAATTCCATGTCTTCGTACACTTTCGGCCTTCCACTGCGTTCTTTGTCTTTAACGTCACCGTTCACCGTTTTGAAACCATTCCTGACAACTTCTCTCACTTAAAGCAGCTTCACCATAGGCTTCTAGAAGCAATCGATGCGCCTCAGCTGCAGATTTTTTCACATTAAAGAAGTAACACAAAAGTTCCCGCAAATGATGCTTATTCGGAATAAAACTTGACATTTTTGCACGAAAAAAATTACGTGATGCTGATACGGAATCACTAGTACTTTAAGGTTATGGTGTTGCCAGATGACTAAACTTGGGATGTTACGTTTTACATCTGACAATTTCTCCATAACCTTCTAGTGGGGCCATCTTTTGACAAACCGCGGAAACTTATTTGTACACCTAATAATAAAGAGATAAATTCCTCATAGGTATACAGGGTGTCCAGGAAAATATCGGAGATTTCTCGGATTCAAATAGAACATTAAAAAATAAGATGACAAGTTTCCATAAATTTTTTTCCTGACGGCCCTCCCTACGGAGATACGGCCACCTAAAAGACGCCACTGGTAATCAATTTTCTTGAATAACTTTTAAACTATTTAAAATAATTTAATAAAATATAATACGATAAACAGTAGAAAGGAGTTCTTAAAATACTGCCCTTCAAACATAATCAGGTTGTTTAGTTTATCAGGGGCGGACTAGGTTGTCCATTTTATTGCTTATATTTTTTATACCTTGTATGATAAGGAGTTGAAAGATTAAATTTGAGTACTTTGAACATTAAATTAAAAAAAATAATATTGTTTATTGTCGATAAAATCAACCGTTTTCGAGAAAAAAAAATTAAAGAATTATTATGTTATTATGTTTTATTATTATTAAAAACAAATAGTTTTCACTGTTTTTACAAACGCAATGAAATGAATAAATACCTTGCATTAACATTTTAAATTTTGTTGGCACGTTGATACTTTATTGAAGTTTGAATATCTTGGTAAATTTAATTTGATAATGGGATACACATTTAGTGATTATGCAGATATGCATCTTATGTACGGTCTTGCATCTTGCAATGCATATGAATCAAGAAGGTTGTGTGAAGAAAGATATCTTAATCGCAATATTCCAAATAAGAAAACATTTCAGCGACTTGACCTACGTCTAAGATGGGCGATTCCCAATTAATAAGGTATTGATGCTGGTGCGAGAGGAACAGTACTGACGGTGAAATTGTAGGAAAATATTTTGGATACTGTAGCTGATACTCCTTCAATAAGCACTCGAAGATTGACTGCGCAGCTTGATGTGTCAAAAACAACAATTGCTGAAGTACTTACAAATCAGTTGTTATACCCTTATCGTCTGTAAAAAGTGCATCAACTAATTCTGAAGGTTTTCTTCGAAGGATCCAGTTTGCAAACAGGCTGTTACATCAGCAACGAACAAACTTAAACTTCATTAAGACAATTCTTGAAGTAGGGTTTACCAAAAATAGTATCATAAATTTACATAACTCGCATGTATGGGCTGATGAAAACTATCATGCCACTATTGTTCATGATTACCAACATCAGTTCCAATCAATTAATGTTTGGGCAGGAATAATCGACAATTTTTTGATTGGAGCATAAGTATTGCCGCCACGAATGAATGGTGAACTTTATTCACAGTTCCTTCAGAACTCTTTTCTGGATGCAATAGAGCATTTGCTCGTCAAAGCATGTATTTTGTCAATGATGGAGCCCCAACTCACTTTAACGTTAAGGTACGGGACCACCTGAATAACGTCTACCGAAACCGTCCCATTGCCTGGCCTCCACGGACTCCAGACCTAGCTCCAATGGATTTTCACCTGTGGGGTCATCTCAAAGCCTTAGATTGATTCTAGGGAGGAACTCTTACAGACAATCACATTTCATTGTGATGCGATAAGGAACAATGCTGGGTTGTTGTGGCGAGTACAGAAGTCCTCTATTCGTGTATCAGTGTTCACGGAGCACATGTTGAACCCGCCTATGAAGTTTTTATTTCATTATTCCTAATTAGTGTATTTAGGTTCAATCGTTGCAAGCTCAGGATCAACACAAATTTTCCAATTTGAAATAACTAATTCTGGGAGTTATGTATTAGAAATGTGTAAATATGTTTAAAAATACTGTATTGATTACTTTTCGTGTACATTATTTTTTAGGTGGGTTTTTAATAATTCTTAGAAAAACATGGCTTTATTTTATGAAAATAATTTTTGTTAAGGTGACTTTCTGGAACAAAACTGCATTTTTTCTAAATATAGTAATTTTGTCGGATTGAATAACCTGAACTTAAAGTTTCTGTTACTTGAATGTCTTTCGTATAACACTTTGCTGCTGATAAAAAATTTGAAATCATGATTCCTCTTCGATAAATACATTAATTCATTAAAATTTATGTTTTTTTTTGAAAACGGTTATATTTATCGACAATGAACAAGAGAACCTTTTCTTCAGCCTAATATTCAAAGTTTTCAAATTTATTTTTTTAACACCTTATCATATTGAAAAGGTAAGCAATAAAATGTACAACCAAGTCCGCCCCTGATAAACTAAACTAGCTATTTAAGTTTTAAGGGCAGTATTTCGAGTACTACTGTATATTATCTTTTCATTAAATTTTATCAGGTAGTTTAAAATTCATCCAACAAAAATTGATTACCAGTGGCGTCCGTTAGGGGACCGTACCTCCGTAGGGAGGGTCTGAATCTGAATCCGAGAGATCTCCCACATTTTCCTGGACACCCTGTATAATGCAAAAAATATTCCATTATCCATTTATTATTGCTAATCAGCACAAATTTGATTATTTTAATCTTTTAACTCAATTCCAAGCGCAAGTTGTGAATGTGGATATGCACAATCAACAAATCAATAATTGTTCCATATACAGGGTCTTTCACGAGGAACCTCACCCATATTTATACGGGAAACTACTGAACGTATTTTCATGAAATTCAGCACTTATAAGTATTTCACGATGCTGATGAAATCTAAAATATTTTCAAGGCATGAGCACCTCCGACTTTTCCGGAAATGATGTCAACTTGTGCGTTGTGAGTGTATGCATCACACCCTTGCCCTAAAGTGGATATTTTCTGAGTTATTCACAAAAAACTGTTTTTCATCTTGAATTTTCAGCTAACTTCAAGTTACTATTAGGAGAACCATGGCAAACTCTCGCAGTTATAACTAGAGAAGATGCTCAAAGTTTTGACCGTTAATTTTTAGACATTTATTCGTAAGTCTCAGGAGTGCTTAGTGCGTTCCTCTTCTTATTTCATCGGGAGGAAGAGATCTGCAGAAGTGTTTAAAAACCAAATTGAGTTTCAAAACTATTAATCTAAAAATCTAAACAAACCTGAACGTATTTCTGACTCGTTGTATGCAGTCCTCTTTATCAGTCACGGGAGTTGAGTAGACAATATTTTTTATCCTACCCCAAACATAATAGTCTAAAGGAGTTAAATCGGGAGAACGTGGTTGCCTAAGATGGACCATTGTTTGCCAATCATCGATCTTCAAAAAGCCTGTATAGGATATTTGACACATTGAGTGAATTGTGTGGAGGCACGCCATCTTGTTGATACCTTAAGTCATTATGGTTTTGTACTTCTGTACTGTATTCTTTAAATAATGCAACCATGTGTAGTGTTCTATCTCACCAGTTAAAGTCCCATTAGAAATGTGAACATTATTTTTGATGGCGCAAAAAACATTGAAACTCCAGGTCTCTTGAAAGTTCCATTGTCTGAAGTGGTGGTTGTTCTCTTCATCCCAATAATGACTGTTATGCCTATTGAAAGAACCATTCTTTGTGAATTTAGATTCATCTGTCCAAATTATACAGTCCAGAAAGTTTTCATTCTCTTGAAATCGAATCATCATAGCTTCGCAAAACTCTGTTCTCCTGACGAAATCAGTTTCCTTCAAATGCTGTACCCTATTGAATTTATATGGGTGCATTTTATATTTTTTAATATTCTCCAAACACTCGATTGAGATGATCCCAGAGCAATCTCGGCATCTTTGAGAGAATTTTGAGGATTCACACGAAAATATGCAAGAACTGTAATTTCGTTGTTCTCATCTTCTACCACATTTTTTTCTCTGTGTATAGTTTTCTTAACGAAAGATCCGACATTTCTCAAGTTTGTCATGGTTCTGTTAATGGTATCTCTCGTTTGTCTGGGTCGGTCAGGAAACCTCTCAATGAACAGTCGAATCGTTCTATCTACTTTATTACATTCTCCATGAAGGAGAATGAGATTTAAATAATCTTCATTGGTAAAATTAGGCATAGTGATCGATTTTATAACTTAATACGAATTATCACCAAATTAATAGTAAACACAAAATGCTACTGAATAAATAGGAATTTGGCAGATGTAATTAATGATAACTATCATTAAAAAAAAAAAAGAATGTAAAACATGGTAAATTTTTGCATATGGTTCATAAGGAATTATTTATTTATCACTGGAGAGAAAACCGATGGCCGATTGGTTGAAATAAAGAGGTTTCCGATACAAATTCGAATCCAAATTCGCCATCTATTTAGGAACAACCTGTAACCTTTTCCTCTTGCATATTAGGGTAGTAAAATCTAAAACATGGTTTGAGTAACAGTTCCTGAAAATTTCATCTTTTTGGCGTGAAGGGAAAAGAAATAGCTGAAAATTCAAGATGAAAAACAGTTTTTTGTGAATAACTCAGAAAATATCCACTTTAGGGCAAGGGTGTGATGCATATACTCACATTATTTTTTAACGTAGATTCAAAATCTGCCATAAAAAAGGTGGTTTTAATTTGAAAAAATTGATTTTTCACGATTTTGTCATCCCTAACTTTGAAAGCGATTTTTTCACCCCCTGTATCATGAATCGATTTCGATTTTAAAGGTGGATATATCAATCTTACATCTTGAAAAATCCCAAAAATAAAAATTTTCCATCCAAAAACCTCGAAGTTATTCTTGTTTCAGCGGAGCTCTATTTTCGATTTTTTTTTTCGAATTTTCCCGCTCAGAGAGAATTTTCCAACCAAAACTGAAAAATGTTACATCAACGTAACTTGAAATTTTCTAAGGAATCTATTTCTGCAATAAAAAAATGTGTTTTAATTTGAAAAACGGAAGTTGACGTCATTTCCGGAGAAACCGGAGGTGTTCATGCTTTGAAAATATTTTAGATTTCATCAGCATCGTGAAATACTTATAAGTGCTGAATTTCATGAAAATACGTCAGTAGAAATCGGGAATCGTAGAAATATGGGTGAGGTTCCTCGTGAAAGACCCTGTATAAATTTCAAGATGGTTTTAGGGCTATTCACGATGTTTCCGATTCTTTATTGGAATGGGTTATAAATTTCAAATATATTTGATACGTGGTTTTTGTATTCAGTTCTTTTTTTCTGCTTTTGCCTTTTTATTTTCAGATAGAAGACCACTCTTGAAGAAAGAAATGCTTCAAATATATTTGAACTTATTTTGTACATACAACAATTCTTAAAAGGGGAGCCAGTGTTTTTTTCCATAGGCTTTCATGTCATACACCGAATTGTATTACAACTGTCACCAACATCAGATAACATTTGTTTTGTAATCCAAAAGAAAATACAGGGTGAATTTATGATCACTGCGTTAATTTTAATAAGCTTTTTAAGTTTTCACATTGGGCAAATACCCCTCTGTAGTCCAGTTTAGTTTGAATAAAAAATACCTTCCACAGCATCCACTATTGAATCTGAATTGTTTGAGAACATTATTTTTTATGTTCCATCAGATGATTATATCGCTTTAATTACTTTCAACTTCAAATATCACAAAAATGATGCAATTTAGGAAAAAAGATGAGGAATGATTTCATCTGCGAAAAAGACTAATAATTCTAGGGACCTTTAGTTCAAGAGATATTTATTTTTCATGCAATTTAACCAATCTGTACAGTAGTAGTGAAAAATACACAAAAATGGAATAAATCTATTGATACCAAAATATGCATGACCGTTATCACAAATTTTCTATAAGAAATCATTTCAATTAATATTGTCGTTTGAATATTACAGGTGAAAACGCAATTTCTTATATGAAATTTCAACACCGTAATGTTTTGAACGGGACCGAATTTGGAAAAATGTTATGGGAGGAAATGTTTCTTTTGACTATATCTTTAAACCTTAGATAAGTACAAATTTGATCTTGTCTCTGAGTTCCTTTTATCTTGACACTAAATGGAACTTGAAAACTTTCAAATATTTTTAGCTCCTTTCAGAGCAAATTTTTGCCTTGAAATGGATAGAATATTACAATTCTTCATCTATAAGTATTTTTGTCTATTCCGAAACATGCATGAATCCGGAATTCGAGTCCGTACGTAACAATTGAGTATCGGTATGGGCACAAAAGATGATGCACTTCTCCAAGAATTATTGGAAGTCCAACATCGGCAACTCACACAAGAGATGTAGGTAGGACTCAATTCCGAGAGCAACCGGCCTAGCAAGCTACCATCAGGTAGACTCTTGTTAATTGATTTATAGTTCGAATTGTGTGATTTGTCGTCGGTTTATAGTTACTTCATTCGTCGTCTGGCATTTTGTGGTTGCTTTCTTTCACCGCTTCCAACTCCGCATACGCATCTACTCTAGCTATACGTGGAAATTTGGAATTTCTGACAGATTCCTCTTTTTTTCAACCCACACGGTATATAAGTTATTCTTTGAAGTATTTGCCTGTGGGATAAAAATTTCGAGTACTATCAACCCAAACAATTTTCAAATAGCTCAGTGTTTATCTCATTATCTTCGATTTCAATACATGTTCTTTAAGTAAGTACCGTTTTGGAATTAAAAAAGACGTGAAAAGATATCGCAATAATTTTATTTTTACATGAAAGGCTGTATCTTAATCTACTTTTCAACATAATTTCCGTGAATATTGACGCACTTGTGATAACGTGGCACCAGTTTTTGGATACCATCCTCATAAAATTCTGCCGCCTGACTTGTTAACCACTGTGTCACAAATGTTTTGACTTCATTATCGTCTTGCTGACGCTGACCGCCCAGGTGTTTCTTCAAGTGCAGGAACAAATGGTTGTCGCTGGGTGCCAGATCAGGGCTTTTCGTCCACTTTCTACACCAATTCTTCATTAACGACCGAAGGACGCCCATTCCGTTCTTCATCATGGAAATTTGTGCGGCCATCTTTAACTGCTTTCACCCATTTCCTTACCATTCCATTACTCATAATGTTTTGTCCGTAAACTTCACAGATCTCACGATAAATATCGATAGGTTTTACGCCTTTAACACTAAGAAATCGTATAAGAGCCAGTACTTCGCAATCAGCGGGACTTACGATTGTCGGAGGCATCTTAAACACTCAGTAAACAACGTATACAATGAAGAATCAGACTATAATGGCGTCAGTGCGTAGACAAGAGATGTAGGTAACCAGCGCTAATGCGTAAAATATTGTGATATTCTTCATCAAGAAATTTACTAGTAGATTTACTTGTTCATAGACAAATTGGAATCTCAAGAACCAGTGTGCATCATAGCATGTACTCCTCTTCAAGGAGTCACACCAAGATTCGCTTGAGACCATTTTTGACCAGATATCAGAAAATTGCTGGTGGCATTTTGGCAGAGTTCAAATTTCGTTCGGTTTAATTCCCATAAAATTTTAATTCTGAAACTGAATGTTATAAAAGAGGATTTCGTGGAGGAAAAACCAAGTCGAAGCATGTTCGTTGCATATTCAGTAGGCCGAAATATACGGCCTTTCTCCGTATATCGATACAATCTACACGTGTTTGGCCAAGTCAAAGCCACCAAGCTCGAAGCAACTTTGCAAGGGTATCTGGATGCCGTCGCGGTTCCTTTAATATTGCACATTATGTGCAGCCACTGGAAAACGCTCTTTTTATCATAGCAAGCTTATAGACAGTCTAATCATATGTGCAGCCGTGTTAGAGAAACTACAATTTAAAAGAGGAAATTCCCCCTCATAGCCGGTTAAAAACGCCTCTCAGATGATTTAAAACTCGGCGAAAATGTTCGGAGGAAAAAAACTCATTTTCCAAGCCTTATCGTAGTTTCTTTTGAGAAAGAAATTTCGTTTTACGAGGAAAATTACACGGAAATTTGGAATTAATCATAAGAATGAAGGTTTTGAAGGATATTCAAGGCTTTAGCCGAACATTATCACGATGAGAAATGAATTTTTCATAACATGAATTTCACTGTATTTCAATACCTACGAGGTCTGTAAATTGAGTAATGAGGCTGGCAACGTTGCGTTTGATCTGGCAACACTGGAAGCGCGGGGCTTAGTAGGGCAGTAGAGGAACATGTGATCCACCTTCAGTACGAGTTTGACTTCGCTCGAGTCATTTCGTTGTGCTTAGCGATTGTATTTGTCGAACAGTTTTTTCTATTATGTTCTAAAAATGAATGACATCAATTTCGAGCAATGGTGTGCTATTAGGTTTTGCTTCAGACGTAGGCACAGAGCAGGAAACTCTTTTTAAACTTTCAAGTGGTTCAAGGCATTTTCAGAAGGAAGAGAGTCGATTGAAGATGAATAACGAAGCGGTGGGCTTTCATCGATGAAAATGTCGACAGAATCCGGGATCTTGTGCGTTCAGATCGTCGGTTGACAGTCAGAATGATAGGGGAAGAGTAAAATTCGAATCACACCACCATTCATCAAATTTTGAGCAATGAATTGGGGATGAGAAAAATCTGCGTAAAGATGGCAATTTCAATAAACGAGTTTTTGGCCTATGAAAATATTTTTGTGGCTCCTCAGCGTCCTTATTCGCCCGACTTGAGTCCTTGTGACTTTTTCCTCTTCCCAAAGTTGAAAAATTACCTCAAGGGAAATCATTTTGGGACAGTAGATGGAATTCAAACGGCTGTAACCGATATTTCTATATCAGAGTTCCAGCACTGCTATAAGGAGTGGAAGAAACGTCTCCAGCGCTGTGTGGCCTCAGAAGGAAGTTAGTTTGAAGGTGACAATATTGATTTGTAATTAAGTGAATCATAAAATCAGGGCTTTCCATTCAGGTGAGAATAAGATTTTCATTCTTGCAACTGCAACTGATTGAAGAATAAGATGAGTTCCACAGGAATCAGTTTTGCTTCCCTGCTGGTAAGTCTCATTATAGTCCGCGGACCCAGGAACAAATCAAATTATTACCAGCAAGCTGCAACTTCGCGCATAGTTTAAGTGTGACGAGTCTTCCAAGATTTCACTATTAGAAAAATGCATATGTGGTAGTTTTTTCGGTGATTTTCAGTAAAACATGTCTATTTGGCTTAAACATACAGGGTGTTCCAAAAAATACCATGAGAAAGTGACAGAGATGATTCCGAAAGCAAGTACATCAAAACAATTAGAGCTCATTAAATGTACGTGAACAAGGTTTCGAATCAATAAGGCAATAGAAAAGAGTCTTCAAAGAGCCAAGTAATAAGCCGAATAGAAATAGAGGAAAACGAAAATAGATGTTCAAAGATTATGGTGCAATTTTCATATCTAAATATCGTACTGGTAACTGTGTGCTTGCAATGGTAGAGATTACGATCAATTAATTATATTCATATTTCCACACTAGGAAAGTAATAATTGGACCAACTCAAGACACTAGAAATAAAACTACCACAACTGGTTCTGAAGAGGGCCACTACTCCAAATTTCGAAATTCCTACCACCATTTTCTGATAGCCTTATCGGTTTTCAATATAACGATGAGACGAAGTTTGCAAAGCAACCTGTATAGCGGGAGTGGAAGGTTCAACCTTGTTTTTAAATCAGAGAGATTAAAGACTTAATGCGTTGAATTCATTCCGAACGCTGGCTGTTCTCGTGTAGGAGCAAGAGGCTGGAAGTATCTGGCATTCTCAGGGCCCGAAACCAGTAGACAACTTATTTATGTTTGGATTGTTTTCGAAATACTGACATGTTCCCACTACTGTTTGTAATTTCAAACCGCCGAGTAGTGTAAATTATAAAAAGGGATATAAGGAATCTTCTGGAGTCACGACACGGAAAGTTGTCAAGCATCCGTGTTGCTGTTCACGCTCAGTTTGCCTCTGAAGCCTTTTAGACTTTCATTTTGACCCGCTCACTTTGATTTTTCCCCTTTTCCTGCGAAGACGAGTCATCCACAACGATTCTCAGATGTCGTAATCACTGGTAAATAGGTCACATTTTCGTGATGCTCAAATCACGTTGTGATGAAAAAATTAATGGGTTAATAATACCTGTCGTCCTTCTCTGAATCAGGTGATGCTAAGATCTAATTCTCGATTAAGAAGAAGATATTTAATGAATCAATTTGAGATTGGAATAGAAAATGAACTACTCGGAAATTGCCATATGATCATAAAATTTATTGTACTCGGCTGTTTCAGGTATTTAAGTTGTTGTTTTTAAGTTCGCTTCTTTTTATTCGTCATTGGTATATTCGTTGATTATTAGTTTAATTACTTATTGAAGATGATTTTAGATCTATGTTCTCAATATTTGCTTATTTTTGACAGGTAATAGGTCTAGGGTAGAAATAAAACCAATTCTTCAAACAAGGCCTACTAGTTTCAACATGGTTCCTCAGTCAGGAAATTCCTCATTTATGTCTGTGTTTTTTTTCATGTTGTTAGTTTTGAGTAATTGTCATAGTAAAATATTTTATTATTATTCAATTTATTCATTCTTAATTAATTCGTGTTGGCCAAATCAATTATTCTATAAGTTTCATATTCTCATTATATGAGCTTTATTTGATGAAATTGATAGCTAAAACTATAAACTGTTTAAACAAATGTGATAAGAAATTTAAACTTTGTTATTTATGTGTTATTTGATGAAGAACAAACAAATCGTGATTCATTTACAAAGAAATTTTAAAATATAATTTGTATATTTATAGCACCCTGAGGAAGACTTCAGATAGAAGTCGAAACTAGTCGGCATTGTTTGAAGAATCAATTAAATTCACAATAGAAATCGAGAAAGCAACTTCGATTCTTAGATGTACTCGTACATAAACAAAATGGAATCCCAAGAACCATTGTGTATAAAAAGTCAACGAACACAGGACAATATCTACATTTTGATTCAAAATTCCACCAATTAAACACTGAATTGGGAGTAGCAAAATGTTTATTTGATAGAGCAATAAATATTTGTTGCACTGAAGAAGACCAAAATGAAGAAATAAATAACATCTCGAAAACTCTTAGAAGCAATGGCTACCCCAAAAAGATATTAGAAAAAGCTAGACGAACAAGAGAAAGTCAACCTGAACCAACAGATATAAATTAGACCATTAAAACCGTAATTCCTTATGTAAAAGGTTTGTCGGAGAAAATGAGAAGAATTGGAAATAGATACAACATAACGACTGCATTCAAAATTCAAGACACTATCAGAGCTAAACTTACAAAAGTTAAGCCTAATAATGAGACACAAAGGACAAAGAACTGCATATTTGAATTACCTTGTGAGTGCGGAAGATCTTACATCGGAGAAACTAAACGCCCTCTGAATGTACGAATAAAAGAACATCAGAAGCTTCTACGAGTACTAGACAGCGACAAATCCAGGTTGGTCATGCTGTAGATGAGAATCATCGTATAAAGTGGGATGAAGCATCAATAATATCCAAAGAAGAAACACTTGCAAGAAGAAAAATCATATGGAAATAACACCTGATTCCATAAGTGCTCCATCTATAGATCTGCCAGAAGTTTGGCCGCCGATAGTTCGATCCAACTTAAAAAGATCATCATATCACAGATGAGTATACAACTCGTTCATTTTCGTTCATGACTTCTGTCAATATTGACTTTTTGAAAATTGATAATTTTCAAAAGGTTTTTTACTTTTCCTCCTTGATAAAGATAGAAGATGTCTATCGAAACGTCGGAAAACATTACATCCACAATAGATGATGGTAATAGCCCAAACAATCATTCAACGATTTCTGGGAATGTCTTGGCCATGACTGTGAAGCTTGTGTCATCTGCATAATTCAACATTTTGATATTTGTTTCCTCAATTATGGTATATAGATCATTTAAAAATATGACGAATATGATGGGACCTAAAATGCTTCCTTGTGGTACTCCTAGTTCTGCCAATTCTACCTGCGATATTATGTGATTATTACACTGTAAAAAATAAAATTCTGCGCTCAAACTCCTCAGGAGTTTGAGAATTTTTTTTTCAATCAAACCATTTTAATTTGAATTAATCTAAAATTGATTACGCCAAATGAACTATTTTTCTTGATTGAAACAACCTAGTTGATTATAGAGAACAGCTAAAACATTCGCCTGAAACTTTTTACATTTCAGCGAAATGAAAGAAACAACTGATTCAACATAAACATGCAATTACAAGAAATTGTTTATGCACTTGTCTCAATATCCATAATTGATTGATACAAATACATTATTCTAAATAGGTTTCAACGAAACCATTCGTTCGTTTCATTTTTATTTGTTCAATAGAACGAAGGTACGGTTGTCGTAAATTCTGTCAGTTGATGCAACGACTACAGTTTCTTGAGACAAGAATCTCGTGAGATTATATTATTCGCCTCATTTACTTGAAGAAAACTATAAATATTTGAATAAAATTGAACATATAATTGTTGCAATATGAAGTGACATTTGTAAAAAAAAATATTGCGTAATTGATTTAATAAAACGAATTAATTGTAGCAATTTTTTTATATTGCTGCAATTAAATCAAAACTCTATCTCTTTTATATTAAATATATCCCATTTAAATGCAATTATTTGTGCATTTTACTCACAATATTGTTGTATTCGGTGATAAAGATGACATGGAATACATGATGCGCAAGCTAATTAAAGAATACGAGAAGTGGGGCTTAAATGTCAACTTAGAGAAAACCAAATATCTTTGTGTTGGTGGAGAACCGGGTGATCTGGTATTGGATGATGACAGGGATGAGATGATAACCCACTGCCTGGACTATAGCTATTGTAGCGGCAGGGGAGTGTATAGGGATCTCTTGGCGGCACTCTATATAGCCACGCATAGCTTAGTTCACAGCGCTTCGGTAGCCTAGAGGTTTGCGCTCAAGTTTCACACCGATTAGGTACTAGGTGCCGGGTTCGACTCCCGGCGGCTCCCTCAAAACTTCTAACCACTGCGTCTATGGCATGGCGTACACAAGCCTTACTGATGAGTCCAAATGTGTGCGCCAGGGACGAAACGCATAAGTAGGGATAAATTCCTTCGATTCTACATTGGTGACCCCGACGTGATGGGAACGGTTGTCTTTACGACGTGTCTTGAAAAGCAGACGGTTGACGCTTGAGGTATACTCGCTCCCTCTCTGCAACTTCCAACGAAACTCTAGACGCCTTCCCATTCCGTACAATATTCATGGTCTGCCGCGGTATTCCGGTATTTATTAATATAAAAGAGAAATTATTGTTCTGTGAAGAAAAATAATGATTACATACAAATGTTTTTTTTTGTTTTATCAAATTATTCCTTTGCTAGTGTCAAAAACACTTCAATTTAGCTCAAATCAATCAGTTTCTTAACCCAAGAAACTTTCACTTGACATAAGAGATACTATCATTTTTATCGACTGAATTCTCGACCCATTCAACTAAGATCCTTTAAATCAACTACAAATCGAGTTTCAGTGAAATGTAATATTTATTTACATGAAACCAAAATTTTTATTCCACGAAAAGTATCAATAGTTACATACTAATTAATATTACCGTTGCATCAAATTTTTTTACCACCTGAGTCAAAAACTCTGAGCTTGGTTGAAACTAATCAGTTTCTTAACTCAAGAAACTTTTATTTAGGGTAAACGCCATTCTCAACCGTAGAGGGCGGTAGGGTCAAGTAGGTACTTTATGCATTTGGCTGTATTCAAACGTACGGAGTACTTGAGACAAATTAATATGGTTTGAGATGAGGAACTATTTTTTACAGTGTATATTATTATATTATTATTATTACTCTTTGTCTACGGTTGGTTAGGTATGATTTAAACCACTTCAATTCTTTTTCCTTTATTCCATAGGCTTGTAATTTTTATAGGATGAGATCATGGTACAGGGTATCGAATGCCTTCGATAGGTCTAACATCAACCCAACTGTCACATTTGAATCTTCCAGAGCGTCTAAGATTCCTGACATAAACTCAAAGATTGCTGTCTGTGTGGACTTCCCTTTGACATATCCATGTTGTGTAGGTGATAAATATTTTTCTTGTACTAGATATGATACAAACTGAGTCGAAATAGTTAATTCTAGTATTTTGGAGAATGTTGGTAGGAGACTTATTGGTCGATAATGATTTTAGATGTAACGTTAAGGGTTACGATATTCGATATTTTGCCCAGTATGGAAAGACGAATAAAGAAATTGAAAACGAGAGTACTTAGTATTATTCATAAGGAAACGCAGTTGCCGGTTTTATGAATAAAGAATGGATGAGTCTCAAAGTTAACAGAGTCAACATAAAATAAATATCAGTTGCAAGCGCAAGGCCAGGAACGTGAGTAATTGTGCTTCTTGAGTATGTAGTTACAGGTTGTAAGTTTGTAACGGAAACCACGATTTGCCGAGATAGTCCCTGGATTAACTGCAGTTAAGAGGAGATTTCATTTGACTATAAATTGTATTCAAACGTTACAGGCAGTTCGGCATCTTATTGTGTGTAAATTGTGCCTATTAATAACAACAAGTGTAGTATCAATATGTCAAATCGAATGAGAATGTATCTAAATAATTCATGGATTTAAATATCAGGTTGAGTTCTCCTTATTACCTTATCATTTTTGATCGGTCGTTTCTACAACTCTGGCTACCTTTTCTTCAGACATGCGTCCGTCCCGGATTTTTCCGCGGGTTCACCATATTCGCCATAAATCTATGAATGGTCATGTCCGTTTAATTTATGTTGTATTTCTTTTCAAAGAGATATAGTCAACCTTAGTTTCGAATTCAGTCACATTCATTCTTCAGACTACCTTGAACGGACGTTGTCATCAGGTTATCCTTTCTCCTACATTATCATGCTATTATTTGATGTAAATCAGTGGCTGATTCCCGAAATTTTTCTTCGTTCTAACCTGCTATAGTATACTCGGCGAAATAATGTTATGAACCTAATACTAATTTTTTACTTCTTGTATATATCAGTTAAGTGGATGTACACATTGATTCGTTGAAATGGAACCATTATTTCAGTTTGTAGAAGAATTAAATTACTCAAAGAATGATTGTTTGGAAATTTCAAGACTAGTTTCTTTATTTACGTTGGCAAATCTCATTATTATAGATTTGGAAAAGTAAACAATAATGATTCATCCCCATTCTATAAGGTTTGGTACAAAGGATTTTTATACAAACTGAAACAACTCCTCCCACAACCATAGTATATGATTCTGACGTCTTATCTAGCAGACCTCTAATTTGTCGAGAAATATGGAGAAGCAATAAACACTTCTTCCAAATTTAAATCCTGAGTTTCACAGGGAAGTATTTTGGGACCACTTTTATCAACAAGACTTCAGGTATACCAGAAAATCAAATCACACCCATAGCATCTTTTACCGACGATAAAGCAATACTTGCATCTGATGCAAACACTGAAACAGTTTCCAAACAACTACAAGAACACCGGAATGACTGGGCAGTGGCATCGAAAATGGCGACTCAGCATGAATAAGGCTAAATCAGTTCTAGTAACATTCACTACAAGAAACATTATATGTCCCTCTGTCAGAATACTCCAAATGGAAATTCCAGTCGGCATACATTTGGGTCAGCGCCCCAAAATTAAAAAATATGTTATCTAATAGAAGGCTTCGTGTTCTTGTTGACAATAAGAGTTAGTAGTAGAGTTTCAATGATTCTCCTATCGAACATAACTTGAGATTCAGAGATGTTTCGCATCCTACTGATTGATCTTGAGTACTAAGTATCAAATAAACTTATGAAAACGTCTGAACAAGGCGTTTCTAGGATATATTTTTGGGCAACCTAACACATAAGTTCCGAGTCTAGTTAGGAAAATCAAATTTTTACCAAAATGCTATCCTATTTATTATTGAGAGTTTCATAATTCAATCTCATTAGAAAGTTAAAAGAAATATTTTATTGAGTGGCGATTATGAGCAAATCCCAACAAAACAGAGGTATCCTGTTTCCATCTGAATAATCATGAAAGATATAGGAAAGTAGCTGTTAACTTTCAATGATTCTCCTATCGAACATAATTTCAACCCTAAATACTTAGGAGTTAAATTAGATTCATCTCTCAATTACAAGGTTCATTTAGATGATCTGAGCCTAAAACTGAAAACTAGGAATTATTCTTCAGAAATTAGCTGGATCATCTTGGGGTGCTGATGCTTCCACTCTTCGTACAGCATCTTTAGCCTTTTGTCTTTTCTGCAACTGAGTATTGTTGCTCTGTTTGGTTTAATACAATAAACAAAAAATCGATGCACAATTGAAAATATCCATGAGAATAATAACTGGCACCATAAGATCTACACCGGTTCATTGGTTATCAGATTTGTACCTACCCATATTCGCAGACAGAGTGCAGCTCTGAATTCTCAGAGCAAATATCATTCTTTTCCTAATTTATTTCCAATAATAATTCCAGAGTATTCTTCCCAGATCAAAGTCACGTAAACCCTTATGGTAAAATGGGTTCTTCAACATGAATGTCAGCGATAAAGAATTATGACAGATTGAATGAAGATCCCATTTCTGATCCTTCAAAAAAAGGTCCTATATACAGGGTCTTTCACGAGGAACCTAACCCACATTTATACGGGAAACTACTAAACGTATTTTCATGAAATTCAGCACTTATAAGTATTTCACGATGCTGATAAAATCTACAATATTTTCAAGGCATGAGCACCTCCGGTTTTTCCGGAAATGACGTCAACTTTCGTTTTTCAAATCAAAACACATTTTTTTATTGCAGAAATAGATTCCTTAGAAAATTTCAAGTTATTTTGATGTAACCTTTTCAGGTTTGGTTGGAAAATTCTCTCTGAGTGGGAAAATTCGAAAAAAAAACAAGAATTACTTCGAGGTTTTTGGATGGAAAATTTTCATTTTTGGGATTTTTCAAGATGTATGATTGATGTATCCACTTTAGAAATCAAAATCGCGATTTATGATACAGGGGGTGAAAAAATCGCTTTCAAAGTTAGAGATGACAAAGTCGTGAAAAATCAATTTTTTCAAATTAGAACCCCATTTTTTATGGCAGATATTGAATCTACGTTAAAAAATAATGTGAGTGTATGCATCACACCCTTGCCCTAAAGTGGATATTTTCTGAGTTATTCACAAAAAACTGTTTTTCGTCTTGAATTTTCAGCTATTTCTTTCCCTTCACGCCAAAAAGATGACATTTTCAGGAACTATTATTTGAACCATGCTGTAGATTTTTTACCCCTTCTTGAAATCGACTTCAAGTTACTATTAGGAGAACCATGGCAAACTCTCGCAGTTATAACTAGAGAAGATGCTCAAAGTTTTGACCGTTAATTTCTAGACATTTATTTATATCTCAGGAATGCTTCGTGCGTTGCTCTTCTTATTTCATCGGGAGGAAGAGATCTGCAAAAATGTTTAAAAACCAAATGGAGTTTCAAAACTATGAATCTAAAAATCTAAACAAACTTGAACGCATTTCTGACTCGTTCTATGCAGTCCTCTTTATCTGTCAGGGGAGTTGAGTAGACAATATTTTTATCCTACCCCAAACATAATAGTCTAAAGGAGTTAAATCGGAAGAACGGGGTGGCCAAAGATGTGGACCATTGTTCGCCAACCATCGATCTTCAAATAGCCTGTATAGGATATTTGACACATTAAGTGAATTGTGTGGATGCGCGCCATCTTGTTGATACCATAAGTCATTATGGTTCTGTACTAGCAGCTCAATTATTTGAGTCAATATGTCAGAATATCTATCTCCTAAGAGAGAATATTCTCTAAATAATGCAAACATGTGTAGTGTTCTATCTTACCAGTTAAAGTCCCATCATAAATGTGAACATCGAGAATTGCATTATTTTTGATGGCGCAAAAAACATTCAAACTCCAGGTCTCTTGAAAGTTCCATTGTCTGAAGTGGTGGTTGTTCTCTTCATCCCAATAATGACTGTTATGCCTATTGAAAGAACCATTCTTTGTGAATTTAAATTCATCTGTCCAAATTATACAGTCCAAAAAGTTTTCATTCTCTTGAAATCGAATCATCATAGCTTCGCAAAACTCTCCTGACGAAATCAGTTTCCTTCAAATGCTGTAACCTATTGAATTTATATGGGTGCATTTTATGTTTTTTTAATATTCTCCAAACACTCGATTGAGATAACCCCAGAGCAATCTCGGCATCTTTGAGAGAATTTTGAGGATTCACACGAAAATATGCAAGAACTGTAATTTCGTTGTTCTCATCTTCTACTACACTTTTTTCTCTGTGTATAGTTTTCTTAACGAAAGATCCGACATTTCTCAAGTTTGTCATGGTTCTGTTAATGGTATCTCTCGTTGGTCTGGGTCGGTCAGGAAACCTCTCAATGAACAGTCGAATCGTTCTATCTACAACTTTATTACATTCTCCATGAAGTAGAATGAGATTTAAATAATCTTCATAGGTAAAATTAGGCATAGTGATCGATTTTATAACTTAATACGAATTATCACCAAATTAATAGTAAACACAAAATGCTACTGAATAAAGAGGAATTTGGCAGATATAATTAATGATATCTATCATTAAAAAAAAGAAATGTGAAACATGGTAAGTTTTTGCATATGGTTCATAAGGAATTATTTATTTATCACTGGAGAGAAAACCGATGGCCGATTAGTTGAAATAAAGAGGTTTGCGATACAAATTCGAATCCAAATTCGCCATCTATTTAGGAACAACCTGTAACTTTTTCCTCTTGCATATTAGGGTAGTAAAATCTAAAACATGGTTTAAGTACCAGTTCCTGAAAATTTCATCTTTTTGGCGTGAAGGGATATTTTCTAATAATCGTACCACTTTCCAACACTTCAGATGGGTATAGAGTTTGAAAATTAATCCATCTTTCCACACAGTGTCATATGCCGAACATAAATCAATGAATTCTGGATAAATTTCGTCAAAACCTGCTGCTTTTCGAGATTTGGTAGATTTGATCAATATAAGATTCTCATCGATTTTCAGAACACCCTGTGTGAGAAAAGGTTGTGAGAGAATGAAAATTTTATCCTCTAATGACTCGAGTCGACCGAAATCAGCTGGAATAATTTACCGTCCCTTATGGAACCGAAATTATTGATTCCATGGGACCGTAGTAACCTCGCAGTTGAATGAGTATTAGAACACATTTTCAATGTACTACTCAGAGATAAGAGGGTTGACTCTATTGTTGATCGGGAGGAAACATCAAAGAATGTATGTATATTGCAATCTTCAATGTCAATGGAAATTCTCGGCATAATGAAATGGCTTTTATTAACCGATTACATTTGGGGTCATGAGGAGGTGGTTAGCATCGCAAATTTACTGGAGTTAAAGAAGATTACCTCTGCGGAATGCATAGGACGAAATAAATTCTGAAAATTTTTAACGATATTTCAATAGTTATTCATTTTCAGAAACACTAATAAATACGTAATATCATATTGTGTAATTATATAATAATCGTGAAAAGTGAAAACTTTGTTTGAACTAATGGACACTTAGGAGAATGTAGGTATATCTTGACTTCCGTTATGTTATTTGTATGTGATGAACAAGCATGTTCATTCAACTTTACTCCAAGCAAGTATTCTTCATTTCGAATAGTAATAATAATAAAATCATGGCATTTATTTCATATGCATGAAAGCAATTGCGTATAAGCTTATCGTAGTTCCATCCGCAAAAACATATTTTCGACCGGCCGTCAGTTCTTTTGAAGTAAAAGTATTCACAGAAAGAGGACTTTCATTCACGCTATCACTCAAATAGGATTAACCCTCGTTTGGTGCGTGTTAAAGAGACAGTAAGAGGGGCAGGGGGAAAAGAAATGCAACCCCTCTTTAAGGGAACCCCTGAAATCAGACTATCTACAGCGTACTCGAAATGAGCATAGCAAACGACAATTTAGTGCACTGAACTGGAAAGCAGGTGTCCAGAAGTCACTTATGTGTTGTAAAAGTTTGACAAATAGAGCTCTAATTGATACGGTGTGATCCTTATTTACCACCGTGTTACAAGTTTTTATTATCCTTTGAATTTGTCGGCCGTTTAAATCAATTTTATACTTAGGTTCGGGAATTACGTGCAGTTCAGTGACTACGGTCGTTTTCCCTAGAGTCGACGTCCCTTTGAAAACCGTTTCAACATTGGGGCTGTTTTTTAATTTTGAATCTAGGCATCGAAACTCTGGTTTGAACCCCTCCAACTGCATAGGTCGCAAGTAGAAATTGAGTCGATCGCTAAGTTGCTTCTTCTTTGGCAACAACGAAATCCTGAATTTAAAGACTGAGTGCCCAACAGATGGTCGACTAATTTTGAACTCCTGTAATAATGCGCTGAGGATTTATTTCCAAAATATCGTATCAAGTATAGGGTTACGCATTATTTGTTACGTGATGATTCAATTCAGTATAAAATGATTATGGTCAGAAAATGCATTCTAATCTTTTTTGTTTATGAGTCTATAGCTTCCAGTTCCAATATTGATTGAATTTTAATTATATGTACATGCATCATAACAAACATTCAGAAATATTAAAACGAAGTCAAATTCTATTATCTCCTAAGTTTGTTAACCAGGTTGAATCGAAGATGTGAAAAAACTTCTATAAACGTACAAAACAAATCTAGGAGACTGGGTTCAAACTCATATGAGCTTAATTTGAAGCATTCCTATGTTAGAATAGATATAATTTGATGAACCCTGAAAGTCTGAAGCTATACAGAACCAGCTCTTCATAAAGACAAGTCTTCAATTTAACAGGTCCTGACAGAAAATCCATTATCTATTTCAAAGGTCATCATGAAAATATACCGGAGTACCTCTGTGAGTGATGGAAAACGTTTTCTCTATTTATTATGGAATATTACTCCGGATAAAATATTAAACAAGGTGCTGGACATCATCAATAATGAATACAGCAAATGGCAATTTAGATTTTGTAGTGAATATAAGACAAAATTTATTCAGTGGTTAATTTCATCTATAGTGTTTAGTGGTGGAACCATAGACTGGAGAGATTTCCCGAACCTCTTTGTACAAATATTTTATAAAGACATAAAATATGGCAACATTGAACAAATCTGATTATTGAATCATTTCAGCACAGAGTTGGATTTGGGGAAATCAGAAAATTTGGACAAAATTTCAAATATCTCAAGAATGGTGCAATTTAGGAAAAAATATGAGGAATGACTTTATCTACAAAAAAGACTAACGATTCTAAGAAGTACAAGATTCGGACGTTCAGTTCAGTTGTTTTCCATGCAATTTAAACAATCTGTAGAGTAGTAGTGAGAAACCCACCCAAAATATGCATGACTTTTATCCAAAACCTTCAACAAGAGATCATTTCAATTGATATTGTCGTTTAGATATTACAGGTGGAAATGCAACTTTTTTATAAGAGAAATGTAATGAAAGCAGTGATTAGATAGGATTCAACAACTCTAACAAAAACGATTGAAATATATACTTGATTTCGGGATAAAAAAATAGTGAGTGGTATCCCGCCGCGCTCTTGAGATTACCAATTCAACTTCAGGTTGCGTATTTCATTGAAAGTAGTTCTAGACTCACCTCAATCTAAATTTATATAATTTATACTGTAATAAAGACATAAAAACTAACTATTTAAGATATCAACTTTGATCTGATTCACCAATGAAGCTGTTAATTTCTAGAAAGGTGTAAATGGTACTCCTTTGCGGGTGGAAATACTCAATAAAACCCAAGGTTGTTGACTAAATTCAAAAGGATCCGTTCTCAACTTTTACTGTCGCTTTTCGATTTGACTTCCGGAACAGGTATTGTAAAAGTGACTCCCATTGAAATATTCAACAATGAGACCAGATGGACGTTTCAGGTGGTTGAAAACTGTTCTTATTGAATAGTCATATAATAGTATATTTCGAAAGATCGAACCGACATCATTGCTTGCTGTCATTTGACTCAATTATTGGACGGATAATCTCAACCTGTGGGAGATTTTTTTTCTGGGTGATTTTCTTTCATTACTCCTTCAACGAAATGAGTTTTATTTTAACACCTATATGAATTCAGTTGAATTTTGTGGAGAATGAATTAACGGCATTAGTAAATGGAGAAATTATACATATGTTTATTCAAAACACTCTGAACGTGATAAAATATAAAATTTAATTGAGAAAATCTAAATCGAGATGAATTGATCAATTTTTCGAATCAATTCACTTTCTTCAATATGAACGTTAGCGATAAATAATTATGGAAGATTTAGAGGAACTCTTATGAAATGTTCAATAAAAATCTCATTTCTGATCATTCTGAAACAATTCCGGGTTTAGATCTTCCAAGAAAAATTAAAAATTTAAAATTGCAACAAAAAATATGAAACCAGTTAGGTCTATATTCAAGAATTTGAAAGACAGAGATAACATCTTAAATAAATCTGATGTTGTCTACAGCATTCCATGTAAGGATTGCGATTGAATATACATAGGTCAGATTCCACAAAACTTCAACGAAGGATAACACTACAGAAAAGCAATATCAAAACTCTTAAAAATTTCTGTAAACTTACCAATCATCTCCTGAGGAAGAAACAAATTGTTTTCGAAAGCTCGAGTGAAAAGGATGAAATAGTCTTCTACTATTTACATTATTATATATATAAGACGAATAGGCTATTGAAATGGAGGATCATATTATTCCGTGAAAAAAAAGAATAATAATAATTCTTTTAATTCATCATTGAACTTCAAACTGGAATGTAAATTTTGAATAATAATGAGAACTGTTGTTTCTTGACAGATAGAAATGGGTGGATTCTTGATTCGAGAAACTCTCACCTCAGAATCGAGTTTAATTTTAATCTATCTGATGAATTAATTTAATGATTCTTATAAATCATTGTGGGTTGATTAATTGGATCGAGATAAATCAATCAAATGCATCAACGATTGTCAGTATTTATCCGAGAGAAAACCTATAATTTACAAGTTGGCTTTTAATGAGATAATAATTATTTAGTTTTTGAGACGTAAAATCAACATTCACTGAAGGAACTGTATATATTCATTAAATAAAATTAATTTAGCCACACGCAGAATTTCGATATGTATGAAAACAAGGAATTCAAAACTAGGCGAATTCCATTGCATGCTTCCAGTGCTTTGATTTTCAATACAAAGTTCTTAATCACCCATATTGAACAGGTGCATCCATATGCTGTGAAGGAAGAACAATACTCGAGTGTTTATACCATAGAGACGTTATACAAGACTGATCATTTCATGTTCTGTAAATAAATTGTTTTCAGTGTTTGTTAAGAGGGTTCTTGAATAAACAGATGGATCTTTGATGGGCGAATTTCTGCTGACAAGCCGATAAACGAATAAACACGCTGCATACGAATTGGAACTCTCGGTTCTTTGTTATTTGATTGTGTATTCTGGAAGGTTTAAATGTAAAAACAAGCATTGAAATATTTTCATATTTAAGAAACGGCTTCTTCATCAAAAGTTCTGGTTTGAAGTTTGAAATGATATATAGTTTTTTTGAACGAAGAGTAGAACAAAGTCTTTTCAGACCACAATATTTTGTCACTCTCCCCAAATTTTTCTATTCATGTCCATGAAATGCAACAGATAAAGACTGGTTGTTTTCAGTAATTTGCAGATTTGAAATTAACGGACAGAATTTCGTGACTATTCTGAATTAAATCCATGTTCAATGATACCAAGCTGCTGACTCGAAGTATTCATTTAATTATTTATTTATTCATTGATACAACTTATACAAATTCTACAATATATGAGTATTCCACTTTCCGATTCTTGAGTTGGCTGCTACTATTAACTGCACCGGGTGTGCTAAATTCGTTGTCTAGTGAGGGAATCTCAAAAACTCGATGAGCTAGAACAAAATGGGTGGCTCGATTTTTCAGAAAATTCATTTGGTGAAAACCGCAAAGTTGCATGTCAAACCGTTTGAGAGCTGTTAGAGAAAATTACATAAAATAAAATGTTTTTATAACTTCCTCACGTTGTTAACTTGAAACGAAAACATTATATGGGCGATTTTTTAAGTTGATTTCATTGAAATAATTAATTTTTTTTATCACAATTATTTTCAAAATGTTAATACAAACTTACGTTGTCTTAAATATAAATCAGACACATTTCTGTACCAAATAAAATCAATTTTCTCATCCATTATAATATATAGTATATACAGGGTGAGTCTTTGACCACTGATTGTATCGATTCAATTCCTTTCAACTTCAAATATCTCAAAAATGTTGCAATTTACGAAAGAAGATGACGAATGATTTTATCTTCAAAAATGACTAATGATTCTAGGAAGTACAAGATACGGACGTTTAGTTGTACAGTAGTAATGACAACCCACCAGAAATGGAATAAATCTATTGATGCCAAAATATGCACGACTGTTACCAAAAACCTTCTACAACAGATCATTTCAATCGATAAGGTCGTTTGAATATAATAGGTGAATTTAATGAAATTTCAACACACTATATCTTTTGAACGGGACCAAATTTGGAAAAAGAATATACTATAGAAGTGGGAATAAGTTCATCATTTCACAATCATCTGTTTCTATACTCCAACATTGTTCATTTTGTGTCATATTGATTGATAATTGTCATCAAAAAAATCCAAGAATTCATTAACTCTAATTTAAATTCGATAGACGTTTCCCACTTCCGAGGTGTTCCTATAGTCATAAAACTATGTTCTTTATAATAATCTGTGATATTTGTAGAGCTTTGAAGAAGCAACAAATAAAGTTGAGAAACGTCGCTTGAAGGACAGCCTTAACGTCTTTTTAAAAAGATTCCATACCCACGAAATAAAAAAATCATTTGGAAAAATGTTATAGAAAGAAAATGATTATTTTGACGTCAAGAATCTACGGTTAAAACTAACGCAGTGGTGAAAAATTCACTCTGTATATCATGTGTATAACATAGATCGTTCAGTTAATCATTTGAATTAGAAATCTTGTGAAAATGATTCTTTGATTGAAACGCAAAAATATTTGATCTAGCCAAGTCATGTGCATGTTAGAGGAATTTGTGTGGTTTATATTTGAGAAACCACAAGTTTGTATTATAACTTCGAAAATAATTGCAATAAATAAAAATTGATTAAATCAATTAAATCAACTAAAAAAGTGCTTTTCCGACATTGAATAGATATTCTCATATAATTTATCCTAGGGCAAGGTTGATAGCATGTAGAATAATATCGAACTTTAATTTTCAGTACTAAAAAAGTCAATTTATTCAATTTAGCACAGTCCCTATTTTCATTTGTTATTGTTTCATGTTGGTAAACTATTTCAGTGTTTCTAATTTCACTCTAATATCTGTATTGATGGAAAATATAAAATAATCAAAGTATGGAACAAATTCATTTCAAGTTAAACAGAACATTTTGAGAAATAATCCGGAAACGCGTCGATTTTTTATTTCAATTTACAGTGTTTTAAAATAATAATCAAATATACAGGTTGAATTACTTTCGAGTAATGGCGTCATCATAATTTTTTTTAAAGGACTTCGTCTCCATTTTCGAATTCCAACGCATAAGTGTGATCACCTTGTACTCGTGTTGCGTCGAGACGCCGAGAAAAGATCTCATGTTAGTAGCAATGGCGTGTGTAGGTACTAAGGAAAAGTGTATAATAATAATATAAAAATACTGAACCTGACACTGAACTGGTAAAAATACAAGACGTGCAGAGACTTCTTGCCCATACAGTGTCGTTCTTCCCCGTACGGTTTCAACTAAGCACGCTAAACCGAGATGATTGAGTATTCGGCGGAACGCCATACACACGCCATTCTAACTATACCCCGTACCACGTGCATTCAAACTTTCAACCTTCCTGGACTCAGTAAGGAACGCGGCTCGGTAGATCCTTTAAGTTGAAACACTTGACCGGAACTCAAGCATGTCGACATGTCGGAAAATTTCATTTCTCATCTCTTAAACTTCAATAATTTCAGATAGAAATATTTAAAATCATCGAAATAACCGCTCTTTAAATCAGTGACACTTTCAGTCAGAGTATTGCTGTACAAGCACATTGTCGGATCGTAGGTGTAATTAATTATCAATTTTGTCTTATGCCAAAATACACTGCTCAACAATTGATAGGGATCACTTATATTTTCTAAATTTATTTCTGAAATATTCGCTCCAAGATTATAAATTTAGTCAGATATCAGAGTATTTTCATTTGATAATATGGTTCACTTGAGAAAAGAATAAAAAAATGGAAAGTTGGAGAGAAAAAAAGACTTTATTAGGAACACTCAAAACTCTGTGTTTGAATAACATCAAAATTTTATGATGAAACCACAAGAAGGCTGAAGTTTCGGTTAAGCTACTACCTAGTTGGTCCCCCAAGAGCTCGTCTCAAGCATTCTACCCTACGAGGCATACTTTCAATCAAACGATTTATAACATTTTGGGGCAAATTCGTCCAAATATCCCGTAAAGTGTTAGAAAGGTCCTCCAGGTTATTGATCGGTTGACAATTGTCTAGAAATCTCAGAACAGACATGTTCGATGCAATTCATGTCTGGAGAGCGATCTGGCCAGCCCATCCTATCAATAGCATGAGTTTCTAGCGCTTCATTAACCAGACGACTACGGTGTGGACGGGCATTATCGTCAATTACAATGAAATTCTCGCCCAAGGCAGCTGCAAACGGAACAATTATGGGTTCAATAATCATATCGTGATATCTCTGGCTGGTCATTGTGGTGTTCTGCAGAACAACCAACTCTGTGCGTTGGTTCAAACAAAAGCCTCCCCATACTCATATAGAACCTCCGCCAAAAGCTGTTGTGGGTACCATAAACTGTTCTGCATACCTTCGACCTCTTTCCCTCCAAGCAAGAATACGTCCATCGGAGTTGACCAAGCGTGATCTAGACTCATCAGTAAATAAACATCGGCTCCAATCTTCAACTGTCCAATTGCGGTGCTCCTCAGCCCATTGCCGTCTAACGGGGATGTTGTACCCTCCTACGTGCTCTCAAACCACGAACATGTAGTCGTCGTCTTACAGTCTGGTTCGAAATTAGAACTCTTGTTGCAAACTCAGTGATCTATTGAGCCGGGTAAGTGGGATTTCTCCTAGCATTGAGGATCAAAAGACGATCTTGGGCAGCTGTTGGAGTGCGCTGCCGACCTCCCCCATGAACATAAGCTACTGAGTCGTTTTGGATGAACCTATTCCAAGCCCGACTCACGACACTTTGCGAAACATACAACCGCCGGGACACTTCCCGCTGGGACAAATCTACCTGTCCCCACCGTATGATTTGGTCCAGTTGCACAGGAGCCAAACGTCTTCTCGGCATGACTGATAAGCTGATATTGTTCTCATTTCTTCAATTATTGTCACCTTATGTGTTTGAACGAGAGAAAAAACAGATTTAATAACAAATAACACATTGCTTTTCACTCCACCTGTAACAGCCTACAGGTAATAATCGATTTTGTGAACAAGAGCCGATGAAGTGAGGAAGAATTTGATATAATCAACTCAAAACATCTTAATTTTTCCTTAGAGAACATAGAATGTACAGATATTCACGAGATAACTTGAAAAAAATACAAATGAAGAGAAGTTCATAAGTGATCCCTAGCAATTGTTGATCAGTGTATTTTCATAGGCTCGCCTTTATTTCGCTGCTTCAAGCATTAATTGCGTGAATTTCATGGCAGGTTTAAAAATTATCGCAATCAAATTATTGTCTGAAAGAATGAAAATACGAATCCATTCCGCGAGAGCTACTTCTCCCCCAGCGTCATGGATTTTCTGTCATAAAATCAAGTCGTTTAATTGCGGTGTGTAGTTGGTTTAGGATGTAACATTTGCAAAAGAGTGGAAGCCACGTATCCATCAGAATGGAATTAGTGTTTACGTGTTGCAGCCGGTAGGGCAGTGTAGTCGGCGTTCGCCATTCAAGTTTCGTGTCGCGCCGCCACTAACAAGTGCCGACAAGGTTTGAATACTGAATCGGAATATGCTCCCTTTAAATCGCGTAATTGTTCATTTCATTTTAAACACAACTATAAATTGTAATCGTTTCATCTCCCCCAAACTGAAGGGGGTAATTGCCGCGATCACCTAAACCATTCAGATATTTGATTAATAACTCGTTCAATATTACCTTTTTTTTCATTCGATCACGTTCCATTCGCCTAATTGGGACGCTACAGAAATATGGGATGGAATATTGTTAAAAATTTCAACTATATCGAAAATTTTTGAAACATTCAGTGACATATCTTCTTCAGTTAGTCTCTTTTTGCTGCATTTTCATTTTTGTTTATTTCGCAGATCAAGTAATAGTGGAGGTCAATGTTGTGAGGAAAATTTGTTGGGTTTTCCGATGTTTATGAGACGTGTCGAGTCCTGTTAGACTATAGATGCAAACATTTTGAATGCCAGGATCTGTAATGCAGCCATGGTAGAGAAATACCAGTGGAGAGCGACAGTAACGAGCTGTGGTTCTCCCACACTTCTTGCAAGATTCTATTTAATCTTTGGGGTAGTTTCAGCAAGTCGCCAATGATAATAGAGGCTTTTTTCGCGCTGAATAGGCTTCGAAACTAGATAAAGGCACTGTAAACACTCACGAATCGCATAATAAATTGTGTAAACCGAGCAAAATAAACTCAACCTTGGCCTGTTTCAAAAAACGATAAACACCCAACTAAAAATTCACAAACGAACTACAACTCGCATTCATACAAACCGCTGGAGCCGTTAAAATCACCACCCAAAGCTCGATTTCCCTCATAACTCCGCGCATTATGTTAGCATTACGCAGACAGTTAAAATCTGTTAGTAAAAGCTTACATATGATTTGTTGTTGCGGCTTTCCATGCCACAAAACACAATCGCTTCGAATATTTCCCTGTATATTTCCCTATTTCTGTTTGCATTCCAGCCTTATATTTCCTATGGAATGGTCAATTTGGTCAGGAAACGATCCATTCTCTGCGTTCGAACAGTACTAGCGAAAAACACCCAATTTGCGGGAAATTAGATCCTAGCTGACGATCGCAATTGACTGAAACGTTGTGCCTTTATTGAAAGGGAATGATTCTCCGGTTTTAGGTTTCTAGTATTCGGTAGACCTCGACTTTAGAGATCGTTTGGTAAAATAGCCTTTTTAATGCCCGATCTCAGGTTATGGCGCCCAGTAAAATGTTCAGAATTCGGATGAACGTGTAGGCTTTCACATACTGCAGGCTACTTATCGGCCGATAATTCAGTCAGGTTGGACTTCAAGTGCGCCTGCCAAGCCAACTCAACAGTGTACTCAACAATTGCCCCACTATTCTCGAGGTAGTTGCTACCTGTCCAACAACAAACCCCATAGAGGACTGAACAATCGGACTAAATCATCGTCAGTTATGGTAGTAGACCAGTACTAATTACACTGGTCAAAATTTTGTAACAAGAAAGGTGCTGACTAATTTTGAATTACCTACCTACCCTCATTTATAACTATATTGATTTTGATTCCATCAGATCTAGTTTTCGTGTTACAGCTATGGCCAACAAAATTTAAAATTAACTGTTTTTTCGTACTTCCAGGCCTAAAGTGACAACTTCACTCCCTTGTGACAGGTACTAAAGCGTCACATTTAATCCCTCCGGGATTAAATATTGACGAAACTCCGGAACGATTAAATCACAAACAAACGAATTTAAGGGATATTTTATTGAAAAATACAATTAATTAGAATGGTAATTACGTTAATATTCAAATTAATATTGTGACAGTTCGTCATATTGACCAGTCTTTCCTGGGTTAATGCAGCAGGTAACTGACGAGTAACAGATAGGTCCTTATCATATTGAACTGGTGTTTGTTTCGAAGATCCTGCGGAAACAGGAAGCGAGAATGAGGACTGTGGCATAACTATAGTGGACGAATTGGCGACTTGACCAAATATTTTATCTGAAATTGTTTGTTTATTTTTAATAGATGATTCAATATATCCCTCGGCCACGTTGGAGGATTTCCATCCTCCATGTCTCTTCAGCACGTCTATTGTTGCTCCCGAATCAGCTAACAAAGACGCAGATGTGCGTCTAAAACAATGTCCCGTATAAGACGTCGCATTTTCTAATTTCAAGAAAGCTGCTATTTGCCGTGTAAATATACCAAACATGTTTTTTCCTACTACTCGTGTAGTACATTCTTTGTTGATGTATTGAACAAAAAAATTTGAATGAGGTGTCCCTGTCTTTCGCAATGCCACATATTTTCGAAATATCGCCACAAAACTGATGGCACTGTTTTCTGAATTTTTTATCACAAAATTTCGGTCAATTTTATTTTTGGTTTTTCTAATCGCAATTAGGAAGGAATCGCCCAAATCTCTCACATCGTCGATTTCTAACTCAACCAACTCTTTTCCACGACAAGCTCCCGCAACGCCCAAAATAAGTGCAACCTACAAAAAACTTGATTTCTTGAAATTTCTGAAGATAAACACATTTCCAAATTTACCTTAAGCATTAAATATTTATCATCCGGAGCCTCCCGTAAGAACTGATCTACCTGCTCAGACGTCAGAATTCTTGACTTCTTTGGCTTAAATTCCTCATTTCTTCTCTTCAAAAAAGCTAATAATTTTGGAAATTTACTTATATCAATATCTTCTCTAATGTTAATAACCGATTTCAGCATTGAGTAATGTGCCCAGAGAGTTGAAGCACAAACCGCTTTTGATTTATCATTGAAGTAGACTAACAGCGCATTTTCAGTAGGTTGTCTCACATTTATTAAGCGGTACCACTTTTTAAAAGTATCGTACTGCTGCTCGTATAGTTTTCTAGATTTTGGTGGTAACAATTCTTCACCTACTTCGGCTGCTCTTTTATCAATATCAAATACACCTTCTTCACTCATGATACCAATAATTATCAATAACAATGTTTCTTTACAATGACACTAGTAATGACAATATTTCTAAATTATAATTGTCACAACGCAATGTTACTATGGTAACTTATTTTAAAGACAGTTTATTAAATGAGTTGAAGAGAGAAAAAACTGATTGAAATTATTGAAATAATTAATAAAATCATACCGGAAGTACGAAAAGTATCGTATATACCTTGCGACTGAAGTTAAAGTTTATGGCCCTTCAGGTAAATTATCATAAACTTTACCTTCAGGATTAAATGTATTACTTCAGTCCCGCGGTATATAATATACTATTGTTTTACTTTCGCATTTAGAGCATTTGTTTATTTGAAGAGTGCATTGGTTTGTTCTGTTTTTAAAGTGAAGTGAATAATGTCAAGAAAGTGTTAAAATATATTTTTTGCATTCACATTTAGACTTCTTTCCTGAAAATTTAGGCCCCTCAGCGATGAACACGGTGAAAGATTCCATCAAGACATTTCTACCATAGAAAAACGATATCATGTCAAGTGAAGCCCACGTATGTTAGCGGATTGATGTTGGACATTAAAACAAGACATTCTTGAAGCAAAATACAGACGACAATCATAAATGAAAAGTAAATTCATATTAATGTAGGAATAAATTGAAATAACTTCTTTTTGTTTATAAAAATTCACCATTTCTGAAATGTTATAAAATGGTATTACAGAAAAAAGTATTTGTATTTGAATTTTCTTTCTAGTATCCTCATCCTTGCCCTGAACATAACTAGACAAAAGTTTTCATGTAACCTACAAAAAAAATTTTTTGTCGACTAGTGTATTAGTCAACCGATAGTTGACCGACAGATATTTTTAGAGCATTGAATGAAAACTTCATACTGAAAAAAATTTCATTATCGTGAGTGCAATATTTGAAGGTATCCTCCAAAGATGCAGTAATAATGCTGTTGAATCGGTTGCGGATAAAGATATGGTCCAATAAACCCATCTGATGTTGTTATAATCTCACCTCGACATAAATGCAGACATCGTGCACCATGAACAGTGGTATTCAGTAACCATAACAACGTGTTTTATGGCCTGTTCACATCACTCCAACCCTATTAACGAATTTTTGCAAAATGGGATGTTATGCGACTTTATCGAGAAATGTCGTCAATTACATTTATACGTCCATAATTCCGTCTCTACTGACAGTGTCAATCGTGAAGCACTTGCTGGCCTTTAAAACACACAAATTTGTTCGGAATATGCATATATAGCGTCAGTTAATCTTGTGGCTTATATCTATGAGAGAGTTCGCCTCGAAAAAATTTGGTGACACTATCGATTATATCTTAGGTTGCTGAATGGTTGGGTTTAGATAATCCGGAAACGTATACAGGCCATTGTGGAAGACGAACATTGGTGTCGATGCGGCAGCCTCAATGACAACACTCAAGAGACATGGTGGTTGGAAAAGTTCGTCTGTTGTAGAAGGCTATCTGGCTGACAGTATGCTGCACAAAATATGATGATAGCAGGTGTGGAGGGAGAGCCATCTGCAGCATCACAATCTTTGAAGACCGTTTTGGGAGAATCGTCCGAGACTGATGCTGCACGGAATATTCTCAAGAAAACTATAGTCTCGAGGACGAATAATTATCAAAAAGATATTTCTTCTTCCTTTGTATCTGGTGGAAATTCTAAAAAATTACTAAATAAAAAAGTAAAATATAATTTGACGTTTCATATTTCCCTTGGGAAATATAAGTGTTATGTGAAGACGATATAGCTCAATATTGGTTCGATCAGAAAAAAATTTAGAAAGTACTGACGTGAGGTCAGATTGCTTTGGCGCTCTTATTGAGCTACTTGCGAGTAAATATTCAAACCTTAACAAATCTATAAGCTCTCTGATCGGGTGAACAATAGTCTTTTGCCGTACTATGGGACAATGTGATGTAAATATGAAAGCCTAATGAATAAACAAACCTTTATCTCAATTTGAAAATAATTACTCATAATTTTCACCAAATTTTGTTTTATGCTTCTCCTAAAAACTTGCGTCATTGCTTTTCTGAGTTTTGACAACGCCATCAAATTATTTCTCTATGATAAAAAATTTTTTGATTAATATTACGTCTGTGCTTTTCTGAATTTTGACAACGTCATCGAATTCTACCTCTATGAATTCTATGAAAATTTTGATTGATATTACGCCAACTGATACTGATATCTAGGTCCGCAAGTTGTCAAACGAATATCGATCTGTGATGGCAAATCTTTCAATGACAAAGCTCGAACTTCATGACATTTCTATTTTTCTCTTGAGTAAATGAAAAAAATGATCATATCTTCAGAAGGGGGAAAGCTACGACAATGAAATTTGAGGATGAGTAAGATATCTTCAATATATATACGGATTTTTATTTAAATCTAAATGAAGTCTTAGGAGATATTGAGTATTGAAAATTTTTTAAAAATTTTCTAGCGTGACGATTTCTGAGAAATTTTGCAAGCCGTTTCGTTTCAGCCTCCCTCAACATTCCAAGTATCAACTTGATCGGATGGATATTCTAGTAGTTATTGAGGAAACAAAATTTCAGATGCTCATAACTACTGAACCATCCGACGGATTTGGCCCAATAACGAACTTGACCGAGATATTTGGACAATTATCCTATTCTCAAAATTTGAAAACTCTAGCTGATTCCTTTTGGATGCTAGAGAGGATACGGCCGGCCGGACAGACTCAACTTTCGCCACGAATTTTTCATCAGGGAGTCGAACCCAATCGATTGAGACCATTTTCGGCTCGATATTCCAAAATTACAGACATTCGGGCAAAATGATAGGCACTCTGTTCGGGTGAACAAGAGCGCCAAAAAGGTTTTTTTAGCGAATGAACTTAGTGGAAATTCATTGAGTGGGAATTTATTTCATAAAATACCCAATAAATGATTCGCCGAAATGTTTCTCATTGAACTGATTGAATCACATGAAGGGGAGGACTCTGTACAAACTGAACGAAGAAATGTGTTGAAACACAGTTCGCATAATGAATTATTCAACACAAAAAAAAACCTTACCTGTCAGCAAACTCGATAAATATAATTCAATTCAACTCTTGAAATGCCGCAATGAAACCAGAAAGTTTGAAATGCGAAGTGATGTTTGCCTATTTTTAATTAAAATATGCGCAAACTCGCGAACTTTTCTGTCAAAACGGATATCACGGTTGGTTAGGTATGCATTTTTAAAGTAAATGATAAATTCTAATGTTTTGTCAACTACTCGCCGCTTGAGACTGGCGTAATTATCAGCGCTTCCCAAACCTAGCCACCCCGATAGGAAATTATAATTTCTCAGTTTCCCTTTCAGTCTGCAACCCCATCGATTAAACGGGGTTTTACGGGTCAGTTTGATTTTGAGGAATTGCGGATTCGCTCTCGAATTAAATCTACCAAACCGTTTCAGAGTGTTTTTTTATTATAAAATTAATTAATTATTACCCCCAGTAACCCCCTTGAATACGCCCATGATGTGACCCATTACATATGGGCATTATGGGAAACCAAAAGTTAGATGACCTTGAGACTGAAGGTTTACAGACCTTATTTATCCGACAAGAAGAGTTCGCCTGTAAACAAAACCATCGCAGAGATGGGAGTAACAGAAAAAAACAACAGAATTATCTCTGTTTTCTTACCCTGATGATCACCAATCAACAATACTACATCTGACAATGGATGTTCAAGCTACCGCCGAAGAAAGCGTCTTAAATACGAATCATCCGCAACTTATCGACACACCATCGAGATGTGAATAATCTAAACTTTTTTGCATTAACATTTCAGGTGAATTAAAGCAAAATTGAAAATAACCAATAAACACTTCGATCACAAAAACGCTCAGTAAAAGAGATTTCGTTTCAGGAGATGAGATTGAATTTTTTGTTCATTTTTAGGACCGCTGGTAGACGCAGACTTAGTCGTTTCAATTACATTTGTCAATCTGGCGGTTCTTCCTGCCTGAGGGGGGATTCTCTCATCCAGCATCTCGTCTGAGTGCGAAAATGTGATTTTCCCCGTGTCATGTTTGTGAAACTTCGATGTAAGTGTGGATTGCGGCTAAACCGCTCGAATTTTCGGTTATTCATAAAACTGTCATTGGGGGCCACGGAACGGTAGGAATAAGACATTTGTAAGCGGATTTCATGGCGATTTATTTTCCCCATCCAGAGAATGCTGAATTTCAATCACCCCGGATGAACAGCGGAAGATCTTGAAGTTGCGCCACTCGGAATCATTTGTTTTCGAAGAGAAATATTTGGAATGACCAAAAATATTGGCGTTGGCATATCGATTTGACCACGAAACCAATTATAACTCGGATCAAAAATATTAGATCATTCAGATTGAAGACAACGCTTCCGCATTCTCTGCTTGACAGTTTGAAGGTCACATGATGTTAAGAAGACACACGTTGCCACCTCTGCATCGAAAATAAATAAGCAAATTGAAGAAAATTTGTGAGAGTCAGTATTAAGTTTTTCATATTTTTTATTGTATATTACTTTTCATCGCACTAAAAATGGTTCATAAGTGTGAAAGTTGTAGTAAAACAGGAGTTTTAATCCGAATTTATCGTTCCATAAGTAACTGTATTGTTAGAACCGAAGTATTCAGTTATTTAGATGTTTAGTAGCGTAGAAAGTTTTAATAGGGAATTTTTCAATGATGAAAAAAGAAGAATTTAGGCTTCGCTGTTGGGATGGTCAAGTATTTGCCCAAAGAAAGCAATTTTCATTTGTTCAGATCATTTTGACCCTGAAAGTATTGTGACCTGAGTAAATGGAAAAAGATTTTATGCGGTGTTGCCGGGTGAGGTTTCACAGGAGACTTTCAGTGAGGGAGTCAAAACAAATCGACATTTTACAAAGGAATGCTCTGTCTATCTTATACAGGGTCTTTCACGAGGAACCTCACCCATATTTATACGGGAAACTACTGAACGTATTTCCATGATCGAAGCATTTTTATTGGTTCCTTCAACCGAAATCGTATCTTCAACATGAAGTTAATATCCGAGCTTTTCTCACATTCTTGCTCCAGAAAGTACTTAAAATTGAATTTATAAAAGTCAATCAAGTTCTTGAAACCCACCTTTAACTTTCTGTGCGATCATTGGTTTCTGAGATATCGATAATCAAAGATAAATGGACGCTTTTCCATTTGAAGACCGATATCTCGGCAGGAAGTAGACGTATCAAGGTGCATAAAGAAAGAAATTTAAGCTAAATGAACAAAGTATCCAATCCGTGAAATGGTTAAGCTGAAACATTTTTATCCACGCCCGTATACCAATAAAAAACTTAAAAAAATTTTTTGTTGCTTGTTTTTCTACAGTTACTCAAAAACTGCAGAGGTTAAAAATTTTCAAGTTTTAATTCAAAAACTAGACACTTGGAACTACAATTGTAGCCTAACCTAACCTAACCAGACGAGAAATTATGTAAAATATAGGTAGGGTCCTTAAACTGCAAATTAACCGCATTTCTTATCAACTTATGCAATTTTGATTTTTTTTATCCCTTAATTTTTTCGATTAGTGTATATATTTCTTATTTCCGTTACTATAATTCTAAGGTTTTAATGATAAATGTAGTGGAACATAATATTTTTTTTACCGATATTAACTTCATGTTTAAGATATTAACTGTTTCGGTTGAAGGAACCAATAAAAATCCTTCGATCTGGAGCTACGTTTCGACGTGATCGAAGCATTTTTATTGGTTCCTTCAACCGAAATCGTATCTTCACCATGAAGTTAATATCCGAGCTTTTCTCACATTCTTGCTCCAGAAAGTACTTAAATTTGAATTTAAAAAAGTCAATCAAGTTCTTTAAACCCACCTTTAACTTTCTGTGCGATCATTGGTTGCTCAGATATCGATAATCAAAGATAAATGAATGCTTTTCCATTAGAAGACCGATATCTCGGCAGAAAGTGGACGTATCAAGGTGCATAAAGAAAGAAATTGAATCTAAATGAACAAGGTATCCAATCCGTGAAATGGTTAAGCTAAAACATTTTTTCCACGCCCGTATACCAAACAAAAACTCGAAACATTTTTTTGTTGCTTGTTTTTCTACAGTTACTCAAAAACTGCAGAGGTTAAAAATTTTCAAGTTCTAATTCAAAAACTAGACACTTGGAGCTATAATGTCCTTCCATTTTGATTTCTGATACGACCACATCTCTCGGAGTTACGGCCTGTTGAAAGTTGCAAAAAATTTGGCATTTTTTTGATCCCTTAATTTTTTCTAGTAGTATACAGGGTCTTTCACGAGGAACCTCACCCATATTAAATACTGAACGTATTTTCATGAAATTCAGCACTTATAAGTATTTCACGATGCTGATGAAATCTAAAATATTTTCAAGGCATGAGCACCTCCGGTTGTTCGGGAAATGACGTCCACTTCCGTTTTTCAAATTACAACACCATTTTTTTATTGCAGAAATAGATTCCTTAGAAAATTTCAAGTTATTTTGATGTAACATTTTTCAGTTTTTGTTGGAAAATTCTCTCTGAGCGGGAAAATTCGAAAAAAAAATCGAAAATAGATCTCCGCTGAAACAAGAATAACTTCGAGGTTTTTTGGATGGAAAATTTTCATTTTTGGGATTTTTCAAGATGTTATATTGATGTATCCACTTTGAGAATCGAAATCGCGATTCATGATACAGGGGGTGAAAAAATCGCTTTCAAAGTTAGGGATGACAAAATCGTTAAAAATCAATTTCTTCAAATTAGAACCCCATTTTTTTATGGCAGATATTGAATCTACGTTAAAAAATAATGTGAGTGTATGCATTACACCCTTGCCCTAAAGTGGATATTTTCTGAGTTATTCACAAAAAACTGTTTTTCGTCTTCAATTTTCAGCTATTTTTTTTTCCTTCACGCCAAAAAGATGAAATTTTCAGGAACTGTTACTTGAACCATGTTTTAGATTTTACTACCCTATTATGCAAGAGAAAAAGGTTACAGGTTGTTCCTAAATAGATGGCGAATTTGGATTCGAATTTGTATCGGAAACCTCTTTATTTCAACTAATCGGCCATCGGTTTTCTCTCCAGTGATAAATAAATAATTTCTTATGAACCATATGCAAAAACCTACCATGTTTTACATTCTTTTTTTTAATGATAGATATCATTAATTACATCTGCCAAATTCCTCTTTATTCAGTAGCATTTTGTGTTTACTATTATTTTGGTGATAATTCGTATTAAGTTATAAAATCGATCACTATGCCTAATTTCACCAATGAAGAATATTTAAATCTCATTCTACTTCATGGAGAATGTAATGAAGTTGTAGATAGAACGATTCGACTGTTCATTGAAAGGTTTCCTGACCGACCCAGGCCAACGAGAGATACCATTAACAGAACCATGACAAACTTGAGAAATGTCGGATCTTTCATTAAGAAAACTATACACAGAGAAAAAAGTGTAGTAAAAGATGAGAACAACGAAATTACAGTTCTTGCATATTTTCGTGTGAATCCTCAAAATTCTCTCAAAGATGCCGAGATTGATCTGGGAGTATCTCAATCGAGTGTTTGGAGAATATTAAAAAAACATGAAATACACCCATATAAATTCAATACGGTACAGCATTTGAAGGAAACTGATTTCGTCAGGAGAACAGAGTTTTGCGAAGCTATGATGATTCGATTTCAAGAGAATGAAAACTTTTTGGACAGATGAATCTAAATTCACAAAGAATGGTTTTTTCAATAGGCATAACAGTCATTATTGGGATGAAGAGAACAACCACCACTTCAGACAATGGAACTTTCAAGAGACCTAGAGTTTCAATGTTTTTTGCGCCATCAAAAATAATGCAATTCTCGATGTTCACATTTATGATGGGACTTCAACTGGTAAGATAGAACGCTACACATGTTTGCATTATTTAAAGAATGTTCTCCCTTAGGAGATAGATATTCTGACATATTGACTCAAATAATTGAGCCTCTAGTACAGAACCATAATGACTTATGGTATCTACAAGATAAACCACAAGATCCACATAATTATATACAGGCTATTTGAAGATCGATGATTGGCTCCTTTAGATGTTTGGGGTAGGATAAAAAATATTGTCTACTCAACTCCCCTGACTGATAAAGAGGACTGCATAGAACGAGTCAGAAATGCGTTCAGGTTTGTTTAGATTTTTAGATTCATAGTTTTGAAACTCAATTTGGTTTTTAAACACTTTTGCAGATCTCTTCCTCCTGATGAAATAAGAAGAGCAACGCACGAATCATTCCTGAGACGTATAAATAAATGTCTAGAAATTAACGGTCAAAACTTTGAGCATCTTCTCTAGGTATAACTGCGAAAGTTTGCCATGGTTCTCCTAATAGTAACTTGAAGTCGGTTTCAAGAAGGGGTGGAAAATCTACAGCATGGTTCAAATAACAGTTACTGAAAATTTCATCTTTTTGGCGTGAAGGGAAAAGAAATAGCTGAAAATTCAAGACGAAAAACAGTTTTTTGTGAATAACTCAGAAAATATCCACTTTAGGGCAAGGGTGTGATGCACGCACTCACATTATTTTTTAACGTAGATTCAATATCTGCCATGAAAAAATGGGGATCAAATTTGAAAAAATTGATTTTTCACGATTTTGTAATCCCTAAATTTGAAAGTGATTTTTTCACCCCCTGTATCATGAATGGCGATTTCGATTTTTAAAGTGGATACATCACTCTTACATCTTGAAAAATCCCAAAAATGAAAATTTTTCATCCAAAAACCTCGGAGTTATTCTTGTTTCAGCGGAGCTCTATTTTCGATTGTTTTTTCGAATTCTCCCGCTCAGAGAGAATTTTCCAACCAAAACTGAAAAATGTTACATCAAAATAACTTGAAATTTTCTAAGGAATCTATTTCTGCAATAAAAAAATGGTGTTGTAGTTTGAAAAACTGAAGTTGACGTCATTTCCGGAAAAACCGGAGGTGCTCATGCCTTGAAAATATTTTAGATTTTAAACTTGTTTTCTATTTGTAGTACTTTCAACAAAACATGCAAATCGACACTTATCTAAACTGGAAGATTTTTCATAAGCTCCGTAGATAGAAAGATAAAAAGAAAAAAACGGATACCGTCAGTGATAACTTGTTCAATTGAATTATATTGAATACGATAACTAACAAGTCAAGATATACGTGACGTACTCTTGCATATTATAACGGTTACAACTTCTCTAATCTTTATGTATATCTCAGAAACAGTGACTTATAAGAAAAAAGTATTGATACATTTTTAGTAGATAATTTCATGATGCACAATTTTTGTCTGAGATACTTTTATGACAAAATTCACAATTTTGCTAAAAATCACGAAAAACTAATTTTTTTCACCATGATCTTTTAAATATTATTTACTCAGCTTGACTGGAATTCATATACCTTCACTCATATAGTTTCTGTTCTAGATTGATCGGACTATACGAGATCTATAAATTAAGTAATGAGACTGGCAACGTTGCGTTTGATCTGGCAATACTGAAAATGCGGGGCTTAGTAGCACGGTAAAGGAACATGCGATCCACCTTCAGTACAAGTTTGACCTCGCCTGAGTATTTTGGTTGTGCGTAGCGATTGTTTTTGCGAAAAATTTTCTTCTATTGTGTTCTAAAAATGAATGATATCAGTTTCGAGCTATCAGGTTTCGCTTCAGACTTGGGCAAACGGAAACTCTTCTCAAACTTCAGCAGGCCTACGGAGATAGTGTTTTGTCATGAGCTCAGGTTTTCCGGTGGTTCAAGGCTTTTTCAGAAGGAAGAGAGTCGATAGAAGATGAACCAAGAAGCGGAAGGCCTTCATCTTCAAGAACCGATGAAAATTTCCACACAATCTGAGATCTTGTGCATTCAGATAGTCAGAATGATAGGGGAAGAGTTAAAGTTGACGTACACCACCGTTCATCGAATTTTGACCAATAAATTGGGGATGAGAAAAATCTGGCAATTTCAATAAACGAGTTTTTGGCCAGTAAAAACATTCCTGTGGCTCCTCAGCCTCCTTATTCGCCGGACTTGAGTCCTTGTAACACTTTTCTTTTCCCAAAGTTGAAAAATTACCTCAAGGGAAATCATTTTGGGACAGTCGAAAAAATTCAAACGGCTGTAACCGACCAGTTGAAAGTTATTTTAGTATCGGAGATCCAGCACTATAAGGAGTGGAAAAAGGAGTAGCCTCAGAAGGTTGGAGGTGACAATATTGTATTTTAATTATTATTGTATCAAAAATTTTTAAAAATGAGTCTCATTACTTAATTTACAGACCTCGTATGTATAACTTCACTGAAACTAGAGGAACGGGTTGAATAACTGCATTTCCTTGTGATTCTGACGAATTATTGATTATATGGTTACATACCAACTGTTATTTTAAATTTCTTTCTGATTATTTATATCAACAACTGAAGGAAACTTGGCATTTTCAGGAATATTAAAACTTTATTCAGTTAAGCGCAGACGTTGCGTCAATAACCCTTCTGCAGTGCTTTTAGCTGTTCTGAATGTAGTAAACTTTGAGTATTCTACAGTAATGTAACTTCAATCCAGAAGATATATGATACTTCAATTTCAGACCAAGCACTGAGGTATGGTAATTCCTGAAACGTCTGCGCTTAACTGAATAAAGTTTTAAATATTCCTGAAAATGACAAGTTTCCATAAAGTGTTCACATATACGTAGGTATATTGAATGATGAAGATCTATCGACTCTGATTCGGAATGCAGATAAGGTATTTCTCACTCTACCAGGTATACAGGTATGAAGTGAGCGTCAAGATACAAATTTCTCGATAGGGAACATTTTTTGTGAAGGAGCCTTTATTTTTTTTGTTTGTTTGTTTGCTATGACATCTGTGAAACATATTTAGTATACATCAAGTCATTGAACAGACAACATCACATTTCTTCATCGTGGAAAACCGAAAAAACACGTGTGAAATTTTGCTTCAAAGATACGAAAGAAAATCGGTATTGCATCGGATTGTTACTGGCCATGAATGTATTTATTTTGTTGGAGGAGTTGTTCGTACCTAAATTGTAGCAATGCCAATCCATTTTGCTCCCCATATGAAACTGACCCTGCATATGACACACATTTCAACTTGTCACTTTATAGACAACTGAACACCCTAATTTGATACTCGAAATCAAATTATCATTCTCCGACTCTACACAGCAGGCAAGTCGTTTATCGATTTGCTCTTTCACTTGTCGGCAAGTCAGTTCCTGCATCCAACATTTGTCGAAAAAAAAATTAGACGAACTTTCTCGAAAATGCACGACACAATGAAATCAGTCCACCAAAATAAAATGAAATATAACTTTTTCTGAAATATAAATTGATGGCTGGAATAACATAAAATTTAAAGAATTATGCGATCGTTGTCCGACGGATGCGATGTTACTACTGGATGTTAAAAGTTATATTTTTTTAATCTTGAATGGTTGAGGTCCTCACTTGATGGAAATCCATTTTCATTTAGTTTGAATATGATTAAATAAAAACTTATTTAATAAAGTTTCCACATTTATTGTGTTTTAACAATATGTAACACTACATTTGCAACAATTGTTTCGCCAAATTCTTGGCTTCTTCAGGCGAGTTCGATGTTAAACTACTCCAAAAATTTTTGAATCTTCCTTATATATTTCTCAAGATGGAAGAGGGGACCGGTATTCTAAATGCTTCTGGGATTTTTTATGGCATGTTCATCGATGGTGATCTGTTGACATCCGTTTGGTCATTGAGTAAGATATTTTGCTTGTTATATCTGTTAATTTCCATTGTTTCTAGGATATTAAGCCTTCTGCTTTTGTTTTCTATGTGCAGAATTTTATAGTTTGGATCAAACATATGTCCCTCGTCTAAAAGATGGGTCGCATAAGTTGAGTTCTGTTTTTTATTCAGGAAACTACTCAAATGTTCTTTAATCCTCTTCTCGAAGTTCCTTCCTGTTTGTCCAATATATACTTTCTGGCATGAACCACAATTCAACTTATACACTCCTGATTTTTGTTTTTATCTAATTTATCTTTATTATTTTTGATTAAATTACTTAAAGTATTATTGGTTTTGAATGCTATATTGAAATTCCTTTTGTTTTTTAAAAAATTTGCTACTTCTATTGATTTTTTACCTGTGAAATTTAATGTTATATATCTATTCTGTTCTATTTTGTCGTTTTTGGGGTATATTAATGTTAAAGCTTGATTTAATAGGAATTTATTCAATATTTGGTCCACAAGGTCTGGTTTGAAACCATTATTAACAGAGATTTGTTTTATAGTATTGAGCTCACAATCAAAATTCTGTTTCTTCATAGGTGTTTTGATTAGTCTATATACCATGCTATTGAATGCTGCTAGTTTTTGTGAATATGGATGATGTGACTTTGAATGGATGGTTATGTTATATTGCAAAATCGTGTTTACTATTGATTTTTGATATTGTTAAATCTAAAAAATTTATTTTACCATTTTTTTCTTCTTCATACGTGAAATTTATATGAGGTGAAAGTTTATTGATGAAGTCTAAAAACATGGTCAACTGTCTAATTGTTCCTATGAACAAACATAAATATCATCTACATAGCTTTGAAAGACGAAATTCTACAATGCCTGAGTACGTGCAAAATTATTTTACATTTAACAACACGTTTTATATGAATACAGAAAATTTAGCAATGGGTAATCCCCTTAGTCCGTTACTAGCCGAATTTTTTATGAACTACCTGGAACAAGCAATAGAAAAAAGCAAATATTTTAAATATTTCATATATTGGTACCGCCATGTAGATGATATTTTATGTTTGTTCATAGGATTAATTAGACAGTTGACCATGTTTTTAGACTTCATCAATAAACTTTCACCTCATATAAATTTCACGTATGAAGAAGAAAAAATGGTAAAATAAATTTTTAGATTTAACAATATCAAAATCAATAGTAAACACGATTTTGCAATTTATCGCAAACCAACCTACACCGACATAACAATCCATTCAAAGTCACATCATCCATATTCACAAAAACTAGCAGCATTCAATAGCATGGTATATAGACTAATCAAAACACTTATGAAGAAACAGAATTTTGATTGTGAGCTCAATACTATAAAACAAATCTCTGTTAATAATGGTTTCAAACCAGATCTTGTGGACCAAATATTGAATAAATTCCTATTAAATCAAGCTTTAACATTAATATACCCCAAAAACGACAAAATAGAACAGAATAGATATATAACATTAAATTTCACAGGTAAAAATCAATAGAAGTAGCAAATTTTTAAAAAACAAAAGGAATTTCAATATAGCATTCAAAACCAATAATACTTTAAGTAATTTAATCAAAAATAATAAAGATAAATTAGATAAAAACAAAAAATCAGGAGTGTATAAGTTGAATTGTGGTTCATGCCAGAAAGTATATATTGGACAAACAGAAAGGAACTTCGAGAAGAGGATTAAAGAACATTTGAGTAGTTTCCTGAATAAAAAACAGAACTCAACTTATGCGACCCATGTTTTAGACGAGGGACATATGTTTGATCCGAACTATAAAATTCTGCACATAGAAAACAAAAGCAGAAGGCTTAATATCCTAGAAACAATGGAAATTAACAGATATAACAAGCAAAATATCTTACTCAATGACCAAACGGATGTCAACAGATCACCATTGATGAACATGCCATAAAAAATCCCAGAAGCATTTAGAATACCGGTCCCCTCTTCCATCTTGAGAAATATATAAGGAAGACTCAAAAATTTTTGGAGTAGTTTAACATCGAACTCGCCTGAAGAAGCCAAGAATTTGGCGAAACAATTGTTGCAAATGTAGTGTTACATATTGTTAAAACACAATAAATGTGGAAACTTTATTAAATAAGTTTTTATTTAATCATATTCAAACTAAATGAAAAGTTATATTATTATGGATCATTATTGGAGGGCGTTCGGAAATGAAAAAGTGTCGTTCGCATCTTAGATATCATTTTTTAAAAAGGATTCAATGAAATAACTTCAAATAATTGCTTTAGAAACGGGAAAGCCATGCAGATGTTGAGTTCAAAAAATCAATTCAGTCCGTATCAAGCGCCGGAGTAAACCGAAAGAATAAAAAAAAAACTTCAAGCATACTTTTTAAGTTTTCAAGTTATTTTGTCTATAGAGAAAGAATGACATCATTGTAAAAAACATAATGCACGCCTGAAGATACTATAAATCAGTGGCAAAACGTATAGGCTTTGATATTAATTAATAATGATGAAATTGAAATGATAAACAGCAGCCGATAAGTTAAGATGAAATGTAAAAGTCATTCACCAAATATATATGATTTTTTTCGTACTCCAATGTGACATCATCGAAGTTCAGCTAATTTTGTGGTTTGAAACCACAATTGCTTCATACGAGTAAGTATAGCAATTCCAGCAAACACCGAAACACCTATGTTTCCCCTTGAATAATTCAGAAAAAATTAAAAAAACTGCTGAAACAAATTATAAACTGAAAAAGTTACTTGTCATAGATCTACTCGGACAAGACATCAAAATATCGATTTGACAATGATTTCGTCAATCAAATAAACCGGATGTGGTTTTAAACAACCAATTGGGCAATTTTGCCTGAAGTCGAGACTTATGCGAACCGATTTGAGACTTCTGTTTGAAACAACAGGTAGGAGAAGCCATCCTTCTCTGGATACGTTCAAAAAAACTCTTCAAACTCTTTACCACTACTTTATTCTTTGAAAGCCATGAACCCCATTCGGAAGAGAAGAAAAACTAAAAATTAATGCAGAACAAAACTCACTTCTGAATCCTCTGTTCTCCTCCATGATACCAGGAGAATCGTTGTCTGTACCATTTCCGCGATGTCCCTCGCCGTCCTCCGACATGTGGGCATCCATACTTTCCTCCTTCACATGGGATTGAGGCTGAGGAGAAAGGGAAGCACTAGCTGGCGAACATGAGTCAGCCCTAGGACTTGGACCCAGAAACCTTTCGTCAGAAGGTGAAAAAATACCGCGACCGATTTGGTTTTCACTACTAGTCTCGATTTTCAAACACTTTGGGGGCGCGAAAGCAGATGGTGATGGAAAGTTCTTGAAATCACCAAGGGGTCTGAAAGCGCTAGAGCCCAGTGATAGTCCTGGGTGCAAAAACTGTGGTTGCAGGTGGTTCAAGATGTGCGCTGGTAGGCCGCTATATGCTTCCATATGGCGGAGACCAAAACTGGTCGCGTCGAATGGTCTATGGAGGTTCTTGGCTGCGTCAGACATCGTGAACTGTAAAAATATGTGTTTAAATCACGGTAAAACTCAGGATGTATTGAAATATATCAGGGAGGTCGTCTACCAGCTGGAGGAAATATGAAAAGAGGAGGGCCACTTGTATTCATTCTCCTCCTTGAATATCATAAATCATAATACTGTTAAGTCGTCATCCACATGAATTTTATCAACGACTATCAAGCATTTTATAATATAGATACTGGAAATGAACAAAAACATACACAACTAAAATAATATTACCTGTGAGTTGAAAGGTCTTTGTATACGCAGAGCATCTTGTAAACCTCCTGCTTGCGAGAATACCACTAAAGCTGGGGAGTTTAGATGTCCTGAATTTGGAACATACGCAGAATTCTCCATGTTGAAAACTATAAATCAGGAATAAAAATGTATGAATTATTAATTAATGAATAATAAAAAAAATCAGGAAGTCTGGTTATAAATGAATGAAAGCTATATTGGAAAATTTCAAATCAAGAACAAAGAATGTAAGTGATTCAAATCCATGGAAATACAGATTAAGTTTATTTCTCTCTCGATAAAGATCACAAAGTGGATGGAATGTCATCATGTAATCCAGTAAAAAATTTAAATTTTGCCCTGTTCGGGTTCTATTGGTGAATAAATCTGAAATATCAGCCGCAATAAGAAAATGTCGATGTTAATCGAAATATACAGCCATAAGAAAATGAAAAGAGGAATCTCTGGCTATAGAATTCTTTGGACATTGAAATGCTTTGAGATAAACCGCAAACCGAAATATTTTCTTTGGAATTCAACCGAACTTGAACATATAAATAATGCAGTATTTTTATTTAATATGTTAATTTTTATGTGAAATATCGCCGAATATATTCCAAAGCGTGTTTTCAGATAGACTTCTTAATGTTTGTAATGCGATTTTGAATAAGTATTTCGAACTTGCTTTAGGTAAATGTAATAATGGCGTAATTGCTATCGGCACCGACTTTTCAGGCTTCTTTTAACTGGTTTAATTTATTCATTTATCGAAATTGATTATTCGTCTTTCACTCCGGGAATAATTTTCCATTGGAGTAGGTTCCAAATGAATCGAACAATTGAATTTTTTTCGTTTAACAATACTTGCATTCTTGAATAACAACTAAATGAGTTGGACCTGATTTTCAGTATTATTTCTGAACAGAATATATGAAACTTTCAATATTTTATAGTTGATATTGAAAAAAAATACTTAAAGCGATAAGTGCAGTTTTAAAAATTACCACACTATTCGAGCAAAAATTTTTACAAATCATTCGACATGCCACTTTTACCTAAAACATATGTCCTGTTTTCCTTTTTTTCATGTTCATACACTTCGAGGGAAGAATTTTTATTTAATGTTATACAATGAAAAAAATTAAAAATGTAAGCTAAAGAAAGAAACTCTCACCCTGAAGAACAATAAATTCCAAATAATCGCGACTTTTCACACAAAAACAACCTAGTCCCACATCTTTCAATAGAACCACGTTAGCGACTGACTCTGTGACAGCAGAGGAGACGGAGCTAACCCCTCTCTATTCAGGTTCTGACTGCCCCTTTGGACGCACGCACCACGTGCTTTCGAAACTGTACGCCCTTTTAATAAAATTCTCTAATCAGAAGCGGCTCTTTATCTTTTATATTTATTCCTGAAAAAGGCGGATAATAAGACAAGTTCATTGCGTTGCGCTATGTCTATGCGACTAAGTATTTGTTTTTTTTTCGCTTGAGGTCAGGGCTGTACTCGAGTCCAGACTTCTGTAAGTTTCGTTCTTGATATAAATGGAATGCCTGATATGAGCAAACGATGGATGAGGGGTTTTGTAATCATTTTTCAAACAGATAATTTAAGTAACTCAACAAATTCTCTATGTACCTACACTCAGAAAATGTTTTTAGTAAACGCAACGAAAAATTTATGTTGAGTTTACAACACTGATATCCCTATTTGGTCAATCTTAAATTCCTGAATGGTTGAGATCCTCACTTGATGGAAATACATTTTCATTTACTTTGAATGTGATTAAATATAAAATTATTTAATAAAATTTCCACATTTATTGTGTTTCAACAATATTGTAACACTACATTTGCAACAATTTTTTCGCCAAATTCTTGGTTTCTTCAGGCGAGTTCGATGTTAAACTACTCCAAAAAAATTGAGTCCCCCTTCTATATTTCACAAGATGGAAGAGGGGGGGAACGGTATTTTAAATGCTTCTGGGATTTTTCATGGCATGTTTATCAATGGTGATCTGTTGACATCCGTTTGGTCATTATATGAGATATTTTGCCTGTTATATCTGTTAATTACCATTGCTTCTAGAATATTAAGTCTTCTGCTTTTGTTTTCTACGTGCAAAATGTTGTAGTTTGAATCAAACATATGTTTCTCGTCTAAAAGATGGTTCGCATAAGTTGAGATCTGTTTTTTATTCAAGAAACTACTCAAATGTTCCTTAATCCTCTTCTCGAAGTTCATTTCTGATTGTCCAATATACAGTGTCTTTCACAAGGAAACGGGAAACTACTGAACGTATTTTCATGAAATTCAGCATTTATAAGTATTTCACGATGCTGATGAAATCTAAAATATTTTCAAGACATGAGCACCTCCGGTTTTTCCGGAAATGACGTCAACTTCCGTTTTTCAAATTAGAACACCATTTTTTTATTGCAGAAATAGATTCCTTAGAAAATTTCAAGTTATTTTGATGTAACATTTTTCAGTTCTGGTTGAAAAATTATCTCTGAGCGGGAAAATTCGAAAAAAAAACGAAAATAGAGCTCCGCTGAAACAAGAATAACTTCGAGGTTTTTGGATGGAAAATTTTCATTTTTGAGATTTTTCAAGATGTAAGATTGATGTATCCACTTTAAAAATCGAAATCGCGATTCATGATACAGGGGGTCAAAAAATCGCTTTCAAAGTTAGGGATGACAAAATCGTGAAAAATCAATTTGTTCAAATTAGAACCCCATTTTTTTATGGCTGATATTGAATCTACGTTAAAAAATAATGTGAGTGTATGCATCACACCCTTGCCGAGCAAAAAACCTTTTTTCGTCAAAATTTTTCATGATGTTTACCCTTTGAAAATTTTTCGACCTTGAACTGAAATTTTTCTCGGACTTTGGGGAATATTTCCATAATTTCTGATTAAAATGCACTTGCAGAATCCAAACCTGGAATAAATTTTGAGCTACAATGAATATTTTGGCTGCTAGAGCTGATTTATGTTCGGAAGTTTTCTCTCGATATCTGGCGAATTAGGAGTCCCAGAAAAGAACTGATTGCAGATTCCGAAAGAGCTTGCTTCCCCAGAAAATGTATTTTTCCGAGACAAAAACCATTTTTCCTCAAAATTTTTCATGATGTATACCCTTTGAAAATTTTTCGACCTTGAACTGAAATTTTCTCGGACTTTAAATGGAACTGCAACAACCAGTTTCTTTGGCGAACAGCCATAGTTGACCCACAGCTGAAGTCAATCGTTCTAAAAAAAACCTAGTTGAAAAAAATACGCTTGACGAGATTGAAAGTAAAACGTACCACATTCAAAGTTTCATATGCCCATGGATCATGTGGTCTCTTGTAGAGGGGACTATGAGTGTTTGCAAATCAGGCCCAGTTTCCTCGAAGATCATAAGTCATGGCACGAATTGCATCAACAAGTCTGTAAATATAGAATATTGCCAGTAACCATTTAATATTGAATGTATACTTTCCACACCATGAAATTTCAATGGGCTTTGTCTATGAAATGATTTAATCGATTTCTTCAATAATTGAGCATTAAAAATGTTAATAATTTCTTTTATCTGATTCCTATATCGAAATTACCTCATTAATACTTTGAAGCTTCAAAATACCAATTCAAATTTAAAATATACCGCAAACACGAAAATTGGAATTATGTACCTCATTTTCTTGACTATGAATATGCTAAAACGTTTTGAGGGAGTAAAGAAATTTTAAAATATCATTTCAAACATAAATACAGTAAACAAGAGGATACCGTACTAAAACAAAGAAAATAAGCTATTGTGTGATGCAGACCAATCAGAAACTTGACCAATCAAGATAAAATATATCAAAAATGCGAGGACCAATCAGAAACAAGACGCTCGATTGTCATCACCACTATGATAACAATTGAATCTTAAGCCCCGCCCATATGACATCTTATTGCTAAGTTCGAACCAATATTTGTCACGGTGACTTCAAAGTGTTTGTTATCGCCGGTCGGCGTACACTAATGTCGCCCAATTGTCACGTCATAACATGCGTGCAACTCCATACATACTCACGGACTTGACAAGAGTGACGAAACAGTCACCGTGACAAAAATCACCATTGCGCGCTTACCCTTAATGAGATTTTAACGAAAAAAAATTAATCATTAAAACGGTAATGTATCCTAACACAAGATTGAGACATGTCAGACGTGAAAATCAGATAATAAATCAGTGAATTTTAAACCAGATAGGCATGATCATGATCATCTATACTCTAATCAAAATGCGGTTCCATAAAATAGCACCATGTTCTAGTAATTTACTGGACTGGGACAAGCCGGCGAAAAAATACTCATATATCTTCTCGTGGGTTTATTCTAACTAGATGAAATTAGTTGATTCGAAATTAGCAAATAATTGGAGATGGGCGGGGCTTAAGGTCCAATTGATTTGTTGAGTCAGCTTCAATTAATCGCTAGGTTTCTTTCTTTCATTTCTGAATCGGACACAGGGTTGTTGATTTTATTTTGTTTTTATTGTGTGTGATGAGTGCATGTCTCTATTTCTGATGAAATTCTGTTTTCAGCTGCTGTCGTGCAGAACTTCGCATAAGAAAAAAACCCACGAATATCAAGAATTTGTAGATGGTAATGGATAACAAAATGAATAAACTGATGTATCATTGTGCTAGATTACAAATCTAGAAATCCTTAATAGGTCCTTTTTAGGACCGTGAAATAAAAATTTCATATTAGTTCACCTTCTCTAGTGATCAAGAGAACGCTACAGTTCACTACATCGTCTGTGTACACTACTGTGCACACACTCCACTAGACACTACAATATACGCAACACCAATCTATCTATTTCAACTCATATCACAAGAAATGGAAAAAAACTTTATTCCGAAAAAAGTTCCAAGGCTATAACCTTCCTTCTTTTTTGTTAAAAAAATATTTTTTTTTTTCGTCGAAATAAGCGAGATTTCAGTGGATCAATAATGTAATTTCAATACCCCGTATCCCCTAAAAAATCATAGCAGATAGAAAAGGTTTACAGATTACGAAAAGACGCGGTTCAATCAAGCAATTTTCAATTTTCGGCAAAAACTTCTTTTCGAAAAAAGGGTAAAATGGCTTTGAGTGACTTATCTACTTTCGGAATCTGCCAACTATTTCACTTTGAGAGCTCTAGTCTTGCTGTAACGGCTGTGTGTAATTATGACATATCAGTACTCTGTATCTCCCAAAATAATCATCGCTGAAAGAAACGGGAGGTAGATTCTGAAAGGGGGCAGCTCGATGAAGCTATGTTTACTTTAATCTCGCTGAAAAAAAATCTTTTTCAGAAATCGAAAAAATTTTTTCGAAATGAGAGTTGAATAAGCATGAGTGAGTTGTGTACTTTCTCAATCTGCCACTCGTTTCACTATAAGAACTATCGTTTTGCAGCTATGGCTGCCTACACTTATGACATTTCAATACCCTGTATCTTCCAAATAAGCATCGCAGAAAAAAACGGGTGGCAGATTCTGAAAGTACGTAGTTCACTCACGCTCATTTTGCTATTATCTCTCGAAAAAAAATTGAAATTTTTTTTTCCTGAATTTAGGGAAAAATTTTTTTTCTCTAATTTTTTCGGGATAAGAGCGAGAATAGAAAGATTGAGCTGTGCTCTTTCCGAATCTACCACCTTTTTCATTCTGAGAGCTTTAGTTCTGCTGTTATGGGCGTCTGAAATTATAACATTAAACACCCTGTATCTCTCAAAATAATCATCGCAGGAAGAAACGGGTGGCAGATTCCGGAAGGTCTTGATTCATTCTATCTATTTCAACTCTTATATCGCAAATAATCGAAAAATATTTTTTGGCCGAAAAAAGTTCAAAGGGGTTAACCTTAGATTTTTTTTGACCAAAAAAATGTTTTTTCGATTTTCGTCGAAATTGAAGTGGAAATCGCAAGAACGAGCAGAGTCCTTCCGGAATCTGCCACCCGTTTTTTTGTGCGATGATTAATTTACGAGATACAGGCTGTTTAATGTCAAAACTTCAAACCCCTATAACTGAAAAACTATAGCTCTCAGAGTGAAACGGGTGGCAGATTCGTAAAGTACACATCTCAGTCAATCTGTTTCCGCTCTCATCTCGCAAAAATGGACCAAAAAAATTTTTCCCTAAATTTAGGGAAAAAAAAATTTGAAAATTTTTTTGAGTTAAAAGATCTGAAATAGCTTGAGTGAGCTGTGTCCTTTCCGAATCTGTCACCCGTTTCTCTCTGAGAGCTTTAGTTTTGAAGTTATTGGGGTTTGAATTTTAGACATTAAACAACCTGTATCTCGTAAACTAATCATCGCACAAAAAAACGGGTGGCAGATTCCGGAAGGACTCTGCTCGTTCTTGCGATTTCCACTTCAATTCCGACGAAAATCGAAAAATTTTTTTGGTCAAAAAAAATCTAAGGTTAACCCCTTTGAACTTTTTTCGGCCAAAAAAATATTTTTTGATTATTTACGATATAAGAGTCGAAATGGATAGAATGAATCAAGACCTTTCGGAATCTGCCACCCGTTTCTTCCTGCGATGATTATTTTGAGAGATACAGGGTGTTTTATGTCATAATTTCAGACGCCCATAACTGCAAAACTATAGCTCTCAAAATGAAAAAGGTGGTAGATTCGGAAAGAGCGTAGCTCACTCTGTAAATTCCTGCTCTTATCTCGCAAAAAATTGAGAAAATTTTTTTTTCCCTAAATTCAGGAAAAAAAAATTTCAATTTTTTTCGAGATCTAATAGCGAAAAGAGCTTGAGTGAGCTACGTCCTTTCAGAATATGCCACCCAGTTTTTTCTGCGATGATTATTTTGGAGGATACAGGGTATTGAAATGTCATAACTGTAGGCAGCCATAGCTGCAAAACGATAGCTCTCATAGTGAAACAGGTGGCTGATTGAGAAAGCACATAGCTCACTCATGCCTATTAAGCACTTATTTCGAAAATTTTTTTTTTCGATTTTGGAAAAAATTTTTCAACGAGATTAACGTAGACACAGCATGATCAAGCTGCGCTCTTTCAGAATCTACCTCCTGTTTCTTTCTGCGATGATTATTTTGGGAGATACAGGGTATTGATATTTCATAATTACAGACAGCCGTCACAGCAAAACTAGAACTCTCAGAGTGAAATGGGTGGCAAATTCCGAACGTACACAACTCACTCATGACCATTTTACCCTTATTTCGAAAACAGATTTTTTAGAAAATAGAAAGACTATATAGCTTTTTTCGACTATAGCCTTTGAAGAGGCACTCCTGATACGCTGGATACCTCCTCGCATTCCTGTGATCCTAAATCGAAAATTGTATGAAATTAATGAATGAATTTAGATTTCAACTGACTTTCATGTTATTTTCTAGATTTGTATTAAGATCACAGGAAAACGAGGAGGTATCCGGAGTAACAGGGGTGCCCCATGAAATTCGTCAGGTAGGCAATCAGAAAAACATTCTCGTGTATTGTTGGATGTCTGTATTTGGAAACTGTATTTCTTCGCCCTCTAGGACTAATTTAATATTCCTTACCTCAACTATATTATTCAGGATCTTCAACTTTAGGAATAGAAATGAATAAATAAGATAATTCAGTTTATTAAAATCTTTACTCAAGGAATTACAACAATATTCAGAAATCATGAAAAAATTGAGTGTATATTTAGGGATAAATGATGGTAAAACAATAAAACATACTAGTTTGAAGTAAAATCAACACACTTCTCAAATTCAATAAGAACGGATCATAATTTCAAACAATATGAATAACAACAAGTAAGATTTAGAGATATTTAACAAGTTTTTAGCAATTCTTACATATTTGAGGCACAAACATTATATTTCAGTCATCGTCATCTCCATTCCAAACAACATATTCATCATGGAGGTAGAAAATATGAAATTGAGTGACGCCATAGGTATTAGAAAGGAAAGAAGGCGGTGCTTGCAGACTTGCTGATTGCCCTCGTCCAATGCAAGGCAAATTTAAGGAAAACAACAATCATCTATACAAGATCACACTTGCTAAGCGATGACATCTTCTTTCTTCATCCTTTCACTGGTTGTGGATTACCTGATATTCCTTCTCTGATATGGCAAAATTTGTCTTTACTAGCTCATCCCTGGAACATAAAAAGAGAAGGGGTACTCTTAGGAAAGTGCTTATTAACGAATGATTTTTTTATTTTTACTGATCTGTGCAGTCTTCCTGAATAATAATTAGATCCGAACTTAAATGAACACGAATACTTTTTTTAAATTGGTTCAAATACCCAGTTAAAGCATTAAAACCTTCAAATAAACTAAACGGATCGAAGAAGGCCTCCTAGTCCAAAAACAAAACATCTAATGCACTCCTGAAGTGAAATTCAAGAAAAGATTGGGAATTGGAAACAATTCAGAATAATTTTAAATTCACTGAGACCCAAGAATATAGATTTTTTTTCAGCGGATGCTCGATCCAAAGATTTAAACAGGAACCTTTTTCTTACATGCAACTCAAGCTGAATTGAAATTAGTATGGAATTAACTGTATAATCTTCATTTGAGAAATCCTTAATTGAAGGAGGAGCTGAAAATACCAAACAAAAATCTTTTGAATTGGAATCATAAGACTTTGGTGAGGTATAATCACGTCCTCCTTTTTTTTTTTTTTTTTAAAGAAGTGAGCGAATTCGCCCGAGCTAGATGAGAATCAACTCACCGTTGCCATCTGACAATCCAGATTGCAATTCCACCTTTCGGTCTTCAGTGATACCAGAAGCCCATAGCCTTGAGATACACGTCCATTAGTTAATCCTGACAACTCTTATTTACGGTGTCTGCATCAACTCATTTACCCTCAGAAATCTAGACATGATGGCTGTGAAAATATATACAGTTAGCAGTTTTGAACAATGTTTCCATAATATAAACAAAAGTAGTGATAGTTAAGCAATACAGAGATACGAGTTTTTGGGCACCACATGGCATCAGTTATGAAAAGCATTTAAAAGGGAAAAACTTTAAAAAAGGGAGGTTGTCTGGTGAATAGTGGATTGTTTTTTCTTTATGGGGTGTACTGGGTTAAATGAAAGAAGGTTGTATGAATGAAATTGAGCTGCGATCTAAGCATTTTTATACTTAATACACAACAATCTGACCAGACATGTGCTCATAGATTATCCACCTCTATAAGAGTTATATAAATTGTATGAATTTTGTACGCTTGTTGAATGAATAATATAAAAACTATCCTTCGATTACGATAAGAAATTATCGATTACACAGAAATACTTTATAGTTCATCTACCGAAAACGGATATCGATTCACAATAGCGAATGCAATAATAATTAACCCATTATAAAAAATTCAAAATCGAATCTTGATGTTAGTGACCTCTGTCGTGGACTTTCAAAAACTGATTAAATGTGTTGATAGCGCCCTCTGTTAATCTTTTAGTTATGCAACATTAACACGGTAAAGGAACCTGCATTGGACTGGGTGCAAAGTGAAGGAATCTGACAGCGAGTGATGTTAATATTAGGTTTCCCCGATAGATGGCTAGAAATGAGTTCAAAGCTCAGATCACCCCTTGTGGCTAATTCTCAACATTCATCAAATAAATATCTAAATCCCTGAAGTTGAATTGAAGAGTGTATCTGATATGGAACTCAACTGAATTGAAATTAGTACAGAATGTACCGTATATCTGAGAAATCTATAATCGAAGGAGAAGCTGACTTCACCCGAAAGAAATATTTGATTTGGATTCCTGAAGATGAACTCGTTGAGCTCGAATTGAGAAGAAATGATACAATCACAAGAAGATTTCTATGACGTGGCATCACCTCCTCTTTGACCAAGAGAGGTTGATTTTAAAGAAGCAAGAGAATTTACCTTTGCTGGATTAGTAACAACTCATCGTTGGCAATGAAGAATCCAGACTTCAATTCCATCTTTCCTACTTTTTTCAATATTCTTTTCCACCAGAACTAGACAGCTGTCAAAGCTTTGAGATCAACATCCAATATCTAATACATACAACTCAGGTTTATGGTTTCTGCATCAATTCATATATCACCAGACATCTACAGGTACAAATTGGGATGCATTTCAGGAGATTGCTGTTGATATATACATAATGTTAGCTGCTTTATACCTAACAATGCATTCATCATATCATCAAAATGAGTAATAGTAATAGCCTGTAAGCAATACAGAGAAATGAGTTACTGGGCACCACATGGCAGAAAACAGTTACAAGAATAGATATTTTCAAAGGAAAATCAATGAAGCAGATGCAGGCTCTTGCTGAGGACACATGCAGTTTCAAGGAATAGGTCCAAGGTGGACCTCCATTTAGATCCTCTTAAGGTCACACCAAGTTTGTAGGAGAAAAAAGGGTTATAAACCTTGAGCTTTGCAAAGACTGGGGAATCATAATCAATTCCAAACAAAAGACCAGTCATGGTTGGTCATCAATTTAGTCCTTTTACCAGTTATTTCATTGCATCATGTATCACAAGCAAGATAGACCAAAATAACGATCCGTCTTTTGCTTGGAATGGGCATATGATAGACATCTCATAAAGGTATTTCAAGCGAATAACCAAGAGTAACCGGTTATCTTTGGTCTTTTGTGGTAAATACCTTTTGCGCTCAAACGGCTTGGGTTATAGATCCGTGACGTCATGAGTTAACCTCAATTTGATCGAGAAATGTCAAGAATAACCAAAATCGTCACCCCGCTCGACAGCAGGGTTACGATTCTGGTTATTAGAGCAAGTAGGGTTAGATGTGTATAAACATGAAAATAGTAAACAATAGCAAGGACTTTGAATTATTTGGAAGTTGAAAAACTGATCTTGGTAGAACCGAAAGACTTGAATATTTCACAGAGATAATTAATAATCCAACTTTGTAAGTAGCAACACGAATTCGATTTAACGAAATGGAAGTTCAACTCCAGGTAGGAACCAAGGCAATTTAAGATCAAATTAAAAATAATACGCTCTTCCTAAATTCGCAGGTTCAAAAGAAAACTTAAAGAACGTGGGTGAAAAGTTGTGTCGTTTAGATTGAAAGAACTCATCAAAAATGGGGCCACAATACCCCTGATATCAAATAAGAAGAATGTAGAGTTTTTCAACATAATAAAACACAGAGCAATTATGAAATACAGTTCTTGAAAGAAGGAAATACTCAGCATCTAATATAATCATGTGCTTCTGAACAATGTTGCTGAAAATCATGTGGAAATTGTGAATTACAGATCAGTAATACAACTGGTCTGTCAACTGAAGGTGCGTTGAAATGAAACTTATAAATCCAATGATTTTCCTGAATTTTAACTTTGAGGGCTGTAGGTATTTGATCACAATTTAAATTTTAGGAAAACTCAAAAATAAAATTGGAAGCAGAAACTGTACATTTAGTGGAGAAAAGTTTAATTTCTATAAATCACCTAGGTAAAAAAAATTATTTGGAAACCATTAGAAGCATTGTAGAATGTACAGATTAGGTTTGCTTTTCATTAGAGAAAAACAGAATTCCTTGTGTATTTTGTTAGCAGCAGTAATCAAAAATTTTATCAGCAGCTGCAAACATTGAATGCAGTGCTAAACTTAATCAGTCATCAACTAAAGTACGTAGAAGTAACACAGAAAAACCATCTATTCTTATTGAATTTGTTATAAAGATAATATTAAATTCTATTTCAAATTTCAGGATATGATATAAGAGAAGAAAAAAAAGTTTCAAAGAGCAAATGTCATTTGTGTGAAGCAATCTAGATTGATAATGATTTGAAAATTACAAGAACCTGAAAATTATAGCCACAAGAAATCAATAAAAATCCATTGAGGATTCTGTTAATAAAACTATGAAAAGATAAATTTTCAGGTTGCTTCAAATTTATGTTATGTGTGCAATACTGAGAGTATCTGCAAAGCATCGTATCAATAGTTTGGGTGTTCTGAGAATGCCCAATATGGTAGCAATGAGGAGAAATTTTAAGGTAGATCATTAAATTGAAAGAAGAACCAGTAAAAGTGACCAAATAACTCTTTTTTTTTTTTTAATTGGAATAAACTGAAATATACAAATTCAAAATATTGTTTGTTAAAACCAACATGAGATTTGTCATTGCCGTTCCTAAGGTTAAGAGATTAAGAAGTTCTTTCATTGCCTTTTTGTGTTTGTTTCAAATTTTCATCAATATAAATAATCTTGAAATAATGGAAAAATAGATTTAGTTTCTAACTCAGGAAAAAAATTCGTCATTGACTTTAAAATTAAAACATTCCCATTCTGTCTCTTTGACTCAATATTCTTCCTTTTACTAGCTGGTAATATTGATATTTTTCATTTTAATCATTTCTTGTCATTTTCTTCATTCCTAGTTACTCACAAAATAATTTTTTTATGATCGTTTTTTTACATGTATAGATATTATATGAGTCTAATTTGGTATTTTTTCCTTGTTAAATTTATTGTAGTTTCAGTAATTCCATTATAAGGATATATTGGCTAATAAAAAATTGCTTATAAAAATGTCTTTTTTTATATAAGTTTCGGGAATGGGCCCTTTTTATCTGAATCAGATAAATGCTCAGATAACCTATGAGCATAAATAAATGCGAATCAAAAGAATGACAGCACGGATAACCAAACCCGAGCATTCAAGCGATAATTTCTGGTTATTCTTTCTGGATTTCGAAGGAATAACCTAGAAGAACCAGCAATAACCGCTAGATGGACCAAAATAATAACCTGGTTACTTTGGGTTATTCGCTTGAAATACCCTATAGTAGAATTATAATAGAAGTTTCAACAGAATTAATTTTTTCCTTCGAATAAAAAAATTAGATTTGAGATCACTCAGAGTAAAAAATTACAAATAATACTAATAACATAGGAAAAAATTTAATTGAAACAATCCTCATAAATGAGTGGCAATATCAAAAATAAATGGTATCATGCTGGCCAATTTGTGGGAAAAAACAATAAATAAATTACTCTGATAATAATTTCACAAGGAAAAAACACCAGTTGGAATGTTGTCTATATGGTGAATAAGCCAATGATGAACCAGAGAACAGTAAATTATACTAAAAATTAACCACAGTTTCTGAATTCCTTATAATAGGATGAAATATTTACCTAATGGTTGACGTTTATCAGATCTGATTTCAATTTCATCTTCTTCATTGTGTATTAAAAAAAGCCAGTAACTTGAAACTTTGTGCACATCATACAATCATGATATATCGCTAGTTTGTCCCATAATTCATTCCTTTTCCTTCGAATTAAGCACAATCAGGTAAAAATATTTTTTTGAGTCAAGTTGTAAAATAAAAATCTAAGATTTCTCAACGTCCCTTCCAGATGAAAGAAAGTAACACTCAAATGGCAGCGAGCGCCCATGTAAAACTGAAAATGAAATATTTTTTATGGAATATGTAGATGAAAATCGCAACACAAAAAATAAAACACTGCTCAGAGTCTTTTTCCATAAGTTCCTCAGAGGTTCATTTCCTTGAGATTACATTTTAGTATAATAAGAACACCCTAAAATACATTTTTATAAGCATCAGCTATCTGCCAAATTCAATTCTTCTGAGGGTGATATACTGAATAAAAATAATTCTTTCAATTTCACAGGGCCGTAACTTGAAGGGAAGAGGGTATTGAATAAAACAAATTATGAATGACCCCCTTTTATTTTTTGCCAAGGAATAACTTCTTGGCATCTTTCGCATTAATTCAGAAATACCTAGAATTTTATATCCATATATGAATTGGTTGATTGAACCATAAGAATTTTCGGGCGTTCCATACAAAAAATAAAACACGTTTAACTTGCATCGCCAAGAAACAATAAATTTCAGTATAACTGACATTGATGCAGTAGGGATTCAAAGTGAAAGATCAAATGATTCATTGAAAATTATATAACTATTTCGATCTAGGATTGCTTTGAGAAAATTTTTGACGAAAACGAAATATTCAGGACATTTCAAAACTTCAGTAACCAGAGAGCAGCTTGAGAGTGTCAAAAATATTTTTATTTCAAAAATAAATAACAAATATGTAAGTAATATCATTACAATATGATCTATGCCATTCCCCTAAATTGATTTGAATTAACCAAGATGTTATATGGGCGGGGCTTAAGGTTAAATTGTCATGAATTTGTTTCAGTCACTGTCACGTATGTTGACTAACAAGAGAGTAGCGTCTTTGATTGGTCGTCGTGTTTTCGGTATATTTTATCGTGATTGGGTACGATTTTCATTGGTCAGTCTAATAAAATAGCTGGTTTTCCTTGTTGTAGTACTGAGTACACGTGTTTTCGGAACATTTCATCTTTGAATTGGCGTTTTGAAGTTTCGAATTTTTTGTTTGGGCAATTCCGATAAAGGAATCAGATATTTTCTTCCACATGACCGTTTTGTATAATTGGAGTCATGAAATGAGGTACATAATTGCAATTCATTACGAATATCACAATAAATCTACAAATATATTCAGCAATTGTTGATTTTCGTAACAATCTCCTAAATTGATTCGAATTTACAAAGATGTCATAAAGATGCAATTGTCATGGATTTGTTTGAGTCACTCACTCATGGTGACGAACAAGAGAATGTAGCAAAAAAAGAGATCCTCGTCTTTGATTGGTCCTCGTGTTTTCGGTATATTTTATCTTGATTGCGTACGTTTTTCATTGGTCACAGTCATTAAATTGTTGGTTTTCATTGTTTTAGTACTGAGTCCACGTGTTTTCGGATCATTTAATCTTTGAATTGGCATTTTGAAGTTTCGAATTTTTTGTTTGGGCAATTCCGATAGAGCAAGTAGGGTTAGATGTGTATAAACATGAAAATAGTAAACAATAGCAAGTACTTTGAATTATCTGGAAATTGAAAAACTAATCTTGGTAGATCCGAAAGACTATCGAATGTTTCACTGAGATTAATAATTAATAATCCAAACTTTATAAGCAGCAACACGAAAACGATTTAATGAAATGGAAGTTCAACTCCAGGTAGGAAGTAAGGCAATATAAGATAAAATTAAAAATAATACGATCTTCTTGAATTCACAGGTTCAAAAGAAAACTTGAAGAATGTTGTTGAAAAGTTGTGTCGTTTGAATTGAAAGAACTCATTGAAAATAGGACCACAATACCTCTGATATCAAATAAGCAGAATGTAGAGTTTTTTTTTAACATAATAAAAAACAGTGCAATTATGAAATACAGTTTTTGGAAGAAGGAAATACTCAGGATTTAATATAATCAGGTGCTTTCGAATAATGTTGCTGAAAATCATGTGGAAATTGCAAATTACAAATCAGTAATACAACTAGTCTGTTAACTGAAGGTGCGTTGAAATGAAACTTATAAATCCAATGATTTTCTTGAATTTTAACTTTGAAGACTGTGGATATTTGATCACAATTAAAATTTTAGGAAAACAAAAAAATAAAATTGGAAGCAGAAACTGTACATTCAATGAAGAAAAATTTCATTTCTCTATAAATCACCTAGGTAAAAAAATGATTTGGAAACCATTCGAAGCATTGTACGGATTAGCTTTGCTTTTCATTAGAGAAAAAACAGAATTCCTTGTGTATTTTGTTAGCTGCAGTTATCAAACATTTTATCAGCAGCTGCAAACATTGAATGCAGAGAGCAACTTAACCAGTCATTAACTGCAAGTACGTTGAAGTAACACAGAAATAAAGATAATATTCAATTTTATTTCAAATTTCAGGATAACTCTATAAGGGAAGCAATAAAAGGTTCATAGAGTAAATGTCATTTGTGTGAAGCAATTTATATTGATAATGATTTGAAAATTACAAGAAACACCTGGGAATTGAAGCCACAAGAAATCAATAAAAATCCATTAAGAATACTGTTACTGAAACTATGAAAGGATAAATTTTCAGGTTGCATTTCGAAGTTTCAAATTTTTTGTTTGGGCAATTGCGATAAAGGAAAAATATCACAATAAATCTACGAATATATTCAGGCAACTTTGATATTCGTAATAATCTAAATTGATTCGAATTTACCGAGATGTCAGATGGGCGAGGCTTAAGGTTCAATTGTCATGGATTTGTTTCAGTCACTGTCACGTATGTTGACTAACAAAAGAGTAGCGTCTTTGATTGGTCGTCGTGTTTTCGGTATATTTTATCGTGATTGGGTACGATTTTCATTGGTCAGAATCATTAAATAGCTGGTTTTCCTTGTTATAGTACTGAGTACACGTGTTTTTGGAACATTTCATCTTTGAATTGGCATTTTGAAGTTTCGAATTTTTTGTTTGGGCAATTCCGATAAAGGAATCGTAACCCTGCTCAAGAGCAGGGTTACGATTCTGGATATTAGAGCAGGTAGAGTAAGATGTGTATAAACATGAAAATAGTAAACAATAGCAAGTACTTTGAATTATCTGGAAATTGAAAAACTAATCTTGGTAGATCCGAAAGACTATCGAATGTTTCACTGAGATTAATAATTAATAATCCAAACTTTATAAGCAGCAACACGAATACGATTTAATGAAATGGAAGTTCAACTCCAGGTAGGAAGTAAGGCAATATAAGATAAAATTAAAAATAATACGATCTTCTTGAATTCACAGGTCCAAAAGAAAACTTGAAGAATGTGGTTGAAAAGTTGTGTCGTTTGGATTGAAAGAACTCATTGAAAATAGGACCACAATACCTCTGATATCAAATAAGCAGAATGTAGAGTTTTTTTTAACATAATAAAAAACAGTGCAATTATGAAATACAGTTTTTGGAAGAAGGAAATACTCAGGATTTAATATAATCAGGTGCTTTCGAATGATGTTGCTGAAAATCATGTGGAAATTGCAAATTACAAATCAGTAATACAACTAGTCTGTTAACTGAAGGTGCGTTGAAATGAAACTTATAAATCCAATGATTTTCTTGAATTGTAACTTTGAAGACTGTGGATATTTGATCACAATTTAAATTTTAGGAAAACTCAAAAATAAAATTGGAAGCAGAAACTGTACATTCAATGAAGAAAAATTTCATTTCTATAAATCACCTAGGTAAAAAAATTATTTGGAAACCATTAGAAGCATTTGTACAGATGTGAATGTACAGATTAGGTTTGCTTTTCATTATAGAAAAACAGAATTCCTTGTATATTTTGTCAGCTGCAGTAATCAAAAATTTTATCAGCAGCTGCAAACATTGAATGCAGTGAGAAACTTAACCAGTCATCAACTGCAAGTTGAAGTGACACAGAAAAACCATCTATTCTTATTGAATTTCTTATAAAGATAATATTCAATTCTATTTTGAATTTCAGGACAACTCTATAAGGGAAGAAATAAAAGGTTCAAAGAGTAAATGTCATTTGTGTGAAGCAATCTATATTGATAATGATTTGAAAATTACAAGAAGAACCTGAAAATTAAAGCCACAAGAAATCAATAAAAATCCATTAAGAATACTGAAATTATGAAAGGATAAATTTCAGGTTGCTTCAAATCTATGTTATGTGTGCAATACTGAGTATCGTATCGATAGTTTGGGTGTTCTGATGTTCTGAAAATGAACAGTATGGTAGCAGTAAGGAGAAAATTTAAGGAAGGTCATTAAATTGATAGAAGAACCAGTAGAAGTTACCAAATAACTTTTTTTAATTAGAATAAACTGAAATATACAAATTCAAAATATTGTTTTTTAAAACCATCATGAGATTAGTCATTGTCGTTCCTAAGATTAAGAAGCTCTTTCATTGCCTTTTTGTGTTTGTTTCAAATTTTCATCAATATAAATAATCTTGAAATAATGGGAAAATAGATTTAATTTCTAACTCCGGAAAAAAATTTGTCATTGAGTGAAAGACTCTCAAATTAAAACATTCCCATTCTGTCTCTTTGAGTTAATTTTCTTCCATTTACTAGCTGTTAATATTGATATTTTTCATTTTAATCATTTCTTGTCATTTTCTTCATTCCTAGTTACTCACAAAATAATCTACAGGTACAAATTGGGATGCATTTCAGGAGATTGCTGTTAATATATATATAATGTTAGCAGCTTTATACCTAACAATGCATTCATTAAATCTTCATAAATAGTAATAGCCTGTAAGCAATACAGAGAAATGAGTTACTGGGCATCACATGGCAGAAAACAAGAATAGCTACTTATAAAGGAAAATCAATGCAGCCTCTTGCTGGGACCAGATGCGGTTTCACGGAATAGGTCCAAGGTGGGCCCCATTTAGAATAAATAGATGGTCTCATGCTGACCAATTTGTGGAGAAAAGAATAAATAAATTCCTCTGATAATAATTTCACACACGAGAAAAACATGAGTTGGAATGTTGTCTATATGGTGTAAAAGCTATTGATGAGCCAGAGAACAGTACTTTAAAGTAAAAATTCACTAGGCTTTGAGAATTCCTAATAACAGGATAAAACATTTACCTAATGGTTGACGTTCATCAGATCTGACTTCAATTTCATCTTCTTCATGGTGTATTAAAAAAAGGGCCGGAACTTGACACTTTGTGTACATCATACTGATATATCGCTAGTTTGTCCCATTATTAATCCATTTTCTTAGAATTATGCACAACCAGGTAAAAATATTCTTTTGAGTAAATCTGTAAGAAAAATATGAGATTTCTTAACATCCTTTCCAGATGATAGAAAGTAATATTCAAATTGCAGTAAGCGTCTGTGTAAAACTGAAAATTACGGAATCTGATTATCTATTTGATTTCCGCTCGATTGAAAGTACACCATCCATATTATTAGGTATTCTGCAGTCAATGACTTCAGAGTACTTAACTCTGATACATCTGCTAGTTATCATTAGTGTCTGCTATGTGCCCTTCCTGACAAATATCTATGGATCGAACTAGGGATATTATTTAAATAGAAACATATAGGCAAAGTAATGTATTTTGATAAATTTAGAAGTAAAGAACGACTAACATGGTACCACCCTATTAGAGATCCATAATATACAGCAAATAAAGATAATATTATTCTCTTTCGATTCTATCCACAACTAGTTTCGGAAGAGACATTTATCAGTGAAATTCTATCGAATTGAAATTATTGGACTTCAAGAGTACTACCATCGATAAGTTACAAACATCTCAGAGTATATTTTTCAGCTCTTGGACAACAGTTCTTCCTGAAACAAAAAAAAAAAACATTTCAAGTAACTCATGAAGCCCATCTGAACTAATCACTAATTACGAATTTAACTTCACCTATTTTATAGTGGTTGATTTAAAATAAAATCTAGAATTGCTTACCCTTCGATTGCACTCGAATATACAAAAATTCATTAACATTCATCACGTAAAAAATTAATAACAAATATTAAATTGTAACCAATTCAGAATGGAGTCTTGATGTTAGTGACCTCTGGTGACGAAATTTCGAGGAGAGAACGTACGTACCGCCCTCTACTGGTTACCTACTGATACAACACGAACATTTGTGTGAACTTATCCACGGTTTTCTAGCCACGGTTTTCGTCGTACGCTGGGATTCTCGAGCGGTGTTGCCAAACTTCATCATATTTACCGATTCACTCCTGGCGACGGATTTCTTATGTTTGGCGATAGGGAGAGGGAAAACGCATGAAGAATAGTTGCAATATTTATCAACTCTTTAAAATCAGATAAAATTTGATTGTTGAAATATATAATAGTGTATTTTATCAAGTAAAATTTTATTCTGCAATGCGTTTGACATTCAGATAAAATGTGATATCTTCCGAAATAATACGTGCTCCAAAATAATTCTCATACCGAATTATTCGTCTTTAAATGCTCTACCATTATCAGTAATCAGATGAATTTGCGACACCGTCAGGATACCTGAAAACTAAGTATACACCTCAGCCACGGTTTTAACATTCAGATAAAACGTCATATCTCTCAAAATAGTTCGTGCTCCAAAATGATTCTTATACCGAATTATTCGTCTTCGAATGCTCTATCATAATCAGTTATCAGATGAATTTGCGACACCGTCGGGATATCTCAAAATTGAGGATTTACCCCAGCCACGGTTTTTACATTCAGAAAAAACGTCATATCTCTCAAAATACTTCGTGCTCCAAAATAATTTTTATACCGAATTATTTGTCTTTAAATGCTTTATCATAATCAGTTATCAGATAAATTTGCGACACCGTCGGGATATCACAAAATTGAGGATTCAACCTATCCACGGTTTTTACATTCAGAAAAAACGTCATATCTCCCAAAATAGTTCATGCTCCAAAATAATTCTCATACAGACTTATTCGTCTTCGAATGCTCTATCATAATCAGTAATCAGATGAATTTGCGACACCGTCGGGATACCTGAAAATTGAGGATTTAACCCAGCCACGGTTTTTACATTCAGAAAAAACGTCATATCTCTCAAAATACTTCGTGCTCCAAAATAATTCTCATACAGAATTATTCGTCTTCGAATGCTCTATCATAATCAGTAATCAGATGAATTTGCGACACCGTCGGGATATCTCAAAATTGAGGATTTACCCCAGCCACGGTTTTTACATTCAGAAAAAACGTCATATCTCCCAAAATAGTTCGTGCTCCAAAATAATTCTCATACAGAATTATTTGTCTTCGAACGCTCTATCATAATCAGTTATCAGATGAATTTGCGACACCGTCGGGATATCTCAAAATTGAGGATTTACCCCAGCCACGGTTTTTACATTCAGAAAAAACGTCATATCTCTCAAAATACTTCGTGCTCCAAAATGATTTTTATACCGAATTATTTGTCTTTGAATGCTTTATCATAATCAGTTATCAGATGAATTTGCGACACCGTCGGGATACCACAAAATTGAGGATTCATCCTATCCACGGTTTTTACATTCAGAAAAAACGTCATATCTCCCAAAATAGTTCGTGCTCCAAAATAATTCTCATACAGAATTATTCGTCTTTCGAACGCTCTATCATAATCAGTTATCAGATGAATTTGCGACACCGTCGGGATATCTCAAAATTGAGGATTTACCCCAGCCACGGTTTTTACATTCAGAAAAAACGTCATATCTCTCAAAATACTTCGTGCTCCAAAATGATTTTTATACCGAATTATTTGTCTTTGAATGCTTTATCATAATCAGTTATCAGATGAATTTGCGACACCGTCGGGATATCACAAAATTGAGGATTCATCCTATCCACGGTTTTACATTCAGAAAAAACGTCATATCTCCCAAAATAGTTCGTGCTCCAAAAAATTCTCATACAGAATTATTCGTCTTCGAACGCTCTATCATAATCAGTTATCAGATGAATTTGCGACACCGTCGGGATATCTCAAAATTGAGGATTTACCCCAGCCACGGTTTTTACATTCAGAAAAAACGTCATATCTCTCAAAATACTTCGTGCTATAAAATGATTTTTATACCGAATTATTTGTCTTTGAATGCTTTATCATAATCAGTTATCAGATGAATTTGCGACACCGTCGGGATATCACAAAATTGAGGATTTACCCCAGCCACGGTTTTTACATTCAGAAAAAACGTCATATCTCTCAAAATACTTCGTGCTCCAAAATGATTTTTATACCGAATTATTTGTCTTTGAATGCTTTATCATAATCAGTTATCAGATGAATTTGCGACACCGTCGGGATATCACAAAATTGAGGATTCATCCTATCCACGGTTTTTACATTCAGAAAAAACGTCATATCTCCCAAAATAGTTCGTGCTCCAAAATAATTCTCATACAGAATTATTCGTCTTCGAATGCTATATCATAATCAGTTATCAGATGAATTTGCGACACCGTCGGGATATCTCAAAATTGAGGATTTACCCCAGCCACGGTTTTTACATTCAGAAAAAACGTCATATCTATCAAAATAGTTCGTGCTCCAAAATGATTTTTATACCGAATTATTTGTCTTTGAATGCTTTATCATAATCAGTTATCAGATGAATTTGCGACACCGTCGGGATATCTCAAAATTGAGGATTTACCCCAGCCACGGTTTTTACATTCAGAAAAAACGTCATATCTCTCAAAATACTTCGTGCTCCAAAATGATTTTTATACCGAATTATTTGTCTTTGAATGCTTTATCATAATCAGTTATCAGATGAATTTGCGACACCGTCGGGATATCACAAAATTGAGGATTCAACCTATCCACGGTTTTTACATTCAGAAAAAACGTCATATCTCTCAAAATACTTCGTGCTCCAAAATGATTTTTATACCGAATTATTTGTCTTTGAATGCTTTATCATAATCAATTATCAGATGAATTTGCGACACCGTCGGGATATCACAAAATTGAGGATTCATCCTATCCACGGTTTTTACATTCAGAAAAAACGTCATATCTCCCAAAATAGTTCGTGCTCCAAAATAATTCTCATACAGAATTATTCGTCTTCAAATGCTATATCATAATCAGTTATCAGATGAATTTGCGACACCGTCGGGATATCTCAAAATTGAGGATTTACCCCAGCCACGGTTTTTACATTCAGAAAAAACGTCATATCTATCAAAATAGTTCGTGCTCCAAAATGATTTTTATACCGAATTATTTGTCTTTGAATGCTTTATCATAATCAGTTATCAGATGAATTTGCGACACCGTCGGGATATCTCAAAATTGAGGATTTACCCCAGCCACGGTTTTTACATTCAGAAAAAACGTCATATCTCTCAAAAAACTTCGTGCTCCAAAATGATTTTTATACCGAATTATTTGTCTTTGAATGCTTTATCATAATCAGTTATCAGATGAATTTGCGACACCGTCGGGATATCACAAAATTGAGGATTCATCCTATCCACGGTTTTTACATTCAGAAAAAACGTCATATCTCCCAAAATAGTTCGTGCTCCAAAATAATTCTCATACAGAATTATTCGTCTTCGAACGCTCTATCATAATCAGTTATCAGATGAATTTGCGACACCGTCGGGATATCTCAAAATTGAGGATTTACCCCAGCCACGGTTTTTACATTCAGAAAAAACGTCATATCTCTCAAAATACTTCGTGCTCCAAAATGATTTTTATACCGAATTATTTGTCTTTGAATGCTTTATCATAATCAGTTATCAGATGAATTTGCGACACCGTCGGGATATCACAAAATTGAGGATTCATCCTATCCACGGTTTTTACATTCAGAAAAAACGTCATATCTCCCAAAATAGTTCGTGCTCCAAAAAAATTCTCATACAGAATTATTCGTCTTCGAACGCTCTATCATAATCAGTTATCAGATGAATTTGCGACACCGTCGGGATATCTCAAAATTGAGGATTTACCCCAGCCACGGTTTTTACATTCAGAAAAAACGTCATATCTCTCAAAATACTTCGTGCTATAAAATGATTTTTATACCGAATTATTTGTCTTTGAATGCTTTATCATAATCAGTTATCAGATGAATTTGCGACACCGTCGGGATATCACAAAATTGAGGATTTACCCCAGCCACGGTTTTTACATTCAGAAAAAACGTCATATCTCTCAAAATACTTCGTGCTCCAAAATGATTTTTATACCGAATTATTTGTCTTTGAATGCTTTATCATAATCAGTTATCAGATGAATTTGCGACACCGTCGGGATATCACAAAATTGAGGATTCATCCTATCCACGGTTTTTACATTCAGAAAAAACGTCATATCTCCCAAAATAGTTCGTGCTCCAAAATAATTCTCATACAGAATTATTCGTCTTCGAATGCTATATCATAATCAGTTATCAGATGAATTTGCGACACCGTCGGGATATCTCAAAATTGAGGATTTACCCCAGCCACGGTTTTTACATTCAGAAAAAACGTCATATCTCTCAAAATACTTCGTGCTCCAAAATGATTTTTATACCGAATTATTTGTCTTTGAATGCTTTATCATAATCAATTATCAGATGAATTTGCGACACCGTCGGGATATCACAAAATTGAGGATTCATCCTATCCACGGTTTTTACATTCAGAAAAAACGTCATATCTCCCAAAATAGTTCGTGCTCCAAAATAATTCTCATACAGAATTATTCGTCTTCAAATGCTATATCATAATCAGTTATCAGATGAATTTGCGACACCGTCGGGATATCTCAAAATTGAGGATTTACCCCAGCCACGGTTTTTACATTCAGAAAAAACGTCATATCTATCAAAATAGTTCGTGCTCCAAAATGATTTTTATACCGAATTATTTGTCTTTGAATGCTTTATCATAATCAGTTATCAGATGAATTTGCGACACCGTCGGGATATCTCAAAATTGAGGATTTACCCCAGCCACGGTTTTTACATTCAGAAAAAACGTCATATCTCTCAAAAAACTTCGTGCTCCAAAATGATTTTTATACCGAATTATTTGTCTTTGAATGCTTTATCATAATCAGTTATCAGATGAATTTGCGACACCGTCGGGATATCACAAAATTGAGGATTCATCCTATCCACGGTTTTTACATTCAGAAAAAACGTCATATCTCCCAAAATAGTTCGTGCTCCAAAATAATTCTCATACAGAATTATTCGTCTTCGAATGCTATATCATAATCAGTTATCAGATGAATTTGCGACACCGTCGGGATATCTCAAAATTGATTTACCCCAGCCACGGTTTTACATTCAGAAAAACGTCATATCTCTCAAAATACTTCGTGCTCCAAAATGATTTTTATACCGAATTATTTGTCTTTGAATGCTTTATCATAATCAGTTATCAGATGAATTTGCGACACCGTCGAGATATCACAAAATTGAGGATTCATCCTATCCACGGTTTTACATTCAGAAAAAACGTCATATCTCCCAAAATAGTTCGTGCCCAAAATAATTCTCATACAGAATTATTCGTCTTCGAATGCTATATCATAATCAGTTATCAGATGAATTTGCGACACCGTCAGGATATCTCAAAATTGAGGATTTACCCCAGCCACGGTTTTACATTCAGAAAAAACGTCATATCTCTCAAAATACTTCGTGCTCCAAAATGATTTTTATACCGAATTATTTGTCTTTGAATGCTTTATCATAATCAGTTAACAGATGAATTTGCGACACCGTCGGGATATCACTAAATTGAGGATTCAACCTATCGACGTTTTTTCTGAATGTAAAAACCGTGGATAGGTTGAATCCTCAATTTTGTGATATCCCGACGGTGTCGCAAATTCATCTGATAACTGATTATGATAAAGCATTCAAAGACAAATAATTCGGTATAAAAATCATTTTGGAGCACGAAGTATTTTGAGAGATATGACGTTTTTTCTGAATGTAAAAACCGTGGATAGGTTGAATCCTCAATTTTGTGATATCCCGACGGTGTCGCAAATTCATCTGATAACTGATTATGATAAAGCATTCAAAGACAAATAATTCGGTATAGAAATCATTTTGGAGCACGAAGTATTTTGAGAGATATGACGTTTTCTCTGAATGTGAAAACCGTGGCTGGGGTAAATCCTCAATTTTGAGATATCCCAACGGTGTCGCAAATTCATCTGATAACTGATTATAATAGAGCGTTCGAAGAAAAATAATTCTGTATGAGAATTATTTTGGAGCACGAACTATTTTGGGAGATATGACGTTTTTTCTGAATGTAAAAACCGTGGATAGGTTGAATCCTCAATTTTGTTATATCCCGACGGTGTCGCAAATTCATCTGATAACTGATTATGATAAAGCATTCAAAGACATATAATTCGGTATGAGAATTATTTTGGAGCACGTATTATTTCGGAAGATATCACATTTTATCTGAATGTCAAACGCATTACAGAATAAAATTTTACTTGATAAAATACACTATTATATATTTCAACAATCGAATTTTATCTGATTTTAAAGAGTTGATAAATATTGCAACTATTCTTCATGCGTTTTCCCTCTCCCTATCGCCAAACATAAGAAATCCGTCGCCAGGAGTGAATCGGTAAATATGATGAAGTTTGGCAACACCGCTCGAGAATCCCAGCGTACGACGAAAACCGTGGCTAGAAAACCGTGGATAAGTTCACACAAATAACACGAACACGGTAAAGAAATCTGACAGTTCACGACGTTAGTTCGAGGTTTCTCGGCTACGTGGCCAAAATTGAGTCTAAAGCTGATAATACAGTTACCGCTAAATCTGCTGAAAAAATTTTTTTTTCCTAAATTTTTGTAAGATTTTTTTGCGAAATAGCTTGAGTGAGCTGCATCCTTTCCGAATCTGCCACCCGTTTCACTCTGAGAGCTATAGTTTTGTAGTTATCGGGTTCTGAAATTATGACATTAAACACCCTGTATCTCCAAAACTGATCGTCGCAGGAAGAAACGAGTTGCAGATTCCAAAAGGTTACAACTCGCTTTTGATATGAATACCCTTATTTGGTCAAAAAAGAAGCAGGGTTATACCCTTTGAATTTTTTTCGGCAAAAAAAATATTTTTAAATTTTGTGTGATATAAGATATGGAGCAGGTAGAATGCGTTGCGACCTTTCGGAATCTGCCACTGGTTTCTTCCTGCGATGAATATTTCCGGAGATACAGGCTGTTTAATGTCATAATTTCAGACGCCCATAACAGCAAAACTATAGCTCTCAGAATGAAAAAGAAGGTAGATTCGGAAAGAGCGCAGCTCACTCTTTCTATTCCCGCTTTTCGTCGAAATTGGAGTGGAAATATTAAGAAAGGGTTGCTACCTTTCGGAATCTGTCACCCGTTTCTTCCTGCGATGATTATTTTGGTAGATACAGGGTGTTTAATGTCATAATTTCAGAACCCGATAACAGCAAAACTATAGCTCTCAGAATGAAACGAGTTGCAGATTCGGGAAGGAAATAGTGCAATCAAGCTGTTTCCGGAGTTATCTCGCAGAAAATGGAGCAAAAAAATTTTTCCCTAAATTTAGGGAAAAAAAGTTTTTCGATTTTTTCGAGGGATAAGACCGGAATCAGTTCAAGTGACCTTCGTATTTTCCGAATCTGCCACCCGCTTCACTCTGAGAGCCATAGTTTCTCAGTTATCGTGGTGTGAAATTATGCCATCAAAAACCCTGTATCTGCTAAACTAGTCATCGCACAAAAAAACGGGTAGAAGATTTCGGAAGGACTCTGTCACTAGTTACCTACTTTCAGGGATGATCATTTTGGGAGATACAGAGTATCGAAATCTCATAATTGCAGATTCCCATAACAGCAAAACTATAACTCTCGGAGTGAACTGGGTGGCAGATTCGGAAAGCAAACATCTCATTCGAGCTCAATTCATTCTTATAGGTACCGAAAAGAAATGATTTTTTTTAATTTTTGGCAAATTTTTTTATTCCAAAATTGACGTAAAAATGGCATGATAGGGGTATGCTCTTCCAAAATCTGTGATCCGTTTTTTTTTGCGATGATTAGATCGGGAGATACAGGGCATTGAAATTTGTCAATGGCTGGAGACTTCAACGATGGGTAAAGCGACGAGCGAGGAAATTTTATAATCGCAGACTTTAATAACTGCAAAACTGGAGCTGTCAGAGTGCAACGGATGGCGTATTAGGAAATTAGGTATGTCTCACTCATGTTCAATTCACTTTCACCTCGAAATTTTTTTTGCAAGAGTAAAAAGAGCATGATTAAGTATGTGCGTCCTTTCTGAATCACCCGTTTCTCTGATATAGCTCTATTTTAACTGTTGCGAGTTTCGTAATTTTGAAATTCAATCACTGTACCTCCCATAACATTCATCGCAATTGAAGCAAATATCTGCAATCTACGTACGTCCTAATAGAAAAAAGTTCGAGTTTATCTATTTTCCAATAGCTGGCGCAAGTAGTAACGAAAGCTAGATGCTTTTAACGATTTGTACTTATGAAAAGAATCAATATTTTGACAGTGGCGTTATCTACGGTGAGCGTGGGGAACTAAAGCTGGGCGTCGACCAAAGCACGCTAGTGGGCGCCACTACAATAAACTGTTTCTCTTCGCCCTCTAGGAGGAATTTTATATTCCAACTATAGCTTCATTCGGGTTCAAATTCTGACTGTTCCAGAACCATCAGAATCATGCGCATTTCAGTGTTCGGTGTTCGGGTTTCTCTGACTAATTTCGAACCGAGTAGTCCGATGTACGGGTTATATCAGGATCTTTTTCTGATTATTTTCTGACGGTTCTGGGACTATCCTCAGGACCATTTTAGGATTTTACCGTAGAACCGCCTTAGGAGGGAGGAGTTAACCAATTTTATATATATAGATGGTTTCAAATCATGAATAAATTGGTATTAAGTTAAATGATTATAAGTTAATAATATAAAAGGTTTTTGGGGCAGGATTATGAGTTTCTTTATTTCCTTGAGTTGTCCAATTCAAATTGCAAGAACAACTAGTACAACTTTATTTATTACAATGATTCAAGTTTTCTAAATAATCTTTTCAAATTCCTTAACTATTTTTAAGTAGGTATGTGAAAAATAGCTTTATTAAAAGGAATTTTTTCAGTTCTCGTCAACAAATCGGCAATATTAAAAATGTGCATTATGATTCAATATTGACGTATTCATTAGTCTATTTGCTTTTCTTTCAATTTATGGCTTATATGAACAGGAGAATTAAATTGAAATTTTCTGCTGTAACCGATTCAAATAGTCCTACGAGTTTGCGCATTTTGCCAAATTCAACTTGTTCGGGTTTCTCTGACAAACTTTGGACCAAATTTTCAAATTGGTTCGCTGTTCGGGTTTTTTCAGTACAATCCCAGTACAGTTCCAGTACAGTCAAAATCGGTACCTACTCGAGACCAAGTATCAGTTCAGGATATTTTGCGGACTACAAATGCTACCAACCCTTAAACAACGATCACTTGAAAACGCAATTTGTGGTAAATTCGTAATTTTAGACGAGAAATAAATCAAGAATTCCCTTTACATCAAAGTTTACTACCGATTGCATTAAAAGCTCCTTTTAAATTAACAATTGAAAACCAGTATATTCAAAAAGGTAATGTGCGCATGTATCTAGGTATATTACAAAAATTCAAATTTTTGATGAAACGAAATGAGAATCTCAGTTTATTTATCAGCAACCTGATTATCAATGAAATTCTTAGCGAACTTTATCTGTTTGAGAGCTTCGTCTGCATGAAATTGTTTTCCATAGTTAGAATAATGTTTTATCAAATTTTCATCGACAAACCAAAAATTTAATGTTGTTAGAAACAGTTGAGTAGTATAATAGCGCAATTCAAATTACTTATCATTATTAAAATTTTCAAAATATATATATAATTCGACCTGATTAATACTGAACAGTAAATCTGAATCAAACAAAACATTTTGATAGATCTAGTTTCTGTGCTTTGTTGCATCACCCATATTCAGACAGTGGTTGCATTAACACATGAATATTATTGATAGTATAAACTGTAATATAAACTACTTCAGAATTCAGAGCAATCCCTTACCTATATAGGTAAATTGTATGGTTAACTGATTTACCAATTTTACTTTGCGTTCAATAATGTTTTGGAAATATTTTCACGTTCAGATCTGTATAACTAGTTATTATCACATCATTGAATTAATTTAGATTTTAGGTATAAATTGATTTGATATAGTGGGTATGAAATAAGATTTCCTGCAAAGATGAAGAAGCTTTTTTATTTATGGGTAATACAACAAATTTAAATGTCACGAGATTCACCTTGAAATACATAAATACAATGAACTGATTTCATGGGGCTGAATACAATGCAAAATTATTCATTGATTTTTCATCAAATAGAGCACAATTATATATAGACTAATATTCACAATAAAAAATTAATTCTAGGAAATATAGATTCAGTATCAGCTCGACTGAATTTTCAACAACACATCTGAGTTTCAAAGAAAACCAACTCTGTGATGATAGATCACTAGTGTACCCATGCCAAAACAGAACAGATATTAGTTCTATAAATAATTTTTCTTATATAAGGCACCAAGAAACTATCAGAATATTCAACAAGAAAGATCATATAAACAAGAATTTTTCTTCCGATACATAAACTGTAGAGCAATGCTTGATTTGAAGCACTGATGCCAAACAGATAACAGATTCATATAAACACATACACATACAAAAAAGAATTTGAATAATTAATTTCAGCACTCCCCATAGGTCTGGACAAGGTGAAACACTCACATAAAAAGTCAAAAACTTTACAGATGTTCAAACACAATCCCTTTACCAGCTTGATATACCAATTATTTACATCTAATAAATACAAACAACCAGTTTCTTCAAAATCCATTACATTAGTGTTCGATCCCTTGTGTAATTTATCAAACAGATTTCAGGGTTGAAATGAGTTCTTTCAACATACATTATATGTTGAGATATCTTCACCCAATTTACTATGATTGTCAACCTTCAATACTTTTGTCGATTGAAATAAACATTCTTTCGTTTTGAATCCAATTCTTGAAAATTAGGTATACCCCAATAAACATATTTTAGGAATCGACAATCCTGAAACTGCAAATATGACAAATCAAAATTCTGTTATAATGTATTAAAAAGAGCATTTGAAACTTTTAAATCAGTTCATTAAATAGAATCACAAACATAAACACATATATTGCTATACATGCTGTCTACTATTTTTAATATCAAAATTGATTTGCTGAAATATACTTTGCATTCATTATTTCATTGTTTTTTAATAAGTTCCAATATCTTACAAAAAACAGCTCTGTAAAAAAATTGGAAAGGTTTGATTATTGCAAAAAGCACTACGGAGTACAATGACTAGATTTTACACATGGATACACTTGGTGATATTTTGGCATTATGAATTTTGAGTAACTGTTCAACCTCTCTGCATATTTTTCTGTACACTCCACAAGAGAATATCCATTTTGTTGCAGGTTATACCGATGTTTATCCTGAAGTAAGCAATAAGGATAATTGGCCACTATTCTTTCTAATACCCATTGTATTAATTTTCCATTTAATGGGGAAGAAAATATCACCTAGTCTTATATTCTCTAAACATCTAGGTACAAATAATTCTTCTTTCCATCTTATTTAGTCATTCATTTTTATGGATTGTAAGATTATGAACTCCAAAATAAAACTCTACTCCCAACCACAATTAGTTTTGTCTCTTATTCTTAATGCTTCTCTTATTTATTCACTCAGTAAGTGAAAGCCTGGAAACAATATAATTAACGTATTAATACAGCTTATTACAGAAACATCACTCATTACCTTCATACAAGATATTATTTGTCAAATATTTCCTGACGAATATTCGTAAACACAAATGAAAAAACAACCAAGTGCTTGAAAGTTGTTGTCTGGCAGGCGCAATTAAACAAAGAACCTCTAAAACTGTACCTATCTCTCTCCATTTTTAATCCTCATTTTGCTGTTCGGGTTCTGCATTTCTCTGATAATTTTCTGACTGTCCAAGAATGGTCCAAAAATGATCAAAAAATCCTCAGCTATTACGCATCAGTTCTGCGCACCCTGAGGACTGTCCCAGAACAGTCAGGAAAATACGAACCCGAATGAAGCTTATATTATTCAGGATCTTCAATTTTCGAGATAGGAATGAATAAACAAGAAAATTCAGTTTATTAAAATCATTAGGTACTCAAGAAATTACAATAATCTTCAGAAATCATGAAAAAAACAGTGTATATTTAGGGATAAATGATGGTAAAACAATATAACATTAGTTTGAAGAAAAACAAATTCAGTTCGATTTTTTTTTCGAATTTTCCCGTTCAGAGAGAATTTTTCAACCAAAACTGAAAGATGTTACATCAAAATAACTTGAAATTTTCTAAGGAATCTATTTCTGCAATAAAAAAATGGTGTTCTAATCTGAAAAACGGAAGTTGACGTCATTTCCGGAAAAACCGGAGGTGCTCATGCCTTGAAAATATTTTAGATTTCATCAGCATCGTGAAATACTTATCAGTGATGAATTTCATGAAAATACGTTCAGTAGTTTCCCGTATAAATATGGGTGAGTTTCCTCGTGAAAGACCCTGTATATATGTACATTGAGATCTTTGAATCGAGTTATAACTCAAGTTACTAACCACGTATTACAGAAACTTCACTCGATCGAGTATCTAGAAGTTATACTTGATAAAAATCTAAATTTTAAAATTTATGCCAATCATTTGACAAAAAAATTGCACAAAAGATCCAATACATTGTAACATCCAGCCAGTTTACGAACCCTTTGTTGGTAAACAACATTGGAAATCTCATTGTTTCAGGAAATTTATTATTTTTCGCATCAATGCCATTATTATAGAGTGTTTCTTAGTTATTGTTAAATTCAATCAAAGTAAATAAGTAAGTATTTATTAGTCCCTTAAGATATATATGAATGTATGGGACAAGTCAGGAAAAATAACTACAAATTCAACTTATATCATAGTAGATGATACAACTTAAAATTACTTCAAGAAAAAGAAATAAAAACATAAATACAAATATCACATTGAATCAAAATGCTGATCACACATGTATGTATTCATTAAGACTGTAATAGACCTTTCGATTCAACAGAGATCTAATGGCTTTCTTGAAACGAAGTAAACTTAAGGATTTGAAACAAGCTGGTAATTTATGGAAAACACTGTTTTCTTTGAAGAATAAGGAGGCAAGAATGTTATGCAGAAATGCCGATTTTTGTTTAAGATCTCAACATCGTAAGGATATAATGTATGAATTTAATGAAAGTTCACCACACGTGTATCCAGGAATCGTGCTAGGATATGATACACCGTCACAAACACATTTCCTTGTTTCTCCCGATAGCTTTGTCTTGAATACAATACGAACACATAGACAGATCCGTCAATGATAGAAATCGATTGTGCAGAAAAAGAGATTTCACATTTCATCTATCCTAGCCTATGGCTGTTATACTGTCGATTCCAATATGTTCGAGGCAACACAACTTTGAAGTGGTTTCCCTCCAGGAGAAGTAGATTTGTTTGTGTGCGACTCTCCTAGAATATCAGACGGAAGGATTTTCTGCCTCCAGTTATCATTAAGGCTGCTAAATTCTGGATACAGACGTGAATTCTCATCAGCTATAGACGGTCTGGAATAATCGAATATCTCGACATATTTCCCATTTTGAATGGAAGGTCAAATCATATGCCAGTATGAAACGGTCGCTTGATAAAAACTTTTCGTTATGAGATGGAACAGGAGGGATATATAGAAAAAATTTAATAGCTTTGAGTCGAAATATTTATGAAAAAAGTATGCTGTTACAGTGTTGGGGCCCTAAACATTGTTTCTCTTCATCAAAGCAAACATGTAAAATGAACCGAATATTTTCTTTCTTCACTTCCATCTTTGACGCACTAACAACCAACTGAAGAGTTAAGCCACATCAACGACAAAATATGTTCTGCTAAAAGATAAATTCTTCTTTTCAAAGAAAAAAAGTTTGACCAGATGTGATAAATACAAATGGAGATATAAGTCAGTAAAGCCATATGTCGACTAAATAATGGATTCATTTTCCCCAAGCTAAGATTATGTGAAAAGTTCATGGAAAAACTGTTCCAACCTAAAAAAACTTAAACCTTATAATGAAAAACTAAGAAACGAAAAGTTCCATATATTAAATGCAATTCGAGTGCTGATGATCTTAAGTGTAAGAAATATAACTCCCCTTGAAGGTGAGAATGAAAAAACATCCAAAGCTTCCTCTAGTGTTGAGCAGCAATAAATCCAATACAATCCTACATCCTGTATATGAGGATCAATGGATAAATAATATAATTGAAGGAAGATAACTTGCAAGAGAAAAATTAGGGGAGCAGCATTCGTGAAAATCACTCCTGATCCCTAAAGTGCTCCATCGATAAAGTTGCAGGAAGTTTCGATGTTCGAATTCGAAGAAGTCTAAATATCGAAGATAGGTGTCGAATATCATTTAATTTAAAGAGTTCTATCGATCTTTCTCAAAGCTTCTGCTCCTTAGCAAGTGAATATAGCATTCAGTGACGTATCGGAAACTTTGATTTCCTTCTTCAGGCTACAGGAAAAACACAATGCTCAATCAATTGAGCACTCGGAAAGAATCATAAGGAATACAAACGTCAAAAAATATAAAAATAATAACAATGATTAGTACACATACGTTATAAAATTAAATAAAAATAAATATCTATCAAAACTCGAAATTAAAATGAAAACCAATAAGATTTCATAATGACCCAATGAGGTCATGTTCAAAGACTCACACAATATGGAATATTACAATTAAAATAAACATGATATAATATTTGAATGCATAATTTACAGGAAAAACAGGGTTCTAAAGCAAATGAAAGTATACATCGTAATATAAACAACAATATGAGAGATCAAAGAGTTAAGCAACAATGAAAGACAGGCGCAAATATGTTCACTGTCACAATCTGACTTCTTTGATAAAATTGCAATATAAAGCGCTCAACGTATCTACATCTGTTCTAAAATTTACTGTATTAGGTGTACGTCATATAAAAATCATTTCATTAATCAATCTTTTTGACAAATTTTGTTCTGTATACAACACTTTAACATTATCAAAATCGAACGAGTGATCATTGACAACTGCTTGTGTAGAAAACGCAGTTATTATTTTTAGATTTCTTGACGTTTGTATTCCTTATGATTCTCTCTGAGAGCTCAATCGATTGTGTTTTTCCTATTTTTGTAGCCTGAAGAAGGAAAAAAAGTTTCCGAAACGTCGTTGAAGGAATAATAAGTTTTTTTTCATTTGGATTCTTGTGCCGATATACAGGGTCTTTCACGGGGAACCTCACTCATATTTATACGGGAAACTACTGAACGTATTTTCATGAAATTCAGCACTTATAAGTATTTCACGATGCTGATGAAATCTAAAATATTTTCAAGGCATGAGCACCTCCGGTTTTTTCGGAAATGACGTCAACTTGCGTTTTTCAAATTAGAACACCATTTTTTTATTGCAGAAATAGATTTCTTAAAAAATTTCAAGTTATTTGATGTAACATTTTTCAGTTTTGGTTGGAAAATTCTCCCTGAGCGGGAAAATTCGAAAAAAAATCGAAAATAGAGCTCCGCTGAAACAAGAATAACTTCGAGGTTTTTGGATGGAAAATTTTCATTTTTGGGATTTTTCAAGATGTAATATCGATTGATGTATCCACTTTAAAAATCGAAACCGCGATTCATGATACAGGGGGTGAAAAAATCGCCTTCAAAGTTAGGGATGACAAAATCGTGAAAAATCAATTTTTTCAAATTAGAACCCCATTTTTTTATGGCAGATATTGAATCTACGTTAAAAAATAATGTGAGTGTATGCATCACACCCTTGCCTTAAAGTGGATATTTTCTGAGTTATTCACAAAAAACTGTTTTTCGTCTTGAATCTTCAGCTATTTCTTTTCCCTTCACGCCAAAAAGATGACATTTTCAGGAACTGTTATTTGAACCATGCTGTAGATTTTTCACCCCTTCTTGAAACCGACTTCAAGTTACTATTAGGAGAACCATGGCAAACTCTCGCAGTTATAACTAGAGGAGATACTCAAAGTTTTAACCTTTAATTTCTAGACATTTATTTATACGTCTCAGGAATGCTTCGTGCGTTGCTCTTCTTATTTCATCGGGAGGATGAGATCTGCAAAAGTGTTTAAACACCAAATTGAGTTTCAAAACTATGAATCTAAAAATCTAAACAAACCTGAACGCATTTCTGACTCGTTCTATGTAGTCCTCTTTATCACTCAGGGGAGTTGAGTAGACAATATTTTTTATCCTACCCAAAACATAATAGTCTAAAGGAGTTAAATCGGGAGAACGTGGTGGTCAAAGATGTGGACCATTGTTCGCCAACCATCGATCTTCAAATAACCTGTATAGGATATTTGACACATTGAATGAATTGTGTGGAGGCGCGCCATCTTGTTGATACCATAAGTCATTATGGTTCTGTACTAGGATAACATTCTTTAAATAATGCAAACATGTGTATTGTTCTATCTTACCAGTTAAAGTCCCATCATAAATGTGAACATCGAGAATTGCATTATTTTTGATGGCGCAAAAAACATTGAAACTCCAGGTCTCTTGAAAGTTCCATTGCCTGAAGTGGTGGTTGTTCTTTTCATCCCAATAATTACTGTTATGCCTATTGAAAGAACCATTCTTTGTGAATTTAGATTCATCTGTCCAAATTATACAGTCCAAAAAAGTTTCATTCTCTTTAAATCGAATCATCATAGCTTCGCAAAATTCTGTTCTTCTGACGAAATCAGTTTCCTTCAAATGCTGTACCCTATTGAATTTATATGGGTGCATTTCATGTTTTTTTAATATTCTCCAAACACTCGATTGAGATAATCCCAGAGAAATCTCGGCATCTTTGAGAGAATTTTGAGGATTCACTCGAAAATATGCAAGAACTGTAATTTCGTTGTTCTCATCTTCTACTACACTTTTTTCTTTGTGTATAGTTTTCTTAAAACGAAAGATCCGACATTTCTCAAGTTTGTCATGGTTCTGTTAATGGTATCTCTCGTTGGTCTGGGTCGGTCAGGAAACCTCTCAATGAGCAGTCGAATCGTTCTATCTACAACTTTATTACATTCTCCATGAAGTAGAATGAGATTTAAATAATCTAAATCTAAAATTAGGCATAGTGATCGAATTTATAACTTAATACGAATTTTGAATGGTTGAGGTCCTCACTTGATGGAAATCCATTTTCATTTAGTTTGAATATGATTAAATAAAAACTTATTTAATAAAGTTTCCACATTTATTGTGTTTAACACTATGTAACACTACATTTGCAACAATTATTTCGCCAAATTCTTGGCTTCTTCAGGCGAGTCCGATAGTTAAACATCGAACTCGCCTGAAGAAGCCAAGAATTTGGCGAAACAATTGTTGCAAATGTAGTGTTACATATTGTTAAAACACAATAAATGTGGAAACTTTATTAAATAAGTTTTTATTTAATCATATTCAAACTATATTAATACGAATTATTACCAAATTAATAGTAAACACGAAATGCTACTGAATAAAGAGGAATTTGGCAGATGTAATTAATGATATCTATCATTGAAAAAAACGAATGTAAAACATGGTAAGTTTTTGCATATGATTAATAAGGAATTATTTATTTATCACTGGAGAGAAAACCGATGGCCGATTAGTTGAAATAATGAGGTTTCCGATACAAATTCGAATCCAAATTCGCCATCTATTTAGGAACAACCTGTAACTTTTTTCTCTTGCATATTAGGGTAGCAAAATCTTAAACATGGTTTAAGTAACAGTTCCTGAAAATTTCATCTTTTTGGCGTGAAGGGAAAAGAAATAGCTGGAAATTCAAGACGAAAAACAGTTTTTTGTGAATAACTCAGAAAATATCCACTTTAGGGCAAGGGTGTGATGAATACACTCACATTATTTTTTAACGTAGATTCAATATCTGCCATAAAAAATGGGGTTCTAATTTGAAAAAAATTGATTTTTCACGATTTTGTCATCCCTAACTTTGAAAGAGATTTTTTCACCCCCTGTATCATGAATGTACCAATGAATCGCAATTTCGATTTTCAAAGTGGATACATCAATCTTACATCTTGAAAAATTCCAAAAATGAAAATTTTCCATCCAAAAACCTCGAAGTTATTCTTGTTTCAGCGGAGCTCTATTTTCGATTTTTTTTTCGAATTTTCCCGCTCAGAGAGAATTTTCCAATCAAAACTGAAAAATTTTACATCAAAATAACTTGAAATTTTCTAAGGAATCCATTTCTGCAATAAAAAAATGGTGTTCTAATTTGAAAAACGGAAGTTGATGTCAGTTCCGGAGAAACTGGAGGTGCTCATGCCTTGAAAATATTTTAGGTTTCATCAGCATCGTGAAATACCTATAAGTGCTGAATTTCATGAAAATACGTTCAGTAGTTTCCCGAAAGATATGGGTGAGGTTCCTCGTGAAAGACCCTGTATACTACTGTACTGAAGTGTATAATCGGTATAAAGCCTTTTAAAACGGTCGGAAGATCGTAAAAGGCTTGTCTCGTTCAGGATGACCATCGACCTCTTAAACCTACGAGAACGTCAAAAAAATCAAGCTTTACGTCCAAATAATGATGAAAAAATGATGCTGTTACAGTGCTGGGGCCATAAACATTGTTAAATTCGCCGCCTGACTTGCATTCTTCTCTTCAACAAAGCAAATATGTAAAATGAACCGAATTGTTTTTTCTACTCCTTCATCTTGGACGCTCTAACACACTATTGAATCGTTTAGTCACATCAATGACAAAATATGTTCTGCTAAAATATAAATTCAACAAATACAAATAGAGATATTAGTCAGTAAAGCCATGTGGCGAATGGATTTCTTTTCCCCCAACCTAATACTATGTGGAAGGTTCATCGAAAAACTAGTCCAACCTGATAAAAATGAAACTTTATAATGAAAAACCAAGAAACGAAAAATTCCATATATTAAATGCTCTTAGAAAATTTACACAGGGGCTCATCAACTTCCTTCAGACAACTGGCAAACTCTACAAACTTTAAAATGTACTTGTTTCATATAAATATCGAAAAGTATTATATAATATTATTGTAACTAATATACAGTATCTGTGTCAATGACCTAAGATGTCGAGACACGTTAATTAAATTAAAAAAAAAATGCTCTTAGAGTGCTCATAATCTTAAGTGTAAGAAATAAAGCTCCCCTTGAAGGTGAGAATAAAAGAACATCAAAAGCTTCCTCGAGTGTTGAGCAGCGATAAATCCAATTCAATCCTACATCCTGTATATGAGGATCAACGGATAAAAAAATAATTAAAGGAGGATAACTTGCAAGAAAAAAAATAGGGGAGCAGCATTCGTGAAAATCACTGCTGATCCCCAAAGTTCTCCATCGATAATGTTGCTGCAAGTCTCGATGTTCGAATATTATTTAATTTAATGAGTTCTATCGATTTTGTTCAAAGATTCTGCTCTTTTCAGAGTAAATTTACCATGACAACCCCGGGAAATATACTATTCATATTTCCCTAGTTGTAAGTTTTTGAAAATGCTAGGTCTCTCATGGGACTTTTTGTACATGAGTGAAATATTCTGTTTAAAATTGACCTTTCCTCATCACGTGACAGCTTCCAAAGTAGTGGACTTCTTTCACTGAAAGATCCGGACTGGTGTGGTGGGTTATTTTTCGTAATTTTCAAAGTTCTTGTGTTGCACCCGCAGAGCGGAGCCATTTGCACGAGACGAATGTAATCCCGAATATATGGAAATAACCAGTCCAAAATACTCTCCAGTAAATCCAGTAGGGCCGTATTCCGATGGTGACTTTGTGTGGAAAGTTCAAATAATTACCACTTCCATTTCAGGATGGATAGTGGTGAGCACCCCAGCATTACATTATATAAATCCGCCTCAGTCCAGTGAAATGAAAATGTTTGTACAAACCGAGATGGCGGATTTTGTGGTTGAACTTTCTGTTCGGTTCAACTTCTCTGGATCAATTACTATTATTTATTCCTCTCTCACATATTCTAGACACTAGATGACTTGTGACATCAGTAGGATTGAATAAATAATATACGTATGCTTCATTTTCAATACAGGGTCTTTCACGAGGAACCTCACCCATATTTATACAGGAAACTACTGAACGTATTTTCATGAAATTCAGCACTTAGTATTTCACGATGCTGATGAAATCTAAAATATTTTCAAGGCATGAGCACCTCCGGTTTTTCCGGAAATGACGTCAACTTCCGTTTTTCAAATTAGAACACCATTTTTTTATTGCAGAAATAGATTCCTTAGAAAATTTCAAGTTATTTTGATGTAACATTTTTCAGTTTTGGTTGGAAAATTCTCTCTGAGCAGGAAAATTCGAAAAAAATCGAAAATGGAGCTCCGCTGAAACAAGAATAACTTCGAGGTTTTTGGATGGAAAATTTTCATTTTGGGATTTTTCAAGATGTAAGATTGATGTATCCACTTTAAAAATCGAAATCGCGATTCATGATACAGGGGTGAAAAATCGCTTTCAAAGTTAGGTATGACAAAATCGTGAAAAATCAATTTTTTCAAATTAGAACCCCATTTTTTTATGGCAGATATTGAATCTACGTTAAAAAATAATTTGAGAGTATGCATCACACCCTTGCCCTAAAGTGGAAATTTTCTGAGTTATTCACAAAAAACTGTGTTTCGCCTTGAATTTTCAGCTATTTCTTTTCCCTTCACGCCAAAAAGATGAAATTTTCAGGAAATGTTACTTAAACCATGTTTTAGATTTTACAACCCTAATATGCAAGAGAAAAAAATTACAGGTTGTTCCTAAATAGATGGCGAATTTGGATTCGAATTTGTATCGGAAACCTCATTATTTCAACTAATCGGCCATCGGTTTTCTCTCCAGTGATGAATAATTCCTTATGAACCATATGCAAAAACTTACCATGGTTTACATTCTTTTTTTTAATGATAGGTATCATTAATTACATCTGCCAAATTCCTCTTTATTCAGTAGCATTTTGTGTTTACTATTAATTTGGTAATAATTCGTATTAAGTTATAAAATCGATCACTATGCCTAATTTTAGATTTAGATTATTTAAATCTCATTCTACTTCATGGAGAATGTAATGAAGTTGTAGATAGAACGATTCGACTGTTCATTGGGAGGTTTCCTGACCGACCCAGACCAACGAGAGATACCATTAACAGAACCATGACAAACTTGAGAAATGTCGGATCTTTCGTTTTAAGGAAACTATACACAAAGAAAAAAGTGTAGTAGAAGATGAGAACAACGAAATTACAGTTCTTGCATATTTTAGAGTGAATCCTCAAAATTCTCTCAAAGATGCCGAGATTTCTCTGGGATTATCTCAATCGAGTGTTTGGAGAATATTGAAAAAGCATGAAATGCACCCATATAAATTCAATAGGGTACAGCATTTGAAGGAAACTGATTTCGTCAGGAGAACAGAGTTTTGCGAAGCTATGATGATTCGATTTAAAGAGAATGAAAACTTTTTGGACTGTATAATTTGGACAGATGAATCTAAATTCACAAAGAATGGTTCTTTCAATAGGCATAACAGTAATTATTGGGATGAAGAGAATAACCACCACTTCAGACAATGGAACTTTCAAGAGACCTGGAGTTTCAATGTTTTTTGCGCCATCAAAAATAATGCAATTCTCGATGTTCACATTTATGATAGGACTTTAACTGGTAAGATAGAACACTACACATGTTTGCATTATTTAAAGAATGTTCTCCCTTAGGAGATAGATATTCTGACATATTGACTCAAATAATTGAGCCGCTAGTACAGAACCATAATGACTTATGGTATAAACAAGATGGCGCGCCTCTACACAATTCACTCAATGTGTCAAATATCCTATACAGGCTATTTGACGATCGATGGTTGGCGAACAATGGTCCACATCTTTGGCCACCACGTTCTCCCGATTTAACTGCTTTAGACTATTATGTTTGGGGTAGGATAAAAAATATTGTCTACTCAACTCCCCCGACTGATAAAGAGGACTGCATAGAACGAGTCAGATGGGTTCAGGTTTGTTTACATTTTTAGATTCATAATTTTGAAACTTAATTTGGTTTTCAAACACTTTCGCAGATCTCTTCCTCCCGATGAAGTAAGAATAGCAACGAACGAAGCATTCCTGAGCGTATAAATAAATGTCTAGAAATTAACGGTCAAAACTTTGAGCATCTTCTCTAGTTATAACTGCGAGAGTTTGCCATGGTTCTCCTAATAGTAACTTGAAGTCGGTTTCAAGAAGGGGTGAAAAATCTACATCATGGTTCAAATAACAGTTCCTGAAAATTTCATCTTTTTGGCGTGAAGGGAAAAGAAATAGCTGAAAATTCAAGACGAAATACAGTTTTTTTGAATAACTCAGACAATATCCATTTTAGGGCAAGGGTGTGATGCATACACTCACATTATTTTTTAACGTGGATTCAATATCTGCCATAAAAAAATGGGGTTCTAATTTGAAAAAATTGATTTTTCAAGATTTTGTCATCCCTAACTTTGAAAGCGATTTTTTCACCCCCTATATCATGAATCGCGATTTCGATTTTTAAAGTGGATACATCAATCTTACATCTTGAAAAATCCCAAAAATGAAAATTTTCCATCCAAACACCTCGAAGTTATTCTTGTTTCAGCGGAGCTCTATTTTCGATTTTTTTTCGAATTTTCCCACTCAGAGAGAATTTTCCAACCAAAACTGAAAAATTTTACATCAAAATAACTTGAAATTTTCTAAGGAATCTATTTCTGCAATAAAAAAATTGCGTTCTAATTTGACGTCATTTCCGGAAAAACCGGAGGTGCTCATGCCTTGAAAATATTTTAGATTTCATCAGCATCGTGAAATACTTATAAGTGCTGAATTTCATGAAAATACGTTCAGTATTTAATATGGGTGAGGTTCCTCGTGAAAGACCCTGTATACTACTAGAAAAAATTAAGGGATCAAAAAATGCCAAATTTTTTGCAACATTCAACAGGCCGTAACTCCGAGAGATGTGGTCGTATCAGAAATCAAAATGGAAGGAAATTATAGCTCCAAGTGTCTAGTTTTTGAATTCGAACTTGAAAATTTTAAACCTCTGCAGTTTTTGAGTAACTGTAGAAAAATAAGCAACAAAAAAATGTTTCGAGTTTTTTTTTTGGTATACGGGCGTGGTAAAAATGTTTTAGCTTAACCATTTCACGGATTGGATACTTTGTTCATTTAGCTTCAATTTCTTTCTTTATGCACCTTGATACGTCCACTTCCTGCCGAGATATCGGTCTTCTAATGGAAAAGCATCCATTTATCTTTGATTATCGATATCTCAGCAACCAATGATCGCACAGAAAGTTAAAGGTGGGTTTAAAGAACTTGATTGACTTTTTCAAATTCAAATTTAAGTACTTTCTGGAGCAAGAATGTGAGAAAAGCTCGGATATTAACTTCATGTTGAAGATACGATTTCGGTTGAAGGAACCAATAAAAATGCTTCGATCACGTCGAAACGTAGCTCCAGATCGGAGGATTTTTATTGGTTCCTTCAACCGAAACAGTATAATATCTTAAACATTAATTTAATATCGGTGAAAAAAATTATTATGTTCCACTACATTTATCATTAAAACCTTAGAATTATAGTAACGGAAATAAGAAATATATACACTAATCGAAAAAATTAAGGGATAAAAAAAAATCAAAATGGCATAAGTTGATAAAAAATGCGATTAATTTGCAGTTTAAGGACCCTACCTATATTTTACATAATTTCTCGTCTGGTTAGGTTAGGTTAGGCTATAGTTGTAGCTCCAAATGTCCAGTTTTTGAATTAGAACTTGAAAATTTTTAACCTCTGCAGTTTTTGAGTAACTGAAGAAAAACAAACAACAAAAAAATGTTTAAGTTTTTTTTTGGTATACGCGCGTGGAAAAAAATGTTTTAACTTAACCATTTCACGGATTGGATACTTTGTTCATTTAGCATTAATTTCTTTCTTTATGCACCTTGATATGTCCACTTCCTGCCGAGATATCGGTCTTCAAATGGAAAAGCGTCCATTTATCTTTGATTATCGATATCCCAGCAACCAATGATCGCACAGAAAGTTAAAGGTGGGTTTCAAGAATTTTATTGACTTTTTTTAATTCAAATTTAAGCACTTTCTGGAGCAAGAATGTGAGAAAAGCTCGGATATTAACTTCATGTTGAAGATACGATTTCGGTTGAAGGAACCAATAGAAATGCTTCGATCACGTCGAAACGTAGCTCCAGATCGGAGGATTTTTATTGGTTCCTTCAACCGAAACAGTATAATATCTTAAACATTAATTTAATATCGGTGAAAAAAATTATTATGTTCCACTACATTTATCATTAAAACCTTAGAATTATAGTAACAGAAATAAGAAATATATACACTAATCGAAAAAATTAAGGGATAAAAAAAAATCAAAATTGCATAAGTTGATAAAAAACGCGATTAATTTGCAGTTTAAGGACCCTACCTATATTTTACATAATTTCTCGTCTGGTTAGGTTAGGTTTGGCTACAATTGTAGCTCCAAGTGTCTAGTTTTTGAATTAGGACTTGAAAATTTTTAACCTCTGCAGTTTTTGTGTAACTGTAGAAAAACAAGCAACAAAAAAATTTTTTAAGTTTTTTTTTGGTACACGGGCGTGGAAAAAAATGTTTCAGCTTAACCATTTCACGGATTGGATACTTTGTTCATTTAGCTTCAATTTTCTTCTTTATGCACCTTGATACGTCCACTTCCTGCCGAGATATCGGTCTTCAAATGGAAAAGCGTCCATTTACCTTTGATTATCGATATCTCAGCAACCAATGATCGCACAGAAAGTTAAAGGTGGGTTTCAAGAATTTGACTGACTTCTTTTAATTCAAATTTAAGTACTTTCTGGAGCAAGAATGTGAGAAAAGCTCGGATATTAACTTCATGTTGAAGATACGATTTCGGTTGAAGGAACCAATAAAAATGCTTCGATCACGTCGAAACGTAGCTCCAGATCGAAGGATTTTTATTGGTTCCTTCAACCGAAACAGTATAATATCTTAAACATGAAGTTAATATTGGTAAAAAAAGTTATTATGTTCCACTACATTTATCATTAAAACTTTAGAATTATAGTAACGGAAATAAGAAATATATTCACTAATCGAAAAAATTAAGGGATAAAATGAAATCAAAATTGCATAAGTTGATAAAAAACGCGATTAATTTGCAGTTTAAGGACCCTACCTATATTTTACATAATTTCTCGTCTGGTTAGGTTAGGTTAGGCTACAATTGTAGCTCCAAGTGTCTAATTTTTGAATTAGGACTTGAAAATTTTTAACCTCTGCAGTTTTTGAGTAACTGTAGAAAAACAAGCAACAAAAAAATTTTTTAAGTTTTTTTTTGGTATACGGGCGTGGATAAAAATGTTTCAGCTTAACCATTTCACGGATTGGATACTTTGTTCCTTTAGCTTCAATTTCTCTCTTTATGCACCTTGATACGTCCACTTCCTGCCGAGATATCGGTCTTCAAATGGAAAAGCGTCCATTTATCTTTGATTATCGATATCTCAGCAACCAATGATCGCACAGAAAGTTAAAGGTGGGTGTCAAGAACTTGATTGACTTTTTTAAATTCAAATTTAAGTACTTTCTGGAGCAAGAATGCGAGAAAAGCTCGGATATTAACTTCATGTTGAAGATACGATTTCGGTTGAAGGAACCAATAAAAATGCTTCGATCACGTCGAAACGTAGCTCCAGATCGAAGGATTTTTATTGGTTCCTTCAACCGAAACAGTATAATATCTTAAACATTGAGTTAATATCGGTAAAAAAAAATATTATGTTCAACTACATTTATCATTAAAACCTTAGAATTATAGTAACGGAAATAAGAAATATATACACTAATCGTAAAAATTAAGGGATAAAAAAAATCAAAATTGCATAAGTTGATAAGAAATGCGGTTAATTTGCAGTTTAAGGACCCTACCTATATTTTACATAATTTCTCGTCTGGTTAGGTTAGCTTAGGCTACAATTGTAGCTCCAAGTGTCTAGTTTTTGAAATAGAACTTGAAAATTTTTAACCTCTGCAGTTTTTGAGTAACTGTAGAAAAACAAGCAACAAAAAAATTTCTTAAGTTTTTTTTTTGGTATACGGGCGTGGAAAAAAATGTTTCAGCTTAACCATTTCACGGATTGGATACTTTGTTCCTTTATCTTCAATTTCTCTCTTTATGCACCTTGATACGTCCACTTCCTGCCGAGATATCGGTCTTCAAATGGAAAAGCGTCCATTTATCTTTGATTATCGATATCTCAGCAACCAATGATCGCACAGAAAGTTAAAGGTGGGTTTCAAGAACTTGATTGACTTTTTTAAATTCAAATTTAAGCACTTTCTGGAGCAAGAATGTGAGAAAAGCTCGGAAATTAACTTAATGTTGAAGATACGATTTCGGTTGAAGGAACCAATAAAAATGCTTCGATCACGTCGAAACGTAGCTCCAGATCGAAGGATTTTTATTGGTTCCTTCAACCGAAACAGTATTATATCTTAAACATGAAGTTAATATCGGTAAAAAAAATTATTATGTTCCACTACATTTATCATTAAAACCTTAGAATTATAGTAACGGAAATAAGAAATATATACACTAATCGAAAAAATCAAGGGATAAACAATATCAAAATTGCATAAGTTGTTAAAAAATGCGGTTAATTTGCTGTGTAAGGACCCTACCTATATTTTACATAATTTCTCGTCTGGTTAGGTTAGGTTAGGCTACAATTGTAGCTCCAAGTGTCTAGTTTTTGAATTAGAACTTGAAAATTTTTAACCTCTGCAGTTTTTGAGTAACTGTAGAAGAACAAACAACAAAAACATGTTTAAGTTTTTTTTTGGTATACGGGCGTGGAAAAAAATGTTTTAGCTTAACCATTTCACGGATTGGATACTTTGTTCATTTAGCTTCAATTTCCTTCTTTATGCACCTTGATACGTCCACTTCCTGCCGAGATATCGGTCTTCAAATGGAAAAGCCTCCATTTATCTTTGATTATCGATATCTCAGCAACCAATGATCGCACAGAAAGTTAAAGGTGGGTTTCAAGAACTTGATTGACTTTTTTAAATTCAAATTTAAGCACTTTCTGGAGCAAGAATGAGAAAAGCTCGGATATTAACTTCATGTTGAAGATACGATATCGGTTGAAGGAACCAATAAAATGCCTCGATCACGTCGAAACGTAGCTCCAGATCGAAGGATTTTTATTGGTTCCTTCAACCGAAACAGTATAATATCTTAAACATGAAGTTAATATCGGTAAAAAAAAATATTATGTTCCACTACATTTATCATTAAAACCTTAGAATTATAGTAACGGAAATAAGAAATATATACACTAATCGAAAAAATCAAGGGATAAACAATATCAAAATTGCATAAGTTGTTAAAAAATGCGGGTTAATTTGCTGTGTAAGGACCCTACCTATATTTTACATAATTTCTCGTCTGGTCAGGTTAGGTTAGGCTACAATTTTAGCTCCAAGTGTCTAGTTTTTGAATTAGAACTTGAAAATTTTTAACCTCTGCAGTTTTTGAGTAACTGTAGAAAAACAAACAACAAAAAAATGATTAAGGTTTTTTTTGGTATACGCGCGTGGAAAAAAATGTTTTAACTTAACCATTTCACAGATTGGATATTTTGTTCATTTAGCTTCAATTCCTTTCTTTATGCACCTTGATACGTCCACTTCCTGCCGAGATATCGGTCTTCTAATGGAAAAGCATCCATTTATCTTTGATTATCGATATCTCAGCAACCAATGATCGCACAGAAAGTTAAAGGTGGGTTTCAAGAACTTGATTGACTTTTTTGAATTCAAATTTAAGTACTTTCTGGAGCAAGAATGTGAGAAAAGCTCGGATATTAACTTCATGTTGAAGATACGATTTCGGTTGAAGGAACCAATAAAAATGCTTCGATCACGTCGAAACGTAGCCTCAGATCGAAGGATTTTTATTGGTTCCTTCAACCGAAACAGTATAATTTCTTAAACATTAATTTAATATCGGTGAAAAAAATTATTATGTTCCACTACATTTATCATTAAAACCTTAGAATTATAGTAACGGAAATAAGAAATATATACACTAATCGAAAAAATTAAGGGATAAAAAAAAATCAAAATTGGAAAAGTTGATAAAAAATGCGATTAATTTGCAGTTTAAGGACCCTACCTATATTTTACATAATTTCTCGTCTGGTTAGGTTAGGTTAGGCTATAGTTGTAGCTCCAAGTGTCTACTTTTTGCATAAGAACTTGAAAATTTTTAACCTCTGCAGTTTTTGAGTAACTGTAGAAAAACAAACAACAAAAAAATGATTAAGTTTTTTTTTGGTATACGCACGTGGAAAAAAATGTTTTAACTTAACCATTTCACGGATTGGATACTTTGTTCATTTAGCTTCAATTCCTTTCTTTATGCACCTTGATACGTCCACTTCCTGCCGAGATATCGGTCTTCTAATGGAAAAGCATCCATTTATCTTTGATTATCGATATCTCAGCAACCAATGATCGCACAGAAAGTTAAAGGTGGGTTTCAAGAACTTGATTGACTTTTTTTATTTCAAATTTAAGCACTTTCTGGAGCAAGAATGTGATATTAACTTAAATTGAAGATACGATTTCGGTTGAAGGAACCAATGAAAATGCTTCGATCACGTCGAAACGTAGCTCCAGATCGAAGGATTTTTATTGGTTCCTTCAACCGAAACAGTATAATATCTTAAACATGAAGTTAATATCGGTAAAAAAAATTATTATGTTCCACTACATTTATCATTAAAACCTTAGAATTATAGTAACGGAAATAAGAAATATATACACTAATCGAAAAAATTAAGGGATAAAAAATATCAAAATTGCATAAGTTGATAAAAAATGCGGTTAATTTGCAGTGTAAGGACCCTACCTATATTTTACATAATTTCTCGTCTGGTTAGGTTAGGTTAGGCTTCAATTGTAGCTCCAAGTGTCTAGTTTTTGAATTAGAACTTGAAAATTTTTAATCTCTGCAGTTTTTGAGTAACTGTAGAAAAACAAACAACAAAAAAATGATTAAGTTTTTTTTTGATATACGCGCGTGGAAAAAAATGTTTTAACTTAACCATTTCACGGATTGGATACTTTGTTCATTTAGCTTCAATTCCTTTCTTTATGCACCTTGATACGTCCACTTCCTGACGAGATATCGGTCTTCAAATGGAAAAGCGTCCATTTATCTTTGATTATCGATATCTCAGCAACCAATGATCGCTCAGAAAGTTAAGGTGGGTTTCAAGTACTTGATTGACTTTTTTTATTTCAAATTTAAGCACTTTCTGGAGCAAGAATGTGAGAAAAGCTCGGATATTAACTTCATGTTGAAGATACGATTTCGGTTGAAGGAACCAATAAAAATGCTTCGATCACGTCGAAACGTAGCTCCAGATCGAAGGATTTTTATTGGTTTCTTCAACCAAAACAGTATAATATCTTAAACATGAAGTTAATATCGGTAAAAAAAAATATTATGTTCCACTACATTTATCATTAAAACCTTAAAATTATAGTAACGGAAATAAGAAATATATACACGATATTAATCGAAAAAATTAAGGGATAAAAAATGCTAGACAATACCATAGTCGACAAGTGCTTCTAATTTTTTTCATCAATTCAATTCTTGTGTTCATTCCGAGCCACACGTTGAAGAATCTGGTAAAGTTTGATCGAAGGGTCACTTCAGAATTGGAGCATATAGAATTTTTCTGGAATGATATGCCCTCACAAGTTAGAGTGGCTTGAAATTGCTATCTTTGGAATTATAATCGAGTTGACAGAGAGGGAAAGAGAGGGGAAATAAAGGCGAAACATCTAAATGAACCCATGCTAATTGAATTTTCTCGAGACTTGTTTTCATATTTCTCAATTATTTCAATGGAGAGCGAGTTTTCCATTTCTATTGGTTCACTTTATTCTACCCAAAGTGGAAATTTCATTCGATTTATACAATTCAAAAACATCGATTTCCTTGGCAAAATCGATGCTTCTAAAGACAACCAATTTATTTAAATTTATTTAAACGGTATAGGACGAATACAAATTTGCGTCTTCAACATATTTGGTATTTTCAATTTGCGTTGAATAATATCTACCAATGCTCTTTTTCGATATTTCATATCTATCTAACTGAAAAAAATTCACCAAAAACACGGGATCCGATGTCCACGAAATGATGAAATGATCATTTGGCGGAAGGGATGAAATTTTCACTGTTTGAAGCAGAGAGTTGAAGTGAGAAAAGGTACTCTGAGGTTTGTGCACCAATTAAAAGCGGATCATGTGTGAGGGGTAGAAGGAAACTCGTTAAGTATAGGGATATATTTCTCTCACACCACAGGAACGTTATTGAACGTGCTTTGAAATATGGTCACACGTGAATGGAATTAAAATTTCAGAAATCGACCAGATGGGTTGCACATGCAATTTCGAATGATAACATGGTTGGTTTTGATGCTATTTAAAACTATGATTGCTGACAGACTGACAGATTGCCTATCCTAAAAATTTCCCTAAATGTTGCCTACCGTCTTCCAAACTTCATAAATAATTATACGAATATGAGAGACAACGCCCTTATCTAGCAAAGATATTTTATAATTTCGAATTCTTTTTAGCATTTTATTATAATATAAATTTTTTTACAGCTTCACGAACGTAATTTTGTTTTATCCAAATTGGGGATCACACAATTAAACTTTTGACAAATATTCTGCTCGTTAAAGGAGTCGAAGCAACGTTCTTCGAGCAAAAATACTAAACAGTTTTACAGCAAATTATAATATTGTTCTCAAGGACATTTCAGCTTACCGAACAAATTTGTTTTATGATATATTTATACTGGTAATAGCTGATATTAGTTTGTTCATTAAACTGTTCTAAGTGAAAAATTTATAAAAATACATTCTAAATGTTATATTTCTGATATTATTATTCTCTGAAGCATATTGCAATCAGATGCAACCCTAAAAAAAATTATTATTTAAACATCATGAACACTACTATGATGAAATCAATTTATGATAATTTTAAAACACAAAAATATTTGTGGGGATACAAAATCATTTTTAATGGATTTATAAAACGAATCACCATTTTACTATTATTGTTTCATCTTGTCAGCGACGCCTGATCATTATTATTATTATGAAATCGTTAGGCATATGGAAGAAAGTTTAAAAAAGTGGAGCATTGTACAGAAAAGTTAAAAAATGCTATATTATTGACAATAATTCGTTAGATGTCTCTATAAAGAAAGCATAAAGTGTGAAATCAGATGAACAAAATGATTTATTTGCTTCAAGTGGTCATATTTTTTTTTTATTCTTTCCACCTACAATTTTTCCTACAATACTGTGTTTAACGGAAATGTACCCATAATTGAAATATTTCATAAAGTTTCATCGCAGAGCAGAAATATTTCATAAAAACTCATAACATGGGAGCCATATTTTGTGTTGTTCAAACTTCCAGTTCAGGACGGCCATTTTAAACTGTATTATAAGTATCTTCCTAATGATAAAATGCCTTAACTTACTACTTGAGAATGTATATAATAGTGAAATATGCACCCTTTAAAGGATTTCATTACAGTAGAGGCCAAAATGAGAGAAATGTACACAAATTCATTTTTACTTCATCTCCTAAAACTCAAAAATAGCTATTTCGAGGCTCTTGAAAATTTTTTATATATTGTATACAGGGTGTCTCAAGTTCGAGTGCCTATTAGACGTTTCTGGAGAACTAGACATATTCGAAATCTGAAAATTGGGATTATGATATTGTTCGAAGTTCTCTACAGAGCTAAAATATTTTCGAAGCCCACAAACTTCTGGTTATACAGGGAGTGAAAATAAATTCGACGAAAAAATTTTTTTCCAAGATTTTCATTCCTGGTAAGATCGAGTATTCAATAGTGAATACATTTCTGTTGAAACCATTGTATTAAATCAAATAGTTTTCGAAATATCTAAAAAAAAACTGAAAAAAAGGTCAAATATATTCAGTCAGTAATATGTTCATTATTCTTATTTTAAATATCCTGAGCGTAAACCGTTTTTACAACATCGAAGAGGAAGGATGTGAAAAGGTCATTCATCTTTTGGATTTCAAAAATATCATCACAGGGTGTTTCAATTTTCTGTTGAAAATTGTGATCTTAAATTTGCCATAACTTCTGTTTTTCAAATAAGAACCCTATTTTTTTATAATTGTGTTGGATTTTGCGGTCAAAAATAATGATAGATTTCTCACATGATTATGCTCCTAAATTCAATAATTTCTGAGTTATTTGAGATTTTCTGGATTTATGTAGTACGTAGAGTCAAATTCTTCGAATCTGATTCATAAGGATATTATGTGAGCATAGAAGATAAATCATCCCATTTATAATTCACAAGTGTCAAACAGGTCCCATTGTTAGTCGTTATGAAATTTTTTGATTTCACAAAATGAATCGTTGCTATTCTAATAATGATATTTTGGATTTATTTCTTATTGATGACGAGATATTGTTGATGATGGAGCTCGTGTTGAATGATTGTTTGGGCTATTACCATCATCTATTGTGGATGTAATGATTTCCGACGTTTCGATAGACATCTTCTATCTTTATCAAGGAGAAAAGTAAGAAACCTTTTGAAAATTATCAATTTTCAAAAAGTCAATTGACAGAAGTCATGAAAGAAAATGAACGATGTTATATACTCATCTGTGATATGATGATCTTTTTAAGTTGGATCGAACTATCGGCGTCCAAACTTCTGGCAGATCTATAGATGGAGCACTTATGGAATCAGGTGTTATTTTCATAAATGCTGTTTGATTTTTCTTCTTGCAAGTTTTTCTTCTTTGAATATTATTGATGCTTCATCTCACTTTATACGATGATTCTCATCTACAGCATGTTGGACCAACCTGGATTTGTCGCTGACTAGTATTCGTTGAAGCTTCTGATGTTCTTTTATTCGTAGATTCAGAGGGCGTTTAGTTTCTCCGATGTAAGATCTTCCGCACTCGTAAGGTAATTCATATATGCAGTTCTTTGTCCTTTGTGTCTCATTATTAGGCTTAACTTTTGTAAGTTTAGCTCTGATAGTGTCTTGAGTTTTGAATGCAGTCGTTATGTTGTATCTATTTCCAATTCTTCTCATTTTCTCCGACAAACCTTTTACATAAGGAATTACGGTTTTAATGGTCTGATTAATATCTGTTGGTTCTGGTTGACTTTCTTGTTCGTCTAGCTTTTTCTAATATCTTTTGGGGTAGCCATTGCTTCTAAGAGTTTTCGAGATGTTATTTATTTCTTTATTTTGGTCTTCTTCAGTGCAACAAATATTTATTGCTCTATCAAATAAACATTTTGCTACTCCCAATTTAGTGTTTAGTTGGTGGTTTGAATCAAAATGTAGATATTGTCCTGTATTCCTTGGCTTTTTATACACAGTGGTTCTTGGGATTCCATTTTGTTTATGTACGAGTACATCTAAGAATGGAAGTTGTCTGTCTTTCTCGATTTCAATTGTGAATTTAATTGATTCCTCTTGATTGTTTAGATATTGAAGGAATTCATCTATAGTGTCTCTTCCATGTTGCCAAATAATGAAAGTATCATCTACATATCTTTTCCACAGTTTGGGTTTAAGTGCATATTTTTCTAATGCCTTCTGTTCGAAAATTTCCATATATAAATCAGCTAAAACTGGTGATAGTGGTGAACCCATGGCCATTCCAAATTCTTGTTGATAAAAGATGTCTTCAAATTGGAAATATGTTGTTTCAATACAAATAGAAAGAAAGCATTTCCATAATTGCATTCACGCTTAGTGTAGTTCTTTCACTAAGAGTTTGATCTTCTTCAAGCTTTTCCTAACTATGATAAGTGTTATATCTGTTGGAATATAAGTGAACAAACTGGTAATGTCGAAGCTGACCATAACGTCTTAATATGATATAATTTTCATAAATAGAAATTTCCATGATTTCTTGATGTTTCATTATTTCTATGAAGTGTTAGTGAAAGAACTACACTAAGCGTGAATGCAATTATGGAAATGCTTTTATTTGTATTGAAACAACATATTTCAATTTGAAGACATCTTTTATCAACAAGAATTTGAATGGCCATGGGTTCACCACTATCACCAATTTTAGCTGATTTATATATGGAAATTTTCGAACAGAAGGCATTAGAAAAATATGCACTTATACCCAAACTGTGGAAAAGATATGTAGATGATACTTTCATTATTTGGCAACATGGAAGAGACACTATAGATGAATTCCTTCAATATCTAAACAATCAAGAGGAATCAATTGAATTCACAATTGAAATCGAGAAAGACAGACAACTTCCATTCTTAGATGTAACGGTACATAAACAAAATGGAATCCCAAGAACCACTATGTATAAAAAGCCAACGAATACAGGACAATATCTACATTTTGATTAACCACCAACTAAACACTAAATTGGGAGTAGCAAAATGTTTATTTGATAGAGCAATAAATATTTGTTGCACTGAAGAAGACCAAAATGAAGAAAATAAATAACATCTCGAAAAACTCTTAGAAGCAATGGCTACCCCAAAGAGATATTAGAAAAAGCTAGATGAACAAGAGAAAGTCAACCAGAACCAACAGATATAAATCAGACCATTAAAACCGTAATTCCTTATGTAAAAAGGTTTGTCGGAGATGAAAAATGAGAAGAATTGGAAATAGATACAACATAACGACTGCATTCAAAACTCAAGACACTATCAGAGCTAAACTTACAAAAGTTAAGAAATCTAATAATGAGACAGGAAAAGACAAAGAACTGCATGTATGAATTACCTTACGAGTGCGGAAGATCTTACATCGGAGAAACTAAACGCCCTCTGAATGTACGAATAAAAGAACATCAGAAGCTTCTACGAGTACTAGACAGCGACAAATCCAGGTTGGTCCAACATGCTGAACCTGCTCTAGACAGTTGATGCAAAAGTTAGATGAGAATCATCGTATAAAGTGGGATGAAGCATCAATAATATCCAAAGAAGAAAACTTGCAAGAAGAAAAATCAAAGAAGCAGCATTTATGAAAATAACACCTGATTCCATAAGTGCTCCATCTATAGATCTGCCAGAAGTTTAAGGACGCCGATAGTTCGATCCAACTTCGAAAAAAGATCATCATATCACAGATGATTATATAACATCGTTCATTTTTTTTTCATGACTTCTGTCAATTGACTCTTTGAAAATTGATAATTTTCAAAAGGTTTCTTACTTTTCTCCTTGATAAAGATAGAAGATGTCTATCGAAACGTCGGAAATCATTACATCCACAATAGATGATGGTAATAGCCCAAACAATCATTCAACACGAGCTCCATCATCAACAATATCTCGTCATCAACTAAAAAACCTGATACCCTTTCTGGACACCATGTATAAAAAAACGTTTATAGCTACATGGAGATTTTATGAAAATTGTTTTGTAAGCGTTGTTATATATTTATAAAATATAAATTGTTATTTGGGCGGAGCTCTTGCTAGATGGCCCATCAGGTGTAAGTTGGTGTAGTTTTCGCCAATATAAATTTTCCCTGGATTAACTTATCGACGGAATGACACTTCGACTGAGTAAACCGTACTCTCTGTTACGACTTAGTGCCACTTGGGTAGTGATGTCTGAGAACTATGAGAAGCTAATTTCTGAACAATAAATACGAGTCCAGCGTGGGATGGAAAAAATAGCCTCATTTATTGAAAAGAGAGCATTTACGTTGGATCGCCAATGATTCATCTGGAATGACAGCTGTAAATTTCGGAGAATTTGATTTAGACTGCGAGGGGCGAGAGGGGAGAGAGCGGCCACCAACCGAATGTGACACAGGGAGCGTGGATGAAATAAGGGAGTGGGGATAGGGAGCAAGAATGGAACGTGAGGTCAAAGGGTAAGAAGTGAGAAAATTAAACAGAAAAGCGGAAAAACTGAAGCTTCCAAGATAGAGACACATCAATTAATCTGGTCCAAGTGGGAGAATTGCTATTAGGTATGGATGATATCCAGAATATCAATTAGAATGCAGGAAGAGACTAAGGAAGAAAGAAACCAGGTTTCGAAGGGCTCGCGCGATGCGGCAAGAAAGGGCTCATGCGCCGAATCTCATTGATCTATGGGGCCTATGAGATGTAGAGGGCTGCGACACACGTAAACGGGACAAAGGTTAGAGAGTGAGAGAGTGCGCGACGTCGGAAAAACGGGAGTAGGTTCTGGACGTTTTCTGTTGTCGCGCGCGGTTCATGTGATACAGCACAGAATTTTAACCGCTTTGAAACGGGTAGTTGGCTGCTGGTAGCGCAATAGCTTATTTCGGACGCGGAATGTCTGTAGTATATAAATGTGCACAGTAAGCACGACTTGTCACAAAAATGAAGTAGCTAACCGGAAATAACTGTCGGTCTCTTAGTTACCGTACTTTTAATTGAACATAACCGATTGTTCCAATTCATTCAATAAATTGCTATTTATGTACACAAGTTACCGAAATTTTGTGCCAAATGTTTTCAAATATGAACTCTGAACAAACATCGGAATAGTATTTCTGTCTTCGTTCGCAAACGGTCAAGTACATCTCTAGCGCAAGATACTCTTATCCATGGACAGGGAAATGTATCAACAATGCCAATTCTTCTGCGGTACCAGAGCACTGGCAGTTACACTCCTTCTTCACATCTTCTTGTCTTTACCACAGGGTATGTTGTTATCTTCTTATTGTTAATTTCACCCTTTCACCATTCGATACACTTTACGCATCTCTAGTCATGTGCTTCATTCACACTATGGTTGTATCTAAATTTAGACTACATGTGATCGCATTATTCCAAATATCACTGCATTTCCGTTTCATCCATTCGAGCAAGCTTAAATTTCTTTTTCTTTTGATCTGGCACCTTTTTTCCAAGCAGAACCGAATATGCATTGTATACACGGGGAGTCATGAATGTTTACCGACCGATAGTTTAATGAGTAATCCCATAATGCCTATCAAAGAAGTTTTATATATCAAATGTTGATTCAATTTAGAAAATTTTTGTTCTTTCTTTGTATTTGTATTGATGACGAAAGCATTCGGAGAAGCAAAGCAAATTACATGAAAAATGTACTCTTATTCAAATTAGAAAATTTTTAAACAATTTGAGTTTGAGTTTCTGTAAATATATTTGTCAATAGATTGGTTCATCGCGTGATTCAGCAACAAAAATATTTTATATTTATATTTATTTTTGTTATAATTTTATGGATAAGGATATGCATTCTGAGTCATGAGTTTATTCATCGAACTCTACATATTTTTCAATGTTCCTCAAATCCTAGATTGATATTTTTGACTCACGCTTTAGATATCTTATATTTTACAGGAAGTACATAACATCCCATAACAACAAATTATTCCGTCACTTTGACCGATCAAAAAAAAGGGTAAAATCGTGAAAAAACTTTTAAAACTGGATTTATTCGGAGAAATATAAATGGAAACAAATCTATAAAATCTTAAATGATCGAATCGAAATATTTTGAAAATACAAATACTATAGCTAACAATTTTCAATAACCAGCTGCAGAGATACATGAATTATAAACACTCATATACAGTGATGAGCAAATGTATGGAACCAAGTAAATATCTCTAGAATTATAATAGATATCCAAATCAAATTTGAAAGATGGATACTGCAGTAGATTGCCTATTTGTTCTCATATTTTCAAAAAACTAAGATATTTTGGTGCCTTGGAGGACAGCCCACCAAATAGATCCAGCACACTCCAAAAATGACCTCACATATCTTTTGTAAACCAGTTCCATGAACTGGAAGCTGCAGGAGTTGAAAGATCTCTTTAACATGTAGGAGGTCTTTTCAGTTTTAGCACAGATTGATACACTCAGATCCATCTGAGTTACAGGTGACAATCAGCGCTATATTTAGCGCTTTATTTTCTCAACCACAACAGGAGTTGACCAAGAACTGCCTAAAGAACAATAGGATTTCTTTTAACCATGTGGAAAACACACAGAGGCAACCGTCTTCCATCCCAAGAGTCACAGCGACAAAGTCAAGTTGTTTCAAGTTAATGCCTGGCCTCCATCTTGTTTTGCTTTCTTACTCCAACTCCAGTACGTTGTTAGTACTCATGGCTTCAATAACGCCTTTTCTCTATCTGTGTTTAGCCTTTTTTCTTAACGTCTGCTGGCTATAAGCCTAATATTTGATTTGAAGTCTTCCTCCTGGCATAATTCATAGAAGGTCGTGAGGATGCTTCATACTCTAGAGGCTGTAGGAGATAAAAAACTCTGAAACGTGTAGGTGATTCTTTTTGCTTTATCTGATATTCAACCACAACGTAAGATTCTTCTACCCACGTGGTTTACACGAAATTTTTCGAAGTCGAGGGAATCGACTAATCTTCTATATAATGCATTACTATGTCCAGGTCGAGTAGCAGCCGATTCAAGTCCAATAATGGGATACCATATATTTTTGTACCATCAACACGTGGACCTAATGTGATGATGAAAGTCATACGAATATTTTAAATATAAAATTGGTCCAAGCACTGATTCTTGTGGTACATCACTGCATTATGTTATGTTTCATATATTCGTGGAGGTGTAATAACCCTAGAAACAAGGAGTAGCGATCTGATAAACCAACGGAGTACTTTCACCGATGTGTTTGGTATTCTGGCTTCGTTTCATAACTATGATGGTTGAGACTTGTCTCTTACAACATGTTCCTTACTTGGAACAAGAACGCTGAAGACCAATGGGATAAGAGCATTTGATAGAAACGACCTGATTAACTGAAGAAAAATGTCATATTTGTCCACAAAATTATCTTACAGATATCTCAATGCAATGAATTGAAGTACTAATTGCTTGAACATCTACTGTAATCACCAGATTTGGCCCAAGCGACTTATAAATCCCCATAAAGCTAGGTCAGTTAATTCGAATGATGAAACTGATGGAACCATATTCTGCAGATGGTACAAAACTATCGAAGTACATTGGGTTAAATGTATCGAGATCTGGAGAGATTATACTGAAGTTTGCAACCAAGCTGCAATATTCACGCAGAACGACGAGATCTGTCCCAATTGAAGTACAGCTGAGACTACTCAGGAGTGTCTCTGATTATTCTAGATCAACGATTAGGCTGAAAAAGACTACTACTGTTTTACTGACGTATCGAAAATGATACAGTATGGTCTTTCTGGGCATACAACTCGTTGCGGAAATGGTTATATTTATCTTTCCGACTCGAAAATTTCATTTTCCCTTTATTCGTAGTCCGGGTAAAAAAAAAGGGACAGGAAATGAAACCATCAGAAAGCTGTATTCTCGTAAGGTTATCCAAGAAGATATATGGGAACTAAGGGCGAATACAGAACGGAAAATATTCTCAGAAATATTTGGGAGTTTTCATTCTGCAGTAGATGTACGAATGGCGTTCCTCGGTGCTATTGCTAAAGATAGACTGTTGTTTTCGTTGGGGTATTTATTGATGCCCTTATGTAAAGGACTCGGAATGATCTACTATATCGAGTGTTCATCATGTTTAAGATCTGAGTTCGTTTTGTTTTCAGTTGTAACATTTCGGCAGACAATGATGTTTCTCCATTTGTCTTGTTTCCTCGATATAATGCCTTCTAAATTCCTGTGGTATTCTAGATATGCAATTTGTTTTTTTATTTCTTCACAGAGAGAACTGTTTTTAATGGTTCCCTAATTATTGTCTCCTTCTGAACAGCAATTCAATTTCCTGTATAAGTGATATGTATCAATTTAATCCGCGGAACCTCAAACATAACACCATATATCGAATATACATTTCATAATGTACATACAGCTTATACATTATATACAACATATACAGTGGTTGTTGGGACTCCATTCCGTTTATGGGTTAGTGCATTGAGAAATAGAGATTCCCATCATTTTCGATTTTTCTTGATTGTTCAGATGTGGAAGAAACAACCAATAGTGTCCTTTCCATACAAAATAATATTATGATAATTAAAAAAAACTTACACTCATCTGAAGAATTATATAGTCAAGTAGACGCAACTTGATCGCACCACCTAGTGAAGAAAAAAGGAAAACCTTTAAAATAATTCTATTGGACGAGTCGAAACCCAACAAAATTTGGTATTGAAATCATGAATGAATTTTGTGTATTTTTGAATAAACTGATTGAGATTTTCTCTTTCTGTAATCGAATTGATAATGCTCTGTATTATTCATTTGTATTCAGCAATAGTTTCAGGGTTAAATTAGTGATTTAACATTGTTTCGAACTATTAATAACTTTTGTTCATTGTTGTAATTGACATATTAAATAAACATTAATGTGTCATTTTTCTGACAAGGATCCAATTAATAATGAAGAAAAATTTCCCCTTCTGCATTTTCGTCATTAAAATGATTCAATATTTCGGTATATTTTCTAAAGTGCAACTCTGATATGCTTGAATTCGTATAATTTGTTGCAATAGTAATAAAAAGTGTGAGGAGGGATAAAATGAATGAACTGGAATGCAATATTCAGCATTACAGAGTATTTTATGAATGAAGGGGAGATAGCGCAAATCAATATTCTCCCTTGCTTAGACCACAAATTCTTGTTTGTTAGACAGATTTATATTTTCTTGTTATGGTGGTTTCACGTTGCAGATAATCAATAATCACAATGTCTCTTGCATCCTAAAACACGTCTGACACAAGGATCCCTTCTGAAGACGTTCTGGCTTTGCTCTGTCCTGGTTGGGTACAAAATCCCTTATTCTATCATCTCCGTTCTTGTAGTTCTGATCTCAGAAAAGGGGTTTATAAGAGTGAATAATATATGAAAATACTCTTCCATCGGTGGTTACCTTGCCTAGATATTCGGATTCTCGAAGTCTAACAGGGCAAAGTCTTGGAAACACTGTTGTATATTTATAATAACTAGAAGATATTCAGCGATAATAATTTTATCATGAAAAATTAAATTATCTATCTTACATAACGAGTTTAGTGAGGACTCATTCATTGGAAGTTTCAGAATTTTTTCGTGAATTTGTAAAACAATGTGTTTGATCTCTGCGATCATCTATACAGGGTGAGTCTTCGACAACTGCATCAATTTTAACCAAAGGTTCTTGAGAACTTGAGATTTTCCCATACCGTTTTTCCATATTCAGCTGCGATAAAAAGTTATAAGCATTTTAAGTTTTCACTCAAAACTCTGTAGTCCAGTTAAGTTTGAATGAAAATTAACTTCCACAGCATTCACTATTGAATCTGAATTGTTTAAAAACATTATTTTTTCCTCTAAGAAATGATTCCCTCACTCATGTTTCATCAGTACATATTCAGAAGGAAAATATAAAATACTAATTTTCTGGTAAAAAAAAATTCAACACTAGAAACACAGATTTTTGTTGTTCTACCATAACTTCTTTCTACTACATGATTATAAACCATCCCTTTCTAGTGAGAAATTCTACGAACCTCAGAATTACTGGATGTTATCATCATACATTTATAATTTTCTTCTTAAGATTTTCAAATCGTGAAAAACATCATTTCCATGAAAACTTCCAAGGCATGAGGTTGTCACATTGCTTTTTTTTCACTCAAAGCCAGAAATGATTTCCTAAACACTGATATTTCTGAAGTGTCTTCTCCTTGACAGAGTGAGTATTGGCCAGTGAACAGGTCTATGAGGTCTCTTGATATCATACTGTTTGAAACAATTATTTGTAGCTTTCTTAAAAAAAGATGTGAAAAAACTTCTATAAACTCACAAAATAAATCTAGGAGACCGGGTTTGAAGTTTTAAAACTCATATGAGCTTAATTTGAAGCATTCCTATGTTAGAATAGATATAATTTGACGAATCCTGAAAGTCTGAAGCTGTAAAGAACATTTCTTCATAAAGACAAGTCTTCAATTCAACAGGTCCTGACAGAAAATACATTACCTATTTCAACGGTCATCATGAAAATATACCGAAGTACCTATGTGAATGATGGAAATCTTTTGCTCTATTTATTATGGAATATTACTCTGGGTTAAATATTAAACAAGGTGCTAGACATCATCAATAATGAATATAGCAAATGGCAATTTAGATTTCGTGGTGAATATTGGACAAATCTGATTATTGAATCATTTCAGCACAGAGTTCAAATGTCTCAAAAATGGCGCATTAGGAAAAATGAGTTTATCTGCAAAAATGAATAATGATTCCAGGAAGTACAAGATACAGACCTTAATTCAACTGATATTTGTTTTTCATGCAATTCAACCAATCTGTACAGTAGAAGTATTGATGCCAAAATATGCATGATTGTTTTCAAAAACCTTCTACGTGAGATCAATTCAATGGATATTGTCGTTTGAACATTACAGGTGAAATTTTTTTATGAAATTTCAACACTCTATATCTTTTGAACTGGGCCAAAATTCGAAAAATGTTATAGGAAGAAAATGTTTCTTTTGCTGTCAAGAATCTTCGGATTAAAATCAACGCAGTGGTAAAAGACTCACATGGAGTCGGTACTGCTGCAGTTCAAAAGACCTAATCTGGTAGTAAACCATTGACAAAGTTTCAAGTTGGCCTGGAAGATAAGCTAGCTCGCTACGTTAAAGACTAACAAATATCAAATACGACGTTACTAGATAGTTAGAATGTAGAGAGCACCTCAACGTGTCATACGTGGTCATACTTTCTTAGATTCTAAACGAACTTGATACCCGTATTCTGCAATTGGTCAAGTCCTCTTAACTGGCTGCCATGGGTGTGAGACCCATGAACGCAATACCAGCATAGCCCAGAATTAAAAGCAGGAGTGAATACAGAGATTTTTTCGTCTGAAATGGCAGGAATTCTTCAGAAGACAAAGCTGTTGAAATCTCTTACTCGTGGTGTTAACTTGAGGATCCCAGGACAGTGTCTCATCAATGATCAAAGCCAGATTCTTCACCTCCGAAGAGTGAGAAATCTATTCACCTCAGAGAACGAACTGATGATCTTGTCATTTTACAATGTTGAAGCATCTTCTCTCACCAATGCTTATAGCATGCGTTTTGCGCTCTCCTACAGGTCTCTAGCCACCTAAAGCAGTTGTCACTCACACTCACCTTAAATATGAGTTGACCAAAGTAAGGGAACAGTAAGAAAATCGCACCAGGTGCAATATGTTCAAAAGAATGCCGGAGTCGATCGAATCAGCATTGCTGACCAAAAGTACTAATACTGTTACCATTTTCTTATTTATAACTTTGTAATTTTAGTAAGCGCAGTGGTAAAATAATCTGGATTGAAATCTATCAATTATTCAAATAGCTTGAAATCTGAGATTGACTAAGCCTCTCGAAGATTTTTGACAACATGGTATTATCATTGATTGATAGTTTTCATAATTGACCCACTCTTGAATAAAAGCCAGTCGAGTTAAATGAAATCAGTTAAAAGATGACCTTCGCGTCGCATACAATCGTGATGCAGAATTCTGACATTTCATTGTTCGTCCTAGATATAAGCTACTATTATAATCACTCACACTATCGAAGGGATGTATTTACATGAATAACCCGATCGATCGCTATCTATTTTTAGAACGTTGAATGCATGTATCAATCACCAGAGAAATTCGACCATAACAAGCAACCACTAATTGGTGGCCTGAAATTTCTCTTGATCAATCTGACTAATTTATACCCACTATTCTATATATTATCAAGTGAGGATTGGCCCATTCATATCAATCTGCATCTCGAACGATATTCGGAATCTCCACGCCTTACCAACCGACAAGACGAAATTTATCGCACCCTTGAAACATCTTCAATATCTATTGAATCTCCTTCGAAATATGCTTCATTTGAGGCGATACACATGTGCCAACGTTTTTTCCAACCATCGAAACATTTTTTATAGGCACTTTCAGGGATGGCCTCTTTCAGTTTGGAGAAAACAAAAAGTTCACACGGAGCTAGATCAGACGAATAAGGTGACTGCTCAAAGGCTTTATACCATTCGTACACTTTGGTTTTTTTATAAAACTCTCTATATAAGTATCTTCCAGCATTTGCGATGAGTCATCAATTTGAGCAAACTCTTTGTTCAATATCTTTTTCCTTTCCAACATTCGCAGACTACCATGGTTTCAACAGTTGTCTTGAACAAACTATTCGACAGACCGGTCTCAGACAGGTAGTAATTACGAACTCGTCGCCATTTGTAAACACCATAGACAATTTATGCTGAATACATTTCTACCCCAACATTCTTACTTTTTATACAAAATGACGAAGAATTACTCGGTATGCGACAAATTCAGTTTATTAAGAAAGAAATGCCATGATTTGACGTATCCTGAGACTATATTTTTCAATAAGCAAAATGAATAGTGATGACATTGATGATTAATTATTTCACCATCTGTTCTTCCATATGTACTATTTTGCACCCTGTGCCGTCCTCATCAACTCCTCAAAACAGGAAAAGTGGTTCATTTGATAATTTTTCGGAAAGGTTTTTGTACCTTCTTTAAAGGCGTGCAGAAATTTTCAAAAAAAAATTGTATGTAAAAACCTTACCTAAAAAGCAATTACTAGTATTGTTCTGTAATTTTTCTTTACCATTTTGGCGATAGTTAAGTTAAATATTGTGCACGTGTTTGTATAAACTGTTTAGCATCTCAGCACTCTCTTATCTTCAATCGGCGATCGGACAGCACGATATAATGGATTTTATCGACCATATAATCTGTAGTCACTTCAATCGGACGTCCCAGGCGGTCCTCGTCGAAAACTGATGTTCAGCTTCGTCTGAATTCTAGTTGTCGGTAAAAATCAAAATGCGATAAATTGGTACGAAATTTTGAGAGACGTCGTTGGAAGGATGGTACTAAAAGATAGTTTTCAGATTTTTTACCTGCAGTTCTCTCTGTTGCCAAACACGGGTAGCCGTCAATTCAACCTTATGATTTCAACAGATTTGAATGAATATTGACATCAAGGAAGTTATTAATTGGCGATGAAAATATCCCTTCAGAATAATGCGAGTGCCAATTATCATCTTTAGAGAATGGCAACGGATAGAATGCGAGTCTTCAGTTATGAGATTGTTTTTCTCCGCGACCCGAAAGCATGCCTCATTCGCGAAGAAAATCGATAAGAATAACGCTGACAGTATTTTGGACAACAATGTAGTTATGTGACTCTTCAAAAGATCGCGAGTTTTCTTATCTAAAATAGCATTTCATAGTTGGTGCAACCGGAATTCCAGCTAACGGAAAATGCAAAGGGACTATCGTGCTCATGAGGCTATGATTTCACGTTGCATTTGACCTGAAATGAATTGGATTTTACGAGGAATGTGGTGACTCGTTCGCGATTTCGTTTTCGCAAGCTTCTTTCTAGCGGAACAGCTTGTAATCGTCTCGCACAAATATCTGTTATTCTCGAATATCGATCCCCAAATGGTTTCGAACGATTGATTCAGAATACCTGATGAAGAATCCGTTGTCAAATCCGAGGACTACGGAGGGTTTAAGGACCGATTACTTTGATTAAACATTGACTCATTCCAATACATATTCCACTTTCCTCTGTGGAATATAGTTTCAAACCAAATTTGATCCGATGAAACATTCCAAATATGGAGTCTTGAACATAGAATGTCGGAGTTTATCACCAGAAGAAGTAACAATAACACTAAAACATCTGTTATAGCTAGTATTCCGATTTAATTTTTATGCCGACAATTTTTATGATGTCCATATTCCGGAAACTTTCGACAGAATGTATCAATTATTTCGTGAAACCGCATTCCGTCAGCAGGAATCGGCTAGATGGAATTCATTTCCAGAAAAAAATATATCCCTGTACTGCTATGTGTAAGCTCAAGAGATTCAGTACAATGATAACGAGAAAAAAACAGATCAACAAAAATAGAAAAAGTATCGAAAGTAATTTGGCCATTCTTGGCACACATGACAAGACACAGTTTGAGGAGATGGTCATATACAGTAACAGTTTGAACCCTTTCTGAAATTAAAATTAGAAGAAGGATGATATGAGACAGTAAATGAAACTTCGCAGATAATGAATACGATGAAAATTGATCTTGAAAAGGTGGTCCGCTAGAAAATTCTCTGGAAGATTGATAATTGAGTTCAGGGACCCATTACTTTGATTAAACATTGACTCATTCCAATACATATTCCACTTTCCTCTGAGGAATATAGAGTCAAACCAAATTTGATCAGCTCAAACATTTCAAATATAGAATCTTGAACACAGAATATGGGAGTTTATCACCAGAAGAAGTAACAATAACACTTAAACATCTGTTATAGCTAGTATTCCGATTTAATTTTTATGCCGACAATTTTTATGATGTCCATATTCCGTAAACTTTCAACAATATGTATCAATTATTTCGTGAAACCGTATTCCGTCAGCAGAAATCGGCTAGATGGAATTCATCTTCAGAAAAAATATATCCCTCTTCTGCTATGTGTAAGCTCAAGAGATTCAGTACAATGATAACGAGAAAAAAACAGATCAACAAAAATAGAAAAAGTATCGAAACTAATTTGGCCATTCTTGGCACACATGACAAGACACAGTTTGAGGAGATGGTCATATACAGTAACAGTTTGAACCCTTTCTGAAATTAAAATTAGAAGAAGGATGATATAAGACAGTAAATGAAGCTTCGCAGATAATGAATACGATGAAAAATTGATCTTGAAAAGGTAGCCCGCTAGAAAATTCTCTGGAAGATTGATAATTGAGTTCAGGGACCCATTACTTTGATTAAACATTGACTCATTCCAATACATATTCCACTTTCCTCTGAGGAATATCGAGTCAAACCAAATTTGATCAGCTCAAACATTTCAAATATAGAATCTTGAACACAGAATAAGGGAGTTTATCACCAGAAGAAGTAATAAGAACACTTAAACATCTGTTATAGTGAGCATTCCAATTTAATCTCATGCCGACAATTTTTATGATGTCCATATTCCGTAAACTTTCAACAATATGTATCAATTATTTCGTGAAACCGTATTCCGTCAGCAGGAAATCGGCTAGATGGAATTCATCTTCAGGAAAAAATATATCCCTCTTCTGCTATGTGTAAGCTCAAGAGATTCAGTACAATGATAACGAGAAAAAAACAGATCAACAAAAATAGAAAAAGTATCGAAACTAATTTGGCCATTCTTGGCACACATGACAAGACACAGTTTGAGGAGATGGTCATATACAGTAACAGTTTGAACCCTTCCTGAAATTAAAATTAGAAGAAGGATGATATAAGACAGTAAATGAAACTTCGCAGATAATGAATACGACGAAAAATTGATCTTGAAAAGGTGGTCCGCTAGAAAATTCTCTGGAAGATTGATAATTGAGTTCAGGGACCCATTACTTTGATTAAACATTGACTCATTCCAATACATATTCCACTTTCCTCTGAGGAATATAGAGTCAAACCAAATTTGATCAGCTCAAACATTTCAAATATAGAATCTTGAACACAGAATATGGGAGCTTATTACCAGAAGAAGTAATAATAACACTTAAACATCTGTTATAGTGAGCATTCCAATTTAATCTCATGCCAACAATTTTTATGATGTCCATATTCCGTGAACTTTCAACAATATGTATCAATTATTTCGTGAAACCGTATTCCGTCAGCAGGAATCGGCTAGATGGAATTCATTTCCAGGAAAAAATATATCCCTCTTCTGCTATGTGTAAGCTCAAGAAATTTAGTACAATGATAACGAGAAAAAAACAGATCAACAAAAATAGAAAAAGTAACGAAACTAATTTTGCCATTATTGGCACACACGACAAGACACAATTTGAGGAGATGGTCATATACAGTAACAGTTCGAACCCTTCCTGAAACTAAAATTAGAAGAAGGTTGATATAAGAGAATAAATGAAGCTTCGCAGATAATGAACACGATGAAAAATTAATCATGAAAAGGTGGTCCGCTAGAAAATTCTCTGGAAGATTGATAATTGAGTTCAGGGACCCATTACTTTGATTAAACATTGACTCATTCCAATACATATTCCACTTTCCTCTAAGGAATATAGAGTCAAACCAAATTTGATCAGCTCAAACATTTCAAATATAGAATCTTGAACACAGAATATGGGAGTTTATTACCAGAAGAAGTAATAATAACACTTAAACATCTGTTATAGTGAGCATTCCAATTTAATCTCATTCCAACGATTTTTATGATGTCCATATTCCGTAAACTTTCAACAATATGTATCAATTATTTCGTGAAACCGTATTCCGTCAGCAGAAATCGGCTAGATGGAATTCATCTTCAGGAAAAAATATATCCCTGTACTGCTATGTGTAAGCTCAAGTGATTCAGTACAATGATAACGAGAAAAAAACAGATCAACAAAAATAGAAAAAGTATCGAAACTAATTTGGCCATTCTTGGCACACATGACAAGACACAATTTGAGGAGATGGTCATATACAGTAACAGTTCGAACCCTTCCTGAAATTAAAATTAGAAGAAGGATGATATAAGAGAATAAATGAAGCTTCGCAGATAATGAACACGATGAAAAATTAATCATGAAAAGGTGGTCCGCTAGAAAATTCTCTGGAAGATTGATAATTGAGTTCAGGGACCCATTACTTTGATTAAACATTGACTCATTCCAATACATATTCCACTTTCCTCTGAGGAATATCGAGTCAAACCAAATTTGATCAGCTCAAACATTTCAAATATAGAATCTTGAACACAGAATAAGGGAGTTTATCACCCGAAGAAGTAATAAGAACACTTAAACATCTGTTATAGTGAGCATTCCAATTTAATCTCATGCCGACAATTTTTATGATGTCCATATTCCGTGAACTTTCAACAATATGTATCAATTATTTCGTGAAACCGTATTCCGTCAGCAGAAATCGGCTAGATGGAATTCATCTTCAGGAAAAAATATATCCCTGTACTGCTATGTGTAAGCTCAAGTGATTCAGTACAATGATAACGAGAAAAAAACAGATCAACAAAAATAGAAAAAGTATCGAAACTAATTTGGCCATTCTTGGCACACATGACAAGACACAATTTGAGGAGATGGTCATATACAGTAACAGTTCGAACCCTTCCTGAAATTAAAATTAGAAGAAGGATGATATAAGACTGTAAATGAATTTGCGCGGATAATGAATACGATGAAAAATTGATCTTGAAAAGGTGGTCAGCTAGAACATTCTCTGGAAGATTGATAATTGAGTTCAGGGTCCGTTTACTTTGATTGAACATTGACTCATTCCAACACATATTCTACTTTCCCCTGTGGAATATAGATTCAAACCAAATTTAATCAGATGAAACATTTCAAATATGGGATCTTGAACACAGAATGTCGGAGTTCATCACCAGATAACTAATAATAACACTGAACTATCTGTTATAGCGAGCATTCCATTTAATCTCATTCCAACAATTTTTATGATGTGAATATTCTGTATATCTTCGACATGTTTTCCATACATGAGCAGCATTCGGCTAACTGAAATTCTTCTTCAGGAAAAAATTATTCCTGTACTGCTCTGTGTAAGCACAAAAAATTCTGTACAATGATGAACGAGAAAAAAACTAAACTAATGTGGCAATTTTTGCACACATGACCGGACACAGTTTGTAGAGATGGTCATAGACAGTGATATTTTGTTCCCCTTGGGAGAAGAATAATATCGAACAGTGCTTGAAACAGGGCAGATAATGAATATTATGAGGATTTGACCTTGAAAAGGTGGCCAGCTAAAAAATTCTTTGCAAGCTTGAAAATTGAGTTTATAGAGCATTGAAGACTCTGAAGAACTTTTTGAAATATCTCTGAGTAATTGAAAAAACAATCATTTTTCTGATGGAAGGAAGGTACGACAATGGCATTTAAGAATGTGTAAGCTATCAATAACGTCCATACATTCACAAATTTCAGTTTCAATAAGTCCTTCTGAAGTATAAAGTAAGAAAATGATTTTTTTATATATTTTCTAGCTTGTCGATTTCGGCGAAATCTTTTACCTTAGTTAGTAAACGACAAAATGGCGAAGACGCCGGTATTCAAAATTCCATTTTTATAGTTAATAATTCCTTGTGACTGCGAAATTTTCAAATGAATACAAACTGAAAGAAATACTAGATTCACCGTTTCTTTTAATGAAAAATGTTGTGCTATTCGTATCTGACTGCAAAAACACAAATCAATGTAGCAGCTCCGTGTTCTCCTGCGGTATATAAAATTGGTATTCATGAGGAATTCATTCCTTCTGATAATTTATCGGAAATAGTGCAATTTCTCCTTGTTTCAATCTCCGATCTGTTCGAGATTGAGAATTGCTATTTCCAGAAACGTGTAATAATTTCTGCTCGATAATATTTTATTTTAAAGGAGGATTTCTTTCATAAATGACCTATAAATGTAAAATTTTTCCAGAAAATTGAATTTTTTTCTGAATGCTAGTTTCCTAATTTGTTTAATATTTAATAATTAAAACACATAAACGACAATATCGAGATTTCTCGCAAAGAGAGTTCAAAGTTATTCTCATCCTGGAATCATGAAACTACGTTCGTGAATATTCTTGGAATCTATTATACTTCCTAATTATTTTCACTCCAATCAACAAATACAGACTAATTGGCTTGAACTGAACTTTTGTGTCTCAGTTTCTATTTCAGATCTTTCGATCTCAATTTTGTTAATTATGAGGATAATAAGACGTTATCTCGGAAATTCTTCAATCGTTGAGAGCAATGTTTACGCACGCTTGCTCTAGTAGAACAGATGAATCAAAAATTTGTGCTAGCATGGACGTTAATTATATATCACATATTCTCAAAATTTTTTCTCGTAGCTTCCCTACTTGAAGATATAATTCTTTTTCCATTTACTTCGGTAAAATGAGAAAAGTCAAAAAGTACTTCAGAAATTCCAATGCGCGATGCTTTTACAGATACGTATTCGATGGATGTCGGTCAGACTTATTAATGCAATTTCAGTTGGGGGAAAATTAATCGTAATGTTTCATCAGGGTGAGATAATGTACGTTGTCAAAATTTGGAAAAGAACTTTGAGACTAGATTGAAAGAACACCTGAAATCAGAAAAAGCAGTCCGCAGTTTTTCATCATATCTTGACTGAAAAGCATCAAATGGATATCGTCAATTTTAAAATCTTCCACAGATCCGATATTAATACCCCAATAGATATAAGCCATTCATCACCTTTGAAAAAATCAATAGAGTGAAAATTAGTCAAAATAATTGTTTCTTTAGATATTTTTTTATTGGAGATGGTTTTATTGAAGTCTGAATTCGAAATGGAAGAAGTCGAAAGGGGGATTAAAAACCAACATCGAACATTCCTACGATATTTACCAAAGATCCATCACATATCAAAAAGGTTAGGATTAGGTACAACAGATTTACCAAGACCGACGTCAATGACGAAATTAGTTGCCTGGATGGATTTTTCGAATTGATCCCTGCAGCACTTTATTCCTCAGGGTCCAAATCCATCAACTCTTCTCTTGCATGTCTCCCTACTCTCGAAACGTTTTCATTGGTTCTTTTGAAGCAATGCATGTGTTGTCAGAAAGGGGCATGATGTATTGCTGCAACATGTGTGGTGCTATTCATTTTTAAAACGCCGTAATTTGCTAACCCGCTTTCGCCTGACACTCTGAAACCCCATTTGTTCGAAAACTTTCAGAAAATTTCGTCAAACGGTCTTCTGGCCTAAGACGAGATTTCATTTCAGGTAAATTCAATATTATTTTATCCGCCATCCAAGGCTTTTACAGATAATCAACCCTTATGGAAGGATTTTCATTCTGAAATAATTCAAATTCATTGTGGATATCAGAGCTTTTGAAAATTCATGAATATTTCACTGAAAATATATGGCTGGTGCATTTTGTCTTGTCAAATATTATTAGATGACCCCATATGTGTTAAAAAAAGCTGGGTTATCTTCACACGCTCTGATTCAGAGATTCGCTTTTGGGGGATGGTGTATACCAATTGGTGGATACGCCGGTACGAACAAAAAAGGAAGAAGAAGAATTTGCTTACCCGCTTTCACCCATTTGTTTGCAAACATTCAGAAAATTTCGTCCAACGTTTTTTTGGCCTAAGGCTAGATTTCATTCCAGAAAAGTTCAATATTACACAATTACTGATGATCAACCCTCACGGAACGATTTTTATTCATGGATTGAAATGATTCAAATTCATTCTGGATATCACAGATCTTGAAAATTCAATTATATTACGCTGGAAGGTCATGGCTAGTCTATTTTTCCTTGTAAAATATTTCGAGTCATCTTCACACGCATATGATTCACATATTCGGTTCTGGATGAAAACCGAAATGGCGGATACGCCGGTATCTACAAATACAGAAGAAGAATTTGCTTACCCGCTTTCACCTTACACTCTGAAACTCCATTTGTTCGAAAAATTTCGTCAAACAGTATTTTGGTCTAATCCGAGATATCATTTTCCCAACACAATTACTGATCAACCCTTAAGCAAGGAATTTTATTCATGGATTGATGGTTAGAAAAGACTCAAATTCAGTCAGGATATCACAGCTTTTAAAAAATCATGAATATTTAGCTAGAAGTGCATTTTTATTCTTGTAAAATATTTTGATAAGATACAAATAGCGGGGTCATCTTTACACACATTCGGTTTTGGACGAATACCAAATTGGTGAATTCGCCGGTATCAACTAATACAGAAGACTAAATCGCTTATCCGAGTTCGCCCGACACTCTTAAAATCTTATTTGCTCGAAATGCTCAATATTATTTTATCTGCCATCAAACCGAATTACTGATGATAAACTCTCATGGAAGGGTTTTTGTTAATGGATTGATAGTTTGAAATGATTCATATTGTTTCTGGATGTCAGAATTTTTGAAAATTCATGAATATTTAGTTACAAGTTTATGTCTGATCTATTTTGTTCTCGTTAATTATTTGGAGAAGACCCAAAAGAAGTTTGGAAAAAGTGCTGGGTCACCTTCACGCGCGTATGATTAACACATTAGGTTTTGGTGAATAACAAATTGGTGAATACGCCGGTATCAACAAATACAGATATCAAATTGAACCTGATTAAATGTATTATTTCTTTGATTATGAACACAACATACCACTTATACATACTGTAGCAAAGATCCTATATACCATATAGAAAGTAAAAAAAATCGACCTAGACGCGTTAGTTTTCAGAAACAGCGACCAATCTCGGCAGAGGTGGATGACATTTAGAGAAAAACTCGTGGTTGTGAATGCCTACTTCAATAAGGACCTGGATATTTGTTAATTTGACCGGGAGCCTTCAGAAGATCAATAAAAATTTTTATATACGATGTTTCCTAGTAGGTCTTGGCCGATAACCTAATTGAAGTAATATAATTGGGATTATTATTACTTTCAATAGTCTCTATACGGCTTGTATATTTTATTTTGGAACAATGGTGAGTTAGTTTCTTCATTGACGAATGATGAAGGAAAAATCATTTATTTTCAGTGAGGAAATTAATAATCGGTTGGGATATTATGTCTTTTTCTTTGAGAAATTCTATCGGGAATGTCAAAAATTTAATTTTACGCGTTTCAATAGAAGAATGAGGTTGAACATGTTTAATTAGAATCAATGAGTTCATCGAGAACCAGCGTTTCATAATTAGGGTTTCACTCTTGCTAGTTTATGTTCGAAAGACCCTATTATTTGTCTTCTTGAAGAGAATATATTTCTCGCGAGAGTTGAAAACGTAGCGATTATATTCGCAGAATCTAAGGATACTGTCACGAGTCAGAAACTCCAGAAAGCATAGAAAGTTATAAATTCATGGTTGCAATGTGCAAACACGTGAACTTCGTGCTATTTACTTATAGCGATATTGACTTCATGTAGAAAGCGCATATTTGCACAAACCAAACCTTATTTTGTATTTAGTTATTGCTTATTGCGAAATGAATTATATCCTTCAATTCCAAAAGATCAAAACCAGAAATGATCCGAATGGATTCACACAGAAAATTGATATCCTGAATATTGAAATTTTTTATTGAATTTATTGAAAATTAAAATCTACTTATTAAGTAAATGTGTTGTACGTAGAGACTGAGTGAAATAATTAACATTGATAGATTCATACTTATGACAAGCCATTAGGTCATATGGTCAGGTCCTTTCCAATGGTATGGAACTTACCAAGTGGCCTTCACCAATGAACGCAGTATTTTATTGGATTTCTTTGGATGATTTAATATTTGATACCTTAGCTCCACCTCAGACCTGTATACCCTACGTCCATTTTGGTTTGATGATTGCCTTATGAACGAGCAATTTCAATTTGGACTACCTATCTATAAGCCAATAAATTGTTCGGAATTTTAGAGTTATTCGATTTTTCTTAGTATTTATGTTAGCCTCTAGTTGAGGCTCTGGTCGACGTGTATGCCGAGATACTTTGCTTTGGTGTCGAATGGTATTTCCTTATCGAGTATTTTGACTGGTGACATGTTGTTACTTGTTACTTGAACTGACTTAGCCTCATTGATGCTGTCTCACCATTTTCGATGCTATTGCCCAAGATCATCCAAGCAACCCTCGTATCTCTTCTTTGATTCCCGTGAGGTTTGAATAAGGATGATAAAGGTATTTCAATCATCTATTTCAGAAAACCATTTTTGATTTACCAGCCATATAATCTCAAAAAAAATAGGATTAAACATCTTATAGATATATATTAAAATATAACATTTCCCCATAATTGTGTTATCAAACTTGCGCATTTAGGGGTGTCCAGTTTCCGGGGCTCCGGGCATTGCACCGGACAATTCGATCATCTGTCCATCGTTATATATGTGAAAACAGATTAATTCAACTTCCAACTAATACACTACGTCTACTGTTTACCCAATAAACTCCGGAAACTCCGGCGGTATACGGAATCATGTTCGATAATGAGAGTAGGCTTAGAACGGAACTTGGGATGCGGTCATTACCGGAGCAGTTTTGTGAGCTGGTACATCGACTTGCCGAAAGCAAATTTCTTCGCCGAAAAAGATCTTTCCTCGAAAACAAATGGTAAAAATGTGGAGCCATAAATTGAAGACACCACCATCAGTCGTTGCTCAATTCAATGAAACAATTTTGTTTATTATGTGGCAAATAAGAGGAAATATTTGAAAAATTTTTGTCCACAAAAGCAATTTCATTTTTAAATTTCGGCTTACATGAAATGTAGAACAAAATTTTAGTAGTTCAGGAGAAGCATAATTCAGAGTAACAAAGTTTTATAGAAGGTATGGGTCAACTACATACACATTAAATGCTCAACTGATTTTGTTGAGTTTATGCTAATTGCCGAAAAGAAATGTCGAATGTAGGTCTCGCAGTAATTCCATTGTAATACTGGCTGTATGCAATGTGTATCGTCTTGTTGATACCCCATGTTGATCAAACCCAAAGCATGTACTCGTGTTGAAAAGTTTTCGATCATATCACGATATCGCTCCCAATTGAATGTTACGGTTGCGAATTTTCAAACAAGTAAGGTCTGATAGCTTTTATTGACGACTCATTCATTTTATCAAAATCCATAAATATTAAATGAAATAAGTATTTTGCCTAATTTTCACTTTAGTGATCTTACGACACGACCGGTGCTAGATTGAGACTAAAATAGATATATTTCTGTTCTTGAACCTATGGGATATTTAATAGTGCAAAAGCTCATTTCTATTTAGGAATTAAGTGGTAAAATATTGGGGCCCTTGTACAGATTTTTTACTCCTATCGGTTAGAGCTAATAATTCAGATCCAGACCTTTCTCGCATCTGTGAAGAATCTTGAAATTAACGGTATCTATATGATGCCCTTCAGTCAAGTTATGATTTTAAACTGAGGACTGTTTCAGATTTCAGGTGTTTTTTTAATCTAGTCTCAAAGTTTCTGCCAAAATTGCAATCTGATTTTAGTTCAGCTTTAATCTTGTGTTGTATAATATTTTTCCTGGTCCTGAAAATATTATTCCGAAATCAAATTCAGAAAAATGAATTTGGATTTGTATTTATAGTTCTCCGGAATATCTTTGCTTGATTTGTCTTCATCTTCAGGACGCCCTAACCTATAAAAAAATATTATACAACTCAAATTCTAAACTGAACCCCGCCAAAACTACAGGTGTTCATAAAATCAGTTGTATAGTTTGCAATGATGCAGATGTTGACCAAACTGGAAAAACTAGATTGAGAGAACACCTGAAATCAGATGAACAGTCTGCAGTTTGTACTCATATCTTGACTAGAAAGCATCATATGAATACCGTTAGTTTAAAAATCTGTTACAGATTCCTACGAGGAGGTAGAAAATTGGGAATCTGGTTTTTTGCTTTAAAAGACGAACAATTTCATTGGCGTGGTATCCACAAATTGTTATGATGGTGGTCAAAATGTGTAGAAAACAATGGCCAATACTTCGAGTGAAATGTTTTAAACTTTTCCATTAATAATTAGTGTTTTATTTTCACAAAAAACGCTCATTTCATAACGGTGTACCTGATAATCATTCTCCCCTCGTATTTTATCCAAATTCAGAGTGTCCGTATTGTAATAAATCATTATTTATTCATTTTGCATCGCATCAGCTTCATGGACCATGACTAAATCCTTAAGGTTGGCTTATTAGGTGAACAAGCTAAGAGAGCAAGCCAAATTCCTGAATGAAGCCACCAAATGTTACACACTCTTGGCTGGGTTCTAACTACATCGATCTTTGGCGAGGTTTTGTTAATGAAAATCCGCCATGCAAATTTATGGACATACAAGTTGGAGAGGACCGAATTATCAAACAAACTTCGGCAATCCTTTATCTACCCCATGTTCTGTTTGTGATTTGATAAACAAACAAGTTGGTCTCTTCTCTAGCTGATGAGGAAGGAGTAGATAAAAACTTTCACAATGAGTTGCCCACTCATCGAGACAAGTATTTCTGATTAATGTTCCGTATTTACATAAAAACGATATATTGCTTAGGTCAACGAAGTCAAAAGTTATGAAAATTGACAATCCCTTCTGCGTCGAAGGGCAGATTTACGATATCTAGTCTGAAATATTCGTCCCCATGCTTTTCGAACCTCGATCGTTATCGGCAAATTATATTTGAGAGAGTACATGCTTGGCTGGCTATGGATACTTCCTTCAACTTTATTCATCTTCATCATGCCCTTGAAATTCAATGGAATTCGACCGAAATGATTTTGATCCAAACCCATCTTCTTCACCTTAAAGAACTACAATGCACAAAAAATGTAGAACAGAACTGACAGAAGCTTTGCGCGTTCGTTATAAATTTGTTTCCTTTGGATCTGGAACATTTCGTCAAAATCATGAAACGAATCGATTTCTTCAGAAGAAAAATATTTGACAACAGAATTCTGAAACAGGTCGATTTTTGTTTCACTTTCACCTAATATTATGCATTCTTGAAGGATCTAAACCATCTAAATTTTTTTAATAGGGAGAGTTGGTCATCTGGTAATTTTCAAGCAAGGTTTTTCCTGCTACTGCCCAGGAAATTTCATCCAGCATTTGCGGTTGGAGAATGGTAGCAGCCCAGAAATCTCAAACACGCAGCTTCTCCAATAAATTTAATCCGGCTCGAAAGACCAATGTAATCATCACTAATTTTACCTCATAATAATATTAATGCTTCGATAAATTCTGTAGATAAAAACACATCCATTGTTTCAATAATTTTAGACCTCACTTCTCATCTCCTATTATTCATTTTTGCTTGTGTCCATATCACCTTATTCAATCTTATTTTATGATTAATGTTTGACATTCATCAATCTTTTCGTAATGGCCTAAATATCACTTCGAACTTGGTATCTCCCCGAGTTTAAATAATCCGGGAAACTTTCCACCATTAACCTCCCATGAGAAATTCTCGAACAAACCATAAACTGACGTCAAATCTGACTTCCAACATTCTGAACCCTTCGATTTCGCGCGACAGCAAAATCGTGAAAAAATTGTGGCTACTCTAACTTTCAGCTAATTTTAGTTCTCAACTTCTTTCCAGTTCGAGTGGAGTAGAAAACAAAACTTCCTATCCGGTTGTATGTTACTAAGAACAACAGTCGCTAGTTGATGGAACATGGGAAAATAGGAAAACGCTTCTGAAAATGCGAGAGAAACAGCGATCAAGTTTTCACTTAATGACCCGATAGTGAGATTCAGAATTGGAGGTAAAGGGCTTGTCTCAGTTGTTTTATCCAGTTGTTTACCTATAACAAAGGAAACTTCCTGTTCATAATGATGGAGTCTCATATAGTTTTTGAATCATACTGTAAGAATTGTATTCAAGTGAAAATACTAGGGCTGGAGATACCAGCCCTAGTCTTTTCTGCAGCTGAGTATTGTTGCTCTGGTTGGTTTAATAGTACACAAAAAATCGCTGCAAAATTGAATACATCCATGAGAATAGATACTGGCACTATAAGATCTACACCGGTTCAGAAATTAATAAAGTTCAACAAAGGAAAAGGCCGATTTTGAGTTTTCGTTTGAGTTCCGGAACTACCATCTTAATTCAGACTTTGATAAATACATCTTGATCGTCTAATCGCCAACACTCTGTCTTGATCTTCACTTATTTTCTTCTATCATCTCGAGAGTGTCCCAATTCCGTCTTTCCTAATTCCACTACTATTCGTTTACACCCCTAAACTGTCTATTAGTTGACTGTAAACGAATAATCTGTCAACAATCTATTTTTTTCTCAGCTGATTCACGAGTGCTTACAACCTTCACCCGAATACCTTTTCGAACAGTCGAAAGTTTTATGATTTCAAAACACATTTCTGGCATGAGTGTCCCATTTAGTGACCAAATAAATCATGTCACCTTAAAATCGCACATCGGTTACGGCGCTCAATAAATTAAACACTTAAGGGGTTCTTCCGTCCTTCATTACAAATGTAAATATACGATTTCAAAGCACAGGCCCGTACTGGTACTCAACTCTGTCCAAAATACTAAATCCTACAATATAAAATATATAATCATATTGGGCACGATTCTTTCGTTATCTATGAACTGCTACTTTATGTCAGATTGTCACAGATATCCATATTTCAAAACAAATCAACGTCAAAATACCTATTTCCACATAAAATATGAAATATTGCTGCCATTTCGGAAACTTCATTACTATGAGGAAGGATGCAGTTTTGAATGTCATACGTCAAGTAGATTGAAAATCACCATACAATGGAAACTCCCAACTCTGCGTCAATTTTGCAGTAATTTATTGTGAGATTGCTGGGAGGTCATATTCAACATGGAAGTATATTTTCCAAAATGCGTCAATTTTAACATGAATGGAGTTCGAATGTTAAGCAATCGTTCGGTTTGTTTCAGATAATTTAACCATACACATAAATCAAAAGATATCTTTTTTCTGTCTTTATCGGGAGCTTTCGTTCGGAATTCATAAACGAATGAATAATATATGTTCCACTGTTTATGGCTCGTATTTATGTTTCCTGAAAGTTGTTCAGATGATGAACCAACATGCAAATGCAATTTAGATATACAGATTTTGGTGATGGAATTTAACTGTAACTATCGATGTATTTAGAAATTCTCATGAAAACAAGGGAGGGTGTTTTTAAGACATATAGCCTTATGTTACCCTTACCATCCTATAGTTATTTTAATCACTAGAATTCCAAATTTAACGATAAGAAAAAGATCATAAAGCCATATCTGAAGATTACAATTTAAATGATTGGACCCATAGAATGCACCAGAAATTCATAGAGACGAAAACCAATGAATCTTCGAATCCAAAACTATTTGTGAAAAAACATCGAACTCAATGAGCAGGCCAATATACAGGGTGGCCATTTGAAAACGAAACAGACGAGATTACAGACGAAATAAAGTTTTTCGATAGAAATGCTCGGACATGTTGATTTCTGTTTTGAAGGGGACAACTTAAGATGTAGGTTACGGACGCATAGCGCTTCAACCCTTGCTACTACAATCCTCACCCACAAATTTTGAATAGGGAAGATGGGGTGAATGATATCTCATTTGAAAGGTATTTTTATACTGATTTCAGCACAGTGATTGGTTTTTCATTTTATGCATTAGTTCTCGAAATATTCTCAACTAAGTATTTGAAAATGAAGTGGTGTTTTCATGGCACTTGCAGTGTTTTTTTGTGAAAAATCGACATTTTGAGCTTCAAAACAACCATGACTCTGGCTTCCTTCCTTCAATCCACTGACATAGAAATCTTTAATCAAGATGCTGGAAATTATAAGGAAGATTAGATTGTGTTTCAGCAGGATGGAGCTCCTCCACACTACGCCTTACCAGTTCGAGAATATCTGGATCAAAGATTTCCAAATCGGTGGACTGGTAGATGTTTTGCAATTTCAAATACAATTACGGAAATTTTGGTGTTTCGGAAGCACGAAATGTCAATTATTCGCAAAAAATTGATTTGAGTGATAAAATTAACTAACGCATGAATATTTCGAGATTTAATGCATAAAATGAAAAAACAATTACTGTGCTGAAATCAGTATAAAAATACCTTTCAAATGAGGTTTCACTCACCCCATCTTCCCTATTCAAAATTTGGGGGTGAGGGTTGTAGTAACAAGGGTTGAAGAGCTATGAGTCCGTAACCTACATCTGGTCCCCCTCGAAACAAAAACCTGTCCAAGCATTTCTATCGAAAAAACATATTTCATCTGTAATCTCGTCTGTTTCGTTTTCAAATGGCCACCCTGTATATATATTCTTTTGAACTATTGGCTTACAAACAAATGTTAGCTGGGGTTGGTGACGGGCTGCCATACAATTCGATGTATGATATAAAAGCCTAGGGAAAACAAATCCCAGTAAAAAAACCCTGGATCCCTGCATAAGTATTGTTGTGTGTACATAAAGAAACTTAAAAATATTTAAAGGACTTCTCTCTTCAAGAGTGGTCTGCAAGTAATAATCATAGAGGTTTCTTCAAATTGCACATATCGAATCTGAAAATAAAAAAAACAAAAGCAGAAAAAAAAACTGAATACAGAATATAAATATTAAATTTGTTTGAAATTTATAACCCATTCCAAGAAAGATCTGAAACATCGTGAATAGCCCTGAAACCATCTTGAAATTTATATATAGGATAATTATTGATGAGATGAGGTATTGTTTCTTCTGCATATCGACATTGACAACTTGCGCTTGGAACTGAATTCCTTTTGAATAGCATACTATTGATACGACCATGACCTGTTCTCAAGAACTGCCCAAGTTTCACTTGGAAGATCAAAACCCGGAATTTATTCAGAAGGATCAGAAATTTATTGAACATTTCATAAGAGCTCCACTCAATCTTCCATAATTCTTTATCGCTTATGTTCATGTTGAAGAACATATTATGCCATAATGGTTTACGTGACTTCAATCTGGGAATTCTATTTTGTGGAATAAGAATTCAGAGCTGCAGTCTGTCTGCGAATATGGGAAGGGACAATGTTAGACAAAACTGGTAACCGATGTAGATCTTATGGTGCCAGTAATTATTCTCATGGATGTATTCAATTATGCATCGATTTTTTGTATATGTGCACTATTAAACCAAACAGAGCAACAATACTCAGCTGCAGAAAAGACTAGGGTCTAGAGATGCTGTGCGAATAGTGGAAGCATCAGTACCCCAAGATGATTCAGCTGATTTCTGAAGAACATTATTCCTAGTTTTCAGTTTTAGGCTCATTTAAATGAGCCTTGTAATTGATAGATGAATTCAATTTAACTCCCAAGTATTTAGGGTTGAAATTATGTTCGATAGGAGAATCATTGAAAGTTAACAGCTAATTTCCTATATCTTTCATGATTATTCAGATGGAAACCAGATACCTCTGTTTTGTTGGGATTTGGACATAATTGCCACTCAATAAAATAATTCTTTTAAATTTCTGATGAGATTGAATTATGAAACTCTCAATAATAATAAGGATAACATTTTGGTAAAAATTTGATTTTCCTAACTAGGCTCGGGACTTATGTGTTAGGTTGCCCAAAAATATATTCTAGTTACGCCTTGTTCAGACATTTTCATAAGTTTATTGGATACTTAGTACCTAAGATTAATCAGTTGGATGCGAAACATTTCTGAATCTCAAGTTACGTTTCAAAAATCTGTTGAAAAAATCTTTACAGCCTACTTGTAGCTGATCTGTTCAGTTCTAACGCTTTAATTCGATAATTCCGATCATCTTTCCAGTAGAATTAGTGGAATTAAATACTACAGAAAGGTGATCATTCATCAAATCCATTGAATTTTCATCAGGCATGACGGCGTAGCGATGGGGAATTCGCAAACATTCCACGAACCAGACTCGGTTTCGTGCTTGGACCAACCCCCTGTGGTTTCTGTTGTATCAAGATCCCCTCGTTCCTCCATATATCAAACTTTCCACAACAGAACGTCATAAAAGAACCTCTTACATACTTGACGTACACATTCCTTATATCCAATTGAAGTGTCGTGGAGCACATTCTCGCTAAAATTACGATTCGGTTTTTTCCGAAATATATAACACTTCGATTAATCATGTTTGGCTCGGAAACCAGTTAAATACTTGGATAAAACCTCTGAAAGATTTCATTGAAGAACTAATTGTTTAATACAGAGAATATTTTCACACTATCTGTTCTATCTATAGTCTTTTCAAATATAAGAGAGAGGATTTAAACAAACGAACCGGTGATTGGTCAAACTGTCTGATATACCTGTCGTATGCAATATAAAATTCTCCGAACTTCCAATACTCATGCGCAAACTTATTTACAGACCTCTCTTCTAGGTGCGTTAGATCAGAGCTGCGCGGAAAACTAGCGGCGCTTGCGTAGCGCTTCTCCTACTATACGAAGCGTGCGCAATATGGAAACCTGTACCAATCAAAACGTATCTACCTGATGAACTCCTTCCTTTATATCATTTATTGACTTTCTTCTCGATTCAAGATGGATATAACTCATAAAATCAAATGAAATCTGTTATTTAATTTTTATGCGAACCCCTTCAAGTTATATCAAGCAACTGGCCTCCAAACTTTCATCACCGTCTTTATCCACGATTTGTTCTGATAGTTTGTTGATACTTAATTTAAAAAGTCATTTTTTATGTAATCTAATAATTCTTAATTGAGTTCTGAGGTGAAAACTGGGATACCGTTAAAATGGAAGTTCTAAGATGATTTTCCGCTTCGACTCGGTATTAATCGACATAATGGAATCTGAAGTTCCATCAGAAGAACATTACCGAAAGCAACTTGTTAGTTAGTTGCACCAAACTTTCCTATTACGTTGGTGAAGATATTCTGTTCAATCAAATCAGGACACTCAATATTCTAAAGCAATGAAACTATTTCAATCTTGAATGATAAGAATTATTCATTTTCAAAGCCAACGTCAATATTCTCTGGTGGAAAAAGCCAATTAAGAAAAGGAAACTGCTCACGGAGGTTATTGCTAATTACTGCATAAAACTTTACGGCTTATAAGTTTCATCTGGAGTTATATAAGTCGGGGAAAGAAGTTCCTCCGAAGCAGACCTTGATGAACATCTGGTATCCGGCTGAAACAATTGAATCGGACATCCCTTCGAGGTGGAATTTGTGGGAAGATTAACACGTACATGATATAAAATCTGAACTGAATATAGTGTGGATACTTCCTTCCGTTATTTTGTACGTGTAAAACTTGAAGGGAGTAAGAAGGAGTTTATGTTCATTTCAGTTACCAAGAGCAACCATTTTTCATCTTTGAAGGTATTAGGATGTGAGGAACTAATGATAATAAGGAAGATGATAATGAGTGTCACTAAACCAAAGTAGAAATAGGAAAGTATTTTCAACAACTATTTATCACTTTTTCTAATAGTTAACTTTACATTCTTAGTTATGAACTGAGATCAACTTTCATCGAATACGTTCACTCATTTCGGTAAAATCTACAAAATATATGATAATAAGTTCGAAAAATTGGATTGATGATTCATTTATTGAAATAAACAATTATTTTGTTTAATTTTCACTTCATTGATCTTACGATACAGACTGAAATATTTTTGTTACCTTGAATCTATAGGATATTCAACAGTGGTGAAGGGCTTATCTCTATTTGGGTGTTCCTCATTTCAATTTACCTCAAAATCAAGCATATTACATATAAGAAGTAAAAAATTAAATAAAAATTAAAATGGCGTAACTTCCCACGCCTGTCAACCGGAATCGCCTTGCGCGTACTAAGCCAGCCGACGGTCACGAACGAAGAATACGCATTACTAGCGTATAAGTTAATTAGTATCTTTCGGGCGCGTTCAGTTTTCATTATTTTAAGGTGATCACTATTGCCAACTATTTCCCATTGCACACATCACCCCTAATACTCATTATTAAGCAGAAACTATTTATGAAAACAGAAAAGACTGCACAACAAATGCGCGAAAGCTCCTGACCTCTTAATTCCAAAAGGGGGCATTTTTTGCTAATTCAACGAACCTTTCTCCTCAACAAAATCCAAGTGAAGACAGATTCAAGGGAATTTTTCTTCCCGAATTGAAAGTATCGCGGTGCCATTGCAAGTTACGTCTAAATTGAAACCCTCTGCTCCTATTCTCAATTCCACTTTTAATTAAGGAGTATAAATATCGACTGGCATCAACTATTAAATCTTCTAATCGAATAATTTTTCGATGGCTCTTTCCGAGCCCAACAAAGGCGAGATAAAAAACAAGAGGCACTCAAGTATATATCTTAGATCTCCTCATCTATAAATCTACCGTTCACGCCCACTATCTTCTATCATGCCGCATTCTCCCAATACATCCTCTCAAACAGGAGCTTCCGATCTCCTTCTCTGGGATATCCTTCGGAAAGATGTTTTCAGTAGGACTTAATGAGGAATATATTAAAGTGAAGTGGCTGAAAACGTGATTCAGTACTTATTTGACGGTAATATCCAATTTCATTCAACACAAGAGTAGAAATAGGACAGTTGGCAATAGTGATCACCTAAAATTAACAAAAACCAAACTAGACCGAACGATGTGAATGTACTTATACGTTAGTATTACCCATTTTTCGTTCGCGGTCGTCGGCTGACTCAGTTCGCGCGACGCTTTTCCGTTGGGCAGGCGTGTGAAATTATTGCGCTATTTTCATTTAATTTTACGAATTGATATATACTACGTGGGCTGAGGAGTCTCGGGACTACCACATATTGGTATTGGGTAAGAGAAACCTACAAGAAGAAAAATCAAGGATGCGTTTTTAATCCCTTGAGTGTACACTCAATTTAGTTGCCAGAATCTTGTATGTCTGTAGGACATTGTTATAATTTGCAGATGTTCCTTCGTATAATTTATCATGGTGAAAATGTAAAGTTTACTGAATTAATTGACCGTTACAGTGTGATGTGATCAGTGAAAGGCAGCGTTCACCAATTGAATTCACGAGATTGCGATAAACCTGAATATCCGGTATATTGGTACGACCGGCGTTTCCAGAAGCAAACGTTCATCTCATTTCTTTCAAAGTTGGCAGAAACGGTTTACGCCATTGTTACAATATCGTGGCGCCTAAGATTGATGAAAAACATTATCTTCCATTCGTTTGACCGATGAGTTTTTAATTTTCCCGAATCTCGAAACACATTCCATTCACTTTGTAATTGTTTCTAGGGATTCATAAAAGCTGCATTATGGGAGAAGGAGTGCAGAACTTGTGCATTGTTAAAAAATAGAAAGGAAAAATGAAATAATATCTCCCTCAGCGAGAAAATGAATACATCCCACATCAGAGTCTCCTTGAAAGTGCGGAAGCGCAATAATGAATTCTCAGATACCAAACGTATGAGGCTGCTGATAAATTTTTCCATCTGATACTCCGTACTGAATAATCTTTTTTATATTGAAATGCCACTCTCGAGAAGGTATAGCTGAAGAAACTTTTCGGCAAATATATCTGATGAATGAAATATTTCAAATGGTGCAGTTAATCCAATCGTTGAGTTGGTAGGATTGTCCGTTACTACTATGCCTAACATGAGAGTGATTTTTGTTGTATTTGTACCTTCTAATGATGATGATAATAATAATAATCTCCAGTTTGAGACCCAGGAAAATACAACACCCAATCAGATTCAAAGAGGAGTTGCAAAGTTGAATATTTGCTGGTGTTTGAAAACCTGAATGAGCTGTTTTGAATATCATTTCATTTGTTCTTTCAGCATTTATGCATAAACCATTTGGTTCAAACCATCCGCCTGCTTGCAGTTGGGTTGATTTTACAAGTTTACACGTTTCTGGGAATGTCTTGGCCATGACTGTGTCATCTGCTTAATTCTCGAGTGATTTTCTATTTCTGTGGTGACAAATGGGACTCTGAAATCCTCATGGATGATGTGGTTTCAGACATACCAAGGGGCATTAACCAATTGTATTTATATATTTCAGGTTGAAGTCTTTGGATGATTTGAATATTTAACCGCTTGGCGATGCAAGTTGGGCTTTATCCTATGCAAAAGATGAGTTGATGGTATTTACATTTTCCGGTATGTCTAAGGTACAGATGATATATAAAAGTGATTCCAAAACACTTTCCTGTGGGACTCCGGATTTGACTTTGGACGGAGTGGTTATTGCTTCCTCATATTTAAATACAAAACAATACTTCAGAATCATGTAATATAGTTGTGGAAGGAGCTGTAGAAGACGTATGAGCCTATATGATTCCACATTGTGTTCCTGTGCCATATGATGGGGAAATAGATTAAGCCCATCATTGTATTCAACGATGTTTGAGGTTCTGCCATTATATCTCATTGGTTTCTTCTGCTGGTGTGAATGTTTCAATTAGTAAGGACATCTAACATAGAACAGCTGGATGAGATTCAATTTCGTCATCGCTGATACCAGGAAAGGGGCCCTTTGGTGTGGAGAGATGTGCAAGATGTATGGCAAATTGCATTTTTTTGTGAAGAAGCCTTCTTGATTAATATTGTGTTTTTGAAAACAGATGTTTACAAATGAGAAACAAATAAAAATTATTCTTTTTGAGTGTTCGAGTACTTACCCATGCTGCTTTTTTCTGTTTTGTTGTTCACAGCTATTTCTTTGTCATCGAGCGTTTCAGAAAGTGATGGAATTAATAATGAAAGTTCCGATTCGGTGCTGGTAAGATACCAATTTCTATTGATCGAAATTTCTTGTGTCGGAAGCAGGGAGCGCTTGAACTATCTGGGTCAAATCAGTTAGTTTTGCATAATACAATACCCAAGGGAATTGAGATTGTCATCGCCAAATGCATTTGTCGCTATTCATCATAATCTTCGAAACCTCCATTTTCTTATAATTGAAAGCGTCGTCAGTCGAGTCAGTTTAATTCATTACTCAAACGAGAGACGTTCGTGTTCCATTGAAATGAAATTTTGAGGACCATCTTCCTTCCGGTTATCTATCTTATAACGGAGGCCATGACTATTTTATAACAAATACAGTTCAACAACGACTTCAGATGCTCACTACTGGGAAATGATGGGGAACACGCTAACCCACTAAAACTTACGAACGTATATTGCAAAAGAAAATCGATACATTTGTGATTAAACAACTTCCAGTGAGATGAACTGAAATGGTTCTTGTATTCTACTCCGAACATCAATTAAAGTTAACGTTTCTCTCCGTGAAACAACTAGAACATATTTTCCTCTCTCCCACAAATTCAGGTCAGTTTTAGATATCGTAGTTCATCCATTATTTTTATTACGTAGATATGTTACAGTCACTGCAGGTTTTCCACTAATTTTAACAGAAACTAGATGAAGGGCCATAATAGAAGACAGAAATTGCGTGGAATGATTATTTTCGCTGAAAAATATTGTGTTATTTATGTTTTCAAAACCAACGTTCCAGTAAACATCTTCTGCTTTCTTCACAATAATTGCTCCGAAGAAATTTCGAAACGGTATTGTCAAGAACTGAACTCATTCTCGATTGACAAGCCATTGGAAGTTGACACAGTAATCTACCAAGAGTTCGAAGCAACAACGTAGTTTCTATAGTTTTGAGTTACAATATGCCAAAACAATGACATTCTCACCCATTCCTTCACAGCCCGCCCTTCAGTTCCAGATACTTAAGAATATCTGATTTCTTAAAATTAATCAAGGATACTCTTCTCACTTCTTCAAGCTTCCTGTTCAAAGCACTCATTCCTCTCTTTCACAATATTGCAGTGTAAATAGGAATTTTGTCCTTACTCATCACAAAATCACACTTGTCGTGTCAGAAACATTTTCAACAGGCACATCTCGAGGTGACAATGGCTTGTAAGAAAGCTGCTATAGTTTCCTCACTGGGATACAGAAACTTGTGTGGAGCCTTGTCAGATATTTGAAAACAGGCACATCTTAAGGTGACAATGACTTGTTAGAAAGCTGCTAGAGTTATGAGATACATAAGCTTCTACTTCTAGATGCACTTTTCAATAACGCAGAAATGGTATGAGACATTCTGAGGCGTTCATATCACTTCTGTAGCAACTGTGAGTTTTTTCTTATCCTATAAAATCTTCTTAACAATGGCAAAGGAGCTCAATTCTTCTATAGTAGCTGGACTGTCCAGGTCTACTCAGCGAATTTCTAAATCCTTCAAGTTTTCTATCCGAATGAATAGCAAGTTGTCCTTCCTCTCAACAAAATCAACACTAGTCAGTGTCAGACAATGCTGAACACATGCATCTTGAGGTGACAATGTCTTGTAAAAAAGCTGCTATAGTTTATTTTCCATTGGGATACAGAAACCTCTGCTTCTGATTCCGGTAGGTGTCAGCTCATTTTTGTTTGTTACCTCATCAAATCTTCATATTAATCACAAAGGTGCTCAGTTTTTTAATAGCAGCTAGACTATCCTAGTCTGCTGAGACAATTTCTTACTCCTTCAAGTTTCCCATTAAAGTACTTCTTGTATTTCGCAAGATTGCAGAATCAATAGGATTTTGTGCGCTCTCATCACAAAATCTACACTCGTTATTGTCAAAGACACTAACAACAGGCACATCTCGAGGTGACAATGACTCGTAAGAAAGCTGCTATAGTTTTTCCTCACTGGGATACAGAAACTTGTGTGGAGTTTGTCCATTCTCTCAAGAAAATCTAAACTGGTCAGTGTAAGACAATTTTCAATAGAAGCATTTTGATGTGACAGTGAACTGTGAAAAAGCTGCTATAGTTTGTTTTCCACTGGGATACAGAAACCTCTGCTTCTGATCCGAGTTCGTGCCATTTTTCCGGCGAGTGTCAGCTCAATATTGTTTCTCTGCTCATCACATCTTTATATAAATTACAAAGGAGCTCAATTTTTCAAGAGCAGCGTGACTATCCTAGTCTCCTCAGACAATTCTCACTCCTTCAAGTTTCCCATTTGAAGTACTTATTTCTGTGTTTCGCAAGATTGCAGAATGAATAGGAGTTTGCCTTTTCTCTTCACAAAATATGATTCGTATTGTCAGATATTTGAAAACAGGCACATCTCAAGGTGACAATGACTTGTTAGAAAGCTGCTAGAGTTATGAGATACATAAACTTCTACTTCTAGATGCACTTTTCAATAACACAGAAATGGTGTGAGACTTTCTGAGGCGCTCATATCACTTCTCTAGCAACTGTGAGTTTTTTTCTTATCCTATAAAATCTTTTTAACAATGACAAAGGAGCTCAGTTCTTCTATAGTAGCTGGACTGTCCTGGTCTACTCAGCGAATTTCTTAATCCTTCAAGTTTTCTATCCGAATGAATAGCAACTTGTCCTTCCTATCAACAAAATCAACACTCGTCAGTGTCAGACAATGTTGAACACATGCATCTTGAGGTGACAATGTCTTGTAAAAAGCTGCTATAGTTCATTTTCCACTGGGATACAGAAGACTCTGCTTCTGATTCCGGCAAGTGTCAGCTCATTTTTGTTTGTTACCTCATCAAATCTTCATATTAATCACAAAGGTGCTCAATTTTTTGAATAGCAGCAAGACTATCCTAGTCTGCTCAGACAATTCTTACTCCTTCAAGTTTCCCATTTGAAGTACTTCTTGTATTTCCCAAGATTGCAGACTCAATAGGATTTTGTGCTTTCTCATCACAAAATCTACACTCGTTATTTTCAAAGACACTAACAACAGGCACATCTCGAGGTGACAATGACTCGTAAGAAAGCTGCTATAGTTATTCCTCACTGGGATACAGACACTTGTGCGGAGTTTGTCCATTCTCTCAGTTCGTGCCATTTTTCCGGCGAGTGTCAGCTTATTATTGTTTCTCTGCTCATCACATCTTTATATAAATTACAAAGGAGCTCAATTTTTCAAGAGAAGCGTGACTATCCTAGTCTCCTCAGACAATTCTTACTCCTTCAAGTTTCCTATTTGAAGTACTTATTTTTGTGTTTCTGCAAGATTGCAGAATCAATAGGCGTTTGTCTCTTCTCTTCACAACATCTAACTCCTCTTGTCAGATATTTGAAAACAGGCACATCTCAAGGTGACAATGACTTGTTAGAAAGCTGCTAGAGTTATGAGATACATAAGCTTCTACTTCTAGATGCACTTTTCAATAACACAGAAATGGTGTATGAGACATTCTGAGGCGCTCATATCACTTCTCTAGCAACTGTGAGTTTTTTTCTTATCCTATAAAATCTTTTTAACAATGGCAAAGGAGCTCAATTCTTCTATAGTAGCTGGACTGTCCAGGTCTACTCAGCGAATTTCTAAATCCTTCAAGTTTTCTATCCGAATGAATAGCAAGTTGTCCTTCCTCTCAACAAAATCAACACTAGTCAGTGTCAGACAATGCTGAACACATGCATCTTGAGGTGACAATGTCTTGTAAAAAGCTGCTATAGTTCATTTTCCATTGGGATACAGAAACTCTGCTTCTGATTCCGGTAGGTGTCAGCTCATTTTTGTTTGTTACCTCATCAAATCTTCATATTAATCACAAAGGTGCTCAATTTTTTTGAATAGCAGCAAGACTATCCTAGTCTGCTCAGACAATTTCTTACTCCTTCAAGTTTCCCATTTAAAGTACTTCTTGTATTTCCCAAGATTGCAGAATCAATAGGATTTTGTGCGCTCTCATCACAAAATCTACACTCGTTATTGTCAAAGACACTAACAACAGGCACATCTCGAGGTGACAATTGCTTGTAAGAAAGCTGCTATAGCTATTCCTCACTGGGATACAGAAACTTGTGTGGAGTTTGTCCATTCTCTCAAGGAAATCTAAACTCGTCAGTGTAAGACAATTTTCAATAGAAGCATTTTGATGTGACAGTGAACTGTGAAAAAGCTGCTATAGTTTGTTTTCCACTGGGATACAGAAACCTCTGCTTCTGATCCGAGTTCGTGCCATTTTTCCGGCGAGTGTCAGCTTATTATTGTTTCTCTGCTCATCACATCTTTATATAAATTACAAAGGAGCTCAATTTTTCAAGAGAAGCGTGACTATCCTAGTCTCCTCAGACAATTCTTACTCCTTCAAGTTTCCCATTTGAAGTACTTATTTTTGTGTTTCGCAAGATTGCAGAACGAATAGTAGTTTGTCTTTTCTCTTCACAAAATATGATTCGTATTGTCAGGTATTTGAAAACAGGGACATCTCAAGGTGACAATGACTTGTTAGAAAGCTGCTGGAGTTATGAGATACATAAACTTCTACTTCTAGATGCACTTTTCAATGACACAGAAATGGTGTGAGACTTTCTGAGGCGCTCATATCACTTCTCTAGCAACTGTGAGTTTTTTTCTTATCCTATAAAATCTTTTTAACAATGACAAAGGAGCTCAGTTCTTCTATAGTAGCTGGACTGTCCTGGTCTACTCAGCGAATTTCTTAATCCTTCAAGTTTTCTATCCGAATGAATAGCAACTTGTCCTTCCTATCAACAAAATCAACACTCGTCAGTGTCAGACAATGTTGAACACATGCATCTTGAGGTGACAATGTCTTGTAAAAAAGCTGCTATAGTTCATTTTCCACTGGGATACAGAAGACTCTGCTTCTGATTCCGGCAAGTGTCAGCTCATTTTTGTTTGTTACCTCATCAAATCTTCATATTAATCACAAAGGTGCTCAATTTTTGAATAGCAGCAAGACTATCCTAGTCTGCTCAGACAATTCTTACTCCTTCAAGTTTCCCATTTGAAGTACTTCTTGTATTTCCCAAGATTGCAGACTCAATAGGATTTTGTGCTTTCTCATCACAAAATCTACACTCGTTATTTTCAAAGACACTAACAACAGGCACATCTCGAGGTGACAATGACTCGTAAGAAAGCTGCTATAGTTATTCCTCACTGGGATACAGACACTTGTGCGGAGTTTGTCCATTCTCTCAAGAAATTTTAAACTCGTCAGTGTAAGACAATTTTCAATAGAAGCAATTTGATGTGACAGTGAACTGTGAAAAAGCTGCTATAGTTTGTTTTCCACTGGGATACAGAAACCTGTGCTTCTGATCCGAGTTCGTGCCATTTTTCCGGCGAGTGTCAGCTTATTATTGTTTCTCTGCTCATCACATCTTTATATAAATTACAAAGGAGCTCAATTTTTCAAGAGAAGCGTGACTATCCTAGTCTCCTCAGACAATTCTTACTCCTTCAAGTTTCCTATTTGAAGTACTTATTTTTGTGTTTCGCAAGATTGCAGAATCAATAGGCGTTTGTCTCTTCTCTTCACAACATCTAACTCCTCTTGTCAGATATTTGAAAACAGGCACATCTCAAGGTGACAATGACTTGTTAGAAAGCTGCTAGAGTTATGAGATACATAAACTTCTACTTCTAGATGCACTTTTCAATAACACAGAAATGGTGTGAGACTTTCTGAGGCGCTCATATCACTTCTCTAGCAACTGTGAGTTTTTTTCTTATCCTATAAAATCTTTTTAACAATGACAAAGGAGCTCAGTTCTTCTATAGTAGCTGGACTGTCCTGGTCTACTCAGCGAATTTCTTAATCCTTCAAGTTTTCTATCCGAATGAATAGCAACTTGTCCTTCCTATCAACAAAATCAACACTCGTCAGTGTCAGACAATGTTGAACACATGCATCTTGAGGTGACAATGTCTTGTAAAAAAGCTGCTATAGTTCATTTTCCACTGGGATACAGAAGACTCTGCTTCTGATTCCGGCAAGTGTCAGCTCATTTTTGTTTGTTACCTCATCAAATCTTCATATTAATCACAAAGGTGCTCAATTTTTGAATAGCAGCAAGACTATCCTAGTCTGCTCAGACAATTCTTACTCCTTCAAGTTTCCCATTTGAAGTACTTCTTGTATTTCAAGATTGCAGACTCAATAGGATTTTGTGCTCATCACAAAATCTACACTGTTATTTTCAAAGACACTAACAACAGGCACATCTCGAGGGACAATGACGTAAGAAAGCTGCTATAGTTATTCCTCACTGGGATACAGACACTTGTGCGGAGTTTGTCCATTCTCTCAAGAAATTTTAAACTCGTCAGTGTAAGACAATTTTCAATAGAAGCAATTTGATGTGACAGTGAACTGTGAAAAAGCTGCTATAGTTTGTTTTCCACTAGGATACAGAAACCTGTGCTTCTGATCCGAGTTCGTGCCATTTTTCCGGCGAGTGTCAGCTTATTATTGTTTCTCTGCTCATCACATCTTTATATAAATTACAAAGGAGCTCAATTTTTCAAGAGAAGCGTGACTATCCTAGTCTCCTCAGACAATTCTTACTCCTTCAAGTTTCCCATTTGAAGTACTTATTTTTGTGTTTCGCAAGATTGCAGAATCAATAGGCGTTTGTCTCTTCTCTTCACAACATCTAACTCCTCTTGTCAGATATTTGAAAACAGGCACATCTCAAGGTGACAATGACTTGTTAGAAAGCTGCTGGAGTTATGAGATACATAAACTTCTACTTCTAGATGCACTTTTCAATAACACAGAAATGGTATGAGACATTCTGAGGCGTTCATATCACTTCTCTAGCAACTGTGAGTTTTTTCTTATCCTATAAAATCTTTTTAACAATGGCAAAGGAGCTCAATACTTCTATAGTAGCTGGACTGTCCTGGTCTTCTCATCGAATTTCTTATTCCTTCAAGTTTTCTATCCGAATGAATAGCAACTTGTCCTTCCTCTCAACAAAATCAACAGTCGTCAGTGTCCGACAATGTTGAACACATGCATCTTGAGGTGACAATGTCTTGTAAAAAGCTGCTATAGTTTATTTTCCACTGGGATACAGTAACCTCTGCTTCTGATTCCGGCAAGTATCAGCTCATTTTTGTTTGTTACCTCATCAAATCTTCATATTAATCACCAAGGTAATCAATTTTTCAATAGCAGCTAGACTATCCTAGTCTGCTCAATCAATTTCTTACTCCTTCAAGTTTTCCATTCGCAAGATTGCAGAATCAATAGGATTTTGTGCTTTCTCATCACAAAATATTCACTCGTTATTGTCAGAGACACTAATAACAGGCACATCTCGAGGTGACAATGACTTGTAAGAGGGCTGCTAGAGTTGCTCCCCACTAGGATACAGACTATTATGCTTTTAGATGCACTTTCCAATAACACAGAAGTGGTTTGAGCCAGTCTGAGACGTTCGTCTCATTTCTCTAGCAAGTGTAGGTTACAAGTTTTCTATCCGAAGGAGTTTGTCCTTCCACTCAACAAAATCAACACTGGTCAGTGTCAGACAATTTCGAACAAATGCTTCTTGAGGTGACAATGTCCTATGAAAAAGCTGCTATAGTTTGTTTTACACTGGGATACAGAAACCTCTGCTTCTGCTTTTGAGTTCGTGCCACTTCTCTGGCAAGTGTCAGCTTATTTTTGTTTTTTACCTCATTACATCTGATTACTAACAATAGAGGAGCTCAATTTTTTGATAGCAGCTTGACTATCCTAGTATCCTCAGCCAATTTCTCACTTCTTCAAGTTTCCTTTACAAAGTACTTTCTGCTCTGTTTCGCAAAATTGCAGATAAATAGGAGTTTGTCCTTCCTCTTCACAAAATCTACATTCGTTATTGTCTGACACATTTGCAACAGGCGCATCTTGAGGTGACAATGTTCTGTAAAAAAGTTGTGTCTCACAAGAATACAAAAAGTTCAGCTTCCAGATGCACTTTTCAACACCACAGAAGTTGTGAAGGTCAGTCTGCGACGTTAGTGCCACTTTTATAGCAAGTATCAGCTTATGTTTGGTTTGTACCAATGATAGCAGCTTGACTTTCCTAGGCCCTAGGCCAGTTTTTGACAGTCCTTCCCCTATTTCGCAAATGGTCCTTCCTCTTCACAAAATCTGCACTCGTGAGTGACAGACTAATTTTCAATAGGTATATCTGGAGGTGACAATGTCCTGTAACAAAGCTGCTAGAATTGTTTCCCTCTGGGATGCAGACAAATATGCTTCTAGATGCACTTTGCAATACCACAGAAGTGGTTTGATCCAATCTGAAGCGTTAGAGATACTTCTCCAGCAAGTATAAGATAATTTGTTTCCTACTTCATGAAATCTTGAAATCAATGACGAGGGAGTTCAATTTTTCATTAGCAGCTTGACTATCATAGTCTTATAAACAATTTCTTACCCCCTCAAGTGTCCTATATAGAGCACTTTTTTCTCTGTTTGATATGAATTGCATGATGAATAGAAATTAGTCCTTCCCCGTCACAAAATCTACACTTGTCAGTATCAGGTACATTTACAATAGGCGCATCTTGAGGTGACAATGTCCTATAAGAAAGCTGCTATATTTGTTTCTCACCTGGAAACAGGTACTTCTGCTTGTACGTACCAGTTGATTTAGTTTCCCAAATTGTTTCATCCAATTTTTTCATCAATGTCGAAGGTGTTCTATTCTTTAATAGTAGCATGACATCCTAGTGAATACCTTTATCACACTGATAGTTTCTTTTTAGTTTTATGTCAAGACATGTTTTAATTGCTAATATCTCCACTAGAAACACGCTCTTACAGGAGCCTAGCATTGCTACCGATACCCTCGGCTGCAAATAACGAACACATTACCTTCGAAGAAAAACATCTACTGCATATAAATCATAAGCTAGGGCCCAAACGAGTAATAATGGAGGATTTCAAAGATATTTATTCAATACGTGGACCAATACCGACCATTCATTTAAGTCGCCATTATAATTGCCCTTTAAAATTAATTTCTGGTCTGCAGCCAAGGTAATGAATGTTTCCTTTTCCTTTTATGAAGCCACCGCTCATTAGCGGATATGAGGAATTAGAAAACTTGTAATGAACGTTGATATATGATGTATAATCCACGTTCGTATTATATTTGTGAGAAAATGTTCCGCATAACCAAATGAAAAATGAGAGCAATAAGGAAACTGAATTTTCATCTAATTTTAGGTGCATCAAGCTGCGTTCTATCCATTTCATAAGGACGACATGAAATAATTACCGCTCCGAAAGACAAACCGAGCGATATTTTTCGAAATTGTCCAAGCCAAATTCGTGTTCTAAAGAAGTAAAAGTCATTCAAGTTATTCAATTGATCATATTTTGAACTGGTACGGTTTTGAGTGGAACAAAATTGTGACTCAAATGAAACAGAAGGAAAACTATTTGGACTTGAATATTTTGAGTATTTCAAAGGACAAGAGAAAGAAATATATTCTGAAGGGTTTTGGATGGAATTTATATGCCTACTCTTGAATATTTTTTTAGGAGAAGGGAATCTGATCGTCAAGCAAAACATATGGAAAGCTATGACTAGTTATTTTAAATTTGCAGCATAGGGTTGTTCATTAATCGTGGTGGTTGTATTAGTATCGAACTATTCTAGAGTACGGGAAAAGACTTCCAAACAAGCGTGCAATGCTCTTTATCTCACGTCAGTTCTTTTCTGAATTCCTTTCACAAGAATATTGAAATTTCAAGAGTTATCGACGATATAGGAAATATAACAGGTACAAGGTGTAGATACTGAAGTTTCGATTGAAAGTTCACTTATTATTGAATAGAATTCATTACCCCAACTAATGATTGATTGTACTTCCTCCTCCAGCTGAGAGATACTCGAAGCAATATAGTCTTTCAGAGGAAAGTTTTATTCCTTGGGAAGATTGATCTGCCGCATTCAGGAGTGAGTGGAGCCATGTTTCTTGATTAATGAGCATTATAAATCTTTTTATAATTTTATTATCCGAACTTGGTATAAATATATTGGATACGTTTCCTGCATAACTTCAAGCGATATGAAACTTCTGAATGATATACTCATATCTGTCTGAGTCCTAGAGGAACTCCAAAAGATTTCATTATTAACCTCAGTCTCCCTTAGCAAAGAAAACATTTGAAGGGTTATGTTGTATACAGGGTGGCCGGACGATTGACGTCCATAAAAAAACAAGTCCCTCATGTCATGGGGCATTAAAATATGATATGATATGAAAATGCTGAAAATTAATTAAAATTAGCTTTGAAGAAATATTTTAGATAAGAAAAAGACAGTGCAATAAATCACACATCATGTAGATAAAAAAAATTTATTTATAAAATTTACAATATGTTTTCAAAGTGGCCACCTCCAGCCGCAATACACATTCTACAACTGCGAAAAAATATTCTTTTTCAATCGTCTGAAAGAAAATTTTTTGAAGGTGTAGAATGTGTATTGAGGCTGGAGTTGGCCAAATTGAAAACCTATTGTGAATTTTACTTCTATATGAAAGATTTATATTCATATTCTAGCAGAAGAAAAACAAGGATGTAGAAAATGAGTTAAGTATAAGTTTGTACAATATTGTTGGTCAGAATTGTGGCAACGAAGTAAAATCAGGTTTCCAAATCAACGTTGCATATTCACTGCGGAAATAAGTTGAAATGTTATATTACATATGATAATAATTAGTTGAATAAAAGGTGACTTTTAAACTTTTATATAAGATTGATTTATCAGTGTTCAATCAGCGTTTCATAATGGTTAAATAAAGCAACCGTGTACTTTGTTCGTTATTATGCGTTGTATATCTAAACTATTTTCAAGGCATGAGCACTACTCCGTATTTTTTCCGGAAATGACGTCAATCTAAAGTATTTTCGAGGCACCACGAGCACCTTCGGTTTTTCCGGAAATGACGTCAACTTCCGTTTTTCATATTACAACACCATTTTTTTTCTCTCTTCGGGCAAAATGATAGGCACTCTGTTAGGGTGAACAAGAGCGCCAAAAATGGGGTTCTAATTTGAAAAAATTGATTTTTGTCATCCCTAACTTTGAAAGCGATTTTTTCGCCCCCTGTATCATGAATCGCGATTTCGATTTTTAAAGTGGATGAATCAATCTTACATCTTGAAAAATTCCAAAAATGAATATTTTCCATCCAAAAACCTCGAAGTTATTCTTGTTTCAGCGGAGCTCTATTTTCGATTTTTTTTTCGAATTTTCCCGCTCAGAGAGAATTTTCCAACCAAAACTGAAAAATGTTACATCAAAACAACTTGAAATTTTCTAAGGAATCTATTTCTGCAATTCTGTAATTTGAAAAACGGAAAGTGACGTCATTTCCTGAAAAACCGGACGTGCTCATGCTTTGAAAATATTTTAGATTTCATTTGCATCGCGAAATACTTATAAGTGCTGAATTTCATGAAAATACGTTCAGTAGTTTCCCGTATGAATATGGGTGAGGTTATTCGTGAAACACCCTGTATAGGTGAATATAATATTTGAAAAGAATTCGATAAGACGCGAATGAGACAAATCAGGAAGTTAAGCAACTTGTTTGGCGTCTTAACTGTAGTGTTCAATCGATATCAATATATTTTTCATCTCTCTCAAGTCCCCCACTTCATCCTCAAGAAAACACACAGGCACGGCAATATCTGGATTACTTTTATGTGACCTTAATCCAATGAAACTATTTGACCAAGGGTCAAATGTTTAAATAGCATAAAACTAAGCCCCCAAATTGCAGGAGGCAATGAGGATAAATGGATATAAATAGGGTCAGTTCAGTGTCCGGGTTTTATCTAGCCGCTAAGAAGGAAAAATGGTGAATACATATTCGGAGCAAACAACCGAAATTGGGCATTAAAGGATTGCCCCCTAAATCCTTCATAACAAGATGGATGCGAGAATTATACTGTGGAATAACGTAGTCCACCCAGTTTATTTGCGAAATGAATTCAATCTATCGTCCAAAGTTTACGGTATGTTTGGGATGCTAGTAGTGAATTTTACGAAACAGGAACAAATCGGAAAAAAAAATCATTGAAACTGAATGATTTTTTCAACAAATCCGGATGGAGATATTTTGATAATGTCAGACTATTGATTCGGTCAATTTCTAGTTTCATAATATGACGTCGCAATAGTTCCATTATCCGCTTGAACTGCACAGAGTCGACAATAGGGTATTTGAGAGGAAAATCTCTTCATGCGATCAATGAACGGGGTTCACCAAGCTTCTGTCGACTCTTTTTCATCTACCTTCTTACATATATCCAAAGGAACACATTGTCGCCATTCATGACCAAGTAAAACCTACAAAAAAAAGATGCCACTTTAAAACACGTTAGTTCAAATATTATTGTTGAACATAAAAAAAATATCCAACACATCACAGGTGGCTAATAAAAATTCATTGGAACCGATTACATAAACAGACAGGTAAATAAGATTCCTTATCTCCAGTATACCCCAGAACTGCTAGGTACTATCCCTCTTGGGATCTTATATTCCAAGAACCTTGAAGGAAAACAATGCCTTCGCAAGGAGGAGGACTTGATCAAAGGCATGAAAAAAGAGGGCTGAAACTGCAACAGAAAGATGAGGAGCAATACGGATCTCCGCCGGCATGAGCCCAAAATTCCAAGGTTCCACCAATGCTCAAACTCTTTAATATCTGGGATAGATTAATGTTTCTCTAGAGTGTCACATATAAGAGCAGCCATAGCGATTACACATTGAAATGAGTGGCTGAGTATGACTAAGGTGATATGAATTGACTCCAACAACTGAATGATACGTCAGAGTAAACCAAATAAGAGGATAGCCAGGAGACATAGAGAAAATCTCTCGATTCTTGCTTATACACACAGAGTAAGTCTCCTGTGACAGTGTTAGAAAGCGTTTTGAAAAGTATCTCTAACATAGCAACAATAAATCTTAGTTAGTGTAACAGAAAGGAGGAGTAAAGCTCTATGCAAATGGAATAGAACTCATCCATAGATAGGAGGTTGAGTTGCGTCAGTGAGAACCTAGTGACACACTCCTTGATCTAGCCTAGATGATTCAATTACATGAAAGATCGGAATTTCCTCATATAATTCAGTTCCCGATTGAAAAAACACATTTTAAACAATCATAACAGAAAAACATACAAACATGAAACAGCTAGTAGTCGGAAATATTGCATAATGGGAGCACCAAACGGTTTGCTGAATCAATTTTGGGCTAATTGTAACGAACACAAAAAAACTGGGTAAGTTTTAAAACTCCCGGATGTGTTTACTTTTAATTTAAATTCTGGCTCTCAATGGGAGCCCGAAAAAGAGGAATTAGATCTATTCACTTGAATGCCATCTGAAGGCAAAATTAATCCAGGCGCAGAAGGGGAAATTCAAAGTTTCGAAACTTGTAATAAACGTAGGTTATAAATTTCTATTAGATGCTTGGGAAGCTAGGGATTAATGAATGGTCTCATATGAATGAAGTTAATATTGAGGCTGAGGTTTTTACCGGTTTAAGTCTAAGGGAACTACGTCAAATTGTGTTCGGTAAACTTCATAAAAGCTCTATGGGATATACTCGCCGATATCATATGTCACCTAAATTGGAAATTGTCCTTCCTTGTCCCTGTTTATTCCCCAGTTACTTCAATTCGAGAGTATACTATTTCGTATCCATGAATAATTCTTGCAGAAGGGAACTGAATTCAGAGTTAAGGAGTCTCTTTGCGCAAATGGGAATGCCTCCATAGAATAAGGAATTCGAAACAGACTACGATAAACGATATCTGGATGTTGATGATCTAAATACAAGGTGTCCAGAAAGTGTATCGGGTATTTGTAAGTTCAATAAAACAAAAAATATTTGTAAGCGATAAAAAAGTTTATTGATTATTATTAACATATGAATTGGAGACTTATTTGGAAAAGATTATGTTATCCAAATGGTGACCGTTGCGTTTCTGGCACTCTCCTGAAAGGGAACGCAAATTGGCGATAACACGTTGACACATAGCTTTTGATTTACTTTTAATTTATCCCCATGCAAAATAGTCAAGCGGGCTAAGGTCGGGGCTTCTGGGAGGCCAGTTTATGTTACTTCTTCGCCAAATGACGTTATTAGGGAATAATTCGTTAACAACTTCTATTGAATCATTTCATGTATAGCAAGATGCCTATCTTGCAGAAACCACGATCTTGAGTTGAAACCTGCAAGCTCCTTCAACTCTGGGTCCAAAAACTTTCGCAACATATCGCAATAACGGCCACTATTCACATTAATTGCTCGGCCTCGTTGATCTTAATGGAAATAGGCACCAATTATGCCTTTAGCAGACATAGCGGCTTAAACCACGATCTTTGGGATATACAGGGGTTTTTCATGCTTTCGTCTTGGATTTTCCACTGCCCAGAACCGACAATTCTGCTTATTAACATGACCATTCTGGTCGTCACTAAACAGTATGCTGTTGAAGTTGTTAAATCGCTGCAGCATTTCGTTCGCAAATTGCAGTCGATTAGCATAGTCCGAATCCTTCAATTCTTCAACCAATTGAATTTTATAGGCACCACGAACCCCTTCCCGCTCTTTTCCGAATATGGCGCGTAAACAAATACATGAAACCGTTTCTGGACACCTTGTATAAAGAAAACTGGCCAAGTACGAGTTGGACTGCCACACCAAGTATTCCATTTGATAAGAATAAGTTTCTGGCGTTCGTGAAACATGAAACATATTAATTTATTAATGTGAGTTTCGGGGAATTCAATTCTGCTATTTATTTTATTTGGGTGAGGTTCTGAATCTGGAACATTTTCAGTCGAGAGAAATATCTCTTAGGATATAACTATACATTTTTGATAAATTAAGCTGAATGCTTGAGTAAACCACTCAATTTTCTGTGGAGTGACAATAGAATCACCCCAAGCTTTCATTAACAGTCTCTACCAAGTCATCAAACAATCCACTGTTACATGTAAACTCCACTTGGGAATCTATATAATTGAATTTTTTATGTGTGTCTATTAGGAAAGTCCCAGTATACTCAGTTTTACCATAACAGGATCATATACGACAGACCCACATTAATTACTCCCCTGGAGAACAAATGTGTATATAAATTCAATTTTCCGTTTAATTTCCCTCAATTCACAAGCGAGAACATCTTTCATTAAAAAAAATCATTAAAAACAGATAACATTTTGAATTTCTCGAAAGAAATTTCAGATCATTCGGAATATCTTCCATTTTTGAACAAGGCAATTTATTCGCCTTATTGTTTGCATTCTTTTATTTATACAGACTTTATTATTGTGAAAAAAATTTCGTATGTTAATAAACTATTGTTTTATGAAGAAAAAACTGCAGTTAGCAATTTTCCGGACACTGTCTATGGAAAATCAACCATCATAGATTGATATGCAAAGTTTGGTGAAAAGAGTACTGAAAATAGTGAATGCAGTGGACAAAATTATTGAAAAATCCGCAGGATGATTTTGAATAACATTGAATTGAAATTTAGTCAAATAGCAGACACTCTAAAGCTCTTTGCTAACTGGGTGCCAGAAAATGATTCGGAGGATTGTCTGAAAATCACTACTCTCTTGTTAGTCACCGTACGTGACCGTGACTTAAACGAATCCATGACAATTGAACCTTAAGCCCCGCCCATCTGACATCTTGGTGAATTCGAATCAATTCAAGGCATTGTTAGGACAATCAAGAAAAACTGAATATATTTGTTGATTTGTCGGAATAGTCAGAATGAATTGCACTTATAACCCTCACTTTCATGACTACAATATTGCAAAACGGTCATGAGGACGAAAATGTCTGATTTCTCTATCGGAATTGATCAAAGAAACAATTCGAAACTTCAAAATGCCAATTCAAAAATGAAATATAGCGAAAACACGTGAACTCAGTACTATAAGAGAGAATACCAACTATTTAATGATTCTGACCAATGAAAAACGTACCCAATCAAGATTAAATATACCGAAACTGCCCAAACAAATTAAAATATACCGGATATACGAGGACCAATCAAAGACGAGAATCTTCATTTTCGCTACTACCTTGTTATCACCGTACGTGACCGTGACTCAAACAAATCCATGACATTAAAGCTTAAGCCACGCCTATCTGACATCTTGGTACATTCGAATCAATTTAGGGGATTGTTACGAAAATCAACAATAGCTGAATATATTTTTTGATTGAATAATTGAAGCCCATCTGACAAATTCTTTGAATCAAACGGCTTATAATCTGTCATTGGCTGGACCATCCATACAGAGAGTTCAGAGCTGTGCTAAGCACCGAAAAAAAGTGCTTCGAGCACTAAGCCCTAAGCACTCAAAAAAAAAAGGCTTCGAGTCTCGAGTTCTAAGCACCGCTTTCGGCAGAAGGCTCCGGATTACCGAGCACTTTTGCAAATGTAATTGAATATTTCGAGCACTAAGCACTTTAGTGGGAACTATTTTATGTAATGTTGTTTGATTGAAATGAGAACTCTTTAGCTTCATCGACATATCTAAAACTATGATTTCGAGACTGGGAAAAACTCAAAAGCCATTTTATTCGTTTTGTGAAACGCATGCATTCAATTTACATTCTGGTACTAGTTAATCTTATTCGTCGATCTGAATCTGAATGGCTGTTCCTAATCAATGCATAAAGTTGAATTAATAATCGAGGACCAATTATTTTATAAGCGAGAACACATTACTGAAAAAATGTGGAAAGCACTGACGTGAGATCAGGAGCTTTTACGCGCTTGTTCTAAAGTCTTTTCTCAGACTTAAAAAGAGTGCGATTCAAAATCAGCCAGCACAATGAGTGTGAAAGAATCAATAAACATATATCTTAAATGGAAGTTGAGTGAACTTACAGTTCAGCAAATTCTTCGATCTGGCATTCTTTCCACATTTCTATACCATATATAAGTTGTTGTAGTTGAGTGTCATCAATTATAACCGAATTTCAGATTCATAATTGCTGAGCTATCGGACAGGTCTGGCCCAATAACTAACTAATGGAATCTCTATCTCATCTCTTTCGGAAGATAGAGAATATTCAGCCAAACATTTTCAAATTGGACCACCGTTTCTTCATCACGAGTCAAATCTAACCGATTGCGATCATTTTCAGCTCGATATTCAGAAATTACAGACATTTGGGAAAAAAATAGTCCTCTTGTCGCAAAATTCATAATGACATTTCCATTCAAAATATGACAACTGCACACACCAGTATTTTAGATATGTTTGTCATAAAAATGAACCCACAGAGTTAGTTTCATTTTCGGCTCAATATTCACTCATTATGACAACTTGTCATAAAATTAAAACCACCCTCATAGAGATTTATAGTTGATGTGATGTAAATTCATAGATAGAAATATAATCTGTGACTTCATTTTCAGAAAAACTTTTATATCTTCTGGAGATTGTACGCTATGATGATGAAATTTTAAAATATTTTAGGTACCTATACCCTGCATAAATGCTCTAAATTGTTGTGATCTGACGAATAACTTATGAGATATCGTGTATTGAAAAAAAAACATTTTGGGAATTTTTAAAAAATTTTCTCTCGTGACGATTTTCTCGAAATTTGGCACACTCCTTCCTTTTAACGCTATCTAGACATTCTCTAAGTTACGAATTGATAGGATGAATATTCAAGAAATTAATGTTATTAACTGCTAAACTATTCGATGGATTTGGCCCAATAACGAACTTGACCGAGATATTTGGACACTCGACCTATTCTGCAAAAATGAAAACTCTAGGTCCCTTCCTTCGGAAGATAGAGAGTATACGGCCGGAGGGCCGGCGGGCCGGACATACTCAAGTTTGACCTCGAATTCTTCATCAGGAAGTCAAACCCAATCGATTGAGGATTGAGATATTCGAAAATTACAGACCTTTGGGCAAAACGATAGCACGTTGTTCCACTAGGAATAAGCGCGCCAAAAGGTACTGAAAAAAATTAGGTGTATATATTTATATTTTCCTTATCAAGCATAGACAGGGATTCACGGGGATGGCCTATTTGGTAGTCGTTTTTGGAAAAGGGATCAGGTTAAAATTTGCATGTTTAGTATTGAGACAATAATTCTTTTTGCGCACTTATTCCAAGTGGACCAGCATGCTATGGTTTAGCCAAAACGCTTGTAATTTTTGAAAATGGTCTCAATTGAGGATTGGGTTCGACTTCCTGTTAAAGAAGCCGTGCTCAAACTTGAGTACTCTGCCGGCCGGCCAGCCGTTTACTCTCTATCTTCCGAAGGAGATGACCTTGAGTTTTCATATTTCCACAATATGTTGATTGTCAAAATATCTCAAATATCTCGATCAAGTTCGTTATTGGGCCAAATCCGTCGGATAGTTCAGCAGTTATGAGCATCTGGAATTTGGTTTTCGCAATAATTTCTAGAATATCCATTCGATCAATTTCGAACTCTTAAAATGTTTGGATAACGTTAAAAGAAATGAGTGTGTCTTATTTCCAGGGAATCTTCAAGATAAAAATTTTTTTTAAATTTCCAAAAACGATTTTTTCAATACTCATTATCTTATTAGATATTCGTCATAACTAAACAAAAATTTGGGCATATATGTAAGTTGTTTATATCCCACATATCTTGAAATTTTATAATCGTGGCGTATAATCTCGAGAAGAATTCGAAGTTATTTGCGAGCTTGTCCCTAGTGGAACAGTGAGCTATAGCTTGAAATGTCTGTAATTTTTCGAATATCGAGCCAAAAATGGTCTCAATCTATTGGGTTTGTAAATGCCAGACTTGTAGAATTTGTCCTGTAAAGATTTTTTTACAAGCAAACTTTCATTAAATGGTGTAAATTGAATTCAATTTAATATATTCCTATTTATTTATCAGTATCAGAATTCACACATAGTGAATTAATTAATAAGATTTTTTTGGGAATTTTTAATAAATTTTCTAGAGTGGCGATTATCTGGAAATTTGGAAAACCATTTGATTCAACATCATTAAAACACCTTCTAAATTATAAATTGATCAGATGAATATTCTAGGCGAAAATCAAATTTTGATTGCTAATAACTAACGATGGATTTGGCCCAATAACGAACTTGACCGAGATATTTGAAGGATCAACCTATTCTGAAAAATGAAAACTCTAGCTCATCTCCTTCGGAAGATAGAGAGTATACGATAAGAGGGCCGGCCAGCCTGACCTACTTAAATTTGACCAAGGTTTCTCCATCAAGAAGTCGAACCCAATGGATTGAAACCATTTTCGGCTCGATATTCGGAAATTACAGACATTTGGACAGAACGATAGCCCGCCTGTTCCACTAGTAACAAGCGCGCAAAAACAAAAATTGTCTGGCCTTCATAACCATAAAGTCAAATCAATGGTGACTGAAGAAATAATGAATATTAATTCAAATCTTTACGCACATAAAATAATCAAATACCGTACCTGCTTATATTGACCCTACTTCAAGAATTCGGAAAGGCTTAGTGCTTAGCGGATTACTAAGCACTAAGATTTTCGCGAGAGTGCTCCGAAAAACAAGCACTAAGCACTAGCCTTTGAAAAGTGCTCGCGAGCACAGTGCTCGGAAGCACTAAAGTGCTTAGAGTGCTTTCACGAGCACTAAGCACAATGCTTTGGCACAGTTCTGAGAGAATTACATGTAAACTCCACTTGGGAATCTATATAATTGAATTTTTTATATGTGTCTATTAGGAATGTCCCAGTATACTCAGTTTTACCATAACTGGAATTTTCTGGACTCTGTCCCAGGAAAATCAACCATCATAGATTAATATGCAAAGTTCAGTGAAATAGTGGATGCAGTGGACAAAATTATTGAAAAATCCGCAAAATGATTTTGAATAACCTTAAATTGAAATTTAATCAGATAGCAGACACTAAAGATTTCAACTCAACGTGGACATGATATCAAAAAGCTCTTTGCTAAATGGACGCCAGAAAATGATTCGGAGGATTGTTTGAAAATGATCATATCTTTGGTCGTCGTTCGACGATCTCCAAACCGTTTGCAACATTCGTACACTTTAGTTTTCGATAAAACAGAGTATCCATAACCCTTTTCAACATAAGTAACTAGTCAGCACGGAATTTGAGACAAACTCGTTGTTCAATATGCTTTTTCATGGAATTTTCCGGATACTTTTTCGTCAGAGTATGAACCTCAGTTTTGCGTCGATATGTCTTTTCCATTGGCTTGAAGGTTTATTCTGATACATTTCAATTTTTTTATTCTTTTCAGGTATTCCATAAAAATAATCAATATAACTACAGGTTTCGCAATAAGTTTGTTGAATTGTTTTTCTACTTCAGTCATACGAAATATCAAGCTGTTTTTCTTTTCCACTTGTTTGCCATATATTAGGAGGAACTCCCAACTTCAATGTCGAATGTTTCTTCTCTTCACGAGAATGCAGATATTGATTAGCTAGCGGCAAGTACAAAGTTATCTCTTCAGGCTCTCAAACATCTCGAATAACTTGAAGATCTTAAGGGCGAAGCTAACAAGGGTGCACTACATACTGAATCGTTCGCGAACAAGGTTAGCATGGAAATGAGACGACTAACGTAATCAGCTCTATATAATTCCGAAATTATTGTTAAGATTTGGCACAATACGAGGGAGAAAATGATCAAACAACCCCTATTGGAAAATACCTTTTCAGTTTCCTCAAAAAGCATTCATATCGGTATAAAATCATGAATTTCAATTTTTTTAAACACACGGTTGAGATCTCCAGTTTCGATTGTACGATTGGATTCAAAATCGTTATTCCTTTGGATGAAAATACCAGGAAATGAAACATCGCAAGAACTGTGAGGGGACATTAACGTTGGCTTTTGTATCACCTCAGGGACGAGCTTAGGACATTGCATTAGTGGGATATCGCAGACAATTGCAGTTCTTGGAATCCCTTATCACCTCAAGGCCCGCAAGGGTCGTAACTTCTGATGAAACGAACAAAACGATTGTTTCTAATGTTGAGAGATAAAGCATGCTACTCAAGCCCGATTCTCCTAGAAAAACTACGCTCGTTTAGAATAGATATAAAAATTTTCAGTTGAAAAAAAACGACCTGTCTCCGAGATTGCATCGTGATTTTCTGGTTGAAACGTTAAATATTTCACTCGTGGTTTTGTGAGATGCCGGCCGACCATATTCAAAATATGTATGACCATTTCTTCAAACTATGTCTTCTCATATACAGGGTCTTTCACTAGGAACCTCACCCATATTTAAACGGGAAACTACTAAACGTATTTTCATGAAATTCAGCCCTTATAAGTATTTCACGATGCTGATGAAATCTAAAATATTTTCAAGGCATGAGCACCTCCGGTTTTTCCGGAAATTACGTCAACTTCCAAATTAGAACACCATTTTTTTATTGCAGAAATAGATTCCTTAGAAAATTTCTAGTTATTTTGATGTAACATTTTTCAGTTTTGGTTGGAAAATTCTCTCTGAGCTGGAAAACTCGAAAAAAAAAATCGAAAATAGAGCTCCGCTGAAACAAGAATAACTTCGAGGTTTTTGGATGGAAAATTTTCATTTTTGGGATTTTTCAAGATGTAAGATTGATGTATCCACTTTAAAAATCGAAATCGTGATTCATGATACAGGGGGTGAAAAAATCGCTTTCAAATTTAGGGATGACAAAATCGTGAAAAATCAATTCTCTCAAATTAGAACCCCATTTTTTTATGGCAGATATTGAATCTACGTTAAAGAATAATGTGAGTGTATGCATCACACCCTTGCCCTAAAGTGGATATTTTGTGAGTTATTCACAAAAAACTGTTTTTCGTCTTGAATTTTCAGCTATTTCTTTTTCCTTCACGCCAAAAAGCTGAAATTTTCAGGAACTGTTATTTGAACCTTGCTGTAGATTTTTCACCCCTTCTTGAAACCGACTTCAAGTTACTATTAGGAGAACCAAGGCGAACTCTCGCAGTTATAACTATAGAAGATGCTCAAAGTTTTGACCGTTAATTTCTAGCATTTATTGATACGTCTCAGGAATGCTTCGTGCGTTGCTCTTCTTATTTCATCGGGAGGAAGAGATCTGCAAAAGTGTTTGAAAACCAAATTGAGTTTCAAAACTGTGAATCTAAAAATCTAAACAAACCTGAACGCATTTCTGACTCGTTATGCAGTCCTCTTTATCAGTCAGGGAAGTTGAGTAGACAATATTTTTTATCCTAACCCAAACATAATAGTCTAAAGGAGTTAAATCGGGAGAACGTAGTGGCCAAAGATGTGGACCATTGTTCGCTAACCATCGATCTTCAAATAGTCTGTATAGGATATTTGACACTTTGAGTGAATTGTGTGGAGGCGCGCCATCTTGTTGATACCATAAGTCATTATGGTTCTGTACTAGCTGCTCAATTATTTGAGTCGATATGTCAGAATATCTATCTCCTAAGGGAGAACATTCTTTAAATAATGCAAACATGTGTAGTGTTCTATCTTATCAGTTAAAGTCCCATCATAAATGTGAACATCGAGAATTGCATTATTTTTGATGGCGCAAAAAACATTGAAACTCCAGGTCTCTTGAAAGTTCCATTGTCTGAAGCGGTGGTTGTTCTCTTCTTCCCAATAATGACTGTTATGCCTATTGAAAGAACCATTCTTTGTGAATTTAGATTCATCTGTTCACATTATACAGTCCAAAAAGTTTTCATTCTCTTGAAATCGAATCATCATAGCTCCGCAAAACTCTGTTCTCCTGACGAAATCAGTTTCCTTCAAATGCTGTACCCTATTGAATTTATATGGGTGCATTCCATGTTTTTTTAATTTTCTCGATTGAGATAATCCCAGAGCAATCTCGGCATCTTTGAGAGAATTTTGAGGATTCACACGAAAATAAGCAAGAACTGTAATTTCGTTGTTCTCATCTTCTACTACACTCTTTTCTCTGTGTATAGTATTCTTAACGAAAGATCCGACATTTCTCAAGTTTGTCATGGTTCTGTTAATGGTCTCTCTCGTTGGTCTGGGTCGGTCAGGAAACCTCTCAATGGACAGTCGAATCGTTCTATCTACAACTTCATTACATTCTCCATGAAGTAGAATGAGATTTAAATAATCTTCATTGGTAAAATTAGGCATAGTGTTCGATTTTATAACTTAATACGAATTATCTCCAAATTAATAGTAAACACAAAATGCTACTGAATAAAGAGGAATTTGGCAGATATAATTAATGATATCTATCATTAAAAAAAAAAGAATGTAAAACATGGTAAGTTTTTGTATATGGTTCATAAGGAATTATTTATTTATCACTGGAGAGAGAACCGATGGCCGATTAGTTGAAATAAAGAGGTTTCCGATACAAATTCGAATCCAAAATCGCCATCTATTTAGGAACAACCTGTAACTTTTTTCTCTTGCATATAACGGTAGTAAAATCTAAAACATGGTTTAAGTAACAGTTCCTGAAAATTTCATCTTTTTGGCGTGAAGGGAAAAGAAATAGCTGAAAATTCAAGACAAAAAACAGTTTTTTGTGGATAACTCAGAAAATATCCACTTTAGGGCAAGGGTGTGATGCATACATTCACATTATTTTTTAACGTAGATTCAATATCTGCCATAAAAAAATGGGGTTCTAATTCGAAAAAATTGATTTTTCACGATTTTGTCATCCCTAACTTTGAAAGCGATTTTTTCACCCCCTGTATTGTGAATCGCGATTTCGATTTTTAAAGTGGATACACCAATCTTACATCTTGAAAAATCCAAAAAATGAAACTTTTCCATCCAAAAACCTCGAAGTTATTCTTGTTTCAGCGGAGCTCTATTTTCGATTTTTTTTCGAATTTTCCCGCTCAGAGAGAATTTTCCAACCAAAACTGAAAAATGTTACATCAAAATAACCTGAAATTTTCTAAGGAATCTATTTCTGTAATAAAATATGGTGTTCTGATTTGAAAAACGGAAGTTGACGTCATTTCCGGAAAAACCGGAGGTGCTCATGCCTTGAAAATATTTTAGATTTCATCAGCATCGTGAAATACTTATAAGTGCTGAATTTCATGAAAATACAATCAGTAGTTTCCCGTATAAATATGGGTGAGGTTCCTCGTGAAAGACCCTGTATATGTGCCACGAATTGCTAAATTTGTTTTACTAATATTCCATGTCTGTTAATCTGTTTTTTTCTCCTTATTAGTGCAGAAAATCTCTTAAGCTTGTGCCCTGAAGCACAGAATTAATTTTTGTCTGAAGACGAATTCCACTAAACCGAATGCTGCACAAGTTAGGCTTCCTTTTTCACTTATATCCAATGGTTTTTTTTATGAATTTCGTACTGCAAACGAAATGGTTTGCTAGAATTACAATTTTCACGAAATAATTGATACACATTTACGAAAGTTTACGGTATATGCACATCATAGAAATTAATCAAATGAAGTTTTCACGGAATTTATACAGAATTTATCAAACATTTAGGAAATGTTTTGGTTATTGTCTTTCTATAACAATATTCTGAATTCACGAAACTTTCCTTCCACATTTAATAAGGCTAAAGTAATGGGTATTTTGAAAAGAGGAAAAAATCCTTGTGATCCAAATAGTTATCGACTCATCAGTTTATTGAGTGTTCCTTTCAAGACACTAGAAAAGTTGACTCTATTTGAATTGAAAATGCTCTACAACACTTCCAGTGGGGGTTTAGGAAAAACATAAATTGTTCAGATCAGGTTCTCAGCCTTACAACTTTCATAGTCTTCTTTTTAGTCCCTCAAATATTTTTCAGCTTATTTTTGTACTTTCATTCTTAGGCGGGGACAGAGGGTTTTTCCCTAGGCTTTTATGTCATACGCCGAATTGTAGGACACCTGGTCATTAACCCCTGATGTATAAGCTTTAATGTTTGCTAACTAAATATTGTAAGCTAAAAATTCAAAAGAATATATATATACATATATGGAATGAGCTTCAGTTGGAATGCTCAATTATACAGATATTAGAGTTGTATCCGGTGATATTCTGTATTTAAGATTTCATGTTAGAAAATTTTTATCTCAAAAAATTTGGTGTCAATCAATATTCATCACAGGAAAGAAGGGAATGTGTGAGAATAATTTATTGTTTAATCAGAGGTATGTGTCTTTTGATTGATTTTTCCAAGCTGGCCTCCTTTTCAATGTCATTCAATCCTTAGTTTCCGTCATCAGCTTTTCCTCATCTTCGGTTGAATATTATTCTTTTTCTTTTATTTTCTCGAGGAGAACAAAATGCAACTGAGTATGATCATCTCTCTGCTGTGTCTTGAAATTTCTGCCCCGCTTTGCCAATTATTGTACAGAATTTCTGGAGCTTTTACATTACAGCACAGGAATATTTTGAACCGTTAGACGTATTTCTTCAACCTATATCAAGATTTCCTTCATAACTTTCAAAATTGAAATTTTCACGAAATGATGGATACATATTAACAGAAGTTTACGGAATATGGACGTCGAAGAAATTGATGTAATGAAATCAAGTGGAAATAAATATTCACTACAGCAGAAATTTGAATGTGTCATGTTTGAAGAGCTTTATATCTCATGAAAACTATATTTCATACAGAAAAGTAAGGTTTGTATAAGAATAATTCAATGTTTGATTAGAGTTATCGGAGTTGATGAATGGGATAGTTACAGATTATACTTAGCAAAGTTTATTTTCTGGTTCCACAGCTGAGAACACATTTTACATACCATCACCAAGAACTAATACATTATTCACCTATGTATAATTTGTTCATGCCTCTAATTCTGTTTGTCCTAACCTAGATATGTTTTACTGTAGCAGCGTAGATATCAAAACATACTATTTTGGCTGACTTTGTATTACTTGTCTTATTTTGTAAATTCAAAAATGGTTTTTTTTCTTGTTCACCTTGGTCTGTACAACAAATCGATTAATAAAAAAATTCTTCATCATTTTCGGTGGAAAGTGGAAAAATTACTCAGCATAATATCATCTTCCCTCAAAGGGAGTGATTTTTCGACATCACAATGTTCATGAAATAATTCATACACATTCACGGAAGTTTACGGAATATGGACATTGATGAAATAAGTTAAAGATGAAATGTTCACTATATCATTTATTTAAGTGTTATTATTACTTACCAGGTGATAAAAACTAACATTCGAGTTTTAGGTTTAGCCTCAAATAAGCGTGAAAAGATGAAATAAACGAAAATTTGTTCATGCAGACCGTGTGTGCGTGCAAGATTAGAGATCCGAGGATATTCGGCATTATTGAAAAATCTCGATAGTGTATATGTGATTTTGTTTATTTACGGCAAAGCTCCATTTACAATCGTTTCGATTCAGCCAATAATTGAATATTCATTATGATGAATTTTAATAGGATGTCGGATTTAGCTTTTAATTCGAATTATTGATTCATATTTGTAGTTATGAGTGAGAGAAAGAGGTATATTAGGTTCCATTTATTCCATACGATATTTCTATTAGACTCAATTTGAATTATGCGTTTCTGTACTGCTGATTTTTCTCGACTCTTTGATATTTCCATCAGGGAATTCATGAAACGGGACGAAGAATATCGCTTGACTTGGAAACAGTTACGTTCTAGAAGTGTTCTTGACATATGATAATAAAGCCATATCTCATATGTTCGCAAATGCCTGAGGGCCCTGATATCCGCCTCGAATAGTAGAATTTATACAGGAAAAAACAGTAAACAGGAACACGAACAATTTTTTTCCGCTCCACGGCCTAAACATGCAGGGACAATTTATGTTCTTCAGCGAGAAGAACGGCCATATTCGAGAACTACGTTTATGAAATGAACAATAAAGGGCACTATATCAAGTCTGAATCGAACGACCGTTTCAGATAGGGTGCCACTGGCGATTATCCAAAATGATTAAAATGGATCTCTCGACAAAATCGATGAATTATTTCTATTAACTGAATGAGTAAATACCAGGCATTGTCAATGGTAATTACGAATCACATTAATCACTCTCTATTCGTATCAGGCGTGCTGAAGAACATGTTGTATTGCAGTTAAAGCAACAAATCATATCGTATTGGGTGATTTGTTCGTCTGACATCAATCAGATTTCATGCCAATCAACAGAAATCATTTCCAGAAATCTTTTCTCCATCTGTGTCTTTGATGTTTTTTCTTTCGAATGTAATTTTAATACTTAATATTTCGGCATTGAATTAGATTAATCACTTAATTTCAAGGCTCATTTCGATGATGAAATATACCGAAAACACGTGGACTTATTACTATAACAAAGAAAACCAGCTCTTTAATGATTTTGACCAAAGAAAAACGTACCCGATAAGATAAAATATACCGAAAACACGAGGACCAATCAAAGACGAGAATCTCTATTTTCGCTACTCTCTTGTTAGTCACCGTACGTGATCGTAACTCAAATGAATCCATGACGATTGAACCTCAAGCCCCGCCCATCTGACATCTTGGTGAATCCGAATCAATTTAGGCATTGTTATGAAAATCAAGAAACGCTGAATATATTTGTTGATTTATCGTAATATTCGTAATGAATTTGCAATTATATACCTCACTTTCATGACTACAATAATGCAAAACGGTCATGAGGAAGAAAATGTCTGATTCCTCTATCGGAATTGTTCAAAGAAACAATTCGAAACTTCAAAATGCCAAATCAAAAATGAAATATACCGAAAACGCGTGAACTCAGTACTATAACAGAAAAAACCAACTATTTAATGATTCTGACCAATGAAAAACGTATCCAATCAAGATAAAATATACCGAAACTACCCAATCAAATGAAAATATACCGGATATACGGTGACCAATCAAAGACGAGAATCTTCATTTTCGCTAATCTCTTGTTGTCACCGTACGTGACCGTGACTCAAACAAATCCATGACATTAAACGTTAAGCCACGCCTATCTGACATCTTGGTACATTCGAATCAATTTAGGGGATTGTTACAAAAATCAACAATAGCTGAATATATTTTTTGATTGAATAATTGAACCTTGAGTACGCCCGTCTGATCGCTGGCTGGACCATTCTTACAGAGAGTTCCTGAAAGAGTTCACCGATCGTGACTAAACAACTTTTTCTGGAAGCCGATTACTCCTCGAATACCCTGTTGGAGAGAAAGTTGAGCTTCGGGGTAGTCCCACAGTTTTCCTTGGCACGCTTGTACATTTGTTCACTCAACAATCGCCTCTGATTGAGAGGAAAGAGGAAAGCCATGTCCAAACCAAACAGAGAATGAATTGCTCTGTAGTTATCATAAAAATAAGCCTATAGTTCAACTTGTAGTTTAGATATTTTCAAGAAATGAAATAAAAATCTCTCCAATAAAGCTACTAATTTTCATTATTAGTGAAGAGATCTGACATTAAAATCAAAATTCGTGATACTTGTCTACATTGTTCGTAATTCATAATACTGACCTTGAATGAAGTAGAAGCATAATAAATCTACAAGAAACTAGGTTGACAATGAATTTTCGGAGAGATATCATCTCGGAGATTCAACTGATTTCACAGACTTTTCTGGCGTGACTCTAATATAAAAAGTTTTCTCGATGGTTTTAGGATCCTCTTCGGGAATCTCATGTCTAGTGCAATTTTCTGTCTAGAATTAACAAAATGTGTCAACTGTATCTTTGGGAGTTCTTGTTGTTGCGTGTGTGGATTCCTATTATGATCTTCGCTGGGATAAGGATTTTTCCCTGCAGTCACGTCATATTCTCAACAAAACACAATGAACAGCGCGAAACGCTAATTTACCTAGCGGAGGTATGGGATAGCATGCGAAGCCATTTTGAAGAGAAATGGGCTTTTGATTTTGCTTGAACCTCACGAAGCAGGATAATGCTGGATAAAAATGCTCTCACGAATCCCTTATATACTGATAACTTGAAAATTCAACAATATTCCGGTTTTTATTCAATCATTAAAACCGTATATTGTATGTTTGTGTATGGCATCGCCAGAATGTGAAAAAAATCCTCAGATCTAAACTTATGAAATTTTTTAAATTTATTTCCCTTGGGATGGGTGCACGATGAACAGTCATCATAGGGCCTCAATTTCGTCAATTGTTTCTTCATCGCGAACACAACGAGGACGACCAGATTTTTGAATTTCAACTGTCGCACCTGTATTCTCGAACATCCTGATCCATTTCCTACTGCTATCGTCACTTGGCGCATAGCGTGTACGATATTACGCACGATAGAGTCGTTGAGCAGTCACTATTGAATCACCATTACGATAATACGTTCAAATGCAAAATGCGCTATTTGCAGAGTTAAAGAAATCATACGTTTTGGAAGGCATGAAAAAGTTGCAATATAGCTAGGCTAAGTGTATCAAGCTGAAAGGTGACCATGTTGAGAAATAAATATGAAATATTCCAAAACATTGACTATTCTTTCCGAACACGGGTACTTATCAATCTTTTCTCGCATACGACGAATAAATCCGCTCGGCATCTGTTCATTGAGCACATTATCAAGAAAATCAAGAGGGCGACCGCCTACGGAAACGAATAATTTAATAGTCGTCGATTCAGGCGCCACATAAATACATGAATTGAATAAGATTGAATTCGAAATGTGTTTTTCTCGTATTTATTGCAGCGTGTACGCAAAACTCCAACCCCCGGGGAAATATAATCGATTGATTAATGACGCTTCACCCGTTTTCAATCTTCTACGGTTTGGAGGATCGATTTCTGGGTCAGTCACCGGCAGATGTTTTGAATATTCAGAGATTACTCTGGAAATCCTGACTTGCGAGAGAGTAATTTTCACCCGGTGCAATGCCCTTGTGAATATCTATATAGGGTGTCCCATAATTAGACCGACAAACTGCTTGTTCACATCATTCGAGATATTAGGATTCCTTATTTTCAAGAATTAATTTGTCTTTACACCACCCTTGAGAGGTCTCTGGTCAGTAAAAAAATCATATGTAGAGATCAGGTAAAAATATAAGAGAAGAAGAAAAGGGTAGTTCAGTGTTTCGCGTTAACAAAGAGTACTATATTGTGTAACTAGTGGAAAAAGCCTTATATTCATCCCACTTCATACGATGATTCTCATCTACAGCATGTTGGACCAACCTGGATTTGTCGCTGTCTAGTACTCGTAGAAGCTTCTGATGTTTTTTTATTCGTACATTCAAAGGGCGTTTAGTTTCTCCGATGTAAGATCTTCCGCACTCGCAAGGTAATTCATATATGCAGTTCTTTGTCCTTTGTGTCTCATTATTAGGCTTAACTTTTGTAAGTTTAGCTCTGATAGTGTCTTGAGTTTTGAATGCAGTCGTTATGTTGTATCTATTTCCAATTCTTCTCATTTTCTCCGACAAACCTTTTACATAAGGAATTACGGTTTTAATGGTCTGATTTATATCTGTTGGTTCTGGTGTACTTTCTCTTGTTCGTCTAGCTTTTTCTAATATCTTTTTGGGGTAGCCATTGCTTCTAAGAGTTTTCGAGATGTTATTTATTTCTTCATTTTGGTCTTCTTCAGTGCAACAAATATTTATTGCTCTATCAAATAAACATTTTGCTACTCCCAATTTAGTGTTTAGTTGGTGGTTTGAACCAAAATGTAGATATTGTCCTGTGTTCGTTGGCTTTTTATACACAGTGGTTCTTGGGATTCCATTTTGTTTATGTACGAGTACATCTAAGAATGGAAGTTGTCTGTCTTTCTCGATTTCAATTGTGAATTTAATTGATTCCTCTTGATTGTTTAGATATTGAAGGAATCCATCTATAGTGTCTCTTCCATGTTGCCAAATAATGAAAGTATCATCTACATATCTTTTCCACAGTTTGGGTTTAAGTGCATATTTTTCTAATGCCTTCTGTTCGAAAATTTCCATATATAAATCAGCTAAAATTGGTGATAGTGGTGAACCCATTGCCATTCCGAATTCTTGTTGATAAAAGATGTCTTCGAATTGCAAATATGTTGTTTCAATACAAAGAGAAAGCATTTCCATGATTGCATTGACGCTTAGTGTAGTTCTTTCACTAAGGGTTTGATCTTCTTCAAGCTTTTTCCTAACTATGATAAGTGTTTTATCTGTCGGAATATTAAAAAATTGATAATTTTCAAAAGGTTTTTTACTTTTCCTCCTTGATAAAGATAGAAGATGTCTATCGAAACGTCGGAAAACATTACATCCACAAAAGATGATGGTAATAGCCCAAATAATCATTCAACACGAGCTCCATCATCAACAATATCTCGTCATCAACTAAAAATAAAATTGTTTTTCTGTTGAGTTCTGAAAAACTACTATAAAATCCCATCATATTTGGCAAGAGGTGCCAAAGTGACAAAGACGCCGCTGCGCCATAAAACCCTGTGTACTGTCTACTATGAATCAGTACATCCCCTTAGCCCTCATTTACCTCTGTCGTTTTTGTACCGGTGACCAGGACCAGGACTTATCCCCTCTTCGTATTTGTCGCGTGGCTGCATGGCTTCCTGGTCCCCTTCGAGGCGAAGTGGGACATTTGATTTTACCGGTTCTTTTTGATTCGTTGTATTCTACATGAAATTAAAAACGAATTACTGAACATAAACACTGATAGTGTTTATTTGTTAGCTCGCACGTATCCTGAACTAGTAAAAGCCGCGAACGCGGCTTCTCTCAAATTACTTTCGGTAAAATACAGAGAGAAGTTTGAACTTTCATAGCAACGCTTCACTGGTTTTTGCAGAAAAAAACAACAGTCTATCCTTTGCTGACAAGAAACAGTTGATGATGGAACTCGTATGGAATTATTATTTGCGCAATATCCATCATCTATTATTGTTCTTTTTCCAAACGTTTCAAGAGACATCTTCTGTCGTTTTCAGCTGAAACTTGGATCTATCGGTGTCTAACACTGGAGAAAGTTTCAGATGTTTATTCTCACCCTAAAGAGGCTCTTTGTTTCTCCGATATAAGATCTTCCGCACTCGCATGGCATCTTATATATGCAGTTCTTCGTTCTTTGATTCTCTTTGTCGGGTTTTACTTTTGTTAGATTAGCCCTGATGGTATCTCGTGTCTTGAAGGCAGTTGTTGAGTCGTACCTTTTTTCATTTCTTCTCATTCTTTTCGATAAACCTTTCACATTAGGAATGACGCTTTTTATAATTTGTTGCATATCCTTTTATGTTGTATTGGGTTCAAGTTGATTTTCTGTTATTTGTTTTACTGTTTCCAATATATTTTTAGGACAACCATTACTTTTAATTATTTTTGTAATGTTATTTATTTTCTCATTTTTATCTCGTTTGGTAGAGCATATATTTGTTTACTCAATCGTATCAATATTTTGCCAATTCCAATTCAGTATTTAGTTAATGGTTGGAATTGAAATATACTTATTGACCTGTTTTTTTTATACCTTGGTTGTTGGGATTCCATTTTGTTTATGAATAAGTACATTTAAAAATGGAAGTTGTTTGTCTTCCTCAATTTCCATTGTGAATTCATTAAATTTTTCTTGATTGTTGAGATTTTGAAAGAATCCATCTATAGTGTTCATTCCATGTTGCCAAATGATGAAACTATCATCTACATATCTCTATCATAACTTGGATTTCAGTAAATATTGGTCGAGAACTTTTTGTTCGAAATTCTCCATGCAGCCATTCCAAATTCTTGTTTTTTTTGGAAAAAAAAATTATTTCCTTTATAGGCCCGGTACTTATTGACCAATTTGTTATCTTGTATCTCCAGATATCAGCAATACTCAATTATGTCAGTTCCTCTTATTTTTCCAGCTCACCTGTTGCGTGGGTAGATGGTTAGAACATTCCAATAGTAGGACTGTAAACCATTATTTTCTATAAAAACGTTTGCGTGTATACGGTGAGATACATGAGAAACAAGTAAAAATTGGATGATTGATAGAGCTCTTTTCAGACATCGAGCTGTGAACATTGAGATATGCAGGCGGTCGGGTGAATCAATCTGTCTGGAGTTATTCTGGACGGATTTTCCTTAAACAGTGTGTAGGTTTCGTACCGTTTATATATATATTCTTCATGAAATGAATGCAAGAGGCCTAGCTTCCATTTGTGTCGATAACAAAAAGCTTTTATACCAACTTGAGCATATTGGCGTTGAGAAAAATTGCTCGAAGCCCATCTGGAAAGGCTATTTCACTATGTAAATATGAACTACCGATATGCGAGATTAACCATGGATGTTATAGTTTATATTCAGAAGGAAAAGCACAATTATTTTCGACTTTGAGGCACTGTTGAGCTCCAACAGTACTTGCGCCTCTCACATCTTGCCTTCCCTTTCCAAATATCGAATAAAATTCTTGATCTAGTGAGGCTTCATCGAGGCCAACACAAGTTTGAGTATAGATGACACCTTTTTCTGCTCTGTAATGCCAAAGCAATCCCTTACTAGGAGATCAGAGGATTTGTATTCTTCCGCACAGAATCCTCAGTGCTCATTAAATGCCTCTTGAGTCGAAATTTCTAGTAAGAAAGACCAAGGTTCAAGGATCTTCTCGATCTTGCAGCTACAAAGTTCTCAAAGTAGATACTGACCGGACTGACCTACTTCTTAGAGATAACACCATAGTGATTTTTTTTGTTATCTCCTCCTTCACGAGCACCCTCTAATAAGTGCACTTTCATAAGATCAAGAACTTCTAATTTTTCTTGCCTGTCCCATTATGTTAGTTTCGACACCCCTGAATCAACAGAAGGGCACAGATAGGATACCTGAATGCCAGCTAAATTCTCTTGGTCTGGAGAACTGGATAGGTTCATCGCATCAAGAATGTTGCCAATATTATTCTAAGATGTCAAGAAGTCGAAAGATAATTCCAACCTTGAATCCTTGGCATGTGGTAAGACTGCTGGGGGTCGCAGGTGAATGATTCACTCTTGTTACGAAAAGGACTCTCTGATGGTCCAAGGACCACAGGATCAGAGGAAGCCAGCTTCTCCTCGTATTTCTTGAATATATCTTCATTTGCCAGGGTTTTTTATGAATTGCATATTTCATAATTTTTCTTTGAATAGCATCGAAAATCTTATGAGCAGATTAACGACAAGAATGTCCACATTTGCTGCAAAAAAATATTTGCCAGACCTGGATAATGTCTTTCATATCAGATGTTTCGTTCATTCCAACTGTGATGCGAAATCCATGGTCTCAGTTATTTCAATGAAAGATGCCCTCTTAGCTGTACAAGATAGATCCTGAATCTATTCATTTTTGTAGAGTTTTCATTATTTCAAATGTTAAATGTTATCCGAGTCTTTCCTTCATATCCCTTGCTTAATTGTAGCCCCTGCTGAGGTTCAAAGAAACGTCCCGTACTATAATTATATACGAATTTGAAGTCATACATAAATTAATGCCTAAAACACTTCGTAATATCCATCGTTGAAAATTTCCAGGAAATATATGATTTAACTAAGTTGCTTTTCTTGTACAGTTTTCGTGGAACAGATTTAAAATGTACATACTAAGTTACCGATCAAAGAGAAACCGGAAGGCTTGCATGCATTGGAAATTTCAATCATATTTCCTCATTTTGAAAGATCCAACAGCAAAAATTCATAAACCAACAATTTTGGAGCGGCGTTCACTTCATTCGATATAAGGAAAAGGTATAAATAGTAGATTGAAGCATACAAAAATAAAGTAATGGATCTTTTGATGTTAGGATAGATTTCTGTTGGCAAGTGATAGTTTGGATTTTTTGGGATAAACCAGTTAATTTTCTCTATCAGTTATTTAATTTGCTTCCTTTTGAGGTAATTTTTTCCTTCCAGGTTTCCAATTAACCATCTGAAAGTTAATTTGCAGCTGTATTTTGTCTGGACGTCTAAAGGTTATATAAAATACTCAAGAGTAATTGACTAACGTGGGCATGGGTATACAGCTCTCAAACTCTTTCAACATTTTGAAATATATAAAAGAGTTCCTGTTAAACTTAAGGAACTAATGGTATTTCCAGATCAATCTTAACTATATTATCAACAAAAAATTATTGCATTTGTATTTGTCTTTATTGTAGATACCTGCAAAATATCGCGAATGGTATTGTTTTCTGTACATTTTTTAATGTTTGTTAATAGCTTTCTTTCGAATTACAATAGAATGTGGTCTTAGTAAAGAAAACTTCTTAATTTTTATAATAGCTTAACTTTCATCTTATAGCACTCGAAACATTCCCGAAACTTATACAATTAGCATAATTCTTTTTCTTAAATAAACTGAATATACCCATTACTCAATACAAACAAAGCAAAATGAGGTTTCGAAATCGTACTACCACTACGACTATTCAACGTTGGATATTCACTCCGAAAATACGTTGAAATGTTGTATTTCATTTAGAAAATAATTGTCTAGTTAAAATGGTATAATTGAAGCTGTCCTGCTAAATTATATAGATTTTGTAAAATACAAATTGAGCAACGAATGCCCTTTACCATTCATTTGAACCTTTGAATTATATTTAACTTCCATAGTGATATTCATATTCCAAATAAATTTGTAACATTTCTCCATTGAATGATGAAAATGCTTCCTGAAAAAATATTTCGGTAAAGGAACGATTAATGAGTTTCCAGTAAATATTTAAGTACCTCCATCAAAATATAGAAAGCAATGGAAATTCGTGTGGTTTGTCTATTCTAGATGAATTTTAAGATGTAGAATGTTTGGTACATTATCCATAACTTATCCTACTCCAAAAAATAAGGCTTTCAACAATGAACGAACGCTGCCAGTCCAAAACCCTACCTCTCACACCAAGGCATTCAATCTTGAACAGCAAACGGCGAAAATGAATACAGTGGTCCAGATTATCACATCAACAGGCACTCCACAGTCGATAGACTTGGTCCAATGCAGAAGACATGTGATAACTGATCATCCCGGCAGAAAAGCATGGTGTTGTTCAGGAATGCTACCATTTTGAATAAAGAACCAAAGCAGTCTATCAGACACAATCTTCTCAGCAATCTTGGAAATTAAAGGAAGTAAGGTAATAGGGCGGTAATTGCTGGGACACAGTCTGTCCCCTTTCTGGAAGACTGGAGTGACTCTTGACATTCTCTAAGCAGATGGCAATTGACCGGTATGGAATGATAACCGGATGATCATGGTTATGGGTAGTGACAGACTTGCAGCGCACCTCCTCAAAATTCGTGCTGAGATATCAAACCTGGTGCAGTAGACTGGTCCAACGAAGACAGAATATCCAAAATCTCCTCCTCTTGGACATTCATGTTATACAGTGTACTGACTCTCTGTGGTGTAGGATATTGCCGGCATATAGAAGTTGTCAGAAAAAATAGAAGACATAAGGATAAGTTTCCGACACGGAACCAATATGGTCCAAAAGCAATTCATCGGACTGAGATGGATGGAGCCTATAGATACAGCCAACACTGATAGAGAAGGTAGGCGAAGCCAACCTCACATACTGGTTATCAACATAAGCCATGTCTAAGAAAATGTCTCAACAGTAAAAGAATCAGAGATACCATCACTCAAGTATATGCAGACAGCATCGAAACCAAAGTTGAGAGAACTATCACATCGAATCAAAGAAAATCCCTTGATATTCTATAATTGATCCAGAAGAGCATCATGTAGCCAAGTTTCAGTGATACAAATGATATCAGGCGTCAGGATATTTACACATAATTCACAAAATTTATTTTTGTTTGTATTTAGATGAAACATCTTTTTCAGAGCTACCTATATTACAGCACAAAATAGTTTCATGAGAAAAATGACAATACCTGAGACTAACAGCAAATGCATTGACTTGAAACACTTATAAAACGTTAATAAACGTTTCCTGTTGGTAATGAACAAAATGATACGTCAATTATTTTAGTAGGGAATCATTTTTCTTCGAGTTTCAATAGTCTTGTTCAATTCCTTGATTATCATTAAAGAACAATCATCTCGAACCGTGAGATGACAATCTATCATCCACTTCAATCGAAGATCACATATCACTAAGTCCCTTAAACAAAGAGGTAATGCACTGATTATTCAACAATCAAAGTAGCATGAGAGCCAACCAGTAAAATTGAATAGGAAATACAGAAAGAATCATTCCTATGATTCATTAAAAAACGATGTCATTGGAGGCAGTTGATGAGCTGATATCAGAGATGTTGCTACGGTTGATTAATACACGGGGGGAACAGCATAATTTCATATGTAGCTGTGAAACGGATCGAGTTCATGACAGGGTTAAAAGATAATTACAATCATACAAATCCGGATGCTGTTCATGAAATCATACGTTACACTGGACTTCTGCCTGATACGATTTTACACGGAATTAAGGGTGTCCCTCATTGACACGTCTGCCTACGCTAAGCTCATTGGAGCCTCATGCTTTCCATCCACATCGATTAATGCGATATTAATGAGACTCTACTCTTACTTACACAAAACCAAAAATTCAAAAAAATGAAATAGAATAGACTCATTGTATTGTTTTCGTTAAAAATTGTTGAAATGTGATCGAAAACGACATTTCTTGAGATCCACTACAGATTAATAATAATCACTTACACTTTTATATTCTCTCTACGGCATACAGCGACATTGCATCTGTCTGAATCATTTGCTAGGGATAATTCACCGGTTGATACTTCATTTAGCTATCATAAAGGTTGTATTGCGGCATTGACCTGAGTTCAGAACCTTTCGTTCTATATTTGCTTCGATTCTTGAAACGGATAAGTCCAGATGTTCATTCTGTAACCGGAAAATCTAGGTGTTAAGTTTTTCATCGATCATCTTGTATAATTATTGAATAGAAATTCATCTGAAACGAATAAAAATTCTTCACGCGTAGAGGACGTTTACATTGGGCGACAACATGAATTCAGTGTCAGTTTTATTTGCTTCGTAAAGACATTGAAGTATAACAAAATGTTGTTTTGAAAGGTCTTCTGACCCATGTAAACCTCTTGAGAGCAAGTTGATTTCACTCATAAAACTCTTAACGGTCCAGTTTATTGCGTATTTTATTCCTTTATTGAAGAATTCCCAGATTGGGAAATGTGCTTTTCGTGACTCTGAAATATCTTGTAATGTAGAAACATAAAGCATTCTACTACCATCTGACTTAATATTGTTTACCTTTTGTCATTGAAAGAGCTGCAGAGGGAAGTCCATAAAGACAGAATCCTTTCTAAGCACGTTTGGTCAAATGTTTCAAAGAGCCCCACCTAACAATAAGATCGATTAAGACCTCACTGTAATTATTCTTTTACACGAGAGTTATTTCGTTCCACCAAATCATTAAAATATACTCAGATATTTTGTATTTCAAGGAAAACGATTTTATATCTGTTATTTTTCGCCTCTTATAAATAAGAAGTTTTGAGAATATGAAATGACAAGCAGTCAATGATGAAAAATCCTCATGTAATTGGCCTGCATCATAACAGTGAGAACCATAGAGGAACTTGCTGACCTGCCAAATGTTGTTCTGCCATGTACAGGGTAAATCGAAATAAAATTTATTCATAGGTAGTGAAATTTCCATTTATTTCACACGAATAATAAAACCATCAGATTTTGGGGTTTAGACGACACAAGACGCAACAAAATTTCAGATACAAAGCATTTTTTTTATCAATTTGTTATTGCTGTGTGAACGTTCATAGAACTGCGTATACAACTACTACACCTGTTATTGGTGTAGTATCATTTAACTATGGATGATGATTTCCCTTTGAATGGGTTCCATAGCAGGGTTCCATAGCAGACTTCAAACATCAGAAGATCTGGAAAATCGTCACTTGGACCGCAAGACCCGATTCGCAGAATCCTCCTTGCAGATTGGCGACAAATTATGTCTATTGGATTTGATATAGAGGGTATTTCCAAGAACAAGACTGATCATCTTTCTAAATTAGCAGAGGATTATGATGCAGAGATTATTCTCTTTCAAGAGACACATGCGGATACTGAAATAAATCTTCGTGAAAGAGGAACCGTAAAAGGTTATGTATTCATTGATTATCTCCTTAATAAAATCTACGGTTTAGCTTGTTATGTTAAAAAATCCTTAATTCACAATATTGAATAAATCCGAAAAGGCAAATTTAGGGGTGTTTTCTCTATCTCTTTCAAATTTTGTAACATTTCTATTTTTAATATTTATAAACTTCCAAATACTATTTGAAATTTATCAATTTTCAAAAAGTCAATATGACAGAAGTCATGAAAGAAAAATGAACATATGATATGATGATATGATGATCTTTTTAAGTTGGATCGAACTATCGGTGTCCAAACTGGCAGATCTATAGATGGAGCACTTATGGAATCTGGTGTTATTTTCATAAATGCTGCTTCTTTAATTTTTCTTCTTGCAAGTTTTTCTTCTTTGGATATTATTGATGCTTCATCCCATTTCATACGATGATTCTCATCTACAGCATGTTGGACTAACCTGGCTTCGTCGCTGTCTAGTACTCGCAGAAGCTTCTGATGTTCTTTTATTCTAGCTTACTTCGAACTTAGCAGAAATACACCGCTTGTACAGCTTTTAAATTTGAAAATTCCCGACAGTTGCGAAAAAGGAAGCCCAATGACTTATTTGCATTGCAAATAATGCTCTCAATGTGCGGGACGAACGAAAGCCTGTTGTCAAACAAAACGCCCAAGTCTTTAGTCTCTACAACCCTCATCTCAACCAACCTGCCCTACGCCATGGGTGACGATCTGACTAGTGTGATGAAGGTTGTGCCTCGGAAAACAACCCAAACCACACTTTATCACTGAAGATATCAACGATATTACTTCAATGATTCGATCCGGATTCGAACCCGGAGTTGGTGACAGGAGCTGGGCTTCCTTCAGCTCTAGACTACTCAACGTGCCCATAGTTGTCTCATATATATAAATGGTTTCAGGGCTATTTCATGATGTTTCCGATTCTTTCTCGGAATGGGTTATAAATTACCCCTTATCTATATGCTATATTGTTTGCTTACTAAATATTGAGAGACAAAGATTCAAAGGAATATATATATATATGAAATGAGCTTCAATTTCAATGCTCAATTTTACAGATATTAGAGTATTATCTGATGATATTCTGTGTTTTAATTTTAAGAGTTTAATCACGACAAATTTGGTGTCAATCAATATTCATCACAGGAAAGTAGGATATGTATGGAAATAATTTAATGTTTAATCAGAGGTATGTGTCTTTTGATTCATTTTTTTCAAGCTGGCCCCTTTTTAATGTCATGTAATGCCTAGTTTTCGTCATCAGCTTTTTCTCGTCTTCAGTTGAATATTATTCTTTTTATTACTTTTATTTTCTAGAGGAGAACAAAATGATACCGAGTATGATCATCTCTCTGCCGTGTCTTGAAATTTTTGCTCCGCATTGTCAATTATTGTACAGAATTTTTAGAGCTCTCACTTAACAGTACAGGAATATTTCGATCCTCACGTTAGATGTTTTTCTTCAACTTATAATCAAGATTCCCTCCATAATTTGTAGAATTGAAATTTTCACGAAATGATGGATACATATTCACAAAAGTTTACGGAATATGGACATCAAAGAAATTTATGTAATGAAATCAAGTGGGAATACTCACTGAAGCAGAAATTTGAGTGTTATCAACACTCATCTGGTGATACAAACTTTTATTCTGTGTCATGTTTGAAGAGTTTTATATCTCACGAAAACTATATTTCATTCAGAAAAGTAGGGTTTGTATAAGAATAATTCAATGTTTGATTAGAGTTATCGGAATTGATGAATGGGAGTTCATTTTCTGGTTCCACAGCTGAGAACACATTTTACATACCATCACCAAGAACTAATACATTATTCACCTATGTATAATTTGTTCATGCCTCTAATTCTGTTTGTCCTAACCTAGATATTTTTTACTGTATCAGCGCAGATATCAGAACATACTATTTTGGCTGACTTTGTATTAATTGTCTTATTTGGTAAATTCAAAAATCGTTTTTTTTTCTTGTTCACCTTTGTCTGTACAACAAATCGATAAAAAAAATTCTTCATCATTTTCGGTGGAAATTGGGGAGGAATTCCTCAGCATAATACCTTCTTTCCTCAAATGAAGTGATTTGTTGAAATTACAATGTTCATTAAATAATTCATACACATTCACGGAAGTTTACGGAATATGGACATCATAGAAATTGATAAAATGAGTTAAAAATGAAATGTTCACTATATCATTTATTTGAGTGTTATTATTACATACCAGGTGATAAAAACTATCATTCGAGTTTGATGTTGAGCCTCAAATAAGCGTTAAAGTATAAAATAATTCGGCATTATTGAAAAATCTCGATAGTGTATATACGATTTAAACACTATATCATATATATATGATATATACACTATATCATATATATGTACGCAAGTTGTGAATGTGGAGAAGCAGAAGAAACAATACCTCATCTCATCAATAATTGTCCCATATATTAATTTCAAGATGGTTTCAGGGCTATTCACGATGTTTCAGATTCTTTCTCGGAATGGGTTATAAATTTCAAACGAATTTGATTCGTTTTTTTGTTATTCCGTTCTTTTTTCTGCTTTTGTCTTTTTATTTCCAGATTCGATGTGGGCAACTTGAAGAAGTCTCTGTCTCCATCAATAGAAGACCACTCTTGAAGAAAGAAGTCCCTAAAATATATTTCAGCTTATTTTTGTACTTTCACACTCAGGCTTTTATGTAATACGGCGAATTGTATGACACCCCGTCACTAACCCCTGATCTATATGCTTTATTGTTTACTGACTAATTATTGTAAGCCAAAAGTTCAAAAGAATATATATATATACCTGATATTGATATGTACGTTGTGTACAAGTGTATAGAAGTTTAGGTGTTTTATAACGTTACGTTCTAAAAAAGTTTTACAACTATTGTTAAACTAAGAAAAAATAAACAGACAAATACAGAAAATGCATAGAAAATCGTAAATTAACGAGATTTTTTTTTCCAGGAGCTCTGGCTGGTTACAACGAGAAAAGGTTACTGCACAAACTACTTGACCACTACAATGTTCTGGAGAGACCAGTGGCTAATGAATCAGATCCGTTACAATTAAGCTTTGGACTAACACTGATGCAAATCATCGATGTGGTAAGCTTCAAGCGATACTAATCTATGATCTCATGAGATTATGGTTTCATGAATAATAGAATCAGAGTTAATGACCCGAAACGTCACAATTAGTTGACAAGGAGTCGAAGTTGCATTTCCAACATAACACATAATACGAGACATTTCAACACGCGAGAATAAACAAGGTGTCTGTGAATAAATGAGAACAAATTTAAGAAATGATTCCCTAGTGAAAATTAATTGAAGTACTTACTCTCGAATTTGGTTGTTTCAAGGATTCTTTCAGCCCCCAAACTTTATTCTTAGTGGTTGAAAATAGCCACCCCTGTTTTTCTGTTATATCAGTTCTTGAGTTCACGAGATTTTGAATTTATTTCCATGATTCCTTGCTCGATTTTGAATAAAAATTCAGTCGGGAAATTTTGATATAATCGAAACTTCCCCTGGAATAATATTGAATTTGGAATAAGGGCTTAACTGATTTACATTCAAGTTCACTCAACAATTAGCGATGGATGGAATACATTTTCTGTGATACTTCAATACAACCAGAATGCTTTCTGATTCACTACATAATAACTAAAAACAAAAGTTTATTATACTGTTTGTTCAATTTGAATCTCGAAATCAATAATAATTATATATACAGGGTCTTTCACGAGGAACCTCACCCATATTTAAACGGGAAACTACTGAACGTATTTCACGATGCTGATGACATCTAAAATATTTTCAAGGCATGAGCACCTCCGGTTTTTCCGGAAATGACGTCAACTTCCGTTTTTCAAATTACAACACCATTTTTTTATTGCAAAAATAGATTCCTTAGAAAATTTCAAGTTATTTTGATGTAACATTTTTCAGTTTTGGTTGGAAAATTCTCTCTGAGCGGGAAAATTCGAAAAAAAAGTCGAAAATAGAGCTCCGCTGAAACAAGAATAACTTCGAGGTTTTTGGATGGAAAAGTTTCATTTTTGGGATTTTTTAAGATGTAAGATTGGTGTATCCACTTTAAAAATCGAAATCGCGATTCATGATACAGGGGGTGAAAAAATCGCTTCCAAAGTTAGGGATGCAAAAACTTAACATGTTTTACATTCTTCTTTTTAATGAAAGATATCATTAATTACATCTGCCAAATTCCTCTTCATTCAGTAGCATCTTGTGTTTACTATTAATTTGGTGATGATTCATATTAAGTTATAAAATCGATCACTATGCCTAATTTTACCAATGAAGATGATTTAAATCTCATTCTACTTCATGGAGAATGTAATGAAGTTGTAGATAGAACGATTCGACTGTTCATTGAGAGGTTTCCTGACCGACCCAGACCAACGAGAGATACCATTAACAGAACCATGACAAACTTGAGAAATTTGGGATCTTTCGTTAAGAAAACTATACATAGAGAAAAGAGTGTAGTAGAAGATGAGAACAGCGAAATTACAGTTCTTGCATATTTTCGTGTGAATCCTCAAAATTCTCTCAAAGATGCCGAGATTGCTCTGGGATTATCTCAATCGAGTGTTTGGAGAATATCAAAAAAACATAAAATCCACCCATATAAATTCAATAGGGTACAGCATTTGAAGGAAACTGATTTCGTCAGGAGAACAGAGTTTTGCGAAGCTATGATGATTCGATTTCAAGAGAATGAAAACTTTTTGGACTGTATAATTTGGACAGATGAATCTAAATTCACAAAGAATGGTTCTTTCAATAGGCATAACAGTCATTATTGGGAAGAAGAGAACAACCACCGCTTCAGACAATGGAACTTTCAAGAGACCTGGAGTTTCAATGTTTTTTGCGCCATCAAAAATAATGCAATTCTCGATGTTCACATTTATGATGGGACTTTAACTGATAAGATAGAACACTACACATGTTTGCATTATTTAAAGAATGTTCTCCCTCAGGAGATAGATATTCTGACATATTGACTCAAATAATTGAGCCGCTAGTACAGAACCATAATGACTTTCGGTATCAAAAAAATGGCGCGCCTCCAAACAAACCACTCAATGTGTCAAATATCCTATACAGGCTCTTTGAAGATCGATGGTTGGCGAACAATGGTCCACATCTTTGGCCACCACGTTCTCCCGATTTAACTCCTTTAGACTATTATGTTTGTTGTTTAGATTTTTAGATTCATAGTTTTGAAACTCAATTTGGTTTTTAAACACTTTTGCAGATCTCTTCCTCCTGATGAAATAAGAAGAGCAACGCACGAAGCATTCCTGAGACGTATAAATAAATGTCTAGAAATTAACGGTCAAAACTTTGAGCATCTTCTGTAGTTATAACTGCGAGAGTTTGCCATTGTTCTCCTAATAGTTACTTGAAGTCAGTTTCATGAAGGGGAATTTACAGCGTGGTTCAAATAACAGTTCCTGAAAATTTCATCTTTTTGGCGTGAAGGAAAAGAAATATCTGAAAATTCAAGACGAAAAACAGTTTTTTGTGAATAACTCAGAAAATATCCACTTTAGGGCAAGGGTGTGATGCATACACTCACATTATTTTTTAACGTAGATTCAATATCTGCCATAAAAAAATGGGGTTCTAATTTGAAAAAATTGATTTTTCACGATTTTGTCATCCCTGACTTTGAAAGCGATTTTTTCACCCCCTGTATCATGAATCGCGATTTTGATTTTTAAAGTAGATACACCAATCTTACATCTTAAAAAATCCCAAAAATGAAACTTTTCCATCCAAAAACCTCGAAGTTATTCTTGTTTCAGCGGAGCCCTATTTTCGAATTTTCCCGCTCAGAGAGAATTTTACAACCAAAACTGAAAAATGTTACATCAAAAGAACTTGAAATTTTCTAAGGAATCTATTTCTGCAATAAAAAAATGGAATTAGTGTAAAATGAAACTTCCCATAACTTTTATTCTTCCTTGATTACATTTATTTTCAATAGTTATAACACTATCATGTGTTTATTTAACTGTTTCAAACAGACAGTTGGAGGCTTTTATTGAATTGTGTATTTTTTAAGAACAAACATGACATTTCAGACATATTTTTTTTTCAATTTACAGGATGAAAAAAATCAGCTACTGATCACAAACATTTGGTTGAAATTGGTGAGTACCTACTGACAGAAAAAAAAATCATTTTCGTACTAGATCACAATAAACTCATCGGAATTTGATTCCATGAAATGAAAACGAAATTTTTATTTATTTGATAAATTTTTCAATTTTTCAGCTTTCAGTAAACAAATCTGAGCACAGAAAGCTTTATATACGATCTCACAGGGAAATATAAAATAGTTGTTTTCATAGAAGTAATGTTATCTAGATTGAAATAATATTAATTATCGATGGGGTTATAAACAAGTATAAAAGGTCTTTCAAGATTGTTTTTCAATTGTGGCCAAACCTATCACATGACAGCATTGACAGTTAGTTTTTGACATATTCGTAGTAGATGCTTTGGCAATTGTTACAGTGAATTCAATTCCGCACGAAAATCACATTAAAATATTTAAAACTCACTATGAAAATGACGGTTCAGTTAAAATTACATTCCGTAAAATTCGTGATATTTTCGGATAACGTAATCGACCTTCTGAGACCGCTATCAAGAATTTGGTAGCTAGATTTGAGTCAATACAAAAGGAGCCGAAAGCAACTCCGATCAACTGAAAACATCGCAGCCGTGAGCCACAGTATTGAAGAAGATCCAAATTTGTCAATTTTTCCACGTTCTTAACGACTAGGGTTATCTCAAACCACCACGTGGTGAATTTTGCATAGGATTTTGCTTTGAAGCGTTATAAGATTCAACTAGTGCAGGAATTTAAGCCGACCGACCATTCACATTACCATAGATACGCTTAATTCATTCTGGAACAACCCGCTTGTTTTTCTGAAAAAATAATTTTTTCAGAAAAAGAGCATTTTCACTTGTCAGGGAAATTGCCGCATTTGGGCTTCTGAAAATCCTCTAGCGATTATTCAGAGGCCTTTGAATGCGTAACGTGTATATGGTCTGGAGGCGTGATTGGGCCTTTTTTTTCGAAGATGGGGCTGGAAATACGGTAACAGTCAATTGATCACGAAATGTTAACGACTCAATTTTGGCCCATCATTGATGACTTGAATATCACTGACATGTGGTTTCAACAAGGTGGTGCCTTTTGTCTCACAGCCAATGAGACGATCAATTTATTACAAACCAAATTTGCTAATGGCCAGCCAGATCGTGTGATTCAACACCACTGGATTATTTTTTGTGGAGTTTTCTCAAGGACAGAGTCTATACGGGGCCAATCGAATCGATTGTAGCCATAAAACCTTAAAATCTGTGATGTAATAGCCGAAATAGACCCGACAATTTGCGAAAAATTAAAAATACCTGTATCTGTATTGGTTCCACCTCCGTATGTCGACGTATGTCTCTCGAAATTATCTCATTGTTTAATTTTCACTGCGGTCTGATAATTTCTTTCCATGCAAAATATATGAAATTTGGACACTATATTATTTATATAGAGGATAATGGGAGGATACAATTGTTTTGTCTAGCTCTGAAGATTGAAAACTATATTTTCGAAACGTCGACAAACTGACATAGTATCATTTTCTCGTTTTTTGATCCTGCTACCACCATTTAATCATTTGAATATACAATTTTTGGATCAGCAATTTGAATTTGAAGATATTTAGAGAGATCAATCGTCTGCATTGGTGATGAGTTACTGTTCACCCATTTATAGTGCAACCGAGTAGCCCAGAACTTACAAAATAAAAGAATTCCTGAAATAACACAGAATAATCACAACAAGCCAACAAATTAGAGAGAGAAATATTACCATTGTTTATTGGAGGTATCGTTGAAAATATATGTTAATTGAATTTCAGTTCGATGAAGAATCTTGTACATAATAACATATTCATCATCTCTAATTCCAATTAAAAGATTCACCAAATATTTCATAAGGACGGAATCACCTACCCTGAGGAGATGCCACTGACTGGAAGCGAGGGTGGCTCATTCTGCCACCTCCGTCATTCTGTAACGAATATTCGATTAAGGGATGGCTGAGAGCCAGCAGCAAATTCAACATTTGGCGTGAAAGCAGCCCTCAAAACTAAAACTGGTCATTATTTCATTATACATCATTAACTCGGGAATTCTAGCGAAAGGTGAGCTGATAACAAAGTTCTTGAAACTGGAAATGGAAAAATAACATTGTCGAGAACACGTTAGCAAAAATTCTCCTCGAATTGTTAGTGAACAGAAAAACTTAATTCATGATTTTTTCTGGATCATTGGATTGATTCATAAGGTAACTCCAGGAAGGTATACTTAAAAAAGAAACATGTATTTTGTCTAATGTTCACTTCAATAAGCTTACGACACGATCGGTTTCAGTTATCGAATCATCGTCAGGTGCTGGATACTGACTTGAATAGGAAAAGGAATAGGAAAGGAGCTAGAACTGATCCTTGAGGAAGACCGTTTTTCAATGTTTTGAAACTGCTACTCTTATTGCCAATAAAAAACACGAAATCTTCTATCAGATAACATATTTTCTAATAATCGCACCTTTTTCCACACTTCAGATGGGTATAGAGTTTGAAAATTTATCCATCTTTCCACGCAGTGTCATATGCCGAAGATAAACCAATGAAAGCAGCTCCCGTTTTCAACCTATCATTGAAGCTTGATTCTATGAAAGTTGTAAGGCTGAGAACCTGATCTGAACAATTTCTATTTTTCCTAAAGCCTCCCTGGGAATTTTGTAGAGCATTTTCTATAGAAATTTCAATTTTGAAAACAATTAACCTTTCTAATATCTTGAAAGGAACACTCAATCAACTGATGGGTCGATAACTACTAGAATCATAAAGATCTTTTCCTCGTTTCCAAACACCTATTACTTTAGCCTTACGAAATTCAGAAGGACAGTTTCCTGAATTCACAATATTGTTATAGAAAGACAATAACGAAGACACGGCCTTTTTTCCTGAATGTTCGATAAATTCTAGATAAATTCCGTCAAAGCCTGCTGCTTTTCGAGATTTGGTAGATTTGATTGTAGCCCTCAATTCATCTATATTGAATGGATGTGACACATGTTCTAAAGTAGGAGCTGATCTCCTGAATATGTGTAATTTTTTCTTCATATTCTTCATTCATTTGTTGTATATTAACTGATTCAGATACATCAACTAGGCGGCGAGCGATTAATCTAGGATCAATTTTTGATGATGGTGAGGCAAGGGGAATAGTTTCACCTAATTTGCTCAATATATCCCATGAACTCCTACTCAAATTTGTGAAATTCATTTTTGATACCACACTATCCCATTTCTCTTTTCAGCTTGTATTGATAGAATTCATAATCCTTTCTCATTTACCAACGGATGGTAATCTTTGATAGTCCTTATACAAATTATCGGTTTCTTTCGACCAACCTGGAATATAATCTTTCCGGAAACTTCTTGGTACGAACTTTTTTGCTGCGGCTTTCACAACACCTAAGAATCTGTGATAGTTATAGTGAGTGGGTTTGATCCACCTAATATCACTGTCTATCTTCTCAGCAAATACAATCCAATTCACTTTCTTGAAATTCCAACGAGGTCTTCTCAAACATTCATTGAATTGAACTTCTTGAAGAATAGACCTATGTTGGCCATGAGGAAAAACTTACAGAATTTTACATTTTATAGGAAGTGGTTTGCAAGTATAGTCACAAGACACTAGGCAGAGATCAGGATTATAGCCTCTATTCCATCGAGAAGAATGAAAAGAAGGTACATCTTTTCCATCAAATATCAAATAGAAATTATTATCTTCCATCCAGTCAGCTAAAGCTATTCCACTTCTATCATTATTATTATAACCCCACATTACGTGGTGAGAATTGAAATCACCACAATAAATTGAAGGATGGGGAAGATTTATTTCCAAATTTCTTGGCCAAATAATTAAAATTGATTCCAAAATCCACTCGATTCGTAATTTCAACCAACCGGTTCATTCTCTGAACCTCATGAAGACTGAAACCCACGACCATTGTTGATTTTCGAATGGAATCACGAGAAGGAAATACAAATTTAAACTATCCTCCTGGCAGAGCTTATACAATCTGATAGTTCTATAGATTTTCGGTGGCTTTTGTTGACCCATAAATGTTTCAGATGCCTGAGTATCTGACGTACCTCTGATTGAAAATTTATGTTTCTCTTCGTACACTCGGAATACACTGGGGCTTTGAATTCCTGCAATAAAGCTGAACAAGACTGAGGAGAGACTTACATACTAATTTTGCCCATAAAAAGAACATATCAAGGGTGTCTAGGGACTTACAAGCCCTCGTTCACGCTGAGCGTCTATCTGATCCAATTTCAGTTTGGGGACACCCCGTATCGAAGCTGAGAGCTTTTATAGTGTAGGAGTGAGTTCGGCAGAAGTTGGTATATTGGATTGAAAGAAATATTGGTATTTTGGAAAAATTACGCGCGGTTTCAATAAAAACCCATAATTCCTCTCCATTTTTCTTTAAGATGAACGAGCTAAAATTCAATCTTTGCTCGGTGTCTTGTAATATAATAGTTTTTCTGAAATAATTCCAATAAAACGTAAAATTCTTGGAGATTTTCTAGGTAGCAAACATAATCCAATGAAATTAACTTTGGGTAATGTGATTCAATTTACTCCAAGTTTAAACAAGCCTCGTTCGAATTTCAAGAAGGTTAATTGGGTTAAATACGCTCAGGAAGTAGACAATGATATTAGATGCATAAGACATTCTCATGATATTGAAATAGGTTCCTTAGTAAAGTGGAAGTAGCTGTAAGAAATTAATTTTCTGGACTATCAGGACAGATTTTTCATATCCAATTAGACGTAATTTGCTGAGATCCTGAATTCAGTTGTTTACAAAATGGTTAAGTTATTGAATGATTCTTCATATTTTATAAAAGCTTGAAGACCTATTTACTATTTTCACTATTGAAAATCTGCCTTTGAAAATTTTCATAAATACTGTGCCATGTGTATATTGAATCATATTAAATAGATAGATTATGTAAAGGATGTGTTCAATGATTGTTTGGGCTATTACCATCATCTATTGTGGATGTAATGATTTCCGACGTTTCGATAGTTGGATCGAACTATCGGCGTCCAAACTTCTGGCAGATCTATAGATGGAGCACTTATGGAATCAGGTGTTATTTTCATAAATGCTGCTTCTTTGATTTTTCTTCTTGCAAGTTTTTCTTCTTTTGATATTATTGATGCTTCATCCCACTTCATACGATGATTCTCATCTACAGCATGTTGGACCAACCTGGATTTGTCGCTGTCTAGTACTCGTAGAAGCTTCTGATGTTCTTTTATTCGTACATTCAGAGGGCGTTTAGTTTCTCCGATGTAAGATCTTGTAAGTTTTGCTCTGATAGTGTCTTGAGTTTTGAATGCAGTCGTTATGTTGTATCTATTTCCAATTCTTCTCATTTTCTCCGACAAACCTTTTACATAAGGAATTACGGTTTTAATGGTCTGATTTATATCTGTTGGTTCAGGTTGACTTTCTCTTGTTCGTCTAGCTTTTTCTAATATCTTTTTGGGGTAGCCATTGCTTCTAAGAGTTTTCGAGATGTTATTTATTTCTTCAATTTGGTCTTCTTCAGTGCAACAAATATTTATTGCTCTATCAAATAAACATTTTGCTACTCCCAATTTAGTGTTTAGTTGGTGGTTTGAATCAAAATGTAAAAAAAAAACGCCCTCTGAATGTACGAATAAAAGAACATCAGAAGCTTCTACGAGTACTAGACAGCGACAAATCCAGGTTGGTCCAACATGCTGTAGATGAGAATCATCGTATGAAGTGGGATGAAGCATCAATAATATCAAAAGAAGAAAAACTTGCAAGAAGAAAAATCAAAGAAGCAGCATTTATGAAAATAACACCTGATTCCATAAGTGCTCCATCTACAGATTTGCCAGAAGTTTGGACGCCGATAGTTAGGCTTTTCAATAAACGCTATAGGATTTTCGGAAGCCCAAATGGGCTTCTTCTGGAAAAATTATTTTTTTGAGAAAAACCAGTGGGTTGTACCAGAATGAATCTACGGCGATGTGAATGGTCGATCGGCTTCAATTCCTGTACTAGTTGGATCTTGTTTGGCTTCAAATCCATATGCGAAATCGCCATGTGGTGGTTTCGGATAACCCCAGTTGTTGAGAACGTCGAGAAATTGTCAAATTTGGATCTTCTCCCACACTGTGGCACACAGCTGCGATGTTTTCAGTTGAACGTCCCGGTCGAACACGCGTTGATGTTGGCTCATTTTGTACCGAGCCCGTCGACTCAAATTTAGCGACCAACTTTTTAATAGCGGTCTCAGAAGGTTGATTATGTTGTCTGAAAATATCACGAATTTCACGGAATGAAATTTTAACCGAACTACTATTTTCAAAGTGGGTTACAATTAATTAGATGCGATTTTTGAGCAAACTTGAAGTCATTGTAACAATTACCAGAGCATCTACTTAGTAAGTTTACGGCCAAAGTATTCAATGCTGAAAGCAACATTGAACGTTAAAAGGAATATTGATATAAGCAGATATCACAAACTGGTGATGTTCATTAAAGAACCAAAAGTGAGTTATATTCCTAAGAAATCGAAAGTTCTCGAGGAAGATCATGTAAAAGAGTTCATAGCAAATGCTCCAGACAGTATTTTCTTGATATCAAAGGAAAATATAAAACTCAATTGAATTAATTTTCTAAATATTCCTTATTGTCACGTGGATATAATGTACGCCACTTTAAATTTTTATTTTGAGGTCGCTTTGATATTTGGAGTATCTGGGGCTATTGCGAAAAGATGAGCTGTATAAGATGCAGATAAATGATGTGGATATGGGCTCCAAATTTTTAATAACAGTGAATATCTCGACCATTGATCGCTATCATTAATAAACTAGTTGATTAAATAACTATTATTGTTTATGCAAACAAATACATACTGATTCCACTCTTTCTTGATTTATTCTGATGGTTTGAACAACAAATTTGCCAGCACGGCATACTTATACCGAAGCTATCATGCGATTTGAATATTCAACAACGAGGTTGAACATATGGTGCATCCGCCGAGTGCCGCCCTCTTTGTCGCAAGCCATATCGACAAGGAGAATATGGAGGAAGAAGAATATTCAACATTCAACACAACTGGCGCTGTCCCGGCTCTTATCCTCCTCTATCGTGAAATTCACATGGGTTTTTCTCCATCCACTGAACTTCCAGAAACGATTCTGAATAAAAAGGCAATTTCCACCACGTTTCAAACTAATCAATTCGACGTTTCCGAGGTGAGAAAGGACCCATAGGAGACACGCCCACGGATGAACAAATGGGAAATCAGATAGATGGCCTGAGACTTCACGATTTCCATCAGCAGATCATGTACGAAGTTTAAATCACATCTTCGCTATAAGTTTGGAAACGGGTTGATGCTTGAAAACGTTCCGAGCATTAAATTTCCAAATGTTCGACAATCATTCCCGTTTGAACTTGCTCAGAAGCATAAAGCGCTCCAAGTTCTCGCGCCGGAATTCAGATTATATGGCCTACACCCTCGGGATATGGGAGTAGTGGTCAAGTTAAAGTCATTTTGATGTACAATTTCCATGGTGATATAATACAGCGTTCCACACTGAAACGATTTTCTTTTGAGGGGACATATCCACTTTTGATACAAAGAACATCTACTTGGCAGGGTCGTGAATAATGATCTGGGAAGGTTGTTCCATTCTAAAAGCCACCAGACCAGATATTTCGAGATTATAAGGGACGGTCTAGTCTGAATATTCAAAAGGAAATCTTAGCATTCGGACGAATTCTTCTGATGCAAATATAAATTTCGAGAACTGTGACGATGAAAAGTTACGTGACACTATGTATCGTGTAGTGAATTCAAGGAATTCAGCTGATAGGCATGGACCCCAACGTACTGCAATATCGGCATCAATCATTACTACAGTTCCAGAAAATGTTCAGAACAATCCATTAATTACAATTCGACGTCATGCTTAGCAGCTTGGCCTTCAAAGAACAATTTTAGACAAACTTCAGCACAAGTATTCGCATTTATTTCCATTTTAAGAAGATTTCAAACAGAGACTTAGAAATACAGATTGGGATATATTGGAGAATATTCCAGAATATGAAGTTAACATTCTCTGGACAAATATCATTAAAACAGAATTATACTAACTATATGAACAAGAATATGAATACGTTATAATTCTTTACGTATGTTCAACGTATTTTCCTTACTTCCAGTTGAACAGTTCATTTGAGAAAACGCTCTTATGAATTTGAGAACCAAATTGTGTTCTGAACGTTCTTCAATTTCTAGTTCATTTGAATCGTTTCAAATACGTTTCCAGCCAAAGATATAAACTATTATCGAAAATCTTTTATAAACGTTATCTAACAATATCTTAACAAATTCTCATTAACTTGAGACGTTTGAACAATATATCCAGACAACAATATGAATCCGATATTTATTTACGTATGTACAACGTATTATTTCAACTTAAATCAGTAAAGGAGTTTATTTGAGAATAAAAAATTGTGTTATGAACGTTTTATCAACTTCTAGTTCATTCGAATCGTTTCAAACACATCTGTCTCCAGTGAACAATATGAAAACGTTTATTGCAAATGTAATTGAAAGGTTAATTCATAACATCTTCACAATTTCTCATTATTTAAAAACGTTCAAAATAACTGTTCGGATAACAATATCAATACGTTAATTTTCTACGTATGATCAACATACTATTCTTACTTCAACTAGAAGGGATCATTTGAAATTATGTTATTATGAAATAGAAAACTTTATTGTGTTCTTAACGTTCAATCAAATTCCAATCTTCAATTTCTACTTCATTCGGATCGGTTCAAATATATCTCCAGTCGACAATATGAAAACGTTCATTGCAAATATTATTCAAACGTTATCTCATCAAATAGTCACAATTTCACATTAATTCGAAACGTTTAGAATACCAATCCAGACTAAAATGAATACGTTAATTATCCATGTTTTTTCAACGTACTTTATTTACTTCAGCAGAACAGTTCATTTGAAAATACGTTATTATGAAATTGGAAACTGAAGTGTGTTCTGAACGTTTTATCAACTTCTATTCTTCAACTTATAGCTCATTTAAATAATTTCGAATACGCCTGCAATGAACAATTTTAAAACGATTATTGCAAATGTTACTTGAACGTTATATAATGAAATATTCACAATTTCTCATTTATCTTAAACGTTTAAGATAAATATCCAGACAAGAATATGAATAGTGATAAATATTTACGTATGATCAACGTACTTTCTTTAATTCCTGTTTGACAGTCTATTTATGAATACGCTTTTATGAAATTGAAAGCTATATTGTGTTCTGAACGTTCTTCAATTTCTAGTTCAGTTGAATCGTTTCAGATACGTTTCCAGCCAAAAATATAAACTATTAAGGAAAATGTTCAATAAACGTTATCTAACAATATCTTAACCAATTCTCATTGACTTGAGACGTTTGAACAATATATACAGATAACCATATGAATACGTTATTTATTTACGTATGTCCAACGTACTATTTCAAATTAAAACAGTAGAGCAGTTCATTTAAGAAAACAAAATTATGTTATGAACGTTTTATCAACTTCTAGTTCATACGAATCGTTTCAAATACATCTGTCTCCAGTGAACAATATGAAAACGTTTATTGCAAATGTAATTGAAACGTTAATTCATAACATCTTCACAATTTCTCATTATTTAAAAACGTTCAAAATAACTGTTCGGATAACAATATCAATACGTTAATTTTCTACGTATGATCAACATACTATTCTTACTTCAACTAGAAGGGATCATTTGAAATTATGTTATTATGAAATAGAAAACTTTATTGTGTTCTTAACGTTCAATCAAATTCCAATCTTCAATTTCTACTTCATTCGGATCGGTTCAAATATATCTCCAGTCGACAATATGAAAACGTTCATTGCAAATATTATTCAAACGTTATCTCATCAAATAGTCACAATTTCACATTAATTCGAAACGTTTAGAATACCAATCCAGACTAAAATGAATACGTTAATCATTCATGTTTTTTCAACGTACTTTATTTACTTCAGCAGAACAGTTCATTTGAAAATACGTTATTATAAAATTGGAAACTGAAGTGTGTTCTGAACGTTTTATCAACTTCAATTCTTCAACTTCTAGCTCATTTAAATAATTTCGAATACGCCTCCAATCAACAATATTAAAACGATTATTGCAAATGTTACTTGAACGTTATATAATGAAATCTTCACAATTTCTCATTAATCTTAAACGTTTAAAATAACTATCCAGACAAGAATATGAATAGTATTAAATATTTACGTATGATCAACGTACTTTCTTTAATTCCTGTTTGACCGTCTATTTATGAATACGCTTTTATGAAATTGAAAGCTGGTTGTGTTCTGAACGTTCTTCAATTTCTAGTTCAGTTGAATCGTTTCAAATACGTTTACAGCCAAAAATATAAACTATCAACGAAAATGTTTAATAAACGTTATCTAACAATATCTTAACCAATTCTCATTAACTTGAGACGTTTGAACAATATATACAGATAACCATATGAATTCGTTATTTATTTACGTATGTCCAACGTACTATTTCAAATTAAAACAGTAGAGAAGTTCATTTAAGAATACAAAATTGTGTTATGAACGTTTTATCAACTTCTAGTTCATTCGAATCGTTTCAAATACATCTGTCTCCAGTGAACAATATGAAAACGTTTATTGCAAATGTAATTGAAACGTTAATTCATAACATCTTCACAATTTCTCATTATTTAAAAACGTTCAAAATAAGTGTTCGGATAACAATATCAATACGTTAATTTTCTACGTATGATCAACATACTATTCTTACTTCAACTAGAAGGGATCATTTGAAATTATGTTATTATGAAATAGAAAACTAAATTGTGTTCTTAACGTTTAATCAAATTCCAATCTTCAATTTCTACTTCATTCGAATCGGTTCAAATATATCTCCAGTCGACAATATGAAAACGTTGATTGCAAATATTATTCAAACGTTATCTCATCAAATCGTCACAAGTTCACATTAATTCGAAACGTTTAGAATACCAATCCAGACTAAAATGAATACGTTAATCATTCATGTTTTTTCAACGTACTTTATTTACTTCAGCAAAAGTTGAGCAGCAGTTGAGAATATTACGTTATATAAATATTAATTATTTATTATATAATTGGAAACTGAAGTGTGTTCTGAACGTTTTGTCAACTTTCATTTCTCAACTACTTAAATAATTTCGAATACGCCTCCAATCAAAAATATGGAAACGATTATTGCAAATGTTACTTAATCGTTATCTAAGGAAATCTTCACAATTTCTCATTAATATTAAACGTTTAAAATAACTATCTAGACAAGAATATGAATACGTAATAATTATTTACGTATATTCAAGGCACTTTCTTTACTTCCTGTTTAACAGTGCATTCAAGAAAACGCTGTTATGAAATTGAAAACTAAATTGTGTTCTGAACGTTCTTCTATGTCTAGTTCATCTAAATCGTTTCAAATACGTTTAAAATAACTATCCAGACAATAATATGAATACGTTAATTATTTATGTTTGTACAACGTGCTCTTATTACTTCCAGTGGAACAATTCGTTTGAAAATTAGTTTTTATCAAATTGAAAACTAAACTTTGTTCTGAACTTTTTATTGACTCCGATTCTTCAATTTCCCGTTCATACGAATCGTTTCAAATACATATCTAGTCAACAATATGAAAACTTTTATTGAAAATGTTATTTAAACGTTATCTAATAACATCTTCACCATTTCTCATTAATTCGAAAAGTTTGATGATGCCTATCCAGACAACAATATGATGACGTTCAACGTACTCTTATTACTTCTAGTAGAGCATTCGAATAGGTTTCAAATCGAAATGAATAAATCGATTCATCTAGTTTAATTGAACCTATGATATCAGAATAATCGAATAAGATTACCAATCCATGTTGTTTTCAGTCCAAATGTTTCCTAAATCGATTCTGGTTTCAAAAGGAAAAATTTTCTGCAAAGGTCTATTCATCTGCACTTTGACATGTCGAATTTTGCAATGGATAGGAATGAGTTCAGAAAATTGATTCGCTTTTGAAGATGGTTAAATGACTTTCTGATAATGATAAATGTAAGCGATGCCCAAATGGAAAGGAGATACGATGAGAGATGATTTTAATAGAAAACTCTGCCAATATTCAATGGAATTATCGAATAAAGATACCTCATTCATCAGAGAAGCGTCTGAATAAGCTGTTGGTATCTTTTTACTCAGAATATTCGAATTTTCTTTTGATTGAAAGGTTGGGAAAATGAAAGAAAGATACTGTGGAACAGTTTCGGAAGTCATTGTATTCTCTTCATTTTAAAATTATTTGAGGATGCTCTGTCCTTCAAGCAATTGTTTTGTTTTTATTGCAGAGAGTTGTATTTTGGTGGAAGTAAAATTTTTTGTATCCAGTCTGTTTGTTTTTTGTGTACTTGAGATGATCATTTCATGTTTAATAAACATATCTGGAGCAAGAGTATTCTTGAGAACGGGTGAATTTTTGCTGGAGCAGGTGTTTTCAGTGCAACCTATATATACACTCTGACAAAAATGTATACAAAACTGTATGTTTGAACTACCGGCGTTGAGTATTTTTAAGTATTTGATGTTCCAGTGTGTTGCGTTTAGTGATATCAAACTCATTTGAACACCCTTATTTGTTCCCTTTTCAATAAAATTTGACCAGTCCAAGCTTTTTCTCGTAATTCCATCCCAAAGGGTGGAAAGCTATGGATGGCCCGCCTTGTATAATACCTCCTACACTATTAAATCAGAAATTTGAATAAAGTCCGCGGTTTATAAAAGATACTTTGTTTTGTATGCCTGTTGAGTTCACCTCTTTCTGTTTACAGCGCATATCATTGCGATTGAGGATATAGAATCGGAATCATGCGCTAGCAGCATTTTTGCGCTCTTCTCAGTCCCCTGTTTTTAATTCAACCTCCTTTCATTGAATTCTCTTCTTTCAAAGGGAAGGCTGACTTTGAGAAGGTAGGCACACAACAGCTATCGAGAATCGGGAAAGGCGAACTTTTTATTCCCGGTTCGTAATGCGTTGAATTATATGACTCCGCTGTATCAGGTTGACGCGGGATCAATTTTCAATCGCGTTTTTCGATGATTTACAAGACATTCTTTGGGGATCTTACAAAGGAAGGAAGCTGTCTTACGTACCCATATGTGATTCGAAATTCCTACCCAGTTTTTGAATGAAAGTTTTTTATCGTTGAATGGAAAAAAAGACGTTATCTGTTGATTTTTCAATGTTGTTATTCCAGTTATGAATTATAACGTCAATAGAATACGATTCAATAACATATATTCAACGTAACTTAACCATTATAAGTTATAAAATGGTGTGGTATTAGTTTTTCTTTCCAAATTATTGCAACAGTTATGAGATTTGTTGTTTGTTCATTCTATTATGACGATTCAACAACGCCTTATTCATTTGAATCGTTCCAAATAGGTCACCAGACAACAATATAAAAAAGTTAATGGCAAATGTTAAACGTTATCTCGTAACTACAAACTTTTAATCAATTTGATCCATTTTAAATACTCATCCCAATAACAATATGAAAACTTAAATGATTTACGTATGTTCTATAAAGATACTTTCAATGGTATATCCTTTCAATAGTACGTTATTAACGTTTCTTCAACTTACATTTCATTTGAATCGTTTCAAATACGAAATCGTTTATCGCAAATTGAATCGTTATCTAATAATATCTTCACAAATCCTTATTAATTTGAAACCATTAAAATACCTATCCAGAAAAAAAAAGGAATACGTTAATGATTTACGTATCTTCAACGTACTTTTCTTACTTCCATTAGAAGAATTCAGTTGAAAATACGTTGATGACGAGATATTGTTGATGATGGAGCTCGTGTTGAATGATTGTTTGGGCTATTACCATCATCTATTGTGGATGTAATGTTTTCCGACGTTTCGATAGACATCTTCTATCTTTATCAAGGAGAAACGTAAGAAACCTTTTGAAAATTATCAATTTTCAAAAAGTAATATTGACAGAAGTCATGAAAGAAAAATGAACGATGTTATATACTCATCTGTGATATGATGACCTTTTAAGTTGGATCGAACTATCGGCGTCCAAACTTCTGGCAGATCTATAGATGGAGCACTTATGGAATCAGGTGTTATTTTTATAAATGCTGCTTCTTTGATTTTGCTTCTTGCAAGTTTTTCTTCTTTGGATATTATTGATGCTTCATTCCATTTTATACGATGATTCTCATCTACAGCATGTTGGACCAACCTTGATTTGTCGCTGTCTAGTACTCGTAGAAGCTTCTGATGTTCTTTTATTCGTACATTCAGAGGGCGTTTAGTTTCTCCGATGTAAGATCTTCCGCACTCGCAAGGTAATTCATATATGCAGTTCTTTGTCCTTTGTGTCTTATTATTAGGCTTAACTGTTGTAAGTTTAGCTCTGATAGTGTCTTGAGTTTTGAATGCAGTCGTTATGTTGTATCTATTTCCAATTCTTCTCATTTTCTCCGAAAAACCTTTTACATAAGGAATTACGGTTTTAATGGTCTGATTTATATCTGTTGGTTCAGGTTGACTTTCTCTTGTTCGTTTAGCTTTTTCTAATATCTTTTTGGGGTAGCCATTGCTTCTAAGAGTTCTCGAGATGTTATTTATTTCTTCATTTTGGTCTTCTTCAGTGCAACAAATATTTATTGCTCTATCAAATAAACATTTTGCTACTCCCAATTTAATGTTTAGTTGGTGGTTTGAATCAAAATGTAGATATTGCCCTGTGTTCGTTGGCTTTTTATACACAGTTGTTCTTGGGATTCCATTTTGTTTATGTACGAGTACATCTAAGAATGGAAGTTGTCTGTCCTTCTCGATTTCAATTGTGAATTTAATTGATTCCTCTTGATTGTTTAGATATTGAAGGAATCCATCTATAGTGTGATGAAATTGAAAACTAAATTGTGTTTTAAACTATTCAACATTTTCTATCAGTCAATTTCTAGTGAATTTGAATAGTTTCAAATACGCCTCCAGTCAAAACTATGAAAACTTTTATTGCAAATGTTATTTAAACATTATCTAATAATATACCCACAATTTCTCATTAATTTGATATATTTAAAATATTAAATTTTTTTTCATTTCCATTCTTCTTCTAGTTCATTTGAATGCTTTCAAATACGTCTCCGATAAACAATATGAAAACGTTTATTGAAAATGTCAGTTAAACGTTATCTGATGACTATCGACTATTCCTCATTAATTTAAAACATTTAAAATACCTATCTAGTCAACAATGTGAATACGTTATAATTATTTACATATGTTCAACGTGGATTTCAATACAATAGTTATATTTGAAAATACATCTTGTCAGCAATACAAAGGCGTTTATTGATAATGTTATTTGAACGTTATCTGATAACATTAGCATAATTTCCCATCGAAATGAAACGTTTAAAATGCTTGTCCAGACAACAATATGAATACTTTATTGATTCACCTATATTCCGCTTTGTTTTTTTGCTTCGAAGTAAGAAACATTATTTGAAAATTCGTTTTAATGAAATTGAAAATAAAGTACGTTTTGTTGATGACGAGATATTGTTGATGATGGAGCTCGTGTTGAATGATTATTTGGGCTATTACCATCATCTATTGTGGATGTAATGTTTTCCGACGTTTCGATAGACATCTTCTATCTTCCTCACTGATTTAAAACGTTTAAAATACCTATCTAGACAACAAGATGAATACGTTATTGATTTAGGTATGTTCAACGTGGTTTTCTTACTTTCAGTACAATAGTCTGTTTGAAAATACGTTATTGTGAAATAGAAAACTGAGTGTTCGGAACATTTTTCATCTTCCATTCTTCGATTTGTCAACGATACAAAAGCGTTCATTGATAATGCTATTTAAGCATTATCTGCATAATTTCTCATCGAAATGAAACGTTTAAAATGCCTGTCCAGATACATCTCCAGTAAACAATTTGAAAACCTATATTAAAAATATTATTCGAACGTTTTCACAATTTCTCATTAATTTGAAACGTTAAGAATACCTATCCAAGCAACGATATGAATACGTTGATGACTTACGTATGCTCAACAAGCTTTTCTTGGTTCCATTTGAAAATGAATACTGAAAAATTATCTTATCTTCTTTAGTTGAAACGTTTAAAATACCTTTCCAGACAAAAATATGAATGAATGCGTTAATGATTTCCACATGTTCAACGTACTTTTCTTCCTTTCTGTAGAATAGTTCAAACATATGTCGTGTTTCATTCAAGGTATCATCGAAACAAAACATTAATCAATCAAATATCGAATGAAACATGATTGATGTATAATCAGCATTAAGTATAGCTCAATCGGCACAAATCAAAGCTGAATGCATTCAAGGTAATAATTTTCCTTGGAAATTCCGCCACGATAGGTGACATACCATCCATTCATAACTTTCCATGTCGTCTAAATATTAAATAGTCATAAACGAATTTTCACACCAACTTTCCCAGAAATTCTCAAAATGACATCATGAACAAATATTCCCACAGTGAGTGGTCCTATATTATTGCATCATGGTGGAAAAGTTCCTCCGGAGCCTCGTCTAATCCAAATATGATCCAGGAACTCATCATTGTTGAAATTGTTTCTGAAGCCCCGTATTGATGGAAATGAGGTGCTAAAATACCAGGTTAGATACTCGTCCGCCTTCCATAATCAAGATAATTTACAACAAGGGTGAAACTAATGAGATTCCGTTGGAATTTTCAGAGAATTTCTGGATTACATCGCAGTTATTACTCATAGATACTTCGGGCATTAATCGTTTATTCCTGGAGATAGAAGTTCCTTCCAAGATTAACGTATTCCCTTCCATAGGTCTCATTAATCAAATAGTTGTGCCACCGTAAATATCATGCGAAGAGGTCAAATGTTTGTATGAGAATCGAGATTAGATATTTCTCAATAAACAATACCAGTCACTCCGGAAACATAGCACTATTGAAGTATTATCTACGATTTTAGGCCCCAGTTAATATACGATTTGATTCTATGGTTGGTGAAATCAAATTAACAATTGCCCTTCTCTACTTAAAGATGATCCACAAGCTTCTATTCAAGCTATGGCTTGTTCACCTCGTCATCTATAACCACCTATTCAAACAAGCTCCAAGCAACTTTCTGCAGAAACTTATCCAAGAAAGCAACCTCATACTAAACCTTGGGTATCTTCTTATCCTATAGATATATGTTTATATGCCCAAGTGATAAACTACTGGGATCCTTTCAGTACTTAGTTTATATAACTAACTTGTCGTAAACGCCTGACACTTGCTGATGACGTGGCGATGCTATCATCAGATGATCATCTTTAGAGATTTTTGGTAATGAGTCAAACTGCTCGGGCGCTAGACTATTTTAACTCCAAGGGCGTCACCTTGATCATTGTCTTCAGTGGAGAATGAAGTGGTGGTGGAGCTAACAATAAGATTGTAAAATAAACGAAAACTCATTCTATTGTGTTTGCTTCGAAAGGCAAACCAAACCAGTTCAGCTTGAGGACCCAGTCTGAAAAAACTGAACTACTCCACTCCCGTTTAGGGCTTGAACTTCAAGTCGCATGGATCCAGTCCTGAAGACCGAATTGTCTGGCGGGACCAGTCGCAATGACTGAATCGTTGCATGCTACAGGAAGTTGCATTTTATAGCCCTGTCTGGGTCCCCCTCCTCTGGTCGCCGTAATAAGTGATCAAGAGTGGGGGCATCGATAAATAGCACTACCGACAATTGCTGGCGTGAGCTCCTTTCAGTACCTTTCCGAGGACGGAAATATCGCCTGGTTATCGATTCAGCGCTACCTCAGATGCAACAATATGCAGACGATGAGAAACCTAGAGAAGTGTTGAAAGACGCTGAAATATAGTGTCGATAGTATGAGGAGATGGATTAATATGGCTCAGTATGAAGAAATATGAAAAACTATTATGTCCATGAGTAGACAAGTGCAGGTTGAAGAAAAACAGCAAATACTCTTGTCAAGGGTGTAGTAAGAGAATTAACTAGAGAAAACATAGGATAAACATCGACTATTAAGTGAACGACTGAGATACAAGGGCCCAATATTTTATCACAATCCAACTTCATTCATTGTTGAAGAGTATATCATTCCATTTTTATATATAGGTTAATTTATACATATCAAATGTCGAGAAATAGAGCTACCGGGATAGCGGGATATTCAAAATAGGACGTTCTTAATGGGAAACCAGTTAAATGCTGAACACGTATTCTTAGATCTCTCGAATAAAGTGGTAGATAACGTTGCGATGAATTTCGAAAGTTTCATTCTAGTTCATTTTGGAGATACAGCGTGATGAATTTTCAATTTCGTATCCATATTACCAGAAGTTTCAACGTCAAAGAACATTTCATTCCAGAGTTCGCAAAGTAATTTTTCCATAACTCACTGACGTGAATGTGAAAGTATAAAATGCTAATGATAAAAGTTCCCTAGAGAATTCGTTTGATGTCAGATACCCTTCGAGGAATTTTTGTTTTTGCATTTCAAAATGGAACTATTATCTTGAAATTCCAGTCCTCCGAAATGAAATTGTTTTCTGTTTCAGCGCGAACCGATACTTCTGGGAAATTCTCCAGTGTGAGGTGTAGGTCAACGAACCCTTTCCGATATAGCATTGTTATTGGAAATTGTGAACAAGTCACTGGGCTGTCGAGTTTATAGATCGTTTCGATTGATGCTTTTTTATAAGGTGTTTCAAACAGTATGCAACTTTTTATTTTGGAATAAAATAGAGCAAGCAAAAAAATAAAGATCGAAGCAAGACCCACTGGATTTTTGGAGATACTCATCAGTAATTCCGATTTGGATTAAGTATCTGATGAAAGAATACAAAAATCTAAATGCATAAATTATTCAAATAATTGACAATAAGAGTAGCAATTTCAAAATATTGAAAAACGGTCTTTCTCAAGGATCACTTTTAGCTCCTTTACTTTTAAATTTATATCCAAGTGATTTACCCACGACATCATCTCAAAAATTTGTTTATACTGACGACATTGCTATTGCTTACCAACATTCGGATTTCCATACTCTGGAAAACATTCTATTATCTGATTTGGAAATTTTAAAGAATTATTTTATTGAGTGGCGATTATGTCCAAATCCCAACAAAACAGAGGTATCTTGTTTCCATCTGAATAATCATGAAAAATATTGGAAATTAGCTGATTCTCCTATCGAACATAATTTCTATCCAAAATACTTAGGAGTTAAATTAGATTCATCTCTTAATTACAAGGCTCATTTGAATGAACTGAGCCTTAAACTGAAAACTACCAATAATATTCTTCAGAAATTAGCTGGATCATCTCTAGCCCTAGTCTTTTCTGCAGTTGAGTATTGTTGCTCTGTTTGGTTTAATAGTGCACATACACAAAAAATTGATGCACAATTGAATGCGCCCATGAAAATAATTACTGGCACCATAAGATCTACACCGATTCATTGGTTACCAGTTTTGTCTAACATTGTCCCTCCCCATATTCGCAGACAGACTGCAGCTCTGAATTCTTGGAACAAATATCTTCATTTTCCCAATTTATTCCCAATTATTTCATATATTCCATAGAAATAGGTTGAAGTCACGTAAACCATTATGGCATAATACGTTCTACAATATGAACACAAGTGATAAAGTATTATGGAAAACTGAGTGGAACTCTTACGAAATGTTCAATAAGTATCTCGTTTCTGATCCATCTGAGAATTTTCCTGGTTTTGATCTTCCAAGAACAATTTGGACAGTTCTTAATCGTTTGAGAACAAGTCATGGTCGTACCAATAGCTTGCTATACAAATGGAACTCAGTTCCTAGCGCAAGTTGTGAATGTAGAGAAGCAGAAGAAATCAATAGTTGTCCCATATATAAATTTCAAGATGTTTTTAGGGCTATTCATGATGTTTCCGGTTCTTTCTTGGAATGGGTTATAAATTTAAAACGAATATGATACATTTTTTTTGTTATTCAGCTCTTTTTTCTGCTTTCGTCATTTTATTTCAAGATTCGATGTGTAGAAGTATAATGTGTAATGTTTCCTAGAAAACTTCATTGAAAATGCTCAAAATATGAATTGGTTTATTTTCAGTTTCTTTTCTCTAGTTCTTCTTGAAAACTGGGTACACCTTGCCCCGCTTATGCAAGTTGTTCACGATTTTCAGTTCCACATTGCCTTAGTTAATTCAAACAGTTTTCTTGGCGCTGGCTCTCTGAGAATTCTTAGAATATAAGATTAAACGAGAAGCAGTTTATTTTCTTTTATGCGTTCGATTATCAGGATCTCCTGATTTTCAAAAGCTTAATTCAATTCATCGAAAAATATTTGACTGCAGCGACCGTATTTCCTGAGAAAATCAGGAGCGAAGATTAAATGCATAGTAGAAAACGAGAAAGTGCTTATTCGCCTTGCGTTTCTGTTAAAAAAATTCAATTTGTTATATCAAATTGACTCTGAAATGGCAATTTCTGCGAAGGAATAAGTATCTCTCAAACGTTCTCGTTATGCAATTTATTCTGCTTGGTTCAGGGTTGGACTCGTAAATAGAATAGTTAAGCTATTATCGACTCTCGTAAATTCACGAACGCTACAAAGTTATTTCCATTTGGAAACTCAATGACCTGGTTGAGATGAAGGATCAACCTTCCAAGGCCAATCCTAGAATTCCTCCGTGACGTTGGATCAATTGATGATGCTATTAATTCAACATATTCGTTCACGCCTTTTACTAATCCAAATATTCATGTCTAATTGTACAGACAATACCAAAGCATTCAGCATAATCAACCTTGCAACGCCTCTCTGAGTCTCATTAGGTGTTGTAATTTCCTGGGTCTCAAACTGGAGGAAAAGCTTGATTGGAGTGAACACATCACCAACATTTGTGCTTAATTGATTTCTATTTGCTACTCACTTGGGGTACTCAGTAAATACCTGGACTCTATGTCAATGAAAAGCATTATTGGAATCTAAGATGAGGTATGGCATCGTGTTCTATGGTAGCTCACATAACTTAGACACAGAGCTGAAGATGCAAAAAAGAGCAATACGTAAAATCTGAAAGATGAAGAGAATGGAGTCGTGTTGAGGAATATTTAAAAAAAAATTAATTAACCCTGCCAGCTATACATATTCAAGAATGCTTGATTTTCACTTTTAAAAATATGCATTACTTTGAAGAGAATACACCAAGTAATTATAATACACTGCTCAACAATTGATAGGAATCACTTACTTTTTCTAGATTTCTTTCTGAAATATTCGCTCCAAGATTATAAATTTAGTCAGATATCAGAGTACTTTCAGTTGATAATATGGTTCACTTGAGAAAAGAATGAAAAAATGGAAAGTTAGAGAGAAAAAAAGACTTTATTAGGAACACTCAAAATTCTGTGTTTGAATAACATAAAAATTTCATGATGAACCTACAAGAAGGCTGAAGTTTCGGTTAAGCTAGTACCTAGTTGATCCCTACGAGCTCGTCTCAAGCATTCTACCCTACCAGGCATACTTTCAATCAAACGATTTATAAAATTTTGGGGCAAATTCGTCCAAATATCCCGTAAAGCGTTAGAAAGGTCCTACATGTTATTGATCGGTTGTTCTAAGGTTGACAATTGTCGAGATATCTCAGACCAGACATGTTCGATGCAATTCATGTCTGGAATGGGAGCTGGCCAGTCCATCCTATCAATAGCATGAGTTTCTAGAGCTTCATCAACCAGATGACTACAGTGTGGACGGGCATTATCGTCAATTAAAAAGAAATTGTCGCCCAAGGCAGCCGCAAACGGAACAATTATGGGTTCAATAATCATATCGTAATATCTCTGGCTGGTCATTGTGGTGTTCTGCAGAACAACCAACTCTGTGCGTTGGTTCAAACAAATGCCTCCCCATACACATATAGAATCTATAGAACAAAAGCTGTTGTGGGTACCATAAACTGTTCTGCATACCTTCAACCTCTTTCCTCAAGCAAGAATACGTCCATCTGAGTTGACCAAACGAAATCTAGACTCATCCGTAAATAAACATCGGCTCCAATCTTCAACTGTCCAATTGCGGTGCTCCTCAGCCCATTGCCGTCGATGAACCCGTATTCAAACGGGGATGTTGTACCCTCCTACGTGCTCTCAAACCACGAACATGTAGACGTCGTCTTACAGTCTGGTTCGAAATTAGAACTCGATCTTGGGCAGCTGTTGTACTGCGCTGCCGACCTCCCCCATGAACATAAGCTACTGAGTCGTTTTGGATGAACCTATTCCAAGCCCGACCCACGACACTTTGCGAAACATTCAACCGCCGGGACACTTCTCGCTGGGACAAACCTGTATCAACAGTATGATTTGGTCCAGTTGCACAGGAGCCAAATGTCTTCTCGGCATGACTGATAAACTGATATTGTTCTCATTTCTTCAATTATTGTCACCTTATGTGTTTGAACGAGAGAAAAAAAACAGATTTAATAACAAATAGCACATTGCTTTTCACTCCACCTGTAACAGCCAACAGATAATAATCGATTTTGTGAACAAGAGCCGATGAAGTGAGGAAAAATTTGATATAATCAACTCAAAACATCTTAATCTTTCCTTAGAGAACATATAATGTATAGATATTCACGAGATAATTTGAAAAAAATACAAATGAAGAGAAGTTCATAAGTGATCCCTAGCAATTGTTGATCAGTGTGCAAGAACAGCAGCAATAAAATTCCCGCAACACAGACTTGACCTCACCGAAAAAGGACCTGCATATAGATGCATTCGATATTATAATAAGATAGCACATAAATTGGGAAAAGAATGCACCCTACAACAATACAAGAAATTCATATTCAAGGTGGTACTTTAAATTGAACAATATAGTGTAGAAGACTTCCTAGCCCACATGATATAATGAGAGTAAAATTATTCATCACCCTGTTTCATCTCGAGTGTTCACTGTATTACATGTATACACTTTACCTGAAATAAAGTATATTATTATTATTATTACCACCACTTTAAACTTGGCCAAACATGGTTTAATGGCTTGGGCTTGAGCAGTATTTCTCCTCATCAAGAATGTATCATAACACGAAATTGCTTTGAAAATCAACAAAATAGAGTTACTGTAACTGGATAAATAATGAACCAACGCTACAAGTATGTACCTCATTTTGCGGGGGGATATCTGTCTAGCACCCATCCTAAATTGACTGTCATTGACTGTTTTAAATCTCAATAAATCGGGTTTTCCAATGGGGACTTGGCAACTTTGAATTTAATTTGTGAACGCATCCTCAGAACAATAATCGAACTGTCAATGTCAATTCATTCAGTAAAGAGATCATTTTCATCAAGGTAAAGTACCAATACATAACCTAATTTTTGTTAAATAGATTTGCTCTTTCTCATGGCATTTTTAAACTATGTTATAAATTCATCGTATTGACATAATATATATCCACTAGATCTTTCCATTTATATTTACTGTATTATACAAATATTAATAGTATTATTTGTTCATTGTTGTTCATAATGTCTAGGTATTTGTATATTTTGAGTGTATATACTCTCTGTGATCATTTTCAGAGCCCTGAACAAGATTTTTGTATAAAGTCGAAACATGTTGGCAATGATTTAAGAGGTGGTTCTGTTTCCATTCATTTGGCCGTAACCTATCAAATAGATAAGTGATATACTTGCTTCGTGTTACTTATAAATATTATAATGCATTTCCCAACTTTTTCTATTCATCACCTCGTCGACTATTACGAATTCATCTTTCACGATACATCTAACCCGGCGTGTTCGCCATTTTGTGATCTTACAATTATCATAGCTGTTTTCACATCTTCTAAAATTTCCTCGCAATTTTACCTAATTTTATCATCTTTCGAAACATTTTCAGGACTTAAATGACTCAAATTATCTAAACGTAGTTTTGCCGTTTCCAAGTTTTAGCCGAACAGACTAACAGCAATTCATTTTGCACGATATGGTTTCAACAAAATGTCTATTATTTTCTAATATCCAAACGAAAATGGTATCAAACGATTGGTTTTAACTTCCTGATGAAGAATATAGTGTCAAACTTCCCTAGCTCCGACGGGCTATAAGAATTCCGAGATCTTTTTCAAGCAACCATATTTTTCCCCCCATCAGATTGATGACAATCAACATAATTTTCCCTTATTGAAAAGAGCTCATTTTTCTAGCTTTGGCTGTATCTCAAGCTCTCTGAAAAACAAGATAAACTTCCCAGGAGCTCAGGGTTGTTCATTGTGAGAGTTAATTCAAATGTTAAATCGAATACGTTAATTAAAGTGCAAGAATTTCAAGATCGCATCATTTGAAGCCTCTAAAGAGTATAAGTGAAGTTTGTGTTGATCACTGCCATCATTTCTTGTTCATGGGTAATGTCTCCTACTTAGTATCTTTGAATCGGACTCTCCCTTTCATTTCGTAGCTGTGCAATGGTTATTCATTCAGAATTTCTGTAATTTCAGGAAAATTCAATTAAAACTTATTAAAGACAGTTCCATTGCCAGAGTGTTCGTATAACTTCTGCGGTGTATGGTGAGTTAAGATTCGATATGTATTTAAATGGGATTCAGAATAGCTTGGCAATTTATCTCAGGTTCCTCTATTCCTAGAAGTGATTCTACTTGCTCAACAAGAAATCCCCTTCTTCCGTGGCTTAAGTTGGAGAAAATCTTAATCAAGGAGTTACGAGAGGAAGTCAAAAAGTTAGTGAAGATGTTTTAGTGCCAAGTGTCCGCCAGGAAAGTAAACTAATTTGTTTCGATGAAAATTTTCTTTCCTATTTCGCAGTAGACAATTAGAGACTTGTTGGACTTTCAAATCGCCCAATGACTGACTGAATAAATTTATCTATATAAGAACTATATTCAGTTCTTTCGAAAAAAATATATGTATACAACTGGAAAATATAAACCATCAATATAAAACAGTAGAAACTCAATTACCACAATATCCTTTTATAACTGGGTCGATTGCACTTGAAATCTCACACAACTGACTGGTCGCACGCTATCTCAACCCCTATATATGACTGTTCATCGTACATCGTTGCCAAGAAAAATTAATTACGGAAATTTCATAAATTTCTATATGAAGGATTCATTTAGTAGCAGAGACGTTGTATGTTACGACCAATATACTAGTAATGATAGTAATGAATAATTTGTTTCATATACGTTGAAGTGTTGTATTTCATGTAGAAAATAATGAAAATTCCACATTAATGGATCAGTTACGCTGAATATGTAGTTATCTAGTTTAAATGGTACAATTGAAACTATCCTACAAAATTCCATTCGCTCTGTAAAATACATATTGAGCAACAAATGTCTTTCACCAGTTATTCAACCGTTCGAACTCAATAATCATTGATATATCTATCATTCAACATAAAATACTAACATTTCTCCATTCTTTATTCTTTATTGAAAGCGTTTTGAGTGAATTTATTCACGTACCTTCATCAAAATAAAAAAAGCAAAGGGAGTAGATGTGGTTTGTTGATTCCAGATAAATGGGAGGTTGTGTAGAATGTTTGGTGCGTAATGCATAAATGATAAAAATGAGGTTGCTCGAATGTAAAGTTGATTAATAATGACTTTTAAACGTTTGCATAATGTTGATTTATCCGTGTTGACTCAACGTTTAAAAAATCCAATGAGGATACGTTTCATAATGTTTGAATGAACCCTGTACTGTTTACGTTTATAACACTCAAAGTCAACCTCTGGTTGAATTTGGGTTTCGGAGGCATAAAATTCAACGTATAAAGTTGAATAAACTTCCGATATCAACTGTATATGTTTCACTGGGAATGCAACATTCATGCAATCAAACTAGCAACGTTTCAAAAACTCAAACAAAATATTCATTATGAAATTAATGGAATACCGCGTCAAATGTTTGAGAATGTAATGAAAATGGGCCTATAAGGGCTTTTATGAGGAGGACATTTATCTGATATTGATTCCATACATAATTACCGACATTAAATAACATATTCATCAATATAAAAGCCATTCTCTTTCATTTAATAAAAAATTATTGTAAACAATGTAGCATATCTTCCTAGCCTTCGCTCTCACATTATTGTTAACAGTGCGAAATGAATTCAAGTTTTTGCTCAAAAACTAACTGCTACTGAACGCTGCAATTCCATGGTGATAAAAGTACGCACCTTTGGCAAGTTCTTTCAGAAAATGCCCTGTTCGGTCTTGATTTCAAAATGGTACCACATTTACCACTTTTCTTGCTAATAAAGGTATAATTTCGTATTGTTACTGAAGAGATTATTTTGTTCATAAGTCATCATACCAATTTTGAATGAAGTAGAAGCATAATATATCACAGGATAAATTCTGTCTCATAAGATTCATGGTGTTCTTCCTGACAAGATAGACAATCAGTCTTGATGGTGTTATACAATATTCGCTTCGAGATATTTAAGTTAATACGAGTGGACTAAATAATCGTGATATAAACGCAATTAGCCAGTACTGATTAGCGGTCGGCCAATAGTTGACCCAGAAATTTGTTTGAATGCAAGCAGGAAGCTTTTTTTATCGAACGGATTTAGAAACCAATTAATCATAGGCTTATAAAAATTCGTGAGTTATTATTCTACCTCAGATATAAAATCATTAACTGTAGATTATTTTGTTGTTATTCTTATATTTAGCCTTTGGTGAAATGGTTTTGATAAGATGTTTCTTTTTTTTATTTTCAATAATTTCTACGTTGATGGATCAAATTTCCATGGCTTAACATAGCTACCATTTCTCAATCAGAAAATTGCTCCAAGTATCAATTTTTTTCCAGGAATGGAACGACATGAATTTGCGATGGAATGCTTCGGAATTTGGAGGTGTGAAAGATCTACGAATTCCACCACATCGTCTTTGGAAACCAGATGTCCTTATGTACAACAGGTAAGTTCAAGAAATTCTTCCTTTCACTCATTTATAGTCATCAATTGCATGTTGTAACTAAAGAGATATGGAAGAAGAAATAACGTCATGCACTATTAGCGTCATCCGTAATTTACGTCATGCGCTATTTCTGTATGCTGAACTATAAGAAGAAAAAGAAATACCGCACGACGTAATTTCATCATCCACATCTCTCTACTCACAAGTCAATTATTCAACGTTATTTAGATGATTTATACGTGATATAAGGTTAAAAAATCATTTGCTAAAACTTTTAGGTTCCTGTTTGAATCACTGTAACATAGACAACGAAACAAAAATAAAAATTTTAAAAAAGAAATCATTTCAATTAATTGAAGATATATTATCGAAGGAAAATAGATATTATAGAAGCACCGAATATCTTATAGCCTTTTAAAAAACCGTTGTTTTTTTATCGGAACAATGCAATCAAGGGGAATTTTTTTCCTAACACAAAGCTTGAGAATTATTTCTGGAATAATGATTCAATGTTCTTGAACTATATTAATTTTTACATTAAATCTTTTCTTTTCTAGTGCCGATGAAGGCTTCGATGGGACTTATCCAACAAACGTCGTTGTACGCAATAATGGCAGCTGTTTATACGTTCCACCCGGTATATTTAAGAGTACGTGTAAAATTGATATCACGTGGTTTCCTTTCGATGATCAACGTTGCAAAATGAAGTTTGGCAGTTGGACCTACGATGGTTTTCAGGTATGAATACGCAAATTTGACTATATCAATTGAGAGTTTAAATGTAATATGATATGTCTAGCGATGCTGGATAATGGGCCTTGATAAGCAAAAGACCATATCTAATCGAAATTCCCAGACATTCCAGACAGTAATAAACCTCTCAAAAATATCACACCAATAATCATAAAACCTAAGATTTAAAACAAAATTTATTGATTGGCTACATGGAAATCTTGATGGATGTACGACGTAATGAAATTTGAGAATTAGCTAGGGGAGTTTGACATATGATATATTTATTATCTTAACGGCTTATGGTTTCGAATTAACGATACGAAAAAGGTGGATCTTTAGTAAAAATTAAAATTAAATCAGTAGACCAATCAGAGGTTTGTATCGAGAGACTCAATTGACTAAAACCAATTAAACTTAGATTTCGAAGTAGTTGGGGTACGTTGGAAAGAGGTGTGTGTTCATTACATAAATGCTAATGGCACAGCTGTTGGAGTGTTACGTAGAAGATACATATTAGAATGGTCATGTTAGTAAGCAGAATTGTCGGTACTGGGCAGTGGAGAATTCAAAACAAAAGCATGAACGAGCCCTGCTTAGCACAAAGGTTGTGGTTTGGGCAGCTATACCTGCTAAAGGCATGATTGGTCCTTATTTTAATGAAAATCAACGAGGCCGAGCAATTATTGTGAATAGTGACCGTAACTGCGATATGTTGCGAAATGTTTTGGTCTCAGAGTTTGCAGGTTTCAACTCAAGAACGTGGTTGCAGCAAGATATGACCACTTGCTATACCTCAAATGATTCAATGGAAGTTGTTTATGAATTATTCCCTAATAAAGTCATTTCGCGAAAGAGTAACATCAACTGGCCTCCCAGAAGCCCCGATCTTAGCCCACTCGACTATTGCATAGGGGTACCTTAAAAGTAAGGTTTATCAAAATTCTGACGAATCTAACAAATAATAATCATCGAAAATCGCTTCATTGATTGTGTTCTCATTTTATTTTTGACGTGCAGGAATAAAAAGAATACAGTGTTGTTTGTTGGCGAAATCTTCAGGAATTTCTGATTCGAGGTCGACGAAGTTATCTAGTATCAACTGATTTTTCCAAAATCCACTTTGCTCAATTGCTTTATTCACTATTGCATGAATAAATAAATAATTATAATCAAATAGATTGACGAAAAATGCAAGAACTTTTTGTTCTTGGAAGAAATAAAACCGAATCACTGCATGATGCTCAATTTTCAAGGACGATTGGTTTTTAAAAACGAATGAGTACATGAGATTCGCTTGCCCCAAACAGAACTATTACTCATGTGACCCATGTAACATTTCCAGAATCAGAAATAAGACTACTCGTCATATCTTCCCGCAAATTCCTTCTGAAGTGTGTGGATTTGTTACGTACATAAAATATAAGAGAGCCTGCTGAAAATGAATTGCGCACTCGTACAAAGAGTTCGACTTGGCACTCAACCAAAATCAGGAAGTGTTATCTACAATTCTTTTTTGTGTTTATCCCAATTGAAGAATCCATATGCGCGAAGAATTCGTGAATGGAATGAAATTTTTTATATTATCATTTTAGAATGATGGTTTACTTATATTGACGTCATTTTGGTAAATACATGATGTCCAGAAAGTAGATCGGGTATTTTAAGTTCAATAAAACAAAAAAATGTATAATATTGCCAGTTACGACCTCTGTAGCGCTTTGTACATAGACGCGAAATTCAAACGACAAAAAGGCGGAATGGAGATATTTGGCAACCTGTTATTTTATAATAAGTTAAATCTGTTTCCTTCTCACGACAATCAATCAGTTGAAATGTAACAACTCTGAATCCACCTGTCATATTGGTTCTTGAATGCATTGACGTTGGAGGCCTCCACAATGGTAGACGGTAAACGATTTCAAGTCGAAAACACTCTATTGGATAGAAAGTACTCCCTCTGCGTTGTTCGGAAATTTTCCCTCCTCAGCTTGAATCTATGGCCACGCAATCGTTCGCTATCGTTTAAGGTGAACACTCTTCCCAAGTCCGAGCTGAAAAGTCCATTCAGAGCTCTGTAAGTTATTATAAGGTCCCTTCGAATCCTTCTCTCAGAGAATAGGGGAAGATTCATAATGGAGAGCCGTTCAGGATAATTGGTCAGAGCACACCATAAGGTATCCTGGTCACACGACGCTGGATGCTCTCGAGTAATTGTGCATCACGAACCAGAGACGGAGACCAGACTGGTCCAGCATATTCCAGTATAGGGCGCACATATGTGGTGTATAGGATTCTGCAGGTGGTCGGATCGCAACGGGAAAATTATCTACTCAGTAGATAAAGAATCCTCTTCGCCTTGTTGACAGCATATAGGATGTGATTAGACCAAGAGAGGTCGTCGGAAACCACTACTCCAAGGTCGGAGTGAGAGTGTACTCGACTGCTGGATTATTTCTTCCCATGTGAACAACAGCGCACTTCAGGAGGTAGACACCAGTTTGTAGACCAGTCATAAAGGGCATCAAGGTCTTGCTGGATAACACCAGGATCGGTGAGGGGACTGCCAAATATTTTCGAATTATCGACAAAAAGTGAACAATGGGATCGAATAGTTCTCGGTATATCCGAAGTGTATAAAAGAAAAATAATTGGACCCTGGGGGACCCCACCAAGAACCGGTCTGCTGGTCGATAGAGAATCACCTGCACGCACGCGAAAGCTACGACCCGAGAGGAATGAACTGATCCACCGAAGAAGGGAACCCCGAATACCTAAATTCTCGAGTTTCAGAAGTAGGTGTGGAACACGATCGAAAGCACGAGAAAAATTGAGGTAGACCACGTCAACAGGAATACGTTTGTCCAGCATACGCGACCACTCATCCACACACAACAAAAAGTTGGTCAACACAGAACGGCGCGGCAAGAAACCATGCTGTTCCCTTGAGATTAAGTTGTTCTGAAGGGAGAATTGAGTGACTCTTTCCAGGATTATTCTCTCGCATATTCTTGCTGCAATCGGTACCAGGCTGATAGGACGGTAATTTCTAGCGTCCAACTTGTCCCCCGATTTAAATATGGGAGTTATAAGCAACATTTTCCAACAATTAGGTAGTGTATGGGAAGAGAAAGATTTCTCATATAAGATAAATAAGTGTTTAGCCAGGGAAGATGCACAGCATCTGAGAACCCTCGCAGAAATCCCATCGGCCCCCGGAGATGAAGAAACGTCCAACTGTTGGAGATGTTCCAAAACAAGAGCAGGAATAAATTCAACGTCGCTCAAAGTTACACCTGGAAAACCTGGAAAAGCTCCTCCGCAGACGCCGAAGTCGAAGATGTGGGGTTGCCTTGTTTGTCTCTGACTAATGGGACGGAGACTTTCGTTTGCAGAGAAGACCTCAGATATTTGAACATGCGCTTACGATCTTTGGAAGATACCAGTTTGGACTCAAAATTACGTTTAGCTCTTCTAATTACATCTGACAAGTAATTTGAGTAGTCTCTGTGCTCTTGGTATGGTCGGATTTATTGCGCATATATCTCTGCCAAATAGACTTCTTATGTCTGATCATCTTGAGGATAGTATGGTCGATACAAGGTTTGGCAGGAACACAAACAACGGACTTTGTCTCGGAGCAATCATCAATCAAAGCTTTGACTGTGTCTAGAAAGATGTTCCACATTTCATTAACGTCGGCCGCAGGCGAGAGAACCCTGTCCCAATCCAAGTCCAGAGCCTGCAGGAGGAGGTTGAAATTTATTGACTTGATCTTTTTGGCATGTTTGGAACCTGGTGAACTCAGTGATATATGATCTTGGATGAGAGGGTGACGTGGTCTGTTTATTTTTCTTTACATTTGTTTTGAAGATGTTTTGTTGGTCTACTTGAATCAACTAGATTCAGCCCTAATACTTTATGGGCAAAATGGTCTATGCTGAAAAGCTGCTTGGAAATGAAAGAAAATGCCCCTGTCGCCGGTTTGTTTTCCTTAAAAGATTTATTGAAAAATATGACGTTTAGTTGTCATTTGCAGATTTCAAAATGTAATAGCTGAAACGAAAAAATGAGCGTTATACGCCAATAAAAGGGCCAAGGTTGCTGGCGAAAATTGTAACAATATTTGAGATTTTTGGATGTGACAAAACTGTCCTTAGACATGAATGATGTAGAAGATATGAGAAAATACGTTATTGTGACATTGCGGCAAACAAAAAATTTAACAACAAGAAGATTCACCATAACCGATGATGGCTGCAGCTTCAAGCCCTGTATGTTATACAGAAAATATATAAATCTTCGGCCTCCTGGAACTGAAAGCCTAGATTTTTTGACATACCGACATGGAAAGTGCATTTCTCTAAATGCTGGCCAGCACACTATTGGTGGTGTCCCAAAGCAAATAGCGAAATATTTAGGTTTAAAAGACCCAGAGTTATACACCGGCCAGCAGAACTGGAGCCACTATGGTTGCAGATTCGGGTGGAGATATTTTAGCACTAAAGCGTGCAGGAGGGTGGAAAAGCACTGAAATTGCGATGAGTTAAGTCGATGATTCGGTCAACAAAAAAAAAGAAATGTCTAGCAAATTATTTGGTAGTAAGGAGAGTATAAATGTTCTACAGTCCTCGAGTTTAGACAACAGATGGTTCATCATCATCTGTATCAACTCATCGTCAAAAATCTGTGTTACTGGAAATAACAATTTTACCATGATTTTCAACATATATGACGATAAAACAAAATTTACTAATGTAAATAATTCTACTAACTTGTAAAAATTTTGCAAATTAACTATCAGTTTTACAAGTTAGTGACTTGATAAAATAAACTTTCTTGATTAATATTGTATTTTTGAAAACTGACGTTTACAAATGAGAATGAAATAAAAGTATTAAACTAATTAGGCACATCTGAGGTAACGATTATAGAAAATGTAATAATATCCCCTTTTTTGGAAGTACTCGGCCAGCATAACTCATTTTTCTTAGATGTCAAACAGCCTTGTCCTGATTCTGCGATATCAGATGACCAATTAGACGAAGGTATTAATCAAAGTAGACAAACACTTCAGTCATTTGCGATGAAAAATATATCAGCAGAGAACTGACTTCCTTATAGATGAATTCATTACTCAGTATTATATTTCGTAGTAGAAATATTCCTTAGGGCCTAGCTACAATTCATCACTGGAATTCAACACCCAAAACATGATGTTGGAACAGAATCTGACAATTTGAAATTTAACTCGAGAGCTAAACAAGCATCTCCATAAACTCTGGGTCCCCCCCCGCATCATGTATGTTGGCAGTGTCATTTTCCGATTAATTAATTTAATTTCAGCTGGATTTGCAACTACAAGACGACGCTGGAGGGGATATTAGCAGCTTCATTACAAATGGAGAGTGGGATTTACTAGGTAAGAGCAAATATTCCCATTTGACAATTCTGTATAAATCGTTAACTTCTGACATTTGGAACTATGAATTGCTATGCGACATCTTCATTAGCTTTATTGTTGAGATCCCAGTTTCCTCTCACATTCGTCCATTGAATAGTTGATATTTAGCAGAAAACTCGAGGTATACCGGGAGTGAACTGAATTTTTGTACAAGATATCCAAGAAGAATATCGTACTGCATTTGAATCCATTGCATACATTATCGAGATTCCTTTGAAATTAATGTCATAGAAACTGATATCACGAGTATTGAGCTACTTAGGTATTGATGGACACCCCTCAGAAGCTATCAGCTTGTGCGAGTTAGGTTAACGAGTATGAATAGAATGAATGGAGCTATAGAAGAGACCAACTTGTTTGTTTATCAAATCACAAACAGAACATGGGGTAGATAAAGGATTGCCGAAGTTTGTTTGATAATTCGGTCCTCTCCAACTTGTATGTATGTCCATAAATTTGCATGGGAGATTTTCATTAACAAAACCTCGCCAAAGATCGATGTAGTTAGAACCCAGCCAAGAGTGTGTAACATTTGGTGGCTTCATTCAGGAATTTGGCTTGCTCTCCTAGCTTGTTCCCCTAATAAGCCAACCTTAAGGATTTAGTCATGCTCCATGAAGCTGACGCGATGCAAAATGAATAAATAATGATTTATTACAGTACGGGCACTCTGAATTTGGATAAAATACGAGGGGAGAATGATTATCAGATATACCGGTATGAAATGAGCGTTTTTTTTTTGTGTAAATAAAACACTTGGGCTATATCTCGTATTGATCGATAATCATATTTTCAATAGCTTCGGAAGCTAGGGAAAGTTTGATTGAAAGACTAACAGACCCAGAACTGTTTTTAAAGAGATTTTTAAAAAAAGTTGTCAATGTAATTTTCACTTTATTTCGGTTATCCAACTATCGTCAGGTGCTGAATACAAACTGAAATATTTTTCTCTTCTTAAATGTATGAGATGTTCAAAAGTGGTGAACGACTTATCTCTATTTGGGTAATAAGTGGTGAAAGATTGGGGTTCTTGTACAGATTTGTCACAACCATCGATTCCAGCAAATTTAGTTTCAGACCTTTCTCGCATCTGTGAAGGACCTTAAAATTGGTATCCATATGATGCTTTTCATTCAAGATAGGATTATAAACTGACTGTTTATCTGATTCTTTCGATCTGGTCTCAAAGTTTCTGCCAGGTTGGCCGACATATGCAGAATGATGGAGGGTACACTCACCAAGGCCATTTGTAATCGGACCGGTTTTGATGCTCACTCTAATCTTACTTGGACGTTGGGAAAAGAAGAGTTAAAACCTAGTATGTCCTAGGTTCCGTTGTCAAGAATCTGTTAACTTGGCTGACCATCAGTTCCGTATTCGCCTGAATCTAGTTACGGAACTAGAATAACCCAGGTACAGATCTTTGGAAAGGTCTTGACCACTCTATGCTTGAGATTACGTGACTTTGCACCATGCAATTCTGGGTCCTAATTCATCGGAGATTTAGCTATGAGGTAGCAGTTTCTATCAGACACTAACCTTACCCTTATTCAGAGCCCATCAGTATACATGCTCTCAATCGTATTAAGCTAACAGTTATAGCCTCCTGGTACGGACTAGTTGGGTGATAGTTTTTCCTGACAAGTGGTATCACCCCCCCATTTTCGGTTGGGGGGTCAACAAAGCCACAGTTACCACGCCACACCCTCACCAGGTCATCTCTGCCCAGGTGTCTTCTCAAAGCAGTCACTACCAAATTAGAGGAGCTCTTGGATTGAGAGGAAATTGGGTTTGGGATTGTGGTCTATCCTAGTTCCATTGCTCTTCACAACCACTTAACCTGATCACTCTGTATACGAAGATGTGATGAAGCATCGGAATGTGTGTATCACCGCCACAATCTCCTCAGGTAATCAGTTGCAAAGTGAATTATCAATCGAACAAGGCACTGAAGCAACGCACGGTGGAGTTTGTTAACAAGGAAATTTCATTATCGATGCTTGAAGTTAACACGTCGGTCAGTTCATCCCCCAAACGAACCATGTGAACTACAAATTTTCCAAATGCGTGCTTTTATACTCGTTCGCTGAGTGTGCATCCCCGCAAATTAGGCACAATGGGTGGACCTCCCCAATCGTTAACAACTTCACACATTTTTTGATGTTTTCGTTGATAGAAGCTGTATCGAATGATTTACATTTTTCAATGATGGATACATGAAAGTTCGTTCAACAACTAATCATTTCCATTCAGAGATCAGATGGATTTGTACTCGTTATGATTAGTTTGACGAATGGCCATTAATAAATGGTCGGGCTATTTTTCACTCTGGCATTAACTCAATTTGTTTGGTTGCCACAGATCGATCAAAATTAGTTGAATATTGAAATATTCATCAACAAACATCATATGGAAAATTAATTCAGTGCTCCACTCAGTTTTGAAAATCGGAAAAAAATGAGTATATTTCGAATACCTGTCTGATACTAAGTGCCTGAAGCCTGGAGTAAAAATACAGAAATATCGACAGCCTGTCGATTTTGATGAAAGGTTACTAATGGATCTGTGCTAACAAATCAATAAGTCTCTGGCATAGGTAGGAAAACATGTTTTCTGCCAAAGGATTCTTGATGAATATGCATTAATACATGGAGAAGTCTTGAGAAAAGTCACTCAAGAATTTGTTAATAAACTGGCATACTGTCAGGAGGTGAATGGCAAGCACTTCGAAGATTCAAAATGATTTTTGTTTTAATTATTTTTAATAAATTTTTTCTACAATAAAAGCCCTGTATTTCTTCTTTTTATATATTTCCATAAAAAATACGTCATGAAAAGCAGAAAGAGTAATCTACTATAAAGTATTTCGGTTTATTTCTCACTATTGATTGATATAAATAACAACGATATATTTATTTGAATGGATTTTTTCTCAAAAAGACTGAATTTCTTCTTTTTACAGATCATTCAACACTATACTATATCGTCCAATGAAATCGCTCAATTTTTGAAAACGGACCAATAGAAAAAAACTCTATCTGAAAACACTCAACCTCACAGTGTTTTCACTTTTAGAAATTTGTTTTTATCAAATGCCTAATTTGCATAGGAATATTAATACGTCCGGATAGCTTTCGCCGTTGGTGGAAGTAGCGGTTGTCATGGTTACGATAAACAAGCAGTTGTTAGCGATAACTTCAACAGCACATTTGGCAGTTCTGTCAGTTTATTTTCCTATTTTACCATAAAGTAGATAAAAATGAAACGTTTTGGGAAGTGTAGTATTACTTTAATTGAGGAAAGTGTGAAGAAAAGTGTGCCGCTTAATACAGTGAAGTCAAGATCCTACATTTGGAAACAATTTGAAGAATTCTGTGCTGCCTGGGAATACCTTGTAAATGAAAAAACAAGTTTGTCAGAGCTCAATAATATTATGCTAGACTGGGCTTTCAATATGAAGAAAAGAGATGGATCAGACTACAAGGAAAGTGTCGTAAAAACCTTGTGGAATAATACTGCCAAACAGCTGCAGGAAAAATTCTATTCCGAATGGGGCGTTGGGTGCGATCCATTCACAGACATGGCTTTTAAAACGGCGCGGGATGCACGAAATGCCAAGAGGCTTATTTTGCAAGTGGACCCTGAGAAAAGAAAAGTTAGTGCCAAGGCGCTGTCTTTGGAGCAACACAAAAAGATGGTCAACTTATGTAAAGAAGATAATACAGACGGTTTGAACAGAAAATTTTATTTTATTGCTGCATTGGAGCTTGCTTGGCGTGGAGGAGAGGGTTCATCATGCCTAATTTCGCATTTCCAATTCGAAATTGAAAACGATGGTTCTCCCACGGGCCGAATTGCCTACAATCCGATATTAACTAAAACAAGACAAGATGGTGCCCAAAAATGTGCGGAAACGAAATGGCCGACTCCCAATATTGAAGAAGATATTTGCCCGGTGAGGTTATATAAGCTACTTGTATCCAAAAGAACTGCAAACATAACCACACTGAAAGACTATTCCTTACTCCACATAAGAATTGGAAATATGGTTCAAACACTCCCCAGTCGGTCCCAATACGATAGCTAAATGGACAAAAGAATCGGCAGAACTCATTGGCATCAACACAACCAAGTCGGAGATAACCAACCACTCGCATCGAGCTACTGCTGTCAGCCAATTAGCCAAAGCAGGGATCTGATAAAGATAACAGGCCATTCTTCTGTAGCGTCAGTGAAACCGTATCTCCAACTGGACCAACAACATCACAAAAAAATAATCACAGCCATAAGAAATGAAAAAAACGTCCTTCAAGAAACAACATCAGTGTCTACTTCATCATTCGAAAATAATGCTCGTAATGTGTATAATAATTGTACTATCAATAATAATTATTTTGAGAATAAAGATGAATAATTGTGTTTCAAGAATGTGTTTCGGCCTTTATTTTCTATTTGAAGTCCGATATCTTGGCAAGAAATGGACGTTTCAAGGTCTATAAAAAAAGCAAGTAAAATTGAATAAACGAGATATCTGATCCTCGTAGTGGTTGAGCAAGAAAACTGATCTACGCTAGTTTAGAAATTTTTTTGTCTCTGGTATATCTATGATTACTCAAAAACCACTGAAGTTGTTATCAAGTTTTAATCTCAAAACAAGAGCTTCAATTGAATAATTTCTAATATACGTATTCCGGAACTCTTCTAATGGAAAATCATATTCAGTGACACTGTATTCTGCCGCAGAACGAAATAATATCTCATATCCTTTTCTTTCAACTCGAAACATTCCAAAGGAAATTACTTCCAATGCCATACACTTATATACTCCTCCCCTCGTTCCGTTGAAGCAAATGTATTTAAATAATTCAGTGTTTCGCCTTGTATCGGAATCGAAGAAAACTCTGGTGGAATGGAAATTTTTAAATTAACTTCCATTTATTCGGAGAAATCCTCCCGGTTTTTCGGGATACCAAGAGAGTAACTCTCTCGTGGGTGCTAGGACATTGCGGACAACAAGAGGTCAGATTACCTTTAGAAGCAAGATTTATCAAGTGCATCCTGAAAAAGAGAAAATTTCATGTAACACTGGGGAATGAGAAAAAGACTAGCACAATCCTTCAACATTGAAATCAATGACATCCCACTAGCTGACAAAGTCAGGAAAACAATTTAGGAAGGTGATTTTGGCCATTTTAAATGGCTTCTTCCCCAACAAAATGATTCACAAATCTACATAGATACAGGAAACAAGGAAATTGATATCAATAATAGATTATACAATAATGAGACAGGAAACTAAACTGGGACCACAAGACGTCAGAGTCAAACTAGGAGCCTTGTGCGGCAGCGATTACTACTTGTTTAGTGCAAGTATTATGTTCCCAACTAAAAATACCTCTAAAACAACAACGAAAGAAAATATAAATGTAAAAACGAAAATATAACCATAAAAGCTTGGAAAACGAACTTTACCAGACAACAGCCAACGAGAAAAGATCCCTCGAAATAATAATGTTTTGGGATCCCCCATCAGAATTAAAACAGACAGATTTTGACATTATCTTCAGTTGTGGATATGGGTAGGCGTAGTTCGCGATGTTTTCCGTGTGTGTTAAACTCTTTGGCTTTATTGAGAAAGATTTCATAGAATTTCTGATTACGTTTTTCTCCATTCTGATGCTACCACTCCAGTTATCTCTTCTTCAGCTGTTAGTTGAGATAATGGTAACAAACTCTTAATGTCGAAACTATCCATGATGTTTGAGTCAGAGTTGCTTTCTAGAATGATCCATTTCTTCCACCATGGTTGCAGTATGAACTGTGGAGATACCATCTTTAATTTCGTAAAGGTTTAACTTGGTGATGTGCTTGAACTGATGATGGAAGTCAAAGGGATATTATTTTCTTAATTATAAATTTGCCACTTGCACGTGAAATTATTAGGTATCATCTCACTGAGACACTATGTATATGCAAACTAGGATAATATTGCGTACCTAGGTTAGAAGCCTGTATAACCCATTGTTGAAATGGCATAACCGTCGAAAAAATGCCATATAAATTCACTGTTTAATATTATTGTGTCAAAACACAACGATCTATTAGAAATTTCAAACAGGAATTACAATTTCTGCCGGTGCTATATCAATATCATAATATTTCACAGTGAACGTGGCTGTCAATAATGATGGCGAAGGCAAAATTTAAACCGGAGTACAGGAAACAGTTTCATCATAAATTTATTACTGTCTGACGTGTAGAGATCGGAAACTGAGTCAATTTTTCACATGAATAAGAACAATATTTCACTGTATATGAATGAATTTTACACGAAGTGTCATACAGGCATGTTCACCGAACGAAACATATAAAAGTTACTCCATAACGGCGTTTTATGTTTTATGGAAGGCCGACAAGGATATTTTTCTATTGCCTGAAGTTTTCAATATATGATTCTCCAATTCTTTATTTGTCGTTTACGATCTGTCACATTTGGTAGGTTCAAAAGGCAAGTTTCCCTTGGGAAAATATAGGCAACGTCAGGAAAATTTCACTTTCTCACTTTGAAATTAAATTATTATATTATTTTCGTGTTGTAGAGAGAGGTATAGTTGCTGAAATTATTGAAAGAAAGCTGGAAAACAAAGATATAAATAAAACATTTCCCCAATGTGTTCAATTCCAGACACCCATATTTGTATTATACGTGGGTATTGCAAGAAACTACCTATTCCTAGTGAAAAGTCTTCATTTAACAAATTGATGTGCTATCAATTTTTTTCATTTTTTATAAACTATAACTTTGAGTTGTTGATAGAAAAAAAATCATGTTCTCATCTAATAATATCTAGAAGATGTCGAAAAGCCTAGTTTCAAAACACACATACACACTGAGAATTATAACAGCAGAGAAGAACATAGGATAATAATGCAATATATTGGCCCCAAGAATGTATTTTACCAAAACGAAAACAAAATTGCCACTCGAAGAAGATTGGAGAAAAACTAACAGAATAATAAAATGGACAATAAAAAATTATTAATTAGTAAAAATCCCACAGTGTTAGAGCTCATCATTCATTAGTGCCATGAATTCAAGTTGTTATGTAATTGTTATTACAAAATGGCGACGACACCGGGTCCAGATCGCTGTTGGTTAAAAATGTCTCCAACGTTTGATTAGTAAACAAAGTTCGAATTAAATTCCAGTTTGCAGAGGCCCAGAATGTAGTCCAAGGAAGCCAGTTTAAAAAATAAATCATACACGAAAAAACAACATATAAATAATTACAAATATATCATGAGCGCTGCATTTCTGATTGGAAGCTGCAAAATGGCGAAGACACCGGGTTCAGATCACTGATGGTTCAAAAACATATAAAAGTTACTCCATAACGGCGTTTTATGTTTTATGGAAGGCCGACAAGGATATTTTTCTATTGCCTGAAGTTTTCAATATATGATTCTCCAATTCTTTATTTGTCGTTTACGATCTGTCACATTTGGTAGGTTCAAAGGGCAAGTTTCCCTTGGGAAAGTATAGGCAACGTCAGGAAAATTTCACTTTCTCACTTTGAAATTAAATTATTATATTATTTCCGTGTTGTGAGAGAGGTATAGTTGCTGAAATTATTGAAAGATAGCTGGAAAACAAAGATATGAATAAAACATTAAGGAACAAATATTGCTGGTCTAAAAGAAGGGGAAAGAGATGATGATGATTAAAAAATGGCTGCCAGGTGTCCTCCAGGAAATAAAACTAGGTGTTTTGTCTCCCTTTTGGTAAACATTACTTTTAACAGTTCATATTTAACTATTGTAAATATACTATTAATATTTCCCTAGTTGTAATAATAGCTATTTTTCCCCAATGTGTTCAATTCTAGACACCCATATTTGTATTATACGTGGGTATTGCAAGAAACTACCTATTCCAAGTGAAAAGTCACAATATCAACTGAAAATCTCAAAATAATGGCACAAAACTAGTTATGAACAACTACTCAAACGGTCCTTATGAAATTAAATTTTGCAATTTGACAGTCAATAAATGATTCCTCATTTCAAAAGTGCTACGCTCAAGACGAACACCGTAGGATAAATCGATCGCAATTTATATAAAGAATTTTCTATGCTCATTCCTGAATCTATTGTTTCAGGAGTTCCCGGAAAACGAAATGAAATCTACTACAATTGCTGTCCAGAACCGTATATCGACATAACTTTCGTGATAATAATAAGAAGGAGAACTTTGTATTATTTTTTCAACCTCATCGTGCCGTGCGTGCTCATTGCATCAATGGCCGTCTTAGGATTCACCCTTCCGCCGGATTCGGGGGAGAAACTTTCCCTCGGCGTAACTATCCTACTATCCCTGACGGTGTTTCTTAACATGGTAGCCGAAACTATGCCAGCGACGTCAGACGCGGTGCCACTTCTAGGGACCTACTTTAACTGCATCATGTTCATGGTTGCATCTTCAGTAGTTTCAACTATTCTCATCTTAAATTATCACCATCGTAATGCCGATACACACGAGATGTCGGACTGGGTGAGTACAGTGACATATTCAAGGGAACCTGCGCAATACGCCTTCTAACCCGTCGCATTGATATTAGCGGGAGAAAGTGCGCAAGCGCTTCTAAACACCGTCTAAACTGTGTAGCTTCTTGTATTTATAATAATAGGTCTCTACAGCACGTGGAGTTGATTTTACACTTTCTCATTAGGTGAAAGTCGTATTCCTATATTGGCTGCCATGGATTTTACGTATGAACAGGCCGAGTCACACAGCTAGCGCTGATCCTCTTCCGCAATCGAGCCGGCCAGCCTCTGTAGCCACAGATCGCAAACCGTTGCATTTTCAAGATGCAGAACTGAAAGAGCGCTCATCGAAAAGTCTTCTGGCCAATGTGCTGGACATTGATGACGATTTCCGGCATAACCATCGTGGAGTTGGTGGTGGTACTGGTACCCTCACGTCTCTACCAACAGCTACCATCTACAGAAACGTATACAGGTGAGTAGAAATTTTTCCTGAATTTATAGTGTCATCAGTGAAGGTACAAAAACTCAGAGCACGTTCACTGTAAATGAATTTTTGGTTAGGTTCATTTCAGCTATGTAAGGTGTGTTAGTTTCTTTTCGTGAACTTCCAAGGTATACCCATGCAAAATGGTGAAGAGGAGGGTAGGATCTGGGCTTCTAGTTGGCTAGTCGTTGAAATCCTTACGCTACATCACAGACATATCTGGAAGTCTCTACTTCTCAAATTTATCTTTGCATCTACATCCGTTTCTTGATACTATTGTCACGTGGTGTGTCCGGTATTGAGCACGATACATACGCGGAGCAGTCACTATAACTAGTGTTGGGGAGTCTTGAAATTGAGTTCGTAAGAGGTGCCTCATTTTTGTACTGAAGTGATTCATTGTACCACTTCAAATGAGGCGAGGGGGTCTGGCCGTTTATGACGCGATACGATGTCGGGACAAAATTTGTACTAGGAACGTTGTTGGTCTGTCTCACTTCAAATATGTCGATACAAAAGGAGGGAAGTTAACTGTCGACAGAATTGAAGTGATAAAAGAGGAAAAATTTTAAATGCAAATTAATTGTTGGATTTTGAAACTTTAGGACATTGAGCGAGTGAGGGAAAGATTTTAGTGAATATGAGGGTTTTGTTATCGAAAATAATCGAAGCTTACCGTGATTATATATCATATTCTCATGTAATTAAGAAATTTTAAGTTTCTTCTCACATAATACACAGTTTGCCTGTTCGTTTGAGAACAAACTGTTTTTATAAAAATGTATCCAATTACCTGTAATTTCGGGCTTTTTGTAAGACTTCGTCATGCCAAAAAAATATATTGCTTATTCGCAATTTTAATATTTATTAGGGTCATTTTTTGAGTATTACTATTCCGAAATTTTCATCTTTGTAGTTCATCATTTGTGTTAATTTAGTTGATAAGAAACTAAATATTTCACTCTTTGATAATAATAACAACTCGTTCAATTTTTCGTCGAATCGACTTTTCATGTCTTTTAATTTTTCTTTATCTATGACCAACAGAATTCCTAATAATTATTAATATTTTTAAATCGAAAAATTAACACTATAACATACTGGAACAAAAATAGCAGGTAGTAATCGGGAGCTTAGCGTTTTATTCCTTCTCTGAAGAGTCAATATTTTCATACAGTCATCGAAAATATAATTGTTTTTCTGTTGAGTTCAAACAAACTCCTATAAAATCTCATCATATTTGGTAAGAGGAGCCAAAGTAACAAAGACGCCGCCGCGCCATAAAACCCTCCATAATTTACGGCATCTGTGAACTGTCTACTATGAATCAGTACATCCCTCAGCCGTCAATCACCTCTGTCTCTGTCGTTTTTGTACCGGTGACCAGGACCTCATTGAGGCGAAGTGGGACATTTGAAGTGAGGTGGTACATTGCATAAAAATTAGCCGCTGTTACATTTCCTCGTAGTATACGGGACAAATGAGCCGCCTCTTGTAAGAGGTACCCAAAACTAACTAAAACAATAATTTACTTGAACTCAAAAAGAGCGATACCTGATACAATTTGTGAACACTTTGCGTTATGTTTTTGTGGTGGAAACTGCTGCTCTTGTCCTGTGGAGGGTTCAAGAGCGATGCTTCGTATGTATCAGTTTTCTCTCAAATTGTCGGATATACAATTGAACAGTCGAACATTACAAACAGTGCCTATAAATTGTGGCAATCAAATCCAAACCGATCGATAGATTCCAATCGGAGAATTCAGCTGATCGGCAGAAATCAATTAAAGCTCGACTTTCTGGAGGCTGAACATTTCGTATTCCATCTACACTGATTCGATTTAGGTTTGTTGCCCTACAGGGCATTAATTCCCTGTGTTCAGCAGAACACTTGTTCGAGGCTGGACCGGAAAAACTTGGTTTTGGGATTAAACGTACGAGGATGGGTCCAAGTGTTCCTGGATTGTGTTGGATTTGAATTAAAACGAAAAATAAATCTTCTTTCTATTCTTTACCACTGGAAAGAATTGAAGCATCAAAAAAATATATTGAAAGAAACACTAATCAGATATAAGTACTTTGTGAATTTAATTTGTAACGCAACGTGTTTCGAGCTAGTTTGGCTCATCTTCAGTAGTATAATAAATCACATAAGTGGAGCTGAAAGCAATTAAAATCGATGAAGAAAACGTAAAATTCTCTAGAGTAAAAGACAAGGACAAAGTGAAAAATCAAGCGAGAAAGTCCAAAAACAATATCAGCGACAAGATATAAGTAAAAGTAAACCAATGAAAGTTCACAAAAGCCTTTTTTTAACTGTTTTATATTGTTGACTTTGTTTTATATTTTATAATGGACCTTCTTAATTCAACTGTTGGTTTTAGTTAGTTTCTAGACTTTTCCGAACTTTCATTAGTTTACTTTTACTTATATCTTGTCGCTTATACAGGGTGTCTCAAGTTCGAGTGCCTATTAGACGTTTCTGGAGAACTAGACATATTTGAAATCTGAAAATTGGGATTATGATATTGTTCGAAGTTCTCTACAGAGCTAAAATATTTTCGAAGCCCAAAACCTTCCGGTTATACAGGGAGTGAAAATGTTTTTTCAAGTTTTCCATTCCTGGTGTGATCGAGTATTCAATAGTGAATACATTTCTGTTAAAACCATTGTTTTAAATCGAATAGTTTTCAAAATATCTAAAAAAACTGGAAAACGTCAAATATGTTCATGTCAGTAATTTTCTTTATTTTTTCTCATTTCAGACAAAATGAAGACAATAGCAACGGTGGTCGTCTACAAGAATCCTATGTCTCCAATCACTCGTGCGTCAGCGCTGATTACGAACTGGCCTTGATCTTGAAAGAAATAAGATTTATAACAGACCAGCTTCGAAAGGAAGATATGGCCGCTGACATAACAAGAGACTGGAAATTTGCTGCTATGGTAGTCGACAGACTGTGCCTTATAATATTCACTTTGTTCACGATTATTGCAACATTAGCGGTGCTTTTTTCAGCTCCCCATATCATTGTATCGTAGCTACCCCAGCCAATCGATGAAGTTTCTTCAATAGCTGCCAAAATTGGAAGCTCAACCAACCAACACTTGATTTGGTCCTTCTCATTACTGATAACGTTAAGAGAACTTGGCTGATGATCACGAATTTGTGACTAGCCAATAATCGATCATCTCATTCCTTCAGAAATAAAAGCCAACTCGAACCAGGAGCTGAACAACTTTGACAAAACTGTAACTGTAAAAATTTTCGATATTTTGCTCCTGAATTATCTCAAATGAAAAGGATAGGATCGAGTATCGACATTTCATTATTATTATTATTATTAGAAAAATTATGGTTGGTTCACGTTCCAGATCAAGCTCAAGCAACCGGATTCCATGAATAGTTGGCATTCGTTTTATACGAACCTTTGTTTTTTGTATCGTGTTCTTTAGATTATTACACAATCATACTGTGATAAATAAAGTTAAATGTTGATTCGCAAACCCCGTTCCCTAAAAATTCACTGGACACCCTGTACATTTGCATTCGGAAAAGAAGTGTTAGATATTCCATTTCGATTATTTTCAACAAATCGACGAATCGTGCATGACTGAGCTAAAAAATGGTGAAAAGAATAAAAGATTCGAAGTAAGTGATTCTTTTCCACTGCGTCAATTAAATAAAGTGATTATCAATCTAGTTCTAATTCATTTTATGCTGATATTGACACGTTTTTGTTGGAGTCTTTCATTGAACAAATCGTCTTTTTCGAATGCTTCTAGACTGAAAAGAATGCTTGATGATGTTATTAGTTTAGTCTGCAGCAACTGCTATATCAACATATAATCGCAAAGGAAGTGAGCTATCCCCTCAGCGTAATACTCTACAAAACAAAAAATATTTGACATAAATGAAAAACAGGTAATAAAACTTTTAAAAATATCTAAAGTGCTCAATTTAATCCAAATGAGAATCCGAATTATGTAGTTATACGTGCTATAACTTGTTATATAGAAATTAGAACTAAATATAACTGGCTCACTTCTACAACTAACCAGTGCTTTGGGGTGATGTTTAACAAAGTCTTTGAGGCAATTATATTTTCGAGACTTGAAGAGGCGACGACCTATGGTTCAAGATGTGTTTTAGATTAGGAAAAAAATACGTACTCCGCCTTTTTTAATATAAGGCGTTCGGTTCTCTTTTTTTGTATTTCTTGAAGCTCAACGTTCATGGTAACTTAAGGATATTCATGGTTTGAGTACCACAGTCATCGCAAAAGATACCAAGTGATATTATCTGATGACAGACAGGCACTAGAAGATTTTAAATCAGAATAATCGCCGAAGAATATCTAATACAATTTAGAATTATTTCATCTCTTTCGTGATCAAAATAAACATTGTTATTTTTTGAAGTCATGCATTTGGTGCTACGATTCTGTATTCTTAATCGTCACGGCAACAAATGAGTATTACTTATAGGTACTACGATTGTATATAGTTATAAGATATTTCGGTATTCAATTTGTGTTGATATTTGTATTCTTAGAACATAGGGAAAAAAGGTCAGGTAAAATTGCTTGGGGAGCTCATTTCTTTGAATGTTCTATAAGAAAGGCATTGCGTTGAGATAAAATGAATAGATATTAAGAATTGAACTTCTGGAGTTGTCAAACATTGTTGACTACATTTTAAATCGTTCATTGTAGATTTATACTTTTGACGTAGCAAAAGAATGATTTGAATGAAAACGTTGGATGATAATTGAAAACTAAGTTGAAGGTAGAAATAATACTTTCATTTGATTTCACCTTCGAGCATGCTTTCGAAAAAAAAATGTATTTTGTATATTTCGTCTGCCATTTCTGCAAATTGTAAATAAATGAAACAACATTAGGAATGTAAGGAAGTCCTTTGATATTCACATATCGATTTGAAATTCATTTTCAGACAAGTTGATATTGAAATGTGGTAATTGAATATTGAAAATTGTAAATTATAATCTCGAAAACGACAAAGGAAGTTGCTCAACCACACCATACAGTTACCACTGTACTAACCACATAGCTGTATATCAACAATGTCCTACACCTTGATTATCTTTCATCGAATACAGAAATCATTGGCTTTGGAAATGAAATTTCTAGAAACTTCCAACTCAAACAAAGAATGTCGTGTTCTCACAAAATGTCTTCCATTCTAGGATCTTTAGACTTCTTTTCTTACAATTTGTGGGACTTGAATAGTGCCAAATTGGTATTTAATTAGATATAGTTCTATGTACTCTACTTCATATATATAGAATTCATTTCTTAGTACTCTAATTGTAGTGGGTTTCAAAGCCAATGCAAAAAAGTCACCCGAAATAACTGACAGCTTGCAATGTATGCATTACGAACTAAAAAAACTGGTGTTCCCCAAATTTTTCCGAGTTTGCAGATATTATGGTAAAATTGAATTCAGACTATGTTGAATGTGTTTGCTTTGGTGCCTAATCTATATTGCTGATAATTGTTTGGTCTACGATTAGAAAAAACTCCTCATCATAAATTTGTGTTTTAAATAAGTTCAACATCTGAACTCAAACTCTTAATGAGCTGGTAACCTTTAAGTCATCTATCTCTCTTAACGTTTTCATTGAACTAAGGAATTAACAGAAAGGTCGATCTAGGCTAGTTGAACATCTCTTTGGATGATACCTACGTATGCAAATAGGTATATAATAAATTCTCGTTTCATTGTTGAATCAATAAGTTCATTACCAGAAAAGCTATTTATCGGTAAAAAAACGATATTTATATAAATATTCAGATGATTTGAATGAAAATGACAATCCATTTTTGATCACTCGAAAATGTTGATCAGGGATTTGGCAACTTATATCCTCCTCTCTGTGAAATAGTACTATTCCCAATAGTATATGCTCTAGAATTCATTTTTTACCAATAATATTGTTGTAATGTTGCATCACAATGGATTGTACTTTGTTAAATGAAATAATAATAAAGAAAAAATGTTACTACCTTCATGCATTTTGAATTTTTTCACCCTCAAAATAAGACCATCACAGTTCGATTTAGGTGAGTATTCCAGTTCCAACGTTCCATGTTTTACAAATAGGTGGAGCAGTCAAAATAAGTTTGAAAAAGTGTTTCAACCCTAAATACTCAAAAAGAGATATCAATTTATTCTTCCTAATAGTGTTCTATAGCCAAAGAGAAGACGTTCCCAACAAAACTTACAGGATTTCAAGCAGCCTAGAGGTTTGAGACATTTACCTGTTATACGACAGATACTGGATTCGAATCCCAGCGGTTTCCAATCTCAATATACAAATGTTCTCCCTCTCAAATCAAAGAATGCTACTTTTTTGGTTATGACAATGAGATCTTCATAAAAACACAGTTCGTCTTGAAAACTCATCGAAATAGATATAAAAACAAGAAGCACTGGTAGGGAGTCGCAAATAAAAAGTCCAAATTGCTACGTGAAAACATCAATGGAAAAACTTTTAATCGGGAGATTGGCAATAAATATGAAACTAATATATCAGAAAAGAATCAATCCCAGAATGTGCCATGGTTTATATACAAGATGTTCTGAAAGGGTATCGGGTATTTGTAAGTTCAATCAAACAAAAAATATTTGTGAGCAATAAAAAGTTCTTTTTTATTATTAACATATGAATTGGAGAATTATTTGGAAAAGATTTTGCTATCCAAATGATGACCGTTGCGTTGTTGGCACTCTTCTAAACGCTTGTTCGCAAAATGCGCGATGCGTCCCCGAGTACTGTTCCATCGTAATTGAAACTCCACAAAATGGCGGACGCCACGAACCCCTCCCCGCTCCTTTTAGACGCCAGGCTCTGAATATGTCCCTTTCTGGACACCTTGTATCAACCCGCACTGACGAGTCCATTGTGTGTGCTGGGGATAAAACGCATAGGTAAGGAAATAAACACAAATGAGGATATAATTCAACTTCATCTGACTTAGTAGTGAAAATACCACAATAGAAATGGAGTAGCTGAACAATTCAGAATCATGCTCTCAGAAACTAAAAAATGGTAGGCAGATTATTTTCTGGCTCCTTAGCCGTCATCAATACCGCATAACTCAATCATTTAATCTCCTCAAACTGTTTTATGAATACAGTCAAATCAAAATGTTTGAGTTCACTTTGTACTGAATGAGGCGATATTTCCAAACCGTATACATATAAATGTGTTAAGTGTATAACTATATTAATTTAAGCAAAACATTCTAATCGTCTTATACTGATCATGTTAAACAGTAGGTGACATGTCACTCGCTTCTTTATCGAAATCAGGGAGCCTGAAGCCACCAAACGTTTGTCTAACTTGAATAGATGTGTAATATATTAGTATTCAGGCCACATTCTCCAATATCACCTAGTGCAAATATGAGAAACACACACAAGATCTCCTATATTGCCGCAGATATTGACTTGAGTGCTCCGAAATCCTAATATTTCCTCGAAAGGCAGACAAAGACGTGGTACATCACGTTTTTCAGCAATTATATTGATCGCTATTTCGAAACTGAATGCTGAATCGTTAGTTATTTGTCCTATGGGAAATACAGGGAGATGACTCGCACTAGGGTCTTGATCTCAAACGTGCTTCAAGAAAATAACACTCTCAATGTATGGGGGAGAATATCACTTGTCGAAAGAAAACTACGTTTTAGTCGAAATCAAAACGAAAAGTAGAAAATGATGAATATAAAACTAAAAAGTTAGGATAACTTTTCCTAAAAAAAATTCGATCAATAACTAACGAAAAACAGATACTAGTTTGATCGCAAGGCCTTGTGAACCATATTTTGTGTATATCGAGAGTCTGACTGTATTCTCAAATCAATACTAGTATTTTTCGTTGATTTTAAGCCTATCCTGAAATTCATTATCAACTTTTCATTCCGATGCCCCTCAAATGTGTGTTCTTCAGAATGTAAACTATGTTTATTCTTCATTTAACAAATTAATGTGCTATCAATTTATATATTTCATTCTATATAAACTATAACTTTGAGTTGTTGATAGAAAAAAAATCATTTTCTCATCTAATAATCTAGAAGATGTCGAAAAGCCTAGTTTTAAAACACACACACACACACTGAGAATTATAATGAACTGAAAGTTATTCCCATTGTAACGAGGAAACCGACAGCAGTGAAGAACATAGGATAATAATGCAATATATTGGCCCCAAGAATGTATTTTACCTAAACGAAAACAAAATTGCCACTCGAAGAAGATTGGAGAAAAACTAACAGAATAATAAAATGGACAATAAAAAATTATTAATCAGTAAAAATCCTACAGTGTTAGAGCTCATCATTCATTAGTACCATGAATTCAAGTTGTTATGTAATTGTTATTACAAAATGGCGACGACACCGGGTCCAGATCGCTGATGGTTAAAAATGTTTCCAACGTTTGATTAGTAAACAAAGTTCGAATTAAAATTCAGAATGAAGTCCAGTTTGAATAATTACAAATATAGAGCGCTGCAGTTCTGATTGGAAGCAAAATGTCAGATCACCGACGGTCAAAAATGTTTCCAACGTTCGATTAGTAAACAAAGGAATTAATTTTCCAGTTGAAGAGGCCCAGAATGTAGTCCAAAAATAAATCATACACGAAAAAACAACATATAAATAATTACAAATATATCATAAGCGCTGCATTTCTGATTGGAAGCTGCAAAATGGCGAGGACACCGGGTTCAGATCACTGATGGTTCAAAAATGTTTGCAACGTTCGATTAGTAAACAAAGTTCGAATTGAATACCAGTTTGAAGAGGTCCGGAATGTAGTCCAATGAAGCCGGTTGAAACAATAAATTATACACGAAAATACAACATATAGATAATCATGAGCGCTGCATTTCTGCTTGAATGCTACAAAATGGCGAGGACACCGGGTTCGAACCACTGATGGTTCGAAATATTATATTGCATCCGACGTTTGATAAGTAATCAAAGTTCGAATTGAATTCTAGTTTAAAGAGGCTCAGAATCGAGTCGAATAGAGCTGGTTACAAATAAAATTGAAAAGGAGAAGCAATCATAAAAAAATTTTAAAGGAAGACTTACATCAAAAAGCCTATAAAATTCAAAATGCTGCAGCGATTCAACAACCTTAACAATATACTGTTTAGTGACGAAGAAAATTTTCATCTGAATGATCATGTTAATAAGACGAATTGTCGGTACTGGGCACTGCATAGCCCAAAGGTCGTGGTTTGGGCTGCTTGGTCAGCTAAAGGCATAATTGATCCTTATTCTCATTAAGCTCAACGAAGCCGAGCAATTAGTATAAATAGTGACCGTTATTGCGATATATTGCGAAATTTTTTGGTCCCAGAGTTTTTTATTGCTCACAAATATATTTGTTTTATTGAACATACAAATATCTGATACCCTATCATCGGCATTGATCAACATAAAAGAAACTCAATTTGGTGCTGTCGTTTGAACTCAATACCATCAGATAATTTCCAAAGATTAATTTCTACTCATAAAGATTCTGCACTTTTACAATGAAATCATCCGTTTATTCAATGGAAATATAATTACTTTGCTAGGTTTTCACTTAGTCAATCAATTTTAATCATGAGTGTCTTGAAGAATATAATACATACAAATATCCAAATGTAACATATTTCAAAAACAAGTTTCGAATTCTGACGGAAATCAAGAAAATTCCTTTCTGATCATGATGTTCTTTCTCGACTCGCTCTTTCTAACTCAGACCTTCTGCAATCTGTTAACTGGTTTGGTAATGTCATAAGACTTTCAGATTATCTCATATAGTTTCACTCCATCGAAAGATTATATCAATTCAAAGCAAACCAAGTCTCCGTAATATTCTTCACGTATAGCTGGAGTTCGGAAATTTATTACGATTGAAGAGAATCATAGGAAGATAGAGCATCCACCTTACGCCGGCAAAAATAACATTTAAAATAACAGTACGCCACTGCCTGCGGACGAGCGCGCAGCTATAGCGTTCTTTCTGGAATCGATATTTAGGTGGAATACTGTCTGATTGGTAGGCAGCAGGATTTTGCGCTCCTCTAGCCTTTTTGCCATCTGCCATCCAGTCCCATAAGTAAACCCGAGAGGGTGGCTCTTCAGAGACCACGAGTATAGCACCATGTACGGTAGGGTGTGTGTCATTTTCGGATCAAGTTCAACGGGGATGATATTTGCAGTATGAATCGCGATGTTCGACATGTTCAAAATGTGCCAGTGTATTACCCTACCAGTGATAAATCCTAAAGGGACTGTGGCCACCGTTTCAGTCTCTTCCAAAGCGATGGACTTGAGTTGTAGAGCCAGATCTCGATGATCTTTCAAGAATACCCCAGTGCCATACAAGGAATGAAGATGTGGAGATCCCTGCTGGCTAGGCATTTTACTCTAGTGATTATTTCGTCTCTTATTGTCATAGGTAAATGAGTAGGCACACCCACCATGCTGAGGCATGTAAACACTGCCCCTCCCCTCTCTAACAAAGACTATGTCTCGTCTTCAAGATGATAGTCAACATTCCCAGCTACTCCGAGCTCTTCTATACGTTACATCATGATTAAGTCCTAAAAACAATCTGTTCAAACACTCAAAATACATTTGTTATTGCTGACTAGTATTTGCTACTTCAAATTCTTGATTTTTGCTTCGTCGACCCCTTTCATATAAGTAATCTAATTTCGTCAGTCTATTGAAATCAATTTTTTTACGATATTCTTTACTGGTTCGACAAAAAACTTTCATTTCGTTCAATCTTTTTTATTAATATGTGATTCAGTTCGTAACCTGGGGCATTGTATCTTCAGAACACCCATTTCTTAGTGGACAGCGTTGCCTTCTTCACGTCTTTTTCGGGGATTTCGAGAAATAGCTTTCCTACAAACAGAAGATTTGTTATAGTTATAAATGATTCGATCTTATAATTTCTGGGTTCATCAAGTATGATTCTTCTGAAGGATAATATCTTGTTTTATCAGCAAGGGTCTTCAAGATTCAGATCCAGCACCCCTTCATTTCAATCTTTATATATGTTTCATCCAAACAAGTTCATTTGAGGAATTTCCATATGCTGCTAATATTCCACTTACACTCTGTTCTACATACGTGTTGCCAGTCAATAATCTGCCGGTAGATTTGAAGTTATTTTTATTGAATTTGATTTTGTGCCTCAAAAATTCGAGTATCTTGTTAGGGAAATGTCAATCACAGTAATGGGGTTTTTGAATAAAACTCATTAACATCTTCAAAAGAAACTGATTTAATCGACAGTTTGCAAGGAAATGCTCTTGATTCAAGATGAACGTGGCAAAAAATAAATCAAATATTAATTGAATAGTTCAAATTTTTATTCGTGTTTCACATACTCAGTAGAAATAATTGTTTCACATATTTTTGGCTTCTTCCTACAAACTGAAACAAAAAATATGAGGCCTTATAAGATGTAGGGGGTCAAAGTTTCAGTTACTGTTATAAAATGTTTCAAGAAAGGTTGGGGAGTGTGATTTTTATATCTGGTTACTCTGTGAAATATATTTTTATCTGTTGATTTCCATTGCTTTCAAAAAACTCTGACATATGTTTTCATTTTCCATCTGCACACACGATTATGTTTCGCATAAAATGTGGTCTATTTATTAGGGAACTATTGGAAATTGTACTCAACCTATTTTTCGGTTTTACTTCCTGTCTTTCTCACATATAGGGTGTTGCACCTCAGACGAACCCATTGTAATAAGAAAAATTACCCTGAACACCCCAGACGAAACCTATAGAAGTGAATAACAGGGCTGACATGTTCATCAAAAGAAATAAAACAAAAATATATATCAATAGACGATAGATATTAGTAGGGGTTGAGAAAGGGAGTAATATAATTGTTAACTTGGTGAATTAAATTAAGACATTCCACGTTGAAAAAAATGTATCACACATCCATTTGCAAATTTGAGATGACCTATTTGGTCTAGATTTCTTGATGATACAAAAATTACAACTATTTTGCCGATAAAATTCCTATTTTGTATTTTTAGCAGAGGTTAATTAAATTTCAATAAAAAACCTGATACTCTTTAGTTTCAAGGAGTCGGTGTCCCTTTCTTATAATAAACAAAAGAACAATTGAAAGCAAAAAAGATATGAATGACAGGTGAAGAGGTCATTTCTTAGGCAATGCAGAGCTTGTCTTAAAATACAACACTTTTCTTATCAAGAAAAATGACGAAAGTTGCTCAATTTTGAAATCTAGACTGAATCTTTTGAAAAAACAACTGGAAATTTGTTGAATCAAAACTCGTCAAAATTTGATGTATCTTACTTAGTTAACAATGATTCGATGTTGCTAATTTGGGAAAAAAATTACTATGAAATTGTGATCATGATATTTTGAATGCGACTGAAGATGTCAAATTAAATTTTTTTTTAAATTTTTATTACCACTTCAATAATAATTCTATACAGGATGTCCAGGAAAAAATTTACCTGTCCCTAAGAACTCAAACGCAGAAGTTAACTTCTGTTTTTGGGGAGATAAATTTCATGAGTTATTTGAGTGAAATTTTTTTGAATAGGGATAAGTTTGAGTTTTATTAATGTTTGGTCCAGAGCCCACTTAAAATATTCAAAATCAATTCATTATTCAAAACTATGAACTGTGCAAACTCAAGAAACTGAGTGTTTTGAAAAATCAAAGAATGATGTTGAAGTTCTGCATTAGACAAAATAGTTCCAATGATGCCAGTACGTTTATATTTAAATTTTAACCCACCAATTCTCAAAAATTCCATCGTCCTTTATGCTTCAAATATGATTTACGCCTGGATTATTTAAGCTCTGTTTCTTTTCAGGAGAAGGTTCTGAGGATGAAGAAAGATTGGTTCGTGATCTCTTCAGGGGATATAATAAGTTAATACGTCCTGTTCAAAATATGACAGAGAAAGTAGACGTCAGATTTGGATTGGCATTCGTTCAACTGATCAATGTGGTAAGTTTTCGAGTCAATTGAAAGAAAAAGTTTTCTACAGATTTTTTTTCTTTCAGAACGAAAAGAACCAAATCATGAAGTCCAACGTGTGGCTGAGGCTGGTAAGTTAAACTGTTTTCTTAGTACGAAGGTCTCTATAAAAAAAAATAAAATGGTAAAAAGTAAATGTTTTACCAACATTTATCTTTATTCGTCAATATAATCTCAGAGCGATACAATCATTCTAACGATTGTCTAGCTTTTCGATAACACTGGTGAAGAAGGGTTCATCGAGACCTTCAGATTATGGTTCGTTTAGAGCAATCACTTCCTTATCTGAGCCAAATATTTATCTCGGCGTTCTGCGAAGTGCAAGTAGTCCCTCCGGGCCAGATCTATAGAATGACCAATTTTGCTGTTTTTATTGACTTGATTACATTGAACTGTCTTGATGAAAAACTGAGTTTTTCTTCTTCGAATGAAATGTTTGTAACGTTGTACGAAAAAGATTAATTTAATTTAAGAAGATTTATGTACAAGCTAGGGTACCACCGCACACGACGTCCCCTATAAAACAAAGCAGGGCGAGAGAGTAACACCTAAGCATATACATTTTACACCACCTGACAAATTGAAAAACAGTTTTTATCAACTTGTCACGCGAAGCAGTATTTTAGGGAAAGAGCACATCTTTCTTCTCCCAATGATGCCATTTCTGGGCAATTTCAGCTTTCAGATAATAGTTACTGTTGATTTTTCCATATTCCAAGTAATCAATGAAAAAATTCCTTGCGCCTCCCAAAATACAGCTTTATTATCATTCATTCTTAATTGATTCGTGTTGGTCAAATTAATTAATCTATAAGTTTCATATTCTCATTATATGAGCTTTATTTGATGAAATAGATAGCTAAAACTATAAACTGTTTAAACAAATGTTAGAAGAAATTTAAAAGATTGTTTCAAAATGTTATTTTGTTATTTGATAAAAAAATTCTTTGAGTTGTAATTCATTTACAAAGAAAATTTTAAAATATAATTAGTATATTTATAGTGCCCTGAGGAAGACTTCAGATTGAAGTCGAAACTAGTACGCCTTGTTTGAAGAATTGGTTTTATTTCTACCCTATATTTATTACCTGTCAAAAATAAGCAAATATTATTTTTCAATATTTTCTGGAATCACTGCACCATCGGTGTTGGATAGTTTAAGTTTCATATTTCCTTTTTTCTGACACTCATATAAATTGCATGAGTATTTAAGCTGATTAGAGTAGAAGCAAAATCAGATTGAATTTTAAAATTCTATTCAAATCCCTCTCATTCACAAATTTTAAACTATTTCTTCTGCACAATTTTAAATGCCCGAACGGCCAACAAAAAGGTCCATTTTTAGCTAATTTGAAAATGGGGCTGGGGTATGAAGAAAAATGATTCTCATGGTAAATTCATGGTTGTGGGGGTGCCACCCAAATAAGTAATTGATAATTTTCGACAGCCAGTTCCCAACCAACAATTCTGTGTTTTGTTTGCATCCCTACTACGTCCATTCTTTATTAGTCATCCGGGAAGCCCTGTAAATTCGACACATTCAGTTTGAATAATTAAAATTAAGGTTTGATTTAACCAATTAAATTACCCAAAATTGCAAATCACTCTCTTTTGACGTACAGAATTCATTTCCTAGTATTCCACCAATGGAAAAACATTTCAAAACATCATTGATTAAGAATAATACTGATCCCTTTAAAATGAATGATATTCTCATTTGCGTAGAAATATGCTTGTAGCAAAGTTACTTCCAATTCGATAGAAAAATCTACATGTCTGAGAAAGGCTTATATATATTTATATTCTTCTGAACTTTTGGCTGACAATATTTAGTTAGCAAACAATAAAGCATATAGATCAGGGGTTAGTGACGGGGTGTCATACAATTCGGCGTATGACATAAAAGCCTAGGGAAAAAACCCCAGTAAAAAAAAACCCTGGCTCCCCGTCTAAGTGTGAAAATACAAAAATAAGCTGAAATATATTTCAGGGACTTTTTTCTTCTATTGATGTAGACAGAGACTTTTTCAAGGTGCTCACATCGAATCTTGAAATAAAATAACAAAAGCAGAAAAAATTCGTTTGAAATTTATAACCCATTCCAAGAAAGAGTTGGAAACATCATGAATAGCCCTAAAACCATCTTGAAATTTATATATGGGACAACTATTGATGAGATGAGGTATTGTTTCTTCTGCTTCTCCACATTGACAAATTGCGCTAGGAACTGAGTTCCATTTAAATAGCATGCCATTGGTACGACCATGACCTGTTCTCAAACGATTAAGAACTGTCCAAATTTTTCTTGGAAGATCAAAACCAGGAACTTTTTCAGAAGGATCAGAAACGAGATACTTATTGAACATTTCGTAAGAGTTCCTCTCAGTCTTCCATAATTCTTTATCACTTATGTTCATATTGAAGAACGTATTATGCCATAATGGTTTACGTGACTTCAATCTGGGAATTCTATTTTGTGGAAAATATGAAATAATTGGGAATAAATTGGGAAAAGAATGATATTTATTCCAAGAATTCAGAGCTGCAGTCTGTCTGCGAATATGGGGAGGGACAATATTAGACAATACTGGTAACCAATGAACCGGTGAAGATCTTATGGTGCCAGTAATTATTCTCATGGATGTATTCAATTGTGCATCAATTTTTTGTGTATGTGCACTATTAAACCAAACAGAGCAACAATACTCAGCTGCAGAAAAGACTATGGCTAGAGATGCTGTGCGGAGAGTGGAAGCATCAGCACCCCAAGACGATCCAGCTAATTTCTGAACAATATTATTCCTAGTTTTCAGTTTTAGGCTCAGATCATTTAAATGAGCCTTGTAATTGAGAGATGAATCTAATTTAACTCCTAAGTATTTTGGATAGAAATTATGTTCGATAGGAGAATCATTGAAAGTTTCAGCTAATTTTCTATATTTTTCATGATTATTCAGATGGAAACAAGATACCTCTGTTTTGTTGGGATTTGGACATAAATGCCACTCAATAAAATAATTTTTTTAAATTTCCAAATCAGATGACAGTATGTTTTCCAGAGTATGGAAATCCGAATTGAAAAGTAAAGGAGCTAAAACTGATCCTTGAGGGAGACCGTTTTTCAATGTTTTGAAGTTGCTACTCTTATTGTCAATCAAAACACGGAACCTTCTATCAGATAACATATTTTCTAATAATCGTACCATTTTCCCACACTTCAGATGGGTATAGAGTTTGAAAATTAATCCATCTCTCCACACAGTGTCATATGCCGAAGATAAATCGATGAAAGCAGCTCCTGTTTTCAATCTATCATTGAAGCCTGATTCTATGAAAGTTGTAAGGCTGAGAACCTGATCCGAACAATTTCTATTTTTCCTAAAGCCTCCCTGGAAATTTTGTAGAGCATTTTCTATAGAAGATTCAATTATAAAAAGGATTAGCCTTTCTAATATCTTGAAAGGAACACTCAATAAACTGATGGGTCGATAACTACTAGGATCACAAGGATTTTTTCCTCGTTTCAAAATACCTATTACTTTAGCCTTACGAAATTCGGAAGAAAAGTTTCCCGAATTCAGAATATTGTTATAGAAAGACAATAACCAAGACAAGGCCTTTCTTCCTAAATGTTTGATGAATTCTGGATGAATTCCGTCAAAACCTGCTGCCTTTCGAGATTTGGTAGATTTGATTGCAGCCCTCAACTCATCAATATTGAATGGATGTGACACATGTTCTAAAGTAGGAGCTGATCTCCTGAATATCTGTAATTTTTTCTTCACATTCCTCATTTTAGATTGGTATAAATTGACTGATTCAGATACATTAACTAGGCGGCGTGCGATTAAATTTGGATCAATTTTTGATGATGAGGAGGTAAGAGGAGTAGCTTCACCTAATTTTCTCAATATATCCCATGAACTCCTACTCAGATGTGTAAAATTCATTTTCGATACAACACTATCCCATTCTCTTTTCAGCTTGTATTGATAGAATTCATAAGCCTTTCACATTTATCAACGGATGGTGATTTTTGATAGTCCTTGTACAGATTATCGGTTTCTTTCGACTAACCTGGGATATAATCTTTCCGGAAACCTCTTGGAACGAACTTTTTGCTGCGGCTTCCACAACACCTAAGAATCTGTGATAGTTATCATGAGTGGGTTTAATCCATCTAATATCACTGTCTACCTTCTTAGCAAATTCGATCCAATTCGCTTTCTTGATTTTTCCAACGAGGTCTTCTTGAACATTCTGAATATTGAATTAAACTTCTTGAAGTCAACAGTATAGGCCTATGTTGGCTATGAGGAAAAACTCCTAAAATTTGACGCTTTACAGGAAGCAGTTTGCAAGTATTGTCACAAGACACTAGGCAGAGATCAGGATTGTAGCCTCTATTCCATCGAGAAGAATGAAAAGAAGGTACATCTTTTCCATCAAAAATTAAATAGAAATTATTATCTTCCATCCAGTCAGCTAAAGCTATTCCACTTCTATCATTATTATTATAACCCCACATTACGTGGTGAGAATTAAAATCACCGCAATAAATTGAAGGATGAGGAAGATTTCCAAATTTCTTGGCCAAATAGTATTTGGAGGTTTATAAATATTAACGATAGAAATATTACAAAATTTGAAAGAGATAAAGAAAACACCCTCAAATTCTCCTTTTTGGATTAACTCGATATTGTGAATCAAGGATTTTTTAACATAACAAGCTAAACCGTAAATTTTACTAAGGAGATAATCAATGAATACATAACCCTTTATGGTTCCTCTTTGACGAAAATTTTTTTCAGTATCCGCATGTGTCTCTTGAAGAAGAATAATCTCAGCACCATAGTCCTTTGCTAATTTAGAAATATAATATAATGAGAAAGGATTGATGATGGGTAATCCCCTTTCATCGGAAATGTTTATGGATTATTTAGAAACCCAAATTCATTCGAATATCTTAATGAAATATATATATAACAATGAAAAAATTGTATCCAACAAACAAAAGAAAATGGCGTTAAATCTAGTCTATCCAATTCTTAAAGAGGTAGATAAACGAGATTATATGTCATTATCTCATGTCAATGGATTTTCAGAAAATATAGCTGAATACTTCAAAAATAAATTCAAAAAAATTACATCGTTCAAAACATTTATTAAACAGAGTACCTTTATCAAAAACAATAAAGTAAAACAGAAAAGGGCCATAAATCTGGTGTCTTTAAACTATCATGTACAGATTGCCCTGGAGTTTGAATAGATCAAACCGGACGAACATTCAAGAAAAGGATCCAAGAACACCAGAAGATTATGCAAATCACCTCGAGGAATTTGGGCATAATTTCAATAACAACTACGAAATACATCATATCGAATCAAAAGTTCAAAATTGACCCTCTTACTCATATAAGCTCTTGAATTCAACTGATACCATATCCGAAATATTCTTTTGAATGAAGTAATAGATGTGGATTCGTCAACTTTATTGAATCTTTTCCGAAAACAGTAAATTTGTAGTTCGGCTGTAAAATAATTTTACAACATTCATTTACCCATTTTTTTATGAAGTGAGCGTTAAGATACAAATGTCTCGATAGGGAACATTTGTTGTGAAAGAGCCTTTATTTTTTTTTGTTTGCTATGATATCTCTGCAAAATCGACTGCAAAACCATATCGATTTGGCAAGAAGGCAATGCTGTGTGATTGGTTGCACAAAATCACAAAATTCTGTCAGTTAAAATGACAACAACCTGAAGATGCCATATTATGGCGAAACAGCTTTGCTTGTAAAGATATTAAAAGTGTCTCCTTTCAAGTAATGACATTGAGTTATCTTATGTTTCAAATCAATAACCATTCCTAACGATATCTTTACCAAATTTATTGTTTTGTTAATTCCGAGATGACTATAATCTATCCATTCTTTTGAAAAATTTAGCACTCCTGCAAAGCAGATTCAAAATCCAGGAAAGTACCTCATGACTCACTTTCATTATTCAACAAAAGGTTAATGGGGATAACACAGGTTGCAACAAAAATCCTTCAAAAATAAATAAGAATTTGGTAAACGTGAAACAAAAATTTACCTGCCTCAGGATTTCGTTGCCAAATATTTTTTTTCTGAGTAAATGAATTTGATCCTTAATTTTGACGTGCACTGTATATATAAAGAATTATTAGTGATGTCATATGTATGAAGTTACAAACGAATCATCATTGATAAGAAAAATTAGTTGGCTCACCTTGTTTTTCCAAAACAAATTCATTCTGGAAACGGTAGAAGATATCTACCGAATTCTTGGTAAAGAGAACACAATACCTTAGTTTTAACTACAAAATGGGGAATACTCCTGGTTCAATTATACGTTATTATATACAGAATGTTTGGAAGAGAGACATTTATAAGAAGATCAAGTGGATCCTTCTGGATATTTTGAACAATATTCAGTACACTACAAAGTTTTACAGTCTTTGATATTTGGCAATAGATTATCCATATTTTGCTAAATCATAATCTTTTGTGGCAATTGCTTTAATTTCAAATTTTTCATAATTTCTAAACTTTAATTGGGTAATCAAATGTTTTTGTAACATATGAATAATAAAATAGGTCAATGGAACTGAAAAATTCCTAATTTTACACTGATTTTGAAACTTTGCAAGATTATCTATTATTTCAAAACGAAGTGCGTTCAGGGTTTCAATTAATTTAAAGAACTTTGTAGTTTAAAATTTTTCTTGATATGAAACAAGTGTTATTTCCTCACCATAACATGTCGCACATTATGAAATTGTATTAATTACAGAAGATTATGAGTGAATGTATTTTTTTGGCATTTATGATGGTCAGCCAGTTAGATCGCTTGACCAGGTTCTTTTTAAATTTCCGTGAGTCGATTGGATCTTCTGTCAGTTGGTTGGCTCTCTGGGAAACCTTGTTGGTGGTCTGGTACTAGTTGGTGCATATCGATGTCATCTTTCAGCCTTTTGAGAAGCAGATTCTCACAGAGATCACCCAGAATTGGTAGAACAATTCATATTCCTTTATCGACATTATATTTTAGGTATCATTGTAAGTTCAGCAAACTTTCGTAGATGGGGAAATAGGAGTAGGACAGTTTTCCTGGGTAGTGTCCAGGAGCCTTCTTGTCTTTCAGTCTTCTTATCTCATTGGCTACTCCTTTTGCTGTAAAAGTAATTGGTGAGGAAATCTGACAAGGAACATCCAAAATAGTTTCTACTTCTGAATCACTGATAGCAAGATAAGACTCATTTGGTGTGAAAACATATGCAAGATGTATGGCAAATGTTGCATTTATCTTCATCTCAGACAACCCACTCCCCATCATTCATTTTAATGGGAGATTTTCTCAAATTGGGCCTTCTGAATTTCTTCGTAGCTTTCAAGATGCTGTGCTCATTTTTGTCGTTGATATTCTCTATATAGTGTTAGAATTGAGATTTTTTATATTGTTGCAGATTTTCACGTAGTTGATTTGGTATTCCGTGATCTTTGCAAAATATATAACGTAATTTTTTCCCAACAACGGCGAAATCATGAAAAATAAATGAAATATGGTTGAATAATGCTTACATTAATAAATTATACTGATAAATCATCAGTTTATCCCACTTTATGAGCATCTACCATTTAGAATAGCAACTCTCAATGTATCAATAAAGGGTATCGAGTATTTCCATGGAGGTAATCTTGGATGTACCTACTCAGGTGGAGGCTAGAATTCACTGTATATAAAAGACCGCATCCTTCAGTTCTTGAACCAATTGAATTTTATAGGCTTTTTGATATAAGTCTTCCTTTAAAATCGAATGTAAAGACGATTTTTTTATGTTCAACGCTTGGCTTCGCTTTCGGATGGACAAAGACGGATTTTGACGAACCGACGCCTAAACTTCTTCAATTATTTTTTCATCGCAAACTGAACGGGGACGACCAGAGTTTCGAATTTTAACTCTGGGCCTTCTCTGGTATTCTAGAACATCCTGATCCATTTCCTAATGCTATCGTCACTTGACGGGTGGCGTGTACGATATTCCGCACGATAGAGACGTTGAGCAGTCACTATTGAACCACCATTACGATAATAAGCACGTATGCAAAATGCGCGATGCGTCCCCGAGTACTGTTCCATCGTGAATGAAACTCCGATACCTCTTCTGGATGCCTTGTATAGATTTAAATTGAAAGCAAACTAATCTTTGTATTCTTTCCGATAATCTTATAATGATTGTATCACTGATTGGTTTTATTGCTTTTTATTTTCTGATTTTCATGTATGTACATATTTTAAGGGATGAATAAATTATTATTATTATATTGAAATATTATTTGCAGGTATGGACTGATTACCAGTTGCAGTGGGATGAGGCTGATTACGGAGGAATTGCAGTCTTGAGGTTACCTCCCGACAAGGTTTGGAAACCTGATATAGTACTCTTCAATAAGTAAGTAAAAATAATTTATAAAGTGAAAAGTGCACTCATGCAGGGAAACCGTCCATTATAAAAAATATCCTTTATACATCACGAGGACAGTCTTCCACATAAAACTCTCCAAATATTTTCAAAATCTTCAGGAATTTGATTTTTTCACTCATTTCAGTGCTGATGGAAACTACGAAGTTAGATATAAATCGAATGTCCTTATATATCCTAATGGTGAGGTGCTATGGGTTCCTCCAGCTATTTATCAGGTGAGTGATTATCATATTTAGTGCTTCCGCCCTGCATTTATTATAAACTAATATTTGTATATTGTTTTGAGATAATTTTGTAATAAAGTCTTAACAAACTCATTCAAACGGTAAAGCTGTAAAAAATTGTAACAACCCAACTAACAAATTTTAGTTTTATATTAGTTGTAACAACGTTAATATACACTGATCAACAATTGCTAGGGATAACTTATGAACTTCTCTTCATATGTATTTTTTCAAGTTATCTCGTGAATATCTGTACATTATATGTTCTCTAAGGAAAAATTATGATGTTTTGAGTTGATTATATCAAATTTTTCCTCACTTCATCGGCTCTTGATCACAAAATCGATTATTATCTGTTGGCTGTTACAGGTGGAGTGAAAAGCAATGTGCTATTTGTTAATAAATCTGTTTGTTTCTCTCGTTCAAACACATAAGGTGACAATAATTGAGGAAACAAGAAAAATATAAGCTTATCAGTCATGCCGAGAAGACGTTTAGCTCCTGTGCAACTGGACCAAATCATACGGTGGATACAGGAAGGTTTGTCCCAGCGAGAAGTGTCCCGGCGGTTGAATGTTTCGCAAAGTGTCGTGAGTCGGGCTTGGAATAGGTTCATCCAAAACGACTCAGTAGCTTATGTTTATGGGGAGGTCGGCAGCGCAGTACAACAGCTGCCCAAGATCGTCTTTTGAGCCTTAATGCTAGAAGGAATCCCACTTACCCGACGTCGCGGCTCAATAGATCACTGAGAGTTGCAACAGGAGTTCTAATTTCGAACCAGACTGTAAGACGACGACTACATGTTCGTGGTTTGAGAGCACGTAGGAGGGTACAACATCCCCGTTTGAATAGGGAACACCGGGTTCATCGACGGCAATGGGCTGAGGAGCACCGCAGTTGGGCAGTTGAAGATTGGAGCCGATGTTTATTTACAGATGATTCTAGATTTCGTTTGGTCAACTCCGATGGACGTATTCTTGCTTGGAGGGAAAGAGGTCGAAGGTATGCAGAACAGTTTATGGTACCTACAACAGCTTTTGGCGGAAGTTCTATATGTGTATGGGGAGGCATTTGTTTGAACCAACGCACAGAGTTGGTTGTTCTGCAGAACACCACAATGACCAGCCAGAGATATCACGATAGGATTATTGAACCCATAATTGTTCCGTTTGCGGCTACCTTAGGCGACAATTTCTTTTTAATTGACGATAATGCCCGTCCACACCGTAGTCGTCTGGTTAATGGAGCGCTAGAAACTCATGCTATTGATAGGATGGGCTGGCCAGATCGCTCTTCAGACATGAATTGCATCGAACATGTCTGGTCTGAGATGTCTCGACAATTGTCAACCTTAGAACAACCGATCAATAACCTGGAGGACCTTTCTAACGCTTTACGGTATATTTGGACGAATTTGCCCCAAAATTTTATAAATCGTTTGATTGAAAGTATGCCTCGTAGGGTAGAATGCTTGAGACGAGCTCGTGGGGGACCAACTAGGTACTAGCTTAACCGAAACTTCAGCCTTCTTGTGGTTTCATCATAAAATGTTTATGTTATTCAAACACAGAATTTTGAGTGTTCCTAATAAAGTCTTTTTTTTTCTCCAACTTTCCATTTTTTCATTTTTTCCTCAAGTGAACCATATTATCAACTGAAAATACTCTGATATCTGACTAAATTTATAATCTTGGAACGAATATTTCAGAAATAAATTTAGAAAAAGTAAGTGATCCCTATCAATTGTTGAGCAGTGTAGAATAATATAATTGTGGGAGCCTTAGCTTATTTAATTTAAAATAAGTTTAAACCAATGAACTCATTCCTATAATTACTAAATTAAAATATACCATATGACGTTTTAGTGGACTGTATAATGCGAGAAAAGATAATTGAATGACAAATATACTCACTTGTAATATCTGGAGCTATTTCTTGTGGGTCTCTGATGCTCTTACACTCTTTCTTAGGTGAGGTGGGAAGGTTTTAAAGGAATGTAAGGATGAAAGATGTTGAGATGTACCCACCGAAGCCAATAATGGAGAATGGATCTTGTCTCCAGAACTTTCCTTGTTATTCCAAAAATGCGTTGTGATGCTACACTACAGTGATCTCACAAAACTAGTGAACTATTTTGATTTTAGTCTTATGCGGAATATTCTAATTATGCGGAACTAAACGACATGTATTTAACAAGACGATGAGTGATTTTTACCCACTATAAACTACGAAAAATTCGGGTTTATTCTATCAAGAATTTCGACTGACCTGATAAATTACTACTGAAAAATGACACATGCGTGAAAGTCGCATATAATCAACATTTATTCTCTCTCTATTCAATCTTTAATAAAAAGAAGACAAAATCATCTGCGTGACACCAACAATAATAAAACATCTAAAGTCCGATAAGAAAGCTATTGGTCTTTATTTTGGTCTTTCTAGCGGTCATTACTGGTCATTGCTGTTCAGCCCTTGATCATACCTTCGATGACCAAAACGAATGACCATAGATTATCGCTTGAATGCACGTTACCGAGGTTTTGGTCATCCGTGTTCGTATTACTTTGCGTTTAAATTTAGAGATTACCCCAATTGCGAAACAGCTTACTGAAAAGGATTACCTGCTTCGAAAAGATAGAATTAAGAAATGGGTGAAAGTTTACCGTCTATTTCTATTAATTTGCTGAACAATATCACTGAATTTCTAGGGCAATCAGAGTTCTAGTAAAGTCTAAATTTATATAATATGAATATTCAATATTCTCGATAATACCGAATTCTATTAACTTTGTAAAATCACTTGATTCTATCCAAAAACTTGCAAAATTTTCATTCATTAAATGCACTCTGAAAGTTTCTGATCACTTGCTTATTCCGTTCGACAGTTACTTTGCTCACGGGCAGAATCTATTTTGAGTATGGATTTTTATCCCCACCCCAACAAAGGGCTAATTCATGAAGTCACGGATTATGACCAAAGCCGTTTGAATGCGGTCCGTCATGACCAACAATGATCAGAGATGACCGGTCATCTGCGGTCACCCTTGGTCTTTCGCTTGAAATTGATTATAATTTGAAAGGTCTTAACATAACCTTTAACATAAAACGACGCTATGCATGATCAGTTTGGATGTTGCGTTCAACAGTTATAGACGTGTAAACATGGAGTTCACTAACGCCGATATTCGCGCTATTTTGAAGTTTTCCTGCGTTAAGGGCAAATCCGCTGGAGAAACGTTCCGTGAGATTAATGGTGTTTTGGGGGATGGTACTCTATCAGTTCGAACCACGGAGGAATGGTTTCGACAATTCAGAGCCGGTGAAAACGACACCATGTATAAGCCAGCCGGCTGAAGACCTGTGACGATAAATACCGATCAAATTATGGAATACATCGAGTTAGACCGGCATGTGGCATCTCGTGACATCGCCCAGGAGATGGGAGTTAGTAACCAAAACATTTTAAACCATCTGCAGAAGTCTGGATACCAAAAAAGCTTGATGTTTGGGTGCCGTATGATTTGACGCAAAAAAACCTTCTGGACCGAATCAACGCCTGCGATATGCTACTGAAACGGAACGAACTCGGCCCATTCTTGAAGTGATGACCGGCGACGAAAAATGCGACCATATCAAGCGAAAACGGTCGTGGTCGAAGGCAGGTGAATCGTCCCAAACAGTGGCCAAGCCGGGATTGGCGGCCAGGAAGGTTTTGCTGTGTGTTTGGTGGGATTGGAAGGGAATCATCCACTATGTGCTGCTCCCATATGGCCAGAATTGGCCAACAGGAAGGGTGTAATGTTCCACCAGAACAACGCCAGACCACTCACTTCGTTGATGACTCGTCAGAAGCTACGGGAGCTCGGATGGGAGGTTTTATCGAATCCACCATATAGGTCGGACATGTCAAATACCCTTGGTAGTTTAAAGTTGAACTCAAAAGAGGCTTGTGCAAAGTGGCTGTCCGAGTTCTTTGCAAATAAGGAGGGGGGCTTCTACGAAGGAGGTATTATAAAGTTGCCAAATTTTGAGCTTTGGGATGAAATAACGAATACACGCTAGCATAAGTCAAATTTAGGGGTCAAATAAGGATGTTCAAATAATATAAGTAAGATATCACTACCCCTCATGCTGCAGCCCTTTACAGCTCTCATTTTCGAATAGGAAAAAGAGGTCGAGAAGCACCTTGTTGGAAAGGCAATTCAATTTCCTGCATGAGTGTATTTTTTTTTTCATCGCTTTATTAAAAATCCCGAAAGTTAATTTAAATTGAAATAATTACTGTTAGGGTAGCGGCTAGAGTGGTAGTGATATCGAATTCATTTTTAGCCTGATCCAAGCGTTTTTTCCATCTCAAAGATCCAATGTGTGTGTGAAAATTATTGATGGAATACTGAGTCACTCTTTATAATAATAAAGCGATGAAAAAAATATATTCCAATAGGAAATTGAATAGCCTTTCCAACAAGGTGGTGCTCGAATCCTTTTTCCTATTCATAAATGAGAGCTGTTAGATGTTGCGGCAAGAGAGGTAGTGATATCGTCTCCCTTTCAACAAATTTAGACCTTTCCGATTAGTTTTTCGTTATTCCATCCCAAAGCGCAAAATTCGGGGTGGAAAGTTATGAATGGCCCACCCTGGATGTAAGATAACTTAAAACATTTATATGTCATGTGATTTCTATAAAACAAGCTGAAATCTGAAGGTAACAGAACCGAACTTTGAATATTCAAATAACTGTGCAAGATTGAGGGAACCCATTTTTTACTTACTGCATCATTTGAATGGTAAATCAAAAAAAAAATTAGAAAAGCACTGTTCAACTAGAAAAAGCGGGCAAATAATGAATTTTCAACTTATGACATATGGTTATTTAATGCTTTTTGTTCGTTTAGATCATCTGTTGTACCTACTGTTGTAGCTACGTGTGTGACGGAATCCCGATGAAATTTATAAAAGATTGCGCAGAACAAATAGTGAAACCCCTAACTTTCCTAATAAATGCTTCCATAAAATATGGTGTTGTCCATACTAGAACTAACTATTTCAACTCAGCTTGTATCATACCTAGTACAAGAAAAAATTTTATTACCTTCACAACATGGACATGTCAAAGGAAAGTCCACACAGACAGCAATCTTTGAGTTTATCTCAGGAATATTTGACGCTCTGGAAGATTCAAATGTGACGGTTGGGGTGATGTTGGACCTATCGAAGACATTCAATACCCTGTCCCTTAATCTCATACTACAAAAATTACAAGCCTATGGAATCAAAGAAAAAGAACTGAAGTGGTTTAAATCGTACCTAACCAACCGTGGACAAAGAGACACAGAACTAGGAGTACCACAAGGAAGCATTTTAGGTCCTATCATATTTTTAAATGATCTATATACCATATTTGATGAGACAAGTATCAAAATGTTGAGTTATGCAGATGACACAAACTTCACAGTCATGGCCTAGACATTCCCAGAAACGTGTAAACTGGTAAAATTCAACCCTACTGCAAGCAGGCGAATGGTTTGAAGCAAATGGTTTAGGCATGAATGCTGAAAAAACAAATACAGTATACTATTCAAAACCGCTCATTCAGGTTTTCAAACACCAGCAAATATTCAACTTTGCAACTCCTTTCTGAGTCTGATTAGGTGTTATAATTTCCTGGGTCTCAAACTGGAGGAAACTCTTGATTGGAGTGAACACATCACCAACCTTTGTGCTCAATCGAGTTCTATTTGCTACTCACTTAGGGTACTCAGTAAATACCTGGACTCTGTGTCAAAGAAAACCATTTACTAAGCAGTATTGGAATCGAAGATGAGGTATGTTCTTTGGTACCTCACGCAAAAGAGAGCAATACGTATAATCTGGAAGATGAAGAGAATGGAGTCGTGTTGAGAATATTTACAAAAACTGATTTATTAAACGCCCCAGCTATACATATTCAGGAATGCTTGATTTTTACTTTTAAAAATATATATTACTTTGAAGAGAAAACACCAAGTAATTATAATACCTGAATATAGGTGCATTCGATATTATAACAAGATAGCACATAAATTGGGAAGAGAATGTACCCTACAACAATACAAGAAATTCATTCTCAAGCTGCTACTTAACATTGAACCATATATTGTAGAAGACTTCCTAGCCTACATGATACAATGAGAATAAAATTGTTTATGACCCTGTTTCATCTCCAGTTTTCACTGTATTACATGTATACACTTTACCTGAAATAAAGTATATTATTAATACTTCCTGCTTCATTCAGTTCACAGAACTCCTTTACAAAACAAAATGGCGATACCCGATACTGCAACACAGCAAATTTGATGACTTAAAGCACGTTAATACACTTTTTCCGTTCGTTGAGAATAAAATAATACCAGCTATGTTAGTTAAGTACATCCTTTAGAACCTATAAATCCTTGAAAGCATGAAACATCACAAGAGTCGCTCATTCGAAAACGTACTAATCCAGGAATGAAATTGGGCTATATCAATTTTTGTTCGCGAATTTCGTAAGGCCCAATCGAGTCCAATTATGTCGGGATAACTGAAGGACATGGTGCAGAATAATAATGAGTGGATGCAATACGAGATATTGGAAAACAGAACATCAGATCTCTATTACAGAAAGCCGAGAATTATAAGCCTTGCAAACGAGGTATTTTGATGAGTAATGTTGTATCTCCGTTTCCTCTTCCCATCTTCGTTCACTGCCCTCCTTCTTGAATCACTGCAATATCGCTGTTGGAGTAGTGAACATCGTTTCAGAACTATCCATCTGTTACCCTGGGCCATAACCTGATACTTATGGAGTATTATTTATCATTCAATTATATTTCAAAATAAGTTTTTTTCAAAAACAAAGCATCGCAAATATATAGTTGATGACTAGATATTGAAATCATGTTGGCGGCAGAAGAAACTGCACAAAAAATTCGAGAACCTGAAAAAGCCGAAGAGTACAGATGGAAAATCAGAACCTTGTTAGACAGGAATAACAAAACACCTATATATAAATAAAGCTGAACAGAGGGCATTAAAAGATCTTAACTCGGATTGTTCCATAAAGATATTTCCAGCAGACAAAGGAAACGCCACTGTAATTCTAGATGTTGGCTCTTATAATAAAAAAATCAATGAATTATTAGAAACAGGAAAATACAAAAAACTAAAAAAGGACCCTACCACCACAGTTGAAAACAAGATTTACAAAATCCTTTATAAATATCGAAATGAATTTCCAGATCAATTCATTAGATCAAGACTTACACCTCACTTCAGTAAACCACCACATTTATATGGTCTACCAAAAATACACAAAGCAAATATTCCTCTAAGACCAATTGTGAGTTCAAGAAATTCAGCATGCCACCAATTGGCTAAATTTCTGCTGAAAATTATATCACCATTAAAAAGTAATTCAACATCGATGATAAGAAACACGAAACACTTCATAGAAATAATGAAACATCAAGAAATCATGGAAGAAGACGTTATGGTCAGCTTCGACATTACCAGTTTGTTCACTAATATTCCAACAGATAAAACACTTATCATAGTTAGGAAAAAGCTTGAAGAAGATCAAACCCTTAGTGAAAGAACTACACTAAGCGTGAATGCAATTATGGAAATGCTTTCTATTTGTATTGAAACAACATATTTCCAATTTGAAGACATCTTTTATCAACAAGAATTTGGAATGGCCATGGGTTCACCACTATCACCAATTTTAGCTGATTTATATATGGAAATTTTCGAACAGAAGGCATTAGAAAAATATGCACTTAAACCCAAACTGTGGAAAAGATATGTAGATGATACTTTCATTATTTGGCAACATGGAAGAGACACTATAAATGAATTCCTTCAATATCTAAACAATCAAGAGGAATCAATTAAATTCACAATTGAAATCGCAAATATACTCTCTTTTAAATTGCCCGTGTTGGGTATTTTTAACTATTTGAAGTTTAATGTTGGTAGGACTGTCGAAAAAATTGAAGAAAGTGTGCCTTGAAATCATTTTGCCAGTGTCTCATGAAATCGCTCGTTTGATTTTAATGAATCAATCGGGCATGCAGCGCGTACCTGATGCAGGTAGCTGCAAACATGCTGTATCGTGCCAATTCCAATCCCACGTTCATAGGACGAATCATAACTGGTGACGAGACATGGATCTATGAATACGATACACAAACAAGTAAACAATCATCGGAATGGTCTCTAAAATATGAGTCGAAACCGAAAACACCTGGGAAAAGTCGAAAATCAAGACGTTGCTTAGTGTTTTTTTTCTATATCCGTGGTGAAGTTCATCATGAATTCCTTCTGCAAGATTCAATATTTTTTGCGTTTAATTTAAAATTTCTGATGATGGAATTTGGTGTGAAAAGATTATTTGGGCTGAATCCACCATCGATTAATGTTTTATATCCTACCAACGTTTCGATAAAAATATTCTTCAGTTTTCATTTATTGTCTACATAGATAGAACCTTGAAATCAAGAAAGCAGCATTCATCATCCCATAAGTGAACCATCAATAGTATTGCAGAAAGTTTCGAGGTCGATTCTTCGATCTAACTTGGCAACTTCAATAATACAATACGAATGATAATGATGGAAATTATGAGAACTTGAATAAAATAGTATATGCAAAAGACTAACTATGACCATCATCATGGTCACGGCCCTAAGGTATGTGAGTCATAACTATAAATATTGTATGAGCCTAGGAAATCGGAACACGGGTAAGGTCATGGAGTTCCAGCGTCGAAAAAAGTATATTCTCTCATGCCTTATAGCACATGAATGTAAAGGTGTCGTACCTTCGGTAATGGAACCGGCATTCGTGGCCTTGGATGCTAAGAAATCTCATACAACAATATGGGAATGTTCCACGATCCCAAGACCCCAAAATAGAAATATCACGTAAGACAAACATACAGATAAATAGATAGCAGTACGAAAACAGAGCATTCAATTCGAGCTGGTACAACAGACTTGAAGGCACTCAATAACTCAAGGTATCTATAAGGATAGTTTAATCATATCCCCAAGTAACAATATCATCTGATCCAGTCTAATACAGTTTATTTATTTTTTTTTATAATGTTTCAAACATGAGTGGCTTAATGTGTAGACTAAATAATTCTTTATCAACGAAGTTCGACCTATAAAAGGTAAATTCGTTATTAAAGTCTCAGAGAACAATAAAACTACAATAGATCATGCTGCAATAGTTTGGATATTGTTCCTAACGAATTCAAGTTAAACAACACATTCAAATAAATGGATATAACATTTGGTTTTCCTTTCACCAGAATATCTAAATAGTGCATAACTAAAACCTCATCAGATAATATCATCAACTTCTTCAGTTTAATTTATTTTTTATTTTATTACTGGACTTTAAAAGATCCTTTCGCCATAAAAACTACTCTAAAACGTTTGTTGTTATTATACTGACATCCAACAAACTTCAGAACGTGATGAGGAGAGGATTTCTCTCTTTCACAAGTTCTGAAATTAAATTGACATTGTCATAATCATGACATTGATCATAACAGTGTATGAATCATAGATTTTTTTAGAAATTTTGTGAGGAATTCCGAATTTTTCTGAATATTTCAATTTTAAAATCTAACTATGTCGAGTGATTATGACTGAATTTTTGAAGAATGCCAAATTTAACAGATGACGAGATATTGTTGATGATGGAGCACGTGTTGAATGATTGTTTGGGCTATTACAATCATCTATTGTGGATGTAATGTTTTCCGACGTTTCCATAGACATCTTCTATCTTTATCAAGGAGAAAAGTAAGAAACCTTTTGAAAATTATCAATTTTCAAAAAGTCAATTGACAGAAGTCATGAAAGAAAATGAACGATGTTATATACTCATCTGTGATATGATGATCTTTTTAAGTTAGATCGAACTATCGGCGTCCAAACTTCTGGCAGATCTATAGATGGAGCACTTATGGAATCTGGTGTTATTTTCATAAATGCTGCTTCTTTGATTTTTCTTCTTGCAAGTTTTTCTTCTTTGGATATTATTGATGCTTCATCCCATTTTATACGATGATTCTCATCTACAGCATGTTGGACCAACCTAGATTTGTCGCTGTCTAGTACTCGTAGAAGCTTCTGATGTTCTTTTATTCGTACATTCCAATTTGAAGACATCTTTTATCAACAAGAATTTGGAATGGCCATGGGCTCACCACTATCACCAATTTTAGCTGATTTATATATGGAAATTTTCGAACAGAAGGCATTAGAAAAATATGCACTTAAACCCAAACTGTGGAAAAGATATGTAGATGATACTTTCATTATTTGGCAACATGGAAGAGACACTATAGATGAATTCCTTCAATATCTAAACAATCAAGAGGAATCAATTAAATTCACAATTGAAATCGAGAAAGACAGACAACTTCCATTCTTAGATGTACTAGTACATAAACAAAATGGAATCCCAAGAACCACTGTGTATAAAAAGCCAACGAACACAGGACAATATCTACATTTTGATTCAAACCACCAACTAAACACTAAATTGGGAGTAGCAAAATGTTTATTTGATAGAGCAATAAATATTTGTTGCACTGAAGAAGACCAAAATGAAGAAATAAATAACATCTCGAAAACTCTTAGAAGCAATGGCTACCCCTAAAAGATATTAGAAAAAGCTAGACGAACAAGAGAAAGTCAACCAGAACCAACAGATATAAATCAGACCATTAAAACCGTAATTCCTTATGTAAAAGGTTTTTCGGAGAAAATGAGAAGAATTGGAAATAGATACAACATAACGACTGCATTCAAAACTCAAGACACTATCAGAGCTAAACTTACAAAAGTTAAGTCTAATAATGAGACACAAAGGACAAAGAACTGCATATATGAATTACCTTGCGAGTGCGGAAGATCTTACATAGGAGAAACTAAACGCCCTCTGAATGTACGAATAAAAGAACATCAGAAGCTTCTACGAGTACTAGACAGCGACAAATCCAGGTTGGTCCAACATGCTGTAGATGAGAATCATCGTATAAAATGGGATGAAGCATCAATAATATCCAAAGAAGAAAAACTTGCAAGAAGAAAAATCAAAGAAGCAGCATTTATCAAAATAACACCTGATTCCATAAGTGCTCCATCTATAGATCTGCCAGAAGTTTGGACGCCGATAGTTCGATCCAACTTAAAAAGATCATCATATCACAGATGAGTATATAACATCATTCATTTTTCTTTCATGACTTCTGTCATATTGACTTTTTGAAAATTGATAATTTTCAAAAGGTTTCTTACTTTTCTCCTTGATAAAGATAGAAGATGTCTATCGAAACGTCGGAAATCATTACATCCACAATAGATGATAGTAATAGCCCAAACAATCATTCAACGCTTTGACTTATGTGGCAATGGCGCTTCACAACAAGGAAAATCCTCTTCTTCTTAACAGCCTGCGCAGAGGATATCAAAACATAGAACTACCCAGTTTGTTCACTAAATTAGACAGAGGCGTATCAAGCGTAGGGTGAAATTGAATTCGATTTTTGGAGATCTAAAATCCTGTTATGTACAGTCTTGTTCGAACATTGTTTCTTTCAAAAATGTCACATAACTTTCTCATCGTCACAGTAATAGATGAATGAATTTGATAGAGTTTTTCAACAAGTTTCTTTTCGGAATATTTATCTACGTCCCTACTTCACGACTGCCAAATATGAATTGTCAGGACTAATGTTCACCAAAATGGCGGCTAAAAAAAAGTATTACACCTTTCCGGTGGAACAAGAGAGAATTTCTAGCTGCTCTCTCTCTCAGAACCGTTATCGCTGACTAGGAACAATTTAGAGAAAATGAATACAGCTGTGCAAACATTCAACTGCCGAACTTTCTGGAGAGTTCTAATGAGTCAAATATTTTTTATGTGAGATCCGATGGAGGAAAGAAAGCATATTCCGCTAAGGAAATTCTACCTTTCTCTCCTGAAATCTCAAAGCAGAGCACTGTCAAATTAATGAATATTTATTCAAGAGAAAGAGTCTCTTTATTGGATCTTTTATTTATTTATATCATTGGAGCACGTGACGGCAAATTCTATGTCCTCTTTCATTTCCGCTTCGTTCGCAGATTCAGTCCGCTTGAATATTTCAATCATACATGTTCTACTTTATAAAGGCCTCTATATATATTTCGGTTCTGATAACAATAAACAAAAAATTATAACTTTTGTTGGATTTGAAAAAATCCAAACGGTCGACTGTTTCTGGTGTATGGCCACGTGGATTCTGTTGTAATCTGTAGTAATGTAAATAATACACACAAACATTAAACACAAGAAATAATAACATATAAAACACTACAGAACAGTGACGGCTCGTCAAGGTAGGCGACCGAAAAAGAGAAGGTGAAAATAAAATTTTTTATTAATCGAAACTTATTTGAAAAATTAATAGCAATATTTAAATCTCGAGAAATTCCCTTAGTATCTTTTCCTCTGCCCTCTATATATCTCATATTTCCACTCAACACATCGAAGTACATATTATTTCGGTCAAACACCTCAAATAATTTTTATTCCAAGTTCCCGCATCTGTCCTTATACGTAATAACGCAGCTCAGCCAGCCGAGCCACTGCTTTCAGTTTATGATTTCATCTAACACATACGTCGCTCGAAGTTCCTATTATGGAACTCTACAATACCTCGACTGTGACACTTGCGAGGTCGGCCGAGAACCCTTGGCCGTCGGCCGTCCCTATGTGAAACGGCAGGCGGGTGAAATTGTTTATTATTATCGATGTTTATTGCAAATATCAAATTAAAAATTGTAATTTAATATCCGACATCTTCATATGTTTATCCTAAATTTGAGATAGAAAGAGAAATCATTATGTATTTAAAATTTTATCACGTATCCTGTTAATAATTGAAATTCTCACCCTCAAATCTCAAATGACTATTATTATAAGTACTTGAATATTATTTCAATTTCAGAAAGAAGTGTATTCCTACTGTATGGAATAAATTTTGTGATTTTTTGACCATAAAAATTCATTCTTAGTAAGTGTAAATAGCAAAACAGCAACCCACGACTGGTTCATTTTTTAAATACTACGTCGGCCAAGATACCCTTGGGGAGGAGGTATATGAGAATTACATTGCGTGTGTTTACACTTTGATTATCAGAGTTCAGTTCACTAGGTCACTAGTTTGGAGTAAGATATTAGTGTGTAGGGCTTAGGGTTGTACGAGTTTTCGTTCGTTTTCGGTTACAAGTTGAATGTGAGTGATCCAGATGGCAAGTGTAAGAGAGGTAGTATCAAATTTCGGTGATTTGATTAGTTTTTTAGTAGATAACAGGTTTTCCATTATTAGAATAATTCTAATTGACAGCGTTCAAAACATGATGAATATGATTTTAATTTTACTAAGTTTTAAAATTAATTGTTGGGCAGTCATACATTTTAGATATGATTGTCACTGTATTTGTAACATGTAAACTTGAAAAAGCTCAATGTACGCCGAAACATATGTAGTAAAGTATTAATAAAAAGATGAAATTCTAATTTCAATCCAGTGCTCTAATCCCAAGAAAATTGCTTCTGAATTATATATATACATATATATATGCTTGGTCTGGCCGACCCACTCCTAGAGAGCACGAGCCGTCACTGCTACACAATAATATCACAGTATAGTACCAAAGAGTACTCGCACTCCGTGGATTTTCTTATGCCATGTCTGACTCGCGCATCTCGCAGGGATTCTAACCTCATATTTTGGTTCTTGCTCATTGTTTTCATCAATAATTCTAAGATGTCTGGAATAATGTCATGATTATTATTTTAGACATCTTATATAATTCCTTTGTATAATTTATTCGTTTAATATTTAAAAATATAATTTTTTGAGATCTATTTAAAATTCAAAGAAGAAGTTGAAGAAAAAAATACAACCTAACCTATAATTCAGTGAGTCAAAATCAGCAAAGCTCATTTATTTTCATTCCAGTAAGTATTCTGTTTCAATTTTGTGTTATTTTCAAATTAATTCCAAAATGATTAACAATTGTAGCTTATACAACTGCAAAAACAATAGTTTCAATAATCCCAAACTTTTTTTTTTTCAATACCATTAGACACCGACAGGTGAGTGATACATATAGTATTGTAGAAAATGTTGTTTATTAGAAGCTCCGTTATTTGAGTAGTTGTCATTCAATTAGTTGAGATTAGTTGAGATATCAGGAACCAATGGTATTTCAGGAGGTGTACGCCTACTGTCGTCATTTCTTCTTTACGATTAGTTGAGATATCAGGAACCAATGGAACTTCAGGAGGTTTACACCTACTGCATACGTATGCAGAAGTGTGAAATTTTTTAGATAAATATTTGAGTGTGTATCTATATGATTTTCAATTTTATAAATAGAAATAACAATAAAATAATATATATATAACAATAATTCAATAGGCTTTTTTATTTTTTTCCCACCATATTTAGCGCAGGGAAGTATTTACGGGGGGGTATGTACTGGGGTAATTTACTGCAGTATCCATCTTCCAAATATCATTTGCCCATAACTGTATGCATAACCTAGGTAGCGATGAAGCAAGAAAAATAGCAATGCCAAGTGAATAACAAAGTTGTGCAACCAAAGATAAAATGCTCTTTTGATAACTTATAATTTCAATAAGTAATCTTTACAGATACGACCAATGACAGAGATCTTTTTCTGTTTCAGAGTTCTTGTACCATAGATGTTACTTATTTTCCTTTTGACCAACAGACGTGTATAATGAAATTTGGATCGTGGACCTTCAACGGCGATCAAGTATCTCTAGCCCTGTACAATAACAAAAATTTCGTCGATTTGTCGGATTATTGGAAATCTGGCACATGGGATATCATCGAAGTACCAGCTTATCTTAATATTTACGAAGGAAATCACCCCACCGAGACAGATATCACATTTTATATCATAATAAGACGCAAAACCCTATTTTATACGGTTAACTTGATACTTCCCACTGTCCTGATTTCCTTCCTGTGTGTCTTAGTGTTCTATTTACCTGCAGAGGCAGGAGAGAAGGTAAGACCAAACTTAGTGATGTTAGAGCGAATTGTGCGTTCGGTAGGCCGATTATTGGACCGCAAGCCGGATACACATTAATCGGAGAACACCCATTTTCGTTATAAAGCTAAACAATTTTTAGACGCTGTGCCGTGCTAAGTCGTTCTATTATGAAATTTCAGACAATACTGAACAAGAATACCACTGCAGTTTACACTACGCATACGCATTCTGCAACTTAATCTCTATCACAAAGAGTACCTCTAAATGAATCACCCTTTACTATACATTTCGGGTATGATACAAGTAAAAAATCGGTTTTCTGTGAAGTCGATTTACTGATGATAGTTGAACGTAACAACGTCATCAGAAAATACTGAAATGGTTTCCTTTTTCTAAAGAAATTTTTAATTTATTTCTTCGATAGATATTTTGCATGGATATGAAGAAAGGGGTATATGAATATTTGTTACTTCATTATTTTTGCAAATTTAATTTTTATTTGTTGTAAAAGAGTAATAATTTTGAATACTTCATCATAAGAATAAACTGTGATTAAATAATTGTTCATAAATCTTGAATTTAAAATTTGGAAACTCATTAAAATTTTTTCAACTCTAGCTCTCAAAAGCCAGGTTCAATGTGTTTGATATAGGATTATGTTTTAATTTTTTGAAATCATAGTTACGCTCGATAATCATTTCTATCGAATATTGAAGCAATTGATTTTTTACTCATGGTGGAATAGTTCTGTTAACTTATTGTTACAGTTTTGTCAATAATAGCATAACACTAGTGGACCGATGCTATTTATTCTACTGATGAAACCACGAATATCGGACAATATATTTAATATCATGACCATTATCATCGCCATTATTGTATAGCAGCTGTCCACGAGGACGCAACGCTCACTCAAGTAGGAGAGAAGCAAATATCGAACGCGGAAGTCCATTCCGCGCTCTCACTTACTCATCAAGCCTTAAATGGAACGGCTTAGAGCTAGCTAGTAAATGGGCTTGAACTGATTCTTGTTTAAGACCGTTTTCTGATAAACCATTTCCCATATTCAAATGAATAAAAAAATCAATCTTTTTTTCCACACAGTGTCATATGTCATTGATTTTTATATCTCGAAGAGTTTCTGAGAACCTCTAAAAAACCAACGAATTCGGTACATTCTATACACTACATATCGATCAACATTCAGAATGAATCGTTCTTTATAGCAGAGAAAATTTTCAAAGCCAAACTGATGAATTTTACTTTTCAGGTGACCCTTGGAATAAGTATTTTGCTATCACTGGTTGTGTTTTTACTACTTGTATCAAAAATCCTACCTCCTACTTCACTGGTATTACCTTTGATTGCAAAATATCTTCTATTTACGTTCATTATGAACACAGTTAGTATCCTTGTTACTGTTGTGATAATTAATTGGAACTTCAGGGGTCCCAGGACACATAGGTGAGTTCATTGAACTTGAGAAACTATTCAGCCTTGCATATAGTTCTGTTCCTCGTCGACTTCCTATTATTTTCCTATATTTTTCAATTCTTAAACTAGTTAAGTAAAGAAGAAATTATTGCCTGTGTATTTCACGTAAGTGTTCAATTTCTTCATGCAGAATGCCTTCGTGGATTCGTTCCGTCTTCTTGAACTACCTTCCCACCATATTGTTCATGAAGAGGCCAAGGAAAACTAGGCTCAGGTGGATGATGGAAATGCCAGGAATGGGAGTTCCGCCTAATCCATACGGGTCACCTACAGATATACCAAAGCATATAAGGTACGAACCTCATACAAACAACCATCTCACAGTCCTAGCGCTTCGAAACGAAGAATTTTCTGAAAAAACAAGTCGACTATGTGTGGAGACCTGGGATAACTTTCAAGCCAAACAAGCATCAATCTCTTCCCAATTGAAAAAATGTTCAAATGTTGGGAAATTCTTCGTTTTTTAAGTTTAGTTGGGACACCCAGTATCTTACATTCTCTTCGTTAATAACCAAATGACTATTTCAGTTCCATCGAGTCCCAAAGTAAGGTCGACGTAATGGAACTGTCAGATCTGCATCATCCCAATTGCAAGATAAACAGAAAAATTAATTCAGACTTAGGTGTAAGTGTAGGAGCTGAAAGTTGTAGGAGAGAAAGTGAAAGCTCGGACTCAATACTCTTATCGCCAGAAGCTTCGAAAGCTACGGAAGCTGTAGAGTTCATTGCTGAGCATTTACGAAACGAAGATCTTTATATTCAAGTAAGGAAAAAATAAGCATTTCGTACGTAAAGTGCCTAGTTTTTGAATTACCACATCGGCAAATAATCCCCGGCCTAGCCACCAGATGGAGCCACTTACATATATGTGTTAGGCTCGGGACTTTTCAGCTCACGTAGTAGTTCATGAGATTTATCCTCTTTCGGAAACATGATCAGGTTTATTGAATGGCTTGAGAGCTTCAGAATTCGTCTGATCGATAAATTATCAAAAATAATCGTCAACAGCACCTTTCGACAGTCGAACGTAAGGATGCACCTGCCTGTCGCCTGTAGTTGTACCTTGCACTTCCTCAGGCGAATGGTGAAGCATGAGCAAGATGGGCAGCCCTTGTCGTTTCTCTCAAAACACGATTTGAGGTTGATGGATTGATTTGAACGCTTTCTTGAACAACAGTAATGTTTTCAGCCGAACTTAGAGTAGGTTGTGGTACATGCTTGCGCATATCAGCTACGTCCCTCTTTCTTCAAAGTCATTCACTAAACCTGATAATCTCTCACAGAACTCGACATCGAAGATATGTCCTTTATACACTAATGGAAAATATTAAAGGATCAAGAAAACATTTCAAATTTTTTGTCACTGGTATTTCTAAGATAACTCAAAAACCACTAACGCTACAACATTTTGAAGTTCTTACTCAAAAACTAGACCCTCAGAGATACAATTTCCTGTCGAAAATCGCCCAACAATTTGGAATTTCTTTTTGATACTTCAAATTTTTCCAGTAGTGTATATCGGTCTACTTTTTAGTTCTTCTGAAACACTATGGTATCGCGATGAGTGTGGGACCTAAATCGCAGCCCTGATCATGTTTTCGAAAGCGACCATTATCAGGTAATTAATAGTTAATTTTTGACTATTTTTTTTCAGACTCGAGAAGATTGGAAGTACGTAGCAATGGTAATCGACAGACTACAGTTGTATATGTTTTTTCTAGTAACGACAGCCGGTACAATCGGTATACTCATGGACGCACCTCATATTTTCGAATACGTTGATCAAGATAAAATAATAGAAATATACCGGGGTAAATAAAAAGGTCATCGGCATCGATATTCAAATCACGTGGCTTCCAAGCGTTGTATCGCAAAAGGCCTACACAACAAATTCGATGGGATAAGTGACTGAAAGCGCGGATGGACTACTGCAGACGTGCTACTGACGTGACGCGAGTGTTTTAAATATTTTGTTCCTGAAATCGCCGATTGACAATCGAAACATAAATATGGTGTAGAGGAAGAGAATCCCCAGGAAACGATAATGGGGTTGTATGATGTTGAAGACCTGGACCCGTAGCTCAATTCCAGATAACTCGGAAGCTTCGGCATAAACGAATGGCCGCTTCTCTCCAGAGTAGCGGAATCATCATTAACACTGTCTATATTTAGATTAGAGTAGATTTGGTCCATTTCGACTGAATGAAAAATTAGGCAGTGTTATACTGTAAACGTGCTGCATTGCATCGCGAACTGGTGCCAAGCGCATGCGTAAGTGCCTCTTGCACCAGCTTCCCATACGTCCATTAACTGACGCCGAAGCCTACAGCTCAAACACCAACCTGTACATTACAGAACTTCACCATTAATTCATTGATTTTATTAAATACTAGGTGAATAAATTAGTAGAGTCTGATACGGGAAAGTGAATTAATTGAAGTGATTCAAGGGTAAACCCAACTAGAGCGGAAAGGGGATGGTACCTACTTGACAACGCAACATGTTTCCACCTATTGGCTTTCAGAAGGTAAAGAAATCTCGGAACCAAGGAGAATTATCACTTGTCGTATTAGGTACATCTATTTAATATGCCAATAAGTGGGAATTTACTAACTGACAAAGAAACTGCAACTCCCGAAAGTAACTGCTTGAATTTTAATTTTTTAAACATAGATAGTATAGCCAGGAGTAAATGATTGAAATTCGAAAAATAACGAGGGTTCACAAGACGTTTTGGTATTGAAGCAATAAGATGGTTTACGTCCCAGAGCCGCCAAAATCCGTGGGACTGGATTAAATTTTCAAGCCTTGTACCCATGCTGTTCCAAACATGCACTGTGGTACTAAAATAAGGGGATCCAGGCTACTATGGCAAAAGATTCACTTGGGTCGCTTCAGAAAAGTTTAAATCAACAGCTTATTTGTGTAGAGTGTGAATCTTTGCAAAAAACGACTACATACTTAAGTAACAAAGAATTCCTACGATAAATATCAAAATATCTTCTCCAAATTTTAATCCATGCTATTCTATCTATGTTTTACCGAAAGAAATTTAAAATTCAAGCAGCTCCTTCTGGGTTTCTTCGTCAGTTATTCTACGTTTCGACGAGTACCATAGTATTTTTTGTATTGCAGTTTTCGGGATAGATCTGTGAATTTATATTCTCATACATGAATCATTCGAATGTATGTACTAGTGTGTATTTAGGCGAACATCGAAATTGAACTCATTTTAGAGCACTTATCACCTTTCTGTAACAATGAAACGTTGCTCGACGCCGTGCCAAATGATACCCTGCGTTACGTTCCAATAATATTCAAGCGATTTGTGCCTTTATTTTTTCATCAAGCTTAGAACAGTCAACGATCCTCGACAGTAATCATCATTTCACTCGGTAAATTCGTTTTAAATATGCTTTTATTTACAATGGTATCAAAACAGTCTCCTTACTTCATCTAGCAAGATTCGATTTTTTGAAGTCGTGATACGCTTCAATATCATGGATCATTTTTTTTTCCTATGATTACGTTTTTTTTTTTTCAATTCTGCACTCAGTGGATCATATCGCCATTCAAGATGTCTGACTCCACTGCTGGACGTAGGTCTCAATTCTGAAGGATTTTTTTAATTTCGTCAGACCATCTCCAATCCAGAATCTTCCTTGCCCATCCGTCGACCTAGCTTCATAGCCTGCTCAATTCAACTTCAAGAGTTAGTTCATTTAATAATAGAATTTCGTCTGAGTGTAGTTATGAATCCATTGTTAATCTTGTATCCACCATGATTGTCTGAAGAGCACTCATCAACCTATTCCTCTGCTTACATCCTGTCTCAACTGTAGTGAATTATTTACTGAGTGAAATGGTAAATTGCTAACACAATGCCATTCCTGATTTAATCAGCTATCGCCGAATGAAATTCATCGAAAATCTGAGTACAGTTTCGTATGAAAGTGATTTTCTCCACATAAAAATAATGAAATCCATGTGATATATTTGTACGAATCACCTCTTTGCGGATTAGCATTCCAGTAAAAGACTGACAGCGATGAACACTGCAATAAGGGTCTAGCTAATTCAATAAATTATTTATTTGATGTGATACAGAACACTCAGAAGTACATAAGTAATAAATATTCAAAACTCGATTCCAAATCTTTGAACTACCAAAAATAGCTTATCTATTAATTTTGTCTGATTGGTGTACTCTTTTATATTTTGCTTTGTACTTTCAGATACAAATATATTTTCATAGAAACGACCGCCTTCATGTTCGTTAAGGGAGCACCCTCGAATAATAGTTTTCGACTTATTTGCGGTTTATCTTGAATCAAATTTACTTGAAAAAAGCAAATTTTATAGTTACATAAAGCCTTACCTTTGTCAGCTTATATCAAAAGTGATCCTATTCTCAGATGGGGCTTCTAAGAAGTCAGACGTCGTTAGATTATGAATTGTTAATTGGTTTAAAGTTCAAATTTTATTCAATTTATGTCTTTTTTTTTAATCATACAGTCTTCTATAAATTCTTCATATATCAGCATACCAAGCCCTCTGCTAGATATAAAAGATGTTCAGGTGTCATGAAAAATATATTTGCCTTTTTCTAGTACCTATTTCTAGTCTTCCAATTTGTAGATATCTGCAATAAGTTCTGCTCAATGATGAAACTTGTTTCTCGGATTTTTGATGAACAGATTTCGCCGATAATTTGGATTTTCTGAGTGAATGCAATTGTAGTGATATATTATGTGTTCGTCACTCAATATTTACTTTTTCACTTTCTTATTTGATTACAATAAATCGAATAACAAATTATTGAATAAATATTGTTCCAGCATCGCCAAAATACCTTTCATCCGCAACATATTCTGAAATACTAAATAAAAAATTCTGTGGAAATTATATATGCTTGCTCAAATCAAATACTTACTTTGCAATAGTCAAAAATTTAGCTTTTCCACCCAAACAAAATGAAGTGAACTGCTTTTTTTTAATTGCTTCATACACAAAACATTTAGATATTATGCTATTATTTTAAGTTGGTTATTAGATCGTTCACATCAATTGAGCAAATTTAAGTACTTTTCACATTCGAATATTATATAAAAACATTAAAAATAAATTTTTTATAATCGACTAGGTTCTTGTGAATAGTAATCAGTAATCGTATAACATTCGAAACTAAATCCAAATCATGTTATGATTTCAAAAAGCTAAAAAGTGTTTGGTACAATCCAAATTATTAACTCTGAATGGCCTAAGTTCTCTTGTTTGTTATTTTAATGAAGGTGCAGTAATCAAGATATTGCTCAAACACATTAATGTGTGCAATCATTAGTAAATACGTCATCACTCAGATATTTAAAAAATTATAAATATGTACAGTTTGATGATCACTATAAGCACGTTCATATCCTTATTATTGCCTAGGTACTTCCATTCTAGAGCAGCAGCAGTTCAAATCTTCAATTAAACAGTTGAATGTCGAAATTATTTTTAAAGTTATTAGTGTAAATTATAAAAGGTCTTCCACTATATCACGATTGTTAAAATTCCAATTTTTTTAGTGAAGAAATTTTTGCATCATGTGCTCTCTAGTTGTTCACTAGCAAACGTGCTAATAGTTATCAGTTGTAATATAATATTGTTAGATAGTTCTAACATAAGAATAAAACATACCGTATAGCACTGCCTACCTGTGTTTTGGCACAAATTGCTTGGAACACCTATTGACTATTAAACAATAATCATTTACTTGTTATAATGTTAATGTAACATGAAAAAAGGAGCATTTACATTAAAATACGCATAATAAATTGTTAACAGTCTTTTTTCTACAGCAACCCTCACCGTTCAAGTTTTGTTACAGTCGATATACCAGCAAGCTTGATCCATCACGGAAACACATACAGTCTATACTGTGAAGTATAGACAGTCTATACTGTTAGGTATAGGCAGTCTATACTGTTAGGTAGACATTTATACTATATAGACAGTATACTGTGAATTATGAAAACTCTATACTGTTGAATATACAGTCTATACTGGAAAGTATAAACCATCTCTACTGCGGAGTAAAGAGTCTATACTTTGGAGTATCAAGTCAATGCTGTAGAATATTGACAGTCTATACTGTGGAGTACAGACTTTCCATCTTTTTCGATCCCTTCCGGTTTTGTTTTTCTAGCCGTTTGTCAAGTATTTAATGAACCGGTTGCTTTCCCCATTGAAACACGTAGGAAAGAGTCATCTGCAGCTTTGGGCATTTTTTTAGAAATTTGTTCAAGTTTCTTTCCCCTCGATATTTCGTGAACTCTCAAAGTGATTTTCTCACTAATCTCAATCTTTTTTGATTTTCACTCATGTCGAGTTCATTCAAACTGCGAAGTTTATTTTCTAGCCACAACAACGGTTTCCACCTTGAAAATTGATTGCAGAAAAGAAGCTACTGCCAGAAAGATTTTTCTTTGTATGGATTGTCAGCCATTCAACTTATATAATGTATAATTTTGTGATTTTTAGTAAATGATTTATATATTTTTTCAACTTGATGGTGTTTATACTGTGATTATTTCCATGTGATTGAGATTTATTAATGAGAAACCTGGTAGAAAAAAATAATAGTTTATTAAATATATGATTTATATCAACAATAAACAAAATAAACGAATTACAGCACTTATTCCAAAAAATTGATATGAATAAACGTTTCTAAATACGTTTGATACAAAGTTAAACAAATAGTAGGGTAAGTACATACTAATTTTGTTGTACAAAATAAACATTGGGTAAAGTTATCTCCATAAAATGATTTTAAAGGAAACCCACTACTTACTTAGCTCTTGGTGTGGTTTAGGTTTTGAATAATCAATAAAAACATATTTCTGACCAATAAAAAAAGTAGAAATTTAGTACTTGCTTTGATTATAAAAATATTGGACAATTCTTTGGAATAAACTTATGAACTTCCTTCCATTTCCTTCCTCAGATATCCCAACTGAAAAGATGATGTTTAACCAGCATATCTCTCACACCATCTTTGAGAGGTTGATTATTATTTTCTTTTTTCACCGGCAGTTCCCAGTTAGGGTTAAGATTGAAAGATAATTGTGAGAGAATCCTTAGGTCACATTTTATCTGCACCCAACCAGGACTATAAACAAAGGACCAAGGATGATACCTGCAAGAAGATACGCTATATATCACCGATTGCAGAACCCTGTGGTACACCGTATAATTCTTACAAGAACTTAGGATGTGCCATACTTTGGCACATATTTGGATACTTACCACTTCTGCACAACATCACTACTGGAACATAATACCTCCAACCAAAGATGAAGAACTTGTTCGTTCAAACCCATACATATAAGAGACCTCAATTTGACGTCCATTTGCGCATGTGCGTTATCATGTGTCAAATTAACAGCTTGTACACATCGGTACAATAATTCATCTGGCGTTAACACTTTGCCATCCTCATCCAGTCTATAGGTCTTGCAAAGTACTAATCTACTATACACAGAGTTGAAATCTTTCTCGACTTCTTTGGTGGCACACTCTTCAATAAAAAGCCACGGATGACACGGACCACCTGAATGAATAATCATATTCTTCGATTAAAATAAAAAAAATTGATATGGATAGAGTTTTACCTAGAAAAATCGGTTTTTTCATGCCATGTTCAAGTACTTGTTTGATGACTGGACAAAGAGTTCCTCTAACTAAGTCAGTCACAGTCTCTGATATGCTATCATCACCAGCTGAGCTGTATTGTTTGCTTCTTTCGTCCAAAAGTTGAACAAATTTTGCGGGAAACCATCCTACATCATGGTCAAAAGAATTATTAAAATATTTCCAATGAAGAAGATATTAAATCACCTCTCAAACCGTTCAATTCTCCTATCCAGCAGTGCTCATCTTTCTGGCTTATAAGTGTAATGATATCATTTTTCCTAAATCCGAGCTCATCGTCATCATGACGTTCGAAATCTTAAACAAGACGAATGAGAGAATTGACGCATACAAAACAAGTAATAATATAATTAAACAGGGTAGTAAGTATGAATTATCCAGATTGAAAACATAAAATAACATAATACTAAAACTTTGAATTACCTAATAAGGCCTTTGCTCTACGTTTTCTATTTTTGGAAACATTAATATAATTTGAATGATCTGCAGCATGGGATTCCATTGAGTAATCAGCGACTAAAGATACCTCAGAACTCAATTTGGGATCCATTTGTAAAAAATACCTAGTTATCTAAGAGCACATATTGTTATTTATAACAGATTATTAGAACAGTTATAAATATACCTGTAGAACGGCTTCTCTTAAATCTACTAATATTTCAGTCTGTTTGATATTTTTCGATTTGATATCATTTTCGTTATCTTCATTAAATAAAAGCATTTGTATCACGGACTTATTCTTCTTTACTTGACGCCTAAAATAAGATATATCAATTGAGATAATCGAGAACAAATCTGCCTCAGATTACCTTGATAAATGTTGCTTAGGCAAATTCGGAAGGGCTTCAGGATTACCAACTAGCGTACCTTGATCAGCCATCAGGTAAGCAAGGTGTCTTCTTCTATAGGTCTCTATCATCAATTCATTCAATGAAGCAGTTAGAGTCAACGAAACCTAAAGAATTTCAATAAATCGATGCTTTCAACTTCAAAATCATCTAATTACGTACCTCCAAAAGTTGTTCAACATCGTCAATCTCCACCGGAATAGAGGAGAGTACATTGAATATTTCAGCTGAATTTTCAAGCTCTTTAATATGCTCCTCCTTCATCTTCAACATTCCCAAACTTATTCGAAACAGAACAATCGATCCATGAAAGAAAAACAAATCCCAAATTCTCAGTAATATTTTCATGTGTACAACATTAGCAAAAACTGTGAGGAACCAATTCATAGTAATTAGTGATAGTTCGATGTCATGAGTTTTCAGTTTTTCGTCTAAATCCGGAAGATAATTAGATATGAGGTTGCGAAGGACACGCTGATCAGCTTGAACACCTGAAAATACGATTAACCTCAACCACACATATGGCTAATTTGACAAAGTGTAAAGCACTGAATATCAAGCTTCAGGCACCATGCACTTTGAAAAAAAAGCTCATGCTTACGAACTTCGCTTAAATGAACTCCTATAACTGTGATACAAGTATTCGAAACAATTTTTCATGAATATATGCATTACAAAACGAATAATAATCCACTATGGAGATATCTAAGCCTACATTTAAGGAGCACAAAATTATTAAGAGTGCTTTCACGCATTGGCACAGAACTGACCTAATAAAGTTGAACTGTAATACGAAGCAGGTAAAAGATCTTCAACAATCGTCACCATTATCCAAAATGCATCCTCCTCCTCTGATAACAGCAATAAACTGGCTGCGATCATTCCAGTACCTTGACAATACCTGTAATACAAATATTTCAATTCTGATGCTCAAATCAAATGAAACAGATAAATACCCAATTTCTGGATACAACCACGCAATTCCTCTCAAGATTCGTCTCAGTCTTGGTACTCCGGTGCTATTAGAATTACTAAAACAAGCATTCGTTGGCATGACATGAAGAAGATCTTTTTCAATTTGCTTAGAGGTCATCAAAGAATCACTACTGGACATTTTTACAATTTCCTTATAACTCAGTTCCGACTGTTGCTTCTTTTCTAATGCTCCTGATATCCTTACCCAAATTTGAGATCGCAACGAATGTGGAATTCCTACAATATCCAGTATGAGTTAAACACTAGTTTAGAGATTTCTAAATTACAGTATAAGCCTGGTACATGAATTAAACTAATAGCTGATTTGAGCAATGAGAGCTGATGATGATGACCATATGTTAGCTATATTCAAGTTCCATGAGTTGGAGAAATAATTACCTGACTTAATCATTGTGCATAACTTATCAGTTCTAGGAAGTCTTACTTCTACTTTATCCCAAGTCAATTCCGAAACTTCCTTATTATGAGAAAATTCTAAATGTGCAACCCACCGCAATCTGCAAAATGATCACAATACCAGAATTCGACATATTATTGTTAATTAAATTGAATACCTATGCTGAGGATCTTCCACAAATGGAATACCAAGAAGTTTTTTAGAATTTTGCTCAGGACCATCCTCTTCGTCCACTCTAAACCCAAATTCATCAAACCTGTTGAAGATCTTCATTATTATCAAGTACCAATTCAATAACAATATTCACCTGTATTCGGGCTGCGAATTAGGATCATCTAAAACTGTCGATTTGGCTAACAAGTCTTGGGGCCACATACTCGAAATGAGAGCAGAAAATGGACCTCCTGGACTTGGTACAACAGCATCATTCAAGCTTAATGATTCAGAAAAATTTTCAGTGCAGCCTTCGGCTAAGTCGTCTCCATCAATAGCTAGCTGTAGTTCACGTTTCTGTAAGAATGGAACATCAGAAATAATTACAAATATGTTGCAAATTCTAACATTATGGCCCTCCTTATCAACATAACCATCATGATCTCTTTGATTGAAGAAGGATTTAGCTAAATCCATTTCAATTTTAGTGACAAAACCCGAGAATTTTCCTTATGGAAACAGAATTTTCCTTCGTTATGCTAACATATTTCCCTTCACTTCTGACATTTCTGCTTGCCCTTTTAATATCCACCTACATATTTTGGTATTTTATTGTCACAACAACCTAAAAATGTCCTTAAATGTGAATGAACTTTCCATCCTTGTCTTCTTCTAGTATTTTATAGGTTTCTGTATGTAGATCTCCAATCTAGAAGTAGTGTCATCTGTTAGCGAGAAGCAAAGTGAAGGTACTGAGGAAATTTGAAGAAATTTTTTATACCGTACTCCCTCATGGAGTAAAATATTATATTTTTGTATTCCTGAAAGATATATATCAATTTTTTTTATCTGAGGCCCCAAACTACCTAGACCAGTGGATTCTTATTCCTGCTTATGCATTTTGTCTTATGGGGCTCAATACTTGGCACCGTTATTTATAGATTAATATACAGGGTGAGTCTTTGCAATGGCGTAACGATCATTGACCGGTCCCCCTCGCAAAAATAATTCTACGGCCCTCCGTAAGTTAGAATTATTTTTTCATATAGAAAGTCTTCTTAACTTATGTAAGATTATGTAAGATCAGTTCAGGTCCCTCGCTAAAACTTGCCACTAACCATTTCTTTACGATTAGTTGAGATATCAGGAACCAATGCAATTTTAGCAGATTTACGGCTACAACATGCTTAGTATAGTATATATTTAATCATTTATTTTCATTCCAGTAACTATTCTGTTTCAATTTCGTGTTATTTTCAAATTAATTCCAAAATGATTAACAATTGTAGCGTATACAACTGCAAAAACGATAGTTTCAATAATCCCAAACTTTCTTTTTTCTCAATACCATTAGACACCGACAGGTGAGTGATACATATTGTATTGTAGAAAATTTTGTTTATTAAAAGCTCCGTTATTTGAGTTGTGCTTCATTCAATTAGTAGAGAGATCAGGAACCAATGGAATTTCAGGAGGTTTACGCCTACTGTCGTCATTTCTTCGCGATAAATTGAGATATCACGAACCAATGGAATTTCAGGAGGTTTACTCCTACTGTCGTCATTTCTTGTCGATAAATTGAGATATCAGGAACCAATGGAATTTCAGGAGGTTTACGCCTACTGTCGTCATTTCTTCACGATAAATTGAGATATCAGGAACCAATGGAATTTCAGGAGGTTTACGCCTACTGCGTATGCACCAATGCTCCAATTCTTCAAGGATTTCTTATAGTGTTTGAAATAAAAGGTGTTCCAACACAGACAAGCCACGCTATCATCATCCCATAGTGTTGGGGTTTTGTTTGTAAGCAGGGTAAAATGAAAATAGGCTTGTCCACTAAAATGACCAAAATATTCAATGGCTTCAAAATTTATTTTTGGCGAAAACGGTTTATCAAAATTCCTCCTTTATATACTGTTGTAGAGACTTCTAAGAAACAAATCATTCGACGTTTTTCACGAATTTTTTCCTATCAATATGGGATAGATATAGAATATACTGGGTGGTTCATTTATCTGAGAAAAAAATTAAAGTAACACTCAACCCCTCTCTCCTATTTATTTTTGAGGGGTTGAAGTCCTAAAAACTGAAAAACATTGTACGTCAATGCAGTGGCGGATTTACCAATAGGCCAAGTAGGCCGATGCCTAGGGCGGCAGATTTAGAGGGGCGGCAAAATTAGTAAATTTTTTTTTACAGATTTTTTTTTATAATTATACGTGTACACAATCTATACTATAATAAAATCGTAAACCTAAAAAAGTCTGTACATTAAAGATTCTTCTTCTTCTAATGCATATTCACTAATGAATGTTTGCGACCACACGATTCATTTCTATCCCGTCTCTAGCTGTATGTATTAGGCTTTCCATTGTTCGCAAGCCTGTCCACTGTCTTATGTTACGTAGCCATGACATCCTCTTTCTTCCCATTCCTCTCCTTCCTTCAATCTTTCCCTCGATAATCAATTGTAGAAGCTGGTATTTCGGGTTTCGCATTATATGCCCTAAGTATGCAGTTTTTCTTTTTTTGATCGTCAGCAGCAATTCACGTTCTTTATTTATTCTTCGTAGGACATTTTCGTTGGTCACTCGGGCCGTCCATGGGATTTTTAGTACTCTGCGATATATCCACATCTCGAAGGCTTCTATTCTATTCATTGTGACCACCTTTAGTGTCCAACTCTCCACACCGTACAGTAACACCGACCAAATGTAACACCTGACAAATCTCACTCTCAGGTTTAGGTTAAAGTCCGCATTGGTAAGAATACGTTTAAATGTCATGAATGTGTTGCGGGCATTTTCTATACGACATTTTATTTCTAGGTCAGATGTCCAGTCTTCAGTGAGCCATACTCCAAGGTATTTAAACTTATTTACACGCTCAATTAATGACCCATCAGATGTTAGTTTTGCATTATTGAGTCTGTCTGGTTGACGAGTAATGACCATATATTTTGTTTTTTTGGCATTTATTTTAAGGCCCATTCTCTCGCTGTGTTGTCCTACTACGTCGATAAGGTATTGAAGATCATTCATATTGTCAGCAATTAAGACCGTGTCGTCCGCGTAGCGAATGTTATTAATCCATGTTCCGTTGACTTTAATACCCCTCTCAACGTCCTCAAGTGCCCCTTGGAAGATGTTCTCAGAATACAAATTGAATAACAGAGGTGAGAGAACACACCCTTGTCGGACTCCTCTGCAGATTTCAACATTATTGCTTTGTTCTCCATCGATCTTTATGTGAGCAGATTGTTTCAGATAGAGATTTTCAATGCAGCGAATATCTTTGCCGTCTATATCCATTTGCCTCAGAATTGTTAGTAATTTATGATGTTGAACTCTGTCAAAGGCCTTCTCGAAGTCTATGAAGCATAGGCATACATCTTTCCGCTGATCGTGGCAGTTTTGTATCAGTACTTGTGTTGCTACTAATGCTTCTCGAGTTCCCAGGCCTTGTCTGAATCCGAATTGCGAGTCGCTGATGTTTTGCTCACATTTTCTGAATATTCTCTGATGAATTATCTTGAGGAACAGTTTTTAGCTAAAGAAGTAATAGGATATAAAACACGAGAACACAAGCAGCCATGGATAACTGACGAGATTCTTTCATTGATGGACGAACGTAGAAAATTCAAAACCCAGAGGAACCAAGAGAACTACCTGAAAATTCAAAAACAAATAAGAGCAAACATTAGAATAGCAAAGAATGAATGGTTAAAACATGAATGCGAAATTATGGAAAGATTACAAACCCTACATGATGATCTCAACTCGCACAAGAAACTAAAAGAAACGGCAGGAATATACCGAAAAAGAAACTTCTCTACCATAACAAATGAGAATAACGAAATCGTAGGCGACATCAATGCGCGAAAAATAATATGGGAAAATTATATCAGAAACCTATTCTCGGATGACAGAACTCTTGGCCAAGATACAGAGGATGATCTATCAGGACCCTCAATAATAAAAGCAGAAATAGAAAGGACCATCCGCACACTGAAAAATAACAAAGCACCTGGTCCCGATGAGATAACTGCAGAGCTTATTAAACTGCTTGACAACAAACGGGTAACAGTTCTTCACAAACTCTTCAATAACATTAAAGATACTCGAAAAAAAAATTCGCTAGGATGGCTTATGATGAGTAACTGAGTTTTTTAATTTCTTGTTTGTCTGTCTGTATGTCTGTCCGTTTGTTTGAATGAACATCACGGAAAAACTACTGGGCACTTTTACACGAATCTCCTTGAATTGTGTAGTCTGAAGTCCGGTTTAACATTTAGCATAAAATATTTATCAAAATAGTACCCTTGCGGGGGTCAAAAAGGGGATCAACGTTTGTATGGAACTACGTGATTCCGTGGTCCAATCTCTTTGAAATTTTTCATGGATATTCTTTAAAGTAATTGGTGGAGGACCACATATTTATTTTTTTCAATTCGGCGGTTGTGGGGCGGCAATAGCGCTGGTGAGGTTCGGAGCGGGGGCAGATACCCGAGTGAGCAACCGGAACGCGGCAGACGTTGTTGATGGTCTGGTCAAATATTGAATTTTGCGGGCGAATTTTTCACTATTCTTGGATGGTTCAAATCATTATGATCTTACTAATATTTTATAAATGTGGAAGTGAGTTTGGATGTTTAGTTGTTTGGATTGTTGCTCAATCACACCAAAACTACTAGACCGATTTTGATCAAACTTTGCATTAATAGTAAAGTCTATCTTTGTTTATGCGAAAACAGAATTTGGAGCATATTTATCCAAACTTGGATATAGCCTTAGACTATATAATATAGACTATTCTTATATAGTCTAAGGATATAGCACTTCGCATGGTTCTGTGCACAGCGGTGACAAATTGTTCAGGTGAAAGAAGCTTTTCTTGCTTAAAACGGGTTGAAAACTATCTACGCTCTACTTTAAATCAAGAAAATCTTAATGCATTATCTCTTTTGTGCATAGAGTCAGAACTTATGAAAAAGATTTCATACGATGATATAATTGATGATTTTGCAAATTTAAAATCTCGCAAGAAAATAATGTGAAACTTATTTGATCTCATTGTCTGTCACCATTAATTGATTGTTAACATGTTATATTTCAAAAGAAATTGTTTGTATTGTTTTTAGACTGTTAAGTGCAATAAAAAATATGTGACAAAAACAATGTTTTCTGACCACTCATTATTTTGTCTGTGTTCATATAGTGTAGGTATTTTTAAGTCATGCCTTTCCCCACTTTATGATTAGTACATGCTGCTATTTTTAACCCCCGACGCAAAAAGAGGGGTGTAATAAGTTTGACGAGTCTATTTGTCTGTGGCACCCGAACGAATGAACCGATTTCAATTTAGTTTTTTTTGTATTACAGGAGTTTTACGGGCGAGTGTTCTTAGACATATTTAATGAAAATCGATTGAGCTGTTTGAAAGTTACAGAGGTTTTACGCTTTAAAGTCGGGGGTTTTTTGTTTTGCCTGTCAAATAAACTTGTTAGGTCAACATTAAACTCTTCAGTACATAGCGGGAGGCAAAAATAATCTAGTAACTGACAGAAATATCATTAAGTTCACAATCATACTAATAACGGGATTAAACTAACGTATTGAATTTCAAAAGTCAGTACGGGCGGCAAAAATTGAATGGCCTACTAGCGGCAAATTTGTAAACCTGCCACTACGTCAATGTTTCTTGATTTTAATTTCATTTGATGCGACACCGTTGAAAGCGGAGATGGGTTAATTTTCAAACTCTATACCCATCTGAAATGTGCGAAAATGGTAGGATTATTAGAAAATATGTTGTCTGATCGAAGGTTTCGTGATTTTGCTTACAATAAGGGAAGCAGTTTCAAGACATTGAAAAACGGTCTACCACAAGGAACACTTCTAGCTCTAGTCCATTGAAATGTTACATTTTAGGTTGCGTTTTTTAGAGGACACAATTTTATTTTTTTATGTGCAGAGGGGGTCAGTGTAAAGCTAAAACCAAGTTTGTGGGGTCGCCACCCTTGTCCCACGGCCGCCATCTTGAAAATAGGGGTTGAAATGGTATTTACGATATATCTCTTAAACTATTTATTTTATAAAAAAAATTTATTAACATTTTTTGTTGCAAATTAAATTCTCTACAACTTTGCTCCAGTAACTTTTTGTCGTAGAACTATAAATAAAAAAGTTATAAGCGAAAATCTCCGGAAATTTGAGAAAAAAATTTATATTTTTCGATGTAACTTTTTTTTTCTCATTTCACGAAAAAATGATGTCCGACCATTTTTGTACATCGTTTTTTGAGGAACAACTTTTATTCGCATCATTTTTTCATTAAGTCAATAGCTAAGGTTTTACAGCGCTCCGAAGTGAGTACTATTTTTCAGTACTCAGGTTTTATGTACGGAGATGTCATTGCAAATAACTTGCTGTTTCTTCATGCTTTTTCCGGATGTGACACAACTTCAGCTCCTTACAATATCGGTAAAATGAAATTTGTGAAAACCATAGAGAAACATTTAGAGTTTGCAAATGGAACGGCTTTGTTTCTCAACAAGAGAATTGACCCTGCTTTGCTCACTGTAATTGGTGAACGTTTTTTTATCTCTTTATACGGTGGTAATAAAGATGATAATTCTCTTGACAGCCTAAGATAGAAACAATTCGCCAAGGCAGTGACAAAAAGTACATTTAACTTATCCTCACTTCCTCCAACACAAGACACAGCTCGCTTTCATACTTTCCGAGTCTACTATCAGGTCCAGTCGTGGCTTGGTAATTATAATGATCCTGAAGACTGGGGCTGGAAAAAATGTGGAAAATTATTGATGCCAGTGCAGAACTCTAAACCTCCAGCACCCCCTGAGCTTCTAAAATTGATCTTTTGCAAATGCAAAGGAAACTGTGGAGCGATGTGTGGATGCCGGAAAGCAGGAATGAAATGTTCTGCAGTGTGCTTCCATTGTTCTGGAGAGACTTGCAGCAACGTAATGGAACTCTCAGATTTAATAAATGAAAATGACTTTGATGATGAACCGCCAACATTAACACCCCTTCCTTCTCCAGTTCTCCCACTGGTATTTAATTCAGAAAGCCGATCAGATGCTGAGTCGCAGCCTGGTCCATCGAAACGACTGAGGACGGAGTAGTTCTAATTTAGAAAATCACCGTGGATTATGCCTATTGGGGATACCACGTAAAAAAACGCGCCTCTAGACTCTACCTCGTGGGTGGTGGGGAAAAGAGTCAATAATTAATTATTAATAATATTGCAAAATTTGTAATTAAAAAAGTTATAATAATAAAGTAAAAAAAAAGAAAAAAAAAACAATAACTGATGACATGTTATAGGTACACACGTATAATATAGGTATAGTTAAGAGTACTGAAAAATAGTACTCACTTCGGAGCGCTGTAAAACCTTAGCTATTGACTTAATGAAAAAATGATGCGAATAAAAGTTGTTCTTCAAAAAACGATGTACAAAAATGGTCAGACATCATTTTTTCGTGAAATGAGAAAAAAAAAGTTACGTCGAAAAATATAAATTTTTTTCTCAAATTTACGGAGATTTTCGCTTATAACTTTTTTATTTATAGTTCTACGACAAAAAGTTACTGGAGCAAAGTTGTAGAGAATTTAATTTGCAACAGAAAATGTTAATAAATTTTTTTTATAAAATAAATAGTTTAAGAGATATATCGTAAATACCATTTCAACCCCTATTTTCAAGATGGCGGCCGTGGGACAAGGGTGGCGACCCCACAAACTTGGTTTTAGCTTTACACTGACCCCCCCTACACATCAAAAAAATAAAATTGCGTCCTCTAAAACACGCAAGGTAAAGCCTAAAAAATGTAACATTTCAATGGACTACTCCCTCACTTTTCAATTTATATCTCAGTGATGTAACTAAGACATCACCTCATAAATCTACCTTTAGTCGTTTCTGCAGCTGAGTATTGTTGCTCTGTTTAGTTCAATAGTGCACATACACAAAAAATGGATGCACAATTGAACACATCCATGAGAATAATTACTGGCACCATAAGATTACCGGTTCATTGGATACCAGTTTTGTCCAACATTGTCCCTCAGGATGGTTTCAGGACTATTCATGATGTTCCCGCACACATTTCTCTCAGTTTGATAGGCAAAAAACAATAGAATAATAAAAACATTTAAACACTGTTACATTTATTTGTGATTCAGATGTGATCTTTACATCTTTTCTTTACATAAAATATAATATTGTAGTACAAATGGTACCTATACGTGTATTTATTTACAGGATATTTAAATTAAGTGCTCAAACTTGAACATTAATGTGCACACTTTCATACACTGTGTTTTTTTTTCACTAACGAGATCAATCTGCTATATAAAATGCTAACACCTTTCAACAAGTTGACGAGATTTTTCAAGGCATTCATTTTATTAAAGGGTTAAAATAATTATCAGACACTAAAGAAAAAACTTCATGAAGAGATGTTCTTTTCAGAAACACAAATCTTTATTTCCATTTTAATTTGATGATAGTTTTCAGATTGCTTTAATAAATTGAGCAATACAATTTTTTTTAATTGAAAGAGAGATTTATGTCTGCTGGAAATATTCCTAAAATACAGATTTTCAACTAAATCTGAGACTATTTTCATTAAAATTCACATTACATTTCATAAGCTATCCATGCTCGCATGAATTTCTAAGTTTCCTCTTAAGTTCTATACAACCAAAAATATAATATAAATGAATTCAATTTGGTATATTTACAAAAATAAATCATTTTATTAAGTACATCACATAATGAATCAATACAGCAACAAATGATGAGATATTACTGTATCGAAGGTATCAAATAATAGTATGTATATATATATATATATCTTTTATGTTGAAATCTGCAGTTATTTTCAAGTTGAAACCTGAAATTTTTGCACTAACACTCTTAACTTTTGAAATATCTACAATTGCAACTGAAATGAAAAAATTTTGAAATATAATTCAAAAATAATTCTGAAACATTAAAAAAATACAACAATAAATATACAACTCTTTATAAACTACAAATGGTGTTTCAAAATTGCTTCATCAAATTCTGTAATAACGTGGTTCAAACATCAACATAACCAAAAATGAATCCCGATTTCCAGTATTCATCACACAAAAAGCAGAAAATATATGATCACATCATATTCTTTGATATTTCTCAAATTCAAAGAATATTTTTTTCCGTCATCTGATAAGATGAAAATTATCAAGAGATATGAGTTTAAGATAAATTAGCACCAAAATTAATGAAGTTCTCTTCAGTTGAAAACTATTTAATAAGTAATTAAAACTCTTAATTGTATAAGACGGTTGAGCGTCCCTTCCTAGTAGATTATTTGAAATACAGAGTTTTAGTAAATGATTGTAACTGCGGAGCAAGGTAGAGTTGTATTAAATGAATACATTTATAATTTCAACCCCAGAATTTGTAGAACACCAATTCAGAGCCAACCTCTCTCCGTTATAATCGTTTACGAAGACCCTGTATTATGAAATTAAGGGATGAAAAGGAATTTCGAATCTTCTCATCTGAAATAAAAATTTCGAAAATACATTTCACTAGACTCGACTTGATCAGAACTATCAGACTTTCTTCTACGAGTCGAAATGCTAAATTGTCATAACACTGCTACCTTAAGCAAATTGCAATAGATATTACATATGCGTTAGATCGGTAAGATTAACAATCAATTCTCTACTGTCGATACAATATCTGCTAGAAAAACAAAACAATAACAGACTTCATTTAACATATGTGCATTATATTCAAATTCTAATTAAATAATCCCGCCGTACACTTGTCTTTTAAATTTCCCTGTACATAATTCAACGAACCCGAACCACAAGAGATCTGCAAAATACAGTTGAAAAAAATTGTGATTGGTACGTAAATTGAGGTAATCGCGTTTATTTGAAAAGTAAATTTTAAAATGACGCCAATTAGGTTGCTTATTTCAAACCAATAAAATATATACACAATATAAATCGCATCAGAGAATACAAAAGAAATTCAATGAATTTAAAAATTCAAATCGTAAAATTACTCACTTTGAAAAATTACCTAATGTAGGGAAAATTTCATTACAACTAAATGAATAAAATTGATACAAAATTACGTATTAATATTAGGTCCCTTCAATTAAGTATGCTCAGCAGATCTCGAATTGGCCTAATGCATCATTACGTTAAACAAATAAATTTATCTACCTACATGTAATATAATCAAACTATTACTTATACTCGTTTTAAGAACTCTTTCGCCTTTTTTTAATAAAAGTCATCAGTGAGAGTCGCCATTTCACGATATGTATCGAGATTTTTCCAAATAATTAACGTATTTTCAATATAAATCAGATTAAAATATTAAACAAATGAATTTTCGAAACCGAAGTATAGGTAAATACGGGCCATCATAATTCTTGAATAAATTAAACGTTGATCTCAATTTGTACAGATATTGAAATAGAATTCCAAGGATTCACTGGTACTCCCACTCGAGTTATTGAATTCATTCAAGAATTTAGATATTGTTATCTTAAAACGTCTGAATGTTGTGTTCTTATTCATGCCACCTTAATCTTTTAAAGCTATCTGTATAAATAAACTCTCTCAATAAAGCTATATGATTACTAATTGTCATTTTCAGTCATTTTGAGAATAACATACGAAAAGGAAGACAAACTATTGCACATGGCTAGCTAACTACTGGATGTCACTCTAACAGGTTCGGCAGGTGTTAGGGGGCTCATCTGACTGTTTGCGCTATGAGGTGTCAGATTGTTGTGTGCCATCATTTTTTGGCGCACCTCTCTAATCTTCAACTGCAAACTCATTTTATTCGGAAATATATCTAGATGTTGTGCTTGGAAAGTGGATGTCGCTTGTGTCGAAGGAAACAAGGTGTTATGCTCTTTGAACAATTGCAAAACCAGCTGACGTCTCTGTTCCAAGATCTTCCGATGACCTCTGTCAGATTCTCTAGAGGTACCTGGCGTTCTAGGCGTCCTGGGAGAATTGCCCTCACTCATGTCAGTCAATTCTGAATAATGACAAAAACACAAATCAGTAAAATACTAGAAATTACAAATTATTTATAATTTATATCATAAAATTGTATTATTTTATAAAATGACTACAAGATTCAGTGAGCTGAAACACTCAAATCTATTTGAAAATTCAGAACTTGTATATAAAATAGATTACAAAAATTGTGATGAGACTAAACAACATTTAGGCCTTCGATTAAAACAACACGACAGGGATTGTATAAATAAAAAGTCTTGTCACAACATGCAATACATAATGGCCATGAGTTTGATTTTGGTTAACAATTAACATTTGTAAACATAAGAAAAATTGTTATCTATGGTTTAAAAATACTTTCGTCAACATGAATCCTTTCACAGACGAGTGAGACAGGTGTGTTAGAGCCGATACGTCTAATGCAATTTTTATTTTCTTAACTTTAATTTTTCATGAATTTTATAATTCTGGTTCTTTGTTCATATGATGAGTTTAAACATTTTTTTGGTATCACCTTCATCACCTAAGGTAGGGAAAATATTTTTGTACCAATTTTCAATCAGTTCCTTGTGGTGGTCATCGAATAGCAGATCCTCCCTAGCTTCAAAAATGCTCTGAAAGTGTATTGGCTATTTCCTGATCCAGTGGCGTATATAGGGGGGCCCAGGGGCCGGGCCCTGATGAAAAGAGAAGGAAACTGATTTCATTGTGCAAAACGCGATGGGTGGAAAGACATGACTCAGTTATTCTATTTAAAGAAATTTTAGAAGCTATCATACTCTCCCAAATAAGATAGAAGAATCGAGTGTTTCATCAACTAAAGGATTTGCTGTAAGTCGTGCCATTTGTACTTTCCCATTTATTGTTAATCTTTTCATTTTGAGCCAGATGCTTTCGACTACACACAGCTTGTCTGAGACCCTTCAAAAAAAAATATTGACCTTAGTCAGGCTATAAGCAACATCACAACTGTTTTAGACCTACTGTCAAAACAGAGATCAAATGCCGAGCAAACCTTCAAACCATTATATGACCAGGTGAAGGCAATAGCCTCAAAACTTTTTGTCACAGAGGAGCTTCCACGATTTTGTCGGCTTCAAACAACACGCAACAATGTACCTCATACCACAGAAGAAGAATATTATAGACGAGCAGTTTACGTGCCATACCTGGATGATTTTTGTGAAGGGTTAAGGGAAAGATTCCAATCTCATAAAGACACAATAATATCTTTACAAAACATTCTTCCACAATTTTGTATCAGAACAGACATCACTTCATTAGGCGCTGCATTGAAATTATATGAATCAGATTTGTCATTTAACGACATTGTGCGAAGGGAGTTTAAGCTGTGGCAAGAAAAGTGGAAACAGGAAAGACCTGAAGTTCTGCCAAAAACGGCTATTAGTTCTCTAGAAAAATGTGACAAAGATTTATTCCCCAACATGTATATCCTTCTGAAAATACTAGCTGTCCTTCCCGTGTCAGTCGCTACCGTTGAAAGGACTTTCTCTAGCCTACGAAGACTGAAAACTTACCTAAGGAACACAACATCTGAGAATAGACTAAATGGTCTCGCATTGCTCTCTATTCACAGAAACATCACAGTTAGCGATGAGGAAGTTCTTGATAAGTTTGCTAGTGTACCGAGAAAACTGGGGTTTGTTTTGTAACCATCTATGTAAGCGAATGTTCAGCTAACCTCGTCTTCAATATATTTTTTCCACTTATAATCAAATAAAATTTCTCAATGTCGTTTTTTTTTTTTAAAAACCCCACTACTCTATCAATTTCTCGTCACGTTGCAGGAGTCCGTTAAATGGGGATAGTTTACAGACGTGAGTGAGGCTAGAAATAGCAACGAATGGTAATTTTTTTGCATCGAAACGATATGAACATAATTTGTATGAGATATTGATGAAAAACAGGAAACTATGCCCAAAGTTATCCTTTGATTCTCAATAAAAAAATTGCATCTAACCTAATCTAACCATTGGATCATTTGATGGTACAAGCATCTCAGGCCCCGAAAATATTTTCTATATACGCCACTGCCCTGATCATTGGTAACAATCTCCCATTCTTTCATGAAATCGAAAAAGCACAAATAGGCCAGTAGAACATCTAAACGTGCCCTAATTGAGATTCTCATACTTTCAAAGAAACTTTTCACATAGCCTGGTGAAGATTTACAATAAAATACTTGATGAGATCAAACAGCTGCCTCAAAAAGACAGACTAGATTCATTGGAATGAATTTTTAAATGCTTAATACTGTTTAGGGATACCTTATTTGTGATTGTATATGTTTATGTCTGTTGTTTCTGTTTCAAATTGATATATTGACTAGCTCTACACCCTAACGGGGTTATTTGTATTGGAGTATTTGAATAAATGATGATGACGAGGAAAAAACGTTTGCACAAGTCATTTCAAAGGAGATTTAATAAATATTGACGAAGTTCAATATTTTTACGTTTTATTCCAAATTTCCGGATACTTCTTTGTCGGAGAGTATAAAATAATAAAATTACCTCTAACATTCTCGATATTGAAATCAGGTCCAAAAAACTGGTTCCCAATCACAATAGGTTTAGCAGAAGATGCCGACTTGGGCACAGACAGAGGTGTCTCAGGTTCAGATTCTTCTTCAACGGATAAACGATTCGTATTAAGTAGATTTCTTGTCTTTTTATAGTTGAATATACTTGGACTTTGCACTGTTATGGAACTTGGTGATTGGCATTCTTCAGGTTTGAATTGTGGAAGAGAAGAAAATTTCTTTTGGAAATTCACTTGCTCTAATACCCTGGAATAACATGAATTTGAAAATTTATTGAGAGAAATTCATCTATTATCTTACCTATCCATGCCATCTTCGATGTTCCTTTTGAAAAAACTTTTTTTCTGCGATGGTGACGTAAGAGGTCCCTCCATGTTCTGTGACGACAACATGAATTGGTTGTCTTGTTGGACTTGCTGCTCGGCCAGCGGGTTATTGTTACCTTCTTTCTGGGCAACGTTACTGAAGACGGCTACGAAATTAAATAGAAGGCATAAAAATTAAAAAATTGAACATATAACATAACTACCTAATGACTGGCGTCTCTGTAACGGTGCTTTACCTAACTGCGCTGGGGTAGGAGCAAGTTTGAATTCCTTATTCCCTTCAGACATAGGTGAAGATTCGGAATTATTTGTGTGAGGAGATTGAGGTACTTCGCCTTGCACAGACTTACTGTACTCATTGTTATCAACATAAGAATCTTTTTGATCTATCCTGACCATTACTCCTGAAATACACACTTCTTTACTGAATTATCAACAATTAAATCTATTTGATTTATAGACTTTTTTTCATGTTACAGCTCCTGGCGAATATGATGTGAACAACAAAATTAAATTTGCATATTAAAAATAGACAAAGATTTTTTTCTGTAGCATTTTCGATTTGTCTTATATTACTTATTAGTGACAATAGATATTTTTATTGATACCGGAATAATGATTGTTTGGGATATTTCTATCACCGATAACAGACGAAGATCTCATAAAATTGCTACCGGACAATGCTGACATGCACAACATTAGGTCTTCGACAAAACATTCAATATATCTTAAAACTTAACTGTTCTTATAAACAACTCTGGTGAATCTGCTACAAGCTACTTTATGTTTGCTTCAAAGCTATTTAAACTTGGTTATAAGAACATAAGTAATAATTGATAGAAAAAACGTGAACAATCATTTATTATTCATGAAACTTATTGTGAATGAAAAAGGAAAACATTTAAAATTAACAATATTTAACATATTGTATTGATGACTCATTTATTTTGAGAAAATCCATCATAAATATTGAAATAAGTTTTTTTCTGTAATTTCCACTTTATTGATCATATGACAAGACCGGTTTCGGTGATCAAACCATCGTTCCAGAGTTGCAGGCTTTATTGATAAATTATTCAGAGTAAACAACACCGAAAATAAAAAATGAGCACTTTTTAATGTAGAAGACATGTACCCTAACATTCCAGCAAATGAATGTTTACCTTAGTCAGTGAGTCACTCAGTGAAAATAAGGTTAACTCCCTCTTGGTATCAGAAATTCATGAATGATTTTCAATTTGTCTGTACCAGAATTACCCTTAATTCCAGTCTAAATAATATGATCAAAATTCAGGTTTACCTATGGGATCACCTATGGACCACCTTGTGAATAAATACATATATTAAAACAAATGATATCATTGAGACAGTGCAACTTACGTCAGGAACATGTTAAGTCAAGTTTGGGGTAGATTTTCATCAACAGATAGATGGAGTTGCGATGGATAGTCCAATTTCAAGTAAGATCGCTCAATTGGTGATGGAATATGTAGAAGAAACGGTTCTATCCGGAAATGATGATATAACAATAATTCACTATCTTAAAAAAATTTATTGGGATAATATAGAAGATTTCAAACAAAGACTCAGAAATATAGATTGGGATATATTGAATAATATTCCCGAATATGAAGTCATCAATCTGTGGACAAAGTTCACAAATATCATCAGAACAAAATTGAACTATTGATGCCCCATAAGGGAAATTCGAAGAAAGACCCACAAACAGCCAAAACTAAGAAGTGAGAAACTGGAAAACTGTAAGTCAAGACTTGACATTTCACATTCTTCCAAGTTAAACAACCCTGCGTTTAATGAACTTTACAAAAGAACAAAATGAGAGTATGATAACATCCTTCGACAAGAAAAAAGCGAAAATTATAAACAGGAAATACTGGAATCACACAATCTACCTAGAAAATTGTCAAAAAAATCAAGGGTACCACAAATGAAAATACTGAAATACCAGGAAACCCGGAAAAAATAGCGAAACAGAGTAAAATAGTTTATGGCCCTGTTTCATCGCGAGTGTTCACGTATTACATATATACATACAACCTGAAATAAAGTATATTATCATTAAATAATAGAGATGAGCCATTCACACTTTCGAACATCCCATAGGTTTAAGAATATAAAAACAGTTCAGTCTGTATCTAGCACCTGACCTTGTGTCGTAAGATCAATAAAATGAAAATAAGACAAAACAATACCTGTTCCTTTAAATATTTAACAATAATTACAATAATTGCAATAATTTTAGTACTTATTGAGGAAAATTTTCATCGAAACAAATCAGAGTCCCACCCCGTTGCAATAGCACAACCTGTTAGTTCCACCTGGCGTAAAGAGATTAAAATGAACTCACCTGCAGTATTCGCTAGAGAGGTTGTAGCACACATTTGATGATTCTGGTTCGATGAATAATCAGGCTGGGAAAAATTCATCATCTTGTTCTGTGACTGACTAACAATGACAGATTGCGACGGCGCAACTTTGGGTAATATCTGTAAAGTAGGAAGTAAACTTCTCATCCCAGAATCTCCCATCGATATAGCGTAGGAATTCTGCATCATCACATATTGCACTGGGTGATCGGAAGCCGATGAAGAAACCATAACGACAGGCTGAGGTCGTTCGGGGTCACTAGTTAGGCATAAACCGGATTGTCGAGAACCAATCGAAGAATTGAATATGGCAACTACAGGCTGACTTTGGGAGTCGCTGACGTGAATTATAGAATTCGGTTTAACTTGTTGTTTGAGAATGAGGGTTTGATTGTTGTTCATTTTGTTCGGATTCGATCCAGCCTGACTCGACGGTACATTCCACGACTCTAAAGCTTTCGATACGGCTATACTGTTCGATATATCTGTTTTGTAATTACTACCACCGACCCACGATCCTTCTATATCGGTTTCACCTTCCTTATGTTCCAATTTGACAATTTTCGGTGATATCGGCATCTTCTGGAAAGCTCCACCTGTTGGTTGGAAACCGGAAACACCGCTCGGATTCACCGGTGACTGATAATGCAAACTGAGGGTGTTCGGCGTAGTAACTGGACTGTACTTGGGGCAATCTGACGAAGATAATCTAGCTTTAATTGGTTTTGGTCTACATGTTTTATCTACACAACCACTATTATTGAGTGGACTATACAGTTGCTGAGAATAAATTTTACTTTCAGCGGTTTCATTATCACTATTATGAGATTCCGCATCAGAATCTGTTACTTTTTCTTTACATTTGAGATCAATTTCGGGACCTGGGTCCTCGCAAATAACCATTTGATCGTCATCTGAAGCATCACCAACATTTTCTTGTTCGAGTGGAGGTTGACGTTGAGCTTCCATTGCTAGAGGGGGTGTCTGAGGAGCCTGCGGGCTCGGCAAAGCTTCACCGATCTCACCCATATCACTAGAAGAATTCAATTTACCTCTAACTGATCCGGTAGAAGATTTCCTTCTATCTTTATTGCACCTGAAGAAAATCATCATTTATTTAGAAAATATAAATAATTTCATTGCAACACTCACCATTTCCATTCAGGATGAGCCTTGAAGTGAGCTTCCTTCACTTCAGAAGCTAGTTCGTGATATTTCTTCTTTCGATCCGGCGGTAAAGCATACCACCATTCGCCTAAAATCTTAGATACAGTCCTATTGTCTTGGTTTGGGTGTCTTTGGTGCACCATCGCTCTGTGCCTTTTCGAAAAAATCATGAAAGCATTCATGGGACGCCGAATGCGGTCTTTGGCCTGAGGAACACAGAATAAAAAATCACAACTTTGACATGAACGAATATAGTCCACATATTGACATCAAGAGAGGCTATGAAAAATCGACATTAAGATGGCAATGGACGATCTAGGTAAATTTCGAGTTGTTCATACTGAAAATCACTAGATGCTGCTAAACTGACATTGGGTTCTCAACTAAACATTGGTCGATAATTTTTATATGGATACATATTGTTTTGTATTGGCTTAGTCCCTCATTGGTATCTGATATTAATGCATCTTAAGGATCATTCCAATAAAGGACACGGAGAGTTTGACGACTTGTTGGAGCATGCAAATGTGTGTATCGATACAAAAGGGTAATGAATATATCGATTAATAAAAATGTTCCAAAATTTGTTCAGTTCCCAATGGGGGTGTAGATCGTTTACAAATGGAGATATTTCGATGCACAGTACCTTTGTTAAGTTTCCATCCTTGCTATTGGGCAGAGCACTCAGACTTTGGCTACGCCTCTTATTCCCAGCCGAATTATCAACGGAATCTGTGGTTTCAGGTTCGAATACATCGTCATCTTCCTCAATCGTGACAGGCAAGGAGTCGATCTCGTGTTCCTCATCGTTGACATCCACACCGGTTCTTGACAATGGTATAGGTGGCGCCGAGAGCGGCGGCGACAACTCGGAAGAGGGTGGGGATATCGGCCCAGTCGTTGTCGTCAATATTGGCACCAAAGTATGCCATGGTATCACAAACGCCGACTGTGGAATCTGGTTATTGTTGTTGTTCGTTTGAGTCGAAATCTTCGGTTGGGCCATCAGTAACCTGTTGTGGTTCAATGATGGGGTCGAAGGAGATATTTTTGGCTGCATGGACATTCTGACTGGCTGTTGCACTTGCAAGGACAAATGCTGCTGAGACGGTGTTGTGACATGCTGGACTATATGCTCCTTATGATTACTGAGGTTGGGAGAAACTTGCTCTTGCTTCATTATTATAGGGGGTGACGATGTATGGTGAACTGTGGCAGCGGATACTCTTTTCACAACCGACTGTGTTGCAGCTGGTAAGACGGGAACTAACTGAGTTGGTAACAAATTCGAACCAAGCGAGTTCGTTTGAAGTAAACCTGTATTTCCATGACTGCTGTTCATATTGTTCATAGCATTGGTTGATACTCTTATAGTAGGTGTAGCTTGCAAATGATCGCCTTGAATTACCTAGAAAACCAATTTTTAACTGAGTGATACCGAATCTAAAATTACTAAGTACGTAAACAAACAACTAAGATCTTAAAGGTCTATCATATGAATAGAGGTTAGAAAAAGTAGATTCGACAACTCTAACAATGGGTTTCGTGAAAGTTCGTTGATTCTTCCATCAAATATGATGTCTGATCAACCAGCATCGGGTTTCACAGAGCTTGATTGTGGAGTCAAAACCTCCGTTAGTTGATTTGAGAATACAATCTGACAACATCAATTTTCCAAAGTCCGATCATCGAGAACACATCCGCATTTGTCGTATACAAAAGTGATTTTTGATTTGAAGTAAAGAGACATTAGAGTAGCTTTTACTGTTGTTTCAATACTTTCCATTTACTAGTTTGCACATCTAAAAACAAAACCTCAGGGTGTAGACGTTGGACCTTTCAGTAGTATGTAAAATCTGTCTACTTATCCAAAGTTGCTCTAATAGATTTTTCGTATCAGTCACACTAACTGCGAAAATAAAATACATAAGGCACTAGGAGGTATAATCTGAATTTTTCATTGAATTCAAATAAATTTCTCACGATTTTTGACTGAAATAGAGAAAATATTGTCTAATACTCGTTGTTGAAGGCAATTCCAACACTCATTTCGCATTCGTGTTGGAACAGGTGCCCCTTCTGCAACTTGTTCTTCTCTTCTCTGATTCAGTAAGCAATAAGAGGATATTGAAACCAATAAATTAAAATTTGGACAGTCCAAAAATGACTTTGAAGGATCTTATTTCTCGATGGTTACATTTTTATGCCTCATTCAACTAATGTGGAAACAGAAGTCATGTTGCTCTTAAAGACACACTCATTAATATTAGGTTTGTACTGCAGAAAAAGTATGTAAATGTTCAATAATGTATGTTATTTCGATTTTCAATAAATAATATCGGAAAAATACTATTTTCAATTCTTCAAATCAACAACCACTTGATCGGTAAATCAACACTTCATGAAACCCACAGCAATCTGCCAACTGACAGCTTGACATTTTTTAGGTTAAACGCAGTCAGAATGTTTTGACATGCCAGCGCTATTTGTGTTGTTTACAGTAACATAAAAGATTAATCTCGCCCAAAAAATGGAATTGAATCGTGAACAATTACAACCACTTATGTGATAGTGTTGTTATTAAAATTTTACATAAAATTTGTTACCTGTCTTTGAAAAGAGGTAATTTCCTTAGGTCCATTATCCTCGTTCTTTATAATCAGTATGTTCCTATCCATGGTTTGTGGTGCAACACGATAAACAGCATTTGGTACTGAAAATCAAAAAGAATTTAATAAAAAGACAACATCAACAACAAAGAAGTAATAACAAACCTTGGGATTGATGTGATTCTATTTCGACAGGTTGTGAATTCAACGCATGTTGGAGGATGACATTGTGTTGTTCCACCGGGTTCCATTGTCTTGGATTTGGTGATACCCTTATAACACTAGTTGTTCCTTGAACAGGTCGTACTAACTCAGGTCTGTAATGAAAAATGAAACAATCACCATGTTAAGATTAAAGTGACTATGAAACCTTACCGTATCACAGGCTGATGATAAGGAGTATTATATCCAGGAGGAATAGGAGAAGTCCTTTTTTGAAGTGTGTGGGAATGACTACTTATTGGCATGAACACGTTTTGTCTAGAACCTACTGTAATAGGCGATTGCATATGATGAGGCGATGTACCTTGGCCATTCGGAGAGAAAACCGGAGTAGCAGACCTTGAGCTACCTAAAGAAACTGCAAGAAAAAACATTTAATTCTCTTTTTGAAAAGAATATGATGCAAAACCATCACCACCAAATTAAAAAAAAAAAACAATCTCCCATTTGAAATCACCATCGAAAGATTATATGATAGTATAACTCTTCGACGAATTTCAAAAAGACGAGAAACAACCTCAACAAACCATCGAACTTTATTATACCTGGAACACCCTCTTAGGTACTGAAATTACACAGAATGTGAGACAAGTTTCATACTGCAACAAAGCTATTTCAACATACCTTTAAATAAAATTGTTATGAAACAATTGTATTCGTCAAGCTGACATGTGTAGTGTTACCAGTATACCTGGTACATTCCAAGACAAAATAGTTTCATGAGCAAAATGGCGACGCCCGTGACTGTAGCACAGTAATTTTACTGATTTTAAACACTTATTATAAAATTTAAATAGAACTTATCCATTCGTTAAGAAAAAAATAATACAGCACTTGGTTAGGTTAGGCGGGGTATATCATAGAGTATTGAATGGCCTTTCCGGATATCATAGAGTTCGATGTAGAAAACAAGGAAACTGGTTAAGTACAAATTTTCAATTTAAAATAATTGTTTAAAAAAAAATTAATTGCAAAAGTAATTGAAAGCAATCAATTAATCTTAATTCATTAACATACCTAACATATTAGCTACATCTGTTTCATCTTGATCGAAACGACCAGTGATACGTCTTTCACTACAGTTAGGTGATGTTTCAGAATCTCTGGAAGTATCTTCACCATCTCCTTTGCTATTAGATCTGGGATATGATGAATTACTTCGAAGACTACTACCCTTAAGATTGAGGTGTCTAGAGCAATAACCTCTTCGTTGCGATTCTTTATTACAAGTACCATCTTTCGAACATAACCGTCTCCATTGCTTTCCATTATATTTTTTCCTTATACCGTTCGGATTTGAAACTATGTCACCTTTTTTGTACTTATGCGGTGTGGCAGCTTGGCTTCTAGGTGTCGTCGGTTGAGATCTTGGTGTTACGCTGCTGGACGAGCTACCTCTACTGTGAACGCTGCTTCTCTTACTACTTCCAGATAACTTATCATTGCCTTCGGAGGGGAAGATAATATCCTCCCTTCTTAGCTCATCTTCACTCTCATTGAAGTCTTCGTAATTTCTTGAACTCGACACAGGCGTGCTCACAGATACTGGCGTATGGAGATGGGGCGGTGACACGTTCTGGGGGTAATATTCTGGTTGGTGCTGAGGTGGAGTGATTATTTCAGTCGATTCATCCAAATTCTCTAATTCATCGTACCATGGCGGCCGAAGGAGTCTCAGTTCTGATCTTTTTACTGTTATATAGCACTGCTGTTCTCCCAATTTCGCAACCAGGAATTTGGGCGGTTGAACTTCTATTTTACAAACTACCCCTTCGACAAACATAGACTGATCGTGCCTTACGCATACCCTAGCCCCAAGGGTGATCTGATTAAATGACGGACTAGCATCTCCTATTATGTCATAACATTCTTTATCGAGTACGTTGCTATAGTTCAGTATTCTTTCTTCCTTCCCGTCTAAAGCCACCGTTATCTGGAAAAAAAATCCCAACGTTATTTTTTTCACCAATGAGATTAGGTAATTGAAAAACAAGAAGGCTACTGGATACACTGTTCAATAGAACGATGGGCATATTCTATTTCCCCATCATAAGGAAAATGTTGGGGTTATAATGATACCCAAGCCTGATAAACCAAAACACAGTATGAAATCATATAGGCATAGATTTAAGATGGAAAACCGAGGGACTAACTCGATCCGAACACCATCTATTGCCTCAGAATGAAACTAAACATAGGACAGTGATAAAGGATTATAGCTGAGGCTATTTGTTATAAAGGAACAAAGTTAAGGTTTGAGGCTGTTTTCGTTCTAATTCGTTTGTTTTAAATTTCAAAAAATAAGCATTACGTTTTTAAATTTCATTTCCTCGATTTGATCTTGTACATGGTGGTGTGCATGTTGCATGCTAAGAAGTTGTGGCAATGACAAGATCAACAAACTAGAAGTTACATTCTTCAATTTACCAAAGAACACGAATATGTAAGTATTACAAAATAATAAATTATTGTGTATTTCAGCGCAAAAAAGTGGATTGAATTATCTCTTCGTTAAGATATTGATCTGTAGGTTTACGAGGGTTCCCGTACGTATTAATCACCTTGTCGTGGTGTAGGGGCTTAAGTAGTTGTGATGATTCTCGACGAGGAACAACGAAACAAAGAATGACCACTATCCCAAACCCTATATTCCTTCTAATCCAAGTGCTCTGTCGTGACACCTTTGCGAACTCACCTGGGCAACCAGACCTGGAATTCGCTGGAGACAGAGCCAGCAAGCAAAGTTGTCGAACGATTGGCACGAGGAAACGGCGTGATAACTATGACTCTTTCGGCCCATGAGTCCCAGACATGAGGTAGACACTAACGCTACTCGTTAGAGTCATATGCCAGGAACAACTATGGCTCACTTGACCCCCTATGTCCCCGGACAAAGGGCAGACCCAAGGAGTAATTTTAGTATCCGAACCAGGAAGCTACGACTGATAGCTTAATCCGATTACTAGGCAAGAGGAGAAGGAGTTCTGATTCGCCCCCTTAGTTCTTAACAGGCCTGGCATAGATCTGGGGAGCATAGCCGTAGCGATATCAGAGAAACTATGACCCACTCGGCCCAGACCCAGACCTGAGGGAGACCCAAGGGGTATCGTCAATGTCTGACCGAAACCACAAGTCCTCGATTCAACAGGGCCACACATCTATCCATGCTGGAGCGTCGTCTGGCCGAAGGTATGGAATGAAAGATAAGGCCAAGACCTTCCGAGGATCTATACCTGGGCGTAACCAGAGCCAGGCCAACACGGAACTAATCGAGCACGGAAAGTTTTGCTGTGCATTTGGTGGGATTGGAAAGGGGTCATCTACTTTGAGCTACTGTCCACTGGCCAGACACTCAATTCGGATCTCTACTGCCAGCAATCACACCGATTGAAAGCAGCAATTGATCAAAAGATATCAGAATTAGCAAATAGGTCAAGTGTTGTTTTCCAACAAGAAAACGCCAGGCCTCACACGTCTTCAATGACTCGCCAAAAGCTTCCGCACCTTGGCTGGGAGGTTCTTATGCATCCTTTTTCCCCGATAATATTAATTGCCAATAACCTTCATCAAAAAGGCGGCAGATCAAATGGAAATTCTGCGTATACTCACGGTGTTCATTCAACTTCCGCGCGAGTGCATCTAAATTGTCCTTGTTGCGATAGGAGCGCAATGTTATGTTTTCAGATTCTTAACCCCCACATTCGTGTGCTTTTAGCGTTAATTGGCATCGATTTAATTGGAATCTGAGAAATTTTGTCATCGAAACGCAGTAGATCTATCGAAAATTAACGAGGCATTCTCGATGGTTGGAAAGTCACTTGTAAAATTTGCTAATATTTAATTCACTGATATAACAACTTTTTGTGAAGGTAGTCATGGCAACACCGCAAAATAGTTCAAATGTCCGTTTTCTCGATTTAACCGTAGAAAAATGATAGGGTTTTGTTTGTGGAATAAGCAAATACATAACCGTCAAACTCACAAATTAATTTATTTGTTCACCGAATGCGATATGAATCGCACTAACTCAAGTTGCTATCGCCGTGGCTATCCATAGCATTTCGTATAACAACTTTCGATAGCCACCAATACCTTATTTGGTATTCTCTAACTAACCGTTAACAACTGTTGTTACCATAACAACTTTTTATGAAGATAGTCATGGCAACACCGCAAAATAGTTCAAATGTCCGCTTTCTCGATTTAACCATAGACCAATAATATTGATTTGTCTGTGGAATAAGCAAATACATAACTGTCAAACTCACGAGAAATGACCGTTGTAGATAGTGAAAAAATTTCATTTACTTTCGGTGGAGCACATATAAGAGAGAGGTTCAAGCTTTTTATTTTCGGTGAAGCTGTACTATAACTAAATAAACTTTTTTCGTATATCTCACCAATTGAGATTAATTTTTAACAGAAAGAAAAAGACTGGCTCACTGGCGCATTTACCCTACAATCCTCTATATTATTACCTTTGTACTTCCTGATTCATTAAAAAGTTCATTTGTACTAAAAATGCTATTCTTATTCGATTAAAACTTCTAATTGTTCACATGAATGTAAAAAAACAACAAACAAACAGTAGCCAACAAGAAGTGCTTATCGATAGCAACACCTTTTCAACCAACGATAACGTCGAAAATACCATGGACCAGCCACCTTATTCGCCCAATCTAGCTCCTTGTGACTTTTTTCTTTTCTCCAGACTGAAATTACCAGTCCAGGAAACCTGATTCGACTTCACAGACGCCATAAAATGAAATTCGCAGAAGGAGCTGAAGGTCATTCCTGAAACGCCTATAAAAAATTGTTTATATAATTGGAAAAAAACGTTAGCGCATGTGGATCGCTTCAAATGCAGCATATTTCGAAGAAGATAAATAAATATCGAAGAAGTTTAACAGTTTTGCATTTTATCGCAAATTTTCGGATACTTTTTTGTCACAGAGTAAATAAATCAAACTGCAGGCTGACATTTTCGAAAAATATAATCCATGTTTCGAATGGTTTCAAGTTTTCTTCCCGAGTCCGGTGATTCCCTGGCGTTGCATACACATTTTCCGTAAAATTCTATGGTCAAGAAATACAATTCTAAAATCACTCAGAATATGACAGAAATCTGCGCAATGACAAGTTTATTGCATAGTTGTTTTAGAATGAAATTTCTTGACCATAGAATTCAACCGAAAATGTGTATGTAACGGCCAAAATCATAGGACTGAGAATTTACTAGATGATTCTGTCGTTACAAGAAACCTTTAGGGTGATTCGACGGCTTGGTTCTGGATCCCATCTTCCATCAATATTTTTTAAAAGAAGTGACATTTTTCATACTTTTGCTTTCATTGAATTTTGCAACGATTAAAAATGCTTATTTGTCCTTGGAAGGTCGTTATTTGAAGTTCCATAGATCAATGAATAAACTAATAGTTAATCAAATATCTATCAATGGCCAAAATCGTAATTCCTACAAGATATTTTCACTAGTTAGTACCTGCCCCTGAAATACTACCGGATTAACTGATCTGTTGTACCTGCCTCTACCTTTATTCAAATTCTTAAAGCCTGTGAGCTGACAATAGCAAGTCTCAATAGCATATTGAGGATATGGTAGGTAACTGAATTTCTTAATTCTGGTCACTATAATTTCATTAGTATTTTCGAAAAAATTCATGGAATTTTAGTGGCCATGAATGGAATTATAGTAACCAGCACACCAAGAAGTTCATTCATAGACCTCATCTTCAATTCTAAACCCTTTGAAAACAGGCCATGGTCATACTAATAGCATGCTATTCAGATGGAATTCAATTGAAAGTGCAAGTAGTGAACGTAGGGAAGCAGAGGGAACAATACCTCACCACATCAATTGTTTTCCATATATAAATTCAAGGAATACTTAGGCTTATTCAGGCTGTGTCCTATTATTTCGTGAAATGGGCTGTTAATTTCCTACAAATTCGATACGCAATTTTTTTATCCAGTTCTTTTTCTTATCATCAATAGATTTGATGTGGGAAACTTGTAACGGTTGCGAATCGCCGCAAAAATTGGTTTGGATTGGCTTTAAATAAACATGAAATGTCGGTGCCAAATTTGGTATACGCTGTTTCAAGAATGGCACTAAAAGATGGTATACAGATTTATACCTAGTTACCTCAATTACCAAACACGGATACTTGTCAATCCAATATCATACTTTAACGATTCTTTACCAAATATTTTTCCATTATCAATTTTCCACGTCTCTACGACTGCCAAATATGAAATGTCAAGTAATGTTCACCAAAATGGCGACAATACAAATTAGTGTAACTTTCCGGCGAACACCCGGTATTTCACGAGGTCCCGAAGTTCGTACCGTATGAGTTCGATAGTAACGAGGATAATGAAATCAATTCTGATTCATTTTATTTCAACAGACACGCAGAGACCACCTGTAGTAAAAATATTATCGTTTAGAGATTACACAATTCGTAGCAGCTTCACGAACTTCAGGATATTGGTGAATCAATACAAAATCGTTATCAATCATGCAATACAATATGATTACATATTCCAATTTCCTACCAACAATAATCGATTAACCGAAATCATTTTGTGTGTGATAACTGAGCAAACAATTCAACTCATAAATTACTATCATTTGTTACTACCTAGCCTTTACACCATTCGATAACACCAGTAGATATTTCTAATTTAGGAACTTGCATTGAAAAAAAATTTGTATAATGCATTCATAATTCATATACTCTATCTTTTTTTCTCTGAGAAAGTAGCATTTCCCGGCCTAGGTATAGGTATATGAGAATCTTAGTAGGTAGGTATATTTTTTATAAAGGCAGTTGATCATTACCATAGCAACCGAGAAAACGGCTGACAGATCATATGAAATTAGTTATTTGTTCACCGAATGCGATATGAATCGCACTAACTCAAGTTGCTATCGCCGTGGCTATCCATAGCAACTCGTATAACAACTTTCGATAGCCACCAATACCTTTTTTGGTATTCTCTAACTAACCGTTAACAACTGTTGTTACCATAACAACTTTTTATGAAGATAGTCATGGCAACACCGCAAAATAGTTCAAATGTCCGCTTTCTCGATTTAACCATAGACCAATAATATTGATTTGTCTGTGGAATAAGTAAATACATAACCGTCAAACTCACGAGAAATGACCGTTAAAGTAGTGAAAAAATTTCAATTATATTCGGTAAAGCTATACTATTTCTATTGAAGAAGAGCGAGATATATAATTTAACATCTATTATTTTTGACATAAAAGGGTTAAAAAACGAGCAATGAGCAATAAATTTATGATAAATTTCCTCAGCGAACATAATGTGGTGATGAAAGGAAATCTATCGCCAGCTGAATCAGTAAAAGTTGGAGAACCTTGGATGCAACTCTCAAAAGAGTTGAATAACATGAAGGACAGCGTTAAGCATTTGCAGCAGTGGCGCACTTACCCTACAATCCTCTATATTAATACCTTTGTAATTCCTGATTCATCAAAAAGTTCATTTGCACTAAAAATGTCATTCTTATTCGATTACAACTTCTAATTGTTCACATGAATGAAAAAAACAATAAACAAACAGTGGCCAACAAGAGTGGTTATCGATAGCAACACCTATAAAGCAGTTGCCACTTGTTGTTATGCATAGCAAGTTTCATAACCACTTTCTAGAAAAGTGAATACCGATTTCACGCTTTGCAACTGACCTTGATGATAACCACGATTTTCGGTGGCTATTCATAGCAACTTAAGTTAGTGAAGAGCCCTGATTGAAAGAACTTTCGTAGTAATTGAGCAAGAAAACCTGTTGTATAGGAAATATTTATCTATGCTAATACGAGTATGTGGTCTTTTCCGTTCTGTTTAATTTAAATAAGAACTAAAATGTATATAAATGAAATGTGTCGTTTCATTGCTTTTTTATTCTACACGATTGCCAACAAATTATTGTACGCAATATCCCCGAAAATTAAGAGAAAATTTCTGAAAAACTTTTGTAACCTCCTGTTTGCGTTCTTTCATTTCAAAGTTAGATAATTATAAATATTTCCTGTGAATTTGAGTTCGAGATGAGTTTTTGAGATCTCGATTTTTATACCAAGGTTTTTAGTATTATTCAGCTTTCCATGATATTTCCGACACAAGGATCGTATTCAGCGGGAAATTCAACTTCGGAAATCATGTGGTTTTTTTAGCAAGTGAACCTTAATATAATCAAAATTAGTTTAATAGGCCTTGTTGGCGCGATCCTACTATTAAAATAGTGATTTTCATCATTTTCAAATCAAACTTTCCAATTTTTTGGGGGACTATATTAGCAACAGCGTTGCCAGATTGGACGATAATCCAGGAATTCAAAGAATTAATTAAATAAGCGGTAAATTTGATATTTATGACTTAAACAGTGTGAAATGCAAATAAAACTCAAAATATCTAAATGCCTACATACATCTAACACCTAAAAAAAGGTATGGGCTTACCTGTACCTAGGGTGAATTAAGAAGGTTAAATAAGGGGGTCACAACCCTAGGTAGGCACCAATTAACCCCCAAATTCCACTAAATACCTGACATAAAATTTTCTAGCCTAACAACAGGGCTTTCCTTCACAAGGTAATTAATAAAACCTAAATCTTAGTACTCACAATATATTTCTATTAGAGAAATAAAAAAAAACGTGCATTTTACCTTTGTATTGACATGATATTTTGAAGAAACTCACAACTAAATCCCTGAATTCTACAATAAAGTCCTTGCAGAATATTTTTCTATACAACTCTCTATATGAAAACGCTATGCTTAGCCAAAACTTTTTATACAAAACTCAAAAACAAAACAAAGCCAGAACTAATTTCCAACATAATGAAAAAAAAATCCTATTTCTCCAGTAGCTACCATTCATATCCCATTTCTGCATATTCAAATGGTTTTTCATAACGTTTTACAACATCAATCTTAGTACATATCTTGAAGATATTCTTCAGCAGTTCCCTATTAGTTGATTGAATGAATGAATAATAAATATAAAAAAAGAGTACTCACAGTAGTTCCATTGGCATCACGAATCACTCCAGGATAGTACCAATCTCCTTGTTTAGCTAAAACCCGATGATCACACCATTCACTCAGATCAATGAAGTTTTGTTTACTATTGAACGTATTATCTTCATTCAATCTAGGTGGGCAGGAATAGTCTACAGCGGTAGACTGTGGTGTTGTTATGACACTTTGAACAACAGATACTGGAATACAAGGTGTACCCAAATTCTGAATATTGTTTTCTTCCAATTCAGATGGATCGAATTTTCTTTTTTTAGGAAGCTTACGTACGCACATATCCATGTTTGACATATTCAATCATTAACTTCACCTGATAATAAATCTGTATAGATCCAATGAGGCATTGTTTTTGGAATCTTATGTATAATATCTGTCTTTGGTTTGCATATTTATCACCTAAAAGTGTATATTTGTATATACACTCTAGTTCTCTTCTTCATCCTTCACAAAATCATACTGAAAAGAAATTATTCTTCAATAAATAGTAGTGGGAATAGAAACACTACAATACAATTACTATCATAGCTTATAAACAAATGATACTTTATGAATGGAATGTTGTTATAGTACTTCTTCATAGTAAATAAACATTTTTGTACTGATACAATCACAAGTTCTTTGTACTATTCAAGCATTCAGGTACATTTGTTCGATGTTATAATAACAATTTTTGTATCCGAAATCGATGATTTAGATGGATTTATTACCTAATTTTATTTTTCATTAAATATAAATCACAACATTTGCTCACTAAACACCCACAGAAAGCAGTCATGAAATAACCTCCCTCCACTCAGTGTAGCCAGTAGTAAAGAATGAAAAATCTCTATGGTATTCGGACAACTCCGACACTTTTCGTTCACTATAAATCCGATAATGAGTAATTTCATGGAATGAATGAATTCCAAATGAAGAATATTTGACAATGAAGCAATTATGAAAGGGTGGCACATGAATATAACAACAAAATTGTAAACATTGAAGTTAATGTAAGCTTTGATTAAAATCTCTAGAACATTTTCAAGTTTTGCTTTTCCAAAAATACTCTATGATTTCATTGTTCCTTATTTTTAGTTGGAAAAAAAACAATATTATTTCGTATAAATAAATGATTGTATCAATTAGATAAACCTAAAATTAACTAAACACACAGATTTGTAGATAAGACTGAATTCAGGATTGAAACAATAAAAATTTGGTCAGAATTTTGTATGAATTCGATCGTGCACTGTGCAGCGCCCCCTATGAGGTCATCAATGTAATTATAACATCGATATTTGTGTCAATTCGACAAGGAAGTGTTTAGGTGTTTTATGTATATAAAATTAGTAAATTAGTCAACAACAATGGCAAGTAACGAACAGAAAGCTCAGCTATTGATAGCAGAAGCTGAGAAAAAATTGAACACCACCAGGGGATTCTTTGGATCCTTTTTTGGGTATGATCCATTGTGTTAAGTGAATTTCTTGAGAAACTAAGATTCATTTTTGTTCAACAGAGGCAACAGTAGGGTGGAAGATGCTATTGAATGTTATCAAAGGGCTGGAAATCTCTTCAAGATGGCTAAAAATTGGCCTCAAGCTGGAAGTGCATTTTGTGAAGCAGCAAATTTGCATTCCAGGGCTGGTGCTCGTCATGACGCTGCTACAAATTATGTAGACTCTGCTAACTGCTATAAAAAATCTGATATTAATGGTAATGTTCTTCTGATTGTAGTCACTGAAATTACTTAATCAGAGTTTTAGCTTTTCAATGTGATGTCATATCTTTCATTTTGTTGTTTCAAAAGAATTAATACATATATTTTATTCCAGAGGCCGTCAAATGTCTGATGAAAGCGATTGAAATTTACACTGACATGGGCAGATTTACTATGGCAGCCAAGCACTATCAAACGATTGCAGAAATGTATGAAACAGATGCTGTAGACTTGGAAAGGGCTGTGCAGCATTATGAACAAGCTGCAGAGTATTTCAGTGCAGAAGAAAGTCATGCTTCTGCCAATAAGTGTCTTCTGAAAGTAGCTCAATATGCTGCACAACTTGAGAACTATGAAAAAGCAATTCAAATTTACGAACAAGTTGCAACATCGTCTCTAGAAAATTCTCTATTGAAATATAGTGCTAAGGAATATCTTTTCCGTGCAGCCTTATGTCATCTTTGTGTAGATTTATTGAATGCTCAACACGCCCTCGAAAGATATATTCAGATGTATCCTGCATTTCAAGATTCCAGGGAGTATAAGCTTATCAAAGTTCTCATTGAACATATGGAAGAACAGAATATTGACGGATTCACTGATGCTGTGAAGGATTATGATTCAATTTCTCGTTTAGATCAATGGTATACTACAATACTGTTACGTATTAAAAAGCAACTGAACGAGAGTCCTGATTTGCGTTAAACAATTTTAGCGTGTAATGTTGAATTATTTGTTGGGTTTTTAAAATTTTCTTGTTGCCTCTTGAAAGTTCCTTTTCTTAGCTGATTTTTAGGTGTTTTCTTTTAAGTAGAATCGGAAGGATAAGAGTCGCTTTTGATTGGCAATTTTGATATTAGCTTGTTTTTGTAATAGAAGGTATACAAGAAATAATAATATACATATTTATATCGATTATTAACATTCCATGTACTTGAATCAGTACTTTTATGGTATTATTATGAAACTTCGTATTTGTACCATTGTGATTCAAACATATTAATCTACAATTTATCCATCATTATAGATTTTTGCTAATTGAAATATATCATGATAAATAGAAACTAGTCAAGTGATTTAATTTAAAAATTATCCATTGGCAGTTGAAGAAAAGTAACTTTTAAGTTGGTGCCATTAAATGGAATTTAGAAAGTGTTATTAGATGTAGAGTAAAACTAATATTTGAACCAATATGATTGGTAAACGAAAAAGAAATGGCAGAGTCGACACATAGGAGGAGTGTTTCTTTATTTCAATAAAATCAAGAGAGGATCTCATCACATTTATAGTTATACATGGTCAATTGAATTGTGAATTCACCACCCAATTACAAGATGTTCCAAAAGATTCAACGGTATTTATTTAAATAGAACAGAAAATTTCAAATGTTGCGTGAGTCTTGGTAATGATGTTGCAATAATTGTATTGGTTTGCTGGCAAACCTAAATTATCTTATTACTCTTGAGAATGCTGCCTTTTCTACTTTGATCTTACGCTTCAGTTTCTGTTCATTGGTGCCTACACTCTTTCACGACATCTTGTATTGTTAATTCATCAATGACTTTCAAAAATTAAATGCAAAGATAGAGAAAACCAAATTAATACACCTTTAAGAAAAAGTGTAATGAACTTGATCTACACGTAATTAAGAAGAGTTTTTTTTTACTTTAAAAATATCATTTTTCACTAGGATAGATCCTGGTTCTTCAAGTAATTTAATAGAGATAGTGACATTTTTCAAGTAATATTGAAAAAAATTCTCTCTTCGATGTTAAACTAGGCGTATCTTGAGTGAATTGTGATTTAAATATTACGGAAATTGTTTCGTTAGTAAGTAAATGGATAATATATGGAAAACAGCAAAAAAAATCTTGTAAGGTTTGGAGTTTAGAACCATGTTAAGAAAAGATCTTCCATTTTTGTTTGATTGGAGTCGCACTGTTGACAAGTAATTTTTTAAAGTTATAAATGCCTGATTTACATCTTGCTGGTGAAAGGATTTTGGTGCTGTACGTGAAACTTGTTAATCAATAAAGATCAGTTTCAAAATGATATGGTGTAAAGAATTGTATGCACATTTACCTGGGGAAAAACAAACTTATATTTCATATTAACCAATTTTTCATAATATGAAGCAGTTATCAAGCTCCTTACGTTTCCTTAAATATCGATAATTCTGTATTAAAAACTTGGGGAAACTTTCCAAGGTCTGATACCTACTTTAACAGTCTTCGATTTCAACGTATCTAGATTCTTATTGATTTGAAACAACAGCAGTCACATAAGTGACAATTTTGTAACAAATGCTTAAAAGTTCATTTTGGCTGAGGTGGCATTTATCTTTCGCAAAATCCATAAAGAACGGACCAACAAGTTTATAGCTTACATTTTCATGAGATGCATTTCAAATCTACATTTGTGTGTACCATTTCCAAATAATCTCATACCATGAGGAAAGTATGCTTCAATGAAATGTTTCTGAAGCAGATATTTCCTTGTGAATAAACTGAAGTTTTCATTTCACCATGCATCTTTAAAAATAAATGTTTTTCCATAATTCGTATTGTTCCAAGGTATATTATGAATACTCAAATTTGTAATTTTTGTTCAATGTTTAAATAAAAACTTCGAGCTACCATTTTATTAGGATTATACATAATACTATATAAAATGTTTTTCTATAATCTAAGGATAAATTTCAGTTATGGATAAGTAAAAGTGATATAATTTTAAAGCTGCCTGAATTAAGGTACATTTGCATTGTCGAGATTTCCGTCATTATTCACTAAGCTATGGATTGATTCCACATCCAACTCTTTTTTGTAACTATTTTTGAAAACAAGTTTTAAAAATTCATGTTTTAAACAACACAAATAATGATGATATCACAGAACCTCAAATAATACTTGAATATCCTTTATTTCTGTGAATTCCAACTCTGTGATGAAAAACCAGGTAAATATGCGAAATATTAATATTTCTACCTGATTTGAAAGTTCTTTTCTTTTGTCGTGAAATATGTAAGATAAGCTTTTATTTAAAAAGATAATTAATAATAATGAACTTGAAAATTTCTTGTAATTTTGACATTTGACAAGTAGGGGAACGTGGAGCGTTGTGGAACTTCGTGGCAATTTCAGTAGTTTAGAAGATGATAAATTAACCTTTCCTTTCATACGGTAAAGAGTTTTTGTCTGATAAACAGCCCCAATTTTAATTTCATACGTAGAATATAAAAAAAACCTATGTGAGTTAGTGATAAATTTGATACGACTGATGAATACAAATTTATGGCCCTCTTATTTAAGTTTATTTTAACTTTTACAGAATGATCAAAGCAGCTATTTATTTAACTTTCCTTCTACTTGCTACCGTATGTGGAGAAACAGAAGAAGAAAGTGGACCAAAACTACTGGTTTCAAAGCAAATCCTTAATAAATATTTAGTTGAGACGAAGGATATTGAAATAAAATACTCAATATATAATATTGGAAGTTCAGCTGCAGTTGCAGTTACCTTAACAGATAATGCTTTCCATCCTGATGTATTTGAAGTAGCTGGTGGTCATTTATATGCAGAGTTTGCAAGAATACCACCACAATCTAATATATCTCACGTAGTTATAGTTAGACCTAAAAGTTACGGATATTTCAATTTCACTAGTGCAGAAGTCAGATATAAGTCTTCAGATGATGCCTCAACTGTAAGTTTCACATGGATTGTTCATTAAATTCTCATCCAGCTTTAACATCATTATTTATAGGTTCAAATTTCACACAGCAGTGAACCTGGAGAAGGAGGCATTATTGCGTTTAGAGATTACGACAAAAAATTCTCCTCTCACTGCTGGGACTGGTTAGCTTTTGCCTTGATGACAACTCCTTCATTAGTGATACCTCTGGTATTGTGGTACAGCAGCAAAAGCAAATATGAAAAACTTGCCAAAGCTGGCAAAAAACAACATTGAGTTGTTGATCTAGACTTAGATATTTATGATTCAGTTCTTGTGAATTTTTTTACCTTAAGTTTTTCTAAGTTATTTAAAGTTGTGATTTATAGTTGAAATTTTTATTAATTTTTCTACCCAAAAGACCATTAAACAATAACAAAAACTTGAATTTGATCCTTTTTCAAACCATAACTTTTCAGTTATTCATCATCAACAAACAGGAATTTTCATTAAAATTAAATAATTTATTGACAACATTTTCAAAGTAAAATGAAGATTCCATGGATGTAATCTATTTGATATAAAATCAAAATAATTTATTGACAATATTTTTAAAGTAAAATGGAGCTTCTATGAATATTACCTACTTTATATAAAATCAAGATTTTGTTAAAACTACAGCAGGACCCTACATTCCTCAGTTAGGTACATAACTGAATTGTCTCTAAAACAGACTTTCAAAGTAACCTAAAATTAGATCGAAAATAGATATACAAAACATTACTCTAGTTTAAATGCAAATTTAGAAACTACCAGCAACAGACTTGATAATTTTCAAAAAATAAATTTGCAAGTGTTATATTTGATCAAATTAATTCAAAATGGGAGCAATAGTTTATTTACTTGCCGAAAATCTAGCTTTTCGGGCTTCTAATTTATCTTTCATCTCTAGTTTTGTCATTGTTTTGGCAACTGATCCTCCAAATCTTTCAGCTCTCTTTTTCAGTTTTTCCATTTCACTTGGCTCTGATGCATTTCCTGTTGCTCCAAACCTCTCAGCTCTAGCTAAAAGTTTAGCTGACCCTGGGAGTTCAACACCAAATTTTTTGGCTCTCATTTCGAGCCTATCTTTGAAACTCATTCCAGTAAGCTTAATGACTTTAGGCTGTGAATTGTCCTTAGTACTATTATTGGAAGGTTTTTCACATATTTCATCCATTATGGGGATATCCCTTTGGAGTTTGATTTTTTTCGCTTTCTTCTCAACACCATTAGAATTTTCACTGGTCGGACTCTTATGTTTCAAACCTGGAAGATTTGGTGAAGATTCGTCCAATGATTTTTCTACATCTGAGTCTAAAACGTTCTCACTGGTATGATGTTCATCCTCATCATCATTCAGAAGATCATCTTCTAAAATGTCAGATTCTAGAGATCCACTACTCATTTCAGGTGATTTCAAAGCTTCCTGCAAACGCTCCACGAGATCGCTTCTGTTTCCAGTTGTAGTCAAACCTAGTTGTTTCAATTCCCTCTTCAATTCAGGCACTTTCAACTTGACGACATCAGTAGAAGTTAGACCCATTTCGATTATAGCTTACGTTTCACTCCCTCAAAATTATCGATAATTGATTTTTATGAAATCATGGTGTTGTCAACCACTAATAAACAAGAATATTGCCCAGGAATCGCAGAACAAATTCTTAGAAATTTGAAATGCACCAAAATTATTTTATATAACCTCAAAAAGGCAAAGGTATAAAACAACCATAGATAAAGTGAATAATCACAAATTTCTTCTTCGATTTGTGATGATTTGATATTATTTAAACTGCGTGTTTGTCTGTATAATTCAATCAGAATCATCAGATTTCATTACTAATTCGAAAACACCACCGAAGAGGTAAGATTCAGAAGAAACTAAACGAAATTCTTTTATTTATCATTCACTTAAAATTGGATCTAAATAGATTGGGATTCAAATAAAAAAAAAATCAAAATATTTTGTTTTATTCAAATCTTATTATTTATTCTAGTAAAATTCAGTTTACGTGGTTTTTAGCATTAATTTATTATAATATAACAAGTTGACTCTGTGCTTTGCCATAGACCGAGGTACTTTGTCTATGCTCTTTCTCGCTCTTCAATTCAGCAAACTAACCTAGGATGGTTAATTAATTTTATTTATTCTGTCTAAGGCTTTAACTACGGTTTTGAAAGTGAAGCTAAAATAATAAATATCGTCAATAAGTTATTTGCTAGAGTCTCTAATTCTCTTTTCTGCGGGCAATTCAGAAATTGCTTGTCAAACACCTTAAAGTAGTTTAGTGTGAAATTTGGATTGTGAAGAGAACTTTCCAAGCTTTCTGCTCTTACGAAGAAGAAAATGGGTCGCTACGCCAGAGAACCAGACAATGCATCCAAAGCATGTAAGGCACGAGGATCTAATCTCAGGGTCCACTTCAAGGTAAGTTTTGGGTTATGAGTATGCATTTGATGGAGTGCAAGCATGTTCCAGCTATGAATCTATTGTTTTGTTCTTATTATCAAGTAATTATTCATCAACTTTCAGAATACATGCGAAACAGCCAATGCCATAAAAAAATTGCCGTTGAAACGAGCTGTTGCCTACTTGAAAAATGTGATTGATCATAAAGAATGTGTACCATTCAGGAAATTCAATGGTGGTGTTGGGCGTTGTGCTCAAGCCAAACAGTTTGGTACTACACAAGGACGATGGCCAAAAAAATCTGCTGAATTTTTGCTCCAACTCTTGAGAAATGCTGAAAGCAATGCTGATTATAGTGGTCTTGATGTAGATAGACTTGTTGTGAATCATATACAGGTAACGTTGTAAGCATGTGCTTAACAATCCTTTACCCATTATGTTCAAAAAGAAAGGTTGCTGAGTATGCTAACAAAAAAACATTAAGGAATCAAAAAGAATTAAGTAGTCTTGACTTTCATACTGGTAAGATTTGTTGACTGGAATTGTGCATGTGCCATGAGCATCTTGTTGCCAATATCTTGAGAAATCAGTATTGATCCTTTGAAAATGTTTTTTTTTTCAATACTATTGGACTGGAATGAAACTCATCAATCAATTTATAGGAATGATCAGATAATTAGGTTATTTTGCAGTTTATAGCCAATTTCTATATTTCACATCTGAACTATCAAACATTAAATACAACTTTGCTAACATTGATTTGAGCACTGCCCACAATCCACCAGTATGAAAGTCAAGACTACAAAAAATTCTTAGTCATTTATCAATTATGTTCATTATAATCGTTCCCTTAGATATTTGATCAAATTTTTTTTTAATTTTGTAGGTCAACAGGGCTCCATATTTGAGGAGACGAACATACCGTGCTCATGGTAGGATTAATCCATATATGTCCAGTCCATGCCACATAGAACTTTGGCTTTCCGAAGTTGAGGAGAAGCCAGAAGCTCCGAAAAAAACTACCAGAATGAGAACAGTTGAAAAAAAAGCTTAAAATATTTTTAAATTCACTCGTTTGTTTCATACACTGGTATTACTAGACTTTTTGTAAATAAATAATTAGAAACATTTTAATTGATTTAATTATTATTTTGAGCAGAGTTTGAAGATATTCCAAAGTCATTTTGTGAAAATTATTCGTGATGTTTAAAAATTTTACTATATGGAAATGGTATATTATAGTAAGAAACTGTGGGTTAATTTTTGCCTTATTAACTGGCTCGTTTCAAATATAACTGAAAATTACTGGAAGTTAAAACTCTGAATTACAATTTTAGTGGTTGAAAATTAACCAAATCATAATGATCGTGGACTGTTATAGTATTGATATGACTATGTTGTTTACAAAAACGTGAATGGCAAACTGGATCTATTTGCAATCTTGAAATTGATGCTATAATATTGTTTGTTTTACTCTTTTTCCTTGTACAGGGTGCGAAAAAAAGTTTATCAAGAAATGTTATAGTGCTCTTGTTCACCTGAATAGAGTGCTCTCAAATTTTCCCAAATGTTCGTAATTACTGTACCTAAATGGCCTCAACAGTATAAGATAAAATTGATTATATCCGTGAGTACTATAATTCTGGAACGGAATCATTTGTGGAATTGAAATGTGAGAGTTGGTTTGAAGGATAAATATATTCGTTCAAAAGTAGTTTTGAAGAAACAAAAAAAAAATTTTGAATTACTGTCTTCAAGTTATTATTTTCTCATTATACAATTCCATAATACTCTTTAATTTTTATTTGGATATGAATAATGATCGTTATCAGTTCAATTAAGAAAGAAAACTTTTCAAAGTTTGAATGATTACTCGCCATAGCCATGTGACCTCACGTCAGTGTCTTGTAAATTTTTAATGCTCAATTTTAGTTAAAGAATTGTGACAAGATCGAATTACAGATGATTGATGGTAAAGTTAATATTTAATTCTCTGTTTTAAGTTTGAGTTCAAGATGGGTTAATTTCAAACACTATACCCATCTGAAGTCTGAGAAAATGGTAAGATTATTACAAAATATGTTTCCTGGCAGAAAATTTTGTGTTTTTGTTCATATGAGAGTAACAATTTTAAGACATTGAAGACGGTATTCCACAAGGATAACTTCACGCCCCTTTACTCTTCAATTTATATCTCAAAAATTTGTATATGCTGATGATGCTGCTATCGCTTACCACTGGTTTAGAAATTCAAAGGAATTATTTTGTTGAATGACGTTCAATAAAGATGATAATGACACTATGTGAAAATATTATATTAATTTTCAAACTGTCGGAAGTGTGGTGAAATTATTATAAAGTAGAATAGAAGGTTTCGTGTTTTTGTTGACAATATGAGTAGCCATTTCAAAACATTGGAAAACGGTATTCCACAAGGATCAGTTCTAGCCCCTTTACTCTTTATTTTATATCTTGGTGATTTACGGATACATCGCATCTCAAAAATTTGTATACGCTGATGAGATTGCTACCGTTGAATGGGGAATTTTGTAAATTGGCTATAACTTTTGATGATTCTCCTCTCAAACATCTACTCTATCCAAACTAGTTAGGGGTTGATTTAGATGATCCTAGTCTGAAACTGAAAACCAGACATAATATTCTTCAGAAATTAGCTGGATCGTCTTGGGGTGCTGATGCTTCTACTCTTCGCACAGCATCTCTAGCCATAGTTTTTTCTGCAGCTGAGTATTGTTGCTCTGTTTGGTTCAATACTGTACATACACAAAAAATCGATGCACAATTGAATACATCCATGAGAATTATTACTGGCACCGTAAGATCTACACCGGTTCATTGGTTACCAGTTTTGTCTAACATTGTCCCTCCCATTATTCGCAGATAGACTACAGCTCTCAATTTATCAGTTAATTCAATTTTTTCTGCAACTGAGTGTTGTTGTTCTGTTAGGTTTAATAGTGTATACATATATTTACACAAAAAATCGATTCACAATTGAATACATCAATGAGAATAATCACTGGAAATACAATTTACCAGGTTCGTCTAACATTGTCCCGCCCCATATTCGCAGACATAGGTACTGAACATATGAATTACGAGGCCTGTAAATTAAGTAATGAAACTATTTTTTTTTAAATTTGTAATACAAAAATAAATACAATCCAATATTGTCACCTTCAAAATAACTTCCTTCTGAGGCCACACAGCGCTGGAAACGTTTCTACCATTCTAGGGAGTAGATATATAAGTAGCAGTGCTGGAACTACGAAACTGAAATAACCTTCAGCTGGTCAGTTACAGCCGTTTGAATTTTTTCGACTGCCCCAAAATGATTTCCCTTGAGATGATTTTTCAAAGTAGGGAAGAGAAAAAAGTCACAAGGACTCAAGTCGGGCGAATAAGAAGACTGAGGGGCCGAAAACTCGTTTATTGAACTTGCCGTTCTGCGCAGATTTTTCTCATCCCCAATTCATTGGTCAAAATTTGATGAACGGTGATGTGAGTCATATTTTACTCGTCCATATCATTCTGACTGTCAACCGACGATCTGAACGCACAAGATCCCGGATTCTGTCGACATTTTCATCGGTTTCTGAAGATGAAGGCCTTCCGCTTAATGGTTCATCTTCAATCGACTCTCTTCCTTCTGAAAATACCTTAAACCGCCGAAAAACCGCGACAAAAAACTATCTCTGTAGGCTCGTTGAAGTTTCCGCACTGTACCCAAGTCTGAAGCAAAACCTGATAGCACATAGTTGCTCAAAATTGATGCCATTCATTTTTAGAACACAACAGAAAAAACTGTCCCACATAAGCAATCGCTACGCGCAACCAAATGACTGGAGCGAAATCAAACTTGTACTGAAGGTGGATCACATCTTCCTCTACAGGCCCAGTAAGCCCTGCGCTTCCAGTGTTGCCAGATCAGACGCAACGTTGCCAGTCTCATTACTAAATTTACAGACCTCGTATTTTCACAATTTATGACCAATTATTTCATATATTCCATAAAATTAAATTCGAAGATAAGAGTCTTGAGACTTATGTTAGCTATGTTTCTAACTTTATGGCCTGACTTCTCAATTTGATTTTTGATTTCATCAATAGAAACGCTGTACTGAAGATGATCACCCGATAGGCTCTCTCTTGAGGTGTGTCCGAACACAGCGCGCAAAGTGCGCGGCAGCTGCGCGCGGCATTCGCTGGACGCAAATTTGCCGCCCAACTAGTTTAGACCTTTTGCGCGGCACGTCCGAAACACCCCGCGCTCTTTGTTTCGTATTGAAGACACAATGAAAGTGGCCGCAATTTCAACCCATATATCTTCTCTTATATTATTATTGTGATAGTCTTTGCATCTAGTATCCTATAATGGACCACGGGAGCCATATATTTCAATTAACCGAATAGTAGTTTCGTTATCCATGTTACTTGATAAAATACGTCCACACACAATTACCGACGAACGAACAATAAAAACATTAGCGCGCGCCTGGTAATAGACACTGCCGCGCGCGGCAGTCGTCCAATGACAGCGCGGCGTGCCGCGCTCGAATGCCGCGCTGTGATTGGACACAACTTTATTTTAATTGGTAGGTGAAGAATACTATATTTTCATCTTGAAGGAATCTCTATCAGTTTTGTATAGAATTGTTCGCTATCTATCACTGATATTAATTTTTTATCCATTTCTGAGAACTTTAATACACTGTTTATAATTTTTTTTTCGAATAAGTAACGACAAAGTTTCTGAAACCTACATTCAACTTTCTCTGCGACAATTGGTTGCTGAGATATCGGGAATCAAAGACGAAAGTATCGATATCTAGGCGAGAAATGGACGTATCAATGTCTTTGAAACAATCAATTGAAACTGAATGAAGAAGGTGTCCGATCCACATAGTGGGGATACAAAAAAATCGATATAAAGAAATCGTTAATAGGCGAGATTAATCAAAAACCAAATGGAAGTTGTAATCGAGAAACAAGACAATTGGAGGCATAATTTCTTTTTTTCTGATCGAACCAATATTTGCCAAGGGAAATATGAAACGTCAAATCATATTTCTTTCAAAACGTCAAATCATTTTTTATTTCATTTAGTAACAAAATGGAATCTGCAATTGTTGAAATTTCCACTAAAAGTATTACCACCAGATACAAAGGATAAGATAATTATTCGTCGATGAGACTACAGTTTTCTTGTTGAATGATTATTTGGGCTATTACCATCATCTATTGTGGATGTAATGTTTTCCGACGTTTCGATAGACATCTTCTATCTTTATCAAGGAGGAAAAGTAAAAAACCTTTTGAAAAATTATCAATTTTTCAAAAAGTCAATATGACAGAAGTCATGAAAGAAAAATGAACAATGTTATATACTCATCTGTGATATGATGATCTTTTTAAGTTGGATCGAACTATCGGCGTCCAAACTTCTGGCAGATCTATAGATGGAGCACTTATGGAATCTGGTGTTATTTTCATAAATGCTGCTTTTTTGATTTTTTTTTTTCTTGCAAGTTTTTCTTCTTTGGATATTATTGATGCTTCATCCCATTTTATACGATGATTCTCATCTACAGCATGTTAGACTAACCTAGATTTGTCGCTGTCTAGTACTCGTAGAAGCTTCTGATGTTCTTTTATTCGTACATTCAGAGGGCGTTTAGTTTCTCCGATGTAAGATCTTCCGCACTCGCAAGGTAATTCATATATGCAGTTCTTTGTCCTTTGTGTCTCATTATTAGGCTTAACTTTTGTAAGTTTAGCTCTGATAGTGTCTTGAGTTCTGAATGCAGTCGTTATGTTGTATCTATTTCCAATTCTTCTCATTTTCTCCGACAAACCTTTTACATAAGGAATTACGGTTTTAATGGTCTGATTTATATCTGTTGGTTCAGGTTGACTTTCTCTTGTTCGTTTAGCTTTTTCTAATATCTTTTTGGGGTAGCCATTGCTTCTAAGAGTTTTCGAGATGTTATTTATTTCTTCATTTTGGTCTTCTTCAGTGCAACAAATATTTATTGCTCTATCAAATAAACATTTTGCTACTCCCAATTTAGTGTTTAGTTGGTGGTTTGACTCAAAATGTAGATATTGTCCTGTGTTCGTTGGCTTTTTATACACAGTGGTTCTTGGGATTCCATTTTGTTTATGTACGAGTACATCTAAGAATGGAAGTTGTCTGTCCTTCTCGATTTCAATTGTGAATTTAATTGATTCCTCTTGATTGTTTAGATATTGAAGGAATCCATCTATAGTTTCTCTTCCATGTTGCCAAATAATGAAAGTATCATCTACATATCTTTTCCACAGTTTGGGTTTAAGTACATATTTTTCCAATGCCTTCTGTTCGATAATTTCCATATATAAATCTGCTAAAATTGGTGATAGTGGTGAACCCATGGCCATTCCGAATTCTTGTTGATAAAAGATGTCTTCGAATTGGAAATATGTTGTTTCAATACAAAGAGAAAGCATTTCAATAATTGCATTGGCGCTTAGTGTAGTTCTTTCACTAAGGGTTTGATCTTCTTCAAGCTTTTTCCTAACTATGATAAGTGTTTTATCTGTCGGAATATTAGTGAACAAACTGGTGATGTCGAAGCTGACCATAACGTCTTCTTCCATGATTTCTTGATGTTAATCATTCAACACGAGCTCCATCATCAACAATATCTCGTCATCTACAGTTTTCTTGAGAACTTTCCGTGCAGCAGCAGTCTCGGACGAATTCAAAGATGGTGATGCTGTAGATGGCTCTCCCTCCACCCCTGCTATCATCTTCGCTTTGAGGAAACGTCGCTGCACCGACTCAATCTCAACAATATGGTTTTGGTGGTAAGGGGACCATACTAAAGCTGCATGTTCCAGCTTGGACCTGACATATGCGTAAAAAAGGATCTTCAATGTGGCTATATCCGAAAAGCTAACCCGAGAAATGCGCGCAATAAATCCGTACATCCCTTTTGCAGCAGACAGAGTGGCATCAATGTGGTGCAAACGAAAGTTTTGGGTCAAAAATCACTCCCAAAGTCCGTCAACAACGCCGGACGCTCAAGCGAGTTACCATCCACAGTATAGTTGAAATGAATTACATTTTTGTTATGTGTAAAAGACATGACATAACACTTCTTGACATTCAGATTCAATCGGTTTTTTTCGCACCATTCAACAACGCGCAGCAAATTGATGGAAAGCCGCTGACAATCGAAGACATCCCTCACCTCAAGGACATTTTGAAATCATCGGCAAATAGCAGACAGTTAACATCCCCCACATCAGCCAAATCATTGATGAAAATTATGAAAAGCAGTGGTCCAAGGTTACTGCCCTGCGGCACTCCCGAAGTACTCGAAAATACCACAGACCGCACACCGTTGAACTCAACATATTGCCGCCGGTCAGACAAGTAGGACTTAAAAAGATTTATGAGATTGGAGCTAAAGCCAAATTGGGACAACTTCGTCAACAAAATTCCATGGTCCATTGAATCGAACGCTTTTGAAAAATCAGTATACAGGACATCGGTCTGGGATTTTCTCTCAATTATCTCAGAAACAAACTGTGCTATGCTAAGGAGGTTGGTAACTGTTGAACGGCCTTTGACAAAACCATGCTGAAAAGGTGTTATTCGATTACAGAATAGTGGATATAACCGAGTGTAAAGGAGGATCTCAAATATTTTGCTGGAATTACAGATTATTGATATCGGTCGGAAATTAGAAATATCAAATTTGTTGCCCTTTTTGTGAACCGGGCGCACCTTAGAGAGTTTCCACGCATCGGGAACCATGCAACGTTTCAAACAGATATTAAATAGGATTGTGAGCGGATACCCCAAGACACACGCACAATCCATGAAAATTAAGGTCCATCCGGACCCATAGTCATAGTTGGTTTCATCTTCTTCAAAACCGTAAGAACCTCACGTTCCTCAAACAATGCAACATCAATATTAGTTATGTAAGGATCCTCAATTTCTTCGAAGTCCGCAGTACTGGTAGTAAATGACTTTGCAAAAAAATCAGCAAAGCTATCAAGTATGTCTAATGGTCCATCGACTAACTGCCCATCATGAAACATCTGACCAGAGACAGTTGTTGACCCCTTCTTATTATTTATAAATGACCAAAATTTTTTGGGGTTATTTTTTATATATATATATATATATAAATATACAATATAATAATAATTTTTCCATATCAGATTGTTTCAATCAGAAAAAAACTATTGATTATACCACAGGAAATATGAATACATTTCCCTCGGTTGTCTATACATCCCGAGGACTCCGCCCTCATTTTCATATTTCCCTAGTTGTTATAATAGCTATTTTTCTTATTTCTTGTACGAAATATTTCTTTAGAAGTTATAGCCTGTTGAAAATCGTCGAAAAATTTGGATTTACCTTTTCCAGTAGTGTATATATCTTCTTGCTAACGACTACTCCAAATCCATAAGGACGGAGTCACGGACTCCCTTCTACCTGCACTGTAGTCTACCCAGTGCAATTCCCAGCTCAGCGAGGCGGCTCGCGCCTCTGTTACTTAACTATTTGAATACCGCGGTAAATATATGACAGTATAATCAGCGCACACGCTGAATATACATGTCCATGACATTGTTCACTGCAAATTGAACGAGAGTTGGTGAGAAACACTCGACTAGAAAGCAAACTCGGGACGGATAGAACTTTTATAATATGTAACTTCTGTTTCTTTGAAGAAAAAAACATCGGAACACTGTGCGTGTTTCTAAACAAACAGAAAAAATGACGGAATCTGGTATCGACCTAGGCTACGACCTATCAGCCTTAATATCGGACGATTTCGATATAGAAAGTGCGATTGATTTTGATGACTTGTTGGGCACTCCGAAAAACCAAGAATTTTACGAATTAACTTCAAAAACAATACCTGCTACTGAAAGGTGAGAGAAATTGTTTATAAACATTCCACAGGCGCGAAATCTCTCGCAAATAACTATCCTGCTTGCGGTATCCAGTGTTAGTAACTCTACATGTTATTTAATGATTTCCTCATTATCGCAATGGAAATAAACCGTTGTTGTTCTAATGTTGTCTTCTAAAAATAATTCCTTACTCGAATGAAAATCTTGAATTTTTGCCAATTGAATTCAATCTATCATTAACTCATGCGTGTTTGAGTTTCGGCGCGGAATCTGTTTTCACCTTGCGTCATTGCCTTATGTTATCTTATGTCATCTAGATATCTGCACATTGCCGATTCGGACAAGCAATGGATCTTTCAAGTTGAAGGTCATCCAGGCGGTTCACTATCATAAACCGAATTATCAAACAAAAACATATGCCATCAATGCAGCATCTCTGCCTGAACAAATTGGATAAGGATATCAATAAAATGATTACTGCCACACATAATATTCTTCAGAATATGAACATAAACTTGAGGGTTTTACGCTAGTGGATCCTGAAACTTCATTTCTGCATCTCAGGAAATAATTTTTTCTATATATCGATCTATTCTTTCGAACTTTTGGTTCACGTATACGAGAGAACTTCGCAGAATCCATATCCACCTGCATCCCTTACACATTATGTTTCAATTAACATATGTATCCTTGCAATTAAGTCTACCAAATCTCGAAAAGTAGCAGGTTTTGACGGAATTTACCCTGAATTCATCAAACATTTAGGAAAAAAGGTCTTGTCTTGGTTATTTTTTTCTATAACTATATTCTGAATTCAGGAAACTTTCCTTCCGAATTCCGTAAGGGTAAAGTAATAGGTATTTTGAAACGAGGAAAAAATATCCGTGTTATCCTAATAGATATCGACCAATCAGTTTATTGAGTGTTCCTTTCAAGATATTAGAAAGTTTAATTCTTTTCAGAATTGAATATTCTCTAGAAAATGCTCTACAAAGTTTCCAGGGAGGTTTTAGGAGAAAAAGAAATTGTTCAGATCAGATCTCAGCCTTACAACTTTCATAGAATCAGGCTTCAATGATAGGTTGAAAACAGGAGCTGCTTTCATTGATTTATCTTCTGCATATGACTCTGTGTGGAAAGATGGATTAATTTTCAAACTCTATACTCATCTGAAGTGTGAGAAAATGGCAAGATTATTAGAAAATATCTGATAAAAAGTTTCGTGTTTTTGTTGACAATAAGATTAGCAATTTCAAGACATTGAAAAACGGTCTTCCACAAGGATCAGTGCTAGCTCCTTTACTCCTCAATTAACATCTCAGTGATTTACCCGACATCATCTCAGAAATTTGTTTATACTGATGACATTGCCATGTTTACTACCATTCGGAATTCCATACTCTGAAGAGAGCTAGCTCCAAGTGTCTTGTTTCCCGATTAGAACTTCAAAATTTGGTAGTATTAGTGGTTTTTGAGTAATCTCGAAAATAGCAACGTCAAAAAATTCACAATTTCTTTATTTTTTGGCGCTCTTGTCCACCCGAACAGAGTGCCTATAATTTTGCCCGAATGTCTGTAATTTTGGAATATCGAGCCGAAAATGGTCTCAATCGATTGGGTTCGACTCCCTGATGAAGAATTCGTGGCGAAAGTTGAGTCTGTCCGGCCGGCCGTATCCTCTCTAGAATCCAAAAGAAATAAGCTAGAGTTTTCATATTTTCAGAATAGGTTAATTGTCCAAATATCTCGGTCAAGTTCGTTATTGAGCCAAATCCGTCGGATGGTTCAGTAGTTATGAGCATCTGAAATTTTGTTTCCTCAGTAACTACTAGAATATCCATCCGATCAAATTGATATACTTGAAATATTTTTAAAGGCTTAATTGGTGGTAGCAGGATCAAAGAAACGGGAAAATGAAAACTATGTCAGTTCATTTTCCCGTTTTTTTGATCCTGCTACCACCAATTAAGCCTTTAAAAATATAATTTTTGATCACTAATTTGAATTTAAGAACTTGAAATATTGTTGAGGGAGGCTGCAACAAAACGGCTCGCAAAATTTCGCAGAAATCGTCACGCTAAAAAAAATTTTTTAATCCTCACTATCTCATAAGATATTTTTCGGATTCCAATAAAAATTCGTGAATATATTGAGGTGTTCGATATCTTACTTATCCTCAAATTTCATTGTCGTAGCTCTTTTCCATCTAAAGATATGATCATTTTTTTAATTTACTGAAGAGAAATGACATACGTCCCGATAATTTTCTTTGAACGACGGCCATCACAGATCGATATTCGATTGACAAATGCCGGGCTCTTTAATCAGTGTCAGTTGGCGTTATATTAATCAAAATTTTTCATAATGGGAAATCATAGAGATATAATTCAATCTCGGTGGCTGAAATAATATACGTTGTCAAAATTCAGAAAAGCACTGACATAAGTTTTTAGGAAAAGAGCCTAACAAGAGCGCCAAAGCAATCTGACCTCACGTCAGTGCTTTCTAAATTTTTTGATCTACGTGCGTGGATATTTTTTTTGCATTTCCACTATGGATTGGATACCCTGTTCATTCTGATTTAATTGATTCTTTCAAAGACCTTGATACGTCCAGCACTGTATATTTATTTATTTATTTAAAATAAACAATGTTCTACAGATTAAACCCAACTACAGAACCATTTAAACAGGAACAAAAAACTATTTCTAAATATACAAAATAAGACATGATATCTGAGATGCTACAATAAAAAATATCCAAGTTAGGACAGAGTTACAAGCATGACCCAAATTATAAAGAGGACAATATTTCATTGTGTTCGTTCTCGGTGTAGGCATGTAAAATGTGTTCTCCGCTCTGGAAGCAGGTCTTGGAACTAGAAAATTGAGATTACTGAGTATACAGGAATCTTTAATTATCCCATTGATCAAGTTGAGCATGAACACAACGCACTGGCAGTCCCGCCATCTCAGACTCTTCATGCTGTGTCTACTCAAATAAATACTGAGGAAAACCAATGGGCGGATACACATTATCCTCTCTATAAGATAATAGCTTGAGGAAACGACCATACTAAAGCTGCATATTCCAGCTTGGACCTAACATATGCGTAAAAAAGGTTCTTCAATGTGGCTATACCCACTTGCAGCAGACAGAGTGGCATCAATATGTGGTGCAAACGAAAGTTTTGGGTCAAAAATCACTCCCAAATCCGTCAACAACGCCGGACGCTCAAGCGAGTTACCATCCACAGTATAGTCGAAAGGAATTACATTTTTGTTATGTTTTAAAGACAGGACATTACACTTCTTGGCATTCAGATTCAATCGGTTTTTTTAGCACCACTCAACAACGCGCAGCAAATTGATGGAAAGCCGCTCACAATCGAAGGCATCCCTCACCTCATGGTACATCTTGAAATAATCGGCAAATAGCAGACAGTTAACATCCCCCACATCAGCCAAATCATTGATGAAAATTATGAAAAGCAGTGGTCCAAGGTTACTGCCCTGCGGCACTCCCGAAGTACTCGAAAATACCACAGACCGCACACCGTTGAACTCAACATATTGCCGCCGGTCAGACAAGTAGGACTTAAAAAGATTTATGAGATTATGAGTGGAACCATCAGCACCCTAAGATGATCCAGCTAATTTCTGAAGAATATGATTCCAAGTTTTCAGTTTTAGGCTCAGATCATACATTGTGAGCCTTGTAATTGAGAGATGAATCTAATATTTTTTTGATAGAAATTATGTTCATCATTGAAAGTTACATCTAATTTTCTATTTAGATTATTCAGATGGAAACAAGATATCTCTGTTTTGTTGGGATTTGGATATAATCACCACTCAATAAAATAATTCGATGATAGAATGTTTTCCAGAGTATGGAAATCCGAATGTTGGTAAGCAATAGCAATGTCGTCGGTATAAACAAATTTCTCAGACGAAGTCGTGGGTAAATCACTTAGATATAAATTGAAAAGTAAAGGAGCTTGAACTGATCCTTGAGGAAGACCGTTTTTCAATGTTTTGAAATTGCTACTCTTATTGTCAATAAAAACACGAAACCTTCTATCAGATAACATATTTTCTAATATTCGTACCATTTTCCCTCACTTCAGGTGGGTATAGAGTTTGAAAATTAATCCATCTTTCCACACAGTGTCATATGCTGAAGATAAATCAGTGAAAGCAGCTCCTGTTTTCAACCCATCATGGAAGCCTGAATCTATGAAATTTGTAAGGCTGAGAACCTGATCTGAATGATTTCTATTTTTCTTAAAGCCTCCCTGGAAATTTTGTAGAGCATTTTCTATAGAAGATTCAATTCTGAAAAGAATTAACCTTTGTAATGTCTTGAAAGTTTCTGATTGGTCGGTGCCGTTGTCGTGTGAAATTCCTTTATTTTAGCATTGCCCTGTTAATCACTTTGTTTTCAACCAACCAGACAGTCGCGGCAATATCACGTTTCTGATTGGTCGACGCCGTTGTCGTGTAAAATTCCTTTCTCTATTTCAGTGCCGTAATGAGTTCATTACAGTTCTAAAAACAGTGCGGTAATGAACTCATTACAGAGGTATAATCTGAATTTTTCATTAAATTCCAAGAAATTTCTCACAATTCTTGACTGAAATAGAGAAAATATCGTCTAATACTCGTTGCAGAAGGCAATTCCAACACTCATGCGTTAAAAACTCGCTCCTTCGTCTCTCGTTTTCGAATTTCGCATTCGTGTTCGAATAGGTGCCCATTCTGCAATTTGTTTTAGAATATACTATTACTTTAGCCTTACTAAATTCGGAAGGAAAGTTTCCTGAATTCAGAATATAGTTATAGAAAGACAATAACCAAGACAAGGCCTTTTCTATTAAACGTTTGATGAATTGTGGATAAATTCCGTCAAAACCTGCTGCTTTTCGAGATTTGGTAGATTTGATTGCAGTCCTCAATTCATCTATTTTAAATGGATGTGATACATGTTCTAAAGTAGGAGCTGATCTCCTGAATATGTGTAATTTTTTCTTCATATTTCTCATTTTAGATTGGGATATATTGACTGATTCAGATACATCAACTATTAATAAAATAAATAAAAATGTTTCGGTAAAACCCGAAGTTCATAATTGTTGAAAAATATTAAAACAAATAGGCAATCTACTGTAGTAACCATATTACAAATTTCATTTTGATATCTATAATGATTTCAGAGATATTTATTTGGTTCCATACATTTGCCCATTACTGATAAATACTTTTTGAGCAGATCTGGTACACAGGACACACCTTTTCTTCTGTCCCTTAGTCCACTTTTTCGGTCGCCAGTGTAGTTAATGAGTTCTAGTACCATAATGCTAGACCAGCCAATTAATCCATTAGAAAATATGAACTTGCAACTCAATTGATTCGGTTCCAAATGTTCTTGGCCATCAAATAATTCCTCAACAGAAATATGAATATGTTCAAGAGTGTTATTGAGATTCATTGGATCATCTATCAAGGAAATGTGGATAATAGAATACGTTTCCACCAAGTCATCATGCCTTCAAAAACGTATTTTGTTGATGGCTCAGAAGTTTTATTGATTACCTTCTTTTGATTTTGACCCTTTTTCTGGAAACCTCTGTCACCAGTTTTGCTTGGGCTATCAGATTCCTCCTGAAATTGACTGCCAACTGTCTCTCCATATTTTTGATGATGGAACTCGTGTAGAATTCTTATTTGGGCAATCACCATCATCTCTCATTGTTCATCTTCGAACGTTTCGACATACATTATATATTATTATATTACAATATTATAATACCTACACTTTTCATTAAATCTTTCCAAATATAGAAAGAAATACCCTCTATTATCGTATGAATTTTAATATCATAGGGACGCAATTTGTCTTGCATCATTTACCTAAAATCGATTATACTAGATTTACAGTTCGTAATTCTACAGGTTTTCTATCATAATCTCAAATATTTCTAATTTTGAAGGTTCCTCAAAGATTAAACGAAACCATTAAATCTGTACGCCACTGAGTATTTGACGATTTCATTATGCAGCGTTGCCAAAGTGGTAGAAAGCATATAATCCTGTCTTTTTCTGACACATGTGAAATAATTCAATGTTGGCTGTTAATTTCAACAGTTTTATGAATGGAATGTCTCTTTATATGTCTATGTTTTAAACGGTTAGTAATTGTTTGTTGTGGAACATTTAACATTTCTGCCATTTGCTTTTGATTCAAAGTGTCATAAAGGCTCGTTCTCAACAAATGTTCCCTATCGAGACATTTGTGTCTTTACGCTCACTTCATACCGGTATACCTAGTATGCATCCAATTTATACTAGTTGTCAACGAGGGACTAATCCATCTACGGGTAAAATATTACAACAGATGGCACTACAGGTACTTTTTTTTTAAAGTTTGGTTTCATATTGTAAATGAGACCGTTTTACCAATAAGACACTAATTCTGTGCAAAACAAATCATTCATCATGAAGATTCTGCATATTTCATCTCCAAAATAATTTTTCGCCTATATGAACGATCACTTTGTTGCATGCAATCAATTCAAAACTGAAAATGCGATGTACAACTCATCGTATCAACAGAAGATATGTACTATAACCATTTGCTATGGAGAGAAAGTCAACTGCTTTAATTATTTCTTCAAAATCCATGTCAAGGATGATTTACCATGAACTAACCCACTTTTAGTCAATATTCAGAGAACGTGATATTTTTGATAATGGAAAATTATTAGAAAGATCACTTAGGGGATAAATAATCTCCCAATTCGAATAAAATTCCTGAGGATATTTTAATTTCAGAGATAATAATTTTGTACAGCATTTCCACATTTGATTCTTACCCATTTTTTCAAAAGTTTATAAATTTGTTACCGAAAGAAGGTTTAAGTCTTGAAACTATTACGTCGGAGAATGATCTATTTTTGTGTATGTAATCAAATCCTGGCAACTTATCAATCAATTCCAAATTAAATTCATGTTCAAGATCAGCTATACAGCATGTTTCGTGTAGGGGTTGTCGATGTATATCGATATAGCTTAATTTTTATGGATAAACGAACATTTCTTCTACACTGCTCAACAATTGATAGGGATCACTTAATTTTTCTAAATTTCTTTCTGAAATATTCGCTCCAAGATTATAAATTTAGTCAGATATCAGAGTATGTTTAGTTGATAATATGGTTCACTTGAGAAAAGGATGAAAAAATGGAAAGTTGAAGAGAAAAAAAGATTTTATTAGGAACACTCAAAATTCTGTGTTTGAATAACATAAAAATTTTATGATGAAACTACAAGAATGTTGAAGTTTCGGTTAAGCTAGTACCTAGTTGGTCCCCCACGAGCTCGTCTTAAGCATTCTACCCTAAGAGGCAAACTTTCAATCAAACGATTTATAAAATTTTGGGGCAAATTCGTCCAAATATCCCGTAAAGCGTTAGAAAGGTCCTCCAGGTTATTGATCGGTTGTTCTAAGGTTGACAATTGTCTAGACATCTCAGACCAGACATGTTCGATGCAATTCATGTCTGGAGAGCGAGCTGGCCAGTCCATCCTATCAATAGCGCTTCATTAACCAGAGGACTACGGTGTGGACGGGCATTATCGTCAATTAAAATGAAATTCTCGCCCAAGGCAGCCACAAACGGAACAATTATGGGTTGAATAATCATATCGTGATATCTCTGGCTGGTCATTGTGGTGTTCTGCAGAACAACCAACTCTGTGCGTTGGTTCAAACAAATGCCTCCCCATACACATATAGAACCTCCGCCAAAAGCTGTTGTGGGTACCATAAACTGTTCTGCATACCTTCGACCTCTTTCCCTCCAAGCAAGAATACGTCCATCGGAGATGACCAAACGAAATCTAGACTCATCCGTAAATAAACATCGGCTCCAATCTTCAACTGTCTAAGGGCGGTGCTCCACAGCCCATTGCCGTCGATGAACCCGGTGTTCCCTATTCAAACGGGGATGTTGTACCCTCCTACGTGCTCTCAAACCACGAACATGTAGTCGACGTCTTACAGTCTGGTTCGAAATTAGAACTCCTGTTGCAACTCTCAGTGATCTATTGAGCCGCGACGCCGGGTAAGTGGGATTTCTCCTAGCATTGAGGATCAAAAGACGATCTTGGGCAGCTGTTGTACTGAGCTGCCGACCTCCCCCATGAACATAAGCTACTGAGTCGTTATGGATGAACCTATTCCAAGCCCGACTAACGACACTTTGCGAAACATTCAACCGCCGGGACACTTCTCGCTGGGATAAACCTTCCTGTATCCACCGTATGATTTGGTCCAGTTGCACAGGAGCCAAACGTCTTCTCGACATGACTGATAAGCTGATATTGTTCTCATTTCTTCAATTATTGTCACCTTATGTGTTTGAACGAGAGAAAAAAAACAGATTTTATAACAAATACCACATTGCTTTTCTCTCCACCTGTAACAGCCTACAGATAATAATCGATTTTGTGAACAAGAGCCGATGAAGTGAGGAAAAATTTGATGTAATCAACTCATCTTAATTTTTCCTTAGAGAACATACAATGTACAGATATTCACGAGATAACTTGAAAAAATACAAATGAAGAGAAGTTCATAAGTGATCCCTAGCAATTGTTGATCAGTGTATTTTGAAATGTTGAATAGGTTTAAAGACTTACTTACTAATCAAGATATTTACGAAAAGTAGGGATTAACTTGCGTATTTAAATTTTTTTTGCATATCGAATTGCTATGTAGCATTCTGTTCACCTATTTCTAATGGTTTGAGAGTTGTTTTAGAAACTGACATCTTAAGGCTTCTTGATAGAATCTAGAAACAATTCTCAGTTTTTAGATCTTCATGTTGATACTTTTAATTGAATTTGATTTCTTCATGTCATTTCTCTTTTCTCTTGGGTAAATGAAAAAAATGATAATATCTTAAGATGGAAAAAAGCTACGAAAATGAATTTTGAGGATGAGTAAGATATCGATCACCTCAATATATTCACCAATTTTTATTGAAATCCAAAAAATGTCTTATGAGATATTGAGTATTAAAAAATATTTTTGGGAATTTTTTAAAAATTATCTAGCGTGACGATTTCTGCGAAATTTTTCGAGCTGTTTTGTTGCAGCCTCCCTCAACAATATTTCAAGTATCAATTTGATCGGATGGATATTCTAGTAGTTATTGAGGAAACAAAATTTCAATTGCTCATAACTACTGAATCATCCGACGGATTTGGCACAATAACGAACATGACCGATATATTTGGACAGTTAACCTATTCTGAAAATATGAAAACTCTAGCTCATCTCGTTTGGATGCTAGAGAGGATACGGCCGGACAGACTCAACTTTCGCCACGGATTCTTCATCGGGGAGTCGAACACAATCGATTGGAACCATTTTCGGCTCGATATTCGAAAATTACAGACATTTAAGCAAAATGATCTCTGTTCGGGTGAAAAGAGCGTCAAAAAGTTAGACACTCGAGTATGTACAATCCACAAACATTAAGATCATTTTTTACCCTGAATAAGACATGGCAAGGCTTTCTGAAAAATAATTTATAAATTATTTTCATTTCTCGTTTATGGACAACAAAAATGTCCTCCATGTTATATTCTATCACCCAAACATGATTCCATATTTGAGAACTGACTCAAAATCAGCATGATACAGAATTTTCAGGAGTTTTTCACTCATATTTTAACTGTTTATTTTTACTGCAAAGTTACTTTGTTTTTGTTTCACATAATCAATGTATACCCTCCATTTCAAAAAGTTGTCGATGAATATTCCCAAATACCTTGAATGTTCTGAAATCTGATTTTTTTGCTATGTAGTGATATGTTGTAAGGCTTTACTTTCATACTTTTTTTACTAAAGATTACAAAACTTCATTTCTTTGCATTCAATAACAATTTGTTTCCTGAAAACTACAACTACAAAAATAATGATTCTAGGAAGTACAAGATGGTTCATAGTTCATAGTTCAAGTGACATTTGTTTTTCATGCAATTTAAGCAATCTGTACAGTAGTAGTGAGAAACCAACAAGAAATGGAATAAATCTATTGATGCCAAAATATACATTAATGTTATCAAAAACCTTTTACAAGAGATCATTTCAATTGATATTGTCGTTTGAATATTACAGGTGAAAATGCAATTTTTTTATGAAATTTCAACACCCTATATCTTTTGAACGGGGCAAAATTTGGAAAAATGTTAAAGGAAGAAAATTTTTCTTTTGACGTCAAGAATCTATGCTTAAAATTAACGCAGTGGTCAAAGGCACACCCTGTACATAATTCATTAACTTTAACTTGTTCCATATGTTTCCAGTTTTGAAGTAAATTTTCCTGGTTGATCGAATTATATGCTCTGTATAAATCTCAAAACATTGCTAATGCCTTATTATTATTCTCTATCAAACGAATTATTATTATAAATAATAATAATAATAGGGTCTTTATACAAAAACCAGTAAATAATAATATATAATAATAATAATAATATTATTATATTATTATATTATATATAATAATATTATATATAATAATAAATAATAATAATAATAAGGTTGGAGTCTAGCATAAGCTACTCCACTCAACCCATGACAAATACAGAAAAAATCAAATTACAAAATATTTACATGAAAGAATATTAATACCAAAAAAAATGTTTATAAAATATATATCGCAACTGAAATTGAACTTAAGCTGAAACATCTGTTTTCGTTGATCTGTTTTTTTGAATAACCGTGTTGAATCTCGACAACGAATTCTGTTTCACGTAAAAATTTTATTATTTAATTGAACAAGTCTATTCTTGAAAGTGTAAATGAATCAAAAATATCTAAAAATTGACAATTATAGTTTTACACTTTTCGATTAAAGTATCAATTATACCTTTATTTATAATACAAAACACTGTTTTCTTTGATGAATCTGAGCAATAGTCAAATAAATTCAATATTCTTGAATTTCTTTGAAATAATCCTCATATACTTTCAAATAATAAACAATGGATATCGTGTAATTATGTTATCAATGAATATTCAAAGGAAAATGTAGTTAAATTCATTTGTTTTTCCTCATTGCTGTTTATCGGTTAAACTTGGTAGTAGTTACAATTTTTTCGAACATGTCCAATATATAAAGGAAGTCTGGTTAGAGATAACAGTTATCATTGTGAGGAAAGCTAATGCAAACAATCTATTGAAAACCGCTGATTTGAAATTGTTCTCCTTACATAAAAATAACATAAGAACATTAATATTATTTTGAACCATCCTGTATATATAGTGGGGGTATCAAATGGATATCTCTCAAATTATTTAACGAAGAAAAGTCTCAATCGCCCCTCTAGAAGAATTTTTCACAGTTATTGAGTCCAGATTATTTATTCTGGTACCAACAAGATTTAACCAGAAAAAATGACACTGGTCCGAAATTCAATTAAGCAGAAAGGCAAATAAGAATGAAACGTCAAATTAGCGTGTTTATCGTAGCAAGTACATTAACAATGTATGTTAATTGATGAACTTGAATAAGTCTTTAAGATTACGTATGAAATTATTTAACACTGGATGTCGTCAAGATTTGCTATCATGCAGAAATGCTGTGGAGATTGCGATAACATGTGTCTCACAAAAGAAGTGGATAATAATAACAAATACTCATTGAAAATAATGGAAATTGTCCAAGTTGCTGAAATCATGTAGGATATTTCCATTATTTGTCATAACTGTTGAAATTATCCAACACTTTGATGAGACTTCGCTCACTGTCAGTTTAAAAATTCAAGTCATTTTATTGGAGGAGCTCTACGATAACTCTAATTCACTTAAAATTTGTTTTTTATTCTTATAATCCTCGACAATTCCGCGGTTTGTCAAAAGTGATATATATATATATATATATATTCTTTTGAACTTCTGATTATTTGGCTTACAAAACAAATGTTAGCTTGGTTTGGTGACCGAATGGTGCCAGAAAGATGCCAGTACAATTCTTTGAATATATGACATGAAAGCCTAGGAAAAAACCTCACCTAATATAAAAAACTTTTGACCTGGCTCCCTCGGTATATGCATAAGTATTGTTGGGTGTACAAAATAAGCTTAAATATATTTGAGGAACTTGTTTCTTCAAGAGTGGTCTTCTATTAATAAACACAGAGGCTTCTTCAAGTTGCACATATCGAATCTGCAAATGAAAAGACAAAAGCAGAAAAAAAACTGAATACAAAAAATACATATTATACCAGAATGGTTTACGTGACATCAATTTTGGGAGAAGAATTCAGAGTTGCAGTCTGTCTGCGAATATGGGAAGGGACAATGTTAGACAAAACTGGTAACCAATGAACCGGTGTAGATGTGCACTATTAAACCAAACAGAGCAACAATACTCAGCTGCAGAAAAGACTAGGGCTAGAGATGCTGTTTGAAGAGTGGAAGCATCAGCACCCCAAAATGATCCACCTAATTTCTGAGGAATATTATTCCAAGTTTTCGTTCACAAGGCAATCATCAAACTTATATGGACGTACGGTATTAAATTCGAGGGTTGCTCTAAAGCATCAAATCTACAAATAATGCAAAGACTTCAATAAAAAATACAACCACATTGTTGCGATAAATTCACAACAAGGGACACTTCTTTGAATTTCAGGAGGTTTACGCTTACTGTCGTCATTTCTTTACGATTAGTTGAAGTATCAGGAACCAATGGAATTTTAGCAGATTTACGCCTACAGCAGGCTTAGTATAGTCGTCATTTCTTTACGATTAGTTTAGATATCAGGAACCAATGGAATTTCAGGAGGTTTACGCCTACTACATGCGTATGCAGAAGATAACAATTTTTTTAGATTAATATTTGAGTGTGTATTTATATGATTTCCGATGTTATAAATAGAAATAACAATAATATATATATAACAATAATTCAATAGGTTTTTTTTTTTTCCCACTTTAATAAACAATTCTAGAGAACTCTCAACATTTTCAGCGCAAGGGAGTATTTACGGGGAGGGTGTACTGGGGCTAATTAAAGGAGGAATGCGCGAGTTTCCTTAGGTATAAGCGATATCAGTTCAAAATACACGGAGTGCGACTACTGCTTAGTCCGGACCATTATATTATCACAGTATAGGGCCCTATACTGTGATAATATAACGATTTTATATCATCAGATCGGACACTCTACTAGAGAAGCAGGTCTTGCAAGGCACTTCGCTGTTCTTTTATCAGGATATGTGTGAATGCTTTGAGACTGGTATTCCGTGTAGCTCCATCTTTTGGCAGTATTCGGTAGCATAGCATCCCCTGGGTATAGTTAAAGAGGGTAGCGAATTTTTCAGATTGATATAGTTTGTTGCGACATCTGTTGACGTTCAATTTTTGGGGATGTTGTGTATGAGCCTCTTGGACTCAATGAGGATTAGTTAGTGAGCAGTTATGTCGATTAACTGTACCGTTTAAACAACATGTTGCTTCGTCTGAAAACAACACATTTCTTATTAAATTATTATCACGGTTGCAAATATCCATTATCGTTTCACAAAATTGTAAACTTCTGTCAAAATTGCCTTCGAAGATGTTGCGATAAATTCACAACAAGGGACACTTCTTGGAATTTAGGGATTTAGATCTTCCCATACCATGTTCATAACACTAGTATTACCTTACAGTGCTTGTATATTTCCTAATTGCTCTGTGAATCTTTATATTTTCCCTGTTTTTATATGTACCGATTCTGTAAATATTTCTCATTTCAGTCCCCCGAATTTGAAAACAGCCACGCCACTCTCCAGGACCCAGCTGAAGCTCCAGCTGATGCGCGACCACTCGCTCCTTGAAAAAGAACGGCAGATGCAAGCTGAAGCTCAAAGGCGACAACAAGAACAGCAACACCAGCAACAGATACAGAAAACCCCAGCAACCAGAGTGCCAATCCACAACCTCCCCCTTGACGTACCACCACAAGTCCTCCAAGTGCAAACCCGTCTCGAAAATCCAACTCGGTACCACGTGATCCAAAAACAGAAGAGCCAAGTTCGTCAATATTTGAGTGAGTCGTTTCAAAATGCTCCTTCTATGTTCATGGATTTTAATGGAGCCACGCAGGGTCCTGAGGTGCATAGTGCTCCAAGCGGACCAGTTGCTACCGTCATGGCTCCTAGCCCGGACGCCATTGCTCTTTCGCCGGCACTGAGCTCTGGTGCTACCAGTACGTCTGAGGTAAGTCATTAATTGATTCACATATCGGAGAGGTTGAAATTGCTCGAAAGTTTGTTCGATCCTTTAGCCCCATTTGAACTCTACGTTATGTTATGGGTAGAATATCTAAATTGGTGGCACAAAGATGATTTATAGTCCCCATAAAGTAAGACCAGCGGTGACCTTGGGCGTGAAAGTGATGTGGGTCGAACATTCATGCTCCTTGATCTAGGTTCTGAGAAATCTCATACTGTACAAGTCACCAATAGTCCAATAGTCAGAAATAAGATGAGATACAGTAAGTAACCACTCACCAAATCGAAAGGGAAGTAAAAATCTAGAATTCGTTTATCACCCCCTCAAAATCCTGGTTGAATTTTCAGTTCAGTAAAAATAATTCAGAACGATGCAAATTTAATCAATAACACAGCTAGTTTCTTTATGCAACGGTAGCGTGTTATCTGAACTTGTTGACGCATTCGAATTGCTTTGTTCTTATCTGAGTGAGTAGTAATTCAGTGGTTTGTTACTAGATAATGACTTATTTGGAAAAGCCGACTGCATAGCTTCAAACGTCAATAGAATTGAGAATACTCTCTAATAAAATATTATCCGGAAATCGTTGATAATCGTGGCTGGATGAGATGGGGCGATATCGTCTTGTAAATTACACATATTTTTTGCCATTGTTTTTACGATGAATATTTTCACGAAAATGTTTCAAAATAGTTGAATAGAAGTCTTTATTGACCGTTTGACCTTGCAGAACGAATTCAATATGAATTACACCACGAATATCTAGGAAAACAATACTTTTGTGAGATTTTTTCGGCTTTGGCTCATTTTTATCTGAGGTTTGAAGACTTTTTCAAGTTTTCAATATTCATTCCAAAAAATGTTATTGACAGTATTCAATAACTTATCCATGAGTAAATCGGTTGTTTCACTTCCTGCTTTTTTGGCAATAAGTATGGGAAATGTCTGCAAAGAAACAATTTGTATTTCCTTACGTCCAGCCTTTGAATCTCATGTGTACTAGGCACGAAATTGAACTAATTTTTCAATTTATTCTCAATGAGTAAAATGACCATCCTTTTCTTTCTATATAGGGTCCATGTCATTTAGAAAACGTCATTTTCGCTTGTACGAGGTCTGTAAATTAAGTGATGAGACTGATTTTTTTTAAATTTTAAATACCAAAATAATTACAATTCAATATTGTCACCTTCAAAATAACTTCCTTCTGAGGCTACAAAGCGCTGGAGACGTTTCTTCCACTCCTTACAGCAGTGCTGGAACTCTGAAATAACCTTCAGCTGGACGGTTACAGCCGTTTGAATTTTTTCGACTGTCCCAAAATGTTATCCCGTGAGATAATTTTTCAACTTTGGGAAGAGAAAAAAGTCACAAGGACTCAAGTCGGGCGAATAAGGAGGCTGAGGAGCCACAGAGATGTTTTTACTGGTTTTTTGGAAACGCAGGTTTTTCTCATCCCCAAATCATTGGTCAAAATTTGATGAAAGGTGATGTGAGTCAAATTTAACTCTTCCCCTATCATTCTGACTGTAAACCGACGTTCTGAACGCACAAGATCCCGGATTCTGTCTACATTTTCATCGGTTCATGAAGATGAAGGCCTTCCGCTTAATGGTTCATCTTCAATCGACTCTCTTCCTTCTAAAAATGCTTTAAACCACCGTAGGTCTGCTGAAGTTTAGGAAGAGTTTCAGTTGCACTGTGCCCAAGTCTGAAGCAAAACCTGATAGCACATAGTTGCTCGAAATTGATGTCATTCATTCTTAGAACACAATAGGAAAAAACTGTTTCACAAAAAAATCGCTACGCACAACTAAATGACTCGAGCAAGTTCAAACTCGTACTGAAGATGGATCACATGTTTCTCTACAGGCCCACTGAGCCCCGCGCTTCCAGTGTTGACAAATCAAACGCAACGTTGCCAGTCTTTCTCTTCAATCTTTTTTCTCCATCACAGAACATTTTACGACTGAATGCAAATTTACAACATTGCAACGTCAGCCAATGGTGAAAAACTAACGAAATTAAACAAACTTCTAATATTTTTCGCATATAGACGCTTTGTAAGTCACATTGCATAAACACTGTGGTCCAATTTGAATTTTCAATCGTGAAATAATCTTGAAATCAATCAATTAGATAACCGGGAAATTCCAGCCTTCATAATATTTTTTGTACTGATGAAGTCCAAAAAATTTGATGCTGCGATGCTGAAATTCCGTAAGAAACTGTATTTATAACATCTATTGTAATAAACATTTATATAAATTTTTTGTTTGATTTGTACTAAAGTAATTTTCAAATTATTTAAAAAGTTATGTGTCTGTGTTGAGATTCGTACCTGTTGACCTCGAGTAACGTGAGCCAATGAATAGTGCGCCTAAGTTGATAAAGATAGGCAACTAATCATTCACTTAAGCATTTCACAGGTTGTATTAAAAAGGAGTTTACAGTCTGTATTTTGGAAATGCCTAATCTAATCAGTTTGAATTAAAATATCATTCATTGCACAATTAGACTTTGACAATCATTCGAATACGTATTTTACTTTCCATTCGATAGAAAATCTATTTAGTTATCGAAAATCTAATGGCATTTAGATTTATCTGTTTATCTTTTTCAGAAATCAGAATACTTTATTTCTATCGGTCATTGCTCATGGAATATATAATAGATTCACTCAGAACAAATTGAAATAGAAATGAGGATGCACAAAATACTGAGAACCATGAAAAAACAGCACGTACATAAACAAAATCAAATTTTTTGTTGGAGGGGGCTCAATTGAAAAAATATTAAAGATGCCAAAAATATAGGTATGAATTTAAGGAGATTGGTATTCTTGAGGGGACTGCAAACCAAAAGCCGTACCTGGCTGTGCAGCTAAGACTGTAGCTGAAACCAAACGGCGGACAATAATAAAGTACCTTGTGCTTTCATACTCTCCTCTAGGACATACCAAGAGGCATCAACCAATGAGAGCAGTATGTTAGATTGAAGTCGTTAAATTATTTGAATATTTGATGCTTTAACGCAACCCCATAATTGTATACCATACGTCCATATTGGTTTGATTGCCTTATAACGAGCCAATTTTTTTGAAGGTTCAATTTGGACTTATGATACTAGATGTATGCTGAGATATTTTGCTTTGGTGCCAACTGGTATTCCTTTTGCGAGTATTTCGACAGGGGGATATGGATTTCTTCTTGTTACTTGCACTGACTTAGCCTCATTGATGCCGGGTCAAAATTTTCGATAGCACTACCCAAGGTCAACCAGGTATTCTTGATGTTATTTGAAAGCTATTACGTTGTTTTCATGTGATGCAAGATTGGGATATATCAACTGATTCAGATACATCAACTAGGCGGCGAGCGATTAATCTTGGATCAATTTTTGATGATGATGAGGCAAGGGGAGTAGCTTCACCTAATTTCCTCAATATATCCCATGAACTCGAAGTGATACAACACTATCCTATTTCTATTTTCGACTTGTATTGTTAGAATTCATAAGCCTTTCACATTTATCAACTCATGGTGATTTTAGATAGTCCTTATACAAATTATCGGTTTCTTTCGACCAACCTTGAATATAATCTTTCCGGAAACCTCTTGGAACGAACTTTTTTGCTGCGGCTTTCACCTAAGAATCTCTGATAGTTATCGTGAGTGGGTTTGATCCACCTAATATCACTGTCTACCGTCTTAGCAAATTCAATCCAATTCGCTTTCTTGAAATTCCAATGAGGTCTTCTTAAACATTCAATATTGAATTGTTGGCTATGAGGAAAATCTTCGAGAATTTTACGTTTTATGGGAAGTGGTTTGCAAGTAGTATCACAAGACACTAGGCAGAGATCAGGATTATAGCCTCTATTCCATCGAGAAGAATGAAAAGAAGGTAGGTTAGGAGTAGTTGTTCGAGCTTCTATAGAAGTCCCTTGTGACAAATATGCTTGGGATGAGTGAGAGTTTCCTTCTTCTAGACTTGTTGAGATGGTGTTCACGATGTGCTGGACCTGAATAGTTGTCGAGTGGTTCTATAGGGAAACCTAGTAGATGGTCTGGCAGTAGTTGGTACATATCCATATCAACTTTCAGCCTCTTGAGAAGCATCTCCTCAAAGAGTTTACTCAGAGGTGGTAGATGAAGCATTGTGTTCTGGTTTACCAGATTTGGGTGTTATTATAACCTCAGTATAGTTCCATATGATGTTGAAATAGTGCTCATCATTCTATTAAACTTGGAAGTTTCTTTCCGTTATGAGGTCGTATCCCGGAGCCTACCTGTTTTTCAGTCTTCTAATATCATTGGCTAATTCGATTGGTGTAAAAGTTCTAATTGATAAGGACATCTGGCATGGAACATCCAGAAAAGTTTTAACTTCTGTATACCAGGATAGGGGTCATTTGGCGTGAAGACATGTGTAATATGTTTGGCAACTGTATTGCTCTTTTGAATTTCTTCGTATCTTTCCAGATGGTGTGGTCATTTTTGTCATTTATTTTCTCTATATAGTGTTGGAAAAGAGAATTTTTGTATACTCCAGGGTTTCACATAGTTTTCTGGTGAGTTGATTGAGTATTGTCTTCTCTAGCGGATTCTGTGATCTTTTTCATTTCTCTTTTGCCCTTTGTTTTTCTACTAGCGCTTCCTGTAGGGGTACTTTTTTAAAATTTTTCTCCGTCCTGAAGTGTGCTGGGGTACTTTCCCATACTGCTTTTATGAATAATTTTTGTTATGTTGTTCGCAGTTCATTATTGCTTCTTCTTCGAGTATTTGCTGGAAATTTTTTTCCGTCAAGATTAGATTCCATACGATTTGGTTATTGTGTGAAGGGTTATCAAGACTGGTGAATGGTCAGATGAAAGGTCTGGAGGATAGAATTCCGCATGTATGTGGCCTTTGTTAATTCCATTTGTGACGGCAAAGTTCAAGACATCAGGAATCTTGTTTCTGTCTGTTAGCCAGTAGGTCGGTGAACTTGGTGAAATTACGTCGAAATGGTTGAATTTTGTCGGCCACCGATTGTCGTGCCTGTACGCCAGAAATTAATCGTCCAAAGTTCATTAGTTGCTCCAATATCTAATTTCCTCTTGATTTTTTTTTCCACATTTATGTACACCTTTGAGATAATGCACTTACGTTATCAGTTTTTACATCGTAGTAGGTATTCGCTGATTTATTCTAGGCGCCATTGTTTGCCACATTGTTTTCTTAAGAAATATGGTGTAATGGGTACTTGACATGAATTTATAGGTCGTTGTGATAATTTGCGATATTTGATTTTCACGACAGGATCTCGTTTATAATATCAACAGATAAAATATGGGAGATTGTTTGAATTTTATCCATAAAACTATGATAACTTGAACAATTGCAACTGAAAACATGAACCCCTTTACTGTCTTTGAAATATCAGGTATACAGTTTGAAATGAGCATTTTTCTGTGAAACTAAAATGCTAATTATTAATGGGAAAGTAAAAAACATTTCATTCGAAGTATTGACCATTGTTTTCTACACATTATGACTATCTTTCTGGCAATTTGTGCCAATAAAATTTTTCGCCTTTTAAAGTAAACCAACCAGACAATCAAAGTGCTGCTCAGCCAATGCGTGTCCCATCGAAGAAAACAAATGATATTCGGAAGGAACCAAGTCTGGTGAATACGGCTGGTGGAGTAGCAGCTCCCAGTGTTTATAACCCATTCCAAGAATTTAACACGATGAAAAAATATGATGTTGTCTGTTCAATTACTTGGTATACATCACAGATGTCATAGCAAAGAAACAAAAAAAAATAAAGGCTTGTTCACAGCAAATGTTCCCTATCGAGACATTTGTATCTTGACGCTCACTTCATACCGGTATACCTGGCATTTGGATATCTTATAACACATCGGTGGAAAAATCCAGGTCCTAAGTAGGAAAACAACCAGTTCTTCCATAAATTTATTTTATTCAACAATATCTTTAGAGTGATATAACCATTCATCCCTTCTGGGATGTTTTCTTTGTCAGAGAGTAATTACGATATCAGTAAAGTAAAAATTTTGCATTCTTTTTTGAACATTACATTCAGTTTTTACGTCTCTAGATTAGAGGGAGAAACAGCCAAAATCAAGCAATTTTGAGAAGTCTGCATAATCAATCGATTGCAGGTGGAAGATAAAATTAGTTCATGGCTAATTTGTTGTTCTCCAAGCGATCATTCTTCTTTATTGCACGCACTTTTACCGATTCGTATTTTCTAAGAAAAGTCGAGGTGTGACCACTTCAACGTAAAATTTCTTATTATGATAAAATATATTAGCTATTGGTGCTTGGATGTTGTAAACAAAAACGTTCTCATTTTCGACAATTCAGGTCATTCATGAATGAACCGGTTCGGTAGAGAGAATGGATCGTATCAATGAATTTCATTACATCCAGTCAAGTATCGCTGTCTTGACATAAATGGTCTTAGGGAGTAATAATAATAATGATTATATTCTTCTATCACTCAATAAAATGGCAAGGTTGATGTATCATTTGCAATCAAAGTTAAAACGGCCACGATGAATTTGTTTTTTCAATGACAAGCAGTAGCGTAGAGCCATCATTTTGTCCTAGTCCTTGTTTCGTAAATATTCAAAGTGTTCAGAAGAAACTTTCATTTAGCCAGAATGAAGGTTTTAGAACAAATCTCCGAGCTCAGAAATTTCTGTACATCACTCATCTTGAAATTTATATTTTTTTCTACACAGAGCAGATGAGTCATCTTTGTCAAGGTAGATATGTCGTCATTTCTTATGTGTTCAACGAATAGATCCAGATTGCAAGTACTACTTCTAGTAAATGGTCATGGAATGCTTGCTGTTTCCAACAAAACTCAAAATGTGGTAGATAGTTTACTGGAATGCCGACAAGATTCTCTAGCCAAAGTAGCGCATTTATACAGGATGAGATAGATTATTGACGTTAAAAGAAAAATTTTTTTCCTATAACTTTTTTCCAAATTTGGCCCCGTTCAAAAGGTGTTGAAATTTCATAAAAAAATTGCATTTTCACCTGTAATATTCGAACGACAATATAAATTGTAATGATCTCTTGTAGAAGGTTTTTGATAACAGTCAAACATATTTTGGCATCAATAGATTTATTCCATTTTTTGTGGGTTTCTCACTACTACTGTACAGTTTGGTTAAATTGCGTGAAAAACAAATATCACTTGAACTAAAGATCGGTATCTTGTACTTCCTCGAACCATTAGTATTTTTTGATAATAAAATCATTCATCATATTTTTTCCTAAATTGCACCATTTTTGAGATAGTTGAATTAAATCGATATAACATGAAACATGAGTGAGTGAATTATTTCTTAGAGGGAAAATAATGTTTTTAAACAATTCAGATTCAATATAAGATGCTGTGGAAGGTTATTTTCATTCAAACTAAACTGGACTACAGAGGAGTATTTGCCCATTGTGAAAACATAAAATGCTTATAACTTTTGAACGCAACTGGATATGGGAAAACCTTAGACTATAAAAGAATATACCCCTTTATTTACATTGAAAAGTTTCGCATCTGAAATTTAGAGCTAATCATAATTATTAACTGAAACATTGAAACTTAACTGAACTAAACTTAATCTATAATATAAAAATGAATCGCACAATGTGTTGGTAAGCGCATAACTCAACAAAGCCTGGACCAATTTGGCCAAATCTTTTTTTTAAAATGTTCGTTGAAGTTCAAGGATGGTTTTTACGGCGAGAAAAATTAGAATTATTGCTGGAAAAACCCTAAAAATAGCCCTTTTTTTCCCATAAAAATGATTTGTAACTGAAACGTAGTCAATTTGAGCTTTATTGCTATGGTATAAAGTTACATTACATTATTAAATTACAAGCACTCACTGTTGTCTAAGCAATGTAGGTGTGTTCCTGACGTCAAAGATCATATCAAAACAATGTGCGTGTGTGCGCTGGAGCACAGAATACATAGTTGGAGGAGTTTAATGTCGCGTTCCGAAACTCGCGTTTCTTTTGTATTAGTTTCGGCACGCGAGATAAAATGCATCAGTCAAACAAAAATCGCGTTACCGACAGTGTTTTATTATTTTTAATATCCAAATTTTAAATAAATAAAACAATTGGTACGGCTTAAAAGGATTTGACTTCAAGTCATATCAAATTAAAAAAAAAAAGTTGTCTGTTACCTAATTTACTGAGTTTGCTTTTGTCAACTGATACACGAAACAAATTCGTATATCGTGTTTTGTGCAGAGTGTTTAGTTAGTTAGTGTTTGTTTAGTTCGTGATTAGTGAAAAAATAATTTATATTTGATATGCCTCCTATAAGATGAAGCAATTTAGGTAGAAGAACCAGAAATGCTACAAACCAAGCTAATTACCGATCTAATCATATGCAGTATGACATTGGTAATGGCAAATTTCCTATAGACATGTTGACTGGCTGCATTAACTTTCCTCAAAGTTTTTGTCAGTTAACTCGATCAAAAGATGAACTTATTCAGAAGGTGTTTCCAGATGTTTCTCAAAATTACAGAAACCATGATTGGTTGAGCGAAGGAGCTATACTGGCTGCAAAAAACATAGATGTAAATGAATTAAATTTCAAAATTCAAGAACAAATTACAGGCGAATTGAGGATATATAAATCAGTTGATTCGGCTACTAATCAAGATGATGTAGTCAACTATCCACCGGAATTTTTGAACTCGCTGGATTTGCCAGGATTGCCACCTCACAATCTTCAATTAAAGGTTGGATCGGTGGTTATAATGTTGCGAAATATCAACAAGCCGCGTCTTTGCAACGGTACACGGTTAGCGATAAAAAAATTACTAAACAATGTGATAGAAGCAACTATACTCAAAGGAAAGTATAAAGGAGAAGATGTTCTCATACCGCGCATCCCAATGATTCCGACTGATGTGCCATTTGAGTTTAAACGACTACAGTTTCCAGTGCGGCTTGCTTTTGCTATGAGTATAAACAAGTCCCAGGGGCAATCATTAAGTGTTTGTGGTATTAATCTAGAAAACCCCTGTTTCTCACATGGTCAATTGTATGTTGCCTGTTCCCGTGTTGGAAAACCATCAGATTTGTTTGTCTATGCGCCAGGTAATCAAACAAAAAACATCGTATACCACAAAGCACTACAATGATAATAATAATAATTATGATTCTCATGATTAACAATATAGCGATTACTTACTTTCAAATCCTTATATATGTTTTATTTAATTATTTTTTATTCACAACGCCCTATCACCAGGGTGACGGTTCTGTTCAGGAGAATTTTTTAAAATACGTAGGCACAAAAACTGCCCCATTACAAATCTTTTTGACAGGACGAAGTCTGTCGGGTCAGCTAGTGTATTATATAATTGGGCACCGTTTACTTCAACACAATAAGCAAGTCGGTTTGTAATTTCTCTAGAAACATTAGCTATGCCTTCTGGTGGAATTATCGATATCTCTTGAGTTATTCCTGCAGGTAATACTTACAAATTATTTGGTCTATCAAGATAAACCTTAGCTTTAAATAATCTCACAGAAAATGGGCCGGGATATTGTGCAGGCCATTCATAAGTACCCCTTCTTCCATCTGTGATGAAATGTGCTATCTAAATAATCTCTAAAAATGCGAGCGTGATGGGGTGGTGCTCCATGCTGCTGAAACCAGATATTATTTGTTAATTATCCATTTACCTCCTTTCTTGTAGCAAGAAGGAATTTTTATTGAAATTCCCTTTCGATACCACAATATTATCTCATTAAATCCCTATTTAAGGTGACAGTCGAAATTTACGCATCCTGTATACGTTCAGACAAAACTTCTATATCTTAAAGTTCCCAGAATTCCAAGGAAGAATAAGAAAATGAATTTGGAAGGATGCAGGTTATTAATTTTAATTTGAAAAACAACGACTTGGGAAAGTTTAAAATTGCAAACCTTGTTCGAGAATAGTTTGATGGATAATTGATCTATTATGTGGTCTCAATTTCAAGAACTATTGGTAAATATATAATTATGAAAAAAAGCGGTTAGAATGATGAAAAGTAGTCAATTGGATATCAAAATATTGAGAGAAAATTGAATCGATTTGAATAAATGTGATATTAATTTATTTATAATCATCATTCTTCTATCCTAAACATCGGATTATATCACATCCTGGCCAATGTGTCCCTGAAACATTGCTTGTGTCCCACAACCTTCATGCTTGAATAAAAATAGCATGAAACAGTTTTCATTCTACGACATGAACGTAATTATCAACATCTTAGGTACTTGATTTTGTTAGGAAATCCAGATTTATCATCTGAACCTTAAAAGATAGTAAGAAAACTCATTTATCTCAAATCCAAATAAAATCAATTTGTTTTCATACAGAATGTACAGAAAAGCTGGGGATCCCAGAACCATTGAAACAATAATGTAATTTATCAGGTATATCGAGCGTTTTTTTTTAATAAAACACAAATTATTAATGAGAAAGTAAGGAACATTTCATTCAAAATATTCGCCATTATTTTCTACACATTTTGACCACCTTTCTGGCAATTTGTGGATACCACGCCAATAAAATTGTTCGTCTTTTAAAGCGAACCAACCAGATACCAAATTTTCGACATCTTCGTAGGAATCAAAGTGCTGCTCAGCCCAATGCGTGTCCCATCGATGAAAACAAATGGTAGTCGAAAGGAGCCAAGTCTGGTGAATACGGCAGGTGGGGTAGTAGCTCCCAGCCAAGTGTTTTGGTTGTATCCTGAACCGGTTATGCTTTGTCATGGAGCAAAATTACCTTGCCGTGTGTTATGGCCCATTCTGGCAGTTTATCGATCAATGGATGGTTCAAATTGATCATTTGTTGTCGGTAGCGATCAGGTTTCACACCACACCTTTCTGGTCCCACCAAACACCCAGCATTGTCTTCTTGTTGAATCTGGTTTTGCAGTCGATGTTGATGGTTGCCCCGGATTAAACTATCCGTTAAGGATTTTTAAAATAAATCCATTTTCTTTCGTTCTTTGAAGCAACATTTCACAAGTGTTTTAACGGTTTTCTAACTGTCTCTCATTCAATTCATGTGGCACACATTTTCCACACTTTTGGATCTTTCCCATAGCTTTTAGACGGTCAGAAACTATTTCTTGTGCAACATTTAATCTTTCTGTTATTTGCTTTGTATTCAAAGTGTCATCTCCATCCAATACGACGAGATAGACGAGGCAAAACTCGCTTTTAAGCAATGTTCGGTGATGCCAGTTCCTTCTGTAATATTATTAAAAACTAGCTAACCCGACAGACTTCGTCCTGTCAAAAAGATTTGTAATGTGGCAGTTTTTGTGCCTACGTATTTTAAAAAATTCTCCTGAACAGAACCGTCACCCTGGTGATAGGGCGTTGTGAATAAAAAATAATTGAATAAAACATATATAAGGATTTAAAAGTAAGTAATCGCTTTATTGTTAATCATGTGAATCATAATAATTATTATTATCATTGTAGTGCTTTGTGGTATACGATGTTTTTTGTGTGATTACCTGGCGCATATATAAACAAATCTGATGGTTTTCCAACACGGGAACAGGCAACATACAATTGACCATGTGAGAAACATGGTTTTTCTAGATTAATACCACAAACACTTAATGATTGCCCCTGGGACTTGTTTATAGTCATAGCAAAAGCAAGCCGCACTGGAAACTGTAGTCGTTTAAACTCAAATGGCACATCAGTCGGAATAATTGGGATGCGCGGTATGAGAACATCTTCTCCTTTATACTTTCCTTTGAGTATAGTTGCTTCTATCACATTGTTTAGTAATTTTTTTATCGCTAACCGTGTACCGTTGCAAAGACGCGGTTGGTTGATATTTCGCAACATTATAACCACCGATCCAACCTTTAATTGAAGATTGTGAGGTGGCAATCCTGGCAAATCCAGCGAGTTTCAAAATTCCGGTGGATAGTTGACTACATCATCTTGATTAGTAGCCGAATCACTGATTTATATATCCTCAATTCGCCTGTAATTTGTTCTTGAATTTTCAAATTTAATTCATTTACATCTATGTTTTTTGCAGCCAGTATAGCTCGTTCGCTCAACCAATCATGGTTTCTGTAATATTGAGAAACATCTGGAAACACCTTCTGAATAAGTTCATCTTATGATCGAGTTAACTGACAAAAACTTTGAGGAAAGTTAATGCAGCCAGTCAACATGTCTATAGGAAATTTTCCATTACCAATGTCAATGAGTTGTTTAGAGAATATGTTTCCAGATTGGTAATTTTGCAACTCGACACTCATATTCTTGCTTAAATGAAGTACTTTGACATGTTTCCACAAATTGGAGGACTTTAGACATGCATTGAGTTCATCAGCTGGCGTTGATCGTGGAATCACTGGCAATGATTCGTCTTATAAGAGGCATATCAAATATAAATTATTTTTTCACTAATCACGAACTAAACAAATACTAACTAACTAAACACTGTGCACAAAACACGATATACGAATTTGTTTTGTGTATCAGTTGACAAAAGTAAACTTTTTTTTTTAATTTGATATGACTTGAAGTCAAATCCTTTTAAGCCATACGAATTGTTTTATTTATTTAAAATTTGGATATTAAAAATAATAAAACACTGTTGGTAACGCGATTTTTGTTTGACTGATGTAATGACGTGGAAACTGATGCATTTTATCTCTCGTTTCTCGAGTTTCGAAACGCGACATTAAACTCCTCCAACTATGTATTCTGTGCTCCAACGCACACACGCACATTGTTTTGATAGATATGATCTTTGACGTTAGGAACACACCTACATTGCTTAGACAACAGTGAGTGCTTGTAATTTAATATGAACTTTATACCATAGCAATAAAGCTCAAATTGACTACGTTTTAGTTACAAATCATTTGTATGGGAAAAAGAAAAGGGCATTTTTAGGGGTTTTCCAGAAATAATTCTAATTTTTCTCGCCGTAAAAACCATCCTTGAACTTCAACGAACATTTAAAAAAAAGATTTGGCCAAATTGGTCCAGGCGTTGTTGAGTTGTGCGCTTACCAACACATTTTGCTATTCATTTTTATATTATAGATAACATTTCAATGTTCAATAAAGTAAATTGTTAATATCACTTCGAGTACCTCCCTTCAGGGCTTCCCAAATTTTTTATGCATAGCGTATTTTAGTTGCCATCTACAGTGGAATAAACCAGAAATTTAAATTATTGCATTTATTTGTATTTTAAATGAGCTTCAACCTACTGTGGGAAATCTGAAATTGAGTGTCGACCACATTCGCACTCGATTATATAAAGATTCTCAGAAATATCACTGGAATCTGACCTTTAAGAATCGATTACTTCGAAAATGAAATATTTTGGAAACCCCCAAACGGATGAATTTGTCTCCATGTTTACCTATTCTTGATGGTGTTTAATTGTGGTTCTTCAGGAGCAAAACTCTTTTTGCTAGCTTGATCATGAATGTTCAGCGTACCATCGTACTCAACCATCCATTTGCTAATACATCAGTCGATAATTCCTGATCCTAGCTAGAAAAACAATATTTTATGGCCAAAATTACTTTCTTTTTCAATAAAACGTCCTTTTAGAGTGATAGAATTATTCACTTGTAACCCATTTCGTTTCTGAACAATTTCGGCCTTCCAGAATCCAACAAAATGATTTAATAGTCGCTGTTGATTGTTTATTTACGTCTCAACTTGTCAATGAATAGAATTATATGCGCACCCTTAAATAAAGAGTCGATATTTGAGTTTTTGGACGGTTTTCTCCGTCTGCATGCCACTCAGTTTACTTCCGGAGTGAAGTGGTGAATCCATTTACTAGTTTTTGCTTGCTGTGGTGTGAGAAACGTGACACATAATTGGTTCGCGGAATGGCGGTGAAGATGATTAGTTAGGATTCTTACCAACATTTTACGAATTGAGTAAGTCGTTATTAGTATAAATACCAAGTTTTATCGTTATTAGGTTATTAGTCTTCGAACTATCGTCGATCAAAAAAGTCAATCGGGAAAAAATTGTGAAGCCACAAGCAAGGAGAATCAGTTCAAAGCTCTTTGTATTTGTCGCGCGGCTCCATCGCTTCGTGGTCCTCATCGAGGCGAAGTGGGACATTTGAAGTGAGGTGGTACATTGTGTAAAAATGAGCCGCTGTTACATTTCCTCGTCATGTACGGGACAAATGAGCCGACTCTTGTAAGAGGTACCCAGGTGTATGAGGGTTGCAGGTGGATATATTACTTCTTATTCCCCATTCTTCGAACTTAAAAACTTCCCCTCGTATGAGGTTCGTATTTCATTTTGAAAAAAGAGATGCCAAGTGTTTACTTGAAAACCTTTTGTTCTTTGAGTTGAAATGATCCATCTTCTATCTTGCTTCTTCTGATATTGAGGGTTTGACATATCTCCAGACAGAATTCCATGCTGGTATCCTTAGAAAAGTCTCTAAATATACCAGGTGCACCATACGTGGAGCTTCAGTCCGATTACTTAACTGTCGGGCCTCGTATTTCGCAAAAACAAGCCATGTTGATCGATGCCAATAAATCGTGAATAACATTTAGAATATGGAACTTTCTTCGGTAGTTCATTCGGTAATTTCGTATTCAAAGAATGACTTTTATCGTATCATTAATGAATATTGAACAGGTTGTTCAAGTTATTTCATAACAAGATTGCGTGAAGAAATGAGTTGGGAATTTCTTTGGGCCATTCTAGACGACCAAGCTTATAACCGAAATCGATTGATACAAAAACTGATTTACAACTCAACAACAAGGTATATAGCAGGATGATTCATTCGAAGGTTAATATATCGATTACTATTTCGTAGATGCATTCACTAGTTGCCTATACTTTGTGAATGAAAGTTCATCAATCAATTAATGAATGATTCATTTATAATCATGGGTCATATTATAAAACAATTCATTTATGTGATATGTATTGTAATAATTCCTCACATTCCTTGAAAGAAGTGATTGAATTATTGGTTAAATACTATAAACTAGTTACCTTCTTTTTTTTATATCAGAAGGACTCGGTATATTTCAAAATTTCATTATCCGTCCCATATCATATTCGTTTAAACAGCTTCAATATTTCAATTTGATTCTATTCCTACATTTGTGCTAAAAAACTACCCACTTTATCTATTCAAATTCCTGATGAGATAGATTGTTTATAGAAACAAGCTTTGTATCCCAGATCATGTACCCTGTCATCAAAATATATTTAACTGAGTGTTTTTACAAATTACAAATTGTTGAGTTATTGAGGTTGGACACTTTCGAACGAGACACCTCTTATTTCTCGATTTTTTTATCTTACTACATCTGAGAACAAATCTAAATGTACCCCATTTCACAGGTTATTTATCTACCAAACACAGATTTGTCCCGATTAACCTCCTTAAGCTGTTCATTCTCGCTCATTGTTTGATATCAAATAAATAACTTGACTCCTTTTCAACAAATGGAGATGTATGTCATTTGAAGATAAGAATGATTAGATACATCATACCATGCGGGTTAATCAAATATGCATATAAACGAGATGTCTGGGTTCTCCCATTGTGGGGATTGGAAGAACCAGCATTCTATGAAGTACAAGAGTTGGTTTTAAAGAATAGTAACTGGGAATTTCGAAACGTGATTTCGGTGAACTGTTTTCGACAAAAATTAATTTTTTATCTCAATTTTCCCATCAATATGGGATAAACATATACACTCAGACAAAATTATTCTCATTTTTAGTATTTTCAAGTAGTGGAAGTTCAGGATGACCGGTGGCGATTCCAACTAAGAATAACTTCGAATAAATCAAGGAAACGGTTCTCGAAAATTGATTTTGTTGGAACCAAGCCACTCGGCTCGTTCTGTTAGGGCTGAATTTTCTTCAAAAACAGTACCTGATGCAGATAGCTGCAAACATGCTGTATCGTGCGAATTCTGATCCCACGTTTATGGGATGGATCATAACTGGTGACGGGACATGTGTCTATGAAAATAATTAATAATAATACTTTTTGGTCAGACAGAATAATATTTTGGCTCATTGTTTAAGCAAGCAATACAGCTTGTGTATTTAGTAAACGTTTTATCAGAGGTTAAGGGAACGGGGTACAGGTCAATTCGGCGTATGGAAAAAGATATCAGAGAATAACATCAGAAGTGTTCTTCTGCAAAACTAGTGATTTGCATGTGCTTTAATTTTCACACTCAACTATTAAATGGCGAAGGACTTCTTTCTTCAAAAGTAATCTTTCATTAATGAATACAGAGGCTTCTACAGAGAAATGAAAAGAGAACATCAGAAAAAAAGTCTCATTTGCAACAGGGGCTGCTTTCATTGATTTATTCTCGTCATATGACACTGTGTGGAAAAATGATTTATTTTCAAACTCTATATCCATTTTAAGTGTGGTAAAATGGTAAGATTTTTAGAAAATATGTTATCTGATCGAAGGTATTTTTGTTGACAATAAGAGTAGCAATTTCAAAACATTGAAAAACGGTCTTCCACAAGGATCAGTTCTAGTTCCTTTACTTTTCAATTAATCTCTCAGTGATTTACCCAGTCGACATCATCTCAGAAATTTGTTCACGCTGATAACATTGCTATTGCTTATCAGCATTCGGATTTCCATACTCTGTCATCTGATTTGGAAATTTTAAAAAATAATGAAAAATATAGGAAACTATTTTATTGTCCAGTGTAATGTGATTTTGTGCCTACGTAATTTCAACAAAATAGAGGCTTGGTTAGGGCATTTGAATGAAAAAAAAATCATAAAAAAATATAGGAAACTAGTAAGTGACCTTTATTGTTAACTTCGTCCTTCTAAAAAAGATTTGTAATGTGGCGATGTTTTTTTTGTGCCTACGCATATTTAAACAAAATTCTGAACAGAACAGTCACCTGGTGATAGGGCGTTGTGAATAAAAATAATTAAATAAAACATACATAATGATTTAAAACTTGTTTAAGTTAATCATAGCAAAAGCAAGCCGCACTGGAAACTGTAGTCGTTTGAACTCAAATGGCACATCAGTCGGAATCATTGGGATCGCGGTATGAGAACATCTTCTCCTTTATACTTTCCTTTGGTATAGTTGCTTCTATCACATTGTTTAGTAATTTTTTTATCGCTAACCGTGTACCGTTGCAAAGACGCGGTTGGTTGATATTTCGCAACATTAGAACCACCGATCCAACCTTTAATTGATGATTGTGAAGTGGCAATCCTCGCAAATCCAGCGAGTTTCAAAATTCCGGTGGATAGTTGACTACATCATCTTGATTAGTAGCCGAATCAACTGATTTATATATCCTCAATTCGCCTGTAATTTGTTCTTGAATTTTGAAATTTAATTCATTTACATCTATGTTTTTTGCAGCCAGTATAGCTCGTTCGCTCAACCAATCATGGTTTCTGTAATTTTGAGAAACATCTGGAAACACCTTCTGAATAAGTTCATCTTTTGATCGAGTTAACTGACAAAAACTTTGAGGAAAGTTAATGCAGCCAGTCAACATGTCTATACTCTACTATGGGTGAGCTAGCACTACATGGTGAATATGGAACTTTTATTTCGAACTCATGCACTATCCAAAAATTGGAAAATTCTAATTTCTTCTTTTTTCCCGTTGTTCCCGAGGAGATCATATCTGTAATCTCTAGTTTGAAGAATTGTAGTCAGTCCGGACCTGATAGCATTTCTTCTAAACTGCTCAAATATATTTCTCCCCTCATTGCAGAGCATTTGTCGGATTTGATCAATTTCTCGGTTTCTTTGGGTAAATGTCCTAAAGCAGGCAATTGTTAAACCGGTTCATAAAAAAGGTTGTACTGATGACTTGGAAAACTATCGCCCTATATCTTTATTAAGTCAGCTATCAAAGGTGATAGAGAGGATTGTCTGTCATCGAATGTATGACTACCTGTCAAAGTTTTCCATCTTGACGGGTTGTCAGCATGGCTTTAGAGCGGGTAGATCCACGCAGGGTGCATGCTGTGAGTTTCTTGAGTATGTTTATTCCTCGTTGGATGATGGGTACCAGGTTGCGGGAGTATTTTTCGACTTAACTCGCGCGTTTGATTGCCTTCGGCCTCATTTTCTTATAGAGAAAATGTACCAAATGGGATTTCGGGGGTATTCCTCGAGTGGATTCTCAGCTTTCTTTCTGATCGGTCTATGGTGGTTGAATTGGGTGACTCCCATTCACGAAAATATTATCCAAAATTAGGTGTTCCACAGGGATCAGTCTTGGGACCCCTTCTATTTCTATTATTCATCAATGAGCTTCCTCAGTATATCGAGGCTTGCATTATCATTCTCTTTGCTGATGGTACATCCTTAGCAATTAGAGCTCGTAATCTTGATGAATTGAGAGGGATTTGTGAATCTCTTATCAAAAAATTTATTGACTGGTGCAAAAGGAACTCTCTGATTGTAAATTTGAATAAAACCAAGATTGTAAAATTCCAAGCTAAGAACGGTCCTGTTTTTACGGTGAAACTTTCGGATATCTGCCTCAGGTCATCGGAGTGTATCAGTTTCCTGGGAGTACATGTGGATGCAAGATTGAGATGGTCTTACCACATAGACCACGTATGTAATAAAATAAGTAAATCCTACTTTGCTATTTCGCGCCTCAAGAGTTCACTGTCGTTAGATTCGCTCCTTGGAGTGTATTTCAGCAGTGTATATAGTCACCTTTGCTATAATGTGGTCCTATGGGGTTCATCCCCAGATGCTGGGCGCATATTTGTCTCACAGAAAAGAATACTTCGTCTCATTTACAACTTAAGACCTCGAGAATCATGTCGCCCTATATTCAAGACGAATAAAATATTGACATTTCCATCAATATACATATTAAATTGTCTAATATATGTTCATCAAAATTTGAAAAAGCTGAAAACATGTTCAGAGTATCATACCTATAATACTAGGCATAAGGATATGTTATGTATTCCCTTGCATAATACCACAAAGTGTGAGTCGTCCCCAATTTTCACAGGAATGAAATTTTATAACCACTTACCTCAACATTTCAAGGGTATTAGTGAAAAACAGTTCAAGATGAAGTTAAAATCAATGTTGATTGAAAAATGTTTTTATAGTGTTCAAGAGTATTTTGCAAGTTCAATAATTTAGTTTTTTCTTTTTTCATTGTAAACATTCTATTGTTTCATTTCATTCTTTCTTTTCTTGACTATTCCTATACATCTGTAGATGTCTCAATGGAGGAAATAAATTATTATTATTATTATAGGAAATTTGCCATTACCAATGTCAATGAGTTGTTTAGAGAATATGTTTCCAGATTGGTCATTTTGCAACTCGACACGCATATTCTTGCTGAAATGAAGTACTTTGAAATGTTTCCACAAATTGGAGGACTTTAGACATGCATTGAGTTCATCAGCTGGCGTTGATCGTGGAATCACTGGCAATGTTTGACGAAAATCTCCTGCTAATAAAATCATTGCACCACCAAATCGGTTATTATTGCTCCGTAGATCTTTTAAGGTTCTGTCTAAAGCCTCCAAAGATTTTTTATGTGCCATCGTGCATTCATCCCAAACAATCAATTCACATTGCTGCAAAACCTTTGCCATTGCAGAGTTCTTCGAAACGTTGCAGGTTGGAGTTTCATTGCTTTGCATATTTAATGGCAATTTTAGTGCTGAATGGGCTGTTCGACCACATTCAAGCAAAGTTGCTGCGATTCCCGACGAAGCGAGTGCAAGTGCAATTTTATTTTGTGAGCGAATTGTTGCTAATATTAATGAAATCAAAAAAGTTTTTCCTGTACCACCAGGTGCATCTAAGAAGTAAATCCCTCCAGTTTCATCATTTGTTACTTTCATAAGAGTTTCAAATACATACTTCTGTTGTTCATTTAACAGTGGAAGATTTGACAAAAGCAAACTCAGTAGATTAGGTAACAGACAACTGTTTTTTTTTTTAAATTTGATATGACTTGAAGTCAAATCCTTTCAAGCCGTACGAATTGTTTTATTCATTTAAAATTTGGATATTAAGAATAATAAAACACTGTTGGTAACGCGATTTTTGTTTGACTGATGTAATGACGTGGAAACTGATGCATTTTATCTAGCGTGCCGAAACTAATACAAAAGAAACGCGAGTTTCGGAACGCGACATTAAACTATGTATTCTGTGCTCCAACGCACACACGCACATTGTTTTGATAGATATGATCTTTGACGTTAGGAACACACCTACATTGCTTAGACAACAGTGAGTGCTTGTAATTTAATATGAACTTTATACCATAGCAATAAAGCTCAAATTGACTAAGTTTTAGTTACAAATCATTTGTATGGAAAAAAGGAAAGGGCTATTTTTAGGGTTTTTTCAGCAATAATTCTAATTTTTCTCGCCATAAAAACCATCCTTGAACTTCAACGAACATTTAAAAAAAAGATTTGGCCAAATTGGTCCAGGCGTTGTTGAGTTATGCGCTTACCAACACATTTTGCGATTCATTTTTATATTATAGATTAGCTGTAACTTTCAATGATTTTCCTATCGAACATAATTTCTATCATCAATACTTAGGAGTTAAATTAGATTTAGCTCTAGGAATAATATGCTTCAGAAATTAGCTGAATCTTGGGGTGCTGATGATTCCTCTGTATGCACAGTATCTCTAGCCCTAATCTTTTGTACAGCTAAGTATTGTTGCTCTGTTTGGTTTAATAGTGCGCATACACAAAAAATCGATGCACAATTGAACACATCCATGAGAAAAATTACTGGCACTTTTGTCTAACATTGTCCCTCCCCATATTCGCAGACAGACTGCAGCTCTGAATTCTTGGAGCAAATATCATTCTTTTCTTAATTTTTTCCCAATTATTTCATACATTCTACGAATCAGAATTCTCACGAATCAAAATTCTCAGATTGAATACTAGCGATAAAGAATCACAGAAATTTGGGTGGAACTCTTATGAAATGTTCAATAAAGATGTAATTTCTGAGGAGGGTTTTCATCCTCCTAAAAAATTTAGACAGTTCTCAATCGTTTGAGAACAGGTCATGGCTTCTAAGATGGAATTCAGTTTCAAGCGCAAGTTGTGAATGTGGAGTGAATAATAATCATCAATAATTGTCCCATACATAAATTTCAAGATGGTTTTAGAGCTATTCATTTTGATTTGATTCAATTTGAAATAGAGAAGCTCTAACTGAACAAAAACAAATTCAACAACCAAAAATTGACCTCAAATGCTCAAGTGCTCGCCGTTAGATTGCATGACGTCGATCTGTCTCGGATTGAGAATATAATAGATTTATAATATTGCACTAGTGAACTATTTCCATTTATTATAAGGACAAGTTTGTTGACAGTTGGGTCATTGAGAAAAGTAGAGTTAAAATGCTTGAAGTCGGTCCAAGGTGAAAGAAATGAAGTGTGAAACCACTGTAAGCTCACTTTCAGCTCGGGTATACATAACAAACAGGTTGATATTTCGACTGGCGTATCGGAGGTCATGAAAATGATTTCAACAATGAATACACATCTGAATTAACAAAAAGAATTAGTCTCGGCTCATTCTACAGAATGTGCCCACTAAAAGATCACATAATTTTTGCTCGTTTGTTCATAGCTGTATTGCCTGATGTCATGCTGTCCAAGTCCCTGTGATTTTGTTGTAGACAGGGTGAAACTCAATTATAATCTAGTCCGTGCGAGAGACCAAGGTACATTTCAAAGAACACAATTTCCATTTTTTTCAACTGACGAAGTTTGCAAAGGAAATTTTGAATCCATCAATGTAAAATATTTTCTCTTGGTCTCTATTTTACTTAATACTTTTGGAAGTTGGTTGTCAATGCCAATAAATTCAATACAAAAAAACGCCCAATCCATAAAAAAAGCCGATTAATCAGTCCTGAAGGATAACTTTTCGAACAGAATATTACACAATTCACAAAATTAATCATAACTCTGGCAACTGCGACTTAGCAATAAATTAATAAGTTCGGGGTCGAAGGCAATCAATTGATTCGTGCTCAGTTTGCGGTATTAGCGACTTTGTCAATCCGTAATGGTGTTACTGTTAATTAATTATTTCTTTCGGTCACAACCAATTACCGATGTTCATTCTCTCTATCAGACTGGATGGCGTTCAAAAACTAATCCGAGAGAATAGAGGCCAAGTGGATGATGCAAGGTTCCCCCTGAAATTGAAATGTTATTCCATATGAAACCAAAGAATCGACACTCGGAAACTTGGAGAGCATTCTTTATTACTGATAATCTTCATTTTCTCAATATTTTTAAACATGCTTTGGACTTTATTAACATGTGTTATCAACAAGATGGTGCAATATTGTATTCAGCCAGGATTCCAATGGACTTACTGCGAGAGCTGGGATGTTTGAAAAGCAAACAAACCAGAAACGATTGAGCTTCTCAAAGAAAATATTCGTTATGCAATTAATGAAATACTGCGTTCACTGTAATAAAAAATGTGCTTGAAAGGGCTCTTTGTTGAGGTAACAAAAGCTCACATTTACCTGATATTGTATTCCATACATAATTGAAGACGTTTGATAAAACATTCATCAATATAAGCTACATTCTCTTCCACTTAATCAAAAATTAAAAACATATTCCTGGCGGACACCCTGTTTCTGAGAAACTAACAAGAATAATTTCATTTTGGCTAACTTCCTCTGTTTTCGAGTTATAATCGAAAATTTTATATGTCCGCTAATATTGATGATAGAATTCTGAAATTAAAACAATATAAAGGTATTTTTTCACGTAGAATCCAGTCTCTTATTTTTTTTGGGCCATTCAGCCATTATCACGAAGCTGTGACCCAAGGTTTTGATTCTTTCAAATAGGAACACTAAATTTCTGTGCCATTTTCTAAAAATCAAATTTTATTTTATTTCAAAAGTATATACTCTTCTGCCTACGCATGCAGTAGGCGTAAACCTCCAGAAATTCCATTGGTTCCTGATATCTCAATTAATCGTAAAGAAATAACGACTATACTAAGCCTGCTGTAGGCGTAAATCTGCTAAAACTCCATTGGTTCCTGATATCTCAACTTATCGTAAAGATATGACGACAGTAGGTAAGCGTAAACCTCCTGAAATTCCATTGGTTCCTGATATCACAACTGATCGTAAAGAAATGACGACTGTCAAACAAAATTTGAAAGAGATAAAGAAAACATCCTCAAATTCGCCTTTTCGGATTAACTCGATTTTGTGAATTAAGGATTTATTAACATAACAAGCTAAACCGTTAATTTTACTAAGGAGATATCAATCAATACATAACCTTTTATGGTTCCTCTTTCACGAAGATTTTTTCAGTATCCGCATGTGTCTCTTGAAGGAGAATAATCTCTGCACCCTAATCTTCTGCAAATTTAGAAAGATAATCAGTCTTATCCTTTGAAATACTATACTCAAATCCAATACACAAAATTTGTCGCCAATCTGCAATGAGGATTCTGCGAATGGGGTTTTACCGTCCAAGTGACTATTTTTCAGAGCTTCTGATGTTCGAAATCTATCAATCACTATCTCAGATATTTGTTTATGCTGTTGACATAGCTATATATACAGGGTCTTTCACGAGGAACCTCACCCATATTTATACGCGAAAATACTGAAGGTATTTTCATGAAATTCAGCACTTATAAGTATTTCACGATGCTGATGAAATCTAAAATATTTTCAAGGCATGAGCACCTCCGGTTTTTCCGGAAATGACGTCAACTTCCAAATTAGAACACCATTTTTTTATTGCAGAAATAGATTCCTTAGAAAATTTCAAGTTATTTTGATGTAACATTTGTCAGTTTTGGTTGGAAAATTCTCTCTGAGCGGGAAAATTAAAAAAGAAAAAATCGAAAATAGAGCTCCGCTGAAACAAGAATAACTTCGAGGTTTTTGGATGGAAAATTTTCATTTTTGGGATTTTTCAAGATGTAAGATTGATGTATCCACTTTAAAAATCGAAATCGCGATTCATGATACAGGGGGTGAAAAAATCGCTTTCAAAGTGAGGGATGACAAAATCGTGAAAAATCAATTTTTTCAAATTAGAACCCCATTTTTTTATGGTAGATATTGAATCTACGTTATGTGAAAAAATCTTCTGGGATCCATCACATTTGCAAGACGATAGATCTCATCTCTGGGAAACATGAGTGGCTTACCATGAATAATTCATAGAATCCATTTCTGTATGTTTTCAAACTTCTTCACCTGATTTTAATAAGCTCCCCACCAACAAACTGCTCCATACGAAATCAGTTTTAATTATTAATTGAAAGGTGTTTGTCAGTAAGGGTTGGAGTAAAATATTTGAGTGGAATCTCATTTTCCATTCTCGAGTGGTGGTTTCTGTTTTCTATGCTTGATGACTTCTTCAACATATGGTATATTTAGGTCTTCATGTAAAGTCTGGTTGGACACATACCATGGGGCGTTGGCCATCGTGCGAAGTATTTTCGATTGCGTTCTTTGGATCAGAGCTATGCTGGATTTGCTTGCGCATCCCCAGATTTCTATCCCATATGTCCATATTGGGATGATGATGAGTCTTATACAACAATATTTTGTTTGTTATGAAGTGGTAACTTCTGCTGTTTTCAGTGATTTGGGCCAGTGCCCGAGTCTCAATATAGCATTAAAGATGTAGGTTACCGTGACAATCCCTTTTCTAGGCAGTTCTTTGATCATCTTTGCAGTTATTCCATCAATACCTGGTGCCTTTTTCTGGTTCAGATGAGTGATTTCTTTGTATACTTCTTTTTAGGTGTTAAGAACTTTATATTTTGAGTTTCTGTAGGAATGTTAGAAATATTTTCCTCAACAATTTCATCAATGACCTGGTCATTTGGTTTGAATACCTCTGTCAGGTGTTGAGCAAACAATTTCGCCTTTTTCTTTTTCGCTTCTAGCCCATCTAGCATTGGTTTCAGTTGAATTTTTCACTGGGACATTTTGTTCTTTGGCGTTACCTTGGATTTTATAGGTCTCCATATTGAGTTGTCGTATCGGTTTAATCCGGTGATATATATATTGAATGATTCTTCCTTCAATTCTCTTAACCTATATTTAAGTTTATTGCTTATATTATTGAATGCTGTTTTGTCTGCAGGAGCATGTGTGTTTTGCCATCTAGATCTTATTTTGAGTTTTTCAGCAATGAGCTTTTTAATTTCTAATGGTATTGGTTCTGGTTTGTTTTCATTGTAACTTCTTGGAGTACTTTGGATGGCTGCATCCTTAAGTATAGTTGTAAATGAAATTGAAAAAAGATTTGTGTAAATTTCCATCACTTCTATAACCATACGTTGTTGTATATTTTTGAAACCAGAAATAATTAAGCTTACAAAAAATGCACAGAAATCTGGTATTATAATTTCATTTCAAAACTTTATTATCAGTATTATCGGAGATACAATGTTTTTTCGATATCGCATTATCCTTATAACTCGAAAACAAAAGAAAGTAGTCAAAAATGAATAGTACTCTTGTTAATTTCTCATGAAAGGGGAACGAGGAGTATCAGATTATATTGGATTGAACAAATCTATTCTTGAAAGTGTTAAGTGGTTTAAAAGTTGTAGTATTAAAGGATCGAAATATGCCCACCCTGTATATTAAAGAATATGTATTTAGGGATGTGTTGTTCACGAATGACCGAATCAAATCAACCCGTTCTCAAATATTAATCGATGATTGAGGTCATTCGTAGAAAAAAGACCAGGATACTATACAAATTTCAATTCAGATGTGCTTCCCACCTGATACGGTCCTGCTATCAAATTTGTATTGATATTTTTAACAGATTTTTCAAATTTGAAAATGTATTCGATCATTATTGTAGTTGTTTTCAGTTCATGTTGCCAGTTGTCGGGTGAAATTTCACATTCGAAAATTACAGCATGAAACGATGATAAATTTGTCTGATCATTTTAGTAAACACACCCATGATGTGACCTGGTTTGTTGAATGTAAATTGTCCAAGAAGTTCGGGAGCGTCGCATTCTTATGCTTGCTCCATATTTGCTCTCTATTCAATCAGTGTCGAAGGTACAATCAAATTATTCGTCTGATTGTGTCATTTTCGATTTTTGAAGGAAATAATTGCATAATAGGCTCAAATTGCATTGAGGATTTTGGTTCAATTACCTCTTACTCTGAAGTGAAGTCTGTTATTCAAGTTTCGGTAGTCATCTTCTATCGTTTTCAATTGCTTTCAAAAATTTTTCTATTTTCTTAATCGTCAACTAAACCAAACAGAGCAACAATACTCAGCTGCAGAAAAGACTAGGGCTAGAGATGCTGTGCGAATAGTGGAAGCATCAGCACCCTAAGATGATCCAGCTAATTTCTGAAGAATATTATTCCTTGTTTTCAGTTTTAGGCTCAGATCATTCAAATGAGCCTTCTAATTGAGAGATGAATCTAATTTAACTCCTAAGTATTTAGGATAGAAATTATGTTCGATAGGAGAATCATTGAAAGTTACAGCTAATTTCCTATATTTTTCATGATTATTCAGATGGGAACAATATACCTCTGTTGCGTATTTGGACATAATCGCCACTCAATAAAATAATTCTTCAATATTTCAATAATAATAATAATCTTTATTTTAAATAAAATACTACATTTCGAAAAATATCGCACTTGAAATAAAATAGTGTCAGTCTAGCAACTTAGCAATCTGCCATGCTATATTCCAGGTATTCTCTTACAGTATATGGCTCCATCTTGAGGAGTAGTTGGTAGATTAATTTTTTGAATTTTTTCAAGTTTCTTTCATTTCTGAAGTGTGGAGGAGTCTTGTTGTAGTATTTTACACAGGCATATTCGGGACCTCTTTCTGTTAGGGATAGCCTGTGAACTGGAAATTTCAAATGAGTTGTTCTGGTGTAATGGCCGCTGTTTGATTTCTCTTCAAAGAGTTGTCTATTTTGAAGGTGAAGATGAGGCATTCTTAGATGTGGACAGCAACTGCAGTGAGCAGTCCTAGCTCACGGAACTTACCTCTGCAGGAATCTCTAGCTTTCATCCCATAAATGTTTTGTATGGCCCTTTTCTGCAACACAGCTATTCTCTGGGTTTCCGAAGAGGTACCATAAAACATGATCCCGTATCGAAGTTTCGACTCAAATACTGCCTGGTATATCACTTTCATCGAGTGGCAATCTAGGTATTTTTTAAGCACTCCTAATGAGTAGCAGATGGTGACTAGTTTCTTTCCCAGTTCTGTGATGTGTTCGTTCCAGCTTAGATTTTCATTTATGTGTAGTCCTAAAAATTTTGTTGTTTCCATTAGTGGCAGATTATAATTCGCTATATTCAGCTGTTGTGGTGTATTGAGTCTAGAGTTAGGTGTTTTGAATAATATAGCCTGTGTTTTCTCAGTGTTCATGCATAGCCCGTTAGTCTGGAACCACTCTCTCAGTTTGCAGAGGGTGTTGCCGGAAAGAGCTGCTACCTCAGGGATTGTTTCGGCCTTTAAAGAGACACTAGTATCATCTGCATAATTCAAGATTGAAATGTTTTTGTCGCTGGTTTCTTCATTGATGTCATTTATGAAGATAATGAAGATGATGGACCCAAGTATGCCGCCCTGCTGAACTCCTACGTCTATCATTTTCGAGCTGGATTTATATTGTGTTCCATCTTTACTAATTAGCACCCTTCGAGAACGAGATTGCAGATAGAATTCGAACCATCGCAATGCTCTGCCTCTGATACCATATTGTTTGAGTTTTGTTAGGATGTAGGGATGTTCTAGACTATCGAAAGCCTTCGACAGATCTAGAAAAAGAGTGAGGCTGTTAAGATGTTCTTGATAAAGTCGTAGATGGCAGTTCGAGTGGATTTCCCCTTGATGTAACCATGTTGGTTCGGTGATAGGATGTTGTGTTCTGTGATAAAGGTTATCAGTTGATCGCTTACCACCAGCTCAAAAATTTTAGAGAAGGCTGGTAGGAGACTTATGGGTCTGTAGTTTTCTATTAACTCAGGGTTTCCCTTCTTGTGGACAGGTACAACAATTGCCCTCTTTAGTAGGTTAGGAAAGATGCCGTGTTTCAAGGAATTGTTCACAATATGGGTAATGGGCTTAACAATCACATGTATACATTTTTTTACTATAGAAGCGGAGATGCCATCCTCTCCACAACTTTTTTTGTTCTTTAGCATAGATACTATCTTGGTTATTTCTTCTTCTGTGATTTCTGTGAAGGTTAGTGTTTCAGAATTTTGGGGAATCTTATGTTTCAGTTCGCATTTCTTGGAGTTTCTAGGTTTGTTAGTGGCAGATGTTAGGTAGTAGTTGTTGAAGTCATTCACTACTTTGGTAGCATCCCCAGGGACTTGAATGTTGTTCGTTTTGTACTGACCCTTAATGCTCCTGACTGTGGTCCATAAGCTTTTGCTCTTGTTGTCTGATGTGAGGATTTGCTCTTAATATCAGACAAATTTCTGAGATGATGTGGGTAAACCACTGAGATATAAATTGAAAAGTAAAGGGGATGGAACACGAAACCTTCTATCACATAACATATTTTCTAATAATCTTACCATTTTCAACTCAAGAATGTAATTGCAGCAAGATGGGGCCACTTGCCATGCCTCAAATGATTCAATAGAAGTTGTTAACGAATTATTATAAGCTTTTTTATTGCTCACAAATATTGTTTGTTTTATTGAACTTACAAATACCCTATACCCTTTCTGGGCACCTTGTAGATGTAGGATCTCTCCTCAGTTCCTTATATTTTTTGTGTCTAATATTTTAATACTTTTTTTTATTCATAAAAATCAATATCAATGATGACGATAGCATTTTTGAAGTATATAAATGGAAATGTCTGATTTAATATCTTTCTGAGCTGTCTGTTCTGCTTTTTTATACAAGGTGTCTCAAGTTCGAGTGCCTATTAGACGTTTCTGGAGAACTAGACATATTTGAAATATGAAAATTAGGATTATGATATTGTTCGAAGTTTTCTACACAGCTAAAATATTTTTGAATCCCAAAAACGCCCCGGTTATACAAGGAGTAAAAAAAAATTCGACGAAAACATTTTTTTCAAGTTTTCCATTCCTGGTATGATCGAGTATTCAATAGTGAATACATTTCTGTTAAAACCATAGTATTAAATCGAATAGTTTTCAAAATATCCAAAAAAACTGGAAAAAAAGTCAAATATGTTCAGTCAGTAATATGTTCATTATTCTTATTTTAAATATCCTGAGTGTAAACCGTTTTTACAACATCGAAGAGGAAGGATGTGAAAAGGTCATGCATCTTTTGGATGTCAAAAATATCATTACAGGATGTTTCAAATTTTGTGTTGAAAATTGTGATCTCAAATTGGCCATAACTTCTGTTTTTCAAATAAGAACCCTATTTTTTTATAATTGTGTTGGATTATGCGGTCCCTGTATAACAGGAAGTTTTTGAGCTTCCACAATATTTTAGCTCTGTAGAGAACTTCGAACCATATCTTAATCCCAATTTTCAGATTTCAAATATGTCTAGTTCTACAGAAACGTCTAATAGGCACTCGAACTTGAGACACCCTGTATTAGAAACAGGCTTTTTGTTGTTTTTGTCTAATAGGGTTCTGATTTGGAAAGAAGAACAATAATAGATGAATTTTTAGTTTTACTGTTCGTGTGTGGTGAAGAACAGTTTATCTGAAGAAATGATAACATAAATACTTAACGCCGGTCAAAAATACTGGAAAAAGAAAACCAAATGACTCCAAAACGTAATAAACGAGTATCATTGAATTAAATGGAATAGAATAATGAAAAACAATCGTTTCACATATCTAAGAATTGTTCAATTTTCAGAAAATTTGTAATCATTTGTCAATACAAGTAAAGAATGGAAAAATTCAATGCAGTGATAAAGGTGTCTATGATTCATTAATCATTTCGTGATTTGAATGATGAAAAACAAAAAAAATCTGACGTCTGTTTTATCACACACAGATAATCTTCTCAGAAGATTCCTACACAATACTTGGATAGATTCTCCGTAAATATTCTCACTTAAGTCCTACATGCGCCAAACTGGAAATTCCTGAAAGGTGGGACCTTCATTGTCTACTTGATTATAGTTTTTGGTTTCAACATGAGATAAATTGTTATGGATGTAAATTATATCATTTATTCGTTCTGCCAGATTCATGGTCTCAAATGTTCTATTTTTCTTTTCCTGTTTTGAAAAATCTGTTTTCTTTGAGGATAAAGCAACTGATGATGAAATTCAAGTAGAAGCTTGTTTTAATCCATGGATCCTCCACATTCTTCGTCAATATTTGATAAAGAACTTCATCATTTCATCTCCTTATATGACGTGATTTTTTTAATATTTCGTGAATTCAGTAAATATGCTCATGTGTCTTATTCTGTATGAACAATGATAAAAGTTAAGATTTATGCTCAAGTGAAAATTACATCAGCTTCAATCTAATCATATCAGTTGAATAATCTCGTACAGAAAAAATGAACTTAATATTTGATAGTTCGTTAGATTTGAAATCTAGCATTTGCATATGGATTCCATTCTTTCTGTTTGATTTATATCTAAGCGAGTGTCGTATCAGAAAACAAATCATACAATAGAAAGATTTCTTGTTTAATCAGAGTAGATAATAACTTTCTAATGGTTCTCGATTAATTAAAACTGATTTTGTCATTATTTGCCAGAGGTGAACTCAGAATCATCGAATTTCATACTGCGAGCAACCTCTTATAGTACAGATATATACAGGAGGCCATTTGAAAACGAAACAGACGAAATACATTTTTTCAATAGAAATGCTCGGACAGGTCGATTTCTGTTTCGAGGAGGACAACTTAAGATGTAGGTTACGGACTCATAGCCCTTCAACCCTTGCTACTACAACCCTCACCCCCAAATTTTGAATAGAGAAGATGGGGTGAGTGATACCTCATTTGAAAGGTATTTTTCTACTGATTTCAGAACAGTAATTGTTTTTTCATTTTATGCATTATTTCTCGAGATATTCTTAACTAAGTATTTGAAAATGAAGTGGTGTTTTCATGGCACTTGTAGTGTTTTTTTGTGAAAAATCGACATTTTGAGCTTCAAAACAACCATGGCTGTGGCTTCCTTCCTCCAATCCACTGACATAGAAATCTTTAATCAAGATGTCGAACAAACAAAGCGAAGGAGCTCAATCTTGCTGAAACTCGTTTCAGCTCGTTAAACTTGTTTCCCAATTGATCCACATGTTCTCTTCATTTTAAGTTTTGATCTACTGCAACCTCCAAGAAAGACCACCTCCTTAATGCCACCATCAACATCTTCACATCCTAGAGCACTCAGGAAGATCTATGAAGATCTATCTGTACAGAAGGAAATGCAAACAGTCTTTGCATATTCAAGATTAGCTTGTTTTCGGAGCTCTAGCTGCAGATCTCATCTAGCACTGATCTAAATAAATAAAGTGAATCCAGGAGGTTTTTACACCTTATCAAGATCAGCAAAGTTCACAAGTTTACATTTCTCCGAAAGTGCTAGGTCTAGGTAATTGATATAGACTAGAAAAAAGGGGTCCCAGTATGATGCTTTGTGGGATGCCCATGGTTATGTCGTTGTCTCCTGAGGTGAACTTTTCTCTATATCTATTGACAGGAACTCTTTGTTTCCTGTTTGGCAAATATGTATATATTCTTTTGAACTTTAAATTTAAATTACCAAGATATAAATTGAAAAGTAATGGAGCTACAACTGATCCTTGTGGAAGACCGTTTTTCAATTTTTCGAAATTACTTTTTTTCATAACTTACACCACTCTTACGTGGTAGGTTTATAATATTTCGTAAAGAGTTTCATATTATGAAATCAAGCGAAATCATTTTGTTCCGAAATGCATTGAAATATTCAAGACTATATCGTCTCTCCTAGATCTTTATGTAAGTGAAGACCTCGAATTACTTGCTCAATTTTTGTCATTTGTGAGATCAAGTACACCGACATGTGTCACACTTTGAAGCAAAATGAGATGATGAGATATTCAGAGTTCAAAAAATTGCTTTCACGTCCATATTTGAAAAGAATCTTGGGAAATCTGATAACCATTTTTTTATACACGACCTGTGACCCATGAAAACATCATAATTAGCTACTTTGTTGGATGCTGAAATATACAAAAGGAGATCGAGTGGGCATTTATTTATGTTGCACTCCATTTGAGTGGCTTTTCAGTGAATTAGAAATCGTAATAATAAATTTTCATACGCAATACGCAATTGGAAATAGCACAGGTTACTGTACTTGAAGGGGATTAGAGTTATGTTTTCCAGTATCGTATATCTCGATTATCCTGAAACTTTTCTTACAGATTTGTGTTGATTACGGTCATTTAGAGAAATCGACTCATGTCTTAATTCTATTTTCTGGATGAGCTCTAAATTTAAGAGATGAATCTTATTTAAGTCCTGAGTACTTAAGACAGAAATTATGGTCTAACCGTAAATATTGATCGCTAAGAACCTGAACTGGACAATATCTATTTTTCCTAAACCTTCCTTGGAGATTTTGTTGAACATTTTCTACAGTAGATTCAATTCTTAAGAGAATCAACCTATTTTAATACGAATACTCAATAAACTGGTTCTCGACAATTATTAAGATGATAAGAGTTTTTTCTGGTTTATACAGGTGTCTGTAAATAAACGCGAAGAACTGTCGGAAATGATTCTTTAGTGGAAATTAATGGGAGTGCCTACTTCCTCAATTTTTTTTTTCTAAATTGACCCCTCAGAAGGTGTCAATGAATATGCGGTTGTGAATCATTTAGTTCTAAAGTTATGCTGAAGCAAAGTTTATGACACTGACTCACTCATGATCATCAAAATTGAACTGGTACTTCCCATAATTTCAGAGAGCTGAAATTTAGTACAAAGTTGGGGTTTAAGGGCCAAATAAAGGTAAAACTATGAAAACTAGGATAATCCAAGATCTGGAGTACCTGGTGACCCTGGTTAGAAACCACAAGAGCCCAACCAAACTATCGGGTTTTCCAATGGGGACTTGACAACTTTGATTTTAATTTGTGAACGCACCCTAGACCAATCAACCAAACAAATGTTATGTTTATACTGTGATGAACTTATTACGACACTGAAATAGAAAAAAATCATTATTGATTATTGTCAATATTTCAGTTAATCAAGAAGACATTTATGTTGACTTCGTCAAATCAGTGGCGAAGCACACACATGATTTCTCTCTTGTGTCATAATGAGAAAATCTTCATGCTAATGAGTAAATAAAACATCATCATTGCTGTATTCGAAATCGTTTACTGTCAGAGGGAGCTGATAATTTTTTGTTTTCATTCAGCTTCTATCTGAGGTATGGTGTCAATTGATTGCTTTTAGAGTCTACATTTGGAGAACGTCATTAATGAACAGTCAATTAAGGTGTGCAATCCTTTTCAAGACGATAAACAAATCAAAACAAGGTGAACTTGAAAGACCAAAATAACTCAGTTGGAGTGTACCGGATGTCTCAAAAAACTACTTCAAGAAGGCTCCAAAATTATTTATAAAGGGTCCTTCAACAAGAAGTTTGTTTTTAATTGTAGCCACACCTACCTTATGACAGTTTTTGGTCATATTCGTAGTAGATGCTTTGGCAATTTTTACAATGAATTCAATTTCGCTCGAAAATCGCATTAACATAATTAAAATCCACTATGAAAACTGTGGTTCAGTTAAAATTACATTCCGTAAAATTCGTCATATTTTCAGACAACATAATCGACCTTCTGAGATCGCCATTAAGAATTTGGTCGCTGAATTTGAGTCGACGGGCTTGGTACAAAATGTGCCAACATCAACGCGTGTTCGACTGGGATGTTCAACTGAAAACATCGCAGCCGTGAGAAACAGTGTTCAAGAATATCCAAACTTGTCGGTTTCACGACGTTTTCAACCACCACATGGCTAATTTTGCATAAGGATTTGGCTTTGAAGCCCTAAAAGATTCCACAAGTGCAGAAATTGAAGCCGACCGATCATTCACATCGCCGTAGATTCGTTCAATTCATTCTGGAATTCTGGTTTTTCTGAAAAAAATATTTTTCAGACGAAGCCCATTTTCACTTGTCAGGGTACCGCATTTGGGCTTTTGAAAATCTTAGAGCGATCATTGAGAATCCTTCGAATGCTCAACTTGTCACTGTATGAGGCGCTATGTAGTCTGCGCACGGTCAATGCGGTAACGGTCAATGGATCACGCTATCCCGAGATGTTAACAACTCAATTTCGGCCTATCATTGATATGGATATCACTGACATGTGGTTTCAACACGACGGTGCTACTTGTCACACAGCCAATGAGACATTTGGATCGTGATGGACATTTGCCAGATATCATTTTTCATTCATAATTGCCTACGTTTTTTTTTGTAATACAGTAAAAAGTTGAAGCATCGTCATCAAGATTTTTTGTTTTATTTTGTCTTAAAAACAGAGTTCTTGTTGAAAGACCCTTTACAAAGCGTGAGCAATAAAAATTATTTGGAAAAGATTATGTTATCCAAATGATGACCGTTACGTTGCGATAACACGTTGACACATAGCTATTGATATTGCTGTCATTTCTGACTTGATGATTTAGATGGGTTACATTCGTCGGATTATTTTGATAAACCTTACTTTCAAGATATTCCCATGCAAAGTAGTTAAGTGGGCTAAAGTCGGGGCTTCTGGGAGGCCAGTTGATATTACTCCTTTGCGAAATGACTTTCTTAGGGTATAATTCGTTAACAACTTCCATTGAATCATTTGAGGTATGGCAATATATATATCTTGCTGGCTTTACGTTCTTGAGTTGAAACCTGCAAACTCCTGCAACTCTGGGACCAAAAAATTTCGCAACATATCGTAATAACGGTCACTAAGCAGTATGTTGTTAAAGTTGTTAAATCGCTGCAGCATTTCGTTCGCAAAATTCAGTCGATTAGCATAGTCCGCATCCTTCAATTCTTGAACCAATTGAATTTTATAGGTTTCTAGATGGAAACAAGACACCTCTGTTTTATTGGGATTTGGATATAATCGCCACTCACTAAAATAATTCTTTACAATTTCTAAATCATAGAAATTGTTCAGATCAGGTTCTCAGCCTTACAACTTTCATAGAATCAGGCTTCAATGAAAGGTTGAAAACAGGAGCTGCTTTCATTGATTTATGTTCGGCATATGACACTGTGTGGAAAGACGGATTAATTTTCAAACTCTATACCCATCTGAAGTGTGGGAAAATGGTAAAATTATTAAAAAATATGTTATCTGATAGAAGGTTTCGTGTTTTTGTTAACAATAAAGGATCATTTCTAGCTCCTTTACTTTTCAATTTATATCTAAGTGACATCAGTGATGGCTCGTGCCCTTTAGGAGTGGGTCGGCCAGACCAAGCATATATATATATGTATATATGTTTGGCCCGAAGACCGAAAACGCTCAGTGGCCGGAAAAAACGGCCACATCGCGTTCTGGCTGTCTTCGAACGCACGGAACGCGTTTTGGTTGTTTTTAAACGCTCGCAACGCGTTCTGGTAATTGTTAAATAGCCGGAACGCGTTTGTCTAACGGCAATTGGTTCAAATGTAAGACCCTGTAGTTTTTTACATTTTTAGAATAATAAAAATAAGTTGTTTCCGAACATGTTTGGTACTTGTGGTCTAGCATTTCTTTATGAGCACTGAGCATATACAAAACTATTGTATATTTGTCGACCCTGTACCTATTGGAATCAACATGTGATACATTTTTGGAATCAGCTCAGCTAGAGTAATCCGGAAATGGAGACAAAGTAGTTCAATTTAAAAAAAATGACGGTGATGTCATTACTCGAAAATAATTCACGCTGTATATTAGATTATTATTTTAAAATAAGGTAAATTAAAATAAAAATCGATGTGTTTCAGGATTATTTCTTAAAATGGTCTGATTAGCTGAAAATTAATTTGTTCCATACTTTACGGATACAATTTAAATGTCATTCAAACAGTTCTTGTAAAAATAAGTAACGAACCTATGTAAAGTACACAAAAGTTCGGAAAAACCCGTCGTTTGTATTTAATTGCAGTTTTCAATAATTGAATTGTTTCTAATAAAGTAATTAAAAGAGTTATAAATTCAAGTTTGTTTTGTTCTCCACAATAAGTTGGATTTGTTGAAAATAAATTGAAATTCATTTGTTCAATAAAGAACTCTTCGCTTTTTCATTCATGCATTTATATATTATATGCACGACAATATAAGTTTATTAGTGTAACTTTCTTTCTAGAACTGAAAAACAATTATAAGAAATTTAATATTGTTGAAATGATTCGGCAAGAAAAACCGAACCCATCTTTGGTATCCAATTGTAGTTGTCAATAATTGAATTGTATTTTCAACTTTGTTTTATGAGGGACAATATAAATTTTATCCTACGCAGGTAGAAATCGGCAAATAATACAAGTCGAACATTAAGAACGCGTTGTGAGCGTTGAACAATTGACAAAACGCGTTCCGGCTGTTTAACAATTACCAGAACGCGTTGCGAGCGTTTAAAAACAACCAAAACGCGTTCCGTGCGTTCGAAGACAGCCAGAACGCGATGTGGCCGTTTTTTCCGGCCACTGAGCGTTTTCGGTATTCGGGCCTAACAAATACATAACCTTTTATAGTTCCTCTTTCACGAAGATTTTTTCAGTATTCGCATAATCTCTGCACCCGAATCCTCTGCTAATTTAGAAAGATAATCAGTCTTACCTTTGATATACCCTCTATACTCAAATCCAATACACAACATTTGTCGCCAATCTGCAATGAGGATTTTGCGAATCGGGTCTTGCGGTCCAAGTGACGATTTTTCAGATCTTCTGATGTTCGAAGTCTGCTATGGAACCCATTCGAAGGGAAATCATCATGCATAGTTGGGGAAGGTTGCGATAGAACACTTATTTCATTTAAAGAATAACAGAGGAAAATTATCACAGCAGTAAGAGTGCATTAGTCGAAAGAGGTCTCCGTTCCAGGGATTCAGATTTGGGCAGTAGCGTACTTGTAGAAGGTCAGAGGACGATCAATGGTAATCAAACACGAATATGAGCGATTAGTATCGTAATGCAATACTACGCTCCTCGTAGACATGAGCATCATAAGCGATTAAATTCAAACAAACCGAATTGTGTGTGCACCACACGCTGTTTAGAAGTCGGCGTGAACGGTGTGCGCGAGTACTCTACATCTTTGAGCGTTCCATAAATTTCCTCGGAGAAAAACCATTCCTCTAATTTAGTACGAAAACTGGTGTTTTCCTCTACGCTTAGCCCATCACTGATTAATCAAAATCAGGCAATTTGTGGTTCGTGATTCGATAGTCGACTATTCAAAGTCAGTGGTTGAAAAACGATGGAATTCTGTGCTTTTACGAACGTTTGAAAAAGTGTGGTTTCTGTGATTGAAGTTTTTTTTCTGTGCTCCACTGGAAAACTTTTTGGTGCATCATGAAAATCCAGAAGAGGCGTCAAACATGGAGAAGAGCTGTGATCGAAGTTAAGGTAAATTTTTTCATAGAAAATTTTTGAAGCCTGTCAAAAATCAAGTAGTGTCGAATCGACGATAATTCTTAAAAAATTTGAATCATAACACGTGGTATTCAAAATTCAAAACGTTGGCGGGAATATTTGAAAATCCTGATTGGTGTTGGAGCAGACGTATAATTCAACAACTGAATTTTCCAATCTAGTCATAAACCACATCCACATATATTTCCTCGTGGTATTCAACATGCTTAACTCATCGTATTCTAACGAAATTTAAAGTGAATAATTCCATATTTTCTGCCTCAACAGTCTACTAAAAGTGATTATCTACTCGAATTATGTTCAATCTTGACGTTTCCTGTAAAGAAATATTATTCGAAATTTCTATGTTTACAGTTTCCTGGAATGTAATTAGATATCGATTATTTGAATTCGTTATTTCATTACCTTGAAAAGTTGGCATTATTTGTGTCATTTCAATTTTAATCGCGACAAAAAAATTGTCATAACAATTTTATGTTATTTAACGATTCCTGGTAGATTGGATTTCTGATTCAATGGAGTATTGAGAGGATTTCTATTAAACTCTATTTATGGTTGTGCGAGAAAATGGCCCAACTACGGACTCAATAACAAAATTCCATCCAAGAAAAATTATGTTGTCTCAGCAGAACTCAGGACTAAAAAAGCAATTTCTCACAGAACACCTTTTTATGTTTATTTTGAATTGAATAAATGCTGTGACACCCTTTACAATGTTCGACTATGTTTAATGAACCCGAGTAAAGTAACTGCACCTGTTCAAGGTCATCACACACATGTTCCAATTAAGAAATGTTTAAATGGGTCATTTTAATAGGCGGAATACTTTGTTAACAAACATTGTAATCACTGAGACGAAAATTAAACGCATTGTATGTTCCCACGCAAATTCAGTGTCCATCACTACAGCTTATTAGATCTTCGCCTTTGCCTTCAGCAATTCGATTTAATTTTGGGCTTCATGATTTTCATTGTCATCTAATTTTCCAAACACTGAACGAAGTGATCAGCAGTCATCCTTATAAGTTTCCGATTATTCAAAATACCATTCAAAAATTCGACACTTCCACGATTGAGGAAAAACATAGCTTTATAATCAAAAAAGGATTGGAAACGTGATGAAACAATGGGTCTAAACATCTTAACCATTCAAGAGAGATCGCTAGATATGCTTTCAACAACACGAAGAACTTCTTATGTAACCCACAATTGTCCATAACAGCAAGGCAACAAAAGTTGAAGTAAATACATATCATCTCTCAGATGACGACAATTTCATGTATATTACATTTTTAATTCTTTATTACAACTTCAAGTCTTCATCAGAATTAAATATCTTTTATATTGAAATTTTCAATGCCACATGTGCTATTATCACGATAGTATATACGGGATGTCTGGGAAAATATGGGATTTAGATAGAACATTAAAAAATAACATGACAAGTTTCCATAAATTTTTTTCCTACCGCCCCTCCCTACGGAGATACGGCCTCCTAAGGGACGCCACTGGTGATCAATTTTTCTTGAATAACTTTTAAAATACTATATATAATTTAAAGAAAATTTAAGACGATAAACAGTAGGAACCACTTAAAACATAATTAACTTGTTAAGTTTATCAGGGGAGGACTAGGTTGTACATTTTATTGCTTACATGTTTAACACCCTGTATGATATGAAGTTAAAAAAATAATTTTGAATACTTTGAACATTGAGATAAAGAAAAGGTACTCTTGTTCATTTTCGTTAAAATCAATCGTTTTCGAGAAAGAAAATTATAAGAATTAATGTTTTATTTTTATTAAAAACAAATTGTTATCAGTATTAAAAAACGCAATACGTTGTAATTTGTTGTTTAATTTTCGGTTACATTATTTTTTAGGTGGGTTCTTGAATAATTCCTAGAAAAACATGGCTTCATTTTAATAATTTTAATAATAATTTAATAATATTTATTAAGATGACATTCTGGGACAAAACTGATTTTTTTTTAAATCTAGTGATGTTGTCGAATCAAATAACCTAAACTAAAAAATTTCTGTTCCTTGAATTTTTTTCGTATTGCATTCTGCTGCAGACAAAAAATCAAAAATCATAGTTTTTCTTCAATAAAAACAATAATTCTTTTAATTTTTTTTCTCGAAAATAATTTTATCGACAATGAACAATAGTACCTTTTTTTAGCTTAATGTTCAAGGTATTCGAATTTATTTTTTTTCACTCCATATCATACAGGGGGTTGAAAATGTAAGCAATAAAATCTAGTCCGCCCCTGATAAACTAAGCAAGCTAATTATGTTGTAAGGGCAGTATTTTGAGAGGTCCTTACTACTGTTTATCGTATTGAATTTTCATTAAATTATATTAAGTAGTTTAAAAGTTATCCAAAGAAAATTAATTACCAGTGGCGTCCATTAGAGATCCGTATGAAGGACCGCTAGGAAAAAATTTATGGGTACTTTTCCCACAGAGCGGGTAGAAGAATGTTAGGAAAACTGATAACAAGGTGAAAATTAGTAATTTAAATATTTTTCCCCTAAAAATAAGAAATATATTTCTTATTTATGATAAATCTGAAGATAAAATTCGAGGTAGTATTATGAAAACTGGGCCTTTGTACCTGAAAGTCAAGTTGCCATTATATTTTTAACATTCGACTCTTATCTTTTTCAGAAAATTTGAATAAACGTGTTTTGGGTTAATTAACCCATCTCCATGTTTTATGTATTTCTTTACGATTGTGAGATCATGACAGTTTTTAGGGTAATCGTTTCCAATCTTTAATTTTATTATATTCACTATTTCTTTTTGAGGACATGGTCATTGTTATAATAATTTTCCTTTTTGTTCATATATTGTTTATGGTAATACAACTTATGTTGTTTTTCATTTTATTATTATGTTATTTACTAGTTCACTGACTCATAATTAGTATAAATACAAGGTTTCATTGTCATTATACAATTATTCTTCGTCAACAAAGCAATTTAATCGTTAGTGGAAATGAAATATGGACAGGTTTGATTGATGTACTTCTGTCTGATTTTGTTCCAGATTTTTCTGATACATGAGCTATGTACCCCTGAGAGTACAAATAATTCTTTAAAAAATTAATTAACTGATAATTCATTTGAAATTTTCACAACGAATCCCTGAGTAATAAGCGTGAAGAAAAATTATTAATTTGAATAATTTTATCAGTCCAAGAATTCAATGGAAATCATAAACTATTTTTGATCCAATAACCTCTACAATTTCGTAATCATCGATTACTTTTGAGGTATCAACTGATTGTAAAAAAAACCATTGGCATAATCATGTTGATCGCCATTAAAATAAAGTACACCGGTACAGCCCAATTTTTTCAGATTCCTCATGCACATAACCCATGTATGGTATATGATTTTTCTCAGTTTTCGAGTTTTTTGTGTGTAATTCTAACGATTTTTGCAAGCGAGGATTCAAAAATTCAAATCTTTTTTCATAATGGGTATTCTGGACCCTATTTTGTGATTTGATAAAAAAAACAACTCAGTTTTTAAAGTTATTCAATAAAGGCTTGGAACTTGGAATTAAGGATTTGAGCAAACATTCAATTTTATTTAAATTTAAATTAAATTAAATTTTAATTTTTAATTTGAATTTAAATTGAATTAAATGAAGGATTTGAGCAAACATTTAATTTTATTTAAATTTAAATTAAATTAAAATTTAATTCAATTCAAATTTAAATTAAATTAAGTTTGATTTAATTCAAATTTAAATTCAAATTTAATTTTACAAAAAATACAAAAAGGATTTTCCATAGTTTTTGGCCAAGTTTGACTGCAGCTCCTAAACTATCGATATAATAAAAAATTGTAATCAATCAGCCCATTTTTGTTGTAACGCTTTCGAAGTTGGATAGGCGAAAAATCATTCAAACACTATTAAAGCGGGTTACAATTTTAGCTACTTTTTATTATTATTATGATAAATTAAACTAAAAATGTAATTTTAAACTAATTTAATTGAAATTCCTTTGAAATAACAGCAGCATGTATAATTTGAAATGTGAGCAAGAATTAAAATCAAAATTGGTTATTTAGGAAATAACCTGTTTTTGATAACAAATAAAAAACACACATTAATAAAAGATCACTATATTTATTACTGTAAAATTTTAAACCTCCTTCCTCCAACGTCTTAAAAATTAAATCTTAAATAAGGAGAGTTACAAACAAACATACATACAAGTGAAGCTAATATAAGCGTGTTAACAAAGTTATAACTCGAAAACCAAGAAAAATCTTTAAACATCAATCTAAAAAAAATTGTCGACGTCACTAATTGAACCGCCCTGTAGAGCAGAGAATTTTTTTCGATATTTCTACTGAGCACTAAGGTACGATTTTGTTGTCTTTGATAAGATTGGTGCTAATTAAAGTGTCATGTATTATCTTAGATTGCGAATTTAAGATTTTTATTAAGATATAATTCGCAAGCAATATATTAACGGATTTGTTAAATTGACGCATTTTACTACTTGATATCAGTAAAGATAATCGACGTATAACTAAATGATATGGCTCCATTGGAATCTTATGTATAAGATATTTTATTCCTTTCAAGTGAATGTTTTCATGTTATATGAATGATAACTAACTTATTCAAATAAAGAACGATCATTGAATGACGTTGTAGATTTTAGATTATCCGAGAAATTGTTTAGTATTCTATGCATTTCTAGACTACGAAAGCTTGAATAGAGAAGTCCCTTGACATGGATATGAAGGAACTAAAGGTCGCAAGCACCATAGGATTTATCTCATAAATTTTTTTCCAGGGTAATCCTAGGTTTAGAAAAACTTTCACTAAAATGTATCAACTTTATTATTAATTATCTTCACTTTTGGACCACCCCTTGTATACCTCTTATAAGTGTTCCATCTCAGACGAGCTACCCCGTATATTCCTTTTGTTATGGATGTTTTGCAGTTACATCATCTACATTTTTTTTGTATTGATTTTATTGAGATTTACAATCTACTTCCAAAGTATTGACTGAATGTTTTGTACGTATACACTAAGAGAAAGTATATCGCATTGATGGATTCATAGTTATGATTAGCCAGTTAGGTCGCTTGGCCACTCTCTTTCGTGAGTTGCATGGATCTTCTAGCAGTTAGTCGATCAGCGTGGAATGCTAGGGATGAGTCCCAACTTTTCCTTCTTCGAGGCTTGCCGAGATGGTGTTCACGATGTAGTGGACCTTATGGCTTTTGCATCTTCAGCACTGTGTCCAAGTTATGTGAGCTACCATAGAACATGATGCCATACCTCATCTTCGATTCCAATACTGCTTGGTAAATGGTTTTCATTGACATTGAGTCCAGGTATTTACTGAGTACCCCAATTGAGCACAAAGGTTGATGATGTGTTCACTCCAATCAAGAGTTTCCTCCAGTTTGAGACCCAGGAAATTACAACACCTAATCAGATTCAGAGAGGAGTTGCAAAGTTGAATATTTGCTGGTGTTTGAAAACCTGAATGAGCTGTTTTGAATAGCACTGGATTTGTTCTTTCAGCATTCATGCATAAACCATTTGCTTCAAACCATTCGCCTGCTTGCAGTAGGGTTGATATTACAAGTTTACACCTTTCTGAGAATGTCTTGGCCATGACTGTGAATTTTGTGTCGTCTGCATAGTTCAACATTTTGATATTTGTTTCATCAAATATGGTATATAGATCATTTAAAAATATGATGAATAGGATGGGACCTGAAATGCTTCCTTGTGGTACTCCTAGTTCTGTGAATTCTGCCTAGGATATTATGTGATTCTCATTCTTAGCATTCTTCCATATACTGGGGAAATAGGATATGGTCATCATTCTATTAAACAGTGTTATGTGCAATATTCCTGGGTAGTGTTTTTCAGAGTTTCAGAGGTCGTATCCAGGAGCCTTCTTGTTTTTCAGTTTTCTAATTTCATTGGCTACTTCAATTGGTGTAAAACTTTTTATTGGTAAGGACATTAAACATCCCAGAAGAGTTCCAAATTCTCGTTGATACCAGGATAGGGGACATTTGGTGTGAAAAAATATGTAAGATGTTTGGCAAATCTATTGCATTTTAATTGGAGATTTCCTCGTATCTACATCGACGAGAAAAAAGTTTGTTTTCTCGTAGTGTTCTCATTATAAGAATTTTTGGTTATATGTTTCTGTGGGTAAGAAAAGTAACTTCCATTCATCCTATTTGCAAACAATTTTAAATAATTGAATATTTCTGAATTCACGAAATAAGTCTTATGGTGTGTGCGGCCTTTAGTCGTTTGAGGGGGTGGAAGTCCCACATTGGGGTGGAGCCACTTTTTCATTCTAAAAATACAAAATTTACTAACTATTATCCAATGAATAAATCATTGTTCAGGATTTTTTCTATCGGCATGCTCTAATGACAACAGAAAATGATTTTCCGGTCGATTCTTTGTATGGCGTAAAATATTCGTGACATCGCAAAATGAATTTATAACTACTCATTATTCAATAAAACACTATGGGATTTCATGACCGTTCAAAACTTTACTGCGTATGGATTTTGCTGGTTGTTCACAACCAACGAAATACATATTTATTCAGTTTAACACAAATTCAACCGCCTTATTGTATCAATTGTTTGGTATTTCAGATTAATGTGACATTTAATGATAAGTTTCTTTTAATAGGTTATTTTACGGTTTTGATTTCTCGAATAATGAAATCTAAATCATTCCTCGAATACCCAGTTGAAATAATGATTGATTTTCAATTTCATTGCTCTTTTTTGCGCTTTTAGTTGTAGTGGAATAGTTTGCCTCAAAGTCTTAATAATAATAATATTTCTGATGGAATAAAAGTATTTGATTTTCAGGGTTTAATGTTATTTAAAATATAATAAAAATTGGCGACGTTTCGGGCAGTGCCCTTTTTCTAGCCAGTAAAAAACATTATACACAATGTAAAAAACAATAAGAACAATTTATAAATATTATAAAGTCATGAAACACTTTGTTGGATAGAGATCTAATTCTTTTCATTACCTTCCAAATAATTTATTATAAGTTATTTCTCAACTTATTTGTTGGATGTCATTAGGGTTATGATTTTAATTGATTTCAAATTATATGAAAATAAACGTGGCTACTCACGAGTAAAATGCATCTATAATGTGAGTATTCGCCACGTGCTTGTCCATAAATTCATGAGTATATACTGTGCATTGGCGGGGTGGAGTGGTAATAGAGAGAGAGAAGGCATGAAAGAATGAAAAGAAAGAAAGAGAAAGGTATTATACACTTCTCGCTTGTGTATACGACTGTCACGCCTGCTCACGTCTCATTTAACGGTTTTATTTCACGCACTTTTACTTACGGTTTTACTATCACTTTTTTTTCAGTTCGGTCGCGCAGTAAAATCCCTATCTCCTTCAAGCCTGCCATGAGGAATATCGTTCCAATGATTCCAAACCTTAATTTGGATTCAGTTGTTGCCTGAAATACTATCTTTAACACATATCTGCTAATACAGGGTGCTCGGCACATGGACCGTCAAATTTTTAGGGGCGTTGGTAGGGTCATTTGCTACCTTTTCAGTCTTGGAACCTGGGTCCTTAGTATTACGGTTATGGAGGTATGATTTTTTTATTAGGTTTTTCTAAATTACCCAAAATGTACCCTTCGAAACCCCATAATTTTTTTTGCGTGTGCTTTTACATGCATTTTTTTTATTGTATTAAGTCTACATGAGTGTGTGTTTAAAAAAAACGTATTTATTGTTACAGATAACACCACAAAATTAACACGTGGGCCTTTTTTAAAAAAAAATTTGGAAAGTATGTAAACATCTCCACTCCTATTGAAATTTTAAAAAAAGTTACAGCTATAACAAACTTAGTTTTATTTTAAAATGTTCCTTGGTTTATAACGTTGCTAACCATATGCTATTTACGTAAGTCAATAATGTCCTTAGGTTGGATTGGGTCAGCGGCGACTAACCCAATCCAACCTAAAGACAGAAATACTAATAATAATTCACACGCGTCTAAAACGGGCAGGTAAAATTTCCTTGCTCGCTGAGTTGTGTGGGAATCCGTACTTTTATTTAGGTGCGACTTTCTACACTCTTCTGACTAAAACCTTATTTGCAGTATTATTTTTTTTATTGACTTACGTAAATAGCATAGGGTTAGCAACGTTATAAACCAAAGAATATTTTAAAATAAAACTAAGTTTGTAATAGCTGTAACTTTTTTTTAAATTTCAATAGGAGTGGAGATGTTTTCATACTTTCATATTTTTTTTTTTTTTAATAAAAGGCCCACGTGTTAATTTTGTGGTGTTATCTGTAACAATAAATACGTTTTTTTGAACACACACTCATGTAGACTCAATACAATTAAAAAAAAATGCATGTGAAAGTACACGCAAAAAAAGTTATGGGGCTTCGAAGGGTACATTTTGGGTAATTTAGAAAAACCTAATAAAAAAGCATACCTCCGTAACTGTTATACTAAGGACCCAGGTTCCAAGACTGAAAAGGTAGCAAATGACCCTACCAACGCCCCAAAAAAATTTGACGGTCCATGTGCCGAACACCCTGTATATTTTAATATTTTTCTAATTCCATATACTGATGATTTAATTTTCCCACCCAGGTACTCATCATGTTTATTCCAATTGAGATTTTTATCAATGTGCAATCCAAAAAAACTAGTGGAGTTGCTCAAATTGAAGTGTCTTGGTTTATTGATAACTTGTCCCAATTCTCGATGTTTAAGTTGGAGAGTGCAAAAGGAATCAGCCTAGTTTATTCTTTGTTGAAAACGAGGAGACTTGCATTGAACAATTTCGTGGTGTTTACTGATAATTTTGGACTGATAAGTTGTCAATCTTTGAAACATTTTTTGGATGGCTAGTATATTTATATCATCCTGAAATTTACATATGAAACAATGATTGATGCGGTGTGGTATTATTTTCTCTTCTGCTCCACATTCACCACTTGCGCTTGTGCTTGAATTCCATCTGAATAGCATGCATTTGTACGGCCATGACCTGTTCACAAATGATTAAGACGTGACCATATGAAATTTAACCCTTCTTTCCACATAATGTCACAAATCAGTTCTGGGACTACTTTATTTCTTATATTCTCATGAATCCATCTTATTGCATGATTTGTTATCGGTTATTCGTCTTCTGAAGAGGATATTCGATACACCAATTATCAATTGAATTGATAAAGGAATACATGGATTAGTTGACAAATGGGATTTATGAAACTACGATAAACAGATATTGTGATCAATTTATTCTATGAGATCAAAGAATTCTCGTTCTTCTTGAAAAGAAATTTATTTCTTGGAGATTCTATTTTGAAAATTTTGGCAAGGTGTTCTGTGCAGAAAAACAAACAGCCTTTTTCAAAAAAATTGCGAGAACCGTGTTCGTATTCTGAGTAAACCAAATTTTTGTTGGAACACTTATACATCCACATATTATGGTATGTTTGTTGATGAAAGATGAAATATCAATCGATTTTGAATTAATTCTCATTAATAAGAAATTCATTGAAAATGAATTCTGGGATTCTATAGTATCATGTTAATTACCGCATTATATTACACTGCTACAAAATATCAACAATTATCGCAAATCATTCGTTAACCTTGAAAATTACTGTAGAGATGATTACTTCTACTTTGCTAATTTGACTTGCATCTTGAATTTCCGGAACTTGTCAAGGATTTGAAATTCTTCGAATATCTTCCTTGGTTATTTCGCAAGAAGTTAAAGCATTTAAGGCTTTCACATTTTTATTATAATACACACACCGTTCCAAAAAAAAAACCAACTGTAAAGTAAAACGAATCACCAATATATATTTTGGAACTAATCATTTTTGCACGCTCCAACAAGTTGTCAAATGAGTTCTTCATGTCGACGTGTACTACCCAACACTAGTCTCTAGGGCGAAATAGTAGTTATAGTATATAGTTCTATCTAGAAATTCCCAACGCCTCTGAACGTCGCATTCAGCAGTTGCTGATATTGGTCTTTAGTTGCAGTTTGTTTTGTTCCCGGAGGGATGAGTAAAGTTATGCACCCTGTTCAATCGAGGTAGTAGTTTCTGTCATACATAACTCATTCGGTCTCCTCTGGGTTCTGGAGTTCAGAATCGGGGTTCCAAATGCGTCATGATATCACCAGGACTATGATCCCCAGATCTATGTGGAGCCCAGTAGTACCGAAGGGGGAATCTAGACTGCTACTCATCGCGCTTCATACTCGGTCGTGATCTCCTAGTTGCTTCTGGCATGTGGTACTAAGGTTACTTCTCGGGTCTTCCCCATGTCTAGTGACCTGGGGCTCCAAGAAAGCCATAGTTACCTAGGTCATTTCTGAAAAGGTGTCACGACCTTAGCGCACGAGCCTTTGAACTGAAAATAATTTTGGTTTGGGATTGTTGTGTCATCGAAACTTGTACACCACGATGAGTTGATATAACAGTTTGGTGAAGTTTTGAAAATATTTTCAACCAAATTTGAGAACCCCTTTGTTTTTTATGCAAACTGTTCTTGAGACGAATTGATCTGATGGATTTTTCTGGAACAAGGGCTCAAAAAGTGTTCGGGCAAGGCATGAAAACAATTATATCTTAACATCTTTGCATCTAGTCCCTGCTTGTTTTCTTGAATACAAAGTATTTATTCAAATCTATAATAATAACATACTTCCGATGTATTCATAGTTAATTGTTCGATAGCTAGTTGGAATGGGATAATTTATTTGTACGTATATTACTAGAAGATTTATTTGATCCTACTAACCAGCTGCGCCACTTCACATAGTTAGAGTACTACTCAAAGGTCAACTCAAGGCTGGTTGAATTATTTAATTATGAGATTTTCCTCATTCATGAATGAAGTTGCCAAATGTCGAAAAATTAAGGAAACATTGTGTAGCTAAATTTGTACTTCCCTCAATTACCATAATTATTGGTAAGATAACGAAAGGAACTTCTCAATGCTGCACAAGGATTGACAATGATATAATTTAATGATTTTCCATTGTATCGATGCGTTGAGAACTCATACTGGGTGATTCGATGACTAAAGCTGGGAGTTCGTTCTAAGAGGCATCCGGAAAGATTATATTCCAGGTTGTTGAATGATTATTTGGGCTATTACCATCATCTATTGTGGATGTAATGTTTTCCGACGTTTCGATAGACATCTTCTATCTTTATCAAGGAGGAAAAGTAAAATACCTTTTGAAAATTATCAATTTTCAAAATGTCAATATGACAGAAGTCATGAAAGAAAAATGAACAATGTTATATACTCATCTGTGATATGATGATCTTTTTAAGTTGGATCGAACTATCGGCGTCCAAACTTCTGGCAGATCTATAGATGGAGCACTTATGGAATCTGGTGTTATTTTCATGAATGCTGCTTCTTTGATTTTTCTTCTTGCAAGTTTTTCTTCTTCGGAAAACATTACATCCACAATAGATGATGGTAATAGCCCAAATAATCATTCAACACGAGCTCCATCATTAACAATATCTCGTCATCAACTAGAAATTCGGTATGGGCCCGAATTGTTTCAAGAAGTTAGAAGTTATGAAAGAACCAGCATAAAATTGGCAAAGGAATGCAACCATTTGACATTCATCCATCTTGCAAGAGATCGAAACTTAATTCCTAAAGGTCTCAGAGTGAAACTTCCTGTCAAAAGTTATAGAGCAGATAGGATTTCAAAACGGACAAGTCAAGCCCTTATGAGAGAAAGACTGAATCAACATCGATTCAACAAAGCCAAATTACTTACAACATGCGAGAACCTTAGATGTAGCATTCAATCAAAAACTAATGCTGAAGATTATGAAAATATTCTGGGAGCTATTAAACATAGCTATGAAAGAATATATGAACAACAAAAACAAGTCCAAAAAAGGAAAATGGAGAAACTTATGAAAGAGTCAAGAAAATATGAACCCTTAGATCATTCAAAAACCGTGATCAATTTATCTAATAAGAACTTAAGTGAAGATCAGATATCTCTCCTCAACAAGGGTCTCAAGTTCTCTATAGCCCCTAAGACGATACCAAAAATTGAAATCATGTTGGCGGCAGAAGGAACTGCACAGAAAATTTGAGAACCTGAAAAAGCAGAAGAGTACAGATGGAAAATCAGAACCTTGTTAGACAGGAATAACAAAACACCTATATATAAATAAAGCTGAACAGAGGGCATTAAAAGATCTTAACTCGGATTGTTCCATAAAGATACTTCCAGCAGACAAAGGAAACGCCACTGTAATTCTAGATGTTGGCTCTTATAATCAAAAAATCATTGAATTATTAGAAGCAGGAAAATATAAAAGATTAAAAAAGGACCCTACCACCACAGTTGAAAACAAGATTTACAAAATCCTTTATAAATATCGAAATGAATTTCCAGATCAATTCGTTAGATCAAGACTTACACCTCACTTCAGTAAACCACCACATTTATATGGTCTACCAAAAATACACAAAGCAAATATTCCTCTAAGACCAATTGTGAGTTCAAGAAATTCAGCATGCCACCAATTGGCTAAATTTCTGCTGAAAATTATATCGCCATTAAAAAGTAATTCAACATCGATGATAAGAAACACGAAACACTTCATAGAAATAATGAAACATCAAGAAATTATGGAAGAAGACGTTATGGTCAGCTTCGACATCACCAGTTTGTTCACTAATATTCCGACAGATAAAACACTTATCATAGTTAGGAAAAAGCTTGAAGAAGATCAAACCCTTAGTGAAAGAACTACACTAAGCGTCAATGCAATTATGGAAATGCTTTCTCTTTGTATTGAAACAACATATTTCCAATTCGAAGACATCTTTTATCAACAAGAATTCGGAATGGCCATGGGTTCACCACTATCACCAATTTTAGCTGTATATGTACTTAAACCCAAACTGTGGAAAAGATATGTAGATGATACTTTCATTATTTGGCAACATGGAAGAGACACTATAGATGGATTCCTTCAATATCTAAACAATCAAGAGGAATCAATTAAATTCACAATTGAAATCGAGAAGGACAGACAACTTCCATTCTTAGATGTACTCGTACATAAACAAAATGGAATCCCAAGAACCACTGTGTATAAAAAGCCAACGAACACAGGACAATATCTACATTTTGAGTCAAACCACCAACTAAACACTAAATTGGGAGTAGCAAAATGTTTATTTGATAGAGCAATAAATATTTGTTGCACTGAAGAAGACCAAAACGAAGAAATAAATAACATCTCGAAAACTCTTAGAAGCAATGGCTACCCAAAAAGATATTAGAAAAAGCTAAACGAACAAGAGAAAGTCAACCTGAACCAACAGATATAAATCAGACCATTAAAACCGTAATTCCTTATGTAAAAGGTTTGTCGGAGAAAATGAGAAGAATTGGAAATAGATACAACATAACGACTGCATTCAAAACTCAAGACACTATCAGAGCTAAACTTACAAAAGTTAAGCCTAATAATGAGACACAAAGGACAAAGAACTGCATATATGAATTACCTAGCGAGTGCGGAAGATCTTACATCGGAGAAACTAAACGCCCTCTGAATGTACGAATAAAAGAACATCAGAAGCTTCTACGAGTACTAGACAGCGACAAATCCAGGTTAGTCCAACATGCTGTAGATGAGAATCATCGTATAAAATGGGATGAAGCATCAATAATATCCAAAGAAGAAAAACTTGCAAGAAGAAAAATCAAAAAGCAGCATTTATGAAAATAACACCAGATTCCAAAGTGCTCCATCTATAGATCTGCCAGAAGTTTGGACGCCGATAGTTCGATAGATCATCATATTCAGATGAGTATATAACATTGTTCATTTTCTTTCATGACTTCTGATAATTTGTAATCAAAGGTTTTTTACTTTTCCTCCTTGATAAAGAAATCACCATCCGTTGATAAATGTGAAAGGCTCATTCAATGAATACTATCAAACAAAAATCCAACAAGAGAAAAGGGATAGTGTTGTATCAAAAAAATGAATTTCACACATAAAAACCAACAGTAGGAGTTCATCCAGTAGGAGTTCATGGGATATATTGAGAAAATTAGGTGAAGGTACTACCCTTGCCTCATCATCATCAAAAATTAATCCAAGATTAATCGCTCGCCGCCTAGTTGATGTATCTGAAGCAGTTAATATATCCCAATCTGAAATGAAGAATATGAATAAAAAATTACACATATTCAGGAGCTCAGCTCCTACTTTAGAACATGTGTCACATCCATTCAATATAGATGAATTGAGGGCTGCTATCAAGTCTAGAAAAAAGGCCTTGTCTTGGTTATTGTCTTTCTATAACAATATTCTGAATTCAGGAAACTTTCCTTCCGAATTTCGTAAGGCATAAGTGAGCAGTTCGAACCATATTGCCTCTGTTCTTCATTGGTTCTTCAGCGTCCAAAATAAAAACTCTCCTCTTGGTCTCCGGGTCAAAATGGTAGACCCAGACCTACTCTATGGTAGGGATTAACCCTTGAAAGGTCAACTCGTTTTATCTTTTTCTCGTCTGTTAATCTTCTTGGTATCCAACACGTAGAGTGTGCAATTCGTTAGTCGAAATTTTTTGAACGCTGTCATCTCAGCTATCATCCCAATGGTCACTCTTCGATCTGCCATCAAGGTATCTCCTATCTTTTTTATATTATATTATCTTCAGTGATGGAAACCTCTTCGCAGTCTTCATCTTCCATGGATGTTCCAGCCAGCTTAAACTCCCTGGCCCAGCGTCTACCTGTGGAATATGGAGAAGCAGAGTCCCCTTATGTTTGCACCAAGTCGTTGTGTATGTCTTTGGTAGACATTCTCTCTGAAATATCATTCCTTTATTGAAGAATTTCAATTGGGATGCATTGTTAAGTACCCTTGTTTGGAATTTGTAATCATACTTCTCAACATAGTCACTTTTCAGCTTGATACATTCAGCCCAGCGATACTCCTTTGTCACCTCCTTCGGCCCTGTTTGAATTCATTAAACCAAAATAACATGATGTTTTTTACAATTGTCGGCAAATCAAAACCACTCGATGAATTGGTGTGATTGCGAGACCCACTTTGCAGAACCCTGTATACAATTACATTTCATTTATGTTGAAGGCAGATATACTTAACTTTTAATTATTTTTATTTCAGGCTGAAGATCTCATCGATGATCTACTTTCTCTAGAATCAAGTTCTCTAGCATCAGATAGCTACAAGACTTCAGATAATTCCTTAACAGGAAGTATCAAGAATGAACCCTTTATATACAGTGATGCTGAATTACACGCATTAGCCAAAGATCGACAAAAAAAAGATAATCATAATATGAGTGAGTAGAATTTATTCTTATATATATACACTGATCAACAATTGCTAGGGATCACTTATGAACTTTTCTTCATTTGTATTTTTTTCAAGTTATCTCATGAATATCTGAACATTATATGTTCTCTAGGGAAAAATTAAGATTGTTCACAAAATCGATTATTATCTGTAGGCTGTTACAGGTGGAGTGAAAAACAATGTGTTATTTGTTGTTAAATCTGTTTTTTTCTCTCGTTCAAACACATAAGGTGACAATAATTGAAGAAATGAGAACAATATCAGCTTATCAGTCATGCCGAGAAGACGTTTGGCTCCTGTGCAACTGTACCAAATCATACGTTGGATACAGGAAGGTTTGTCCCAGCGAGAAGTGTCCCGGTGGTTGAATGTTTCGCAAAGTGTCGTGAGTCGGGCTTGGAATAGGTTCATCCAAAACGACTCAGTAGCTTATGTTTATGGGGGAGATCGGCAGCGCAGTACAACAGCTACCCAAGATCGTCTTTTGATCCTCAATGCTAGGAGAAATCCCACTTTCCCGGCGTCGCGGCTCAATAGATCACTGAGAGTTACAACAGGAGTTCTAATTTCGAATCAGACTGTAAGACGACGGCTACATGTTCGTGGTTTAAGAGCACGTAGGAGGGTGCAACATCCCCGCTTGAATAGGGAACACCGGGTTCATTGACGGCAATGGGCTGAGGAGCACCGCAATTGGACAGTTGATGATTGGAGCCGATGTTTATTTACGGATGAGTCTAGATTTCGTTTGGTCAACTCCGATGGACGTATTCTTGCTTTGGAGGGAAAGAGGTCGAAGGTATGCAGAACTGTTTATGGTACCCACAACAGCTTTTGGCGGAGGTTCTATATGTGTATGGGGAGGCATTTGTTTGAACCAACGCATAGAGTTGGTTGTTCAGCAGCACACCACAACCAGCCAGAGATATCACGATATAATTATTGAACCCATAATTGTTCCGTTCGCGGCTGCCTTGAGCGAGAATTTCATTCTAATTGACGATAATGCCCGACCACATCGTAGTCGTCTGGTTAATGAAGCGCTCATGCTATTGATAGGATGAACTGGCCAGCTCGCTCTCCAGACATGAATTGCATCGAACATGTCTGGTCTGAGATGTCTAGACAATTGTCAACCTTAGAACAACCGATCAATAACCTGGAGGACCTTTCTAACTCTTTACGGGATATTTGGACGAATTTGCCCCAAAATTTTATAAATCGTTTGATTGAAAGTATGCCTCGTAGGGTAGAATGCTTGAGACGAGCTCGTGGGGGACCAACTAGGTACTAGCTTAACCGAAACTTCAGCCTTCTTGTGGTTTCATCATAAAATGTTTATGTTATTCAAACACAGAATTTTGAGTGTTCCTAATAAAGTCTTATTTTCTCTCCAACTTTCCATTTTATCATTCTTTTCTCAAGTGAACCATATTATCAACTGAAAATTCTCTGAAATCTGACTTAATTTATAATCTTGGAGCGAATATTTCAGAAATAAATTTAGAAAAAGTAAGTGAACCCTATCAATTGTTAAGCAGTGTATATAAAAAGACTAGGAGAGAGATGATGGAACGGTTTCAACCTCACATTAAAAAAATCATAGTCCCAAAAAAACAAAAACTTGACCTCCATTCTGATTTTCATTAATTTTTTTCTCCTGTGAAATGAAAAAAAGTGTATATGGATTCCAAGTAGACAACAATCGCTCAATTGAACGCTGGAATTTCAATTGAATATGTTCAGAACGTGCTAATTATTAGCTCCTACATTAATGAATGTTGATGATGCTAAAATTATTAATTGTGAATACACACAAGTTGCGAAGCGGTCATAAAATTATATTTGCATGGAAAAAAAAACAATACCCAATTCTTTCTTTGATTCCTAAGCGACCAATTCAGTTATTTCTTCAATTCAACCTGTGAAATTTTCCATTGAAAATACTTTGTTCTCGAGTTTGCTCACATTAACAGTGTGATTTCTTTTTACTTAAATTTTATTTTTAAATCAATTTCAATTTTGTATTTTCACGTCGATTTATATCTCAGTGATTTAGCCCCATCATCTGAAATTTGATTATGCTGTTTATTGCTATTGTTTATCACCATTCGAAATTCCATACACTGGAGATCATACTATCATCTGATTTGGTGATTTTAAAGAATTATTTGGTTGAGTGGAGATTATGTCCAAATCCCAACAAAACAGAGGTATCTTGTTTCCATCTGAATTATCATGAAAAATATAGGAAATTAACTATAACTTTCAATGATTCTCCTATCGAACATAATTTCTATCCAAAATACTTAGGAGTTAAATTAGATTCATCTCTCAATTACAAGGCTCATTTAAATGATCTGAGCCTAAAACTGAAAACTAGGAATAATATTGTTCAGAAATTAGCTGGATCGTCTTGGGGTGCTGATGCTTCCACTCTTCACACAGCATCTCTAGCCCTAGTCCTTTCTGCAGCTGAGTATTGTTGCTCTGTTTGGTTTAATAGTGCGCATACACAAAAATCGATGCACAATTGAACACATCCATGAGAATAATTACTGGCACCATAAGATCTACACCGGTTCATTGGTTACCAGTTTTGTCTAACATTGTCTTTGTAGACAAACTGCAGCTTGGAGCCAATATCATTCTTTTCCTAATTCATTTCCAATTATTTCATACGTTACACAAAATAGAATTACCAGTTTGAAGTCACGTAAACCATTATGGTATAATACGTTCTTCAACATGAACATTAGCAATAAACAATTGTGAAAGCTTGAGTGGAACTCTCATGAAATGTTCAATTAGGATCTCATTTCTGATCCTTCTGAAAAAATTCCTGCTTTTGATCTCCGAAGAAAATTTGGACAGTTGTTAATCATTTGAGAACATGTCATGGTCGAACCATTAGCATGCTATTCAGATGGATGGATCTCAGTTCCAAGCGCAAATTATGAATGTACATATGCATAAGAAACAATACCTCATCTCATTAGCAATTGTCCCAATAAAACATGGAATCCAGAAAGGTTATCGAGTATTTGTGAGTTCAATAAAACAAAAAATATGTGTGAGCAATAAAAAAGTTTATTGTTTATTATTAACATATAAATTGGAGAATTAACTCCTAGAATATCCATCAAATCAAGTTGTAACTTGAAAGATATTTGGATTAGGTTTAAACAAGTAGGCATGCATAATTTAGAAATTTTAGAAACTTTTAAAATGTAATTTATATCTCATAAGATATCCTACTTATTCAAAGAAAAATTTGTGCATATATGGACGTTATTGATGTCTTACATATTGTCAATTATACAACTTTCTTCCACCAGAAGATCCCATTAATTTTTCATTAACTTAAGGGCTAGTACCAATCACTGAAGTTAATGTTAATAAATAACGTTGACATGTACATTCCGTGTCGACTACTGGCTCATTGAAACCGCGGTTGAAAACGAAACTGCATGAAATTTCCTATCTCCTGGTATTCTCTATTCGACTCGAACTGATGGAAAAAGCCCCAAATTCTTCTATCACTTCTCTCCTTGATTTTCCTGGACCAACAAATGCGCTCATTTTTAACAATTTCTTTTTCTTTCAGTCGAACGACGTAGGAGATTCAACATAAATGATAGAATAAAAGAATTAGGAACGCTGTTACCAAAAAATAATGACCCTTATTATGAAATAGTCAGAGATGTAAGACCAAATAAAGGAACGATATTGAAATCTTCCGTTGAATACATAAAATGTTTGAAAAACGAAATACAAAGACTTAAACAGGCTGAAGCAAGGCAGAAACAGACAGAACACGTAAATAGAAGATTACAACTTAGGGTACAGGTAAGATAGAAATTGGTCAATACTTTTTTTAGTCTAGATGAATGATTTTTTATTATTATAACAAAAATGTTGAATTTACTATAAGAAGAACCTTGAAGAGCTGAAAAAGCTGAAATCTATTTTACCTAAACGTAGCATCATTACAACTGGATATCAATTTGAAATAATTATCCCGTTTGACAATTTGTGATGTCTATTCTATATTTCGCCAGTAATGAATAACCAATTGAGGAGTATTGAATTGTTTATTAACCTATGATGTGTATTGAACTCCATGATGAATTGAAATGGGTACATTCTATCTAATTTTTCTAGATATTTCTAAGTTTTTTGCGGAAGCTGCTTCCATATTTCTGAAATTATTCTCAATTTTTCCGAAATTGGTATGCCTTTTGCTGATCTTATTTTACAGTCGACTATATGGGTGTTTCAGGATGAGCGAAATCCAACAAAGGTGCTCGCCATATATCGATTCATCACAAAAATAGTGGAGCTAAAAAAGGTTGCTCTGGGGATCTTCTTGGATCAATCTAAGGCATACGAGGTCTGTAAATTAAGTAATGAGACTGATTTTCTTTAATTTACAATACAAAAATGATTACAACTCAATATTGCCACCTTCAAAGTAACTTTCTTATACTCTTTATAGCAGTGCTGGAATTCCAGTACTGAAAGAACGTTCAGCTGGTCGGTTACAGCCGTTTGAATTTTTTCGACTGTCCCAAAATGATTTCTCTTGAGGTGATTTTTCAACTGGAAGAGAAAAAAGTCACAAGGACTCAAGTCGGGCGAATGAGGAGGCTGAGGAGCCACAGGAATGTTTTTACTAGCCAAAAACTCGTTTATTGGAACCATATTTGCGCAGATTTGTTTCGTCCCCAATTGATTGGTCAAAATTTGATAAACAGTGATGTGAGTCGAATTTAACTCTTCCCCTATCATTCTGACTGTCAATCGACGATATGAACGCACAAGGTCCCGGATTCTGTCAACATTTTCTTCGGTTCTTGAAGATGAAGGCTTTCCGCTTCGTGTTTTATCTTCAATCGACTATCTTCCTTCTGAAAATGCCTTAAAACCAACGAAAAACCTAGGTCTGTGACAACACTCCGTAGGCCCGCTGAAGTTCAAGATGAGTTTTCATTATTGCCAACGTCTTAAGCAAAACCTCTCTCATTACTTAATTTATAGACCTCGTATGATTGTCTGGATGTAAAAAAATTAATGGAAAAATATGGAATTCGAGGACCAACATTGAAATGGGCTAAATCGTATTTTTTTGAGTGTCTCCACTAGATTTTTAGGAATGCACATTGATAACAATCTCAATTGGATTAAATATGTTGAGTACCTGGGTGGGAAAATCAAATCATCAGTACCTATATTAAATTAAAGGAATTTCAAAATGTATAAGCAGATATGTGGTAAAGATAGTATATCAGGCAACAATTGAGTCTAGATTAAGGTTTAGAATATATATAAGAGTGCCCCCGATACACTGACACCCTATATCTGACTCAAAGACATCCTGAATTTAACTTAGACTTATGATATATAGACTTATTATTACAAGTACAAAAACAAAGAAGACCTCGGCCTAATCTCACGATAAAAATTAAAAGAACGTCTGAATAATTAAAAAAAAAATAACAAGTGAAATATCAAGAAAAACAAATATCCTAAACCATCAAAATGGTTCTTGAAATAGTTGATAAACATAGCACAAACTACACTCTCCAGCAAGAAGTTAGACCAAGAGAATACGAAATTGCTAAAGAAGGATTCCTTTGCAGAGGACCGAGTCTCTCCTTGCAAGAGGAGTTCAAAACACACAAGGATATTCGCCTGTTTCGAAATAAAGGTTTTTCAAAAAAGGAAGACAGAGAAATATATAACATTCGAATAAAATTTAAGCTTCTTGATTCGGTAATACGTCGACTCAGCATCCCTGTAAGTGTTGAGTTCTTCAAGGTTACTCTGATAATTTGTTCACCCATAGTCAATTCGTTTTCAATGTCTAAAAAACAATTTGTTTTGTTCAAGGAGTTGGAACGGCAAGCAAAATCCCATGGACTGCCCGTCACTGATTTCAGTTGGCAAGGGATCACACCGACAGGTGCGCCACCTTATAATGGCTACAACACACCTATGCACTTCGCAACACCACCTACATTGGGAACCAATCATCCTGTTTTACCCACCATGATGATTACTGATCCTGTGAAAAAAGTACGTATCAGTTATTAGTAATGCACCGAAATTACTCTTTTTGCTAGAACATAAAAACATTCTTACGTACTTGAACTGACTTAGCCTCATTTTCGATGCCGTTTGCCAAGGTCATCCAGGGTTCTTGTAATTATTTGGTAGCTGTTTCGACGTCTTCATCAGTTGCAAGTATGGCTATTTCGTCTGCAAAAAACGGTTTGGTGATGCTTTCATTTTCTGGTATGTCTGAAGTGTAGATGATATATAAAAGTGGTCCCAAAATACTTCCCTGTGGGACTCCGGATTTTACTTCATCAGGAGAGGTTATTGCTTCCATATACTTGACGGCAAAGTAACGGTTGAGAAGCAACTTCTAAAACAGTTTACCCAGGATTGGTAGAAGACCTATGTGATTCCACATGGTCTTCTGGTATAACAGGTTTGAGTATCATCATATAAAATGGTGACTCAGCATCAATGAGGCTAAATCAGTTCAAGTAACATTTGCTACAAGAAGAAATACATGTCCTCCTGTCAAAATACTCGAAAAAATCAGGGATGGTAGCTTAAAGGAGGAAATGAATATTTTGTGAATGCATTTTCCCTTGGAGACCTAATGATAAAGTATTGTTATTTTGACAGTGGATACTGCTGAGTGTCCTTGGGACAACAATGCACTTAGACATGCTTTTTTTACAGATGCCTGATATAATAACAGAAGCAACCCTCAGCCTGCAAACAATGAACGATCTGATGGACGATGATGAGTCTGTCAATAATGATCCAATGCTTTCGGAGCCGCTTTTAGCGTCATCTCCAGCTCACCCAGGCCATTCGGAAAGCTTATTATGTGACCCTTGTGAACCAAGGCTTCCGACTCCATGTAGCCATATGGACCCTGTTGAAGGGGACACCTTAGATATAGATATGATAGCGTGACCCAGTTGTTAAGTTACCAGTGCGTTATATTCTTGTTGAAACGTTCAAAGTAGGCACTTATGAATCCACAGTGATAGTATTTAGTTCGTTGTGAGCTGTTGGCATTCAGTTTGAAGAATTCTGATCAGAAATTTTATATTATTCGTCGTCGCATATTGTGGTGAAGAGAAAGTGGCACATCTAAATCCATATTCGAGTACACCTTCAGATGGGTGATTGCAATAAACTTAGAGAAACGCATGCGTGATTATGAAAGTGAGAGAAGCGCATGCCTTTCCTGTATGGTGGAAGGCGCATGTCCAACGTGAGTCTGAACCGGCTGCCCCTCGAGTATTCAGTCCTTTCCTAAATTGTTCCAAAAGTATGTGACAACCTAGGAATTCCGAAAATGTTAAACCACGAATATTTGTGGAGACTCACTGACATGAGCCTTCATTTTTAAATCAATTCAAATTTTGCTGATAAAAATTTTTTCTTTTACTGTTGATGTATAGAATTCAGTTAGATCTTTTCGTCGAAATTTTCGTTGCTGAGTTTTTCCTTTTCTGATCTCCTCGATCTATCATTTGGTATAGTAACTGAACAGTATTTTTGTTTATCAACTTGGATCTCTTAGAGAACGCGATGAAAATGTTCATAAATCCAACCTCACCAACGAGAAAGAGACTAATAATAGTCAATTAGTATTTGGAAATGTTTTAATTTTCTGAACTAGATGTATAGTTTATTTCATTGATATTTAATTGTATGTTTGCCTGTGAGTATACTTGTGGTATTCAAGTTAATTCAAAGTAATAATACCTAGTAGTTTGAAATATTTGAATAGTTTTAGAGTTTGTGATGCAACAAGTGATTATTAGAAATAGATGTGTAATAATTAACAAAATCAATTTAGTTGATAATGCAAGACCTCATAAATTGAGGGGTGAAATGATATGAATGTCTCAATTGTCATTATTTTAAAAACACCTAAATTGTTGTGGGTTCTAGGATGTGATGAGTTCTGCCAAAGGACAACAAAATCTATTCAAATAACTGGTTTTTAATATTAAAACAAAGTTGTTCGAAATTAATTGTTTTACTGTCATGTTAAGGAAATTCAAGTTTTCTTCCAATAATTGAATTCGCATTAAATGCTGTATTATTTATTACATCTCAGATGTTATGAATAGAATTTGTAGTATCCTAAAGTATAAACCTATCAGCAACTAGTAATCTAGCTCAAATAGACTATATTCATTAAGCTGGTATAATGTGAAGTAAAAAACGTTTTATTTATTAATGAAACTAGTTCGAATAGAAAAAAAAACAAAAATGATGAGTCTGTACTGAAAATGATGATTTTAACTGAAATTTCTTGAGATTAAGAAAAGAAATTTTTCTCATACTATTTTTCGAAATTTTGATCCATTCAAAGGATACAGGGCTTCAAGGATCTATGTAGATGTCAAATATTCACTCTGTATATGTATGTCTGGTGTGTCCTGTCTGTATATAGAAGGTCCATTGATCCTCAAGATTTTTAAGAAGAGATTATCCTTTTAAATATGAATGAATATTAGAAAAAAATCCTAGAAATTGTTAGATTTTTTCTTTGATGGTATTTTATCATTATTCAACTTGATTTCATTAAGTCCAAAATCGTTTTGCCCTTCTAAATTTAGAGATATTTCATATAATAAACACCAAGTGCAACATATCATAATGTAAATAAATGTGACTCAACAATACTGAGAATATGTATATCTAGTGAACTTTTTTTTTTTGTAATATTTGTACTTATAATGAAATTGTTATGTATAGATATGATCCAAACATATCAGCAATAATTTCTCTGAAACCATCAGGGTAAAATTATTTCGAATGTGTAAATATCTATTTTATTGGTGCTCAAAAATCTACATACATAATGATGCCTCATATTTTTATACATACCTTTGAACGATAAAAGAATGAAATATAATTGAGTAAAACTATATGATTTGAAGGAGATCATTTCTCAATTACATGTTATGAACTTCATATCAACTTATTTTTTCGATAATTTATTTTGAAAAATATTGTTCCATCTATTTCGTGAATTATATCGTTCTAATTAATTTATTCGAGAATGAAAATGTTATGAACAGAAATGTTTTTATAGTCGTGCCTTGAAATTTCAGTATTGCAAATGATGAAATTCATGTAAAATATTATCAATTTTAATTGTTCTGTTATAGAAATGAAAAGATTCTTTATTTACGATTAATATATTTATCTATTATTATTGTGTTAACTTTTTAATCCTTCAGTATTTTTTTTCCTTTGAGTAAAATCTTCCTTTGCCCCCCACTGGTGATTACAAATAAAAATTAAACTAACATTCATTATGATGCTATACATATGAATACTAACAATGAAGTTGATAAATTTCCAATGACATCCTCTAGTGAGCAGATAATCAGATGAACTAAATTAAATTACATTACATGCAATTAAACCCCAAATTTCATTTAAAATATATCAAGGCGCATTAACCAATGACTGAAGATGGCCGGAAAAAATTGAGAATAAATTAAGCCATTCCCGACAGCTCTCAATTCAGCGTATTCTGAAACCATTTAAACCGGTAGCAGAACCAGAATTTTCGTTCGTGGGAGCCTACCCAAATATGATGGAAAACAATTGTAATATGTAACATGCAGTTTAAATTAACTTTATCTACTGAAATACAGGTTCGGCAGTACGCCTGCCAAAAAATCTAAGTAGGTAAGCCGGACCCTTGCAACCCTCCCGTGACTGCGCCTCTGGGTTAAATATCTAATTATTTCTTCAAAAAATTCGATGGTTCAGCACAGAATTTTCCCTATGGAGTACAGAGAAATGTGAAGATATTAGACAGAAGCACGCACGCGTAATGTCCGATATTTCAATACAGACAGACGTCAAATAATCGGACAGACAAGAAAAGATTGACGTCGTCGTGCACATACATGAATATGGCGAAAGTAATGTGTGATTCGAGTCTTTTTGTTGTGATACGTGCTATTTTCTAACTTACCATGTTCGAAAATGGATAGCTATGTGATCATTTATACCAAGAAAGTGTGATAATAGTGTAAATATATATTTTGTTTTAATAAATTATTAAAGAGAAGTCAGAATGTCTACAGATAAAATAAAAGTGGCAGTCAGAGTCCGTCCTTTCAATCGACGAGGTAAATAAATTTCCTGAATTTTATGATGTGTCACAATGATCAAACCATATTACTGATCCCTTGGTGAAGTTTGTATAAACTTGTCGATGTTAGTCTGTTGAATGTTGTTTTCTCAAACATAAACAACAGAATCTGTAATTGAATTGTCAAAACATTGGAACAATCCTAATTGTAGTCAACATGCTCTGTATCCAATCTTAGACTAATATAGTCTAAGTAAACATTATCAAATAATATACTATATAAAGAACAAACTATGGCATGAGGGCTACGTTTACCCAACAATATTTGTGTTTTCAGAAAAAACTTCTTAATTGTTTTCATTGCAGAATTGGAATTAGGGACATTATGTGTTGTGGAAATGGAAAAAGATCAAACTATACTGCTTCAACCGAATACCTTAGACAAAATAGAAAGGTAAATTTTCAAGTTTCGATCCATTACATACAAACCTGAGTACTTATGAACCAACCTTATATTAATCTCTTTAAGTGAATCTTGCATTATCTAAAGATATTCTTAAAATATTTACAATATGACTCTGACTTTTGTGCTCAGAAGTCATTTTAGATGTTGCAAATGTAATTATTCTTTTTATAGGAAGCAGGCTAATAAGACATTCGCATTTGATCATTGTTTCAACTCTGTGGATTCAACGAAGGATTGTTTTGCATCTCAGGAAGTTGTTTTCGACTGTCTTGGAAGGGACATTCTTGAAAATGCCTTTCAAGGATACAATGCATGCATATTTGCTTATGGACAAACAGGTTAGTGAAAATTTCCAGTTTTCTCCATCTATTTAACACATACTTGTTGATTCCCAGAAGAAAATTGAATTTTACCTTATGGCCTCAAATAGTCTCATTCCAGATAGCAATCAGTTTTATCAGGAATAGTTCATTGGATTTGTTTATTCTCCTATTTATTTGTTGACTGAATTTTTGGAAATGATAATATATGAAAATTTCTTTACTCAAGTTGTCGATAATGATAATAATCAATGTTTTGTTGAAGCAAGGAGTTTCTTTCTATAATCTAATTCATCATGTGAATAAAACATTCCTAGCCATTGTTAATTAATTTCCTGCCATATACACATCATGCCAATGATGAATTATGTTATTGGATAAGTGATGTACCGATCAATTAAAAGTTTTTATGTTTTCACATATTATATAACTTTAATTGCCTCTATAGTCATTGCTATTCATAGTTGGTAACTTTTTGTTCTCAATTTTTCCATTGTTTTTATGTGTTGATTGAAATAACTTCTGATTCCTTCAATTTTTTCATAGATGACTATTTACTTAACCATAGCGTATTAATTTTTTAATAGTGTCCCGGGAAGCCATTGAATTTTGACACATCTCATATATGTATAATTCAAAATCACATATCCAGGTAGTAATGAAAAACTTTATGTGGGGTTACCAACTTACCAACCAGAGTTAATTCAGAAGTAAACACTAATGGAATACAGTTTATAATGATGCCATAATATACTGGTTGTGTGCCGTTTGAAATTAGAAAGAATAATTTATTCATTTTTATTTAGTCACACAGTTAGCCATGATATAAGATTGTTACATTGGTACCCTTGCTTTCAGACATTTCTTGGGATCACAATGTTGCCAAGATATGCAATTTTATCTGCTCATGATTCATTCGGAGTTTACAAAATATATTATTGTGTGAAACTTCTCAAGATATGTGAGGAATAGCAGATGTTATGTTTTAGATTAATCAAAGTTTTATTATAGATGAATGTTACTACTGAAAATTCTTTAATGAAAAGGAAAATTCCTGTCATTGAAATTGATATTTCAGAAACCAAGAAACGAAATTGAAGTGTTGAAGATGTATATTTCATTTTTTTATGTATTCCACCAATCTAGACAATATGACTAGAATATCTCGAAGGACATAAAATATGAAAAAAAAAGGTCCTATGAATATCTGTCTGAAACTGCTTTCTTCAAGAAATACAGGGTCATCGAATGAAAGTCGATCATTACAGTTTTCAGTACTACCATATGTTGGTGAGGTCTGGAAATATTTTAACAGCCTCAAAGTCCAATATGCACACACAACTACTGTCAAAATGGCCGAGCTTGTCCGCTAAGTATGGACATGAGTACCAACGTAACGTTACAAAAAATTGAAAACAAATAATGGATTTTCCAATAGGGACTTGACAACTTTGAATCTTGTCTTGAATTTGGTCTTGTACGGGTGTAAACCAAGAACCTTACGCAAAATTAGCAATAGAATTGACTTGGGTCGTCGGCTACAGAGGCCCGAACGGCAGCGATGTTTTCAATGCGACCGGTCCTTTGTCTGGCACGACAACATCCAACAGCAAATATGTAGACTCAAATTTTTGCACCAAACTTGAGATTGCCTGTCTACTAGGGCACGAATTACGACCGAAAATTGTAGTTCACAAATTAAATTCAATGTAAAGTCCCCATTATAACCTGATACGTGCCTTCGGAGATTCAAAATTCTCGAACAGACCTCGTATAGCAGTAATGGATAAAAGCGCTTTTAGAGTGAAACGTTTTGCCGATTAATGACATATTGATTATTGATATCAAGTGAAAACTGTCTATATTATGAGTTGCATTTGGTCTATTTCTTTCCTTCGATCGTTGAGTTCATGAGGAAATTATCGATTTGAGATAAGAAAATGCCATGTTGACATTCTGCTTTATTCTTCGGTTTATGTTAGATATCGCTGAAAATAGAAACGTACAGGATTGGCTGACTTTGGTTGTATTGAAAGTTTTTTGGGAACAAATGATCGCGAACCAAGCTAGGTTGACCGCCTTCGATCTTCAGAGGCGATTCAATGCGTCCCAGATGAGCTGAAATAAGTTTTTGCTTGGACTGCTGTTTTCTTTCGGGCTCATACGCGTCAATCCACGATTCATCGCCTGTCACGATGTCATAGACGTGCTTCGAAGCACCGCGATCGTATTTTTCGAGCATTTCTTTCGAGCGATTGACAAATAGTGAGATCCAACGCGAACAAATTTTTTTTTGACGGTCAAATGTTCATGCCAATATTGAGTGATGCCTAAGGTTGTTTCAATTTCACTATAGGTCACATGACGATCTTGCAATATCAGTTGGCGCACAACATCCATGGGTTTCGGAACAATAACTGATTTTTGACGAAAATTTTCACTATTTCCATACACTGATGTAAAGAAGTAAATGTAAAGAAGGTCCAGTGTGGTTCAGAAACTCCCGCTTTATTTCTGAAGCGCTCTATAGACATTGAAAGCCTCCTGCACATTTCTAAAATCAAAAAAAAATGATTCTAGATTGTAATTTTCGAAATTTGTTGTTATCCAAATCATAATGTGTAGGAAACACCTTCCAATATTGAAAATTGCAGAGAATTAGCGGGAGTAATCGATGGGAAGCTGGAAGCTTTTGGAAACACGTCTGGTTATTTATTAACCAGTCGGAAAAAAATTATGTAAAGTAGATTTTTGTCACAGGTCTTCTGACACATGTACCGAATTACATGCTCATTGTTATCGTTGTGCTGAGAATTACATGTGTAATTGACTTAACTGGTATTAATTTCCTTTAAATTGAACGACAATACGCCATACGACATTTACAGGGTGGCTACGAAATCAGTGGTTACTATAGATTCCTAAAGTCGAAAGAGAATTTTTTTTTCGCCACTTTTTTCCAAGTTATAATCATTTGAAACTCCCAAATGGCGCTTCTCTATTTTTTGTTTAGTTTCAGAAATATTCGCATTGAATGTTTTCAATTTTGTTTCACTTTTACCAAATTTTCATGCGTTTTTGAAGGATTTTTGTGACTCTCTGTGTTATCCCCATCAAATTTTTTTACAGGAAAAGCGGGTCTTGTGGTTTTATATATGGGCTTTCAAATATGTATTCAGTATGTGCACTTTGTCATGGCTCAATTACGTTGAGACGATGGTACCTGATGGATTTTGTCATCGAATTAAATTCGATTATACCAGTTTGGTTCATGTACAACTTGCAACCCTCCACGTGAAAAAACACTGCGCTTTAGTTATAATGCAGGGCATACATGCTACGGTCGACCGGAGAGGAAAACTGTACAGGTATACCTGCGCAGGTCTGCCTCGTGTGTGGGGACGTTCCGGTAAACAGGACGGGTCGTGTGTTCACTAGCAGCGACTGTATGGACCTTAGACTATAGGGTATTTCAAGCAAATAACCCAGAGTAACCAGGTTATTATTTTGGTCCATCTAGCGGTTATTGCTGGTTCTTCTTGGTTATTCCTTCGAAATCCAGAAAGAATAACCAGAAATTATCGCTTGAATGCTCGGGTTTGGTTATCCGTGCTGTCATTCTTTTGATTCGCGTTTATTTATGCTCATAGGTTATCTGGGCATTTATCTGATTCAGATAAAAAGGGCCCGTTCCCGAAGCTTATATAAACAAAAAGACATTTTTGTAAGCAATTTTTTATTAGCCAATATATCCTTATAATGGAATTACTGGAACTACAATAAATTTAACAAGGAAAAAATACCAAATTAGACTCATATAATATCTATACATGTAAAAAAAGGATCATAAAAAAAATTATTTTGTGAGTAACTAGGAATGAAGCAAATGACAAGAAATGATTAAAATGAAAAATATCAATATTAACAGCTAGTAAAAGGAAGAAAATTAAGTCATAGAGACAGAATGGGCATGTTTTAATTTTAAAGTCAATGACGAATTTTTTTCCAGAGTTAGAAATTAAATCTATTTTTCCATTGTTTTAAGATTATGCTTGATGAAAATTTGAAACAAACACAAAAAGGCAATGAAAGAACTTCTTAATCTCTTAACCTTAGGAACGGCAATGACAAATCTCATGATGGTTTTAACAAACAATATTTTGAATTTGTATATTTCAGTTTATTCCAATTTAAAAAAAAAAAGAGTTATTTGGTCACTTCTACTGGTTCTTTCTTCAATTTTATGATCTACCTTAAAATTTCTCCTCATTGCTACCATATTGTGCATTCTCAGAACACCCAAACTATTGATACGATGTTTTGCACACATAACATAAATTTGAAGCAACCTGAAAATTTATCTTTTCATAGTTTCATTAACAGAATTCTCAATGGATTTTTATTGATTTCTTGTGGCTATAATTTTCAGGTTCTTCTTGTAATTTTCAAATCATTATCAATCTAGATTGCTTCACACAAATGACATTTGCTCTTTGAACCTTTTATTTCTTCTCTTATAGAGTTATCCTGAAATTTGAAATAGAATTTAATATTATCTTTATAACAAATTCAATAAGAATAGATGGTTTTTCTGTGTAACTTCAACGTACTTTCAGTTGATGACTGGTTAAGTTTCTCACTGCATTCAATGTTTGCAGCTGCTGATTAAATTTTTGATTACTGCAGCTGACAACATACACAAGGAATTCTGTTTTTCTCTAATGAAAAGCAAACCTAATCTGTACATTCTACAATGCTTCTAATGGTTTCCAAATAATTTTTTTTTACCTAGGTGATTTATAGAAATGAAATTTTTCTCCATTGAATGTACAGTTTCTGCTTCCAATTTTATTTTTGAGTTTTCCTAAAATTTAAATTGTGATCAAATACCTACAGCTCTCAAAGTTAAAATTCAAGGAAATCATTGGATTTCTAAGTTTCATTTCAACGCACCTTCAGTTGACAGACCAGTTGTATTACTGATCTGTAATTTACAATTTTCACATGATTTTCAGCAACATTATTCAGAAGACATGATTATATTAGATCCTGAGTATTTCCTTCTTTCAAGAACTGTATTTCATAATTGCTCTGTTTTTTATTATGTTGAAAAACTCTACATTCTTCTTATTTGATATCAGGGGTATTGTGGTCCTATTTTTCATGAGTTCTTTCAATCTAAACGACACAACTTTTCACCCACGTTCTTTAAGTTTTCTTTTGAACCTGTGAATTTAGGAAGAGCGTATTATTTTTAATTTGATCTTAAATTGCCTTAGTTCCTACCTGGAGTTGAACTTCCATTTCAATAAATAGAATTCGTGTTGCTACTTATAAAGTTTGGATTATTAATTATCTCTGTGAAATATTCAATAGTCTTTCGGTTCCACCAAGATCAGTTTTTCAACTTCAAAATAATTCAAGTCCTTGCTATTGTTTACTATTTTCATGTTTATACACATCTACCCCTACTTGCTCTAATAACCAGAATCGTAACCCTGCTCTCGAGCAGGGTGACGATTTTTTCTTCGATTTGTGTATTTATTTTCGATACAGAGGTGGCGACGTGTGTCTTCTAGAGCATGTGACCTTCAAATTGTCAAGCAGAGAATGGAGAGGCGTTGTCTTGACTTTCACCTGCATTTCTTTCCATCTGCGGTGCAGAATCAACTAGTTTTTCTTTTACGTCTTGCTAATATATCCGATATGACAGTTTCAATTCAAAATATAAAATTTTACACAATGTTTTGAATGCAAATGGGAGAAAAAGTTTTTATTCACAATTATAGGGGAATAGAGAAACCTACTATTTACTCAGTTTGGCAACATGAAAATTTTTCTATGACCTGAGTGGACCAGCTCAATACGTTACAATCGGCCAGCTCTAAGTTTCAGATGCGACACTTTTCAATATGAATAAAGGGATGAGCGTGAATCCAGCAACGATTTCCAGCATCACTTTTATCGCTTAGCGGACGGTGCCTTGCACATGCTGTAACTATTGATCCCGGCTGAAAATTTGCTCTAAGGAATTATTCGCTTCTGAATTTCAACAGTAGACTCTTTGAGTTGTTATTATAAGATAATAAAGGAAATATATGATTTAAAATGTTCGGCGTGATCCATTGCCATTCGCTTGAGGTGCTACAAATAGAATTTGAATCTTTGGAATGGGCTATTCGATAGAGTAAGACGAATTCCTGAAAAGACGTTGTCGCATGTGTTTAATGAATTTAAAGTGATATTTATGACTTGAATAATCATTAGAATCGATGAAATCCAGTGTCGCGCTTCAGGGAGGGTACAGAGGGATTGGAAAAAATGCAAAGTCCATCAAAAATCAAAAAATGCGTTGTCGCACCATCTGACGCCATTGAGGTTGTTAATTTTGATATTTAGAATACTCTGTTACCAATGGAATTGATTGTCGGGCTTCAGGAAAAGCAGAACCGGACTTTGAAAATTTCTACCACAAAAATTTTAGAGTTCAACAAAAATTGAATAAGGCGTTGTCGCACCATTTGACGATATTGAGGTTGTCAATTTTGATATTAAGGATACTCTGTTATCAATGGAATCTATTGCCGGGCTTCAGGAAAAGCAGAACCGGACTTGGAAGACTTCTACCAAAAAAATTTAAAGTTCAACAGAAATTGAAAAGAGCGTTGTCGCACCATCTGACGATATTGAGGTTGTTAATTTTGATATTGAGAATACTTTGTTATCAATGGAATTGATTGTCGGGCTTCAGGAAGGGCAGAACCGGACTTTGAAAATTTCTACCAAAAAAAATTCAAAGTTCAATAAAAATCAAGAAAAGCTTTGTCGCACCATCTCACGATATTGGGGTTGTTAATTTTGATATTCAGAATACTCTGTTACCAATGGAATTGATTGTCGGGCGTCAGGAAAAGCCTTATTTTGATTTTTGTTGGACTTTTTTTGGTAGAAGTCTTCCAAGTCCGGTTCTGCTTTTCTTTTCCAAGCCCGACAATCAATTCAATTCCATTGGTAACAGAGTATTCTAAATATCAAAATTGACAACCTCAATATCGTCAAATGGTGCGACAACGCCTTATTCAATTTTTGTTGAACTCTAAAATTTTTGTGGTAGAAATTTTCAAAGTCCGGTTCTGCTTTTCCTGAAGCCCGGCAATAGATTCCATTGATAACAGAGTATCCTTAATATCAAAATTGACAACCTCAATATCGTCAAATGGTGCGACAACGCCTTATTCAATTTTTGTTGAACTCTAAAATTTTTGTGGTAGAAATTTTCAATGTCCGGTTCTGCCCTTCCTGAAGCCCGACAATCAATTCCATTGATAACAGAGTATTCTTAATATCAAAATTAACAACCTCGATATCGTCAGATGGTGTGACAACGCTTTTCTTGATTTCTATAGAACTTTGAATTTTTTTTGGTAGAAATTTTCAAAGTCCGGTTCTGCCCTTCCTGAAGCCCGACAATCAATTCCATTGATATTAGAGTATTCAAAATATCAAAATTAACAACCTCAATATCGTCAGATGGTGCGACAACGCTTTTTTCAATTTTTGTAGAACTTTAAATTTTTTTTGGTAGAAATTTTCAAAGTCCGGTTCTGCCCTTCCTGAAGCCCGACAATCAATTCCATTGATAACAGAGTATTCTAAATATCAAAATTAACAACCTTAATGGCGTCAGATGGTGCGACAACGCTTTTCTTGATTTTTATTGAACTTTGAATTTTTTTGGTAGAAATTTCCAAAGTCCGGTTCTGCTTTTCCTGAATCCCCACAATCAATTCCATTGGTAACAGAGTATTCAAAATATCAAAATTAACAACTTCAATAGCTTCAGATGGTGCGACAACGCTTTTCTTGATTTTTATTGAACTTTGAATTTTTTTGGTAGAAATTTCCAAAGTCCGGTTCTGCTTTTCCTGAAGCCCGACAATCAATTCCATTGGTAACAGAGTATTCTAAATATCAAAATTAACAACCTCAATAGCTTCAGATGGTGCGACAACGCTTTTCTTGATTTTTATTGAACTTTGAATTTTTTTTGGTAGAAATTTCCAAAGTCCGGTTCTGCTTTTCCTGAAGCCCGACAATCAATTCCATTGGTAAAAGAGTATTCTAAATATCAAAATTAACAACCTCAATAGCTTCAGATGGTGCGACAACGCTTTTCTTGATTTTTATTGAACTTTGAATTTTTTTGGTAGAAATTTTCAAAGTCCGGTTCTGCCCTTCCTGAAGCCCGACAATCAATTCCATTGGTAACAGAGTATTCTAAATATCAAAATTAACAACCTTAATGGCGTCAGATGGTGCGACAACGCTTTTTCAATTTTTATTGAACTTTGAATTTTTTGGTAGAAATTTTCAAAGTCCGGTTCTGCCCTTCCTGAAGCCCGACAATCAATTCCATTGATAACAGAGTATTCTAAATATCGAAATTAACAACCTTAATGGCGTCAGATGGTGCGACAACGCTTTTTTCAATTTTTATTGAATTTTGAATTTTTTTTGGTAGAAATTTTCAAAGTCCGGTTCTGCTTTTCCTGAAGCCCGACAATCAATTCCATTGGTAACAGAGTATTCAAAATATCAAAATTAACAACCTCAATAGCTTCAGATGGTGCGACAACGCTTTTCTTGATTTTTATTGTACTTTGAATTTTTTTTGGTAGAAATTTCCAAAGTCCGGTTCTGCTTTTCCTGAAGCCCGACAATCAATTCCATTGGTAACAGAGTATTCTAAATATCAAAATTAACAACCTCAATAGCTTCAGATGGTGCGACAACGCTTTTCTTGATTTTTATTGAACTTTGAATTTTTTTGGTAGAAATTTCCAAAGTCCGGTTCTGCTTTTCCTGAAGCCCGACAATCAATTCCATTGGTAACAGAGTATTCTAAATATCAAAATTAACAACCTCAATAGCTTCAGATGGTGCGACAACGCTTTTCTTGATTTTTATTGAACTTTGAATTTTTTTGGTAGAAATTTCCAAAGTCCGGTTCTGCTTTTCCTGAAGCCCGACAATCAATTCCATTGGTAAAAGAGTATTCTAAATATCAAAATTAACAACCTCAATAGCTTTCAGATGGTGCGACAACGCTTTTCTTGATTTTTATTGAACTTTGAATTTTTTTGGTAGAAATTTCCAAAGTCCGGTTCTGCTTTTCCTGAAGCCCGACAATCAATTCCATTGGTAAAAGAGTATTCTAAATATCAAAATTAACAACCTCAATAGCTTCAGATGGTGCGACAACGCTTTTCTTGATTTTTATTGAACTTTGAATTTTTTGGTAGAAATTTTCAAAGTCCGGTTCTGCCCTTCCTGAAGCCCGACAATCAATTCCATTGGTAACAGAGTATTCTAAATATCAAAATTAACAACCTTAATGGCGTCAGATGGTGCGACAACGCTTTTTCAATTTTTATTGAACTTTGAATTTTTTGGTAGAAATTTCCAATGTCCGGTTCTGCTTTTCCTGAAGCCCGACAATCAATTCCATTGGTAACAGAGTATTCAAAATATCAAAATTAACAACCTCAATAGCAACAGATGGTGCGACAACGCTTTTCTTGATTTTTATTGAACTTTGAATTTTTTTGGTAGAAATTTCCAAAGTCCGGTTCTGCTTTTCCTGAAGCCCGACAATCAATTCCATTGGTAACAGAGTATTCTAAATATCAAAATTAACAACCTCAATAGCTTCAGATGGTGCGACAACGCTTTTCTTGATTTTTATTGAACTTTGAATTTTTTTGGTAGAAATTTCCAAAGTCCGGTTCTGCTTTTCCTGAAGCCCGACAATCAATTCCATTGGTAACAGAGTATTCTAAATATCAAAATTAACAACCTCAATAGCTTCAGATGGTGCGACAACGCTTTTCTTGATTTTTATTGAACTTTGAATTTTTTTGGTAGAAATTTTCAAAGTCCGGTTCTGCCCTTCCTGAAGCCCGACAATCAATTCCATTGATATTAGAGTATTCAAAATATCAAAATCAACAACCTCAATATCGTCAGATGGTGCGACAACGCTTTTTCAATTTTGTAGAACTTTAAATTTTTTTTTGGTAGAAATTTCCAATGTCCGGTTCTGCTTTTCCTGAAGCCCGACAATCAATTCCATTGGTAACAGAGTATTCAAAATATCAAAATTAACAACCTCAATAGCGTCAGATGGCGCGACAACGCTTTTCTTGATTTTTATTGAACTTTGAATTTTTTTTTGGTAGAAATTTTCAAAGTCCGGTTCTGCTTTTCCTGAAGCCCGACAATCAATTCCATTGGTAACAGAGTATTCTAAATATCAAAATTAACAACCTCAATATCGTCAGATGGTGCGACAACGCTTTTCTTGATTTTTATTGAACTTTGAATTTTTTGGTAGAAATTTCCAATGTCCGGTTCTGCTTTTCCTGAAGCCCGACAATCAATTCCATTGGTAACAGAGTATTCAAAATATCAAAATTAACAACCTCAATAGCGTCAGATGGTGCGACAACGCTTTTCTTGATTTTTATTGAACTTTGAATTTTTTGGTAGAAATTTTCAAAGTCCGGTTCTGCTTTTCCTGAAGCCCGACAATCAATTCCATTGGTAACAGAGTATTCTAAATATCAAAATTAACAACCTCAATATCGTCAGATGGTGCGACAACGCTTTTTTTGATTTTTATTGAACTTTGAATTTTTTTGGTAGAAATTTTCAAGTCCGGTCCTGCTTTTCCTGAAGCCCGACAATCAATTCCATTGGTAAAAGAGTATTCTAAATATCAAAATTAACAACCTCAATAGCTTCAGATGGTGCGACAACGCTTTTCTTGATTTTTATTGAACTTTGAATTTTTTTGGTAGAAATTTTCAAAGTCCGGTTCTGCCCTTCCTGAAGCCCGACAATCAATTCCATTGATAACAGAGTATTCTAAATATCGAAATTAACAACCTTAATGGCGTCAGATGGTGCGACAACGCTTTTTTCAATTTTTATTGAACTTTGAATTTTTTTGGTAGAAATTTTCAAAGTCCGGTTCTGCCCTTCCTGAAGCCCGACAATCAATTCCATTGGTAACAGAGTATTCTAAATATCAAAATTAACAACCTTAATGGCGTCAGATGGTGCGACAACGCTTTTTCAATTTTTATTGAACTTTGAATTTTTTGGTAGAAATTTCCAATGTCCGGTTCTGCTTTTCCTGAAGCCCGACAATCAATTCCATTGGTAACAGAGTATTCAAAATATCAAAATTAACAACTTCAATAGCTTCAGATGGTGCGACAACGCTTTTCTTGATTTTTATTGAACTTTGAATTTTTTTGGTAGAAATTTCCAAAGTCCGGTTCTGCTTTTCCTGAAGCCCGACAATCAATTCCATTGGTAACAGAGTATTCTAAATATCAAAATTAACAACCTCAATAGCTTCAGATGGTGCGACAACGCTTTTCTTGATTTTTATTGAACTTTGAATTTTTTTGGTAGAAATTTCCAAAGTCCGGTTCTGCTTTTCCTGAAGCCCGACAATCAATTCCATTGGTAAAAGAGTATTCTAAATATCAAAATTAACAACCTCAATAGCTTCAGATGGTGCGACAACGCTTTTCTTGATTTTTATTGAACTTTGAATTTTTTTTGGTAGAAATTTCCAAAGTCCGGTTCTGCTTTTCCTGAAGCCCGACAATCAATTCCATTGATAACAGAGTATTCTAAATATCAAAATTAACAACCTCAATATCGTCAGATGGTGCGACAACGCTTTTCTTGATTTTTGTTGAACTTTGAATTTTTTTGGTAGAAATCTTCAAAGTCCGGTCCTGCTCTTCCTGAAGCCCGACAATCAATTCCATTGGTAAAAGAGTATTCTAAATATCAAAATTAACAACCTCAATAGCTTCAGATGGTGCGACAACGCTTTTCTTGATTTTTATTGAACTTTGAATTTTTTTGGTAGAAATTTTCAAAGTCCGGTTCTGCCCTTCCTGAAGCCCGACAATCAATTCCATTGATAACAGAGTATTCTAAATATCAAAATTAACAACCTTAATGGCGTCAGATGGTGCGACAACGCTTTTTTCAATTTTTATTGAACTTTGAATTTTTTTTGGTAGAAATTTCCAATGTCCGGTTCTGCTTTTCCTGAAGCCCGACAATCAATTCCATTGGTAACAGAGTATTCAAAATATCAAAATTAACAACCTCAATAGCGTCAGATGGTGCGACAACGCTTTTTTCAATTTTTATTGAACTTTGAATTTTTTTTGGTAGAAATTTCCAAAGTCCGGTTCTGCTTTTCCTGAATCCCCACAATCAATTCCATTGGTAACAGAGTATTCTAAATATCAAAATTAACAACCTCAATAGCTTCAGATGGTGCGACAACGCTTTTCTTGATTTTTATTGAACTTTGAATTTTTTTTGGTAGAAATTTTCAAAGTCCGGTTCTGCTTTTCCTGAAGCCCGACAATCAATTCCATTGGTAATAGAGTATTCTAAATATCAAAATTAACAACCTCAATAGCGTCAGATGGTGCGATAACGCTTTTCTTGATTTTTATTGAACTTTGAATTTTTTGGTAGAAATTTTCAAAGTCCGGTTCTGCCCTTCCTGAAGCCCGACAATCAATTCCATTGATATTAGAGTATTCAAAATATCAAAATTAACAACCTCAATATCGTCAGATGGTGCGACAACGCTTTTTTCAATTTTTGTGGAACTTTAAATTTTTTTTGGTAGAAATTTTCAAAGTCCGGTTCTGCTCTTCCTGAAGCCCGACAATCAATTCCATTGATAACAGAGTATTCCAAATATCAAAATTAACAACCTCAATAGCGTCAGATGGTGCGACAACGCTTTTCTTGATTTTTATTGAACTTTGAATTTTTTTTGGTAGAAATTTTCAAAGTCCGGTTCTGCTTTTCCTGAAGCCCGACAATCAATTCCATTGGTAACAGAGTATTCTAAATATCAAAATTAACAACCTCAATAGCGTCAGATGGTGCGACAACGCTTTTTTCAATTTTTATTGAATTTTGAATTTTTTTTGGTAGAAATTTTCAAAGTCCGGTTCTGCTTTTCCTGAAGCCCGACAATCAATTCCATTGGTAACAGAGTATTCAAAATATCAAAATTAACAACCTCAATAGCGTCAGATGGTGCGACAACGCTTTTCTTGATTTCTATAGAACTTTGAATTTTTTTTGGTAGAAATTTTCAAAGTCCGGTTCTGCTTTTCCTGAAGCCCGACAATCAATTGCATTGGTAATAGAGTATTCTAAATATTAAAATTAACAACCTCAATAGCGTCAGATGGTGCGACAACGCTTTTCTTGATTTTTATTGTACTTTGAATTTTTTTTGGTAGAAATTTCCAAAGTCCGGTTCTGCTTTTCCTGAAGCCCGACAATCAATTCCATTGGTAACAGAGTATTCTAAATATCAAAATTAACAACCTCAATAGCGTCAGATGGTGCGACAACGCTTTTTCAATTTTTATTGAACTTTGAATTTTTTTGGTAGAAATTTTCAAAGTCCGGTCGTGCTTTTCCTGAAGCCCGACAATCAATTCCATTGGTAACAGAGTATTCTAAATATCAAAATTAACAACCTCAATAGCTTCAGATGGTGCGACAACGCTTTTCTTGATTTTTATTGAACTTTGAATTTTTTTTGGTAGAAATTTCCAAAGTCCGGTTCTGCTTTTCCTGAAGCCCGACAATCAATTCCATTGGTAACAGAGTATGTCTGTCAACAGTCTACTGTTGAAATTCAGAAGCGAATAATTCCTTAGAGCAAATTTTCAGCCGGGATCAATAGTTACAGCATGCGCAAGGCACCGTCCGCTAAGCGATAAAAGTGATGCTGGAAATCGTTGCTGGATTCACAGCCGTAATAAAGGGGTCTATTCTTGTATAGTCTAAGGTTTCTACTAAAGAAGTTATCTCCAATGTAACTCTATTTTTTTTCTACATTAAAGTTATCGTAGGGATTGAAAATGTTCTCACGATTTAATTCCAATTTTCGGTTTGTATTGTTACACTAGGGTTGTCCAATCCCGAAATATAATAGGCAACCCTCCTATTTTGAGGAATGCGATTGGAATTTTATTCATTGGCGGCTTTGTTTGATCGTTTGAAGGCCGGAATTGCCCAGTAAAGGGAATAACAATTATAAGAGGTCACTTGGATCAAGATTTAACAACCTGTATATGGCAATCTCCGTTCGATCTCTTCTATTTGTACTTCAAAGTCCGTTATATCGAAATTTTCGAACCTTCAATCCTCAACATTTGGAAAATGGTCGCGTATAATTCATTTTTGATCGCCTGCATTTCCCACGATGGTAAATGTTACAGGGGACCACGCTTTGTTACGTGTTCTGTGAGTCATCGCCACTAGGAATAGACCTGCATGCGAGTACGTTACTCATACCGCTTGAAAGGGGAGAATGAATAAATAAACAATAATTCAAAACATAATTTTCACCTCCCATTCACCGGATAATCATATCGCTTTCGGCGAAAAGCCAGAATATACAGGGTGTCAAGGAAAAAAAGCAACATGCATAGTGCCACGTGATTGAGGGCCATGAAATATGAAAAAAATTTACTATTAGGTGTACAAATAAGTTTCCGCGGTTTGTCAAAAGATGGCCCCACCAGAAGGTTATGGAGAAATTGTCAGATGTAAAACGTAATATCCCAAGTTTAGTCATCTGGCAACACCATAACCTTAAAGTACTAGTGATTCCGTATCAGCATCACGTAATTTTGTTCGTGCAAAAATGTCAAGTTTTATTCCGAATAAGCATCATTTGCGGGAACTTTTGATTTACTTCTTTAATGTGAAAAAATCTGCAGCTGAGGGGCATCGATTGCTTCTAGAAGCATATGGTGAAGCTGCTTTAAGTGAGAGAAGTTGTCAGGAATGGTTTCAAAAGTTTAAGAACGGTGAGTTTGACGTTAAAGACAAAGAACGCAGTGGAAGGCCGAAAGTGTACGAAGACATGGAATTAAAAGCACTATTGGAGGAAGATTCGTCCCAAACGCAAAAAGAACTTGCACTTACTCTACAAGTGACTCAACAAGCAAGTTCACATCGTTTAAAATCGTTAGGAGTGATTCGAAAACAAGGAAATTGGGTTCCATATGAACTAAAGCCGAGAGACGTTGAACGCCGATTATGCATGAGTGAAATGCTGCTTGCCAGGAATAAAAAAAGAGTTTTTGCATCGTGTAGTCACTGGTGACGAAAAATGGATTCACTACGATAATCCAAAGAAGAGAAAGTCATGGGTTAAGCCCGGCGAACCATCAAGCTAAGCCGAATATTCATGGAAAAAACTCATGCTGTGTATTTGGTAGGATCAGCTTGGTGTCGTGTATTATGAATTGCTGAAACCAAGCGAAACCATTACTGGAGCTCTCTACCGAACACAATTGATGAGATTGAGTCGGGCACTTGGGGAAAACGCGCCCATTACTACTCCAGACACGACAAAATTATTCTTTTACACGACCGGCGCCGTTGCGGCATGTTGCGGCGCCGGTAAAAACATACTTGGAAACACTCAACTGGGAAGTTTTACCCCACCCGCCGTATTGACCAGACTTAGCCCCTTCTGATTATCATCTGTTCCGGTCGATGGCACATGGTCTGTCTGAGCAGCGCTTCACATCATATGAAGACACCAAAAATTGGGTAGATTTGTGGATAGCGTCAAAAGATGAAGAGTTTTTTCGACGGGGTATCCGAATGTTGCCAGAAAGATGGGGAAAAGTAGTGGCAAATGATGGAAAATACTTTGAATAAATGTAATGTACTTTTCCTTTACAATAAATTCCTAATTTTTTATAAAAAACCGCGGAAACTTATTTGTACACCTAATATGAATATACCAGGTACACCGGTATGAAGTGAGCGTCAAGATACAAATGATTCGATAGGGATCATTTGTTGTGAATGAGACTTTAGTTTGCTATGACTTCTGTGAAATATATTTAGTATAATGTTGTACAACAAACTATGGGAAAGATCCAAAAGTTTGGTTAATGGGTGCCATATGAATGTAATGAAAGAGAGAACTGAAGAAACCATGGGTTACGTAAGAACGAAGAATTGTGAAGCAGTAGTCGACCTTGTGTATCTTCCAAAATGAACAAAATCCAACGTAAGTTGTACCACTCTCATAACCGAACCAATTGGAGAGATTTCAGTGAAATCGTTTTGAATATTCCACTTTCGAAATGTCCCTAGGGCATTTTCCCCTTTCTAGAATCCCACTTCTGATGTGAAAATAAATAGGCGGGAAGAGTTATTTTTGATAACGCAGCTCCAACCATAATATTACGAGTATTAGGGGAACCACCCAATTTAATTAACGGAAAGAAAGCATGTTAGATAAAAAGTTCTGCACGCAAAGCTTTTATGAATCGATATGCGATCAGAAAAGCGAGAAATTTATACTTCAGATTCAGAGCTGCCTACAGCGAAAGTGGGAAAAAAATCAGGAAAGCTCTGACGTGGGGTCGATAGTATTTGCGCGCTTATACAGGGTGTTCGGCACATGGACCGTCAAATTTTTTTTGGGGCGTTGGTAGGGTCATTTGCTACCTTTCCAGTCTTGGAACCTTGGTCCTTAGTATTACGGTTACGGAGGTATGATTTTTTTATTAGGTTTTTCTAAATTACCCAAAATGTACCCTTCGAATTTCATAACTTTTTTTGCGTGTGCTTTCACATGCATTTTTATTGTATTAAGTCTACATGAGTGTGTGTTTGAAAAAACGTATTTATTGTTACAGATAACACCACAAAATTAACACGAGGGCCTTTTATTAAAAAAAAATATGAAAGTATGAAAATATCTCCACTCCTATTGAAATTTAAAAAAGTTACAGCTATTAGGTACAAACCTCGGGTCAATGTGAGGCAACACCATGTAGCAGTTGACGATCATCAAACACTTCAAGTCTCTGAAGACCCGAGGCTCTTGAAAATTTAAGTTTCAGTCTCTCTTAATCGTCGATAAGTCGTCGAGAATGTTTCGTGGTGGGGTAATCTTCGATCAGGAAATTTGGCTTGATAAATCCTTTGAGCTGCACGAGCAACACCATCGGCCTTGCCATATGCCATCACCATGTCAGCATACTCGGCGTTGGTGAAATTAGGCATATCAACAATCAAAATTAAAACAACAGTAGCGAAAAGTCGATAAAAGTAACAAAAACAAATAAATACCAATTTAAAAACTGAACAACGCTGCACAGACACTTCCAACAGCAAAGACAGTTAAATCTCGAATGACGGTAGGGTCAAGTCAGCGGCGACTAACCCAATCCAACCTAAAGACAGAAATAGTAATAATAATTCACACGCGTCTAAAACGGGCAGGTAAAATTTCCTTGCTCGCTGTGTTGTGTCGGAATCCGTACTTTTATTTAGGTGCGACTTTCTTCACTCTTCTGACTAAAATCTTATTTGCAGTATTATTTTTTTATTAACTTACGTAAATAGCATATGGTTAGCAACGTTATAAACCAAAGAACATTTTAAAATAAAACTAAGTTTGTAATAGCTGTAAATTTTTTGAATTTCAATAAGAGTGTAGATGTTTTCATACTTCCATAATTCTTTTTTAATAAAAGGCCCACGTGTTAATTTTGTGGTGTTATCTGTAACAATTAATACGTTTTATCTTAAACACACACTCAAGTAGACTTACTACAATAAAAAAAATGCATGTAAAAGCACACGCAAAAAAGTTATGGGGCTTCGAAGGGTAGCAAATGACCCTACCAACGCCCCAAAAAAATTTGACGGTCCATGTGCCGCACACCCTGTATACCTATATCTCAAATTGAAAATAACTACTCGTAGTTTTACTTAAATTCTGTTCCAAGCTCGAATTATTTCACTGTAAATGAGCCATTTCGATTAATTTTCCCCCAACTGACACTGAGTAATAAGTCAGAACGATGTCAATCGAAAACGTATCTGCGAAAGCATAGAGCATTGAATTTTCCATATCTTATGGGGTATAAAGTACTGAAAAATGTTTTTTTAATTAGTAGTAGTATATAAATAAATTTCTGTTTGTTTCAAACTAATCCAAATATCTTCCAAGACGACTTTCGGCTTGATATTCGAAAATTGCTGACATTTGGGTACTAGGGCGCAAAAACGTGGAATTTGGGAAGTTGCAAGTATGCCCGGTGTCCCAATTTCGTGATCCAAGGATCACAGAAACCCCGTAATCTTGCATCAGGCATTGGAACCCAATCGTTTCCGATTTTTTTTTTAAATAAAATTTCAGGCTACCGGGCAAAGAAGCGCACAATTAAAGCGTTTTTTTGTTCAGATGCGGAAATGTCGAGTACGCCCTGCAAAAATACCTGACGACAATCGCTTTTAACTTCATTATTTTCTCGCTGAGAATGCTCGAAATTTAGACGAACAACTCAGATGATGCTCATTAAACTACGTACAATCTGTAATGAATGCAAAAAATTAACCTTGGGGGCCGCTTGCTTTGTTATCGATTTGTAGTTTGACACACTTACAAAAGTTGGTTGTTTACGCCCCTCGTACAGGTGCTTGAAAACGTATAGGGTGGAAACTACAAGGATAGGTTGATAAGTACACGTGTTTGAAAGGAAGAGTCGATTTTTTGGAATTTTCCATATAATATGGTCTGATTTTGATTGAATCATTTGGCCCAGCGATGTCCCAACTTTTTCATGGCTTCCATATGAGCCAATTCCAAGCGACACTTGGGATTGGGACAGACAAACTATGAATGTGTTTTTCACAAAGTGACACAGTTTAATCCTGTTTTTTTTTCTATTAATCACGAACATATTTGATTGAAAATCAAAAGAAACCAAAGTTGCAATGAAACAACTAAATGAAAATAGAAATAAGCGAATAAAACATGGCCATTGGCCAACCAGATACCCAATTTTCGATCTCCTCGTAGGAATCAAAGTGCTGCTCAGCCAATGCGCGTCCCATCAATGAAAACAAATAGTAGTCGGAAGGAGGTGAGTCTGGTGAATACGGCGGGTGGGGTAGCAGCTCCCAGCAAAGTGTTTTGATTGTGTCCTGAACCGGTTCTGCTTTTTGTGCAGGCATGGAGCACGATTACCTTGCCGTGTCTTCTGACTTATTCTGGTCGTTTCTCAATCAATGAATGGTTCAAATTGATCATTTGTTATCGGTATCGATCAGTATTTACGGTTTCACCAGGTTTTAGGAGCTCGTGGTATACGTTGTGCAACATTTAACATTTCTGCCATTTGCTTCTGGTTCAAAGTGTCATCTCCATCCAATATCTTTAGGAATTCGGCGTCTTCAAACTTTTTTGGTGGCCTTCCACGTTCTTCATTTCTCATCAACATTATTTCTGAACTGTTGAAACCATCTTTTACATGTTGCTTCTGATAGAGCATGATCACCATATGCCTCGACAAGCATTCGATGAAAAAATATGAAGTATCTTCCCTATCGAGATCCTATTGTATCTTGACGCTCACTTCATACTGGTATCCCTGGTAAATCCCCTCCTTATTGCTTCCATATTTAGAATTCTCAAAACATCCAAACTAGTTATAAAATGCTTCACAGATCTTTGGTGTTTCCTGCATAACACAGATTTGAAATTGAAATTTTTTTTTTTAAGTTGTAGTATCCTGATTGAGTTCTGTTATTTCCTGTGGATCTCTCCCTGATGATTCTTACAGTTTGAAAATCATCATCATCTGACTGCTTCACATAAATGATAATTACTCTTTTGTCGACGACGATTATTTTTCAAAAAATATCAAACTGAATAAACCATATGGTTTTTCCAATTTATCAAAATTGGTTGTTATAGCGATATCTTTGTCATTTCAGGATCGGGAAAGTCCTATACGATGATGGGTTCTCAGGATAACAAAGGTATCATTCCTCGCTTGTGTGATTCGCTTTTTGCTAAAATCAACAATCAGCAAAGTTCGGAACTAACGTACAAAGTGGAAGTCAGCTACATGGAGATATACAACGAGAAAGTACACGATTTACTGGATCCAAAAACGAACAAGCAATCTCTTAAGGTGCGAGAACACAACGTAATGGGGCCTTATGTTGATGGTTTGTCTCAGCTGGCCGTAACATCATTTCAGGTACGTAGATTATAGTTTTCTTTTTTTCAACACGCTTATATTAGCTTCACTTGTTTGTATGTAACTCTCCTCATTACTGTGAATAGATTTATAAATGTTTAGTATACGTTTGTGTGTTTACTGGGTACCCTTTCGTGAGTTTATGTCACAAGGTGCAATTGTTTCAGGACATCGATAACTTAATGGCTGAAGGTAACAAATCAAGGACGGTTGCTGCTACCAACATGAACAGCGAATCTTCAAGGTCCCACGCTGTTTTCACAGTCATCCTGACTCAAACATTAATCGATGAAAAGACGGGAGTGTCTGGTGAAAAAGTGAGTAGGATGTCCTTGGTCGATTTGGCTGGTTCTGAGCGAGCTGTTAAAACTGGAGCTGTCGGAGAACGACTGAAAGAAGGCTCTAACATCAACAAGTGGGTATATCGAAATGGATATTTCAACCTGAGTACTAATTTTTTCTTTTAATCGCAGATCTTTAACAACGTTAGGCTTGGTGATATCTAAGTTGGCCGACCAATCGTCTGGCCACACAAAGAATAAAGACAAGTTTGTACCTTATCGGGATTCTGTATTGACATGGTTGCTAAAAGATAACCTGGGTGGTAACAGTAAAACCGTTATGGTAGCTACAGTTTCCCCGGCTGCTGATAATTTCGAAGAAACCTTGTCCACTTTACGGTACGCTGATAGGGCAAAGAGAATTGTTAACCACGCTGTTGTTAACGAAGATCCAAACGCTAGAATCATCAGAGAGTTGAGGCAAGAAGTCGAGGCCTTGAAGGAGATGTTGAAGCACGCTACGGTAAGCTCATTTCTTTTCTGGTTTGCTGCATCGCATGAAGCCGAAAGATATCTCTTGAACATAAGGCGAAAAAAAATAGTTTCTCTATTTCTGTGTCGTAATGAGTTCATTGACAACACTGACATAATATCCTTTAGAATGTCAACACGCCTCCATTGCATGTCAACTGTCAATATTAAACCTTTAGAGATTTGAACGCAAATTCTATAATCTGTCAATTTTCGTATCAGTCACACCAACTGCGAAAATAAAATACAAAAGGCACTAGGAGGTATAATCTGAATTTTTCATTGAATTCCAATAAATTTCTCACAATTCTTGACTGAAATAGAGAAAATATCATTGCAGAAGGCAATTCCAACATTCATGTCTCATTCGTGTTGGAATAGGTGCCCATTCTGCAACTTGTTTTAGAATATACTATTAATGAATTGTATTAAAGCTAGAAAACATGTGCCTTAAAATTACAATGCTATGCATAAATACTGTAGGAAAGAAAAAAGACGAAATAGATCAAACAAAAAGCAAGTCTTCGTGCCCAGTTTAATAATTCACAAAATAGTTGAAATTTAAGAAAAGAATAACAGATTATTCAGAAGAACAGCAAGTAAATTTAAAAATTGCAAACCTATAATAACATAATAAAAATGAATACATTTTATTTTACATTTTCTTTCAATTGGTGTATTCTAATTAATGAGTTTTCACTTCAAGGGTTCGCCTGTCGATGATCCACACAGTGTCATCCATCAGAAGCTTAGCGAAAGCGAGAAATTGTACAAGGAAGTGTCACAAACGTGGGAGGAAAAATTAATGAAAACTGAACGAATCCAGAACGAAAGACAGCAGGCATTGGAAAAAATGGGCATCAGCGTTCAAGCATCTGGTATTAAAGTTGAGAAAAATAAATATTATTTGGTTAATTTGAATGCAGATCCTTCGTTAAACGAGTTATTAGTGTATTATTTGAAGGTGAGGGTTTGGGATGTAGAATGAAAAGGTTGAATCTTGAAATTTTTTCTTTTATCGCAGGAAAAAACAGTTGTCGGTGCAAAAGTCGATGGAGTAGGTCCGGAACCAGATATACAATTGTCTGGATTAGGGATACAACCAGAACATTGCATAATAACTATAGAAGATGGTGAACTTTTCCTCGAGCCATTAAGTAACGCACGTTCTTTTATAAATGGATCTCAGGTAACGCAGAGAACACAATTGAGGCATGGCGATCGAATCGTATGGGGCAATCATCACTTTTTCAGAGTTAATTGTCCCAGATCAGTGTGTAAGTATTTCCTATTTTAACCCAAATCATATTTATTCATTATTAACAATCTAAAATATAAACTGTACTAAGCGGATGTTGAAAAAACATCTGTTTAAAAACGAGTCCTGTCGACTATTTTTGCAGTGTTAATTCCCTTTTTCTCTCAACAGCGTCTGCGTCTGAACCCCAAACTCCTGCACAAAATATTGATTACAATTTTGCCCGCGATGAACTGATGTTGAACGAGATGAGCAATGCCCCAATTCAAGCTGCAATCGCTAGGCTCGAGAAGCAACACGAGGAAGATAAACAAGGTATATCTTAACCTAAAAAAAAAAACGGTAAAGCATCCTTAATTCGATTTTTTCAGTCGCTCTCGAAAAGCAGCGATTGGAATTTGAGAGGCAGTTCCAGAAACTCCGAAGCACAATGTCGCCATCGACGCCCTATCCACCGTATTCTGATGATCCGTTGAGGTTCGGAAAGGCCACGCCTTGCACCCCAACCACGCAGATGCGTGTGGAGAAATGGGCTCAGGAGAGGGACGAAATGTTCAAACGGAGCATAGGTCAGCTGAAAACTGACATATTACGTGCTAACGCTTTGGTGCAAGAGGCCAACGTATTAGCTGAAGAGACTGGCAGGCAAACGAAATACAGTGTCACCCTCCAAATACCTCCAGCTAACCTAAGTCCCAATAGGAGGGTATGTATTTTTGTGAGATCTAGTAGGTTATACTGTAATTTTAACTGTTTGGGTGAAGAACAACCTATGTATGTCCGATGACGGCAAGTTTTCATTGCCAACTTGCGAAAACAAATTAAAAAGGACGACCAGACTAATACAATCGAGAGATTCCCCGTAAATCGTAAACGAAAATGGTTGCCAATTTGGAAGTTTTAATTCCCTAATTTTTTATTCAAAGGAAGAAACAATGTTACGTAATACTTGAACTCCCTTGACAGGGGAACTATTATTTCTCCCTGTAGTTATTGTTACTTGAACTGATTTAGCCTCATTGATGCTGAGTTGCCATTTTCAATGCCACTGCCCAGGGTTATCCAGGGATTCTTGTAGTTGTTCGAAAGCTGATTCGAGGTTTCCATCAGATTCTTCTTGTAGTGTTAATGTTACTTGAACTAATTAAGCCTCATTGATGCCGAGTCCGCATTTTCGGTCGCTCTCAAGGTCATGCAGATGTTCTTATAGTTATGTATTTCCTATCTCTCTGCCTTAATCCATTTCCAAGAATATAACATACGCAGCCAATATGCAACTCATCCGTCATTCGATAACATACGTCAATGTCATCCTGCTGTCATCTTTCATCTCGACATATAGCTTGCGTCCTGATCCCCAGTTTAATTTTTTTTTAGTTTTTAAACCAGCAGTTCCCGAAATTGAAGGGGTAGTTTTGTTTGAATATCTTCTATCGTTGAGTGTGTTGGTTACTTTCCCATGGTACTTTTTGCATCGTTTTTGGTATGTTGTTTGCAGCTGTGCCTATGCTCTAAGTTTATATCTATGACTGCTCGAATATTTGCTAAAATCCTAGCCCAATTGGTTTTCTCCGTCGTTAGTGAAAATTTAATTTCATACGATATGGATATTGTGCGAAGGGTGAATTGTCAGATGAAACGTCTGGAATAGTGCCTGTAAGGAACCTAAAATTGCCCAAAAATATGAAAACCATTATTATGCAGCTGTACAGCAAGAACCAACGTGGAGGTGTGGAGCATTCCTGCCACGTGTGGGATGGAAATGAAGGAAATCGGATCAGATCAAGTTGAAATTTCTGGAAATAAGAAATAAACTCTAAATAAATAAAATAAACTCTGAAAAAAATTAACACTGAATAAGAAAATTAACAAGGCAGTGTAAAATAGGATTTATTCTGAAAGTTATAAATGAAAATTATTCTAAATTGAGTTCTCAATATTGAAATTTTTTGTAAATCAATGGAATTCTACGATTTTTCTGATCAGCGAAATGATCTATAACCTTGTCAATAAAAATATTTTCATCCTGTGATTTTATGAATCCGTTTTTGATCAAAATTTTAGCTATATTACTCAGCCGCGCCTGTCCAGTTGTATTTCTTATATAATTTTTAATAATTTTCAACGCAGAGAAACTTCTTTCTGTGGAAGCAGTTGTCACTGGCAAAACAATTACAAGGCATAATAATTTAGAGAGTTCCGGCAAACAAAATTTCAAGCCCGTATCGTGAAAAAAACATTTCATAGGGATTTGTACAATTAACAGTTAATTCGCTCTTCAGTTGATTTTTATCAAAAATATTATATTGTATTGTCAAGTCTTTGAAAAGCTGATGAGGGAATTCTTTTTGGTATTTGGAGAAATTTGAGTTTTTTAAGAGATCGAAGAAATGTAGTTTTTCAATGTCGCAAAATCTAACTTCTATTTGAGTCATTATAATGTCCAGAAAAATTTGAAAAAAATATTGTCTAAACTGTTGTTCTTTATCTGCAAATTCAAATCCCTCACGACGTTTCGAATGTAAATCTGCGGTATGCAGTTTTCTATAAATTGTATCGAAATAAGTGCCGTTACTCCTGAATTCACGTATTCTATTCAATGTTGTTTGCAGTAAATTTCTCGTCTTTAAAATGTCCATAATTCTATTTTGTAAAACAGAAAAAACAGTATCGGTTTGATCAAAAATCTATAGAAACGTTTCTAAAAAGAATATGTTTCAAGCATCTTCTAAAAAAATTTTCAAACCTATTGCTTCCCTAACAGATTTTTGATCAAAATCGCGACTATTACTATTGATTATGAAATAAAATGTTTCAAGTAACTTATCTCAATTATTGAAAACTGTATGAATGGCTCGTGATGTGAAATTCCAACGAGTTGCCACATTCGAAAGAATACTTGTTCCTCCAATTTGTTCTAACACTTGGGTACGCTTTGTTGATTTGGAAAAATATGATGAAAATCCTGACAAGGTTGAGAATAAAACTTTAACCTGTTGAATTGAACTGCAAGCATTACTTAAAACCAAATTGAATGAATGTGCATAGCAATGAGTAAAGATTGCTTGTGGAGCTATAGATTTAATTTTTGCTTGTAACCCGTTCACTTCTCCGGACATAACACTCGCTCCGTCGTATGTTTGAGCCACTGATTTTGAACGCCAGTCAAATTTTCCGAATTTTGACAATAAATTGAAATAGATCATCAGCAGAACGCCCAGAACTAACATCATAAAATCCCATGAAGCGCTCAACAAGTTTGTCATCTATTATATAACGAAAAATGACTGATAACTGGGAATGACAACTTATGTCAGTTGTTTCATCAACTTGCCAAGAAAAAAACAATAATTGTGAAATTTCGTCCTCGATTTGTTTATTTACAACAAAAGCAACCGAATCAATTAATTCATTTTGAATGGTTTTAGATGTACCAGAAATTACCGATTTACTGTTGGTGTCATTGTCTAAAAAGGTTTTTGAATTCGTGTCAAATTTACTAACAAGAACTACCAATTCTTTGAAATTTCCGCTATTTAAAGACTCATTCGATTCATCGTGCCCCCTAAAAAGTAACTCTTGCATACAGTGTTGCATATTAATATCTATTAAACTTCTTAGAATTTGTCGATTTTCTTTAACTCTAGCATTGAAATTTTCAATTTCTATTTGACGCTCATTGTCTATTGCTGTGGCGATATTTTGTTTTTGCTTTCTCATAACGGTAAGCTTGCAATTAGATTAAATATGCTGAGCACTTTTATTGTGTAGCGATAGACCCCGAGATAAATTTTTCAAATCACTAAAACCACTTTTCGACCAAACTGTCGGAATTTCTATTAGTTGCTGAGAATAATAATAATAAATCTCTAGACACTAGAGATTTACTCAAATCTGGAACAGGTCCCTTAACTTCCTTAATGAAATATAATTTATCATCATACGAATGAGTCGAAAAATGTTGCTTATTTATTAAAAAATTGACAATATCACAAGTACACCGCATATGTTCCTTAGGAATTTCAAAAGATTTACTATTACTAGGTTCCGCTGAATCCATTTCGCGATCTGGTAGTCGCTTTCAATAACGAAGATTCATATTTCAGAAAAAATTCACCTGAAAAAGATTATAATCATACGCGATACACAGCAAACGCGATACCTCTAAATAACGACAAAGTGGACTAACCCTATTTCTCTATTTCCTGCTTCCCGATTAACTCGAATAAAAACCTGAGGCCAGCCTCTAATTCCTCGAGAAGCCGCCTTCAAAGCCGTAGATATGCCCTCACCGCTTCGACGCAGATAACCCGCTGGACATCGCAGAAACGAAACGATCTCAGATCGACTAAGATCGCGCAGAGGCCAGCCTCGGATTAATCCTAGAACGGCTTTCCATTACGTTCTCGTAGGTCATCGAAGTAGATAACACGCTAATTCAGTCAAAGAAGCCTGCGTTAGGCATACCTCCAACCGTTTATTCGAAGAGGATTTGATTTGTTATGAATATACAAGGAACGTGAGATTGGGAAAAATATTGATGATGAAAGAGAATGAAGAAATATACGGTTCAGAATTTTTTTGATGAGACACTGCCTCATAGGACAAGCCGCCACTGCTTCTATGTTATGCTTTTTTACAGAAAGGTGCATTTGTTAGCGAGCCTGCTATATTGGTGAAACGTGGAAATTCTAGTCAAGTATGGTCGATGGAAAAATTAGAAAATAAAATAATAGATATGAGGGAAATCTACGATGAACAAATGGAAAGCAATGGTGTAGCTATGGTAAGAAATGCGTTGTCCGTTTTCAACATCTTTCTGAACATCTCAAATTCCAGGATGAGCCTGTATCTCCGTCTTGCGATCCTTTCTTCGAGTCCCAAGAGAACCATAACCTGATAGGTGTAGCAAATATATTTTTAGAAGCTCTATTTCATGATGTCAAACTAGATTATCATACTCCTATAATAAGTCAGCAGGGAGAAGTCGCAGGACGACTTCAAGTAAGTACCTTCTGGTAAAAAAAATTTAGTAATACAATGAATATCGTTTCAAGGTTGAACTGAGTAGAGTGCAGGGAACTCTACCCCAAGACAGAATAAGCGAAGCTGCTTCAGACATATCTTCAGATAGTAGTAACGATGAAGACGATTCCTCCACTACCTCAACGGTTACTTGTCGAGTACACATCAAACAAGCCTCCGGTTTACCATTGTCTTTATCCCATTATGTGTTTTGTCAGTATACTTTTTGGAACCACCCTGAACCAATTGTCGTACCAACCAAAGTTCCAGAAAATGCACAAGGCGCAAACGGGCTCGTCTCGCAAAAGGACAGATTCAAATTCGACGACTCTAGAGATTTCACAGTTAATGTGACCGAAGAATTCTTAGAACATTGTACAGGTGAGCATGATTACCACTTGCAAAAGCTATTGGGGGCTTTTTCACACTTGTACACCTTGCGGGTACCTTCGTACAGTGTTGTCAGATTTCTCTGTTCCTATCTTCTATTTTTTTTTCTAGAAGGAGCACTGTCAATAGAAGTATGGGGTAACCGTAGTGCAGGATTTTCGAAACACAAGCCCGGTTGGGAAGTTGAACAGCAGCTGGCAGCCAAGGCCAGGTCGCTGGTTGACAGATGGTCGGAACTAACCAGAAAGATTGAAGTCTGGGTCGAAATTCAGGAACTGAACGAACAAGGTGAATATGTCCCTGTGGAGGTTATAAACAGAAATGAGCTTCTCACGGGAGGTTGCTATCAGCTTCGTCAAGGCCAACAGAGGAGAATCGTTGTGAGAGTGAAACCGGTTCAAAATTCAGGCACCTTACCTATCATTGTCCAACAAATAATGTCGATTGAAGTGGGCAGTGTTATTGTTAGGAATTGTCTTATGAAACAGCTGGATACCTATCAAGAAGAAGACCTCACGATATTAAGGGAAAAATGGAGCGAAGCTTTGCTGAGAAGAAAAGAATACCTGAATCAACAGATCAACAGGCTTCTAGAGGTAAAATTTTGATTTGTAAGGAGTGAAATGTTATTAATTGAATGTTTTCCACAGAAACCGGACAAGTCCGATCAGGACCTTGAACGTGAACAGAGTTTGATGGACCAGTGGGTGAATCTGACGGAGGAACGTAACGCTGTGTTGCTTCCCGATCCTGGAACTGGTATTCCGGGTGCACCTGCCGTATGGACCCCTCCGCCTGGAATGGAACCTTACGTTCCTGTCTTATTCCTCGACCTCAACGGTATATTTTGCTATATGTTCACTTTGATTATTCTAATCGAATGTTTTTGTTTTCAGCTGATGATTTATCGACTCATCAGTCGGGAGAAGAATTGAGTATAGCAGGTGCTAGTTCCATACTACCAAAGGAGCATGGACAAACTTTTTACAATCTTCACATTTTGCATAGCTTGGAAAAGGATGTATGCGCTGTCGCCAGTTGGGACTCCTCAATACACGATAGCGCTCACCTCAACAAGATCACTGACAGTGAGTGTTTGTTATGATTATACTTTTTTTTTTTACTATTACTAGCCAAGAAAGTGAGGTTTCTTGGCTTCAAAAATTCTAAAAAGTTTTGAGGGAAAAGGGTCTAAATTGCTCTTGTTAGTAATTCGAAACTTTAAAATATCAATTCAACGATATAAATACAGTAAACAATAGGATACCATACACAAACAAAAAAATAAGCTATTGTATAATGCAGACCAATCAGAAATTTCACCAATCAAGATAAAATATGAGGACCAATCAAAAACAAAGCCCTCCATTGTCACCACTATCTAGTTAATCAGTGTGGTCATGAAAATTTGAAAGATCCCACTTATGAATCAAGACAGATAAGAGAATGCGCAGGAAAGCAAAAGATCTGAATTTTGTTCTAATATAGATTCCATTTCAGAGACCGAAAGAGTGTACATGATCTTGAGGACAACAGTCAGACTGTCTCACCCCGCCCCGATGGACCTTGTTCTCAGAAAGCGTCTGGCCTTGAACATTTACAAACAGTACAGTTTGAGGGACAGATTGAAGAGGCGGATCGAAAGGTTAGATCCCATCTCGCATACCGGTGTGACTTACGAGGTTGTATCGAATGTGCCGAAAGCCAGTGAGGAGCTGGAAGATCGTGAATCCCTGGCACAAATCGCTGCCTCTGGTGAGGAATCTTCATGGGGTGACGGAGAGAGTTATATTGAGAAGTATACGAAGGGCGTTAGTGCTGTCGAAAGTATACTTATGTTAGATCGACTTCGACAGAATGTGGCTGTCAAGGAGCTGTTGCAGGCTAAGGGACAACCCCTTATGCGAAAGACAGCTAGCGTACCAAATTTCCAGGTACTCAGCACATTTTCAGATTATTTCTCTCCGATTTTTGAGAGATCAAAACCACTCATAAAGGTAGATAACACATGAAATTTTCTAAGTAGATTCCAAATACAACTAAAGTCTTGAAAGGTATTGTCGATTAACATAACAGTTTATTGTAATTTGAGATTACTACAGTAATCGTTCATAACAATTTATGAGTAGTTTGTTGTCTCTTGCGATTTCAATCGATTCAAGGGTAATTGAGACATTTTTCTTGTTCTTAATGCATCTCTAGGAACTCAATCCAAAGAATGGGGTAGGTTTAGTAATTAGATATATGAATCTTGGTAAAATGTTATGCAATCTACTTGGGACTACCAATTTTTATTTTGCAATATTTGTTATTTCGTCGTATTATCAGTGATACACAAAAATAAAAAAATATCTAACTTATCCACCTTCTTTACTATTACTTTTTTTATGTCAACCTACGTTCTCCCAAGTTCTTTGTACAGCATCTGTATTCAAACCTGAGTTTTCCATGTTCCATTGCTATTATAAATATTATAGTTTGATAAATCCCAAAACATTGTTTTTCTCATGTAAAACGTAAAGCAATGTGATCTTAGATGTCTATGTTTATATACTATGATGACAGCTGTAGTCAAGTAGTTTTTTTAGCTGAGCGGATTTTTTTTTTACTTTTTCTCTTAAACTAAAATTGTTTCCTCAGCTCCTTAAGAACTTGAGCACAGAATCCCTCCAGATGTCCAGGTCCGAAAGTGTGTCCGAATTGAACAGCGATCTACACGGTGTTTCGCCCCTTAAAGGTCGTCTCAGCTTCACCAAAGACGCTGAGGCCTCCCCATCGAAACCGTTTGGATTAGGTGAGTGTCACAGTTGAATGTTGAAATTTTTAACCAATAGATCAGTCGAGAATAATCAGTTAGTTTAGTTGAAATCATAGTCATCAGTCAGAAGTGCTAAAGTTATGCTGGATAGTTTAAAAGTCAAGATAAAACTAATTGTGTGTGAATTTCTTTTTTTCTGCAACCACAAGGCTCCATTCTTTCAGGTAAAATGGAGGCTTGCATTCTAAGTCTGCTCTAGGTGAAATATAAGGGAAAAGGACTTGTCTGCTTGATGGAGGTTTTCTTTGGTTTTAAAGCACAGTTTTTAACATCAATTCAAAATACAGTTCGAATAACCTAAGCTAATTGAATTTTGGTTTTTTTCTTTCGATGTGCTTTATCTTCAATAGAAACCTTTGTAGGTGGTAGATCTAAGGAGTAGTAGGAATAGCATGATCTGACGACACATAACCAAGTCTTATCCTATCTATTAAACATAATAAAGTTGCTCATGACTGAATTACTTGAATATAAACATACTATTCCAATATTCATCCCATCAACTAATGTTGAAATTAAGTTATTCAACTGTAGTTGTTCATGTTCATTTGTAGTAATATATTCATCTTTGAATACACGTTCATGATAGCTTGGGTAAGATTTTTTTCGAAATGTGGTGTGACTTTATTAAGGGGAAGCAGTACCTTAAATCAGGATTTCACAGATATCATTTTTTTTTGTGATTATAATGACAGTTTTAATTAGTTTCAGCTATTCAGATAATCAATAGAATTGTTCGATAATATACTGCAGGCTTATGTATACTTTAATAAATAAAAAGTTGATTTCATGTTACACTATAACTTCCTAGGATTTTGAAGCTCCTAAAATCAAGTTCAATTTAACCCTACGCTTGATACGCATCTGTTTTATTTATCGAATATTCCATGCCTGTGTCATGAAAACCGTGTAGTTCTATGTTAAATATCCTGTTCACGGCGCCACTGTAATATATTGGACCGTGAATATAGTCTGTTCAAGATATACAAGTAACTACACAGTTATACTCTTATTTCGATTCATAAAATTGTGTCACCAAAGGGTTCTTTGGAATTCAGTCGCTGTTTGATGAAGGCAGTGTGAACACTCAAGATACGAGGAAGAAGTCTTACAAGATCACGTTTTACCTTTCGCAACATTTATTGGGGATTATCATAAAAAAATGAGATACCTGCGGGATCAAGCAATGTGGTCCTACAGTATAAACAATGAAATACTATTCACATGGTGCTGCTTCCCCTTAGTATCATTTTTATTTGGTTGAAAATCGGGAATCATTGAGAATTACTTCTTGTTTAAAATTGTCAGTACAGTATCTAGTGTTGATACGATGGATATATATAGTGGTTTTTAAAGATTTTAAAGAATGTACTAAATTTTTTCTCAGTGACTACATTCTTAATCGTTTCATCACTAGAAAATTTACAGTTTATCTTTAATTCCTCGAATTTCTGGACCACCATTCGTAACCTATTCAATGAATTCCCAAAGTAATTCAAATTCGTTGAAACAAAAGTTTATATTTACAACTTCCGATGAACAAGAAGTACTTCATTCACAATCGTTTCAATGTGTGGTTTACTGACTGTATCATACTTCATGATGAACAGTGTATATGTAAAGGATCCCTGCCACTTAACCCTATGACATACATTGTAATGAAGTCACAGAGACTATAAATCCTAAATATTGTGCCCAAACAGCATCGTGAGCATGCGTAGAATAAGAAATTAGAGTTGGATCCGTCAGGTACTGAAATTAAAACAATTGGCAAACAAATACCTGCATGTTCTGTCTGTATGTTAGCTTGGACATTGTCTCTTTGACTTTAACACTTAGGTAATATATTTAGTTTTCCATTAAATGTATATATGAGAGAAGTCAGAGTACATTTTGAACAATGCGCACTGGCGATAAACCTCTCTTAATTTCGATGGATGAACAAGATCAACGTTTGTTTATATTGTCCTCCACTTGGAAATCGAAGTTTTTATATGTATTCGAACTTTGATTCTCAGAACCTTTTTGGCAAGTCAGTAAGTGTTGGATTGAAAAGAACCTTCGACATCATCATGGTCAGAGTGAAGTTGCAATAGATAGATCTTTGTAGAATATGACGAAGTTTTAAACTAAGACACTTTTTGACTAGACAATAGGTACAGTAAGAAACGATTTCTTCTGTCCTGATTTGTAATACAATTCTTCTTTTTTATGGGTTAACTCAGTTTAACATTACAGCTCGACCAACATTCCTGAATTTGAACATCAACTTGAATTCTTTGAGACTTCAGCAACCGCCTGGAACTTCTAAACGTATGTTTTTCGTCAGAAAAGACGTAGATGGAATGTTCTAATAATTTTTTTTTATTTTAGCTGTTTTCTTTCTTTTTTTTTTCCTCAAGCCATTATTATCATGATGTAATTTTTTCGCCAAGTTGTGATATTTTTTTTTATCATGTATTCTAGGTTATCGAATAATGCTTGCTTTCAGTGTTTGCGTTGTCTGTTAAAATTCCATTTTGATCTTGAAATTTGTTCCAGGCTTAACCTCACCGGCTAATGCGAAAATTTCAAGAATGACAACACTGCACGAGGAGCAACATTCAATAAGGAAACATTCTCTCGATTTCATTGCAGATGAAATTTTAGAAGATGAAGATGAGGACGATAATCATTACGAAAAAGCGACACAACTGGTAAAACAATGAAAACATTCATATTGAAATATCTTCCTTATCTCGACTATTTCAGGCGGGAAACAATAAATCGGGAAGTCATACTCTCCGTCGAAGGATACCTACGTCGAGAACTCTGGAGTCTCTTTTAACTGATCCTCCAATAAGTAATACACCATCTACCAGTTCGAGTGGCTACGGCTCCCAGGCGGTCTCTTCAAGTAACTTATCGAGTGAAGATTCAGTATCTGTCAAAAGTATCAGCATCGATGGAACACCAGAGAACGATTTGAAACAATGCAACCTGAACGAATCGAAGCCGGTCGAGAAGGTACAGGAGGAAGTTTACAGTGAGACCTCTTCCCAAGAAGGAAATAACCATTTGAACATTGAAGAGCAACACAGTTCTTCGGAATCTAGTCAGAATGTTTTCAACAGAAGTACAACCGGTTCGGAGAACAAGGTCGTTAAAAGAAAGAAATGTTTAACGAAGCACCCCGACAGGGCCTCGTTTCCGCAGACTATTTCTAATAATTCCAACAATTTCATGGAAGAGGATAGGATGAACCATACAGAGAAATCAGAAGGCAAGTAATAATAAGAATATTATTTCTCTTACATAGATTGCCACATCTACATGTTCTTCTTCATTCCAACGTTTGATGACTTTATAACACCTTTATTATATGTCATTGTAATTGTTCCTTTGTCTTCAAAAGCTCCGAAATGCATAGTATTCCAGCTCTTTATTCTCTTTCATTCATTCCTCAAGGTCACCTCTGGAATTGTATTTTTTGTTAAAAATATGTCAAACATCAAATCATTAATTTTTCTGATAGTTCGCAATTTCGATTCTTCCAGATGATGCTGATCACTTTGAACTGAAGGCGGATTTACCTGAATGGGTCAGCATCGGAGAGAGTGTGCTGATCAGACCTTACAATTCCTCTGGGGTGATAGCCTACATCGGAGGCACAGAATTTTCAGGAGGCATATGGATAGGGGTCGAGTTGGATGCTCCCAAAGGGAAAAACGATGGTTCCGTTCAAGGGGTCAAATATTTCTCGTGCAAACCCAAGCATGGTATGTTTGTGAGAGCTGATAAGCTCATTTTGGATCGAAGGGGTCGAGCCATGCGTTTATTCAAGACCGAATCCCACAAGAGTAAATGCCCTTCGTCTAAGAGTGAGTAATTCACCTCAAAAGTAGATGAATTATTTATGGAATGTCGTTTAGTTTTTTCTCTGTTGGTATTTATTCGGTGTATGCATTGATGAATTTTGATTCGTTGAGTGAAATGTATCAATAAACAGTTTATATAAATCTTTTCAAGCGTTTTGTTAATGGAGAATACTTGTTGCAATTAATGCGTACACTGTCTTTTTTGTTCGTTGTTCTTTTTGATTTTGGTGTTGTGATATCTATCAATTCATCAATGTAACATACTTTTTCAGTTTTATAGACAGTACGTACTTCAGTGAAAAATATAAGTGATTGGTGTTTATGAAAGACACACATTGCATAATAGAAATGGAAAATAAATCATTTTGATGAATTAATTATTTGTTGTTCAAATCTCATGTTTTCTAAAACAAAAACAGATTCCAGAAGCACTTATTTGCAATCTATATGGTGAGCATCATTTTTATTATCATTGATTCAAATAAAAAATTATAATATATTCGTTTTCGAATGTATGTAACACATAATGAAAAATAAACTCTTGAGCATTATAAATTCCAGACAGTTTTCTCTAACCTCTATAATTTTCCTGAATGTATGGCTCCAAATCACAAAATATGTGTCGATTTTTTTATTATTATTGATATTCTTTGGTCTCAATATATAATGATTTCATATTTCCTTTATGATGATGTGTATCTTTCTGCAGTTGTTTTTGGAAAGCACATGTTGAACTGGCAAATGATGGCTAGTTTCTGAGTTCTTCAACTAATTATCCATTCGATATATTGAGTATAATAAATTTTTGAATGGTGTGATAGATGCTACTGTAATCAATGAATTGATTTTATTGATAATTCAATACTTGGAAGACTAAACACACATCCAAAATGAGCATTCTCTTAAAATTAAATTCTAAAAAAATATTTTTTGAAATTTTACGTTCAATAATAACTAACGAAACAAAGAGTAACACTACCACACAAAGTGTTCAGTAAATAACAGATTTCTTGACAAAAGTATATTTTACTCCTCATATAGCTTAAGTCAGACGAGTTTCCCTAGAATTTCTGATGTTATTGATTTGTTGAACATATCGAATTGATGAATTGAGTTCAACTCAAGCTCAGAAACGTGCCAGGAATAAAGTTTTAAGATGAATGGTGTAATTTTATTTTTATAGGTGACAATCTTATCAGGCCTCAGTCTCGTGGTGATGGTTTGAATCATATTGGTACTAGATCAAGTTCAAAAGCTAAGTAACTACCCCCATTTAATTAGTCCACCCAATCCTGATGTGTAGTTGATAGTTATGCCGTCCGTTTAAATGGCATGTTATATTTCTTATAGGTCCATTTATTGAAAAAAAAAATCGATAGATTTTTCAAGAATATTTTTTCCCGTTAAAAGGAGACATTTTCATAAGAAATGAATGTTTGAAAACCATTTCATGGAGTTTTATCATAATATCCAGTGTTTTATTAGAGTGAGATGATGATTATTTTTGTTTTCACGCTCATCTGAAGGGTATCTTTACCAAGGATGATACTTTATTTCACTGTATTATTAATATTATATGAGGTTTATCTTTAGACGTAACCCTCCGAATTTGAATACATACGATTTTTTCATCAATTTCATGAATGAAATATGAAATTATCATTTCAATTAATGGTGCTAAAATATCCTTGGTAATTATCTCTAAATTAAATTGGTTACATTTAAAATATACAGATGGCGTCTTTCACTAGGAATGGTATGTCACCCCTTCACAGATATGTGTGAAATTGTTGTGAGTTCACGTTTGGAAGCACTTTAACTATCCCATGAAAGACTCCATATGTAATATGGAAAAATTTAAATTTGCCGATACAATAAATATCCGGCTTTTAATCAGAAACCAGGTATTGCAATTTTATGGAATTCATGTTGTGTGCAATATTTACTATTAAAGAAAGATTTTTAAATATTCATATATCACCTTGAAGTATAGAAATAAGATCACCCTTGCCATTTATTCCTCAATATTTTTTAACAATGAAATTTTGCCAGTAATTGTGCTTAAAAGTGTGAGTGGTATTTGGGCATTTGTAAAAATTCAGGTTGCAGATTGTGTAATTGAAGAATTCTGTATCATTTTTATCAGTATTCGAACATAAACTTCATTCCATTCAAAAGAAACAAGATTCAATGGGCATAATTAGAGAATAAATGTATGCATTATACATAAAGTACGGGATCTCACTGCTTGATTCTGTAGGTACCTGTTTTTGATTACATTAATTTTGCAAGAATCATTATAAGTTATGGAATTGGTTCAATATAGGTTGGCTTATAAGAATCAGCTGCTATATATAATTAATTTTAATGTGATTAAGATGAGGATACAAAATAAACCTTGTCAACCTGTTTTATCTTAATTTGTTACATCATTTTCTTCGAAAAGTGACTCAAATAACATACTTGGAATTAGTTATACAATAAATAAATACAATACATATTATATAATGTATATATTATATAATAAAGAATTGATGTATAATTGGTGAATATAGATTGTTGGTCTTTCAATAGTTATAACATTTATTGTAAATGCTTAGCTTTCGCAGTATTTCAACTGCTTCTTCAGAACATCTAAAAAAAGTACATACCTAAAGAATGTGTAAGTTATATAAATTAAAGTTAAGGCTTGTTACAAAGACATGACTGCAAAATGGAATTAATAACTTACACAATGTTGGGTTTCTTTGAATTGAGAGTTTAAAATAGTTTAACTGACATCCAACAAACTTCAGAACGTGATGAGGAGAGGATTTCTCTCTTTCACAAGTTCTGAAATTAAATTGACATAGTCATAATCATGACATTCATCATAACAGTGTATGAATCATAGATTTTTTTAGAAATTTTGTGAGGAATTCTGAATATTTCAATTTTGAAATCTAACTATGTCGAGTGATTATGACTCTGTTATTTCTGAATTTTTGAAGAATGCCAAATTTAACAGATGACGAGATATTGTTGATGATGGAGCTCGTGTTGAATGATTGTTTGGGCTATTACCATCATCTATTGTGGATGTAATGTTTTCCGACGTTTCGATAGACATCTTCTATCTTTATCAAGGAGAAAAGTAAGAAACCTTTTGAAAATTATCAATTTTCAAAAAGTCAATTGACAGAAGTCATGAAAGAAAAATGAACGATGTTATATACTCATCTGTGATATGATGATCTTTTTAAGTTGGATCGAACTATAGATCTGCCAGAAGTTTGGACGCCGATAGTTCGATCCAACTTAAAAAGATCAGCATATCACAGATGAGTATATAACATCGTTCATTTTCTTTCATGACTTCTGTCAATTGACTTTTTGAAAATTGATAATTTTCAAAAGGTTTCTTACTTTTCTCCTTGATAAAGATAGAAGATGTCTATCGAAACGTCGGAAAACATTACATCCACAATAGATGATGGTAATAGCCCAAACAATCATTCAACAAATTTAACAGGTCAAGATCTGTTTTAATTAAATATGAATAGATGTTGCTCAGGTTGTTGATGTCTGATCTTCTGTTCATTGTTTTTGGGTCTTGAGAAATTCGTATCATTTCTAGAATTATTCTTGATTTTTCTTTGTCATATTTGTCTAAGATAGCTACATTATCGATGTGAATATTGTGAAATAGTAGCACAATACATCATGGATGATTTAATATCAGAGATATTAAGAAATATTTATTTAAACCAACATTTTAAAATTGAAATATTCAGAAAAATTCGGAATTCCTCACAAAATTTCTAAAAAAATCTATGATTCATACACTGTTATGATGAATGTCATGATTATGACTATGTCAATTTAATTTCAGAACTTGTGAAAGAGAGAAATCCTCTCCTCATCACGTTCTGAAGTTTGTTGGATGTCAGTTAAACTATTTTAAACTCTCAATTCAAAGAAACCCAACATTGTGTAAGTTATTAATTCCATTTTGCAGTCATGTCTTTGTAACAAGCCTTAACTTTAATTTATATAACTTACAGATTCTTTACGTATGTACTTTTTTTAGATGTTCTGAAGAAGCAGTTGAAATACTGCGAAAGCTAAGCATTTGCAATAAATGGTATAACTATTGAAAGACCAACATCTCTGTTTACCAATTATACATCAATTCTTTATAAACATTAATCAGAGATGAACTCCACACAACTTATATTACATTATATATTATATATATAATTATATTATATACTATAAAATATACTAATATTATATACTATACAATATAATATTGTATATTATATGATAAACAATATTATATAATATGGACCGCCATTAATAAAGTAAGTAACATCATATTATTAAAAATTCTGAAAATGAATCCATTATTTTTTTTTTTTTTTTTTTTTTGAGATTTTATGACATGGATGAGGTAGGCTGCAGTGTTTTTCTTGAACAACTAGTAGAGTAAGCCCTTCGTCCTGCAATTAGTATTTTAATCCCATTCGAATCAATTACCGGTTATTGCGACTATTCTTTGCAACCTATCCTGAATCCATTGCTTACAAAAATCAAGATTTCTTTAAAATTAACATCATCAAAAAAACCGAACTCGCAGGATCAATCTTTGACTAATTGTTTTGTATTGGATTATATAGTTGCAACTATGTTAGATTGAAGTTCAAGGTATTAACAACTAATTTCGGCCTTTATCTTATAGAGAGACTACTCACATTTCAATGTTGTCCATTGTAATTACTAAATGAGGATTTTATTGATTGTTTGAGAAGATACTTTTATCTGTTCTGTGATATTTTTTGACATGATTTCATGTATTATTCTTCAATGTATTTCAATATCCGGAATTAATAGGTTTCATGCATTTAGAGCATATAGATGAAGTCCAAAGTATTCACAAAATTTGTGTATTTAGTGATAAGCTGTTGTAGATATAGAATTTTCTGTATTTTTCATTTTTAATATACCATAATTTAAGGATATGAGAAGTAGGGCAATCCTTGACCATATTTCAATTTTGAAAGAATGTATTTAATGAGTCAATGAACTTGTATTGTTCAAGTGATGTACTTGATGATTCAATAAATATATAACAACATAAAACCACAATTAGCGTCCTCTTGCTTATTAATGTATTTAAGATTTATGTTGAATTGTACCGATAGTTGATCAACCAAACCGTTTTGCGATTAATTTTTTGGTTTGGTTGCTCCATCAATAGATAATCTATAATTTGTAGAGGTAGGTTTGGTCGTCCAAACCGGTTGAGACTGGATAGAATAAAAGCTAGACCTACCCAAATTGTCCGTGATACTCTGTCCAATGTGGAAGTAGCCACAAATAAAAAAACACTAACATCTGCTTGCTCTTGCCTACTTGATAACATTGCAGTGTCTCACATATTGAAATGCCTTGGAATTTTCATCAAGTCATCATATCTATGAATTGATTTATCAAAATAAATTTTTACCTCATTTTTTTTGTTATGAACTTTTATATTTGCTATTTATTTTATTTTAACCGAATATTAATATTTTTGAATTGATTTCAAGGCTATAATTAATTTCTTATTGTTATACCAAAACTGATTACTTGCTGTTGGCTAAAATAAATCACTGGCACATCATTGTGACGGCTTATGTCTTTGCCACTTGTACATTTTGCAATGTAAATAAAAGTAGCTGTTGTCATAGATCGCTTATTTCATCATTTTATTCAATAACAACTAATTTTCTATTTCATTTGAGCTGCTATTCATAATTGATATGAAATATAATTATTTAATAATAAGCATTATACATATTGTAAATTTTGTTATTCATTTCCTCTATTTTTTGTAATAGATAACCAATTGTAGTTACACCACTACAGGCAATTTCAATAAAACATAATTTTGAAGTACAGTTAATTATTTCTTACCACCTATTATTGGAGCTATTTTCATTCATCATTGTTGAAATATTTTACTTGCATCCTAGTATTATAACAATGAATAATCAAAAAGGCCCAAATCTATAGTATAATAATGAATCGCAAAATGTGTTGGTAAGCGCATAACTCAACAACGCCTGGACCAATTTGGCCAAATCTTTTTTTAAAATGTTCGTTGAAGTTCAAGGATGCGGCGAGAAAAATTAGAATTATTGCTGGAAAAACCCTAAAAATAGCCCTTTTCTTTTTCCCATACAAATGATTTGTAACTAAAACGTAGTCAATCAACGTTAAATCTTGCCATTCAGTGAAATCTATTAAATACATTTGCAAATATGTAACCAAAGGGAGTGATATGGTTGTGATTGGAATTGGTGCAGAGAATTCCAATGATGAAGTTACCCAATACCAAATGGGCTGCTATGTCAGTAGTAATGAAGCAGTTTGTCTAATATTTTCTTTTCCTATTCATGAGAGACACCCTTCTATTGTTCACTTAGCTGTGCATTTAGAAAATGGACAAAGAGTGTATTTTACAGCACTGAACGCAGTACAAAGAGCTACTCAGCCACCATCTACTACATTAACCAGTTTTTTTGAGACATGCCAAAACGATGATTTCGCACAAACATTGCTATATTCTGAAATGCCAAAATATTATACCTGGAATCAATCCTCAAGGAGATTTATACGACGGAAACAAGGAAAACCAGTTCCAAGATATACAGATGTATATTCCACCGATGCGATTGGCCGGATTTATTCAGTACACCCAAGCAATGATGAATGTTTTTATTTACGACTGCTATTAGTCAATGTACGTGGCCCAACATCATTCCAACAGTTACGAACTGTTGATGGTGAATTGTGTGGATCCTACAGAGAAGCCTGTCAACGTTTGCAATTGCTTGAAAATGATGCTCTATGATGCTGTAATATCATCACACGCTCATCAAATACGAACATTGTTTTCTATAATCTGTTACAACTTGGTTTTAATAAAACTACTTTTGTGAGCAAAACCTTTATTCTCTCGGTACTCCGAGGTTTTCGCTACAGAGCTTCGGAACATAATAATGAAAACTCGTTCCCTTTCTACACATATCGACTAATTCGTCAGCGGTTATTCTCGCTTCCATAAGATTGATAAATCACCGACCAATATTTGAAAAACAGGCATAAATACAATAAATGTCAATAAGGATATCAACTTCAACGACGAATTCGTCAGCGGTTATTCACGCTTACATAAGACTGGTAAATCACCGACCAATATTTGAGAAACACACATAAATACAATAAATGTCAAAAATAATATCAACTTCAATCCTTGGCGGCTCATTAGCCTTGTAAATATCCAATATCCCATAATAACTATAACAAATCATATCTACATGCTTCCCATCAAACCCAATTGATTTGTGGATCAAGTACAAAGATTATATGTGTGATGATATTTTGTATCAAATACGGAATAAAATGGGAAATCCAAATATACAAATCAGTGAAGAAATTTACAATGAAGCATTGATTTCAATTGAGGACATGTGCTTGATAATGTCAAACAAAGTATTAATTCAATTAGGCCTGACCGCGCCCAATCGTCCAATGCATGACACTTTTAACCAAGAGTTGCATCGAGAAAAACTGTATGATCTCAACGCTTTGAAAGAATTAATTCAAACAAATCTTCCACTGTTAAATGAACAACAGAAGTATGCAGGGCCCCCGCTACCATATGTGCAAAGTGTGCAATGCACACGGGCGCCATCCTTTAGGGGCGCCAAAACCAAGGGCCCAAAAAAACAAAAATAGTCAATATATATAATAAACAAGTGATAAAAGTCACTTGAGCGAATTTTCAAACAGTAGGCACACAGGAGTGTTTGTGATCCTTAGACTATACTCTATTAAATAAAAAAAGGTCCGTTCAAATTCGGTTGAGAAATAAAGAAGAGTCCCCCGCTACGCCTCCTAGGGGGCCCCTGATTTATTATCCTTTCGTTCTCGGCATCCCTAGACCATACCCTATCGAATGCAAAAGATCCGATTAAAATCGGTTAAAAACTGTAGGACTAGTTTGACTGACAGACGGACGGACGGACAAAGTGCGGACAATAGCGTATTTTCCATTAGGAAAAATTCGCTAAAAATATGTAGGTACGAAGGCACGACTCGCGAGCGAAAGCCTAGTTCAAAATAAAATAATTAGCACATAACTTTCGTGCGAGACACTTTCTTCCAGCTTTCTTTTTACGTTTTGCGTACTATAACCCTAGATATAAAATAATACCGTTTTGCGGAATGCACGGCGAAGCGGGCAGATACTTGCAAGAGCATGTCAGGTGGTAGTTTCTTAATTTTTCCTGTTCAGACATGAATAATGCCGGGAGCTATAAAAGCGATGCAACACCAGAGGCGTTTCAAACTTGTTAGTTTACTGGACCGGGCAACAAGTATATATATATTTTGTCAAGTGTTTTGTTGTATAATACAAATTATACAAAGTAGTACTTATATACGTGTTAGTGAAAAAGCGCAAAACCTCAGACACCTCAACCTATTTTTATCGTAAAAAAATTACGAATATTATTTTGATTCAAATTTAACCCCTATTTTTTATTAGTGGAATCGATTCTACTCACGATTCTGAACTAATTTCAGGTGTTGCGCTTTCTCATTAAAACGTTGTATATGTAGACATGAGGCAACATCTCTGTTACTTGTTACTAAAAATTGTGATTTTTAGTTTTAGCTTATTTTCTAGTATTTATGAACAACGTGTATGTACCCCATTAGTTAAGTAAATGCTTTAAAATGAGTGTGAACAAGAATTTATTATTATTATTTCATTTTCATAGTTTAGTCTACAAATAAATGACTTTTAAAGTTGAGCTATTTGCTTTATTTCAAGTACCTACCTACCATAAAGAAGATATTCCGAAATGCCGTAAGGGGCGCCAAAATCCTGTTTTGCACACAGGCGCCAGTAGCCCTTACGGGGGCCCTGGAAGTATGTATTTGAAACTCTTATGAAAGTAACAAATGATGAAACTGGAGGGATTTACTTCTTAGATGCACCTGGTGGTACAGGAAAAACTTTTTTGATTTCATTAATATTAGCAACAATTCGCTCACAAAATAAAATTGCACTTGCACTCGCTTCGTCGGGAATCGCAGCAACTTTGCTTGAAGGAGGTCGAACAGCCCATTCAGCACTAAAATTGCCATTAAATATGCAAAGCAATGAAACTCCAACCTGCAACGTTTCGAAGAACTCTGCAATGGCACATAAAAAATCTTTGGGGGCTTTAGACAGAACCTTAAAAGATCTACTGAGCAATAATAACCGATTTGGTGGTGCAATGATTTTATTAGCAGGAGATTTTCGTCAAACATTGCCAGTGATTCCACGATCAACGCCAGCTGATGAACTCAATGCATGTCTAAAGTCCTCCAATTTGTGGAAACATGTCAAAGTACTTCATTTAAGCAAGAATATGCGTGTCGAGTTGCAAAATGACCAATCTGGAAACATATTCTCTAAACAACTCATTGACATTGGTAATGGCAAATTTCCTATAGACATGTTGACTGGCTGCATTAACTTTCCTCAAAGTTTTTGTCAGTTAACTCGATCAAAACATGAACTTATTCAGAAGGTGTTTCCAGATGTTTCTCAAAATTACAGAAACCATGATTGGTTGAGCGAACGAGCTATACTGGCTGCAAAAAACATAGATGTAAATTAATTAAATTTGAAAATTCAAGAACAAATTACAGGCGAATTGAGGATATATAAATCAGTTGATTCGGCTACTAATCAAGATGATGTAGTCAACTATCCACCGGAATTTTTAAACTCGCTGGATTTGCCAGGATTGCCACCTCACAATCTTACTAAACAATGTGATAGAAGCAACTATACTCAAAGGAAAGTATAAAGGAGAAGATGCTCTCATACCGCGCATCCCAATGATTCCAACTGATGTGCCATTTGAGTTGAAACGACTACAGTTTCCAGTGCGGCTTGCTTTTGCTATGACTATAAACAAGTCCCAGGGGCAATCATTAAGTGTTTGTGGTATTAATCTAGAAAACCCATGTTTCTCACATGGTCAATTGTATGTTGCCTGTTCCCGTGTTGGAAAACCATCAGATTTGTTTATCTATGCGCCAGGTAATCAAACAAAAAACATCGTATACCACAAAGCACTACAATGATAATAATAATAATTATGATTCACATGATTAACAATAAAGCGATTACTTACTTTCAAATCCTTATATATGTTTTATTTAATTATTTTTTATTCACAACGCCCTATCACCAGAGTGACGGTTCTGTTCAGGAGAATTTTTTAAAATACGTAGGCACAAAAACTGCCACATTACAAATCTTTTTGACAGGACAAAGTCTGTCGGGTCAGCTAGTTTCCTATAAAATCACCCATTTTCTATAATTATTTTCAGTTGTTGATCGAACACAGTAGTTCAATCTTACAGCCCCCTCGTTCCCCAGACCCGAATCCTGTAAAGTTAAAGTTATGCATGACAGAAAAAGTAATTTTCTGAGGTTCTGGCTTGTATTCATGCCGAAAAAAATCAATTTTAGCTACATGGTTAAATAAATTGTAACAATAATTGATTGTTGTATTTCGATCAAATTTTCCACTAGGCCCCTTGGGAAAAAAAATGAAATTGCACTTATCTCGACTAGCAAAGTATCAAGTGTTGCATGATTTTTAAATCTGTTCCATTCATATTAAAATAATTCAGCACTTAACCAGGATTCGAACACGGTACTCTCGGTCTGAGACCAGTTAGGAGTAGGCGAAAATTTTACAGATTTCTAATTGACCACGAACTTGCGGCACTGATTGACAGTTCGAAGCAAAACATTCCGTCTCTGAAAAATGCAATTAATTTCTTGATGTAATGAAAAAAGGTTTTTGGTAATAAGATAGAATTATTAGTTTACATTCATATTTTTTCCATGTCCCGGCAATGTAAACAATGGGTTAATAATCCTTTCAAGAGGCATGATAATTTGAAACCAAAGCGATTGTTTGGAACGAACGAAAATATGAGTGATAATAACGTAGATCCTAACAGAAGACCAAATTTTTCAAATTTAGGAAGTATTCAGGTCGGAAACATGGTACAGTTGAAGCCCACAACTTCTAAAAAAATTATTATTAAAAATTTTAAATGTGAGTAAAATTGGTTGAACTTTGCATAGTGAAGAAGTTTCTGTGATAGATGGAATCAGTAATATTTTCGTTTTGAATAAATAAATTGATCAATTCAGTATTCTCTTTGCCCAAACTCCTTCAATTTATCATTGTGCTGATTCTATTTCAAAAAATTCTTCAATAATGTTTCAAGTTAGTAACATGAAAATTTTGTAGGTAAACCAAAATTACCTGAAGACTATAGCAATCAGACATGGGAGAAATTGAGAAGTGCGGTTTTAGCTATTCAACAATCCAAACCGAATCAATACTGCTTTGAAGAACTTTACCAAGCAGTTGAAAATATGTGCAATCATAAGATGGCTCATACCTTGTACGAAAAGTTACAATCATGGACAGAGAGCCATGTTAGTCATAATATACAACAATTTTTATCAGAAAATATGGATCGGTTTTTATTCCTAAAGATAATGAATAAGACATGGCTAAGTCACTGTAACCAAATGATAATGATCCGCAGTCTGTTCTTGTATTTAGATAGAACCTATGTACTACAGAATCCTAACATTTGTTCTATATGGGATATGGGATTAGAGCTTTTCAGGAAATATATTGTGTTGAATACACTAGTTCAAACTCGTATAGTAGAAGGTCTTTTGATGTTAATCGAGAAGGAACGTCATGGTGATCAAGTTGATAGGAGTTTACTTAAATCCTTGCTTGGGATGTTGACAGACCTTCAAATATACGAGAGTGCTTTTGAACAAAAATTTTTACAGTCAACAGAACGCTTATATGCATCTGAGGGACAGAGATTAATGCAGGAACTTGAAGTTCCACTTTATTTAAATCATGTCAATAAGAGAATAATAGAAGAAAATGAACGTGTTATCCATTATCTAGATGGCTCCACCAAACATCAGTTAATTCATACAGTAGAAAAACAACTTCTAAGCGAGCATATAAATAACATTCTGCAAAAAGGACTTGATAGTCTTCTTGAAGAAAACCGAATCAGTGATCTATCACTCTTATACCAGCTACTCAGTCGTGTAAAAAGTGGTTTAATTGAATTGTGTAGTGCCTTCAATGCATATATCAAGAAGCGAGGACGTACTATTGTCATAGATCCTGAAAAGGACAAGACGATGGTTCAAGAACTGCTTGATTTTAAAGATGCAATGGACAGTGTAGTGAATATTTGTTTCAACAAAAATGAAAAATTTGCCAATTCTTTGAAAGAAGCTTTTGAATACTTTATTAATCAGAGAACCAACAAACCGGCAGAGCTAATCGGTAAGTCAATCCTTTCATCAGTCTGTCTACCAGGAAAAAATGTCTGTTCTTGCAAATGGCATTATGATGCTATAATATTTATTTGCAATCAATCTAAAAAATCAACAATATCTCTGTTATCTATGTACCATTCAAGAGTACATGAATTGTAAAAAATAAATCACGAACACTACTTGAAAATAACTTTGTAATTATTCATGCTTCTACTAAGAAATATTTGAAATGTTTATTGAAAATAAATTTTCTTCAACTGCAGGTCCATGATCAGAGAGATTCCGTATTGCCTACGTTAGCATTTCGGTATTTTCTTTATGGATTTTTTACTTATTAACTGGAGATATTAGTTTCTACTTTCCTTTTCATTATTTTCAGCCAAGTTTGTTGATTCTAAATTAAGAGCTGGTAATAAGGAAGCTACTGAAGAGGAATTGGAACGCTTGTTAGATAAAATAATGGTATTATTCCGATTCATTCATGGAAAGGATGTTTTTGAAGCGTTTTATAAAAAAGATTTGGCCAAACGTTTGCTAGTAGGAAAATCAGCCAGTGTTGACTCCGAAAAGAGTATGTTGAGTAAATTGAAACAAGAATGTGGTGGTGGTTTTACATCCAAGTTAGAAGGAATGTTCAAGGACATGGAGCTTAGTAAAGACATCAATATCGCCTTCAAACAACACCTGACTAATGCTCAAAACTTAGTTCCGCTGGATATGACTGTCAGTATTCTGACAATGGGATATTGGCCTACTTATACTGCTACAGACGTCAATCTGCCAGAAGAAATGGTGAAATTTCAAGACATATTCAAAGATTTTTATTTGAGCAAACATAGTGGAAGAAAATTACAATGGCAGCCCACATTAGGTCACTGTGTGCTTAAGGCTCAATTCAAAGCTGGACCAAAGGAGCTAGTAGTTTCTTTATTTCAAACGTTGGTTATACTACTTTTTAATAAATACGACGAATTAACATTCGATTATATCAAAGCAGCGACTAACATAGAAGATGGCGAATTAAGAAGAACTTTACAATCCTTAGCCTGTGGAAAAGCCAGGGTTTTAGTTAAAATTCCTAAAGGCAGAGAAGTGGAAGATAATGATAAATTCAGGTTCAATAATGATTTCAGCAACAAATTATTCAGGATTAAAATTAACCAAATTCAGATGAAAGAAACTGTAAGTTAATTATTTTAAGTTAACATAAAATATAAAAAATGGATTAATTGTAGAGTGAAGAGCAAAAAGCTACAGAAGAGAGGGTATTCCAAGATCGTCAGTACCAAATAGATGCTGCAATAGTTCGTATTATGAAAATGAGAAAGACCCTTAGTCATAATTTACTCATCAGTGAATTATATAATCAACTCAAATTCCCAGTTAAGGTGAGATTGCAATTTAAAATTAGAATATTTTCAATAAACTTCTCATTTTCAGCCAGCAGATTTGAAAAAAAGGATCGAATCACTAATCGATAGGGATTACATGGAAAGAGATAAGGACAATCCTAATCAATATAATTACGTTGCCTAAATTCGGTTTTACAGTAGACTTCTGCCTTTTTTACTTGTGTTTCAACATGATTCACAGCTCTAGTCCATATAGACCTTGCAGAAGTCTACTAAGTTTTTGTTCCACGTTTATATGTTCAGTATGTGTATGTGATCAAATCATTTATTTGTTGAAAACAGCCTCTGGAATGGAAAATCAGCAAGTATTATTTGTTCCGACTCCATAGTGATATAAAAATTATTCTTTTATTGAAGGTTATTTTTTTACCAGAAAGCTATCCAATATTTTATAACTAAAATAGATTTTCACTATCTTGAATCAAGGGAAATAATTCCTGAAAAACCATTATAAAATTATGTTGTTACTGTTTCAATATTACTACTTTATTAATTTAAATATTGAGTTATTGTGAATCGATTTAAGTTAATTTTCCCTCTAGTTTCGACAAACTATGATTTTTTAGAAACTGGCAAAATCCTCCAGAATAAAATATTTTGAGTATATTTCTTGTTCAATTTGATCTCACACAACCACATCTGTATTGACACTGAAAAAGTATTCTTGTGTTACATCACTTGAAATTATTAAGTAAAGAATGTTTGTGTACGTGATATTCTTGATAATTGAGAATATTTGGGCTGCTTTCATTAATCATGATTCTAACTTATTCGTTAACTATCAAAGTTTGTACAATACTTGGAATAAGTTACTGGTGAGCGAAATAGCAGTCTAAAATTGTTCTAGACATCTGGAGCTCATCGTTTCGGTTTTCGATGACACAACGTCTTTTCTGTGGTTTATTTTTAGTGGAGATGTCACAATGAGACATCTGACATATTTCAAACTACAGAAGACTTTCTTCAGTCGTTAACTGCAATGTGCTGACATCTATCAATATTGATATGAAGCTTGGAACTTGATTTTTTCAAAAATTGTTTCAATCTTTTCCCTCAAACTAAATTAGAGTAATTAAGGTTTTTTTTAACTGAAATATACCACATAAAATTACATGTAAATCAGGAAGGCCGAAAACTGTCACTCAATTTTTATAAATAGCTAATAATAAAATAATATAGTATAGTTGTTTGAAAATTATGAAAATTTATTGTTCAATAGTTCAGGTTCATAAGGATATACCGAGTTTAACGAAATTGGTATGAAAAATAAAAATTCGCCTAGTGATTTGAATTTGGCGCCTCTTTGTAGGTTGCTATCCTCATCAAAGTTTTGGCTTGACAGTTTCAAGGAAAACAGAAAACATTCATACATGAAAAGTACAATTTGTTGATGTAACAAGTTAAATTTTTTAACACTAAGTAGAAATATTTAGTTTACATTGTTATATTTTTCCATGTTCAGGCAACGTAAACAAAAGGTTAACTGTCCTTTAAAAAGGCCTGCAAATTTTAAACCAACGCAATTATTCGAAACTGACGAAAATATGAGTGATAATATACTAGATCCTAACAGGAGACCAAATTTTTCAAATGTTGGAAATGTTCAGGTTGGAAACATGGTCCAGTTGAAGCCCACTACTACTAAAAAAATTGTCATTAAAAATTTTAAAAGTGAGTAAGACTGGTTGAACTTCTTGAACAACTTGTCTGATTTTCTGTAATAAAATAAAATCAGTTGTTTATTTCATTTTGGACAACTTAATCAATTCATTACTATCTTTCCCGAAACTCATTTGATTAGTATGTCTATGATCATCATACACCAGATCTTCAAATGGTACAAAATAATTTTAACTAGAACCATGAGCCCCTATTTACTACTCTAGTTATCAGAGGAATAATCGTTTATAAGAAACGTTTTTTTTTTTTTTTTCAGGTGAACCAAAATTACCTGAATATTACAGCGATCAAACATGGGAAAAATTAGAAAGTGCAGTTTTAGCCATACAACAATCAAAGCCAAATCAATATTGTTTGGAAGAACTTTACCAAGCGGTTGAAAATATGTGCAATCATAAGATGGCCCATACTCTTTACACAAAGTTACAATCATGGACAGAGAGCCATGTTAGTCATAATATACAACAATTTTTATCAGAAAATATGGATCGGTTTTTATTCTTAAAATTATGAATAAAACATGGCTCAGTCACTGTAATCAAATGATAATGATTCGCAGTATATTCTTGTATTTAGATAGAACTTATGTATTACAAAATCCTAATATTTGTTCTATTTGGGATATGGGATTAGAACTTTTCAGGAAATATATTGTTTTGAATGCACTAGTTCAAACTCGTATAGTAGAAGGTCTTTTGATGTTAATTGAGAAGGAACGTCATGGTGATCAAGTTGATAGAAGTTTACTTAAATCCTTGCTTAGGATGTTAACAGACCTTCAGATATACGAAAGTGCTTTTGAACAAAAATTTTTACAGTCTACAGAACGTTTATATGCATCAGAGGGCCAACGATTAATGCAGGAATTTGAGGTTCCAGCTTATTTAAGTCATGTTAATAAGAGAATAGTGGAAGAAAATGAACGTGTTATCCATTATCTAGATGGCTCCACCAAACATCAGTTAATTCATACAGTAGAAAAGCAACTTCTAAGCGAGCATATAAATAACATTCTGCAAAAAGGACTTGACAGTCTTCTTGAAGAAAATCGAATCAGTGATCTATCACTCTTATACCAGCTACTCAGTCGTGTAAAAAGTGGTTTAATTGAATTGTGTAGTGCCTTCAATGCATATATCAAAAAGCGGGGACGTACTATTGTCATAGATCCTGAAAAGGATAAGACGATGGTTCAGGAACTGCTTGATTTTAAAGATGCAATGTACAGTGTAGTGAATATTTGTTTCAACAAAAACGAGAAATTTGCCAATTCTTTGAAAGAAGCTTTTGAATACTTTATTAATCAGAGAACAAACAAACCTGCTGAACTAATCGGTAAGTCAATCCATACATCAGTTTCACTGTCTACAAGGAAAAATTTTTCTGTTCTTGCAAATGGATTTATGATACTGTAATAATATTCATTTTCAAAATCAATCAACAAAATGAACACAAAGCACGATATCTTTTCATTCAATTCCCAGAGAGCACATTAGTTAAAACAAATCATTATTCGAAAATACCTTATAAATTATTGTCTCATTAGACTTATTCGTGTTATGTAACCTTTTGGAGATTTACCATTTACTGCTGGTCCATGATGACAGAGATTCCTTATTGCACCCATTAGCATTTTGATATTTCATTTATAGATTGTCTAAATGTAAACTGCAGTCTTCAGTTATGTAGTTATCAGTTCCTTCTCATAAATTTCTTTATTTTCAGCCAAGTTTGTTGATTCTAAATTGAGAGCTGGTAACAAAGAAGCTACCGAGGAGGAATTAGAACGCTTGTTAGATAAAATAATGGTATTATTCCGATTCATTCATGGCAAGGATGTTTTTGAAGCATTTTATAAAAAAGATTTGGCCAAACGTTTGCTAGTAGGAAAATCAGCCAGTGTTGACTCCGAAAAGAGTATGTTGAGTAAATTGAAACAAGAATGTGGTGGTGGTTTTACATCCAAGTTAGAAGGAATGTTCAAGGACATGGAGCTTAGTAAAGACATCAATATAGCCTTCAAACAACACTTGACTAATGCTCAAGACTTGGTTCCGCTGGATATGACCGTCAGTATCCTGACAATGGGATATTGGCCTACTTATACTGCTACAGAAGTCAATCTGCCAGAAGAAATGGTGAAATTTCAAGACATATTCAAAGATTTTTATTTGAGCAAACACAGTGGAAGAAAATTACAATGGCAGCCCACATTAGGTCATTGTGTACTTAAGGCTCAATTCAAAGCTGGACCAAAAGAGCTAGTAGTTTCTTTATTTCAAACGTTGGTTATACTCCTATTCAATAAATATGACGATTTAACATTCGATTATATCAAAGCTGCTACTAACATAGAAGATGGTGAGTTAAGAAGAACTTTACAATCGTTAGCCTGTGGAAAAGCCAGAGTTTTAATCAAAATTCCTAAAGGCAGAGAAGTGGAAGATAATGATAAATTCAAGTTCAATAATGATTTCAGCAACAAATTATTTAGAATTAAAATAAACCAAATTCAGATGAAAGAAACTGTAAGTTAATTAGATAAAGTTAACATAAAATATAAAAAATGGATTAATTGTAGAGTGAAGAGCAAAAAGCTACAGAAGAAAGAGTATTCCAAGATCGACAATATCAAATAGATGCTGCAATAGTTCGTATTATGAAAATGAGAAAGACCCTTAGTCATAATTTACTCATCAGTGAATTATATAATCAACTCAAATTCCCGGTTAAGGTGAGGTTGGAATTTAAAATTAGAATATTTTCAATAAACTTCTCATTTTCAGCCAGCAGATTTGAAAAAAAGGATCGAATCACTAATCGATAGGGATTACATGGAAAGAGATAAGGACAATCCTAATCAATATAATTACGTTGCCTAAATTCGATTCAAAAGTTGACTTCTGCCTTCGTACATGAATTATATTTCTAGTCCATATAGACCTTGCAGAAGTTTACACATATTTGTTTTACATGTGTTCTCTAAGTTTTTTCTTGATCATACATTTCAATGGAATAATAAACAAGAAATATTTGTTTTGATTCATGCATTGATATCTTAATTTATTTACTTTAAGCTTACAATCTGAAGTACGTTTAAGTAGGAGGTTATCAGAAATTCTAGATCAAGAGGTGTTCCGTGGTGGGGTAATCTTCGACAGAAAATTTGGCTTGATAAATCCTTTGAGCTGCACGAGCAACACCATCCTTGCCATATGCCATCACCATATTCAGCGTTGGTGAAATTAGGCATATCAACAACCAAAATTAAAACAACAGTAGCAAAAAGTCGATAAAAGTAACAAAAACAAAAAAATACAAATTTAAAAAACTGAACAACGCGGCACAGACACTTCCAACAGCAGAGACAGTTAAATCTCGAATGACGGTAGGGTCAAGTCAGCGGCGACTAACCCAATCCAACCTAAGGACAGAAATAGTAATAATAATTCACACGCGTCTAAAACGGGCAGGTAAAATTTCCTTGCTCGCTGTGTTGTGTCGAAATCCGTACTTTTATTTAGGTGCGACTTTCTTCACTCTTCTGACTAAAACCTTATTTGCAGTATTATTTTTTATTGACTTACGTAAATAGCATATGGTTAGCAACGTTATAAACCAAAGAACATTTTAAAATAAAACTAAGTTTGTAATAGCTGTAACTTTTTTTTAAATTTCAGTAGGAGTGGAGATGTTTTCATACTTTCATAATTTTTTTTTTAATAAAAGGCCCACGTGTTAATTTTGTGGTGTTATCTGTCATAATAAATACGTTTTTTTTTAAACACACACTCATGTAGACTTAATACAATAAAAAAAATGCATGTAAAAGCACACGCAAAAAAAGTAATGGGACTTCGAAGGGTACATTTTGGGTAATTTAGAAAAACCTAATAAAAAAATCATACCTCCGTAATACTAAGGACCCAGGTTCCAAGACTGAAAAGGTAGCAAATGACCCTACCAACGCCCCAAAAAAATTTGACGGTCCATGTGCCGAACACCCTGTATAACTTTTTTTTTTTTTTATTTATTGCTTAATGTACAATCTACTTGAACAAGTATTAAGTAATTTTGATGGAATGTATTGAAAAGAAAAAGACATGGGAGGAAGGAGTCCAGTGACTCTTCTACTCGTTTACTATTTCAGTAAGATCTTCCGGCCAGGTCTTCTTTAATCTTCGTGTGTTTGGACCTTCCTGGTACAGGTTCTGTATAAGATTGTTTGAGTTCCCTTGTAGTCGCTGTCGGTATTCAGCAGAGGAGTATTTTATGACATCTGTTATATACGGAATTTGTAGGTCTTCATGGAGTCTCTGGTTAGTGACGTACCAGGGTGCTTTGGCTATTTGCCGTAACGTTTTTGACTGGAACCGTTGGATCGTTTTTATTCTTGATGGTTTTGCACAGCCCCACAATTGAATGCCATAGGTCCAGACAGGTTTAAGTATTGTTTTGTATACGAGCAGTTTGTTTTGCATCGTAAGTTTTGATTTTCCTCCTATTAGCCATTGCATTTGTCGAAGTTTCAAGTCCAGTTGCCTTCTTTTGGCTTCTATGTGATTACGCCATGTTAGTCGTTGGTCTAGATGAATGCCAAGGTACTTAATGCTCGTCTTTGTGGGCAGAGTCATTCCATTCAGAGTTAGTTTGGGACAGGTGTTGATACGTGTAGTGAAGACTATTTGTGAGGATTTGGTCTGGTTAAGAGTCATCCTCCACTTCTTATACCAGTGGTTCAATTGGTTCAGGTGTTCCTGAATATTTCTGGATGAGACCGAGGCATCGTCATCGGAAGACAGTATTGCGACGTCGTCAGCAAATGCAGCAATAGTGGTTTTAGATGTTTCAGGCAAATCAGCAGTATAGAGCAAATATAGGAATGGTCCCAGTACACTTCCTTGTGGTACACCAGATTTAATGGAAAGTTATCTTGAGAATGTGTTGTTGTACTTAACTGATATATTTCTGTCAGAAAGATAGGATTTGAAAAGCAGAAAGTAGTTGTTGTTGAGGTTCTCTTTTATTTTATATAGCATACCTTTGTGCCAGACTTTGTCGAATGCCTGGGAGATGTCCAGGAACACGCCATTACAGAATTGTTTCTTTTCGAGAGAGTGTGCGATGATGTTGACTATTCTGTGCGTTTGATGTGATGTTGACATCCTTTGGCGAAAACCAAATTGATAATCGGGAAGTATTTCTGATGTTTCGTGATCGTCTTGGATTCTTCTTAGAAGGAGCCTCTCGAAAATTTTTCCTGGGATTGGAAGAAGACTTATGGGCCTGTATGATGATGGGTCATTTGGTGTTTTACCGATTTTTTGGATCATTACCACATGTGCGTGTTTCCATAATACAGGATAGTAGCACAAATTCAGCATGCGGTTGTAAATTGTTGTCAAGAACACAATTGCTTTTCTTGGAAGTCTCTTGAGAATCTCTGCAGTGATCAAATCCGGACCCGGAGATTTCTTGTTTTTGAGTTTTCGGATTTCGCTTTTGGCTTCTTTAGGAGTGATTGGTTTTATAGGTGGTGACAACTGACATGGTGAATCCAAGTATGTCTCAACATCGTTTTCAAATCCTGGTGTTGGCTCAGGCTCTGTAAATACCCTTGATAGATGCGATGCGAATGCCTCTGCTTTTTCCTCGTTCGATCGAGCCCAGCCGTTAGGTATTCTAATTGGAGCAATAGATGGTGTTGGCCTCTTGAATTTTCTGGTAGCTCTCCAGATACTGTGGTCTTCAGATGTCAGTTCTTCGGTGTAACGTTCGAAGGAGGTATTTTGTTCTTCTTTCAAGGTTCTTGATAAGTTTCGTGACAGTCTTCTGTAATGACGGAGATCATTCAGGTTACGTGTTCGCTGCCATTTACCTCAGGCTCTCCTTTTTTTCAGCAATGATTTGCCGTATGTACAGGGAGTACTCTTAGTATAGGGATTTTCTCTCGATTAAAGGAGTTGCATGCCAAGCTGCTTGTTGGATGGTTTCTGTGAAGTGTTGAACAGCTTCGTCAATTTCTGATGTTTCTTTCATGCTCAAGTTGGTCAAATTTCTGTTTATATAGTCCTTGAAGTCCTCCCACCTGGTATGTACTGTGGATAATTTTGGAGCAGTCTCTGTTTTTACAGGTGTATTTGTCAAGCTCATTATAACAGGAGAGTGATCCGATGTCAGGTCGTAACTGGACTCTAGCAGGCAGTTCTGTGTGGCAATACCATTCACTATAAAGAAGTCCAGAAGGTCAGGGATTTTCCTTGGATCTGTTGGCCAGTACGTGGGCTCCCCATTCGAGACGTGTTTATAGTTTTTCTCAGTCAGGGCGCGTAGCAGGTTTCGACCTTTGGTTGTGGTCAATCTGGAGCCCCATTGGGTATGTTTCGCGTTCCAGTCGCCTCCAGCAATGAATCTGTGCCCTAAAGTGGCAAAAAACTCTTTGTAAGTGTCGGTTGCAATTGCATGTCTTGGTGGACAATATATAGATGTTATGCATGTAGGTCCATTGCTGGTGTTGATTTTGACAGTAGTTGCTTGTATAGCATTTGTTTGATATTTTTCTTCTTCGTGATGAGAAATGGAACTTTTAATGATAACAGCAGATCCACCATGAGCTGTTCCATCAGGATGGATGGTATGGTAAATGGAATATTGTGGAATTGTAAACATTGTTCTGTTGGTGAAATGTGTTTCCGAAATGAGAAGTACATCTATTTTGTTCATGTCTAAGAATGTACGAATTTCTTCTTTGTGGTTTATTAAACCGTTAGCATTCCAAGTTCCAATCCTTAAAATCTTGCTGGCCATTAGGAAAGTTTACTCATGACAGTGGTGAGTAGATTCAGGATCATGGTGTTTTGATGTAGCAATTGGGCAAACATGTTTTTAAATTCTTCTAGGAATGTTGTTAATTGCTGGCTTAGTTGGGATGATACTTGTTCTTGGTTTGTGTTTCTTGTTGCTTCTGCGTAGGTTCTAGATGATGGGTGGTTTGATTGTTGTGGCCGATTTTCAGTTGCTGAATCCACTGGAGGATTAGAAATGTTGGTGTTAGTTGGACGACTTGAAGTTTTCGGTTGCTTTTTCAGCACAAGGTCTTTATAGACTTGACATCCCTTGTAGCTGGCTGGGTGATTGCCTTCGCACAAAGCACATTTTGCTGGTACATTTTTGGGCTTTTGGCACGTTCTTGAGTCATGTTGTTGACCGCACTTAACACAATTGTAGGGTTTGTGGCAATAGGTCTTGGAATGGCCATATTCCTGACACCTCGTGCATTGTACTATTCCTCTCTTTTTTCTGGGAGGTTCTATGGTAACTTTAGTGTTGTAAATGTATTGAATCTCGTAAACACTCTTGTTGTTGGATTGTGGCTCGAGATCAACGAACAACATAGGGAGGGGTTGCTTAGTCACTCTATGCTGTACGTTCAAAATATTTCTAACTATATGACCCTGTATAACTGATATTCCCACTTTGAATTTAATTTTCAAGATTAGTTTCAACAAACGTGATCTCTTGATGTTATCAGTCTTTTCTCCAGACTAGATTAGACACTAGGAGAATTATTGATGAAACTCACATGCTTTCACTCTAATGATCCATGTATGCCTGGCAAATGTGATTATTTTCTCTACAAAGGTGATCACTTGCCTGGGAAAGCAGAGAATGATTTTATGAATAAAATACCTTCCAAATTCAGATGATCCATTAAAAACCATCTCGTTATCAGAAAAGAAACAACATTGGAGCAGAAGAAATGAGCTCCGGGCAGAAGGACGATGATTACATGTTAAGCTCTTTAATTACAGTATATATATATTTCATGTCAATGTTTAATTTTAGTAAATTGAAAAAATATTTCAGAAAATAAATTCACATTTGGTATTAAAGTATATACAATTCAATAAATAAAATGTAACCTGGAAGAATCAATCTTCAATGTTGACCATATGTCCATGAACAGTTGCAGATTGATGATATCTTTTTCTGTTAGCAAAATCTTCATTATCTTCATTAAGTTGTGAAGAAGTTACTTTAAGTCCTGGATGAACTGGAGTTACAACAATTTGTTCATAGTCGTATACACGTCTTCTGAAAGCAACACATTGAAATCGAAAATTGAGCGGTATTAAATTACATACCCCATGCAACGCAATAAAATAACTCTAAGCCATTTGAGAAACTTAAATTCTGCCGCTAGTCCTGGTTTTACAGCGGGATTTGCAGTGCCGATATACAACCATACAAAAAATACAGCTGTTATACATATAATGGCATAAACCCAGTTCACCAAAAACATAATCAAAATTTTCAGAGCAGCCTGAAATCATTTCAAATTAGCAATTGTAATAATCTGAATAAGATACTTACTCCAAACAGAGACAGCCATCTATTGCATAAATTGGAGTACCAGTTTTTGGCTTCGAATGAATATGGGTTTTAGCCATTATCAAAGTTGAATCGTCGTTTTCTTCTGGACTACTAGGACTACCCGAGCTTGATTCTCCCTAGAAAATTGAATAACTTCAGGAAGAACTAAACAAAAAAACTTGTAAACACTTGATAATTCTAATGAATACAAACCCTCAAAGTTTTATGTCTGGTCCTTTCGGGAAATAATACATCCAAGTCATTTTCTTCCGAAACCAAATTAGAGCTCTGTATTCTTGGTTTATGAAATCTCTGTTCTCTTTGGTGCTGTATATCAAAAGTTTGTGCGAGGGCAAAATAAGCGTAATCAACACTTGCATAAGTCAACAGAAATGGCATAGTTACTATAGGTGCCAATACATTTATTTCTCCGATGAGTATAAAGGCCACTGTTACTGAAGCTACAACACTCATTGCATATAACGGTACCTTATTTGGACCTCTCTGGAATAAAGTTCCATATTGAATTTTATCTTATTTCCATAAGTATATTATTTGAAATAGGGATTGATATGTGAGCTTACCCCGGTACCCAGAATGCTTATACTTGGTATCACATTCTCTAAAGCGATTGATTGTAGGACTCTTGGTGTTCCATACATGGCTCCTAGGCAACTCGACATCGAAGAAACATACAAGCCTCCTAATAATAAGACACTGAAGGCAGATACTTTTGCTGCAATCAAATAATCATTTTGCAAAAAGTTCCTGTTGCAAGTTGCTCCTAAAAATATCACAAAAACGAGGTAGAGGAATGTTCCTGTACTTATTGCTGCTAGAGATCCATTTGGAATGTTCGTAGATGGTGCTTTGAGATCTCCGCTCATATTTATACCAGACAGTATGCCAGTTATTGTCGGAAAAAATACACCGAAAACTATGAACCAATTGTTGCCTGAACTGAAATTCGGGAACATATTCAATTTAAGATTGTTTGAGAGCCATCCCTCAAATCCATGTTCTGGAAAAGGTAACAATTAATTCTGAATAAACCATGTACAAACTGGATGTTTCACATACCTATATCTGTGTGTATAAAGCTGCCTACCATAAAATCCAGTCCTGCCAACAACAAAACAAGCAAAAGAATAAATTGTAACTTGATAACCCATTTAACGCCTGCAACATTTATCACTCCTAATAAAAGAACCGCTGCTCCAGCTATGAACCTCACGGCCCAAATCGAGTTTCCCATTCCGATCAGCTCAGCCATTGACTCGCCAAAACCAAGTACATTAAGTGCACATCCAACGGCCTAGAATTTATAGAAAAACAATAACTTGAAATTTACAAAAATTTTAAACCATACTTGTCCAAAGCAGTACAGCAATCCTAATGAACCTCCAAATTTTGATCCAAGTACATGCGCAATAACAAAATATACTCCTCCACTCTCGATCCTACATCTTTCACATATTCCAACAGAGGATAAAACTGTTATGAGAGCAATAAAAACTGAAAAGTAAAATGGTAAAATCATTATTTGAGGAACTCGAATCTTATCAACCTGTTGATAATATTATGAAGACAGCATTCAAAACTCCTGCTTCAGCTACAATCCATCCTGATCTCAAGAATACTATTACTCCAAATATATTTATTAAGCATGAAGTGAAGACTCCATCCCAAGTACCGAACAACACTGGCTGTGACACAAAAAAATTTGACTTCCACCAGGGTACATCTCCCTGCAATAAAATAAAACACTCTTTTGAAGGACAGATAATTTAGAGAATAGAATTACTTTTGCGAACCTGTTCTTCGGCAAATAATTCATTCGCTCCAAAAGCTTGATGTCCCCCTACACTATATTCGAAATTGTTTGACAAGTCAACAAATCCACTAGTGTTAGCACGGACTCTTTGTGCTGTTTCTGAACCAAGTCCATATCTAGACCAATCAATATCTTTATTCTTATTTTTGCTATTAGGCTCCATCAGGAGTAGTGTCTAAAATTTGGAAATTTCTAGGAACAACTTTCCCATGTATACTCAGAAATTCAAACCAACCTAAGAACCAAAAGGAACAAGGTTTAAGGCAGTAACTTCAAATTTTTAATTGTTTTTGTATTATCATGAACATCATTATTACTATCTATTTAAATTTGGAATGTATCAAAATGATAAATTTTCACATTTTTACTTCGTACATATGATAAAGAATATGACAAATGTATAAAAATAAATAAAAACCAAACACGTTGCTTGTCAGTGTCTGTCAAGTTGACGGACAGTGCCAACATCTGTTTTTGACACATGTATAGAACCAAAGAGGTTGATTATTTTTAGATAATTTATATCATTTCTCCCACAGAACATCAAATATATTTTTCCTATGGCCGCCATGTTTGATGTTCGAAGGAATGACATTATGGCGGGAATTTCAAATCTTGCTTGAATCCGCTTAACTCACAATTAATATTTTTAAGTCACCGTCAATATAATCTACTCGTAATAAAAATTTTGTTGTTATCATTGATTTTTATAACTCAACAGTGGAGCCACCTGAGAATTTCTAAGAAAACTTCCTTCAATCGTATTTACAAATATAGAATGTGTGCAATGCAAAGCTATGACAGATCATCCAGCAGTGAAGAATTCCGTAGATTCAAACGCCCTATTTTTGAGTAAATTGGGGCTGTGTGATTTGAAATGATATTTTAAACCTAGGACCTATCGTATCCCGAGCAAAAATAACACTATTTTCCCATACTTGTTTTATGAGATATTATAAGCAGCGTTACAAATATAAAAGTTATAAGCATTTTAAGTTTTTAGGTCATTGGATAAAAAAATATCCCTCTAAGTTTTTACATTGGGCAAATATCCCTCTGTAGTCCAGTTTAGTTTGAATGGAAATTACCTTCCACAGCATCCACTATTGAATCTGAATTGTTTAAAAACATTATTTTCCCTCTAAGAAATGTTTCACTTCCATATGTTTCATCAGATGATTATATCGATTTAATTCCTTTCAACTTCAAGTGATATTTGCTTTTCATGCAATTTAACCAATCTGTACAGCAGTACACACAAGACCCACAAGAAATGGAATAATTCTAATGATGCCAAAATATGCATAACTGTTGTCAAAAACCTTCTACAAGAGATCATTTCAATCAATCAATATTACAGGTGAAAATGAAATTTTTTTATGAAATTTCATCACCCTATATATCTTTTGAACGGGGCCAACATTGAAAAATCGTTTCTTTTGACGTCAAGAATTGTCTTATCAAGAATTAACGCAGTGGTCAAAGACTGTATATTTAATGAAATTTTATTCTGCATTTACTTTCTTCAAATATGACTTTATCGACTAATACAACATTAACATAAATATATAATATGTAATATTTTAGGATGAGGGAATAACATGAACGAGAAATGCAAAACTATTAGATGAAAGTACCCTTATATTTACCCAAGTCGTACGCCTCTGATTAATATGAAAATCTAATTTCAATGCAAATTCATGATATTCCATATTGTATTCTATATCTCTTAAAACTTCTTATTGCTCATTATTTCAACTAATTGAAAAAAATTATTATTCTTAATCCATTTTTAATCATTTCTGTGTTCGATATCGATAAGAATAAGTTTGAAAAAAAAAGGATTTGACTCTATGACAATCTAATATTTTTGTGGTCTTTATTTTGGTGGTTATGTCGTAGTAACCTCAATTCCTCTCTTTACGATTTGTTCAAGTGTAACAGGCAAAGGTAATTCATCAATCTGTTTCTAGTATCGAAGATTTTACTCATCCACCTTTGGTGTTTCTACAGTTTGTTGTTCATATATACCAGATTCTGTAATCATTAATATTTTTCAATTTATATAGTGGTGGTAGTGTATTTGCTTCAATTTCTAAAAAATTTTCAGATCAAAATGGGTCGCTACGCCAGGGAACCTGATAATGCCACCAAAAGCTGTAAAGCCCGAGGATCAAACCTTAGGGTTCATTTTAAGGTAAGGAATTCGCATTTCGTTATTGAAATATATATTTTAACAGTTGTGTTCCTTACTTGATATTTTGTAAACTCATTTTAATTTTTTAGAACACCTGTGAAACAGCAAATGCTATTAGGAAGATGCCTTTGAAACGAGCTGTTGCCTATTTGAAAAATGTTATCGAACATAAGGAGTGTGTTCCATTCAGAAGGTTCAATGGTGGTGTTGGTCGCTGCTCACAAGCTAAACAGTTCGGTACAACACAAGGACGTTGGCCTAAGAAGTCTGCTGAATTTTTGCTTCAGTTGTTGAGGAATGCAGAAAGTAATGCCGACTACAGTGGTCTAGATGTAGATAGGCTTAAAGTAGATCATATTCAGGTAAGCACTTTGGTTTTAGTTAATTATCTTGGCAGAACACTTTTGAATTGTGTTTGTCCAGTTGATATATTATTTAAACCTGGTAAATTTTGGATATTGCTACTTTTTATATTACAATAAACTAAAACTGGCAAAGTGATTGTAGCCCAGTTTTTTCTGCCTTTTTTGTTTTTGTCCATATATATATTGTAGTCTAGTTAATTTTGGATATTTTTTATATTACAATTAACCAAAACTGGAAAAATGATAGTAGCCCAGTTTTTATTCTTTTTTTTTGTATTTTGAAATCTCTTCCGTGTTTTAATATGCAATTTTTCGTTTTAGGTCAACAGGGCTCCCTGCTTAAGGAGAAGGACCTATCGTGCCCATGGTAGGATTAATCCTTATATGTCCAGTCCCTGTCATATAGAGCTCTGGTTGACTGAAGGTGAAAGCAATATAGAAACACCCAAAAAGGCTGGAAAGAAGGTCCAGAAGAAAGAATAAGTTTGTAGATCATGAATCAATAAAACATTTTTCCAATTAATCATTTTGAATTGATCCTATCCGGAATTAACTATGTGAGTGCTCTAAGATGTTTATATTTGTTGCTCTGATCATCCTTTGAATATCTTGAAAGGATCCTTTAACTACAGCTGGAGGAAACATAAATAGGAAATGACTTACTTTCGAGGTGATTGTTTCTTGTGACAAATGAAATGAGATTGGGTCATAATTTAATTGAAAACAGTTCATTAATTGCTTTAAATGATAAGTCATCTGCTTGCCAGCATATTACAAAGTTTAATTCTGTCTATACCTGTTTTATCTCATTTTGAAATAAGAGTGAAAAGTTTATAAAGACAGGTTGAGGAATATCTTTTGATCAAGATACTGATAATTGAACTTTTTATAGTCAACAGTTAAGTTTTGTGTTACTGCATAAACAGCTTTGTTTATTATGAATATGAATGAATTGATTTTATAAAAGTAAGTATTCCTACAATTTCCGTCATGAAAGCTAGATGCTTCTAATTTTGTCATCTCAATATAAAATTGTTTCTGATTGTTTAATAATACTGAAGTATATTAGCCTCATTGATTTTGATTTATTTCTGTTGATTATATACTTGAATTGATTGTATATGCTCTTAGTGGTTACAAAAAATTCTGGAAGATTAATGAAGAATCTTGGTCAAGTTTTATAACATGTCTTTTCTAGTATTTCAGTTAGGATGGTTATAAAACAATGTTATTTTTCCTTCATATAGAACTAACAATTATGATGATTTATTTAAAAGTTCCACAGAACAAATTGTTGCAGAACATGCTGTGTAAACATATCTCAGATTAATGTTGGTTAATAATGTCTAATAATTAAACACTTGATATCACGAACATATCCAGTGCACATCCGTAAATGGTCATGAAAGAACTCTGTAATAGGGATTCTCCAACAGGAAGGACCTAAGTTTACTTCGAATTCTGCTTATGGGACACTCGTAATGGAATGTTATTGTAAATCTTTACAATGTTAAGGGGAGCATTGTTCTTCAGTTAAGCACATCTGGTAGAGGAAGCCTGAATACTTTTATATTATAGTCATGTGTGTTCGAAGTTATTCAATACAAAGCTAACTGATAAACTTTTATAAAAGTTTATGATGGCATTGCTTCTGAAGTGTGGTCTGCACAACTCAATACTTTTTGTCAAATTAAAATTCGAGTTATATCTTTTGAATTCCCCATACTACTGTGCCATTCCTTAATTTTGATTGGGCATATGCGATATATGCTACGAAAGGAGTTTGCTTGTTTATGAGGTTTGAAATTGTCTATGCGTTGACATGTCCTGTTCTAACATCTATGTAAACACTCCAGCCTAAACTATAGTCTATCATCGCCCCAAGAAATCTGGTGTGGTGGGATGACTGCATATTTTTACCGATTGGTAGGATGTTTCCTTGAATCCCTGCCAAAGGCAAGCTCTACTACCTGAATTTACTCCTAGTTTAATAGGATCTTCCAGTGAAGTTGACAAAGATAATATGACTGAAGTATCGTTTGCAAACAGTACCCTCAGAGACTGTTGAAAGGTCACTCGTATATCCCAAGAACAGCAACGGCCCTGGTACTGACCCTTGGGGAACTCCTTTATCTATCAAATATTCATCTGAATTTTACAATATCTTCTGTAGTGTTATCGGGCAAATAAACTGTCATTCTTCCTCGTATATAGTTGTATATGGTTGTGTTTTGGTGAATACATTTAACAATTTTATTAGGACCAAGCCCAAAACAAGGTTCATATTGCGCACACACTTTTGTTTTATATTCTTGTATTGACTTCGAAAATGGTATATTTCGTTCTGGGCAAGTGAATACGAGCCTTTTTCGAAGAGACGATGAGGTTTCTCGAAATGTCTAATCCTGTTTGGATTAGATGGTAACAGCTTCAACCATTTTGTTACAATAATGTATACTTCAAGGGAGTTTTCTCTTCGAGTTGAACAGGAAACATACAAAGAAGGAACTATTTCAATGTGATAATTTTTAATTACATAAATAGACTAATCTAAACTGATAAAATCTGTATTTGCATACAAAAAAAAAGGTCTAGAAAAATAAAACACATATTATATAATTATGTACGAGTATCACAGAACACAATTCTAATATAAGATGTCGAAAACATGTTTAAAGACATCTTACACTAATACAGTACGTAATCAATTTTCATCTGCCATTACAATAGTAATTGCACTGGTAGCTGACGGCGATTGATCTGAAAGAACCTTATTTCGGTTAATACCACCCTTAGAAGACTTTTGTAAAGAAAGGGAAATTGTTTTCATCGTTTTATCAGTCAGCATTTCCAATTCGTGGGTGTCTGATATAGAAGAATTAGTTGGATGACTCCTGTTTCTATCTCTTGAAGGATTTTTCTTCAAGTTTTGGCATACTTTCGAATAAGAGAATTGACCAAAGTGATTTTGAGGCCCTATTGTCGCCAATAGGGACCCTAAGAAGAAAGTAGCATACAACCAACTTACACTCATAACAATCACTAAAAATATACCTATCTGTATGTATGGTAATATAAGGGATGGTAACATACAAGCCCCAGCTGCCCCTGTAGTTAAAGCAGCCATCAGTGCAGGCCCTGCCATGTTTGACAAAGCAAAACTGGTTGCCGCCTGGCGGCTATTGACCAAACCCAAAGGACACAACCGATAATTAACACTGTAGTGTAAACTGAAATCTACTGCCAGACCAATAGCAGTAGAAATAGCAACAGATTCTAATATATTCAATTTCCAACCTAACAGCACAAGGATAGCAATTGTTACAAAAATAGTGAAGGTGACAGTCAAGATGGCATACAAACTTATCAGAATATTAAAAGTAGAAAACAACAAAACAGCTAAAGCCAAGGCCATAGACAACAGTATAGCATAAAAAGTACTCGTAGCTAATTCTTTCTGTAAATCATAAAAGCTCAACTCACTAACAAACCATCCACTTTTCAGACCTTTAGGTGCAGTCTTCAATTGTTCCTGCATCCAATTCTCTACACGATTGAAAAATTCGTTCATAACATCATAAGACATTGAAAAACTATAATTACTAATATATTCAACTACAACAACTTTTATTGTCGGATTTTGGTCTTTCGAGAATTTCGGACCTGCCAATCCTGGGATTAAAAACTGAGATGGCGTCTGGTATATATCAGCCATTTCTTGTATTATACATTTATCAAAAACTGCCGGACTGAATGGAAATGTCGAAACTTGACAACACGGTGTACGATCTTTGATCGACATGTAATCTGTGCAAGATCTATTCATTGATTTCAAAAATGTTTCGATGAAACAATTAGGAAGCAAGGGACCCATCATGGCACGGAAAAATGGCTCACGTTTCAATTTTTTGCAGAATTTCAATAACCACACTTGAGAATCTGGATTGGACATGTTGAAATCGGGATCTAGCTTCAATGTTCCTAAATTCGTAGGATCCAGGTGATCCCCATTATCCACTGGCAGGACTCCCCAAACGAATCGTAGTGGCAATTCGTAGTTGGATTCGGAATTAAGCTGAAACAAATTATAAGATTAGATTAGTGGGAGGTTGCTGCGTGATACTAATTGCTGTTTTTCTGGGGTAACAAGGCTTTCATATAATCAAGGTGCTCCTTGATTACCTTTCAGGGTTGTGTAATATGTTCAATAAATAATATTATAAGCATAAAATACAATATACTCACAGATTCCCGATGAAACCAGAAGTGATTCTTATATGTAAAATCATACTTCTCAAAAGGATGTGAGCTAGCGAACAGTTGAAAATCCTGTGAATCAGGTAGTTCAAGTTTTGGATTATAAAATACTATCACAATACTTCCAGCTGCTATTGCAAATAACATAGTTATCCATAGGTATCTTAGATTAATAACACAGTTCAACAGATATTTCTCCCTTGAGCACCATAAATCGCTGATAGTCGTCATTTTTTGACAATTCATGAGAAGATCTAAAGTCGGAGAGAATAAATTGACACAACCTCTATGCAAGGAGGTTATTATGAAATTTTGGGAGATAATACTTGGTATATAACAGGATCTTTCCCAGATCACAACACAAGCAGGAAACCAGGTAATCATCAGCAGGAAGTTTATCACAACCGCAGTTCCTGCAAAAATACTGGAAAAAAACTAAGATTAAAACCCAATTAATAAGAATTAAACAAAGCAAATTCAAAACAACACAATGAAACGAACAAAGTCTTAGAACAAATTGCGTTTAACTGAACCAAACAACTTTTTCAAAGGAAATGAACAATTCCAAAAATTTAAAATGTTATGTGAATATATTGCTTGATGTATGTTATTCTTACCTAAAACAGCATACCGCTGTTACAGAACTAATGTAAGAGGCCATGAATGCAACAGTAGTTGTTATAGTAGTAACGAAAATGGAAATGAATGCATGGTGGAATGTATCAGTCAATAGATGAACCATACTCTCATCTTTTTTCTCTTGTTTAATTTTCTCCCATATTTTGCAAAAAATGAACGCATCATCTGAGCCAATACCTGTAAAATCAATGGAACTCAAACCAACTCCACATAATATAAAATCTTCTTACCAATGGCTACGATGATAGCAAGTAGATTCATGAACGGAAAAAATTTCAGTTCAAATACAAGAACGTAGAAAAAATAGGAGATTCCTAATGAAAATACTATTCCAATTATTGTCACAATAGTCAGGAATAACGATCTGGTATACAGCCACATACAAAAAATAATGAACATCAAGCCTAAAACCATAAGCCACATGTCATGTACTAAATACTCATCAAATAAGGAATTTTTGATGCCAAAATCCATTGCTACAATTTCTATATCATCATATTCAAGTCCTAGGTTCTCTACAGTATGAAAATATGGTAATACTGCTGTACTACCAGCAAGGGGTAAAAACAACATTGTTTCATGTAGTTGAATATTTTCAATTGAAGTATTCTGTAACAAAATACAACACGTTATTTCAAAATCACATAATGAAATTCAAAAGAGTACTCACCTTTTCTGATATGAAATTTGTTGATGTCAAAAAATTAAGAATGTTATAAACAGCATCATGCTTCACGCATTCCTTAGGTGCTTTGCACAAAAACTTTCTTTCAAAACAATCAGGTACTAATTTCAAACTGAAATAATATTTGGCACACTTGCTTAACAATGCAATTGTAGAGTTCACATCTTCTTCCTGTTAAAGAACTCATTGAAATAATATGAATGAATTTTTTAACACACAAATACTCACATTCACCGCTAAGCAAGAAGTTCTATTATTCAATGCTGCTATATAATTTCCTATGGACCAAAATTTACAGCATTTGGATGTTTTTGTATTTTGAACACATAAGTCAGAGAAATTTTGTGCATTTGACAATTCATATTCGAGGCGACATAGTGTCATCAGAGATGATAATTCGAATAAATTCCTACTATTCTTGGATTTGATGACAATATGTGCGTATTTTTCATCTGAAATAAAAAATTAATCATATATAATCAGCCTACACTATTAAATAATTGAAAAGTAAAACTTCCTAATGGCATATTTGAGTAGTACCTAATTTCAATGGGATTATAGAATTTATTTAAAGAGTACCTGGATTTCCACAAAAATAACCATCCTCTTTTGAAATCCTAGCTTTCAGCATAAAACTAGCGTTTGTCATTTTCTTTATTTCCGCCCAACTGTCAATACTACTATCTGAAACATTCTTCTCGTTTATCAATACCTACAAATCACAGTATTAGCCAAATTCAAAAGAACTCAAACAAATAATTACATCTCCATAATTTTTTCTTGATTTCTTCTTTTTTTCAGTTTTTTTCCTTTTAAAATGATTAATTGCTGAACTAAGATTTTGAAGCATAAGAAGCTCTTTGGGGTTCACCGAGAACTGACCGGATGGCCTAGTTGACTCGATCAAATTTTCCCAAGTAGTGAGTCTATTTGAAATGATTGTACCTCTAGTTGAAAAGCCCTGAAACCAGTAAAAATCATTTCCTCCTCAGACACAGAAATTGTGTTGCCTTACCATTTGTGGATCGGAAAAACTTGGAAAATGTTTTGATTTTCTTGCAAAAGGTATCAATAGGCAGGTTGAAGAGAAAACAATAACAGCTAATATTATGGCTAATGGATGGTGTACAACAACATTAGCAAACCAACGCAAATTCATCTTGAATAAATAAGCATTCACCAGCTAAGAAATTTTTGAATGAAATGGAAAATTATTGTAAGCAGAACACATTGATCATAAAATTTCTTTCGTGGGCATATCATCATTGTTTGTTGAAGGAGTTTTCCTGTAACATTTAAGTCATTTAGATAAAAATCATTTCAATTCATGTTATCATTATATTCAGTCATTTTTTTCTGAAATCCCAAAATTTTTACTATAAACATATAAAAAATAGATCAAAAAGACAACAAGACCCTTGCCTTGATCCTAAAACTCCCAAAATATTCAGCTAACTTGTGGGAATGAACCAGGGATAGCAGAACTGAAGAAATCCAGGCTCCTGGGGTCAATGGGGTGGGACTACCTACCACCTACCCTGTTTACGTGGGTTAAGGGTTAAATTACCCACAGATTCAAGTAATTCATCCATTGACAGGTAACAAGTAAAAAAAAATTATCCTAGAAGGATCATAAGATCATGTTTATTAAATAAATTCAATTATATACAATTCAATATCACATCGATTATTTCAAGTGAAAAAAATCGATCTTTAAGTATAATTTTCAAGTATAATGTACAATGAAAGCTACAACTAATTATTTTTAAGTATCACATAAATTTTGTTGGTTTTTGTAAATTTGAGTTTCGTGAAACATTTTTACTGGCCGATATTGAATTGCAGTTAAAGCTTTAGTTCAAGTTCAAATAAGAACATCTTAGAATCTATGGATGTTATCAATGATGTCATTCATGTCAATTTACTCTATGAAGTGCCGTTGTCATCAAAAAGGTGGTGTTTTGGCCTGACTTTTTTTTACATTTACAGATTTTTGTTTTATTGAAGCCGATATGCTGAAATAATTATTTTAATAAATTTACAATTTTGATTTCAAAGGGTCTTCAATCCCTAACATGTTTGTATTAAAAAAATCTGAAAACCAGAAATAATATATTTCATTCCATTCTTGGATATTCCTTTTGACAGAATACAATTTTTTTATTAAAAATGTCGTCTTCTGCAATTTATATTTTAGATGTAAAAGGGAAGGTAAATAGGAAAGATGAAGTCAAAGGCAAATTTATAATTCTAATAATTCTAGGTCCTTATTTCGAGGAACTATCGAGGGGACATAGATTTGGGAGTAATTGAGAAATTTATGCCGTTACTGATGGAAAAGGAGGAAGAAGGTTTACTTACTCCTATACTACAGACATCTGATTGTACTTTCGCCTTTATTAAAACTAATAATTTATACATAGTTAGCACTACTAAGAAGAATGCAAATATTGCTCTGGTATTTGTTTTTCTGCATAAGATCGTCCAAGTTATGACTGAGTATTTTAAAGAATTAGAAGAGGAGAGTATCAGGGATAATTTTGTGGTTATTTATGAACTTCTAGATGAGCTTATTGATTTTGGTTACCCTCAAACTACTGATAGTAAAATTCTACAAGAGTACATTACGCAAGAAGGTCATAAATTGGAAATACAACCACGTATACCAGTTGCTGTTACCAATGCTGTTTCTTGGAGATCCGAAGGAATTAAGTATAGAAAAAATGAAGTATTCTTAGATGTCATAGAATCTGTTAATTTATTGGCTAATGCAAATGGTAATGTTTTACGTAGTGAAATTGTGGGTGCTATCAAGATGAGAGTATATTTGTCTGGTATGCCTGAATTGCGTCTTGGCCTGAATGATAAAGTATTATTTGAAAGTACTGGTAGAGGGAAATCTAAATCAGTGGAATTGGAAGACGTGAAATTTCATCAATGCGTAAGATTATCTAGGTTTGAAATTGATAGGACAATTTCATTCATACCACCTGATGGAGAATTTGAGTTAATGTCATATAGGCTCAATACTCATGTGAGTGGAATCACCAAGACCATCACTTTGATGAAATGTAATATTTTTTTAGGTGAAACCACTGATTTGGATCGAGTCTGTAATTGAAAGGCATGCACACAGCCGTGTCGAATACATGATTAAAGCCAAATCTCAGTTCAAACGGAGGTCTACTGCTAACAATGTTGAAATAGTAATTCCTGTACCTCATGATGCAGATTCTCCAAAATTTAAAACAACAATTGGAAGTGTCAAGTATGCACCTGAACAGAATGCAATCACTTGGACCATTAAATCATTCCCAGGTGGTAAAGAATTTTTGATGAGAGCTCATTTTGGTTTACCTAGTGTCGAATGTGAAGATACTGAAGGAAAACCTCCAATTCAGGTCAAATTCGAAATTCCGTACTTCACAACATCTGGAATACAAGTGAGTACAGCTTTCAATAAGTTTTTCAGTGAATACATGTTGATTTTTAGGTGCGTTATTTAAAAATCATAGAGAAAAGTGGATACCAAGCTCTTCCTTGGGTACGATACATAACACAAAATGGAGATTATCAGTTGAGAACTAATTGAGTACAGTTTATTAGTTATATTTTAACAATTTTTAGGCTGTAATATACATAATATTATTAAATGCATGTTTCTTATTAGATCCTATCCACTTGGCAACTTGCAGGACAGGATTTACAACTTAACCTGGCAGCCTACAAGTTGTCTTCTATCCTAGATTCGAATCAAACAAGTGGTAAAATGAATGCCTGTTGTAAATCAACTTGAAACGATGAATATTCTCTGTAGAATTATTAGAAACTAAAAGATAGGCAGAAATGAGATACTAATTAGTAGTAGAAGCATGTTTCTCATATCCGCAGGTACAGGTGGGCCAAACAAATTGCAGTTTTGATTGGCTGTTAAAAAGTTGACACAAATGCTACAGCCTTAAGGGGTGTAACTATACTATATTGTTTTTAGAGTGAGTCCAGAATAAGTTACCCAATTACCAACAAAGCATTTGAAAATTTGTAAATGGCCTTAAAATTGCTTGTAGCATTGTAAAAGATGCTATTAATTAGGAGTAATTTGTTCCCAAGAACAAATGCTATCCAGGACCGCAATTTTGTCTGCATTTTTACTGTTTAATGATCGATAGTTTTAAGAAAAATAATTGCTTCTATAAATATTTTTCATTAAAACATTTGATAGGACTTGAAAGTATAGGGTGTGGTGGTTGAGCATTTTCAATAAAAAAATACAGAACATATAATTTATATTGAAACTAAAAAAGTTCATAACAAACTTTCTATCTAAGGGAAAAATTGAGAACATCTTAATCAAACAGCATAATCTAAGTCAGGTATGCAAAGTTTTGCATTATCTTCAATTAATTTTTTCCATATTGTATCAACACCATCAACTTTGAAATAAGGTCCCCATAATTTTGAATTGAAAACCTTTTCCTCTGGATGAGTATCATCTAATTCTGCACATACGGCTACAGTGTCACAGTGAGAATATTTATTTGGAGCATAAACGTCTTGCACAATGTTATCACCGATATAAAGAAAATTTGGTTTATTTTTAGGTGAGTGTTTAGCTAGAAATGTTTGTAAATCTTGCCAATTTCCATTTACATATGTACCTCCCAGCTCCAGATCCTCTGGTTTGATTTCGCCTGTTTGATTAATGCCATCTAATCCTATGAATTTCCTATCCATTGAAAAGAAACCTGGTTTTTTCGCATATGTTATAATTATATCAAAATATTCTTTCCAGTTTGGACCTATTGTATTTGAGGCAGTTAGTGAAGCATAATCCACATATGAACCAGTAATCAGAAAGAGTAATTTTCCTTCACTCTTCAGTTTTGTTAACCAATCAAGTAGTTTTTTGGAACACTTATGATAATATTTTATAGGATTTTCTTTAAGTTTGTTGTAATATCCACCTTGGTTAGTTTGAAAATGGTCAGTTCTGAACATTTCAACAAGCCCTGCATAAATGTCGTCATAAACAGAATATTTCTCTTGGATTCCATTCTTTGCTTCGTCTACAGAATCAACACATCTAGCAAATAATATAGATACAATTATATCGAAACAATCAAGCAAGGAGCGCATTTCCTCAGAATTTGGACCATTCCAGACTGCAACAGGATCCTGAACCAACAAATCTGTCAGGGCCCAATGAGAATTTGGATATATTTTTTCGATATCATCTTCTGTTAATAATTTAGTCCCATGTGTAGCACGTAATATTTTCCCGTCATTTGCTATCTTTAAAATATTTCCTTTCGAAGTATCTAGTATTAATCCTTTTTGAATGAAGTCATAATCTATATCACATTCTAAATGTATACTTGAATAACCTTTCTCAATAAGAAATTTTACTAATACTTTATATTCCATTTCAATGAGTTCTATAACTTTATACTGAGCTAGTGTGTTATCCAAATCGAAACCAATACAATCATAATTGGAAAATGAAAATCTTTTCTCACTCATATTTAGGAATTTAAAAAATTAGCTTCAATATAATTCCTCTAAAGTACACAAAATGATTGAATTTTCCCCCATAGATGAGAAATATCCTTAGACTATAAAGTAAGGAATTGTCTGTTTTAAATTTATGGTTGGAGGTTAATTTCATCCATAGAATAATGAAATTATTTCTCAGGAACCATGGAAAATTACAAGTCAGTATTCAAAAACAAGGAATATCAACAACAATTATAACTAATAGGAAACTTTATTTGTTAGTTTTTGCGAGATACATTCATGTTCAAATTCTAATGGAAATTTAGCTATATACTCCAAACTTGGGACGCAAATTTTTGAATGGTCTTTGAGAATCTGGTACCAATTTGTACTTTGATTTTTATATTCAAAGTATGATCCCCATAGAGATGATCTCAAGAATTGTTTGTCTGGATGCCTCTTATCATGTCCATGCATTCCTTCAGCTTGTAACTCTTCACAAACTGCTACTGTATCACAATGAGAATATACATTAGGGGTATAAATATCTTGAATTAAATTATCACCAATGTACAAAAACTTAGGATTCTCTTTGGAAGAATGGCTGGACAAGAATCTCTGCAAATCACACCAATTTCCATGAGTATAAATACCTCCTAGATTCAATTTTTCAAAAGGGACAGGTGCTGTTTCATTGAAACCATCTAAACCTATAAAATCTCTTTTTTGTGTGAAAAACCCAGGTTTTTTTGCAAAGGTTACTATAATATCAAAGTAGTCTTTCCAATTTCTGCCCAAGGCTGTAGAAGCAGTTAATGATGCAAAATCTACATGAGCTCCAGTGATAAGGAATAGAAGCTTGTCATTTTTCTTTAAATTTTTAAACCACTCAATTAAATCATCAGAACACCTATAATAATATTTTTCAGGATTAGATTTCATTTTACTGAAATAAACTCCCTTCTCTTGTTGAAAATGGTCTCTATTGAACATTTGTTGGAGAGCTTCTAGTAAGTCGGGCCATATTTTGTAATTGCTTTTAGGTTCACCATTTTCTTCATCAATAGAGTCTACTGCTCTTGCATATACCAAGCTTGCTACTACATCAAAATAATCAAGTAATGTTCTCATCCTTTCGGAATATGGACCATTCCAAGTGTGTAATGGATCCTTTGCAAACATATCTGTAGGTTCCCAGTGGAAGTTTGGATAGTATTTTTTAATTTCCTCGTCAGTAAGTAATTTGGTGCCATGACAGGCTGCCAAAATTCTGCCATCTGCAGCTATCTTTAATATATTACCATTTTCATTATCAACAATGAGACCTTTCAGTAGGAAATCTTGCTCAACTGGTTTCAACAAGTGCTTCTTAGAATAACCTTTTTGAATTAAATATTTCGCTAAAATATCATATTCCATTTCCATCATTGCACCTACTTTATATCTGGCCACCGTATTGTCCAAATCAAATCCTATGCAATCATAATCTGATATTCTGAAAGACTTCTGAACTATTTTAGTGGTCATATTTCTACATATATTCAGGGGTTTCACAGTATCACAATGTAAATTACTCAGTAAACTTTGACAAATAACGTTTCTCAGAATCTTTTTCATGTTTTGACTTCCAAGTTTCTATTTTGAAATAATCTTCTGATTCACTTTCAAGGAAATCTGGGAACATTCATACAAAAAAATATAGTACATAATCCATTATTGGAGTATTCTGTTGTCAGATCCAGAAAGACACAACAAATAAGGTTTGTTCTTGACCCACATATCGGATTGTTCAAAAAGTAACTGACAAAAAGGACAGGGGTCAAATTAGAAAGATTATTTTTTGATGATTTAGAATGCCAAGCACGGATAAACAGAAATCATCTTGCCAAAACATCCTCAGTCTGCCCACAGAAGAATAAGTATTATGTTATGTTGATATTATGTGAAGTCAACTGGTGCTACATAAGCTTATGGAAAAACACAAACAGAAAAATCCTATTAACAGAGACAACTCTGCATAAAATCGTATCGATCTTAAGATTTAAAATGTTGGACTGTTATAAAAATTAAAGTATTCAACTCTGAGATGAAATTAAAAGATCTGTTCTGTGGCTGATTTCATTGACTTGTATCTGTGACTCATTTATAGAATTTTTGAAATGAAAATTTTCATTTTGAATTGCATTAGAAATAAATTGAAGAATTTGCTCAATGTAATGCATTCTGATCGAAAATACCTTTGTATTTGTCTAGCTCTTAAGAGTAAAATTGGACAGAGTACCATGTTTTTTATTCTATGCTCAATGGAATTGCTCGCAGTGCAATTTGAGTGGGAGTGATGCGAGAATCCGTGAACAAGCTTGAGAGCAAAAATTTTGGAAAATTTCAATGAAATCCACCTTTTGTCTACAATAGAATAACAGATTGAAAATTTCGATAATATTTTCCATGGTTTGTTGATCAGTTCTACTCTTATTGAAGATGTGACGGAAATATGCCCTGAAATAGAGTCAATAGAGTCTTTAATCCAGTGTTGTGTGGTGACGTCTCCATTAGATCTGTCAGTGCTTCGAATATTATTTCAAATCGTTGCAAACATGAGAGGTGGGTTGAAATTGTGACACGGATGATATAGTGACGAGATTAATAAATTATTATCGCATTGCATTAAAGTGACTGGTGTCTCGGAATTTATTATTTGTAGGTACTCCATGAATGTAAACAGTGTAAGTTAACCCCGCCCCACTACTGAATCTGTCATCTATTTAATACAGATTATACTAGCAAGGATTTCTCGCATTTTATATCCCCTTGATGTTTTATTTATTGGGGTGTTTTTTAAACGTGAGAAGGTTTATAGATAATGAGTGTTCTTTCGGCGAAATAGCAGTATATGATCCCAATTGGTATTGAAAAGAGGCTGTACAAGACTTGAGTTTTCTTAGATAATAGATTTTGGTTTCCCTCAAATTCTACCCTGTAAAAAGTTCAGCCAATTCAGAATCTTGAAATGAAATTCACATTTATTCATAGTTGAAAAAAGTTTACTCTCAATTGGGAGAAATTGAAGGTATGAACTGAAATATTGTGGAATTACAAAGACAGAACCATTTTTCGATGTGTCTTAGGAAGAATTAAATTTTTTTCAGTGGGACAAACATACATTTTAAATATTATGTAACTGAATTGTGTAATAGCATCAAAGGTTTCTGGGTATTCATGAAATCCTAAAATCTTATCCCTCAAAATTTTCAGACCTAATAGTTTTATCTCCAAAGTAAAGTTCACTGAGCGCCTGATAAAAAGAATTGTTCTCCATCATAAATTTAGTTTATTGGGAAATGTATTAAAAATGCAATGACTAAAGGGATACTGCATAAACTGAATGATGAAAATAATTTTAAGTGAATTTATTTTTTTATATCAAAGTTCTTAATTATCTTTTGTCATGTTATATTGTGGGTTTAGGTCAGTTTAAGATATGTGGTGTTTACCTTATTTAAACGAGACCTGATTATTTAAGGAGTAACATTGACATATTGTGACTCATATGCTCGGGATATTGAACTTATCACTTGTATGTTTGAAATTCATAGTTTACTCTTGATAGAGATGAACTGCTTTGCTTTAAACACCATAGCTTGTGGATGTAGTATTATAAAGAGTCCTTGTGGTGTATGAACACTCTGATTTTGGCAGGTAAATAAATTAAACTTCAAGATAAATCCCTGTTCATTAAATTCGAATAAAAGTGTCTGAATAGTTTTTTTACTACAGAGTATGAGTCAAATAGTTTATGGAAATTCAGTTTATTTATTTGAGCAAATTGCATTTTGGGTGCTTAATGGGATTACCTGATTTCTTTATTATCATTCTTTATTTCCAACATTTGAGCTTAGGCAGGTTCATTCAATTACTTCATAGCTTGTTGTTGTTATTGCAAATTTTGGCATGACGTTGTTCCTCTGAACGACTCCATCCCATCTGAGTAACTTCCTATTCGAGTATCACGGAAAATAAAATTTCTGGAGAAAGAGGCATGGTGGAATCTCCCATGGATGCCTAACTCAAAGGAGTTCCTCCGAAACATTCAAACCGCAATATCCAAATGGTAAATAAAACTACACCTTTCGATTGCTTTCTTACAGGATGCTCCACGGAAAATATCTGTTGACTAATAGAAACTGCTATTCACCAAGTCACCTAGGAATAGAATAGACAAGAATCATGTAGAAATACCTTAATGTCGCGGTTAACTGTAAATGATCTATAGAGATTGAGAGAATGTGTTTTGTCTGACATTACGATGCCATCGGAATGAATTAATGGTTGTTATTCTTATTGCAGGAAATCTTGAAACTGCACAAGTTGAAGGAATGTGGAACTCGCTCCTCTCCATTTTTTAGAACAGGTAAACATGCTTTCATTTACACCCACAAATCCACACATGAATATGCTTTGTGTTTTTCGAATAAATTGAAATAAATCATCAAGAAATAAACGTTTCGCTCAGAGGCCCCTTGCCATGTTCATACAGGCTGATTTCGAAGAACGTTCGTTGAAATATTTTGCAGACATCCTGGGAAAAACAACGTCTATAGTTGAGTCTCGAATTCTTGGATAAAATAGTAGATTTGTTGGATTGATTTCCCTTTGTTTGATGAAATATTCAGTATTTTATTTGATTAACATATTTCACTTGCATATTCAAAGTTTGAAAATGACAACTCTGCAATATACACCCTCATGGAATTGAAAATTGTTTTTGTCCGGTTTTGAACCTATGACTTGAAGAGAAAGGGCCAAGCCACATACAAGTAGTTGATAACAATGGGACTTTTTGCTTCAGATCCTACCAAGTAATTATCAAAGTTTTTAAAGATCATATATATCTCCGTAAGTTTCAATTTTTCAGGATCAAAAATGATATCAATGGGTATATAATATGATAGAACTGGCATATGGCAAGGCCGATGGTGTTGCTCGTACAGCTCAAAGTATTTATCAAGCTAAATTTCCTGATCGAAGATTACCCCACCACGAAACATTCTCGACGACTTATCGACGATTAAGAGAGACTGGAAACTTAAATTTTCAAGAGCCTCGGGTCAATGTGAGGCAACCCCTTGTAGCAGTTGACGATCAAATACTTCAAGCCTTTGAAGAAGATCCAACTACAAGCATTCGTGTCGTTGCTCTTTGAGTTTCCAGTCTCTCTTAATCGTCGATAAGTCGTCGAGAATGTTTCGTGTTGGGGTAATCTTCGATCAGGAAATTTGGCTTGATAAATTCTTTGAGCTGCACGGGCAACACCATCGGCCTTGCCATATGCCATCAGCATACTCAGCGTTGGTGACACCGAACACCCTGTATAAGAAATTTGCTGTTCTGTAACTGAGTTTTTTCGAAATTGCTCAAATGTTAATAATTCTTTTCGAGTTATTAACGAGATATTGTTATTTGATAATTAAAAGAAATGCGTTGAGGTTTTCATTGAAATAGGGACGCCCTATTGCCCAATGAAAAACTTAATTAGAAGAAAGGCATTAGTATGTTTTCTGTTAGGAAATCGAACCTCCCTGTATATTCCCGAGCTGTGTAGCACAGAATATCAATCCATAACGAAACTTTCAGATATCAAGTAAGCCCACTCCAGAAACGTCAGGGCACACACCCTGTATACATTTGTTATCAAGTATTTTTCTTTACTTGTATCCGCCGATTCCACGGCATTTTCTCTCGGTTTCCAGGTGTCAAAAACAGATTTATTGGTCTGCAAAATATAGTAAGGGAATGACCTCGCCCAAGCATGCGCATTAACCATTTTCGGGGTTGCCGGATTTAGCAGGAATTCGCGCGAAATAAGAGAAAAGTCTACGCCCCCAAAAAAATTAAGAGCGTATTTTTGAAATGATGATTTGTTTCATTACACACAATTGCTTATGTCTAATAACTGTATGCATGTATGTCACAGGAGTTCTTTCACAACTTTCATGATGTCATCTAACCAGCTAATGGATTCATGTCTGTAAGTAACAATTACTAACCGTCATTATCATTTGAAAATTATGTGATATACCTCCTTTTATTCCCTCAATTCCAATTAATGTGCACTTCTGAAAAACATGGGAAATAAATTCTTATCCGTACAGGGTGGCTAAACGAAAGTTTTCGAAGATAGGCTCTAAGGGTAATAGGAAGTAGTGTAGGGTGTATAATCTATTGATCCTGAAAGAAAAGTATAGGCCCAACCCGTTTTGTTAATCGAAGCAATGGTTGCACTATCTGACAAAAAATATCCGGAAATTTTGAATAAAACGCCAAATTATTTAACTCAAATATTTATTGAATCTGTCAAATCTGGAACAGCGCTGCATTCCCGATTGGCCAGTCGGGCAGTCCTACCAACATTACCTTTTTGTCACAGTCTTAGGCCCGTTTACACCAGTGACCTTCGAAAGCATCACTTAGCTAAAACTTAAGGGTCGCTTAAATTTATTTCCAGTTGCACGATTGTCACTTACCAGTATCTTAAGTAAGCTACGCTCAACTTTTACTATCTGGTGATATAGAGCCATTTCATTGGCTGGCGGGGATGTTTGATGTTCTGCACATCAACAAAATTTAGATACTTCATCCATCGTTCTGTGGTAGAGATCTTTGTTTATGAATTAATATGTACATAACAGTATTTTCTTAAACAAGTTGCAGAATGGGCACCTATTCCTTGTTGGAATTGCCTTCTGCAACGAGTATCAGACGATATTTTCTCTATTTCAGTCAAGAATTGTGAGAAATTTATTGGAATTCAATGAAAAATTCAGATTGTATCTCCTAGTGCCTTTTGTGTTTTATTTTCGCAGTTGGTATGACTGATACGAAAATTGACAGATTATAGAATTTGAATAGTGCGTTCAAATCTCTACATGGTTTAATATTGACATGTAATGGACGCGTGTTGACATTCGAAAGGATAGGATGTCAGTGTTGTCAACCACAAAACGAAAAATATCACTAAAACAATTCTGTAATGACACTGAAACTGAAATAGAGAAATAAATATAAACCCGAGACTCTTTTCATTGAAGTTTAGTGTTCAGTTCATTTAAAACGAACTTAACCGTCGTGCTAACATTTTAGTTTAAAGGGAGGTTTAAAGTTAAGTGATTGGTGCAAACGGGCCTAAGCCATTTTTTGGTCGGGATGAATTTTTTGGAGAGACAATAAACTAAACAATTGCAATGTTTCATGTAGGCCATCCTGTATATGTGATTCGTGAATTTTCTAAATGGTCTAATTGATTTATCCGGTCGAGTGTTGGTGGTTACCTAATCATGATTCATTATCAATCAAATTTCGAAGGATGAAAATTGTACACCTTCATTGAAATCATTATCTATATCGACGAAAAATTCGTGTGAATCATAAAGAATAAATTCAAGTAAATAGAAGTTGGTGATTTCGATTATCTGATGTTTATTTTCTTACATACATCTGATACAGGTTGAAATTGTTGATTCAGTAAACGATTATTGATTAAAAAGGCGCATTGCATAACAATAAACTAGAAGATGTCTCAAGAGAAAATTTATATGTTTTTGTCGTCTGTACCTAATTTTTTGGAGAGATGTAGTAGTCCTTGGAGCCAGGTCTGGACTGTAGGGTGGGTGATATCGAAGCAGGGTAGGCAACGCAATGCGGCTCTTGTTGAGTACAACTCAGTTATCGGTAAAACCTTATTGAACCACAATGGAAATGATTGGTTGAATTATATTATTTTTACTGAAGAAGAACGTAAGAATAAAATAAACTCACAGATTCTCGATTAAACCAAAAGTAATTCTTACATATAAAATCATACTTCTCAAAACGATGTGAGCTAGCGAACAGTTTGAGCCAGGTAGTTCAAGTTTTGGATTATAAAATACTATCACAATACTTCCAGCTGCTATTGCAAATAACATAGTTATCCGTAGGTATCTTAGATTAATAACACAGTTCAACAGATATTTCTCCCTTGAGCGCCATAAATCGCTGATAGTCGTCATTTTTTGACAATTCATGAGAAGATCTAAAGTCGGAGAGAATAAATTGACACAACCTCTATGCAAGGAGGTTATTATGAAATTTTGGGAGATAATACTTGGTATATAACAGGATCTTTCCCAGATCACAACACAAGCAGGAAACCAGGTAATCATCAGCAGGAAGTTTATCACAACCGCAGTTCCTGCAAAAATACTGGAAAAAAACTAAGATTAAAACCCAATTAATAAGAATTAAACAAAGCAAATTCAAAACAACACAATGAAACGAACAAAGTCTCAGAATAAGTGAACCAAACATTGCGTTTAACTGAATAAATCTATTTATTTAACAACTTTTTCAAAGGAAATGAACAATTCCAAAAATTTAAAATGTTATGTGAATATATTGCTTGATGTATGTTATTCTTACCTAAAACAGCATACCGCTGTTACAGAACTAATGTAAGAGGCCATGAATGCAACAGTAGTTGTTATAGTAGTAATTCAATACAAAAAAATCCACTAAACATATAAATTCTCTTTTGAGACATCTTGTTCATAATTCTTCTCATACCATATATATGGATAATTCAAGCTTCCGGTTTCAGCTTTTTTTGAATAACTCTAGAGACCAGTACGGGGTAGTGTTGAGACAAAATGGATCACAAAAAGTAATTTTTTTATGCTTCGAATTAAAGCTATTGGTTAAATAAAACGGCTTCGCATTTTACGCTTCATTAAAACAATACACTGAGCATCAAGTGCACTTATAAATGGGAGTTTATATGAAGGTTCTTGTTATTATACTTTGCCTTCTTCGGAACTTGCATTTTTGTAGTTGGTTTAAATGATTCCCCTGAAAAAGCCTTTCTTGAAATTTATCTTAGATGCTGAATTTTTTTAGTATTTGACGATTAGAGTATAGTTTTTAATTTTTTTTTTTCAATTTTGTTTTTGCTTTTGCTAAGGATTGCTTTCTTCATTCTAGGAGGTTTTAAAATTGTTGAGTAGTCTTATTAAAGATGGTAGTACGAGGTTAGTGCATGCTTTTTCAATCTGAAACGATTAGCTTGGCTAAACCAATAATTGCTTTTCTAATGGCAGCCTTGTGAACAGGAGGGTGGAACAGAGACAAGAACACAGTATTACTCATACAGAAATCACTCAAAGGTAGGATTCATATGCATTATCACCACTCATCATTACACACAACGGATGTGATAAAAAAAGTCACAGAAATCGATTGAAAACGTCGATGCTTGTTTTTAAAACGTTTTTGTCACATCGAAACCCTTATTTTTCGCACTTTGGGGCAGACCAAGAATTCCACATCATGTTCCTTTTCTTTTTTTAGGAGAATATTACAAGATATAGGACCAGAGATGCAGCATTACAAGTAAGTTTAGTTAGCATGTATGATATTGAAACATAGGATTTGGTTCCTTCGCACAATATATTTATGAAAGAATATTCATCAAAGGAATTATAAAATACACAAGAAAAAATCTTCGAGGTTTATTGTACATTCTCAGATCCTCTAATATGTATATCGGGTGTCCCAAGGTGGGTCGTCTATTGAATTATTATGGAAACTATTCATGCAGAATATTTCAAATTTTTTAGATCAATATTAGGTTATCTACATTTCTGAAATACTTTCAAATATCCAGTGTTTCCAACTGTGTGCAAATTTTTATCAGCTTTGTTATTTCCTATGGAACGGGATGTATTTGTATTTTCTTATGATTCTCATTGAAAAACTTCAATTAATTCACTGAAACTCCTATCGTAAAATGGAATTCCAACAACCAGTTTCTTTGGCGAACAGCCATAGTTGACCCACAGTCCATCGTTCTAAAGAATTCTAGTTGAGAAAATATGCTTGACGAGATTGAAAGTAAACATACCACATACAAAGTTTCGTATGCCCATTGATCACGTGGTCTCTTGTAGACTATGAGTGTCTGCAAATCCGGCCCAGTTTCCTCGAAGAGCTTTGTCTATAAAACGATTTCATCAATTTTTTCAATAATGGAGCATTAAAAATGACAATAATTTCTTTTATCTGATTCCTATGTCGAAATTGCCCCATTAATACTTTGAAGCTTCAAAATGCCAGTTCAAATATAAAATATACCGCAAACACGAAAATTTGAATTATGTACCTCATTTTCTTGACTATGAATATGCTAAAACGTTTTGAGGGAGTAAATAGCCTCTAATTTCTATGTCTAAATTACCATTTCAAAGATAAATATACAGTAAACAAGAGGATACAAAGATAACAAAGAAAATAAGCTATTTTGTGATGCAGACCAATCAGAAACTTGACCAATCAAGATAAAATATATCAAAAATGCGAGGACCAATCAGAAACAAGAACCTCGATTGTCATCACCACTATGATAACAATTGAATCTTAAGCCCCGCCCATATGACATCTTATTGCTAAGTTCGAATCAATTAGGGCAAGCGCACACTGGTGATATTTGTCACGGTGACTTAAAGTGTTTGTTATTGTTCGCCGGTCGGCGTACACAAATGTCGCCCAATTGTCACGTCGTACATGTTTACACGTCTATAACTGTTGAACGCAATATCCAAACTAATCATGCATAGCGTTGTTTTGTAGGTTATGTCAAGACCTTTCAAATTGTGTATAGAATTGCCAGGTGCGAGCTCTGTAGCGCTTTGTACATAGCCGCGAAATTCAAAAGACAAAATGGCGGAAAGGATATATTTGGCAACCTGTTATATGCAAATTTGGTATCATTTCAAATGGAACGGGATTTATTTGTATTTTCTTATGATTCTCCTTGAAAAAACTTCAATTAATTCACTCTACTCTCAAGCTTCATCGGTTTTTTTAGTTATAAATATTTTTTTTTAATTATCAATCAGATTTGAGTCACAACAATTACTATATTTCATGAGCATAGGTAACGATTTTATCTATTTCGAATCTTAATTGTCAGTTATACAGAGTGGTCAGAAAAAATTACCAATTTTCAACTTGCAAAATTGTTAAAAAATCTGTTTTTTTTTTTAATGGACGCATCCAATACGAGAATTGCTTTTTATGTTTCGGGATTGGATAACCCTAGTGTTGCAATGTCCATATGATATTGCTAAATTCAAATAAAGTTATTAGATTAAAACTAAAAACAACAATAACTGAATAAGTTTGTTGATTTATTGTGATACTGTAAATCAATTGGAATAATGAACCCCACTTTTGTTTTGAGAAAGAAAATGTCTCAAATTCCTATGTCTAAACTGCCCTTGTAAATAATTCGAAACTTTAAAATACCAATTTGAAGATAAAAATACAGTAAACAAGAGGATACCGTACCTATACAAATGAAAAATGCAGACCAATCAGAAATTCCACCAATCAAGATAAAATATACAAAAATACGAGGACCAATAAAAAACAAGACCCCCTATTGTGACCAATATCTAATTAGTAGGTAGTCACCGTACATCACAGTGACTCAAACAAATCAATGATGACAATTGAATTTTAAGCCCCGCCCATATGACATCTTATTGCTAAATTCGAATCAGTTCATGAGATTTAAACGAAAAACAACAATAATTGAATATGTTTGCTGTTTAATTGTAATATAGAAAATTAATTGGAATTATGTACCTCACTTCAATAACTATAGGAAAGCTTGAATATTTTGAGAAAGAAAATGTCCTTAATTCCTACTATACAGTGGCCCGTATACATAATTTCAATGATTCTGGAGAATTAATCTCCTGTCTGAATTTATTCCTTTGGCTGATATTCTTTCACTCAAACATTGATGATATTTTCCAACCTATTTCGTTTTATTGGTTGTATTTTTAATGAGTTGTTTTATCTAGGAACACTGATGGGACTGGATCTGTTAACGAAAGTGCTTATCATCAAAGTAATGGACATTCAGAACATTCACCGAACTCCAGTCATATGTCTGTGCACAGTGACGAGCCTTTAGTGCGAACACATAAACAACAGACTACGCAACAAGTGACAACGGTTACTAAGGTTGTGCGAGAGGTACAGCAATTAGGTGATCAGCCTGCGGAATATATATCAGTACCTTTAGGGTCTTATAGTCACGCACAGCATACAAGACCAACTTTTGTTGACTATATGGATCAGCCCTCCCATCATATGTATTCACAATATCATCCCCACCCTCATTATTCGGACTATGACCATTATCCTCCGAATCCGTATGGAGCCTACATGACGTATCCGGTTGGAGGGGAACGACCTCCAACACCTCCTAGTCCTAGCGAACACAGTGGAGCTCCATCACCTTTACCATTGACTGCACAACAGCCGAATCCTTATCTATCATCTGGTTACGATGAACTCCCCGAGCATTATAGAGTAACACCATCACCCGGTGGTCCCATGGGTTTAGAAGCTTATCCGGACGACCAGCCAATAGTATACGGTTATGTTTCACCTTCACCATATGGAACAACAACCTCTCACAGTGGACCTACGTACGACACCCGTCCGTATGAAGAAAGCCTCAACGGGCCAGTCCCTGTGGGTTCAGCGCCAATGAGAATATTCGAAGACGATGAGTTACAAAAGCACATAAGCAAAATGTCGATACATGGACACAATATCGGATTACCACACGGTAGAGTGCATAACATGGCTTCACCGGGTAGCGTCGGAGGGGACGACGACCAAAGAGGCATGCGATGGAGGGATCCGAACCTGACTGAAGTTATAGGTTTCTTGAACAACCCCAATAACGTTATCAAAGCGAACGCAGCGGCCTACCTACAACATTTATGTTACATGGACGACCCCAACAAACAGAAAACTAGAGCCCTTGGTGGTATACCACCATTGGTCAAGTTGCTCAACCACGAATGCCATGAAGTGTACAGAAACGCCTGTGGCGCCCTCCGTAACTTATCTTACGGAAGGCAGAACGACGAGAACAAAAGGGCGATAAAGAACGCAGGCGGCATACCAGCCCTTATAACCCTATTACGAAGATCTATAGAAGCCGAAATAAAGGAATTAGTCACCGGTGTCATATGGAATATGTCTTCCTGCGAAGACCTAAAAAGAAACATCATAGACGACGGGGTCACCACCATTGTATCATATATCATAATACCCCATTCCGGTTGGGATGCTCAGGGGAACCACAGCGAAACCTGCTGGTCGACCGTTTTCAGGAACGCCTCGGGTGTGCTCAGAAATGTCAGTTCCGCTGGCGAGTATGCGAGAAAAAAACTGAGGGAATGCGAAGGATTGGTCGATGCGTTGTTGTTTGTTGTACGATGTGCCATTGACAAATCGAACATTGGCAATAAGATTGTCGAGAACTGCGTGTGTATACTGCGCAACCTGTCGTACAGATGTCAGGAGGTGGAAGATCCGAACTACGACAAGAATCCGCTACCTGTGCAGCCCAGAGTCACAGCTAGCAACTCCAAAGGTAAGTGAGCGCCCCCAATTTTTACACTCCGTTTTTTATACTCCTGAAATGATTGGAATGAGATTCCACATACCACGTTGGCTGAAAATTCGCGGGCTTAATACATAGATGGCGTTAGTTTTATAGCAGTTACCTTTTTTTCAGTTAAAACTGAACTTCAAAAGATGGCTGTTGTAATTTCATGATTCTATTCATTAGTTTGGGAGTTATTGTGTGTGTTTCTCCACGATTTTGCCTAATTTCGCCACTGAGGTCGCCACATACAAATGCAAACCGCCTATAGTATATGTTCCATTTTCCCTTATTGTGTCTTAGTTATAGATGCCCGCTTATTTGGCCTTATATTTCAGGAGAGAATTTGGGCTGTTTTGGAGGTAGTAAAAAGAAGAAAGACTCGCAGTCGGACGCTAAGGAAAGCACATCAGGTGCATCGAACATCGGTGGTGGAGTCAGTTCGACACCTAGGGGTGAACCGGTTCGTGGCATGGAATTACTATGGCAACCCGAAGTCGTCCAGTCTTACTTGGCTCTCCTCCAGAGCTGTTCGAATCCTGAAACGTTAGAGGCAGCAGCTGGCGCACTACAAAATTTGGCAGCTTGCTATTGGCAACCGAGCATAGAGATAAGGGCAGCTGTTCGAAAAGAGAAAGGTTTACCAATACTAGTGGAATTGCTCAGGATGGAAGTGGACAGGGTGGTATGCGCGGTCGCCACCGCCCTTAGGAATTTAGCAATTGATCAGCGTAACAAGGAATTAATAGGTAAATACGCGATGAGGGACTTGGTGCAAAAACTACCATCCGGCAACGCTCAACACGATCAAGGCACGTCAGACGACACGATAGCCGCGGTGCTGGCAACGCTGAACGAGGTGATCAAGAAGAACGCTGAATTCTCAAGGTCACTACTCGAAACCACAGGAGTTGAAAGACTGATGACCATCACTAGGCAACGGCAGAAGTACACGCCTCGAGTGCTCAAGTTCGCCAGTCAGGTATTGTTTACGATGTGGCAGCACCAAGAACTGAGGGACGTTTACAAGAAGCATGGCTGGAAGGAGCAGGACTTCGTTACGAAAACTGTGGCGGCCAGAAATGCCGGTCCTAATTCACCAAACAATGCCAATAGTACCCTTAATAGACCGATGGCATCTCAAAGTGGGACTAGGTACGAGGATAGAACTATCAAAAGGCAACCGCCTGGTGGTAGGGGGGTTGCTCCAGTTCATCCAAGGGTGAGTAACCTTATTTATAGTCTTTTCAAGATATATTGTCATCAAAGTAATCCTTGAAAGTGTAGTTGGTGCTTTATTTCTGGTAATAAAAAGTTATAGTCCTAATAGACGTTTGAAAAAAACTCTTGGTTTCAGAACGAGGACATCCCACTAGCCGATATGGCTTATCCCGAGGCCCAGCCACCGATGGGGAGACCTTATGCAGGCACCGGTCCCCCACCACCTGTAAGTCACTAGTAAGCTCATTTTCCCTCTTGAACTATTTGTAAAAGTCAGTGTTGCTCAAGCTTCGCGTGTCGACAGACCCCAAAAAAAAAAAACCATATTTTGAAGCTCCTGGATTTGTGTGTATGATGTATAATGTAGTGAGTGTCTGCGCGTGTGTACCATTTTCTTCCGAGGGCATTCCCCGGTGAGCGGCTGCAGCGGTCAGGTAAGGCCGGCCTAGGCTGCCGCAGGCTGTATACCCAGACAATTCGACATTGGCATAGTAAAAAAGAAAGATCAGCTGGTTGAACTGCCGTCTACGGTTGGCTAATTTTCGATCACATCGAAGGGCGTGTCTTAACCTTCCGTGAGAGGGCGTGTCTTAACCTTCTGTGGGAGGGCGTGTCTTGATCTTCTGTGAGAGGGCGGGTCTTAATCTTCCATACTAACCGTGATAGTATTTTCTCATTTATTCCGTTTCACGACAAACTGTTCTTATCACAAGGTCGCTAAAAATGTATCCAATTAACAGTGATCATCCATAAATATAAGTTTAATTCAGTTTTTAAACTGTAAAATAGTAATTATTTATGGCTTATCGCAATTTGAAATTTATTATTAAGTACTAGTGGTATTTATTCTATATATTTTACAATTTTTGTTTAGTGGATTAATAAGAAACTTGATATTCTCTTCTTTGATAATTATAACAACAAATCATTAAATTTTTTGTTGATGATTCATGTGTACTATCATAGCATCGAGGCGTAGTTCGAAAGTCGAATTGAGGTTGTACAATTTTTAAAAATGAGCCAGCCCCTCTTACATTACGTCGTGTACGGGACAAATGTGCCGCCTCTTGTAAGACTTACTCAACACTGAGAAGAAGCACTCTTGGCAATATTTGATTAAAACAAGCAGTCACGATAATGGGTACACATGCATAAGAATTTCTCGTTCTGCTGTCCGATTTTCAAGAAGTGAATGGACTAAAGCGAGAACTGAACTCACTGCATAATTGTTTCAATAAGTGATGGCCAAATGCTTTTTCGGGTTGCTCTGCGGTATATAGCCTGCGTGCCACCGGGGGCCCTGTTAACCCCGAGCTGGACCTCATCCTGACCGTAGTTCTGTTGCAGCCCGAACCAGTCTACGCCCAAGTGAACTTGGAGAAGAAGCGTAATAGACAGGCGGCCCCAAACCACATTGACGAGGCAACCACACCCTTGCCTGGTGGCATACCCCCTGCGGGCAAAGATTCCTGGGTTTAGCAAGGTTGTTTCGGTTCGTTTATGCCATATTTAGCCCAATCCCAAGGCTCAGTGTTAGCCTGAATACGATGCAGCAGTTGTGACATTCTCAACCTCTTCGACGAAACACAAAATTTTTTTTATTCTTAGCCGTTGTGCGGCTTTGTTGTTGAAGAGTATATCAGTGTTCTGTGAGATTGCCTTTCGAATTTTATCGAATCGACTTAAGCCTGTTTTTGGCAATCACAAAAATTTGTTATCTAGCTCAAGAGCAGCATTTCATGAAGATTTGTTGCTCATTCAGTGATCTTATCAATTTTTTCAGTTGAAGTGATATTGATTTTTATGAATGAACTAATGTGTTTGTAGTCATAGCTATTGAAAATCTCGTAAATGTTGAATGAAACATGTGCTATGTCGAATTTTCATTTTTTTTACAGACTATACAGGGGAGTTGTGTTACCAGCATATATTTGAAAGGCTGAGGTAGACGTATAATCATGAATTTAATTTGCTAAATATCAATTTTAAGGTTAGTTCCAACTTCGATTTAGTTTGTATTTCTTTTCAAACCATCTCGAACTATAAAATTCGAGTTCATTGAATCTTTAATGCTACTAGACAAACCTTTTGAAGCTGAAAATATGTGAAATGTATTTTTGGCCCAATACATATATCCTTAATCCCCTTTTATTTCTCGGAGGTTAGCAAAAGAAATGTTCAACCTATTTGCCTGGCCAACTACTTCCCCTTCCATATTAGTAACAGTGGCAAGATAGCCTGCTGTCTAATGAATGAAAATGGCGACCAGTAGATGTAGATGTTCCATGATTGGTTATGAAGTATTTCTAGTTAAATTGCAGAAGATGAATGACATCTGTCACTGTTATTAATGAGTCTACAAGCTACCATCTTACCTCACTTATTCTGGAATGTCTAATTGAGTGAAAATTTGACAGTATGTTTTATTCGACATCTATGATTTCGATAGGTTGATTTGAAAGTTCATTTAAGTGAATAAGATTCGGAATCGATTCAATATCTTATTTTGGATTTTGAGAATGTTGGATCTGAATCTCAGTTTGAGTACTTAAAATTTTGGAACCTGCAAATTAATTTGGCGCTAAAGGAATCTAAGTGTTGTTTGCTCAAAATCTTCATTTTTTTTTTGTTTCAATATAACACCAGAAAAGTTTACCCTTGACTAAAAATCGAGTTAGAGTTTACTTTTAGTGAAACAGAGGAATCATATAGAATCTCGATTTGTATATTATTTTTATAAGAAATATTCCAAAAATGAAGGAAACGGTCAGTTAGATTGTGATTATTCTAAACATAGATGTTCTCGATTATATAATCTTCCTGACCTTATAATTCTGGATCTTGGATATAATTTTTGGCACTGAATTTTTAACGTGTTCACCTGAAATGGAACGGACTTATTCTAAATTGTTTTTTACACTAATCAATTTTATATTGTAGGGATTATCAGAAATTTTTCAGTATGAATAATAATGTGAGTGATGATTTTGCGTGATAGATTGATTATTGTCCTAGATTTTAGAATAGTAAATTGTATCATCAGTATTTTCTAGAATCTCAAGATTACTTAACCGAAAATACTTTGTAATTTGCCATAAAGTGATATAATGAAATGATTGGTAAATATCGAATCTTAACGGATGTAGGATCTCATTTTAAGTTGGAATATGGAAAAGAGAGGTTGGGAAATGTCTGAATTCCTTACGAAGTCTGTTGGGCAGCAATAAGTTTGTGTTTAGTTCCCTTTTTTGGTCATATAAGAATCAGCATATCCTGTTTTTGAACTATATTTTTTATTCACCTCCAATTTTGTTCATTCCGTCCATTCAGTACAGCTGAAATTGATTTTAAGTGTATAGCAATATTGTATTTAAGTTTCTCTCACATTTAAGCAACTCATGTTTTCTTGCCTTCAATGTATTGCTGTCCAAATTTTCCATTGAATGTTTTTTCGTGGGAGTGGCCTAACATTATGTCAATGTTCTGTCGCATGTTCAGATAAATAATGCACTGACCTATGATAAATATATACTGTTTAGTTTGTGGTTTACTGTGATCAGCTTTTCAAAACGCAGACTAGCAAGAGTGTCACAGATAAAAGTATTTTACCAATTCACTGCAGCTATTTTGTTTTGCCATACTGGGTGAGCACTTAATGAGAGATTGTGGCCTTTATTTGATCAAAAGATTTATGCAATATGACTTGTAGATTGTTCGAGACTCTACATTTCGATCTTCTCTACTCATAGTCCGTTTTTCTTGTATTTTAAGGAACCTCTTTAGATTGATTCTTTTATAATTTTTATTTTATAAGAGTATCTCCAATTTTAGGTGCAATAATTTCTTCCCAACAGAAGATGGAGTGTTGAGTTAAGAGCAGCGTGTATTTGATTAAGCCTTATTACTTTTAAGTCATTTTTAAGCTCACGAAAGACAGCTATTGGTGATGTTCAGGGTGCGAACTTTTATTGGAAGTATAAGTGTATTTATGTATAAAAATATCAGAATGTCCCAAGTCTTTATCTTTGCAAAGTGACCAAGTGCTCTTTTTTTTCATATAATGAGGCTGCTATACAAGCTTGAATTATTTTGAGCAATTATTATATAATATTAGTATGTTTTCTAGATCAACTTAGATCTAGATCAACTTAGTATTTCGACTGTGCATTGCTCAACCCTGATTATTACTCTTCGTGATATAAAAAACGTTTTTAGTCATTTGGATCCACTTCTCTTCCTGTTATTCCGGTGTATTTTTTAAAATAATTTAACTAAATCGCAGAATTGTTTTTTTTTTTCAAGAGCATTTTGTTATCATCTGTAATCTTGAAACTTGGAACATTCCGTATACCTGTAAGATTGAACAAAATGGAATTTTTCATCACTGTCCTACTTTGCATTGACAAGTTTTCAAGAAGGGCGATGAGTTACTTTGCATTATTGTTAAGTGTTTCCCTATTATGAATCAGGCATCAGCGATTTTCGATTCTCCAATTAACTCGTGAAAATCTAGTTCGAAAGAAATATTGAATTGTAACTACATAACCAAATATAAAAGCCATATAAAAACAAGTGAATCATGTCTATCTTATTCTTTTCTTATTTATCTTGATCTATTTTCCGATTACTTGACAGGTTTAAAAAACCTGTAATTTTCTTCTCTCTTTGTTGACTTTCATTTTTGTTTCTTCAAAATACAATTTTATATTCCTTCTTCTATAAATATGTGGTGAAAAATGCATTTTTGTAACATTTTTCTATATCCATCAGTATTCCATCTAATTAGTGAATTGAAATAATATGAAATATAAGGCAATTAGTACCTGTTTATTTGAACAAATATTACAGAAGGTATAATCATTGCTTATGCTCATTTGTATATTTATTGTACAGAATAACTGAGGTTTATCAATTTTTTGTTACTCCATTGGCATTTGTATTCCATAATTTGTAGTAATAGATGTATATATATATATTTTCATCATTATATAATGATTCCTCGGCGAATTTTGGCGGGAAATTAGAAAACCGATATATTTTAATTTGATTTAGCCATAGGTTTGCACTAATTTCTTAAATCTGAAATGTATGGATTTTTAATTCAAATAAACTCTTGTACTGATCAGGCTTAGATTGGGATGATGTTTGAAGAAACTATATCTAATCTTTGGTAGTGATAATTTTATCTTTGTGGCACCCTTTTCTGTGATCTGCTAATGCCTGTACATATTTATTTGCATCTGAAATTCTTTAAAAGTTGTGTTATTTTATTTTGTTTTTATAGGATTTGATATTTTCATTTTTAATGGATTTATTATATTTGAATTGAAAAGAAAACTGATAGAATTTATAAATATATTATAGAAATTGTTTTTATCATATTATGTAATGATCTATTGCATTTATAGTGTTGGATCATTTCTCTAATATTTGAACCAATTCAAAAATACCATAGTAAGTTTTAATATTGTTTCTTATAAATTTATTATCAATTTATGTGTTTCTTTTCATATGGACCTCTCTGTCAGCCAATTAATTTGAAATTGGACAACGACCTCTCCCATGTCCCAACAAACCTTTAGTTCCACCATGGTGCAAAATAAGTAGTGTATTTATCAATATTCAGAGTGACACCACTTGAATATTATTTAAAACAATGGAGGAAGAAATACATTCTCTCACAATAATAAGAACGTTTGCAATGAATATTTCGTAAATTTTTTTAATCCGATCATGTAAAATATATGAATAAACGTTAAAAGAACCAAATGTTGAATATCTTAACTGCACGTGACTTGATTTTATTTTTTCGCTGACATTCAAACATTTTCATATTTTAGAAAACATCGCATCGTTCTTAGTTTTATTCGAATAATAATCACTACTATAAACAGAAAAAAAATTTGCTGCATTTAATCGACAATCCTTTGAAACACACCTTTAAATTACTAAAATTTGATTTCCGCCAACATTCCATTTTTGCAAACCCAAAAAATGGAAACCGAAGTTGGCATAGAAAAGACTTTCCATTTTTTGCTTAATTCTATGAGTTCATCAAAATTTTGACATATTTGTATGATTCAATTATAAAATAATAGATGTGTTCTGTGGATTCAATTTTTTTTATCAATGGGTTGACATCACATAAATATGAATTTTTTTAAATTTGTTTCTTTTTTTCTTGCTTTGAAGCTGTTCTGATATTTCGTAATTCTTCGAAAAAAGATTGTGTACGCACCTTCCGTTAATGCAAGGTAAGGAAACATATTAATTACGTCTATATTATGATCATTTTTAATCAATCAGGGCTCCCCTAAAACGAATGAATGAAATTTATATTTTATTTTTTGAGGGGTTCCCTTTGATTTATCTTGTTATAAAACCAAATATGAATACAGAACGAGTAGATACAGCTCTAATAGGATAATATTATGTTAGATTCATCACGATGGAAAGATGCTAATAGTTCATACTTTTAGTGATGCTGTACATGAAGATGCATCCTACCTGGGTGCGTAGAATTGTGAGCGGAATGGTTAAATGATGGAGCATACCCAGTGGCGTAACGATCATTGACCATGTTACCAATCAAGATAAAATATACCGAAATACGAGAACCAATCAAAGATGAGAAGTTGAAATGAAACTATAAATTACTAGATACTGGAATTCAAACCTTGTTTTCTTATTTTAGGAAAAGCTACATTACAAGAGGTATATCTGATGAGACCCAGATCAGGAGGGATCTGGGATATGGAAATGGTAATACTCCCTATGTCCAACAGTTTCAATTAAGGGACATCTATTGACTTCCAAGGGCAGTTGTCCATTGTAGTGAAGGGGTGGTTTGGCTTTCCATACCTTCGTCAACTACAAGAAATGAGATTTTTTGCTAGTCTACTCATTCTCCCAGAAAGCAACTTCTTGGCTTTTTCTGCTTTAGAGTAAGGTGGCCACTATTAAATTAGTCTCTTTGCTTGCCTAAGGTTAGGTGAGTTGTTCAATTGGAAGTATATTTCATATAATCCCATCTTTGGGTTTCTTACAGGTAAACATGAGTTGAGTAATCATGGAAATCCTTATATAAAATTGCAAGGAAAAATGCCAACGAACAATTTGAACTTTTCCATGAAGTTTACTAAGAATTATTCAATAAAATATTTCCACTAAAGAATGTGCAAATAAACGGGTAACAGCAATGAACAACTTGATATGCTTTTGCCTGTTATTACATATATTAACTCAATTAAAGAAACATACAGAAAAGCAAAGATCCAATACAATTACCGGTTGAAGAAGCAAAAGAGAAAAATCTGAAAGCCAAATTATAATTTCAGAAAATATAAATAAGACTGGTCAATAGTAAGATCTTTAAATAACTGTAAACCGTCTACCCAAATGGAAGTATTAGAAGATCTAGAAAAAACAGATTTCGGTTTGAAATCTGAATTGTTTTGAGCAACTATATTATTTTCAAGGTAACTTCAATAAATGTTCTAATAATTATGAATGTTTCTATGGGCCCGCCATTCCATTAATTTTTTTTATTGATTTGTTTTTTGCTGTAAATCTATTCTGACAGATACTTTTCAAGTAATTGGAATAATATTGTTTTATTTACGTTCCTTTAATTCAAGTGGAGGTTAATTAATACTGATTTCCATTTTATTTTAGCTTTATGAGGTTTTTTCTTAATCAGGTTTTTACATTAACCAAAGTTGAATTGAAATTCAAAACGAGCTACTGGTGTCATATGAATATTTTAGTCATCTTGTTTCAAGGAAAGATAAAATTATGTTCCGAGAGGTGTATCTGATAAGTTTGGTTGATCAAATGTTGCTGCCATTTGTTTATACACAAGTAGAAAAGATGGAATGGAAATCTGACTTGCCAAAGATTAGGTGAGTAAATAAATTGCTATTCACTGATTGTTCATTGGTTCTTCGTACCAAAGTATTGGATCTTTATCAAGGTTAAGTAGCGTTAAGAGTGACAGAACTTCGAGGCTAGTTGAAATTTCAAGCTAGATCTGCTTTCAAACTTTTGTGGGAGTGTTTATGGGATCGAATATGAATGCATAAAGGCTACCTCCTTGATTTATCTTCTTGTAAGTTGTAAGATAAGTCTTGACAATTAGTGAGCATTGAAAACCTTTATGAATTTTCAAAAAAATATATAGCATGTTTATTGAAACGTTGGTAGGAAGAAGAACAATAACAGAAGGTGGTTATAGCCCTAATAATAATTCCACCAACATTTCTACTTACGAGAGCTATTCAAATAATTTTTTTTCTAGTATTTGAAATTTTGAAATCTAATTCAAAGACTAATTGAATTTTTTCATGACTCTTCCATTCTTATAAAAGTTATTGCGAAACTCGAGGTTTTGAAGCGGTCAGGGGGTGCACCTTTTGCCCATCCTTTGATACAGCATATATTTATATCAATTACCCAAACAAAAAATTCAAAACTTCAAAATGCCAATTCAGAGATGAAATATACCGAAAACAACTGGACTCGGTACTATAACAAAGAAAGCCAACTCTTTGATGATTCTAACCAATGAAAAATGTAACCAATCAAGATGAAATATACCGAAATCACGAGAACCAATCAAGGACGAGTAACTTTATTTTCACTACTATCTTGTTAGTTGTTAGTCATCGTTAGGAGGAGGTGATACCACCTCATAAAAATCTTCTTGTAATAGTATCATTTCTTTATATTAAAAGCTCTATAAGTTCATCTTCAGTAATCCAAATAAAAAGATTTCTGTTGGGCGAAGTCTGCTCCTCCTTTAATTATGAATTTCTCTGATATAAAGTAAATTTTGTACTGATTTTATAAATATTTATATGAATTGCCCAAACACAAAATTCAAACATTCAAAATGCCAATTCAAAGATAAAATATACCGAAAACAACTGGACTCGATACTTTAACAAAGAAAATCAACTCTTTAATGATTCTGACCAATGAAAAATGTAACCAATCAAGATGAAATATACCGAAATCATGAAAACCAATCAAGGACGAGTATCTTTATTTTCACTACTATCTTGTTAGTTGTTAGTCATCGTTAGGAGGAGGTGATTCCACCTCATAAAAATCTTCTTGTAATAGTATCATTTCTTTATATTAGGAGCTCTATAAGTTCATCTTCAGTAATCCAAATAAAAAGATTTCTGTTGGGCGAAGTCTGCTCCTCCTTTAATTATGAATTTCTCGGATATAAAGTAAATTTTGTACTGATTTTATAAATATTTATATGAATTGCCCAAACACAAAATTCAAACATTCAAAATGCCAATTCAAAGATAAAATATACCGAAAACAACTGGACTCGATACTTTAACAAAGAAAATCAACTCTTTAATGATTCTGACCAATGAAAAATGTAACCAATCAAGATGAAATATACCGAAATCACGAGAACCAATCAAGGACGAGTATCTTTATTTTCACTACTATCTTGTTAGTTGTTAGTCATCGTTAGGAGGAGGTGATTCCACCTCATAAAAATCTTCTTGTAATAGTATCATTTCTTTATATTAAGAGCTCTATAAGTTCATCTTCAGTAATCCAAATAAAAAGATTTCTGTTGGGCGAAGTCTGCTCCTCCTTTAATTATGAATTTCTCTGATATAAAGTAAATTTTGTACTGATTTTATAAATATTTATATGAATTGCCCAAACACAAAATTCAAACATTCAAAATGCCAATTCAAAGATAAAATATACCGAAAACAACTGGACTCGGTACTATAACAAAGAAAGCCAACTCTTTGATGATTCTAACCAATGAAAAATGTAACCAATCAAGATGAAATATACCGAAATCACGAGAACCAATCAAGGACGAGTATCTTTATTTTCACTACTATCTTGTTAGTTGTTAGTCATCGTTAGGAGGAGGTGATACCACCGCATAAAAATCTTCTTGTAATAGTATCATTTCTTTATATTAAGAGCTCTATAAGTTCATCTTCAGTAATCCAAATAAAAAGATTTCTGTTGGGCGAAGTCTGCTCCTCCTTTAATTATGAATTTCTCTGATATAAAGTAAATTTTGTACTGATTTTATAAATATTTATATGAATTGCCCAAACACAAAATTCAAACATTCAAAATGCCAATTCAAAGATAAAATATACCGAAAACAACTGGACTCGATACTTTAACAAAGAAAATCAACTCTTTAATGATTCTGACCAATGAAAAATGTAACCAATCAAGATGAAATATACCGAAATCACGAGAACCAATCAAGGACGAGTATCTTTATTTTCACTACTATCTTGTTAGTTGTTAGTCATCGTTAGGAGGAGGTGATTCCACCTCATAAAAATCTTCTTGTAATAGTATCATTTCTTTATATTAGAGCTCTATAAGTTCATCTTCAGTAATCCAAATAAAAAGATTTCTGTTGGGCGAAGTCTGCTCCTCCTTTAATTATGAATTTCTCGGATATAAAGTAAATTTTGTACTGATTTTATAAATATTTATATGAATTGCCCAAACACAAAATTCAAACATTCAAAATGCCAATTCAAAGATAAAATATACCGAAAACAACTGGACTCGATACTTTAACAAAGAAAATCAACTCTTTAATGATTCTGACCAATGAAAAATGTAACCAATCAAGATGAAATATACCGAAATCACGAGAACCAATCAAGGACGAGTATCTTTATTTTCACTACTATCTTGTTAGTTGTTAGTCATCGTTAGGAGGAGGTGATTCCACCTCATAAAAATCTTCTTGTAATAGTATCATTTCTTTATATTAGAGCTCTATAAGTTCATCTTCAGTAATCCAAATAAAAGATTTCTGTTGGGCGAAGTCTGCTCCTCCTTTAATTATGAATTTCTCTGATATAAAGTAAATTTTGTACTGATTTTATAAATATTTATATGAATTGCCCAAACACAAAATTCAAACATTCAAAATGCCAATTCAAAGATAAAATATACCGAAAACAACTGGACTCGATACTTTAACAAAGAAAATCAACTCTTTAATGATTCTGACCAATGAAAAATGTAACCAATCAAGATGAAATATACCGAAATCACGAGAACCAATCAAGGACGAGTATCTTTATTTTCACTACTATCTTGTTAGTTGTTAGTCATCGTTAGGAGGAGGTGATTCCACCTCATAAAAATCTTCTTGTAATAGTATCATTTCTTTATATTAAGAGCTCTATAAGTTCATCTTCAGTAATCCAAATAAAAAGATTTCTGTTGGGCGAAGTCTGCTCCTCCTTTAATTATGAATTTCTCTGATATAAAGTAAATTTTGTACTGATTTTATAAATATTTATATGAATTGCCCAAACACAAAATTCAAACATTCAAAATGCCAATTCAAAGATAAAATATACCGAAAACAACTGGACTCGGTACTATAACAAAGAAAGCCAACTCTTTGATGATTCTAACCAATGAAAAATGTAACCAATCAAGATGAAATATACCGAAATCACGAGAACCAATCAAGGACGAGTATCTTTATTTTCACTACTATCTTGTTAGTTGTTAGTCATCGTTAGGAGGAGGTGATACCACCGCATAAAAATCTTCTTGTAATAGTATCATTTCTTTATATTAGGAGCTCTATAAGTTCATCTTCAGTAATCCAAATAAAAAGATTTCTGTTGGGCGAAGTCTGCTCCTCCTTTAATTATGAATTTCTCGGATATAAAGTAAATTTTGTACTGATTTTATAAATATTTATATGAATTGCCCAAACACAAAATTCAAACATTCAAAATGCCAATTCAAAGATAAAATATACCGAAAACAACTGGACTCGATACTTTAACAAAGAAAATCAACTCTTTAATGATTCTGACCAATGAAAAATGTAACCAATCAAGATGAAATATACCGAAATCACGAGAACCAATCAAGGACGAGTATCTTTATTTTCACTACTATCTTGTTAGTTGTTAGTCATCGTTAGGAGGAGGTGATTCCACCTCATAAAAATCTTCTTGTAATAGTATCATTTCTTTATATTAGAGCTCTATAAGTTCATCTTCAGTAATCCAAATAAAAAGATTTCTGTTGGGCGAAGTCTGCTCCTCCTTTAATTATGAATTTCTCTGATATAAAGTAAATTTTGTACTGATTTTATAAATATTTATATGAATTGCCCAAACACAAAATTCAAACATTCAAAATGCCAATTCAAAGATAAAATATACCGAAAACAACTGGACTCGGTACTATAACAAAGAAAGCCAACTCTTTGATGATTCTAACCAATGAAAAATGTAACCAATCAAGATGAAATATACCGAAATCACGAGAACCAATCAAGGACGAGTATCTTTATTTTCACTACTATCTTGTTAGTTGTTAGTCATCGTTAGGAGGAGGTGATACCACCGCATAAAAATCTTCTTGTAATAGTATCATTTCTTTATATTAAGAGCTCTATAAGTTCATCTTCAGTAATCCAAATAAAAAGATTTCTGTTGGGCGAAGTCTGCTCCTCCTTTAATTATGAATTTCTCTGATATAAAGTAAATTTTGTACTGATTTTATATATATTTATATGAATTGCCCAAACACAAAATTCAAAACTTCAAAAAACCAATTCAAAGATGAAATATACCGAAAACAAGTGGACTCGGTACTATAACAAAGAAAACAAGCTCTTTAATGATTCTGCCCAATGAGAAATGTAACCAATCAAGATGAAATATACCGAAATCACGAGAACCAATCAAGGACGAGTATCTTTATCTTTATTTTCGCTATTATCTTGTTAGTCATCGTTGGGAGGTGACTCCACCTCATAAAAATCTTCTTGTAATAGTATCATTTCTTCATATTAAGAGCTCTATGAGTTCATCTTCAGGAATCCAAATAAAAAGATTTCTTTTGGGCGAAGAAGAATTTCAATTCTGTTTAGTTCCATATAAGATACATTCTTGAATTCAACTTTAGATATTTATTTGGTGAAGGTAGAGAATTAGTCGCTAGCGGCATCTGAAATCTAAGCTTAGAACTAATTTTTAGCCATCTATCGAGGAAACCTTCAATCAACATCACTCCGTGTCAGATACCTCCACTTTACACCCAGTGCAATGCAGGTTCCTTTACCATATTTGTGTTGCATTGCAAGTCGATTAGTAGAGGGCGCTACTAACAATTTTCATCGATGTTTCTGAAAGTCGACGGCAGAGGTCTCTAACAAATTTACAATTTGGATATTTTTATAATTGATTAATTATTATTGCATTCGCTATTATGAATTCATATCCATTTTTGGTAGATAAATATGAAGAATTTTTGTCTAATCGATACTTACATTTCGTATAACTCCTATAGAAATGGATAAACCACCTGTACGTGTCTGGTCAGATTGTTGAGTAATACCTTTAAAAACGGCTAGATTACAGCTTAATTTCCTTCATATGACCTTCGTTTATATCCTGACCCAATACACTCCATAAAAAAAATAAAAGCCTTCCATTTTTAATGTTTTTCATTTTTAATGAAAGTACTTTTAAATCATTTGGCATTTTGTTAAATGTGTACTTACAGCCGTGTAATAACTACTTTTTATAACTGATGCCATGTAATTCCCGAAAACTCATTTCTCTGTATTGCTTACCCAAGCTATCAATACTTTTGTTGATATTATCAAAACAGCTAACTGTATATATTTTCACAGCCATCATGCCTAGATGCCTGAGGGTAAATGAGTTGATGCAGACACTGCAAATGAGAGTTGTCAGGATTAACTATTGGATGTGTATCTCAATGCTATGGACTTCTGGCATCACATAAGACCGATAGAAGATGGAATTGCAATCTGGATTGTCAGATGACAACGGTAAGTTGATACTCATCTAGCTCCGGTGAATTCGCTCAGTTCTTTAAAATCAACCTCTTCCAGTAAGTTTTAATTTATATTCGAAAGAGGAGATGATTATACCACACCAAAGTCTTGTGATTCCAATTCAAAAGATTTTTGTTTGGTAATGTCATCTGCTTCAATTTAGGATTTCTCAAATAAAGAATATACAGTTCATTCCATACTAGTTTCAATTCAGTTTGAGTTGCATATAAGAAATCTTCCCTTTGTCGGATTCTTGTGAGTGAAGTATCCAATGTAAGTACTTAGAGTCAAACTGGTTCTTGATCAAAGTTGACCTATGTGTAGAATTACCAAACTTTGGATCTAATAAATAATCAATTTCTGTTGTAACTTGGAATTTTTCATTATGCAGTTACATGACATCAACTTCAAATTGATCTTATTGAATCTGTATGGTGTTCAATCTGAGACTAATTGAAATGTTTATTGTGTTCAATGATCTGAGAGTTGGGGATTTAATTTTCAGTTTTATTATATGTGTTCTTGCCGGAATTCGCTTTTTTCTGTCCGAAAGGATGTTAAAAAACATTTTATTTTTTTACAGGCTTCCTCGTGAAGAGTATTCTAATCTGGGTGTGTATGATTCCGAGGAAATCTGATGCAAGACTAAGCAAACTTGCTGATATGTCAGAATTGGCTACCCAATGATGTACTCATAGTTTTATGTTACTGGTCTCTGTTTATACGCAATAGAGGAGATAGACTGGAAGTCTGGAGTTATGAATGTCTACAGTAAGATAAATATATTAATACCGATATGGGGAATTTACCAACCTTGGCAAATTGTAGTGCAATGTGCTTTCCTTTGGTTGATCGTTGAATTATTTACAATATAGACAATATTAGAACTCACTCCTTTCCTTCTTGAATTTATAATAATTATTCTTTTTTCCAAAGTACTGGATAAGCAACTATTTTTTTATATGGCCACTCTCACATGAGGATCTTTTCAATTAAATTTTGTATTATGGCTATTTTTTCACAATGATGCTGTGCCTAGTACCTTATTATCTGCATTGCTTACAGGCTACTCCTACATTTGTTGATATGATGAATATATCATCAGCTGTAAAACGGCTAACTGTATGTATTTTCACAGCTATCACTTGAACTGTACCTTTAGATGTCTGAGGGTAAATGAACGGATGTAGAACCCATAAATCAAGAGTTACCAGGATTAACTACTGGATGTTTATCTTGAGGCTATGACAGGTGGCCAGTTCTGGTAGCAGAGAATACCAAAATGAGTAGGACAGATGGAATCGAAATGTGGATTACGTATTGGCAAGTGTGAGTAAATTCTCTTGCTTCTTGTAAATCAATGTCTCTTGGTAAATTATAATTAATAATCAAAGGAGGAGGTGATTTTATCGCATCAAAATCTTCTTGTGATCGTATGAATAATTTCTACATGTTTCAAACTCTCTGAGTTCACCTTCAGGAATCCAAATCAAGAGATTTTTGTCCAGTAAAGGCAGCTGCTTCTTTTATTATGAATATCTTAGAAGTAAGGTATATTCCATACTGTGAAGTTGCATATTATAGATTATAGAATAGAATAGTTTTTATTAATCCATTTAGACACAATACAGTGTATAAGACAAGTCAATACATACATAACATTTAAATAACAAATTCATTGTTTGCTGTCATCGTTTGGATATTCATTGATACTATAATAACATTTACTTTGAAATAAAGACTTAATTTTTTTACAAAAACCAAATATACTCAGAGACTTAATTGAATCAGGAAGATAATTATACAAAATAGTACTTTTATGTTTGGCTGATGTTTTATATTTCATGGTTTTATGTTTGATATAATAAAAATTCTGATATTCCTTGTACCATAATCGTGAGAGCTCTAAAGCTAAGTAGTTTTTATTAATAAACAAGAGACATTTGTATAAATATATACAAGGATATTAGATACCCTTTTGAAATTTTAGGAGATCAGAGAATAAATATTCTGAACTTTGTTTCGACATACAAATGTTTTACAAAGAGTGGTTGGAATCTAATTCAAATATATACCAGTTTACCACAAAGATGGACTGATACCATGCAGACCAAAGAATTTTTGCGGAGGGAACAGAAACCTCTAAAAACTAATACACATTTATCTTTTATGTATTTCAGAATTATTTCGGCATTGTGTTGTTTAACTCTGTAAAAGTTGTGAGGTAGGAGGCATTCTTTGTCTCCATTCCGCTTTTTTGCTTTTTATTCAATGCCTTATAAAAAGTGTTACAGTGATCGGATTTAGTTCAAATATGCGCCGTTTGGTTCGATTATCTGTTTCCATCTAGGGGGCAACTTCATAATACCTCCCTCGTAGCAGCCCTCCTCCTTATTTGCAAAGAACTCAGACAGCCACTTTTCACAAGCCTCTTTTGAGTTCAACTTTACACCACCAAGGGCGTTCGCCATGGATTGGAACAGGTGGTAATCACTTGGCACTATGTCCGGGTTATATGGTGGATGCGATAAAACCTCCCATTCGAGCTCCCGTAGCTTCTGATGAGTCATCAAAGAAGTGTGTTGTCCTGGTGGAACACTACACCCTTCCTGTTGGCCAATTCTGGACGCTTCTGGTCGATCGCCTGCTTCAAGCGGTCCAAATGGTAGTATTAAGCGTCTGGCCATATGGGAGCAGCTCATAGTGGGTGATTCCCTCCCAATCCCACTAAACACACAGCAAGTATGCCAGTATGCCAAAGTACCCGTAGCATGTGGAATGCCTTGGGTTGCCACCTCCAGCTTCTTTGTTTATTTAAGTTCTTAAATTGTAATTGTTGTTGCTGTTACTGAGGGTGAAACTCCTTCCATAAAATGGAACTGGAACAACCAGTTTCTTTGGCGAACAGCCGTAGTTTACCCACAGCTGTAGTCCATCGTTCTAGAAAAATCTAGTTGAGAAAATATGCTTGACGAGATTGAAAGTAAACTTACCACATTCAAAGTTTCGTATGCCCATTGATCATGTGGTCTTTTGTAGAGGGGACTATGAGTGTCTGCAAATCCGGCCCAGTTTCATCGAAGATCATAAGTCATGGCATGAATTGCATCAACAAGTCTGTAAATAGAGAATATCGCCATTTAATGTTGAATGTATACTATCCACACCATGAAATTTCAATGGGCTTTGTCTATAAAACGATTTCATCGATTTTTTCAATAATTCAGCATTACAAATGTCAATAATTTCTTTTGTCTGATTCCTATGTCGAAATTACCCCATTGATACTTTGAAGCTTCAAAATACCAATTCAAATATGAAATACACCGCAAACAAGAAAATTTGAATTAAGTAACTCATTTTCTTGACTTTGAATATGCTAAAACGTTTTGAGGTAGTAAATAGCCTCTAATTCCTATGTCTAAATTGGCCTTGTAGGTTTATTGAAATTTTAAAATACTATTTCAAAGATAAATATACAGTAAACAAGAGGATACCGTACTAAAACAAAGAAAATAAGCTATTGTGTGATGCAGACCAATCAGAAACTTGACCAATCAAGATAAAATATATCAAAAATGCGAGGACCAATCAGAAACAAGATCCTCGATTGTCATCACCACTATGATAACAATTGAATCTTAAGCCCCGCCCATATTACATCTTATTGCTAAGTTCGAATCAATTTGGGCAAGCTCACACTGGTGATATTTGTCACGGTGACTTTAAAGTGTATGTCGGCGTACACTAATGTCGCCCAATTGTCACGTCGTAACATGCGCGCAACTCCATACATTTAAACGGTAATGTATCCTAACACAAGATTGAGACATGTCAGACGTGAAAAAGCAGATAATAATTCAGTGAAATTTTAAACCAGATTGGCATGATCATGATCATCTATACTCTAATCAAAATGCGGTTTCATAAAACAGCACCACGTTCTAGTAATTTACTGAACTGGGACAAGCCCGCAAAAAGATACTCATATATCTTCTCGTGGGTTTATTCTAACAAGATGAAATTAGTTGATACGAAATTAGCAAATAATTGGAGATGGGCGGGGCTTAAGGTCCAAGTCAGCTTCAATTAATCGCTAGGTTTCTTTCTTTCATTTCTGAATCGGACACAGGTTGTTGATTTTATTTTCTTTTTATTGTGTGTGATGAGTGCATGTCTCTATTTCTGATGAAATTCTGTTTTCAGCTGCTGTCGTGCAGAACTACGCATAAGAAAAAAACCCACGAATATCAAGAATTTGTAGATGGTAATGGATAACAAAATGAATAAACTGATGAATCATTGTGCTAGTTTAAAAATCCAGAAATCCTCAATAGGTCCTTTTCAGGACCGTGAAATAAAAATTTCATATTAGTTCACCTTCTCTAGTGATCAAGAGAACGCCACAGTTCACTACATCGTCTGTGTACACTACTGTGCACACACTCCACTATACACTACAATATACGCAACACCAATCTACCACAAAAAATGGAAAAAAAATTTATTCCGAAAAAAGTTCTAAGGCTAAAACCTTCCTTCTTTTTTGTAAAAAAAAAATTTATTTATTCGTCGAAATAAGCGAGATTTCAGTGGATCAATAATGAAATTTCAATACCCCGTATCCCCTAAAAAATCATAGCAGAAAGAAAAGGTTTACAGATTACGAAAAGACGCGGTTCAATCAAGCAATTTTCACCAAACATCGAAGAAGCTAGTCTTCTAATTTTTGGCAAAAACTTCTTTTCGAAAAAAACGTAAAATGGCTATGGGTGACTTATCTACTTTCGGAATCTGCCTACTATTTCACTTTGAGAGCTCTAGTTTTGCTGTAACGGCTGTCTGTAATTATTAAATATCTATACCCTGTATCTCCCAAAATAATCATCGCAGAAGGAAACGGGAGGTAGATTCTGAAAGGGGACAGCTCGATGAAGCTATATTTACCTTAAATCTCGCTGAAAAAATTCCTTTTCAAAAATCGAAAAAAAAATTTTTTTTCGAAATAAGAGTTAAATAAGCATGAGTGAGTTGTGTGCTTTCTCAATCTGCCACACGTTTCCCTATGAGAGCTATCATTTTGCAGCTATGGCTGCCTGCACTAATGACATTTCAATACCCTGTATCTTCCAGAATAATCATCGCAGAAAAAAACGGGTGGCAGATTCTGAAAGATCGCAGCTGACTCAAGCTGTTTCCGATCTTATATCTCAAAAAAAATTTCAAATTTTTTTTTCCCTAAATTTGGGGAAAAATTTTTTTGGTCCATTTTTTGCGAGATGAGAGCGGAAACAGATTGAATGAGATGTGTACTTTATGAATCTGTCACCCGTTTCACTCTGAGAGCTATAGTTTTGCAGTTATAGGGGTTTGAAGTTTTGACATTAAACAGCCTGTATCTCGTAAACTAATCATCGCACAAAAAAACGGGTGGCAGATTCCGGAAGGACTCTGCTCGTTCCTGCGATTTCCACTTCAATTCCGACGAAATTCGAAAAAAAGTTTTTTTGGTCGAAAAAAATCTAAGGTTAACCCCTTTGAACTTTTTTCGGCCAAAAAAATATTTTTCGATTATTTGCGATATAAGAGTTGAAATGGATAGAATGAATCAAGACCTTTCGGAATCTGCCACCCGTTTCTTCCTGCGATGATTATTTTGAGAGATACAGGGTGTTTTATGTCATAATTTCAGACGCCCATAACAACAAAACTATAGCTCTCAGAGTGAAACGGGTAGCAGATTCGTAAAGTACACTTCTCATTCAACCTGTTTCCGCTCTCATCTCGCAAAAAATTTACCAAAAAAATTTTTCCCTAAATTTAGGGAAAAAAAATTTGAAATTTTTTTTGAGATATAGGATCGGAAACAGCTTGAGTAAGCTGCGTCCTTTCAGAATCTGCCACCCGTTTTCTTCTCCGATGATTATTTTGGAAGATACAGAGTATTTAAATATCTTAAAAGTAGGCAGCCATAGCTGCAAAACGATAGCTCTCCAGGAGTGCCCCGTAAAATTTACCTCGTAGACAACCAACAATACACAAGAATGTTTTTCTGATTGCCTGGAAGAGTGCCCCATGAAAATCGTTAGGAAGGCAATCAGAAAAACATTCTCGTTTATTGTTGGTTGTCTACGAGGTAAATTTTAGGGGGCACTCCTGGAGAGCTATCGTTTTGCAGCTATGGCTGCCTACTTTTAAGATATTTAAATACTCTGTATCTTCCAAAATAATCATCGGAGAAAAAAACGGGTGGCAGATTCTGAAAGGACGCAGCTCACTCAAGCTGTTTCCGATCCTATATCTCAAAAAAATTTTCAATTTTTTTTTTTCCTAAATTTAGGGAAAAACTTTTTTGGTCCATTTTTTGCGAGATGAGAGCAGAAACAGGTAGAATGAGAGGTGTACTTTACGAATCTGCTACCCGTTTCACTCTGAGAGCTATAGTTTTGCAGTTATGGGCGTCTGAAATTATGACATTAAACACCCTGTATCTCCCAAAATAATCATCGCAGGAGGAAACGGGAGACAGATTCCGAAAGGTCTTGATACATTCTATCCATTTCAACTCTTATATCGCAAATAATCGAAAAATATTTTTTTGGCCGAAAAAAGTTCAAAGGGGTTAACCTTAGATTTTTTTTGACCAAAAAAATGTTTTTTGGATTTTCGTCGGAATTGAAATGGAAATCGCAAGAACGAGCAGAGTCCTTCCGGAATCTGCCACCCGTTTTTTTGTGCGATGATTAGTTTACGAGATACAGGGTGTTTTATGTCATAATTTCAGACGCCCATAACAACAAAACTATAGCTCTCAGAGTGAAACGGGTAGCAGATTCGTAAAGTACACTTCTCATTCAACCTGTTTCCGCTCTCATCTCGCAAAAAATTTACCAAAAAAATTTTTCCCTAAATTTAGGGAAAAAAAATTTGAAATTTTTTTTGAGATATAGGATCGGAAACAGCTTGAGTGAGCTGCGTCCTTTCAGAATCTGCCACCCGTTTTTTTCTCCGATGATTATTTTGGAAGATACAGAGTATTTAAATGTCTTAAAAGTAGGCAGCCATAGCTGCAAAACGATAGCTCTCCAGGAGTGCCCCGTAAAATTTACCTCGTAGACAACCAACAATACACAAGAATGTTTTTCTGATTGCCTGGAAGAGTGCCCCATGAAAATCGTTAGGAAGGCAATCAGAAAAACATTCTCGTGTGTTGTTGGTTGTCTACGAGGTAAATTTTAGGGGGCACTCCTGGAGAGCTATCGTTTTGCAGCTATGGCTGCCTACTTTTATGACATTTAAATACCCTGTATCTCCCAAAATAATCATCGCAGAAAAAAACGGGTGACAGATTCTGAAACGAGGCTGCTCACTCAAGCTCGTTGTGGTATTATCTCTCGAAAAAAATTTAATTTTTTTTTTCCTGAATTTAGGGAAAAAAAGAATTTCTCAATTTTTTGCGGGATAAAAGCGGAAATTGAAAGAGTGAGCTGCGCTCTTTCCGAATTTACCACCTATTTCATTCTGAGAGCTATAGTTTTGCTGTTATGGGCGTCTTAAATTATGACATTAAACACCCTGTATCTCCCAAAATAATCATCGCAGAAAGACACGGGTGGCAGATTCCGGAAGATCTTGGTTCATTCTATCCATTTCAACTCTTATATTGCAAATAATCGAAAAATATTTTTTTGGCCGAAAAAAGTTCAAAGGGGTTAACCTTAGATTTTTTTCGACCAAAAAAACTTTTTTTCGAATTTCGTCGGAATTGAAGTGGAAATCGCAGGAACGAGCAGAGTCCTTCCGGAATCTGCCACCCGTTTTTTTGTGCGATGATTAGTTTACGAGATACAGGGTGTTTAATGTCAAAACTTCAAACCCCTATAACTGCAAAACTATAGCTCTCAGAGTGAAACGGGTGGCAGATTCGTAAAAGACACATCTCATTCAGCCTGTTTCCGCTCTCATCTATCAAAAAATGGATCAAAAAATTTTTTCCCTAAATTTAGGAAAAAAAAAATTGGAAAATTTTTTTTAGATATAAGACCGGAAACAGCTTGAGTGAGCTGTGTCCTTTCCGAATCTGTCACCCGTTTCTCTCTGAGAGCTTTAGTTTTGCAGTTATTGGGGTCTGAAGTTATGACATTAAACACCCTGTATCTCGTAAACTAATCACCGCACAAAAAAACGGGTAGCAGATTCCGGAAGGACTCTGCTCGTTCTTGCGATTTCCACTTCAATTCCGACGAAATTCGAAAAAAAGTTTTTTTGGTCGAAAAAAATCTAAGGTTAACCCCTTTGAACTTTTTTCGGCCAAAAAAATATTTTTCGATTATTTGCGATATAAGAGTTGAAATGGATAGAATGAATCAAGACCTTCCGGAATCTGTCTCCCGTTTCCTCCTGTGATGATTATTTTGGGAGATACAGGGTGTTTAATGTAATAATTTCAGACGCCCATAACTGCAAAACTATAGCTCTCAGAGTGAAACGGGTGGCAGATTCGTAAAGTACACATCCCATTCAATCTGTTTCCGCTCTCATCTCACAAAAAATGGACCAAACAAAATTTTCCCCAAATTTAGGGAAAAAAAAATTTGGAATTTTTTTTGAGATATAAGATCGGAAACAGCTTGAGTCAGCTGCGATCTTTCAGAATCTGCCACCCGTTTTTTTCTGCGATGATTATTCTGGAAGATATAGGGTATTTAAATGTCATTAGTGCAGGCAGCCATAGCTGCAAAATGATAGCTCTCATAGGGAAACGGGTGGCAGATTGAGAAAGCAGACAACTCACTCATGCTTATTTAACTTTTATTTCGAAAAAAATTTTTTTTCTCGATTTTTGAAAAGGAATTTTTTTCAGCGAGATTAAAGTAAATATAGCTTCATCGAGCTGCCCCCTTTCAGAATCTACCTCCCGTTTCTTTCTGCGATGATTATTTTGGGAGGTACAGGGTATTGATATTTAATAATTACAGACAGCCGTTACAGCAAAACTAGAGCTCTAAAAGTGAATAGATAGATTGGTGTTGCGTATATAGTAGTGTATAGTGCAGTGTGTGCACAGTAGTGTACACAGACGATGTAGTGAACTGTAGCGTTCTCTTGATCACTAGAGAAGGTGAACTAATATGAAATTTTTATTTCACGGTCCTGAAAAGGACCTATTAAGCATTTCTGGATTTGTAATCTAGCACAATGATGCATCAGTTTCTCCATTTTGTTATCCATTACCATCTAAAAATTCTTCATATTCGTGGGTTTTTTTCTTATGCGAAGTTCTGCACGACAGCAGCTGAAAAGAGAATTTCATCAGAAATAGAGACATGCACACATCACACACAATAAAAACAAAATAAAATTCACAACCTGTGTCCGATTCAGAAATGAAAGAAAGAAACCTAGCGATTAATTGAAGCTGACTCAACAAATCAATTGGACCTTAAACCCCGCCCATCTCCAATTATTTGCTAATTTCGAATCAACTAATTTCATCTTGTTAGAATGAACCCACGAGGAGATATATGAGTATTTTTTCGCCGGCTTGTCCCAGTCCAGTAAATTACTAGAACATGGTGCTATTTTATGGAACCGCATTTTGATTAGAGTATAGATGATCATGATCATGCCAATCTGGTTTAAAATTTCACTGAATTATTATCTGATTTTCACGTCTGACATGTCTCAATCTTGTGTTAGGATACATTACCGTTTAAATGGTTAATTTTTTTTTTTGTTAAAATCTCATTAAGGGTAAGCGCGCACTGGTGATTTTTGTCACGGTGATTGTTTCGTCACTCTTGTCAAGTCCATAAATATGTACGGAGTTACGACCTGACAATTGGGCGAAATTTGTGTACGCCCACCGGCGAACAATGACAAACACTTTAATTCACCGTGACAAATATCACCAGTGTGCGCTTGCCCTAATTGATTCGAACTTAGCAATAAGATGTCATATGGGCGGGGCTTAAGGTTCAATTGTTATCATAGTGGTGACGACAATCGAGGGTTTTGTTTCTGATTGCTACTCGCATTTTTTATATTTTATCTTGATCGGTCAAGTTTCTGATTGGTCTGCATCAAGCAATAGCTTATTTTCTTTGTTTTAATACGGTATCCTCTTGTTAACTGTATATTTATCTTTAAAATGGTATTTTAAAATTTCAAATTACTTACAAGGCAAATTTAGACATAGAAATTAAAGGCTATTTACTTCCTCAAAACGTTTTAGCATATTCATAGTCAAGAAAATGAGGTACATAATTCAAATTTTCGTGTTTGTGGTATATTTTATATTTGCATTGGCACTTTGAAGCTTCAAAGTATTAATGGGGTAATTTCGACATAGGAATCAGATAGAAGAAATTATTGACATTCTCAATGCTCCATTATTGAAAAAATCGTTTTATAGACAAAGCCCATTGAAATTTCATGGTGTGGATAGTATACATTCAATATTAAATGGTGATATTCTATATTTACAGACTTGTTGATGCAATTCATGCCATGACTTATGATCTTCGAGGAAACTGGGCCGGATTTGCAGACACTCATAGTCCCCTCTACAAGAGACCACATGATCAATGGGCATATGAAACTCTGAATGTGGTATGTTTACCTTCAATCTCGTTAAGCATATTTTTTAAACTAGGTTTTTTGCCATGACGAATGTGGTATGTTTACTTTCAATCTCGTCAAGTATTTTCTCAACTAGATTTTTTTTAGTATGATGGACTCCAGCTGTGGGTCAACTGGGGCTGTTCGCCAAAGAAACTGGTAATTGCAGTTCCATTTTATGGAAGGAGTTTCACCCTCAGTAACAGCAACAACAATTACAATTTAGGAACTTAAATAAACAAAGAAGCTGGAGGTGGCAACCCAGGACCTTACACAAATGCTTCGGGTACTTTGGCATACTTGCTGTGTGTTTGGTGGGATTGGAAGGGAATCACCCACTATGAGCTGCTCCCATATGGCCAGACCCTCAATTCTAGCATCTACTGCGAACAACTGGACCGCTTGAAGCAGGCGATCGACCAGAAGCGTCCAGAATTGGCCAACAGGAAGGGTGTAGTGTTCCACCAGAACAACACACTTCGTTGATGACTCATCAGAAGCTACGGGAGCTCGGATGGGAGGTTTTATCGCATCCACCATATAACCCGGACATAGTGCCAAGTGATTACCACCTGTTCCTGTCCATGGCAAACGCCCTTGGTGGTGTAAAGTTGAAGTCGAAATAGGCTTATGAAAAGTGGCTGTCCGAGTTCTTTGCAATTAAGGAGGGGGCTTCATCGAACAAAACGGCGCATATTTGAACTAAATCCGATCACTGAAACACTTATTATAAAGCATTGAATAAAGTGCAAAAAAGCGGAAGGGAGATATTTGACAACCTATTATTTGAAAACATTTGTAATTATTATCTTCACTTCAAGAATTCAAAACAGTCATCAAATGTCTATACAATAATAATAATAATAATAATAATAATAATATTTATTTGCTCCATCAAAACATAAAAAATTACATGGAAAGTCAAAAGAATAACATAAATAGGCATATATATGATATCGAGTAATTGTATATGACAAATACTAATAGAATCAGACAAACAATGTGCGTTAACATTTAAAAATCATGGTCCATGGATTCCTGCACCGAATAAAAGCAATTTTGTATCAGCAACCTTTTCAATGACATCAATAATTTCGTTCCTCTTTGTTCTTTCAGAGAATTTGGCAACTTATTGTATAGCTTGGCACACATGTAATTTGTACTTGTCTGGGTTCTTCCGAGACGATGATGTCGAATGAGTAGATGGTCTCTGTCTCTTGTTCCGTAACAATGAAAACTTCCAAGAGTTTTGAAGTCTGAATTATTCTCGACCACATATTTTATACAAGCGAGAATGTAAGCAGATGGTAAAGTGAGTATCCCCTCTTGTCTGAATAAAGGCCTAGAACTTGTTCTGGTCGAGACTCCACACAGAGCACGAAGGGCTTCTTTCTGCCTTAAAAAAATGGTATGTGCATCAGAAGAACATCCCCATAGAAGTATACCATAGATTGAAAGTTGGCAAAATACGTTATTCTGCAGACATCAGTTGAGGGGATAGCTCTCATTCGCCTAATCGTGTATATGGCCGTAGATAGCTTTCTTGACAATTCAGACAGATATGGTTTCCATGTAAGATTGCTGTCAAAGATAATCCCCAGTAGCTTCACATGTTCCCCACTGTGGCCTCCAAATCTCAGAATCTGGGTCTTGCTAACATTTAAATTGAGAATTTAAGAAGAAGCACACGTCAGTGCCTCCACAGAACCGGCCCTGTTGAACAAATTGGTTCTCGGGAAAATCATTGGCATATAGAATAAATAACAGGGGTCCCAAAATCGAGCCCTGAGGAACACCCCGGTCTGTAGAGTATGGAGTTTTTTCACCTTTCCAGTCAACAATGTTCTTCCTATCCCGAAGGAACGACTCGAATATAGAGATAGCGGTGCCACGTATTCCATAACACTTCACCTTGTTCAACAGTATGTCAACCACCACACTGTCAAATGCCTTCGAGAGATCACAACTCAACACTTCGCATTGATCCTTATCATCAAGAGCTTCGGTGATATACTCTAGCAAGGTACTCAATGCGGTAATGGTCGATCTTCCAGAGGTAAAGCCATGTTGATCAATACTCAGAATACTTTTCCCCTTCAAAAATGCGATCAGCCTTCTCCTTAGCAGCTCCTCGAGGATTTTAGAGAAGACAGGCAGAATGGAAATAGGCCTATAGTTGTCCGCGTTATTGGAATCTCCTTTTTTATGAACTGGTACGACTCGGGCCACCTTCAATTTCCTTGGAAATATCCCCTGCTGAAGACACTGATTGAATATACCACTCAGAATGTCCGCCACGAATGGAAAAATTCTCTTTAATAGAACGGTATTCATGCCGTAAATATCCCGCGTGATTTTTCCCTTGAGACCTCTCACAATATCTTGGAGTTCCGAAACATCTGTTGGAAGATTAAACATTGAATGATGTGAAAAATTGTTCTTTGAAATGTATTTATGGAACAAAGTAAAAGAGTCGGCAATTGATCCTTGTGAGGCATTGTCTTTACTATTTCTACTCGTCTCTTCTAACCCAATTTATTGTTTCCGCTGCATCGATGGCTGCCCTCAAGTTCTTACTATCAGATGGCTCCCTACATTTCTTCTTAAGAACACCACTCAAAGAGGATTTGACCTCTACTTAAGGAAATGAAGCCCTAAAGCATTCCTGAAAGGACTCATGGAATTTATCAAAACTCATCTCAGCATCAACACTCATTAGACCATTCCACCGAGTTGCCGCAACTCGATTCCCGAATCCTGAAATATTTTCTTCATTTATAAGAAATTTTGTTTTCTTGATATCATTAATTCTAGGTGCTTTTGTCACAAGTCTGATTCTTATGACCAAATTGCCTTCATAAAAAATTCGAAATTTTTAAATGCCAATTCAAAGATGAAATAATATACCGAAAACGCGGGAATTCCTAGTGAAACAAAGAGAATAATCTATTAAATAGTACTGACTAATCAGAAACGTGAACGATCAAGATAAATTATACCGAAAACACGAGATCCTCTATTGTCGATACTATCTTGTTAGTAGTGTTGGGTACCTCTTACAAGAGGCGGCTCATTTGTCCCGTACACGACAAGGAAATGTAAGAGCGGCTCACTTTTATACAATGTATACCTCACTTCAAATGTCCTCAATGAGGACTAGGAAGCGATGGAGCCACGCGAGTCACGCAATATACCTTTTCGGCATTATGAAGTCTCACAAAAAGAATTTAGCCTGCAATTACTTGTAATTGGATACATTTTTATAAAAACAGTTTGTTCTAAATTGAACAGGAAAACTGTGTATGATGTGAGAGGAAACTTAAAATTTTTTAATTACATGAGAATATATAATAGCAGTTAGCTTCGATTATTTTGAATAACAAATCCAACATTTAATTTGCATTCGAAATTTTGCCTCTTTTATTACTTCAATTCTGTCGACAGTTAGCGTTGCTCTCCTTTTGCATTGACATATTTTGTCCCGACATCGTATCGTGTCATGAACAATGTACCACTTCAGTATAAAAATGAGGCACATCTTACAAACTTAATTTTAAAACGTGTACTGCCCAACACTACTCATTAGTCATCGATCGCTACAGTGACTCAAACAAATCAATGATGAGAATTGAACCTTAAGCCCCGCCCATCTGCCATGTTCTTGCTATATCGGAATAAATTTATGAGATTTTAACAAAAAACAACAATAACTGAACATGTTTATTGATTTATTGAAATATTCGAAATCAATTGCAACTACCTCACTTTCACGACTATGTCAGATTGCCCTCATAAATAATTTGAACTTCAACATGCCAATTCAAAGATAAAATATACCGAAAACACGAGGCCTCCGTGCTGAAAATGAGGTTATTTAGTGATGCTGACCAATCAGAAACGCGACCAATCAAAATGAAATATACCAAAAACACGATGACCAATTAAAAACGATATCTTCTATTGTATCCACCATAGGTATCCACAGATCAGTAATTAGTTTACCGGTCTGTGATTGTCTCTGCAAATATCTACTAACCTTACTTCCATCCAGGATATACACAAAGTTACCGTCAAAGAGCATCTCTTTTGCTGAAAAGAAAATAATTTTTAGTTCGAGGGGGAGGTTGTCATCTCAAATTTGGAAATATGGATGATGAGGTAGATTTTTTTATTAATTTTCTTCAGTCATTCAAAGATATTTGACAATTTCTTGAATCTCCAATTTATAGTGATTATAAGACTGAGTTAACTAAATAATTATTTAGCAATTTACCATGTTATAGGTGGTGATATTCTGCCAGACACAAATTGTGGGTAGTGGCCTTGTTCTTGATGAAGACTTGGTCTTCATACAGATGGTTGAACGTAAAGTTAAGAAACCTGAGAGCGCTCTCACTCGAAACATCTTCTTTCTGACTACTGCAGCTTGTACATCACTGTGGGCAAGAAAAAAATCAGATTTCGTTAAAGTATCAACAGGATTATTATTAATTATTCCTATAGCTTCATCTTTAGTTTTGTGGTTTAATCGTAAAAGAAAATTAGAAGCCAGAAAAACAAGCATCATTCATCTTTTGTCTGAATTCAGGAATCTTTCGAGAATTCACTCAGAAGTTACTGAATTCTTGAAAGTTTATTCCATTTCTATGTGAGTTATGTATATGAATATATTTTAATTGTTTTTTGACTAGATAATGAAAGCAATGTTCTTTTGGGCAACCGGCAAAAGTAAATGGTACTCTTTTCATCTAACTAGAGCTTTCAAGATTATTTTATTACTATGAAATATGAAGATATAAGAATATACACTAAACCAAATTACAAAAAACTACCCAGTTACTAGCACAACACTGATTCTGATAAGGTTTATTGGTGATTTACCTTTCAATATAGATGTTTGTCCCAAGGAACATTTTTATCATTGTCAATTGTTAGTTGAAAATTTTTTTTAATGTTGATCATTGGGGTGGTTTCAGAAAATCTTCAAATAGCCAGAAAAATGTTGAAGATTCAATTTTCGATTTGTCTAAATGCTTTTGTGATATCCAAGTAAGAATAACCAAGGCGATGCTGAAAGCTATAAGCAAAACACATACTGGACTTCCAGATGTTTCACTCGACCTGACAGAGTTTCGGAGAGCCACATCCCTTCCATTAGTCCATAATTCTATGAAAGGCTGCCTTCACAATGTTAATGTACATAATATAAGTCATTCTGTATCTTTCTCTATAATCAAGCGTATTTTTAGCTTGTTGAAGGTCAAGTTGTACTCCTCAGATCACATCTGTTGACCAGTATGTTTCTAGTTTCTTCTTCGAAAGGCAATCAAGAAGTCTTTCTGAAAATTTTGGACCAAGTTATTCCACAGTTTATCGATCTCCTCAAGAACAGTATTAATGAAATCAAGCAAATCCTCAATAAAACTCGATTCCCTCCAAGTCCACCATCTCTGAGTTTTGCTAAAATAGAAAATATTTTCACACAAAAAAAGTTAATCTCTGTGCCAAGAATGAGGAAACATGTAATCAAAATTAATGATGGTATTTGCTGCACTATGATAAAACTGAGAAAATTGTTAGATTCTATGGAAAACGTAAGATAGTAAAAGTTGTTAACATTTTTTTCTATTATATTTCTTTCTAGTTGGATGATGAATCCCAAATGATGGTAGTTCAAGACGTTGTTTCTACCTTAACAAAAGAACTATATGGTTGTTATTTATCAGCGACCGATCTTGAAAAACTCCTGGAATTATTGAACCGTACTTTAAAAAATGAAGGATTCAATTGTGACAAACCCACGTTTTCGGTGGAAGAGAACTCTAATTCCACCACATATTTGTCTCCTAAAATTGCATCGGATACAGAGGATCCACTAGATGACTCAGATTATCAAGTTTTTGCTACTGAAGCATGTGGTAATTCAAGTTAAAAACGTTATATCACTTATACATTCAATCAATATTTTAGATGATGAGAACGAAACTCATGCAGTACGTTTCTATAAACGATTTATGAATAACGACACCGACTGGCTTGCCGAGTTGAGACAATCAGATGCCTTCCAAAGGAGGCAGACCAAATTTCATACTGTATGGTAAATAATTATGTTCTTTTCATTCTATAAAGTGAAATTTTTTAGGGACTTCCGATAACATCTACCCCATTTGAGGGGAACTTCAAAGAGAATGAAGCGTTTAAGACGGTAAACATCAACTTTTTTCTTACATTCCTTCCGAACTTAAGTCTTTATCTGTTATAAAACATTCCACTTTTTTTTGTATTGTATTTATTGAGATTTACAATCTACTTATAGAAGTATTAAGGAAATGTGTTGTACGTAGATTGATTCATAGTATGGAGACATTCCTTGGATTATATTCGTAACTGCTTCTTCCTTGAGTATTTGCTGGAACTTAGCTCAATTGATTTTGTCCGTCGTTAGTGAATATTTGATTTTATACGACTTAGGTATTGTGTGAAGGGTTATGAAGGCTGGTGAATGGTTAGGTCTGGAGGATAAGATTCTACTTATATTGTTGACCATTGGTGACGAAAAAATCCAAGATATCAGGAATCTTGTTTCTGTCTGTTGGTCAGTAGCATTCCACACTTACGAAGATAATTTTAAATGGGTTTCTGAATACCCTCCACAATGAGGAATATTTTAAAAATATTTTTATTCGTAGGATTCAGGCATAAGTGTACATTTGGTTGCAATTTAATTAATTGAATTCATTTCAGGCTATCGAAATGTCCCCTTCAGTATCGGGAATGCAAGTAAGTTTTAATCATTCTTTTTTTAATAGTTTTGAAGAGGTATAAGATAATTTTGAACCATATTTAGTGTACTAAAAACACATCAATTGAATTAAACAAATATGGCAAAGTTTTTAAATTACTGTCAGACAAAGAGAGATACAGAATTACAAATAATTTTAAAAGCTTCGCTAATTGCAACTAGTTATGTTACCCCATTATAACTTGTTGCATATCAAGAAAGGGTATAAACTACAGAAAATTATCAGCAATTTTTCCCTTAGAAATAAAAAATCTGGAGACAAAAAAGGTATGAATAATTAATGTTAAATCTAATGAATGTTTATTAAATTTTACTTCACTCCACTACTATCAGAGTCTAATTACTTTTTTGAGTTTCTATTGACCTATTTATATATATATTTCATTCGTGTAAGGTGAAAAACATTTTTAATACTTAGTTCAAGCTTTCAAGAGAGATCAGAGGCGATCCCTGGTATGAAATAAAAAAATCATATCTTAAATTTAAGCTCATACAAAATAATTGCTTTCACTTTTATTATTTTTACAGTCCAACACGTCACCACCAGTACCCCCTCCTTTGCCTGGAGTATTTTCCAAAGATATATCAGGAATAATGGTAAGAAATCAGATCAATCACTAATTTTATGTCTAATCTATTAGTTTAATAGGATGGATTTTCATTAATACCTGAATTGGATACTTCTGAATCTTACTAACCGTTATATGACTCTGTTAGTACAGAAAATAGATTTAAATACTTCTTTGTATTCATTTCATGATCTTCCAGGTGGCTCCAAGTAAACCCAAGAATCCAACTGAGGCAAATGGGTCTATACTACTGGATTCCTTGAAGGTGTGTGTCATCTGTTATTTTCATTAATATATGCAAATTTAATATTTTTTTCAGGAAGCTCTTGACAAGATGGAGCCCAGAGAAGTAGATGAATTTGAATAGTTTTTAATTGTTTTGACTAATTTCGTTTATTGTTGTAGTTTGTTTGTTTGTTTGAGGTATTCATATGTTTTGTTTTATTTGAACTCCTGAAAGGTACAAAATTGAATTGTAGATCTTTATATTTATTATTGGTTTGGAGTGCTTTAAATATGCTTCAGTACTTTCTTTGTGACAATGTTTAGTAGTTTATGTTGCTCAGTATTCTTATGTCTCATTGTGTTCAGTACTTCACACAGTATGTTTTCTTCATTAAGCAGTCATATCTTTTGACAAGAACTTGTATTTTGGGAGTGGTTGAAATAGACTAAATCTGTTAGAATGAATTGTGATAATATTAGTGACTGATGCTCATTGAACAAAAGTTCTCTGTGATATGCATTTTTGAGCATAATGTGATATTGAATAAAGTTATTTTCTCACAAAGTTATCGTTTTTCTTTAACCTCAGGTAGTGTCATTCTATTTTAAAGTTTTCCTTCGTTAAAGGCAAATCCGCTAGACATCCCCAGGATATGGGAGTTAGTCACCAAACCATTTAAAACCATCTGCAGAAGGCTGATGTTTGGGTGCCACATAATTTGACGCTACAGTGACTCAAACAAATCCATGATGACAATTGAACCTTGAGCCCCGCCCATCTGCCATGTTCTTGCTATATCGGAATAAATTTATGAGATTTTAACAAAAAACAACAATAACTGAACATGTTTATTGTTTTATTGAAAAATTCGAAATCAATTGCAACTACCTCACTTTCATGACTATGTCAGATTGCCCTCATAAATAATTCGAACTTCAACATGCCAATTCAAAGATAAAATATATCGAATCAATTAATAAGATTGTAACAAAAAACAACAATAACTGTATATGTTTGTTCATTTATTGTAATATTGGAAGTTAATTGCAATTATGTACCTAATTTTCTTAAATATTTTTATTTTAGGGAGAAAATAGCCTCTAATTCCTATGACTACATTGCCCTTGTACCCAAACAAAGAAAATATGTTATTGTATAATGTGGGCCATTCTGAAATTTCACCAATTAAGATAAGATGTACAAAAATACGAGGGCCAATTCAAAACAAGACCCTCCATTGTATCACTATCTAGTTAGTATAGGCTTTGTTTATATATTATTTATAAACAAAGGCATAGGTAATGACTGAAACAAATCAATGATGACAATTGAATTTTAAACCCCCCCAATATGACATTTTATTGCTAAATTCCAATCAATTTATTAGATTTTAACGAAAAACAATAACTGAATATTGATTTATTGTGATATTGAAAATCAAATGGAATAATGTACCTACCTTTCTAGACTATAAAAATGCTAAAAATTTTTGAGGGAGAAAATAGGCTCTAATTCCTAAGTGGAGAATTAACAGCATCCACCTCAAAGGAAGTAAAAGAGACATCAATAATAAAAGATCTAACAGAAATAAACAAGGAAATAAAAAAAAAATAACAGATACTTACTCAAATATACCTCATATTTAGATAAAAAGTTTTTTTCTACAACAAAATATATGCTCAATAGGCAATTCCAGAGATCACCTGTATGGAATTAATAAAGGAGAATAAAGAGATTAAAATATTAGGCATTAGAAGACAAAAGAAAACAAATACAATGGCACACAATAGAGGGTTGTAAACTCATCACACAATTCTGTAGGAAAGAGAAAGAACATGGAGGAGTGGCAATCTGTGTAAGATATGGTTTTCAAGCAAAAGAAAGGAAGGGTATCAAGAAACAATCGAAAAAAGGTAAATTTGAGTGTACAGCAATTAAATATTCTAATAATAAGAAAATGAAACAAGTATGTGTTGTAGTATATAATGATGGGAATGTTAATACAATGATTGCATCTATAGAAGCAATATTACAGAAACTTTTCAACGAAAGGGGAAAAGTTACAATAACTGGTGACTTTAATATAGAGATCACTAAGAAATCAAGTACTCATTAGGTACTTTCAACATAAAACAAACAATACATCAGCCAACTCGAATAACCAAGAACTCAAAATCATTTATTGATGGCATCTTCACAACTATTGAAATTCCATACACTGTAAGCTTCATTGAAACATATATCTCTGACCATACTGCTCAAAAAAAAGTTCTACCGGTGATCCAATTCATAAAGAATACAAACGTAAACATCCAACATTTCGAGAAGAAGTTGAGCTACCATAAATGGACATACTTATATAAAATTGAAAAGGAAAATGTGAACAAATAATTTGAACATTTCCATCAAGTCTACTTAAAATTGTTCAATGAAATATTTCTACTACAGAAAGTGCAAATGAACAGGAAACCACAAACACGCACAACTGACCCAAAAATAAAAACAGATACGAGAAAAACTTGATGTACTCTTGACAGTTAGCACATATATTGACTCAATTAAAAAAACATACAGAAAACTAAGATCCGATAGGATAAACTGTTGAAGCAATAAAAGAGAGAAGAATTTAAAAACCAAATTATAAATTCGGAATATAAAAACAAAACTGTTAATGAACAAAGGAAATAAGCTATTGTATAATGCAGACCAATCAAGATAAAATATCTGAAATATGCGAGGACCGATCAGAAACAAGACCCTCGAGTGTCACTACTATCTACTTAGTAGGTAGTCACTGACGTCACAGTGACTCAAAACAAATCAATATAGATTACATTGATGAATAATGCTAACTTTCAACAAAAAAAACTGTTTTCTTTGTTAGGTTGTTATCACAAATAAAGTAGATTATTAAAATAATCAACTCTATTTCAAAGTCTGCTCAGTTCATCAGAAAAAGGCAAATAATTCAATAAATTATATTTCTATCACATAGAATACATTAAAACTGTTGAGTAGTCATGTATATAAATAATATAAACTAAAAATAAAATCAGTTCGTAGAAAACTACAATTTCCTGCATTCATCTCTGTCGGCGTTTGCAGGCCAATCGCAGATGTGGCTGTTTGTATGGTACACGGTGCCTGGTTTGCAGTCAAATTGCATCTTCTGACCATGCACACACCGATAGTACTAAAAAAAATTAATATGTTATTATCGAATTCTTCCACGTCAATTAATTTTACCTTAGAGCAGTCAACGTGAGGGAGGAAATCATCCTTACACCCCTCGTCTATATTATTTGAAGCAGTTGTAGAGGTTGGTTTAGGAGAGGTGCTGCTTTGGATTGTCGTTGAACTTGGTTTATACGTGGTTGTACTTTGAGTTTGGGATGGTTGCCATTGTCCTGGTTTTGTTACAGTGACAACAGGGCCCATAACATCTGCAGACGCAGTGCTTGGTGGTCTTGCCCATTCGGCCTTCATGTCAAATTAAAAAAAATATCTAAACGTAAAAATAGATTCTTACCCTTGGTGTTGTTGTTACAGTTGGTTCTGGTACCATATAAGACATCATAGTCTCGGCGAGAATGGTCATTAGTTGATTTTTGGGACCGCAAATGCCGTGAAAATCGTCCATATCTATGGCCCATACCATCGCACCTCCGTAACCTTTTTCTCTGATGAAGTCCATCTTGATCTTGACGCTCTCGGAGTCTTCATAACCCACCCATTGATTTCCTATGATGGAATTGAGTTTAGAAACAAGAGTTATCAATTTGTGTATGGAAGAATATACCTTTATATGCATATGGTACTTTTCCGTATTCGTCCCATTTTCTAGTCCAACCTTCTGATTTATCCTTCACCATCGCACATATCTGTTGAATAGAGAAAATTAAATTTTTGAAAATCGTACCCAATGCCGTTTTTTTGTCAGAGAGTAAATTAAAATTTTGGGGGAACTCTACTTACCTCGTAGTATGCCAAAGTACCCGAAGCATTTGTGTAAGGTCCTGGGTCGCCACCTCCAGCTTCTTTGTTTATATAAGTTCCTAAATTGTAATTGTTGTTGCTGTTACTGAGGGTGAAACTCCTACCATAAAATGGAACTCCAACAACCAGTTTCTTTGGTGAACAGCCATAGTTGACCCACAGCTGGAGTCCATCGTTCTAAAAAAAACCTAGTTTAAAAAATATGCTTAACGAGATTGAAGGTAAACATACCACATTCAAAGTTTCATATGCCCATTGATCATGTGGTCTCTTGTAGAGGGGACTATGAGTGTCTGCAAATCCGGCCCAGTTTCCTCGAAGATCATAAGTCATGGCATGAATTGCATCAACAAGTCTGTAAATAGAGAATATCGCCATTTAATGTTGAATGTATACTATCCACACCATGAAATTTCAATGGGCTTTGTCTAAGAAACGATTTCATCGATTTTTTCAATAATTCAGCATTACAAATGTCAATAATTTCTTTTATCTGATTTCTATGTCGAAATTACCCCATTAATACTTTGAAGCTTCAAAATGCCAATTCAAATATAAAATATACCGCAAACACGAAAATTGGAATTATATACCTCATTTTCTTGACTATGAATATGCTAAAACGTTTTGAGGGAGTAAATAGCCTCTAATTCCTATGTCTAAATTGGCCTTGTAAGTAATTTGAAATTTCAAAATACCATTTCAAAGATAAATATACAGTAAACAAGAGGATACCGTACTAAAACAAAGAAAATAAGCTATTGTGTGATGCAGACCAATCAGAAACTTGACCAATCAAGATAAAATATATCTAAACTACGAGGACCAATCAGAAACAAGATCCTCGATTGTCATCACCACTTTGATAAAAATTGAATCTCAAGCCCCGCCCATATGACATCTTATTGCTAAGTTCGAATCAATCGCGCACTGGTGATTTTTGTCATGTTTACACGTCTATAACTGTTGAACGCAATATTCAAATTAATCATGCATAGAGTCGTTTTGTAGGTTATGTCAAGACCTTTCAAATTATGTATAGTATTGCCAGTTTCGAGAACTGTAGCGCTTTGTACATAGCTGAGAAATTCAAAAGAGAAAAAGGCGGAAGGGAGATATTTGGCAAACTATTATTTTGATCAATTACTCACTCGCACAATTCAGGTACGTGATAACCTTCATTCAGCCTGAATTTGGCTACAGGTACGGCCATGGTGATTTCCCAGCCTTTTCCCTCTTTATCGAAAGCCCTTCTAAGCTCCTCAACGAAGTAGAAGAATTTGTCTTTGTCGGAGAAGCTACCCCCTCTATCAGCGGCTCCAGGGTACTCCCAGTCAAGATCGAACCCGTCAAAATCGTATCTAAACTGCGAGGACCAATCAGAAACAAGATCCTCGATTGTCGTCACCACTATGATAACAATTGAATCTCAAGCCCCGCCCATATGACATCTTATTGCTAAGTTCGAATCAATCAGGACAATCGCGCACTGGTAATTTTTGTCATGTTTACACGTCTATAACTGTTGAACGCAATATTCAAATTAATCATGCATAGAGTCGTTTTGTAGGTTATGTCAAGACCTTTCAAATTATGTATAGTATTGCCAGTTACGAGCACTGTAGCGCTTTGTACATAGCTGAGAAATTCAAAAGAGAAAAAGGCGGAAGGGAGATATTTGGCAAACTATTATTTTGATCAATTACTCACTCGCACAATTCAGGTACGTGATAACCTTCATTCAGCCTGAATTTGGCTACAGGTACGGCCATGGTGATTTCCCAGCCTTTTCCCTCTTTATCGAAAGCCCTTCTAAGCTCCTCAACGAAATAGAAGAATTTGTCTTTGTCGGAGAAGCTACCCCCTCTATCAGCGGCTCCAGGGTACTCCCAGTCAAGATCGAACCCGTCAAAATCGTACTTATTCATAAAATCTGGAAAAAATAACAACATAAACAAATTTCACGTCAGGACGGTCAATAAAAACAGCAAAGCATCAGAAATTAGGAAATTATAGAAAGATTTGAAGACGTTACTAAAAATGTAGCATATGACCCACTTTCCCAATTCAGAAAAATCAGAGGGTTGGTGAGGTGGCACAGGGTTCAACAAATCATTCAAAATGCATACAATTTTGGAAAAAGATACAAAAATTGACCTGTTTCAGGATTTTGTTGCCAAATATTTTTTTTCTTAAAAAAATGTATTTATTCTTTACTTTTGATGCACACTGTATTCTGATATGTTTTGTTAAGTTTTGAGAATTCACTCTATTCTTGCTTGATTTTTAACCTATGTATGAAATTTTATATTTCGAATAGAAACTGTCTTATCGGATATATTAGCAATAAGTTAAAAAAAAAAAACTTTAGTTGATTCTGCAATTTTATGTCAGAGACCGCAGATGGAAAGAAATTCAGATGAAAGTCAAGACAACGCTGCTCCATTCTCTTTTTGACATGTTTAGAAGACACACGAATCCTCAAAATTTTCTCAAAGATGCCGAGATTGCTCTGGAATTATCTCAATCGAGTGTTTGGAGAATATTGAAAAAACATAAAATGCACCTATATAAATTCAATAGGGTACAGCATTTGAAGGAAACTGATTTCGTCAGGAGAACAGAGCGAAGCTATGATGATTCGATTTCAAGAGAATGAAAACTTTTTGGACTGTATAATTTGGACAGATGAATCTAAATTCACAAAGAATGGTTCTTTCAATAGGCATAACAGTCATTATTGGGATGAAGAGAACAACCACCACTTCAGACAATGGAACTTTCAAGAGACCTGGAGTTTCAATGTTTTTTTGCGCCATCAAAAATAATGCAATTCTCAATGTTCACATTTATGATGGCACTTTAACTGGTAAGATAGAACACTACACATGTTTGCATTATTTAAAGAATGTTCTCCCTTAGGAGATAGATATTCTGACATATTGACTCAAATAATTGAGCCGCTAGTACAGAACCATAATGACTTATGGTATCTACAAGATTGCGCGCATCCACACATTTCACTCAATGTGTCAAATATCCTATACAGGCTATTTGAAGATCGATGGTTGGCGAACAATGGTCCACATCTTTGGCCACCATGTTCTCCCGATTTAACTCCTTTAGACTATTATGTTTGAGGTAGGATAAAACATATTGTCTACTCAACTCCCCTGACTGATAAGGAGGACTGCATAGAACGAGTCAGAAATGCGTTCAGGTTTGTTTAGATTTTTAGATTCATAGTTTTGAAACTCAATTTGGTTTTTAAACACTTTTGCAGATCTCTTCCTCCCGATGAAATAAGAAGAGCAACGCACGAAGCATTCCTGAGACGTATAAATAAATGTCTAGAAATTAACAGTCAAAACTTTGAGCATCTTCTCTAGTTATAACTGCGAGAGTTTGCCATGGTTCTCTTAATAGTAACTTGAAGTCGGTTTCAAGAAGGGGTGAAAAATCTGCAGCATGGTTCAAATAACAGTTCCTGAAAATTTCATCTTTTTGGCGTGAAGGGAAAGGAAATAGCTGAAAATTCAAGACGAAAAACAGTTTTTTGTGAATAACTCAGAAAATATCCACTTAAGGGCAAGGGTGTGATGCATACACTCACATTATTTTTTAACGTAGATTCAATATCTGCCATAAAAAAATGGGGTTCTAATTTGAAAAAATTGATTTTTCACAGTTTTTTAAATCCCTAACTTTGAAAGCGATTTTTTCACCCCCTGTATCATGAATCGCGATTTCGATTTTTAAAGTGAATACATCAATCTTACGTCTTGAAAAATCCCAAAAATGAAAATTTTCTATCCAAAAACCTCGAAGTTATTCTTGTTTCAGCGGAGCTCTATTTTCGATTTTTTTTTCGAATTTTCCCGCTCAGAGAGAATTTTCCAACCAAAACTGAAAAATGTTACATCAAAATAACTTGAAATTTTCCAAGGAATCTATTTCTGCAATAAAAAAATGGTGTTGTGATTTGAAAAACGGAAGTTGACGTCATTTCCGGAAAAACCGGAGGTGCTCATGCCTTGAAAATATTTTAGATTTCATCAGCATCGTGAAATACTTATATGTTATGTTATTTAACTCATTCATTAATCAAATTATATCCTAATTTTCCCAAATTTCACACCAATGTACCTATATTAGAAATAAAAAATAATTATATTGTGGCATACCAACGATATTCCTAATGAAGACATCTCTACGAGATTTTTCAGCAACCATAGCCTGAATATTTTGAGCCTCCCTCCGCCCATCCACCAACAGCAACCATGAATTTCACTTTAGGATGTGTTTTCTTCATACTTGTGAAATTATTGAATCCATTCATATCAACGTCAAGCTAAAAATTAAATAGTTGTGGTTTTAATGATTATTGTGTTTATTTATTCTCACCTCTGGATCTATAATCAAAACACTCCAGTCTTTATCTTCTACACCAATGAAGGAGTAAATAATATGGGTGCATAAATCGACTGGAAGATCTTCCTGTCCATATTTCCCCAGTCCAGGTCTATATACTGCCCAGTTGCTAAAGTAACAAACCACTTTAGCTGGTTGATCTGGAATCATACAAATACGGTTTAAATTAGCTGTGCGCCAACTGATCTTGATATACAGGCAATATGTAGAAACTTATTGAGTTGAGGTCACAATTGGAAAACGAATTCATTGCACCGGAAAAAATTATAAAGCAAACTAGTTAAAATTTTGGCAGCGAATTTTTCCGGGATGAATTTTACAACACCCTGTATAAATGAATAAATTAATTCGCGTTGTCAATAAATCCTAATTACAGTTAGATTATTTCTTGAATAGTTAAAATTTACACACTTCAGAGTTATCAAAATAATATGAAAATGGAGCGATTCACAAAAGTGACAATTATGATACAATTTAAGATTTAAATTTTTAATGATACAATACGAGGGTTGCCTTGACATTTTTGAGGCTATACGTAGAACGTTTTGACATACGAGCGCTATTTGTGTTGTTTACAGTAGTATTGAACATAACTTTTTGAATATTAGATTTATTGAGCAAAATTTCAAGCGTCATTCAATTTCACACAAAAAAGGTACTCGATACTGTGTACCGTTTTAGGAGTATTTTGATTTGAAAATTATGAAGTAATAACCGATTAGTTCTACACGGCAAAAGTATTTTCTCTAAAATTTCAGTTGCCATGGAAAACTGTCTTTCATTTAATAGTTTTGACTTTGAGTCAACATAATTACATTTCTATTTGTTAAATTAGATATTGTTGATCAAAATGTACTCAAATTTTGAATACACTGACATGTAATTAACCTCAGGAGAGTGTTTAGGAAACGCTAGTGCAGCTGTTACGCGTTATGCAGAAAAGTTTCCTCGAAGAAACTTTCCAAGTAAAAATACATTTAGAGCAATTGAACGACGTTGTAGAGAAACTGGGAATGTGAGACCTAAAAAAATAAATTCTGGTAGGCCAAGCACAACAAGAACCATTAATAAAGAGAATATGATTTTAAATTTAGTTGATCAAAATCCAACAGTTAGCGTAAGGGATGTGGCAAGATAAACAAATACGACGTCTTCAAGTACTTGGAGGATACTTAAAGAGCAGCAGCTACATCCTTATCATTACAGGCAAGTCCAAGAGCTCTTGCCAGACGATCTACCGGTTAGAATGGATTTTTGTCAAACATTACAAGAAAGGACAGCTCTCAATCCAATTTTTTTAAAATGTAGGAATTCTTTTTAGGGACGAGGCCACTTTTACGCGACAAGGTATGTTTAACTCCCATAATGCACACTACTGGAGTGATGAGAATCCACATGTCAAAAGGATAGCACATTACCAAGAGTCATTTAAAGTTTGGACAGCAACTTTAGGCAACAAATTAATAGGTTATCACATTCTACCTGGAAATTTAAATGATGATATGTACTTGGACTTTTTAAGTAACCACTTATTCGAGATATTAGAAAATTTAACGTTAAACGAGCGAAGATATCTGTTTTTTATGTGCGATGGAGCTCCAGCGTACTTTGATAGAAGTTGTCGTAATTGGTTGAGTAACCATTTTCCGAATCGATTGATTGGTAGAGGTGCAGAGGCTCTGATTCATTGGCATCCTCGATCATGTGATTTTAATCCCTTGGATAACACAGTTTGGTCTTATCTTAAAGAAAAAGTTTATGCTGCAGAGGTAAACTCACCGCAAGATTTGAAAGATAGAATACAACGTCACTCACAGCTGACTCCCAACCATTTAGAAAATTAATGGATTCTTTAGAAAAAAGGATAGACTTGTGTATTCGTGAAAACGGAGGACATTTTGAACACCTACTCTAATTGAAATCATATTTATGTTATTAGCTTTTTTTTTAATTTTCTGATTTTTTATTGATAAATACAATTTTTATCATTACTTCCTACGAACATCGGTTAATTGATGACGAGATATTGTTGATGATGGAGCTCGTGTTGAATGATTGTTTGGGCTATTAACATCATCTATTGTGGATGTAATGATTTCCGACGTTTCGATAGACATCTTCTATCTTTATCAAGGAGAAAAGTAAGAAACCTTTTGAAAATTATCAATTTTCAAAAAGTCAATATGACAGAAGTCATGAAAGAAAAATGAACGATGTTATATACTCATCTGTGATATGATGATCTTTTTAAGTTGGATCGAACTATCGGCGTCCAAACTTCTGGCAGATCTATAGATGGAGCACTTATGGAATCAGGTGTTATTTTCATAAATGCTGCTTCTTTGATTTTTCTTCTTGCAAGTTTTTCTTCTTTGGATATTATTGATGCTTCATCCCATTTTATACGATGATTCTCATCTACAGCATGTTGGACCAACCTGGATTTGTCGCTGTCTAGTACTCGTAGAAGCTTCTGATGTTCTTTTATTCGTACATTCAGAGGGCGTTTAGTTTCTCCGATGTAAGATTTTCCGCACTCGCAAGGTAATTCATATATGCAGTTCTTTGTCCTTTGTGTCTCATTATTAGGCTTAACTTTTGTAAGTTTAGCTCTGATAGTGTCTTGAGTTTTGAATGCAGTCGTTATGTTGTATCTATTTCCAATTCTTCTCATTTTCTCCGACAAACCTTTTACATAAGGAATTACGGTTTTAATGGTCTGATTTATATCTGTTGGTTCTGGTTGACTTTCTCTTGTTCGTCTAGCTTTTTCTAATATCTTTTTGGGGTAGCCATTGCTTCTAAGAGTTTTCGAGATGTTATTTATTTCTTCATTTTGGTCTTCTTCTCAGAGTGAAACTTCCTGTCAAAAGTTATAGAGCAGATAGGATTTCAAAACGGACAAGTCAAGCCCTTATGAGAGAAAGACTGAATCAACATCGATTCAACAAAGCCAAATTACTTACAACATGCGAGAACCTTAGATGTAGCATTCAATCAAAAACTGATGCTGAAGATTATGAAAATATTCTGGGAGCTATTAAACATAGCTATGAAAGAATATATGAACAACAAAAACAAGTCCAAAAAAGGAAAATGGAGAAACTTATGAAGGAGTCAAGAAAATATGAATCATTCAAAAACCATGATCAATTTATCTAATAAGAACTTAAGTGACGATCAGATATCTCTCCTCAACAAGGGTCTCAAGTTCTCTATAGCCCCTAAGACGATACCAAAAATTGAAATCATGTTGGCGACAGAAGAAACTGCACAAAAAATTCGAGAACCTGAAAAAACCGAAGAGTACAGATGGAAAATCAGAACCTTATTAGACAGGAATAACAAAACACCTCTACCCAATATAAATAAAGCTGAACAGAGGGCATTAAAAGACCTTAACTCGGATAGTTCCATAAAGATACTTCCAGCAGACAAAGGAAACGCCACTGTAATTCTAGATGTTGGCTCTTATAATCAAAAAATCAATGAATTATTAGAAGCAGGAAAATACAAAAAACTAAAAAAGGACCCTACCACCACAGTTGAAAACAAGATTTACAAAATCCTTTATAAATATCGAAATGAATTTCCAGATCAATTCATTAGATCAAGACTTACACCTCACTTCAGTAAACCACCACATTTATATGGTCTACCAAAAATACACAAAGCAAATATTCCTCTAAGACCAATTGTGAGTTCAAGAAATTCAGCATGCCACCAATTGGATAAATTTCTGCTGAAAATTATATCACCATTAAAAAGTAATTCAACATCGATGATAAGAAACACGAAACACTTCATAGAAATAATGAAACATCAAGAAATCATGGAAGAAGACGTTATGGTCAGCTTCGACATTACCAGTTTGTTCACTAATATTCCCACAGATAAAACACTTATCTTAGTTAGGAAAAAGCTTGAAGAAGATCAAACCCTTAGTGAAAGAACTACACTAAGCGTGAATGCAATTATGGAAATGCTTTCTATTTGTATTGAAACAACATATTTCCAATTTGAAGACATCTTTTATCAATAAGAATTTGGAATGGCCATGGGTTCACCACTATCACCAATTTTAGCTGATTTATATATGGAAATATTCGAACAGAAGGCATTAGAAAATATGCACTTAAACCCAAACTGTGGAAAAGATATGTAGATGATACTTTCATTATTTGGCAACATGGAAGAGACACTATAGATGGATTCCTTCAATATCTAAACAATCAAGAGGAATTAATTAAATTGACAATTGAAATCGAGAAAGACAGACAACTTCCATTCTTAGATGTACTCGTACATAAACAAAATGGAATCCCAAGAACCACTGTGTATAAAAAGCCAACGAACACAGGACAATATCTACATTTTGATTCAAACCACCAACTAAACACTAAATTGGGAGTAGCAAAATGTTTATTTGATAGAGCAATAAATATTTGTTGCACTGAAGAAGACCAAAATGATGAAATAAATAACATCTCGAAAACTCTTAGAAGCAATGGCTACCCCAAAAAGATATTAGAAAAAGCGAGACGAACAAGAGAAAGTCAACCAGAACCAACAGATATAAATCAGACCATTAAAACCGTAATTCCTTATGTAAAAGGTTTGTCGGAGAAAATGAGAAGAATTGGAAATAGATACAACATAACGACTGCATTCAAAACTCAAGACACTATCAGAGCTAAACTTACAAAAGTTAAGCCTAATAATGAGACACAGAGGACAAAGAACTGCATATATGAATTACCTTGCGAGTGCGGAAAATCTTACATCGGAGAAACTAAACGCCCTCTGAATGTACGAATAAAAGAACATCAGAAGCTTCTACGAGTACTAGACAGCGACAAATCCAGGTTGGTCCAACATGCTGTAGATGAGAATCATCGTATAAAATGGGATGAAGCATCAATAATATCCAAAGAAGAAAAACTTGCAAGAAGAAAAATCAAAGAAGCAGCATTTATGAAAATAACACCTGATTCCATAAGTGCTCCATCTATAGATCTGCCAGAAGTTTGGACGCCGATAGTTCAATCCAACTTAAAAAGATCATCATATCACAGATGAGTATATAACATCGTTCATTTTTCTTTCATGACTTCTGTCAATTGACTTTTTGAAAATTGATAATTTTCAAAAGGTTTCTTACTTTTCTCCTTGATAAAGATAGAAGATGTCTATCGAAACGTCGGAAATCATTACATCCACAATAGATGATGGTAATAGCCCAAACAATCATTCAAAACATCGGTTAACACTTTATGAATTTTAAATCAAAATATGTACTTCGAAAACGGTACAAAGTATGGAGTTTTACCAAGAATACGTTTTTGTAAAATTTTTAAAAATGTGTATATTTTGTTTTCATCTTGATTACGAAAATTTGTCACTGAGTAACCCCCAATTATTCTTCAGTTTCCTATCTATCCTAGAGAGGGGGTCACCTTTTTTTCAAACACCCTGTATAAAAGTCAAACCTCGTATAATATAGTTACTCACCAGCCAAAGTTGCAGTTGCACATAGGAGTAAGAGAAAAACCGCCAATTGCATTTTCTACAAAAAATAAACATTAAAAAAACTTTCCGAAAGTTGATATTCGAAAATTAATTTGAAATGTAAAGAAAAAAATTACCGATGGCAGTTCGGAGGATGTGCCTCCGGAGTTTTCAACTTCACAAGAGATAGTGGACGCAATGACCAATCATGCCTCCATTTATATAGTGGATCACGTACAATGTCCGCAATGGAAATTTCTCCTACCATCCAAGAAGAGAGCACAATAGATTTGTTACTCTTTCTCCAGTCACATATCACCATATTGTATGCCAAAAAAATTCTGAATATTTTGAACATAACGAATCGATTTCATCCCAGTAGTAAAGCTTTGATGGAATGCAATAAAAATTCAAATTACAGTTACTGAATAATCTTTAAAATATCTTTTTATCCCATCAAAATTGGGTAGTTACAAAAAAATGACAAATGCAAGATTAATTTTTTTTCTCAATATTTCTTAAACATTCTATAGCTTTGAAATTTAATTTCCATATGAGGACTTGAAAAACGCAATGTGTAGGAAAATTGTTGAGGAAATTGAAGAGCCTTAAACAGCACAATTGTGTGAATCTGTTTAAAGCATGACCAAGGTGATTAGTGATTTAGGAACATTTTGGGGACGTTTGTTGTCCCTCTGGATATAGTTTTCCATGGAGAATAACCCAGTGTTTTCGAAAATTTCACGTCGACAAAATTACAGTATTCTAGACTAGGGGCACTTCAACTGATGAAAAATGATTAATTGATAAATATTTAGGAAGTAACTAGATATCGTATATATTTCAGATATCTCCAATAATCGACGTATGTCAATACACTCCAAGAAAGTAAACAATAGGCAACAAAAATATCTATCCAAGGTGGTATTCACCTCACCTCAAACATGATGCTACTAGAATATTAAAGAATCCTTTAAGAATTATTGATTCATAGCAGAGTCAAAATATCTCGTTTTTCAAAGCCATGCAGCCATTTCCTTATACATAGTTCGTATTTTATTAAACATAGGTACAAATATATAAGGTGGTACAATAAAATTATTACCGGCACCTTAGTTTTTGCGTTATAATTTTCTGTGTGTATTTTTATGATTTCTACCAGCGAAGTTTCACAAATCTTTTTTCGTAGTAGGTATTTTGGATTGTCTTGAATGTTAAGTAGTAGGATTTGCCCAAAAATTCAACTTCAATTCGAAAATACAAAAGAGTTTTCATAGCTTCTGGCTTTAGCCTTAAAACTCTGCATGCTTCTAAACTATCAAAATCATTAAAAAAAAAACTGACGTGAAGTAAATTTTGACAACGTATGTTACCTCCTCGTAAATAACTCATTTCGATAAATCTTCCTCCAACTGAAACTGAATTAATAAGTGCGACCGACGTCAATCGAAAGCGTATTTCTCTTGAGTAAATAAAAGAATAATCATAGCTTCTGGGGATGCTACGATAATGAATTCGAGAATGTGGGTGATATCAAAACGTCCATTCATGCAGGATTTTTTGTTTAAATACGCCCGTTATCTCAATAAGTATTAAAACATTTTTTTTTGTAATTTTAAACAATATTCTAGCGTGTCTACGACGTCTATAAATCAAGTAATAAGATTTTTTTTTAATTTTCAATACAAAAATAATTACAAATTATTGTCTCCCTAGTGATATTCCCAGTTTTATAATGGTACGTTCTGATAAAGATTGCATAATACCCTTATTTATGAACGAGGTCTGTGAATTAAGTAATGAGACTGATTTTTTAAAATTTTTAATACAAAAAAAATTACAATTCAATATTGTCACCTTCAAAATAACCACACAGCGCTGGAGACGTTTCTTCCACCCCTTCCTTATAGCAGAGCTGGAACTCCGATACTGAAAACCTTCAGCTGGTCGGTTATAGCCGTTTCAATTTTTTCGACTGTCCCAAAATGATTTCCCTTGAGGTAATATTCCCAACTTTGAAAAAAAAATCACAAGGACTCAAATCGGGCGAATAAGAAGGCTGAGGAGCCATAGGAATGTTTTTACTGGCCAAAAACTCTTTTATCGAAATGGATTTTTTCTCATCCACAATTCATTGGTCAAAACTTGATGAACGGTGGTGTGAATCAAATTTAACTCTTTCCTTATCATTCTGAATATCAACCAACGATTGGACGCACAAGAATCCGGATTCTGTCGACATTTTCATAGGTCCTTGAAGATGAAGGCCTTCCGCTTCGTGGTTCATCTTCAATCGACTCTCTTGCTTCTGAAAATGCCTAAAACCACCGGAAAACCTGGGCCTGCTGAAGTTTCAGAAGAGTTTCCGTTGCACTGTGCCCAAGTTTGAAGCAAAACCTGATAGCACACCGTTACTCGAAATGTTTCACTAAAACAACTCGTACTGAAGGTGGGTTCCTCTACCACCCCACTAAGCCCCGCGCTTACAGTGTTGCCAGATCAAACGCAACGTCTTATTACTTAATTTGCAGACCTCGTATTCGTGTCAACCTAATTCAAATATCTTTCAAGTTACAGCTTGACCCGATGGATGTTCTGGTAGTCATAGAGGAAACAAAATTTCAAATGCTCTTATTTCTTGAATCATTGGGCGGATTTGGCCCTATACGAACTTGACCGAGATATTTTGACAGTTAAATTCTGAAAATATAACAACGGAAGATGAAAGTATACTTTTTTTTTGATATTTTTTATGACCTTGGTATCAATGCGTATTAGTGTTTAGAGGTTTCTTTTCGGTCAAAATTTCAGAGACTCAATTAGACAAAATGCCGACGTTTCGATTTTATTTTAAAATCATTTTCAGGACTCTAAAATAGATGACAAAATTAATAGTAAAAACAAGAAAAAATTCAAAGGAACAGTAAAGTGAAGTAAAGTAAATTTATTCATCCAGAGACAGAGAACAGAATTGAATAATAACATTAATCTATATAATAAAGTAATAAATAATATAAAATTTGTAGTTTCTTGATAAAAAAACAATTACCCTGTAACATTGACTAAAAGAAATTTAAATAAAAATGATACACATCACCCCAGGACGCACTTCACAGCGAAAAGATTTTTCAAGGTTCCCTATATTAAAGGGCTATCTGAGAGGGTCGGTCATCTCTTGAGAGATGAAAACATTTTATTGCAGATTAAAGTCAAAAACTGCACTAGACTCAAAATCAAATGTTGTTTTTAAAGGTCAGACGAACAGATACCTTAAAACTAGGATAACTGAACACAAAAGAGACTGTGTTAATATTCACAATCCCATTAAAAATAAAGATAATAACACAGCATTAGCTGAACATAGTTTGAATACGTTACACGTTAATTTTGAAGGTGTCACTATTTTAGATACTCAAAACAACTTAAAAAAAGATTGTTCTGTGAAATGCGACATTGATAACTTGAATACGGCCTATTTTGATCTCATACAGATAATACAAGATTTATAACATCCATAGATTTGTATTGTTTCGTCGCTTGAGTTTACGTATTATTTCGTTTTTCTTATTTGATAGTTATCAGATGATTAACACTGAATGTCATCCATCCGGTTCATTTTCCTTTGATGCATTTTGTTTCGTACAGTCAACTGTATATAATGTCTTTTATTATTTCATCCTCGTTGTTTTTAATTTTCGAATTGACATAGAGACCAACTGGCAATGTGAGTAGCTTCCAATTATTATTTGTATATATGTGATAGTTTCAAAGATATTTTTGAGCATATTACTTTATTAGTCTGATTAATGTTTTTAATCAATTCTGTTCTCTGTTCCTTTGAATTTTTACTTGTTTTTATTATTAAGTTTGTGATTTATTTTAGAGCCCTGAAGATGATTTTAAAATAAAATCGAAACCTCTAAACACTAATACGCAGAAGCATGCGGAGTTTATAAACAACCAGAGGCTATGGGAACCCCTTTTTGAATTGAAGTCATATGAGTATATCTCACTTAAAACTAAGGTTCCACCTTTAAAGATTTTTTTCAGTAACTTTGAGTAATTCCAAGAAGCCGTGTGTTTTTTTATTGAAAGAACATTTAAGATAATCACAAAACAAAGACAGCAAAATACCTACCACCAAAAAAGATACGAGTTTTTGAAACCTCGCTGACATAAAACATTAAAATACACACAAAGTAGTAGGGGGTACATAATGTGAGTTCATATGAGAATAAAAATAAAAAAAAACAGATACTAAAATTTTTCCAACTACTCTTTTCTAGTATCAACCTCATTCAGAGCGTAACGAAAGTAAAATTTATACTTAACTTCCTCCGAAAATATTGCAACTATAAATAAGTGCAGAAAACAAAAAAAAACATTTAGTTTTAAAAAGCAAGAAGGGGTATTACTAGACTTCTAGAAAGTGAAATTTTATTTCTGGCAGGTTACAATTAAATGCAGATATTTTCTGACAGCCTGTATATTACAGATTTCAACCAAACCCTCAAAATCAAGTGATTACACTCAATTCAAACATTAGTTCCACTAATGGGTGATATAAACACAAATAAGATCATTGATAAGTCTCTTGATTTGACGATGTGTGTTAACGGTTAAAATCGTAGAAGACTGATTTGATTGCATTATTTATACAGTTCGGACCTAATATATTAACCGCCTTCGAGATTAACAACAGTTCACAGTTAACTCGAGTCTGATATCTTGATCAATACCATAAGAAGAATTGACCAGACTCGTTTGTCTACTTGAATGTAGTTGGATATCTTCGGAACGGTACTTAGTTCGTACCTGTCAATTTTTAATTAATTTTCTTGAATGAAATTCATACATATATATTCTTTTGAACTTATGGCTTCAAAAAAATTCATATAAAGTTCCAACAGTTTTTCTTAGTAGATCATTTTTTGCTGGAATCAGTTTAGAAACAATTTTTTTCACCTCGAATGCCTTAAAGTGAATCATAACAACCCTAAAAAATAAGTCAAAGCTACATTACCCTCCCTTGGGACTCTTAAAGTTGTTTATTCCTTACTTTTATTGAATCTGGTTAGAATTCATTAAATTTTCTAAGCATATTTTTTGGAAATTGAAACTTTCTCCTTTTAATCAAGTATTAGAATGAATTGAATTTCCAACAATTACCGAAGTCATCAAATACTCACACATCTTATATTTCGGGATTAGATACCAAAAAAAAAATATTATTCAATTCAATTATTTCCTATTCTTTGTAAATAAATAATTTTTATTTCTTGGGTATGGAATCTTTTCAATAAAGACGTTAAGGCTGTCCTTCAAGCGACGTTTTGCAAGATTATTATAAAGAACATGGTTTTATGACTATAGGAATACCCCGGAAGTGGGAAACGACTATTGAATTTAAATTAGAGTTCATGAATTTTTGAATATTTTTGATGACAACTATCAATCAATATGACAAAAAAATTAACAATGCTGGAGTATAGAAACAGATTATTGTGAAATTATTCCCACTTCTACAAGTATTATATTTTACACTGCCTTGTTAATTTTCTTATTCAGTGTTAATTTTTTTCAGAGTTTATTTTATTTATTTAGAGTTTATTTCGTTATTTCGAAAATTTCCAACTTGATCTGATCCGATTTCCTCCATTCCCATCCCACACGTGGCAGGACTACTCTACACCTCCACGTTGGTTCTTACTGTACAGCTGCATAATAATGGTTTTCATATTTTTGAGCAATTTAGTATATCGAAAAATGAGCTCATAATATATTGGGACAATTAAATTAATGGCTTTTTTTGCTGAATAAAATAAAGTAATATGTATATAAATAATTTGAGGATTCATCAAAAATTCCAAGCATTAGTGAAGAGAATTTTTTTAATATATTTATTATGCAACTGACGAAGTAGAGTTCACTATATAAACTTCGTTCGCCACGTAAACCCTATATATATATATTACATTATTAAATTTTTTTTTCATATGTGCCTCACCATACTATATTGTCACGAGCCGCCACTGACTCCATATCTAAAACTGTTGTCTACTCAAACTTGAAATTGTGACCTGTAGTGAAGTGATGAGAGTCTAACTCTGTTTTGTTGGTCTTGATTTGATTATGGTTTTTGCAATCATTTTGTGTTGACTTATTCTTTGTTTTATTTTAAATACTGTTTTGTTTGTCCTATGTATGATTTGTTGCATGAACATGGAATTTTGTAGATAATATTGGATAAATTACTTAAAGGTGTTAGATCTTTCAACTTTGTGAACAGAATATTTCTATTTTTAACATTAAAATAAGCCAAATGAATGTTCTGACCAAGGGAAATTGGGAAAGTCCATTTATAAATGGAAATTTGAAGTATTTGCCATTTGAAGGTGTTCTTTGAATAATTGTGCGATTGATGTTCCTGGTCAGTACATTAATTTGGCTTATTATAATGTAAAAACACAAATATTCTGTTCACAAGGTTGAAAGATCCAACTACTCTTAAGCACCCTCAACATTCAAGGACATTACCGCTAGTAATCGCCGTGAAAAAAATATAAAAACAAAAAAATTTCAAACAGGAATAACATTTCTATTTCACTTTCTGGTTGGGAATAAAACTAAAAGCTCTTTTCGAATTCAATATTCGTTCAGAATATGAATTGAGAAATCTTCATTCGTCAGAGCGTTTTGCATTTATTTGCATCAGTGTCGAAGACCCTGCCAAACCTTTCATTACAGGTAAACAAACTGTGGAGGCATAACAAGTAGCGGGATTTTTATCAGGATTGCCAATCGGCCCCAAGGAATCAGTTTGGACCGCATTTTTTCAAACAAGAGCATTTCAGCGTGGTGTAATTATTATCGATTATTATTGACTTGACATATCCCGCGTTGCCCATGTCGAATCTTACTGTAAATTCAGTGTTGCCACAATAGTTCTTGCATTAGATGTTTCTCACCTTCTAGAAGAAATTGATTCTGAAAATTTCGTACACCACCCTTTTGATGGGAAAATATTTCGCAAAAGGTGATGAAAAGTGGATTTTGATATTGATTGTTAAAAATACAGAATCATTGTGAGAAACTACATGAACTATGTACTCATGTAACTATAAGTCATTAAAATTGATGTACCTACTACAAATTAGGTTGGAGAAAAATAAATCATTTATTTTTACTTCAATTTAGGGGCTTTATTCAACGTAGTTACAATCATTCATTTATGCACCCATTGTTTCAATTACTTCTTGTCATTTAAAAGGTAATTTCATTATGCCTCCGTTCCTAAATAGTCTTATATCATCAAGAGCGTTGGACATGGACAAAAATAAAAGATTTGGTGCCAGATCTGGACTATAAGGTGTATGCATAAGAACCTCCTAACCAAGTTCACGAAGGTCATCAAAGACGTGTGAGACCTGGCGTTGTTGAGATGGAAAACGACACATCTCCTATTTGCTTATTTTGATCAATTGTTGCTTTGAATCGGTCTAATTACTGACAGTAGAGATCCAAATTAAGCGTCTGACCATTGGGCAGTCGTTCAAAGTAGATGACTCTTTTCCAATCCAACCAAATACCCATTTCCCGTCACCAGTAACCAGACTCTTCAGAAACGGGTCAATTTTGTATCGTTGGGATCGCAGATGGAAACACGACCCATCAATTTTTTTCCAACAACTCTTGCGGCACCCAAACATAAAGCTTCTATTTGGAGCCAGCCATATGCAAATGGTTTAGACCTCCTAGATACGAGTTCATAACGACAAAAACTACCCAGGAAAATTGTCGTAATGCTCACAACATTGATGAATAGAATGATGAGCATATCCTATTTACCCATCATATGGAAGAATGTTGAGGTTATAATGATGAACCAGAACACAACGTGGAATCATATAGGCTCCAAAGTCTTCTACCAGTCCTGGATGAACTCTTTGAGAAGTTGCTCCTCAAAAGGCTGAAAGATGAGATGGATATGCACCAACTAGGTTTTCTTGGGAACCACAAGACAGCTCGGCAGTATTCCTGAACTCATCCCCAAGCATTCGAGAAGATTAGGTACAAAGGACTTTTATACAAGCTCAACCAACTACTCCCACAGCCATATTATATGATTCTGAAGTCTTATCTAGCAGGTCGTTATTTTGACGTGAGGTTGCTCGTTCACGAGGCAATCATCAAACCAATATGGACGTACGGCATACAATTCTGGGCTTGCGTTAAGCCATCAAATATTCCAATTATCCAAAGACTTCAATCTAAAATACTACGTCCATTGGTTGATGCCCCTTGGGGGGTCTCCGCCCACACCATCCATGAGGATTTAAGAGTTCCATATGTCAGCGAATTCCAGACAAAATTGCGAAGAAAACGCCCAAATTATTAAGGGGTAGACTTGATGAGTTGGGAGGTGAATGCCCGCTTCTACACTAAACTGTGAACAAAGGTCTTTCCCTTACCAAGTTTCGGGTTGAATGTCCTCTTCTTCTCACTTTATGATAAATAGGGTGCCTTTCAAATATATTGAACAAAATTCTGTTCGTTGACAAGAAATTTTTGATGGTGGAACTCGTGTATAATTATTAATTGGGCAATAACTATATAGTAGTTATATATTATAATTTAGTACAATTTGATAAAATAGATATGAAATACTTGAATGAAATTGTAAAGTCCTTGAAAAATGTGGGATGTCTACAAGATATGCTTATATATGATCTTATATCTAATTTAGTATTGAAAGACGTAATTAGTGTGGTTGGCAATCGAGTTTTTGGATGTGATAAATACTCGATTTTGGAATATGGTTCTTTTCCTGATGCATGGAAGGATTCTGTTGTTATACCTGTACAGAAGATTCAAGGTTCTAATAATATAGAAAACTTTAGACCCATTAATGTGTTGCCTGTTTATGAAATTTGTTAGAGCTTTGTGTGAAAAATCAAATATCTAAATATTGTGATAACTTTAGGGTATTAGAGAATAACCAATGTGGTTTTAGGTCAAATAATTCTTGTGAGTATGTTTTGATCAACTTATGTAATACATGGAGAAAAGCTATTGATGAAGGTAAATTTATAGTTGCCGTATTCCTAGATTTCAGAAAGGCCTTCGAAGCGGTCAATAGGAAGTCATTATTGAAGAAATTAGTTAAAATAGGTATAAGAGGTAATGTTTACAGGTGGTTTAGTGAGTATTTGACGGATAGATATCAGCGGTTTAAATACAATGGAGTCTTTTCAGGCAGATTGAAAGTCACTCATGGTGTGCCCCAGGGTTCTGTGCTGGGACCCCTGCTTTTTAATATATATAAATAAATGACATTGTTAAATCTGTAAAAAATTGTCAGATAAAAATGTTTGCTGGTGATACAATGATTTATCTGGTAGGTTCTAGCATTGATGAAATGGTTCAAATTATTTATCAAGAGATGATAAATATTAATGTATGGCACTCAATATTGACAAGTCAGAATATATGATATTGGGATCTCCTCATAGGTTGTCTAAGTTGGATTTAGCGAATGTGCATGTTAATATTGAGAATGTAAATTTGAAACGAGTGGAGGTATAGAAGTATTTGGGAGTTATGTTAGATAAAAATTTGAACTTCAAGAATCACGCTGATTATGTAAACACCAAAATGTCTAGAAAAATTTATTTGTTAAGAAGAATTGGTCAAAATTTGAGTTACTATATGAGATTGAAACTTTATAATGCGATTGTGGCCCCACATATTGAGTACTGTTCGGTATTGCTTTTCGGTTCTGTTTCTGACAAACTCAGGGAGATACAAATAACCCAGAATAGAGCTCTAAGAATAATTTTGAGGTGTAACCGGTACACTCCAATAAAGACCATGTTGGAGGTATTGAATGTCATGAGCGTGAAGCAAAAGATCATTTTCCGAACATAGGAGTATATATTCAAGGTTAAGAACCACATGGTACCTGATTATGTTTCTGAGCGTATTGTCCGTGTTGGCGATATGCATTCTTATATGACTAGAAATAGGAAAACTTTCATGTACCCCAGTGTAATCTGTCAATTACTTTGAATAGTGTTGGTTATGCTGGACTGAATGAATTCAACCATTATCTATTGATTTAAAAAACTGTAATATTTTTAGGACTTTTAGAAATAAGTTGAAAATTTACTGTATGAAAAATTGTGATATTTAGATTAAGAAATATGCCAAGATTGTATATCTGTTTCAGATAGCTTTGCTAAATAAATATATCTATCTATATGTGGGAAAGCACTGATGTGAGCTTTTGAGCACTGAAGGAGACAGATGAAGTGAAAGAATTTTGAATGAACAATAACTTGACTAACAGTTTTTAATCATATAAATACATAAGCTCACACACATGGATACCATTTCATCCGATGTCTATTGGTTTGAGATACACCGAATTATATGGATTTTCATAAAAATAAAAAAAAAACAAATAAACGTCGACTATATTATAGTGGATGTCTCAAACCACAAAGTATATTCGAATAAAATAAAAATTTTCAATGGCCCCGTAGTAATGTCAATGAATAACAATAAAGTTTATTAATTTCTTAGTGATATATAAACATGAGTTTACAGAGGATTTTATTTTGAATCAATTAATCAGTATTAATAAAAAAATACAACATATAATTCTGTTACAAGATGCCTTCGTTTTGTGTACTTTCAATATTTTATTTTTTTATATATATCGTTATTGGGTGGTCAATTGTCCTTCTCAGGGGTGTGAATCCCAATAAAATAATAACAAATTCTAATAAACATATCTTCATTGGATTTATTTTCATATTTTTCAACGTTAATACTGGGTGATTAATTGTCTTTATCTGCTAGTGAATCGCCAATTTCGGTCCGTAGATTGTCCCTTTTGAGAGTTTGGTAAGGTTTTCTTTTCTGTTTTTTTCTTAAGTTAGGTTGACTTATGGTGAGGAATAACCATTCACAAACTTAAATTTATTTCCTGTCGGCCATTTATCATTATCATTTCCAGAAATACATAGAATAAAAACTTTTCCAAATCGATATTAGAATATTGTAAACATTTGTGCGAAACGATAGCTCTTTGTTGGACTAGGATCAAGCTATAATGAGCGATTTTTTTTTCAGTTTACCAACATTTTAAATAAAGAAATCAGGAATGCTGTACAGGTAGGGATAATGTTAAATATCATCTGATATTGATCAAAGTAGGATTTTAATTGTTAACAATAACTAATAACAATAGCATCAAGTTGAATCAATTACAAGAAACTTCAATTTTCAACAATACTTCAAAACATAATACTGCAAAAGTGTTGTCATCATCTAGGCGATTGCCCCTAACATTGACTTAAATTATCATTTGTTCCTGTTATTTTATTTAGTACCTGTAATAAAATTTTTAATTGCAGACCATAATCAATATAATAAACTAATTCAGAGAAAAAACTTTCGAAATAAAGCAAAATATTAAACGACATCAAACCAAACACAGATTGAATATATTGTACCCTTTCTTAAAAGGATTCATTTGCAAACAAACTGTTAGTTTTAATATCAAAAATTAAAGGACTATCCTTCATAATAATTTTCACCCATATTACCTGTAATAGTTTGGTTTGAAAGGTCCGGCTTTGTTAAGTCCCATATATCTCGCCTGATCATCAGTCAACTCAGTCAAATGCGCATCGAACGTAGGCAAGTGTAAACTTGCTACATACTCATCTGGAAGTAATTGTTGAACGTAACATTCTTAGTTATTTCACACCAATGGAAAACTTACAATGTAGTAATGCGTTAGGTACCATTAAATTTATTTGGAAGGTGTGGTAAAAAGATATCCATTATTTTTATCAATTAAATCGAAGGATATCATTACTATGATTCTATACAATTTATACACTTAATTATCTGTCTACTACCATAATCTTTAATTCCCTAAATGCACATAAAGGTCTTGGAAAAGGGCGTTTGCCATATTATCTTTATATCTCCATATATTTATCTCATTCTTTAGTTCTTTAATTCCGTAAGACCGCATAGAGGTCTTGGAAAAGGCTTTACATTCAATTTTCTCTTAATACTTATCTCTATGTTTAATTCCCCAAGGCCGCATAGAGGTCTTGGGAAAAGGTGTTTTGAGAGTATTATCTTTATATATTTAATTTTCTCCGTATTGGTTTACTCTGCAAGGACGCATAGAGGTCTTGGAAATGGGCGATTTGAGCATATTATCTCAATATATTTAATTTTGACCATATATTTATCACTATATTTAATTCCGCAAGACTGCATAGAGGTCTTGGAAAAGGGTGTTTTGAGAGTATTATCTTTAAATATTTATATCAATCAATTTCGCAAGGCCACATGGAGATTTTGGAAAAGAGTGTTTTGAGCATATTGTATCCAAATATTTAATTTTCTCCATCTCTAACTGCATGGACGCATAGAGGTCTTGGACAAGGGCGATTTGAGCATATTATCTCTATATATTTAATTTTGTCCATATATTCATATCTATATTTAATTCCGCAAGGTCAAATGGAGGTCTTGGAATAGAATATTTTGAGCATATTATATTTAAATATTTAATTTTTCCTATCTCTAACTCTGCATGGACGCATCGAGGTCTTGGAAACGAGTGATTTGAGCATATTATCTTTATATATTTAATTTTTTCCATAAAGTTATCTCTATATTTAATTCCTTAAGGCCGCATAGAGAAATTGGAAAACGGCGTTTAGAGCATATTGTCTCTTAATATTGACATATTTAATCTTCTCTATATATTCAAAATCGGATGGAATGGATAAAGGCACTTCAAATAGGTGAATCGATCAAAAAGGCAAAATAGGGTGATAACAAATATTATATTTATAAAAGGGCCGTTTTAAATTAAAAATGGGTGACCGTCAATAATGGATTTCTTTTTAAAACACCTTGAACTTTACCATAATCCATAAAAACCATATCAAAAGCAACTCATATTAGTACCGGCCTTAAATGAAATGAAAGCCTGAGAATGAATGTTCAGGGTGATCTACGAATAACGTTTGTTAGAATATTTCAAAGTTTACTCCTAGAAAATATTTCAGAAAGGTAAATGGGAATATTCAGTTTACGAAAAGGAGGCTATTTTGTTGAATGAATAAACATATGCCCGACTATAATCAAGTTGTAAACATTTTTCAAATCTGAATGGTGAAATATCGATTCATTGAAATACTTCACGATTTAAACGCTCTACTATAACTGTAACGTCACAGACGTAAGAATCTACGATTGGTTGATGGTTGTCTTGACATGACAGAACACAATCTGTCACAATGACTAACTGCAGTGACGTCACCATCCTCCTTATCGTTTGAATAAGGTGAAATATTTCACGATCTTTATTGAAAAAACGAAGTTATAGAAATTCGAATCACTACAGATAATAAATACGTAATTAATTATAAATATTCTAACCAAAGCTTGACAACATTTCAATTGCTCATCTCTAGACTTTCTTCGAAATATTTCCTATAATGCTCTTCGTGAATCACCCTGTGAATTATTTGTTCTTATTTTACAGAAGGATATTCATTAATCAACTGCATGAAAATATTTGTCAACTATTGAGGGGTGTATAGCGTGATTTTTACCCTTGGAAGTTAAAACAATATTTTAATATTACAGTGTTTGTATGCGTTAATAGAATCAAATTGAAGTTTATTGAATAATAAAGGTCATTCTCGTTGAAATGTGTATAAAAATCATTTCACATCAGATCAATTAAAAGTTTCTAAATTACCATATAGTCCACACCATACTTCCAGAGGTACAGGAAATAAAATATTACTTGTTCAAAATTGAAAGCCCATCTATGTACGCAAACCAGCCGATACAAGTGCCATCTAAGTCTAAATTAATTGATAATGCAGTGCAAAGACCTACAAATAAGGAAGAGAAGAAAGTCATGCTAGCAAACACCACCATGTCTAAAAAGAACAATCAGTTAAAGAGTTACCCATTTTCTTTGGTAGCAGATAAACGTCAGATTTGTATCTGCCAGCTGGAGCATTGAAAAGTTCAATGAGTGCAAGAGCCTGTGTAGCTGAAGTGATAGAAACAACAAATGAAGGAAGACTTGAACAACTCAAGTTAACCAATCGACCCTCTGCCAATAATATAATCCTTTTGCCATCTGGCCAAATCACATGATCAACTTGCGAACGTACTTTTTCCCACGTCAAATCAGGTGTTCTCAAACTATTCTGGAATTAGGATTCTTCAATTTTGAAAAATTCAATAGATTCATTGAAGAAAATCACTTTTTTTCTATTTTTGTATGGAACTCAGTAATTGAGGATATACAAAAAATTTTACTGTACTCACAACATCAATTTCTGTATTGGAATGGCCCATATTGCATACAATACATCCATTCTTCATTTTATCCATGTGTTCTCTAGTAACCACATTCTTATTTCCAGTGGCAGTAATAACGATGTCTACATTTCTAATAACTTCATTCAATTTAACTACTCTATTACCATCCATACTGGAAAAAAAATTGAGATGACAAAATAATTAACTTAATTAAAGATAATGAGAATTAGTACCTTGCTTGAAGTGCACAGATGGGATCTATTTCAGTTACATAAACAACACAACCTAGACCTTTGAGGGCCTGAGAGCATCCTTTACCTACTTCTCCATATCCACATATGACAACTTGTTTACCCCCGAACATTAAATCCGTGGATCTTTTCAAACTGTGGAAACCATATATATACATATATTAAAATCATATCAAGAAATCCTTTATGTATTTTTATTTCAACACTGGTAAAAAATAATATAAAAGGTTTCATATAATGATTGTGCTTCAACAGCTGTAAAAGCAGAAAATTGATTAATTTAAATTAAAACTAGTTCTCTATCATATTCCGTTAAGGTTCTTACTGTATTTGGGTAGTTGCAATTCAACCCACTAGAGGTAGACACTATTGAAAAGAGGATGAACTTATCTTCCCATGGAATAAACAGCTGTGAAAAACTTCCCTTTCAATTAGGGAACCAGAACGAGTAATTCTGTATTTTTAATTATAGAATTGAAGTATCTAAAGCTGAGAGAGTAGAGGTGACGTTTCAATAATACATTAAAACTGAACCGTGTTTCTTTCACACATCCTGCAAAGCCACAGAGAGGCCATGTTTCCGATAACCTATTATATAATCTTTTACTATAGTCAATTTCAAACCCAACATTGAATACACATGTTATATATGCTCAAGAGTCACATGAGCGCTGTTCCACTTGCTTCGCATATAACATGTATGCAAGTTAGGCCTGGAGTTCGAATAAAATAATATTACCTATCAATAATAGATTCTCTGCAGCTGTATAAATTATCGTACTTAGTTTTAGTAACAGAATCATTGACATTCATTGCTGGGACGGTTAGTTTGCCTGCTTTTGATAGCTGGTATAATCTGTGAACTCCTGTAACACTTTCTTCAACAATACCTAAAAAAGTCTATGATTCATTCAATGAACTGTACAATATCTGGAAGGGTCTATTGATTATTTCATAATTGTTATTGGTAATCAAAAAATACCAATTTGTTATTGATAATAAGGAACAAATTAATTGAACATGGCGGATGGGCGGAGCTTAAGATCCAATTCATCACTGACCTTTTATCATTTTGAACATAGCAGGATATTTCTTGAGCATTAGATGGGTAGCATCACCACCATCATCTAAAATCATATTAGGTTGCCAATTTTCAGCATTGACACATTTATCTATACACCACCAAAAATCTTCTTCGGTTTCTCCCCTCCAGGCAAATATTGAAAATCCTGCCTCCGCTAAAGCCGCGGCTACCTCGTTCTGTGAATATAAAACAACAATAAAACATTCAATTGAAAATACCAGCATGATTCATCACCTGAGTTGAATAAATATTGCAAGCTGCCCATCTAAGATTCGCCCCTAAAGCTGCCAAAGTTTCTATTAGAACAGCTGTTTGGGCATTAATATGAGTACATCCAACAATTTTCGCATTCTTCAGAGGTTTATCATCAGCTGCTCTTCTCCTTAGTGCCATTATACCAGGCATTTCTTGGAAATTTGATCTTCAGTTGAATGGCATTGAAATTAATCATAAAACTTAAAGGCTGCTTTACAAATTCAAAAGAAATTTATCAAGGGCATTGTTTTCTGAGGGTTGGTTAACTTTTGGTTTAGGATAGCTAGTTTAAAATCTTGCAGGAATGTTAACTTACTTTGTGTTGTAACATTTGAAATGACTCATTTCAACATAATATATAAATGATAAAATTTTATATTCTTGGGTTTTTTTTTTCGTGTATATTCATTTTTGCATCATTATAATGCGACTGCCGGTCAGTATGAAAAAATATTATATATATATACTCATTTATTTTTAGGTAATAATGGCGAAAATTTGACGTTCAACTATCGTGATTGTGTCATTATTCCAATGAATTTTATACACCTTGTCGTTAAGCCAAGTGTGAAGAGGTTTGAGCAAGCTTCCCAACTGATTTAAAATTTCATAGGTTTACTAAATAGTTGACTACAAAATGGCAGAGTTACAAAACACCTTTTAGATTAACCAGACAGTTTAAGTAAAATTTTGGTTTACCAACTGTATTACAACCCACCCTAAATGAGTATTTTGTATCTTGAAGAATATAAAAAAACATTACTCTGATTATACAAAGATAGAAAAGAAACCAATCATAGCTATACAACAATGCATTATCAGTTCTCACTCGCTCAACAAAATTGTGGAATATGAATGAATATTCGATTGAAATATCTTTCTGACAGCCTTCAAGTATACAGCATGAAATTTCAAACTACCTTGTTCGGCTATCTCGATTTCTCTCCTACCGAAATGGTGTTGGCTGATATTGCGAACACAAAAATCAAAGTTGCCATTGGAATTTTTCTGGACCTTCTCCCTTGGTGAAATGTCATCTTCTTCGGAACTACTACCGGTGCAAGATGCTGAAAATATGAACAAAATACATTCTGAAGATTGGGAGAGAAAAATATTCCCAATTAAAAAAATCGAAAACATACTTGAAGTCAGAGAGAATTATAGTAACACCCATTCTATCACAAAATAGACACATAAGTGAAACAAAAAAATTCCCGAGTACTGAGGTATGAAAGGAAATGTTAGTTACTGTACAATACCTGAACTATAAGAATCTGTTGATGATGCTGATAAGGATCTGCTTCTGTATCGACTTGATTTTTTCAAAGCGCTGGAAGTTTTTGCATCCTAAAATTTATAGGACTTGATGAATTACAATGAGGAATCTTCTTCATTCATAACGCAGAAGTTTCGACGTCAACAACATCTATTATTAATATTTAGTAATTTACACTTAGCTTCACCAGTCTTGAACACCCTTTTTTCACAGATTCTCTTCAAAATAATTATCATCTATCTAAACCAAAAAAACGCGAGATATCCTAATGGAACTGTTTATTTCTTTTCAATTAAATTTTTTACAAATAAAGAGAAAGCTACCTTATCAGATTGGTCTATTTTGAGTTCAAAATAAATTTAAACGAAGACAGTAGTGAAAGAATTCTGTTCAAATGCCACAAAAAAACGCGTCATTCAAAAATTATTTCATTTTATTAGTGGATAACTTTTTTTCATTCTTGTGTAATATGATTTTTCATTCAAACTATAATAAAAATTGTATGATTTCCTTTCAATGAGTATATCAATGCAATATTTAATAAATCTCTGGGATGTAATAAAAGAAATTTGAGTCAAACCAGTAAAAAGTTGAAGAAATTGATAATTAATGATTTGATAAAAATTGCATCCATTACTGAGAGGAGAAGTAATAGACTAATTTCAGTAGATATATCACTATTGATGAGCATTGATCAAATCCTATTTAATACAGGGGTTCAGGACTTTTGACCAGTGTAAAAATGTTCAAATCAGCTATCTATGTTCAAATTATTTCCAATTATTTTGCAAAATTAAGTAGCAAACAACTAATAATTGAAAATCCTCCAGCTTTTAATATGAATGTGATGCCTATCTAATGATGTATTAAAAAAAATATTAACTAATATGTATTAACCATAATTTTCTTCCTCCTTGAAATTGCAAATTACCAAATAGCAGTTTTCAGTTTAATAGTTAACCAGTTCCACACACTCAATTGTGAAAAGATCTATTTATTCTTTATGTAAAGATGATAATTTTTGAAGGAACAACAGTAGTAGTTTTCAATGGTTAGTATTGTAATAGAAAATGGGTACCTGGTGACCAATTTTAAACAATTTCCCCTATATGAAACGCCTATATGAGAAAATATTTCAAATAAAAATTTTTGTTTCAATTTCCAGGACCCATTGAATCCCCCAAAAATTTTAAATGCCCTTTACAATCCATTGATAAATCCCAAAACCAAACAAATATTAATTCATTTGAAACATTTTTTGATCCAGGCTGTTCCGATGGACTTATTTCAGTTAATTTTTTAGTAAGAGTTGTCATCTATAAACTACCCAATAAAGATTTTATCTATTATATCCATTGGTAAATAATGAGTTAAATTTGATCATCAGGTTGTAATTTTTGGCAATTAAGACCAAATTATATTTCCAACATGATTAACAACTTCCTGAATATTAAACTTCACGAAAAATGTTTGATCGGCAAAGCAAATCAAATTTTTTATTCCCAAAAAAAGGAAGATTGAAGAAATGAGTTAGGCCATTCAAAGCATAAACTTAGCCATGCAAACCTGCATGGATCTCCAATTCAATGATATACATATGAGAACACTAAGTTTTCAAACAATTTGATGTAATAATATACAAGATCATACTGCAGTTCATTGAATTGAAAATACAATGCAGTAGATATAAAATTATATTCAATATAACACCTTAAGAAGGAAAGCATACACATAACTTCAAATTGCATGTATATCTTACCAACTTAGACCTGGAGATGAAAGCATTAGATTCTTCTAAACCCTAAAACAGACCGTATTTCAAATATAGAATTGTAACAAATTTGAGAAATGCATGTATTCAAGTTTTCATTTGAGTCCAGAATCTCTCAAGAAAATTAATAATTACAACCCCAGATGATTCAGATGATCACTGCAGGTAACAGATGTAAGCTAATTATATTTAATCATCTTACCTTAACTGTTGAAGCTGGATCAGTTACTGGACAATCGGATATTGTGGTTTTGTTTCCTACAATAGCTTTAATATCTATAGTTTCAGACATTCTGTTTACATAAAAACTATTTGGATATCAAATTATACTAAAGAATTAACTTTCACTCAAGTTGTTATTACCAAACAACCTCTCTGTGAAGGCCACGAAACTGAAAATTAGAACAATTTTTGAATCTGTGTCATTTACTACCGATTCGTTCCATATGTCAACTCATCCACCATGAGAAAAGAAATTCTGATTTATCCGTTTAATTGTTTTGTTATCGATTTATATGCACAGATTATTATTTACAGGTGAAAATTGCCACAAGAGTGACAAATAAGTTAACCTCGATAAAATTTTCGTTATTAAAACTACGCCACAGAAATAGCTCATGCGTACATAAAATTAAAAAAAAAATGGAAAATGTGAAGCTAGTTTCCATCTCCATCCGCAAGCTGACCCCAACATCATTCAGTGACGGAGAGCTTTATTTTTCATTGCATTAAAGTGATATGAAAAATTATAAAAACATGTAATATTTTCCAAATATTCAAAATATCATGCACATTCATACGATATCAAATTTTTTTTGATGTTTTCATTTCATAGATGGACGAAAAAATAAAAAAACGTTGAACGCTTTCAATGTTCTGGGGTGATAATAATAGAAAATATAACGAAAAAACGAGAATTCCGTACTAAAAAAAAAAAAAATCAAGCATATAATAGTACTAACCATATAATAGTACTGACCAATCAAGATAAAATTTACCGAAAACACGAGGATTCAGTACTGAAACAATAACTCAAACATGTCAATGATTACAATTGGATCTTAAACCCTGCTCATCAGCCATTCTAATGCTAAATTTAAATCAATTTATGAAATTTTAAAGAAAAATCAATAATAACTGAATATGTTTGTTGATTTATTCCTTTTATGACTTCAAGAATCAAAAACAGTTGATAGAATGTCAATGTCTGAGTCCTAAGTCGAAATTGCACTCACAAATAACTCAAAACTTTAATACGGCAACTGAAGGATGAAATATACCCAAAACACGAGGATTCTGAACTAAAACAAAGAAAATAAGCTATTTCATACTGCACCAAGCAAAAACGAGACCATCAAGATAAAATATTCCGAAACCATGAGCTACCCAATTAAAAACAAAACCCTCTATTGACACTACTATTTGTTAATAACCGTAGTAATAATGTAATGTATACAGTTAAAGGTAATTGGACCTAGGGCGGTCCTAAGAAGAATTTGTGGGGAAGGCGGTAATCTCTTCAGATAAAAAAAAAATTCTGCATCTTCTCACGATAAGATACTCCGAAAGAAAATTTTCAAATGTTCAAAATAACATGCATATCTACATGGTAACCATATTTTCTTGTTATTTTTATTTCATTTTGAATTAAATGCATTCAGTGTTCTCGAGTTATAATTACCCCCAGTAGGACCACCACTGGATAGACTGTCCGACTGTCCTGCCACCCTTCTTCGGCAGGCAAGCCAGGACAGTTTATGAAAAGGTAAATTTAGTCATTTGGTCGCAATTCATATGAATGTAATCAAGCTTAATTATGAATTCATGATTTTTTTGGGCAATGAAGTCACTGGCACAGAACACTAGTGAATTGATTAATTAGTACGATGTTTCTATGATTCTTGTGCGTGGTTTGACCTACTTTCGATTAAAATGGCCGATAAATGCCAATATAGGTGAAACGAAATTGCGATGTTGCAAAATCTGAAAAAGTTGAAAAGTGAGCAATGGGGAAAAGCAAGGCGTTGGTGAAAAATATCCATGCTTTTTTCGTACATTTGATGAGAGACATTAACTAATTTTCGAGGAAGTACGGCGGTACTGATAAAATGTAGATCATACTTGTTAAACATCAGTTTCATGAACTCATGTGGCAGTGAGTGGATAATTGTTATTTGCAATTCGGACTATAAACATGGCTACTTTGTTATGATTTTGATCATGGATGAGTGTTATTCCTGTATCTTTGGAAATCAGTAAAGGAGTAATGATTCTCTTGGAAATGGCAAGAAGTTTTCAACGCCCAGGTACATAAATGGGTTGTATGCTATGGAGTTAACCTGTGATGAAAAATGTCAATATTTTGTTTACTTCAAATCTCAATTAATTTTGAAAGAAAGTAGTAAGATTAAATGTAGTACAATTTTTTAAAACAGGAAATGAAATGCTAATGAATACAAAATCTTTGATATAAATACTGCCACTGATACGTTTGATATTTGAACTCTTGATGCAGGGGTAGCTTGAAATTCCATACACTTTGAAGATAGTTTTTATTAAGAGACCTGAATAACTTTGTATTGCTGTCAGATGGGTATCACCCTCTGAATTCCATTATGTCTTTATTTTATAGAGAACTAAATTGTTGAGAAGTTTGACCTTTCAAAAGTTCGCCAATAGTGTGTTCAAATTATTCTGTTTATGTGATCGAAATTCATATTTAATAAGCCAGATAATCAATTTTTATCTCAACACATCATTTCAACTGTTGATGAAAGAAGAATATGGAACAAGGATATAAAGAGTGATGAATGTATTTATTACTGTTTTTCTTTACAAATAGTACAAGGAACTTCTGTCACTTTTAGTTTAGGAATGAGATAATGGATGATTTTTTAATGATTTCCAACTGTCATTTGGTCAGCTTGTATTCAGTATTAACATCTTTGAATGCACCTTACAGTTCTCTCAGTAATCTTCAACAGGAATTAGTCTTATAAATTTTTCAATTTAAAAATTGTTTGGTATTATTCTCAAAAAGTTATTTTATAACATGCTGATGTTTTTTTTTTCTTTTTAATTGTGCCATGTACATATGATTTGTAGTATGTTATTTTTGTCTCTTATAAATATTCATATTTTGAAGTTGTGTGTTTTGTTTATTTGTTTTTTTTTTCTTTTTCTGAATATATTGCGTTTCCAATTGTGCTTTTCATGTAGTGTTTTTGGGGTTCTCTATTTTTATATAACTGTCCCATAGGTGATACCAAATGCATTATATGTAGTTTAATTCTAGGAAAAGTGAACAAGAATATTGTTTTTCTATGGGGTTTTGCGGAATTAATTAGGATTATATAACCTTTTTTATTTTGGTAGTAATAAAGCCAGAGAATGGTAAGATTTAGAAATAAGGGGTTGTTTTTGCTTCAATATTTATTGTTATTATGAAAAGTCTTCCATCTTCTGGTTGTTACAAAATTCATATTTTTCCAGACAATGTCTGTTCTCCAGGCCAAGGTCTGGGCAAACAATGAACCTATTTAGTTGTTTGTTCCCTTGTGCACTGCAGCACAGCTGGTGGGGTGTTGAAAGCGAACAGTGTATGACTGAAGAGTTTGTGCTCAGGATGGGTATAAATGCTTCTACTGCTGCAGGTGTAGATCCGGCAATGGGATTGACAGAGACGTCAACCACATCTATAGGCGTCCTTATTAGGTAAGTAATGAACCATTTGAAGGATTTACCGTTGAACCCCATTACAAAACTAATACATAACAAAGTTTCTGTCTCAAGTCGCTGATATTTGATTGATTGAGAGAAACCATTCCAATAATTTTTGGAGTATCGCCAGTGTTTCAGTTTCTTTATTAATGTTATTAATAAATTTCTAGGTCAGTTTGAAACAAAGTTTCTTTCCTCATTATTCAGAACTCTAGATTTTTACCTGACAATAAATTGATTTACTTCATGGTGTTTCAATTTAAAAGTAGGGGTTGCTACCCGTATTGTATTTTTAATTTGGAGAATTGGAAACTTATCACGTTAAAAAACCTTCAAAAATTAATTCTATATGACCTATCTCCTTTGAAAAATTCAAGATAGCTAAAAATTGACTAAATCGGAAATCTAAGAAATTGAATTCTATTTTCAAAAAGAACAGAAACGGAAAGTCATGAACTTCTTTTTTCTCAAAATGGGAGTTAAATTTCAATAAACCAAGCTATAAAATTAAGAAAACAAAGTTCTTACCCTAAAATTTCAAACCTTGATTAACAGGGAGAAGAAGAAGAAGGTTACGGGATTTGCAACATTGAAAAAGAAGCTGATCCGCAGGAGGCGATCTTCTAAAGCATGTGATCATGGCCGTATGCTTAGAGAATTGGTGAACGATTGGAGTGCTTTAGAGATAGCAGCACTACTAGAAGAATATGAGGCCCTTGCCGCTCTGAAAGATTTATGTGTTCAGGCGGAGTTAGCCAGACCACCAGCTGCAACGTTCAAACAGGACCTATCTGCATTGTACGATTTTAAGTATTGTACAGATGCTGACCTAGTCTACAGGGGAGCCTGTTTCCCAATTCACAGAGCTTTACTATCTGTGCGATGCCCTTACTTCAGAGATCTCTTTGCAGGTACTATATCATAGGAACTTTCTTACAAATTTACCTATAACGGGTGTCCCAAGGTGGGTGGCATATTAAATTATCATGAAAACTATTCATGCAGAATATTACAAATTTTTTAGACCAATGTTAAGTTATCTAAGGTACATTTATGAATTTTTTCAAATTTACAGTATTGCCAACAGCTTTGTTATTTTAAATGGAACACCCCATATTTGTATTTTTTTTATGCTCCATAAAAAACTTCAATAAATCTACCTTACTTTTTTGAGTTATAAATTAGTTTGAAAAATTTTAAATCAGATTTGGGATAGTATTATACTGGAATATTCGCTCTTATGCGAGATTTCGGTTCAAAATTTGGTGTCATCTTAGATAAGTTTTCGAATCTTAGCTGTTTGTTAAAGGGAGTGGTGAAACCTACCATTTGTCAACTTTCACATTTGTAAAAAACTCGTGTTTTTTCTTAGTTATAGCGGATAAAGTATGCTTGCCTGCTATTTGTCAAACACAATCGTGATTTGTGAAAATTATGTATAATTTTATTATTATGTTTTTTTAAGAATCTCAAACCAGTTAACTGTCACCGTTATATACTTACTACCAACCGCAAATATTCCATCTTGTGTTGCAATACCGAAAAAAAAAAGGTTAAATTCGACATTTTCAGGTTGTCCAGGATACGGCGCCCGGATTTGCTTGGAGTTGCGCACTGCGACAGTAGATGTTCAGTTGTTCTCAGCTTTACTTCGTTACTTATATACCGGCGATATTTGCCCGCATGACACAAATATAGATATTAATTTATTGAGGAGACTGAGAGAGGAATTCGGAACTCCAAACGCTTTAGAGGCAGATTTACGTTATTTATTAGAGACTGGAGATTATGCGGATGCAGCTCTTGTTTTTACGTCGGATGGATCTGATTGTCAAAGGCCGGATTCAGGTAGTTCGGAATACGGTTTCAGGTAAGGTATTCAACAACAAAAACAAATAAATAAGTCACTAATCACCCAATTTCAGACCTAAACTCGAGTTGCCCTGTCATAAAGCAATACTTTCTGCAAGGTCCCCGTTCTTCAGGAATCTATTGCAGCGAAGATCTCGAAGCGGGGAAGAACATACCGAAAGAGCATTACACATTCCAACCAGAATAGTTTTAGATGAAAGTGTTATTCCAAAACGGTAATAGATGATCTAAATTAACTTATTTCTCAAAGCTAACACACAAAAATTTAGGTATGCAAGAGTTCTTCTACATGCAATATATCTGGATCAAGTTGATCTCAATCTGATATCTCGCAATGGTTGCGGTGGAGGGCTCGGGGAAGCCCAAGCTTTGGCACATACAGGCAGAGCTAGGTTATCCCCGATAGAAGAGGCTATGGAATTGTTTCAAATAGGCCGGTTCCTAGAACTGGATATCTTGTCTCAGGGTTGTGAAGATTTGATTTTGGAATGGTTGTCACAAGAAACGCTTCCGGCTGTGCTTCAGTGGGCCAGGCAGCCTTACGGTTCATCATGGGTTCACAGACAGGTGAATCATCAAATGAAATAAGTTGAAACATCTCTGCTATTTCATTTTCGTTATTTTCAGGCTCTACATTTTCTCCGCGAAGAGTTTCAAGCTATAACTCAATCTCCAGTGTTGCAGCAGTTGGACAAGACACATCTCATCGAGGTATTGAGGAGCCCCTTCCTACAGGCTAGCGAATTGGAGATTTTATCTGCTGTTTTGAAATGGGGGGAAAGCGAATTGATTAGAAGGATGGAAGATAGAGGTATGATATTCATCAGATGCCATCACTGCTTTTGCGTAGTGGTAGAAAATCTTTTCTTAAAAGTGTTTTCGGAAATAATTTCATTGCTCATTCCGGTTTTCTAACGCCATTCAACTCAATAACAACTAAGTCAAACTACAAAACTCTGGACGCTTCCTAGATCTTTCAGTAGACGACAACTTGAACTGGAGTGAACATATCATCACTTTGAAACCGAACTAGCTCCCATCTGCTACTCACTGGGCATTTTAAGAGAATATTAAGATATATCATGAACGAAAGTAATCTATCAAGCGACATTTGAATCGAAACTAAGATATGGAATTATATTTTATAGAAGTGGAAGCACTATGGATCATGTTCGGATGATACTGAGGAATATTTCGAAAAATGGTCTGATTACTGTAATTGCAGCTCACAAAAAAAGTATGACTTATATTTGCCTTCAAGAACAGAAACTATTTTCAGACGAAATCTGCAACATGTCACACAAGGACAACAAAACTGAAATATCCACAGTATAGACTTACATCAACAGAAAAGAGACAAGAATATAGTTGTATAAGATATTATATAGACGAAACTACAACTGATAAGTTTTGAGAGACCAATTTTCAAAATATTAATACAAATTGAACAATACACTTCGGGAGAATTTCTGATGTTTTATCTGACGAGCTGGTACAGCAATTGAATCTTCGACACCATTTCATTTCGAGATGTTACGTATTCACATTTCTACTTTACTAAAAATAAAGCAGATTATTATTTGCGTTATGTGTAGACCTTCATTCTTCAGTTAAATGTTTAATTTTCAGAGCCGAATATTGTGAGTCACACTGCACATTCTGTGGCCAGGAAAGGAATCAAGAAGCGGGATCTGAGCGATGTAGAATTGAGGGAGATACTCTGTGATCTACTGCCTTTAGTTCGTATGGACCATATCCTTCCTCCGAATAGTGATATTTTAAACCAAGCCATTAGGAGAGGCTTAGTTAGTACCCCACCAAGTCATATGATAGGTGGTGAAAGGGAAAATCTTCGAGTGAACGCTTGGATTCGGTCTGGTAAAAATAATGGATTATTCATTCAGCCACGTCTTTTCATGCCTTATTATGATGAAGTCAAGGTTTTGGTCGAAGATCAGCTCATTCAAGAAGTCGAAATGATGAGAATGAGAAGGGCTCGATACATGCAAGATATACCTGATACTCTGTATATGGTGGACGAACAACCGCGACGGTATGCATAACTTGAAATAGTCACAGTATCAGAATATCTGACTGGTCGCCCTGACTTCGCTTAGTGTTATATACTATCACACAGGTTTGCGTCGGCTTTGATTGGCTGATCTACTCTTGTGGAGCCACGCCTTCCAATGGTTAATTACGTAACCATCACGATCAAAACAGCCAACGCGTGCGATAGTGTAACACGATGTGAAGTCAGGACCACGGCTACAAAAAAATCAACTCTTAACCGTTTGTTCCCATATTCAAATTGTAACTGTTTATACAGGGGACCAGTTGGTGTGGATGTGTTGGCTTCTGCTCTACCGGTGCCAGATCCTGCCGTTATGGGGGCTATGTTGAAGCGCGAACAGAAGCTGCGTTCATCTCCGGGGTGTCAGAGGGCGATAAACATGCCGCTCTCGTCTAGGCAAGAGATAAACAGACAGATACGTCTTAGGGTGGTCAGAGAGTTCAATCTGCCTGATCCGGTTGCAGACATGCTGGAAAGTTACCATCACCTCTCCTTCGATCAGCTCGATGATGAGCGTAAATACGAAGGTCAAATGCAGTCTCCTGAGAAGTCGAATTTGTTGTGTCAGGGTCACATGACGTTCCCAAGGTCGAATTTCAATCAAAGGCATGAACTACCCGCCGTGGTCGTTGAAGGAGAATTCAGGTTTCCTGGTGAGCCGGAGTCCAGTTCCTGTAGTGATGGGCATTTGTCGGACATCATGCCTGATATAGCTATGGCGACGTCCACAATGGGGCAGATGCAATTGCAAGATCAGCAAGAGATGCAGTTAGATCTGGGCGATGGAGCATCTCATCTTCAACCAATGGCAAGTGCTTCATACAGGCGTTATCAACAGTCAACCTATCCCCATTTGAGGTCCGAAACACAGCCTTACTTATCACCTAATAATCGTTTCTTATAGTTTCAGGCTTATCCCCGGCCTTTGTAAATAGATACCTTAGCTTCAGTCGGGTAATTATTACTTGTACATCTGTGATTTTTTCGTGACGAGACTGATCGATTCAGTAGCCGATAGTTTGGTGTCGATTTTTTCTTTTCAAAAATGAAATCGATACTACTAACTTGATTTGTATGTGTTTTAGTAGAAACAATTTTTTTTTTTCGTTCTGGGTTCAAGCACTGATCGTACCGTTTATTTTTTGTATTGAGTCCGAAGATAATGAATCTGGGATAAGCTTAGATGTTGGAAACTCGTAATCTGATCTTTTAGTTTTTGTTCATTTTTTCAGTGTTGTTAAAATTTGTTTGCGTTATGAGAAAGCTTATTTGAGACTTAATACAATTGGGACCCTTCTTTGTTGGTTGTTATAATTGGAAAGCTTATTTAATTGTTTTTGTTGTAACTTTTAAATCTCTCTTTTTACTCCGAAGGAGTCTTTAATTAGGATATATACATATATTTAATGTTTCATCATAAAGAAGATAGTAATATATTTGTAGAGCTTAAGTTAATTTATTATTTTTAGGCGGAATTTTTATCTCGAATCTTGTAATATTAATATTGTAATATACTTAGTTTTTAATTTTAAAAGTTTAATGTTACGGTGATGCTATGAGAGAACTTTAAACTTGTATATTCTTCTAAAGACAAATTTTCAATTTGTATGTTACTCATACGAGATTTTGAGGCAAGAATGATTTGATGAACCATACTTTTATTTATAAAGAATTTCAATCTGCCTTTAAATATATCTCAAAGTTCAGTGGATACTAGTCAAGCCTCAAGTCTCATTTGGCATAAATTGAATTAAATCGGATCCTATTTCATAAGTAATTATATATTTCAAATAAGACGCATCTGCTCTAATTCTGTGATTTATTTTATTCACTGATATGTACTTATCATATTGATTTCTCAACTTGGTTATCTTCCAACTTTTTATGCCAGGCGTTTGAAAATTAATCATTGAGGCAACTATCTGATAAGTTTATGGAGGAGAATCGTCTGAAAGTTGTTTTGAAGTTGAAAAAAATCTTCATCTTTCCTTGAATGCAAAGAAAAGATCCTTAGAGGATGTTTTTCTGCATCAGTGCCTAACATGCAGATCATAAGGAAAAACATCAGTTTCTGTTTGGTGCATTTTTTTAATTCTCCAATCCAAGAACGATTTAGTTTATGACAACAAAAAAAATATGTTTATAATTTCTTGAATGATGTTACCTTATGATCTGAGTTGACACTTTGTTAAAAAATGTACCTGTGTATATCTTCATCTAAGTGTTGAATGTATATATATAATCTGTATTGATATACTTTAGCATGAATGTAGTTTTCTACATAGTATATAACTCGACGCATCTTTCGCTGAAATTAAATGTTCTAAAGGAAGATCTGAAAGTGACGCCAGTGATTTCAAATAATTATGGAATTCTAATCTGAATCTTTTTTTTGATATACTGACCAAATATTGTGCCCAAAATATGTCTAGTAACATGTGTGGCATGACTTTCAGATATATACTACAAGCAAAAAGCATCGTCCAATGTTTCAGTGACAGATTGGAAAAACTCATTATTTTCACCCCTATTTCATAAATCCTAATTTCTTCTCAAACCATTCCAGTAAATCTGTAGTTTGAAGATTTAGATGAAGAACTGTCTCGTAAACTTGATTTTTGGGATTCGGAAACTGCGTTGTTTCAGCGATACAATCGATTATTACAGTGCAATTAAGTGATTCAGACAAACCCTTATCCTGAAATTACGTGATCTGAATCTGATCAAGTTTTTGAAAGCCCTAACCATTCATCTGAGCACTTCGTAGTTTTCTATAGTTATGAAATGTATAAACTTGAATTAAAAACAGGTTTTGAAGCAAATTTCAGTTCGACATTCAAACTGGAATGGTCTAAAAGATTTCCTTTCTTTGAATCCATCTCATTTCAACAAGTCTATCTGTGATTTCTGTTGTCTTTGGTTTTCTTTCAATTCTCACTTGCTGAATTGAGATGAAATCAATAGTGTTTAGTTCAGTTCATAACACAATTTTGTGATATATACATGTATCTATTTTAAATAGGTGGTTGCAAATACATGAAAAAAGTTTAAATAAGCCCCCAAAGGAGAAGTGATGAGAAAGAAGGTATTTTCGGGCACTTGTTACTGCTGAACATGTCAGAAAGAAATAAATTAACCAGGAGCGAATTAGTTCTAACCCTAAAACTTCTCAAAAATTGGCCCCATGGAAGAGTGAGCAACCCTTTGATTATTTTTCTTTTCCAGTTTAGGTTCATTTCACAATCACTTAATTCTTTGTCGATTATCAGATACATGTGCCTGAAAGTACGATATTTTTCCTTCCTTAATGGAATTATTACTTATAACTTTTGCCATGTATTTTGATGTATTTTCTAATTGTTATAAATGTTAGTATTAGAGGTATGGTTTTCGAGGGATGTATAAAGATGATTTACTTCGTTGTATAGTCATCGGAATTGTTTTTGATGAATGAATGAGCATCAAGTGAAATGGTTTCGAATTTGAATTCGTTTTTTTGTTCTTTTTTTTGTATCATAGTAACTTCCTATTACATTGTAAATAAAACGTCGAGATATAAGGATTTGCTTTAATCTGAACCTATTCAACCTCAAGACTTCCAAAAAGACACAAAAAACTAATGAAATAGTTTCACTAATGGTATAGATATGTAGATATCATTTGTTATTTCAAAGGTACCAACTGATAACTACAATATTCATAAACTTTAATAATTATATTCACAGCAGAAGGAGAAAATAATCAAAGTAATAAAATAACAACCTCAGTACTTTATCAGAAACGATAAAAATAAAATAGAAAGATAATGAATCTGGTGAGTATAAGATATCTTGAAGAGATCATCCAGGAGTTAATATAGGTCAAGCAGGAAGGATATTCAAGAATATCCTAGAATACCATAAGAGTTATACAACAGATTTCTCCACATATGCCAATCACATTCAGGAATTCTTTTGAATGAACGAACAGATGTGGATTCACTACCATTGTAAAATATTTTCAAAAAGCACATCTACGTTTTTTAGTATTTATAAATCTGTTTCTTCCTAACAAAATCAGTTATTTGAAATGTAACAATCTGAAGATTCCATAATATGGTGAAACAGCTGTAATAAAAATAAACATTTGTGAAACCAAATCTATAAAACATTCAACATAAAGTTGGGCTACTAACAATTCTTGTTAAGACGGACACCAAAGAAAGCTTATGACGCCAGCTTTCTTTCTGAATAGATAAATAACCGAAATATCTCCGTTGAGATTCTTTATGAACCAAACATAAGAGTTAAAAGCTGATAAGCAAAATAGTTAAACATAGACAGTTTGTTTTATAAAAAAATATGGGATATAGATCTAATTCAAGGCAAGTGAAATGATGTGCAAATCTTTCGTAATATATAACATTTATTCTAGAGACAGTAAATACGAACAGATATTTCATTCACAACAGTCTGAAAAATCATGTTGGAAAAATTTCAAGGTTGAGAATCCTCAGGTTTTGGCTCCCCAGAAGCATTTGAATTATCTTGTGGACCCTGTGAACTCATTGATCTCAATGCTTCAACATCATTCATTCTACTGGCTAACGCACTACCTCTGAAAATGAAACAATTCGTGCCAAAAATTATAGAACATTCCAAAAAATCGATTTTCTAATTAAAGAAAACCTCAATGAATAATTGTGATATAGGTACTTACGCCTGGAATAACGCATCCATATTATAGTTATCCATTTGGTTTGTATTCAGAAATTCAAATATCCTGAAGAAACAAAGAACTCAATCAAAAATTTTCATCAGATAGTTTCACTAAATTTTCTCAATAACATCGAATTATACTCACGTATTTCTGAAGTTAGGATCACCTAGCATCTGAGTAGCCATTCCAATGAGTGCTGGATTATTGAAGAACTGAGCCATATCAACGGGTAACTGTTGACCAGCCGATCCTCCACTACCCTGACCTTAAAAATACAGCCGTCAAAAATCTTCAAGGAATAATTTTCTAAAACCAAACTCACTCTGAGCCAACCTCTCTTCAGCTAATTTCAAATTATTTTCATACATAGAATTATTAGGGTCATGTTTCAAAGCAGTCTTATATGCAGTTCTGGCTTCCTCAAACATATTTAAATTAGAATATGCAACTCCTAAACGACTGTAGGCCTTTCCATATGTGGGATCTAGTTTTATTGCCTCTTTGCTATCCTTCAGAGCTTCTAAATGCTTATCTAATTTGCTATACACTGCCGCTCTGTTGCAGTAGTAAACAGCATTGTAAGGATTAAGATCTATTGCTCTGAAAGTCAATATATGCAAAAATATTTGAAATACCTTTACTATAAATACACTCACTTTGTATAGAAAAAAAGCGCTTCAGTGTACTGCTCATTTTTTATTGCGGTATTACCTTCATTTTTGCATCGTTCAGCCTCCAACTTTTGTTGATCTGTAACTTTTTTTGCCTAGAAACACGTGTGAATAAATTTTCCTACTTCGACCGGACTCCACGCTATTTACTCACAGAAGTGGATGGAATAAGAGATAATAAATTAACAACATTATCCTCCTGCATGCCACTAGTATCATAAGCAGTCTCTAAACATTGTATGGCTACTTCTACAGATTCTTTTTTTTCTTCTGTTAGCTCACTTTTCTCGAGTTCATCTTGTAAGAATTTGATTACACTCAAAACGAGCTGTTTTTTCTGCTCAAGAACATCCATTTCACGTTTCCAATTTGACTATTACTTGTTATTTATCTTCAAGAATATCACTTTTGCATGTTCACTTGTCGGTTGTCTTCTCCATAGATACAGTCGGCTGTTTCATGACAGATCCATCATAGATCTTTAAGTCGAAGATGGTGGTCAGTAATTTAATGCCTTTAGAAAAGCCGATTTTCACCTTCGATCTTCATGATAAACTAATCTTAGATCGAACAATATTTTCGATGATGACATCTAAGAATAATTTTCGAAATTTTTACAAGTTCGAGGGCGATTTTATAATTTTATATCAATTTTTTATGGTTTCCTAATCTTGACTTCATGTTCCGCTGACGTATGACGTGCCCTTTCCATTGTTGCGTGGCATACAGTTCTGTGAATGAAAATACTGAAATACCAATAGAATTCTGAATCATCAGAAGGAAAATAATTACGATAAAAATTTAATGATCCTATTGTACTGCTGACCGACAGGTCCTGTCATCCAAATCAATTAGAATAGAATATAATAATTAAATAACTTGTCGATATGGGTCTCACGATATCTAGTGTGTTGACCCGCCTATTTGGAAAAAAGCAAATGCGTATTCTGATGGGTAGGTAATATTTACTTAATAAAAAGCTTGGGATATTAGTATATGAATAATAAATCCATCTTTCTCAGTTGGACTGGATGCTGCAGGAAAAACTACCATCCTTTACAAATTAAAGCTAGGTGAGGTTGTTACAACTATTCCTACTATTGGATTCAATGTGGAAACTGTAGAGTACAAAAATATAAGCTTCACGGTGTGGGATGTAGGTGGTCAGAATAAAATAAGAAAATTGTGGAGGCACTATTATCAAAATACAGATGGTTTGATATTTGTTATCGACTCGAATGACAAGGACCGGATAAATGAAGCATCAACAGAATTAAATAATATTGTAAGTTGAAATACCTTCACTTTGAAACCTCTTCCGAAACTGAAATAATTTTTGTTTTCAGTTAGAAGATGATTATCTCAAGGAAGCAGCTTTATTGGTATTTGCGAATAAACAAGATTTGCCAAATGCAATGACAGCTGCTGAGCTCACTGATAAATTGGGTCTAAACCAACTTAGCAACCGTTCCTGGTATATTCAAGCGACATGTGCAACACAAGGAAATGGTCTTTACGAAGGCCTCGACTGGTTATCAAACGAACTGGCAAATAAATAATATTGTTAATTAGATTTTTAAGCATTGTTTTTAACGTTACTTTGAGTTACTCACATTCTTCTTCAATTAACAGTAACTCTGTGATTTATATGGAAGTGACTGAATAAAATTTTTGAAGATACATTTATAAAGTCGATACTATATTGTGTTTTGTACGTTATTCGTAATGTAATGAGAGAATTTTAATTTTATTACTATTGTTCAAAATCTTTTTCAAGCAACTTGTTTGAATGCAGTTGCATGTTTCATCTGATTTTTCATATCAGTATTAAATAATTTATTTGTACAAATAAAATTTTGGGTTAGTAATTGTTCCAATCTTTATTGCTTGATTGTTTAGGTGACTAACTATATGCTATAATGTAAAATTTGCAGCATATCTTAAAATTTTGATCTTATTTCTTTAGGAGAATTGAACGTTATGCATTGAAATAACAAATTCAAATTATTAGGGTAATAAGGCCATATAGATGAGATATCGAATAAAACAATAAAAAATACAGCAGAAGAAATAATTCAAGTAATAACATATATCATCAATAATTCGCTCTCTGAAGGAACTTTTTCATCTATCCTAAAAACTGCGGAAATTCGACCGAAATACAAAAGTGGTGACCCTGAAGATTATGGAAACTACAGACCCATTAGTATAATCCCATCATTTGCAAAATTATTCGAACAAGCATTCTGCAAACAGCTCATGGAATTCTTCATATCAAAAAGACTACTGAATATAAATCAACATGGATGCCTAAAAGGGAAATCTACACAAACAGCAACATTCCAATTTATAAAAAGAATTCTGGAAGCCTTCGAAGATCATGAACTGGCACTAGGAATTTTTTTGGACCTATCCAAGGCCTATGATTGTCTTGACCAAGAAATTCTCTACCAGAAACTTGAAAACTATGGTATACAGGGAAATGGATTAAAATGGATCAAATCGTATTTCTATAGACGCTCACAACTTGTTAAAATACGCATAAATGGAATGGATATCAGATCTGAGGAACGACAGATACAACTAGAATACCACAGGGCAGCGTAGCAGGAACAATTATGTTCCTAATATATATCAATGATTTTGGTCTCCCAATGGATAACAATACGTCAAACATCTCCCACGGCCCACCCATGACCAGGAACCCGAAAGAAATAATCAGCATTCACTATGTAGATGATACAAGCCTACTAGCAGTAGAGCCCTTATGGCCTGACCTCAAAAATACTACAGAGAATATAATGAACTACACAGAACAATGGTTAGAGAATAACAACTTAGTACTCAACAAAACGAAAACCAAGATGATATTATTCCATCCAATAAATTCCAATATAGAAAACCCTGGACAAATCGACATCAAAAATCAAGAATACAAGATATCAACAAACACGAAATTTTTAGGTATAAACATGGATGGAGATATGAAATGGAAAACACATATAACAAACCTGGAAGATAAAATGGCATCATCACTTTATGCATTTAGAGTAACAGCTAAATATCTGACTCCGGTTATAAAAACTGTCTATTATGCCATGATAGAAACCAAATTAAGATATGGACTGATATTTTATGGATCCGGAAATATACAATCATTATTCAGACTACAAAAATCTGCCCTGAGGATCATATGCAACTTAAAATACAACCAATCTTGCAGGGGCTCCTTCAGAGGAAAAAAGATGCTCACACTATATGGCCTCTATATACAGGAATGCCTCCTTTTCCTGTACAAGAATAAACATCTATTTGAACAATTCAAAAACCTGAAAACAAGATATGAAACAAGAACTCAAAACTATAATTATCCAAAATATAGACTAACAACAACGAAACAACAGGTTGAATACAGATGCCTACTATTATATAACCGTCTACCAAACGAAACAAAAAACATCATACACTACAAAATATTTAAGAAGGAAATTACCTCGATGTTGATAGACATGGAACCCTACTGCCTAGAAGATTATTTGGGTTACAAATAGAAAATGTTTTATGACACTATTTCATTTCCATTCATGTTGTAAACTTGAAACGATTCTGAAATAAAGAGTATTATCTATCTATCTATCTATCTAACAAGGTGTATAACGTGTAACATTGGTGTTGTGAATATCTGCAAACGTCATTGTGAGTGTTACTGTGTGATGTAGATCAAGTCTGCCTTATTTTTCATTAGGATCTCAAAATCCACCGTTTACAACAAAGATTCAGTGGATAAAAAAAAGTATTGCATTTCTTGTCATTTAGGGGTCTTCACTTCTTGGCTTGCTATTCCAGTCTTCTTCAAAATTTCAATTTTTTTTTTATTCTAACTTTTTTGAGTGCATTTTTTGGAGTTCTATGCTATTTGTTTTGTAGAGGAAGATATTGAGGGGATTATGAGTGGAGTTACAAGTGTGTCATAGGAACATAGGAGAGGGTTTTTACAGCCTACAATAGGAAACTCATGAAAAAAAGAAAGTATTTTGAAAAAAATTTATTGAATTAACTTCTATATGTTGTAATGAATGAATTCGTTTTTAAGTACAAGATTTCATACTTACCGAAATCCATAATTGAAAAACTCTTCTGTAGATCATTGAAAATTATTGTCAGCGACCAAAGGCTGGTTGTGTTTACGTCTGATATGATGATAATATCCTTATCTTATCACAACTAGACGGTTCCCTTATGGAATTTTTAAACATTGAAAGCATCACTCACCTTTATTCACACACAAAATTTCGTCGTTATTCAAAGAATATAAAGTATTTCAAAAAAGATAAAAAAATTTTTTTTTATTTTCTGAACTGATGATTTTCAAAAAACTTCCTTTCTCGAATTGATCAGATGTTTATTTCGGTAGCTATTGAACAGATTTCGCCTCATCATGAACTCAGCCGAGATATTTTGACAATTAATCTATTATGAAAGTTACAGCTTATACGGACATATTCTCAAGTTTTATCATAGATTCTTGATCAGAGAAAAGTACATAATAGTTTATTGGTTCGATATTCTGAAACTGCAGACATGTGATGCTAGAGAGATAGCTGTGCCACTAGGAAGACCGTAAAAAGAATAACAGGTACTGAATGAGAAAGAAGTTTTGCAGATTTGCAAGGATGGAAATATTGCGGATTTGCAAGGAAGTATTGCGGATTTGCAAGGAAGTTTTGCCGATTTGCAAGGAGAAAGTTGCAGCTTTGCAATAAAGGAAGTTTTGGAAGAAAGGAATTTTTGCAAGGAAGGGTTCATTTGATGCAGGAGTTCACTTCGGTGAATTGCGAAAGGATGTATAGCACACATCCATAAATAAACTAGTATTGCAGAGATCTTTATTGGTTAGGAAACCAAAATATTTTTCCAAAAAATGTCATGTGTTAAAGACCTAAGAATACACTTCTGATGAATAATATTCATAGGAATACCACCTATCAAAAAGGACAAACCTTTACATTCTAATCTTACAATATACAATGTACAAAACTTATTTAATAGAAGAAACTGTTGGGAGAACATCCAGTGAAAAATTAAATCAAAATCGATGGATGAAATTTCGAAATGGAGAAATTTGATCATGAATATCATAAATGAACCTGTCAGTAACAATAGATCCTTATTTGCACTAATTATAAGTACAGGTAGTTAATTCTCAAATTTAATTCTGTATGGGTCATATTAAAGAAAACAAAACTAGATCTGGTTTTCAAGCTAGAAAGATTATTTGCCCTACACCAATCACATAAATATTCAAAATTCTTAGTTTAATATGTACAGCATCATATGAAGGCATAGTTTATTAATCACCCAACAAATTATTTTTCGCGTTACAAAAATATAGTACCTATTTTTATGTATCTACTTTTGTTAACTAACCAGTTGCCAACTTTACGAAAGTCCAATGTAAACACTTCAACTTTATACAAATATAATAACCACCATTATCAATATGGATAAAAATGGCGACAGTTTTAATATTTAAATGACCCGTCTAGTAGTTGTACATAAATAAAACTCAAATCTGTTTCGCGAAAACGTAAACGGTAGCACCAAATATTACATTCAATTACCCAGGAACGAATGGTGCATAAATGAAAACAACCTGTAGGTTATATGGAGCAGGCGTATCTAGCCGTTCTTATGATCCTGCATGTGTTCCTTTTTGTCATTTAGATTATGGGTCGAGTTCGATCCAGGTACTACTATTACTGAACCATCTGCGGATATATGCAAACTGTAGTGATAGGTTGAATATTGATTGCCATCGGGATCTCTCAGATTCTATAAAATAAACCGCAAGAGCATTCATTAAGGGTTATATACATCAAATATAGGTTCTATATAGATTTAAAAATATAACACAAAGCACCTAAACCAATAATGCAGCCCCAACTTCATCTAAATACCATCAAGTACACGTCCTAAGAAAATAACAAGATACTGAACCTTGACCTAGTACTCTAGTACGTTGAATGTTAAATCCAAATTGATCATTTCATAGCATTTCCCCGCTTCGAAATAATTGAAGTAAAGTTTCATGAGATGAGTAATTAATTTTTGAACATTATAAATTGCGCCTCGAGTCTTAAATTAGTTATTATAAAAATTTTAGGGTACCTATAGAAAATAGCTGAAAAAATCAATTCAAAGAACCGATTTTTCGATAAACTAGACCCTTGTCAATTAGCAAAATTATCCAAGATTTCCTTAATCATTGGAAATAAAAAAAATATTGGAATAAATGCCATAAATTTTTTTCGTTTGGTAGAGCCTCTTTTCTTGTATACTGATAAAAAATGTGGAATTAAAGCTTGCATTAATTCAACACTTATGCTTATCGCTTATAATAATTTGACAAAAGAAGATAATTTACCTTTTTGTCACATACCGTTTTTATGTTAAAAAAAAAATATAAATTTGTTTATGCATTTTTTATTAACAAACAACTATCTTAATATTTTCTGAATATTTTTGTACATATTCTTCATGAACTATTAATCATGTTGAAAGAAAAATTTCCTCAATAATAATTTCAAATCCTTAATAAAGGTTTTATTCATATTTCTATTCTCTGAATAATTATTTGTCTTTTCAATCATAATTGACCATTCTCCACAGATTAACCGAAAAACAAATGTTTTCCATTTTGCATTAAATTATTGATGTTATGAACGAATTTAATTTCTTTTATTTTAATTATGAAATATTTAGAAATTACAAAAACATCATTGTGGATCAAAACATCGAGAAAAAAATCGATTCATTTCTTTTCATTTATTGATATAGAAATAAACATTTTTCGCTTTTATCATACACAGTGACGGCTCTGTTAGTTTTGAAGAGTATAAAAAATGAAGAAGTGTTAATTATTTGTTTATGACAAATTGTTAATTTAATAAAGAATTAAATTGTAAATGAAAAAAAAAATTGTTGTATTGATTTGTAAAGAACTGTCAATGATGATAAAAGAATTTCTCAACTAACCATTTAAACAATAGTAAAACGAAAAAACCTAAACAGAGTGCCCGTTAAAAGTTTTTGGAAAACTATCATAATCCCAATATTCAGATCCCAAATATGTTTTCTAGAAACGCCTAATACACACTCAAACTCGGGTCACCCTGTATAAACAATCGAAAATTATTATTGAGGAATTTTTTTGATCACAGTTTCTATAGAATTTGTGGAAAAAAATTGGTTGCCTGTAAAGTCGGTATACGGGAGAAAGTTTTACGTGACAACGACTTTGAGTGATAAAATGATTTTAATGTGAATATTCATTCGTACGTGCCTTTCACTTTTTATGTCTGTCTCTCTAACTCTTAGGCGGGCTAACCATGCCCGAGTGGAAGGGACGCGTGCCTCTCACTCGCTCTCATTGTGAGCGCATAACGTGAGCTGAGCGTAACGCAGTTTCTTGAAGTGTCACCCGGCAAACCAATTTATAAGACGTTATCACGTCAAAAGTTTTCGAAAATATCGAGAAAGTCCATTTGTTTATATTAAAACTCCATAAACAAATGGAGATGCCTTTTTAATTCAGTAAAAGTCGTCCGTTTTTTTTCACAACATTATTATGAATTTTTTTTTTGTTAAATTGATAAAACGTTTATAAACAATTAATCGAATTCCAAAAAAAACTGATCTTTATAAAAAAAAAATAGTACTAGTGCCATCAGTTGTTATATTCTACTTGTACATGGCTCAGTCCCTCATCAACAAATAATATATATTTCATGACATTAGGATGCATACAACAAAAGTAATTTCGTTTAAAATTTCAATTTCAAAAAATGAGTTTTAAACAAAGAGCTGCACTTGATTTTAATGTTAAACTTAGTAAAACTCTTACTGAAACGCACCAAATGCTACAAAATGCATATGGTGATGATTGTCTACCCCGTACGCAAGTTCGGGCCAATAAGAAATTACAAAAGAGTAAAACTAATCATCACATATAAATCTTAAATTGAAATTTCCTTACCTGAATAACATGTCGGTACAGCTGCTGATACTTATCTTTCATTCGTTTCAGTTCATTGGTGTGGTATTCATATTCCGATCTCAGCCTCATTTTACGATCTCTCATATCTTTAACTTCGTCTGCCAAACTGTTTATCTGATCCAGTTTTCGTTTTCGACAGTTCTGAGCGGCAACTTTATTCTTTCCCCTGAAATTGTCACATTCAAAATACAATCAACGACAGTTAAATAAGCATTACCTTCGTCTGATGTCCCTGATGAGACCTAACTGGGCTTCGCTCAGGTCGAATTTGGACAGTCTCTCATTGAACTCGTCCATGGGGAGGTTGATGATATCATCGACAGTGATTGGTATGTTCAGAGCCCTTGCCCTTTTTTCGTCTCGGGTGAGGTGTTCTTCGTGCGATTTCTTCGATTTAGCTTTGTCCCTAGACATAGGCCTCGGCATTACTCCAGAACTTTCGGGAGGCAGACTGTACGTATGGTTATGGGCTATGTGAGGTATTGGATTACGAACCATGGCGTGGTGACGGTTGAATTCCATCGAGCACGAATATTTCATTTCCGGGGCTTTCGCTCCATCATCTTCAACTTGATGGGATAAGTTGAAAGATGTAGCCGGAACTGAAGAGTCGCGATACTCATATTTGACTGGTGCGGGAGGCTGGTGGCCCATGGCTGTGGCGGAGCCTTGTTCCTGAAAACATTCAAGAGTTAGACTTTGCTAAAGGATTTTCTCGTGGACCATCAAACCTGGAAGTAACGCTTGCCGAACATCTGGTGTTTCTTCTGCGCCACTGGCAACCGGCCAGGATCAGTCGAACTGAGGGATTGTTGCCTGTTCGGATAGCTATAATCGTATGGCCTGTATTTCCTGAAGTTTAATCGGTGTTAAGATTATTTCTGTGTTGTGGTTTCATCACTTACGATTGATAATCCGTCACATAGTGTTCCCCGATGTTATGCCCAGAATCTGAACCGGCATCACACCATTCGCCATCGGATAAGGAAGGGACCCTTTCGGACCCCATGGAACTGACGGCGCTATCACTTGAAGTATCCACTCTTTCCATTTCAGATCTACTCATAGACGATGAGCCACTAGCCACTGCCGAACAGAGATTGGCGTTTCCAGTTGTGTTATTGCTTTCCAGCATCCTCATGGTGTACATACCTACATAATAATTCAACTATGGTTACACTGTTTCAGAACCAACATAACAGTGGGTATAATGAGATCCAAGTGTTGAATAGAAGGATAGCTACTGTACATAGTAAAAGCGTGAACGATAAATCGCTATATTGATGAAGTGCGGAACCTGATTTTGAACCTAGTCGCAAATTCCCACTCATTCGCTAAATGAGAAAATCTAGGCTCAATTCTCCAACAAAGTATATGAAAATCTTAGACTATATAATAATAGACCCCTTTCTTCTTCTTCTTCTAAAGCATATTCACTAATGAATGTTTGCGACCACACGATTCATTTCTATTCCGTCTCTAGCTGTATGTATTAGGCTTTCCATTGTTCGCAAGCTTGTCCACTGTCTTATGTTACGTAGCCATGACATCCTCTTTCTTCCCATTCCTCTCCTTCCTTCAATCTTTCCCTCGATAATCAATTGTAGAAGCTGGTATTTCGGGTTTCGCATTATATGCCCTAGGTATGCAGTTTTTCTTTTTTTGATCGTCAGCAGCAATTCACGTTCTTTATTTATTCTTCGTAGGACATTTTCGTTGGTCACTCGGGCCGTCCATGGGATTTTTAGTATTCTGCGATATACCCACATCTCGAAGGCTTCTTTTATTTTATTCATTTTATTCATTGTGACCACCTTTAGGTGTCCAGCTCTCCACACCGTACAGTAACACATCAGATGTTAGTTTTGCATTATTGAGACCAAATGTAATACCTCACAAATCTCATTCTCAGGTTTAGGTTAAACTCCTTGGAAGATGTTCTCAGAATACAAATTGAATAACAGAGGTGAGAGAACACACCCTTGCCGGACTCCTCTGCAGATTTCAACATTATTGCTTTGTTCTCCATCGATCTTTATGTGAGCAGATTGTTTCAGATAGAGATTTTCAATGCAGCGAATATCTTTGCCGTCTATATCCATTTTCCTCAGAATTGTTAGTAATTTATGATGTTGAACTCTGTCAAAGGCCTTCTCGAAGTCTATGAAGCATAGGCATACATCTTTCCGCTGATCGTGGCAGTTTTGTATCAGTACTTGTGTTGCTACTAATGCTTCTCGAGTTCCCAGGCCTTGTCTGAATCCGAATTGCGAGTCGCTGATGTTTTGCTCACATTTTCTGAATATTCTCTGATGAATTATCTTGAGGAACAGTTTTAAGGAGTGGCACATAAGGCTGATAAGTCTATGATCCTCGCATTTCCTAGCGTTATTCTTTTTTGGCAAAGGTATGAAGGTAGATGACAACCATTGACCGGGATATTGACCGGTTTCATATATTCTATTGAAGAGTTTGTGAAGAACTGTTACCCCTTTGTCGTCAAGCAGTTTAATAAGCTCTGCAGTTATCTCATCGGGACCAGGTGCTTTGTTATTTTTCAGTGTGCGGATGGTCTTTTCTATTTCTGCTTTTGTTATTGAGGGTCCTGATAGATCATCCTCCGTATCTTGGCCAAGAGTTCTGTCATCCGAGAATAAGTTTCTGATATAATTTTCCCATATTATTTTTCGCGCATTGATGTCGCCTGCGATTTCGTTATTCTCATTTGTTATGGTAGAGAAGTTTCTTTTTCGGTATATTCCTGCCGTTTCTTTTAGTTTCTTGTGCAAGTTGAGATCATCATGTAGGGTTTGTAATCTTTCCATAATTTCGCATTCATGTTTTAACCATTCATTCTTTGCTATTCTAATGTTTGCTCTTATTTGTTTTTGAATTTTCAGGTAGTTCTCTTGGTTCCTCTGGGTTTTGAATTTTCTACGTTCGTCCATCAATGAAAGAATCTCGTCAGTTATCCATGGCTGCTTGTGTTCTCGTGTTTTATATCCTATTACTTCTTTAGCTATATTCATTATGATATTTTGAGTATTTTCCCAGATATTGGTTAGGTCTTCATCTGATTCTATTTTTGGTATAATTGTATAATTTGATGGTTAATTTCTCTACTTACACTGTCCCTAAGCTCTTTTTCCTGCAGGGATTCGTAGACCCCTTTATTTACATTGAAAAGTGTCGCATCTGAAACTTAGAGCTGGTCGATTGTTACGTATTGAGCTGGTCCACTAAGGTCATAAAAAATTTTCATGTTGCCAAACTGAGCAAATAGACGGTTTCTCCATTCCCCTATAATTGTGAATAAAAACTTGTTCTCCAATTTACATTCAAAACATTGTGTAAAATTTTATATTTTGCATTGAAACTGTCTTATCGGATATATTATCAAGAAGTAAAAGAAAAACTTTAGTTGATTCTGATATTTTATGTCAGAGACCGCAGATGGAAAGAAATTCAGATGAAAGTAAAGACAACGCTGCTCCATTCTCTTTTTGACAATTTGAAGGTCACATGTTTAGAAGACACACGTTGCCACCTCTTTATCGAAAATAAATACGCAGATGGAAGAAAATTTGTGAGAGTCAGTATTAGGTTTTTCATATTTTTTATTGTTTATTACTTTTCATTCCACTAAAAATGGTTCGTAAGTGTGAAAGTTGTAGTAAACACAGGAATTTTAATCCGAATTTATCGTTCCATAGATAAGTGTATTGTTAGAACCGAAGTATTTACTTATTTACATGTTCAGTAGCGTAGAAAGTTTTAATAGGGAAGTTTTCAATGAGATTATTATAAGATAAAATGAGGTTTTCTTGAATTAAGGTTCCCAGATGACGATGAAAAAACAAGAATTTGGGCTTCGCTGTTGGGATGGTCAAGTATTTGCCCAAAGAAAGCAATTTTCATTTGTTCAGATCATTTTGACCCTGAAGATATTGTGACCTGAGTAAATGTAAAAGATTTTATGCGCTGTTGCCGGGTGAGGTTTCACAAGAAACTTTCAAGAAGAGAGCTCAAACAAATCGACATTTTACAAAGGAATGCTTTGTCTATATTATATAGTCTAAGATGAAAATAAAGTGAACACCTACTGGAACTCATTGCTTAATGAACAATAGAGCACACAGTATTATCAAAGAGTAGAAACAAGAGGGTGCACTCTGTCAAATTAGTACTGAAAATTTTGTTCACGTATTTCGAAGCGAAACCACAGAATCGCATAAAACGATTCCTCCCTTGACTCAAAATCCCATAAGAGCAATGTAAATCGAGGCAACACCAATGAAATCACATTTCGTTATCACAATAAATAAGATAGCCAATCGGTTCCTAGTTCCTGTAGCAAGAATCTAAACAGAAAAGGATTTTAATCGACATGAAGATGAATTTGGAAAAATCATTTTTTATTTATTAGGAAATATGAATGCACTTTTCTTTCATCACAAGTGTTTCTGAACGACTTACTTCAGCAACCAATACGCAGTTTCGTGAGTAGCAATATTTCCACTGTTAATTTGTATTTTCATCATTTGCAATCTATTTTAATTTATTACTAAAATATCTTATAATTTAAAGCTACAACAATTCAACTGAGAAAATTGTAAAATTTCACACCTTTTAAAATTTTAGATCATTGCCATACAACTTTGAGGAAGAGTTCAATAACAGAACATTTATTTCCTGTGGAATATGTGTGAAGACCAGAGAGAATTCATAAGAAACAAGAAAATATCATTTGACTCAATGGACGAACTAAATAGTAATGTTACCCACATATAGTTCAACTGATACTGCAGAATTTTGCTGATCAAATTTTTTACCAATTCCAGACAATAATTTCACTTTCATGTATTGAATGTCTAAATAATTGACTAAAACAAGAGTGCAACAAATAGGACAGGATGATGAAAAGGGATAGTTCTCAGCTTTTGGATTAGCAGTTGATGAGGAGATGTAGTGGTAGCGGCTTTCATGTTTTGTGATGTTTGCACATTGCAGTTTACCATTATTGTGGAACATGTTTGAGTTCCCTCGTTTGTGTACCGATATCAAAGCTTTTCGGTCTGATAAACAGGTTCCAAGTAGGATCAGCTGTTTTATTTAAGTAGCGGCCAGTCATTAAATAAGGTTCGAAGTGATCACTGCAAATCCTGTTTCCTCAGAATTGTCGCATCGCTGCAGGCCAATTTCCATTGCAGGGCTCGTTGAGGGTCATCTGAACTGGGAAATCTAAGAATCTCACACCCGAAACATTCGAACAGTACTTAACTGAACATCTTCCCTTGGTTTCACTCATTTCATCTACAAACCAGACTTCTCTGCAGAGCTATAAAAATGCTTAATCCAAATATGAAAACCCGTGCGGAATGAAATTCTAAATTTTCTATACAAAATCAGCAATAACTTTAACTCCATACATCACACACATCATTAAAAATGTTCGAATGGAGGGAAAAGAATTCATGGACAAGTTATATAAAATATGCCATTTAATTCAAAGGTTTTGATTAAATTAGGGATCTGCTATGATTTTCAGAAATACCCGGTGAATTGTTTCGCGGTTTAAATTCGAATTTGGAGAAAAGAGAGAGATATATCCTTCTCTTATTAGTCCCGCCCCCTTTTTTCAACGATAGAATTCTCAAGGTCATTGAATCGTTGACGAGAAAAAGGCCGGAGTGCTCCATCTTTGTAAGTTAATCTTTGGTGTTATTGTCATAGTCCTACCTTCATTCATTGCCATATCCATGAGCTGTAAATCCTCATCATTCAGAATCGAAGACAGAAACCCATCAGTTTGGTTGTATTCAGAAGTTCCATTATTCTAGAAAAAAAAGTCCAGATTTACAAATACTCGATAATCTTGGACGCCAATAGGACATAGTCTTATGTTGAAGTTGATCTACAACTCTAGAAACTACCAACCTGATAATACATAACATCATGATTCGGCTCTAATTTATAATGATGAGTGGCACTGGATTCTCCCATTGGTTCACTACTATTTGTCAAATTCATAGATGTAGCAACTGCATTTCCCAAATTTGTGCCACCTGCAAGAAATGAACATCAAATGTACGAGTATAAAAACGTTCAATCAACAATTCAACGCATATTTTTTCTCTATTTCAGTTTCATTTCCTTACAGCATTGTTTTTATTTATATTTTGTTTTGTGGTTGACAACACTGAAATCCTATCCTTTCGAATGTCAACACGCGTCCATTGCATGTCAATTGTCAATATTAAACCGTGTAGAGATTTGAACGCACTATTCAAATTCTATAATCTGTCAATTTTCGTATCAGTCACACCAACTGCGAAAATAAAATACCAAAGGCACTAGGAGGTATGATCTGAATTTTTCATTGAATTCCAGTAAATTCCTCACAATTCTTGACTGAAATAGAGAAAATATCGTCTAATACTCGTTGCAGAAGGCAATTCCAACACTCATGCGTTCGCATTCGTGTTGGAGTAGGTGCTTTAAGTGAGAGAAGTTGTCAGGAATGGTTTCAAAAGTTTAAGAACGGTGAGTTTGGCGTCAAAGACAAAGAACGCAGTGGAAGGCCGAAAGTGTACGAAGACATGGAATTAGAAGCACTATTGGAGGAAGATTCGTCCCAAACGCAAAAAGATCTTGCACTTACTCTACAAGTGACTCAACAAGCAATTTCACATCGTTTAAAATCGTTAGGAATGATTCAAAAACAAGGAAATTGGGTTCCATATGAACTAAAGCCGAGAGACGTTGAACGCCGATTATGCATGAGTGAAATGCTGCTTGCCAGGAATAAAAAAAAGAGTTTTTTGCATCGTATAGTCACTGGTGACGAAAAATGGATTCACTACGATAATCCAAAGAAGAGAAAGTCATGGGTTAAGCCCGGCGAACCATCAACATCGACAGCTAAGCCGAATATTCATGGAAAAAAACTCATGGTGTGTATTTGGTGGGATCAGCTTGGTGTCGTGTATTATGAATTGCTGAAACCGAGCGAAACCATTACTGGAGCTCTCTACCGAACACAATTGATGAGATTGAGTCGGGCACTTAAGGAAAAACGCGCCCATTACTACTCCAGACACGACAAAATTATTCTTTTACACGATAATGCTCGTCCACATGTTGCGGCGCCGGTAAAAACATACTTGGAAACACTCAACTGGGAAGTTTTACCCCACCCGCCGTATTCACCAGACTTAGCCCCTTCTGATTATCATCTGTTCCGGTCGATGGCACATGGTCTGTCTGAGCAGCGCTTCACATCATATGAAGACACCAAAAATTGGGTAGATTTGTGGATAGCGTCAAAAGATGAAGAGTTTTTTTCGACAGGGTATCCGAATGTTGCCAGAAAGATGGGGAAAAGTAGTGGCAAATGATGGAAAATACTTTGAATAAAACGTAATGTACTTTTCCTTTACAATAAATTCCGAATTTTTTATAAAAAACCGCGGAAACTTATTTGTACACCTTTTACTATTAAAACTCACATGGAAATACCCTACTACCATTGAGGTTGACTGGTTTCTACAGCTGTCGTAAACAAACTAGTTTAAAGATCGCGATTATGTTTGGCATAGTAATAACGGACAGTCCTATCAACATATAGAAACTTCAAATAATACCCAACGCGGGCAATTTGAATAAGAATCTCCGTATAATTTTTTGCAAGAGTGTATAAAGTAATTACAATCCAACTATCAACTTATACATTCAAGTTTCTTTTTACCAATGAATGAAATTATTATTATTACCTATATTATTGAAAGGTACAGTTGCATTCACATCTCCCATAGGCGGCGCAAGGGTGGCATTATGCAAAAGCACACCCCTGGTAGCTTCGGATCCGTAGCCCATGCTATGATGAGTGTGGTTGTAGTTGTGTAAAGGATGATGGTGGCTGAACGGATGGTGCATAGCGCCACCTTCCGTCGGCCCAGGAAAGCTCAAAAGATTAGCAAGGTCCTGCCATCGCTGCTCCATGCTCATCGTTCTCATAAAGGGCATTCGGCTCTGTAAAAAAAAACGGCAATTGGATGAATGATCAAATAGTTAATGGGATACCCCAGGGAACCGTACTGGTTCTCCTATTTTATGTTAATCAAACTTAATCAATTTTGAAAGTCAAGTTGGTAAGGAATTAGAATGCTGAACTCAAATTTCTCGTTTGACACAGTCAATTTGTTTGAGTTTTGCTGCAGCTTTTCCTCTTATTTTTGTTCAAGTGAAAGTTTTTTTAGACTTGTTAATGTCATGAACTTGCACGTGAGGTTTTAGCGTATCATGGAGAAGGGATTAAAATTACCTGGAATGCCCTATGATGAGGGTGATGAAACTGTGGTGTCTGGATCATTTCGTTCAGGGCTTCCAAACTGTCTTGAGAATCTTGGGATAACACATCACTCGACTGATCAGCTGATGTAGCGCTAGCTTCCCTTTCAGTATCTGAGGAGCCAGGATTCGATTCAACCTGAAATTCGAAATGAATTGTCTTAGAGAAGAAGAGTCAGCGTGCATCAGAATCATCAACGTTAGGATAGAACCATTCGACACTTTGAAAACAATTTCCCCACTCACTTTGAGCTCTTCGATGTCCAAATCAACTAGACCAAGAGCTTCATCTAAGAGAAATTCTTCAAGGGGCAAGGGTAGATCCTCCAAAGGCAGAGGACCTAGTGGCGAACCGCATTCTGGAATTGAACTATCCTCTTCCGGTTCTGATTTGACTACATATTCACCTGCAATGAGTTGCGCATTTCAGAATATTACAAAATATATTATAACCAAAAATTATCAAAAGACCCAAGTGCATTTTTGAGTCTTTCGGGCACGCTTGCTGTCATTTATCAAATATGTTCTGACAATATCGTGAGCACGGACGGACGACCAGTATAAATTTTCTGTTCATAATCGAACATTCAAATATTCTCTTCACTTTTTATTTCTATAACATATCATTTTTGTCAATGATTTATTTAGGCCAAACATTCAGAAATATAAACATGTTATGTTCGTTAGATTTATTAATTAAAATTTATGTATAATATGGAGAAAAAATTCCTCCCACACCCCAAAGTAATTTCAAGTAGACCAAGTGGAATTCTAAACTCAGATATGACATTTTTATGAATTTTGAACATTGGGCATAGACTATACTAAGATTCGTACAATGTTTAATTAGCAATTAAGAAAAGAATATATTCGAAATTTTGTAGACAATAAAAAAATAAATAGTGAAAAAAAAATTGACAAAGAATAAAAAAGATGTGGTGTCGTGGGACCCCAGATAGGAACGAAGTCCCTTCGGCTAATGAAGAATCGGCACAATTTGCAAAAGAAAAATCGTGCTCAATTTTATGTTTTTTCTTAAATTTTTCTGATTAGTTTCAAGTACCGGAAAGTATTCAGGAAATTCAATATTTTAGGAAATAATAAATTATGTAAAATGAAAAAAAATTCGTAATTCAAATTATCAATTAAAATAACGTAATATTTACATAATGTAGTAACTAAAATTTGATACATATGTTTGTAATTCTATTTCATGCAAAAACAGCATCAATAGCAGTACCATATCTCGTTGTCGATCTTTTGGATTGTGATTTATATGTAATTAAAATTTTTCTAAAAGAAATGTTCTTAGTGGTTCCGATTTTTCATCTGCAAAATTGATATTAAAGTCTCCAGATAAAACCATCGAAAGCTTCCACCCTCTCAGTATATTCTATCAGCTCTCGATGGATGAAATGTTTCACATCTTCATAAGCTTTTTGAATATTTTCATTATATACTAGATGCGACAGTCGCGCCTGCGCACGTCTCATTTAACTCTTTTATTTCACGGACTTTTTCTTACGGTTTTACTATCACTTTTTTTTCAGTTCAGTCGCGCAGCGACAGCGACAAAGGAACCAAGTTCCAAAATTATCCTTGGAAAAATTCAAGTACCAAGTTTCGAAGATATCTCAGGAAAATGTTTTTCTATTGTGCTAAATATTACCAATCATTTGAAGAATGGTTGTTTTGTGCATTTACGTCAAATGAATAGTTTTTCTGATAAAATATGATAAAAGTATATAAATTTATTTTCGTGGGTGTGGAATAACTAATGTTTTCAAAAAAATTGCTATGTATGAAGTTACAGGTGTCTTAATTCTGTTTAGGGAAATTAAATTCAGATTATTATTATTAATTAAAAAAATTCATCAACTCTGAATGCAAATTTAATGGACGTTTCATAAGTCATAAAAAGCCAGATTCCTTTCAAAAATGTCTCTTTTTGTAGAGCTTTGCAGAAACAACAATACAGTTGAGAAACTTTGCTTGAAGGATCTACTTAACGTCTTTTTTGAAAACATTAATTATTCCACACCCACGAAAATAAATGTATATATTTAGTGAAGAATACGATAAAATTGACTTAAATCATAAGTGTTAAATAATATTATCCACAACGTAAACGAACTTCGTACCCAAGGAACTTTTACAAAGTTCATTTAATTTTTTTATTCACTGAATTATCGTGCAATATTATTAATATACGACAATCAATTGGTTAACTAAATATAATTCAACGAAAAAACATCACAATTTCCTGAGTATTCACCGATCTATTCTTCATAAATGTTATACATGTTAAATTATTAACAAATTAATAGCAACAAGAAACAATTCAACTTGCTAATGTATTATATCATATAAAAATTAGCTGAACAACCCAATAAGTTTAAAAAAATCTTAAAATATATCAATTTTCCGCGAAAATGTCACTAAATTTATTGAAACGAAAAAATAAATAAGTTAAATTTCTGTTATATCAATTTATTGAATGCATAAAAATTAACAAGCATACCTCGTATAAAAGAATAATCCAATTAAATCTGGCTTGAATACACTTAACACAATGAAAAACGAAAAATCACAAATGAAGATGGGCAATTGTCGGAACCTTCAATGGGTTATTAACGTAAAAAAACAACAAATACACCTATGGGCACACGGTACGAGTCGTATCCGAATTTCTACCTGATTCGACAATATCGGCATGGGTTCACAAAGCTTGATCGGGCCCCCTCTCTCTATACGCCAACATTAAAAGAATTCCATTTCTATTGGGCCCCTGTAATATGTAACAACTGGGTTTTTATAGGATCGAACCCTCCCATTCTGGGCCAGTTCTTTCGGCAAGGCAAAATGGCCGGCTTAATTAGATCACAAAAATGGAAAGCCACACTACCTTTCGGTCCTCAATAATGGATTCATTCGTAGAAGGAAAATGTTGATGAAGCTTCAGTTTTGATATAAAACTATGAATGTGTGAGTTAAGAAAAATATTCGGATAAAGAAAATATATTTATTAAAAAAAAAACTATAAAAAAGCTGATAGATAAGGAAAAACTAATTTTAACATTTTACTTTATTAATGAAGCAAATGTAGGCGAATAATGTTTTAAATGAAATAAATATAGGGCGTGTTGAAATTCACTATGAAATTAAAAACTTTTTCAGTATCCAATTGCCTATTTCGTTATTTGACTTTTCGTGTGTGGCAAAACTCATTTGATTCATTCAATTCAAATTTAATAATTACGAAAAAATTAAATTTAACACGATTTTTGGTCGATCAAAAATCTGAAACTGGGCAAAAATTAATTAACCAATTCTCAAAAACTTCGTACTATGCTAGATGACTAAAAATGTTCAGAAGAACTACTGCGTTTATGATATTTATACCTTCAATGCTGATTTATAAATTGTCTATATTTTTCATTTTTAATATAGATGGCACATAATGACAAATATTTAATATAACCTGCTCAACGCAACTTCTATTGTATAAACTTTTACTGGACGTCTCTATAACATAATCATGAAACTTATAAAACAATTTAATAAAAACGATTTAAATATACCGAAATCTTGAGCATATCACCATTGGATGATATGGTTTTTGAGCATATAATGGTTAGATATGTGATGAAATAGGTATTTATATGAAAATAAATGAAGAACAACAATGGCAATCAGTTGATGCTCCTAAACTTCAATCGTAATTAATTTAAAAAACCTATGCTACAAATGCGGAATAGTTTTAAATTCCAGTAAAAATTTATTTACATGATGAAATTTCAACGGGCTTTTTCTACATATTGATTTTATCGATTCTGTAAATTGAATAATAGGAAAGTTCATAATTTATTTTTGCTAAAAATGTTTCCAACCTTGTTTATATAATTTAAATGACTAAAGGAATTTTCTTAAACGATGCAATGTTATTATTATCTAACAAAATGTATTCTTTTTCTTTCACGACCAACGAGGGCTAAATCCGAAGCATACTTCTACTAAAAATAAGGTGTTTATTCTTAAAAAACGATTTAGTCGCAACCAAAACTTTTATATAATCCTTTTCTTCGTCTTGTAATGTATATAAAACAGGTCGAAATCTGGAGGAGGGCGAAAATTGAATATTCGAATAATTATAAAATATATACATAATAAATGAGTTACGTATAATTAATCTCAGATAACTGTTTGTAAAGATTTGATATTGAATTGTTACACAGAGATTCAGAGTCTTTTAATAACCATACGATTAATTACAAATGTCGAACTTTTTGCAGTGTTTCAACTGCTTCGTCAGAACATCTAAAAAAGAAGATATGGTAAGAATCTAAGTAAAACAAAATAAAGCTATGAGTTATTTTTTAAAAACATAAAATTGTGATCATTTATTATTCCAAGTGATTCTGCGTCATTTTTCATTAAAGCCTTTATAACAAACTTCATATATTTATTTAAAAAACCATCAATCATTCTCTGCGAACCAACTAATAATAATTATTTAATATAATTGTTTAATATCATAAAATGCTTCCGATAAATAGAATTCTTCCAGAACGCTTTCGATTTATGTTATCTAAAAAGTTTTCCGCATACATAAACATTTTTATATAGAACAATCAAGTCTCCTAATTTCGTTAAGTTTTACGAGAACTTGTGCGCTATACAATAAAATTTTTTGTGTGTTAAACGTGGTTTTATACATCATTCTTCATCACAGGGGTAGGTTGTTATTTTTTCATCTTATCGTTGCCTAATAAAAATATTAATAATAATGTTTCTTTATTTCAATTTAAAATAAAATGTACAACATAGAGATGAGTTGAAATAGTGTCAAAAATCAATTATATTCATTTGATGAATTTAAATCATTTAATATAATCACATAAACTATATGGTTCAATGGTCAATAAGTACTTATATATAGCTCGTTTAAATTTTATATTCATTTGCTGTTATCTTATAGAGAATTGTGGAGTTTCAGGCATATTGTACCTGCTTCTAACTGGTTGAGTATAGTAGAGTTTAGTTAACTTAGTGCATTGTAGTTTACACTACTGGTTTCATGAATGGATTTTTCGATTTAAAATTTTTGAAAAATTTGGATATTCCTCTTCATGACTAGTACGCACTTTTGTAATATGAAAATAATACAAGTTTATTTTAAATATAAGTTTAAACGTACAATTCAAAATATTCAAACAACAATAACTACAAAATCAAAATTGTGAGACAATCAATGCTGATTGCTTTTGAATATATAATATATAATTTTCTATCAATTATTTCATAACTTGTTTGCAGTATGCTTTTTCCAAGATTTTCAAGAAACCCGGTAAGATACTTATAGGTCTGTAGTTCCCATATTCATTATTATCCCATTGCTTGTATTTTGGTTTAATCACTATTTTTATGCTTTCAGGAAAAATCCCAAATTTCAGTGAATTATTGATGATATAATGCATTGGTTCTTTATTTCTTTCACTGTTTGAATTATTATATTATTCTATATGTTACTGTAACTATTGGAATGTTTTTTCTTTAGTTCTTTCATAATATCTCTGGTTTTTTCCATTGTTATTGGTTATAATTGATATTTTTATTTGACGACTTTGATGTTGATACTTATGACGAATTTGTGAAAAATGTGTTCATTTCATTAGATGTCCTTACTGGATATTCTGATTCTTATTTCAGTAGATCTCTTCGAGTCATTTAAACTATTGACCAAACAATTTTGTTTTTATTTTCTGAATTTATAATTCGACTTTCAAATTTTTCTCTGCAGCATCTTCAACAGGTTATCATATTGTATCTTTGTTTTTTTATATGTTTTTTCAACTGAGTTGATATATGTACTAACTGTTAAAAGCAAATTAAGTTTTCCACGTATCTCTTTTATTTTCGGGTCAGTTGTTCGTGTTTTGAGTTTTTCGTCTATTTGCACTTTCTGAAGTGGAAATATTTTATTGAATAATTCTAAATAAAGTTGACTGAAATGTCGTTCTTTCACATTCTTCTTTACAATTTTATATAAGGATTTTCATGACTTCGAGTTCTAGGTTATTTCGGTTGGCTGATTGTGTTGTTTGTTTTATATTGTATGTATCTAATAAATCAAGAAATTGACGTTTCCATCATACACAATTGTTTCATCTTGCCAATATTACAGTATTCTAAAATATTATTTTTTATTATTATTAAATTCATATCGTTTCCCAAAAATTACCGTAAAGAGACAAAAAACCCAAATAAACCAGTGAACGCCGAGCTTAAATTTCCGAACCAACCCTCTTGAAAAGGAAATAACCCCCTTCTTCCCTTCCCCATGTACGCCATTTAATCCGGCGCCATGATCCACCCTCGTTCCTCGACTATTCCACCCGGGGAAAATCCCTTTTCTCAGTTGCCATATCCAGGGCATTTCCATTCGACTTCACCCTACCTCCCGACAACCCCCGGCCGAAATGATCCGTCCATTTTTCACGATAGTCGAAATAAGTTGGAGGAGGGTCTGGCACAATGAGACCTCAGTCAGTAGCAACCCCTCCACGGCTATGATATAATTTTTCAACGTCGCAACTTTCGACTGTATCACGTGAGATTGCGATCGGGGAAAATTTACAGTCAACGGTATATTTTCTGAGTCTACCTAAACACGAACGTATAGGCAAATTTTCGACATTCTAACAGCAGATATCGCGAATGAATTTCCATTTTTCCAAGGGTGCGAACAGGCCTGAATGAGAAAGAAATAAAAACTTCGAAAAGTATACAAACAACTCGTTTGTGCACAAATTGAAACTATCTTTATCGTAAATCCCCAACAATTTAACAAATATTGATCATCTTAATGATTATTATATATAAATAATTTTTATATAATTTCATTTATATAATTTTAATGACTAAGGGAGTATCTTGGAATTATGTAATGTTATTATTTATATAAAATACATTCTTTTATTTTTACCGACAATATGGGCTCCATCCAAAAGCTTTACCACAAATAATGTTTTATCAGAACTTACGTCATATTTGTAGCAGAGTTATATAATTATACAATAATTAACAATACTGAAAAATATATTTAGCAAAAATAATTTCAATGTTGTTGATGAAAAAAATTGATATCTAGACTAAGCCCATTGAAATTTAACTTTGTTAATAGTACATACTTCAGAAAAAAAACGAGACATTCCTGAAATTTAGAGCATCGCCTGATTCCCAGTTTTATTCGTTATTTATCTTCTCATTAATACTTATTTCATCACATATGATGTAATATTCTTTAGAAGGGACAGTAAAACCAATTTTCAAAAACGTTGAAAACACCATCATATGATGTATATTGTACTAAATTGCTTCAGGTGAATTAAATGTAAATAGTCTTTATAAAATTGTTTTATAATAATTTGTTCTTTTGTAGCAGAGTTGTGTATGTAAGTCTTCCATTTGTATGATTATTTTCTTCGATAATTTGTTCATGGGTTGAAACGCCCGTTTGTACTCCCCTATACAATAAATGGAAAAAAAGCTTCACCCCATCGTATTTCGGAGTATTCACAAAATAGTAAATATGTTCTTTGATTTCGACGAATCGATTCAATAGTTTCGGAGGTAGACGGAACCAATCGAAATCTAATTACCTGTTCATCGATTTTTTCATTTAAATAAAGGAGAAACGTATGACAACCGTTTCCCTCTTGAGCTGGGCCAAAAATTGAAACATTATTTTCATATAATTATCCTTCGGGCATCAGCGACACAAAAAGTGTCAAAAATCACATTTTGATGGGTCCAACGAAAATAAACAGCACAATGGGACTGTTGACAGCTGCGGACTGTTGCCCACTTGAGACAGTCCCAACAATCAGATAGGCATCGACGCGCATTATTGAGTAGCGCTAATTTTCAACTTTTCAAATAACAAAAGAATCCGGAGGTGAAGACCTAATGGTTTCCGAGAACATCAGCGCTGATGCGAAGGTGAGAGAATTTTTTTTGATGAGTGGAATGTTGACGTCAAGTGGAAATTCACCTCTAGAAAGGTCTTCTTCGATGGAAACCCTTGAGGAGGGTGCAATCAATTAAGGATGAAATAGGCCGAAGGAACCAATTTTTTATGCGAATCTTCGCATAATTGTAATAAAAAAGTTTGACTACAGATGATTTCAGTAGAGAATAGGAATGGATTTAAATAGAACACTATCTTTAGCAAGATCACAAAATTCGACCAACTAAGAACAAATTGTTGTTTTCGAAAAATAAATGAATTCGATGATATTTCGAACATAAAATAGATAATAATTACATATTATAATATATATAATTACATATTATAATATATAATAATTATTTATATAATCTATTATATAACATAGAATAATTATATGTTATAAAATTATTATAGAGTGAGAAAACCATTTATGGAAGAGAAATTTCAATACCATAAAAAAATATTAAAAAGTGTTAAGGTTATTATATCATAAATTCAAATGCAAAGGGTGATTCATGAAGTCTGTCTTACCCGGTGAACTTTTTTAAATTAGAAACTGTATATTTGTATATTTTTGAAATGCAGTTAATGAATTGTTTCAAACAAATTTATGAAATGGACTGATATGAATTATGAGTTTTTTTGAGCAGTTTCAAAGAATTTGTAATAAAATTCTTGGACGAACAAGATTTCATTTAATTTATAATTTTCACAAAATACCTCTGACAATTAGTTTCGATTTTTGATGAATAACAATATTTTCGGAGTAATTCATTTTGTTCATCTATGATTATATATTGTCAAATTTGATATTTGAAGTTCTTGTCAATTATTCGAATAATCTTTTGTATGCAAGTAAGTTATTTTGTAATATTGTGCTCAAATTCTTATATTCATTATTTCATCTATAACATCCTGAAGAAGAACTGCAAAAAAGTTCGAAATATAGATGTTTTACAATTTTGATTATTGATCATTCCCGACAATGCCAAGTACCCAAATAAAATTCATCCCTATATATATTATATACAGGGTGTAACTAAATAAGTGTAAAATTTTTAAGTAGGTGATTCCTCATCGAAAAAAAGATAGGATCTTTCATATAAAGAAACTTCATTGGAGCATACCTTGTTGAGATACAGCCCCTCAAAGGGAGTACATAAAATTTTTTTCATAAGAACCTAAAAAGTGTGTTTTGTCATTATTAAATTAGTTTTGTTTTGTACCCATTAGTCGTTTAATGCAGGTACTAACTACAGAATAATAATAAATTCAGTTCGCATTTATGACGATGTACCTGGGAAATTAATTTTTAAATGGTAAACAAATAATAAGACAAAAAGTTACATTGGAAATAAACTTTAGGGGTTGTATTTCCCACCCTTATAACCATGGGGTAAACCAAATAAATAACTGGATAAGTGTCTTTTTGCTAGTAGGAAACGTTAGGTTATTTTTAATATTGTAACTTTCTTGGTGCTTGTGAAAAAAATTGTTATACAAATTTTATGTACTCCCTTTGAGGGGCTATATCTAAACAAGGGATGCTCCAATGAAGATTCTTTATATGAAAGATCCTATCTTTTTTTCGATGAGGATCACCTTCTTAAATATTTTACACTTACACAGTTGCACCCTGTTTATTGTAATATATACCTAATTACTACATATTATATTCAAAATGAGAATCGCCCATGAATTTTCGACAATGGTTTCTAATATGGATCCTGTAATACATTGTACTGAATTTATATTATCATATCTATACTTTACATAGAGTACAAAGTATATGAACAATATAAGCAGAAAACCAGAGAAAACATTTCATTCATTGTTATGTTTATATAATTTCCATCGAAGTATTGTTACTGTAGTAAAGGTAATTTAGAAAAATTCACTACTGCTAAAATTGATTTTTTGTGCTATTCACACCGTCTACTATTGATTCAATTTGAACAACAAAGAAGTTTTTGAATGAATGATAATATTTTTGTTAGGCAGGAAATAGTATTCAACTTATAATAGAGAGTGCAGCTGTAAAAAAGGTACAAGTTGGAGTACCTCATGGGTCGGTGTCAGGATCACATCTATATTAATTACTGTGCTTGCTGATGATGCAGTTCTCATTTTTTCATCATAAAAATTTGAATAATGGAAAATAACAAAAATTATCAAACTACAATCTATTGAATAAAATATTTCACATCTATGAAATAAAAAAATTGAATCTTCCCTTTTTTGTTAGATGATTCGCATTATGAATGTTATGAATAATTCTTTTGATAATTTCGATTATGGAACTCCAGCTATTTCCACCATGGTGGAAATAGTCCAAATAAACTAATTTAGTTCTAATATCCTGGCCATCTTTCTTCACTGAAGCCTTGAAAGAGATCAATAAATAGAGTAAAAACCAATTGAGATAAAAAAAGTTTAAATAGGAGCTCTTATTTTTATTAATTCAGAAGTTAACTCTAAGATAAGTTTAGAACGTTTTCACTTGATTGGAATACTTGTATTTCCACAGAGTTTGAAGAATCAAAAATGATATCTTAGGCATTCTATATTTTGTTGTTTTTCTACGAATGGAAATTTCTCATATCATAAATGTAAGTAGATGATAGTTTTCTCTTATTCAATATTTCTCTAACCGCTAACTTGTAATATGAAATTTGCCAAATACTGAGGATTCCGCCATTTTGTAACATTACCCTATTAAATTCTGGTGGTGTTTGCACAAGGCAGAACCGTTTTCAAGAGCCCTCTTCAATAAAACACAATGTTTGTTTTTTCATAGACATGCTGTCGCTCAGACAACAAAATTGACATGTTTAAATTACTCATAAGATCGGATCGGACTCTCGAAAATGATTCTTGGAATTGAATTACACGGTTTTTGAGGTTGTTGTAGAAAGTTGAAACTGTAAGAAGTCAATGACAGAACAGAAGCGACGGCATATGAATAGAATATGCCGTTACAGAGAGGTACGGCGTATGTCCCATAGGAATTCGAAAATCCAGATTATGAAAGGTGCAATTAAGAAGCTGAGGTTGTCCCAGACATATCATTAGTCATAATTCTGAAACCGAAATAATTCCAGCATCCAGTCACGTCCCTTCCCTTGGGACTGGCTTTGTACCATTCAAGGTAACACCATTAATCATAAATATGGACACAATACATATTTTTCGAAAAGCAGCTTTTGGTCCGAACTTTGAACAATCATCAATAATATCTGAACCTTTTGTCATACGTAATGATCTAAAATTCTTCACCAAAGATGTGATATGAAGCTTACCTCAACAAATATTCCAGATATTCCAAAATAAATAAAAAAAAACAAACACTATCAAACCTAATCAAACAGGCCGAATTCACACAAAAATAACAAAAAAATAGCACAAAAATACACGATGTAATTTCTCTTCGAGGTAATACACAAGCTTTGGTGTTCTCCAACGACTGAAAACAAGCAGAGCCAATGACAGGCCAGGCCTACTAGAGCGAGTTGGAGCTAATATGGCTGCCTCTCAGACAATGGGGGCCAGGAAAGGGAACTGAGGGGCAGACAAGTTTGGGGGGTGGGGAGATAAACTTTTTTTTCTCTTCAGTCTATGATGGATTTGAGGTTCGAAAGACGGAAATCGAACTTAAGGCAGAAATTGCCATTTCTTCCATTAAAAATCGTTTTCTGAAATTATACGTTTCACGAGATTTTTTTCGTATCATCTGGATATTAGTGGAAAATTGAAAAATGAAAAACAATCTCAAATTTCCTTACAATTCAGAGTATTTCAAGAAATTTCAAATATAAGATGCTTCTTGAAAACTGTTAGTATTTTATTTTTGAGAATTTACTTCAGCACGACAAGAATTGGCCAGTTTAAAACAGATGTACTTTTTAACTTAGACCACAGTATTTTTTACATATGCATCGATTAAATTCTTTTTATATTTTCGATACTTTTAGAATGAACAATACATAATTGACTTCAGAAAATTTTAATCGTAATATTTATTTGTTTTGTATCGTTTCAAAATGAGTTAACCTTGTGTATGTTGTCTTTTCACGAACAGTGGGGATGTTTGAAATTATTTATTTCTATGAAATAATCAACCCCACTGAAACGTTGACTTTAAAAGAACATTTGACCAAAAAATATCTGATTAAATGCAAATAATAAATTAAATTTATGTTTATTACAAAATTTTAAAGAAATAATTTACGATATAATTGAAATACCTTCTATAATTCGTAATAGAGTTAGTTTCTATAATATGAATATAGCAATGTCTAAATGTAATGTTTATGTAACAATTTAGCGAAATTTTATAATTTGAATTTAACTCAAAAGTAAGAATATTTGGGAGTTCCATCAATTTTATTTTATATTGAGTAGTATATATTATTGTTGAGAACATTTTAAAATCAAAGTAATGGTGCTCACGATGTATTATTTTCAACTACCCTTGCGAGACAAAATATACAAATAAAATAGCCTCAAATATCAAACAGCTTTCGTAGACCTTTTGAATCATTTCGACAAGGATTATAATAAATAATAAAAAATAATATATACTGATTTATAATATAGCAACATCATTATTACTTTTGAAACCGTACTAAATATAGCAGTCTGTAGTGAGGTAAGTACCTTTTTGGGCATCACAGTGTTTTCATTTATAGTATTTAACTGTTTTTCATTACTAGAATAAAATTGTAAAAATTTTGAGAGAGTAGTTTTGAGAAATATAAAATGACAACTCATAGAATCATTCACCATTCAACAAAAGATAATATTTCATACAGAAATCTATACAAGCGTAACAAAGAAAAGGAATATAACTTGAATAAAAATGCAGTGAATTTTTTTTCAATTTATATATTAAAAATTATCGTCGATCGTTCTTCGATAAAAATATATGTATGTCTTCGTCAGGAAATGATATGTGGTTCATGAATAAGTCAGTCGTTTGAGTGAAACATTTATTTTTAATCATCAAGAACTTGACTTTTTCTGCTCGTTTATCAAAAAATATTTAGTTTTGTTCTATATATGGAGATAAAAACTGCACAAATCCACTAGAATTACAAATACCAAATCTTAAGACAGTATTAAAACAATTTTAACTCAATTCACGAATAAAATGCAGAAATACAGTACAAAATATAAATTTAATAATAATGTACACAATTATGAAATAAGAAAGAGTAGAATAGCATAACTGCGCTTGTTAAAAAGATATATAAGCACTTACCTAATTCATACGTATTTTATACATAAATTTTCTTATGTAAGAAATTGTGGTGATATATCCATTTTTTGTTTAGATAAGAATGTTAAATTTGATTAAGTTCGTTATGGATGATTCAGTTGATATTTTCCATTATTTCCAGTTTCATTTCAGCTATGATTTCACTGGTAATTATAGTTAAATAACAATGCTCAATTAGGACACTTTTCAATTTTATTTTTGTGAATTATATATATAAAATTATATTTATCTTCGGAATCAGATAATAACTGGTGAATTAAAACATATTTAAGAAAATTAAAAACAAATAAAAGTTAGTTGCAATAAGGTTTAAACAAATTACAACGCAGAAGATATCATTCGAACGAAATCAAAAAGGGTTTTTGCTGGTGTTATCTCAGAGTGATCGAACAGAAGAATGACAATAAGATTATTGAACACATAGATGGGTAAACTGCCTAGGGCGGTGCTCGAGAACTCAACAATGCCTTTCCAAACACCAACAAAGATTTTCTTCGTAATCCACTTAAAAAGATGACTTTATTCTGCCAGATATCTCATTAGTGACAGGATGGTCCCTTTTTATTTTTATTTACATACCGCACCCCTGACGTGTCAACTTAAACCAATTTGAATGGTTGGACACTTCAAGAGTCCACACTCTACAGGTAGTCTCACGAAGAGATCCTTCAATAATATTTACACCAATCGATCATCATTGGGTTATTTCGTGTTATGAAGAACTTTTTAATCCATGAAATTAATTCAAGGGACTTCACAGTTTGCTTTGAATTAGTGAAATAGCCATTATTATTTGCAATCGAAAGTTCATTTCATTGATCGTTTTGTAAGGAATTTTGGTTCGAACTGGACAAATAGAAGTACAAAACTGAGAACACAAATAGATCCTAAAAAAAACATTTCATATGGAATTCAGTTACAACTGCAAGTTGCGAATGTAGAAAAGCAGTGAAAACAATACCTCACCTCATCCATTATTAATTTTTGGGAATCCACTTCAGCACGAAAAATTTTGGCCCCATAATTGTCCATTCGGAACATTTTTACTGTTTAATTTAGAACACAATATATGATATCTTCTTAAAATGTATTCTATTGAAAATGTGAATTCGGAACAAATAATTTTGAGATATAATTAATTGAAATAGCTTGTATAATCCGTAATGGACTTTATATAATATGTATATAGCAACGGCAAAATAATATATTTATGTAACAATTTAGCGAAATTTTTCAATTTCAATTTGACTCAAAGATAATTAACGAAATTCGAAAGTTACATAAATTTCATTTTATATTTAATATTATAATTTACTGTTGAAATCATTTGAAATAAAATAATAAATTTATATTTTTTAGGAGATTCGGAACGAATAATTTTGAGATATAAGTAATTGAAATAGCTTCTGAAATTTGTAATGGAGTTTCTATAATATGTATATAGTAAAGACTAAATAAAAGATTTATGTATAATAACAATTTAACAAATTTTTTAATTTTAAATTGACCCAAAGATAATTAAACAAAATTCGGAAGTTACATAAATTTCATTTTATATTGAGTAATATAGATTACTGTTGAACATCTGGAAATTATATAATGAATTAATATTAGAAAATTTTGCGATATCATTGAAAAAGCTTCTACAATTCACAATGCAGTTTCTATAACACGAATATAATAACGGCTAAATAAAATATTTATGTAACAATTAAACGAAATTTTACAATTCTAATTTGACTCAAAGATAATCAAAGAAAATTCGAGAGAATTGAAATAGTCATGGAGTTTCTATAATACGAATATAATAACGGCTAAATAAAATATTTATGTAACAATTTAGCGGAATTTCACAATTTTAAGTTGACTCAAGGATAATTCGAAAGTTTTATTTCATACTGAGTAATATAGATAATATTATTGAGAACATTTGAAATTGATATAATAAATTCGGTACGAATAATTTTGAGATCTAATCGAAATAACTTATGTAATTCGTAATGGATCTTCTATAACATGAATATAAAACGGTTAAATATTTAAGCTACAATTTTTAGCGAAATTTTCCACTTTTAGTTGACCAAAATTTTAAATTTTATTTTATACTGAATAATATTGTTGAGATTATTCGGAAATGATAAAAAAAATTTATATTCATCACAAAATTTGGAACAAATAATTTTGCGATAATTTTGAATTGGCATCTATAATTCGAAATGGAAATAGGATAATATAAATAAAACAACGGCTTAATAAAATGTTTATGTCACAGTTTACAGAAATTTTACAATTTGAATTTTACCCAAAGTCATTGAAATAAAGATTAATTATTGGAATAATTCGAAAATCAAAGTAATTATTCTCATGATATATTTTTTGAACTTCTCTTGCAGAGACAAACACTGATTCCAAAATAGACTCAAATATCGAGCGAGAGTACCGTAGACCTCTTGAAGTATCTCAGACAATAAATAATAGGGTAATAGGAAATAAAAAATATTGTTTAGTCGTTCTTTTTATAGTGAATATTATTATTTTTGAAGCTGTGTAAAATCGAGCAGTGTACAATAATAATAATAACTGACCTTTTTGATCATTATAAAATGACAACTTAAAGAATTATTCGCTTTTCAAAAACACCATTCTATACAGAAAAACACGTACAACAATAACAAAGGTTGTAGTTTCAACTTATCAACTGCAACAAATTAAACATATGTTTTTTTCGATCGAAAGGATTGGAATATAGACAACTAAACGATAATACTTATAGCAACTTCTTACATTTAAATCTGACCTTCAATGAAGGATGAAACGGATTAGTGGCAGACAAACAAAAAATGGCAAGGCATTGTTGTAGATCATTTTGTTGCTTGTTTATCGTGGAACTAATAATCCTTTTTCTGTCGAATTTCCTCTAGTCTATGCCCAGGAAAATTTTTCTCTTCAACAATAACAATCAATTTTATCGCCAAATTTGTTATCTTATCACGTTTCCTCGAATATCCCTTATCATTCGAAAAGGATCAGATCCGTTCCATAAGGGTAGTTTTTAGTACAACAGCTTACTTGTGTAATTAAGATGATTTTGAGCTAGTGATAATTTTTTGGATTTAATCCACTGGAAATGCTTTTCACATTTGTCAAAGAAGCTTCGAAGAAAAGCACATTAATAATAGAAATACATTAGTAGTTATACAGGGTGAGTCTTATATCACTGCGTTAATTTTAGATTCCTGACATCAAAAGAAACATTTTCTTCATTTTGGCCCCACTTAAAAGATATAGGGTGTCGAAATTGAAAAATGTAATATATCAATTAAAATGATCTCTTGTAGAAGGGTTTTGATAACAGCCATGCATATTTTGGCATCATAGTCTGAAGAATGATGATTGGATATCTTGATTAGTGTTTTTCAAGAAAGTTCCTTACAAAATTCCGTAAGACAAAAGTATAATATCTATTTTGAAACGAAGAAAAAATCCTTGTGATCATGATAGTTTTATTTTATATTTATAACAATGTTGTAGATTTAGCAATATCCTAACAAGATGCCATCAGAATCGACCTGACTGTGTGAAAATATGGGTTGATTCTCAAACTACCCATTTGAACTGTGGAAAAATGGTAAGATTATTAGAAAATATGTGTTTTTGATAACAATAAAAGCAGCAATTTAAAAAATCAAAAAACGGTCTTCCACAAGGATCAGTTCTAGACCCTCCACTCTTCAATTTATATCTAAGTGATTAACCAACGACATAATCTCAGAAATTTGTTTATGCTGATGATATTGCTATTACATTTTTTTTATTAACTGATTTGAGGATTTTAATGAATTGTTTTGTTGAATGGAGTTCATGTCTCTTGTTTCCATCTGAATTGTAATGAGAAATAGAAAATTGGTTCTTACTCCAACATCATTTTTATCCTACGTACCAACGAATTGAATCAGAATCATCTCACAATTTCAAGGCTTATAAGATGATCTGTGGCCAAAATTGAAAGCTTGGAATATTAGTCTTTTTTGCAGAGTACTGTTGCTCTGTTTGGTTCAATAGTTTACGTACCCCAAAATATCGTACCCTAGGTTACCAGTTCTGTCTAACATTGTCCCATCTCGAACGCATCTTTTCAGCTGTTACCTTTTTATTCTCAGATGGTGAATCACTCTACATTCAAACAATTTTGCAGGGTTGAAAGTGTTTTTTAGTGAGATTTTGCCCTAAGCTGTTGTATCGCACACCGAATTGCATAGTACCGCGTTATCTAAAAATGAAAGCTTATATTTTAAAAAATACATTTAAATATAGCGAAGTATCGAATCTAAACGACGGAAAGTAGAAAGAACATGGCCTAATGTAAAAACTCACAGGATGTGAAACACCATGATCTCCTTAATAGTCTCTTTCAAGAGAGTCTATAAATCATACTTATCAGAGCTAACATGTATCCTCACTGACACATAGCTTATGAATATAAATTGTTCCCCTCGAATGAAGAAATTGTGGAAGCAGTACCGAAATGATTGTTCTTTTGTTCTAGAGAATTCTAGGAAAAAACCCCCTACCAATGCTTGTCCATAATCGAATCATTCAATTGTATCGATGTAGCGTGTCGGTTTTGATAAAATATTTCAAGAAATACAGATTATTATGTTCTAAATCAATCGATATATCTTATATAAATGAAATATTTCAGTCTATAGTGGATTCATTTTATATTTGAACATTGAATTATATCACGAACACGTCTAGCAAAACACATTCTGTTCATAATTTATTTATTCGACAAGTTCCTTTAGATATGAATATTCGTTATTAAAAATTAATTTTAATTTAAATTCATCTAGCTTCGTCAATAAACTCTGTAGATCGTTAAACAATAAATAAATTTAAAATTTCTCCAGAGGAAAAAATTCTTATTTTTATTAGATTGACAATTGTCACATTATTATTATATAAAAGAAAATTTCAAACAATATACAATATTCAAAATTCATATTCAATAAATTGAAATAATAGATATTAATTCATTGAAAATTTTTGAACGTAATTTCAACTCGTTTATATTTGCCATAAATTTCCAGTTTTAGAACTCTTTCTTGGAATATTGTTGTTTCATTTTTAATTATTTTCCTTAGCGTTCATCCAAAAACAAAATTATTATATTTAAGGAATTAATTGTTTGTTGGGAACGGTTCTATTCTTCATTTTATTTATTCATTTGAAAAAATGGGGCGTCTGTGAATAAATAAATAAAAAATAGCTGTAGAAAAATGTCAAATTACAAATAGATAATTTTTAACAACGAAACCCATGGGAATTTGAATATTAATGCATTTGTATTTCGTTTAATGTTGATTCAATATTAAATAAAAATTAATGGCACTTTTTTGCAGATTCTTCATATGATTAAAAATGATAACCTAACAAAGGCAAGTAGATGGTACACATAAATTAATTATTCAATATTTATGATTATTTTCTGCTTATAACTATTAATTCATTTGAGAATTAATTTATGTAAGAACCGTTTTATGAATAAACATTAAAAAGAGGTATAAAGTAGTCCTCGAAGAGACCTCTACGGAATACTAGTTCTACTTTTAGTTTACGTTCTAAATTATCAAAAAAATGTCGATATACATTCACTAAAAGGATCTACTTCAATATTTGAAAAACGCTGTTTTCATTAGTCCCTTTTTCGACTATAATATTCATTAGTTTGCTTTTCACTCTGCATATTTGTTTGTTGTTCGAGCCACTATTTTAATTTTGTTTTCTTATTTCTTTTTTGCTTATGACTGTTATTTTCATTCATTCTTCGTTTGATTTTTTTAATTTTAATATATATACATATCAATACATTCAATTGCTGGTCAGCTGGGCTGTTTGGATGGTAATGGTACATTTTCAAATGGTTGAATATCCCAGATGGTGAGGAAATGAAGGTCAGGATGTACTTCGTACAGATAGACGTGGCCGAATGTAGGCCATTCCAACAGTTTGCAAGTTGTCATGACTTCAGTTTTCAATGTTTTCCTAGAGCATGACGTTACACTTCTTTGCGATATAATGCATGATGACAATAAGATCCATTCGATTGTGCCAAGCAGACGAACCACTAGACGCTTCGTAGACGTGAATGATTTGAGGAATTTGTACGATTATTTAACAGATAATTTTACAACTCATGATGGTGCAGCAAGTTGCTGGATAAATTTCGCCAGAGGAAGGCCATTGACCGATGACACGAGAAAAAAAAACAAACAGAAACAAGGTTCAGAGAAGGAAAGACTCAAGTGAAAACAGCAATTTTTGAAGTGAGCTCAATATTTAATTCTTATTTGGTTATTGTGAATTATTTTGTTCCAAACAAAGGTATTATTTCTATTAACGTTTCAAAGTGCTTTAAATCAGTAAATTCGCTGTGTTACAGTCTCGAGCATCGCTATTTGATCATGAAATTATTAGGTTCTGAGAAAGATATTTCAATTAAATTATAAAACTCTCGTTAAACAATTTTTAATGGTTCCGCAAGCGATTATAGGACTAAGTATATAACTTCTACGCGTGTTATTGGTATGTACAACTAGTCGAATGGGTTTCCTCCGGTATATAACTGTTTCATAAGAATTTTATTTAGCGCTTTTGAAAAACAGCTTTTTAGGAGTTGAACATCGAAAAGTGTGTATTGCGATAATGAAAAAATAATTATGTGTCGTCACACATTTACTTGTAACACTCTACCTAACACCGCTTAAATGATAACATGTATTTTTTAATTTAATGGAAGAAAATGAAAAGAAAGGTTGCCTTTGAAGAAAGGTTAAAAAAATAGCTATATATATATATATATTCTTTTGAACTTTTGGCTATGAATTCAGCAAGGCAGACCTTGTGTTCAAATAATATCTAAAAACTGTTCAAGATGCGAATAAATTGTTTTTTAATAATACATACAATTAATACATTTAATATCAAAATTATGATAATAATATCATATTCTATATTATTATATTTTATATAATTACCGTTTGAGTAATACCTTGTGATATAAATGATTGATTATATTAATATATCAACAACATTGCTAAATATTTTTAGCAAAAAAATATATGAAAATTTCAATGTTCAATTTAATAGAATTAATCAATTATTCATTGTCGTCTTCTTGATATAAAGACGATACTAATACAGCGAAAGCCTCCAAGTACAATATATATTATGGTTCTTTGAAAGTTTTTGAAAAAGTAGTTTCGATGTCCCTTTCAACATTTAAAAAAAATAAATAGTTTTACAACCATATCATAAATTATATTTGATGTAATAAGTATTTATAAGAAAATAAATGACAAATGAATAATTAATTAAAAATTTCAAATTAGACATTAGAAAATTTTTATATACTTTTTTGTTGAAGATATTTATCAATGTTGTTAATATGATTTCAATGGCTGCAAGCATCAATCAATCATTTGATTCACATAACAAACGGTAATTATATAAAAAATCAAATAAAATAAATACATATTAGCATAATGGCTTTATAATAGTTCCCTTTAAAAATTTTTATAGACGTCGGGTGAACGTTTATATACAGTAGTTGTAGTACAGTTGAATATGCAGGTCTTATAATACTTTTTTCATGACGTGTTGCGGTTCTGTAAACGTTTAAAAAATGGTTACCTAAGTTCATTTGCAGCGTTTATATATACTTCGGTATATTTCAACCGTATTTATAAAATTGTTTTATAATAAATTCATTATTATGTTTCAGAGACGTCGAGTAAACGTTTTCACAACGGTAATAAATTTGAGTAGGGTCTAATTATTTTTTCAATGATTTGTTAAGTTTCTGTAAACGTTTATAAATTGGTTACTCAAGTTCTTTGGCAGCTTTTATATGGATTTTGGTTTCCAGTTTATTTAAATCGTCTTAATGGAATTATTTTATAATCATTTCATTATTATGTTTTAGAGACGTCGAGAAAATGTTTTTAAAACAGTGGAATAGTTGTCTATAAGGGTCAAATATTTTTTAAACATTTGTTAAGTTTGTGTAAACGTCTATAAAATTGACTTGAGTTCTTTATAAAATTATATATAATTTAATTATTATGGTTTCGAGATGCAAAAAAAAATGCATAAAGGATTCAAAGAATAGAAAAAAACAAGTTTTTTTTGCACGACATTTAATCTCTCAACAACTCATCTCTGGAACATTATAAAAATTCTCAAAGAAAAAATTATAAGACGGCCAATGAAAAAAACATTTTGATCACGTAAAATCGAAACAGGCAGTGTTGCGAAACAAGATAGGCAACATTCCGAGGGAAAGGAACCGATGCAGAACACATCGGAAAGATTAATCTGTAGGAGGAAATGAGTGCCATTTTTGTTTTCCAAGAGCGGACGAATCAGGAGCAAGGGAGCACTTGAATTGATCGCGAGCATGAAAGGTTTTAAATATAAATAAATGGAGTGGAGGAGAATAATAATGTATTAATGCATCTCCCTCAGCATCTACCCTCGGTTTAATGCAAGAACACTTGGTTCCATGCCGTTCAGATTGATGGACGCGGCTAGATTAATAACCCAACAATGGTTGTTTGGTCTTTCTTCGTTCAACGAGGCTCTCTGTCTGCCTACAGGGCCGTCTCGGCGATAAAACCGGATACCTACTTCATATGTATTTCCTAACGGAATAAAATTGGACTTTTGAAACCTCCCTGTGCAATGCGGAACCTCTTATATATTTCCAAAGAAGAAAATTTCCCTTTTCATGAGTAGAATTAACCGACAAGTAAGAATTTTCTCGAAAATTTATTTTTTTTATTTTTTATTTAATCTGGACGTGGAAAATAACGCTTGTTTTTTAAAATAATAGAATATGAAAATTATTAAACGAGCAAGACCACATAAACTATGACAAAGTATCCCAATTCACGATTATTAAAAATTTTAAAACCAAACACTCGATAAATACCATCGACCAGCCACGTTAATCGCCTGATCTCGCTCCGCGTGACTTTTTTTTCTCAAGACTGAATTTGCCGCTCCGGGGAAGCAGATTCGACCCCATAAAAGAAAATTCGTAAGAGGAACTAAAGGCCTTAACTAAAAACGTCAGTAAGAAATGTTTCCATGATTGGAAAAAAAGTTGGAACATGTGTTACGATTCAAATGGAGCGTATTTTGAAGGGGATTCGATAAATAAAGGGGTGCAATATTTTTCCGTTTTATTTCAGATCTCCGGGTACATTTTTGTCGGAGAGTATGAGAGGGAACGAGGAAATAGAAAGTTCTTTGTCCGAGTCAATTTTTTGTATTCTTACAGCCTGTAGTACAGCACTAAATTGTACCATAATCTTGGTACGAAGTAATTACAGCAGTAATTATTGTAGTAATGTCACTTGTGAACGGCTCGGCAGTCAGTAGGAGTGGAATTAGTGGGATGACACACATGTTCGAGCAAAGCAGTGCCGATATATTTGAATGTGCACATTGCAACTGAGCGAAATTATACGTGGGTGAGTTTTTTCAAAGGGTTTTCTGAGGGAATATTTACTTATGTACAAAAATTCTAATAGGAACCACGGTCTTACCAAAAAATTACAGAAAAATTCAACGTTGCTATGACTCCGTGGTTTTTCCACTTTCCACATCTTTACAACGCAAAATTTATTTAGTTTGTATAGTGACTAAATGACGTAAAAGGCCGTAGCAAACGACATTTTTCAAATTTATTCGTCAAAAGTACATCAGAAGTCATTATGAATCGTTTTGGTGCAGTTTTGCACACGAATTTGTAGAATGCGGCCCTGTGGCCCCCCACAATCCTCCTTCCACTCATCTAGATCGTTCATCCTCGGAACGTTTGGCATATACCGACGATGGTTCGCCTTGTATGACAAATGATCCTACTGACAGTTAAACCCAGGCTGACATGAGATCGGCAAAAATTAACATCGTCTCAAATCTTGAATTTTTCCTTTCGGTGCCCCATTGTGTACACCTACAAGATTATGCTTTATTGTAAGACGCATTGTCGACTAACGAACTTACACAGACCGACGTCTAACGGAATCCTTTCCTTTCTTGTTAGAGAAGATTCCAAAAACTGACGGATCGACCCAAAGATAAAGTTATGACTTCAATCATCACAAAATGAATTCAATCACTTCTTGATTGAACCAATAAGTTCATGAAAGGAGTTTGACGGAACAAGTAACAAATCGGTCGATAAGTTGAGAAAATTGTGAAAATGAGTCTTTGACCAATGCGTTAATTTCAACCATAGGTTCTTGAGATCAAAACAAATGCTTTTTCCCCATACCTTATTTCCATATTCAGCTGCGTTAAAAAGTTATAAGCATTTCAAGTTTTCACATTGGGCAAATACCCCTCTGTAGTCCAGTTTGGTTTGAATGAAAATTACCCTCCACAGCATCCACTGTTGAATCTGAATTGTTTAAAAACATTATTACGATCAAAGATTTCACAAACACACAACACAAAGTGATGTTACTTTGCTTGATGATTATTTTCTGTACTGAATCCCAATAACAATTTACTTGGACAGATTACAAGTATTCCCAGATTAAGGTGTGCAATTATACTTGCTTGAAGAAATTGAGTTTGATCACCTAAATTTGCTTCTGAAAAACCAACTAGGTGTTCTTCAATAAAAAAATTTTTGTTAGATCATTAATATGAATCTATTCTGTTTAGACTATAATTAATTACTGAACAAGCGTAAATTTTTGGTTTTTATAATTCGAGTATTTGTTTTAATACCTTACCATAGAATATTAATTCATTACCGAACCCCAGGAGAGAAAAAATTAATAATTGCAAAGGTTTATTAAATGAAAGATAATATCTGTAACCATTATTGATCTTCAGTTATAATTTTTCTCAGAATAACTAGAGTGAATTATTATCATATTAAAATGTTTTTATAACGTCTCTGTGGTGGGTAGTTCCCAATAAAATAGTATTCTGTGGTTCCTTGTTGTTTTGATTCTGTTTGAAACTGTCCACAGTTATTTGTACCTTCCTTCAAAAAAAATGTGGAAAATATTGTAAGGATAATATCGATAGTTTTAAATTATTCAATTCAGTATGAAATGATTATGGTCAGAAAATTCATTGTAATCTTTCTTGTTTACGAGCCAATAGCTTCCAGTTTCAATATTGATTGAATTTTAATTATACATGCACCATAACAAGCATTCAAAAATTTTACAACAAAGTCAAATTCTATTATCTCCTAAGTTTGTGAACCAGGTTGAATCGGTGTATGAAATAAAGATGTGAGAAAACTTCTAAACGTACAAAACAAATCTAGGAGACTAGGTTCGAAGCTTTCGGAACTCATATGAGCTAAATTTGAAGAATTTCTATGTTACAATAGATAATATATAATTTGATGAACCCTGAAAGACTGAAGCTATAAAGAACCAGCTCTTTATAAAGACAAGTTTACAATTTAACAGGTCCTGACAGAAAATACATTACCTATTCCAACGGTCCTCATGAAAATATACCGAAGTACCTATGTGAGTGATGGAAATCTTTTTCTCTATTTATTATGGAATATTACTCTTGATTAAATATTAAACAAGGTGCTGGACATCATCAATAATGAATACAGAAAATGGCAATTTAGATTTTGTAGTGAATGTAAGACAAAAATTGTTCAGTGGTCAATTTCATCTATAGTGTTTAGTGGTGGAACCATAGACTGGAGAGATTTCCCCAACCTTTTGTAGAAATACTTCATAAAGACACAAAATATGGCAACATTGAAAAAATTATTAGGTGTACAAATAAGTTTCCGCGGTTTTTTATAAAAATTAGGACGCAAAAGGCCGTAGCAAACGACATTTTCAAATTTATTCGTGAAACCACATCAGAAGTCATTATGAATCGTTTTGGTGCAGTTTCGAAGCACGAATTTGTAGAGATGGCGGCCCTGCGGGCCCCCACAATCCTCCTCTTCCACTCATCTAGATCGTTCATCCTCGGAACGATTTAAGCATATACCGACGATGGTTCGCCTTGTATGACAAATGATCCCTACTGGCAGTTAAACCCAGGCTGACATGAGATCGGCAAAATTAACATCGTCTCAAATCTTGAATTTTTCCTTTCGGTGCCCCATCAGTACACCTACAAAGATTTATGCTTTATTGTAAGACGCATTGTCGACTAACGAACTTACACAGACCGACGTCTAACGGAATCCTTTCCTTTCTTTGTTAGAGAAGATTCCAAAACTGACGGATCTGATAGAGAAATACGTTTTGAAAAACCAAAGATAAAGTTATGACTTCAATCATCACAAAATGAATTCAATCACTTACTTGATTGAAACCAGCCAAGTTCCCGCAGAAGGAGTTTGACGGAACAAGTAACAAATCGGTCGATGCTGTTGAGAAAATTGTGAAAATGAGTCTTTGACCAATGCGTTAATTTCAACCATAGGGTTCTTGAGATCAAAACAAATGCTTTTTCCCCATACCTTATTTCCATATTCAGCTGCGTTAAAAAGTTATAAGCATTTTAAGTTTTCACATTGGGCAAATAATTCCTCTGTAGTCCAGTTTGGTTTGAATGAAAATTACCCTCCACAGCATCCACTGTTGAATCTGAATTGTTTAAAAACATTATTACGATCAAAGATTTTACAAACACACAACACAAAGTGATGTTACTTTGCTTGATTGATTATTTTCTGTACTGAGATCCCGATAACAATTTACTTGGACAGATTACAAGTATTCCCAGATTATTGTGCAATTATACTTTAAGCTTGAAGAGATTGAGTTTGATCACCAAATTTGCTTCTGAAAAAACCAACTAGTTGTTCTTCAATAAAAAAAAGAATTTTTTGTTAGATCATTAATATGAATCTATTCTGTTTAGACTATAATTGGATTACTGAACAAGCGTAAATTTTTGGTTTTTATAATTCAAAGTATTTGTTTAATACCTTACCATAGGAATATTAATCTATTACTGAACCCCAGGAGAGAAAAAATTAATAATATGCAAAGGTTTATTAAATGAAAGATACATATGTAACCATTATTGATCTTCAGTTATAATTTTTCTCAGAATAACTAGGAGTGAATTATTATCATATTAAAATGTTTTTATAACGTCTCTGTGGTGGGTAGTTCCCAATAAAATAGTATTCTGTGGTTCCTTGTTGTTTTTGATTCTGTTTGAAACTGTCCACAGTTATTTGTACTTTCTTCCTTCAAATAAATGTGGAAAATATTGTAGAGGATAATATCGATAGTTTTAAATTATTCAATCTCATATGAAATGATTATGGTCAGAAAATTCATTGTAATCTTCTGTTTACGAGCCAATAGCTTCCAGTTTCAATATTGATTGAATTTTTAATTATACATGCACCATAACAAGCATTCAAAAATATTATAACAAAGTCAAAATTCTATTCTAATATTCTTCCCTTAGTTTGTGAACCAGGTTGAATCGGTGTATGAAATAAAGATGTGAGAAAATTTCAAAACGTACAAAATAAATCTAGGAGACTAGGTTCGAAGCTTCTTGAACTCATATGAGCTAAATTTGAAGAATTTCTATGTTACAATAGATAATATATAATTTGATGAACTCTGAAAGACTGCTTATAAAGAACTAGCTCTTTATAAAGACAAGCCATAATTTAACAGGTCCTGACAGAAAATACATTACCTATTCCAACGGTCCTCATGAAAATATACCGAAGTACCTATGTGAGTGATGGAAATCTTTTCTCTATTTTATTGGTGGAATATTACCTTGGATTAAATATTAAAACAAGGTGCTGGACATCATCAATAATGAAATATATTAGGTGTACAAATAAGTTTCCGCGGTTTTTTATAAAAAATTAGGAATTTATTGTAAAGGAAAAGTACATTACGTTTTATTCAAAGTATTTTCCATCATTTGCCACTTCTTTTCCCCATCTTTCTGGCAAAATTCGGATACCCCGTCGAAAATACTCTTCATCTTTTGACGCTATCCACAAATCTACCCAATTTTTGGTATCTTCATATGATGTGAAGCGCTGCTCAGACAGACCATGTGCCATCGACCGGAACAGATGATAATCAGAAGGGGCTAAGTCTGGTGAATATGGCGGGTGGGGTAAAACTTCCCAGTTGAGTGTTTCCAAGTATGTTTTTACCGGCGCCGCAACATGTAGACGAGCATTATCGTGTAAAAGAATAATTTTGTCGTGTCTGGAGTAGTAATGGGCGCGTTTTTCCTTAAGTGCCCGACTCAATCTCATCAATTGTGTTCGGTAGAGAGCTCCAGTAATGGTTTCGCTTGGTTTCAGTAATTCATAATACACGACACCAAGCTGATCCCACCAAATACACAGCATGAGTTTTTTTCCATGAATATTCGGCTTAGCTGTCTATGTTGATGGTTCGCCGGGCTTAACCCATGACTTTCTCTTCTTTGGATTATCGTAGTGAATCCATTTCTCGTCACCAGTGACTATACGATGCAAAAAACTCTTTTTTTTATTCCTGGCAAGCAGAATTTCACTCATGCATAATCGGCGTTCAACGTCTCTCGGCTTTAGTGCAAGTTCTTTTTGCGTTTGGGACGAATCTTCCTCCAATAGAGCTTCTAATTCCATGTCTTCGTACACTTTCGGCCTTCCACTGCGTTCTTTGTCTTTAACGTCAAACTCACCGTTCTTAAACTTTTGAAACCATTCCTGACAACTTCTCTCACTTAAAGCAGCTTCACCATATGCTTCTAGAAGTAATCGATGCGCCTCAGCTGCAGATTTTCCACATTAAATAAGTAAATCAAAAGTTCCCGCAAATGATGCTTATTCGGACTAAAACTTGACATTTTTGCACGAAAAAATTACGTGATGCTGATACGGAATCACTAGTACTTTAAGGTTATGGTGTTGCCAGATGACTAAACTTGGGATATTACGTTTTACATCTGACAATTTCTCCATAACTTTCTGGTGAGGCCATCTTTTGACAAACCGCGGAAACTTATTTGTACACCTAATATTATATAACCAATTTCAGACTACTCAATCCAGGGCAGGTGTTACGACAAAAAAAAATATATATATAAAAAGATACCTTAGCATGACGATGCAAGTCTCCAGAACGTTGTCTGTGAACGGAACCCTGCTTGGTTTTCGATTCCGAACAACAGAACGAAATCCACCCTGTAGACATCTAGAAGGGGAGGGGCCCCGTTCGATTATAAATGATATCCAGAGAGTTCTGACTGATTAATGGAGTAAGAACAAAAGATTCCCCAACTCCGGATGGAACTCATGTTGCCATGTCTTGCCGGTCGTCCATCATCGACTTTCCAAATTCTATCAATCTCCATTTTATTCTTTCGTCGTACAGAAAAAGGAACAACGTACAATTCGAGAACGAATTCGTGCCGGTTCAAAATTTAAAATGTATCCTCAATACATGAAAATGATAAATGTGTTGAATGATTGTTTGGGCTATTACCATCATCTATTGTGGATGTAATGATTTCCGACGTTTCGATAGACATCTTCTATCTTTATCAAGGAGAAAGTGCAGAAACCTTTGTAAATGAATAATTTTCAAGAAGTCAATTGACAGAAGTCATGAAAGAAAATGAATTTTAATTATACATGCACCATAACAAGCATTCAAAAATTTTACAACAAAGTCAAATTCTATTATTCTCCTAAGTTTGTGAACCAGGTTGAATCGGTGTATAAAAAGATGTGAGAAAACTTCTAAACGTACAAAACAAATCTAGGAGACTAGGTTCGAAGCTTTCGGAACTCATATGAGCTAAATTTGAAGAATTTCTATGTTACAATATTGGCCATATAATTTGATGAACCCTGAAGACTGAAGCTATAAAGAACCAGCTCTTTATAAAGACAAGTTTACAATTTAATGGTCTGACGAAAATACATTACCTATTCCAACGTTCCTCCTTGAAAATATACCAGAGAGTGACCTATGTAGGTGATGGGGAAATCTTTTTCTCTATTTATTATGGAATATTACTCTGATTAAATATTGAAGCAAGGTGCTGGACATCATCAATAATAGATACAGAAAATGGCAATTTAGATTTATGGTAGTGTAAGACAAAAAATTGTTCAGTGGTCAATTTATCTATAGTGTTTGGTAATTGGAACCATAGACTGGAAATTTCCCCAACCTTTTGTAGAAAATACTTCACTTAAAGACACAAAATATATGGCAACATTGAAAAAATTATTAGGTGTACAAAATAAGTTTCCTGCAGTTTTTATAAAAAATTAGGAATTTATTATAAAGAAAAGAAGTACATTACGTTTTATTCAAAGTATTTTCCATCATTTTACACTACTACTTTCCCATCTTTCTGTAACATTACGGATACCCCAATCGAAAAAACTCTTCATCTTTCCCAGCTATCCACAAATCTACCCAATTTTTGGTGTCTTCATATGATGTGAAAGCGCTGCTCTGAATAGACCATGTGCCATCGACCGGAACCAGATGATAATCAGAAGGGGCTAAATCTGAGTAGATACGGCGGGTGGGGGTAAAACTTCCAGTTGAGGTGTTTCCAAGTATGTTTTGCTGGCGCCATGTTTGTGTGGACGAGCATTATCATTGTAAAAAGAATAATTTTGTCGTGTCCAGAGTAATCTAATGAGGACGTTTTTGCCATAGAGTGCCCGACTCAGTGTGGTCAATTATGTTCTGATGAAGCTCCAATGTTGGATTCCGCTTTCCAGTTTCGGCAATTCCATAATACAAACTTCCAAACTAGTCCACCAAATGCCTGGCATGAGTTTTTCCGCATGAATATTCGACTTAGCTGTCGATGTTGATGGTTCGCCGGAAGCAACCAAAGACTTTCTCTTCTTTGGAATTATCATGGTGAATCCATTTTTCGTCACCAGTGACTATACGATGCAAATACTCTTTTTATTCTGGTGAACGGCATTCCACTCATGCATAATAGGCGTTCGGCACGTCTCTCGACTTTGGTTCATGTAAAACCCAATTTCCCTTGTTTTTGAATCATTCCTAACGATTTTTAAACGATGTAAAATTGCTTATTGAAATCACTTATGCAAGTAAGTGCAGGATTCTTTTTGCGTTTGGGATGAATCCTTCCTCAATAGTGCTCCTAATTCCATGTCTTCCCATTACACTTTCAGCCTTCCACTGCGTTCTTTTATCTTTAACGTCAAACTCACCGTTCTTAAACTTTTAAGAAGCATTTCCTGACAGCACTTCTCTCACTTAAGAAAAGCAAACTACACCCATAACCAGCTACAAAACCAATCAATGCCGCCTCGGCTGCAGATTCACACCACATTAAAAGTAAATCAAAAAGTTCCACAAATGATGCTTAATCGGAATAAAACTTTTCCCGACATTTTGCACAAAAAAAAATTACGTGATGCTGATACCCCTTGGAATCACTATTACTACAAAATTATGGTGTTGCCAGATGACAATAAACTTAGGATATTACGTTTTACATCTGACAATTTCTCCATAACCTTCTGGTGAAGACCATCTTTTTTGACAAACCACGGAAACTTGTTTGTACACCAAATATTTGATTTTTTCTCTCATCAAACTCTAAAGGCAAATCTTTATTATAGTTAACAATGCCTCTTCAGTAGATTTTAATTTAATATTTCAAGGTCTGGTCCGAGTTGAAAATAACTGGATGGACTGTTAGCAAGACTCTGAATGCAGGCCTCAACAACAGAAAAACATTGAAAGCTGTCAGCTGACTCTGATGAAGATCAACCATATAATGTTGCCTGAAGAATTGGTCAGAAGGATTCAGAGAAAACCCAGCCACAAGTGCGAGCAGCCATTTTATTGTATCGAATATTATCGAAATTATATAACCAATTTCAGACTACTCAATCCAGGGCAGGTGTTACGACAAAAAAAAATATATATATAAAAAGATACATAGCATGACGATGCAAGTCTCAGAACGTTGTGTCTGCTCAGACGGAACCTGCTTGGTTTTCGATTCCCTGAACAACAGAACGAAATCCACCCTGTGGAGCATCTAGAGAGGGAGGGGCCCGGTTTGTTATAAATGATATCCAGAGAGTTCTGACTGATTAATGGAGTAAGAACAAAGATTCTAACTCCGGATGGAACTCATGTTGCCATGTCTTGCAGTGTCATCATCGACTTTCCAAATTCTATCAATCTCCATTTTGTTCTTATTCAGCTGCAGAAAAGGAACAGCGTACAATTCGAGAACGAATTCGTGCCGTTCAAAATTAAAATGTATCCTCATACATGAAAATGATAAATGTGTTGAATGATTATTTGGGCTAATACCATCATCTATTGTGGATGTAATGATTTCAAACGTTTCGATGGAGCATCTTCTATCTTTATCAGAGAGAGAGAAAAGTAAAGAAACCTTTTTGAAACTTATCCATTTTCAAAAAGTAAATATTGACAGAAGTCATGAAAAGAAATATGAACGATGTTATATACTCATCTGTGATATATGATGATCTTTTTAAGTTGAATCGAACTATCAGCGTCCAAACTACTGGCAGATCTATAGCTAGAGCACTTATGGAATCAGGTGTTATTTTCATAAATGCCTGCTTCTTTGATTTATCTTTACCTACAAGTTTTTTCTTCTTTGAATATTGATGTTAACATCCCATTTTATACGATGATTCTCATCTACAGCATATTTGGACCAACCTGGATTTGTCGCTTTATCTGGTATTCGTAGAAGCTTCACAGTGTTCTTTTATTCCCGTACATTCAGAGGCGTTTAGTTTCTCTGATGTAAGATCTTCCGCACTCGCATAGGTAATAATTCATATGTGCAGTTCTTTTGTCGCTTTGTGTCTCAATTATTAAACTTACCTTTGTAAGTTTAGCTCTGACAGTAGTGCCTTGAGTTTTGAATGTAGTCGCTATGTTGTATCTATTTCCAATTCTTCTCATTTTCTCCGACAAAACCTTTACACATAAAGATTACGGTTTTAATGATCTGATTTATATCTGTTGGTTCAGGTTGACTTTCTCTTGTTCGTATTAGCTTTTTCTAATACTATTTTTAGGGTAGCCATTGCTTTACAAGAGTTTTTCGAATGTTATTTATTTCTTCATTTTGATGTTGCCCCAGTGCAACAAATATTTATTATCTCATCAAATAAACGTTTTGCTACTCCCAATTTAGTATTTGAATTAGTGGTTTGAATCAAAATGTAGATGTTATCCTATGTTCATTGGCTTTTTTATACACAGTGGTTCTAGAAATTCCACATTTGTTTATGTACGTACATCTAAGGCTGAAGTTGTCTGTCTTTATAAATTTCAATTGTAGATTTAATTGATTCCTCTCTTGAGTTGTTTTAGATATTGGAAGAATCCATCTATAATTATCTCTTCCATGTTGCCAAAATAATAAACTATCATCCTACATATCTTTTCCACAGTTTGAGTTTAAGTATATTTTTCTAATGCCTTCTGTTCAGAAAATTTCCATATATAAATCAGCTAAAATTGGTGATAGTGGTGAACCCATGGCCATTCCAAATTCTTGTTGATAAAAGATTCAAATTGGAAATATGTTGTTTCAATACAAATAGAAAGCATTTCCATAATTGCATTCACGCTTAGTGTAGTTCTTTCACTAAGGGTTTGATCTTCTTCAAGCTTTTCCTAACTATGATAAGTGTTTTATCTGTCGGAATATTAGTGAACAAACTGGTAATGTCGAAGCTGACCATAACGTCTTCTTCCATGATTTCTTGATGTTTCATTATTTCTATGAAGTGTTTCGTGTTTCTTATCATCGATGTTGAATTACTTTTTAATTGTGATATAATTTTCAGCAGAAATTTAGCCAATTGGTGGCATGCTGAATTTCTTGAACTCACAATTGGTCTTAGAGGAATATTTGCTTTGTGTATTTTTGGTAGACCATATAAATGTGGTGGTTTACTGAAGTGAGGTGTAAGTCTTGATCTAATGAATTGATCTGGAAATTCATTTCGATATTTATAAAGGATTTTTTAAATCTTGTTTTCAACTGTGGTGGTAGGGTCCTTTTTTAGTTTTTGGTATTTTCCTGCTTCTAATAATTCATTGATTTTTTGATTATAAGAGCCATTATCTAGAATTACAGTGGCGTTTCCTTTGTCTGCTGGAAGTTTATGGAACTATCCGAGTTAAGATCTTTTAATGCCCTCTGTTCAGCTTTATTTATATTGGGTAGAGGTGTTCTGTTATTCCTGTCTAACAAGGTTCTGATTTTCCATCTGTACTCTTCGGCTTTTTCAGGTTCTCAAATTTTTTGAGCAGTTTCTTCTGCCGCCAACATGATTTCAATTTTTGGTATCGTTTTAGGGGCTATAGAGAACTTGAGACCCTTGTTGAGGAGAGATATCTGATCGTCACTTAAGTTCTTATTAGATAAATTGATCACGGTTTTTGAATGATCTAAGGGTTCATATTTTCTTGACTCCTTCATAAGTTTCTCTGTTGAATGATTGTTTGGGCTATTACCATCATCTATTGTGGATGTAATGATTTCCGACGTTTCGATAGACATCTTCTATCTTTATCAAGGAGAAAAGTAAGAAACCTTTTTGAAAATTATCAATTTTCAAAAGTCAATTGACAGAAGTCATGAAAGAAAATGAACGATGTTATATACTCATCTGTGATATGATGATCTTTTAAGTTGGATCGAACTATCGGCGTCCAAACTTCTGGCAGATCTATAGATGGAGCACTTATGGAATCAGGTGTTATTTTCATAAATGCTGCTTCTTTGATTTTTTCTTCTTGCAAGTTTTTCTTCTTTGGATATTATTGATGCTTCATCCCATTTTATATGATGATTCTCATCTACAGCATGTTGGACCAACCTGGATTTGTCGCTGTCTAGTACTCGTAGAAGCTTCTGATGTTCTTTTATTCGTACATTCAGAGGGCGTTTAGTTTCTCCGATGTAAGATCTTCCGCACTCGCAAAGGTAATTCATATATGCAGTTCTTTGTCCTTTGTGTCTCATTATTAGAAGCAACTTTTGTAAGTTTAGCTCTGATAGTGTCTTGAGTTTTGAATGCAGTCGTTATGTTGTATCTATTTCCAATTCTTCTCATTTTCTCCGACAAACCTTTTACATAAGGAATTACGGTTTTAATGGTCTGATTTATATCTGTTGGTTCTGGTTGACTTTCTCTTGTTCGTCTAGCTTTTTCTAATATCTTTTTGGGGTAGCCATTGCTTCTAAGAGTTTTCGAGATGTTATTTATTTCTTCATTTTGGTCTTCTTCAGTGCAACAAATATTTATTGCTCTATCAAATAAACATTTTGCTACTCCCAATTTAGTGTTTAGTTGGTGGTTTGAATCAAAATGTAGATATTGTCCTGTGTTCGTTGGCTTTTTATACACAGTGGTTCTTGGGATTCCATTTTGTTTATGTACGAGTACATCTAAGAATGGAAGTTGTCTGTCTTTCTCGATTTCAATTGTGAATTTAATTGATTCCTCTTGATTGTTTAGATATTGAAGGAATCCATCTATAGTGTCTCTTCCATGTTTGCCAAATAATGAAAGTATCATCTACATATCTTTTCCACAGTTTGGGTTTAAGTGCATATTTTTCTAATGCCTTCTGTTCGAAAATTTCCATATATAAATCAGCTGAAATTGGTGATAGTGGTGAACCCATGGCCATTCCAAATTCTTGTTGATAAAAGATGTCTTCAAATTGGAAATATGTTGTTTCAATACAAATGAAAGCATTTCCATAATTGCATTCACGCTTAGTGTAGTTCTTTCACTAAGGGTTTGATCTTCTTCAAGCTTTTTCCTAACTATGATAAGTGTTTTATCTGTCGGAATATTAGTGAACAAACTGGTAATGTCAGAAGCTGACCATAACGTCTTCTTCCATGATTTCTTGATGTTTCATTATTTCTATGAAGTGTTTCGTGTTTCTTATCATCGATGTTGAATTACTTTTTAATGGTGATATAATTTTCAGCAGAAATTTAGCCAATTGGTAGCATGCTGAATTTCTTGAACTCACAATTGGTCTTAGAGAATATTTGCTTTGTGTATTTTGGTAGACCATATAAATGTGGTGGTTTACTGAAGTGAGGTGTAAGTCTTGTCTTGATCTGGAAATTCATTTCGATGTTTATAAAGGATTTTGTAAATCTTGTTTTCAACTGTGGTGGTAGGGTCCTTTTTCAGTTTTTTTGTATTTTCCTGCTTCTAATAATTCATTGTTTTTGATTATAAGAGCCAACATCTAGAATTACAGTTGCGTTTCCTTTGTCTGCTGGAAGTATCTTTATGGAACTATCCGAGTTAAGATCTTTTAATGCCCTCTGTTCAGCTTTATTTATATTGGGTAGAGGTGATTTGTTATTCCTGTTTAACAAGGTTCTGATTTTCCATCTATACTCTTCGGCTTTTTCAGGTTCTCGAATTTTTGTGCAGTTTCTTCTGCCGCCAACATGATTTCAATGTTGCACAGATGAGTATATAACATCGTTCATTTTCTTTCTTTCATGACTTCTGTCAATTGACTTTTGAAAATTGATAATTTTCAAAGGTTTTTTTACTTTTCTCCTTGATAAAGATAGAAGATGTCTATCGAAACGTCGGAAATCATTACATCCACAATAGATGATGGTAATAGCCCAAACAATCATTCAACAAAATTTTATATTTTGAATTTGAACTTAACGGATATATTAGCGAGAAGTAAAAAACTTAGTTGGGATTCTGCTATTTTATGTCAGAGACCGCAGATGGAAAGAAATTCAGATGAAATTCAAGACAACGCTGCTGCATTCCCCTGTTTGGCAGTTTGAAGGTCACATGATGTCTAGATGACACACGTTGCCACCTCTGTATCGAAAATAAATACGCAAATTGAAGAAAATTTGTGAGAGCCAGTATTAGGTTTTTCATATTTTATATTGTTTATCACTTTTCATCACAGTGTGAAAGTCGTAGTACAGACAGGAATTTCAATCCGAATTTATCGTTCCAGAGATAAGTGTATTGTTAAAACCGAAGAATTTAGTTACTTTCATGTTCAGTAGCGTAGAAAGTTTTGATAAGGTAGTTTTCAATGATTTTATTATAAGATGAAATGAGGTTTTCTTGAATTGGGGTTCCCAGATGACGATGAAAAAGAAAAATTTGGGCTTAGCTGTTGGGATGGTCAAGTTTTGCCCAAAGAAGGCAATTTTCATTTGTTCAGATCATTTTGACCCTGAAGATATTGTGACCCGAAGTAAATGGAAAAAGATTTTATGCAGTGTTGCCGAGAGGGGTTTCACAAGAGACTATCAATGAGAGAGTCAGAAACAAATCGACATTTTACAAACGAATGCTTTGTCTATCTTATATAAGTCAAGATGATAATCTAATGTTGTGTGGAACTTTAACTCAAAATATGCTAGGAAAAAATTCTTAATGAAAAGGGCAATTCATTTCATTGTAAGGATCAGCCTTAAAATGTACATCTTACCCTTGATTATACAACTGAAAAAATCAAGGATAAAATCCCAAATTTTTAAGCCATTTTCAACAGGCCGTAACTTCAAGAGAAATGGTTGTACAAGAAATCAAAAAAATAGGAAATCGTACTTCAAAGTGTCTAGTATTTGGATTAGAACTTAAAAATTTTTTAATCTCTTCAGTTTTTGAGTAATTGAAGAAATACCAGCAACAAAGTATTTTTTCTTGGTCTATAGGCGTGGAAAAAATTTTTTCAGCTTTTAACCATTTACGGATCAGATGCTTTGTTAGCTTTTTTTTTAGGCATTTAGCTTCAATTTCATTTTTTATACACCTTCATACGTCCTCTTACTGCCGAGATATCGGTCTTCAAATGGAAACGCGTCCATTTGTCTTTGATTATCGATTATCTCAGCAACCAACGATCGTGGGTTTCAAGAACTTGAATGACTTTACATTTTTTTGTTTTAAATTTAAGTAATTTCTGGAGCAAAATGTGAGAAAAGCTTGGGAAAATTGTCTCATTTTATAAAATTATGAGCTTTTTCAGAGCAAAAAACGTGATCCTTTAATTTTTCAAGAAAATTCGATCTGAATGAAACAAAAACAGCCTGCTGGATTAATTTGGTTTTATGTGGGCTTTTCATGGACAGTATTGAACTGTAAAAGTCACACATAACGTTAGTAGTTTCAATAATATTTTCGATCTAGCGCTTAATTTTCAAAAAACCACCAAAAGCCTTTTTTTGTTGCATTTTCAAATTCATGTGACAAAAGAAAAAAAAAATTTTTCAGAGAAGCAATAACTAGTCGTTAAAGAGAATTCATTCAAGTTCTTGAAACCCGCCTTCAACTTTCTGTGCGATCATTGGTTGCTGAGATATCGATATTCAAAGATAATGGACGTTTTTCCATTTGAAGACCGATATCTCGGCAGGGAAAATGAACGTAACAAAACGTATAAAAAAAGAAATTGAAGCTAAATGAACAAAGTATTCGATCTGGTCTTAGAGGAATATTTGCTTTGTGTATTTTTGGTAGACCATATAAATGTGGTGGTTTACTGAAGTGAGGTGTAAGTCTTGATCTAATAAATTGATCTGGAAATTCATTTCGATATTTATAAAGGATTTTGTAAATCTTGTTTTCAACTGTGGTGGTAGGGTCCTTTTTAGTTTTTTGTATTTTCCTGCTTCTAATAATTCATTGATTTTTTGATTATAAGAGCCAACATCTAGAATTACAGTGGCGTTTCCTTTGTCTGCTGGAAGTATCTTTATGGAACTATCCGAGTTAAGATCTTTTAATGCCCTCTGTTCAGCTTTATTTATATTGGGTAGAGGTGTTCTGTTATTCCTGTCTAACAAGGTTCTGATTTTCCATCTGTACTCTTCGGCTTTTTCAGGTTCTCAAATTTTTTGAGCAGTTTCTTCTGCCGCCAACATGATTTCAATTTTTGGTATCGTTTTAGGGGCTATAGAGAACTTGAGACCCTTGTTGAGGAGAGATATCTGATCGTCACTTAAGTTCTTATTAGATAAATTGATCACGGTTTTTGAATGATCTAAGGGTTCATATTTTCTTGACTCCTTCATAAGTTTCTCCATTTTCCTTTTTTGGACTTGTTTTTGTTGTTCATCATCATATCACAGATGAGTATATAACATCGTTCATTTTCTTTCATGACTTCTGTCAATTGACTTTTTGAAAATTGATAATTTTCAAAAGGTTTTTTACTTTTCCTCCTTGATAAAGATAGAAGATGTCTATCGAAACGTCGGAAATCATTACATCCACAATAGATGATGGTAATAGCCCAAACAATCATTCAACAAAATTTTATATTTTGAATTGAAACTTATCGGATATATTGGCGAGAAGTAAAAAAACCGCAGATGGAAAGAAATTCAGATGAAATTCAAGACAACGCTGCCGCATTCCCTGTTTGGCAGTTTGAAGGTCACATGATGTCTAGATGACACACGTTGCCACCTCTGTATCGAAAATAAATACGCAAATTGAAGAAAATTTGTGAGAGCCAGTATTAGGTTCTTCATATTTTTTATTGTTTATCACTTTTCATCACAGTGTGAAAGTCGTAGTACAGACAGGAATTTCAATCCGAATTTAACGTTCCAGAGATAAGTGTATTGTTAAAACCGAAGTATTTAGTTACTTTCATGTTCAGTAGCGTAGAAAGTTTTGATAGGGTAGTTTTCAATGATTTTATTATAAGATGAAATGAGGTTTTCTTGAATTGAGGTTCCCAGATGACGATGAAAAAAGAAAAATTTGGGCTTAGCTGTTGGGATGGTCAAGTTTTGCCCAAAGAAGGCAATTTTCATTTGTTCAGATCATTTTGACCCTGAAGATATTGTGACCCGAGTAAATGGAAAAAGATTTTATGCGGTGTTGCCGAGAGGGGTTTCACAAGAGACTATCAATGAGGGAGTCGAAACAAATCGACATTTTACAAACGAATGCTTTGTCTATCTTATATAGTCCAAGATGATAATCTAATGTTGTGTGGAACTTTAACTCAAAATATGCTAGGAAAAGAATTCTTAATGAAAAGGGCAATTCATTTCATTGTAAGGATCAGCCTTAAAATGTACATCTTACCCTTGATTATACAACTGAAAAAAATCAAGGGATAAAAAAAAATCCCAAATTTTTAAGCTATTTTCAACAGGCCGTAACTTCAAGAGAAATGGTTGTACAAGAAATCAAAAAAATAGGAAATTGTAGCTCCAAGTGTCTAGTATTTGGATTAGAACTTGAAAATTTTTTAATCTCTCAGTTTTTGAGTAATTGAAGAAATACCAGCAACAAAGTATTTTTTCTTGGTCTATAGGCGTGGAAAAAATTTTTCAGCTTAACCATTTTACGGATCGGATACTTTGTTCATTTAGCTTCAATTTCATTTTTATACACCTTGATACGTCCACTTACTGCCGAGATATCGGTCTTCAAATGGAAACGCGTCCATTTGTCTTTGATTATCGATTATCTCAGCAACCAACGATCGTGGGTTTCAAGAACTTGAATGACTTTACATTTTTTGTTTTAAATTTAAGTAATTTCTGGAGCAAAATGTGAGAAAAGCTTGGGAAAATTGTCTCATTTTTATAAAATTATGAGCTTTTCAGAGCAAAAAACGTGATCCTTTAATTTTTTCAAAAATTCGATCGAATGAAACAAAAAAACGGCCTGCTGGATTAATTTGGTTTTATGTAGGCTTTTCGTGGACATATTGAACTGTAAAAGGCACACATAACGTTAGTAGTTTCCCCAATAATTTCGATCTAGCGCTTAATTTACCAAAAAACCACCAAAAGCATTTTTTTGTTGCATTTTCAAATTCATGTGACAAAAAGAAAAAAAATTTTTTCAGAGAAGCAATAACTAGTCGTTAAGGAGAATTCATTCAAGTTCTTGAAACCCGCCTTCAACTTTCTGTGCGATCATTGGTTGCTGAGATATCGATATTCAAAGATAAATGGACGTTTTTCCATTTGAAGACCGATATCTCGGCAGGAAGTGGACGTAACAAGGCGTATAAAAAAAGAAATTGAAGCTAAATGAACAAAGTATTCGATCCGTTAAATGTTTAGGTTTAAAAAATTTTTTTTACGCCCGTAGACCAAGAAAAAAAACTTCAAAAATTTTGAAATTTTTTTTGTTGCTGGTTTTTCAACAATTACTCAAAAACCACAATGGTTAAAAAATTTTCAAGTTCTAATCCAGAAACCAGACACTCGGAGCAACAATTTCCTTTGATTTTATTTCTTGTACAACCATTTCTCTCGAAGTTACGGCCTGTTGAAAATTCCCTAAAAATTTGGGATTTTTTCTTGATCCCCTAATATTTTCCAGTAGTGTATTTTGAATCAAAATTCAAAAGTGTGAATTTGTCAAAATACACTTTATGAACACAAACTGCCAGTTCATATAAATTCGAATTCATGCATACATTATTTCTCGTCAACAACATGCATACATTTGTGCTACAAAACATTCCCTATTCAAATTCCTTATGGCGTTACAATCCTCTCTAGGGCACTGCTAGTAGATCCCAGATTATGCCCTCTCCAGTCAACAAGTTTGAGTGTTTTTTCACAAATTCTGATACGTTGCAGAATATTGACGCCTGTATATTGCGAGATTCATAAATTCTTTCCAATTTGATTTAAAAAAAAAATTATCTACTAGAATCCAAAATTCGTATATGAGCTGATAATTTATCTTGAGGTACGCACGTTTTTGAAACAATTAGATAATAAACTCAGAGAATTATGCTCGAAAAAAAAATTAATTTGTCGCACACTTGAGATAAGGAGATATGTATAGTTTTATTAGCTTATCTGGGCCATTGCGAAAAATAGGTTCAAGTAGATCCATTAGCTTATATTGATTTTGCGGGAATCTGATAAAACACTTCAATGTTGTTTGGAAAATTTCTGAAATTCTCACCTGTTTCCGTGTCAATGATATATTTCAATCCTTCCCATGGATCTTCTTCCACTTCTTCGTCCTCAACTGCAGGTTCCTATGGATCGAAATGTGAATTAGTAATATTTTCATATTTCTTCGACCCTACTTACATTTTCCTTTTCTTCCTCTTCCAATAACGTGTCATTCACTTGTTTCTCTTCGAGTTTTGCGATCACACCCGAATCCGAAGTCGCCTTTGGATCAGTATCTTCCTCGCTTATATCTATAGAAAAACCCAAGTCTACATCCTGCTTCCAGAGGGTTTCTATAAGTTTCATATCCTGCAAGCAAGAAAAAATATTTCAGAATTTTATTTGAGCTAGTATTCGAAGTTTTCTCAGTTTGACTATTAGTGGAAATTGAAGTATTTTCTAATGTTGTCAGCTTTTTCAAAGGCTAATTTTTTGCCTTGAAAACGACAGAAGATATCGGCCGAAACATTGCACAGAAGATTATTATTGGGTTATTACCCAAATAATAATTCTATACGAGTAGCATCATCAAAAATTTCTCGGCAATAACCAAAAATGTCATGGCAGAAATATCATTGTTAAAAAAATTGAGATGTCCTAGGGGAATACTATTATGTTCTTTATGTGACAAATCAAATGGTTGTAACAGGGGTGGGGTAAGCTGAATTTTGCAAAATGACATCTGTATCCTAGATTGTTTAGGAAGGGTCGAATTTGTCCTTTTATATTTGGTTTTTGTACGGTTATAATCTGAAATAGGGGGGATGCTACCCACCCTTTATTCATATATCGTTGTTAGCTTTTATTATGATACCTTCATCCAAGATATCAGGAGTTGTATTTATCATCATTTGAGTTCGTTTGTGTTCGAAATGGAATCATAATCAATGTCTCATTCAGATGTCCAGATGTTTGAATTAAAAAAAAGAACTCCTTGAAATAAACTAATATTTAATAATTTCTGCCATCGGAGATTCCAAAATTCGTACATTTTATCTTAGAAAGTGTTCCGCATTTTTTGTGACATGTCTTGAATTTTGCTCTAATAAAATTAAATAACTCAGCTACCTGAAATCACTAAAAATTACTCAAAGGCTTGAAAGTTTTACTTTCATTTTTTAATAATACAAAAACGAATTGCCACAGCTTCTGGTTAAGTTAAGTAACTTAACCATCCAAATTATAAGAATCAGACGGAAAGGCTAATAATATTAGTAACAGGATTAAAACGTGATTCAATCATTATCTACTTTTTATTATTAAAATTAAATTAAACCTGAAAATGTAATTTTAACTTTAATTGAAATTCCTGTAAAATAACTATAGCAATTCTATAATAATTTTGGTTTCACAACTAACATTTCAAATGTGAGCAAGAATAAAAATCAAAATGGCGACTTGAGAAATAACCTATTTTTTTTATTACAAATAAAGAGCACAAATGAAAAATTCAAAATTATATTTTGAAGTTATATCTACTACAACAATAATAAAAAGATTGAATCATTGAAACAGATTTTAATCGTGTTTCAATTATTTTTAGCCTATCCGCCTTCGAATGCAAATCATAACAAAATAGGCTGATTAAGGACTATATATTTTTTGCATGACTCCAAATCATCGAAATAATAAAAAAACTTTTACATAATCAGCCTATTTTTGTTGAAATTGGCTTTCGAAGGCGGATAGGCTAAAAATTATCTAGTTTTCATCATTGTTATGGTAAATAAAACTTAAAAATGTAATTTTAAATTATATTTAATTGAAATTCCTGTAAAACAGCAGTGGCATGTGTTACTTTAGAATAATTTCTGTTTCAATATTAACATTCAAAATGTGAGAAAGATAAATAAAAATGGCTTTTAGGAAAATTACCTGTGTTTTGAGCACAAATTAATGAAATATTTATAATTACTTTATGAGTTTAATTTACCATAAGAATTCAGAAAAGTAGATAAAATCATTGAAACAGGTTTAAATCTTGTTACATTTATTTTTAGCCTATCTACCTTCGAGGGCCAATAACAAAAAAAAGGCTGATTGGGAACCTCATATTTTTTTAAGAACTTGGTTTTATGGAAACATACGTAGGTTTCAGAATTAGACAGAATTTATAGAAACTGCCTTTCGTATTTTTTTATTGAAGTTGAATGTTCAAGTAAATCCAAAATAGCATGATTAAGTACTATTGATTTTTCTTATTTTGGTAGTTAAGAAGCATGCCCAGTTTTGAAAATTAGCCATAAACTAAGGAAACTACTTATTGTATTTTTAAATTAAAGTTAAATGTTCAAGAAAATCCTAATAAAAAACCAAAGTTACAACTTTAAAGCCTGGAATTACTTGAAGTTTTCAAAAGGGCTAGAATGTTGGAACTTCGGTTATTAGTATTATTTACTCAAACATCCAACTCCAATTTTAAAATACAGAAACAAGTTACCACAACTTGTAGATAAGTTCAAAAACCTTGCATGGTTCTATTAACTTTTAGTTAATCAGCTTTTTTTTGTTGTAATTGGCCTACGAAGGCGTATGGGCCTAAATTGATCTACTTTTTACTATTGTTATCAATTAAACGTAAGAATGTAATTTTATATTAAATTCAATTGAAATTCCTGTAAAACAACAATAGCATGTGTTATTTTATAATAATTTCGGTTTCAAAACAAACATTTGAAATGTGTTTTTTGATAACAAATGAAAAGCACAAACTAAAGAGAAACTTGAAATTACATTTTGAATTTAATTTATCATAACAATGATGAAAAATAAAAAAAATCATTGAAATACGCTGTGTTTCAATAATTTTTAGCCTCTATCCGCCGTGGAAGGCCAATCACAAGGACATAGGCTGATAAAGTGCTATATTTTTTGAGATCTTGTTTCTCCAGAATCATGCGTAAATTTCAGAATTAGACAGAAAATATGGAAACTCCTTTTTGTATGTTTTAATTGAAGTTGAATGTTCAAGTAAATCCTACTGAAAAACAAAGTTCAAACTTTATAGCCTTAGATAACTTAAAGTTACTCAAAGAAGGCTATAAAGTTGAAACTTTGGTTATTAGAATGATTAACTCAAACATTCAACTCCAATTTTAAAATACAAAAAAGAGTTTCCACAGCTTCTATATCAGTTTAAAAACTTTGCATGGTTCCAAACCGTCGAAATAATAAAACAAACTTTTACTTAATCGGCCTATTTTTGTTATAATAGGTCTTCGAAGGCGGATAGGCTGAAAATTATAAAGTTTTTATCATTGTTATGGTAAATTTAACTTAAACTTGTTATTTTGAATTAATTTCTATTGAAATTTCTGTAAAAAAACAATTCTATTCCGGAAATTACCTGTTTTTTATAACAAATAAGCAGGCTTTAATCGTGTTTCAATGATTTTTAACCTATCCGAATGCGAAGGCCAATAACAACAAAATAGGCTGATTAAGTACTTTAGTTATTATTTTAGTAGTTCAGAAGCATAAGGAGTATGCAAACTTAGCCAGAAGCTGTTGAAACTGCTTTTTTGAATTGATGTTGAATGTTTGAATAAATCTTATTAAAAACTTAATACCACATTCACAATCTACAAGAAAAGTAGGCATATAAATATATAAAACTATTTTCTCAGTTTCAAAGTAAGAGAAATCGGTTTGTAGCGATCAGGAAACATCTATTAATCGGCCGGCGTCCCGGTGATCAAACTGTACATATGCTAGACGAGGGGCATTGAACGAACATGCATAATATTGATGAATGCCCCAGAAAAATATTAATTATATAGTCGGAACGATCCAAAAGAAACATCCATCTAATAAAGGTTGGATTAAATTGAATCGCCCCATGTGTTTTGGACGACTGGAACTGCGGTAAAAGGAACGGATATCTCTGGTCACGACAAGATGGCGTCCGTGCTCCAGGATACCGAGGTGTGGTGTGGCCACGGCATCCACCCATTGTCTACCAAGCTCCTCCCCAACGGGCCCTAGGCGCGAGCCAACTATTTCAGCTTTCATTAGAAGATGAATCTTTGGCTCGTCTACACGCCATGGTGTATCGATTCTCTATGAAATGTAACACAGACACGTATTCGGCATATTTTTCAACACTGCTTATTTGTGTTCTCAACAGATTCCGGGGTATTTAGTCTCCCTTTAACTCAAACAACTCGAATTTCGTTAGTGTTCTACAACATGATAATGCACGCAAGCTCCAACAATCACATCTGATTCAATAAAGACGTGATCAATTGTAAAAAAGCCTATCTAAATTAGTGAACTTCGCTAGAGGAAACTTGACGTATAAATAAAATTATTCCAAGTTTAGTGAATTATGACAAATGGGCTATCGAAGATGCTGTCAAATGAATCAATATGGCGGACAGTAGATCTCAGTAGTTTTAGCTGAAATTTCTTCAAAAACAGTACCAGATGCAGGTAGCAGCAGATATCTTGGATCGTGTTGCCACGTGCATGAGACGGATCATAACTGGTGACGAGACATCGGTCTATGAATACGAATTCGTTTCGCAAGGCCAAACGGCCACAAAGGGCGTGGAAATATAAGAGTGGCAAAACAATTCGTGGATTTTGCAGAAATGGCGTGAAAAATACCAAAAAATTTACATCAATAAAAAAGTATCGGAATTATTATACTACCAATGTTTCGATAGACATCTTTTATCGTTTTCAAGGCAAATTAGCTTCTGAAAAAGCTGTTAATGAATGAGTGACAATGTAAAAGAAAATTTATTTATTAAATTTATAACAGATGCATCCCAGAAAATACAAAATAAGTAAACTTAAAACTAAATAAATAAAATCTTGATTGGTTTCTGCTTAAATCTTATCTTTCCAGTAGTAATTTTGATTAGTTTACAAGTGAATTTAGCCTAAATAATCATTTTTTTTAAAGGATTTCCACCTAGCTGACTTTGATGGCGGATTTGAGTAAAAACAGCCGATTAGGTACTGCTTATTTTAAATGATCCTGATTGCTAAGAGTTAGGTGCATTTTATATGCACCTTCAGTAATCAAGTAAATATCCATTTTCAATTTTTCATCATATTTTAATGTTTTGGTCTTAATCCACTTGACGCATTTTTTTTTTTTCTCTCTTGAGGCCAATTTTTCCTAGACTTACATTGAAGTAACAAAGCTGATTATTTTACATCTAATAAAGGTTGGATTAAATTGAATCGCCCCATGTGTTTTGGACGACTGGAACTGCGGTAAAAGGAACGGATATCTCTGGTCACGACAAGATGGCGTCCGTGCTCCAGGATACCGAGGTGTGGTGTGGCCACGGCATCCACCCATTGTCTACCAAGCTCCTCCCCAACGGGCCCTAGGCGCGAGCCAACTATTTCAGCTTTCATTAGAAGATGAATCTTTGGCTCGTCTACACGCCATGGTGTATCGATTCTCTATGAAATGTAACACAGACACGTATTCGGCATATTTTTCAACACTGCTTATTTGTGTTCTCAACAGATTCCGGGGTATTTAGTCTCCCTTTAACTCAAACAACTCGAATTTCGTTAGTGTGCTACAACATGATAATGCACGCAAGCTCCCAATCACATCTGATTCAATAAAGACGTGATCAATTGTAAAAGGGCCAATCTAAATTAGTGAACTTGAAAATTGAATCTTCGCTAGAGGAAACTTGACGTATAAATAAAATTATTCCAAGTTTAGTGAATTATGACAAATGGGCTATCGAAGATGCTGTCAAATGAATCAATATGGCGGACAGTAGATCTCGGTAGTTTTAGCTGAAATTTCTTCAAAAACAGTACCAGATGCAGGTAGCAGCAGATATCTTGGATCGTGTTGCCACGTGCATGAGACGGATCATAACTGGTGACGAGACATCGGTCTATGAATACGAATTCGTTTCGCAAGGCCAAACGGCCACAAAGGGCGTGGAAATATAAGAGTGGCAAAACAATTCGTGGATTTTGCAGAAATGGCGTGAAAAATACCAAAAAATTTACATCAATAAAAAAGTATCGGAATTATTATACTACCAATGTTTCGATAGACATCTTTTATCGTTTTCAAGGCAAATTAGCTTCTGAAAAAGCTGTTAATGGATGAGTGACAATGTAAAAGAAAATTTATTTATTAAATTTATAACAGATGCATCCCAGAAAATACAAAATAAGTAAACTTAAAACTAAATAAATAAAACCTTGATTGGTTTCTGCTTAAATCTTATCTTTCCAGTAGTAATTTTGATTAGTTTACAAGTGAATTTAGCCTAAATAATCATATTTTTTTTAAGGATTTCCACCTAGCTGACTTTGATGGCGGATTTGAGTAAAAACAGCCGATTAGGTACTGCTTATTTTAAATGATCCTGATTGCTAAGAGTTAGGTGCATTTTATAAGCACCTTCAGTAATCAAGTAAATATCCATTTTCAATTTTTAATCATATTTTAATGTTTTGGTCTTAATCCACTTGACGCGTTTTTTTTCTCTTGAGGCCAATTTTTCCTAGACTTACATTAAAGTAACAAAGCTGATTATTTTATACAGGGTGTCCCAGAAATCAACGTCAAGCCGGAAATGGGTGGTGGGCCAAGTCATGATAGTTATCAGAAAAATATAAAAAAAAAATACTTGTCATACACGCTTCGAATTATGAGTATTAAAAAAAAAATTAGAAAAACTGACATCCTGTGATGATCTTTCAAGTCCTGTGGCTACAAATATTAACTTTTCGTGAAACTTTTTTCTTTAATGTAACCATGGATAACCCTTCTTTAAAATACAATTAAAAATTAAACCATAACTGCCTCAATTTTAAATTAAATGTTGATTTTTTGGCCACCACTTAATTTAAAATAATTACATCACCCAACTTTAACCGACTGTACCATAAAAAAAATGTACAACACTATTTCGGCAAGTAACATTAAAAGATGGTGCATTTAGTCAGGAATCCAAAATGGTATAATACTTGCTAGAGTACTCCTTAATTTAGGAACACAATTTTTTTTTACTTAAACCGACATGACAATTTTATAATTATTATTACAGAACGAATTACCAGATTTATTGGAAGAAGTGCCACTAAACATTTACGGTAGTATGTGGTACCAACAAGATGGCTGCCCAGCGTATTATGCGCGCACGGTACGCGAGTTTCTCGATCGAGAATACCCCGATAGGAGGATCGGGCGAGGTGGTACAATTTAGTGGCCTGCCCGCTCGCCCGATTTAAATCCCATAGATTTCTTTTACTGGGGAACGATAAAGGAAAAAGTGTACTCTAAACCCATTCAAGATTTAAACGAGCTACGACAAGGAATTACGGAAGCCGCTGAAAACATTAACTCGAGAAGATACGCTCGTCTTATTAAACGGTCATTTTTAAGGAGATGCAGAGCTTGCATTGCAGCTGAAGGCAAACAGTTTGAACATTTAATGTAAATTCTTAATGTAATTAAATTAAAATCATTACTGAGGAAATCTAATAACTGAATTTTATTTTAAACTTGCACCTAAACCTAGCAAATTCCTTATTAACCCATGGTTATTACTCTTACGACAAGATGGCGGCTCTGTCTCACTTACATGGTCGAAATGGTATGTACTTGTGCCTGTAAATTGTGGACTTAAAAACGCCTTGGCTGTATTGCAAATAATTTATCTAATTAAATAAAATTGTCATGAAATCCGGCTTAATAAGAAAAAAAATTTTGTTTTCCTAAATTAAAAAGTACTCTAGCAAGTATTATACCATTTTGGATTCTTGACTAAATGCACAATCTTTTAAAGTTACTTGCCGAAATAGTGTAGTACATTTTTTTTACGGTACAGTCGGTTAAAGTTGGGTGATGTAATTGATTTAAATTAAGTGGTGGCCAAAAATCCAACATTTAATTTAAAATTGAGGCAGTTATGGTTGAATTTTGAATTGTATTTTAAAGGAGGGTTATTCCTGGTTATAATTACAAAAAAAAGTTTCACGAAAGTTAATATTTGTAGCCACAAGACTTGAAAGATCATCACAGGGTGTCAGTTTTTCCAATTTTTTTTTAATAGTCATAATTCGAAGGGTGCATGACAAGCATTTTTTTTTATATTTTTCTGTTAACTATCATGACTAGGCCCATCGCCCGTTTTCGGCTTGACGTTGATTTCTGGGACACCCTGTATATCAAAGTACAACTTATGGAGATTTCATTGCAAAAGAAAAAAGTCAAAATAGTTCTATAAATTTTTTTTTGGAATTTTTTCAAGTGATTCGGGACTAAAGTTCTGGAATATTCTAAAATAATTATAACTCGAAAACCGAGAACAATCGCGGAACATACAGGGTGTCTCAAGTTCGAGTGCCTATTAGACGTTTCTGGAGAACTAGACATATTTGAAATCTGAAAATTGGGATTATGATATTGTTCGAAGTTCTCTACAGAGCTAAAATATCGAAGCCCAAAGACTTCCGGTTATACAGGGATTGAAAATAAATTCGAGGAAAAAACTTTTTTTCAAGTTTTACAAGCCTGGTATGATCGAGTATTCAATAGTGAATACATTTCTGTTAAAACTATTGTATTAAATCGAATAGATTTCAAAATATCCAAAAAAAACTGGAAGAAAAGTCCAATATGTTCAGTCAGTAATATGTTCATTATTCTTATTTTAAATATCCTGAGCGTAAACCGTTTTTACAACATCGAAGAGGAAGGATGTAAAAAGGTCATGCATCTTTTGGATTTCAAAAATATCATCACAGGGTATTTCAAATTTTGTGTTGAAAATTGTGATCTTAAATTGGCCATAACCTCTGTTTTTCAAATTAGAACCCTATTTTTTTATAATTGAGTTGGATTCTGCGGTCAAAAATAATGATAGTTTTCTCACATGATTATGCTCCTATATTCAATAATTTCTGAGTTATTTGAGATTTTCTGGATTTATGGTGTACGTAGAGTCAAATTGATTGCATCTAAAAAAATTCAATGAATATTCTTTCGAAACCATGGGAACACTCTATACCCATAGAAGATAAATTTTCTGTTAATAATTCACAAGTGTCAGGTGTTATTGTTATTCGTTATCTTCATTTCTCGATTTAACAAAATGTACCGTTATTCTAATTACGAAATTCTGGATCTATTTTATATACATGGTGAATGTGACAGAATTATTAGTAGAACCTGCCAGGCCTTCAACGTGAAGTATCCTCATTTACCTTCCATGACGGAGAAGATCTTTAGAAAATATGTTTCCAACTTCCAAGTTTTGGATGTGTTAGAGCCCCCAAAGAATACAAAAGAAGAGTAGTTGATGATGAGGAAAATGAAATTAGTATTTTGACTTATTTCGAAGCGAATGAAAATGCATCAATTCGAAGTGCAGCTCATGAAATCGATTTAGACAGAAATTCAGTGCACCGAATTTTGAAAAAACACAACATGCGTGACTATAAATATGAGAAAGTTCATGTATTAGAACCAGGTGACTAAATAGAAAGGTTTCAAGACGTATTCGAAAGTGTGAGGAACAAAATGGTTACCATATTGAAACTCTTACCTGATCATTTATTTTGTTAATTTGTGTTTTGAAACGTATTTTTATTTTTATTATCATAATTTATTAATAATCATAATTCGGTGTACTGAAGTAGCGAATCTATTTAATGTGTTTCCTATTGAAGAGATTAATTCTCATTCGCTTCGAAATAAGTCGAAATACTATTTCCATCAACTGCCCTTGTTTGTATTCTTTAGGGGCTCTTACATTTCAAAATTTGGAAAGTATGAAACATCTTTTCATAAATTGTAAAAAAAAATGGGGATACTTCTCATTGGATACTCAACATTTTGTGTCATCCACCTTGTATTTGAAATAAACAAAATCATTAAGTGCATTTGAATGTGTATTGCGTATACAATTGAAAAAATACAATATAAGAATTAAATCCAAAATCTCATTATTAGAATAGCAACGATTCATTTCGTGAAATAAAAAAATTTCATTACGATCAACAATAAGTCCTGACCACTTGTGAATTATAAATGGGACGATTTATCTTCTATGCTCACAGAATATCCTTATGAATCAGATTCAAAGAATTTGATTCTACTTATACCATAAATCCAGAAAATCTTAAATAACTCAGAAATTATTGAATATAGGAGAATAATCATGTGAGACAACTATCATTATTTTTGACCGCAGAATCCAACACAATTATAAAAAAATAGGGTTCTAATTTGAAAAACAGAGGTTATGGCCAATTTAAGATCACAATTTTCTACACAAAATTTGAAACACCCTGTGATGATATTTTTGAAATCCAAAAGATGCATGACCTTTTCACATCCTTCCTCTTCGATGTTGTAAAAACGGCTTACGCTCAGGATATTTAAAATAAGAATAATGAACATATTACTGACTGAACATATTTGACTTTTTTTCCAGTTTTTTTTTTGATATTTTGAAAACTATTCGATTTAATACAATAGTTTTAACAGAAATGTATTCAGTATTGAATACTCGATCATACCAGGAATGTAAAACTTGAAAAAAAGTTTTTTCCTCGAATTTATTTTCACTCCCTGTATAACCGGAAGTTTTTAGGCTTCGAAAATTTTTCGAGAACTTCGAACAATATCATAATCCCAATTTTCAGTTTTCAAATATGTCTAGTTCTCCAGAAACGTCTAATAGGCACCCGAACTTGAGATACCCTGTATGTGGTATTCCAAATACCCCATGACACGAGGAATCTAATTATTTTTTTAAAATGTCGATGTCCCGGCCACCCTGTATAACATATAAACGATTTCCAATTTTCCAATTAAAAAAATATTTTGAACAAAGTATTCAATTTATTTAAATTTTCATCGCACTTATTTCTTATATCTTATTTCATTGTTATGCTACACGAAGCGAAAGAAATTACAATGACTGAGGAAGTCCGGGAAAAAATGTCTCGTTTATTGGAAAATTACCTTTTCGTACTTTCGGGCCTAAAGTGACAACTTCACTCCCTTGTGACAAGTACTAAAGTGTCACATTTAATCCCTCCGGGATTAAATATTGACGAAACTCCCGGAACGATTAAATCACAAACAAACGAATTTAAGGGATATTTTATTGAAAAATACAATTAATTAGAATGGTAATTGACGTTAATATTCAAATTAATATTGTGACAGTTCGTCATATTGACCAGTCCTTCCTGGGTTAATGCAGCAGGTAACTGACGAGTAACAGATAGGTCCTTATCATATTGAACTGGTGTTTGTTTCGAAGATCCTGCGGAAACAGGAAGCGAGAATGAGGACTGTGGCAGAACTATAGTGGACGAATCGGCGACTTGACCAAATATTTTATCTGAAATTTTTTGTTTATTTTTAATAGACGATTCAATATATCCCTCGGCCACGTTGGAGGATTTCCATCCTCCATGTCTCTTCAGCACGTCTATTGTTGCTCCCGAAACAGCTAACAAAGACGCAGATGTGCGTCTAAAAAAATGTCCCGTATAAGACGTCGCATTTTCTTATTTCAAGAAAGCTGCTATTTGCCGTGGAAATGTACCAAACATGTTTTTTCCTACTACTCGCGTAGTACATTCTTTGTTGATGTATTGAACAAAAAATTTTGAATGAGGTGTCCCTGTCTTTCGCAATGCCACATATTTTCGAAATATCGCCACAAGACTGATGGCACTGTTTTCTGAATTTTTCATCACAAAATTTCGGTCAATTTTATTTTTGGTGTTTCTAATCGCAATTAGGAAGGAATCGCCCAAATCTCTCACATCGTCGATTTCAAAATCAACCAACTCTTTTCCACGACAAGCTCCCGCAACACCCAAAATAAGTGCAACCACAAAAAAGTTGATTTCTTAAAATTTAAAACACATTTCCAAATTTACCTTAAGCATTAAATATTTATCATCCGGAGCCTCCCGTAAGAACTGATCTACCTGCTCAGGCGTGAGAATTCTTGACTTCTTTGGCTTAAATCCCTCATTTGTTCTCTTCAAAAAAGCTAATAATTTTGGAAATTTACTTATATCAATATCTTCTCTAATGTTAATAACTGATTTCAGCATTGAGTAATGTGCCCAGAGAGTTCAGGCACAAACCGCTTTTGATTTATCATTGAAGTAGACTAACAGCGCATTTTCAGTAGGTTGTCTCACATTTTTTAAGCGGCACCACTTTTTAAAAGCACCGTACTGCTGCTCGTATAGTTTTCTAGATTTCGGTGGTAACAATTCTTCACCTACTTCGGCTGCTCTTTTATCAATATCAGATACACCTTCTCAATAATTATCAATAACAATGTTTCTTTACAATGACACTAGTAATGACACTGTTTCTAAATTATAATTGTCACAATGTTACTATGGTAACTTATTTTAAAGACAGTTTATTAAATGAGTTAAAGAGAGAAAAAACTGATTGAAATTATTGAAATAATTAATAAAATCATACCGGAAGTACGAAAAGTATCGTATATACCTTGCGACTGAAGTACATTTAATCCTTCAGGTAATTATGGCCCTCCCTGCGGTCGGGCCATAAACTTGACCTTTTCAATGTCATTTTCAATGTCATTTTCAATGTCAAATTGAAATGATTAATAAATAAATAGGTACAGTTTCGGAGGTTGGAAATTTTTTCTGTAATTAACTCATCTTTCAGGATTTTTTTTCCAAAATACAAAAAAATTTAGTTTACTAATAAAAAGTAAAAAAATAAACACCACTTTTCCACCATCTTCAATTGTTTTTTATTTTTGATATTTTTTATATTACTGGAAAACATTAATGGAAAAAAAATTATGCCATTTTCAACAAATCATAAAATGGTCGTACAAAAAATAAAACGAAAGAAAATTGTTTCTAGTTTTTGGATTAGAACTTTAAATTTTGTAGAGTCCGTGGTTGTGGAGTTATCTTATACCTGTGACAAAAAAATTTTCTAAAATTTTTCTTGATCTACGAGCTTGGAAAACTTTGTTTTTTGCTCAAACTATAAGGATTTGATACCTTTTGTCTTTGAATCTCAATATCTCAGCAACCAATGATCGTACAGAAAATTAAAGGTGATTTTCGGAAACTTGAATGAACACCCTTCAACATCTGGTTGCTTTTTCGAAAAAAAGATGTTTCCTTTCGTCAAATGAAATTGAAAATGCAATAATAAAAGCTATTGGAGATTTTTTGCAAGATCAAGAACTGGAATGAAAATATTGAGGACCCCAATAATGGTGATTTTTCACTCGATAGAATTTTTGAAAAAATTGAGAATATTCTAGAATAGTTCACAGAAAATTCCAGGGGTTGCTGACCGACGAAAAAAAAATCTAATCGATGTCCAGATATAAATCGAAGCTCGCAATTACAACAAATCCAAGTGGGGCCATGTAATGAGTTGTTAGATGGTAGATGTAACCTTTAAGATTTATAGTAGACGTTGAAGATTCCAAACTATGATACAAGATACCCATGATGTTAAACAATGGATGCCGCGAGATCGATCTCTTCTAATAGGAATCCGAGAAACCCATCACGGATACCATGGCCCAATGGAACGCACCATCCATTTGACGGGCGGTCCGTTGAACATCAATTTCATGAAGAGGAAACGATGATCTGGTTATCTGACAACGATGATCGATTCATTTATTGTGAGTTCAATCAACAGCAATCCAACAAGAGATCTTGGCCGGGCATCAACATGTCACAACAAGCAATATCAACCAACAAGAGATGTAATTTAACCACATATCATTTTGTTCATTAGTTGATGATTATTATCAAAGAAAATATTTTTCTACGAAATAAACTGTATACGACTCACAAGGGCAGACTGAGATTACCTTATGAATCAACCTAACATGATTAAATGAGAATTGAAAATAATAAATCTCCAAATAGCAGGTACTAACATGTTTTCCTTAAAATGGTTTAATTTTGATCTCGAGGCTGTCATCCTAAGTGAGACAAAGAGAAATTTAGATGAGGGAAAATGACTAAACATGGAAGTGTTGAAAGCATGGAATGAGGAGTGCCTCAAGGATCGCTATTAGGGCCTATACTTTTCAGCATTTACACGATAGATATGTCAAAAAATTCTTAGTTTTCTAGTTATTACTTTGGTGTTTATTTTAAATGATTTCTGACAAATACATATCGTTTTTCGTAGTCATTTTTTGATGGGATGATCATCTTGAATGTTTATTTATTGAACAAAATAACTCGGCTTCTTGAAACTATTTGAAGTTACTCAAAAAAGCTTTGAACGTTGGAACTTTGGTTATTAGTATGAAATACTTCGGTTCTAACAATACACTTACCTATGGAACGATAAATTCGGATTAAAATTCTTGTCTTTACTACAATTCTCACAGTTACGAACTAAGTTTAGTGCGATGAAAAGTAATAAACAAATAAAATTATGAAATACCTAATACTGACTCTCACAAATTTTCTCCAATTTGCGTATTTATTTTCGATACAGAGGGTGCAACGTGTGTTTTCTAGAACATGTGACCTTCAAATTGTCAAGCAGAGAATGGAGTAGCGTTGTCTTGAGTTTCACCTGAATTTCTTTCCATTTGCGGTCTCTGACATAAAATAGCAGAATCAACTAAAGTTTTTCTTTTACTTCTTGCTAATATAGCCGATAAGACAGTTTCAATTAAAAATATAAAATTTTATACAATGTTTTGAATGCAAATTGGAGAAAATTTTTTAACCGCACTTATAGGGGAATAGAGAAACCTACTATTAGGTCAGTTTGGCAACATGAAAAGTTTTCAGGATGGACCAGCTCAATACGTTACAATCGACCAGCTCTAAGTTTAAGATGCAACACTTTTCAATGCAAAAAAGGGGTCTAATCTTATACAGGGTGTTCGGCACATGGACCGTCAAATTTTTTGGGGCGTTGGTAGGGTCATTTGCTGCCTTTTCAGTCTTGGATCCTGGGTCCTTAGTATTACGGTTACGGAGGTATGATTTTTTTATTAGGTTTTTCTAAATTACCCAAAATGTACCCTTCGAAGCCCCATAACTTTTTTTGCGTGTGCTTTAACATGCATTTTTTTTTGTATTAAGTCTACATGAGTGTGTGTTTGAAAAAAAAAACGTATTTATTGTTACAGATAACACCACAAAATTAACACTTGGGCCTTTTATTAAAAAAAAAAATTATGAAAGTATGAAAACATCCCCACTCCTATTGAAATTTTAAAAAAAATTACAGCTATTACAAACTTAGTTTTATTTTTAAATGTTCTTTGGTTTATAACGTTGCTAACCATATGCTATTTATGTAAGTCAATAAAAAAAATAATACTGCAAATAAGGTTTTAGTCAGAAGTCGCACCTAAATAAAAGTACGGATTTCGACACAACACAGCGAGCAAGGAAATTTTACCTGCCCGTTTTAGGCGCGTGTGAATTATTATTACTATTTCTGTCCTTAGGTTGGATTGGGTTAGTCGCCGCTGACTTGACCCTACCGTCATTCGAGATTTAACTGTCTCTGCTGTTGGAAGTGTCTGTGCCACGTTGTTCAGTTTTTTAAATTTGTATTTTTTGTTCTTGTTACTTTTATCGACTTTTTGCTACTGTTGTTTTAATTTTGGTTGTTGATATGCCTAATTTCACCAACGCTGAGTATGCTGATATGGTGATGGCATATGGCAAGGCCGATGGTGTTGCTCGTGCAGCTCAAAGGATTTATCAAGTCAAATTTCCTGATCGAAGATTACCCCACCACGAAACATTCTCGACGACTTATCGACCATTAAGGCCGAATTTTGGCGGTACAATCTTTCGAAAGATTCCGTGTCTTTCAAAAGATTCGTATTTTAGCGTTGCAACGGTGACGTCACACGCAAAATCTTTCGAAAGATCTTTCAATCTTTTGAAAGAACATTTTTGGGTAGTTGGAATGTTTTGTAAATATGTCAAATGTCAAAAAACTAAGCACACGTATATATTTATTGTTGAAGTAATGGTGAAATATATAAGAAAGTGATTATTTACAAGAATTTTGTGATTCAAGAAATGGGGTTTGCCATGATTTGCAAGATATCTGCCTTTATCGTTTTAGTATTTCTGAAAGTAGTCATTTTATTGAATCAAAACTTCTAGATATTTTAACTATGTATCAAATACAAATTGGTTTCGGCTTCTAACTGGATGAGGATATGTGATACGTTGTCAATAACAGAAATAACTGCATCCTCCATTTTAATGAGGATTAATTCTTGAACATTAAAAATGTAAATTAAATTCCCTATACAATTTCTAACAATCGCAATATTCTCTTAAAGCACTAATAACGAACTACTCCTATCAGAGATAACCACTGCATTGGGTATTGAAAAACTAACCTAAAATCTACAACACAGATTTTAAATTTCGCGGCTTCTATGACGTCACCAGTTCGACAGATACCGTTTTAGCGAGTATTGAACCCATGACGTCACAGTAAATATCTTTTGAAAGATCTTTCGAAAGATTGCACCGCCAAAAATCGGCCTAAGTGAGACTGGAAACTTAAATTTTCAAGAGCCTCGGGTCAATGTGAGGCAACACCATGTAGCAGTTGACGATCAAATACTTCAAGCCCTTGAAGAAGATCCATCTACAAGCATTTGTGTCGTTGCTCGAAGACTCAACTTAACGATTTGGAAAGTTTGGTCAGTATATATATATATTCTTTTGAACTTTTGGCTGACAATATTTAATTAGCAAACAATAAAGCATATAGATCAGGGGTTAGTGACGGGGTGTCATACAATTCGGCGTATGACATAAAAGCCTAGGGAAAAAACCCCTGTGAAAAAAACCCTGGCTCCCCGTCTAAGTGTGAAAATACAAAAATAAGCTGAAATATATTTCAGGGACTTCTTTCTTCAAGAGTGATCTTCTATTGGTGGAGACAGAGACTTCTTCAAGGTGTTCACATTGAATCTGGAAATAAAAAGACAAAAGCAGAAAAAGAACTGAATAACAAAAATACCTATCATATTCGTTTGAAATTTATAACCCATTCCAAGAAAGAGTTGGAAACATCATGAATAGCCCTAAAACCATCTTGAAATTTATATATGGGACAACTATCGATGAGATGAGGTATTGTTTCTTCTGCTTCTCCACATTCACAACTTGCACTAGGAACTGAGTTCCATTTAAATAGCATGCCATTGGTACGACCATGACCTGTTCTCAAACGATTAAGAACTGTCCAAATTTTTCTTGGAAGATCAAAACCAGGAACTTTTTCAGAAGGATCAGAAACGAGATATTTATTGAACATTTCGTAAGAGTTCCACTCAGTCTTCCATAATTCTTTATCACTTATGTTCATATTGAAGAACGTATTATGCCATAATGGTTTACGTGACTTCAATCTGGGAATTCTATTTTGTGGAAAATATGAAATAATTGGGAATAAATTGGGAAAAGAATGATATTTATTCCAAGAATTCAGAGCTGCAGTCTGTCTGCGAATATGGGGAGGGACAATATTAGACAATACTGGTAACCAATGAATCGGTGTAGATCTTACTTTTCAATTTATATCTAAGTGATTTGCCCATTACATCATCTCAAAAATTTGTTTATGCTGACGACATTGCTATTGCTTACCAACATTCGGATTTCCATACTCTGGAAAACATACTGTCATCTGATTTGGAAATTTTAAAGAATTATTTTATCGAGTGGCGATTATGTCCAAATCCCAACAAAACAGAGGTATCTTGTTTCCATCTGAATAACCATGAAAAATATAGAAAATTGGCTGTAACTTTCAATGATTCTCCTGTCGAACATAATTTCTATCCAAAATACTTAGGAGTTAAATTAGATTCATCTCTCAATTTCAAGGCTCATTTAAATGATCTGAGCCTAAAACTAAAAACTAGGAATAGATGCTTCCACTCTTCGTACAGCATCTCTAGCCCTAGTCTTTTCTGCAGCTGAGTATTGTTTGGTCAGTACTTTGGGATAAAAATCAACACGCTTTTCATTACACCCCGGTACAAGGTAAATGAACTTTTTTATTGATAAATTTGTCCTTTTGACTGCGAAAAAATTGTCACAGACTAATGAATTTTATTAATTGTTACAGATCTTCATGAAGGCGATCCTGCCAGATGGTTGGAATTCTGTAGATTTTTGCTGCACACAGATGTCAACTTGTTTCTAAAACGAATTTTGTGGACAGACGAATCCTGTTTTAACCGAGAAGGAATAACAAATCTGCACAATTTATATCACTGGGCACCTAAAGATGAGAATCCCCACGTGAAAAGGCAAATGAGTTTTCAACAAAAATTTAGTGTTAACGTTTGGGCTGGTGTGATAGGAAGACATCTAATCGGGCCACACTATTTACCGGCTCGACTAAGTGGGCCTGCTTATTTGCATTTTTTGCAGAATGCTCTGCCGGAGCTACTAGCCGATGTTCCGGCCTTCGATGAATACGTGCCGATTGTGTTCCAGCATGACGGTTGCCCGGCACATTTCCTGAGAGAAGTTCGAGATCACCTCGACAACTCTTTTCCAAATTCATGGATAGGTAGAGCCGGCCCCATCCCTTGGCCCGCAAGATCTCCAGACCTAACACCTTTAGATTACCATGTCTGGGGTAGAGCCAAAGAATTGGTTTATTTCACAGAGGTACCTACAAGAGAGGTGTTGATTGAACGCATAAACGCGGCATTTGCGGTAATGAAAGAAGAAATGTTGCTAGCCACTACAACGGTCGAAATCAGAAAAAGGTGTCGGGCGTGCATTTGGAGTAGAGGAGAACAATTCGAACAGAATTTACGTTAAAGAATCGTGTTATTTTACTTTGTAAATAAACAATCATACAAAAACTGTATTTTACTAAAATCTGTCCTTACTTAGCTATTTTATCTAAAACACTATTTGTAGTATTTTTTTATTTATTGACTAACGTAAATAGCATACTTTTAGAACCGCGATAAACCAAAGAAAGTTTTTAAATAAAATTAATTTCGCAATAACTGCAACTTTTTTTTTTAATTCTTTTAGAAGTAGAGATGTTTTCATACGTTCATATTTTTTTTTAATAAAAGGCCCTCGTGTTAATTTTGTGGTGTTATCTGTAACAATAAATACGTTTTTTTTTTTCAAACACACACTCATGAAAACTTAATACAATTAAAAAAAATGCATGTGAAAGCCCACGCAAAAAAAAATATGGGGCTTCGAAGAAGGGTACATTTTGGTTAATTTAGAAAAACCTAATAAAAAAATCATACCTCAGTGCCCTGGGGAAGTTATTTCACAGAATCTCAATTAAATGTCATTTAAAATTACATTTTCAAGTATAATTTACCATAACAATAAAGTTAAGTAGACAATAGTAGATTCTCAGACTAAAATCCACTTTCGAAGGTCAAATACAACAAAAATAGGCTGATAAAGTATAATTTTTTTTTGTGATTTTGGTAGTTGTGACGCATGTGAGAATTTAAACTTAGCCAGAAGCTATGGAAACAACCAAAACAATCATGTTAAAGACAATCTAATCACCTAAAACAAACAAAAAACACTGAAAAATGACTATTAAAGTTGATTGAATTTCTTGAAAAATACTCTCGAGTAAAAGTTTTGTTTGGCTTCAACGTATATTATTTGGTTTTAAATCGGTTGAAAATTGTCTGCACATGCTGATAATAATTTCAGATAGGTATGACCGCGTGCTATTATCAGAAAATGATTCTACACCAAAAGTTTATAAATTCACGTTTAGACCATTTCCGAAAATAAGGAAGGCAAAGCAGTCCAAGAGGAACAGTTTTAATTTCGAGTTTCACTTGAATGTTTCTCATATTGGCAATATATCGATTCTCCTTGGTCGAAATTGGGAATATCCATTCGATGCAGGGTATGGTCGTCTCATTGGGGCCGCAGGCGAAAGAACCCTGGGTCTAATCATCGTTCTCCAGCGATCGTTGATTGGTTGCATTGATAATATCGGCGGGTTCTTTTGTTAGTCCGTCATGCACCATTTCTGGTTGTCTATCGACCAGTCGGGGCCACTCGCCAGCCGGCTTTGTCTTTCTCATTTTTTTTTCTTGTCCGCCTCATGGATTTTATATCTCGAGGCAGCAACATCGTGTGTTATCGAAGAACAGGGGATATTCCTTCTCGGTAACATTTGTAGGGGCTAATCTAACGAGATTAAGGATTTAAAGGGGATTTTAGCTTGTTTCATTACTTTCAAGTTGTGCCGTTAACATTTTTCTTCAGTTCGTACGATTATGAAGGTAGAAGCACAGTATAGATACCAACCAGTAGTCGCACTCCGTGGATTTTCTTACACCAAGTCTAACTCGCGCATCTCGCAGGGATTCTAACCTCATATTCTGGTCCCTGTTCATGGTTTTCATCAATAATTCTAAAATGTCTAGAATAATGTCATCATTATTATTTTAGACATCTTAAATAATTCCTTTTTATAATTAATTCGTTTAATATTTAGAAGAATATAATTTTTTTGAGATCTATTTAAAATTCAAAGAAGTTGAAGAAAAAAATACAACCTAACCTATAATTCAGTAGAATTATTTTGAGTCAAAATCTACCATGAACTAGCGAAGCTCATTTATTTAATCATTTATTTTCATTCCAGTAAGTATTCTGTTTCAATTTCGTGTTATTGTCAAATTAAGTCCAAAATGATTAACAATTGTAGGTTATACAACTGCAAAAACAATAGTTTCAATAATCCAAAACTTTCTTTTTTCTCAATCCCATTAGACACCGACAGGTAAGTGATACATATAGTATTGTAGAAAATGTTGTTCATTAAAAGCTCCGATATTTGGGTAGTGCTTCAATCAATTAGTTGAGATATCAGGAACCAATGGAATTTCAGGAAGTTTACGCCTACTGTCGTCATTTTTTACGATTAGTTGAGATATCAGGAACCAATGGAATTTCAGGAGGTTTACGCCTACGGTCGTCATTTCTTTTCGATAAGTTGAGATATCAGGAACCAATGGAATTTTAGCAGATTTACGCCTACAGCAGGCTTAGTATACTCGTAATTTCTTTACGATCAGTCGAGATATCAGGAACCAAAGGAATTTCAGGATGTTTACGCCTACTGCATGCGTATGCAGAAGAGTGAAATTTTTTTAGATAAATATTTGAGTGTGTACCCAAGTTGTAATACTAAAATTAGGGCAATGACCTTCAAATACCCACAAAACTTCCAGTTGTGGTCGTTATACTGAATTTTTTCCAAGAATAACTTAAAGGTTTCATAAGACTCTTTCATGTTTGAAGCCTCACCTAATGGGATAGAAGGAAGTTTATTGCCGATATGTAAGAAAACAGCCTTTAGACTTACTTTTGACCCATAAATAAATAAACGCCATATATTGGCCATTCTGGTCCAACACCTTTTGCCATATTTCTGGAAGTAACATAATTCCCCTCTCATAAAAGTTTTGGTCCTTGCTGGCAAAATACTGGTTCAGGTGGTTTTTGACATCTTCATTTGAGGTAAAGGTTTTGCCAAACAAAAATTTTTCAGGGACCGGAACAAATAGTAGTCGGAAGGCGCCAGATCAGGAGAATATGGTGGATGTTGCAGTACGTCCCATTCAAGCTGTAAAAGTTTTTGGCGAGTGATCAAACTTGTGTGAGGTCTCGCATTATCCTGGTGGAACACTACACCCTTCCTGTTGATTAATTCGGGACTCTTCTTTTTAAGTGAATCATTCAATTTGTCCAGATGATGACAATAGACTCCTGAATAATTCGTTGTATTGTCCGGCAAAAGCTCAAAAAAAAAAGATTCCTTTGACATCCCACGTAGAGCATCACCTTCTTTTGCTGAATAGTAAGATTATATTCCTGGTTGGTCGAAAGAAACCGATAATCTGTACAAGGACTATCAAAATTCACTATCCGTTGATAAATGTGAAAGGCTTATCAATACAAGCCGAAAAGAGAATGGGATAGTGTTGTATCGAAAATGAATTTCACACATTCGAGTAGGAGTTCATGGGATATATTGAGAAAATTAGGTGAAGCTACTCCCCTTGCCTCATCATCATCAAAAATTGATCCAAGATTAATCGCTCGCCGTCTAGTTGATGTATCAGAATCAGTCAATATATCCCAATCTAAAATAGGGAATATGAAGTAAAAATTACACATATTCAGGAGATCAGCTCCTACTTTAGAACATGTGTCACATCCATTCAATATAGATGAATTAAGGGCTGCAATCAAATCTCGAAAAGCAGCAGATTTTGACGGAATTTATCCTGAATTCATCAAACATTTAGGAAGAAAGGCCTTGTCTTGGTTATTGTCTTTCTAGAACAATATTCTGAATTCAGGAAACTTTCCTTCCGAGTTTCGTAAGGCTAAAGTAATAGGTATTTTGAAACGAGTAAAAAAATCCTTGTGATCCTAGTAGTCATCGACCAATCAGTTTATTGAGTGTTCCTTTCAAGATATTAGAAAGGTTAATTCTTTTTAGAATTGAATCTTCTATAGAAAATGCTCTACAAAATTTCCAGGGAGGCTTTAGGAAAAATAAAAATTGTTCAGATCAGGTTCTCAGCCTTACAACTTTCATAGAATAGGCTGAAAACAGGAGCTGCTTTCATTGATTGATCTTCGGCACATGACCCTGTGTGGAAAGATTGATTGATTTTCAAACTCTATATCCATCTGCAGTGTGGGAAAACGGTACTATTATTACAAAATATGTTATCTGATAGCAAGTTTCGTGTTTGTATTAATAATAATAATAATAATAATAATAGCTTTATTGCCCAACAGATTAACCATTTACAGGACAATATACATAAATCAACTAAAAAAGTAAAATAAAATTTAATCCCTAACCCAAAAAATGCTGAATTGCTGTCTTGACCAAAGTTTTCCGTGAAGTGAAGAACATATCTAGGCCATCACAATACAAATTAAAGTTTTCACACATTTTAAAAACAGGCGCTTTCTGCAAGATGTTTGTCCGCGCTCTATCAGGCTTGAACACCAGAACAGATCTAGAATTGAAACTTGGAACATTGAAGTTAATCTTGGATAGTATGTCAGCACAATCAACATTATAGTGTATCATATTGTAAAGCAATGATAAAGATGCAATTATTCTCCTCAATTCCAAACTTAGATAATCCGTACGTTTACACAGAAGCGCATTGTCATAACCTTGAGATGGATATACTCCATCGATCTTAAAAAGAAGGTACTTTAAGAATTTTCTTCGTATGCCTTCAATACGTTTCTTATGGCATTCATATATCGGACTCCAAACAACACTTGCATATTCAAGCCTTGATAGCACAATTGAGTTATACAGTTGCCTAAGACAATTCAAATTCGTGAAACCATCACAATTTCTCACCATAAATACATATCCTTTGGCAGCATCCAGTCCCACTCGTAAGATGTGCTCAACAAATGAGAGTTCAGCATCAAACAAAACACCCAAATCCCTGAACACCACACACCTTTCAAGTTTTGTATCAACACATTCATAATCATAATGAAAAATTTCAGTTTTCCGAGAGAAGCTCATAATTTTACATTTTTTTATATTCAGACCAAGTCTGTATCTTTCACACCAAGTTTGTAGCTGCATCAACTGCACCTGAAGGTTGACGCAATCAACAATACTTCTAATGATGGAAAACAACTTCAAGTCATCTGCAAAACAAAGCTTTCCACAAGCGATTATATTAAGCAGATCATTAATAAACAGTATGAATAAAAGTGGTCCCAGATTCGATCCCTGTGGTATACCTGAAGTGGGAAAGTTAAATATGAGCCCAAGAGTCCAACCGCTGAGACATCCAATCCACACTTGTGACAACTTGTGCAACAAGACATCATGCTGAACTCTGTCAAAGCCTTAGCAAAATCACTATAAACAACATCAACTTGGCCATTGTCATCCAATATCTAAGAGACAAACTGTGTGAAAGCCACAAGATTAGTTATTGTAGATCTTTTACGAACGAAGCCATGTTGAAAGGGTGATATGAAAGACTGTAAAGAATTGATGATTCTATTATACAGGACAATCTCGAAAATCTTGGAGAAATTACTTAATATAGCTATAGGCCTATAATTTTCAATACCAGATTTAGATCCAGACTTGAAGACAGGACACACTTTGGTCCTCTTCCAATAGCCAGGAAACGTTCCAGTAAATACAGACAACCGGAATATGCTCATAAGTGGTCTGATCAGATATGCAGAACAATTCTTTATCAGAAATGCGGGAATTCCATCCACTCCAGAGGTCATTTTATTCTTCAAACTGTTGATGGCTTTAGAGATCTCATTCTCATCTAATCTCTCTTATTGACAATAAGAGTAGCAATTTTAAAACATGGAAAACCGGTCTTCCTCAAGGATCAGTTCTAGATCCTTTACTTTTCAATTTATATCTCACGACATCATCTAAGAAATTTGTTTATGCCGACAACATTGCTATTGCTTACCAACATTCGGATTTCCATACTCTGGAAAACATACTGTCAACTGATTTGGAAATTTCAAAGAATAATTTTATTGAGTGGCGATTATGTCCAAATCCCAACAAAACAGAGGCAACTTGTTTCCATCTGAATAGGCATGAAAAATATAGGAAATTAGCTGTAACTTTCAATGATTCCCCTATCGATCATAATTTCAATCCAAAATACTTAGATTCACCTCTCGATGACAAGGCTCATTTAAATGATCTGAGCCTAAAACTGAAAACTAGGAATTATATTCTTCAGATATTAGCTGGAACATCTTGAGGTGCTGATGCTTCCAGTAGTGAATCTTTCACATCAAAATTGCTGGAAAAGAATCGGCGAAACCAAATCTGCGCGTGATTGGCTGTTACAGTATTGGGGCCATAAACATTTACATTTTCAGCCGTCTAACATGCAATCTCCCCTTTATGAGAGCAAAATTGTAAAACGTACCGAATTTTTTTCATTGTTCACCTCCATCTTTGACGCTCTAACAAACAACTAAATCTTTCAGTTACAAAAATGACTAATTATGTTTTACTTGAATATAAATAAAAAAAGTATGACCAGATGCAACAAATACAAACAGAGATATGGGTCAGCAAAGCTATGGATTTCTTTTTCCCCAACCTAAAATTAATTAAAATATAATTTTGTGTTGTCTCCATTATTGGTTTTCTAATTTCACAGCCATATCCCCGTCTATAAATAGAAATATTGCATCGAGACCTTATGAACACTTAACTTATATGCCTCAACCATTTTAGATAACAATCTTACAACGAAAGCCTTCCGAAGTCAATTGTACTCCTGAAGATTCTTGACGCCTTTTTAGCGGCCGCTGTTGAAGACCACTCTTTATAAATTTGTGGTTTTTCAGCGATAATGTTGGCCAGTTCCTTAAACAGCACCCCAGGTAGAATACACGAGAAAGTAAAGGGGTTCCAAAAGAGATGGTCAGGTGATTATTAAGTCAGGGGTAAACAATTGCTAGTGACAAATGATTTATTTAGCTTATCTCCTGGTCAAATTGTTAAGATGACAAATGATGTTGGGACATATCTCACTGCGGTGTATCTCTGAAAAGACGGGGACCACCTTTAAAGTACATATATTTTACAATCGTCACACTATTAATATTATTTCTCTACTCTTTACAAACCACCGACGGTTGTCACTGTCAATCTCTACACATTCTTCGATGGTCGATTGATTGATGAGAACTGTATGTTTGTTTTTTTCTGTTTTTCGTAGGAACAGATTTGGTAGGTCAGAATCTTAACTGGAACCAAAAATAAGAATTTCTGAATAGTAATAATTAGTCGAGAAAAATGTAGGAAAGCACTGAAGTGATGTCAGGGGCTTTGGCGCTGTTATTCTGAGGTATTCAATTAATTGAACAATTTTCAAATATTGTCAACATTTTTCAAAGCTAATTTTCGCCTTGAAAAAGATGTCTGCCGTCACGGTGATAACAACAACAATAAGAGATGATGGTTATTGCCCAAATAATATCTTAACACGAGTTTCACCATCAAGAATTTCCCGTCAACAACTAGAAGTTCGAAGTTTCAACTTCAGCAGCTCCAACACGAGCTGCTCAGCCAATGCGTGTCCCATCGATGAAAGCAAAAGGTAGTCGGAAGGAGCCAAGTCTGGTGGGGTAGCAGCTCCCAGCCAAGTGTTTTGATTAACGGTTTCACCATGTTTTAGGAGCTCGTGGTACACCACACCTTTCTGGTCCCACCAAACATACAGCATTGTCTTCTTGCCGAGTCGATCTGGTTTTGCGGTCAATGTTGATGGTTGGCCCGGATTAACCCAAGATTTTTTCCGTTTAGGATTCTTAAAATAAATCCATTCTTCATCGCCAATAGGGTTGTCCAATCCCGAAATATAAAAAGGAACCCTCGTACCAGGACATGGGTCATTTGTTATGAAGACATGTGCAAGATGTATGGCTAATGTATAGCATTTTTCTTCATCTGAGGCAGCCCACTCTCCATTAGCCTTTTCAATAGAAGATCCTCAAAGTGGGTTTTTTGAATTTTGAATATCGGCAGATACAAAATTTTCGAGATCTTCAGACAAATTTATCGATCAACTGCTAATGACTATTGGCTGAATAACACTAGTGCATACATAACGATTGGTAAGTCTCCAGATCGCACATTATAGATTTCATAAGTCAATAGTACAAGTACAGTGTGCTCATGGGTCGTCGGTTTGACGGGAGGAATTTGCAGCCCAAATTGACTAGATAATAGTCCGATAGTATGTGGGGACCCTACGACCCTAATAGACTTTTTATCGGCCGATAGTTTAGTTCTTTCTAAATCAGTACGCGAATGAATGTAAAGCGATAGATTTTAGGCCAAAAAAATGTTTTAAAGACTCCCTAGTTACATCGCAACAAATCTATCGGCCGACTTCTGATCAGTAATGACCAACTACCACTTGAGCGTACAATACGATTGTTTAGTATACCGATAGTCCAGTAAGCAGTGTGCTTTGCCGTTGAACAGGTAGCTAGGCACGAAGTATTTCGATGATAGTTGGCTGATAGAAGGATAGTGTGCGCTCTGTTGACCAACCAAACTGATTTGTTGCTCTTGTATGCGGAGGACCTACGAAACCAATCGAAATATCGGGCGATTAAAAGCTTCCCTATGTTAAGGGACTCTGTGCACTGCTGACTCTTTATTGGCAGATTAGTTTAGTTGCTTTCTTCATGAGTGTGAAGATGAATGTATATGCACACACTAAACCGATAGGGTATAGGCCAAAAATGTTTCCAACACTCCTAGTTGCACCGCAACAAATCTATCAGTCGACTTCTGATCAATATAGGCCAACTACCACTTGAGCGTATAAAACGACTGTTTAATATACCGATAGTCCAGTAAGCAGTGTGCTTTGCCGTTGAACAGGTAGCTAGGTACGAAGTATTTCGATAATAGTTGGCTGATGGATAGAAGGATAGTGTGCACTTCTCTTGACCAACCAAACTGATTAGTTGCTCTTGTATGTGGAGGACCTAAGAAACCAACCGAAATGTCGGGCGATTGAAAGCTTCTCTATGTTTAGAAACTCTGTGCACTGCTGATTCTTTATTGGCAGACAGTTTAGTTGCTCCCTTAATCAGTATGAAAGATGAATGTATATGTACACACTAAAGCGATATCAGGTATAGCCAAAAATGTTTCCAACACTCCCTAGTTGCATCGCAACAAATCTATCGGCCGACTTCTGATCAATATAGGCCAACTACCACTTGAGCGTATAAAACGACTGTTTAATATACCGATAGTCCAGTAAGCAGTGTGCTTTGCCGTTGAACAGGTAGCTAGGTACGAAGTATTTCTGATAATAGTTGGCTGATAGAAGGATAGTGTGCACTCTCTTGACCAACCAAACTGATTAGTTGCTCTTGTATGTGGAGGACCTAAGAAACCAACCGAAATGTCGGGCGATTAAAAAGCTTCTCTATGTTTAGAGAAACTCTGTGCACTGCTGATTCTTTATTGGCAGACAGTTTAGTTGCTCCCTTAATCAGTATGAAGATGAATGTATATGTACACACTAAAGCGATAGAGTATAGGCCAAAAATGTTTTCAAGGCTCCCTAGTTGCATTGCAACAAATCTATCGGCCGACTTCTGATCAATATAGGCCAACTACCACTTGAGCGTATAAAACGACTGTTTAGTATACCGATAGTCCAGTAAGCAGTGTGCTCTGCCGTTGAACAGGTAGCTAGGTACGAAGTATTTCGATAATAGTTGGCTGATAGAAGGATAGTGTGCACTCTCTTGACCAACCAAACTGATTAGTTGCTCTTGTATGTGGAGGACCTAAGAAACCAACCGAAATGTCAGGCGATTGTAAAGCTTCTAATATGTTTAGATACTCTGTGCACTGCTGATTCTTTATTGGCAGACAGTTTAGTTGCTCCTTAATCAGTATGAAGATGAATGTATATGCACACACTAAAGCGATAGAGTATCGGCCGAAAAATGTTTGAAGGGTTTTCCGGTTGCATTCAACAAATCTATCGGCCGACTGCTGATCAATATATGGGCCAACTACCACCAGTCGTTTTTTAGGGCTTTCTAACGATTCTCCGAAAAGATATTCTGAAAGAATCACAAGAAGTTATTGAGTTTTCTTCATGGGAAGTACGTAGTAAGCTTCCCTAAAAAAATAGGTCGACAAATGCGTCTATTTTGAAGCGATAATCTAAAATTGGAGAACTTGATCGAGGGTTACAAGTCCATCACGAGGGATACTGGCCGAATAATCTGACGAAATAACTGAAACTAATTAGTTTCTCGAAGGAGTAGGAATGCGTCAACAAAGAACTGGAATATCCGATGGCATGGCCCCAGAGCGTGACATGTCGCGCGAATGGCAGACCCGCTCTCTAGGTTAAGTCAAAGCTACTCACCATATTTCCAATTTTCCTCATGATTCGTTTACTTTTATCAGACACGGCACTAAACTTTCAAAACTCACTGATAATGAACGGCCGGCATCGAAAAGACATAGTATCATCGACTTTTCCAAAAGCAATCGGTGAAAATGTTCTTGCACAAAGTGAATACGTCGGATAATGAAGGACCTTGACTTTCGTTGCGGCAATTCTGCTGGATTGAGTGACAGCACGTGTTCACAACAAAATTATGATAAATTTCTCGATATCAGAGTTACATTGGAAAGCCAGGCTCTACCACCTTCCATCTGCTTCAATAGTTTAAATGCGAGGTAAATAGATCTCGCAATCATTATCTATTCAACAATCGCTACACGAGTGTTTTGTCTGTGTGTGTATACAGATAATTATTATTTGTTCAATCGCAGTTACAGGTGTATAATGTAGACGACACAAATCTTTCGTCTGGCCTTGAGGAGGAATACTAGGATGTACATTTGGAAAATGGAACACCCTATAGGCATCATTCGAATTCACAGATTTGCGCAAATAGGCGATGAGGATAAAACGAGAGATTCAACGCGCTTTTTGGATCGACATAATGTAACATTGAACTGAATATAAGTATTTACCATGTATAATTAGTAATTATACAATAGCCTTTGATGTGTTCAATTTTATTAACGATGCGATATAATTTGGCAACGTTTCGGGCAGTGCCCTTATTCAAGCCTGTAAAAAAACATCATATATAACAATGAAAAGCATAGTAAAACAAGTTTAAAACATTCTGTTGAATAGAGATCTAATCCTTATATTACCTTCGAATATAATTTATTTCTTGTCTTTTTTTCATCTCGTTTTGTTGGATGTCATTAGGGTTATGATGCCAATTGATTTTAGTCGTGTGACATCAAATTTGATTTCTTCTTTTAATTATTCATTCTATTTTTCATTAGAAAAACACCCTTCGACAGCCCTGGCCAATTACAGACTGGGAAATTACAACTGTTTACAAAGAAAATGTTGAACATCAATAGTGAATTAAATATATGGGTAAACATTACAACAACAAAAAAAGAAAAAATTAACACAAAAATATCCACCACAGAGTTAATCATCACTGAGCGTATAAACGACTGTTTAGTATACCGATAGTCCAGTAAGCAGTGCTCTGCCATTGGACAGGCTAGGTACGAAGTATTTCGATACACAGTTGGCTGATAGAAGGATAGTGCACTTCTGACCAACCAAACTGATTAGTTGCTTTGTATGTGGAGGACCCAAGAAACCAACCCAAATGTCGGCGATTAAAGCTTCCTATGTTTAGATAAGCAGTGTGCTCTGCCATTGGACAGGTAGCTAAATTTTAGTATTTCGATAATAGTTGGCTGATAGAGAGAAAGATGAGTGTGCACTCTCTTGACCAAGTAAAGCGATAGATTTTAGGCCAAAAAATGTTTTAAAGACTCCCTAGTTACATCGCAACAAATCTATCGGCCGACTTCTGATCAGTAATGACCAACTACCACTTGAGCGTACAATACGATTGTTTAGTATACCGATAGTCCAGTAAGCAGTGTGCTTTGCCGTTGAACAGGTAGCTAGGCACGAAGTATTTCGATGATAGTTGGCTGATAGAAGGATAGTGTGCGCTCTGTTGACCAACCAAACTGATTTGTTGCTCTTGTATGCGGAGGACCTACGAAACCAATCGAAATATCGGGCGATTAAAAGCTTCCCTATGTTAAGGGACTCTGTGCACTGCTGACTCTTTATTGGCAGATTAGTTTAGTTGCTTTCTTCATGAGTGTGAAGATGAATGTATATGCACACACTAAACCGATAGGGTATAGGCCAAAAATGTTTCCAACACTCCCTAGTTGCACCGCAACAAATCTATCGGTCGACTTCTGATCAATATAGGCCAACTACCACTTGAGCGTATAAAACGACTGTTTAATATACCGATAGTCCAGTAAGCAGTGTGCTTTGCCGTTGAACAGGTAGCTAGGTACGAAGTATTTCGATAATAGTTGGCTGATAGAAGGATAGTGTGCACTCTCTTGACCAACCAAACTGATTAGTTGCTCTTGTATGTGGAGGACCTAAGAAACCAACCGAAATGTCGGGCGATTGAAAGCTTCTCTATGTTTAGAGACTCTGTGCACTGCTGATTCTTTATTGGCAGACAGTTTAGTTGCTCCCTTAATCAGTATAAAGATGAATGTATATGTACACACTAAAGCGATAAGGTATAGGCCAAAAATGTTTCCAACACTCCCTAGTTGCATCGCAACAAATCTATCGGCCGACTTCTGATCAATATAGGCCAACTACCACTTGAGCGTATAAAACGACTGTTTAATATACCGATAGTCCAGTAAGCAGTGTGCTTTACCGTTGAACAGGTAGCTAGGTACGAAGTATTTCGATAATAGTTGGCTGATAGAAGGATAGTGTGCTCTCTCTTGACCAACCAAACTGATTAGTTGCTCTTGTATGTGGAGGACCTAAGAAACCAACCGAAATGTCGGGCGATTGAAAGCTTCTCTATGTTTAGAAACTCTGTGCACTGCTGATTCTTTATTGGCAGACAGTTTAGTTGCTCCCTTAATCAGTATGAAGATGAATGTATATGTACACACTAAAGCGATAGAGTATAGGCAAAAAATGTTTCCAACACTCCCTAGTTGCATCGCAACAAATCTATCGGTCGACTTCTGATCAATATAGGCCAACTACCACTTGAGCGTATAAAACGACTGTTTAGTATACCGATCGTCCAGTAAGCAGTGTGCTCTGCCATTGGACAGGTAGCTAGGTACGAAGTATTTCGATAATAGTTGGCTGATAGAAGGATAGTGTGCACTCTCTTGACCAACCAAACTGATTAGTTGCTCTTGTATGTGGAGGACCTAAGAAACCAACCGAAATGTCGGGCGATTAAAAGCTTCCCTATGTTTAGATACTCTGTGCACTGCTGATTCTTTATTGGCAGACAGTTTAGTTGCTCCCTTAATCAGTATGAAGATGAATGTATATGTACACACTAAAGCGATAGAGTATAGGCCAAAAATGTTTTCAAGGCTCCCTAGTTGCATTGCAACAAATCTATCGGCCGACTTCTGATCAATAATGACCAACTACCACTTGAGCGTACAAAACGACTGTTTAGTATACCGATAGTCCAGTAAGCAGTGTGCTCTGCCGTTGAACAGGTAGCTAGGTACGAAGTATTTCGATGATAGTTGACTGATAGAAGGATAGTGTGCGCTCTCTTGACCAACCAAACTGATTAGTTGCTCTTGTATGTGGAGGACCTAAGAAACCAACCGAAATGTCGGGCGATTAAAAGCTTCCCTATGTTTAGATACTCTGTGCACTGCTGATTCTTTATTGGCAGACAGTTTAGTTGCTCCCTTAATCAGTATGAAGATGAATGTATATGTACACACTAAAGCGATAGAGTATAGGCCAAAAATGTTTTCAAGGCTCCCTAGTTGCATTGCAACAAATCTATCGGCCGACTTCTGATCAATATAGGCCAACTACCACTTGAGCGTATAAAACGACTGTTTAGTATACCGATAGTCCAGTAAGCAGTGTGCTCTGCCATTGGACAGGTAGCTAGGTACGAAGTATTTCGATAATAGTTGGCTGATAGAAGGATAGTGTGCACTCTCTTGACCAACCAAACTGATTAGTTGCTCTTGTATGTGGAGGACCTAAGAAACCAACCCAAATGTCGGGCGATTAAAAGCTTCCCTATGTTTAGATACTCTGTGCACTGCTGATTCTTTATTGGCAGACAGTTTAGTTGCTCCCTTAATCAGTATGAAGATGAATGTATATGTACACACTAAAGCGATAGAGTATAGACCAAAAATGTTTCCAAGGCTCCCTGTTGCATTGCAACAAATCTATCGGCCGACTTCTGATCAATATAGGCCAACTACCACTTGAGCGTATAAAACGACTGTTTAGTATACCGATAGTCCAGTAAGCAGTGAGCTCTGCCGTTGAACAGGTAGCTAGGTACGAAGTATTTCGATAATAGTTGGCTGATAGAAGGATAGTGTGCACTCTCTTGACCAACCAAACTGATTAGTTGCTCTTGTATGTGGAGGACCTAAGAAACCAACCGAAATGTCGGGCGATTGAAAGCTTCTCTATGTTTAGAGACTCTGTGCACTGCTGATTCTTTATTGGCAGACAGTTTAGTTGCTCCCTTAATCAGTATGAAGATGAATGTATATGTACACACTAAAGCGATAAGGTATAGGCCAAAAATGTTTCCAACACTCTCTAGTTGCATCGCAACAAATCTATCGGCCGACTTCTGATCAATATAGGCCAACTACCACTTGAGCGTATAAAACGATTGTCTAGTATACCGATAGTCCAGTAAGCAGTGTGCTCTGCCGTTGAACAGGTAGCTAGGTACGAAGAATCTCGATAATAGTTGGCTGATAGAAGGATAGTGTGCTCTCTGTTGACCAACCAAACTGATTTGTTGCTCTTGTATGCGGTGGCCCTAAGAAACCAACCGAAATGTCTGGCGATTAACTGCTGACTCTTTATTGGCAGACAGTTTAGTTGCTTTCTTAATCAGTATGAAGATTAACGTATATGCACACAGAGGAGCGAGAGAATATCGGCCGATAAAAGAGTTTGAAGGGTTTTCCGGTTGCATTCAACCAGATCTATCGGCCGACTGCTGGTAAGTATGGGCCAAATACCACCAGTCGTTTTTTAGGGGCTTTCTACGATTCTCCGAAAAGATATTCTGAAAGAATCACAAGAAGTTATTGAGTTTTCTTCATGGGAAGTACGTAGTAAGCCCCGAAAAAAATAGGTCGACAAATGCGTCTATTTTGAAGCGATAATCTAAAATAGAACTTGATCGAGGGTTACAAGTCCATCACGAGGGATACTGGCCGAATAATCTGACGAAATAACTGAAACTAACACTAGTTTCTCGAAGGAGTAGGGAATGCGTCAACAAAGAACTGGAATATCCGATACAAGGCCCCAGAGCGTGACGTAATGCGCGAATGGCAGACCCGCTCTAGGTTAAGTCAAAGCTACTCACCATATTTCCAATTTTCCTCATGATTCGTTTACTTTTATCAGACACGGCACTAAACTTTCAAAACTCACTGATAATGAACGGCCGGCATCGAAAAAGACATAGTATCATCGACTTTTCCAAAAGCAATCGGCGAAAATGTTCTTGCACAAAGTGAATCACGTCGGATAATGAAGGACCTTGACTTTCGTTGCGGCAATTCTGCTGGATTGAGTGACAGCACGTGTTCACAACAAAATTATGATAAATTTCTCGATATCAGAGTTACATTGGAAAACCAGGCTCTACCCCACCTTCCATCTGCTTCAATAGTTTAAATGCGAGGTAAATAGATTCGCAATCATTATCTATTCAACAATCGCTACACGAGTGTTTTGTCTGTGTGTGTATACAGATAATTATTATTTGTTCAATCGCAGTTACAGGTGTATTAATGTAGACGACACAAATCTTTCGTCTGGCCTTGAGGAGGAATACTAGGATGTACATTTGGAAAATGGAACACCCTATAGGCATCATTCGAATTCACAGATTTGCGCAAATAGGCGATGAGGATAAAACGAGAGATTCAACGCGCTTTTTGATCGACATAATGTAACATTGAACTGAATATAAGTATTTACCTTGTATAATTAGTAATTATACAATAGCCTTTGATGTGTTCAATTTTATTAACGATGCGATATAATTTGGCAACGTTTCGGGCAGTGCCCTTATTCAAGCCTGTAAAAAACATCATATATAACAATGAAAAACATAGTAAAACAAGTTTAAAACATTCTGTTGAATAGAGATCTAATTCTTATATTACCTTCGAATATAATTTATTTCTTGTCTTTTTTCATCTCGTTTTGTTGGATGTCATTAGGGTTATGATGCCAATTGATTTTAGTCGTGTGACGTCAAATTTGATTTCTTCTTTTAATTATTCATTCTATTTTTTCATTAGAAAAACACCCTTCGACAGCCCTGGCCAATTACAGACTGGGAAATTACAACTGTTTACAAAAAGAAAAATATTGAACATCAATAGTGAATTAAATATATGAACATTACAACAAAAAAAAAGAAAAAAAATTAACACAAAAATATCCACGATATTACCATGAAACATAAAGTCATGATATACATATAGAGAGGCGAAAACTGAAGAACGTTAGATCGTGGGCAAGGTAGATAAAATGTTATAATAGTACGTACGGGCAATCTAGGTACACGTACGCAGATTAGGCCCAGCAAGTAAGGACAATGGAATAATGAGCACATTACATTTCGCAGATATAAAATACCTGAAATTCTCGTGAGGTGTACCGTGCTTCGTGTAAACACCGTCAATCTTGAAACACAGATACTTCAGAAATCGTCTCTGTACATTATCTAATCTACTGTCATGTACACTATACCCAGGGCTCCAAATTAGGCACCCGTACTAGAGCCTTGACCTCACAAGTGCATTGAATAGTATAAATAGGGTTCTGGTGTTTTGTAACCACTTTGAGTTCCATAGGATGAAATCAAGTGTTTTGATGCTTCCTGAGGTGATTGAATTTATGGGAGGAACACAACTAAGTCCACGATCGAATAAGATGGTCTTTAAATTCAACAACCTCACCAAGAACCCAATCACTAATATTATAAAGGATGTTTATTGTAGTTTTTTTTTCGACTGAAGGACATTACACTACATTTTTGAACGTCCAGGGGAAGTAAGTTGTCCCTGTACCAACGGTTGAGCCCACCAATGTCACCCTGGAGGTCCTCAACAGAGAGAATGCGACGATACAGCTTCAAGTCATCAACATAAAGAAGAAAAGAACAGGTCAGGTACCAACAGAAATCATTAATGAAGATTAAGAAAAGGAGTGGCTCCAATATAGACCCCTGAGGGACACCATGTCAAAACGTTGTGACTACGTATAACCTCAAAAATATTAACCTTTCCATAAGAGATGTCAGTTGGCAGATTGCAACACTAGGGTTGTCGAATCCCGAAATATAAAAGGCAACTCGTAGAATAAACCCACCAGAAGATATGTGAGTATATTCTTGCGGGCTTGTCCAAGTCCAGTAAACTGGTGGGGACATGGTGCTATTTTATGAAAATGCTTTATGATAAGAGTATAGATGATCATAATCGGACCTATCTGGTTTGAGAATTCACTGAATTATTATCTGATTTTCAGGTCTGACATGTCTTAATTCTGTGTTAGGATATATTACAATTTAAATTGCAAACATTGCTTTTCGTTAACTCATAAACTGATTTAAATTTAGCAAGAAGAGAGCAGATGGACGAGGCTTAAGGTTGCATTGCCACCCTTGATTTGTTGGTGTCACTGTGACCTACTAACTAGATAGTGGTGACAACGAAAGGGTCTTGTTTCTGATTGGTCCTCGCATTTTTGATATATTTTATCTTGAGTGGTCAAGTTTCTGATTGGTCTACAATTTAAAATCGCTTACTTTCTTTGTTTTAGTACGGTATCCTCTCTTGTTTACTGTATTTTTATCTTTGAATTGGTATTTTAAAGTTTCAAATTACTGACAAGGTCAATTTAGACATAGAAATAAGAGATTTTTTTCCCTCAACACTTTTTAGCATTTTTATAGTCAAGAAAGTGAGGTACATTATTCCATTTGATTTCCAAAATCACAATAAATCAACAAACATATTCAGTTTTTGTTCTGTTTCGTTAAAATCTCATATATCGATTCGAATTTAGCAAGAACATGTCATATAGGCGGGGCTTAAGATTCAATTGTTATCATAGTGGTGACAATCGAGGGTCTTGTTTATGATTGGTCCTCGCATTTTTGCTATATTTTATCTTGATTGGTCAAGTTTCTGATTGGTCTGCAAGTTAAAATCGCTTACTTTCTTTGTTTTAGTACGGTATCCTCTCTTGTTTACTGTATTTTTATCTTTGAATTGGTATTTTAAAGTTTCAAATTAATGACAAGGTCAATTTAGACATAGAAATAAGAGATTTTTTTCCCTCAACACTCTTTAGCATTTTTATAGTCAAGAAAGTGAGGTACATTATTCCATTTGATTTCCAAAATCACAATAAATCCACAAACATATTCAGTTATTGTTCTGCTTCGTTAAAATGTCATATATCGACATATTAGTTATAGTTCTGCTTCGTCATTCGAATTTAGTAACAACATGTCATATAGGCGGGGCTTAAGATTCAATTGTTATCATAGTGGTGACAATCGAGGGTCTTGTTTATGATTGGTCCTCGCATTTGTGATATATTTTATCTTAATTGGTTAAGTTTCTGAGCGGTCTGCATTATAAAATCGCTTACTTTCTTTGTTTCAGTACGGTAGCCTCTTGTTTACTGTATTTTTATCTTTGGATTGGTATTTTAAAGTTTCAAATTACCGACAAGGTCAATTTAGACATAGAAATAAGAGATTTTTTTCCCTCAACACTTTTTAGCATTTTTATAGTCAAGAAAGTGAGGTACATTATTCCATTTGATTTTCAAAATCACAATAAATCCACAAACATATTCAGTAATTGTTCTCTTTCGTTAAAATCTCATATATCGATTCGAATTTAGCAATAACATGGCATATAGGCGGGGCTTAAGATTCGATTGTTATCATAGTGGTGACAATCGAGGGTCTTGTTTATGATTGGTCCTCGCATTTTTGATATATTTTATCTTGATTGGTCAAGTTTCTGATTGGTCTGCATTGTAAGATAACTTACTTTCTTTATTTTAGTACGGATCCTCTTGTTTATTTTATTTTTATCTTTGAATTGGTATTTTAAAGTTTCGAATTATTGACAAGATCAATTTAGACATAGAAATAAGAGATTTTTTTTCCCTCAAAACTTTTTAGCATTTTTATACTCAAGAAAGTGAGGTACATTATTCCATTTGATTTTCAAAATCACAATAAATCCACAAACATATTCAGTAATTGTTCTGTTTCGTTAAAATCTCGTATATCGATTCGAATTTAGCAAAAAGATGTCATATGGGCGGGGCTTAAGGTTCAATTGTCATCACTAAGCCAAGAAAAGAGATTTAAGTCACTAGGGGCTGGACCTTGCGAACTACGAGAGTGGCCGAACCCCGTGTTTCATAAATGTCAGCAACCCAGCTCGCAGTTTGAATTATCGAGCCGAAGATGGTCTCATTCTGATGAAGAATACAGGGACAAACTTGCGTATGTCCGTCTATTTCAGAAGAGGTTGACTGTCCTAATATTTCGGTCAATTTCGTTATTGCGCCAAATGCGCCCAATAGCTCCGGAGTTTTGAGCATCTGAAATTTGATTTGTCTATAACTACTTGCATATTCATCAGATCAAGTCGTAGCTTGGAAGATATTCGAATCAGATTGAAAATAGGCTTGAAATTAAAAAAAAATCAAATACCTTATAACATATCCATCGTATTCAAGCAAAAATTAATGCATTATTGATATTTTACGTATTCTTAAATTTCATTGTTGTAGCTTTATTTATTTCTACTTTTACATATGATGCCCCCCAAATTCGTCTCGAACCAATAGAAAAAGTCCCAAATTAATCCTCCCAAAATACTAATTTTCGTGGAATCGAATCAGAAATAATATATGTCAGAAAGTCCGTCAGAAATTTCAATTCTCGATACGTATTCGATACATCGGTAGGACCTTTTAATTGAGTTTCAGTTGGTGGAGAATTAATCGAAATGGTTCAATTACTTTGAAATAATGTATATTGTCAAAATTGAGAATAGCCCTGACGTGAGGTCAGGAGCTTTTTTCGCTCTTATTCTAGAGACTTTTTGTGTATTCGAATATTTATACAACCGCCACGATGAAGGAACAAATCTATATTCCAAATTGAAAATAACAACTCATAGATTTCCTCAAGTTTTGTTCCAAGGTTGAATTTCTTTCTCCTGAATAAACACATTAGTGATTTTCAAAATTTTGGCAATATACATTATGTAGAATAATTATTTGGGCAATAACCATCATCTTTTATTCGCCTTTATTCCAACATTCCGAGATATCGTATGTCGTTTTCTAGGTAATAAAATTAGCTTTTAAAAAAGGTGATATTAGAGAATTTCACAATTTATCAAATTCACAGAACTCCGAGAACTAGATTAAATTTGTAATCAACTGTGGTTTGAAGATTTCTTCAAGTCACTTCGAACAATTGACCTCCAAAGTTACGACAAGTATATTGATACATTTTTGAAAAATTAGGAATTCATAAACGATTTCATATTTTTCCTAAAAAATGTATTTTTTCAAGAATTTTATCACTTTTTCTTCTGCTCAGATTCATATAGGTTTGTTTATTCATCTTGAGGGAAGTATTAGTAATACACTGTTCCAGAGCACGGGAAATGTGACCTCACCCCAGTGATTTTCTTAATGGACTCCAGTAATCTTGTTCCTTCTTCATAGTAAGAACTAGTAACTACTTTTCCACGTTATATTATATTCGAATGCTGACAACTCAATGTGCCTTACACTTTGGATATCATGCATATTAATGAAGAAGTACCAAAGTTCTTCCCTGGGGAACTCCATATCCATTTTCCGAAGTATTCGCCTCGACTTCATTGTAGTATTCTTTTCACTAAATAGTAATTTTCACAGGCAGCGATGGGTTTCAAAATCATCTTCAAAGCGAGCATGAATAAATCGCTTCAATTGATCGCTAGAGCCACCTATCGAGAAAATAGCACATTTCATATACCAATTACAGCTCGTTTGCCAGGACCCAAACGACAAGTGGAAGAAACCGCTACACGATCAATTCGTTAATTTTGAGTTGCCTACATGGCACACCCGACGTAGGTCCCGCCATCTCTATAACAAACTAGTAAACAATGCAATAGGTTATACAGATCCCTTACCGCATATCGGCATAGTAGAAAACTAATTATTGAGGTTGAGCCATACGCTCATAGATGGCAGTGTGATAGAAAATTGAACACGGCAACCCCTGCCATTACAACATATTGCGAAATTATACATCATAACATCATACGATTCAACTTACATTTTATTTCAAATACATTTTCTCGGGAAAATAACAAATTATAGGTTGTACACAAGCAATGCGATGTAAATATTATTCTTATTTCGCAGTAAGAAACAATGGTTTCCAAATCTGATGAAATGCCAACTGCGACTACATTAAACACATATCTGGCACACAGTGACCCAAGTTTATGTCATGTCCTATCACAATAATTGATAAAATTGAAAACTTAGGCTCCTTGTCCAGAAATACATTAAAAAAAATTCAAATTTCTTATCAATAAGGAACAGATTCCGATCAAAAATTGTGAAGTATCTATTCTGTATGTGACGACAGAACGCAATCAAAACAAAAAAAGTGTTTTCGACGAATTACGTATAGATAATTGACCAAATAATCACCCATACGAAACCGTTTATTCTAGTTCCTTACACATCGCACTCATTAAAATGCGGACACGTCATATCTTATTTATCCATTTCGAGCTTGCAAAATAATTACGAATCTTCAGGTATAACTCGAAATAATCGTCACTTTTAACCTTGAACGGTCAAAAAGCGATTTCTCTCGAAATTTCATTGAACTCTCTCAACAAGCGAGAATTTCAATTTGACCAACATGAAGTGACAATGGGTGGGATCAAAGTTACTTCCGAAAAATATAACATGAACAATTTTTCGGGCAACACGATGGCGAACTACACGGTGTCTCAATTAACAATACCAGCCGCATACCGGGTGTGGGAATATCTCGAATTAAGTGTTTATAAGAGAATTGGTTTTAAATATTGAAACAAACAAGTGTTATGCCTGATTTTCACTTTATTGGTCTTATGACACGACAGGTTCCGGTTATTAAACCATCGTCAGGTGCTAGATACAGACTGAAATATTTTATGATGAAAGTGGTGAATGGCTTACCTCTATTGGGATATCGATTGATGAGAGATTGGGATTCTTGTACAGATTTGTCTCTTCCATCGATTCTATATAATTTAGTTTCACGCCTTTCGAGCATCTGTGAATGATTTCAGGCGTTCTTTCAAAGTTTCTGCCAGTTTGGCCAACATATGCAGCATTACAATCTCAACAACTTATTTTATGATTTTTATCCAGGATACCTGAACCTAGCGAAAATTTTATACAACAAAAAACCCCGCCAAAATTTCAGGTGTTTATAAAATCAGTTCTAAAGATTACAACGGCAGAAATGTTGAGACTAGACTGAAAAAACACGTAAAATCAGATGAACAGCCCGCAGTTTATAATCACATCATGAGTGAAAAGCATCATATGTATACCACCAATTTTAAATTCCTTCACAGATGCGAGAAAGATCTGAAACTGAATTTGCTGGAATCGAAGAAAGTGACAAATCTGTAAAGCAATCCCAATCGTTAAGAACTTTATACCCTAATAGAGATAAGCCATTCACCACTTTTGAACATCCCATAGGTTTGAGAACCTATGGGATACCTAGATTGTAAATCTCAATGAATTAAATACAAATAAAAAAGATTTTCACCTCCTAAACTCAATCATTTACTCCTTGGTATACTTTCTATGTTTCACAAAAAAAAGTTTGAAATTTAAACCGCCCCTTCAGTGTTTTGCAGTTTCTTTGTCATTAAAATTGTTTGGAATTTTATTCTAATCCGATAATGTATTCAATTGCTTTCTGGATGAAAACAAATAATACTGGCAGGCAGAACAGACATGAACAGGTGCAACGGCACACCACCGTTTCAGATCACTCGATTCTTAATTTAAAGCGTACTTGAACTTGAAGTTTAAAAATATTATCCGAACAAACTCTATAACGAAATCACGTGAACGCGTAGATTTCAAAACAAACCATGGCTAAATGGGAATGTTCCGAGAAGAATTCTATATCCAAATACAATTGCCAAGAATATATAAACTAGAGGAGAGTACAGTGTTGACGGACATATGAAAAATTGATCTCAATTCCTGGCCCTAGCATATTTGTATAGATAGCGACCCAGCTCCTCTGTTACAATAAACGACCTACTCCAACATGTCACTTATTGGACTCTCCACAGCCGGACCGTTTCAAAATAATTCCACAGAAATTAAAAACAATGACTAAATAAAATACTCTAAGAAATCATATGAAAAGCATTTGAAAAATAGCTAAAATATTATAATTAAAAGAACTGACTGCTAAGTGTATCGAACTGAAAGGAAACTACAATCTCCATTAAAAAAGAAAACGAACTTGAAATAAATATAGTTTAAAAAAACTAAAAAAACACGCTTATATAGAATATCGGGCTAAAAAAGTTAGAAATGATTATAAAAATCTATTTATGACAAGAGTATATAAAACATATAAAACAGTATGTTTTATATACTATTGTCACAAATTGATTTTTAAAATTATTTCTAATTTATTTTTAAAAAAACTAAAAAACACGCTTATATAGGCTAAAAAAATTTAGAAATAATTTTGTAAATCAATTTATGACAAGAGTATATAAAACATACAAGTTAAATTGAGAAAGAAGCGTGGGGCGCTTTTTAGCCCGATATTCTTTATATGTGTGTTTTTTCAAAAAAACTGAAAAAACACGCTTATATAGAATATCGGGCTAAAAATGTTAGAAATTATTTAAAAAATCTATTTATGACAAGAGTATATAAAACATACTAGTTAAATTGAGAAAGAAGCGTGGGAGCTTGTATATCAAAGCTCTCCACGCTTCTTACTCAATTTTACTAGTATGTTTTATACAGGGTGTCTCAAGTTCGAGTGCCTATTAGACGTTTCTGGATATTTAGACATATTTGAAATCTGAAAATAGGGATTATGATATTGTTCGAAGTTCTCAACAGAGCTAAAAAATGTTGAAGCCCAAAAACTTCCGGTTATACAGGAGTGAAAATAAATTCGACGAAAAATTTTTTCAATTTTTCCATTCCTGGTATGAACGAGTATTCAATAGTGAATACATTTCTGTTAAAAGCATTGTATTAAATCGAATAGTTTTCAAAATATCCTAAAAAAAAAACTGGAAGAAAAGTCAAATATGTTCAGTCAGTAATATGTTCATTATTCTTATTTTAAATAATCATAATCCCAATTTTCAGATTTCAAATATGTCTAGTTCTCCAGAAACGTCTAATAGGCACTCGAATTTGAGACAGAGTATATAAAACATACTAGTAAAATTGAGAAAGAAGCGTGGGGAGCTTGATATATTAAAATTATGGCACAGAGCGCCACACGCTTCTTTCTCAATTTTACTAGTATGTTTTATATACTCTTGTCACAAATTGATTTTAAAATTATTTTCAACTCTTTTAGCCCGATATTCTTTATAAGCGTGTACAGAAAGTTTATAAAATACCATTTTTTTCCAGTATCGGACAAAAAAAATCTCATAACGGATTATCAATATACGATCTTTGATAATTGAAAGTCGTTTTTGTTCATAAGCAAGACTCGATTCGACAAAGAATGTTAATCATCCAATTTTTCGTTAATTTTGATTGGCTAACAATTCGAAAAATACACACAATGAATGAATGCAGAACGAGGGCGCTAAACAAGAACGCAATAAGATGGTTTGTCGATTCAAGGATTGACGTAATTGTCTCTTTATGTGGAACAAGAACGACTCCATATAAGGGAGAGAAACTATCTGCACCGCTGTCGCTGATTCGAACTCCATTATCTCTTTCAACGAAACATCCTCTTGCTGCAAAGAGCTGGAGGCGAAAAACGGATAATACGGTAACAATTTTAAACTGAACTCGGCTTTTTTGTTTACGTGTGACACGGTGCATTGTCTTGGCGAATAAGCACTTTTTCCTTCTTCGAATGAGGCCTTTTCTGGGAAATTCAAACAATCCAACCAACAGTGGCTATTGATTCCAAGAAGTCAATGATTAAAAAATATTAAAAGAAACAAGTATTTCGTCTAATTTTCACTTAATTGTCTTACGAGGAGACCGGTTTCTATTATCAAACAATCGTCAGGTGCTTGATATTTTGTTATGCACATCCCGAATTACCTTTCCAGCCGATGCTTGAGTTTTTGCACGATTCTCTACGTCTGCACGCTATTCAGCAGATTGCCGCTTTGATTCCGTAGTGAAGTGGTGAATTTTTCCTAATCTCAAAAATCAATGGTTGATGTTTCGAGTAGAAGACAGTCAAAGATACACTTTCCTATTTTTTTAGATACAGAATTCATCATACGTAATATTTTTCTCAAGATTCACGAACCGATTACACAGGTCGATAGAGCGTTACCTTGAGATAATGTTGTTTTTTCGATGTTTTGAAATGCGGTTTCCTCATGTCGAACTCGCAAGTAATCGTACAATTATTATGATTTCCCTGCATGCACCGTTTGTTTTAAAACATCACGAAGACAAACTATTATATCTTGTAGACACAAAATAATCTTTTACAGAGTAAACAATTTAACCACGAAATCCGAGTTTCGTGAAATGATAACACGGATTTGTTGTATTGGATTGAAAAACAAGAAATGCATGTACGAGATTTATCAAAATAATTGTATTGTACACATTGCAAGGGTCTAAGAAAAGTCCGCGATGGTATGTGTTACTTCATTTGAACAACCCTTATATTGCTGCAACCAACAATTCAGTAGAGCATTGCATGTTGCTGAAATGCGCCCAAACGATCTGCCAAAGTTCATCATGAGTCGAAACATCTATGAGTAGAAATAGAGACAATCTCTTCAGTGCTTTCAACAGCTGATGATGACAAAACAGTATCTTTGTATTCCATTCGGAACTTGAGTCCTCAAAGGTAATGTAATTATATGCATACAGGGTCTTTCACGAGGAACCTCACCCATATTTTATACGGGAAACTACTGAACGTATTTTAATGAAGTTCATCACTTATAAGTATTTCACGATGCTGATGAAATCTAAAATATTTTCAAGGCATGAGCACCTCCGGTTGTTCCGGAAATGACGTCCACTTCCGTTTTTCAAATTACAACACCATTTTTTTGTTGCAGAAATAGATTCTTTAGAAAATTTCAAGTTATTTTGATATAACATTTTTCAGTTTTGGTTGGAAAATTCTCTCTGAGTGGGAAAATTCGAAAAAAAATTCGAAAATAGAGCTCCGCTGAAACAAGAATAACTTCGAGGTTTTTGGATGGAAAAATTTCATTTTTGGGATTTTTCAAGATGTTAGATTGATGTATCCACTTTAAAAATCGAAATCGCGATTCATGATACAGGGGGTGAAAAAATCGCTTTCAAATTTAGGGATGACAAAATCGTGAAATATCAATTTTTTCAAATTAGAACCCCATTTTTTTATGGCAGATATTGAATCTACGTTAAAAAATAACGTGAGTGTATGTATCACACCCTTGCCCTAAAGTGGATATTTTCTGAGTTATTCACTGAGTTATTTCTCGATGCAACTCTTGGTTAAAAGCGTCATGCGTTGGACGATTGGGCGCGGTCAGGCCTAATTGAATTAATAGTTTGTTTGACATTATCAAGCACATGTCCTCAATTGAAATCAATGCTTCATTGTAAATTTCTTCATTGATTTGTATATTTGGATTTCCCATTCTATTCCGTATTTGATACAAAATATCATCACACATATAATCTTTGTACTTGATCCACAAATCAATTGGCTGATGCATTTTATCTCGCGTGCCGAAACTAATACAAAAGAAACGCGAGTTTCGGAACGCCATTTAAACTCCTCCAACTATGTATTCTGTGCTCCAACGCACACACGCACATTGTTTTGATAGATATGATCTTTGACATTAGGAACACACCTAAATTGCTTAGACAACAGTGAGTGCTTGTAATTTAATATGAACTTTATACCATAGCAATAAAGCTCAAATTGACTACGTTTTAGTTACAAATGATTTGTATGCGAAAAAGAAAAGGGCTATTTTTAGGGTTTTTCCAGCATAAATTCTAATTTTTCTCGCCGTAAAAACCATCCTTGAACTTCAACGAACATTAAAAAAAAAGATTTGGCCAAATTGGTCCAGGCGTTGTTGAGTTATGAGCTTACCAACACATTTTGCGATTCATTTTTATATTATAGAAGATTTACAGCAGAATGTGACAAAATCAGTTTTTCAGAGAAATGTTCCATTTTCGCTATACATTTGAATTTTTTTTTCTGAAGAAGGTTATAGCCTGTATTTTACGTTTTTGAAATCCTCATAGAATAGGCAACTTTTCAACATGTTATGCAGAAAAGTTCTAGTGCTTTTTTTTAGACCACATCAGATCGAATTCGGTCCAAAAAAACTTTCTCCAAAACGTGAATTTAAATTTTTTTTTAGGAGAATCTATTAGGTGTACAAATAAGTTTCCGCGGTTTGTCAAAAGATGGCCCCACTAGAATGTTATGGAGAAATTGTCAGATGTAAAACGTAATATCCCAAGTTTAGTCATCTGGCAACACCATAACCTTAAAGTACTAGTGATTCCGTATCAGCATCACGTAATTTTTTTCGTGCAAAAATGTCAAGTTTTATTCCGAATAAGCATCATTTGCGGGAACTTTTGATGTACTTCTTTAATGTGAAAAAATCTGCAGCTGAGGCGCATCGATTGCTTCTAGAAGCATATGGTGAAGCTGCTTTAAGTGAGAGAAGTTGTCAGGAATGGTTTCAAAAGTTTAAGAACGGTGAGTTTGACGTTAAAAACAAAGAACGCAGTGGAAGGCCGAAAGTGTACGAAGACATGGAATTAGAAGCACTATTGGAGGAAGATTCGTCCCAAACGCAAAAAAGAACTTGCACTTACTCTACAAGTGACTCAACAAGCAATTTCACATCGTTTAAAATCGTTAGGAATGCTTCAAAAACAAGGAAATTGGGTTCCATATGAACTAAAGCCGAGAGACGTTGAACGCCGATTATGCATGAGTGAAATGCTGCTTGCCAGGAATAAAAAAAAGAGTTTTTTGCAACGTATAGTCACTGGTGCCGAAAAATGGATTCACTACGATAATCCAAAGAAGAGAAAGTCATGGGTTAAGCGCGGCGAACCATCAACATCGACAGCTAAGCCGAATATTCATGGAAAAAAACTCATGCTGTGTATTTGGTGGGATCAGCTTGGTGTCGTGTATGATGAATTGCTGAAACCAAGCGAAACCATTACTGGAGCTCTCTACCGAACACAATTGATGAGATTGAGTCGGGCATTCAAGGAAAAACGCGCCCATTACTACTCCAGACACGACAAAATTATTCTTTTACACGATAATGCTCGTCCACATGTTGCGGCGCCGGTAAAAACATACTTGGAAACACTCAACTGGGAAGTTTGACCCCACCCGCCGTATTGACCAGACTTAGCCCCTTCTGATTATCATTTGTTCCGGTCGATGGCACATGGTCTGTCTGAGCAGCGCTTCACATCATATGAAGACACCAAAAATTGGGTAGATTTGGGGATAGCGTCAAAAGATGAAGAGTTTTTTCGACGGGATATCCGAATGTTGCCAGAAAGATGGGGAAAAGTAGTGGCAAATGATGGAAAATACTTTGAATAAAACGTAATGTACTTTTCCTTTACAATAAATCCCTAATTTTTTATAAAAAACCGCGGAAACTTATTTGTACACCTAATACTATTAAATATTGCTCTTGGTATTGCTTCATCTGTAAATTTTTCAAATTGAAATATTATCTTTTATACCGGCTGTGTTTCGTTGAGATTTTTTGGAATAAATATTCTTTTTTCATTATTATATGTTTTCGCTACCTAATAATTACACTCAAAATATGGTACCTACTTTGATATACAACAAACCCATTTATAAGTAAATTTGAAGAGGATAGTTGAAATCTTTAGAGGACGTTCTCTCCCAATAATTGAAAAAACTCAAAATAACTGAATAAAAAATATTTCATAAAAATCGTACGAAAATATATTTCAATCGATAACGTGAGAAGGAACATCAAAAACATAGGGTACAGGAAATTTAAAAAAATTATATAGAATTACATATATTTTAAGACTTTTCAACTGAATAATCTTGACTTGAACTATAAAATATATCTCAAAAAGATCCATAAATCATACTATATTATAAGTGAATTTCAATATATTGTTTGTGTGTTGAGTAATCCCTTGAAAATAGTAAGAGAAGTTCAGAAGAAATCCGACGAGATCTAAGGAAATCCGGAGGAGATCCACGAGGGAGGAAATCTTTTGTCACAAAAAATTTCCAATGAGCGTGAATCCAGCAACGATTTCTCCAGCATCACTTTTATCGCTTAGCGGACGGTGCCTTGCACATGCCGTAACTATTGATCCCGGCTGAAAATTTGCTCTAAGGAATTATTCGCTTCTGAGTTTCAACAGTAGACTCTTTGAGTTGTTATTATAAGATAATAAAGGTAATATATGATATAAAATGTTCGGCGTGATCCATTGCCATTCGCTTGAGGTGCTACAAATAGAATTTGAATCTTTGGAATGGGCTATTCGATAGAGTAAGACGAATTCCTGAGAAGACGTTGTCGCATATGTTTAATGAAATTAAAGTGATATTTATGACTTGAATAATCATTAGAATCGATGAAATACAGTGTCACGCATCAGGGAGGGTACAGAGGGATTGGAAAAAATGCAAAGTCCATCAAAAATCAAAAAATGCGTTGTCGCGCCATCTCACGATATTGAAGTTAATGATTTTGATATTCAGAATATTCTATTGTCAATGAAATTGATTTTTGGGCTTCAGGAACGGCAGAACCGGACTTTGAAAATTTCTACCAAAAAAAATTAAAAATTCAACAAAAATTAAAAAATGCGTTGTCGCACCATCTGATAATATTGAGGTTGTTAATTTTGATATTTAGAAGACTCTATTATCAATGGAATTGATTGTCGGGCTTCAGGAAAAGCAGAACCGGACTTTGAAAATTTCTACCAAAAAAAATTCAAAGTCCGATAAAAATAAAAAAAAGCGTTGTCGCACCATCTGAAGCTATTGAGGTTGCTAATTTTGATATTTAGAGTACTCTGTTATCAATGGAATTGATTGTCGGGCCTCAGGAACGGCAGGACCGGACTTTGAAAATTTCTACCAAAAATAATTCAAAGTTCAACAAAAATTAAAAACTGCGTTGTCGCACCATCTGACGTTATTGAGGTTGTTAATTTTGATATTTAGAACACACTGTTGTTGATGGAATTGATTGTCGGGCCTCAGGAACGGCAGGACCAGACTATGAAAATTTCTACCAAAAATAATTCAAAGTTCAACAAAAATTAATTAATGCTTTGTCGCACCTTCTGACGTTATTGTGGTTGTTGATTTTGATATTTAGAATACTCTGTTATCAATGGAATTGATTGTCGGGCTTCAGGAACGGCAGGACCGGACTTTGAAAATTTCTACCAAATATAATTCAAAGTTCAACAAAAATTAAAAAATGCGTTGTCGCACCATCTGACGTTATTGAGGTTGTTAATTTTGATATTAACAATACTCTGCTATCAATGGAATTGATTGTCGGGCCTCAGGAAGGGCAGGACCGGATTTTGAAAATTTCTACCAAAAATAATTCAAAGTCCGATAAAAATCAAAAAAAGCGTTGTCGCACCATCTGACGCTATTGAGGTTGTTAATTTTGATATTTAGAATTCTCTGTTATCAATGGAATTGATTGTCGGGCCTCAGGAACGGCAGGACCGGACTTTGAAAATTTCTACCAAAAAAATTCAAAGTCCGGTCCTGCCGTTCCTGAGGCCCGACAATCAATTCCATTGATAACAGAGTACTCTAAATATCAAAATTAGCAACCTCAATAGCTTCAGATGGTGCGACAACGCTTTTTTTTATTTTTATCGGACTTTGAATTTTTTTTGGTAGAAATTTTCAAAGTCCCGTTCTGCTTTTCCTGAAGCCCGACAATCAATTCCATTGATAATAGAGTCTTCTAAATATCAAAATTAACAACCTCAATATTGTCAGATGGTGCGACAACGCATTTTTTAATTTTTGTTGAATTTTTAATTTTTTTTGGTAGAAATTTTCAAAGTCCGGTTCTGCCGTTCCTGAAGCCCGAAAATCAATTTCATTGACAATAGAATATTCTGAATATCAAAATTATTAACTTCAATATCGTGAGATGGCGCGACAACGCATTGTTTGATTTTTGATGGACTTTGCATTTTTTCCAATCCCTCTGTACCCTCCCTGAAGCGTGACACTGTATTTCATCGATTCTAATGATTATTCAAGTCATAAATATCACTTTAGTTTCATTAAACATATGCGACAACGTCTTCTCAGGAATTCGTCTTACTCTATCGAATAGCCCATTCCAAAGATTCAAATTCTATTTGTAGCACCTCAAGCGAATGGCAATGGATCACGCCGAACATTTTATATCATATATTACCTTTATTATCTTATAATAACAACTCAAAGAGTCTACTGTTGAAACTCAGAAGCGAATAATTCCTTAGAGCAAATTTTCAGCCGGGATCAATAGTTACGGCATGTGCAAGGCACCGTCCGCTAAGCGATAAAAGTGATGCTGGAGAAATCGTTGCTGGATTCACAGCCGTAAATTTCCAGTGGTTACCCCCTCGTTTAAAATTTAAACAGCTCCTTCTGGAAGTTGCAGTTTCTCCGTCAGTAAGTATAATTGTTTTTGACCTGCATCATGTCGACTAGACAATTAGGGACTTTAGTACAAAACCATAGCTCGGTTTCGCACCGGCGATCACCAAAACATTCCCACGTTTGTTTGCGCGAGGCGTAACAGATGGAAATCCGTACGAAGAAGGTGAACCAACTCAGGACCTTGGGCGCCTTTTCCGCGAAGGTCGTTCAATTTTCGAAAAATCCTCTGCCAACCGAATATTTTCGGATTGAAAAAAAAAGCGAAGGTCCCCTCCAGGCGATATCGGTTGAATACACCGGTGTTATTGACGGTGATTCACTGATGTGCAGTTGCAATGCCAGGACTTTTAAAAATACACGTTCACTGACTCTCCCGCTCAACATCTGCGACCTTCTGGCCCACAACGTTTGTGCGTAAAAGGATAAATAAATAGGACGCCAGACTGTTTGTTGCAGCGGATTACGCCGATTTATTTTTCATCTTTGGAAACTGCCCACTATGCGTCGAAATGAGAACGGCTATTAAACAAACAATTTATAACCGATGTCAAAATTTGCATTCGCCCCAAAACGATCTACTGCATCCAGAACAAAGAATGACCTCTTTCGGTAATAAACGAGGCCTGGCTAAAGCTGGGTGTTCATGGATAATGCAAAGTATTTTTTCAATATACTTTTCAGCAGTTAGACCACTATGATTACCCGTAACAAGATATTTTCGGCATCTTTGAGATCGTCTATTTTAAATCAAAGATTTAATTCCACATCCATTCCAAAAGAATTACATCTTTAAAAAAAAAACAAAATCCAGTATACATTTTGGAACAATTCATTTTTATTAATCAATTTGCACGCTCCAAGTTGTCAAACGACTTCTCCATCTCAATGGCCTCAATCGATGCGTGCCACTTTCATCGCCAAATGCAGTTTAGGGAACAGATAGAAGTCGCGGGCCAGATCTGGTGAGTAGGGCAAATGATGCAAAGGAATAACATGATTTTCGACCAAAAAATCAGGTACGAGTCGCGAACGATGTGATGTAGTGTTGGGTAGTACACGTCTTGAAATTGACTTTGTAAGAGGTGCCTCATTTTTGTACTGAAGCGACACATTGTACCACTTCAAATGAGGCGAAGGGGTCTGGCCGTTCATGACGCGATACGATGCCGGAACAAAATTTGTACTACAGTAGAAGTCCATTAGTCCGGCATCCAATAGTTCGGAATGCCCGATAGTCCGGCATCGCTCCGGAAAATTTGGTGCAGTGCAGCACTGTCATTCCATGCGTCTTCGCTATTTTTTGTGCTTGGTGTTTTGTGCCCTTCAGTGCATCGCAGTACACGTAGCTTTTGAAACTGTTTATAAAAAGTGATTTTCGTTCTAACTATACAGTGACCATGTTTTTGAAACCTAAGCTTTCGAGTTCAAAAGGAGAGAAACGAAAACACGTAACACTGACTCTCAATCTGAAACTAGAAATCATCAAACGGCTAGAAAAAGGCGAGAATAGAAATGTTTTGATGTATGAGTTTAATATTGGCTCATCGACTATTTATGATATTAAAAAACAAAAAGATGAACTAATGAAGTTTGCTTCTCACTCGTTAACAACTGAAAAATTGGCTTCTAGACAAACATTGAAAAAGCCAAAACTGGAACAGCTAGATATTGTATTGTTCAAGTGGTTTAGTGCAGTTCGTTCTGAAGGGAAGCCGGTAAGGGGCCAATGATTGTTGAAAAGACTAAGAAATTCAGCCAAGATTTAGGACTTGCGGAAAGTGAATGTAATTTTTCTGATGGTTGGCTCAGGAACTTTATATTTCGGCATGAAATTAGAAGACTTGATGTAACTGGAGAAACACTTTCAGCAATCCAAAACTCTGCTGAAAACTACAAAGACCTGTTTGAGAAAATCGTGGCTGATAATGATTCAACACCTGAACATATTTACAATTCTGACGAAACAGGGCTATGGTGGCGATGTTACATTACGTGTATATACATAATATTATATATATACATTTATATTATATGTAAATTAAAATAAATTTAGTTATTAGTATTAGCATAGTGTATTAGTACTTTATTTATTAATCTATAATTACCACCTGATCGAAAGAAATTTTCGGACTGCCCGATAGTCCGGAATTTCCGGTAGTCCGGCACCGAGCCGGTCCCGAATTATCGGACTTCTACTGTACTATAGACGACGGGTTGTTGTGGCGGTGTAGTCCTATAAGTCCAGACCTCAATACAATCGAATATTTGTAGAGCAAAACCATAGCAAATAGGTAAGCATTCTTTCCACATGAATCAGGGCGCCAAAAATAAAAAGATCCTAACTTTTTTTATCTATACTAATAGATAAATAATTACTCAAATTGAGCTAACTCACAAACAATGGGTATACAAGGCGTTACAAGGTCGAATGCTTGGTGAACTGGAGCTATTGGGAGTTTGAAAATTAGAAGAACTCAGACTTCGGAAAATTCCATGTCTGCTATTCCAATTCACAGAATTCAAACAGGTTCGTTTCTCCAACCCCAACTTAAAACACACTGTATACCAACAAGAGTTCAAAATTTTGTTTCCAATACCGAAGTTAGAAGTTGAAAAATTTGTAACAACCCGCAATGTAATAAATAATATCAATAAATATTCATCAAACCCCAAAATTTTAAATTAATTAATGATAATTGAATAATTTACAGTCTAAAAATGTGTGTTCTGTTTTTATACTGTGTCATAGACAATAGTTCATATAATATTAATGAGACACATAGGTCAAACTTGAAGAATAAGCACGTAAGAATGAATAGTTTCGAATAAATTAACTCTGAAAGCAATCTGATGTTTCGAAACATTCTTCATTGATTTATAAAATTATCTAACCTCAAATAAATCCCAAATACTATAAAAAACAAAAAATATATATATAACTCACCTCAAGTGTTAGTTCTGAAGGGGAATCCTGTGAATTGAAAGTTGAACTGCTTTCCGTGTTATTCAATAGGGCATCTGTAACATTTCCTGGCTCCGGCTGAGGATTTGGCTCGAGGGGTTCTTGGGGGGTTGAGGGAGCATTTCCTCTTTCGATATTGAGTAAATATGTCATGACATCTGTGTGTCTCACATAGTCTCGATTATATCTTCCCAGTGAGTTCAAGTCTTCAAATAAATCTCTTTCATAATTAAGTAGGATAGCATCTAGACTTTTGGGATGCACATAGTGAGATCTCAATATACCAGGGGAGAAGGCTCTCCAACTGGTGCCGTTGTCTAAATCTAAGCTTTCGATGCCCTCCATCAAATTGGGCATCAAATGAGAGTTCATGTCCACCCTCAACAAGCTCAATAATAGAGCAAGTTGGAGCATTTCGTCATGAAAAACTTTCTTTAAGCACAACATAGTTTATGGTATATTTTCACTTAACCTAAAACTATTCCAAACAAAACACTTCCTTCGTTACTGGATCATTGTCATTTTTTGTTCAACTCATTAATCAAGTTCCATTATTATTATTTTTCTATGTCATTTTTCCATAATCTCCTTCGATGTAAACAAAGCAATTTTCCAAATATATAAATTTACTGCTGGTTTTTGTTTGGTATTAAACCGGTCACTCGATTTCTTATTGAAACTTAATTCAACGCACAAGATTCACTTTTCTTCAATTACTATCCCTTAGCTCAACAGAATGCTCAGAAGGCACTTTGCTTTTCACAACTTTACGAAACAAATAGATCTCGAATCCTGAAATAAAGGAAATTTTGTATATCGCATTTGACAGCAATAAGATCCCATAACACCAGTGTAATAGAATGAGACGAACACATGTTAGTAGTGCGCATGGATTTCGGTGGGGAATCACTTGCGACTCGAATAATGCGAAATTTGAAAAATTTAATGTCTATTTACAAGGAAACTGGGCGACACAAATACATAAATATAAGAATTACTTCAAGTATGTTTCGCTTGATGTACCCATTTTTTCTATCCCGAAAACAGAATCCAAAGATAAGTAAAAATATATGAACTCCGAATAATTCTTTGACGGCCATCATTGTATAAATCAAAAATCTTTTATATATCACAAAATATTTATACAAAATGCTGTCAATCAAGAGACAACACATGTGATATCACATGTAATTATACTGCAGATGTACCAGTTAATAATTTAATATTTCCATTGTAACTTTTTCGTTTCAATGCCTCATGAATAAAATTCAATTTTCCATTACTTTTCAGAGCAATCAGTACTTTGCCCTGGAATCCACTAAACACTACATATAATACTGATAAATTCTGTTAGAATAGTTAACAAACTAATTTTGGTGGATGCGGTTTTCAAATTCAAAGTCATTTCTGCAACCAATTTCAATTTTTATTTAAATTTCGATATTCAAATCTCGATTTGATGATAATTCGGAGACTCAAGTAAAAGAATTCCTATTTAAAATATGGAGTATTACAAGAGAAATGTGTACTAACTTTTGCAAGGTTCTAAATACTACCAAATCACGAACATTTCATGATAATGAGATTAAGTTTCTTTCTATATTCTTGAACAAAATTGTCCTAATGAAATTTACCTCACTTTCATTGCTATCACAGATACAGAAAACTAAATAAACGAGTAAACAATTTGAAAAACAGTTCAGAAGAAATGGAAATTTAAATCTATGATTCTTTTAAACTCGCAAATTTTGTGACACCTGTCATAGATAAAATAATCTAAATAATCTTTGCCAGCTAGTAAAGTTGAGTCATTTCTGTGTTCTCGTCTCTGTCATTTAATTTTCGTTTTGAGTTCAGCAAAAAAATTTCACGAAAAGATCAAAATATTATTCAGTTGCGTTATTCTTTCTTTCACTTTTCAACTCATTTTATGCAATGGAGGATATGGAACAGGCTGATTTTTTACACAAATGCAAAAAAAGGGTGAGGGAAGTGAAGAAGAAGGCAAGACCTGGTATGTTGTGATAATTCAGTAAAATCTTTGGGAAATTGTTAATTTCAACTTTTTCTTCTAGAACTGAATACTAAAGAATCTTGGTACCAGGAAAATTATAGCAATGAATTCGACAGATTTTGGGATTTCACAGATAACTGCGAAAGAATTGAAGAGGGAGAAATCTCTCAGCGAGAATTCATTTCTAACTACGAATTGCCTTATAAACCTGTAGTAATAAAAGGGTGCCAAAACCAGTGGAGAGCTACGGAAAAGTGGACTCTGCATAAACTAGCTAAAAAATATCGTAATCAAAAATTTAAATGTGGTGAAGATAATGAGGGCTACAGTGTAAAAATGAAAATGAAATATTATATAAATTATATGCTCAATACTAAAGATGATAGTCCTCTTTATATTTTTGATAGTAATTTTGGCGAGGTGAGCATATTTTATTTCCAGTGAGGCTGACTCTAATGCTTTTTTTCTTAGCACCGTCGCCGCAAGAAACTGTTGAATGATTATAGTGTGCCGTACTTCTTTCGTGACGATTTATTCAAGTATGCAGGTGAAAGCCGTAGGCCACCATACCGATGGTTTGTAATGGGCCCTGAAAGGTCAGGAACAGGAATTCATATCGATCCTTTAGGAACAAGTGCCTGGAATGCCTTGGTGAAAGGCCATAAAAGGTATAATTTTAGTAATGAGTCAAATTCTTGTTAGAAATAAGAACTCTTTTCATCCTGTCAGATGGTGTTTGTTCCCGACAAACACACCAAAGGAGTTGTTGAAAGTCACTAATCAAATTGGTGGCAAACAGCGTGATGAAGCAATTACTTGGTTCAACCACATATATCCTCGAACCCAACAGCCAAACTGGCCAGCAGATTGTAAACCAGTTGAAATTTTACAGAAGCCTGGTGAAACTGTCTTTGTACCAGGAGGCTGGTGGCATGTTGTACTAAATTTAGATACTACAATCGCAGTTACCCAAAACTTCTGTAGTAGAACAAATTTTCCTATTGTTTGGCATAAAACAGCTAGGGGTGAGTTTTTTGCGGAATCGAATTGTCTCAGAAAACTGTTGAACCTATGTTTTCAGGTCGTCGCAAGCTTTCACAGAGCTGGTTGCGTGCCTTGAAACAGGACGAACCTATGCTTGCTCTCTTAGCGGAGAGAATCAATATCGAGCAAGCCTCAGGGGTAGCTTCTGACTCCAGCAATTCGTCTTCCAGTTCAAGTTCTGAATCTGAAAACAGTTCTGAGTCAGAAAATGAAGAAGATGACAGCGGCCAGGAATCTATCACAGCTAAGAAAAAGAGAAGGAAGTCTGATAGTGAATCAGCACATAACCGTAAATCTGCCAAAATCAGCCATGTAGGTTTTTCTCATAGAAATGAGCCTCTTGAAGGCGAATCCCCATTGTGATACACTGTTGAAGGCCTGCCATACTGTAGTCAGGATGAGTTGCATGGATTTTAGGTTAGGTTTGATGCCTTAGTCAATGAAATTAAAAAAATTAACATATATCATTTCAACATTACATTTTCTAGTTTTAAACAATATAGCATGTGTATTAGGAAAATATCTTAGCTGAGGTTAGTTTATATGGTTCAGTATAGAGCAACATCAGCGAATAACAAAACTGCTCAACCTAAAAAATGTTGGCTAAATTAATTTGATGAAATAAGGTACAATATTCAATGTTGTATGATTCTCTTTCTTCAAAGGTATTTCCAGCGAAAAAGTTGAATATGTTAGTGACGAAAACAAAAAAGAACTAACGGTTCAACACTTATTAGTGAAAATTGAGAAATTTTCTATTGTCAGATCTTTCAAAGCTAATTTTTTCTTTAACAACGACAGAAAATGTCTATTGAAACATTGAAAGGAAGAACAACAATAGATTATGGTTGTTATTACACAAATAACAATTCTACCTGAGTTCCATCATCAAAAATTTCTCAAGAAGTGATTTTGTCTTTCTAATGACTGTTTTTATAGGAGATCGATCATGCAGGGACCTCATCACCGGAGGATAATCATTGTGCTTCCAATTCGCCTGATTCAACTATGGCAGATCTGCCAACACATTCAAAATATTAGTTTTGTTTTTTTTCTTAGTTTTTGCAGAGTTACCATTCTTGTCGTTTTTATATTCTGTGAAGGATGGATTTGTTATTGCCACAGTATTGTTTTAGGGAGATTTATCTCTTGATTTTCTACTATGGACAATCCATTATATAGGTAACTTTTCAGACAAAAAATTAAATATCTTGACTCATTTTATGCATTCCTGATAATTTTGTTCCTATTTGATTAAATCGATTGACTAAACTCAGGATCTTTATATCTTGGCAATAATGTTTCATTCTTTATAGGTTTGTATTTCTAAAGTATTATTATATTATTTAAATTATTTGTTTTTTGATTAAATGATTCGAAGTTTATAGTTGAGCAATAGAATACATTGATAAGAGGTCACTATTTTTATACAAAACTTCTATAATATGAATATGAACCCCAATCAACTATAGTTCATAATCTCTATTGCCTATAATGTACTGATATTTGTTGAAATGATTCTATTGTTTATAGGATTTTGCAATATAGATTGAATCTCAGGATTTCATATCATATAAAATTGGAGATTCTGTTCGGTACATAATTCTCCTTCTCTGGAATGGTTGAAGAATGTTGAATACTATTATTGCTTGGTATTGAAGACTGAATTCAAAGGGTTTACATAATTCCCGAGACTTGCCCATACTGTGGGGTGAATATTATTAAATTTCAACCAATGTGTAACCCAAGAATCTCCTATTTAATGGAAGACAACTTCCATATTACTCCCTGTGGTGTTATTTTTAAAAGTTTTCTTATATTGCGTTTTGAAAGTTTCATTTTATTTCCATTTTGATGTTACTAACTTTCTTTACATCACAATTTTCTTTTTTCATAGTTATTTTCTTTTCATTTTAGTGATGTTATCAAATAACTCTAGTTTTTGATACGAAACAATTTTTCCTTTGTACTTCTTCCAAAGAAATATGTCTTCATATATGACATTTTTATAATTTATCGAATTATTACTCTTTATTATTGTAATAAGTATTTTTTTGTGGGAAAAGTTTATTGAAGTGTTTAGAAAGGCACTGTAAAGTAGGTAATTTTCAATTTACATATTCAAATTATGCAGCTAGTAGAAAGTGGAGTAGCAGAGGCAGTTTTCGAAAAAAAAAATGTGCTCCTGATTTTTTATTTTTGTCAAAATTATGATTTCTAGGCAAATCTTTGTGATTTGAAACGTTGTGCCTCATTAATTTCAATAAGCTCAGCAGAAATCCACTTAAATGTTTTCTGTTAATCATGTGTCAGAGATTTTTTGTATGAAAACTTTTTCAGACGTACTGTGAGATCATGTGATCTTGTTTAGTGCCTCAATTTTACATATGTGGTATGTTGAAACACTATTGTAATTCAATAAGCATTATTAAAGGATAATTTTTAAACATGGTATTATTCAACCCTGTCTGCGAATCAACGATTATGAAAAAAAAAACATGTAAAGGGTCAGATTGGAGATGTTAATCTACTACCTGAATGTCCATATTGTTACAACTTGGTTGTAATAAAACTACATTTGTGAGCAAAACCTTTATTCTCTTAACACTGCGAGGTTTTCGCTACCGAGCTTCGGAAAATAATGAAAACTTGTTTTCTTTCCACGCGTATCGACGAATTCGTCAGCGCTTACATCAGACTGGTAAATCACCGACAAATATTTGAGAAAACACGCATAAATACAATAATATCAACTTCAATCCCTGGCGGCTCATTCACCTTGTAAATATCCAATAATCCCATATTAACTATAACAATATAGAAAATAATAAAGATTTAGCTCGCACAGTACAACACAGGGTGTAACTAAATAAGTGTAAAATACACTGCTCAACAATTGATAGGGATCACCTACTTTTTCTAAATTTATTTATGAAATATTCGCTCCAAGATTATAAATTTAGTCAGATATCAGAGTATTTTCAGTTGATAATATGGTTCACTTGAGAAAAGAATGAAAAAATGGAAAGTTGGGGAGAAAAAAAGACTTTATTAGGAACACTCAAAATTCTGTGTTTGAATAACATAAAAATTTTATGATGAAACCACAAGAAGGCTTGAGGTTCGGTTAAGCTAGTACCTAGTTGGTCCCCCACGAGCTCGTCTCAAGCGTTCTACCCTACGAGGCATACTTTCAATCAAACGATTTATAAAATTTTGGGGCAAATTCGTCCAAATATCCCGTAAAGCGTTAGAAAGGTCCTCTAGGTTATTGATCGGTTGTTCTAAGGTTGAGAATTGTCTAGACATCTCAGACCAGACATGTTCGATGCAATTCATGTCTGGAGAGAGAGCTGGTCAGTCCATCCTATCAATAGCATGAGTTTCTAGCGCTTCATTAACCATACGACTACGGTGTGGACGGGCATTATCGTCAATTAAAATGAAATTCTCGCCCAAGGCAGCCGCAAACGGAACAATTATGGGTTCAATAATCATATCGTGATATCTCTGGCTGGTCATTGTGGTGTTCTGCAGAACAACCAACTCTGTGCGTTGGTTCAAACAAATGCCTCCCCATACACATATAGAACCTTCGCCAAAAGCTGTTGTGGGTACCATAAACTGTTCTGCATACCTTCGACCTCTTTCCCTCCAAGCAAGAATACGTCCATCGGAGTTGACCAAACGAAATCTAGACTCATCCGTAGATAAACATGGGCTCCAATCTTCAACTGTCCAATTGCGGTGCTCCTCAGCCCATTGCCGTCGATGAACCCGGTGTTCCCTATTCAAACGGGGATGTTTTACCCTCCTACGTGCTCTCAAACCACGAACATGTAGTCGTCGTCTTACAGTCTGGTTCGAAATTAGAACTCCTGTTGCAACTCTCGGTGATCTATTGAGCCGCGACGCCGGGTAAATGGGATTTCTCTTGGCATTGAGGATCAAATGACGATCTTGGGCAGCTGTTGTACTGCGCTGCCGACCTCCCCCATGAACATAAGCTACTGAGTCATTTTGGATGAACCTATTCCAAGCCCGACTCACGACACTTTGCGAAACATTCAACCGCCGGGACAAACCTTCCTGTATCCACCGTATGATTTGGTCCAGTTGCACAGGAGCCAAACGTCTTCTCGGCATGACTGATAAGCTGATATTGTTCTCATTTCATCAATTATTGTCACCTTATGTGTTTGAACGAGAGAAAAAAACAGATTTAATAACAAATACCACATTGCTTTTCACTCCACCTGTAACAGCCTACATAGATAATAATCGATTTTGTGAACAAGAGCCGATGAAGTGAGGAAAAATTTGATATAATCAACTCAAAACATCTTAATTTTTCCTTAGAGAACATAGAATGTACAGATATTCACGAGATAACTTGAAAAAAATACAAATGAAGAGAAGTTCATAAGTGATCCCTAGCAATTGTTGATCAGTGTATTTAAGGAGGTGATTCCTCATCGAAAAAAAGATAGGATCTTTCATATAAAGAAACTTCATTGGAGCATCCCATGTTAAGATACAGCCCCTCAGAGGGAGTACATAAAAGTTGTATAACAATTTTTTTCACAAGCACCAAAAAAGTTACAATATTGAAATTAAAATTTATATTTAATGCAAGTACTAACTACAGAATAATAATAAATCTTGTTCGCATTTATGACGATGTACCTATCTCTGTAGTTGTTGGTAAAATAATTTTTTGCTGCGAACTGGTTTATTTTGCGTAAAAAACTCATGAGACATTTTTCGTTTAGAATGAAACAGGTTATCAGAAATAAATTTTTAAATGGTAAACAAATAAGACAAAAAGTTACATTGGAAATATACTTTAGGGGTTGCGTTTCCCACCCTTACAACCATGGGATAAACCAAATAAATAACTGGATAAGTGTCTTTTTGCTAGTAGGAAACGTTAGGTTAATTTCAATATTGTAACTTTTTTGGTGCTTGTGAAAAAAATTGTACTCCCTTTGAGGGGCTGTATCTTAACAAGGGATGCTCCAATGAAATTTCTTTATATGAAAGATCCTATATTTTTTTCGATGAGGAATCACCTCCTTAAATATTTTACACTGATTTAGTTACACCCTGTATAATGATAAGTATGTATTGAAGTAAATTCTTCCATCTAACCCGAAAATAATTTAGTACACAAGTAAAAAAAAAAAAAAAAAAACAAGCAAACATGAGCGCAAAACCCAGAAAAAGAAAAAATGCAATCAGTGCCGCACGAAAAGAAAAAATGCCAATTTGTTAGAAACCAGATTAAATTTAATAAAAAATAATGGTAGCCCCAAATGAGAAACTATACAGTATGTTTCGATAATTTTGAAAGCAAAAAATTATCTGGAAATTAGAAATAGAACGCAAAAATATTAATTCGATTGGGGAAAAAGAAGTCCATTTTGTCGACACATGGCTTTACTGACCTATATCTCTGTTTGTACACTGCTCAACAATTGATAGGGATCACTTACTTTTTCTAAATTTATTTCTGAAATATTCGATCCAAGATTATAAATTTAGTCAGATATCAGAGTATTTTCAGTTGATAATATGGTTCACTTGAGAAAAGAATGAAAAAATGGAAAGTTAGAGAGAAAAAAGACTTTATTAGGAACACTCAAAATTCTGTGTTTGAATAACATAAAAATTTTATGATGAAACCACAAGAAGGCTGAAGTTTCGGTTAAGCTAGTACCTAGTTGGTCCCCCACGAGCTCGTCTCAAGCGTTCTACCCTACGAGGCATACTTTCAATCAAACGATTTATAAAATTTTGGGGCAAATTCGTCCAAATATCCCGTAAAGCGTTAGAAAGGTTATTGATCGGTTGTTCTAAGGTTGAGAATTGTCTAGACATCTCAGACCAGACATGTTCGATGCAATTCATGTCTGGAGAGCGAGCTGGCCAGTCCATCCTATCAATAGCATGAGTTTCTAGCGCTTCATTAACCATACGACTACGGTGTGGACGGGCATTATCGTCAATTAAAATGAAATTCTCGCCCAAGGCAGCCGCAAACGGAACAATTATGGGTTCAATAATCATATCGTGATATCTCTGGCTGGTCATTGTGGTGTTCTGCAGAACAACCAACTCTGTGCGTTGGTTCAAACAAATGCCTCCCCATACACATATAGAACCTTCGCCAAAAGCTGTTGTGGATACCATAAACTGTTCTGCATACCTTCGACCTCTTTCCCTCCAAGCAAGAATACGTCCATCGGAGTTGACCAAACGAAATCTAGACTCATCCGTAGATAAACATGGGCTCCAATCTTCAACTGTCCAATTGCGGTGCTCCTCAGCCCATTGCCGTCGATGAACCCGATGTTCCCTATGCAAACGGGGATGTTTTACTCTCCTACGTGCTCTCAAACCACGAACATGTAGTCGTCGTCTTACAGTCTGGTTCGAAATTAGAACTCCTGTTGCAACTCTCAGTGATCTATTGAGCCGCGACGCCGGGTAAATGGGATTTCTCTTGGCATTGAGGATCAAATGACGATCTTGGGCAGCTGTTGTACTGCGCTGCCGACCTCCCCCATGAACATAAGCTACTGAGTCATTTTGGATGAACCTATTCCAAGCCCGACTCACGACACTTTGCGAAACATTCAACCGCCGGGACAAACCTTCCTGTATCCACCGTATGATTTGGTCCAGTTGCACAGGAGCCAAACGTCTTCTCGGCATGACTGATAAGCTGATTTTGTTCTCATTTCATCAATTATTGTCACCTTATGTGTTTGAACGAGAGAAAAAAACAGATTTAATAACAAATACCACATTGCTTTTCACTCCACCTGTAACAGCCTACATAGATAATAATCGATTTTGTGAACAAGAGCCGATGAAGTGAGGAAAAATTTGATATAATCCACTCAAAACATCTCAATTTTTTCTTAGAGAACATATAATCTACAGATATTCACGAGATAACTTGAAAAAAATACAAATGAAGAGAAGTTCATAAGTGATCCCTAGCAATTGTTGATCAGTGTATTTAGGGAGGTGATTCCTCATCGAAAAAAAGATAGGATCTTTCATATAAAGAAACTTCATTGGAGCATCCCATGTTAAGATACAGCCCCTCAGAGGGAGTACATAAAATTTGTATAACAATTTTTTTCACAAGCACCAAAAAAGTTACAATATTGAAATTAAAATTTATATTTAATGCAAGTACTAACTACAGAATGATAATAAATCCAGTTCGCATTTATGACGATGTACCTATCTCTGTAGTTGTTGGTAAAATAATTTTTTGCTGGGAACTGGTTTATTTTGCGCAAAAAACTCATGAGACATTTTTCGTTTAGAATGAAACAGGTTATCAGAAATAAATTTTTAAATGGTAAACAAATAATAAGACAAAAAGTTACATTGGAAATATACTTTAGGGGTTGCGTTTCCCACCCTTACAACCATGGGGTAAACCAAATAAATAACTGGATAAGTGTCTTTTTGCTAGTAGGAAACGTTAGGTTAATTTCAATATTGTAACTTTTTTGGTGCTTGTGAAAAAAATTGTACTCCCTTTGAGGGGCTGTATCTTAACAAGGGATGCTCCAATGAAATTTCTTTATATGAAAGATCCTATATTTTTTTCGATGAGGAATCACCTCCTTAAATATTTTACACTGATTTAGTTACACCCTGTATAATGATAAGTATGTATTGAAGTAAATTCTTCCATCTAACCCGAAAATAATTTAGTACACAAGTAAAAAAAAAAAAACAAGCAAACATGAGCGCAAAACCCAGAAAAAGAAAAAATGCAATCAGTGCCGCACGAAAAGAAAAAATGCCAATTTGTTAGAAACCAGATTAAATTTAATAAAAAATAATGGTAGCCCCAAATGAGAAACTATACAGTATGTTTCGATAATTTTGAAGCAAAAAATTATCTGGAAATTAGAAATAGAACGCAAAAATATTAATTCGATTGGGGAAAAAGAAGTCCATTTTGTCGACACATGGCTTTACTGACCTATATCTCTGTTTGTACACTGCTCAACAATTGATAGGGATCACTTACTTTTTCTAAATTTATTTCTGAAATATTCGCTCCAAGATTATAAATTTAGTCAGATATCAGAGTATTTTCAGTTGATAATATGGTTCACTTGAGAAAACAATGAAAAAATGGAAAGTTGGAGAGAAAAAAAGACTTTATTAGGAACACTCAAAATTCTGTGTTTGAATAACATAAAAATTTTATGATGAAACCACAAGAAAGTTGAAGTTTCGGTTAAGCTAGTACCTAGTTGGTCCCCCACGAGCTCGTCTCAAGCATTCTACCCTACGAGCCATACTTTCAATCAAACGATCTATAAAATTTTGGGGCAAATTCGTCCAAATATCCCGTAAAGCGTTAGAAAGGTCCTCCAGGTTATTGATCGGTTGTTCTAAGGTTGAAAATTGTCATCTCAGACCAGACATGTTCGATGCAATTCATGTCTGGAGAGCGAGCTGGCCAGTCCATCCTATCAATAGCATGAGTTTCTAGCGCTTCATTAACCATACGACTACGGTGTGGACGGGCATTATCGTCAATTAAAATGAAATTCTCGCCCAAGGCAGCCGCAAACGGAACAATTATGGGTTCAATAATCATATCGTGATATCTCTGGCTGGTCATTGTGGTGTTCTGCAGAACAACCAACTCTGTGCGTTGGTTCAAACAAATGCCTCCCCATACACATATAGAACCTCCGCCAAAAGCTGTTGTGGGTACCATAAACTGTTCTGCATACCTTCGATCTCTTTCCCTCCAAGCAATAATACGTCCATCGGAGTTGACCAAACGAAATCTAGACTCATCCGTAAATAAACATGGGCTCCAATCTTCAACTGTCCAATTGCGGTGCTCCTCAGCCCATTGCCGTCGATGAACCCGGTGTTCCCTATTCAAACGGGGATGTTTTACCCTCCTACGTGCTCTCAAACCACGAACATGTAGTCGTCGTCTTACAGTCTGGTTCCAAATTAGAACTCCTGTTGCAACTCTCAGTGATCTATTGAGCCGCGACGCCGGGTAAGTGGGATTTCTGCTAGCATTGAGGATCAAAAGACGATCTTGGGCAGCTGTTGTATTGCGCTGCCGACCTCCCCCATGAACATAAGCTACTGAGTCGTTTTGGATGAACCTATTCCAAGCCCGACTCACGACACTTTGCGAAACATTCAACCGCCGGGACAAACCTTCCTGTATCAACCGTATGATTTGGTTCAGTTGCACAGGAGCCAAACGTCTTCTCGGAATGACTGATAAGCTGATGTTGTTCTCATTTCATCAATTATTGTCCCCTTATGTGTTTGAACGAGAGAAAAAAACAGATTTAATAACAAATACCACATTGCTTTTCACTCCACCTGTAACAGCCTACATAGATAATAATCGATTTTGTGAACAAGAGCCGATGAAGTGAGGAAAAATTTGATATAATCAACTCAAAAATCTTAATTTTTCCTTAGAGAACATATAATCTACAGATATTCACGAGATAACTTGAAAAAAATACAAATGAAGAGAAGTTAATAAGTGATCCCTAGCACTAGCAATTGTTGATCAGTGTATTTGTCGCATCTAGTCAAAAAAAAAATTATGTTTTAGCAAAACATATTTCAACATTATTGTGACTGAACGATTTAGTTGTGTCTTAGAACGTCAAAGATGGAGGTGAAGAAACAAAAATTCTGTACATTTTACAATTTTGCTTTGATAAAGGGGGGGAATGCAAGTCAGAAGGCTACAAATGCAAATAATGTTTATGGCCCCAATACTGTAACAGCTAATCACGCGCAGTTTTGGTTTTGCCGATTCCTTTCCAGTAATTTTAATGTGAAAGATGCACCATGCACTGGGGGGCCGGTCAAGAATGTAAATAAAAAATTTGGAAATTACCGAAGTAGACCGCCATGAGAGCAGCAGCAGCATCGCTCAGGTGCTAGATATTGACCATAAAACGGTTCTAAACCATTTGCATAAAGTCGGCTTCAAAAAGATGTTTGGGTGCCGCACGAGTTGTCGGAAAAAATTTGACGAATCGTGTTTTCATCTTCGATTCCTTCGCCAAACGGAACAAAATCGATCCATTTCTGAAGAGGCTGGTTACTGGTGACGAGAAATGGGTCACATAAGACAATGTTAAGCGAAAACGTTCATGGTCGAAGGCCGGCGAAGCACCTCAAACGGTGGCTAAACAAGGATTGACGGCCCGGAGAGTTTTTCTGTGTATTTGGTGGGATTGGAGAGCGGTCATCTACTTTGAACTACTGCCCAATGGCCAGACGCTTTACTGTAAGCTGCAATCGACCAGAACACGTCTTTGCTGATCAGCAAAAATCTTCGGGACCTTGGTTGAAAGGTTCTTTTGCATCAGCCTTATGTTTAATACTCTATATGGTGTAAAAATGTCTTCAAGAGATACTTCAGAATCATGTCATGTGGTTGTGGGAGGAATTATTTGAGTTTGTTTAACAAACCTTGTCGAATGCTTGGGATGAGTCCAGCAATACTGCTGAGCAAAATTTTCCTTCTTTGAGGCTTGCCAAGATGGTGTTCACGATGCGGTGGACCTGATGCGTTGTCTTGTGGTTCCCAAGGAAACCTAGTTGGTGGTCTGGTAGTAGTTGGTCAATATCCATGTTATGTTTAGCCTTTTAAGAAGCTTCCCAAAGAGTTTATCCAGGATTGGTAGATGAGTTATAGGCCTATATAATTCCATATTGCGTTCTGGTTTACCAGGTTTGAGTATCATTATAACCTCAGAGTTTTTACTTATGATGGGGAAATAGGATATGCTCATCATTCTATCAGTGTTGTGAGCAGTACGACAATTTTCCTGGGTGGTTTTTTCAGAGTTTCTGCCGTTATGGGCCTTCTTGTTTTTCAATCTTCTAACCTCATTGACTATTTCTATTGGTGTAAAAGTTTCAATTGGTAAGGACATCTGACATGGAACATACAAAAAGATTCAACTTCTGCATCGCTGATACCACGATAAGGGTCATTTGGTGTGAAGACATGTGTGAGATATTTGGCAAATGTATTGCACTTTCCATTGGCCATTTTAATTACAGATTTCCGCAAAATGGGTCTTTTGAATTTCTTCGTAACTTTCCAGAAGCTGTGCTCATTTATGTATTGTTGTAATTCCATTATTTTCAGATGACTAAAGTAAAATTTTCAAACTGGGATAGTTAAAATATCTGCGAAAAATTTCAGGAGGTGATACGTTAGCAAAAAGTAGAGGCAATTCTCGCCTCTTGGGATTCCGAACCAACCTTTGCTGAAAGTAAGTTTTTCTCAGTACGAAAGGAGTTTGGCCAATAAAATCCATTTTATCTGAAGAATTAATGAACTATTGATAATCAGGAATTACAATCGAAAAAGTTTCTATTTATTTCTTGCAGCTCTATGATCTCTTGAGATGAAAAACCCTCTTATTTCTTCACAATTTTGATTCGTTTTTTTTTGATTAACAGAATCGTCGAGAAAAAAATTATTGACTACTACTATGATATAAAGGGTGATTCATTTAGATAGAGGCACTCTTTGTGGTGGGGATTTAGTTGCAGATCGCGCATGCGTCGTGTAAACTGAAGTGGTATTCTTGTTCAGTAATGTCTGACATTTTATGTGTCTACAAATTGATTAATGTGTATCGGGCACAAAATGTCTACAAAAAGATAGTGTATCTTACCGACGAACACTCAGTATGTAGTTCGATCATCCTCCTACAATGGTCCCAATTGAAAATAAAAGGGGATTTCTTGCAAATAACTTGGTGAAATATCTTGAACAAATTTTATGTCGTTCATCACGTAATTCCTCGGTAAAGTTGACAATTTTGTAGAAAAGTTTATCACCCGAAACAACATGAACAACATTATAAAGAAAAACCTGATAAATAACCAAGAAGATGGTTGTATCTTTTCGCAAACGCATGGGCAGATAAATAAAAGACCTTTTGGTTGAAAAAAATTCATCAGTATAAAAATTAATAAAGATTATTATAAAAGCATTATATATACTAACATAATCTTTGGAATATAGTTTTGGGTACAATGATCTTTATCATGGGCGCCGAAGAACTAAATATGGACGATTTCGTTCCAAAATTTCAATCGTGTATTTGGCGCTCCTTGGTAACCAAGGAAATATACTATCACTCCGTTTGAGAAAAATCCCTCTTCGAGCGCCTTCACTCCTATCGTTTTCAAGAAATCCGTTCCCTAGTTTTCTTATTCACTCTTCGTCCGATATGCAGAAGAACTTGTCCAGAACGAATCTGTTTGAAAACGTCTATAGCTTCTTGGTGTGATGCCCCATGGAGTGGTTTACTATTTACAGCCAGTATTTCATCACCTGAAAAAAAAACATATATCAACACATGGTGAAGTGAAAACGAAGTTGAACAATGAGTTTAACCATTGTTTTTATATTACTAATGTATAAACAATGCTTAAGATGGTTGCCTTTTATAATAGGTTGTCAAATATCTCCCTTCCGCCTTGTAGTCTTTTGAATTTCGCGGCTATGTACAAAGCACTACAGAGCTCGCAATACTAAACATAATTTGAAAGGTCTTGACATAACCTACAAACCGACGCTATGCATGATTAGTTTGGATATTGTAGCGAAAAAAGAGATCTTCGCCTTTGATTGGTCCACGTGTTTTCGGTATATTTTATCGTGATTGGGTACGATTTTCATTGGTCAGACTAATAAAATAGCTGATTTTCCTTGTTATAGTATTGAGTCCACGTGTTTTCGGAACATTTCATCTTTGAATTGGCATTTTGAAGTTTCGAATTTTTTGTTTGGGCAATTCCGATAAAGGTATCACACATTATCTTCCACATGACCGTTTTGTATTATTGGAGTCATGAAGTGTGGTACATAATTGCAATTCATTAGGAATATCACAATAAATCTACAAATATATTCAGCAATTGTTGATTTTCGTAACAATCTCCTAAATTGATTCGAATTTACAAAGATGTCATAAGGGCGGGGCTTAAGGTGCAATTGTCATGGATTTGTTTGAGTCACTCATTTATGGTGACTAACAAGAGAATGTAGCGAAAAAATCAACTATACCATCTCAAAAAAAAACCAAATTAGAGATATAAATAAAGAGAACATAAGGAAGTTTGTGGATCAAATATCAGATCAAAAATGGACTAATATGGGTGAGGATTTAGATGATGATGCAAATTCACTGTGGAGAACATTTTTTGGAAGATTCTATGAGTTGTTTACTTCCTGCTTTCCCATAAGAACTATTAGTTTTCATAGAAAAAAAAATTTAAATCAAAGAATAGTACCATCCAAGAATATAAGAAACTCTTAGACATTTTATTCATACTCTCGAGGAGATCCGATAGGTACTTGTCGGCATATAAAGAGACTAAACAAAAATATGATTTCATGATTAAAAAGGAAAGAACTGAATATTGTAGAAAGACTATCGAAAAATCAACTAATAAACCGAAAACTATTTGGAATCTTGTAAATGAAACACTAGGGAAACAACACAAAAGTTCAAATGGAATAAAAAATGAGTCTGAACCTCATAAACTGCTGGACAAATTTAATAACTTTTTCTCCAATGTTCAATCAGCACTTAATATTGAAGAACAGTCAGATAATGATGATTCTAATCCTATACCACGTCAGGAAAAATCCTTTTACTTGTTTGACATCACTGAAGATGAAATAATAGCTACAGTAAGGAAAATGAAAACTCCAAATCATCAGGCTGGGATGGTATTCCTTTGGAAGTGATAAAGGCATGTGTTCATCTTATTGCAGCACCTCTAGCAGATATTATGAACAAATCATTCAGGGATGGTGTTTTCCCAGAGGACCTAAAAATTGCTGTAGTAAAACCAATTTTCAAAAAAGGCGATCCTAAAGATCCTGGAAGCTATCGACCAATCAGCATCCTGTCCACATTTTCCAAAATATTTGAAAAAATTTTGGCCAATAGGTTTCTGAAATTCTTCAAAAAATTCAACGTTTTTACACAATGTCAACATGGATATATTCAGGGAAAGAGTATTGAGATAGCAATATTTGAGCTATATAATTCTATAGTTACAGCATTAGAAAACAAGGAATTGCCAATTGGATTATTTTTGGATCTGTCTAAGGCATTTGATTGTGTTGATACCGGAATATTGCTAGAAAAATTGGAAAAGTATGGGATAAGAGATAAACAGCTAATACTCATAGAGAGCTACTTAAGGAATAGGCCTCAGACAGTGAAAATGGTAATAAATGGAAAAGAATATCAATCCTCAGGGGAAGTGAGCAAAGCTGGTGGGCCACAGGGTAGTGTTCTTGGGCCATTGCTTTTTCTAATTTACATAAATGATCTTCCATCGGCCTTGCGTGATCATGTTTTTGGTGGTTTTTTGGAGTGTGTGCTGTTTGCGGATGATACAAATCTTCTCTTGAGATCCCCGTCTTTGGGGTTCACCTTGGAGATAGCACGGAAGATACTTGATAGCGTAAATAGATGGTGTAAGAGGAATCGTCTCATTTTAAATCTCGAGAAGAGTGTATGGTCTTCAGTACTGGTAGATCTGCCGTGAGTGTACCTCAGGAAATTGAAGATGGTATGAGTTTGTCCACATCTGTGGAATTCCTGGGAGTTTATCTGGATAATAACTTAAGATGGATGTTCCACATAGACAATTTCGTGAAAAGACTAAACTCAGTAATATTTTCAGTGTGTGTCCTGAGAACTAGAATGGACTTTGATACTTTGAGGATGGTGTATTTTGCGAACTTTCAGTCATTGATGAGCTACAGTATAGTTTTTTGGGGGGGCAGTTCTTTGTCTGAATTAGTGTTTTTAAGACAAAAGGCTATGTTGAGAAAACTATTGGGTTTGAAGTATAGGGCGTCGTGTAGAGGACATTTCAGAGAAAATAACCTACTAACACTATACGGTTTATTTGTATACAAAGTTCTTATATTCATGTATCTTCATCCTCATTGTTTTGAAATTTATAGATATGTTAACTTAACAAGAAGAAAAGAAACTTTCTTTTATCCTCATCATTCTCTGTCAATAACCGAAAAATCTCCACTCTATCTTGGGATGAAATTGTTCAATTGTCTTCCTAATAAATTGAGAATGATAAGTAATGTAAAATTTTTAAGAAGACTCTGCATGAATTAGTTATAGTAAGTGAACCATATTCTTTGTCTGAGTGGTTCACCTTTTGCTCAACTTACTGAATTTCATTACTAATTTGACGATGTCACTTTTATTGTGTATGCAATAATTTCTGTACTGAATAAATCTACTTCTACTTCTACTTTTCGGTATATTTTATCGTGATTGGGTACGATTTTCATTGGTCAGACTAATAAAATAGCTGGTTTTCCTTGTTATAGTACTGAGTCCACGTGTTTTCAGAACATTTCATCTTTGAATTGGCATTTTGAAGTTTCGAATTTTTTGTTTGGGAATTCAGTTAAAGGTATAAGACATTTTCTTCCATATGACCGTTTTGTATTATTGGAGTCATGAAGTGAGGTACATAATTGCAATTCATTAGGAATATCACAATAAATCTACAAATATATTCAGCAATGGTTGATTTTAGTAACTATCTCCTAAATTGATTCGAATTTACAAAGATGTCATAAAGGCGGGGCTTAAGGTGCAGTTGTCATGGATTTGTTTGAGTCACTCATTTATGGTCACTAATAAGAGAATGTAGCGAAAAAATCCTCGTCCTTTGATTGGTCCTCGTGTTTTCAGTATATTTTATCGTGATTGGGTACGATTTTCATTGGTCAGACTAATAAAATAGCTAGTTTTCCTCAAAACTTATATAAACAAAGAAGCTGGAGGTGGCAACCAAGGACCTTACACAAATGCTTCGGGTACTTTGGCATACTTGCTGTGTGTTTGATGGGATTGGAAGAGAATCATCCACTATGAGCTGCTCCCATATGGCCAGACGCTTAATTCTACCATCTACTTCTACCAACTGGACCACTTGAAGCAGGCGATCGATCAGAAGCGTCCAGGATTGGCCAACAGGAAGGGTGTAGTGTTCCACCAAGATAACGCCAGATCACACACTTCGTTGATGACTCGTCAGAAGCTACGGGAGCTCGGATGGGAGGTTTTATCACATCCACCGGTTCCTGTCCATGGCGAACGCCCTTGGTGGTGTAAAGTTGAACTCAAAAGAGGCTTGTGAAAAGTGGCTGTCCGAGTTCTTTGCAAATAAGGTGGGGGGGCTTCTACGAGGGAGGTTTTATGAAGTTGCCGTCTAGATGGAAACAGATTATCGAACAAAACTAACTAAATCCGATCACTGAAACACTTTTTATAAAGCATTAAATAAAAAGTAAAAAGCTGAAGAAGATATTTGACAACCTATTATGAATGGCAACCCTCGAAGTGCAAACCTTCAAACGACGTCTGTCGAAATTTCGTGCCAATTCATCGAGTGGTTTTGATTTGCCGACATTTCATAGTTAACAACTTCGTGTTAATTTGAAAAAATGTAAAAACAGTAACATCGTTCATTGATTTGATTTCTGTATTAAAGGGGATGGCGTTCGAGGAAATTAAAGATCGTTTGGAAAACATTTCAATTTATCGTAAACATATAATGTAATGCCTAGCAATTTTTTTTAACTTTAAGTGAAAGATATGTTTTTTAACCCCCGGAAAAATAATGGTACTTCCAAGCTATGTCGTTATGGTGACGCTGGACCTGGTTTCCCTTGTCGCAAAAATTCCGGTTAGTTATGTTTAAACATGACCAAACACTGCATCATCGGTGTCTCTATGACCTAGTTCGAACTCAGCAAACCACACTTTTTTTGATGGATGTAATAAAACTAGCGCCATCTATGTGTTTGACCCGGGACTTTTTACCCCATGTAGTGATTGTCGCAATAAATGATAATTGATTCTGATGAATTGTTTCAAAGATTTAAACACTTTGCTTTAGCACATATTTTTACATAATAGATTTCCACGTCTCTACTTTAAAACTGTCAAAAAAATGAAACAGTCAAGACTAATATTTACAGCAATGGCGGCGAAATGAAGTAGAATACCTTCCCAGCGTCCACCCGGTACATTCGTGAACTATGGATCATGCGAAATTATGTGCAAAGTTAAAAATAGAACTCGAAGAGTATTTCCATAAATAAAATCACATCCTGTGTGAGTCAGCGACACCATTTGGCAGGATTACCAGGTGAGCAATTATTGTTATTACGACTGGATGAAAGTGAATTCGAACAAGATTTCAGTGCTTACCCTCCCTGAGTGTACCATTTTCAGCAGCCTGCCCGTTGGGGTAGATTGTTTTAACATAAATGCCCATTTTACCTTTGGGTGAATCTCTGCCCCCAACAATACTAAATCCTAATGCTTTGGTACCGTGTCCTTTGTGAAAGGCGACCTGCCTTATTGTGAATGTGCTGTTTCCACCCCTCGGCAGAGTACAAAACTTGCTCTCCTCCTCCTCTTCTTCTACTTCTTCTAGCTCCTCCAACCAATCCTAGAAAAATTGCGGTATTGAGCAATGCATAAAATGGTACTGACCATCTAAACAATAAAAAAAAACCTGGATCCCCGCTTATGTGTTATTTTCACAAAAATAAGCTTGAATATTAAATGATGAACGACATCATTCTTCCAAAGTTATTAATGACACATCCGGTTTTCCAAGTTGCTCACATCGAATCTGACAACAAAAAAACAAAATTGCTGAAGAAAAATTGTTGACGATGGAACTCGTATAAAATTATTAACATCTTCTGTCGTTTTCAAGGTAAAATTAGCATTTATAAAAGCTTTTGATTTCACAAAACCCGGAACGATTATGTTCCGGAAACTTCTTTGGATGAATTTTTTCGCAACATCTAAAAACATGAGAGGGTTTAATCCACGGCGGTGTCGCGTAGCGAGGGCGAGGTAGGTAAGGATTAGGAACGTTGATGGTCTGTCTCACTTCAAAAATATCGATGCAAAAGAAGGGTAACGTTAACTGTCGACAGACTTGAAGTAATAAAAGAGGTAAAATTTAGAATGCAAATTAATTGTTGTATTTTGAAACTTTAGGACGGTGCAAAACATGCAAAGCTAACGGCTCCCATTGAATTGGTTGCTCAAATTCATGTTATTGTTATTTTTCATTTTTAAGTACAAGTTACATTGTTTGGTAAAGTTTAAATGTTTAAACCATGCAGAGCCATCGCTCCCATTGAATTTGTTTGCTCAATTGTTTGTTGTTGAAGTTCCTACAAGTTAGTATTGTAAGTACGTAAATGTTTAATTGTTTTCATTTTTATCTTATTCATTACATGTGATTATTTGTTGTGATAAACACTACTTATAGATGAATAAATAGATATTTTTCTTGTGAATAAATAGATTAGTTTTTATCAACAAACCACACTTTTTGCCAACCCCCTGGTATAGTGAATTCTACGTTGTTCGTGTTGGATCCCACAAAATTTGTCAATCAACTCAAACAAAGGCTATACAGGGTCTTTCACGAGGAACCTCACCCATATTTATACGGGAAACTACTGAATATATTTTCATGAGATGCAGCACTTATAAGTATTTCACGATGCTGATGAAATCTAAAATATTTTCAAGATATGAGCACCTCGGTTTTTCCGGAAATGACGTCAACTTCCGTTTTCAAATTACAACACCATTTTTATTGCAGAAATAGATTCCTTAGAAAATTTCAAGTTATTTTGATGTAACATTTTTCAGTTTTGATTGGAAAATTTTCTCTCTGAGCGGGAAAATTCGACAAAAAATCAAAATAGAGGCTCCGCTGAAACAAGAATAACTTCGAGGTTTTTGGATGGAAAATTTTCATTTTGGGATTTTTCAAGATATAAGATTGATGTATCCACTTTAAAAATCGAAATTGGCGATTCATGATACAGGGTGAAAAAATCGCTTTCAAAGTTAGGGATGACAAAACCGTGAAAAATCAATTTTTTTTTTTTTTCAAATTAGAACCCCATTTTTATGGCAGATATTGAATCTACGTTAAAAAATAATGTGAGTGTATCTACATCACACCCTTGTCCTAAAGAGGATATTTTCTGAGTAATTCACAAAAACTGCTTTTCTTCTTGAATTTTTCAAGCTATTTTCTTTTCCCCTTCACGCCAAAATGATGAAATATTACTTTCTAAAAACCATGTTTTTGTGATACTACTCCTAATATACCACAAGAGAAAAAAGGATTTTAGGTTGTTACTTTAAATAGATGGCGAAATTTGGATTCGAATTTGTATCGGACACCTCTTTTATTTCAACTAATCTGTCATGAAGTTTTCCAGTGATAAATAAATAACTCCCTATAAGACACTTACAAAAAAAACTTACCATGTTTTTGCATTCTTTTTATGAATGATAAATATCATTCATTACATCTGCCATTCTCTTTGATAAGTAGCATTTTATTGTTTACTATTAATTTGCTGATAATTGGTATTAAGTTATAAAATCGATCACTATGCCTACTCTTGCCAATGAAGATTATTTAAATCTAATTTCTTCTTCGCTATGGAGAATGTAATAAAATTTATGGATACGACAGTTCGACTGTTCATTGAGGAGGTTTCCCTGGCCGACCCAGACCAACGAGAGATACCCACAATAGAACTATGACAAGCTTGAGAGAATGTCGAGTCTTTCGTTAAGAAGGCCATACACAGAAAAAAAAAAATGCGCGTAGAAGATAGGAAAAACGAAATTACAGTTCTTGCACATATTTTCGTGTGAATCCTCAAATTCTCTCAAAGATGCCCGAGAGATTGCTCTGGGATTATCTCAATCGAGTGTTTGCGGAGAATATTAAAAAAACATAAAATGCACCCATATAAAGATTCAATAGCGTACAGCATTTGGAAGGGAAGCTGATTTTCTGTCAGGAGAGCAGAGTTTTGCCGAAGCTATGCGATGATTAGATTTCAAGAGAATGGTAGCTTTTTGGACTGTATAATTTGGACAGATGAATCTAAATTCACGAAGAACAGTTCTTTCAATGAGCATAACTGTGATTATTACAATAGAAGAGAACAACCACCACTTCAGACAATGGAACTTTCAAAGAGACTTGAGGTTTCAATGCTTCTTGGTGCCATCAAAAATAATGCAAAGTTCTCGATGTTCACATTTATGATGAGACTTTACAACCTGCAAGATAAGAACACTACACATGTTTGCATTATTTAAGGAATATTCTCCGCTTAGGAGATAGATATTCTGGACATATTGACTCAAATAACTAGAGTTATTTAATCTTTCAGGTAAATTAAATACTTAAACTTTACCTTCAGGATTAAATGTACTACTTTAAATCCCATATTATATAATATACTATTGTAAGCTGGGGATATTGAATCAATCCTGCATTTTCATATCTCTCGTAAGATGACAGAATCATCGACGAAAGTGGAAAATATCTCTTCCTGAGATTGAGGAACAAAGGTCATTTAAATTAATTAGGTACTGCATAAGTATCCACTCTGTATTTATCATCAATTTTCTTAGAAAATTGATGTGAATCATGTTATGCTATATTCGGTAGAAGTGTTTTTAATGAACTTTGTGGACTCACCCATGAAAACTGGTTATAATTCACCTCCGCCAGAGACGTCTCTGGTTCTTTTTTGTACCAAGCAAAGTACTTGATCAGTAATTCATCCACATAATTCAATTTTTCCGGGTTTTTGTCAAGCATTTCCATACCAGTTTTCTCAGATGGTATTGTACTCACTTTTTTTCTTCAATTCCTACCCTTTCTGCCGCATAGCTTAACGTCCTTTATTGTCGAATTAGTTGACTCCAGAGAACTCCGTCGCCTCTTCGCAGTTTTTAATCTCTTTTCTGCTCAGTACGTTTTTATATAATGACGCATGAAGAATTGATAAACAATTTAACCGGTATGAAATGAGGGTTTTTTTTTTGTGAAAAATCAAACACAAATATCATTGGAAAAGTAAAAAACATTTCGCTGTAAGCATTGCCAGGTGTTTCTACACATTTTAACCACCTTTGCAACTTTAATTTGCAGGATACCACGCCAATAAGGTATTCCGTTTTTTAAAACAAACCAACCAGACACCATAGTAGGAATCAAAGTGCTGCTAAAACCAATGTGCTTGCCGTCCCGGTGATGAACAAAAAATTATAGTCGGAAGAACCAAGTCTGAGTAGATACGGCAGGAAGGGCTAAATTACCTTGTCGTGTCGTCTGTCCTATTACCGGTCCATAATTTTTATATGAATACAGACTAAACAATGATCCATGCACCTCTAAATATCACTATGAAAACTTAATACCAGCTTAAGTCAAATTTTTTTCTAATCAATTTTTAAATTCGCGATCGATAAGATTAGATGCATTTGTATCTTGACGCTCCACTTCATACCGGTATACCTGGTATTTAACCTAAGGAAATATTTTCTTTTTTAAAATTTTTAATTTTAAAAATTATTAAATTTTCGAATACCTTGATGGGTCAGATTAAGGACTTATTAAAATTATTCTTAAAATGCACATCTGAAGAAGTCCATGATTGCTAAAATTATAAGAAATTTTACCCTTGACGGCTAAGTGCAGGTAGTCAAGAAAGAAAGACTACAGGATAAAGGTGATTATCTCATCAACCACATCTCGTCATGGTAAAGGATGCACACAGTCTTCCCCTTACGAAGATCAACGGAAACAATCTTTTTTTTGGAAATTGATAATTCATTTTGTCCTTGCTAGATATTTGAAAATTATAATTAAAAAAAATCAGATTCATTGCCATTTCGGTAAATAATTTTTCGTACTTCCGGGCCTAAAGTGACAACTTCACTCCCTTGTGACAGGTACTAAAGTGTCACATTTAATCCCTCCGGGATTAAATATTGACGAAACTCCCGGAGCGATTAAATCACAAACAAACGGGATATTTTATTGAAAAATACAATTAATTAGAATGGTAATTAACGTTAATATTCAAATTAATATTGTGACAGTTCGTCATATTGACCAGTCTTTCCTGGGTTAATGCTGCAGGTAACTGACGAGTAACAGATAGGTCCTTATCATATTGAACTGGTGTTTGTTTCGAAGATCCTGTGGAAACAGGAAACGAGAATGAGGACTGTGGCATAACTATAGTGGACGAATCGGCGACTTGACCAAATATTTTATCTGAAATTTTTTGTTTATTTTTAATAGACGATTCAATATATCCCTCGCCAACGTTGGAGGATTTCCATCCTCCATGTCTCTTCACACGTCTATTGTTGCTCCCGAATCAGCTAACAAAGACGCAGATGTGCGTCTAAAACAATGTCCGTATAAGACGTCGCATTTTCTAATTTCAAAAGCTGCTATATGCCGTGAAATGTACCAAACATGTTTTTCCTACTACTCGCGTAGTACATTCTTTGTTGATGTATTGAACAAAAATTTTGAATGAGGTGTCCCTGTCTTTCGCAATGCCACATATTTTCGAAATATCGCCACAAGACTGATGGCGCTGTTTTCTGAATTTTTGATCACAAAATTTCGGTCAATTTTATTTTTGGTGTTTCTAATCGCAATTAGGAAGGAATCGCCCAAATCTCTCATCGTCGATTTCTAAATCAACCAACTCTTTTCACGACAAGCTCCGCAACGCCCAAAATAAGTGCAACCACAAAAAGTTGATTTCTTAAAATTTCTGAATATAAACCCTTAGGAGATAGATATTCTGACATATTGACTCAAATAATTGAGCCATTTAATCCTTCAGGTAAATTAAATACTTAAACTTTACCTTCAGGATTAAATGTACTACTGCAGTCACGCGGTATATAATATACTATTGTAAGCTGGGGATATTGAATCAATCCCGCATTTTCATATCTCATTAAGATGACAGAATCATCGACGAAATTGGAAAATATCTCTTCCTGAGATTGAGGAACAAGGTCATTTAAGTTAATTAGGTACTACTTAATTATCACCTGTATTTATGTCAATTTTCTTAGAAAATTGATGTGAATCATGGTATACTTATATTCATTAGAAGTGTTTTTAATGAACTTTGAACTACTTGTAGAAACTGGTTATAATTCACCTCCGCCAGAGACGTCTCTAGTTTCTTTTTGTACAAAGCAAAGTACTTGATCAGTAATTCATCCATAATTCAATGTTTTCGGGTTTTGTCAAGCATTTCTATACCAGTTTCTCGGATGGTCTATTACTCACTTCCTTTTTTCAATTCCTACCCTTCTGCGCATAGCTTAACGTCCTTTATTGTCGAAATAGCTGACTCAGAGAACTCCGTCGCCTCACAGTTTTTTTAATGTCTTTTCTGCTCAGTACGCTTTATATACGACGAAGAATTGATAAATAATTTAACCGGTATGAAATGAGGGTTTTTTTGTGAAAATCAAACACAAATATCATTGGAAAAGTAAAAAACATTTCATTCAAAGCATTGCCAATTGTTTCTACACATTTTAACCACCTTTCTGGCAATTTGTGGATACCACGCCAATAAAATTGTTCGTTTTTTAAAGCAAACCAACCAGACACCCTCGTAGGAATCAAAGTGCTGCTAAACCAATGTGTGTCCCATTGATGAACAAAAAATTATAGTCGGAAGGAGCCAAGTCTGGTGAATACGGCAGGAGGGCTAAATTACCTTGTCGTGTCATCTGTCCTATTTTGGTCATAATTTTTATATGAATACAGACTAAACAATGATCCGTACACTCTAAATATCACTGTGAAAACTTAATACCAGCTTAAATCAAATTTTTCTAATCAATTTTTAAATTCGCGATCGATAAGATTAGATGCGCATTTGTATCTTGACGCTCACTTCATACCGGTATACCTGGTATTTAACCTAAGGAAAACTAAAATCAGAATTTGTTCAATGATGAAATTCAATTTATTGACTTAAAGAAGGAATTCAGCTAAGAAAAAGAGTGTATTTAAATGAAAATGTTTCATTACAAAAAAATTTCTAGATTCAACGAACTATTTGATTTCTCTTTGTTTATTTCTCCATTATTCTTGGGACACCATGTATACAGGCAAATAAGCAGAGAGAGGTTTGACCTTAATCTAAATGTTGAACAGCAGATACATTGTTATGGTCGAAGTATCAATTCTGTCATCCACATATAGGTTTGCCAAAGCAACTCGTGCTTCATTAGCAACTTTTAAGGTAATAGATTGAATTAGACTATTGATTCTGTATAAATAAAATCGGTGCGGTATGTGCCCCCACGTCCTTTTATGAGTTTGACCTTTGCAGATTTATGTTTAGCGTACACTCGTAGTTGGTATTTCTTCAGGAATTACGTTCTACGGGGGTCGCCTTTTATATTCGGGATTAGAGAACAAAAATAAATAATCGAAAATCGTTTTATTGTTTTTCAAAATATTCCCCATTAGGATCTGTACATTTTTGCATGCATTTGAACCAATTGTCGACGCACTTTTGCCACTCTTATTGAGGTATCCTCAAAACACTTCTTCAGGATACAAGGTGTTTCAAACCCGAGTGTTCCTTAGATGTATCTGGAGAAGTAGATCTATTTGAAATCTTTAAATTGGGATTATGATATGATTCGACATTTCCAATAGAACTAGATATTGAAATGAACCACTTCCGGTTATACAGGGTGAAAAATTCTCCAAGAAAATTAGGTTGGCTAGAAAATTACTTGATTTAAAGGATACCTCACCATCACTAGAAGTTAAAATTCATACGAGTTCAGTATTTCTCACAAACCCTTGCATACAGATATTACAATCCATAAACCTGTGATCATCCAAGAAGTGAAAAATGTCAGTGTATAATAGTTTTATTCTAGGACTATTAACAAAACCGTCCAGAATAATTTATTATTGAAATAAATACAATTAAATAAATTCCCATAAACAACGTATTCATTCCGTCAATGACAAAATGGTATCCAACAAGCAAATAAAAATGGCATCAAATCTTGTTTATCAATTCTAAAATAGATAGATAAAAGAGATTATATGTCATTGTCTTATGTTAACGGATTTTCAGGAAATATAGTTGAATATTTCAGAAATGAATTCAATAAAGTAATATAATTTACAACGTTAAATAACTTTAATACTTATAACAAAAACAATAGAGATTAAACAGAAAGAGACAATAAGTCTCTGGTGTCTACAGGGTGTCTCAAGTTCGAGTGCCTATTAGACGTTTCTGGAGAACTAGACATATTTGAAATCTGAAAATTGGGATTATGATATTGTTCGAAAGTTCTCTACAGAGCTAAAATATTTTCGAAGCCCAAAAACTTCCGGTTATACAGGAAAATAAATTCGACGAAAAAAGTTTTCCATTCCCGGTATGATCGAGTATTCAATAGTGAATATATTTCTGTTAAAACTATTGTATTAAATCGAATAGTTTTCAAAATATCTAAAAAAACTGGAAAAAGTCAAATATGTTCAGTCAGTAATATGTTCATTATTCTTATTTTAAATATCCTGAGCGTAAACCGTTTTTACAACATCGAAGAGGAAGGATGTGAAAAGGACATGCATCTTTTGGATTTCAAAATATCATCACAGGGTGTTTCAAATATTGTGTTGAAAATTGTGATCTTAAATTGGCCAGCCCTGCTTCTGTTTTTCAACGTACGATGTTCACTCGACTACGGCTTGATGCCGACTGACCTGCTGAGCGCGTGAATGCACAGATGGCGCGCTACTCCCCACTACCCGCACTGTGACCAATCGGAGGTTAGTTTCTGAATGGCCCTCGTATATAAGCGTGTTTTTTAGTTTTTTAAAAAGTTAGAAATAATTTTAAAAAATCAATTTGGCAATAGTATATAAAACATACTAGTAAAATTGAGAAAAGAAGCGTGGGGTGCTCTGTGCCATAATTTTAGTATATCAAGCTCCCACGCTTCTTTCTCAATTTTACTAGTGGGTTTATATACTATTGCCACAAATTGATATTTAAAATTATATCTAACATTGAAAGAACTAAAAAAACACGCTTATATACGAGGACCATTCAGAAACTAACCTCCGATTGGTCACAGTGCGGGCAGTGCGGGAGTTGCGCGCCATCTGTGCATTCACACGCGCTCCAGCAGGAAATCGATCGGCATCAAGCCGTAGTCAGTGAACATCATTACCTGCGCTAGTTTAGTTTTGTGGCAGTTTGAAATGTGTGCTGCAATAGAAAATCCCGCCAAATGTGAGGTGCGTGCTGTTATAAGGTTTTTACAGCCAAAGGATACTCTGCAGCAGCTATTCATCGTGAGCTTTGTGCCTTGTACGGACCAAAATTTATGAGTGAAGGAGTTGTCCGTGAATGGGTACGTTTATTTAAAAGTGGACGAGAAAACGTTCATGATGAAGAGAGGTAGTGGTAGACCATCATTGGTGACTGACGAACTCGTTCAGACAGTTGATGTCAAAGTTCGTGAAAATCGACGTTTCACAATGGCGGAGTTGTCTACTAATTTTCCACAGATTTCTAAGGCTCTTTTTGTAAGAGATAGTGACAGCAAGATTGGGTTAACGTAAGTTCTGTGCACGATGGGTGCCTCAAGGCACAAGCGGGTGATTTTTATGCAGAAGGAATTTCAAAGCTTGTGAAGAGATACGATAAGTGCCTCAATCGTAATGGAGACTATGTCGAAAAATAGTGCAAAGATGTAGTTGTAAGATGTATATATTAAAATATTTTTACTTAGCTTGGTGTATTTTTTCAATTAACCGGAGGTTGGTTTCTGAATAGCCCTCGTATATAAGCGTGTTTTTAGTTTTTTTTTAAAGTTAGAAATAATTTTAAAAATCAATTTGTGGCAATAGTATATAAAACATACTAGTAAAATTGAGAGAAAGAGCGTGGGGTGCTCTGTGCCATAATTTTAGTATATCAAGCTCCCACGCTTTTTCTCAATTTTACTAGTATGTTTTTATATACTATTGCCTAAATTGATATTTAAAATATATCTAACTTTGAAAAAACTAAAAAACTGCAGCTTATATCGAGGCCATTCAGAAACAACCTCCGATTGTCTGGTGCGGGTAGTGGGGAGAGTAGCGCGCCATCTGTGCATTCACGCGCTCAGCAGGTCAGTCGGCATCAAGCCGTAGTCAGTGAACATCGTACCTGCGCTAGTTTAGTTTTGTGTGGCAGTTTGAAATGTGTGCTGCAATAGAAAATCCCGCCAAATGTGAGGTGCGTGCTGTTATAAGGGTTTTACGGCCAAAGGATACTCTGCAGCAGCTATTCATCGTGAGCTTTGTGCCTTGTACGGACCAAAATTTATGAGTGAAGGAGTTGTCCGTGAATGGGTACGTTTATTTAAAAAGTGGACGAGAAAACGTTCATGATGAAGAGAGGAGTGGTTACCATCATTGGTGACTGACGAACTCGTTCAGACAGTTGATGATAAAAAGTTCGTGAAAATCGACGTTTCAGATTGAAGCGCGGGGTCACAAATTATTTCATTATATGGGGCTTATTGAATAAGTTAAGGTTGACCCATTTTGCAAAAAAAATAACCAGCCACGGCCGTTTCCATCTACTTTTTGCGATCGTCAGTTTTGGGGGTTGTTTCTGTCGTGCTTTGGGGGATTACGGGGGTCACAAATTATTTCATCCCATAGATTATATTCGACCTTATGCAAAGATACTATTTTCATCGAAAAATCGCCAGCAATGCGCAGTTTCAGTGTCCGCCGAATTTTTGATTTCGAGGGGGCTATTCGGGGGTAGGCGGGGGGTCACAAATTATTTCAACATATAGATGGTATTCAACGATATACAAGGATGCCATTTCCATCAAAAAAGCGCCAGCAACGCACAGTCCCTCGTGCTACGGAATTTGAAATTTTTTAATTCTACAGGGGGGCAATTCTGATTGAAGCGCGGGGTCACAAATTATTCCATTATATGGGGCTTATTGAATAAGTTAAGGTTGACCCATTTTGCAAAAAAAATATCCAGCCACGGCCGTTTCCATCTAGTTTTTGCGATCGTCAGTTTTGGGAGGTTGTTTCTGTCGTGCTTTGGGGGGATTACGGGGGGTCACAAATTATTTCATCCCATAGATTATATTCGACCTTATACAAAGATACTATTTTCATCGAAAAATCGCCAGCAATGCGCAGTTTCAGTGTCCGCCGAATTTTTGATTTCGAGGGGGCTATTCGGGGGTAGGTGGGGGTCACAAATTATTTCAACATATAGATGGTATTCAACGATATACAAGGATGCCATTTCCATCAAAAAAGCGCCAGCAACGCACAGTCCCTCGTGCTACGGAATTTGAAATTTTTTAATTCTACAGGGGGGCAATTCTGATTGAAGCGCGGGGTCACAAATTATTTCATTATATGGGGCTTATTGAATAAGTTAAGGTTGACCCATTTTGCAAAAAAAATATCCAGCCACGGCCGTTTCCATCTAGTTTTTGCGATCGTCAGTTTTGGGGGTTGTTTCTGTCGTGCTTTGGGGGATTACAGGGGGTCACAAATTATTTCATCCCATAGATTATATTCGACCTTATACAAAGATACTATTTTCATCGAAAAATCGCCAGCAATGCGCCGTTTCAGTGTCCGCCGAATTTTTTATTTCGAGGGGGCTATTCGGGGGTAGGCGGGGGGTCACAAATTATTTCAGTATATGTGCTGGATTCAGTAGATTTATTGAATAATTTGACATAATTATAACCAAAATAAATTATTTTTTTATGTTCGAGGTTTTGTGGGGGTTGTTGGGGGTCTTTTTTATGTAGGTGGTTCCCCCCACTAATGAAGTACAAAAGATATAATACTTCCCGAAAAAAATCAGGTCATTTCATTCAACCGATTACGAATGACACGCAATCGTAAATATAAACCAGCTTTCGAAATCCGTTGCTGAAAAGCGTTCCTGCAATGACACCCGTGAAGGCGCGCGGCTTAGACCGCTGGGCCAACGAACGCATTGGATGAAGATGAGGCACTCACGCTCAAAGAAGAAAAGTTACAAACGGACATACATACAAGTGAAGCTAATATAAGCGTGTTAAAAAAGGATCCTAGAATACCAGAAGAGTTATACATTATGTGAATCATCTAAAAGAATTTCTTTGAAATGAACAGATGTAGATTCGTCACCTTTATCGAATATCTTCCGAAAACAGTAATGGTAGCTGTAATAGAATTTTATAACACACATTCAGTCAAGTTTCTTGTATATATAAATTAGTTTCTTCCTCACAAATAATCAGTCAGTTGAAATGTAACAACTTGAAGATGCCATATCTTGTCTCCTTGTCCCCTTAAAATGAATTTCCAATAAGTGAAGACTGAATCCGTCAAATACTAAGTAGAACATCCATGCAAAATGAACATTGCGAAGGACACCCATCCTCTGAATACGATGTCAATAAGATAGAGGATATCGTGATGACATATCGAAGAGTGACCATCAGGCACGTAGTTGAGAGGGATCTCTTATGGCAGCAGTCAAAAAATTTTAACCATCTCGAGAAGTTTTAAGCATTCGATGTCTTGAAAATCAGTCATCTCAACTCCAGTTCTTGAGGATTACTGGTCGCAAGATTTTAACGTTAAAAGGATGAATTCAACAAAGAGGATCATGCGGGAGATTACCATTTAACGGTCGAGTTTTCTAGGTCTGAACGATACTGAAAGAAATCTTCTGGAGGGAATTGAATTGTGGTGTCCGAAGAGGAGTATCGAAAGTCTAAGAGATCTTGGCCAAACAGTTGTACGACGGCAAAATAAGTGATAATGGTAGCCCTGAGAGTCAGGAATCTGGATTGGACATCGGGATCGTCAGAAAATCACCTTGAGAAGCTTTGGAATAGCTGGTAGGTATATCGACGTAAGCTGAACCCTAGAGAAATTTCTTGAGATCACTCAATGTCCCAATGACCTCTATCTCTTTCCTCGATCAAAAAACACCTTCTCTAGTAACAAGAGCAATAAGAGATGGTGATTGTTAACCAACTAATAATTCTAAACTTCAACTATCATGTATTGCTTCGATTACCATTTCTTTCGGAACGTCAGTGGTTCTAAACATTTTCTCATCGACCGACTGAATAAATTATTACGATTTGCGACAATTTCCACGGTGAATGATCCGGAACCTTAAAATGAACACGCTTCGGAAGTTCCCTGACACCTCCTCTACTTCCTCTAGCATGCAATCCATGTAAAATGGTAATTATACAGATACCGTAGGAACTACCTACCTGCTTGTTGTAAGTTCCATTCATCCGGCCACATTCACCGCTTTGATTGACTTCCTGTCTTTGTTTCTTCCCAATCAATTCATAATGGGTTCTTGAATTGACCACCTTCGACTGATGGTACTTGGTCGCGTCTCCGGTGTTGTTAATTTTATTATTCAGGTCCCTTTTAGTAGGAGAATGCGAGCGCGCCCTCTCTGAATGCTTCTTGTTCAACTTCGTCTTCGGTATCTTGATCTTAGCTGTTTCCAGACTGAACGTAGGCTCCCTGGATATATGATGGTGGCTAGATGGAACTGTACCAACCACAGACCATCTCCTGTTGCCCTTATCGGTAACTTTGATGTCATCGATCACGTCGTAATCTGGCGGAGGTTCGAAGGGTAGGGAATCGTAAATTTGACTCTCGCAGCTGTCATAACCGTAATCCCTTTCTAAGTAACCCGAATTCACGGACCTCCTCCTGAACCTCGTTCTTCTCCTGGCTTCCGCGCCCTCCCTTTGCGTTTGCGAGTCGGCGACGCTGATCGATAAGGTGTTAGAACCCGACGGGGAAGTTACAGGAGAAGGAATATAAAAAGTCGGCTGTTTTGGATCGTTAAAACTGCCGCCGAACACTTCCTGGACGGAGAGACCTCGCGATTTCCTAAGGCCCACGTGGATGCTGTTCAATTTGGCTCGGAGGACATCTTGGACGCTCGATTTCTTGGCACCTGGCAGACGACGATGGGACGTCGCCTGCGGCGTGCTGACTAGAGTTTGTGGACTAGATGTATCTAAGAGTGTTGCGCGTGATGCTTCGGACGGGTCTTCGTGGTTCTTGAAGCCCCTCAGGGAGCAGCAGTTACGTATTTTCCGCCATCTCTGGGATATTGTTCCGTTCAGATCTGAAACAAAAGAATGGGCGTGAATGGTGCGATTCTAGTCAAGCTAATGTTCATACAGGATAACAATCTTGACTTGATGTATACTAAATATAGATAGATAGATAGATAATAATTTATTTTGTTCGAAGTACATGATGAAATGTACAAGAAAAAAACGTCAAACAAAGATACATTAAAGAGAAATCGACCTTTCAGCCTTACAAAAATCAAAGTATTCCTTAATATTATAAGGTTCACACTTCAAAATAAAAGAGTTCAGCTTACACAGCAGTAGTTTCTCTGTATTTACATCACGAAATTGCCTTGGCAATGCATTAAACATTTTCATACACATGGACATAGCATTATGCTGTGTCAAAGTGAACTTATGAGCTGGATAGAGATAACAGTCTATTTGCCTTGTCTTTTCATTCTTATTTCGATATGGCTCAAAAATAACCCGATGCTGAATTAGAAACTTGATGGGAGTGTACACGTACAATCCTGTTAAGGTATGAATATTGCCAGCCCGAAAAACACCCCTACATGACTGCCTGTATTTCATGTTCATAATGGATCTTAAAGCATACTTTTGTTTTACGAAAAGGTTGTCCGTGAAGGAACTGTTCCCCCAGCAAACAATACCATATGACAAATTCGACTGAAAAGCAGCATAATAAAAAATCTTCAAGGTGGGCAGATCAACAGACTTCTTGAGAACATTAATGGCATACAACGCTGAATTTAATTTTTATTTAAGTGATGTATATGTACATCCCATCTCAACCTACATAGATCAAGGAACCATGGAGACTCAAAGAACCTGACTAGACTCAGAGAAATTTCTTCCGGGAATCGAAATTTTCTGAAGAGTGAAAACAACACATTCTGTCTTTTGTGCATTCAATTTGAGCATGTTTGTTGTGCACCAATCTTTTACACTCGAAAAGGCAGTATTCAATTCTTCATTCAATTGAGAGGCGTTACACAAGGTCTTAATAATATTGGTGTCATCAACATAGATGATTGCATTCAACATTTGGTCAATATTGTGAGGTAGGTCGTTTATATATACAATAAACAGTAAAGGACCTAGTAAGCTGCCTTGAATTACTCCATTAATGATATCCTTATCCTCAGAAATGAAGCTTTTATCGTTGATAGTAATGAGTACTTTTTTGTTTTCGTCCTTGTTGGTAGCTTTGTATAAGTTTCAGTTGGTTATCCCTCATACCATATGCTTCAAGTTTACTTAATAATCTACTATGGTCTACAGAATCGAAAGCTTTGGAAATATCTAGAAATAGTCCTACCGGCACTTCACCCTTTTCAATTGCTGTGATAACAGTTTGAGTCAACTCAAAAAATAGCTGTACATGTATTCTTGTTGTTCATAAAGCCGTGTTGAGATGATCAAAAGATGCCATATTTCTTAAAAAATTTAATAAGGCGATCTGAAAGAACTTTTTCAAAGATTTTTGCAAAAGTTGTTATAACATTAATAGGGCGGTAGTTATTAAAATCATCATTACAGCCAGATTTATATAATGGTGTTATCATTGATAGCTTCAAAGCAGATGGAAAAATACCAGTTATAAATGCACAATTCATAATATGCCTGATTGGCTCAACAATAAAGTGGATAGCCTTCTTCATTACAATGCTAGGGATTTCGTCATAGCCTGATGAAAAGGAGTTTTTCATCTGCTTCACTATGTTAAGAATTTCGACCGCTTCAATATCAAAAACAAAGAATGACTTGTCCAGACGTCTCAACCCACCAACATCACCTTGTGAAAGAGAAACTGAACATTTAGAGGCATTCACAAAATGTTCGTTAAAGTTTTGTACTACCATTTGGGGGCAACCATTTGGAAGTATGCTTTGCCTATGCTGAGTTCTACCAGTTAGTGACTTTATTATTCCCCAAGTTGTTTTGGTTTTATTTCCAGATGTTAGGATTCTGTCTCTGATTATCTTCTGTTTCAATTTTGTGATTTTTTTGCTTTTTACATACTTTATATTCTTTCTTGCACTCTGGTCTACGTTGTGAGATCACATATAAAACATCAAGCCTCTTCCTCAGGGTCACTATATGAGGATCAGATCTACACATAATTCTGTAATCATTATTTATAGGATGATTACTAGATGATTTTACCGTCACAGGAGGAAATGAAGATCGAAATATTAGATTGAAACCATTAAAAAAGAAATTCCACATTTCATCTACCTCGGACTGCCTAAATTGCCTACAGATCTTACTACAGTTCAAACTTAAATCATTAAACTTCCTGATAACTCTCTTACTTGCATTTCTATGGTAACTACTTTTTATATCAAAAGACATTATCTGTGCAGAATGATCAGATAGATGTGGCTGGACAACCTCAACATTACAGCCATCAACACTAGCAAAAACATTATCAAGGCAGGCAGTTTCTCTTGTCGGTTCATCAACTAACATCTTCAAATTAAAACTTTCAGTTATTGTCAGCATGGTGTTGGTGTTTTTATTATGTGGCTTGAGAAAATCAAAGTTAAAATCACCAGTGAGAACAAGTGTATCATCCTTAGCCGCATTAATCAGCATCAAAAGATCATGAAGTTTCTCAAAAAAGATGTCAAGATTAGCTAGAGGTGCTGTGTTTGGTCTATAGACACATATAAGAACCAGTTTAAGGTTATCTTTTAGGTAGCATTCTATCGCACAACATTCAATAATACCCAGAACAGTGAACTTTGCGATGTCTAACCTATCTTTACACTTATATCCTATTCTAGAATAAATTACAACTCCACCATGTTTCCCTTCTTCTCTATATTTCATAGATGTCATAGCAAACAAAAAAAAATAAATAAAGGCTCAGAACAAATGTTCCTTATCGAGACATTTGTATCTTGGCGCTAACTTCATACCGGTAAACCGTTCGGGCAGTTACAGGATGGTTTTTTTCTCCTAACCACCCATCATCATCATCATATGGCAAATCGGTGTCTAAAAGTCTTTGACGTCCATCTTGAACATCATTGGTGTCGCTTCGACGTCCGGTACCTACTCTTCTTCGATTTTGGGAATCATTTTGACAACATCTCATAACAGAAGTATGATTTCTGTTTGTACCATTAGCGATTTTTCGAAATGAAAACCGCGCGTCCCATAATTAAATAATTCACTTAGCTGGCGATAAATTTTGGCTATACGTACTCTTGGCGTTTCGGCAACGACTGAATATCGACTTAGACCAGTCCTACATTGGAAGCGGATTGACCAGATCGCACACTGCCTCCAATGTAGGAGGAAAGTACGTTTTCTTTGTTTTTGTTTCCTCCAGACCCAGCCAGACCCGTCCAGACTGTCTTGTCTGGAGAAATTCCGCTTCCAATGTAGGACCGGCCTTAGGATCTCCTTGAACAGCTGGTGTATTCGCAAAATTGAGAAAATCGCAAAAACCTTTTCTCCAAATTTGAATAATCCATATCTTGCTATACCATCTAGATTTTATAGAAAACAAATTCAATTCGAACAGCCTCTTTTGGGTTTTTCAGTTTCTTTCTCAAAAATCGGTTAACTGGGGTACCATGGAACATATTCTGATGCGTTTAGCTTAAAACGGCTGAAGCCATTGTTTCTTTTACGTGATATTAGGTAGAAACCGTTAAGCACAGCGCAGGGGGTCCACATCTTTTGAACTGTTCAGATGACAGCTGCAATATTGTTCCCCTCAAGCGCATCTCTCCTATTTCGATATTTTCCTTTGTAACGATAAAAGAGATCCTAAATTGGTTTCCACCATTTGCTTCAACGTAGAGAGAGACCGTTATGAAATTTCAGATTTAGTGAGGTTCATTATTCCTTCACCTCACCCAAAATTATATTGAGAACAACTGAAAGAAATAACCTCTGACTAATGAAAAAACGTAAATGTTTCAATTTACAACATCACAAGTGGGATTATTCCAATGCAAAAACTAACGCTAGGTGGGTGAGATCATGCTTATTCCCACTTTTTTGAAATATTTCAGAATGTAGCTTCAATTGACTTTTCGAGCGTCATCTGAATTCGCGTAGCTGGTGAAACACCCTGTATAAATGTCGCTCATTAATTTCTTTATTCGGATTATGTTTGTTTGCTGTCTGACACATGCCGTCTTATTGCCCAACTGATTTGTATAAAACCGGTGACACTTTGAAGTATTTTGAGATAAACATTCCAAACATCAAAGTGTATTATGATTGTTTTCTTTTCAACTCCGAGCGAGATCAAAGTGGAGAAAATCGTCGAACAAAAGATCATGAATAGAATAGTAAACATAGTTTTCATTATCACTCTTGTACAGGTTGTTTAAAGTAAAAGAAAACCGTGAATAGGGGGTATTCGGCTGAGTTCAAAAACACAACAAACGGCAAAATTTGTCCGTCAAATATTGTGGTAATTTTAAGATTATCCCCCACTTTGAATATGTCGATTTGGCGACTACCAGCCGGCTGATTTTTCTTGTAGAGTTTGGTAGTTAAGTACTATGATTCGATAGATTATAAATAATGAATTCTTTTTGTCTTTCTATACACAGCAATTGCCCTAATTATATGAATAGGTTTACGTATTCGATTAAAACTGAATCTTCCATAGAACCACTCCTAAACCCAGCGGATAAAGCTAATATCGGATAACGATTATAGCAGCGGATAACGATTTTAGCGGATAACGCCAATAGCGCATAACGTTCTTCCACATTCCATATCTCCCTTGCGAGAAACCCTGTGTATATCGGAACCGCAAGACAAACGAATGAGGGTTATTAAACCCCACTATTTTCACCCTTACGGATTGTCTGTTTACTCGTGAAGCACCCTGTATATTCACGAAGAAATAGAAGCGAATTTGTTAACGTTTAGGCACGTGTATGTCTCATACGCTCATTTTAACTGAGTTAAAAAGGTCAATTACCTTCCCTTGAGTACATACTCTTGTACGGTCTGGGCTTGATTGGACTTTATAATAATTATTCAGTTACGTCAAGACAGACAGACAGATGCAGGGGCTTGAAGCTCTGAGGGCACCAGATAATAGGCCAGACCACGCTTTACACACAAATGGTTTAATCTAGTGCATTAGTTAGAGCATTCTTGAAATTAAAAAGATTAAGTTTAATTTTGATACCGAGTTACCGTATGTATTTATAACAGTAATTATATGAGATAAAATTTTATCGAAACTATTAGTTTTTTTTATCACCAATAGGTTATTTGAGCATTGTATTGAGATTATATTTGTTAGACAATGGTATAAGGATAGAACATACCTAATTACGTTTTTCAAATGTTGAAAAAGATTTCGAGCTTCCAACAATGTAAATGCTTGCTCTCATATTGAATTTAGAGGGATTAGTATTCAATAAAATAGCTAAACTTTTTTTTCCTAATGTGGGTTGATGGAAATAAAAGCGTATTAAATAAAAATTAAAAACATATTTGTTTAATTTGCGATTTCGTAGGCGAAAAACTGAATAAAACATAATCTTTTGTAGTATTCGTCATTCTTTCGATTTTTCATAATTCTAATACAAATATTCTATGCAACACACAAAAAGTAAAAAATAAAATAGGCCAATAATAGAAAAAAAAAATTACGATGATTCTGAATTTTTCCAAGGTTATTTATTATCGCAAGATGGGAAGTGATACAACATTTCGAATTATTTCAAAAATTTCTTTTTCTTTGCATATCAAGCAACAACAATAGAAAAATTAAAAAAGAAAAAGGTATAAATTAATGTTAACATTGGTACCAAATTTTATTCCACTTCTCTAGTATGGGAGAATAATTACTTTTTCAGTTCCCATTGGCCTATTTAATTTTTTTTACTATTCATTTGTTGTGAAAAACATTTTAATCACTTCATTCAAGTTTCAGATAGTGTTAATAAATTAATCCTTTTTTATTTAGCAACCCGGGAATTCAGAAGAAATAATTATATGAAAATAGGATAATTCAAATTGTATACACTAAATATTACATCTTAATATTTTTCAAAATTAAGTTTATTAAAATATACCTATTTTGTAGATATTTTATATCAACAGACTGACAATTGGAATAAAACCCGATACAATTCTTAACTAGTCTTAATTATACCCAGACAGAAAGCGATAAAAGATTTCGAATAATTTTTCTTGCATGACGTATAAACAACAAATAATTATTAGCAACATTTAATATTTTGTGAATATGTACGTGAATTGTTGATCAAATATTGGAAAATCAAGATGTGATATGAAAATAGCAAAATTCAAATTGTCCACAGAAAATATTACATCGAAGTTTTTTTTAAAATTTGTTTTATTACTATGAAAAATAATATATCGAAATAGATTTTACTCAAGTAATTTGATGAAATATATTATAATTAACCAAATAAAAGTACCGGCTCTATTTTGAAAATATTACCAACAGGTTGACAATTGTATTAAAACTCGACACAATTGTCAACTGGATGAATGAATATTTTTTTATTAATTGTTAATAGGAAATATTCACATTTTTTCTTTCTGAAATCATGAGAGAATCTGAATATTCTTGAATGACGAAAATGTGATTGAATAAAAACCTACCTATATCGGCGAAATCGTGAAAAAGGGCTTTAGAACACATAAATAACACAACGAATCACTAAACTAAAGGAGTGCACCATTTGACAGAAGCAATACTACTATAGGCGCTCATGGTACTTTGTACAGGAAAGCACAACGACACGCTTGTTGAGCATAAACAGTAATTCAGAGCCGCACTCCACACATTTTTTTTTTTTTTAAATGCGAAAAAAGCAAATCTCCCAACAACGGCATACAGAAAGTGTTCGACACTTTCCATTACCTGACTTCAAAAACACAGCGGTTGAGGGTGTGACTTCAGGTAACTGATAATAAGCCACCTGATCCAAAATTATCTTATCAACCTTCCCAGAAATCATAGAATTTACGAGATTATATGAGATGCTTAGATAAACTGCTCGAAAGGGCCGATAAAATAGAAGTTGATATTTCATATAAGTCAGTCTAGTTGTCTGATCATTGTCGAGTATTTCCAACAATACATTGTTAATAAGTTGTTGAAAGAATTTGCCCCCTTATCGAATGAAGGTCACATTATAGGTCAACGCAGCGATATGTACAAAATAATATAGAATCCTTGGAGATTTTATAGACAGTATCGTATTCCTGGACGGAAATAACCAACAATAGATTTTAAGAACAACGACCAACATATAATTATCTGACTTTCAAGGTGATAAAGGCACCAAATCTACTTGCCAAAATTATAAAGCAACAATTCGCACAGTCTGATTTCAATCATAGCAAAATGAAAATCGTCAAATTTAACTATTTGATATTATCGTAAGATTTCCATTTTTAAATCAATTTAATTCTTTCGTAATGAACTCAATTTAATAGAACACCATAAAATGCAGTTAAATTTTCCTGTGTTCTATTTGGTGAAATGAATTACTCGATGCTAATTTTGAGGTTAGTCATTTATACACTGATTGATTTCCAGTGGCGAGTAAAAGTTTCAACATATCATACAGGAATCATTTTATTCCAGAATTATTTAAATTATACGAATACCTGAAGAGACTAAGGTGAAAAAAGGCAAAAGTTTGAACACGTGTCGTGCTCTATCTGATTATTTAATTAATCTTTCTGTAGTCTTTTGAATTGTTTGATATTATGATAGGAATATTATTCTCTATTTAATTCTTCATGGAATTGTGTTTTTCTGGAGTAAAAAAGTATTTCAATCGATAGTCTACGACTATTATGTATGCTGATCCCACTCTCGATCTTATTTCAATTTTCTTTGATTTAATGCCCTAATGGTTCATATTTTAATTTCTGAGAATTATTCTGTTTTATAAAAAATTTTTAATGAACATCACAAATGAATTACGAATTACCTTGAACTTCAAGTGGATTATTAAAATAATTTTCCCATGGAGTCAACGTTTTGAGAAGCACGGTTTAATGTGTTAATTCAATCTATTGTCTCATCTGGATCATTATCCCACCAAATTATTTCATTTGCTGTACAATGATCGAACGTATTCAGGAATATTTATTGAACACGCATTCTGGAATGCCTAATTGATGACTTGGGATAAAATTATATGAGTTCTGTGTCAATGTTTTTTTTTATAATTCCAATATCAGTTAAAAGGGTACATGGATATAATATAATTTTCGTACAAATTCGTTTTAGAATCTCAGCAATTAAATAAGCTCTAAAAATCTACTGGCCATGCGTCTCTGTTTTCGTAATTTTTCGAAATATCGAGTTGCATCAATTAAAGAGACTAATTTTAATTTTTACTGATGTATATGATGTACTATGAATCTCAAGAGAGTTTACAATATTTTGGAATTACATAAGTCAGTTTGGTTGTTCATTATATTGGAATAGGCGCTATTTCGGAATTTGAAAATAAATAATTCAATTTTTTGCTTTTTGAATTTATATAAAGTATTTTTATATCTTCAATTTGTCAGAAACTATGTTTATTTACAATACAATGGGCTGAAAAAGTAGATTGTTTCCTATTTTTGTAAAATCTGTTTTGTGTTCTTTAAAATTTGTTTTCTATGAAGGTCAGTCTGGCCTATGTAAATATTATTATAATCCGGACATATTAACTTATAGACTCCTAAATTTTTAATATTGAACAAATATTGGCGATTTTTTCGCTTATTTCTTCGAAATAGGATATTGAAATATATTTTTCACTTTGTACACTTGTTACACTCGATACACTTTCTGGACACCTTGTAGAAGTGTATGGAGGCCTCGTTGTCGATAAAAATAAAAGAATGCATTCAATTAGAGAAAATGAGATTGCATAAGATCAGAATGATCTACAGTCGTAAGAAATATAACAACAATTTCGAAAAATTATAATAAAATACATATTAGAATGTTCAAATTGAAAAAAAGGTGAAAACAATATGCAAGGAAAGCATTTTCAAAATTTATCGTCTTGAAAGTATACATTTCACAATTAATTTCTACTGGCACTCAAAATTAGATTGTTCCGGAAGCATCAGAGTATATAAATTTAAATACAAGATTTCAGTGAAATCTGGAACATCGCCTGATTGTGATTATACTAACCATGATATGTTTACAAAACGAATTCGTTTTTCGAGATACAGTCAAACGATTTATTCACAAAAAGGCGAATTTGAGGGTGTTTTTCTTATGTCTTTCAAATTTTGTATTTGTGTTATTCAGTTCTTTTTTCTGCTTTTGTCTTTTTATTTCTAGATTCGATGTGGACAACTTGAAGAAGTCTCTGTCTCCATCAATAGAAGACCACTTTTGAAGAAATAAGTCCTTAAAATATATTTCAGCTTATTTTTGTACTTTCACACTTAGGTGGGGAACCAGGGTTTTTTACTGGGGTTTTTTCGCTAGGCTTTTATGTCATACGGCGAATTGTATGACACCCCGTCACTAACCCCTGATCTATATGCTTTATTGTTTGCTAACTAAATATTGTAAGCCAAAAGTTCAAAAGAATATATATATACAAATAAGAAACTCCGCAGAAAGTTAATGAATCGGAAATAGTAATTGTTGTTAAGTACTTACCTATTTCTGCTTCTGTAACTTTCTGCGGAGTTGTCCATGAATATTCTCTTTATTTTTCATAAATTTCAAAGAATCATCATATATTTTGTACTAGGTTGAAGTTGGAAATTATTTCATTAAATTATTTCATTAATATGTTTATGATGAGACGTTCTATACAGGGTGAGTTTTTGACCACTGTCGTTTAAATAACATATCAGTTAAAAAGTGTATGGGCAGGAGTTTTATTATGATGTCTTACGAATTGTTTCTATACTAATCGGGGTGGTTTTTTCAATTGTAGCTCTTCTACTGTCAAATTTCCTCCATCAAACAGAAGTCCAACAAATAAGATCTTCATGTTGTACAGGGCGTTTAAATAATGTCAAGTTTTTTAGTCAAATTTTAACGTCTTCTGTGAGCAATGCCAGGATGCTGAGGCATATAAAAACAATGAAGCATTGTAGCCTAGCATCTCTTGAGTATTTTGTTTTTTTTTAATCAATTTATCTTGGAATCGTTCAGAGATATTCAACATTTTATCAACTCTTGTATTTTATGCATTAGCTATGAATATCTTAGCAACCACTTGTCCAATTTGAATGTTTTTTTTCTTAGTTGTAGCTCTTTTATTGGCAAATATCATACTACAATGAGATGATCAAAAAAATAAATGCAGCATGCTGTACAGGGCGTTTGAATTTTCGGGTTTTTTCCATTACAGTTTAACGTCTTTTGTGGGCAATACCAGTATCTGAGGCTTCTAAAAACTATACAGTGATTTAGCCTGATGTTTCCTGACTATATTGTTTTTTTAAAAAGCAATTTATCTTCTACCCTCCCAGAGATATTCACTTTTTTATGACATCTTGCATTTTTTCGGTTTTTCTCAAATTGTTTTGTTTATGTCCCTTACAAGATTTTCTGTATTTCTGAGCACATAGGATTCTTACTGCCCTGTTAATAAAAAAAAATCAATATTTCTTGATGTATATCTTTCAAATTGATAGCAAGATGGTGATTGGTTTATAATTTGTATACTTATCTGTATTTTGCTCCTAGCAATTTTCAATTCAATTTAATTTTCAGTCCAGTTTAGTTCGAATGAAAATTACCATCCACAGCATCCACTATTGAATCTTAATTGTTTAAAAACATTATTTTCCCTCTAAGAAATGATTCACTCACTCGTGTTTCATCAGATGATTATATCGATTTAATTCCTTTCAACTTCAGATATCTCAAAAAGGGTACAATTTAGGAAAAAAGATGGTGAATGATTTTATCTGCAAAAAAGACTAATGATTCTAGGAAGTACAAGATACGGACCTTTAGTTCAAGTGATATTTGTTTTTCATGCAATTTAACCAATTTCTACAGTAATTGTGAGAAACCCACAGGAAATGGAATAAATCTATTGATGCCAAAATATGACTGTTATCAAAAACCTGCTACAAAGAGATAATTTCAATTGATCTTGTCGTTTAAACGGAGCTGAATTTAAAAAAATGTTATAGGAAGAAAATATCAAGAATATATTGTTTAAATTAACGCAGTGGTCAAAGACTCACCCTGTATATAAATAGGATTTTCAAGTACTTTCGCAGTATCTATACAACTTGTCAATGGAGCTAAATCGTTTTTGATCTCGTATAAATTTAAGCTATAAAAACGGAATTTACCTGTGTACATGTCAATCAGATGTTTCATAAGGTTAAGTTAAGCTCAATAAACGTGCCTACAACACTATTGAACAGAAAATTGTTGGTTATGAGACATTAAAACAAAAATTAATCAATAAGATAGTCTACGTAGATGCTGTTTCATTGAAAAAGGGAGGTTTAGTATGGGAGGATTGTTTTGTTTATTTCTGGCGTCCTTGACAGCGCCCTTGCGGTAGGCCACTACGGTCCTGGCACCAAAACGAATAGTGTAGGTATTCATAATTGTATCTGACTCATCTTCAAAGCCGCAATACCGTTTGAGGTGTCCTTCATGATCGTAATGACCGCGGTATAACCACGATAAACACCTGTCAGGCATTCAGAATGAGATAGCATGAAAAACCGATTCCTCCATTACCTTTTTGTTCCAGTTTGCCGGTGCCAGTCTCAGCAGTGGGGGTGGATGTGACAATTTGACAGTTCGACGTGCTTTTAGTGATAAAAGCAGAGACCGCATCACATTCACTTGAACCTTCGATACTTCGCATGTTTCTTGAACGGATATCATCGGAATAGTGAAACCATTTCATGAAATCCTCGACTTGCAGTTACGCGAAGACCCACAAGCGCTTTGCGCTGTTAAACACTGTTACAATGATGAGCACAAGAAATTCAATATTATTATGTAATTATTACAATGTCAGTATAAGACATTGTGCAACCTAATCCGCTCTTAGGCGGCAAGCAAGCACAACTGTGGGCTTTAACTTCAGCCTCTTCCCAACTATCCCTTCCCGCTCGGTTACAGATGAATGGATGCTGCATATTTTGCCGAAGTAGGGATGAATTTTGGGAGAATGGGAATAGGGATGCCAACAATAAACGTGGGACGCAGTGGCGCAGGGAGGACGTACGAGGAACTCAACGTAACCGTGCGCCTTTTCCCACATGCGGAATGGCCGCAATTAACACGGCATTGGCGTAGCATTGATTAAATAATTAATAACAATTTGAATAACCTTTTCATTCACCGAACTGATTTCGAGGTTTCAAGGAATTATTTTGTTGAATGGCGACTATCACTAGCAGACCATTGCTATTCTCAAGAAATATAAGAAGACCAAGAACACTGCCCTGTGGAACCTCGAGAATAATTTTTATCTCTTGTAGCATTCACCGTTTAGAAGTTATACGGTGAAGTTATTTAGTTTCCATTTCTGAGGAAAACAGATTATTATATTAAAAATTCCGATTAACTAGAAAAACTACCTCAAGAATTTGCACTTCATTCTGACGAAAAAGTATCCGGGAATTACCATTTAAATTGCCCGCGTTTCTCAGTATTCAAAGTTTCTGTATGTTGATAGAACTGACCGTAATTGAATCCTCTCAGAAACCACTCAACGGCGCTTTTTTCAACATAAGTATAAATAAGGGTGTTTTTGTTAGGGATTAAGCCAAATATACCCGTACTTGTAAACCACACGCTACAATATTATACACTACACTAGGTTTGCCTTTTATGTTTCAGGATTGGATAACCCTAGTGTTGCAATCTGCCAACTGACAGCTCTATCGTGAAACTTGACACTTTTGAGGTTATACGTAGCTACAACGTTTTGACATACGCGTTATTTGTGTTGTTTACAGTAACTTAAAAGATTCATCTCTTCCAGAAAATGGAATTAAAACGTGAACATTTACGTGCGATTATTTTTTACAAGTTTCAACGTGGATTAACTCAACTACAGTCAATCGATGAACTAGGAGTACCACAAGGAAGCATTTTAGGTCCCATCAAATTCATCATATTTTCAAATGATTTATATACCATATTCGATGAAACAAGTATTAAAATGTTAGATTATGCAGATGACACAAACTCCACAGTCATGGCCAAGACATTCCCAGAAACGTGTGAACTCGTAAAATCAACCCTACTGCAAGCAGGCGAATGGCTTGAAGCAAATGGTTTATGCATGAATGCTGTAAAAACAAATGCAGTGCTATTTAAAACAGCTCATTCAGGTTTTCAAACACCAGCAAATATTCAACTTTGCAACTCCTCCCTGAGTCTGATTAGGTGTTGTAATTTCCTGGGTCTCAAACTGGGGGAGACTCTTGATTGGTGTGAACACATCACCAACCTTAGTAATCACTTGGCACCGAATGGACTTCTTTTTATTCCCGTACGTGTATTCGCTTGCGACCAATTTTCAGAACCTCAGTGGTAGTCTGGGAATGTTACATTCATACATATTTTGAAAAATCTGGATATATGAATGAAGAAAAATTGAAACGGCGAATAGTATCACAGACCTAGCACAATTCAGCACAAAAAAATTGGAGAATAAAAAATTGGTGTCCCACTCGAATTCGTAAATTTTCTCGTGAAATATTTTCAATATAATGCGGCGTACGCCACTGCCAAACAGATATCAATAACATCCCGTGTGTGTTGAAAATGGGGAAGCAGAGTCATGCTACTGTCTACCTTCGAATCCAAATGTAAATACAGCATGTCACCGGTAGAAATTTGATGTTTTTGAGAGTCAATTCCATACTATCTGAATAGTATCCTAAAAATATGCTCCATATGAAGCGATACAAATATAGAATAATGCAAAAAAAAATTTTAGGCTCTTACAGCATTTTTTTTTGCGTCTATGGAATGAAATGTTACTTCAGTCTGGACCAAAAAAAAAGCCATACGTTGCCAGATCAGGTGAATAAAGTGGTTGGTCTATAGTGTTTGGTCTTAAAATCATTCATAATCGTAGCTTGATGAGTTGATGAGTTTTCGTCATGCAAAATTTTTTGCAACAAATCCGGCAAACCGAGCTCCAGTTGATGAAATTCAAATTTTGCCAGCATCCTCCACAAGGTTTAAACAGAAAAGACCAGATACCATAGTCAAAATTAAACAAAAACATATGTTGTATTAATTCATCACAAAACGCCCACCGACCAGTTTTCAGTTAACCGAATTTCAGTTGATAAAAGTGTTATTTGCATATGTAATTACACTAGCCCGTATTCTTTTATCTTGTGACATAGAAATGTTTGTTGTTGAACTTTCCCAACTTCTAGTTTGTTTTAATTAATGAATACTATGAATTCAGCCTCAAACAGCTCTCTTGTATTATATTTTGCTGTTAAATTTTTTAAGAGAACTCTCGTATCACCAGTATTTGCAAACATGTTCTACAAGTGAAATATTTTTTCTTATTTTTTTTATTTTTTGTTTGTGCAGAATGCAACATCGGACACTTCAGTGTATTTTGCCTTCGACTTTTGGCTGAATGGCTAACTCAATCCACAATGCCAATGGCGACCATTTTGGAGCTATCATTACTGACTTGTCTTTCTCAACCTAATACTTTCTGAGAGGTCAACTGAATGTTTTTGATCATATTGTTCCAGATAAACTATTTGATGTTGGCTTATGTTAAAGTGAGCAGGGATATTTTTTCATTACGTGAACTTGAGCAATATATAATACAAAAACTTGAAGTAATGCAAATATGGATTTTAAAAGTAAAACGTGACAATCAACTCACCTATCCAACTCTGGAACTATACAAACTACCACATGTTTCCTCACTATTCATGCCGTTTGGATACGAAATAATTTCAAATAACAACACCTATAAAAGAACAAAAATATAGTAAAGAAACAAAAGGATTAAAAGTTTTCACTTACCTAGCGCCATTATTGTTTAATAAACTACTACCCACATTGAAGACAATCCGCAGTAAAAACACTTTTAAGGGAAGAATAGAATTATGAATAAAAAAGCAGTGAAAGTAACTTTTTCAATCGTTCTAACTTTACTTTAAAGCAATTGGTTATTTACTATTTCATTTTTAGTTACCATCTTCTTCATATTTTGGACCTGCATTGTTGACTTTGTTCCTTTTTGCGCGCTTATTCGAGTAGAATAACGTGCTATCGTTTGGTCCAAATATCTGCTATTCCGGAATATCGAGCCTAAAATGGTCTTGTCTTCCAGATGAAGAATACACGATCTAACTTGAGTATGTCCGTCCGGGTGCCCTTTATACCAGGTATACCGGTATAAAGTGAGCGTCAAGATACAAATGTCTAGATAGGAAGTATTTGTTGTGAACGAGCCTTTATTTTTTTTGTTTGTTTGCTATGACATCTGTGAAACATATTTAGTATACATCAAGTCATTGAAAACAACATCATATTCTTTCATCGTTTTGAAAATGTCGAATTTTGTACATTGTACATTGAGTTCATTTGAAAAAAAGAGCTGCAGAGTCGCATCGAATGCTTTATCAGAAGCCACATGCAAAAGTTGGTTTAAACGGTTCAGAAATAATAATTTTGATTTGAGAAATGAAGAAAGTGGAAGATCACCAAAAAAGTTTAAAGACGCCGAATTGCAAACGATATTGGATGGAGATGACACTTTGAATTTAAAACAATTGGCAGAAATGTTAAATATTGCACAACAAACAGTTTCTGGCCGTTTAAAAGCTATGGAAAAGAACCAAAAGTGTGGTAAATGGGTGCCACATGAATTTACTTAAGAGAAGAGAGAAATCTCAAGAAGTCTGTTAGAAATTTCAAAGCTCGATGTTTTCACAGACACGACTAACATGTTGGACTTATGAATGCAGTCACAGTTGCAAAATTTGGGATAGCACTGACGTAGATTTTTTGCAGAAGCTACAAGAAATCCTGCAGAATCGTATAATTCCAAATGAAGCACAATCTTGAAAGCATTCCACAATCCATGCACTTCCTTCATTGAATCCGATAAAATCTATGAATATTATTGCGCATCCAAACATTTCCACAATTCCAGTTGGTTAATTCTGAATAAAAATGAAAGTAAACATATTTAATCTGATTTAATAAAATATAGGTGGGTTCATTTGGATTCACGCACCAGTGAACCACTATATGTTTGAAGTTGTTCGGGCTTACGTAATGATAGAAGATTCCTGTTTGCCTAATAGAGATAGTTTATATCGGACGTTCATCATAAAAAAATTGAGAATATGACATAATCATTGCAATTTCTCGGAAACGATTCTATCAGTTTGCATTTATCACTCCCCAAACTAAAAAAGAGTTTATTGTAACCCAGAGTGTAACCAAACAGTGATCCTGTAACCAGAGGTCCGTTTAATGGTATCTTGAATGAATAATGTATTGATGAAAACAAAAAAAATACAGTTCAACACCTATGAATAAGGGTTGAAAAACGAAACAGTAGAAAAAAATTTCTAATTTCAAACCTACCTATAAAAGAAACTATATTGACGGAACGGATACAAAATAGAAATAATTCTACACCGGATTTATTATGAAACCACATGAAATACAAATTTAAAAAACTGAACAACGCGGCACAGACACTTCCAACAGCAGAGACAGTTAAATCTCGAATGACGGTAGGGTCAAGTCAGCGGCGACTAACCCAATCCAACCTAAGGACAGAAATAGTAATACTAATTCACACGCGTCTAAAACGGGCAGGTAAAATTTCCTTGCTCGCTGTGTTGTGTCGAAATCCGTACTTTTATTTAGGTGCGACTTTCTTCACTCTTCTGACTAAAACCTTATTTGCAGTATTATTTTTTTTATTGACTTACGTAAATAGCATATGGTTAGCAACGTTATAAACCAAAGAACATTTTAAAATAAAACTAAGTTTGGAATAGCTGTAACTTTTTTTTAAAATTCCCTTAGGAGTGGAGATGTTTTCATACTTTCATAATTTTTTTTTTTAATAAAAAGCCCACGTGTTAATTTTGTGGTGTTATCTGTAACAATAAATACGTTTTTTTTCAAACACACACTCATGTAGACTTAATACAATAAAAAAAAATGCATATAAAAGCACACGCAAAAAAAGGTAAGGGGCTTCGATGGGTACATTTTGGGTAATTTAGAAAAACCTAATAAAAAATCATACCTCCGTCACCGTAATACTAAGGACCCAGGTTCCAAGACTGAAAAGGTAGCAAATGACCCTACCAACGCCCCAAAAAAATTTGACGGCCATGTGCCGAGCACCCTGCATATATATATTCTGTTGAACTTTTGGCTTACAATATTTAGTTAGCAAACAATAAAGCATATAGATCAGGCGTTAGTGACGGGGTGTCATTCAATTCGGCGTATGACATAAAAGCCTAGGGAAAAAACCCCAGTAAAAAAAACCCTGGAAATAAAAAGACAAAAGCAGAAAAAAGAACTGAATAACAAAAATACAAGATTTGAAAGAGATAAAGAAGACACCCTCAAATTAGCCTTTTTGGATTAACTCGATATTGCGAATCAGGGATTTTGCAACATAACAAGCTAAACCGTAAATTTTACTAAGGAGATAATCAATGAATACATAACCTTTTATGGTTCCTCTTTCACGAAGATTTTTTTTAGTATCCGTATGTGTCTCTTGAAGGAGAATAACCTCAGCACCATAATCCTTTGCTAGTTTAGAAATATAATCACTCTTGTCTTTAGAAATACCCTATATATTCAAATCTAATACAAAAAATTTGTCATTGAAAAAATAGCAGAGGAAAAAAATATTGGAATAGATAATTACAAAATTTTGTAAACCTATTCGTATCAACCTCATTTGAGCACCTTCCAAGTTACAACATAATCGTATGGTATTCAAGAAGTTTTTTTTTCTAGGGTCATATTCTTGGACCTATTTTTCGTGTTTTTAAACTGAATATACTATTGTGATGATGGCCCTTTCGACTTGTCTACCTGGGTATCTACTTTATTACCTATTCTTAACTTAGCGGCAATACAATTGGAATTTAAATTCCGTTTCCGATCTTAAAGGTTTCCTAGTCAAATCTATTCACGCCAATGGAATAATAATAAATCGTGGGTGTATTGCCATGAAAATTAATTTCATCAACTTGGAATATATATAGAGGGTGTTTACGTTGGCGAACGACCTTCCCAGATATGTTGTAATTAAACCTACATATTCCATTATTTCCAAATAATCACATTTCAATATTCTTAATAAGATGATATCGCAAATTTTTCCATTGTGGAGTATAAATTATCGATTTTCCTTGATTAATTACTTGAAAATTTCGAAAGATTATGTTGAGGAATTGCTTATTGAACGACGAATATTTCAGAATATTAATTATAATCATATTTGTTGGTTATAGAAGTAGCCATGAAAAACAAAAGGCTCCTGAATACGTTCCATAATGGCAGAAACTCTGAAACCAGGAAAATAGTAGTACTGCTCACAACACTGTTTGATAGAATTTCTCCATCATACGGAATTATGCTGAGGTTTTTCGAGGGTTGCCTTAAATATTTCGAGATTGTACAACCCTAGTGTTGCAATCTACCATCTGACAGCTAGCTCCATAGTAAGGCTTCACATTTTTGAGGTTATACGTAGTCTGAACGTTCGTGAACATTTACGTGAGATTTTTTTTTCAACTTTTGACGTGGATTAACTCAACAACAGTGAATCGATTACATTAATTCAATTTTTGGCGATGAAGCTCTATCAAGAACCAATGTTTCTCGATGGTATGGTCAAAAAAATTTGTACGCATTGGATACCACACAATTTGCGAATCGCTAGGAGTAAGGCTAGTGTCGATTGGTCGAAAGAAATGCTCCAAAAATACGATGGCAGTGCTTCGTAGCACAACTATGACATCGTGACAGGTCATGAATCGTCATGAAAGTTGCTCGCGCACGAAGCATTGCCAAGCAAACGGTCGCCTGTTTTTTCGTTAAAACTGTACATGTCGCAATCGTACCACTAGAACAACGCAGAACAGTCAATTCTGAGTGGTGTACAACCATTTGTTTGTTGTCTTCCAATGCGAGCTCTCAAAACTGCATTTTTGAGCACTCAAAACATCGATTTGATGAGTCATCCACCGTATAGTCCTGACGTGGCACAATATTATTGATGAATTACCTACCAACACAAATGTGTAGACAAGTAAACCCGAAATAAAATAAGAAACTGCCTATCTTAATCAGCCACTGGATAATTCCTTCCTCACATCACCGAAGATGCCAAGCTCTCCCAAACTAACAAGCAAGTATCCATGAATTCATGAACGGCCATTTTGGAAAAAGAAGTGAAATCGGAAAATTACGAGGAACAGAAAAAAAAAAGAAAAAACTAGGATTGCTCATATCCAAGGTGAAAGATCAAGTGACAGAAGAAAACAGAATTAAAAAATATATTTCACAAAAGCTTAAATTCAGCACAAATTAGGAAATCGCGATAAATCAGGTGAAAACATACCATGAATAAAAGATAACAAAAGCTTACAACTGGGTTTGGATTTTAAACATAAAGTATTTAGATTATGTTGACCACAATTTACTTTTGATGAAACTGGAATACTATGGAGGGAGGATGTAGCACTCCTTATCATGCGTTCTTACTAGATCGAGCACAGCAGTTAAGCGGAACAGTACACTGTCCCAGAGGAAATTTGTTAGGTGTGACGTGCCGCAGGGTTCCATTTCAGGTCCAGTTCTCTTCATCATTTTCATGAAAGACATGAATATCAAGACATCAAGTGCTTTTGGCTCAGTCAGTACATCATTATTTGAAACGATACATCGTTCTTTATCAACGCCTCAATTAAGAAAGTGCTCAAAATGTTGGAGAGTTATGGAGCAAAAAAGTCAGATGAATGAATGGTTTCTCAACAACCATCTAAGAGTCAACGGGAAGAAAACACAGAAGATAACGGTCGGTACCGCATAAAATGAGTGATTGCATGTGGATTCCAGGTTGACATGGGAGAGTCACCTTGAGGAACCGAAGAAGAAGTTAAATGTGGCAAATAAGGACAATAGAAAGAGTATGCACGTTGAAAGCTTCTATAGCTGTATACTATGCAAATTTCCACTCAATAGCATATGCAGAGCACTATCTGAAACCTGTTTTTTAGAGAGGTGTTGCCATTCCTCTCACTCTCACCCTTTTTCAACCTGGCTTGAGACAGGCTTTGGCGGGTTTACTATTGATGTTCTTAAACAGCTTTTCACCTTAAACGTGGCAGAAGATGATCAAGAAAACAAGAACAGACTTCTGGAAACCAAAACCTCAGCCATGTTACAATCTAGTACATTTGAGTGCTTTTTTCATACTGAGGAGCTTTCCGGAACTGTTAGTTCATAATTCTTCGAAATCAAAATGATTTCGTCTGCCTGACGATCATCAGTGAATAGGTGAATATGATTCTGAATTAAACAGGTTCTTCGGAGTTGCATATTCCTCTAAACTGTTGTTTTGATAAGTCTACCTCAATAAAAAACCGAGCTGGCAAGTAAAGACTTCTAGAGATCACCTTTCTTGGACTGACCTCAAGTCCACAGATAAAGGGTAGACTCAAGAAGCAACGTGACTACCAGTAAAGACTTCTAGAGATCACCTTTCTTGGACTGACCTCAAGTCCACAGATAAATGTCCTCGTTCTCGTTGTTACATTGGAGGTAGACTCGTTGATTGTCCCTGAGCTTGGGAGGTTTGACCGTCCCATATACAGGGTGTGTACCCAAAGAAGCTAGAGCAAACGTGCTAGTTTGGGGACGATGGGGAGGGATGGACGTGCTCTGCGTGCACACCTGGTGTGAGGCAGCTTCGTAGTGGCTCCCAGGGGCAACGACAAGCATCTCAATCATCCGCGTCATGCTACCACGTGCAAGAAACAACTGACCTATTGACATTTGCTTCCAGCCAGGAGATACATCAGTGAAATTGTCAGATTGGCTAATGGAATATCAAATTTAGGGAATTTTGGGCATCCAATCATTTCGTGCCATGAACGGCCATTTTGGTGATCAAATGAAAGATCTTTCTCAGCTATATCAAGCAGTTGATCAATCGATCAACGTTAATGAAACCCAACCTTATACTGCTAGCTTGCCACCCACAAGGGACATTTCGTGGTAGTTTCGGAGAACATAACATACTTGACTTTCGAGTGGCAACCCTGGAAAGCCGTAAGAAGTAACGTTGATGTTTGACGGAAACTGCCACATCAGAAAAGAATGAAAAAATGGGAAGTTGGAGAGAAAAAAAGACTTTATTAGGAACACTCAAAATTCTGTGTTTGAATAACATATAAATTTTATTATGAAACCACAAGAAGGCTGAAGTTTCGGTTAAGCTAGTACCTAGTTGGTCCCCCACGAGCTCGTCTCAAGCATTCTACCCTACGAGGCATACTTTCAATCAAACGATTTATAAAATTTTGGGACAAATTCGTCCAAATATCCCGTAAAGCGTTAGAAAGGTCCTCCAAGTTATTGATCGGTTGTTCTAAGGTTGACAATTGTCTAGACATCTCAGACCAGACATTTTCGATGCAATTTGTGTCTGGAGAGCGACCTGGCCAGTCCATCCTATCAATAGCATGAGTTTCTAGCGCTTCATTAACCAGACGACTACGGTGTGGACGGACATTAAAATGAAATTCTCGCCCAAGGCAGCCACAAACGGAACAATTATGGGTTGAATAATCATATCGTGATATCTCTGGCTGGTCATTGTGGTGTTCTGCAGAACAACCAACTCTGTGCGTTGGTTCAAACAAATGCCTCCCCATACACATATAGAACCTCCGCCAAAAGCTGTTGTGGATACCATAAACTGTTCTGCATCCTTCGACCTCTTTCCCTCCAAGCAAAAATACGTACATCGGAGTTGACCAAACGAAATATAGACTCATCCGTAAATAAACATCGGCTCCAATCTTCAACTGTCCAATTGCGGTGCTCCCCAGCCCATTGCCGTCTATGACCCCGGTGTTCCCTATTCAAACGGGGATGTTGTACCCTCCTACGTGCTCTCAAACCATGAACATGTAGTCGTCGTCTTACAGTCTGGTTCGAAATTAGAACTCCTGTTGCAACTCTCAGTGATCTATTGAGCCGCGACGTCGGGTAAGTGGGATTTCTCCTAGCATTGAGGATCAAAAGACGATCTCGGGTAGCTGTTGTACTGCGCTGCCGACCTCCTCCATGAACATAAGCTACTGAGTCGTTTTGGATGAACCTATTCGAAGCCCGACTCACGACACTTTGCGAAACATTCAACCGCCGGGACACTTCTCGCTGGGATAAACCTTCCTGTATCCACCGTATGATTTGGTCCAGTTGCACAGGAGCCAAACGTCTTCTCGGCATGACTGATAAGCTGATATTGTTCTCATTTCTTCAATTATTGTCACCTTATGTGTTTGAACGAGAGGAAAAAACAGATTTAATAACCAATACCACATTGCTTTTCACTCCACCTGTAACAGCCTACAGAGAATAATCGATTTTGTGAACAAGAGCCGATGAAGCGAAGAAAAATTTGATATAATCAACTCAAAACATCTTAATTTTTCCTTAGAGAACATATAATGCACAGATATTAACGAGATAACTCGAAAAAAATACAAATGAAGAGAAGCAATTGTTGATCAGTGTATTTGAAGTATTTCTTGACGACTTGGATTTCCCAGGCGTAGGTCTATACGAACGACATTAATAATAATAAAAATTTACTGGAACAGGAAATGGCTCTTAGCACAACGATAAAGTTCGGTTTAAATTAACTGAAAACTTAGCTTTGATGAAAATAATTTCGGGTTAATATTAATTTATTTACATATTAATCATAAACAAAGATCTCGACCACAGAACGATAGATCTAGTATCTGTATTTTGTTGATGCGCAGAACATCAAATACCCCGGCCAGCCAATGAAATGGCTTTATTTAACTAGGGAAAACTTGCACAGAATGAAATACTGAAATATCACCAGATTGAAGAAGCTAAGCGTCGCTTACTTAAGTCACTGTTAAGTGATAGTCGTGCAATTGGAAATAAATTCAAGCGACCCTTAACTTTAAGCGATACTTTTAAGGGTCACTGTCGCAAACGGGCCTTAATCCTTAAAATGTACTATTTAAAGTTAGTAATGGAGTTATATTTTTCATAAATTTGAATAAAAAACTTTTCAACTAAAATAACTCATTTATATCAACAAGAAATTCTTTTGAATGATTTCGCTATTACAAACCTAAAATGACATTTGAAAATTCCGTAGTTATTGGCAATGCTGATTGCTACGTTGGAGCTTGAGTGCCAGAGTATAGGGACCAAGCAGTAGTCGCACTCTGTGGATTTTGAACTAAAATCGCGTACACCAAAGGGAACTCGCGCATTCCTCCCTGCGCATCTAATCTTATCGACCACGAATTTAAAAATTGATTAGAAAAGTTTACTTGCGTTACCTGAAAACTTAAATATTTTGATTCAAGCTGGTAATAAGTTTTCACAGTGATATTTAGAGTGTATGGACCATTGTTTAGTCTATATTCATATAAAAATTATGACTCCGCTCATAATGTAACCGTGAATGTAATCACATTTCCTCATTAACAGAACGCATTCAATAAAAGATATATTGTTTTATTGTGGTTTTAATATCACTTTCAAAGAAACACTCATTAGTGATGAAATTTACTCAATAGTTTACTCAGGAACAGCCTCTGAAACTTTTTGAAATGTGTTAAAAATCATAGGTACCTTAGGTTTGAAAGTAAAATGACTCATTAAAATTTTTCTAAACGAAGATTGAGCTAAAGAGTAGGTATTATATGGAAAAATAAGTAGTTGGTGGTTGAGAGCATCGAAGTGTTTAATATAAAATCCTCAATACTTGAATTTCACTGAAACATTAATCATCGAGTCCATGAAAAATAATTTTCTTTTTATATTGAATTGTTTCGAACAATTTTTTCCAATATATTCTCTGATGATTTAGTTTGAACTGATACCATTTTTTACTGTATTCAATTTATGAAAAGAGGAATTTGATTATGGAATTCTAGAATTAGTGGCAAGTTTTAGCGAGGGACCTGAACTGATCTTGAGTGAAAAGCGGGGAAAGGTTTAGATAGTTTCCATTCGAAGATTTAGCGTGAAAAACTCTATCCTGGGGGGGTTAATTACTCCTGGGGGTTAATTACCCCAAGTACACCCCCCCCCAGTCCGTAAATACTCCCCTGCGCTAAATATGCTGAGTGTTCTCTAGAAAGGGTTCCCTCATTATGGTGGGAAAAAAATAAGAAACCTATTGAATTATTTATATATATATATATATATATATATTATATTATTATAGTTTCAATTTTAATAGGGTTTAAATTTTTATATTAAAATATTTTGGTTAAGAGTATAACGACTAATTATGATCTAGGTAGGAGTGTTAGAGTAAACTCTTGATTCTATGCCAAGCTTTCAAGCATTTATTCAGCTCTTCATCAGGGCTTCTGGAATACAAATATAAAGGAAGATCTTAATAAATTTAATCATTAACCTCACATTCAGTAACTAGACGAAAACAAAAATATAATGATTAAGTTCATTAAGATCCTCCTTTATATTTGTATTCCAGAAGCTGAATAAATGTTTGAAAGCTTGGCATAGAATCAAGAGTTTACTCTAACACTCCTACCTAGAACATAATTAGTCGTTATACTCTTAACCAAAATATTTTATTATATTATTGTTATTTCTATTTATAAAATTGAAAATCATATAGATACACACTCAAATATTTATCTAAAAAAATTTCACTCTTCTGCCTACGCATGCAGTAGGCGTAAACCTCCTGAAATTCCATTGGTTCCTGATATCTCAACTTATCGTAAAGAAATGACGAAAGTGGGCGTAAACCGCCTGAAATTCCATTGGTTCCTGGTATCTCAACTTATGTGAAGAAATGACGACAGTAGGCGTAAACCTCCCGAAATTCCATTGGTTCCTGATATCTCAAGGAATCGTAAAGAAATGACGACAGTAGACGTAAACCTCCTGAAATTCCATTTGTTCCTGATATCTCAATTAATCTCAACTAATTGAATGAAGCATTACTAAAAAAACGGAGCTTTTAATAAACAACATTTTCTACAATACTATATATATCACTCACCTGTCGGTGTCTAATGGTATTGAGAAAAAAGAAAGTTTGGGATTATTGAAACTATTGTTTTTGCAGTTGTATACGCTGCAATTGTTAATCACTTTGGTATTAATTTGAAAATAACACAAAATTGAAACAGAATGCTTACTGGAATGAGTATTAAGCACTTCTATTTCAAACTTCAAATAATTCGCTTTATAAATAATCTATTCAACAATCTTCCACTATTCTTTAACAATTATTTTACCGAAAGAACAAACTTCGAAAGGAAAATGCGATCGTTTTATCTTAAAACTTTAATTACAAAAATGATAAAACAACACAGCGTTCAATGCAAACAAACGTTTGTTTTTCCTACAGCGGCCATTTTGACACATTTGAGGTTAGAACGTTGGAAAGCCCTATTGATGAAAACAATGAACAAGGACCAAAATATGAGGTTAGAATCCCTTTCAGACTTGGTGTAAGAAAATCCACGGAGTGGGACTACTGGTTGGGTATCTATAGTGTGTTTAAACTAGTTGGACCTAGAGAATGAAAGAAAGAAACTCGTGGTGAATCAAATTATACATTTTTTTTTAGTTGGTTTCGTAATATCCATTGAAATGGCGTATTTCATAAATGACTTATCTGAACAATCCGCTAGCTTACAGATTTGTCGTCATGGACAAATAGAACTGTATTCACAATAAGGAGAATTTTTTGCTCAACTGAGGAGGTTCATCGCTACATCTCTCAACTGAGTTGTTGTTCCGAAACACTATTTAAAGAAACGAAATCAACATATAGGACCGTTTCTGTGAAGTTAAGTCATTTCTATATAAGATATCTTGAAATAAAAGTAAGTAATAATTATTATAAAATATGAAAATATCTGGTTATATAATGTTTAAGGCAATTATTATGACTTCCTCATTTTTTTAATCCAATCAAATATTTGTCTCAAATAAAAATAGCCGCAAAGGAATGCCTAAGACTCTATCAGCATGAAGAAATATTTTAGTTATTGAACTTTTATTTTCAATATAGAAGTATATAGATATACAAATTCCAATGATAGAATTATAATGAATATAACAATAATAAATATCTTATTTTATATACACTTATTGAATAATACATATGTTTGATCCAAGGGGTGAGTGTACAAGAGATATTTCAATTCTATGAAAAAACAAAACGGTAATAGGTTAGACACAACTGAATTTAACACCATCGTCACTAGAATAGCAGTTATGGCAATGAAGCTTATGATTCCGCACCCTAACATCTGTTCCATTTAGGCCATTTCCGAGTTGAACATGACAAACACAGCATTTAAAGCATTCCATGTGATAGAAGAGACATAAAGTTTCTATTATCATAGCTGCCCCCCTACCTAAAATAAAAAATTTCAGTTATTTGAATTCAAATTCATCCTACGCCACTGTACCTAATTCATTCCCACAAAATGAGCATTTCTTTTTACCACTGACGCTTAAAATCCTGTTTGGGCCTTCGTCTGTAGCTAGTGGTCTTGGCTGAGAAACAGGCAAAGCTGGTCCAATATTTTGGTGCTCCATATGAGGTTGAATATCTGTATTTACACTGGTTAACCTTGAACGTATGAAATACATTAGAATACTCTTTTAAACAAACAGATCTATTTAGTTACTTTCTTATAGAGCTTTTGGAGCTAGCATTTGAAGGAAGTATTGGACCTCTATTGATGATGTTAGGTACAGAAGAATCGGAGATTTGCTTGTATTGCCAGTTGTTGTAATTCTTCTGATCTTGAAGTCTCCTCAATTCAGCCTCCTAAAATATTTATAAAGAACATAACCACAAACTTCCATACAGGGAAATGGAAGAAAATTAGTTATAAGCATACCCAGTTGAGTAGAAAAGAAACATGCACCAATATCATTACCTTATTAATCAATTTCAAAACCACGCAAGGGAAGCAAGCAATACCACCAAAAGGGAATATAGCAAGTGTTGATAGTTGAAAAATAAATCATAATCAATATTTATATCACATTCTCTTCAACAGAAATTTATTTTAATTGAAAATGACAAACAACTGTACATGTAAAATCCAAATAACCTCTGCAAACAAGATGCAATAAACTTAAAAAATGAAAGGACAATATATTTATCAACAGAAGGGACAGGTTTAACAACACAACAACCTTAGGATGATGAGACCATTTTGTTTATCTTTTCTGAAAAGTGTTACTTAAGCTTTATTTTTAAGTCAAATTCGCCTTAGAATGATAGAAGCCATGCAAAAGTTCCTTGGAATAACCCCCATGTTAATGTTTGCAATGGGATGCATGTGTGTCCCAATACCCATTAGCCTTTTCATAACTAACCTGATACAACCAATGCTGGTCATAACTTCTTGTTTCAACATTGGTACGAGTTTTAGGCCAGGCATTGACTACAGCATTTCTGTTTCGAGATTTTAACGGAGGGGGTTCCCCATTATTCTGCAGGTAGCTTTGTGGTTTATGGTGAAATGAAGGTAATTCACCATGCTGATGGAACCTATTAGTTAGCTGATTTTGGGGAACACCCTTGGCATTGTAAGATGGCAAAATCGGTTTTCTAGCAGGAACCTCAAACGCTGAATGGTGAACATCATGCTGGAACCTAGGCATAGCAGTTTGATCATATTTCTCGATGGTTTGAAACTCGTTCCTTGGATGGTTGAAGAGATAACCGGGTAAATTGGGCACGGATTTTCTAAATCTTAAATCGACGTCGTTTATAGACCCGAATAATTCAGCTGGCTTATTCGGGTGTTCCCTCTCAACATTCAAGCATTGCAGTTCAGGCATAGATTTTCCAGATTCCATGAGAGGGGCGGGATTGTCGAAAATATTCTCCAATGAGTAACGCTTATTTTTAGAAAAAACCCTCGAGCATGCTTGTCGAAACAGTAAATTGTCGCGTTTTCTCTTGAGCTCCTCCTGTTCCAATTGCTGTAGTTCCTGCTCAACCTTCAGCACTTCCGAATCCTGATCATCCAAATAATCAGGTTTCTGAAAAACATTTTCACTCAGCATGCAAAAACGTCAACAAAAATAAAGCCCACATAAAACAAAAGCCACATGCATATCAAGAAAATATCTAAAAAACACTCTTGCTTCCTGAACAATTTATTTATTAGATCCCCTTTCAGATTACAAAGACTAAATAACAATTCTTGAAATACTGCATTTACAATGCAATTCCTCTTGATTTAATTTTCGTCCTGCAAAAAATTCAAAGGTGTTTTTTAGATTGATCAGCCCAAACTGGAAAGTGAAATTTATAACTCACCCTTTCGTAGTACGAGGCATCGGCCGGTTTCTGCGCATATGTAGTAGACATGGCAGAGCAGGTCGGGGGTACTGGCGGACTTTGTACTGTTTCCGGTGCTTTGTCTTCAGTTTTTGTATCTGTGTCTCGGAATTTTTCAGCTTTCTCTACCATCTCGATTATTTCACGTTCCTTTTTAGCGATTTCGTCCTCTTGCACAGGGATGCATTGCGGCACTGAGCTTGCCTTCAAATAAAAAGTAAGAGCAAAGTGATTTAGATGAACTATAGCCTAAACCTGAGCTGACTTTTCAGGACAGCTAACAATAGTACTGTCAATTGATGAAATTTCATCCATATATGATGATATATAGGGTGTCTCAAGTTCGAGTGCCTATTAGACGTTTCTGGACAACTAGACATATTTGAAATCTGAAAATTGGGATTATGATATTGTTCGAAGTTCTCTACAGAGCTAAAGTATTTTCGAAGACCAAAAACTTCTGGTTATACAGGGAATGAAAATAAATTCGACGAAAAAATTTTCCATTCCTGATATTATCGAATATTCAATAGTGAATACATTTCTGTTAAAACCATTGTATTAAATCGAATAGTTTTCAAATTATCTAAAAAAAACTGGAAAAAAAGTAAACTATGTTCAGTCAGTAATATGTTCATTATTCTTATTTTAAACATCCTAAGCGTAAACCGTTTTTACAAGATCGAAGAGGAAGGATGTGAAAAGGTCATGAATCTTTTGGATTTTAAAAATATCATCACAGGGTGTTTCAAATTTTGTGTTGAAAATTGTGATCCTAAATTGGCCATAACTTCTGTTTTCCATATTAGAACCCTATTTTTTTATAATTGTGTTGGATTCTGCGGTCAAAAATAATGATAGTTTTCTCACATGATTATGCTCCTAAATTCAATAATTTCTGAGTTATTTGAGATTTTCTGGATTTATGGTATACATAGTCAAATTCTTTGAATCTGATTCATAAGGATATTCTGTGAGCCTAGAAGATCAATCATCCCATTTATAATTCACAAGTGTCAGGCATGTCTTATTGTAAGTCGTTATGAAATTTTTTGATTTCACAAAATGAATCGTTGCTATTCTAATAATGAGATTTTGGATTTATTTCTTATATTGTATTTTTTCAATTGTATACAGAATGCACATTCAAATGCACTTAATGATATTGTTTATTTCAAATCCATGGTGGATGACACAAAATGTTGAGTATCCAATGAGAAGTATCCCCATTTTTTTTTACAATTTCTGAAAAGATGTTTCATACTTTCCAAATTTTGGAATGTGCATTCAATGAGGAGTATCCCCATTTACCTTCCATGACGGAGAAGATCTTTAGAAAATAAACTTTCAAAGTTTTGGATGTGTTAGAGCCCCTAAAGAATACAAAAAAAGGGCAGTTGATGAAATTAGTATTTCAACTTATTTCGAAGCGAATGAGAATTCATCTCTTCAATAGGAAACACATTAAATAGATACGTTTCAAAACACAAATTAACAAAATAAATGATGAGGTAAGAGTTTCAATATGGTAACCATTTTGTTCCTCACACTTTCGAATACGTCTTGAAACCTCACTATTTAGTCACCTGGTTCTAATACATGAACTTTCTCATATTTATAGTCACGCATGTTGTGTTTTTTCGAAATTCAGTGCACTGAATTTCTGTCCAAATCGATTTCATGAGCTGCACTTCGAATAGATACATTTTCATTCGCTTCGAAATAAGTCAAAACACTAATTTCATTTTCCTCATCATCAACTACCCTTCTTTTGTATTCTTTAGGGGCTCTAACACATCCAAAACTTTGAAAGTTTGAAATATATTTTCTAAAGATCTTCTCCGTCATGGTAAATGGGGATACTCCTCGTTGAAGGCCCGGCAAGTTCTACTAATAATTCTGTCACATTCACCATGTATATAAAATAGATCCAGAATTTCGTAATTAGAATAACGGTTCATTTTGTTAAAACGAGAAATGAAGATAACGAATAACAATAACACCTGACACTTGTGAATTATTAACAGAAAATTTATCTTCTATGGGTATAGAGTGTTCCCATGGTTTCGAAAAAATTCATTGAATTTTTTTAGATGTAATCAATTTGACTCTACGTATACCAAGAATCCAGAAAATCTCAAATGACTCAGAAATTATTGAATTTAGGATCATAATCATGTGAGAAAACTATCATTATTTTTGACCGCAGAATCCAACACAATTATAAAAAAATAGGGTTCTAATTTGAAAAACAGAACTTATGGCCAATTTAAGATCACAATTTTCAACACAAAATTTGAAACACCCTGTGATGATATTTTTGAAATTCAAAAGATGAATGACCTTTTCACATCCTTCCTCTTCGATGTTGTAAAAACGGTTTACGCTCAGGATATTTAAAATAAGAATAATGAACATATTACTTTTTTTCCAGTTTTTCTTTTGATATTTTGAAAACTATTCGATTTAATACAATGGTTTTAACAGAAATGTATTCACTATTGAATACTCGTTTATACCAGGAATGTTCTGTTAAGACATTAGGTCATCTCAACAAATTTCTGTAGGGTTCAGCTCACATCGATATACCTACCAGCTGTTCCAATGGTTCATCCGAAGCCTCACTAGGTGATTTTCTGATAGTCCCGACGTCCAATCCAGAATCCTGACTCTCAGGGCTACCATAATCACTTATTCTGCCTTCGTACAACTGCTTGGCCAGGATCTCCTCGACTTTCGACTGCTCCTCTTCGGAAACCGCAATGGAAATACCCTCCAGAAGATTTCTTTCGGTATCGTTAGGTTCGTTCAAACCTAGAAAACTCGACCGTTTCATGGTAATCTCCTGCTTGATCCTCTTTGTGGAATTCATCCTTTTAACGTTGAAATCTTGAGATCTATCATCATCAAGAACCGGAGGTGGTGGGGGTTTCACCTTGGGAGGTTCCATTTTCGTCGGTAAAAGGGGAAAATTCGGATCGAAAACAAATTCTTCGCTGCTTATCGGGGAGTTGATTGTATTTACAATGTTCAAGTAATCGACGCTGTCATAAAGATTTTGTGGTTTGAAATGTTCCTCTTTGATTTCGGGTAAATCGTTGATGTTTTGTGAAGGTTCATCATTTGTCGCTTGTGATTCCTTTTCTGGGTATTCATCAGTTTCATTCGGTATTGAATTGATGGAGTCCACATCTTCCGGAGCATTCTCTTCAACACTTTCGGACTGGGGATCCGGAGGAGAATCGAAAATGTTCTCCTTGGAAATACAAGGTTCGTACTGAGAGTTTGTATGATCTAATAAATCGATATTTGATTGATTGTTCACATTCTCCTCAGTGAGCTTAAGTACATGATTGTCATACAAATTATTGTTATCTTCCATGTCTTTGTAATACTTATGCGTTGGATGAAAATCATCGTTAACAGTTTCATGCGAGTTAGTGTTGGATTCAACTTCTTCAGCAGTGTCATCGGCTTGACTGACAGAACAAGAAACATCGGCTGTATGGATACCGCTGTCCTCTCTGTCCATATAATCTGTTGAAGAAACCGAAGGTGGATAATTGTTATCTTCTAATCCACTGTAAAATGTATCGGACGACTTGTCGTCACTCTGACTTTCAACTTCTTTCAAGTCGTTCTTATCCGAGTACATAAAAATGTCGGAATTCTCAGAAGAACTTATCCTCTCTCTCCATGGTACAATGTTAATATTGATTTTATCACGATGTTGCGAGCCTTCTCGGCTGCTGTTTATCTCGTTGTTGTACTCTTTCCTTACGTTTTCTGTACATGGTTTGTCGAAAAGCTGGGAGATTTGCTTCACTTTCGGCTTTATATTAATATTATCTACATATTTAACTGTTTGATCGCCGCATTTCTCCAAGCTCTTCAACCTTTGCTTTATACTAACCGAGTTCTCAAACTCTTGCAACACACGAGTTGTGGTCTTAGTGGCTGTTTCTTCTACCGTATGTGACCTATCGAAAAGCTCCTTCCTTTTTACAATCTCACCCTTCGGAACAACAGAAACTATTTCAGATGTACGTTTTGGCATTTCGGAGATCTTGTTCAGAATCGAGTCGTCTATTCTTGACTTTATTCTTGACCTATAACCCTCTATCGCTCCCTCATACGTGTATTGCCCGATTTTTGATGTGTTTTTGTCCTGAGGGTCTATAGAGTCCAACTGCGTTCTTGAAGTATGGTGATTGTTGTTATTGTTGTATGCGATTTCCGATTTGGGGGAGTTCGAAAGATATTCAGCTGCCTTGGAAGATTCTTTTCTTGATGATGAATCATCGCTTGAATACTGATCAACAGTCTGAAAAATAAGGGATGTTTATTTATTAACGTTTAGAATGCGTTCCAAACTGTCAAATTTTGTTCTAAACGAACGTAAAACTTCAAGTAACGTCTTTAAGTTTTAGTTTTTTCTCTATATGGGCAAAATACTGTAGATTCTGGAGAACAGGGGAGTTTATACCCGTGATATACCCCTGTATATCAAAAAGATATTGCAATTTCATCAAAATGGGGACTACACTCACGGCACCACAGCATCCATGATGGAAGGACTGATACCCATAGTTGAAAAACTCACAAATGAAAATAGCCAAATAGTCATTGTGGGAGATTTCAATATTGATATACAATCTAGGAAGAAATATCAGTGTTCAAGTTTTATAAATTCATATTTAGACCTTCCATATTCAACACAAGTAGTACACACCCACATTTCGAAGAACTCTGCACAAAAAATTACGTTGTATAAACACAAAAATATTTCCTGGTCAAATCTCAGAAAACTAAGCATATCTTGGTGAGCAAGATTGATTCACAGTTTATAAATTCAACAAAAAAGATATAATCCTACAATTCAATAGATTCCTCAAACTATAAGTAAAAATGGCTAAAAGGCAGAAACACAAGGAGAAGTGGTTGAATGACCCCTCAATTAAACAAATAAAATATAGACTTAATGTATAAACTCCTCATCGAAAGATGATTCATAATAGTTAGGTATATTGAAAACAAAAAAGAAATAAGATAAATAGTTACTTATAGAAAAAAAGCAATGATAGAGCACTCGGATAATAAAACAAAACTATTTGGTCATCAGCAAACTCCTCAAAAACAGAGGTGAAGGGAATGCTTCTCGTTTTGCAGCAGATAGAAATCCAAAGACAACTGCAAACTGAATGAATATTTAGTTAACATTGTTTCTAATAGATGACTAAAAAATAAAAGAAAGATATGACACTAGAAACCTGTCATTCAATTTGCCTAGATGTAATTTCGCAAGCACTCGATGTCAAATCTATAATATAAAAATGAATCGCAAAATGTGTTGGTAAGCGCATAACTCAACAACACCTGGATCAATTTGGTCAAATCTTTTTTTAAAATGTTCGTTGAAGTTCAAGGATGGTTTATACGGCGAGAAAAATTAGAATTATTGCTGGAAAAACCCTAAAAATAGCCCTTTCCTTTTTCACATACAAATGATTTGTAACTGAAACGTAGTCAATTTGAGCTTTATTGTTATGGTATAAAGTTCATATTAAATTACTCTTATGAAAGTAACAAATGATGAAACTGGAGGGATTTACTTCTTATATGCACCTGGTTGTACAGGAAAAACTTTTTTGATTTCATTAATATTAGCAACAATTCGCTCACAAAATAAAATTGCACCTGCACTAGCTTCGTCGGGAATCGCAGCAACTTTGCTTGAAGGTGGTCGAACAGCCCATTCAGCACTAAAATTGCCATTAAATATGCAAAGCAATGAAACTCCAACCTGCAACGTTTCGAAGAACTCTGCAATGGCACATAAAAAATCTTTGGAAGCTTTAGACAGAACCTTAAAAGATCTACGGAGCAATAATAACCGATTTGGTGGTGCAATGATTTTATTAGCAGGAGATTTTTGTCAAACATTGCCATTGATTTCACGATCAACGCCAGCTGATGAACTCAATGCATGTCTAAAGTCCTCCAATTTGTGGAAACATGTCAAAGTACTTCATTTAAGCAAGAATATGCGTGTCGAGTTGCAAAATGACCAATCTGGAAACATATTCTCTAAACAACTTATTGACATTGGTAATGGCAAATTTCCTATAGACATGTTGACTGGCTGCATTAACTTTCCTCAAAGTTTTTGTCAGTTAACTCGATCAAAAGATGAACTTATTCAGAAGGTGTTTCCAGATGTTTTTCAAAATTACAGAAACCATGATTGGTTGAGCGAACGAGCTATACTGGCTGCAAAAAACATAGATGTAAATGAATTAAATTTCAAAATTCAAGAACAAATTACAGGCGAATTGAGGATATATAAATCAGTTGATTCGGCTACTAATAAAGATGATGTAGTCAACTATCCACCGGAATTTTTAAACTAGCTGGATTTGCCAGGATTGCCACCTCACAATCTTCAATTAAAGGTTGGATCGGTGGTTATAATTTTGCGAAATATCAACCAACCACGTCTTTGCAACGGTAGACGGTTAGCGATAAAAAAATTACTAAACACTGTGATAGAAGCAACTATTCTCAAAGGAAAGTATAAAGGAGAAGATGTTCTCATACCGCGCATCCCAATGATTCCGACTGATGTGCCATTTGAGTTTAAACGACTACAGTTTCCAGTGCGGCTTGCTTTTGATATGACTATAAACAAGTCCCAGGGGCAATCATTAAGTGTTTGTGGTATTAATCTAGAAAACCCATTTTTCTCACATGGTCAATTGTATGTTGCCTGTTCCCGTGTTTGAAAACCATCAGATTTGTTTATCTATGCTCCAGGTAATCAAACAAAAACATCGTATACCACAAAGCACTACAATGATAATAATAATTATGATTCACATGATTAACAATAAAGCGATTACTTACTTTTAAATCCTTATATATGTTTTATTTAATTATTTTTTATTCACAACGCCCTATCACCAGGGTGACGGTTCTGTTCAGGAGAATTTTTTAAAATACGTAGGCACAAAAACTGCCACATTACAAATCTTATTGACAGGACGAAGTCTGTCGAGTCAGCTAGTAGGATATAAACCTCGAAGACTTTCAACGGTCTACCGTAGGAATTTTGATTTGGAATGACTGGCATAAAAAATGACTAATCTAAACACTATTGAAAGGTTTTCAGAATCTGCTTCAGTTTTCAAATGAAACAATCACAACAGATGCTCTGAATGAACAATAAGCAATAAATAACCATAAGGTGGATAACAATGTTGAGTTGAATTAGAATTAGATCATGATGATATCGAGAGTCATAGTTAAATGGGAAAAACTCTATTCAGGCAGAAAATAAGGTCTTGAGCAGTTTCCAGCATTTTCAAATCAAATGATTAGTACTGACAGAATCGCTTCACACAATCTTAAACGATACTACTTGAAAATAATGACATTATATTACCGATGGATTCCTTTCGCTGGATCTAGAGTCTTGACTTCTATCACTTCTGGAGTCAGATATACCAAGATCACTCCAGTCGTTTGTTTCATCCAAGTATATCGGTATGGAATACTTTGATTTTCCCCTGCGAAAAAAAAATTCCAAGATATTCAGTGCAACTTCACATAAAAAACGTATTACCTTTCCTCTAGTATTTCATTGAATGTTTTGCTCCTGCGCCTAGACCTGCCGTTATCATCATGTTCGAACTTCTTCACCTCCACCACCCTCTCGATAATGTGCCCTTGCAATTTCCTTCTGCTGCTCTTCCAGTTGTCCAAATTCTGAGAAATAGAAAACTGTTTCATGTTAAACGTAGACATCTGACGACCCAGTGTTTTCTAAGGAAATAATGCCCAGGGCGTTTGGATCGACAAAGGAAGGGGTTGGAAAGGGGATCATTTTGAACATATACCATTATCTAGAGCGTTACGACTAGTTGTGTTAAATAAAAGCTCTAGAAAACGTTAGATACCTACGCTTTGACAAAAAAGAATCCGGAAATTCTCTTCCAATTGGAAGAAGAATGAAATTAATCTGAAATACCGAGTAAGTGAATCATTTCTTAGAGGGAAAATAGTGTTTTTAAACAATTCAGATTCAATAGTGGATGCTGTGAAAGATAATTTTCATTCAAACTAAACTGGACTACAGAGGGGTATTTGCCCAATGTGAAAACTTAAAAGGCGTATAATAAGTTTAATAATTTTACGTTTCATTACAAATTTCCGAATACTTACTCGACAGAGAGTATACAAGGTCTTTCACGAGGAACTACTGAACGTATTTTCATGAAATTCATCACTTATAAGTATTTCACGATGCTGATGAAATCTAAAATATTTTCAAGGCATGAGCACCTCCGGTTTTTTCGGAAATCACGTCAACTTCCGTTTTTTCAAATGAGAACACCATTTTTTTTATTGCAGAATAGATTCCTTAGAAAATTTCAAGTTATTTTGATGTAACATTTTTCAGTTTTGGTTGGTAAATTCTCTCTGAGCGGGAAAATTCGAAAAAGAAATCGAAAATAGAGCTCCGCTGAAACAAGAATAACTTCGAGGTTTTTGGATGGAAAATTTTCATTTTTGGGATTTTTCAAGATATTAAATTGATGTATCCACTTTAAAAATCGAAATCGCGATTCATGATACAGGGGGTGAAAAAATCGCTTTCAAAGTTAGGGATGACGAAATCGTGAAAAATCAATTTTTTCAAATTAGAACCCCATTTTTTTATGGCAGATATTGAATTTACGTTAGAAAATAATATGAGTGTATGCATCACACTCTTGCCCTAAAGTGGATATTTTCTGAGTTATTCACCAAAAACTGTTTTTCGTCTTGAATTTTCAGCTATTTCTTTTCCCTTAACGCCAAAAAAATGAAATTTTCAGGAACTGTTACTTAAACCATGTTTTAGATTTTACTACCCTAATATGCAAGAGAAAAAAGTTACAGGATGTTCCTAAATAGATGGCGAATTTGTATCGGAAACCTCTTTATCTCAACTAATCGCCACGCCAAAAAGATGAAATTTTCAGGAACTGTTATTTGAACCATGCTGTAGATTTTTCACCCTTTTTTGAAACCGACTTCAAGTTACTATTAGGAGAACCATGGCAAACTCTCGCATTTATAACTAGAGAAGATGCTCAAAGTTTTGACCGTTAATTTCTAGACATTTATTTATACGTCTCAGGAACGCTTCGTGCGTTGCTTCTTATTTCATCGGGAGGAAGAGATCTGCAAAAGTGTTTTAAAACCAAATGGAGTTTCAAAACTACGAATATAAAAATCTAAAGCAAACCTGAACGCATTTCTGACTCGTTCTATGCAGTCCTCTTTATCAGTCAGGGAGTTGAGTAGACAATATTTTTATCCTACCCCAAACATAATAGTCTATAGGAGTTAAATCGGGAGAACGTGGTGGCCAAAGATGTGGACCACTGTTCGCCAACCATCGATTTTCAAATAACCTGTATAGGATATTTGACACATTGGAGTGAATTGTGAGGAGGCGCGCCATCTTGTTGATACCATAAGTCATTATGGTTCTGTAGCGGCTCAATTATTTGAGTCAATATGTCAGAATATCTATATCTCCTAAGGGAGAACATTGATTAAATAATGGAAACATGTGTAGTGTTCTAGTCCCATCATAAATGTGAACATCGAGAATTGCATTATTTTTGATGGCGCAAAAAACATTGAAACTCCAGGTCTCTTGAAAGTTCCATTGTCTGAAGTGGTGGTTGTTCTCTTCATCCAAATAATGACTGTTATGCCTATTGAAAGAACCATTCTTTGTGAATTTAGATTCATCTGTCCAAATTATACAGTCCAAAAAGTTTTCATTCTCTTGAAATCGAATCATCATAGCTTCGCAAAACTCTGTTCTCCTGACGAAATCAGCTTCCTTCAAATGCTGTACCCTATTGAATTTATATGGGTGCATTTTATGTTTTATTAATATTCTCCAAACACTCGATTGAGATAATCCCAGAGCAATCTCGGCATCTTTGAGAGAATTTTGAGGATTCACACGAAAATATGCAAGAACTGTAATTTCGTTGTTCTCATCTTCTACTACACTTTTTTCTCTGTGTATAGTTTTCTTAACGAAAGATCCGACATTTCTCAAGTTTGTCATGGTTCTGTTAATGGTATCTCTCGTTGGTCTGGGTCGGTCAGAAACCTCTCAATGAACAGTCGAATCGTTTTATCTACAACTTTATTACATTTTCCCAATAGAGATTTAAATAATCTTCATTGGTAAAATTAGGCATAATGATCGATTTTATAACTTAATACGAATTATCACCAAATTAATAGTAAACACAAAATGCTACTGAATAAGGAGGAATTTGGCAGATGTAATTAATGATATCTATCATAAAAAAAAAGAATTTAAAACATGGTAAGTTTTTGCATATGGTTCATAAGGAATTATTTATTTATCACTGGAGAGAAAACCGATGGACGATTAGTTGAAATAAAGAGGTTTCCGATACAAATTCGAATCCAAATTCGCCATCTATTTAGGAACATCCTGTAACTGTTTTGTCTTGCATATTAGGGTAGTAAAATCTAAAACATGGTTTAAGTAACAGTTCCTGAAAATTTCATCTTTTTGGCGTGAAGGGAAAAGAAATAGCTGAAAATTCAAGACGAAAAAAAGTTTTTTGTGAATAACTCAGAAAATATCGGAGCTCTATTTTCGATTTTTTTTTAATTTTCCCGCTCAGAGAGAATTTTCCAACCAAAACTGACAAATGTTACATCAAAATAACTTGAAATTTTCTAAGGAATCTATTTCTGCAATAAAAAAATGGTGTTCTAATTTGGAAGTTGACGTCATTTCCGGAAAAACCGGAGGTGCTCATGCCTTGAAAATATTTCAGATTTCATCAGCATCGTGAAATACTGAATTTCATGAAAATACGTTTCCCGTATAAATAAGGGTGAGGTTCCTCGTGAAAGACCCTGTATTGATAAAATATCTAAATTCACTTTGAAAAAAAAAGGCTACAGTTTCATGTTTTTCTTTCTGATGGGTTCAAAACAGAAAATCGATATAACGATAATTCTTGTGTAATATCTTGGAACATCTACCACCCCTTGACGTAAAGTTAAGCCTAACACCCTGCAAATGAAATAACAAAACTCACAGCTTGCCAATCTTCTGTTTCTTCTTGAACCTCCCTTCGTTCCTTCTTGATTTTTTCGACCTTTTGTACCTGTTCTTTAGCCTTTTGGAAGAGGGGCGGAGGGGCCACTTTTATGAACTGCAAAGGATTCGTGGCTGGCTTCGGTGGTGGTGGTTTCGTAACCCTGCATTTCGTTGGTAAATACTCTGTGTTGGAAGAAATCTGAAAAAAAAACAAGGGGCGAAAACTGAAGACAACATCGACATGAAATACAAAACAAAACGATAAATTCGAGCGAAGCAAATGAAAACGAATTGAATAAATATTTATGTACCATTATTCAGGCGAAAAACGTGTGATGTGTTGTTGGAAGAGCGATTCGAAAACAAACCGAGATAACATGTGTCTTTTTACTCACTCTAAAATCCAAATGTTCATTTTCCATGCCGTGTTCATCCATAAGCCAAAGCAAGAAACATCATTCATTCCACGAATTCAACAAAGGCTATCCTGAAAAAGAAAGAAACTTATGATTTCTAGATCATTTTGAAATGCGTGAAGATTTCAAAAAAAAATTTGTTAGAATTTCATTGCTCCTTCAGAGATATTCAACAAGAAATATTGAAGCGCCTTTTGAAAGAAACTAGGACATTTAACGAACAAATATTATTTATTTTATCTAACCAAAAAAAAATAAGAATTTCATTAAAAAAAATTAATTGAAAAATTAATATTGATGAAATGAAAAATTTGAAGAAATATTTCTTCAAGACCATCAAGATTACGATAATTTTCAAGTCATAACTGTAATTTTTCTTTGTAGCGGTTTTCGGTCTCGGCATATACAGGGTGAATCTTTGACCACTGCGTTAATTTTAATCATGGGTTCTTGAGATCAAAAGAGACACGTTTGTCTATATTCAGCTGCGTTAAAAAGTTATAAGCATTTTCAAGTTTTCACATTGGGCAAATACCCCTCTGTGGTCCAGTTTAGTTTGAATGAAAATTACCTTCCACAGCATCCACTATTAAATCTGAATTGTTTAAAAACATTATTTTCCCTCTAAAAAAATGATTCACTCACTCATGTTTCATCAGTTAATTATATCGATTTAATTCCTTTAAATCTTCAAATATCTCAAGAATGGTGAAATTTAGGAAAGAAGATTAATGATTTTATCTACAAAAAAGACTAATTAATCTAGGAAGTGCAAGATACGGACCTTTAGTTCAAGTGATATATGTTTTTCATGCAATTTAACCAATCTGTACAGTAGTAGTGAGAAACCCACAAGAAATGGAATAATTCTATTGATGCCAAAATATGCAAGACTGTTATTAAAAACCTTCTACAAGAGATCATTTCAATTGTGTTTGTCGTTTGAATATTACAGGTGAAAATGCAATTTTTTATGAAATTTCAACAATTTCATTTCGTGAAATTTCAACGCCCTATCTTTATCGTTTGAACGGGGCAAAATTTGGAAAAATGTTATAGGAAGGAAATGTTTCTTTTGACGTCAAGAATCTATGGTTAAATTAACGCAGTGAACCAAATCATTTTCTTTGAAGAAAAATATTTGGCAACAAAATCTTGAAACAGTTCTATTTTAGTTTTACTTTTACCATATTTTTATGTATTTTTGAAGAATTTTTGTTGCACCCTGTTCCATCTCCATCAACCCTCTAAATTTTTCGAATAGGGAAAGTGGATCATGTGGTACTTTTTTTTTCGAAAAAATAGATTTTCAGTATGTGCACATTTGTAATGACTCATTAATTTTTAGACGATGGTACCTGATGAAAGGGGTTGAAAGTTGTGCATGAACAATACTGTAAAGGTCGACTTTCATTCGGTGACAAATTTCATCAGGTACCATCGCCTCAAAATGAATGAGGTAATTTTTTAACTAGCCATTTTGATTTTTGTTCCTGTCCACATTTTAAATAGTAACGGTGAATCCGAAATTATAAAATTACACATGTCACAGTTATTTCAATTGAATTTAATTCAACATTACATCTTCAACTATAATATCCATAAAAAAAAAGTTCAATAACACCAAATATTTAAAATATAAATAATTGTTAAACCTTCCTGATGAAGAATTCGTGGCGAAAGTTGAGTCTGAATTGGTTAATTGTCCAAATATCTCGGTCAAGTTCGTTATTGGGCCAAATCCGTCGGATGGTTCAGTAGTTATGAGCATCTGAAATTTTGTTTCCTCAATAACTACTAGAATATCCATCCGATCAAATTGATACTAGAAATATTGTTGAGGGAGGCTGCAACGAAACGGCACGCAAAATTTCGCAGAAATCGTCACGCTAGAAAATGTTTAAAAAATTCCCAAAAAAAAATTTTTTAATCCTCACTATCTCGTAAGATATTTTTCGGATTTCAATAAAAATTCGTGAATATATTGAGGTGTTTGATATCTTACTTATCCTCAAATTTCATTGTCGTAGCTCTTTTCCATCTAAAGATATAATCATTTTTTTAATTTACTCAAGAGAAAAGACATACGTCCCGATGATTTTCTTTGAACGACGGCCATCACAGATCGATATTCGATTGACAAATGCCGGGCTCATTAATCAGTGTCAGTTGGCGTGAAATAATATACGTTGTCAAAATTCAGAAAAGCACTGACATAAGTTTTAGGGAAAGGGAATTATAGCATCGAACAAAACTTGGGGAAAATTATGAGTAGTTATTTTAGGACCTTTAGTTCAAGTGATATTTGTTTTTCATGCATTTTAACCAATCTGTACAGTAGTAGTGATAAACTCACAAGAAATGGAATAAATCTATTGATGCCAAAATATGCATGACTTATCAAAAACCTTCTACAAGAGATCATTTCAATTGATATTTTCGTTTGAATATTACAGGTGAAAATGCAATTATTTTATGAAATTTCAACACCCTACATCATTTGAACGGGTTTCTTTTGACGTCAAGAATCTATGGTTAAAATAAACGCAGTGGTCAGACTCACCCTGTATATAATATCAAATATTGAGCGAAATATATCAATTTTTTCGTGATTATAAAATTTAATTCAATTTTTTTTTCAATAATTTATGACTTAAATAAATATAGAAAAGTGATATTGATTAATTTAATTTTTATAGAGAATCATAAAAAATGGAAATACATAACAAACCTATTGCTAAATTTGCATACATTTTGGCGCAATGGAAATTTGAAAATATTTCAGAAATGTACCATCGACAACCTTATATTGATCTACAAAGTTCGAAATATTTTCCATAATATGTAATTTAAAAGGCCACCCACCTTAGGACTAATCTATCGAAAACACTTGGACATCTCACACAATTAAAAAAAACTCTGCGGGATAAAGGAATAAAATTTAAAGAAAACACTTATACGAAACAAAATAAAACACAATTAAGCACAAAGAAACTGTTTTAAAAACTCGAGAAGCGGTGTGCCAGCTTAAAATACAGATTAGTATTCGTAAATTCGTTATGAAACACGAGATAACAGGCCAAAACGAAAAAATAACACATTACAAACACACCTGAATCCAACAACTGAAAATTCACCGATGCAACTTTGTGTTCTAACACATTCAATCCGGCAAATCGCAATGTCTAAATATAAAATTGCAATAAATTGGTGGAGATCAACGTAGCCGAACAATGAATCATTGCTTGCCTCGAAAAATTTTACCAAAACCAAGTTATCGATGGTCGACTGTTCTTGTATTATTTTTCATTTGTGTTTACGGCCATTGTTGTGAGTCACAAAACGAATTTCGAGGTATTAGTTTCAACGGACGTTTATTCTTGTTTACCTGGCGTTTTCGAAGAATGCTACGAAATAAACACACCGTGATCCAGTTGTAGCGAGCGTTGGCAGAGGAAATTCCTATTACTTAAATATACAGGATGGATCGTCTACTAACTCATAGTATATTCATTTGTCCAGTATTAAAGCAAGATCTCATTCATTTTTCTGGACATTGGAGCCATTTTTATTAAAAACTTGTGGCAATTGAGTCAATTTGCAGTTTGAGAACCACTCCTATATTTTACACGATTGCTGGTTTAAATACACTACGCAAAAAAATTAACGCACATTCTGAAAATCCCAATTTCAATGAAAGTTAACTCTACCTTGACTTTATAACTTATTTTTTATGTTACCACGGGAAGGTTTTGAACGAAAGGGCACACATCAAATGGAAGAAAAATTCAGGATTTCACCGAATCTTATGTGAAATAAGAGAAATAAACAATTATCAAAATACTGGAATGCTGATAAGTGATTTAATACTTGGTATTTCCACCCCTTGCGTTAATTACAGCTCAAAATGAGCGATCTTATAATGTTCTGATCTAATCCTTCCCAGATTTCTCTGAGTTGGATTCCTAAGTCATTAAGAGTAGCTGGATGATTTTCTGAACTTCTCAGCTTTCTATTGAGGTCGTCCCAAACCTGCGCAATCGGATTGAGATCTGGACTTCTTGCTAGCCATTCCATTCGAGAGACTTCAACCTCTTCAAGGTACTCCTGAACGATGCGCGCACGATGGGGTCTGGCATTATCGTCCATAAAAATGAAATTTTCACCAATGTATGGGGCAAATGGCACTACATGCTCTTCAAGAATGTTTCTTATATACCTATCAGCATTCAAAGCTCCATTATCAACGACCACTAGGTCTGTGCGAGCAGTGAAAGATATTCCACCACATACCATAATCGATCCTCCACCGAAACCAGTAGTATTCAGGAAATTGCACGGAGCATATCTTTCATGTGGACGTCTGTATACAAGGGAACGTCGATCACAATGGTAGAGGCAGAATCTAGACTCATCTGTGAAGCCTCTTCCTAATGGATATTCTCTCTCGCAAAATCCAAACGCGCCCTTTGATGGGTTGGGGTAAGAGCTGGGCGACACGAGGCCTTAAATCATATTCTCTGAGGCGATTTCTTATTGTCTGAGTGCTAATTTGCCCCCCATGAGTTTGCTCAAGCTGATTTTGAAGGAGGCGAGCTCCGTTGTCTCAACGAAGAAACTCTAAAGTCACGTTCTTGGATGGCAGTTATTCATACCACATTCATACCTGGACACACTTGTATGGGAAACTCCAAACCTTTCTTCCATTCTTATGTATGTCCACCCCTTTTCTCGCACAACTACCGCTTGGGCATATTCCTCTTGGGTCAAATTGCGTTGCATAGCGATCGAGTGTAGAAAATCAAACGAAAGAAAAACTATTCACTAGAATTGATCGAGAACAACTGATTTCAGAATGGAGCCAATACATTCAATATCAGATAATCTCATCTTTTTGTATTCCTGCTGGGAAAAAAACATCTGTATTGAAGAAAAACGTTGAAAGTGGATAACATATGCATGCATAATTCTGATAAAAATAATTATTATTGAGAACACCTTCAGTTGTAGAGTAAACTCGAGATTCCCATAATGTGCGTTAATTTTTTGCGCAGTGTAGTTTAAATTAGGTATAAAAAAATCAATGCCCAAAATGAAGAAAAAAAAATGTTTAATTAATATTAAAAAAAATTATTTGGATTCTTCTTATTGTTAAGTATGTGGCACGACAAGGGCCTTTGAAAGTTAAACGAAAACGAAATAAAAAATTAATAATGAAATTCGGAAATAATATGAAAAATGACTCGAAAGAAAGGCGAATGCTGGAGTATCGACTGCTGCCTACCTGGTTTCACAGTACGGCTGAATGAACTTTGTCCAGGCACTCACGAGCGAAAATAGTCACTTTTTCACTAGAGTTCGAATTTGTAGAATTAACGAGAAATTCATTTATTGCGAAGAAAAGTGTTGCACTTTACCGGATGAACGCCGGGTCCGTACTCTCTTGTTCGACGTAGGTCATATGCTCCAACATATGTTACGCGTTAATCGGAAAATGAGATGAACATATACAGAGTGTATCACCATTGAACCGAGCAAGCAACTTGGAAGAGAAAAGAATGAAACTAACAAATTTAACTAACAATAAGTTGCAGTAACAGTATGGTTAAGTTCAGCAATAACAAAAAACTATATAAAAGGAAATTTTTACCATTTAAAACAGTGGATAATGGAAAAAAAATTCACGAAAAATTATCATTAATCATTTATTGCTTTAGGGGTCTAGGTGTATAAAAGCCCCTTAAAATTGGAAAAACATAAAAACTGCGGTGGGTCCTTGAACTGCAAAATTACCGGCAATTGTTTTGATTTGAATTTTTTCATAATAGACCAGGGTCAAAGCCTACAAAAATGGTAAAAAATGAAAAAAATTACAGTAGGATGAAACCCATTACAAAAGCAAGGGAATATGATCAAAATGAAAGGAAAAATAAATTACGGTCGATCCGAGTTCGGAAGTGGGAGGGGGTGAGTTTTTAAGGGTAAAAAATGGTTTATCGTGATTTCCGGCAAAACTACAAGTCCTATGGAAAAAAGTTAAATGGCAAAGTTGTAGGCAATAAAAAGATCTACAATTTTTGTATTTGCAGATTTTTCACATAACCTCAAAATTTAGGTGAAAAATTCAGAAAACCAAGTTTTTGGTTCTTTTTCAAAAAAATTTTTTTTCTACGAAATTTGCTGAAAACTTACCTTATTATGTCCCAAATACACTGTAATTTATTTGATTAAAAATATTTATTTTTCGCTTCATTTTAATTTAATATCAAAAAAGCACCCTAATTTTCAATCGAAAATTCTGACGTCAAAATATCAGCTTTTTTCAAAAAGTTTGGGGGCTTTTTGTTCGTTGAAATATCTACTTTCTGATGGTGTAAAGAAAAATATACATTACTATAGGAAATATTCTTAGAAAATGCAAAAATTTGAAAAAACCTCAAATTCAAAAATTTTTTTTTAATCATTATGTACAATTTAGAGGTATTTATTAAAATTTACACTTTAATAACTCAAAGAACGTGAGATTTCATGTTTTATTGATAAACGAAAAAATTACAAATTAAAATATACTTCTATAATTAACAAACAAATAAGTTAATAAAGTTAATATTTAATAAGACATCTACAATATTTTGAAAAAGTTGTAGAATCTTCTTTAAATAATATTCGTAGATGCCTATTTATTGCTGTTTTAAAAATAATTTATATACCTGAATGTGTATTTGTGAGTGTGAATCGACCAACGCATTCTTTCAGCATTATGCATGTCGTCGACGGTGGATTTTTACTACACAAAGTAATTTGGCAGAAAAATCTAACGGTGAAAGAGATCATTAATAAATATTTGCGCTATGTAGAAAAACATTACGCAGCAAGCAGTTTTATAGTCTTTGATGGGTACCCCGAGATTAAGAAATCAGCTACTGTCTCAACAGTACCAGCAGCTACTTCAACTAAAAGAGGTGAACGTAATCGTAGAAAAACCTCAGACAGTATTCCAGAGTTCGATTATCAGAACCATACAAAAATACCATTTTCGCAAGAAAAATTTTTATCTAACGAGAAAAACAAGAACAAAATAATTAAAAGTTTAATGAAAACATTACAGTCACAAGGATTTTCCTGTAAACAAGTTGAAGAAGATGCCGATGATGAAATTGTACATAATGATTAAAAAAAAATTTCGAATTAGAGGTTTTTTCAATTTTTGCATTTTCTAAGAATATTTCCTATAGTAATGTATATTTTTCTTTACACCATCAGAAAGTAGATATTTCAACGAACAAAAAGCCCCCAAACTTTTTGAAAAAAGCTGATATTTTGACGTCAGAATTTTCGATTGAAAATTAGGGTGCTTTTTGATATTAAATTAAAATGAAGCGAAAAAATAAATATTTTTAATCAAATAAATTACAGTGTGTTTGGGACATAATAAGGTAAGTTTTCACCAAATTTCGTAGAAAAAAAAAAAAATTTTTTGAAAAAGATATAAATAAAAAACCAAAAACTTGGTTTTTTGAATTTTTCACCTAAATTTTGAGGTTATGTGAAAAATCTGCGAATACAAAAGTTGTAGATCTTTTTATTGCCTACAACTTTTTTCCATAGGACTTGTAGTTTTGCCGGAAATCAAGATAAACCATTTTTTACCCTTAAAAACTCACCCCCTCCCACTTCCCGAACTCGGATCGACCGTAATTTATTTTTCCTTTCAATTTGATCATATTCCCCTCCTTTTCTAATGGGTTTCATCCTACTGTAATTTTTTTTTGTTTCAAAAATTATCTACCCTGGTCTATAATTCTTATAATGACAACTTGAATTCAATGATACAATAATTTTTTGCAACACACGAATACCAACAGAATGAAATGGGCTATTGGAAACTAAAATGTTCATAATTTTACACTAATTTTCATAGTTAAAAACTGTTTCAACAGACACCTTCTGTCTGTTGTCAAGACAAAAATGAGCTTTTAAAAAGCTGACTATATTTGAACGTTTTTCAATTTTCACTAATGGGTGTCAAATTGACAGTACTAAAAAAGTAAGAAAATAGAACGTTAATTTTAATTAATGGTCATTAAATTTCACTTTAATATGATCGTTCTTTTTTCAATTTTTCCAAGTCTATTTTATTGTTTAACTATTCATGTGTAGTGATAAACATTTTGAACACTTGATTCAAGTTCTAGAGTTAAATGATCAGATAAAAAACGTTTGAAGATGGAGTTAATTTGTTAAGTGGATTAAAATTAATTTAAAATTAAATTGATTTAATTTAAATTTAATAAATTAATTATAAATATTCAAGTTAATTATAATTAACTCAATTCAAAGTCTAGCAAATCGGAAATTCAGCAGTAACGTGAAAAATCAGCTATAACTCGAAAACTTTTTATTCTACTAATATCATCACCTTATCGTCTCACAAAGTCCCTACATCTTCTTCCAAAGTGCGAAATATTGAAAAAGGGGAAATATTTATTAATTAAGCAATAAATTATGACGATGTTGTGCTAATTCGAGAGCATCTCATTATCGCAGGAAATAAATTTACACGTTTCCGAAATTTCTTGCCTCAAGGTAATTCCATGTATTATCAATGATTTTTTTATGCATAATTAACTGCTCACTTATACAGTGACGGGCAGATGTGTGGAACCAAGTGAATATCTCTGGAATTATTATAGATATCAAAATGAAATTTGAAAGATGGATACTGCAGTAATATTATTTATTATTAATTATGATAATAATTTCTATAAAGGGTATAACTAAATAAGTGTAAAATATTTAAGCAGGTGATTCCTCATCGAAAAAAAGATAGGATCTTTCATGTAGAGAAACTTCATTGGAGCATCCCTTGTTAAGATACAGCCCCTCAAAGGAGTACATAAAATTTGTATAACAATTTTTTTCACAAGCACCAAAAAAGTTACAATATTGAAATTAACCTAACGTTTCCTACTAGCAAAAAAACACTTATCCAGTTATTTATTTGGTTTACCCCATGGTTGTAAGGGTGGAAAACGCAACCCCTAAAGTTTATTTCCAATGTAAATTTTTGTCCTATTATTTGTTTACCATTTAAAAATTTATTTCTGATAGCCTGTTTCATTCTAAACAAAAAATGTGGCATGAGTTTTTTGCCCAAAATAAACCAGTTCGCAGCAAAAAATTAATTTACGAACAACTACAGAGATAGGTAAATAACCAAATAAATAACTGGATAAGTGTCTTTTTGCTAGTAGGAAACGTTCCATCCATTTGTGATGAAATGTCCTATCTAAATAATACCGAACCCGATATTTTTGTACTCGTAATAAAATGTTTCATCAGAAACTAAAATAATATACAAGGTGTTCCATTGTAAATTTTTGTGTTATGATTTTTAGACGTTCATCAAATATTTAGTCAGTTTCGTGTATTGAATTTTCTTTGAATATCAATAAAATTGCTCAAAGTTCATCTTCTTTTTCTGAATAGCTATTTCACCAATTTATTTCCTCGGCTTGAGCTGATGTTGAACTCGAATAATAATGCTCTTTAAATTATTAACTTATAAAGGGAGAAGATTGCATTTCGCAGTTGGTATCAACTATCATGTTCACCTCATACAAATTAAAATAATATTGTATCACTCGAAGCGTAACTGATAAAAACAGAAAAACAAAAACATAATAAAATAGCTCACACTACTTACAATGCCTAATAAACATAATATTCCAAGGATAAACACTGTGAAAAGGTCCAAAAAAAACAATATCCTTTTCAGATATTTATCTCGTTACACTATCCCACAATCAAATGCTTTTTGACACGATACTAAACGGAAAAAGGATATATTTCAAATTTACAGTTACCTCCAAAACTTCTAAACGTCTTTTGTACAACACAAATCAGCAATGTCGAAAAATATTCCTCATACAAGACAACCGACCGTAGATGTGATTTCACAAATTTCAACAATGGCTTGGGAAATATTTCATTAATTTCACTTGGAAAGCATTGTTCCGTTGACGGACTTACACAACATTAACATTCTCATTCATGAATTGGCAGTTATCTGGTCAACTTCTTCAGTACAAGTGTAAAAAGTCTAACACCAACGTACTGAAGATTATTTTCACAACTGAAGAGACAGGCGTTTTCTGTCTACCTGAAAACCTATTACCTACTCCACATCTGTCAATAAATCTATGTCGAGTAGTTTCACCCCGTGTTATAATCATCTTTTGAGAAGAGCAGATTGTCGGACAACATTTTCTCGACAAAAATTTCATACTGTTCATTCTTTTTTCATTATAAATTACACTTGTTAACAAAAAGAACTCTTCAAATAAACAAATTCTCTAAATGCGAAAGTAAAAAAAACAGTTAATTTTTAATTTTAAGGGCAAAAGCTGTAACACGAAAACTAGATCTGATGGAATCAAAATAAATATGGTTATATATGAGGGTAGCTATGTAATTCAAAATTAGTCATCACCTTTCTTGTTACAAAATGTTGTTGACCAATGTTATCGAAACAATATTCAAATTTCGTAAGATTCAGAACTGGCAAACCCATTGTTCGATCTAACTTTAACAGATCTTCATATCGCAGATAAGGTAGAATTCTTATTTTATTTCACGACCATCAAGAAGGAAATCTCGTGAACAAAAAGTGACCCCCGCTTTTAACGGTATTTAAGAGGAAACGAAAAGCGAATAAATTCATAAAACCAATTAGTAATACAACATCGACGTGAACTGATTTCTCTGAGATTAATTAATTTTTCTGTTCGTGCAACGAGAGTAACAACTCTATAGACACCCAATATGAACCGAATAATGATCTACATTCGCACAGGCAAGATTTAGAAAGTGAAACCCGAATAATACGTTATGAGGTAATAACATAATTACGGCATTAAACGTGTTGAATAATTACAAATTTATTCGTCCACTGATACAATGTTTATTGTAATCAGAACTTTCAAAATTTTATGACGTATAAATCATGGAAATCCTAAATAAATACGTGTTCGGAATGGCATCAGGAAAAATTACAGCAGAGATTGTGGACACCTGTTGAATTTGTAGACGTGTAATAAACATTCCACTCTTTCAATATTAACCAAGAGCTAGAAATTACCAAGAATTTTTCAAAAATCTGTATTATCTTCAAGATATGTGAATATTGTGTGCTCTGTTAGTGGATTTGTAAGGGTTGGACAGGTAGATCGAAGAGCTCGCGGAATAAAAATGAAAAATACTATACAGGTGGTCCAATAATAATCCTGCGTAAGGCTCCAATAAATGATTATCTCTCCTTATGAAAACAAATAGGCAATCTACTGCAGTATCCATCTTCAAAATTTCATTTTCATATCTATAATAATTCCAGAGATATTTACTTAATTCCACACATTTGCCCTTCTCTGTATTCAATATTTATTTATTGTGATTCATTATAGTATTTTTGTACCTATATGGTGAACTTGTCCTGTAAATAGATTTTCTATTGGACAATAAATGAATTATTATTATAATCAATTTTACTTAGTTTTCGATTTTAATTTTTTGTGTGTATTTTGAATGATTTCTGCCAGCGACGTTTCTAGAATTCAACCTTTCTCGTAGTCATTATTTTGTAGTTTTTTTTTGTGAAATGATTGTCTTGAATGTTATTTTAATCAAAAAATAACTCGGCTTACTGAAATTAAATGAAGTTACTAAAAATGGATTAGAAAGTTGGAACTCAAGTTTTTAGTAGGATTCACTCAAACATTTAACTAAAATTTAAAAAAAAACAAACAAAAAGAGGTTACATAGCTTCTGGCTGAGTCTCTGTATTTTTTTAAACCACCGAAATCATAAATGAGATGGCCTCCGAATGTGGATCATTGAAACACGATTAAACCTATCCACTTCATCATTGTTATGACACATTTGACTTAAAAATGTCACTGTGAATTACAATTAATTGGAATATTAGACCAGGGTAGATAATTTTTGAAACCAAAAAAATTACAGTAGGATGAAACCCATTAGAAAAGGAGGGGAATATGATCAAATTGAAAGGAAAAATAAATTACGGTCGATCTGAGTTCGGGAAGTGGGAGGGGGTGAGTTTTTAAGGGTAAAAAATGGTTTATCTTGATTTCCGGCAAAACTACAAGTCCTATGGAAAAAGTTAAATGGCAAAGTTGTAGGCAATAAAAAGATCTACAACTTTTGTATTTGCATATTTTTCACATAACCTCAAAATCTAGGTGAAAAATTAAAAAAACCAAGTTTTTGGTTTTTTATTTATATCTTTTTCAAACAATTTTTTTTCTACGAAATTTGGTGAAAACTTACCTTATTATGTCCCAAATACACTGTAATTTATTTGATTAAAAATATTTATTTTTTCGCTTCATTTTAATTTAATATCAAAAAAGCACCCTAATTTTCAATTGAAAATTCTGACGTCAAAATATCAGCTTTTTTCAAAAAGTTTGGGGGCTTTTTGTTCGTTGAAATATCTACTTTCTGATGGTGTAAAGAAAAATATACATTACTATAGGAAATATTCTTAGAAAATGCAAAAAATTGAAAAAAACCTCAAATTCGAAAATTTTTTTTTAATCATTATGTACAATTTCATCATCAGCATCTTCTTCAACTTGTTTACAGGAAAATCCTTGTGACTGTAATGTTTTCATTAAACTTTTAATTATTTTGTTCTTGTTTTTCTCGTTAGATAAAAATTTTTCTTGCGAAAATGGTATTTTTGTATGGTTCTGATAATCGAACTCTGGAATACTGTCTGAGGTTTTCTACGATTACGTTCACCTCTTTTAGTTGAAGTAGCTGCTGGTACTGTTGAGACAGTAGCTGATTTCTTAATCTCGGGGTACCCATCAAAGACAATATAACTGCTTGCTGCGTAATGTTTTTCTACATAGCGCAAATATTTATTAATGATCTCTTCCACCGTTTCATTTTTCTGCCAAATTACTTTGTGCAGTAAAAATCCACCGTCGACGACAAGCATAATGCTGAAAGAATGCGTTGGTCGATTCACACTCACAAATAATTCGAATTTTGTTAAAACACTTTCAGACATACCACGACCATGTGTAAGTCCACCCTGAGTTTTCATAGATAATAATAATAATAATAAACTTTATTGATCCCGTTAGACAATACAGTATGGGACAAGTCAATCATAACAATACAAAATAGAAAACAAATTATTAGTGGTCACAAGACCAAGATAACAGTGAAAAATCACACAAATTATCAGTTACTGAATAGTAGTAGCCTTTGCACAGTAGTAGTTTCTTGATGGTTCTCTTGAATTGAATTATTTTAAGAGTTTTAAAACTTGTTGGCAAGTGATTGTATACTCGTATACTCTGATAGAGAGGCGAGCGTTCAAACCTTGATGTTCTATGCTTGGGTATAAGCAGTACATCCCCTTTCCTCGTCGAATATTGGTGATAACTTGACAGCTTCTTGAAAGATCCCTCGTTGGACCTTACATGTAGGAGGCATCTGTATATGTACAAGCATGCAACTGTCATGATCCCATGTGTTATGAAAAGAGGTCGACAGGAGACCCGAGGAGGTATTCTAAAGATACTTCTCAGTATTCGCTTCTGGCACACAAGAATTCTGTCCAAGTCAGATGCACTACCCCAGATCAGAATATTGTATGAAAATGTGGGTAAGCAAGACAATAATAAACATCCAGAAGGGATTGGAGAGGAAATAGGTTTTTAATTTTGTTGAGAGCGTAGTAGGCGCTATTTAATTTTTTACAAACAAAAATTCTCAACTATACGAATTATTTGTGAGTGTGAATCGACCAACGCATTCTTTCAGCATTATGCATGTCGTCGACGGTGGATTTTTACTGCACAAAGTAATTTGGCAGAAAAATGAAACGGTGGAAGAGATCATTAATAAATATTTGCGCTATGTAGAAAAACATTACGCAGCAAGCAGTTATATTGTCTTTGATGGGTACCCCGAGATTAAGAAATCAGCTACTGTCTCAACAGTACCAGCAGCTACTTCAACTTCAGACAGTATTCCAGAGTTCGATTATCAGAACCATACAAAAATACCATTTTCGCAAGAAAAATTTTTATCTAACGAGAAAAACAAGGACAAAATAATTAAAGGTTTAATGAAAACATTACAGTCACAAGGATTTTCCTGTAAACAAGTTGAAGAAGATGCTGATGATGAAATTGTACATAATGATTAAAAAAAAATTTTCGAATTTGAGGTTTTTTCAATTTTTTGCATTTTCTAAGAATATTTCCTATAGTAATGTATATTTTTCTTTACACCATCAGAAAGTAGATATTTCAACGAACAAAAAGCCCCCAAACTTTTTGAAAAAAGCTGATATTTTGACGTCAGAATTTTCGATTGAAAATTAGGGTGCTTTTTTGATATTAAATTAAAATGAAGCGAAAAAATAAATATTTTTAATCAAATAAATTACAGTGTATTTGGGACATAATAAGGTAAGTTTTCACCAAATTTCGTAGAAAAAAATATGTTTGATATAAAAAAAACCAAAAACTTGGTTTTTTGAATTTTTCACCTAAATTTTGAGGTTATGTGAAAAATCTGCAAATACAAAAGTTGTAGATCTTTTTATTGCCTACAACTTTGCCATTTAATTTTTTTCCATAGGACTTGTAGTTTTGCCGGAAATCAAGATAAACCATTTTTTACCCTTAAAAACTCACCCCTCCCACTTCCCGAACTCGGATCGACCGTAATTTATTTTTCCTTTCATTTTGATCATATTTCCTATCATCCTACTGTAATTTTTTTCATTTTTACCTTTGACCCTGGTCTATAAATGAGATGGCCTCCGAATGTGGATCATTGAAACACGATTAAACCTATCCACTTCATCATTGTTATGACACATTTAATTTAAAAATGTCACTTTGAATTACAATTAATTGGAATATCTCTAAAATAACTACATCTTTCAGGAAGACAACTTTCTCATGAAGTCAAAATATTTGCGCTAACTTTCTAGGAAAATATTGAATAAGATGAAAGAAAAATATATCTCATTGGTTTTTTCAGTTGCAAATACTAATATCAAATATCGATAACCTAGCAATAAGGTATAAATCGACATATCTGATTAAAATATATATTGTGTGCATATAAAAAATGAAATATCAAAATGGCGCACAAGTTGTAGCTTTGCTCTAAACAATTAGATAGAAATACTAAACGTTGATTGATAAATCATTGTATCATCTACACATTTTAAAGGGGACAAGAAAGATGACCTAACTATCGTCTATAAACTATTCAATTTGATTACGCTTAAAGCCACCAATCTATATAAATCAAGGTTTATTCGGATTATCTTTACAATGACGAGATTAGTTTCATTTACATTGAAAGTAAGTATTTTTTTAAATGTGAATAATCAAACTGGTTATATCGGAGAAATTTGCCAATTCATGTAATCGGTAGATGCACACTTTTCCAATTATTCAAAACGATAAATAACACTTTCCCTAGTCATGAAATTTTGGTTATAATCTGAAATTCACGTTGAAAAATGAGAAAATGGCATAAAATGGACCAGTTTTTACGATTATTTGTCAATTCAGTCTGATCTAATTTTTTTTCACAGCAGTCAGTCAAACTTAAGTTAATGTTTTAACAAGCAACAATGCTAGGCGATAAAAGACCGAAAACTTTTTGAAAAATACACAAAAGTGGACTATTACTTTAATGTTGATGCTATCTGATAGACCTAATGCCAATCTATCTCCATTGTCACATTCGCGTGACATTTTCGTTCGAAAATATCGAACCCGAAATTCATAATGAAACGTTTCATCAGAATCTAAAATAATACACAGTGTTCCATTTCAAATTTAAAAATTTACATTACTTCAGGTAAAACCGGGGGTTTAAATTGTAAAAAAAATATGCAATCTCCTGCAGTATCCATCTTCCGAATTTCATTTTGATATCTATAATGATTTCAGAGATTTTCGTGATTCCACATATTTGCCCATCATCACTGTATAATCCATTACCGTTAAAGTAAAAAAACAATTAGAAAAGACTCCCAAAAGATCGAATCTCCTATAATGTTTTGGAGCCACATCACAAAACAATACCCTACCTTAAGCAAATAATGTCAGCAGAAACCGGTAATATTAAATTCCAACAACACTCAGGGTGTTACGTACATTGCAAATATTTGAGCAGGCGTATATATATATATTTCGTTTCGACAACAATAACAATTTGAACCGCACTCAGAACTGAAGTTATTTTTTTTTCTCTCCGATGCTCACCTACGTTCGGAATCATTTAAAAGTAAAAGTAATATGAGAATGTAATGACTGTTGTCTTTATTCGGATCATTACTTTTATGAAACTTTCACAAATTCAACCGTGATGAACAAATTGATACTCATTGCTTCCTGTATATCGTGCTACACCGATACCGAATTTTTTTAATGTTAATTATCAGAAATTCGTAGTATTAATCATAAACCATACAGGGTGATTCACGTTTAACGTTAACTGATCACAATTTGCATAGGGAACTTGAAACAATCTTCCTTATCCCTGAAATATCGGTTGATACGAGGAATACCCTTTATATTTCGGGATCGTACAACCCTTAGTTGCAATCTGTCAACTGACTGGTTTGTTTACAGTAACTTAAATGATGCATCTCGCCCAAAAAATGGAATAAAATCGTGCAATTATTTTTCACAACTTTCGACGTGGATTAACTGAACAACAGTGCATCGATGAACTTAATACAATTTTTGTCGATGAAGCTCCATCAAGGACCAGTGTTTATCGATCGTATGGGGAATTCAACCAAGGTCGCAGTTCACTCCAAGACGAATTTCGAGAAGCTCGTCCAAAATCAGTTGTTTTTCTGAAAACCATTGATGCTGTGCGCCAACTGATATTGCAAGATCGTCATGTGACCTATCGTGAGATTTGTAAAACCTTAGGCATTCGTGGGATCAAAAAAAATCTCAGAACTTACGAAAATATGCGAGATTGGTTTTGTCCTGGAGTGGTGCCACCAAAAATGTCAACAAGACCGATTTGATTTTTTTTCAAAACAAGATCTCAGTGGGTGAGTTTGAATTGACTCTCCCTACTGTTTTTAGGCATATTAATTGATTAACAATTGAATTGGCAGAAGCAAGCGAATTCTGTCTGTAAAAAACTAAGCAGCTCATTCTATGCTATAAAAAAATTGAAAAATGTTCTACCAAGAGAATCACTGTTAGTAGTTTATTATTCGCTGGCATATTCTTATATGAGCTATAATACAGTTTTATGGGGAAATTCATCATTAGCAGAAGCAGTTTATACAACACAAAATATTAAATTTTCCCTGCATCTTTATAATGAACACTCTAATACACTGATCAACAATTGCTAGGGATCACTTATGAACTTCTGTTCATTTGTATTTTTTTCAAGTTATCTCGTGAATATCTGTACATTATATGTCCTCTAAGGAAAAATTAAGATGTTTTGAGTTGATTATATAAAATTTTTCCTCACTTCATCATTAATCAATAACACGAGTTATGTTGGCGTCCAAAGAGTATTGTGACTGGTACATCAGTTTGAACGATGACTTGACCTAAACCAACAGAAAATGATCACATATCACATATTGTCCGAATTATCCTAAGATCGTCTTGCGTCATCCATTCTAAATGTGAATCGCTTTTAAACACGCAACACGTAGAAAAAAAATGCGATGGTCTTTGCTACATCCATACCATGGCACATAATAAACATATTCATTTAGTGTTGTCGTCCGACTAAACTGTAACTAAACAGTTAGTCCGGAGATGTTGATATTTCACAGGTTATTAGGTGCTCATCCGACTCGAAACTATTTCTTGAGAGATTATTAATGATTCATTTCGCGGTCCTACCGATCTGACCCCAACAAATTGACACAGTCACACTGTTTATCTGATGAAATGTCGGCTATTATTCTTTCAATTCGACTCAATTTCAGAGGGAAACGGACCAAGACCTATCCTACAGTTGTTATTTGAGAACCGTGACAGATTAATCGATTCAGTCAAATTTTCACTAGAACAAACAAATGCAAATGCCGTACTCATGTCCTTACTCTCTGACAAAAAAGTATCCGGAAACTAAAATACACCCCATCACTAACCCCTGATCTATATGCTTTATTGTTTGCTAACTAAATATCGTAAGCCAAAAGTGCAAAAGAATATATATATCGGTCGGAAAATGGGTTTCAAATTGATTTTTTTGTTAAACTTTGTAAAACTTTACTGAAACACACCAAATGCTAAAAAATACATATGGTGATGATTTTCTATCCCGTACACAAGTTTACGAGTGGTTCTGGTGATTCAAATTGGGCAGAGAAACGCTGGATGATGACGAAAGATCAGGAGGAAGAAAACATCGAAAAAGTGCGTGAATCCATGAAAAATAACAAAATATTATTGTGAATGTTATTGAACTGGAATTTGGCATTCCTTAAACAACCGCATCTTGACCGAACTTTTGGGCATTAACAAGATTATTTCGCGGTTTGTATCACTAAAACTCAATACAGACCAAAAAGTTGATCGAATTGAGTATTGCAAAGATCGTTAAAAGTGCTCGGAAAGATTAAAACGTTTTGAAATCGATTGTAACTGGTGACGTAGTGTTTTGAATATGAGCCCGAAACAAAGCTGAATTGAGAGAGCCGGATGAAATGTTTGTCATCCAGTTGATACATAAATTTGAGATGGCAGGATAAATTGCAAACAAAAAACGTCGTATTGGGTCAAAAAATCTTTATATTGTCCATCTCTTACAACATTTCATTTTCAATGCTGGTGTTCGGTCCTTTTGTTATAGCATGAATTTGAAGCTGAGGCGATCGCTAAATATTTGAATTTCGCGCTAATTTTATAAGTCAACACTGGTGACTTCGCACATGTTATGGATACGCATACGCATCTAGAACGCGAATTGGAATAGAAGAACTCTCGCTATCACGTTTGTTATCGAAATTTTTTATAAAATCACGCTAATTTTGATTTGTTTTTTGGATATATTACACGCTTGGTTTCACCCGCATATTTGGAAATTTTCGCATCGCATTTTGATTGTGTTTTCAACACCGCATTTGAACAAAGGTTGGATTAGAAATCCCGCAGCAAGGGGTCCCTGTGAAGAGCTGATAATTGGAGCAGAGCCCTGAAATCATCGTATTTGGTGTGGTAAGTCATCATTGTTGACCGCATATCTTTATATGAATTTTGTTGTTTCATATTATATATAGTATTTCGCGTTCGCACCAGCTTCAAACTCAAAAATAAATACATTCTACTTATCCCTCAAAATTATAACAGATGGTACGACGACGCATAAATTAACTAGCCCACTTACATTTTTTTGCTGATTCAACATTCCAATTTTAAACAGAGAATTAATTGACAGATCGGAATAAAATTTTAATCGTGGTCATATGAAAGATGACGTACAAATTTTCGCTTTAATTTGACAATTAGATGGCGCACCGCGAACTTTACAATCACTATAGTTTCCTATATTCAAGAGTTATTGACTGAGAATATACCTTCAATATGAGATAGTTTGAAATGGTGCTAATTGAGCGAAAACAATTGAATAAAGCGAAAGTTGTCTGTGAAAATGATCGGCATTTAATGGACGGCAAATTCAAAGCATGAAGAAGTTAGCCTAGACAATCTCTCAAAGTTGATAATGAAATTTACATTTTTTTCAGCTAAAAATTCAATTAGTCGAGTCAAGTTATAGCGGGTATCCCAAATTCGTTATTTAAAAGATCTTAAACCCTCTAGAATATCCAGAGTGTATTGATAGGCATATTTTCCACTAAAATTTTTTTCATCATCAAAAACACGATATTTCTTATACAGGTGGCCATGAGATTGATATTAAAAAAAAACATTAGATTCCTCGTGTCATGGGTCTAAAGAAAAAAGTATAAAACTATATGGACTTTTTTCTTTTGCAATGAAATCTCCATAAGTTTTACTTTGATACATAAAATAATCAGCTATGTAACGTTAATGTAAGTTTAGGAAAAATTGGTCTCAAAAGAAAAAAATACGTCAAGTGAATTCAGACCAAAACTTTCGAACATATTTTGATTATGTTGATGAATAAAAAAATAAAAAAAAATTTTGTTTTCATTGTTAGTCTCGGGACTTATTGATCCATGTGTTATCAACAGTATTGTTTCACATTCAGTAAGACTTTCCATTTAAATACAGAAAAGGAAATCCCCTAAGCCCCTTGTCAGCTGAAATGATATTGAAATACACTGCTCAACAATTGATAGGGATCACATATTAGGTGTACAAATAAGTTTCCGCGGTTTTTTATAAAAAATTAGGAATTTATTGTAAAGGAAAAGTACATTACGTTTTATTCAAAGTATTTTCCATCATTTGCCACTACTTTTCCCCATCTTTCTGGCAACATTCGGATACCCCGTCGAAAAAACTCTTCATCTTTTGACGCTATCCACAAATCTACCCAATTTTTGGTGTCTTCATATGATCTGAAGCGCTGCTCAGGCAGACCAGGTGCCATCGACCGGAACAGATGATAATCAGAAGGGGCTAAGTCTGGTGAATACGGCGGCATGAGTTTTTTTCCATGAATATTCGGCTTAGCTGTCGATGTTGATGGTTTGCCGGGCTTAACCCATGACTTTCTCTTCTTTGGATTATAGTAGTGAATCCATTTTTCGTCACCAGTGACTATACGATGCAAAAAACTCTTTTTTAATTCCTGGCAAGCAGCATTTCACTCATGTATAATCGGCGTTCAACGTCTCTCGGCTTTAGTTCATTGGAACCCAATTTCCTTGTTTTTGAATCATTCCTAACGATTTTAAACGATGTGAAATTGCTTGTTGAGTCACTTGTAGAGTAAGTGCAAGTTCTTTTTGCGTTTGGGACGAATCTTCCTCCAATAGTGCTTCTAATTCCATGTCTTCGTACACTTTCGGCCTTCCACTGCGTTCTTTGTCTTTAACGTCAAACTCACCGTTCTTAAACTTTTGAAACCATTCCTGACAACTTCTCTCACTTAAAGCAGCTTCACCATATGTTTCTAGAAGCAATCGATGCGCCTCAGCTGCAGATTTTTTCACATTAAAGAAGTAAATCAAAAGTTCCCGCAAATGATGCTTATTCGGAATAAAACTTGACATTTTTGCACGAAAAAAATTACGTGATGCTGATACGGAATCACTAGTACTTTAAGGTTATAGTGTTGCCAGATGACTAAACTTGGGATATTACGTTTCACATCTGACAATTTCTCCATAACCTTCTGGTGGGGCCATCTTTTGACAAACCGCGGAAACTTATTTGTACACCTAATACTTTTTTTAAAGTTATTTCTGAAATATTCGCTCCAAGATTATAAATTTAGTCAGATATCAGAGTACTTTCAGTTGATAATATGGTTCACTTGAGAAAAGAATGAAAAAATGGAAAGTTAGAGAGAAAAAAGACTTTATTAGGAACACTCAAAATTCTGTGTTTGAATAACATAAAAATTTTATGATGAAACCCCTGAAAGGCTGAAGTTTCGGTTAAGCTAGTACCTAGTCGATCCCTCACGAGCTCATCTCAAGCATTCTACCCTACAAGGCATACTTTCAATCAAAAGATTTATAACATTTTGGGGCAAATTCGTCCAAATATCCCGTAAAGCGTTAGAAAGGTCCTCCATGTTATTGATTGGTTGTTTTAAGGTTGACAATTGCCTAGACATCTCAGACCAGACATGTTCGATGCAATTCATGTCGGGAGAGCGAGCTGGCCAGTCCATCCTATCAATGGCATGAGTTTCTAGCGCTTCATTAACCAGAAGACTACGGTGTGGACGGGCATTATTGTCAATTAAAATGAAATTCTCGCCCAAGGCAGCCGCAAACGGAACAATTATGGGTTCAATAATCATATCGTGATATCTCTGGCTGGTCATTGTGGTGTTCTGCAGAACAACCAACTCTGTGCGTTGGTTCAAACAAATGCCTGCCCATACACATATAGAACCTCCGCCAAAAGCTGTTTTTGGTACCATAAACTGTTCTGCATACCTTCGACCTCTTTCCCTCCAAGCAAGAATACGTCCATCGGAGTTGACCAAACGAAATCTAGACTCGTCCGTAAATAAACATCGGCACCAATCTTCAACTGTTGCGGTGCTCCTCGGCCCATTGCCGTCGATGAACCCGGTGTTCCCTATTCAAACGGGGACAGTCTGGTTCGAAATTAGAACTCCTGTTGCAACTCTCAGTGATCTATTGAGCCGCGACGCCGGGTAAATGGGATTTCTCCTAGCATTGAGGATCTAAAGACGATCTTGGCAGCTGTTGTACTGCGCTGCCGACCTCCCCCATGAACATAAGCTACTGAGTCGTTTTGGATGAACCTATTCCAAACCCGACTCACGACACTTAGCTAAACATTCAACCGCCGGGACACTTCTCGCTGGACAAACCTTCCTGTATCCACCGTATGATTTGGTCCAGTTGCACAGGAGCCAAACGTCTTCTGGGCATGACTGATAAGCTGATATTGTTCTCATTTCTTCAATTATTGTCACATTATGTGTTTGAACGAGAGAAACAAACAGATTTATTAACAAATACCACATTGCTTTACACTCCACCTGTAACAGCCTTCAGATAATAATCGATTTTGTGAACAAGAGCCGATGAAGTGAGGAAAAATTTGATATAATCAACTCAAAACATCTTAATTTTTCCTTAGAGAACATATAATGTTCAGATATTCACGAGATAACTTGAAAAAATACAAATGAAGAGAAGTTCATAAGTGATCCCTAGCAATTGTTGATCAGTGTATTAGATTTTCTGATTTCTGAGGACCCACGGTTGAACTCAATGTAGAACTCAAAGACTCCCCCTGTATATGCTTCGAGTTTAATGCGAAAGAAGCATAAGCGTCGATTTATAAGAGCCTACGTTCTATTCTTGGCACTCTAGATAATTAGACTTAACAGTTAGATGCATGTGTATTCTAGACAATTTGCCTTTTTCACTCACCAAGGTTCCGTTATTAAAAACAGAAGCTTGTTGTTCCTGATTCATGTGAATTTGAAAAAACTGAAGGATTACAAGACATTTCTTTGTCTCCAAAACCACAAATCCGCCAAAAAAAGACGTGAATTTCTTCGCGACCGTTTTAAGTTATTACTATTAACAATGAACTGAGCCTAAAACTGAAGACTAGGAATAATATTCTTAAGAAATTAGATGGATCATCTTAGGGTGCTGATGCTTCCACTTTTCGCACAGCATCTCCAGCCCTAGTCTTTTCTGCAGCTGAGTATTGTTGCTCTGTTTGGTTTAATAGTGTACACACACAAAAAATCGATGCACAATTGAATACATCCATGAGAATAATTACTGGTACCATAAGATCTACAACGATTCATTGGTTACCAGTTTGGTCTAACATTGTTCCTCCCCATATTCGCAGACAGACTGCAGCTCTGAATTCTTGGGGCAAATATCAGTTCCTGAAAATTTCATCTTTTTGGCGTGAAGGGAAAAGAAATAGCTGAAAATTCAAGACGACAAACAGTTTTTGTGAATAACTCAGAAAATATCCACTTTAGGGCAAGGGTGTGATGCATACACTCACATTATTTTTTAACGTAGATTCAATATCTGCCATAAAAAAATGGGGTTCTAATTTGAAAAAATTGATTTTTCACGATTTTGTCATCCCTAACTTTGAAAGCGATTTTTTCACCCCCTGTATCATGAATCGCGATTTCGATTTTCAAAGTGGATACACCAATCTCACATCTTGAAAATTCCCAAAAATGAAAATTTTCCATCCAAAAACCTTGAAGTTATTCTTGTTTCAGCGGAGCTCTATTTTCGATTTGAAAACTGAAAAATGTTACATCAAAATAACTTGAAATTTTCTAAGGAATCTATTTCTGCAATAAAAAATGTTGTTTTGATTTGAAAAAACGGAAGTTGACGTCATTTCCGGAAAAACCGGAGGTGCTCATGCCTTGAAAATAATTTAGATTTCATCAGCATCGTGAAATACGTATAAGTGATGAATTTCATGAAAATACGTTCAGTAGTTTGCCGTATAAATAAATGTCTTGAAATTAACGGTCAAAACTTTGAGCATCTTCTCTAGTTATAACTGCGAGAGTTTGCCATGGTTCTCCTAATAGTAACTTGAAGTCGGTTTCAAGAAGGGGTGAAAAATCTGCAGCATGGTTCAAATATCAGTTCCTGAAAATTTCATCTTTTTGGCGTGAAGGGAAAAGAAATAGCTGAAAATTCAAGACGACAAACAGTTTTTTGTGAATAACTCAGAAAATATCCATTTTAGGGCACGGGTGTGATGCATACACTCACATTATTTTTTAACGTAGATTCAATATCTGCCATAAAAAAATGGGGTTCTAATTGGAAAAAATTCATTTTTCACGATTTTGTCATCCCTAACTTTGAAAGCGATTTTTTCACCCCCTGTATCATGAATCGCGATTTCGATTTTTAAAGTGGATACATCAATCTCACATCTTGAAAAATCCCAAAAATGAAAATTTTCCATCCAAAAACCTCGAAGTTATTCTTGTTTCAGCGGAGCTCCATTTTCGATTTTTATTTCGAATTTTCCCGCTCAGAGAGAATTTTCCAACCAAAAATGAAAAATGTTACATCAAAATAACTTGAAATCTTCTAAGGAATCTATATTTGCAATAAAAAAATGGTGTTGTAATTTGAAAAGCGGAAGTTGACGTCATTTCCGGAAAAACCGGAGGTGCTCATGCCTTGAAAGTATTTTAGATTTCATCAGCATCGTAAAATACTTATAAGTGTGGAATTTCATGAAAATACGTTCAGTAGTTTCCCGTATAAATATGGGTGAGTTTCCTCGTGAAAGACCCTGTATAAAAGAAATTATTTAAACAATTGGGGTTTAAAGAGAATCGAGGATGTGTCAACAGATCAAAATCAGCGATTTATATAAAAGAAACTAATATAACTTTAAAAGCACTTTGGAACAACAAAACGCCACAAAAAAGAAGACTCAGCTTTCTATCAGCCGTATAATTGAACCATGGTGGGTTTTGTCCATAAAAACTAGGAGTGCCCTCCTGAAATGACGAAGAATGGGACTCCGTCGTATCTCGACCGGGACAAAATCGAAGATTTTAGGCCCCAAGTATTTGAAATTCATCTGTCCAATAATTTTGTTCATACGTGGTAAAAGGAATCTACGTCTGTGTCGAGTTGTACAGGGTGTTTCAAAAAAAGGTGAGCCCCTCTCTAGGATATATAGAAAACTGAAAAATAAGTAGTATTGAATATAATTTTTTAGTATTAGATTTATTGAGCAAAATCAAAATTTCACACAAAAAAGGTACTCTTGGTAAAACTTGATAACCGATGTTCCTATGAAGTAATGATGAAAATTGTATTTATCAAACAAAAAATCAGAAAATTCAAAAAAAGGGTAATAACATAAATATGATTTCAATTAGAGTAAGTGTTCAAGATGTCCTCCGTTTTCACGAATACACAAGGCTATCCTTTCCTCTAAAGAATCCATTAATCTTCTAAATGGTTGGGAGTCAGCTGTGAGATCATTAAAGTGACGTTGTATTCTATCTTTCAAATCTTGCGGTGAATTTACCTCTGCAGCATAAACTTTTTCTTAAAGATACGACCAAACTGTGTAATCTAAGGTATTAAAATCACATGACCGAGGAGACCAATGAATCGGAGTGGCCTCGTCCCTAAAAAGAATACATTTTAAAAAATTTGGATTGAGGGCTGTCCTTTCTTGTAATGTTTGGCAAAAATCCATTCTAACCGGTAGATCGTCTGGTATGATAAGGATGTAACTGCTGCTCTTTAAGTATCATCCAAGTACTTGAAGACGACGTATTTGTTTGTCTTGCCACATCCCTTACGCTAACTGTTGGATTTTGATCAACTAAATTTAAAATCATATTTTCTAGGAGATGCTGTAGCTACTGGACGGCACGTAAAACTTCTTCGCGAGATTGATCGATAGGAGCCTATGATCATCCATACAGTCGACTGCTCACGATGTCATAGACGTGCTTTGAAGCACCACGATCGTATTTTTGGAGTATTTCTTTCGACCAATCGACACGAATCTTTTTTTGAGCGATTGGCAAATTGTTTGGGATCCACAATTACACAAATCGTAACGTTCCAATTACGTATAACCTCAAAAATGTCAAGCTTTACGATAGAGCTGTCAGTTGGCAGATTGCGACACTAGAATTGTCCAATCCCGAAATATAAAAGGCAACCATCGTAAAATTAAAACAATGTTGCAGATTTAAGATGCGATCAGAATCGACCTGAATGTCTGCATTTGGAAATTGCAACTGAGTAAAATTGCTTTGGCCAACGTTTCGGATCGTTGAGTAAGCGGCGTACCATTCTCTTGAGAAAAGTTCTCATGTGAAAAGCATGGATGGAAAATCACATGAAAAAGATCTCTCGATCTGCTGCCTATCGAACAATTGAAATATGATATGACATTGATACGCTCCTATCTTGTGTCGCTTGAAAGCAATTGTTTATTCTGGATTTGAAGATGATACTTGAATCTGATTTCTTCCCAAGTTACTACGCTACTGGAAAAAATTGAAGGATCAAAAAAAATTCCGAATTTTTGGGCGTAACTGCGAGAGAAATAGTTGTTTTTGGGTGATCCCAGAAATTTCAGCGACAAAAAAATTTCAAAAGTATTTTGTCTACGAACGTGAAAATATGAGGATCGGATACCTTGTTTATTCAGCTTTGGTTGCTTTGTTTAAAGACGTTGATACGTCTATTTCTCGACGAGACATCGGTCTTCAGATGGAGAAGGACCTTTCCGTCTTTGATTCTCGATATCTCGGCAACCAATGATCGCACAGAAAGTTGAGGTGGGTTCCAGAAAATTAAATAAACATCTTTTAACGCCTGGCCATTGTTTTTTCGAAAAAAAGATTCTTCCTCTTGTTATATAAATTTTAAAATTATGTTGAGTGTGTCTTTTGCAGCTCAATATGTCGACAAAAACCCTACGAAGATCTAAATTAATCCATCTAGAATTTTTTTCATTCCATCGAACTTTTGACAAAATTAATGGATCACGTTATTTTCTGTGAAAAGCTCCATATCTTCAACGAAATGAGAATTATATTCTGAACTCTTCCCACATTTTTACTCAAGACTATCAAAAAATGTAAGGTTAACATTTATCAGATATTGAATTCCATACATAATTTCCGACATTTTGAATAAAACGTTTATCAATACAAGATGATGAAAAATTATAAACAAAGTATTATACCTTTCCTGCGGACACCCTATAGTTTAAATTTGGCCGTGAATGTAAAAATTGATCAATTCGAACTCTGAAAGTATTCCTGTCTCTTCCCTTTGACCCAAAAGTGGTATCGTCATACACTAATGGAAAAAAAAATCCCAAATTTTTGGTTGATTTTGAGAGAAATGGTCGTACAAGAAATCAAAAAAGGGGAAATTGTAGCTCCAAGTGTCTAGTTTTTGGATTAGAACTTGAAAATTTTTTAACCTCTGCGGTTTATGACTAATTGTAGAAAAACCAGCAACAACAAAATTTTAAAAATTTTTTAGGTTTTCTTTTGGTCGACGAACGTGGAAAAATTTCTTTAGCTTAACCATTTTACGGATCGAATACTTTGTTCATTTAGCTTCAATTTTTTATATACACCTTGATACGTCCACTTCCTGCCGAGTTATCGATCTTCAAATGGAAAAACGTCCATTTATCTTTGATTGTCGATATCTCAGCAACCAATGATCGCACAGAAAGTTAAAGATGGGTTTCAAGAACTTGAATGAATTCTCCTCAACGACTAGTCATTGCTTTTCTAAAAAAAAAATTTTCTTATTGCCACATTAATTTGAAAATGCAACAATAAAAGGGTCGTTTTTTCGTTTCACTCGATCGAATTTTTGAAAAAATTGACTATGTTTTTTTTTTAATGAGAAAAAAAAATTCCGAGCTTTTCGCACATTTTGCTCCAGAAAGTGCATACAATTAAAACAAATAAAGTTGAGTCTTTCAGGTTCTTGAAACCCCCTTTAACTTTCTGTGCGATCATTGTTTGCTGAGATATCAATAATCAAAGACAAATGCGTTTCCATTTGAAGACCGATATCTCGGCAGGAAGTGAATGTATCAAGATGTATAAAAAAATTAAAGCTAGATGAACAAAGTAACCGATCCATAAAATGGTTAAGCTAAAAATTTTTCCACGCTCGTAGACCAAAAAAAAACCAAATAAATTTTGAAAATTTTTTTGTTGCTGGTTTTTCTACAATTAGTTGAAAACCGCAGAGGTTGAATAATTTTCAAGTTCCTATCCAAAAAGTAAACACTTGGAGCTACAATTTCCTTTTTTTTTAAAAACTTGTACGACCATTTCTCTAGAAGTTACGGCCTGTTGAAGATTGCCTAAAAATTTGGGATTTTTTGATCCCTTAGTGTATATCATCTAGAATTGAGGGTCTTGAATTTTCTCGAAACTACTGGGAACGATAATTATTCGTTCATGAAATTCAGCACTTATAAGTAATTCACGATGCTGATGAAATCTAAAATATTTTCAAGGCATGAGCACCTCCGGTTTTTCCGGAAATGACGTCAACTTCCGATTTTCAAATCACAACACCTTTTTTCTATTGCAGAAATAAATTCCTTAGAAAATTTCAAGTTATTTTGATGTAACATTTTTCAGTTTTGGTTGGTAAATTCTCTCTGAGCGGGAAAATTCGAAAAAAAATCGAAAATAGAGCTCCGCTGAAACAATAATAACTTCGAGGTTTTTGGATTGAAAATTTTCATTTTTGGGATTTTTCAATAATAATTTTTGAAGATGTAAGATTGATGTATCCACTTTAAAAATCGAAATCGCGATTCATGATACAGGGGGTGAAAAAATTGCTTTCAAACTTAGGGATGACAAAATCGTCAAAAATCAATTCTTTCAAATTAGAACCCAATTTTTTATGGCAGATATTGAATCTACGTTAAAAAATAATGTGAGTGTATGCATCACACCCTTGTCCTAAAGTGGATATTTTCTGAGTTATTCACAAAAACTGTTTTTCGTCTTGAATTTTCAGCTATTTCTTTTCCCTTCACGCCAGAAAAAAGAATTTTCAGGAACTGTTATTTGAACCATGCTGTAGATTTTTCACCCCTTCTTGAAACCGACTTCAAGTTACTATTAGGAGAACTATGGCAAACTCTCGCAGTTATAACTAGAGAAGATGCTCAAAGTTTTGACCGTTAATTTCTAGACATTTATTTATACGTCTCAGGAATGCTTCGTGCGTTGCTGTTCTTATTTCATCGGGAGGAAGAGATCTGCAAAAGTGTTTTAAAACCAAACTGAGTTTCAAAACTATGAATCTAAAAATCTAAACAAACCTGAACGAAAGTGGTATCGTCATACACTAATGGAAAAAAAAATCCCAAATTTTTGGTTAATTTTGAGAGAAATGGTCGTACAAGAAATCAAAAAAGGGGAAATTGTAGCTCCAAGTGTCTAGTTTTTGGATTAGAACTTGAAAATTTTTTAAACTCTGCGGTTTAAGACTAATTGTAGAAAAACCAGCAACAACAAAATTTTAAAAAATTTTTAGGTTTAGGTCGACGAACGTGGAAAAATTTCTTTAGCTTAACCATTTTACGGATCGAATACTTTGTTCATTTAGCTTCAATTTTTTTATACACCTTGATACGTCCACTTCCTGCCGAGATATCGGTCTTCAAATGGAAAAACGTCCATTTATCTTTGATTGTCGATATCTCAGCAACCAATGATCGCACAGAAAGTTAAAGATGGGTTTCAAGAACTTGAATGAATTCTCCTCAACCACTAGTCATTGCTTTTCTAAAAAAAAATTTTTCTTACTGCCACATTAATTTGAAAATGCAACAATAAAAGGGTCGTTTTTTCGTTTCACTCGATCGAATTTTTGAAAAAATTGAAGGACTATGTTTTTTGCTCTGAAAAGCTCATAATTTTATTTTGTGAGAAAAAAAAATTCCGAGCTTTTCGCACATTTTACTCCGGAAAGTGCATACAATTAAAACAAATAAAGTTGAGTCATTCAGGTTCTTGAAACCCCCCTTTAACTTTCTGTGCGATCATTGTTTGCTGAGATATCAATAATCAAAGACAAATGCGTTTCCATTTGAAGACCGATATCTCGGCAGGAAGTGAATGTATCAAGATGTATAAAAAAAATTAAAGCTAGATGAACAAAGTATCCGATCCATAAAATGGTTAAGCTAAAAAAAAATTTTCCACGCTCGTAGACCAAAAAAAAACCTAATAAATTTTGAAAATTTTTCTGTTGCTGGTTTTTCTACAATTAGTTGAAAACCGCAGAGGTTGAATAATTTTCAAGTTATAATCCAAAAACTAAACACTTGGAGCTACAATTTCCTTTTTTTTTTTAATCCTTGTACGACCATTTCTCTCGAAGTTACGGCCTGTTGAAGATTGCCTAAAAATTTGGGATTTTTTTTGATCCCTTAATTTTTTTTTGGGGTCTTGAATTTTCTCGAAACTACTGAACGTATTTTCATGAAATTCAGCACTTATAAGTATTTCACGATGCTGATGAAATCTAAAATATTTTCAAGGCATGAGCACCTCCGGTTTTTCCGGAAATGACGTCAACTTCCGTTTTTCAAATCACAACACCATTTTTTTATTGCAGAAATAAATTCCTTAGAAAATTTCAAGTTATTTTGATGTAACATTTTTCAGTTTTGGTTGGTAAATTCTCTCTGAGCGGGAAAATTCGAAAAAGAAATCGAAAATAGAGCTCCGCTGAAACAAGAATAACTTCGAGGTTTTTGGATGGAAAATTTTCATTTTTGGGAATTTTCAAGATGTAAGATTGATGTATCCACTTTAAAAATCGAAATCGCGATTCATGATACAGGGGGTGAAAAAATTGCTTTCAAAGTTAGGGATGACAAAATCGTGAAAAATCAATTTTTTCAAATTAGAACCCCATTTTTTTATGGCAGGTTTTGAATCTACGTTAAAAAATAATGTGAGGGTATGCATCACACCCTTGCCCTAAAGTGGATATTTTCTGAGTTATTCACAAAAAACTGTTTTTCGTCTTGAATTTTCAGCTATTTCTTTTCCCTTCACGCCAAAAAGAATTTTTCAGGAACTGTTATTTGAACCATGCTGTAGATTTTTCACCCCTTCTTGAAACCGACTTCAAGTTACTATTAGGAGAACTATGGCAAACTCTCGCAGTTATAACTAGAGAAGATGCTCAAAGTTTTGACCGTTAATTTCTAGACATTTATTTATACGTCTCAGGAATGCTTCGTGCGTTGCTGTTCTTATTTCATCGGGAGGAAGAGATCTGCAAAAGTGTTTTAAAACCAAACTGAGTTTCAAAACTATGAATCTAAAAATCTAAACAAACCTGAACGCATTTCTGACTCGTTCTATGCAGTCCTCTTTATCACCCAGGGGAGTTGAGTAGACAATATTTTTTATCCTACCCCAAACATAATAGTCTAAAGGAGTTAAATCGGGAGAACGTGGTGGCCAAAGATGTGGACCATTGTTCGCCAACCATCGATCTTCAAATAGCCTGTATAGGATATTTGACACATTGAGTGAATTGTGTGAAGGCGCGCCATCTTGTTGATACCATAAGTCATTATGGTTCTGTACTAGCGGCTCAATTATTTGAGTCAATATGTCAGAATATCTATCTGCTAAGGGAGTGCATTCTTTAAATAATGCAAACATGTGTAGTGTTCTATCTTACCAGTTAAAGTCCCATCATAAATGTGAATATCGAGAATTGCATTATTTTTGATGGCGCAAAAAACATTGAAACTCCAGGTCTCTTGAAAGTTCCATTGTCTGAAGTGGTGGTTGTTTTCTTCATCCCAATAATGACTGTTATGCCTATTGAAATAACCATTCTTTGTGAATTTAGATTCATCTGTCCAAATTATACAGTCCAAAAAGTTTTCATTCTCTTGAAATCGAATCATCATAGCTTCGCAAAACTCTGTTCTCCTGACGAAAACAGTTTCCTTCAAATGCTGTATCCTATTGAATTTATATGGGTGCATTTTATGTTTTTTTAATATTCTCCAAACACTCGATTGAGATAATCCCAGAGCGATCTCGGCATCTTTGAGAGAATTTTGAGGATTCACACGAAAATATGCAAGAACTGTAACTTCGTTGTTCTCATCTTCTACTACACTTTTTTTCTCTGTGTATAGTTTTCTTAACGAAAGATCCGACATTTCTCATGATTCTGTTAATGGTAACTCTCGTTGGTCTGGGTCGGTCAGGAAACCTCACAATGAACAGTCGAATCGTTCTATCTACAACTTTATTACATTCTCCATGAAGTAGAATGAGATTTAAATAATCTTCATTGGCAAAATTAGGCATAGTGATCGATTTTATAACTTAATACGAATTATCACCAAATTAATAGTAAACACTAAATGCTACTGAATAAAGAGGAATTTGGCATATGTAATTAATCATATCTATCATTAAAAAAAAAAGAATGTAAAACATGGTTAGTTTTTGCATATGGTTCATAAGGAATAATTTATTTATCATTGGAGAGAAAACCGACGGCCGATTAGTTAAAATAAAGAGGTTTCCGATACAAATTCGCCATCTATTTAGGAACAACCTGTAAATTTTTTCTCTTGCATATTAGGGTAGTAAAATCTTAAACATGGTTTAAGAAACAGTTCCTGAAAATTTCATCTTTTTGGCGTGAAGGGAAAAGAAATAGCTGAAAATTCAAGACGAAAAACAGTTTTTTGTGAATAACTCAGAAAATATCCACTTTAGGGCAAGGGTGTGATGCATACACTCACATTATTTTTTAACGTAGATTCAATATCTGCCATAAAAAAATGGGGTTCTAATTTGAAAAAATTGATTTTTCACGATTTTGTCATCCCTAACTTTGAAAGCGATTTTTTCACACCCTGTATCATGAATAGCGATTTCGATTTTTAGAGTGGATACATCAATCTTACAACTTAAAAAATCACAAAAATGAAAATTTTCCATCCAAAAACCTCAAAGTTATTCTTGTTTCAGCGGAGCTCTATTTTCGATTTTTTTTTCGAATTTTCCCGCTCAGAGAGAATTTTCCAACCAAAACTGAAAAATGTTACATCAAAATAACTTGAAATTTTCTAAGGAATCTATTGCTGCAATAAAAAAATGGCGTTGTAATTTGAAAAACGGAAGTTGACGTCATTTCCGGAAAAACCGTAGGTGCTCATGCCTTCAAAATATTGTAGATTTCATCAGCATCGTGAAATACTTATAAGTGTGGAATTTCATGAAAATACGGCAGTAGTTTCCCGTATAAATATGGGTTAGGTTCCTCGTGAAAGACCCTGTATATCTCTCACACACAAGCAGTCTCCTGCTTCTGTTCACTGAGAAATTATTTTATTTTTCATTTGAAGTTACTGAGATCGTACTTAGGGCATGTCGCAATCGTACCACCAGAACAACGCAGAACAGTCACTGAGTGGTACACAACCATTCGTTTGCCAGTTGTTTTCCACGAAAACCAACCGCCGTAGACTGGGATCACCAATCACCTCAAATAACTGCATTTTTGAGCACTCAAAACATCAATTTTATGAGACAGATAACGTATAACTTCAAAAATATCAAGCTCTATGAATTGGCAGATTGCAACACTATGGATGTCCAATCCCGAAATATTAAAGGCACCCTCATAGACACGTCAGGGTGTTTATAGAGTGACAGGTAACAAAATTGAAAGAAAGAGTTTTTGGACAAGTCAATGTAAGGATGAAGATCAGGCGTGAAAGATAAATTGACAGTTTTACTATTCCAAGAAAAAAGAAAGGGAATTTCTTTTACGCCCTTTCGTAATTGTTAGGGCCTAAAGAAAATACGTTACACCGAGTCGCACATGGAAGGATCAGAGGATAACTTTGACACTTTTAGGGGCCTCTTTGCGAACGTCTATCGTAATCAATCATTAAATGCAAATTTAGGTTTCTTTGAATGTCTAAAGCCATTTCGAACTATAATCCTGTAATATTCAAACGACAATATCAATTGAAATGATCTCTTGTAGAAGGTTTTCGATAACAGTCATGCATATTTTGGCATCAATAGATTCATTCCATTACTTGTGGGTTTCTCACTACTACTGTACAGATTGGTTAAAATGCATGAAAAACAAATATCACTCGAACTAAAAGTCCGCATCTTGTACTAGAATCATTAGTCTTTTTTACAGATAAAATCATTCGTCATCTTTTTCATCATTGCTTAGAGCGAAAATGTTTTTAAACAATTCAGATCCAATAGTGGATGCTGTGGAAAGTAATTTTCATTCAAACTAAACTGGACTACAGTGAAAACTTAAAATGCTGTTGAACGCAGCTGAATATAGAAAAACTGTTGGTAAAAAGTGTTTCTTTTAATCTCAAGAGCCAACCTATGGTTGAAATTCACGAGTGGTCAAAGACACACCCCGTATAGTAAACTGGTTATTTTGAAGGGGTATCGTCGAAAAAAGACTAAAATACGACGTAAATCAGAGTTAAAATGCAGCCAATGATGAGAAAAGGCAATGCATCATCCGAATGGCAAATAAAACGACCGTATGGATTACTAATCTGTAACAAATGTTTGCTTTGGCATTTAAATAGTACGAGCAAGAATTTGCTTTCACTTGATTAATTCGTGTTCAGTACGAGATGTTTGTGGTGTTGTGAAAAATTATATGCGGAAGGCATGTGTATTACACGTTTTCCTTCGTGCATTTCAAATTCAACAGGGGAAATGTTTAAGCATAGATTTCGACACAAAGAAAATGACAACAAGGATTGTCAAAATTGAGTTTCGAAATGACATGTGACATGAATTTTGTGAAATAAATGATATCAGACTTCGAGGAGACTGCCAATTTTTTTCATTCAATTGGTCTTCGGCCGTTTGCAAAATTCAACTTGGACGGTCCCTGTTGGACATCCTGTGTAAATGAAACTTCAGAATTTTATAGCTGTCGACGTTATACAGCCCATTCGAAATATTTTTGAGCAATTCACGAAAAATATAGAATGAGGCAATTTCTACCAGAAATATTGAATAACTCTCAAATTATTTCAAGAAATACGTAGAAGAAGATGCAACATGCCATCGTAAAATTTGATTATACATTTATTATCTGCTATTTGTTTTATTTAAACCAAATATTAATGTTTTCGCGTTGATTTCAAGGCTATAGTTAATGTTTTTAACTGTTATTATAAACAAACTGATTACATGCTGTTGGCAAATGAAAATCACTGGCACATCATTGGGACTACTTATATCTTTGCCACTTGTACATTTTGCAATGTAAATGAAAGAAGCTGTTGTCATAGTTTGCTTATTCCATAATGTTATTGAATAACAATTAATTTTTTATTTCATTTGAGCTACTATTCATAATTGATATGAAATATAATTATTTGATATAAAGTAGTATACATATTGTTAATTTTGTTTTCCATTGCCTTTATTTTTTGTAATATATAACCAATTGTAGCTACACCACTACAGGCAATTTCAGTAAAACATAATTGTGAATTGTAGTAGTGAATTATTTATTACCACCTATCATTGGGGCTATTTTCATTCTTCATCATTTTCGAAATATTTCACGATTGTCCAAGTATTATGATATTAAATTTAAAAACTCCAAATAATTTTCCGTAAAATTATCCATTTCCTACAAAAATAATTGAACTCAGAAAATTTACCGCCAAAACAATTGCGCAACTATTTTCAGTTGTTAATCTTACCATTTGGGACAATTTTATGTCCCCCTGTTCCCCAGACCTGAATCCAGTAATAATACTGGGAATGCATAAATAAAGAATTCTGCTCAAAACAATAGGAAATCAATCATTACTAAACAAAAACATTTCTATAACCTCAACGCTTTATAGTATTTAAAGAAAACGTTTCTATATTTGCTATTTATTTGATTTTAACCAAATATAAAAATTTCTGAAATAGTATTATTACATAGAAAGTATTTTTTTCCATTTCCTTTATTTTTTGTAATAAATAATCAATTGTAGATACACAACTGCTAAAGGCAATTTCAATAAAATATAAGTTTAGACTGTAGTAGTGAATTATTTATTACCACCTATTATTATGGCTAAATTCATTCTTCATCATTTTTGAAATATTTCAAGATTGTCCTATTATAATAATAAATCAAAAAAACCCAAATAATTTCCGTTAATTAACTATTAAGTTGTTAATCTTACACCTTGGAATAATTTTATGGCCTCTTGTTCCCAGACCTCGAAAAAAACATTTTTATATTTACTATTTATTTGATTTTAACCAAATATAAATATTTCTGAGTTGACTTTGAGGCTAAAGTTAATTTTTCCCATTGTCATAACAAAACTGATTACTTGCTGCTCTCTAGAAAAATCTCTGGCACATCATCGTGACATTTGCCACTTACATTTACTACAATTCGCAATGTACATCAATAGATCGCATTTTATTCAATAACAATTAATTTTCTATTTAATTTTTAATAAATAGATAGTACTATACATGTTGTGAATTTTTTTTCCATTTTCTTTATTTTTTATTATAGATAACCAATATTACTGGCAATTTCAATAAAACATAATTTTGAAGTGTAGTAGTGAATTATTGACAAACATTTGCGCAACTATTTTAAGTTAATAATCATACACCTTGGCACAATTTTATGCCCCCCTGTTTCCCAGACCTGAATCCAGTAAATGTATTTTGCTGTGAATGCATATGAAAAATTCTGCTCCAAAAAGAAAATCAATCAGAACTGAACCAAAAAATTTTAATAACCTCAACGCTCTATGTGTTTTGAAAGAATACATTTTTATATTTGCTATTTATTTGATTTTAACCAAATATAAAAATTTCTGAGTTGACTTAGAGGCTAAAGTTAATTTTTCTCATGATCATAACAAAACTGGTTACTTGCTGTTGTCTAGAAAAATCACTGGCACGTCAGTGTGACATTTGCCACTTGTACATTTCGTAATGTAAATAACAGTAGCTGTCATTATTTTATTAAATAAATAATATAAAATAAAACTGATTACTTGCTGTTGCCTAGAAAAATCACTGGCACGTCATTGTGACATTTGCCACTTTTACATTTCGCAATGTACATCAAAGTAGCTGTCATCATAGATCGCATTATATTCAATAACAATTTTTTATTTAATTTTTAATACATAGAAATATTATATATATTGCGAATTTTCTTTCCCATTTCCTCTTTTTTTTATAATAGATAACCAATTGTAGATAACCACTATTACTGGCAATTTCAATAAAACATAATTTTGAAGTGTAGTAGTGAATTATTGACAAACATTTGCGCAACTATTTTAAGTTAATAATCATACACCTTGGCACAATTTTATGCCCCCCTGTTTCCCAGACCTGAATCCAGTAAATGTATTTTGCTGTGAATGCATATGAAAAATTCTGTTCCAAAAAGAAAATCAATCAGAACTGAATCAAAAAATGTTAATAACCTCAACGCTCTATTGTATTTTGAAAGAATACATTTTTATATTTGCTATTTATTTGATTTTAACCAAATATAAAAATTTCTGAGTTGACTTAGAGGCTAAAGTTAATTTTTCTCATGATCATAAAAAAACTGGTTACTTGCTGTTGTCTAGAAAAAGCACTGGCACGTCAGTGTGACATTTGCCACTTGTACATTTCGTAATGTAAGTAACAGTAGCTGTCATTATTTTATTAAATAAAAAATATAAAATAAAACTGATTACTTGCTGTTGCCTAGAAAAATCACTGGCACGTCATTGTGACATTTGCCACTTTTACATTTCGCAGTGTACATCAAAGTAGCTGTCATCATAGATCGCATTTTATTAAATTTTTTTTTATTTAAATTTTTATTTCATTTTTAATACATAGAGAGTATAATATATATTGTGAATTTTCTTTTCCATTTCCTTCATTTTTTATAATAGATAACAGTTTGTAGATAACCACTATTACTGGCAATTTCAATAAAACATAAGTTTGAAGTGTAGTAGTGAATTATTGACAAACATTTGCGCAACTATTTTAAGTTGATAATCATACACCTTGGCACAATTTCATGCCCCCCTGTTTCCCAGACCTGAATCCAGTAAATGTATTTTGCTGTGAATGCATATGAAAAATTCTGTTCCAAAAAGAAAATCAATCAGAACTGAATCAAAAAATGTTAATAACCTCAACGCTCTATTGTATTTTGAAAGAATACATTTTTATATTTGCTATTTATTTGATTTTAACCAAATATAAAAATTTCTGAGTTGACTTAGAGGCTAAAGTTAATTTTTCTCATGATCATAAAAAAACTGGTTACTTGCTGTTGTCTAGAAAAAGCACTGGCACGTCAGTGTGACATTTGCCACTTCTACATTTCGTAATGTAAGTAACAGTAGCTGTCATTATTTCATTAAATAAATAATATAAAATAAAACTGATTACTTGCTGTTGCCTAGAAAAATCACTGGCACGTCATTTGACACTTTACATTTCGTTGTAAATAACTTTAACATTTATTAAATAAATAATACAAATCAAAGTACCTGTCATCATAGATCGCATTTTATTCAATAACAATTAATTTTTTATTCAACTTTTAATACATAGAAATATTATATTTATTGCGAATTTGCTTTTCTATTTCCTCTTTTTTTATAATAGATAACCAATTGTAAATAACCACTATTACTGGCAATTTCAATAAAACATAATTTTGAAGTGTAGTAGTGAATTATTTGCGCAACTATTTTAAGTTGATAATCATACACCTTGGCAAAATTTTATGCCCCCCTGTTTCCCAGACCTGAATCCAGTAAATGTATTTTGCTGTGAATGCATATGAAAAATTCTGCTCCAAAAAGAAAATCAATCAGAACTGAATCAAAAAATTTTAATAACCTCAACGCTATTGTATTCTGAAAAAAAAACATTTTTATTTGCTATTAATTTTAATTTAACCGAATATTAATATTTTTGAATTGATTTCGACGTTATAGTTGACTTTTCTGTTTGTGTTATTGAAAATAATTACTTGCTGTACTGGCACATCATTGTTAATGCTTATGTCTTTGCCACTTGTAAATTCTGCAATGTAGCGGTCATCGTAGATCGCTTATTTCATCATTTTATTCAATAACAACATAAATGAAAGCAGAAGCATTTTCAAATTTCTCGTGATAAAGTCTATTCGAACTTTTCTCACGATTTCAATGATAGAGATCAGAGGAAACGACCTCAGAAGCCAGAAAAAGGTCGAAATAACAGAAAAGCATCCCTTCTCATATCAAAGAATGCCATCTGCTTTGTACCTTAATTCGAACCAGCTGTGTTTATCAGGCTTCCGCGGTGGATTGGACATTGATTTTTTTCATTTTATTGCCTAATCTACCTGAATAGGATAGTGTGTGTCGAATGACATGCTAGGAAAATGTATTTCCGTTGACCTTTACGTCAACTAGCGTTTCATACACATCCGATTTAGAATGGAATTTGCTATAATACAGGATTTAAAATATTCCACGTTGAAGGAAATGGTAAGGTTCGAGCGACTTGGCGCCTATGACTTCTTTCTAATCCCTGAAGAAGCGGTTAATCGGTTCAAAACAATGGAAATAAAACACCAAACAGGCACTTTTTCATACCCGAACTTATGGATTTTTTTAATGGGAACGCTAGATTTCTGTGCCATTTTCTGAAAGTGAAAATTTTCCGACTAGATTATATAAATAAACTGATAGAGAATGTCCAAAAACCTTATTCAATACAGTGTTTTCTTCGTTAGGTATAGTACACTTTCTGATCTTCTCTTTTTGAAACTTCCATGTTCAATCATACTGTTTTTGAGTCATATTGACTTTTGCGATTCAATTCTTTCTGGAAAACTATTAAAATGGTCTTGTGATGCTTCATCCCAATTATAATTGCACCGCATATAATGTAGCATTAATGTGGATTAATTCATTTTGAAATGTAGAAGTCTATAAACACATTTCGAAACAATAATAGATCTAATTTGAATTCAAACTTTCGAATTATTTGACAGTCAAAAGCTCGAATTTCTATGACAGCAATACATTTTTCTTTGATCTTAAACAAATTGAGTAAAAAGCATAGAAATGAATAGACATTGTGGTAATTATACGATGCTGAATTTTTCTGTGCTTATCGACAATTGGAATCATCGAATATATGAAGACTCAAATGAACATAGGTTTTTGACTATTTTCTATTACTCACATTGATACAAACCATACGATGTTGCATATTTTCGAAATCAGAAAAAATTATGCTTCCAGAAAGCAGCACAAAAAAATGTGACTGGATTCTACGAGGAAAAGTATTGTTTTCACTTCAAAGTATTAGCGGAGATCGATAATGAATCCCTTTCGTTTGTTTGTTTCGTTGCTGTTTTTTAAGGAGAAAAAAATGGGAATTTACGATACCATACATTTGAATGTAAGTTAAATAGGCAATTTAATTTGCGTTGAGAGATTTTCAAATGAATTGAATTTAATTGAAATTTGAACTTAATTTGGTCCCAATGAAACAAAAACTACAGAAGGTGTAGATCCCAGGATTAATTTCCATAATAGACGTCAATTTAAACTAATCATTATTCAATTCGAATGCAATCAACATAGTGGAATTTGCAAGGCAATAAAAATAACAGTCTGCTTATGAGTTTCCAATGAATGCTTAATTAAAATAAAAAAAAAACATCTAGCTACTTGGAGACAAGAATTATTACCATTTTCAGTTTCACATCCCCGAATATAAATAAAATATGGAATATTGAACAACATTATTAAATATACAGAGTGTAAGCAAACGATTCGCTAGGAATTTGCCATAAATCTCATTCAAACGTTTCAAATTTCCTGAGGAAACGTTCTAACAGCATTCAGAACTTATATAACCGTTTTCTGGAGTGCAGGCACGAAATATAAAATATCCTCTGATATCCGCACATACCAGAGGCTGCATTACCTGAATAATTGAAGGTGGGAATCTGCATAAAATTCCTAATTATTACTTGATTACTGTGAAACTCGATGAGAACTAGGTTAATTCAGAATGACCTTGATGAACAAGAGGTTTTCCTCTCTATTTTTCCTTTTTTGGGTAAATTATTTCAAGTAAAATCTGATGTCATGAAACCTTGCAATATGGATTACTAGGTAATACTCAATTGGGATTGAAATACCAGCTTTCATTCAGAATTATACAAAAATTAATTTGAACTCGAGGCATTTGAAGAAGAATTAAGAAAATTTCTAGGATACCTGGATGGAAATGGACAAACCACTAAAACACATAACACGGTGTACACTGACATAATAACACTAAAGACATATCACAGATCTACACTTATGTTTACCTTTTAAGTAATTCATTTGATAAACATTAAACTGAAGTTTGAAGAATCTAAACTTCGCACACAACAACAAAATACTGTAAACGTCAAGGAACTTCGTGAACGTGAACCACAGATATTGGCGAGGTCAACTGACAGGACTGAGAATTAGAACCGAAAAGGTAATCACATATTTAACTATACGGATACTTACTAAACTACGCAAAAGAAAGAGAACTGTTATAACGTTTTCAAACTAGATTCCAGCATTACCGCACTAACGGAAACTGTAACTCAGTAAAACAGCTTCTCAACACATTCTACAGGTGTCACAAAACTCTCCTAAAAATTACAGTGATTTTATGAAGGGATTTCCTTGACAACTTTGAATCTAAATAAAACACAAACCATTTGAGATATTTCAAAAACTTTATTATTGGCTTGAAGTACAAAGATAACATTTACGAATGGAACTCGACTTCGTTCATATGGCCACCACGGGCCCCTTTGCAGCAGTTAATTCTCTGGACCCGATTTTCGATGACTCGACCACACATTTCAGCCGAAACGGCAGCTATTTCACGTTCAATGTTGTCTCGGAGCTCTTGCAATGTCGTCAGCTTGTTGGCCAGTGCCTTGACGTAGCCCCAAAGAAAATAGTCAAGAGGCGTCAAATCGAACGAACGAGGCGGCCAATCGGCGGGGCCGTTCCTCGAAATTGCACTCTCACCAAATATCTGCTTGAATAAACCGATTGTTACGTGTGCTGTGTGGCTAGTGGTACCGTCCTATTGAAACCACATTACAAATTACTTTGCACAATTTATTCGTTTAATATTTAGAAGAATATAATTTTTTTGAGTCAAAATCTACCATGAACCAGCAAACCTCATTTATTTAATCATTTATTTTCATTCCAGTAAGTATTCTGTTTCAATTTTGTGTTATTTTCAAATTAATTCCAAAATGATTAACAATTGCAGCGTATACAACTGCAAAAAGAATAGTTTCAATAATCACAAACGTTCTTTTTTCTCAATACCATTAGACACCGACAGGTGAGTGATACATATAGTATTGTAGAAAATGTTGTTTATTAAAAGTTCCGTTATTTGAGTAGTGCTTCATTCAATTAGTTGAGATTAGTTGAGATATCAGGAACCAATGGAATTTCAAGAGGTTTACGCCTACTGTCGCCATTTCTTTACGATTAGTTGAGATATCAGGAACCAATGGAATTTCAGGAGGTTTACGCCCACTGTCGTCATTTCTTTACGATAAGTTGAGATATCAGGAACCAATGGAATTTTAGCAGATTTACGCCTACAGCAGGCCTAGTATAGTAGTCATTTCTTTACGATTAGTTGAGATATCAGGAACCAATGGAATTTCTGGAGGTTTACGCCTACTGCATGCGTATGCAGAAGAGTGAAATTTTATTAGATAAATATTCAAGTGTGTATCTATATGATTTTCAATTTTATAAATAGAAATAACAATAATATAATAAAATATTTTGGTTAAGGGTATAACGACTAATTACGAGGGCCATTCAGAAACTAACCTCCGATTGGTCACAGTGCGGGTAGTGGGGGGGAGTAGCGCGCCATCTGTGCATTCACGCGCTCAGCAGGTCAGTCGGCATCAAGCCGTAGTCGAGTGAACATCGTACCTGCGCTAGTTTAGTTTTTGTGGCAGTTTGAAATGTGTGCTGCAATAGAAAATCCCGCCAAATGTGAGGTGCCTGCTGTTATAAGGTTTTTTACAGCCAAAAGATACTCTGCAGCAGCTATTCATCGTGAGCTTTGTGCCGTGTACGGACCAAAATTTATGAGTGAAGGAGTTGTCCGTGAATGGGTACGTTTATTTAAAAGTGGACGAGAAAACGTTCATGATGAAGAGAGGAGTGGTAGACCATCATTGGTGACTGACGAACTCGTTCAGACAGTTGATGTCAAAGTTCGTGAAAATCGACGTTTCACAATGGCGGAATTGTCTACTCATTTTCCACAGATTTCTAAGACTCTTTTGTACGAGATAGTGACAGCAAGATTGGGTTACCGTAAGTTCTGTGCACGATGGGTGCCTCAAGGCACAAGCGGGTGATTTTTATGCAGAAGGAATTTCAAAGCTTGTGAAGAGATACGATAAGTGCCTCAATCGTAATCGAGACTATGTCGAAAAATAGTGCAAAGATGTAGTTGTAAGATGTATATATTAAAATATTTTTACTTAACTTGGTCTATTTTTTTCAATTAACCGGAGGTTAGTTTCTGAACTGCCCTCGTATGTTCTAGGTAGGAGTGTTAGAGTGAACTCTTGATTCTATGCCAAGCTTTCAAGCATTTATTCATCTCTTCATCAGGGTCCCTATATACTGTGGTGCGACCAGAGATATACAGTGGGGAGAATGATCTTCGAGATGCGCGAAGTGGCTAATTTTTCGTCAGCCAATTTTATACTTTCGGTTCATTGGCGTAGAAAGCAGTATATCTGAGGGATAGTTGGTTATAAAATTAAAAAGAAAATGAAATGTGTAGAGCATAGATAAATCTCTAGCATCAGAATCTATACTCTATACTCAGAATATCAGTCCAAACTGTCCTCATATCAACTGATTTTGGGACACTCAAAAGAATCATATTACTGTGGAAAGTAAACAACACGCCATTGAGCAGATAAACAATGCCATGCGGTATGATCAGTCGGATAATTTCAATAAAAACTTACGTATAAAATGAAATTCCCTCAACCTTCTTTGTTTTATAGTTTTTACACGTTTTAACAATACAATACATGTTGAAAGTATCGAAGTATCTATCAGCACAATGTAAAATTCGAGCAATTTCTAATTCACCTGACAAGTATGTCAACCAGAACAGCTGACTACGAAAGTATAAAAATGGTCGAAATTTGACATAAGAATTTAGCCACCAATTTTGGATGCGCAGTGGTTGAAGCGTATTATCCCCACTCTATATCTCTGGGTGCGACCGGTCCTTTGACTCACTGCCACGACAACATCCAAAAGCGAATATGTAAACTCAAATTTTTGCATCAAACTTGTGATTGCCTGTCTATTAGGGCGCGAATTAATACCGAAAATTGGAGTTAAGGCTTTTAAAGTTGCGGTCACCGACTCCGAATTTTGGTAGTAAATTTTTATTTGCAAACATTTTTCGTTCGTGTACTTTACCATGATGAAAATGTTCATTTTGCTGAACGAATTGACGTTGACAGTTCGATGATTGGTCTAAGGGTGCCTTCACAAATTAAATTCAAAGTCCCCATTGGAAAACCCGATACAAGACAATGGCGACAATAGGCTATAAGCCGCCATTAACGGTCGGCGGGCAATGCTAGATTCAAACATGAAGCATTAAATTTTGGGATATCTTTTACTAAAGGATCTTTCTACTAAAAAAAAATGATGAGTGAAAACAATAAAAATGAAAATAATTCTGAAGGCGCCACTTTTATGAAAAAAACACCTCAAAAATTATAACACAATGAGGAAATTGAACAAAACGCTTCAAAACAATGAAATTTCGACCGTTAACGGCGGAACCAATCAAAACGCTGACGATCATTGTCGCCACTGTCTTGTTTAAAGTCACTGTACTAAAAAGATCTTTTATTCTTCACACCCAAGTGTCTTGTTTATATTATTTATCATTTTCCTGTGAGCTACAACTTCTTTTCTGATAAAAAGCTCAAGTATTTCTTTTAGAAATTAACCGAAAGAAACGGACAAAAAAATATTAAATGTCATTTAGTCTTCACAGGCGTTCGTCAAGATTTGGCACAATGGACTGCTTTATAAACTCAAACATCTCCTCCCACACCATGATTCTGAAGTCTTATCTAGCAGATCGTTATCTTGAAATATGTGAAACCAATAACCACTCCTTCTAAAGTAATAATCCGGAGTCCCACAAGGAAGTATTTTTGGACCACTTTTATATATCATCTACACCCCAGACATACCGGAAAATGAAATCGCCACCACAGGATCTTTTGCTGACGATATAGCCTTAATTGCATCGAAATAAAATGCGGAAACAATTACAAGAACACCTATATGACTTGGGCAGTGGTATACAAGAAATACATGTACCCCAGTTGACATATTCGAAAAGGAATACCATTAGACAGCAAAGCTAAGTATTTCGGATACATTTAGACCAGCACTTCAACTACATACAACACATCAATGCTACATTTCGAAAAGCCCCGGTATATTTCGGAATCGGACTGAAGATTTCGTAAACCCACTGTACATTTCTCAAAAATCCCTACTGATAAGTTAAGCTGAATAGTAAAGAGGGACTGTAGATTGTGATTTTTCGAAATTTGTAGGTAGTTTGACAAATTTCAGTAGACCAAACCAACGGTACACATCTCCAGTCCAGTAAAAATAACCTTTTCACAAGTATGCAAAATTTTCTTATGCATCCTGTACATGTTTGAAGTCTCGATTGCAATAAGCCATCAAATATTCGAATTATCCAAAGACATCAGTCAAAATTCTATGTTCATTGGTTAATACCGCCATCTATGAGGATTTAAAGGTCACTACAGAAATAAAAATTGACATCAGAAGCTACAAGGACCTACAAATCAACTAACTAGCCAACCACAACTTAGAATCTATCAATATTGAATACTATCTCTTAGTCTCTATGTACAACACATTCACTTAATACTTTTGTAAACGAATTAAGATCTCAATAATCAACCAGCTCTTATAAAAGACTTGTCAAAGAGGTACAGATCGATTTATATCATCAATTTAAAAAAACTTATCCAATTGATTTATTTCCAATTATTTTTTATGTACTTAAACAATAATAAATACATATATTTTTAGCTCCTCATTTTTTCATCTCTATTTCGAGATAAGATTAGAAAAAAAGTTACTGACTTCCACAAATAGTATCACATGACTCCTGTATATAGAACTTTGTAGTCGTAAGATGAACATCAATCATCAAGAATACAAACTGTTATTTCTTTTTTTTCGGAGCATTTTCTAATCCTTGAATATGTCGTTTGGGAATTTTGTATTTCTCTGAAAAAAATTCTCAATTAACTTTAAAAAATTAAGAAGAAAATCGAATTTTCTCACCAACTAACAAATTATAAATAAATAGAACTTGATTTCCTTGAACTAGAAGTTGTTGTGTTTTTTTGCCTGGAGGAGTACTAATACTTGTACTTGCAGCAACTCCATGCTGACATTCTTTAGCGAATTCGGCTATTCTAACACCAAAAAGTTCTAAATTGTCAACAAGAGTTACTTTCTTATTTCCCGATCGTGTATTCACAGTTAAGACTATAGGACTTATTTTCCCCTTGTTGAAAATTGCTTCATTTGCTGTTTGAACTTTGAAACAGTTTCTCATAGCACCACAAACTTTTTCATACACTTCCTCCCAAGCTATGGGATTGGTACTTTTGCATATAGACGATAATACTGAGTCGGGCTGAACTAATCTGAAAAAATGCAGGTAAACAAAGCTCTCAACTACATTTGACCATGGTGTAATATTCTAAAAAGAGGATCGAAGCTTAAACGTACTTTGGATTTTCATTTTGGCAATTATTGAGCATTATATATTCCCTGATAAGTTTTTTCACATCATTAACTAGAATGGTATCTCCTTTCCTAAAATAAAACCAATCAATAACCAGAATAAACTCAAACATCAAACAACTCACTGCCATCTTGCCTCATTAAAATTGAGAATCGGAAGAACATTGTTTGTAACTATAAAAGATTCTATAATGCTTGGCGCAGCCTCTTTATTACTAGTATCATTTTGAATTTTTCTAGGCCTATCTTCAGGTTTGAGATAAAATTCTTCAAATTTAGGATGAGCCTTATTAATTTCAACAATTGATTCAACACCTTTCTTCATTTCGCTTATTTTTATAACATTATCCTAAGAAAAAAATGTTAATAACACACGAAATTTAGTAGGAGCAAGATCAAAGCTACCTTACACATCTGATCTAAAAATGGTTTGAGTTTTTTAAACGATGATTTCTTTATGTCTATAGTTTTTCCAGGTGGGCAGTTTACAAGCATCTGTAGTTTGTAAAAATTTGATGTTAAAATTGGCAGTGACAATGTCTTAGAATACTTGATGGCAGAAAAAAAGCAATCATATAGAAGCTTATCAACTTCTTCAACAGTCATTTCTTGAGCAACATTACTAGTTTCCTTGTTATCATCTTCACTAACACCAATATTTTGTATTTTGTCATCTTTATTTTGTTGATCTGTTGTATCCAAATTATCTGGTGGAATCTGGTCTATTTTCTTAGTCGGAAGGGTACCTAACGGTGGAAAATCTTCTTCATTATTGAAACTCAACCATTTCGGTGCACCCATATTAGGAATTTGATTAATCTCTCCTTCTACAGAGCATAATTTATCACCGAAAAGATGTACAATAGTAACACATTTCCCTTTATTTCTAGATGATTCCATTTCTGCTGAACTCATAGCAGTGCATCCAACAGCAATAGGTGCACTGTTAGTCGATAAATTTACTGCAACAATATCACCTTTCTGAAGTGCATGTCCGTATTTAGACAGACCAGATTCATTCGGTGGGGTTAATACACCAGGTAACATCAAATCTGCTCCTGAATTAATAAAGTTCATAACATTTCTGTGTGTTGTGAAAGTATGCACAATATTTGGAAATTGCCACAACATATACAAAGTTGGAAATATTTTATCATTAACCTCGAAACAAATTGGACGTTTCTGAACAGAATATACATGAACAACTTCCTCCCCAGCAGTTTCAATCTTTATAAGGTTCAAACCGTCCTTTTTAGGGAATAAGTTATTAAGATCATTATCAGTCAGAGTAGGATAACACATATGAATTTTGTCTCTAACATTTTTTCTGAAAAAAATAAATTTTTATTATCATAAATTGAAAGAACTATCCAGTTCAACCTTTCTGATCCTTTCACAGGTGTGTTACTTTTAATTCTTATAGGTTTACGAAACATATCGTTATTTCAAATTATATTTTAACCAAAATATAAGCCTAAACTAACCTAACTTATGATCATAATAGAGAATATCATATAATTTATGACAAGGATTAAAGTTTTAATCTATGGTTCATGATAAGACTACAACAGCAAGTAGACCAATAGCGATTTTTAAACTGTTGTCAACTGCTTAACCCAACCTTCTACGAACACCAATAGATGGTACTCGATTTGTTTACATTTATTTATTTTAACTAATTTAACATTAATTATATTTTAACCAAAATATAAGCCTAAACTAACCTAACTTATGATCATAATAGAGAATATCATATAATTTATGACATAGATTAAAGTTTTAATCTATGGTTCATGATAAGACTACAACAGCAAGTAGACCAATAGCGATTTTTAAACTGTTGTCAACTGCTTAACCCAACCTTCTACGAACACCAATAGATGGTACTCGATTTGTTTACCTCGAGATCTGTCAACTTGTTGATGGAGGTAGGAGGAACCTCCACCTCCTTTCTGTGCTCCTTGCTTTTACTTGATTGTATTCTTATCGTATTAGATAGATGTCAGTTTCAAAGATCATCGGTGTCAGTAATCAATTGTATAGGTGTTTGTAACAAAACAACATTGGAATTTGTACCTTCCTAAAAAGTGGCGAATTAATTGCAAGAACGCTGAAACTTCTACAATTATATTGTGAAACTATCCTATATAACGGAAGGTAGCCAATTAATTTCTTGAGCAATATTGTGCTCATCTAAGCTCCTCTAGAGAAAGTTGTGAATCCGTTATAATTAATCACTTCAAAATGGTTCGTGTATTTGTTGTTGGTGTTGGAATGACAAAGGTAATATTCTTCTATTTAATACAAAAAACATAGCACCAACTTCACAGTATTCAAATCATAGACACAAGTTTTTATCAACAGTTTGAAAAACCTGGAGTTCGGCAAGACGATTACCCAGAATTTGCCAAAGAAGCAATTGAGAAGGCCCTCAACGACTCAAGGCTTAAAATAACAGATGTTGAACTTGCCACTGTTGGTTACGTTTATGGTGAGTTTCATTCAAAGTAATTTCATGAAATTCCCAAATAACTGTTTCGTAGGTGATTCCACATGTGGCCAAAGAGCGATATATGAAGTTGGAATGACTGGAATTCCAATTTTCAACGTAAATAATAACTGTTCCACTGGATCCAGTGCCTTGTTGTTAGCCAAAGAATTCATCAAATCTGGGAGAGATTGTGTAATTGCAGTAGGTTTCGAAAAGATGGATAGAGGAAGTCTCACATCTAAAGTAAGTGAATTGAAATCAATTTCATATGGGTCATTAATCTTCTTAATAATAATTCATTTTTATAAACAACCTAGAAATCCAATGAACTGATAAGATATGTCTTGATATCACTTTCCTTCTCGCGAGATTATAATTTCATATCACTCTTGATTCTTAATTAATTCCTGACCAAGGCTAAATCAACAATTACTGGGTTATTATTGTGTGATCTCATGAATTAAAAAGTTGTGGAGTCTAAAGAGCAAAGACGACTTACCACATAAATTAATAATATATAAATTATTAAGCAAATTATATATAGTTATCTATTTATAGTCTTGGCAAAAATGAATGAGTCAATTCAATTTTGATAAGAGATTCTAAAAAATGAGGAAATGCTCCAAAAGGAAATCCCTACTTGAAACTTTAAGCCGTTTAGTTAAAATTAAATTTTTAATAATTATTATTATTAATAATAATATTACCAGAATACTTGTTACCTAAGCGGTTTTGACCTAGAGACACATGTTGACTTGAAATTTGTTATAGTTTATGGACAGGACGAATCCAATGGATAAACATGTCACCTTGATGGCTGATCTTGTTGGTCTCAACGAGTCTCCAATAACAGCACAGATGTTTGGCAACGCTGGTATTGAACATATGAAAATGTATGGGACCAAGCCCGAGCATTTCGCTAAAATCGCATATAAAAATCATAAACATTCTGTCAACAATCCGTAAGTAATTTTATGTTTCACAATGGGAAAATTGTTTAAGTTTCCAATATTCACAGGAATTCACAGTTCAGAGATGAATATTCTTTAGAAAAAATCCTGAACTCACCGAAAGTTTTCGGACCGCTGACAAAATTACAGTGTTGCCCAACCAGTGATGGAGCTGCTGCCGCCATTGTAGTCTCAGAGAAATTTGTAAGGTTGCACGGTCTGGAGAATCAAGCAGTGGAAATTCTTGGTATGGAAATGGCAACGGACACACCTTCCACCTTTACTGAAAAAAGTTTGATGAAACTTGTGAGTTGATCAAATAACAAATATTTAGAAAATACTGTATAAAATTTTTTTTGAAGGTTGGGTATGACATGACAAAAAAAGCTGCTGATCACTTGTACTATAAGACTGGTATCAAACCAACAGATGTGCAAGTTGTGGAACTTCACGATTGTTTCTCAGCCAATGAATTGATTAGTTATGAAGCTTTGGGCCTTTGCCCGCCTGGTAAAGCTGGGGAATTAATTGACAGAGGTGATAATACATATGGTGGAAAGTATGTAATCAACCCAAGCGGTGGTCTTATTTCTAAAGGACATCCTCTTGGCGCTACTGGTTTGGCGCAATGCGCTGAACTTTGTTGGCAGCTCAGAGGTCAAGCGGGCCCCAGGCAAGTTCCTGGTGCCAAACTTGCACTTCAGCATAATATCGGGTCAGTATTCACTCCAAATTATGAAATATTTGTCCACACATAAATAGTTTTATTGTTGTCTCTTTAATGGTGTTTTAACAGACTTGGTGGGGCTGTAGTTGTTGCTCTATACGCTAAAGGATTCCCTTCTTCGAACAACGCTGTTGGAGTGAGAAGAACAAGTTCATCTACCAACGGCGAAGGTTTCATTGTTACACCTTACTTGAAAATCTTGGAGCAGATTATGTTAATCGACACCGAAAACACTGTCGATAAATTTAGAGGAGTGTATGGAGTGAAAGTAAAGAAAGCAAATGGAGAGGAAGGATTCTGGGTTATAAATACCAAGACTGGAAAGGGAACTGTTGAATTCAACTCTAAAGGTTAGTTTTCTCATGTTCATTTCAAATTTTAACTTAGTTGTTATCAAATTTATTATACTGCTAGGAAATCATTATTTTTTTTTCAGTTAAGCCTGATGTCACAATAATTGTTAATGACAAAGATATAATAGAACTGTTTTCTGGTAAAATCAACCCCCAGAAAGCCTTCTTCCAAGGTAAAGTGAAGATCCAAGGAAATATAGGTTTGGCCATGAAGTTAACGGAATTGCAAAGAGTGGCCAAACAAAGAATTGCCAACATCACTGCAAAATTATAATCATTTTATTTTTACAAGACTTTTTAATCAAATGTGTATTGTTATTGTTCAATAGGTTTTTATTGTAAGTTTTATGTTGGGGTGACAAATATATTTTATGCAATAAAGAATTTTTTAATATTGTGTCTATTAAATTATTTATACCTTCTCATTCCCTGAACAATTTCAGATTATTTAAATTAATCAAATATATCTAAGTAATTATTCAATCTGATACATCAAGGGAATAGAAAAAATAATTTAGGTCATATTCGATTATGTGGCAAGCATACAAATAGTTTTATCGGTTTATGACTATATATAAAGAACATATTCCTGATTTTTAATGAGGTAGATATAAAAATGACTCAGTTGATAAACGATTCAACAATGCCTCTGGGTATCTTTTCGGTACCTTGACCCAGAGGCAAATGGAAAATTTATTAATTTTGACCTTGACCCTTGCCAACATATTGTTAAACAAACAACGAAGGAGAAGTAATGTACAACGTAAATTCTCATAATCAGTGAAAAAATGTCCTTTAATTTTCCTTATGTTTAAATATTGACGATTACTTTGAAAATTGTGCTAAATGTCGTAAATAGATAACTTTTATGTTGGCTACATATTCAATTTCCCTCCAATATCAGCGCCATCTACTCATATGTACATTGAAACAGCTGTGGCAAAACAATTGAGTGGTCAAGTGGTTTTGTTTGCATGCGTGAAAATGTTGCTTTTCATAAATAAAATCGAGTGAAAGTCTCCCTTTAAACGATGTTCCGTACCCCAAAACGTAACAAGGGAATATGTAACAATAATGAAATTATAGAATTAACTCCAGAAAGGGCATTAAAACCACGTACTCTCAATTCTATAGACAAAGACGCATGTAACGGGATATCACCATCGAACGAATTAATTTCTGTATCATCACTGAATGAAAATCGCCGAGGTAGACCAAGGGCTGATTGTTTAAATGCTCTAATTTTAGCAGGTTCAACATCTCCAAGCTCTATAAAATGCACATATTGCGGAAGAGTTTTTCCGAGAGAAAAATCTCTTCTTGCCCACCTCAGAACCCACACAGGTACGTACAGCGGACATTTAAAAGACATTTAAATCTCTTTGAATTATACATTTCCCTTTTTAATGCTCAAATTTCTTGCTCTAATTCGATTTTATGTTTGAATCTTTACTTGAAACTGATGGATTAATTTAGTTATACTTTTATTTAAGCATTACAAATTAAATATTCTTCCATAAGTCAGAGGAGTTGAATGAACTCTAGTTCCATAACAATTAATGTCTGACATTACGTTCCACAATGAAAAATTCGAATTTAAATGCGTTATTCTTCTTCAATAACTCTTATAACCTTATTTTAACAATATTTTTTATTGTTATCAACTTCAAAGGATAATTTTGCTTCAAGTTTTGATATATTTCAAGGTGAAAAACCATATTCTTGTGATTATCCTAAATGCTGCAAAAGATTTGCACAGTCTGGGCAATTAAAAACCCATCAGAGGCTGCATACAGGAGAGAAACCATTCATTTGTTCATCGCAAAATTGTGATCAAAGGTTCACCCATGCCAATAGACGTTGCCAACTTCACCCAGAATTACAACTCAAAAGATTCAACTCCTCGAATAAAATCGAATATGATAAGTCAATGGATGAAGCACACCATGCCGAAGTCAGAGCTTGGTTGACCAATAATGAGAAGTAAGCTAATTACATGAAATTCTTGAGTCAATTTTAATTTTCCTTCCTACCAGGAGAATCAAACGATGCTCCTCTGGAGAACTTGAAACAACTCCAAAGAAATCAAGAGTAAGAATGTTCAGTGATAAATCTCCATCTCTCAACTGGTCTAGTTCGAATGAGAACTCCAACCACACAGATACGGAGAATTCACCTCCCCCTTACGATGTTGAGTTCCACCCTGTTTCAAAGGACGGTGATAACTTGAGTGCCAAAGAGGAAACAGGTAATAACCTCGCCAATTTACAGGTTATAAAATCCCACTCACAAAAAATGCAATACGAAAAATTTTTAGAGATATCGTTTTAATTAAAATTGAAAATACAAACACATCAACTTCCAATAACATGTGGACCAAGAATCAATCGACAGAAATGAAGTTTCAGTGTGTTTAGCTGTTCAAAATGGCGTACAAATTTTAGCTTGACAATTAGGTGGCGCTGTGTGAACTTTCAATCATCCTTCAAAAACACCTCAATCTACTGGACTTAAATTTTAAAATTTTTTACGTAATCATTGCTCTATACAAATAACAATCCAATATGTTGAGACTCTTGGCAAATCCTTAAACTCTGAGAAAAAATACTGAAACAATCGAAGACTAACAAATTATTGTAGAGTATCCAAAATAATGATTTGATATATCGGAACCTTCAAGATATAAATAAATATTAGGTCTCTCATTTCAATTAGGATTAACAAATAGCTTACAAAAGAATTAAATGTAAAAAGGAAAATATGAAAACTATTTAGCATATTTCAGGGTATTCCTCAAGGTAGTATTCTGGGACCTTTATTTTTTGTTCTACCAATGATTTGCCAGCATACAACATTTTAAATTTATTAATGCGTGCATGATCTCGCTTTGAGTGAGACCTATAGGATTAGACTTTATTTAACAAGGATTCTTTAATTACTTGAAAAATAATTATAAAAATGTATTAAGATGTTTAAGAAAATTGTTTATCACTTTTGTGTCTTATATATTCAGACTCCAATCGAGATGATAAGGAGCTACCAAAGAAAAGATGGCTGCGGGAAGCCATTAAAAAAGGGGACCTCTTTCCTGACCAAGAGAACAATCATGAAGAACTGGCTCGACCGTTGAATTGGGATGAACCAACAGAAAGTACAGAAACTAGCAACAATTCCGAATTATCTTGCCCCACTGAGAATGTAGTGAAAATGGAAAATCAAAATAGACCATCAGTTTTAGTTTGTTTACATGACGGTAAGAAAAAAGCCATGACAAATGATGAAATACAAACTGCAATTGCATTGGTGGAACTTAAGAATAGTGGTAATTGTTATAGCAAATGTAATTATAGAGTATAATCATACTAAATTATTAATAGATGTTATAGGAAATCAGACGAATGAATAGAATTTTGTAATTTAGAAATGCACCTCAATAGTTTCTTCAAGCTTCGTAATTTTAATCACAACCAAACCCTTAATTTATTATCTGATTATTGTTGTTTCAGTTCCTTTAGTCTTGTATTACGGTTAACCATTTTCATTTATATGGAGTTCTTAAATGGCGAATTGGTATTATTGTATTGTTCTTATATTAATTTTGTTGGATTAATCTTAATTTTGAACTACCTCTTTACTTAAGGTAGCGTTATACAATTAAACTAAAAAGTACTTATCTCAGTAAGTATAATTAGTTTCTCAAATTTCGAAATAACCAAATCTCCTTGAGTACGTAAACCATTTTGATGGATTCATAATAAATCTTATATATACTGACCAAAACTATCAGAGTATCAATATCAGTATTCTAATTGAACAGATGGATATATTTATTTAATTGACATTAAGCACGAAATTTTTTTTTTTCTTTGTAGACGGCAGCTTTTTAGTTTACTTGGGTGGAATACAGAATGTGGTGTTTATGTTTTGAAGTGTTCCACTTCGAGATGCAAGTTATTTTTCAATGATATTTATTGGTGCTTTTTATCCAAAGTTAGGTGTCTTTGAATGGCAGAACCAAACTGAGCCTAGATGGCGTAGTTTCATTGAGCTAGGTTCGCTTTTGTTGATGGAAATACTAAATTTCTGAAGAAACATGTGTAGTTTTTTGTTGCTGTAATTGATTTTGCACATTAGTTTGAATATGATGGACGTATTTCTAGCTTAACACAAAATTTGCTTTATTACCTCACTTCCAAATTTTTATATTTATCCCCTTACAGATTCATTTCCAAGAACCCTTGTTTATGTTTGTTTCTTGTGATAATATATAGTTTTATCTGATAAAAGTAATTTTACATTAAAATGTACCTGTTTTGATATGAAGCTTTACAGATATCGTTTGGTTAAGCTTTCCTTTAAATTTTAAAACTTGTTCCTTATTGAAATTGTTTCCTTTACTGTTGTGTATATTATTCCTTTCTTGAATTGTAAACAAAATTTTATATTGCTGTATTTCTGTAATTTTCCTGAATATAGTTTTATATTAACAGAAATGAGATGTGAATTATTACATATTCTGAACTTGTCAAAAAAATTGTTTTGAGATGACAAATGCGTTATTTTCATTAGGTGTTAGTATAATTGACCAATTCATACATTGGCACATACTAACAACTAATGATTGATAACAATAAGAGTTGAGTGCGATAATTTGAGCTTCAGATGCATTGTTTCATGCAAAAATGTAATAGTTTTGCACAAGAGTACTTATAGTTAGAATAAAACACCAAGTTGCTGAATAATTTATTTCCAGTTGGAGACTATACTACTTAAAACCTTGGCCATTAAATGTTACCTTCAAAATACTGTCTTCAAAATTGAATAAAAAGCGGGAAAATACATAAATATCAAATGAGTATTTAAAATGAACACTTTACAAAAGCTGAATTTATTCGGAAGAAATCCAAATAGGTTACCTAATTTCTTAGATGGCATGACAAATGAACCTCATGTCGAGTGAAATAAATAATCTTAAAATTTACAATTTATCACTGATGGAAAAAACATCAAATCACTAGATTCAAGATAATCTTGAAGTCTTAGAGGTATTACTGTCAACTGAATACTGATCGTTGCTATTAATAATTCAATTATTGATTTTGTCGAAAATTTCAACAACTTCTTGGAATACTTCATCTTCCATTTTAGTAGCATCCACAGTTTTAACCATATCCATCGCTTTGTAATGCTGTATTATGGGTTCGGTTTCTGATAAGAACGTTTTGACCCGTTTTTGCAAGCTTTCTAAATTATCATCTGAACGGCCACTTCCAGCTGCTCCTCTGGCTAAACATCTTTCTGTACAAGTCTACAAATTTAAAATAAATGGATAATGACATATATATTTCGTATATTTGTTACTTACCTCTAATGGGCACTCAAAGTATAGAACAAATAATAGATTAATACGTTTCCCTGCTGTATCGTTCCATCCATCCAAATTATTTTTACTTCTGGGAAACCCATCAATGAGGAATTTCAGTTTTCCGGAAGTCTCTATAGCTTTTTCCAACAAACTACATGTTATTTCAACGGGCACTATCTTTCCTTCACGTATATAATTTTCAATTAATTCTCCATATTCAGAACCTGGTTTCGCCCTTTCTTCCCTAAGTAAATCACCTGCTGATAAATGAACATATCCATACTTCTATAATGAAAAAGTGATGCATGAAATTGAAACCAAGAATTATCTGCCATTCTTACTTCTAAAATTCTTTTACACTGAGTCCCTTTTCCAGCTCCTGGAGGGCCCAGAACAAAAACTACACTAGGGACGGACATTTTAAATATATTTATAAAATTCTGCAGTTCTGTTTGAACCAAGTCTACACTCTCTAACTTAATTTGTAAAATACAGATTTGTAATTGCCAAGGTTTCACCGTAAAATTGACTGCGTCAGTATACTAAGGTTCAAGTGGAAAGTGAAATTAATTGATTATGTAATATCCAAGGATTTTCTCGCCATTTATAAATACTCAATAACCCAGGTTATTTTAGAGAATCTGTGTTGACAAATTTCTTTTTTGTTGTTTCATTCTCTTTTTATTGATTCGTGATATGTAATTCTCCATGGCCATCTAGTTACCGTGACCCTAACAACTCTTGGAGAGAGTTAGATTACTTTCCAATGCATAGATGGCGTTACATAGACAAAATAACTACATTGACCTGTTTCAGGATTTTGTTGACCAATGTTTTCCTCGGAAAAAATGCATTTGTTCTATAATTTTGACGCAAACAATGCTATAAAGTACATGCATAATATAAAGCTCAGATCACAGACCATTAAGACTTTACTGGTGTGTGACTCAGACTTAAATCAAAAGTAGAAACACAGTATAGATACCAAGGTTGCCATCACAGATAAATAAAACTAATGGTACTGTGAAACAACTGCATACTGTTTCATAGATTAAAAAGTTCTCTTTAATCTATGTACTGTATATATGTAGAGTTGGTTGTTCTATAGATGGCACCATTATCACATTTAAAAATAGTGCGTACAAAACACATACATAATATAAAGCTTGGACTAAAATGAAAGGTTTAAAACCAGTGTTAAGTAACTACAAAGACTTTATACTCTTTATCCGTGCAGCAAAATAAATAGGACTTATGAATTGTATAGAATTATAGCAGTAATTAGAAATCAAATGAATTTATCTGCCACGTCTTGCCACTAATATTGAGCCGTTTATAGATAACTTTCATTTGGAAGGTGAATACTTTTAGGTAACTTCTATACGGAATACGACTCATTTCAATTGCATTGAATTTCAAAATAACAAGGAACAATGCAATCCAACCAAATGTCGATGAAGCCGCTTGTTCATCTCTAAAACGTAATGAAATCTAGACGAAGTGGCTACCTTATAACTATCTGACGTTTATCTGTCGAGTTCAGAAACCGGCCAATTAGTAAATTAAAATAAAACCAGGCATTAGCTTTACAAAATTTTAATGATTATAAAATAGTTTCATAAACTATATATGCTATGTAACATTATTAGTCATAAATACATAGAAATAATAAAATATTGCACATATGATATGTTGGGAATGCTAGCAGTTGGGATCCCCTGTAGAAGATACCGTAGACGGGGTCACAGTGCCTGAACTGAACTTGGAATCTCCATCACATATGTACTTGCCAGAAACAAATCTACGTTTGACTAGAGAAAGCCTGTATCCAGGACCTACTAATTGAAAATCAATGCCAGATAATGTGGTTCCTTCGCAATTAAATGCTGCTGAAATTGTCGAAGGAGTAGCAGGGGTGCCATCCAAATCCATTCGAGCTAACATTGACCCAACACCGTGATTTTCAGAATGTTGGGAAAGTTCAGTAAATCTCCACATAAGCCTGTTTTTCTCTGGGAACCTATTAATCACATATGATTGAAGTAATAAACAGACGTAGAGCAAAGGTTATTTTACCATTGTGCAGTTGGCTTCGATTGGAAACTCTTCAAACCACTTTCGATTGGGACAGCCACACTTACATTCAATAATGGACTCGGCGAAGCCATCGCATGTGAATTGTATTTGTAATCAACCTTTAAATCGGTGTGAGAATTCGTGCATTTCCAATAAGCCACTAATTGTAAAGGACATGAAGTGGCTCCTAGATTCGGCTTTATCTACAATTTACACCCAATGAAATAAAAATATACATTTGAAATTATGTTCAAATCTACTTTCACAGAATTTTGAGAATGGGGACTGTCAAAAAACTACATCCAACTAATGCCCAAGTTTGATACATATATAGTAAATTAGGAAACATGTGTGTGCTTATTTTGTTCTTAACCTGTTCAACTACAGGTGGCATTCATAATATGTTTTTAAAAACTTAGGATTCCCAAATTACAGAATTAAATATTTGTTCTTGAAAAGTTCCAAAATATTGTTGTATATCAAGCTCAAATTTTGTATATATTCTACAATTCAGATAATAAAGTTTAATGTATATCATTCCACTGATTTTTCGCTTAATATAACAACTTTCTTCCAAATAACTTTTATTAAATTGATGTTTTTCATTGAAGTGGTGAGTTACAAGAGCCATCATTGTGTCTAAATTTTTCCTGACAATTCATGCTGACTTATTCTATTTTTTCGAAAGTTGTTGATTAGGAATCTTACTAATTTACTCCAATCTAACAGGGGCTAACAGTAAGTTGAAATGCTGTATGAAACCAACTTTAAGTTATTAGAAAAACGATGTTCAACCATATTCATTTTATTAGTGAGATGTATGAAAATTTTACATATGTATTTTATATATCTACATTTACCTTACTGCTGTTTCCAATAATTTTATCACTAAACGAAGAAAATCATTAAGCTTTTATTATATTTAATCGTCAAAAGAATGGTAACTCAAGATTATAGACCTGTATCTGAGAACAAATATTTCATTCAGTAATTTGGGAATCCTACTTATTTAACAACATATTTTGGACTCCAGCTGTAGTTGAACAGGTTAAGAACAAAATAAACACACACATCAGTTTCGGCACACTTATTGAAAGTGACAACAGATTGCGTTAGGTTGATAATTTCGCATCAACAATCCCGACGTTTTCATCAACTTAATAAAAAGAAGACAAAAAAATTTATTCAATTAATTTTAAAATGTATTTAGACGTGTTTTTTTATACCAGATATTTTATTAATAGTTTAATTTCGTTTTGAAAGAGTTGTTATTTCAATATCATTTTATGAAATGTTTGTACTATGTATAATCTTTGTAAATATCTCTTTCTAGCTGTTAAGAAATAGAAATATATCCAACCAAAAACATTCAGAAAAAAACTAGCCAAGTCTCGCTTCTAATGAAAGCACTGCCCCCAGATGAATGAAACATTGGCATTAGTTGAATGAAGTTTTTTTAAAAAAACTCAGAGAAAAAAGGTTTTAACATATCTTTAAAATAAAGAGATCAATCAGAACATATTTGAAAGTGTAAGGAATAAAAATGAAGAACAAATTGGAACTGATAGAAGTATTAAATATTGCAATAAACGACAAACAAAAGAAACAAAATATCCGCAAGCTACTTGTATTTTATTTTTGATTGAGAAATCATTTTGAAAATTGCTAGTTCCATTTTTGTTTATTCTTTCCTGTACTGATAATGAGGATTAAGAAATAAATATCTTTGATATCAAAAATAACAATAAATTTTCAAAGATAAAAAAGTTTACGATGAAAGTAATCATTTACCTGATATTTCAGGATGTCTACATTAAAATAAGATGCACTAGGATTTTGTTCAGACTGCTTTCTTAAAAGGGTGCTTAGAGCACTCATGTTAAATTCTATTACTATCTGATCAGATGAAGATTGTCCACATTCACTGAAACAAATCTCAATTAAACGAACCACCACTTTGAAATTGTGGATACTTACGTAGAAACAAGTTGTCTATTAGGCAAAATATTTATTAACTTCTGAGTATTCTTAACATGAAACATCAACTTAGCAGGATTTGGATTATGAGCTAAAATAGTAACTATTCCTGCAGGAAAAGACAACATCATTTCACCAGACATTTTGACTTGGCATCTGAAAAATGAAAACACAGAAAGTTAAATGTATCAGAGGGCGCAAAGGCAAAAAATAAATACCTTGTCTCGTCAGCACCTCTGAAGTATGAATGAACCATCTCATGAAAGGCAACAGCTAAGGGAATGGTGTCAGCCATTCCAATAGTGAGAGGTGAAGGTCCCCTAGAAGCACCAACTGGAACACAGGCTGTCCGAAACTCTAAACTATTTATGCTATCAGTTCTACTTATAGTATTTTGCGAAACCAAAGTTTTGGAAGGATCAGAACGTCTCGATGGCGGTCGTGGAATTGACATATAGCCTGAGGTAGGTGTTTGGCGATTACTTTTATTCGAACTTCCACCATCGTTATCTTCGCTAAATAGATCACCTAAATCTAGAAAAAAATTCATCTTCTGGTACAAACTGTCAAGAAGCCGTGCAGAATAGAAGAAGTGAAAGCTCTAAGCCTAAACCAAAATCCACGAAACGTGCAGGTGTCCCAAAAACTAGTGTCAAGCGGAAGTCCTGATATGAAATAGTAGAACATCATTTAGCTTAACCGATAACTTCTATATTATTTTCATAAACTGTTTAATGTCTTCATCAAGTTAATTAGTTGTTACCTATGACAGTATTTATTTATTGTGCAGTTCACGATAACTGTTGTGTTTTGCATTACATATGCTAATTTGAATTATTTTACTTTATTATTGGATATATTTTTGATTGTATTTTCAAAATAAACTCTCATATAAATCCAGATCATTTTAAAACCACTACCAATTGACTATGTAATCAAATTTTCTTAGTTTTCGAATTATAATTTGTTTCCGGTACTTCAAATCTGCCAACACGGTTTCTTCTGTCAAAATGAGGTGGTTCTTTAAATAATTGTGGCAGGTTTTATGAATAACAGCAATTTCAAAGGTTTGTTGGGCCATTCTGAATAATAAAATTTATTATTGGACAATTGCAAACGTTCACTTGATCGTTTAAAACTGAACTTTCAGTATTGAGATGATTTTTGATTTCAAGGTATGCTAATATTTCAAAGTATTTCGGAGTTTTTAGTAAATGTGTGGTTGTTTTCATTAAGGTGAATGGCATAATTTGAGTCTTGTTTGTTCAGTCTGTAACTTCTCAAGTGTTCTTCAAATCTCTGGTGGAAACTTCAGCCAGTCAGACCTACATATATGGCATCGCAATACCCACAATCAAGTTTGTGAAGCCTGGACTTCTTTCCACTCTAAATATAAGAACCATATGTAACGAAAAACATTAACCTTCCCTTGTATTTCATAAAGAACCTAACTGCAACTGTATTCCGTTGGAATTTAAAAGAAAATAAGGAAAGCCCTCAGCTTGATACAATTACATGGAGCACTCGGTATTGAAAGCTTGATTCGACTTACCTGCATATTTTGACGAGACAGATAAAGTAGGCGAGTTTAAGGCCAACTGTGAAGGACTCTGCAGAGGAGCATAAGGATGAGAACTGACAGGAGTGGAAGCATTGGAAGCAGTAGGACTCTGAACAAAATTTAAACCTAATAGGTCGCTGCTTGGCTTCCCAATTTGCTGAGAGACCGACTGTGACCTCTTAATCATCAGATCTTGATTTTCCAGATTCGAACCCCTTCTGCCAACAGGCGAAAGGTATAGATTCTCAACGGTAGCTCTAAGCTCGTCTACAGAAGCGGACATTGGAGCTGCGCCGTTGTGGTTCAAAGGTTTAATTTCAACATGAATTTTACGTTCTCTCTCATCGTCAGAATCCGAATCTGAAGAGGAATAGAAGCTACCCTTTTCACTGTTCCAGTTATGACTCGGATTCGGTCTGATGACATATCCTTCTTCGTCCAATTCCGGCGCACTAGGTGGCTCGCTGGTTGTAGTAACAGGAGGGCTAGGTTCGTCTTTCTCTTCCCTGAAAGGAATTTTTGCAATAATCGGTATAAGCGATTAATGAATTAATAAGTGTAGAAACTTACATATCAGATTTTTCATCTTTGTTACTTTGATTATCAGTTCCATCTTTCGTTTTCTTTTTTGACTTTTTCTGTTTAGCTTTGTCTCTTCTGCTTCTTAAAAACCCTGAAACATCCTCGAACTTAATGATTCTCAACGACATTCAGGCAAAAACCTAACTGTATCAACGATATTTTCAACATTTTTCGAAATAACAGATTGATAATGTCAACATTACATTTTTTCTCATTCGAATTGATCATTTCCTCAACTGAAGTAACCTTCTCCAGTTAAAAAAACTACTTTGACTAATCAATACATGCAATGCACCTGTAAGTTTCAGGTTTGAATGAATTCTCGAGTAACCGGAATGTTTTGATACTATTAAATAATAACTTTTAAGACGACGTAATGAGAAGTAATTGAAAAAAATACAGGTAAATTAGGAGCAAAAAGAAAAAAGAGGCCAACACATATCAAAGGGATGATACTATTTTCATTTCAGCTGCTTTTCTTAATAGTTCATAATATTGAGAGAATCCCTTTCTTATTGACCACACCAATCTCCACCAACAAAATATCATTACAATTCTACTTGGATGATACATTGTTCTGCATCAAGAAGATGAAGAAATTAATAATAATTTATTCAATAGTTCCCTAAAACAATATTTGTTGTAGAACATGTCATGTTAACATATCCCAAATTAAAGTAGGTAAATAACATAATATCATCAACAAATCCAGGCCAATGTGTAATAGGGATTCTCCAATAGGAAGGTTCCAAGCACATCTGATAGAGGGAGCCTGAATATTTTCATTATATCTTGTATTATGGTCATGTGTGCAACGCACAATTTCAAACATCTTTCGAGTTCCCCCCACTACTATGCCAAACCTTAATTCTGCTTGGACATATACGTTATATGCCATGAAAGCAGTTTTCTTGTTTCTGAGGTTTAAAATTGTCTGTTTTTTCAAATTAGATACCCACTATATTTTTTCATTTTCAGACAACAATCCAATCTACAATGTTTCCATACATTTCCCTATACCTGTCTTGTTTAGATGCTGAGTTATTTGCGTTTATCGAATCTCAGGTTATTTATACAAAAACTTTTGCGAAACATTTGTAATACTTGTTTGTCATGGTTTTCTACGAAGTGAAAATATCAATACAAAGAAATTAAGTCATATAAAATGAATCTGAAATTAAATAAACGCAGATAACTTTGAATTCACACAATATAGGGAAATTTATAGAAAAATTGTAGAATAGGTTGTTCTCATTCTGAAAAGAAAAAATACACTTGGTCTCTTATTTGTAAACACAGAGTTTTTTACAATTTTTGAGTTGGCAAATGGTGATGGTCCCAGTGCTGACCCTTGGGGAACTCCTCTATTTATTGGTAGCTTAGACTAAACCATCAAACGTCCAGTAACCGGGTCGACCTCAGACACACAGTGTTCTCCCACTCAATTAACAGATCCAGGCATCTACCCCTTATTGTTTGTATAAATTTTCATAAAGCACCTCATGATTGATCACATCGAGCACACATGAGTCCGGTTACCTTTTTCGCATTCAAGTTTCGTAGTATTTTCGATACTGCTTTAGTGGTAAATTTCCCCTTTCCGAATTCACTTTGGCAAGTGCAAGCACATACACTATTTGAATAAATCAATGATCCAGCTATACAACAACTTCTCAAAAATTTTTCCAATGTTACTCAATAATGAAATGGGCCTGTAGTTTTTTATTGGACTCTTGGTAGTAACCTTGGTTGGTCCAGAAATTCTTTGGGTACTCATTAACCCTGTGTTCACCCAAAATCCATTTTCATACACTCTAATCATTTTTGCTCCGGATTTGGGAACTTGCAGTAAAATATTCATGGAAGTCCAAGTGACTAAATATAAATGAACAGGGTATACCAAGCAAAAAACGTATGTAGGAAAGACCAACTTCTTTCTTCTGCTAGTAGATTTACCTGTTCAACTCTTCTGGATAATTTTAAATGTCTAAGCACATATAAAACACGGAGAGAAAGAAAGAAGAAAAAATACAAACACAAAAGCAACTAAAGCAAATTTTAAAGGGGAAGAGATAGTTTGTAGTGAGAACAGCGTGCATGGGTACATAAATGTCTGCAAGTTTCAGAAAAATGAAATAAATTTTTGCAAACTATTTTGGGCATTCAGCTCGAGCCAGAGTTCAAGGTGTCATGCAGTAAGGCTCCTTTTATGCATCCAATTTTCAGAGAAATCATAGAGGATACGAAATGCAAATGTCGTTAAATTCAGAGGAAGAGGGTGCAGGAGGAAATGATTCTAATTCCTACGAACATATTTAAAAACATCAATTGATGAAAATGAAGAAAAATTGAAATAATAATGTATGAACAGATGAAGAACAGTGGTGCATAAAAGGAGCATTAAAGAATACGCATGGTTTTCCATCTTGAATGAAGGGAAACAAGTTTTTACATCACATTAAACGAGAGTGTGTAAATTTACATTTAGATCCTCTATGAAGATGACGCGTCAACTGTTGATCTCCTTCAGGTGTTGTAGGGCTCGAAGGCGCACTGCATGCCCCTGCTCGGCTCTCGCGTGAACCTGCAAATGGCCCCAATTTGGTTTAAGTGCTTTGATGATGCTTCAAGTACCTAAAAAAGTGTTGCACCAGGTACAATGGTCTGAGTACCCAAGCTAAACATTGCAAATGCTTCAACAAGACAAACAAATCAAACATAATTTCAACCTTTCGTCCTCTCAATTGTTACAACAAATAGCACATTTCAATGAGAACCTGCTTAAAAACATATACACAAACTTCATTAAAAGCAAGAATAATCGAAATAAACATGTCAATTAAAAGGTTAAAAGGAAAACATACATTTTAGTAAAAATAAACAAGTATTTTCATTCTCCAGCCAACGAACTGAAAGATTAAAATTTGTTCATCATTTATTAGATACTCAGCTCACGATGATGTGAAAGTCTAAAACCTGAGTGAAATGCATGCCACCAGGATTAACCAAGGCACCTGGTGCAACATGAACTTGCGACGTACCCTGAGAATTAGACATGAAGAGATTAAGAAGGGAAGTTGTACGACGGGATGGTTTCACATTACTTGGAACACCTTGGTCATTATTACCGTTACCTTCACGCTTAGCCCTAGATTTGGTATTGTCTACTTCCTGTGTGGGTGATGTCACTGGCAAAACAGACTCTTCAATATTTAAAAGCCCTGGAAAATAACCATCGTTTATATCTCAAGATACCAAGGAACAAGCAAGTTTATTGATAACCTTCCAATGCTAGAAACGAATTTTTTTGTTCGTCAGTCTCATCTCTTTCACATAGATGATTTTCTAAATGTTAACAATGTTTAACATGTAATGAATATGTAGAAAATGAATATTATTGAATATCTCACCCGGCCTTTCCAAGCCTGTCGATTTATCCTTCACAAACTGTTCTAATAGTTGATCCACAGTCAATTCCACACACTGCTGTCGAAACTCGGCATGGACCTTTCCCATTTCTTCATGTGTCCAATCAATAACTTCCACATAAGAATTCAGAAATTCTTTCATATGAACCAAATGAGCAACTTCTAGTTCTTGAAAATTTTTACACGTCACACACATTTTTTTCTCAAATTCTTCTTTAGTCGCTGTGTATTTTTCTATATAATTCTTGTGATCTTCCTGAGTTTTCTTTAATTTTTGTTCTGCTTTCTCGATCTCTTTGGGCGATGCGTTCTCTTTTCGTAATTTCTCTAATTCAATTCCTCTCTGATTCAAACTTTCTTTTGATTTTTGTACAGCGAGCGTCACAGCCTGCATTGCCTGAGCTTTTCGCAGGGTTCCATCTTCTTCCTCTTTAACCGATTTATGCTTTTTTTGCAAGTCCTCAGCATATTTAGAAACTTCTTTCACCAAGTCAGAAACTTTTTGAACCATTTGCATGTGAAGGGAAGAAAGTTTTTCGGCCGAATTTTTTAGGATTTGCCATATTGGAGCAAAAGTACCATGTACACAACAATTTCCTGCTTGTTTGGCTAATTTTGCCAATAATTTGGAGTTGTTTTCTTCAATATTGGACCTGTAAATTCATGACTTGCTGTGAACTTCCATTGAAAGCATTTTTAATAACACGGTAAAGAGGTGAAGGATGGATCTTCATTCAGTTAAAATGAATATATAGATATCAGAAGACAGAACGTACATAAAACAATTAAAAAAGGGATATGTGTCAGCGGAATAAGGTGTTACATCTGATTAGTTTAATCATGAATTGACTGTTGAATGGAATAGAAGCCTGGATTATCATTTGGACTTACCTTTCTCTGAGGAAGTCAGAAAATTCTTTACTCGCTTGAAAACCATATTTCATATTATGATACAGAACATCAAATCCATTATTTTTTTCACCCTAGAATTGGAATACGTGATTGCACTCATATTGAACTAAGAAGAATTCTTTTCAATAAACTCACCCAGAAGTAGTCATTGAAGTTAACAGTCATTTTGATCACTTTACATTCAACTTGTTAAAAAAGGGCCAGATGAGTAATTACACTAAGGTAAACAAGTTTTGTTGTATATCCATGTTTTTATAAAAATATGACAGCGATGTCTGCAATTCCACTATATTTTAACGAAACAAACCATACAAATTTCAACAGTTTCGGTGAAATGAAGTCATATAACATGTATCAAAGATATAACGTCGTTTAAGTTTTTTATTAATTGAACAATCTAATTTCATTTAACTTAAAGGGGGCGGATAAAGCGGTTGATATCATCCAGTCGTGACAGCATCAAACTTCATTTACTTACTAATCTAACCGTTCGGCTGCTTCGGCTAGCTTCATTCCGTCTTTTTGAATTTAAATTCATCAACGAATAATTATTAATCAAATTACCATGGGATTAGTTTTGCATTTGAGAAAAAAAAGTATTATTCGGATTAAAAGTTCTGAAATCATTCAATGGATTTATAGATTTTATAGAATCAAATGGTTAACAATTATTAAATTGAGAAACAAAAAATCGGTCCTTTTCGTATTATATATTTACTGTTTGAAGATTTCAAATTATATTTTCGTCAGTAACGTTGACAACATTGTTCGGGGTTTTACCCGATTTTCAAAAGCTCAAATAATATCGTGGAATCTATAAAAATATACCTTGATCAGTCGGTTGTTGTGACCTTTTAGCTTCTAGTGATATTTTCTCAAGTGATATTCTATTTCTGTAGTGATATATGCTACTCTTAAATCCATTCCGGCCTTCCTCTGTTTTGAAGAAATATGGACCGATTATTCCACCGGCCCATGAACCACACAAAACAGTTGTTTTCCTGCATATCCACATTCACAACTTGCGCTTGGAACTAAGTTCCACCTGAATATCATGCTATTGGTACGACCATGACCTGTTTTCAAACGATTGAGAACTGTCCAAATTTTTCTTAGAAGATCAAAACCCGGAATTTTTTCAGAAGGATCAGAAATGAGATTTTTATTGAACATTTCATAAGAGTTCCAATCAATCTTTATCGCTAATGATCATATTGAAGAACGTATTATACCAGAATGGTTTACGTGACTTCAATCTCGAAATTGTATTTTGTGGAATGTATGAAATAATTGGAAATAAATTAGGAAAAAAATGATATTTGCTCCAAGAATTCAGAGGTGCAGTCTGTGTGTGAATATGGAAGGAAGCGACAATGTAAGACAAAACTGGTAACCAATGAACCGGTGTTGATCTTATGGTGCCAGTAATTATTCTCATGGATGTATTCACTTGTGCATCGATTTTTTGTGTATGTGCACTATTAAACCAAACAGAGCAACAATACACTCAGATGCTGTGTGAGGAGTGGAAGCATCAACACCCCAAGATGATCCAGCTAATTTCTGAAGAATATTATTCCTATTAGGTGTACAAATAAGTTTCCGCGGTTCGTCAAAAGATGGCCCCACCAGAAGGTTATGGAGAAATTGTCAGATGTAAAACGTAATATCCCAAGTTTAGTCATCTGGCAACACCATAACCTTAAAGTACTAGTGATTCCGTATCAGCATCACGTAATTTTTTTCGTGCAAAAATGTCAAGTTTTATTCCGAATAAGCATCATTTGCGGGAACTTTTGATTTACTTCTTTAATGTGAAAAAATCTGCAGCTGAGGCGCATCGATTGCTTCTAGAAGCATATGGTGAAGCTGCTTTAAGTGAGAGAAGTTGTCAGGAATGGTTTCAAAAGTTTAAGAACGGTGAGTTTGACGTTAAAGACAAAGAACGCAGTGGAAGGCCGAAAGTGTACGAAAACATGGAATTAGAAGCACTATTGGAGGAAGATTCGTCCCAAACGCAAAAAGAACTTGCACTTACTCTACAAGTGACTCAACAAGCAATTTCACATCGTTTAAAATCGTTAGGAATTATACAAAAACAAGGAAATTGGGTTCCATATGAACTAAAGCCGAGAGACGTTGAACGTCGATTCTGCATGAGTGAAATGCTGCTTGCCAGGAATAAAAAAAAAGAGTTTTTTGCATCGTATAGTCACTGGTGACGAAAAATGGATTCACTACGATAATCCAAAGAAGAGAAAGTCATGGGTTAAGCCCGGCGAACCATCAACATCGACAGCTAAGCCCAATATTCATGGAAAAAAACTCATGCTGTGTATTTGGTGGGATCAGCTTGGTGTCGTGTATTATGAATTGCTGAAACCAAGCGAAACCATTACTGGAGCTCTCTACCGAACACAATTGATGAGATTGAGTTGGGCACTTAAGGAAAAACGCGCCCATTACTACTCCAGACACGACAAAATTATTCTTCCACATGTTGCGGCGCCAGTAAAAACATACTTGGAAACACTCAACTGGGAAGTTTTACCCCACCCGCCGTATTCACCAGACTTAGCCCCTTCTGATTATCTTCTGTTCCGGTCGATTGCACATGGTCTGTCTGAGCAGCGCTTCATATCATATGAAGACACCAAAAATTGGGTAGATTTGTGGATAGCGTCAAAAGATGAAGAGTTTTTTCGACGGGGTATCCGAATGTTCCCAGAAAGATGGGGAAAAGTAGTGGCAAATGATGGAAAATACTTTGAATAAAACGTAATGTACTTTTCCTTTACAATAAATTCCTAATTTTTTATAAAAAACCGCGGAAACTTATTTGTACACCTGATAGTTTTCAGTTTTAGGCTCAAATCATTTAAATGAGCCTTGTAATTGAGAGATGAATCTAATTTAACTCTTAAGTATTTTGGATAGAAATTATGTTCCATAGGAAAATCATTGAAAGTTACAGCTAATTTCCTATATTTTTCATGATTATTCAGATGAAAACAAGATACACCTCTGCTTTGTTGGGATTTGGACATAATCGCCACTCAATAAAATAATTCTTTAAAATTTCCAAATCAGATGACAGTATGTTTTCCAGAGTATGGAAATCCGAATGTTTGTAAGCAATAGCAATGTCGTCAGCATAAACAAATTTCTGAGATGAAGTGGGTAAATCACTTAGATATAAATTGAAAATTAAAGGAGCTAGAACTGATTCTTGAGGAAGAACGTTTCTCAATGTTTTGAAATTGCTACTCTTATTGTCAATAAAAACACGAAACCGCATCATCATTTATTTACCATCAAAATATATGACATAGCAGGTCAAAATACAATTAGTTCAAAAATAGAACAGTATAAAATATAAATATAAAAGAAAAACAACATTAGGAATACACATAAAAAAGGTCCAAACATGTAAATGTAAAAATGTACGCACAGTTATTCATAGAACTTAATGTTCCACAATTCTTCGAACTTATAAACAGTGTTTTTAATTAACGTTTCCTCAATCTTCTTCAGCAACCTACTTCGTGGAAGCATCCGTATTTTGACGGAAGTCTATTATAAAATTTAAACCCAAAATGATTAGTGCCAGTCTGTGTTTTTTTGAGGCGATGATACTCAATGCTAAATTCATTTCTGTTCCGTGTACCATAGTGATGATTGTCATCATTTTTCCTGAATTTAGCTCTATTATCATGGACATACATTATACAGTTAAGTATATACAGATGTTACGGTGAGTATGCCCAATGATCGAAACAACTCTCTGCATGAAGTGACTCTTGGGACTCCAAGAATGGTTCTGACAGCTTCCTTTTGCTTCAGGAGTACATCAATAAATCTGGAACTATGACTATGATTGATAGGTCAACCTAGATATGTCTGTACCTGCAACCTCCCTCATCCTACGTATGGTGAAAATTGCAGTCGAAAGCCTCTTCAATAGTGATATTGTGTGAGCATTCCAGGTAAGTCGATTGTCCACAGTCACACCCAACAATCTGATACACTGCGGAGCCTCATTGCCTGCTACTATCATACAGTGGGACTTATCCACATCGAGTTTCAATCCATTTCCACTTCTGCCCTCCTAGACGAGTCATTTATAAAGCTGGTGTCATCTGCAAACATCGACTTAAGGGAGCACGGCACATTCAGCGGCAAGTCATTTACGTATAACAAAAACAATAAGGGACCTAAAATTAATCCCTGGGGCACTCCATATCTAAGAACCCCCACCCGTGATAATGCATGACTCCGCGAGACTACCTGTGTTCTATTCTCCAGGTATGACTTGAAAATAGGCAACGCATTTCCTCTTACTCCATAAATTTCCAACTTCTGAAGAAGTATCTCTCCCACCACACTATCAAATGCCTTGGATAGGTCGCAGGCCAAAACCTCAACTAATCTACCTCTATCACCCTTATCCATCAACGCAATCAGTGCTGTCATAGTTGACCTACCAGATCTAAATCCATGCTGGCATTGATTGAGAACCAGTGTCCTGTCGAGAAAATCCAATAATCTTCCTTTCAATATTCCCTCCAATATTTTCGAAAAAGTAGGCAGAATAGATATTGGCCTATAATTAGTGCATTCGTCTTCATTTCCACTTTTATGAACAGGAATTATTCTTGCAAATTTTAGTGGTTCAGGAAAAACTTCCTGCTATCTATCAGATAACATATTATCTAATAATTGTACCATTTTCCCACTCTTCAGATGGGTATAAAGTTTGAAAATTAATCCATCTTTCCACACAGTGTCACATGCCGTAGATAAATCAATGAAAGCAGCTCCTGTTTTCAACCTATCATTGCAGCCTGATTCTATGAAAGTTGTTAGACTAAGAACCTGATCTGAACAATTTCTATTTTCCCTAAAGCCTCCCTGGAAATTATGTAGAGCATTTTCTATAGAAGATTCAATTCTAAAAAGAATTAACCTTTCTAATATCTTGAAAGGAACACCCAATAAACTGATTGGTCGATAACTACTAGGATCACAAGGATTTTTCCTCGTTTCAAAATACCTATTACTTTAGCCTTACAAAATTCGGAAGGAAATTTTCCTGAATTCAGAATATTGTTATGGAAAGACAATAACCAAGGCAAGGCCTTTTTTCCTAAATATTTGATGAATTCAGGATAAATCGTTAAAACCTGCTGCTTTTCGAGATTTGGTAGATTTGATTGCAGACTTCAATTCATCTATATTGAATGGATGTGACACATGTTCTAAAGTAGGAGCTGATCTCCTGAATATGTGTAATTTTTTCTTTATATTCTTCATTTTAGATTGGGATATATTAACTGATTCAGATACATCAACTAGGCGGCAAGCGATCAATCTTGGATCAATTTTTGATGATGATGAGCCAAGGGGAGTAGCTTCACCTAATTTTTCTCAATATATCCTATGACCTCCTACTCGAATGTGTGAAATTCATTTTTGATACAACACTATCCCATTACTCTTTTCGGCTTGTACTGATAGAATTCATAAACCTTTCTAATTTGTCAACGGATGGTGATTTTTGATAGTCCTTATACAAATTATCGGTTTCTTTCGACCAACCTGGAATATAATCGTTCCGGAAACCTCTTAGAACGAATTTTTTTGCTGCGGCTTTCACAACACCTAAGAATCTGTGATAGTTATCGTGCGTAGGTTTAATCCACCTAATATCACCTTCTTAGCAAATTCAATCCAATTTGCTTTCTTGAAATTCCAATGAGGTCTTCTTGAACATTCAGAATATTGAATTAAACTTCTTGAACTCAACAGAATAGGTCTATGTTGGCTATGAGGAAAAACTCCTAGAATTTTACGTTTTATAGGAAACAGTTTGCAAGTATTGTCAAAAGAAACTAGGCAGAGATCAGGAAAATAGCCTCTTTCCATCAAAAATCAAATAGAAATTATTATCTTCTACCCAGTCAGCTAAAGCTGTTCCACTTCTATATGTCGGCACAGAAATAGAAAACCACTCAAGAAAATATCAGCCAATGCTACAAGGACATGCCAACCAACAACAGAAGATCAATTCAACTCACGGAAAGTTGAAGAGGACCTTCTCTTAGTATCTACAAACAACACATTCACTTAATCTCAATACTTTTGTAAGTAGATTGTAACTCTCAATAAAATCATTACAAAAAAAAAAACTATTGAATTGTAGACGTTGTTAATAAATGTAGGTATATATATATATTCTTTTGAACTTTTGGCTGACAATATTTAATTAGCAAACAATAAAGCATATAGATCAGGGGTTAGTGACGGGGTGTCATACAATTCGGCGTATGACATAAAAGCCTAGGGAAAAAACCCCTGTGAAAAAAACCCTGGCTCCCCGTCTAAGTGTGAAAATACAAAAATAAGCTGAAATATATTTCAGGGACTTCTTTCTTCAAGAGTGATCTTCTATTGGTGGAGACAGAGACTTCTTCAAGGTGTTCACATTGAATCTGGAAATAAAAAGACAAAAGCAGAAAAAAGAACTGAATAACAAAAATACCTATCATATTCGTTTGAAATTTATAACCCATTCCAAGAAAGAGTTGGAAACATCATGAATAGCCCTAAAACCATCTTGAAATTTATATATGGGACAACTATCGATGAGATGAGGTATTGTTTCTTCTGCTTCTCCACATTCACAACTTGCACTAGGAACTGAGTTCCATTTAAATAGCATGCCATTGGTACGACCATGACCTGTTCTCAAACGATTAAGAACTGTCCAAATTTTTCTTGGAAGATCAAAACCAGGAACTTTTTCAGAAGGATCAGAAACGAGATATTTATTGAACATTTCGTAAGAGTTCCACTCAGTCTTCCATAATTCTTTATCACTTATGTTCATATTGAAGAACGTATTATGCCATAATGGTTTACGTGACTTCAATCTGGGAATTCTATTTTGTGGAAAATATGAAATAATTGGGAATAAATTGGGAAAAGAATGATATTTATTCCAAGAATTCAGAGCTGCAGTCTGTCTGCGAATATGGGGAGGGGCAATATTAGACAATACTGGTAACCAATGAATCGGTGTAGATCTTATAGTGCCAGTAATTATTCTCATGGATGTATTCAATTGTGCATATATTTTTTGTGTATGTGCACTATTAAACCAAACAGAGCAACAATACTCAGCTGCAGAAAAGACTAGGGCTAGAGATGCTGTACGAAGAGTGGAAGCATCAGCACCCCAAGAGGATCCAGCTAATTTCTGAACAATATTATTCCTAGTTTTTAGTTTTAGGCTCAGATCATTTAAATGAGCCTTGAAATTGAGAGATGAATCTAATTTAACTCCTAAGTATTTTGGATAGAAATTATGTTCGACAGGAGAATCATTGAAAGTTACAGCCAATTTTCTATATTTTTCATGGTTATTCAGATGGAAACAAGATACCTCTGTTTTGTTGGGATTTGGACATAATCGCCACTCAATAAAATAATTCTTTAAAATTTCCAAATCAGATGACAGTATGTTTTCCAGAGTATGGAAATCCGAATGTTGGTAAGCAATAGCAATGTCGTCAGCATAAACAAATTTTTGAGATGATGTAGTGGGCAAATCACTTAGATATAAATTGAAAAGTAAAGGAGCTAAAACTGATCCTTGAGGAAGGCCGTTTTTCAATGTTTTGAAGTTGCTAAATGTAGGTGAACCATTAAAACATTAAAACTTGAACAATTTCAATATATTTTACTGCACAATTAGTTTGAAAGTGAACAAATCTATCTATATATAAGATTTTTATAGTAGAGCATTCAATAAAGTCAACAGCATATATTTCTCAATTGTAACAAGATACTGAGTATTCCACTAAATCATTAATGCTTGAATGAATGTGACCAAATTTGAAAATCTATCGAGTACCAACTAAAGAAAAAGATATTACAAAATAGGTAACGAAATAAAGCTTCAAATAAAAAATCGAGTCAATGCGGAAAACTTGGACGTATTTTTTATGATGCTGAGAATGTTTTCCAGGTTATAAAAACATTTTATATCTTCAGTTACACCTTGAACAGTCAATTTTAAAACTTCTAGAATGATGCCGTCTTCTCCGGACTTTTTATAAATTCAAACTTTTAGAGTGATCCTGAAATTTAAGAAGTTTCTTAATAGATATCCAAATTTTGAATTTTGTCATGATTGATTAACTCTAGATGATATTTTAGAAAAGATACCTACAATATTCTACAAAAAATAGATAATTTTCAATAGAATTTCGTTTTATAAAATGTTTGATGTTATAAGAGCATTATGTACTTCAGCAGTCTATTTCAAAGCTGTTTACTTTTGAAGATTGTACAACTTCCATCTAAAATAATGTTACAAAAATATACACACTATAGGCGTTGAATTGGGACTCTGTTCGAATTATTTGTGCTGGAAAAAAATTATAACTCCTGGAGTTGACTAGACTTGTTAAAGGATGGTATGCAAATCACCATGAGATAAAAACCAACTTTATCCTGAGTGATTCGAACACCAAAATGAAGAAGCCTAAATATTTCAAAGGCATGTTTCTTACGAATATCTACTTATTGGTATGAGAGTATAAAATAAAACTAATTCTATTAATTACATGTTTCTAAAAGTCAACTGAAATATGGAACAAAAATTCATCGAACAACTAAATAAGTCTATTAATTTTATCCCAAATATAATATTCATCACAATATTTATACAAACCTGATTTAAATATTAAATCACTTTATCATTTCGTAACATCAACTGAATCATATCTGGAAAAATAAATTACATAATTTTTAAAAACAACTTTATTTGAAATAATTAGATCAATTCGATTAGAATTTTGTGCAGACATACTGTTATTTGTATTATATGTCCGCTTAGTAATCAGAAAATGACTCAGACACCTTGTGAATGAATAAAAAAAAAAACGATCAGAGTAAACTTGCGGAAAAATAAAAAATATTTCATCCAAATGAATTCAATTATGATTATACATTATATACAGACTGAATATTGTAATATTTAGAATTGAAAATTTGGATGGAATTTCATGACTTCATTGATATTAAATAAAAATTAACGAAAAACATTTGGTCGAAGGTAAAAACCAGATAGTATAATAGAGAAAAAAAGACACTTTTTAAGTACACTCCACAAGAACATTATAAAACCACAAATTCATTCAAAATACTTAGACTTACAATTTTCTGGTTCCATCAATTGAAATTTTCACATAGGCTTCTGTTTAATATTTTGTTTCGTATATCTTCTTTATTCTCTGCGTTTCGAATTTCGTACAGTGAGTTGCAATTTTTAGAATTCTCTACTAAGTAAATTACTTTTGCAATTGCGTTTAGGTATATATTGAATTTTATGTACTCGTATTGCGAAAAGATACATTATTTGTTTCCAGTCTACTTAAAATTTTAAAGCATCACTTCATCTTAAATTTTATATACAGTAATTACGGCAAATATTCTTCAAATTTCAAAGAGGATAAAAAACACATATCAAAATCAGTTCGATAAGATATATACAGCGCTCCAATTTGATGAAATGAAAAGTATATTCGTTAAAAACGATATCAGTTTTTAAGACTGAGTAATTATCTGTAGAAAAACTGACTTTTATAAATTTTATCGAATCACAATTATTGGACGCTGAGGGCAATTTTAAAAATAAACAAAATTTCCTTATCTTTCAATATGCTTACTCAGCAAAATGTAGGAGTTGAGTTAAAACTGAAAGAAAAATTCTTCAAAATTAATTGAAAGAGGCAAATAATAAAAAAATTGCAGGCACAATATGAAGCACCACTTATGTGCAATTACAATATGCAAATGGACTGAAATTAGCTTATAAAAATCTGGATAAGTACTATAACTAGTAATAAATCTTTGAGCTGTGACATCTTTATTTCAGCTTTTTGGTCATTCAATTTCTAAGAAGACACTATAAGTCAAAAACATTTTCGTTGACTCTTTATATTGTTTATGTTATAAAAGGAATTCATGATGACATCATGGCAGTACTCGAAGAAATTCTGCACGTTTGAAATGGAACAAGAAAACATCACTTTAAAGCGGTTGATTGAGCAAAAAGTTACACTTAGAAAATTTTTCAAAAATTCGATTTCAGTAAACTTTGGAATAAAATTAATATAGAGTATCAAGCTCAAAGTTAATTATAATTTATTTTTATTGCTATCATTGGCGATAATCGACCAATATTAAAACTCTGGATTCCATCATTTCTTGTGGTTGAAGTAATGAAATTACTTATATGGAGTGACCTTAATTTGTCGATTTGAACAAAAACACTCCAGTGTGAAATGAGTTTTTGGGCTATGCCCATAACCTACTACTGACGCCCTTAAAACCAACGGTAGACATCTTCCCTGTCCTCAAGAAAAAGGCATTATCAAGTTAACAAAATTTTGACGCTCTATTTAACGAGTAAAATGGAAAGGGCGCCATATCAAAACGGCCATTTCTAATTTAATTTAATGAATATCTTCCGAGACTTTGCTAATAATGACATTATTAACGAATGATCAAAATAGCCCAAATGGTCATTTCACAATTCTTGTAAAAACACTCCAGTTGACTAACTCTAATCAGTAAGGTGTATATATTGAAAACTGGAATTAAGCTTGGAACACACGTCATCAAAAGTGTGTAATAGGCATAGGGGATATTGTGTTACAGGATACCTGAAATAAAACTTCTAGAAAAAAATATCACTAATAAGCCTAACTATAAAAATAGTGCTGTGCATTTTTTTTTTTTTCGTGTAAAACAGTCCAGATGTTTACACTTCGCTCCTCTTTTGTATAGAAACTTATTTTCCTGATTCCTGAATTTACTCTCGTTCAAAATCCCCCAAAATACCTTCAGCAATGTATCTTCTACTGCCATCTGTATTTTCACTCTGTGACTATTTCGTACCCCAATTTTCAACTGCAGATTCTTCAATTTGAAGGGTATAGGTACCAATATCAGAACACTTTTGATGTGCGTGTGTAGTTTATACTTGAAGCCTGGTTAGATATCATCTATAGGTCCTCCTATGGCAGAAATACTTGTTGTCATTTGTTTCCCCATATTTCTGAAAACAAAATATTTCTTGAAATATACACTCATTCAATTATTTAGCTATTTGAAAAATTACTCATCGATATATTTCCAGTAATAATCAGTTACTAGTTTATCAAATTACGTTTTTCATTCTCCAAAACGTTTCAGATGAAGAATCCTTCAACCCCCTTTTTCTATTCAGCTTTGAGGGATTGAAGCTAGGACTATTTCTTCAAAATCATTCGACGTGTTTCTAAAAAATTTTCCAACTACTATGGTATAATAAATATACGTAGTTGCTCATCTGAGATGTAACACCCAGTAAATTTGGGGTTCCTGAACGAATTTAAGATATAAAAATAAATAACACAGACCTAAAAAAAAAATTTTTTTGGTGCCTAGATTTTTTGAGCTGATTTTAACTGAATCTAAATATGATAGCAGTTTTTCTGTATCAGCTCTAGATTTTTAGATTCACTTATCTATCAATGCTTTTTCCTATTTAATACTTTCAAGTATGAGTGTTGTAAAATTTATACAAGAGATAGATTCTTGTATATTTTCTGTCTTCATTTGTAACAAATTGAATTTAAAATAATAATATTTATTATAATTATTATTTTAATTCATTTATTACAAATAGAAGACTAACAATGTGATATATATAACTGATTGGTTGACAAACTGTTAACAAGTGGGATTTAATCCTATTTAGTGTCATCCAGATAGTTCCATAAAAATCCGATATATGGAGCTATCCAGTCTGAAGTGAACTTCAACTGCAGTTGAGAGTTGAGGTTAGTTTGTGAATTCCCGCGGTGCAGATAGATAGAACTTAGCGTCTTATGAAATTTCTCTTTAGTAACGAGTTGTTGAAAAGTAAATCTAAAAAGTAGATTGTTAATATGAATTGTTGTGTTTGTGTTGTTGAATAGATATGAGTTCAAGTAGAAGAAGCTGTGTACATCATCCTGATAGTTTTTGCTACATATGCGGATCATACACGTTCTTGTAAAACAGAAAAACTATCAGTGACTTTGTAAAGAAGGCTTATCTTGGATATTTTGGTGTTAAGCTTGGTGATCAAGATAATACTTGGGCACCACATATTGTCTGTAAAACTTGTACAGAGCATTTACGACAGTGGACTACCGGGAAAAAGAAAAGTCTGAAATTAGGAGTACCAATGGTTTGGAGAGACCGTTATTTCTGCCTAGTAAATATTACTGGAATCAATCGAAATAACCGTAACAAGTGGACTTATGCAGATTTAGTCTCTGCAAGACGCCCTATCCCTCACTCAGAAGAAATGCCAATTCCATCTTTTCAGCAGCTACCAGAACTCTGTGAGGACACATGTCTCTCTGATCAGAATTCTGACACTACTGAAGGTGACAGTGATTTTGAAACGATGTCATCAATTCCCCAATGTTTCAACCAAGATAAGTTAAATGACCTCACTTTATCGCACAAGGGAGAAAGATCTGCTACCTTCTTCTCTGAAGAACAAAATCTTGTATTTTGCCATGCTATAAGAGAACTCCTGGTAAGAATGGGTCTTCCTGAATATTTTCCGGATCATTGGCGCCTATTTATTGACAGCTCAAAGCGAAGTTTGAAATGTGTTCTTCTACATAATGGGAACAAATATGGCTCAATACCAATTGCTCACTCAACCAAAATGAAAGAGTAATATGACAACATAGCGTTGGTTTTGGAAAAAATAAAGTATCATGAACACCAATGGGTGATTTGTGTAGACTTAAAAATGCTAAACTTTCTCCTTGGACAGCAAAGTGGCCACACCAAGTATCCTTGTTTCTTGTGCCTCTGGGATAGCAGAGACAAAACGCAACACTGGGTTAGAAAAGAGTGGCCTAGAAGAGAAAACATGGATGTTGGGGGAAAGAATATCATCAATGATCCTTTAGTTCCGCGAGAGAAAATCATGTTTCCACCCCTGCATAGCAAGCTGGGTCTAATGAAGCAGTTTGTAAAGGCTTTTAATAAGAATGGATCATGCTTTGCATATATAGGGAAAAAATGCCTCAGCTGAATAAGGAAAAAATTAAAGCAGGAATATTTGATGGCCCACAAATCAGACAGCTGATTAAAGACCCTGACATCATAAATTCAATGATTGAATTTTGAACAAAATGCCTGGAATTCATATGTTTCAGTTGTCCAAAATTTTCTGGGTAAACATAAAGCTGAAAACTATGTTGAATTTGTCAATGAGATGCTGAATAATTTCAGATCACTTGGGTGTAACATGAGCATTAAGGTGCACTATTTACACAGCCACTTAGACCGTTTTTCTGATAATCTAGGAGACATTAGTGAGGAGCAAGATGAAAGATTTCACCAAGATATCAAATGTATGGAGGATCGCTATCAAGGAAGATGGGATACTCACATGATGGCAGATTACTGCTGGTCTTTAAAACGGGATTGTTCTAAAATATATTCAAGAATGTCACACAAAACAAGTTTCCGAAATGTTTAGTGAGTAATTGGTTTAAATGATGACTTCTTCTGGTTTCTCTAGTATATAATGAATAATATCTGTGTAATAAAATAAAAATTCCTTTATTAATTTGTTTCTTTAAACCATGGTTTTTCTTTTAGAATAGTGTAATGTATAATTTACAAAAATTTTGATATCTTAAAAATTCGAGCTGACAGGCAAAAACTAATAGCATATTTGAATTCAGGGCATCAAATTCATAAGAAATCACCCCCAAAATCTTTGGCACCAAAACCACTGTTGACCAGTGTAATAATTCAAATAAAAAATAAAAAGATGTTTTATCAGAAAAAGGCAACATTGGTAAACAAAATAATAAATTATAGGCAAAAGATAAGACACATATAATTTGAATAATGTCGAATTTTGTACCAGAAAATGATAATAAAACACTTGTGAAATTTTGTTTAAAAGACACGAGGGTAAATCGGTTTTGCATCGTGATGAAAAATTGATTTATTTTATTAATCCTAAACGAAAAAATTCATGGGTTAATCCGGGACAACCATCAGATCGATTCGACAAGAAGACAATACTGTTTATTTGGTAGGACCAGAAAGGTGTGGTGGACCACGAGCTCCTAAAACGTGGTGAAACCGTTAATACTGATCGCTACCGACAACAAATAATCAATTTGACTCATACATTGACCTAGAAAAGACCAGAATGGGCCAGAAGACAGGGCAAGGTAATTTTGCACCTGCACATTAAGCAAAACCGGTTCAGGATAAAATCAAAACAATTGGCTGGGAGCTGCTACCCCACCCGCCGTATTCACCAGACTTGGCTCCTTCTGACTACCATTTGTTTTCACCGATGAGACACGCATTGGCAAGAGCAGCACTTTGATTCCTACGAGGAGGTCGAAACTTGGGTGTCTGGTTAATTTGCTTTAAAAGAGGAACAATTTTATTGGCGTGGTATCCACAAATTGCCAGAAAGGTGGTCAAAATGTGTAGAAAACAATGGTCAATACTTTCAATGAAATATTTTTTACTTTCCCATTAATAATGAGTGTTTTATTCTCACAAAAAACTTTCATTTCATACCAGTAAGGTTTCAAAATTCATTTTGGTATTTTGCAGTCTTTTTTTTGGGATATTTTTGTTTTGAATGTTGTTTCAATAGGAAAATAGCTCAGCTTCCTAAAATTCCTCAAAATACGCTTGAAAATTGGAGCTTCAGTTTTCGATAGGATATATTCAAACATTCAACTCGAATTTAAAAATTAAAAAAAAAAAGAACTTCTATAGCTTGTGGATAAGTGTGAAAACTTTGATGGTCCTAAACTATCAAAAGCAATAAAAAAAGAAATAATACTTAATCAGCCTATTTATGTTGTAATTGGCTTTGGAAAGCGGATAGGCTAAAAGTCTGTGAAACACGATAAAATCGAGTTCTAACTTTTCCTACTTTGTATTATTATCAATTAAAATTATATTTTTGAATTTAATTCGCCATAACAATGATAAAACACGCTTTGATAGTATTTCATAATTTTTGTCCTGTCTTTCGAAGGGCTAATAATAATAAAAATAGACTGATTAAGCACAATTTTTTTATGATATTGGTAGTTTAGAAGCACACGGAGTTTTTAAACTAATCCAGAAGCTATCGAATCTCCTTTTTCATTTTTGAATCGAGGTTGAATGTCTTTTTTTGAGTAACTTCAAATAATTTCAGGGATCTGGGGTATATTGTTCAATAAATCAACAAAAATACTGCAAAATACCTACTACTAAAAAACATGTCAATAAAAATACAAAAAAATAAGAAAAATCTCAGGTGCCATCGTTTTTGTTTATATTTGATATAATTGAGCTCTGTTATTGTTGAAATGGAAACTTACCCCCCTATGGAAATCGAGTTAACAATTCCATCAGCAAAACTGTCTCGACTCATCTCGTCAACCATTGCCACTTTGAAATGATGGCCAAAACTGGCAAGATCTTCCCTGAAAGCTTCACTGGCAGGTGTGATGCCATCACTAGCAGATTGGAGAACAGGAGTTATGGATCCATTTTCCCCCTGGACATCCATATCTTCTGCATTCTTCTCCAATGGTGCCTTCTCCTCATCATCATTGTAAATCTTAAAGTAAGCGAAGACCAAGTATATAACGGATACGATAAACGAGGGGATAGGAATAGCCATTGCGTACACTAAATTCATATAAACTTGCCACATGTCCAAATCAGTGATGACAATGCTTGGGTCCACGCGGCTGTAGAAACAAGTAAAATTTGTACCTATGTTCTTGTATTTTTTCAGAAATATAGTACAATTGAGCATTGGTGGATAACCGCAACCTTTAACGTTCGGAAGTAACCTAGCTTCTTTGTAAAACCCTAGCGATGAATGATTAGCAGAAATATCATCGTAATCATCGAATAAGGCTATTTCAACGAGTTCTCTCGAAGGGGTCTCGCTGATAACGGTGGTGTTATCAATTTCAGTCACGTTCTTCTTGTAATTCACCAGAATCTGGGTACAGTCGTACATATCCCTCGTGCAGCCTTCCCGACAAGAAGTCCAACTACAATTTGATACACCTAGACGTCTCTCACTTTTCACTGTCACACACAAAACTGGCGTCTCATCAAACTCCATAAATATAGTTGTGAAAGCTGGATCGATGACAAAAGGCACAAGGAATAAAAATGAAAACAAGCTGAATATGCCGAGCAGTACAAAGAAAGCCGTAGTATAAAATAGTAACTTCTGTTTACAAGTTTGCTCTTCTTGTTTCTCCTCCATGTTCGAAGGTTAGAAGGGACCTTAGATCCCAACATCTGCATAAGACCAGCGAGCGGCTTTGGCCAGCCCACCACGAAAAGCAACTCGTCACATCAAAAGTTTTTTAGAACAGCTGAGAAATTTCGTAATCCTCATTACGATTCGGTTTTAGGGCCAACTACATCACGGTTTCCTCATAACCCCGTACTGGAGGTGAGGCAGCTCTATTGGCTTCGAGCTGCTAGTTATCTGGAGCACATGATGTGGAGCTGTGAACACTGCAGTCTCTCTCTGTGCTATCGATCTGTGGAAGGTTTAACCGGTCTACGCTGCTCATTCACTACAATCGCATCCATTGAGGCTATATCGGTCGCAATCAGTAAGTATTCTGTTATTGTTTCTCATCTACATCTCACAAACGTTTTCCAATCCACTGATAAGCACTATTTGATTGTTCACCGCTTATATCCTATTAGAAATTACCTTTTATACAAATTGTGCTAGGTTTGTGCGGAATTTTCGCGTCATATTGATCCCAGAGACGCCGCAGTGAAACCTTGTATTGATCCCGTTCTACGCGCTGACGCGACGCCAGACCTATCCGCAGCTGAATGCAGTTTCAAATATGCACGAATGAAGAGAGGACCTCTATCATACTAAGATGCCCAAGAAAAAGCCAACCCCAGTAGAAGATCTCATAATCCCGCCTCAGAATACAAAAATATGTGGGACCATTTGTTTGTGTCAAATGACTCTAGTGTTAAGCACGGTGGCTATAGTTTATTTAACGGTTGCTATTTACGTTCCTTCGACCAGAGCTATGAAATCCGGAATTTTAGAAGATCCAGTTATGTGTACAACTACGCGTGCTGTACAGGTGGAGAATTGCGATTGGGGTTCTTGTGGTGAATGGTGCTTGAGTAAAACATCCGGTGCTTGTCTTCAGATATATGTGAATCTAAGGCATAATGGTTCCAATCTGTTCTGGGCGAATTGTACCAACGCAGCAAACAAAACTTGTTACGGCATCGACCAGGAGAACGCCAAGAAGAGCAGATGTATCTCAGATGAATGTAAGAACTTAACAGGTACCTTCAACTGTTCTTCTGGGACCTGCATCAATATAACAGATGCCTTCGAGTGTATATTCAAAGAGACGGATCCCCCTTTGAAGTGTTCCGGTAGAAGAGGCAAGATCACATGCATTGACTTGGATGGTTTGTACAGTTGTAACCGAGGTATATGCGAAAGAATTCGGACACCATATAACTGTGATCGGCGTTGTGTGGATATACCAACGAGAAATAAGAACGTGATCATCCTGAGCGGTGACAAAGTATTCTTATCTGAATGTCAAAGGGCTTTGGATCTGGATAGAAACGAGGAGATCTGGAACGAATCCCAAGAAAATATAATGATGGCATCTTGTTACAACATACAGAACACGACATCGGGGATTTATGCAGTGGATTGTGTGAACGGTTCTATTCTAGCCAACAACATCTTGAGTGACTTAACCAACTTCACCCATCTGAGTTATTTAAGTATTTTCAACACGGAAATTCTGGATGATAGGCGGTTAGTAGCACCACCGGAACCTGACCTTCTGATCGCCAACGAGAGCAAGCTCCTCATCAATTTAGAAGGCTGTGTTAATACCTTAAGGGATGAATGTAAGGAATTCCTACGTGTGTATGGTAAGGACGGAACTGACCATAACGCCCGTGCAAGATTCCCTTGTTATTATTCCACAGACAATACAGAAATCGTTGTAGCTAGGTTCAATTTAGAAACTACAACGAAACAATTTCTGATTGCTTCTTTGTTACCATCGGTGCTTTTTGTTGTTTCGTGTCTTACGTTAATATTGTGTCATAAAGCGGTCGTTGTGGGGGATGATGCCAAAATGCGGTTTAAAGGCTGTGCACAAAACGAAGACAACGGTAGCAATAAAGATGGTAAAATAATGACCGACACTGGGGGAGGAAATTCGATAATGGCACTTTGAGATCAATCACGTGAGTAACTAACGGCAGTTAGTCACAAATCATCCATGCTCACACACCACATTTCACATCACAACACGTTCCAACAAAGTTGCCATATTAATTTGTTCTGAACAAAAGGATCAGTTCCATTAACGTTTCATAAGTGCTTTTTGAGTCAATTTTCTCATGGAACTACACTCACTGATAACGAAACTGCAACACCACGAAGGAGCTGCTCAAATTTTAAATTAAACAAGGGGTGAATGTTTAAAATTTGTAAAAAAATATTTTTTGTCACTTAAATATTTCAGTCGTTTTTCAAAAATTTTTCACATTTTACAACAAACCAGGTGCTCGAGGACATCCAGAGTATTAAAAAATTACCAATGGTCGAGTAACAAATCGTGAAAAACTGTTTTTTTTTAATTAGACACCCAGTTATTTTTTCATTTTTAAAATGCCCCTCTGTAGTCCAGTTTAGTTTGAATGAAAATTATCTTACACAGCATCCACTATTGAATCTGAATTGTTAAAAAACATTATTTTCCCACTAAGAAATGATTCACTGATGTTTTTTTGGCGTCAAGAATCTATAGTTAATTTTAACGCATTGGTCAAAGACTTACCCTGTATATTTCCCCCATATCTATCTTGTTTAAATTCTAATTTATCTGCGTTTATTGGATTTCAGATTTATTTAATATGTCTTAATTTCTTCGATTTAATATTTCTCTGTACTCTCTATAGAACGACATTTCTATGACTGAACTCGATGCTTAAAAAACCATGTTCAAACAAGTATTCCATGTGATTCGCAGAAATTGTTGTATAAATAATGTGAAATTAAATAAACTTTCTCAAATAACTTGTAATACAAACAAGATAGGTATAAAGAAATATTTGAAAAATTGTAGAATGGGTTGTTCTCATTCTGAAAATAAACATACTGGGTGTTTACTTTTGAAGAAAGCAGTTTTTTTTACAAATTTGAGTTGACAAATGGTAATTTTTTTCATCAATCTGAGAACTGAGATTTAGAAACGGTGGCACAAATCAAACTATTATTGATATTCGAACGCGAAATCTCGAATATTGAGCGTAATATAGCCATTTTCGTGAATCTCAAATTTGATTTGAAATTTTAAAATAATTTATAACTCGAAAACCCGCCAAAATTGATAAATAGATTAATATAATATTTCATGGAGAAATGATGATCTCATTCAAAATGAAAAAGCTGTTGTCAAATTTCCAGACATATTGCAACACTGGAAATTCGAATGCATTTTAGGTAATCTTATACTGATCTGAAAATTTTGAAATAATTTGCGTGAATAGTTTTAATAATTATTTAATAGGGCACTCACCTTGGGACACCTGATATGTGAAAACTAAAATAATGCATCAGTTACGAACAATCCCTCAGTCATTAAAACTACATTAACAACATTGAAAAAAATTTGCAACAAAAAAAATTATATAGACATTTTTAATGATCAATTAAAAAATCGTTAAAACTCACCCAGTATAATAAATATTTCACAATAAAATTTCACTGGCTCTGCATAATCGATAAATTAAATTGAATACGAGATTTCTCTGAAGTTGAAACCATCGCCTGCTTGCCATTTTATTCATCAATTATTTTCATAAAAATATTTATTTCATCACATATCATCTAATCATGATATGCCCACAAAAACAATTTACTTTTAAAATATAGTAAGGGATATAAAATGCACTTTTTCACCAAGTTTACCGGTATGAAAAGAGCGTTTTTTTTAAATACACTTATTATTAATGGGAAAGTAAAAAACATTTCATTCAAATTATTGGCCATTATTTTCTACAACTTTCCATCCAATATGGTTTGCAATTCGGCGTTCAATGACTTGATTTATACTAAATATGTTTCATAGATGTCATAGTAAAGAAACAAGAAGAATAAAGCCTCATTCACAACAAATGTTCCCTATCGAGACATTTGTATCTTGACGCTCACTTCATACCGGTATACCTGGTATATAGTACTAGCTTGTTTCGGGTATATTCAAATAGTATTAGGTGTACAAATAAGTTTCCGCGGTTTTTTATAAAAAATTAGGAATTTATTGTAAAGGAAAAGTACATTACGTTTTATTCAAAGTATTTTCCATCATTTGCCACTACTTTTCCCCATCTTTCTGGCAACATTCGGATACCCCGTCGAAAAAACTCTTCATCTTTTGACGCTATTCACAAATCTACCCAATTTTTGGTGTCTTCATATGATGTGAAGCGCTGCTCAGACAGACCATGTGCCATCGACCGGAACAGATGATAATCAGATGGGGCTAAGTCTGGTGAATACGGCGGGTGGGGTAAAACTTCCCAGTTGAGTGTTTCCAAGTATGTTTTTACCGGCGCCGCAACATGTGGACGAGCATTATCGTGTAAAAGAATAATTTTGTCGTGTCTGGAGTAGTAATGGGCGCGTTTTTCCTTAAGTGCCCGACTCAGTCTGATCAATTGTGTTCGGTAGAGAGCTCCAGTAATGGTTTCGCTTTGTTTCAGCAATTCATAATACACGACACCAAGCTGATCCCACCAAATACACAGCATGAGTTTTTTTCCATGAATATTCGGCTTAGCTGTCGATGTTGATGGTTCGCCGGGCTTAACCCATGACTTTCTCTTCTTTGGATTATCGTAGTGAATCCATTTTTCGTCACCAGTGACTATACGATGCAAAAAAATCTTTTTTTATTCCTGGCAAGCAGCATTTCACTCATGTATAATCGGCGTTCAACGTCTCTCGGCTTTAGTTCATTGGAACTCAATTTCCTTGTTTTTGAATCATTCCTAACGATTTTAAACGATGTGAAATTGCTTGTTGAGTCACTTGTAGAGTAAGTGCAAGTTCTTTTTGCGTTTCGGACGAATCTTCCTCCAATAGTGCTTCTAATTCCATGTCTTCGTACACTTTCGGCCTTCCACTGCGTTCTTTGTCTTTAACGTCAAACTCACCGTTCTTAAACTTTTGAAACCATTCCTGACAACTTCTCTCATTTAAAGCAGCTTCACCATATGCTTCTAGAAGCAATCGATGCGCCTCAGCTGCAGATTTTTTCACATTAAAGAAGTAAATCAAAAGTTCCCGCAAATGATGCTTATTCGGAATAAAACTTGACATTTTTGCACGAAAAAAATTACGTGATGCTGATACGGAATCACTAGTACTTTAAGGTTATGGTGTTGCCAGATGACTAAACTTGGGATATTACGTTTTACATCTGACAATTTCTCCATAACCTTCTGGTGGGGCCATCTTTTGACAAACCGCGGTAACTTATTTGTACACCTAATATTTTTATGATTGTTTTATAATAGTTTCAGTATTATATGTTTTAGTAAAGTAGTAGAGTTGCAGGTTTGAAAAAATTTTTGTTATGATATGTTGAAGTTTTGTAACGGCCCATAAAATGGTTACTACAGTTCTTTCGCAGCTTCTATAGTACCAGTCAATAGAGCAAAAGCGTTTCATAAGCAGTTGTGAAAACTAAGTCACAATAGTCTCTTAACTGATATTCCAAAATATCTTTGGCATTAATAGGGTGAATTCGTATTACTTCTATTCTTTTTTCTATCAATTTCGTTGTTTTATATTTTTTAATGTTCTATATAATCTGTGTGATACGTTATTCTTGGATTCAGAGTAAATACAAATCTTGAGAATTCATTTTATAAAACTGATTACCAATCAGCACAGCTTCTGCGGACAGTTCCTCATCAAAGAGGTTTTATTTTTTATAGTATTTATCGAAATTAACCATCTAATTTCAAAAAGTATTCAGGGAATACCACTTCAAATGAGGGGCTCTGGCCGTTCATGACACTGTCTGTCTCACTTTAAATATGTCGATACAAAAGGAGGGTAACGTTAACTGTCGACACAATTGAAGTAATAAAAGAGGCAAAATTTAGAATGCAAATTGATTGGTGTATTTTGAAACTTTAGGACGGTGGGCGAGTGAGGGGGAAGATTCTACTGAATATGAGGGTTTTGTTATCGAAAATAATACATACATCTATGTACTGTCCACTATCAATCAGTACATACCCTCAGCCCTCATTCACCTCTGTCTCTGTCGTTTTTGTACCGGTGACCAGGGCCAGGACTTATCCTCTCTCCTCCTTTGTATTTGTCGCGTGACTCACGTGGATCCATCGCTTTCTGGTCCTCATCGAAGTGAAGTGGGACATTTGAAGTGAGGTGGTACATGGTATAAAACAAGCCGTTCTTACATTTCCTCGTCGTGTACGGGACAACTGAGCCTCTTCTTGTAAGAGGTACCCAACACTAGTTAGGTCGTTTGGCCAGGTCCTTTTCAATCTTCGTGAGTGGAATGGATCTTCTATATTGGTCGATTAGATGGTTGGCATGTCCTTGTAGCGTCTGATGATATTTTCTCGAGTGGTTTTCTATTTCTGTGCTGATATATGGGACTCATATCCTTATGGGTGGAGTAGTTGGAGACATACGTAAAATTTTTTATTGCATAATTTGAATATTTGATGAATTGGTTGCCGTACGTCCGTATTGGTTTCTAAATAAGCAACTTATTTTGAAGGTTCACTCAGGACTTCTCTTGTATACTTCCTAGTTTTTGTAAGTAATCTACTTCGAGCGCCAGGTTCTTCCATTTCGAAAATGTTTACTACCAACTTCTTTTTTCCTGAGGTGACAAAACTTGAATTTATTTTCCCCCAAATCTCTTATAAATTGTCGATTTTTAAGTTATTATCGGTTCAAAATAACTTTGTAAGGCGATCAATATTGCAGAGTTACATTTGTATCGTATGGTAATTTCGGCCTCCTATGTGTGCCAATCCATAATAAACTAGGTCATTTTGCAGCCATCGTATATAGCGCAACACATTCCATTGACCTCATATAAAGGGGCTGTACACAAGAACGTTGTTTTTTAATTGTGGCCACACTAACCACATGACAGCATTGACAAATTTTTGCACATATTCGTAGTAGATGCTTTGGCATTAATTACAATAAATTCAATTTCGCTCGAAAATCGCATTAAAATAATTAAAACCCCATATGGAATTGGTGGTTCTGTTAAAATAAAATTCCGTCAAATTCGTAATATTTTCGGACAACATAATCGACCTTCTGAAACCACTATTGAGAATTTGGTAGCTAAATTTCAGTCGACAGGCTCGGTACAAAATGTGCCAACACCGACGCATGCTCAACTGAAAATATCGCAGCCGTGAGCCACAGTGTTGAAGAAGATACAAATTCGTCAATTTCTCGACGTTCTCAACAACTGGCGTTATCCCAAACCACCACATGGCGAATTTTGCATAAGGATTCATATATCATTGATGACATGGATCTCACTGACATGTGATTTCAACAAGACGGTGTCACTTGTCCCACATCCAATGAGACGATCAATTTATTGCAAACCAAATTTGCTGATCGCATAATTTCACGAAATTGAGCTGTTAAATGGCCAGCCAGATCGTGTGATTTAACACCACTGGATTATTTTTTGTTGGGTCATCTTAAGGACAGAGTCTATACTTGAAACTCAAAATCTTTGATGTGATAGCCGAAATACCCGAATTTCGGTTGTAAATTTTTATATCTTGCAAACGTTGTTCGTTCGTGTACTTCACTATGATAAAAATGTTCATGAATCGACGTTGACAGTTTGATGATTGGTATAAGGGTGCGTTTACAAATTAAATTCAAAGTTGTCAAGTCGCCATTGGAAAACCCGATATCAAACAAAGTTCTTGTTGAAAGGCCCTGTATTTTCTTGAATGCATTAATAATTTAATTTTAGCTTTCATTTTAATCTCAATAAATGCACAGAACACCCCGTTCCTTTTGTTATATTATTAATTTTTGATATTTTTTTTCCATCCACACTCAATGTTTAAATCCATACATCCCAATTAACACAAACTGCATGAGTATATGAATATTTCCATAAAAAAATATGAAGAAGTATACAAAATAATAATTATCTTAATACAGTGCGTGTCCAAATTATGGAACAAATTATTTATTGGAGTACCCTGAATATTTAAAGAAAATAAGGAAAGTTTACACAGATTGATTTGCTTGTTTCATCGACAAAAAACAATATTATAAACTATAAATATACACCTAATCAATTTGACAATAAAACATACTCAAACCAGAAATTTTGTTGGCAAATATTTTTCATCTGAAAAAATAAATTTGTGACCTAATTTGGACGCGCACTGTATATATAACTTCAATAGTCAATACACATCCGTTTTAAGTATATTTTGATAACTACTTATTTTGTCACTGTAACATGATGAACTGAAGACAGAATAATATCATTCTTATTAATTCAAAAAATTATAGAAATATTAATCAAACACAATGAACGAAATAGAATACGACATGTATTTCAACCTTAGACTATATGTACAGGGTTATGATAAAGTAATGCACAAAATTCATAGAACGTACAACGATCACTTTGGAAAAAAATGCAAAAACACGTCAAACGGTGTTTTATATTCCGCATCTCTTGACATAAGTTACAAAAATAACAAGTCAAATTTGTCAAAGTTATGACGTCATCGACATATTTTTTAATGGGAAGCTAAGAATTTTATTACATTACTAGCTGACCCGACAGACTTCGTCCTGTCAAAAGATTTGTAATGTGGCAGTTTTTGTGCCTACGTATTTAAAAAATTCTCCTGAACAGAACCGTCACCCTGGTGATAGGGCGTTGTGTATAAAAAATAATTAAATAAAACATATAAGGATTTAAAAATAAGTAATCGCTTTATTGTTAATCATGTGAATCATAATTATTATTATCATTGTAGTGCTTTGTGGTATACGATGTTTCGTTTGATTACCTGGCGCATAGATAAACAAATCTGATGGTTTTCCAACACGGGAACAGGCAACATACAATTGACCATGTGAGAAACATAGGTTTTCTAGATTAATACCACAAACACTTAATGATTGCCCCTGGGACTTGTTTATAGTCATAGCAAAAGCAAGCCGCACTGGAAACTGTAGTCGTTTAAACTCAAATGGCACATCAGTCGGAATCATTGGGATGCGCGGTATGAGAACATCTTCTCCTTTATACTTTCCTTTGAGTATAGTTGCTTCTATCACATTGTTTAGTATTTTTTTATCGCTAACCGTGTACCGTTGCAAAGACGCGGTTGGTTGATATTTCGCAACATTATAACCACCGATCCAACCTTTAATTGAAGATTGTGTGGTGGCAAATCCAGCGAGTTTAAAAATTCCGGTTGATAGTTGACTACATCATCTTGATTAGTAGCCGAATCAACTGATTTATATATCCTCAATTCGCCTGTAATTTGTTCTTGAATTTTGAAATTTAATTCATTTACATCTATGTTTTTTGCAGCCAGTATAGCTCGTTCGCTCAACCAATCATGGTTTCTGTAATTTTGAGAAACATCTGGAAACACCTTCTGAATAAGTTCATCTTTTGATCGAGTTAACTGACAAAAACTTTGAGGAAAGTTAATGCAGCCAGTCAACATGTCTATAGGAAATTTGCCATTACCAATGTCAATGAGTTGTTTAGAGAATATGTTTCCAGATTGGTCATTTTGCAACTCGACACGCATATTCTTGCTTAAATGAAGTACTTTGACATGTTTCCACAAATTGGAGGACTTTAGACATGCATTGAGTTCATCAGCTGGCGTTGATCGTGGAATCACTGGCAATGTTTGACGAAAATCTCCTGCTAATAACATCATTGCACCACAAATCGGTTATTATTGTTCCGTAGATCTTTTAAGGTTTTGTCTAAAGCCTCCAAAGATTTTTTATGTGCCATCGTGCATTCATCCCAAACAATCAATTTACATTGCTGCAAAACCTTTGCCATTGCAGAGTTCTTCGAAACGTTGCAGGTTGGAGTTTCATTGCTTTGCATATTTAATGGCAATTTTAGTGCTGAATGGGCTGTTAGACCACCTTCAAGCAAGTTGCTGCGATTCCCGTCGAAGCGAGTGAATGTGCAATTTTATTTTGTGAGCGAATTGTTGCTAATATTAATGAAACCAAAAGTTTTTCCTGAACCACCAGGTGCATCTAAGAAGTAAATCCCTCCAGTTTCATCATTTGTTACTTTCATAAGAGTTTCAAATACATACTTCTATTGTTCATTCAACAGTGGAAGATTTGTTTGAATTAATTCTTTCAAAGCGTTGAGATCATACAGTTTTCTCGATGCAACTCTTGGTTAAAAGCGTCATGCATTGCTCCAACGCACACACGCACATTGTTTTGATAGATATGGTCTTTGACGTTAGGAACACACCTACATTGCTTAGACAACAGTGAGTGCTTGTAATTTGTAATTTAATATGAACTTTATGTTTATGTTTATACTGGTTTACCTAGGTATACATATATCAATGTACAACCCCAGAAGCTAATTGCAGCATTTTCGGATCCAAATAATGGGGAAAACTTGGATCCCAGTATTTGGTTTCAACAAGATGTAAATACGGTCTACCATTGTCTTGGCCTATGTCAGTTAGTAAACGGGAAACAATTTGAACAATTCCTATAAGAAATAGTTTTGGTTTAATGGACTGTTTAGTTAAATGAAAAGTCATTATGAAACTTACGATTATTTCGTTTTATATTCATTTTCTCGTTTGTTTCTTATGTTAGCTCTACTGCAACTATTTTTCCCTAGTGTAAAAAAACAAGCTTTATCACATAATGCAGCGGTTCCCAACCTTTTTTCAATGCCGTACCCTTGTGATAAATTTATTCAAATTGTACCCCCAAGGAAAAAGTTGCTAGAATATTAATCATGGAAAGTAAATATTTACGCAAGAGTTTTTAATCTTTTATTTGACAATAAAGTTATTGTTCAAAATTGGGCCTATATATATGATTCTAGTAAACTTATTAAATCTAAATACCAACTGTAAACAAATAATAACAAATTAAATACAACGTTTCTTATTACGAAAATATACTACAATTACCGGTAGCAAATAAGTTTATCGAAAAAATCAAAATTACTCTTAAAACAAGTAAAAACTGCTTTAGTGTGACCCTTGGGCCTGTTTTGTTGCACATAATACTTTGAGATCAATATCAAATTGACGAGCGAGCGTGAGTCAGACCATCGGACGACTAGGCACGCTAGTACTGTACTGTACTTTTCATCCACCACATACGTAACGTATGGCAAAGTACGCCATTACCAAATATTTTCGGCGTACCCCAACCAGGTCGTTGCGTACCCCCAAGGGGAACGCGTACCACAGGTTGGGAACCGCTGACATCTATAATATAAAAATGGATCGCAAAATGTGTTGGTAAGCGCATAACTCAACAACGCCTGGACCAATTTGGCCAAATCTTTTTTTAAATGTTCGTTGAAGTTTAAGGATGGTTTTGCGGCGAGAAAAATTAGAATTATTGCTGGAAAAACCTAAAAATAGCCCTTTTCTTTTTCGCATACAAATCATTTGTAACTAAAACGTAGTCAATTTGAGCTTTATTGCTATGCGTGTCGCATAGCTTAGTGGAATAAAGCCTTGACCTTTGACGTGGAAACCCGTCGTGTCGTAGGTTCAAGTCCGGGGCTAGGAAAGAAATTTTCTAGCTTTCGGTATGCGGCCACCATTCACTGTTGGGTCTAAAATTAACAGTGCTGTGCCTAAGGTGGCAGAAGGAGACGCAGTAACAAAGCCTACACAGAATACACACTGGTTAACCTAACTCGCACAAGCTTTAATTAGCTTCTGGGGTTGTACATTGATATATGTATACCTAGGTAAACCAGTATAAACATAAACATAAAGTTCATATTAAATTACAAATTACAAGCACTCACTGTTGTCTAAGCAATGTAGGTGTGTTCCTAACGTCAAAGACCATATCTATCAAAACAATGTGCGTGTATGCGTTGGAGCAATGCATGACGCTTTTAACCAAGAGTTGCATCGAGAAAAACTGTATGATCTCAACGCTTTGAAAGAATTAATTCAAACAAATCTTCCACTGTTGAATGAACAACAGAAGTATGTATTTGAAACTCTTATGAAAGTAACAAATGATGAAACTGGAGGGATTTACTTGTTAGATGCACCTGGTGGTTCAGGAAAAACTTTTTATTTCATTAATATTAGCAACAATTCGCTCACAAAATAAAATTGCACTTGCACTCGCTTCGTCGGGAATCGCAGCAACTTTGCTTGAAGGTGGTCGAACAGCCCATTCAGCACTAAAATTGCCATTAAATATGCAAAGCAATTAAACTCCAACCTGCAACGTTTCGAAGAACTCTGCAATGGCAAAGGTTTTGCAGCAATGTAAATTGATTGTTTGGGATGAATGCACGATGGCACATAAAATCATCTCAAAATCATTATTTAGAGACAAATCTGTGCCTCCATCACTGTTGTAGGTTTCATACCTTCACTAGTTGAAATATTTGTAAGAATACCACGTATATCATCATAATGGGCACACAATGATACACATAAAAATCTGGAGGCTTTAGACAGAACTCAAAAGATCTTAGTTTAGACCATCTTTGAGGGGACGCTGCAAAGAAATTCTTTAGACAGAACCTTAAAGATCTTGGATTACCGTATCTTCTTACATGTTCTTCTAGAAACGGATCACATTTGGCTAAGAGATCGATACACCCAAGAAAATTGCCATTACTAGGATTACCATGTATTTCATTATCGCCTCTAAACGCTAGTCCCCTTTCGGCCAAAAACTTAATTACTTCCACTACTCTTCTTAAAACCGTTGTCCAATATGTGCTTTCTTATTCCTTGACAATATCGAACGTCTCATCAATTTTTCTAGTTTGTTGGTAGTTCACTAAAGCAGAAATAGATGCAAAATGTTCTTTTGACACTTCATGACTTGAAATTCTCGAATGTGCGTTTTTCCAGTCATTAAAGCCTGTAAGGAATTGGTTACACAGGTTTGGATTTCCAGGTAGGTCCGATTTGAACAAAATACCTTTATAACAAGAAAACTTGCCAGTAGATTCGGAAAATATCAACCAGCCCCTTTTTATAATATCATTATTGTTCAGTTTTCTGAAAAAAATAATCTTGTGATGGACACGGCGCAATAATAACCGATTTGGTGGTGCAATGATTTTATTAGCAGGAGATTTTCGTCAAACATTGCCAGTGATTCCACGATCAACGCCAGCTGATGAACTCAATGCATGTCTAAAGTCCTCCAATTTGTGGAAACATGTCAAAGTACTTCATTTAAGCAAGAATATGCGTGTCGAGTTGCAAATGACCAATCTGGAAACATATTCTCTAAACAACTCATTGACATTGGTAATGGCAAATTTCCTAGAGACATGTTGACTGGCTGCATTAACTTTCCTCAAAGTTTTTGTCAGTTAACTCGATCAAAAGATGAACTTATTCAGAAGGTGTTTCCAGATGTTTCTCAAAATTACAGAAACCATGATTGGTTGAGCGAACGAGCTATACTGGCTGCAAAAAACATAGATGTAAATGAATTAAATTTCAAAATTCAAGAACAAATTACAGGCGAATTGAGGATATATAAATCAGTTGATTCGGCTACTAATCAAGATGATGTAGTCAACTATCCACCGGAATTTTTAAACTCGCTGGATTTGCCACCTCACAATCTTCAATTAAAGGTTGGATCGGTGATTATAATGTTCCGAAATATCAACCAACCACGTCTTTGCAACGGTACACGGTTAGCGATAAAAAAATACTAAACAATGTGATAGAAGCAACTATACTCAAAGGAAATTATAAAGGAGAAGATGTTCTCATACCCTCATCCCAATGATTCCGACTGATGTGCCATTTGAATTTAAACGACTACAGTTTTCAGTGCGGCTTGCTTTTGCTATGACTATAAACAAGTCCCAGGGGCAATCATTAAGTGTTTGTGGTATTAATCTAGAAAACCCATGTTTCTCACATGGTCAATTGTATGTTGCCTGTTCCCGTGTTGGAAAACCATCAGATTTGTTTATCTATGCGCCAGGTAATCAAACAAAAAACATCGTATACCACAAAGCACTACAATGATAATAATAATAATTATGATTCACATGATTAACATTAAAGCGATTACTTACTTTTAAATCCTTATATATGTTTTATTTAATTATTTTTTATTCACAACGCCCTATCACCAGGGTGATACGTTGTGGAGGATAAATATGATACTTTTCCGCGGCCTGGATTACCGTATCTTCTTACATGTTCTTCTAGAAACGGATCACATTTGGCTAAGAGATCGATACACCCAGAAAATTGCCATTACACAGGATTACCATGTATTTCATTATCGCCTCTAAACGCTAGTCCCCTTTCGGCCAAAAACTTAGTACTTCACTACTCTTCTTAAAACCGTTTGTCAATATGTGCTTTCTTATTCCTTGACAATATCGAACGTCTCATCAATTTTCTAGTTTGTTGGTAGTTCACTAAAGCAGGAAATAGATGCAAAATGTTCTTTGACACTTCATGACTTGAAAATTCTCGAATGTGCGTTTTTCCAGTCATTAAAGCCTGTAAGGAATTAGTTACACAGGTTTGGATTTCAGGTAGATCCGATTTGAACAAAATACCTTTATAACAGAAAACTTGCCAGTAGATTCGGAAAATATCAACCAGCCCCTTTTTATAATATCATTATTGTTCAGTTTTCTGAAAAAATAATCTTGTGATGGACATCTCATTTTTTTCTGCTTAAATTTAGTGGCGTATAACTTAAAATTTATATCAATTTCTTGCATAAAGGTGATTACGAGAGAAGTATTCGATAAGATCTGCGCTTATGGTTGTCCACTGTGCTGGATCAGAACTGAAAATACTTGTGGCTGATGTTGTTGGTAGTGATTCAGGCACCACCTGCTTGAAGCGTCGTTAAAATTTCGTAACCCCCGTCAGCCTCGTCTTCTGTGACATTCTCAGTTTATTGGTTGAACATTCTTGCGAGTCCCAACAAGCCTCAGCTTCTGCTAGGCCTAACCTCGATCGAAGAAATATCTACTGCATCTGCATTATCTTCTGTCTCCTTAGAAATGTTAACATATTTCAATAAAGAACCTTTAATTTTACTAAGCGATTCACTCACTTTCTCTTTCTTTTTGCGTTTTTCATGTCCACCTTTGAGTGTTTTCTTTTATATCCATCCGGTTCTGTTCAGGAGAATTTTTTAAAATACGTAGGCACAAAAACTGCCACATTACAAATCTTTTTGACAGGACGAAGTCTGTCAAAAAGATTTGTAATGTGACAAATTTGACTTGTTATTTTGTAACTTATGTCAAGAGATGCGGAATATAAAACACCGTTTGACTTGTTTTTGCATTGCAAAGTGATCGTTGTACGTTTTATGAATTTTGTGCATTACTTTATCATAACCCTGTATAAGATAGACAAAGCATTCCTTTGTAAAATGTCGATTTGTTTTGGCCCTCTCATTGAAAGTCTCTTGTGAAACCTCCTGGCAACACCGCATAAAATCTTTTTCCATTTACTCGGGTCACAATATCTTCAGGATCAAAATGATCTGAACAAATGAAAATTGTTTTCTTTGGCTAAATACTTGACCATCCCAACAGCGAAGCCCAAATTCTTCTTTTTTTCATTGTCATCTGGAAACCTCAATTCAAGAAAACCTCATTTTATCTTATAATAATTTCATTTAAAAACTAAATAATTTGGTTCTAACAATACACTTACCTATGGAACGATAAATTAGGATTAAAATTCCTGTCTTTACTACATCTTTCACACTTACGAACCATTTGTAGTGCGATGAAAAGAAATAATAACAAAAAAAAATATGAAAAACCCAATACTGACTCTCACAAATTTTCTTCAATTTATTTATTTATTTATTTCTCAAACAGATTATAATAAATCGTTGCGTATTTATTTTCGATACAACGTGTGTCTTCTAGAACATGTGACCTTCAAATTGTCAAGCAGAGAATGCGTTGCCTTGACTTTCATCTGAATTTCTTTCCATCTGCGTTCTCTGACATACAGTAGCAGAATAATCTAAAGTTTTTTCTTTTACTTCTTGCTTATATATCCGATAAGACAGTTTCAATTCAAAATATAAAATTTTATACAATGTTTTGAATGCAAATTGGAGAAAAAACTTTTATTCACAATTATAGGGAATAGAGAAACCTACGATTTGCTAAGTTTCAGATGGGACACTTTTCAATGTAAATAAAGGGGTCTATTCCTATATAGTCTAAGGTTCCAACTATTGAGTTTATATTGACTATTAAAGTCATTTTCAGATTTTTATTAATTTATCAGCACTTTTCTTTATTATTATTGTTGTCAAAAGACACAGAAAAACTTTGAATTAAAGCAAAATGAAGTGGAAATTTTTGTAAACAATGTTTTAGAAAATTACTGGAAATTTATACAGCTCTTGTCAATCTAGTTGATAATTTCTGAATTCTTTTTCAATGTTTTAATTAAAATGTACCCTTCATTCTGCTTCACGATTTAAAATTTAAAGAGCATCGCATTGAACACATTTCAAAAACGATTTGAAAGGACCAATTCCAAATAATTTCTTTATTTTTTGCAGGCATTCCCCTATTGCTGGATAGAGATTGAACAAGTCCATCAAGAGGGGGAGAGCAGGAAAAAACCAGAAAGTATGGCAGACACATCGAAAAAGAAAGAATTATCACTAATTTCAGTCGCAGAATCTGCAAAATTCTACACGTCATTGTGTCTTGGAACAACCGCTATATTATCTGTGTTTGCTTTTCTTTTTCTAATTCCGTTCGTAGTTGATCCATCGATTTCAAGCCTAATGGCAGACTATGATCCGCAGCCGGTTACTTGTGTAGTCACACAACATGTCTACGCTGAAGGACTTAGGAACTGTTCTTGGTCATCCTGTAGAGAAGGATGTACAAAGGAGGCTACCCGATGTCATCAGATACACGTGAATTATTCGAAAATACCATTTAGAGATTGGAATTATTCCAACCATAGTGTTGAATGGGACATTGTTAACACGAAAATGTTCATAAACGCTGAGGGTTGTGGGTATCCCCCTTCTGTAAATTGCACAGAATTCGCTAAGCAATACGGATATCACACTAGAGGGATACCTTTTCCTTGTTATTATAGTAAAGTTTACCCAGAAATGGTTGTTGTAAGATATTCCTGGGACGATACCCTAAGACAACTCATTTTGTCATTGGCTATACCAAATTTACTTTTTGCTGCTTCCATTGGGGTACTCAGTTATTGGTACTGCCCAGGCTGTGGCAGATCCTGTCACAAATATATGCATCGTTTTCCTGCTGAGTGAGTATACAACTTAAATATTTATTACGGAATGGAAATATTTAACCTGTATGATTTCTGATATTTGATTTTCAGGGTTTAATATTATATTTATACAGGGTCTTTCACGAGGAAACTCACCCATATTTATACGGGAAACTACTGAACGTATTTTCATGAAATTCAGCACTTATAAGTATTTCACGATGCTGATGAAATCTAAAATATTTTCAAGGCATGAGCACACCTCCGGTTTTTCCGGAAATTACGTTAACTTCCGTTTTTCAAATTACAACACCAATTTTTCATTGCAGAAATAGATTCCTTAAAAAATTTCAAGTTATTTTGATGCGGGAAAATTCGAAAAAAAAATCGAAAATAGAGCTCCGCTGAAACAAGAATAACTTCAAGGTTTTTGGATAGAAAATTTTCATTTTTGAGATTTTTCAAGATGTGAGATTGATGTATCCACTTTAAAAATCGAAATCGCGATTCATGATACAGGGGGTGAAAAAATCGCTTCCAAACTTAGGGATGATAAAATCGTGAAAAATAAATTTTTTCAAATTAGAACCCCATTTTTTTATGGCAGATATTGAATCTACGTTAAAAAATAATGTGAGTGTATGCATCACACCCTCGCCCTAAAGTGGATATTTTCTGAGTTATTCATAAAAAACTGTTTTTCGTCTTGAATTTTCAGCTATTTCTGTTCCATTCACGCCAAAAAGATTAAATTTTCCGGAACTGTTATTTGAACCATGCTGTAGATTTTTCACCCCTTCTTGAAACCGACTTCAAGTTACTATTAGGAAAACCATGGCAAACTCTCGCAGTTATAACTAGAGAAGATGCTCAAAGTTTTGACCGTTAATTTCTAGACATTTATTTATACGTCTCAGGAATGCTTCGTGCGTTGCTCTTTTTATTTCACCGGGAGGAAGAGATCTGCAAAAGTGTTTAAAAACCAAATCGAGTTTCAAAACTATGAATCTAAAAATCTAAACAAACCTGAACGCATTTCTGACTCGTTTTTTATCCTACCCCAAACATAATAGTCTATAGGAGTTAAATCGGGAGAACGTGGTGGCCAAAGATGTGGACCACTGTTCGCCAACCATCGATCTTCAAATAGCCTGTATATGATATTTGACACATTGAGTGAATTGTGTGGAGCGCGCCATCTTGTTGATACCATAAGTCATTTATGGTTCTGTACTAGCGGCTCAATTATTTGAGTCAATATGTCAGAATATCTATCTCCTAAGGGGGAACATTCTTTAAATAATGCAAACATGTGTAGTGTTCTATCTTACCATCTATCTCCATCATAAATGTGAACATCGAGAATTGCATTATTTTTGATGGCGCAAAAAACATTGAAACTCCAGGTCTCTTGAAAGTTCCATTGTCTGAAGTGGTGGTTGTTCTCTTCATCCCAATAATGACTGTTATGCCTATTGAAAGAACCATTCTTTGTGAATTTAGATTCATCTGTCCAAATTATACAGTCCAAAAAGTTTTCATTCTCTTGAAACCGAATCATCATAGCTTCGCAAAACTCTGTTCTCTTGACGAAATCAGTTTCCTTCAAATGCTCTACCCTATTGAATTTATATGGGTGTATTTTATGTTTTTTTAATATTCTCCAAACACCCGATTGAGATAATCCCAGAGCAATCTCGGCATCTCTGAGAGAATTTTGAGGATTCACACGAAATTATGCAAGAACTGCTATTTCGTTGTTCTCATCTTCTACTACAGTTTTTTCTCTGTGTATAGTTTTCTTAACGAAAGATTCGACATTTCTCAAGTTTGTCAACTTATTACATTCTCCATGAAGTAGAATGAGATTTAAATAATCTTCATTGGTAAAATTAGGCAAAGTGATCGATTTTATAACTTAATACGAATTATCACCAAATTAATAGTAAACACAAAATGCTACTGAATAAAGAGGAATTTGGAAGATGAAATTAATGATATCTATCATTAAAAAAAAAAAAAGAATGTAAAACATGGTAAGTTTTTGCATATGGTTCATTAGGAATTATTTATTTATCACTGGAGAGAAAACCGATGGCCGATAAGTTGAAATAAAGAGGTTTCCGATACAAATTCGAATCCAAATTCGCCATCTATTTAGGAACAACCTGTAACTTTTTTCTCTTGCATATTAGGGTAGTATAATCTGAAACGTGGTTTAAGTAACAGTTTCTGAAAATTTCTTCTTTTTGGGCTGAAGTGAAAAGAAATACCTGAAAATTCAAGACGAAAAACATTTTTTTGTGAATAACTTAGAAAATATCCACTTTAGGGCAAGGGTGTGATGCATACACTCACATTATTTTTTGACGTAGATTCAATATCTGCCTTAAAAAAATGGGGTTCTAATTTGAAAAAATTGATTTTTCACGATTTTGTCATCCCTTACTTTGAAAGCGATTTTTTCACCCCCTGTATCATGAATCGCGATTTCGATTTTTAAAGTGGATACATCAATCTTACATCTTGAAAAATCCCAAAAATGAAAATTTTTCATCCAAAAACCTCGAAGTTATTCTTGTTTCAGCGGAGCTCTATTTTCGATTTTTATTTCAAATTTTCCCGCTCAGAGAGAATTTTCCAACCAAAACTGAAAAATGTTACATCAAAATAACTTGAAATTTTCTAAGGAATCTATTTCTGCCATAAAAAAATGGTGTTCTAATTTGAAAAACGGAAGTTACCGTCATTTCCGGAAAAACCGGAGGTGCTCATGCCTTGAAAATGTTTTAGATTTCATCAGCATCGCGAAATACATATAAGTGATGAATTTCATGAAAATACGTTGAGTAGTTTCCCGTATAAATATGGATGAGGTTCCTCGTGAAAGACCCTGTATATCGTTGAGACCAATTCGAATGTTTTCGGTACGCAAGGTCAAACGGCCAATATGGACTTCTATTCAACTGTTTGCGTGAAAATATTCGCCTTAAACGGCCGAATTATAAACGATTTTATGACCAAACACTTGATAAATATCATCGATCAGCCACCTTATTCGCCTGATCTAGGTTCGCGTGACTTTTATTTTTCCAGACTGAAATACCACTCTGGGGAAACAGATTTGAGCACATAAAAAATAATTCATAGAAAGAGCAGAATGCCATTTCTGAAAGCGCCTATAATATATGTTTGAAAAAAACTTTGGCACACGTAAAATAAAGCATATTTTGAAGCAGGTTCAATAAATATTGAAGAAGTTCAATATTTTTTGGTTTTATTTCAAAATTCGTCAGAGAGTAATTCGTTGATATCACTTCATTGAAGGGATTTCAATAATATAAAAATATACAGGATGTCCCATCAGAAAAAATGCAGAGTAAACGGGAGACTATAATGAGGACCAAACGTTATTTTAATTACTGAATCATGATATTTTGTAATTTGTTTAAATATTTGTTTAATTTTTTTGCAGGGATGAAGAACATTTCAACGACACCTACTGATATGGTGGCACGATTCACACATTCTATCGGCATTTCGTCACGCTGCTCACAATTCGCAAATAATTTGAAAAATTAATGAAAGATTTATTATTGATCTTATAAGAACTGAGAAATTCTAGTAGTTCATATGAGGATAAATTGAATGTTCAGAGATTTTTACGGAACATTCTCTCGAATATCTTGTAAATAATGAATAAAACTTGAATTTATGATGCTTTTTGATTGTTTTCACATACTGTATACATACTGTCCAAATAGTAGGAGTGCCAATAGGAATGCTTTTGGAGATATGTTAAGACACCATATACAAAGTGTCCAGAAAGAGTATCAGGTATGTATTTTCGGGCCATATTTGGTTTAAAAGGAGCAGGGAGGGGTTCGCCATTTGTGCACAAATTTCTGAGATGATGTCGTGGGTATATTATTTATTATTATTATATAAGATATAAATTGAAAAGTAAAGGAGCTAAAACTGATCCTTGAGGAAGATTTTTCAATGTTTTGAAATTGCAACTCTTATTGTCAATAAAAACACGAAACCTTGTATCAGATAACATATTTTCTAATAATCGTACCATTTTCTCACACTTCAGATGGGTATAGAGTTTGAACATTAATCCATCTTTCCACACTGTGTCATATGCTGAAGATAAATCAATGAAAGCAGCTCCTGTTTTCAACCTATCATTACAGCCTGATTCTATGAAAGTTGTAAAGCTGAGAACCTGATCTGAACAAATTCTATTTTTCCTAAAGCCTCCCTGGAAAATTTGTAGAGTATTTTCTATAGAAGATTCAATTCTTAAAAGAACTAACCTTTCTAATATCTTGAAAGGAACATTCAATAAACTGATTGGTCGATAACTACTAGCAGTGGCGTATTTAGGGGGTGGCAGGGGCGGGCCCCCGAAATGGATAAAGAAAACTGAACTACTATAATAAATAAAACAGGCTCGGGAAGCATGGCTCCGGCGTCTGATGTGAACATACAACAACTGTTTGTTCGCGTGACGATTTCTAAACTGGTTGGGAACCTATACGCAGGCTCAGATCTTAAAATTCGGAACTATGTGGGTACCAGTTACAAATCTTCGAAGCTCTGATCATATCTTTGAATCCGCGAACGGTTCTTTTCTATCTGCGCTTAAGTGAATAAACCTAATAATAATCTGTAATACGCACGACACGGCTGAAGCCGCTAGGACAGTAGTTGATGATTACCTAAATCTCACGGTTGCGTTCTAAGATCGTAAGAGTATTTTAGTGTTCTCGGGTCGTAATTGAAAGCTGATTAGTGAAAGAAAATCACAAAGAAGAGACAAAGTTCAATTCAAGATTTTTTCACGAAAAGACAAAATGTGGATAGGCCTGAAGTTGAAAATTTGGAAGCCCGCGTTGCCGTGGAAGGACAAAGTGAAATTGCTTGTGCCGATATCTTTCAAACGAGCTCCTCTGGTCAAGATGTGGAAGGTATTTTTCAAGTTATTAAAAATGTAAACGACATTGGAAATTACTGTCAAAGGAGTTATATTTGTTCATTAACAAATGATGAAAAAGTTTCATTGTTAGAAAATGTATGGAAACCTCAGTCTGGATACAAATTTCCTACCACTTCGATTTCAAACCACAGGAGATCCTTTCAAGCGAAATGGCTTGAAGAATTTGAGTGGTTAACTTATTCAGAGGAGAAATGCGGTGCATTTTGTAAATACTGCGTGTTTTTCTCTCGGATCGAAAATGTAGGAGAATAAGGAGATCACCAATCATTGGGAATATTTGTAACCCAACCTTTCATCAATTTCAAAAAAGCAAAGGAAATGTTCAAGCATCATCAAGATTCAAAATACCATAGACAATCTATTTTGATTGCTGAAAATACAAAATCCTTGATTAAAAAAAAAACGTAATAGTATTATCGATCAAGTAAATTCTCAAAGAAAATTAGATATTGAAAATATAGAAAAAAACTGGTTGCTATAATTCAAACTATTAAGTTTTGCGGAAGGCAAATGATTGCTCTCAGAGGTCACAATGATTCTGGACGAGTAAGTCTTGAAGAACCTGACGAAAATGACGGAAATTTCCGATCATTGTTGAGATATCGAGCTAACAGCGGAGATAATCTTCTCAAGGACCAATTGATCAGTGCTGGTGGAAAGACAATGTACACAAGTCCCGTCATTCAGAACGACATCATGAACACATTCGGTTCTTTGATTCAAACCAAAATTGTGGCAAAAGTTAGAAATTCTATCTTCTATTCCGTTTTAGCGGATGAAACCACCGATATAAGCCAATTAGAACAATTTTCACTTTGCATTCGCTATGTTGAGGATGAAACTTTTAGAATCAGAGAAGATTTCCTAATATTTGTTCCCGTTCATGATGTAACTGGTGCAGGTTTGGCGAAAACAGTACTAGAGACCTTGTCAAATTTAGGTCTTGACTTGAACAAATTGAGAGGCCAAGGATACGATGGTGCTGCCACTATGAGTGGCAAGTTCAGAGGAGTTCAAGCTGCTATCAGAGAAAAGCTACCATTGGCCCTTTATACACATTGTTCTTCGCATACACTCAACTGGTGCTTGTCAGATGCAAGTAGCATTTCCTCTATTAGAAACTGCATGGGTGTCATTAAAGAAATATGTGCATTCTTTCATGCATCAGCTAAGAACACAGAGATGCACGATTTCAGAGTGCTTTCCTGATGAAAAGAGAAGGAAACTGATTTCATTGTGCGAAACGCGATGGGTGGAAAGACATGACTCAGTTATTCTATTTAAAGAAATTTTATAAGCTATCATACTCTCCCTAAATAAGATAGAAGAATCGAGTGTTTCATCAACTAAAGGATTTGCTTTAAGTCGTGCCATTTGTACTTTCCCATTTATTGTTAATCTTTTCATTTTGAGCCAGATGCTGTCGACTACACACAGCTTGTCTGAGACCCTTCAGAAAAAAAAATATTGACCTTAGTCAGGCTATAAGCAACATCACAACTGTTTTAGACCTACTGTCAAAACAGAGATCAAATGCCGAGCAAACCTTCAAACCATTATATGAACAGGTGAAGGCAATAGCCTCAAAACTTTTTGTCACAGAGGAGCTTCCACGATTTTGTCGGCTTCAAACAACACGCAACAATGTACCTCATACCACAGAAGAAGAATATTATAGACGAGCAGTTTACGTGCCATACCTGGATGATTTTTGTGAAGCGTTAAGGGAAAGATTCCAATCTCATAAAGACATAGTAATATCTTTACAAAACATTCTTCCACAATTTTGTATCAGAACAGATATCACTTCATTAGACGCTGCATTGAAATTATATGAATCAGATTTGTCATTTAACGACATTGTGCGAAGGGAGATTAAGCTGTGGCAAGAAAAGTGGAAACAGGAAAGACCTGAAGTTCTGCCAAAAACGACTTTTAGTTATCTAGAAAAATGTGACAAAGATTTATTCCCCAACATGTATATCCTTCTGAAAATACTAGCTGTCCTTCCCGTGTCAGTCGCTACCGTTGAAAGGACTTTCTCTAGCCTACGAAGACTGAAAACTTACCTAAGGAACACAACATCTGAGAATAGACTAAATGGTCTCGCATTGCTCTCTATTCACAGAAACATCACAGTTAGCGATGAGGAAGTTCTTGATAAGTTTGCTAGTGTACCGAGAAAACTGGGGTTTGTTTTGTAACCATCTACTTAAGCGAATGTTCAGCTAACCTCGTCTTCAATATATTTTTTCCACTTATAATCAAATAAAATTTCTCAATGTCGTTTTTTGTGAAAACCTCACTACTCTATCAATTTCTCGTCACGTTGCAGGAGTCCGTTAAATGGGGATAGTTTACAGACGTGAGTGAGGCTAGAAATAGCAACAAATGGTAATTTCTTTGCATCGAAACGATATGAACATAATTTGTATGAGATATTGATGAAAAACAGGGAGACTATGCCCAAAGTTATCCTTTGATTCTCAATAAAAAAATTGCATCGAACCTAATCTAACCATTGGATCATTTGATGGTACAAGCATCTCGGGCCCCCCCCGAATATATTTTCTATATACGCCACTGACTACTAGGATCACAAGGATTTTTTCCTCTTTTCAAAATACCTATTACTTTAGACCTACGAAATTCGGAAGTAAAGTTTCCTGAATTCAGAATATTGTTTTGGAAAGACAATAACCTCGACAAGGCCTTTTTTCCTAAATGTTTGATGAATTCAGGATAAATTCCGCTAAAACCTGCTGCTTTTCGAGTTTTGGTAGATTTGATTGCAGCCCTCAATTCATCTATATTGAATGGATGTGACACATGCTCTAAAGTAGGAGCTGATATCCTGAATATTTGTAATTTTTTCTTTATATTCTTTATTTTAGATTGGGATATATTAACTGATAAAGATACATCAACTAGGCGACGAGCGATTAAAATTGGATAAATTTTTGATGATGATGAGACAAGGGGAGTAGCTTCACCTTATTTTCTCAATATATCCCATGAACTCCTACTCGAATGTGTGAAATTCATGCCACATGTTAATCAAGCCTAAAGCATGCAGTTGTGGGGTTAAAAACCCATGCTACTGAGCACAAAAAAAAAACGGTGAATGAATATAGTATATTTATGATAAGTATACTCTAAAAGCAGTTTTGCTCAGAGTCCTAACCTATTTTTTTGCTAAAAAAGTAATATTTACAACATAAGCATCTATACTACATATTCTTACAAAAATCATTGCCTGAAAGACAACTATTGTCACCAATAATTATACACATACATCAATATCTACAATTACGCTCCTTACTAGTAGTAATCTTAAGAATAAAGTTATCAGTCAACAGTTTGCAAAAATATTTACATGAATTAAATTGCCGAATGAACAAATTTTCAACAATATCTGGGATGAACTCAACATACATCTTTGGTTTTAAATCAGAGTTCAAGCAAACTCCTTATTAACAGATTCTACACATATAAACATCAGTACTGCGAATTTGGTGAGAGTTGAGGGGGTTGACTTGGCCCAGCTTGAATGGGTGGTGACTGCCTTACTTCAGAACCAATGACATTTCTCGTGAGGTAGTTTGGTCCATTGTTTACGGCTTGTGCTTTACCTGGGAAATTCGAGGATGGTCCTGGATTATGGTAGCTACCGCTCCCTTGGTTTCTTCCAGCAGTCCCATAGTTCCAGTTATAACAGTTTTCTTCGTTTTGATTGGATGATTGAGCTCTCCTTTGCTGAGATGGTACAACACCATACATAGACTCTGGACGCATACTCCTGCATGGCTTAGGGTTATCTTCATATTTAGGATTTTGTTCATATTTGGATCCACCTTCATACTTAGAACAACCTTCATTACCTTGGTTATTCCTATACATTATTCTTTCAGTTGTTGAATAATTATCCGACCTTGATGTTCCAGAAGGCGGGCCTCTCACCCCATACAACCCTTCACTGTGTTGTTGCATTTGATTTTGGTTATTTTGGTTATGTACATTCGTTTGGTTGAGCCTCATCGGGTACAAAGATTGAGCAGGTACCAATGGACCAGGTTTAGGTACGACATCTCGATTGATCCCAGTGTTGGATTTAGCGTAAACAGATTGGGACCTATTCAAATTAGCCCTGGTCAGGGTGGAGATTTACAACAAAGAGACTTAGTTCCACCGTACAAAGATTCAACCCTTTCGAGCTGTTTGGAAGGACCGGAATACAAACCAACGGATGCTAAACTTGCGCAATAACCTGGATGACCGTTTCCAATTCCCCTGTAATTATTGTAAGTGGATCCATGGAATTTTGGCACATTAGGCTTGTCCAAATCGTCATAGCCATCTTCATCAGACCTTATGCTTGAAGATTCTTCATCTTGAGCATCTTTGAAATGTTTTCTTTGCCGGTGGGGGTTGAATATGTATTCGTATGTTAAACCAGCTGCTATTCCACCGATGACAGGGCCCATCCAGTATACCCAATGGCTATCCCATCGGTTCAGCACGAATGAAGGTCCTAAAGATCTTGCGGGGTTCAAGTACGGCATCTGGAATCAACAACAATGAATATACTGAAGCCAAAAAAAATCGCCGATGGGGTAACTTACAGAAACAAAGCTGCAGGCTGAATATGTGGCTCCGATCGTAAGCGCTGAGCTACTCATCCATTTTCTGTAAGTTTCCATCGATACAAAATATGAAAAGACAACTATGAATGTTAGAATCAACTCCACCCCGAATCTTTCCCATGGAGCTACGCTTGAGGAATGATTTATTGTTGCTGATAGATTTGCTTGGTATCCAGGAACAGTAACACTGCAATAAAGAGTATAAAAATCAATGTAATCATAATATAAATAATTCAGTTTCAATTTTAGGATACGCTGAATAGGTGTTAATATCTTCACTATAATGTAAAACTAGGATTACTAGAGACAATTTTAATTATTCAGAAATTCTTTTTGTGGAATTTCGTGGTGTTATTTTGAATCGAATTTTATGTCGGCCCATGGTCATGGTGGTCTTATAGAGCTTAACTAAACATCTGCAATATAGTACAAGGTGTCCAGAAAGGGTAACAGGTATTTGTAAGTTCAATAAAACAAAAAATATTTGAGAGTAACAAAAAAGTTTATTGTTTATTATTAACACATGAATTGGAGAATTATTTGGGAAAGATGATATACCGTTGCGCTGCTGGCACTATTCTGAACGGGAACGAAGATATTTTGCTTCAACTGGGTTAGATTCGTCGGATTATTTTGATAAACCTTATTTTTAAGGTATCCCCATGAAAAATAGTCAAGGACTTCTGGGAGGCCAGTTGATGTTACCCTTTCGCGAAATGACTTTATTAGCGAATAATTCATTAACAACTTCCATTCGAGGTATGGCAAGTGGCCCCATCTTGCTGAAACCACGTTCTTGAGTTGAAACCTGCAAACTCCTGCAACTCTGGGACCAAAAATTTCGCAACATATCGCAATAACGGTCACTATTCACATTTTATTGCTCGGCAACGTTGATCTTCCTGAAAATAAGGGCCTTTAGCAGACATAGAGGCCAAAACCACGACACCTTTGGGCTATGCAGAGATCCTTCATGCTTTCGTCTCAGATTCTCCAGAGTTTTGAATTTTAACTGTCGCACCTGTATTCTCGAACATTCTGATCCATTTCCCAATGCTATCGACACTTGGAGATTAGCGTGTACAATAGAGACGTTGAGCAGTCACTATTGAATCATCTTTACGATAAACGCAAAATGCGCGATATGTTCACGAGTACTGTTCCATTGTGACTAAAACTCCACAAAACCCCTCCCCGCTACTTTTAGACAAATACCGATACCCTTTCTGGACACCTTGTACAAAAACTATATGATGGTTCTTCGAACGATTTTGAAAATTTATTTTGTTTTCCTATAAAATATTTCTAAAACATATTCCGTTTTGTAAGGATATCATGGGTACATATATGATGAGTGATCATTAAGTTTTTTATATGGAAATAAATTACGAATAAGATTGGCAATCAGGTGATGCTTCAAACTTCAGTGAAATATTTTACACTTATTTAGTTACACCCTGTATAAGGGCGGCATAATTCAAGTGCCAGTAAAAGTTTATTGTGAAATGTCATGACAATAATCGAGAGACTTATTTATCTTCTTATTCAATTAAACGATAACCACAAAGTGGCGAATCAGTAAACGTGCCTGAAAGCTATATTTACGTATTCCAATCTGGTTTCAAGTGTCAATAAATGTCCATCTCATCCACAATAAATTTCCGACAATTTTCTTATCGTGATATAGGTAATATAAGAAGTTCTTGAAGATCCAATAGACTCGACAGAAATTCTTGCAAATTGATTCAATTTAAAATATCATTTCCAAATTTATTTTACCACAACAATGATTAAATGATTGTTTTTCGGCCTCTCCGCCCTAGAAGGCCAATTGCAGCAAAAGTAGGCTGATTAAGTACTCTCTCGCTGGTTGAAATCATTAAAACTACACAAAAAAATATATAACTCGAAAACTAAGATAAATCAACCTGGTATTTTCGGATACCCCTACGAGGGAATTGGACCACTCTGTATTAGGTTTCAATTGACTAACGTCATTCGCACATAAAATATACTATAAAGATTTTATGAGGGTGTATTAAATAAACAACGTGTGGATCATAATGAATGAAGACTAGAAAGAAATCTCATTCAATTCAGACCAATTGAGTTAGTTGTCATCTATTTCGTACATGCGGTTTGTAGTTAATCTTCATTGTAATTGAATTTAATTCAGGACATACCTGCAGGCTTGAATGGATATTGAATAATGTCAGTATGAGTGGCACTTAATCAATGTTAATCTTGTTCAGAAAACTACGAAGTTAATCTCAGATTGAAAATTGAAATTGATGATTTTTGTTAAAAAATATAACAATATGATTGGCTGAACACATATATACTGTTTCAACGTTTTAGACAATAGAACCCAACAGGAAATTCTATGATAGTTTTGCGGAAACGACGTTTCATGTTGAAACAACGAATCTAATTATGTTTTTTTTTTCTGAATAATTCTCCCAATGGAACTAGTGAAAAAAAAAGTGGAAACGGTCTTCCTCAAGGATCAGTTCTAGATCCTTTACTTTTCAATTTATATCTCAGTGATTTACCCACGATATCATCTCAGAAATTTGTTTATGCTGACGACATTGCTATTGCTTACAAACATTCGGATTTCAATACTCTGGAAAACATTTGATTTGGAAATTTTAAAGAATTAATTTATTGAGTGGCAAATATGTCCAAATCCCAACAAAATGGTATCTTGTTTCCGTCTGAATAATCATGAAAAATATAGGAAATTAGCTGTAACTTTCAATGATTCTCCTATCGAACATAATTTCTATCCAAAATACTTAGGAGTTAAATTAGATTCATTCGACCAGATTGTTGAATTTGTTATTGATGTAGGTTTTTAGGGATCTGCCTATTTCAGATCGTATAGAATTTTTTGTGCCCCATGTTCCCTTTCAATAAATTCATAGATTTCCTGCGTAAACTAAAGATATTCTATATCAAGCACCTACACAAAGTACAATAAAAGGGGAGGGAAGTTCCTTGTGCCCTCTTTATTAACAAAGAAGAGGATTTTTCTACCTGAGCATATTGTCAGAAGAATACTCCGCAGATCTGAATGTAATCCATGCAGCTGTCGTTCGAGATTTTCATGCTTGTTTAGATCTACGAAGATCTTAACGAACGGTTAGCCAAAATTTATTATTACAATGATGGTCAACCGCCGAAAACGTACAAAAGCCATTTTGTAGTATTTTATTTATTAACGACAGGGAATTCTCTGAAAGAAAAACATTTTGGTACCAGGTCTGTATGCAAGGGTTCACAAATTGATCAAGAATCCTCTCTTGACGTTTGTCCATTCCTCTTGAATTTTATGAATATTTTATTAATATAGCTTTTAATTTATGTAAAAAAAATCTATATTGTTATATTATATTCTGAATTCCATGTGTGTCATTGGACCCCAGATTCTTTGTGGCCAAAAAGGCCTCAACTTACAACAGAATTTTGGCATCGAATCAATTCGTACATATTCACTTTCTTTAGAGACTCGTCGTAAAGCCCAAGTAGGCGATTTCCAATATTTGTACAAACTCAAATCCTACGAAATGAAGGAGGAAATGCTACTTATCGAACTCGTATCTCCTCTTATTACGGTTTCTTGATAAATATACCCTTATCGTGGGACCTCTCAGAAATATATTTTTCCCATGAATGCCACCAGAGAATCGCCTGGCTTCAACTTCATATCACACATTTCGATAAAATCTCCCTGTATCTTCATAATTTGTCCAATTTACGAGCTCATCTGTGCTAAGCGAAAGAGAAACATTACTCATCTGTATTCTCGCTTGTCTACGTTGTTTTTACAACAAAACTAATTGTTTCGTCATCAAATAATGTGCTTATTTAATCATTTGTGGCAAGGAGGATCATTCTAATAAAAAGAATTCAAAATGGAACAGTCCTGAGTGATTGCTATCAATGGGGGAGGCATAACATACCAAATAAAAAAATCGTTGCTGTCACCAATTGGACCACAATGTATAAGGTTTCAATTGCACATAATATTTTTTAAAATTAATTATTGATCAATTAAAATTAAAATATTCTATAAATTGTTGATTTTGGATCAAATTTTCAATATTCCCGTCGATTGATGCGAAATCGAAGGGGGACGTTCTGCGTGGGCTCTCTCTACCCTCCCCCGAAAAAACCTAACAAGTGTTTCGACCGATTGATTTACGCAACGTGGCTCCTATGAATAACAAAAAGTAAAAAAAGGTCCGAATATTAAGTTCATGGGAAGCGTCAAACAAAAGAGCCCCATGAGGATCAGCGAACAAGTGCAGAGTAAGTTTATACGAGAAGGGTGGGTATGGTAACAATGATCACGCCGTTGTTTGCGAATTACAGTATATTGTCACACTTCATCCGGACCATACTGTGGTTAAAAAGGGGTTACTTATATGGTTAGAATTGTCGCCTTATGTTAGAGTACTATTTATTTTTTGTTATCGTATACCGCTTCAGAGTTGCCTTTTAAATAAGCTATGATATATGTGACAGTATGCATGAAAACAAAGACACTTCAATCAGCAAGATTAATTACTGTCCCAGCTTCTCGAATCTTCAAAATATGACTAAAGTTTCAACAAGCATATCCCAAAACGATGGATAAAAACACAACAGGAATAGATGGTGATAAAGATGAAAAAATTATTTTTTGTTATCGTATACCGCTTCAGAGTTGCCTATTAAATAAGCTATGATATATTTGACAGTATGCATTAAAACAAAGACACTTCACTCAGCAACATTAATTACTGTCCCAGCTTCTCGCATCTTAAAATTATGACTAAATTTACAACAAGCATATCCCAAAACGATGGAAAAAAAGCAAAAAGAATTAAAACGAAACAGAAAATTTTCACCCAGTGACTCGCAACATGGATTCGTCCATTATAAAGAAGCATAAAAAAAAATTGAGGGCGGCTAGCAAACACTACAGCCATATTCAGGATGTCAGTAGACCATCAAGATTTTGATGGAGAGCGCCTAACACATGATATGAGAGCCCTAAAGGAGCATCTGCAGCATCTCCGAAATCAAGAAAGCCAGGTGGTTGTAGTTTTGAAACACGTGTTCAAGATTGACTACCACCGTGGGTCTATTTTCGTCTCTCCTTCCTATTCAGGAATTGTTGCAGGTTTTACGAAGCTATAAAATAAATTGAACATAATGTCACGTTTTACGATGGTCTAGTTCGCCACCGGTAACTATTTCCACGAACAAAAAATTGGAAATTCGTATGCGATTTGGAACAATAAAAAACTGAAAACAACTATTGAATATTTAAATTTCATAACAAAAAAATTGTTAAATGAATTTAGTTAAGAATACTGTTGTATTGTGGGCAACAACCCAGTAAACATGATACATCACAAAAACATTTTAGAGTTAGAGTAATATTTCGCGAAAGTTTAAATGGAACATACCTTTTTATTATATCCATCAACCATGTAAATTATTTGAATAGGGAAAAAGAGTAGTCTCAAAGTAAGCGAGCCATGACAAAGTATTGAAAACAACTTTGAACTAAATAATAAAAACACAAGAAAAAACACAAAAACACCACATGATCCACTTTCCTGATTAAAAAAATTCAGAGGGTTGCTGGAGATGGAACAAATACAACTTCAAAAATGCATACAAATTAGACCTGATTCAGGATTTCGTAGGCAATTCATTTAATTAATTTTATACTGAGAAAATGAGTTTGTTCTATAATGAGCAATAAAATTAAATGTCTTTAAAAATGTTTTTTTATTGACAAGAACCTTTAGTTTAACAAGGGGTATATTCAAAAATTGTCATGTTGCAATGAGGTAGAATAAACTTTGCAAATAACATATAACCCCCCGAACACCGTGTATGATGTGCGATGGTCCCTTCTACCCAGAGTCATCTATTAATACATTTAACGCAAATAAAAATTAACTGTCAGAATACTACAAGTTCGCCCGCATCCCCCTTGCAATTTCAAATGACCAATTTTAAGCCGTGGGAAAGTTAATGACCTCTATTGGGGTTCGATTGAGTTGATTTTACAATCACTGAGCTCATACTTAGTTTCCCAAGTATCCCAGAGGTATTATTTACAATTAAGCCCCCAACGAATTCGATTGAGAGGTCGCGTGGATTGACGAGCGATAAGGGATGAGGAAATCTAGCTTATATGTTTCGCGTGGGAGCCACACAGATAAAATCTGTGTTACGTTTCATCATATTGATCACGAAGTATGTCTGGTCTATTTTTTTGAAGATAATTTTCTCGTTTTGCACGACAATGCCTGTCCGCACGTCGCAAGAGTTATTGAGAGCTTACAGCAAAAATCAATTAGGATCTATAGGGAAGACGATAGAGGCAAAATTATAGCAGATATCACACCATATTGGAAATAGCACATGCCTAAAACGCTATACAACTTCTCATAGAGTATGCCAAAGAAGAATAGAAGCTATTCTGTCAAACCATATTCGAGTACCCCTATCGAAAGTTCTAAAAACCACCCTATATCTGAAATTTTCGGAAGACTTCATGCACAAATTAAATTTCGGAAATTAAACCGTCATCAATATACTTTATGACCGCTTTCCTCGAAAGATCTGCACATCTCTGGAGGTCATGGTTACAAGAATTCGAAAGTACACATGCGGGATATTTAAGAAACGGCTTCATAATGTGTCCGCGAAGTATACGAACGTCTAGAGCCCTAAATTGAAAACAATTTCAACTTGTTGATGATGCTAGTTTAGCTTTCATCTGGTCCACATCTGCTGCCGATTCTTGCTGGGTATAATGACCCGCAACTTAACACAATCTTCGATCAAGAATCCGTATGTCGTCTCATAACCGTGCTTGTGAAATATTTCGCTCGAATCATCTACCCAAATTTATACAAATTATATATATGTATAGTCCGATTATTAGCCTAATTATTCAAAATCAGACACCCTGCATATTTATTTATTTTTAGATTTTCCCGTGTCCATATCGATTGGTTTCGTTTTTGCATTATTAAATATAGATATTGGAATTTTTTAATGAACACTCGAACGTAATGGAGGATGTTAATTTTATAAAACAAATCATACAGTGTGGCTCAAAATCACTTTCAAATATTGTTCTCTATAAGAGCTCAGGACTTTTTTCCTTTTCATTGGATTTGGCGTAAAAAATAGGGAACTCTGTTAAGATTTCTCTAGTGCAATTAATATGAAACAAATATTGGTTCCCACCTGAAAATCTTGATTTTTGAGCTTGTACGTCGCGAATGTATTTCAATCAGAAATTTTGGAGGAATAAATTTTCAAGTTCAGTTAGTGAAACAATCATTAAATCATTTTTGATACCCTGAAGTCATTGAAAAAAAAATGTAGAAATTATTAAACTTTCGGACAACAATTATGTTCTGTTCAATATACAGAGTGACCCAATTTCGAGTGAAATTAGACGTTTTTGGAAAACTGGACATATTTGTAATTTGAAAATTGGGATCATGATATTGTTTTTAACTCGACTTGTTTAAAAAAAATTAAAAAAAAGAAGATGTGATGTCGTGTGACACTAGGTAGGAACTAAGTTCCTTCAGCCAACTTGAATAAAATAAATAAGATCGACACAATTTTAAAAAACTCGTTATCAATTTTATATAGGTTTTCTTTATTTTTCCTTTAAATTTTACTGATTTGTTTTTATTTGAGTACAGGAAAGTATTTGAGAAATTCAATATTTTAGGAAATAATAAACTGAGTAAAATAAAAAAAAACGCAATTCAAATTATGAATTAAAATTACAAAATATGTCTCTTTAATTTTTGTTTAACAACATAAAATTACATAGAAATAGATATAATTACAAAAAAGTTTATTATTATTATAAGCAATTCTTATTAATCAGTGTTGTCATTAAATTCTATTGCTGAAACTATTGGCTTGTGGTAACTAAAATATGATACATATGTTTGTGATTCTATGCCATTTGATGCTCTACATTTGTTTTTTGTGGTTTTGCGGTCCTGAAAATGATTGAAAATAGATTTTTTTCAACTTAAAACTTAAAAAAAAATATTGAACAAGCTTTTTAAATATTTTCATACGTTCACTAGATATTTTAGCTATATATTGTATTTTTCTTGCTTATTCTCATTTCTTGTAGCTTTTTGGCGTTACCTATATTCTTTTTGATTCTCCTCTGCTTTGGTTTTTGGTGGTTTTGCAGTGCTAAAAATGATAAAATATAAATAGAATTATTAACAACATATATGACCCTCAAAACAGCAAGAAAGATAACATAGAAAACCTTATAAAGATTTTAGTATGTACACACAATATTAACCAATGTAAAATATTTTATATTTATAAATAAACTGATACTTACGTATTCAATTCATTTGCACTGAATAATTTCCCACTATTATCACTGTCAATTGCTTTCAAATCACTTTTGTTAATTCACTTGCCGTTTTTATTACACAATTTATTATTGTTTTGACGATTTGAAATTATATGAAAATAAACGTGGCTACTCACGAGTAAAATGTATCTATAACTAGCTGACCCGACAGACTTCGTCCTGTCAAAAAGATTTGTAATGTGGCAGTTTTTGTGCCTACGTATTTTAAAAAATTCTCCTGAACAGAACCGCCACCCTGGTGATAGGGCGTTGTGAATAAAAAATAATTAAATAACACATATATAAGGATTTAAAAGTAAGTAATCGCTTTATTGTTAATCATGTGAATCATAATTATTATTATTATCATTCTAGTGCTTTGTGGTATACGATGTTTTTTGTTTGATTACCTGGCGCATAGATAAACAAATCTGATGGTTTTCCAACACGGGAACAGGCAACATACAATTGACCATGTGAGAAACATGGGTTTTCTAGATTAATACCACAAACACTTAATGATTGCCCCTAGGACTTGTTTATAGTCATAGCAAAAGCAAGCCGCACTGGAAACTGTAGTCGTTTAAACTCAAATGGCACATCAGTCGGAATCATTGGGATGCGGGGTATGAGAACATCTTCTCCTTTATACTTTCCTATGAGTATAGTTGCTTCTATCACATTGTTTAGTAATTTTTTTATCGCTAACCGTGTACCGTTGCAAAGACGTGGTTGGTTGATATTTCGCAACATTATAACCACCGATCCAACCTTTAATTGAAGATTGGGAGGTGGCAAATCCAGCGAGTTTAAAAATTCCGGTGGATAGTTGACTACATCATCTTGATTAGTAGCCGAATCAACTGATTTATATATCCTCAATTCGCCTGTAATTTGTTCTTGAATTTTGAAATTTAATTCATTTACATTTATGTTTCTTGCAGCCAGTATAGCTCGTTCGCTCAACCAATCATGGTTTCTGTAATTTTGAGAAACATCTGGAAACACCTTCTGAATAAGTTCATCTTTTGATCGAGTTAACTGACAAAAACTTTGAGGAAAGTTAATGCAGCCAGTCAACATGTCTATAGGAATTTTGCCATGACCAATGTCAATGAGTTGTTTAGAAAATATGTTTCCAGATTGGTCATTTTGCAACTCGACACGCATATTCTTGATTAAATGAAGTACTTTGACATGTTTCCACAAATTGGAGGACTTTAGACATGCATTGAGTTCATCAGCTGGCGTTGATCGTGGAATCACTGGCAATGTTTGAGGAAAATCTCCTGCTAATAAAATCATTGCACCACCAAATCAGTTATTATTGCTCCGTAGATCTTTTAAGGTTCTGTCTAAAGCCTCCAAAGATTTTTTATGTGCCATCGTGCATTCATCCCAAACAATCAATTTATATTGCTGCAAAACCTTTGCCATTGCAGAGTTCTTCGAAACGTTGCAGGTTGGAGTTTCATTGCTTTGCATATTGAACACACCTACATTGCTTAGACAACAGTGAGTGCTTGTAATTTAATATGAACTTTATACCATAGCAATAAAGCTCAAATTGACTACGTTTTAGTTACAAATCATTTGTATGGGAAAAAGAAAAGGGCTATTTTTAGGGTTTCTCCAGCAATAATTCTAATTTTTCTCGCCGTAAAAACCATCCTTGAACTTCAACGAACATTTAAAAAAAAGATTTGGCCAAATTGGTTCAGGCGTTGTTGAGTTATGCGCTTACCAACACATTTTGCGATTCATTTTTATATTATAGATGTGAGTAATCGCCACGTGCTTGTCCATGAATTCATGAGTATATGCCATGCATTCGCGGGGTGGAGTGGTAATAGAGAGAGAAGGGATGAGAGAAAAAAATAGGTTGTGAAATATGTGCAAAAAAACTGCTTTTCATGACCTTTTGACCTATGTAACATTTTTAGTTGGCACGATATCGATGTCGATCTTTTACATCTTCATTATATCATCGAAATAAAGGTGTTTGCAAAAATTCAGCCCACTAGGAATTTTTCCCCAGGTTGGGGACTGGACTATTTAAGTTTCAACACTCTAATAGGCAACGGACTGAAATACCTCATCTGAAATACAGGGTTACCCAAGTTCGAATGGAAAACTGCATACATCTTTTGAATTTCGTAAATATCAACATAGGGCGCTTCAAATTTTACGTTGGAAATTGACTATAAGTTCTGTTTTTCATGATTGCATTGGATTCTTCGAAGGAAAATAAGGGTAGTACTCTGGGATGATTTTGCTCTTAAACTTAGTGATTCGTATGTTATTCAAGATTATCTGGAAATTTGCTATAAATAAATATACATGGTGACTGATTTGAAATAATGATGAACTTTCGGTATAACCGGATATACTTTGATGGTGAAAATATTTTCCGGTAATTGGGAGTGCTCCTAAACCCCTAGTTTCAAGTAGTATAGGAGATAAGCCTAACGGAAGGTCGTTGTGAAATACCCTGTATATAACACTATCAATGCCCTATTCTCATTCTATTCAAGAAATCACTTGTACCGCTTACATCAAAACTCATCGATCCTAAGAAATTGCTTGAAGCTTACAAAAGAAATCTATAATGAAATCAGTTCCTGCGGGTCCAGATTAGACTAGCAATTTTGTTGGAGGAATGTACAAGAATGTAACAGCTGAAAGAAAGAGCAGGTGATACCAAACCTTCTTGACAGATGGTTGTAAATGATGTCTACCTTTACTCGACTGCCATACCTCTGAAGACCGAACGCAGTGGCGTAGCTCGGTAGTCTACAAACCTACCCACATTTTATTTCGCGACAGGTATGCCAATATATAGCGGCACCTTTGTTATGTCCATAAAATCTTTCAAATTCTACCTGATTTTTACACCCTCACATCGAAATAATATCTGAGCATTGCGATTTCACGATTCCATGTTGATATTTTTTCTATTGTATAGGAGTTTGTTTAATTTCATAGTAAAATAGTATTTCACACAATGTTTTTTCTAATTTTACATCAGATGTGACTATTTGAATTGAAATTAAAAGTATAATAAAAACGTGCCTGCGTCAAGTGAATTTATTTTTCACTCCGTCAAGTTTTTACAGTTTCCAAATCCTACTTTGTATACTGGTCACACAATATTCTAGATTAATTCGAGATAAGATTTCATGAAATTCAACAATATAGAATTAAATAAAATATTTGAAGAATTTAAAAACTTATTTTCAAAATTTATCAAAGTTGTAGCTGTGTGAAACTTACTAACTAATTGAAAATACGGCTTCCGATTGTTTCCATAAATAAACCACTATCACCAATTTTAGCTGATTTATTTATGGAAATTTTCGAACAAAAGGCATTAGAAAAATATGTACTTAAACCCAAACTGTGGAAAAGATATGTAGATGATACTTTCATTATTTGGCAACATGGAAGAGACACTATAGATGGATTCCTTCAATATCTGAACAATCAAGAGGAATCAATTAAATTCACAATTGAAATCGAGAAGGACTGACAACTTCCATTCTTAGATGTACTCGTACATAAACAGAATGGAATCCCAAGAACCACTGTGTATAAAAAGCCAACGAACACAGGACAATATCTACATTTTGATTCAAACCACCAACAAAACACTAAATTGGGCAAAATGTTTATTTGATAGAGCAATAAATATTTGTTGCACTGAAGAAGACCAAAATGAAGAAATAAATAACATCTCGAAAACTCTTAGAAGCAATGGCTACCCCAAAAAGATATTAGAAAAAGCTAAACGAACAAGAGAAAGTCAACCTGAACCAACAGATATAAATCAGACCATTAAAAGGTTTGTCGGAGAAAATGAGAAGAATTGGAAATAGATACAACATAACGACTGCATTCAAAACTCAAGACACTATCAGAGCTAAACTTACAAAAGTTAAACCTAATAATGAGACACAAAGGACAAAGAACTGCATATATGAATTACCTTGCGAGTGCGGAAGATCTTACATCGGAGAAACTAAACGCCCTCTGAATGTACGAATAAAAGAACATCAGAAGCTTCTACGAGTACTAGACAGCAACAAATCCAAGTTGGTCCAATATGCTGTAGATGAGAATCATCGTATAAAATGGGATGAAGCATCAATAATATCCAAAGAAGAAAAACTTGCAAGAAGAAAAATCAAAGAAGCAGCATTTATGAAAATAACACCTGATTCCATAAGTGCTCCATCTATAGATCTGCCAGAAGTTTGGACGCCGATAGTTCGATCCAACTTAAAAAGATCATCATATCACAGATGAGTATATAACATTGTTCACATGACCTCTGTCATATTGACTTTTTGAAAATTGATAATTTTCAAAAGGTTTCTTACTTTTCTCCTTGATAAAGATAGAAGATGTCTATCGAAACGTTGGAAAACATTACATCCACAATAGATGATGGTAATAGCCCAAACAATCATTCAACACGAGCTCCATCATCAACAATATCTCGTCATCAACTAGATAGATAAGTATCAATATTTCTAGAATATTTCATTCCAAAACTCCACCTTGTATGATCCACAATATATCATTTAATACAGTTTGTTGAAAACAGTTCAATGAGAGTATTTGAAAGAGTGTCCCATTAGAAAAAAGAACACCAAGTATGGAAAACTTACACTAATCACGCTGAATATTTGAATTTATATTCAAATAACGCACACCTGAATTTAGGAATTGTTTGAGGTTGTTTCGTAATTTCCCGGATTAATGACATAAAATTTTATTCCGTAATTGGTTTCCTCATCGTGATATATGATAAATTCAGAATTTCTCGATATTCAAAGTATAAAAATTGGGTATCATCGAATTACTATGGGGAATTTTTAATTCGATGCATTCACAGAAATAAATGAATTATCTAGCATACCTGTATAAAAATGCTGTTCCAGCTATTGCACCTCCGCATTGAGCAACAACATACAAAACCGTCCTCAACATTGTTATATGTTTAGTAACACCCATTGCTATGGTAACTGCTGGATTAACATGTGCCCCTGGAATAATGATCGAAATAAGTTTAAAATAAAACGAAAAATTAATTATTAAATACCTGATATATGTCCAAAACACTGCGTTAGAGATGTCATGGCAAAACCAGAAGCAAGTGCTGTGGCCAGCAACATTGAAGAAATTGAGGCACCAACTCCGGCTCCAGCAACTGCTCCACAAACAACGAAAACATAAACAAAACTGGCCATACATTCTGATATCACTGATCGCCAAAATTCCAAAGTCCTTATTTCAACTCGAACTGGTATTTTCGAAGGTTTTACTTTCAAATTATCTTGATTATTTTTCAAGTTCTCCAACTTTTCGAAAATCGTCACCAAATGATATTCCACGTTCTGATCGCCCATGTTCAAATTTTCATCTGCCATTTTCGATTTTGAATAATAGAAAAAAAAACCAACTATCCCTCTAGAAAAATTGGCATATTATTGCACTTGACACTTGTTTCAAACACCGCGCGGTATCAGCTGCATACATAAATCGCACTGCACACTCAGCGAGCGATCAACTTCTGCAAGCTCTAGGTCAAATTTAAAAACATCACATGGAGTTTGACATGAATCAACAACCCCCACCAAGTGATCACCAACCAATCGGATGTACGTACTTTAGCGGCCAAAGCTCGGGCATTTATTGTAGGGAAAGCGCCGCAAAGCTCGATCTGGTAGGCAATTGGCAACACACAGACGCAACACATTATACATACAAGAGTATTACGGGAAAAGGAAGCTTCACCACAGTATTGGTCCCTATACTGTGGCTCCACCTCTGGTTATATAATAATATATATCATAAAAATGTAATATACAGTGCACGTCGAAAATATGGAACAAATAAATTTTCTTAGGCTTTATATATTATCAAATAATAATATTATACAGTGATGAAAAAATGTGTGGAACCAAGTAAATATCTCTAAAATTATTAAAGATATCAAAATGAAATTTGGAAGATGGATTCTGTAGTAGATTGCCTATTCGTTTTTATAAACACTGCGCAAAAAAATTAACGCGCATTATGGAAATCTCAAATTTATTCTACAACTGAAGGTTTTCTCAATAATCATTATTTTTATCAGAATTATGCATGCATATGTTATCCACTTTCAACATTTTTCTTCAATACAGATGTTTATTCCCGTCAGGAATAAAAAAAGACGAGATTATCAGATTTTGAAGGTATTGGCTCCATTCTGAAATCAGTTGTTCTCGATCAATTTTGGTGATCAATGGTTTTTCTTTCGTTGAATTCGGAGTCGGTGACCGCAACTTCAGGAGCCCTAGTAGACAGGCAATCATAAGTTTGGTGAAAATTTTGAGTCTACATATTCGCTGTTGGATGTTGTCGTGCCAGTGTGCCAGTTCTCAAGAATTGGGCATCCGTCAGACCACTCTAATAGTCCAGTAAAGGAAGGCCTGAAATCCCTTTTTCTCGGAAAGAGCTGCATTTTTGATAATGAGAAAAACATATGGTCTAAAATGCAGGTGTTAAAATTTTTAGGAACATTGAAAAATTCTTGAAAATATAGAGAAAAATACGATTTTTTGATATTTTCGCGAATTAGAAGGTTTAGTAAGAAAAAGTTTTAAACAAAAGTTGTAGAGCGGAAAATTCTAGTCCAAATTATGTATTTTATCGTTCTCGAAAGTGAATTTGTATACTAATAAACAGCGTATTTCTTTAGTAGCGCAATACCAACGAATTTTAAATTTGGCTCTAGATGAAATGACTACCTGAATGCTAAAACCAAACATCTGGCAGATATTTGCCAGAGTTGGACTCTACTCGTTTTGCGGTAAAACGATGTTCGGTTTTCTAATCTGATGTGCTAGCGAAGGCGATATAGATTCTTCAATGGAGGCTAGAAGTAATATGAAAAATAGAAAAGTCAAAAATTGGATAAATTTTAAAAGGAAATTTTGTAATTCGACGAAATTGAAATTAAAATTTTATTAATTCAAAAACTAAAATAGTTTTCAGCGGCAATTATGAACAAATTCCTAGCTGAATTTCCTTAAGATGCATACGATATACGAATAATAATTTAGACGTAGTTAGGTATGTTTCTGATAGTAAAATAATAGTATTTCTTCGAAAGAAAGAAATTTATTCTGAGTAATGGGACAAAAGAGTTGAATTAATAAACTGTAGTAATTATTTGAAGAGCACTAGCATTTATGAATAATAATTAAAGTTTCTGCATCGAATAATATCAAGAAAAACTGTTTTTTCATTTTTACTAATAATTCTTCAATTAAATGCATCAATATCATTTCCCTCAGCATCATCTAGATCCCATTCGTCTTCATCGACATCAGAGTTCATTTATATTTTGTTTATCATGTCAGAGACATTTTCACAAGTTATGCCGTTACACATTTTGCAAAATCTTGTACATTTCAGTCCTGCTTTTTTGCAACTGTAGCGAGAAGTATCACATTTTCTCTTACAGCTGCAGAATACCTTTAACAAATGTGAATAAATAAAAACAAGAATAAGAGTGAATTTCTGAAATTACTGAAACTAATAAAACTAGGGTGTGAATGAATTTGATCACATTATTCAATAATTCCTGTGGAGCTACTGCTTTGGTCATCATTTTAGAAAGTAGCATTTAATGTGATCTATGCCAACCCCAATGTTCAGGTTTCAACGACGGTCGTCCTAGCCAAACCTGAATTTGATAATAAACTTGTCTGGTGTGTTCCATCAATGCTGACTCTGCTGGAGGAAGCATTACTAGGGGTGATGTTTTCCTGGTTCCTAAAACTGGGGTTGTAAATCTCAGTGCACCTATGCTCCCCACTTGTGTTGTACAGGTATCTAACTATTTTTTCCGCAATAGGATATATATATATATATTCTTTTGAACTTTTGGCTGACAATAGGATAAAGCTCTCTAATACTTTCATCTTCTTGATAGAAAATCTGCACTGATTCCTGAAGATTGGGGTTTCTCTGTAGTAAAGGTATTTTTTTATTCTTTCCTTGAGTGTACATAGCACTAGTAGAATCACATCCAGCAAAAGCATGGGCGAATAAAATAAATGGCTTCAATTCACGGTCCTGATATGTTGAATACAAAGTATTTCCTTTCGATCCTGGAACAACTTTGTAGAAAAATATATTGCTGTGATCTGGTGTGAGAGATCTCCGTCAATGCCAACCACAGCAACCGATTCTGGAATGTTCTCTTTCAGAGAGATTGCTGCCATTACTATATCTACATCGGCATCTTCTTCTGCTACATTTACTTCTATATTATGTTTTCGTTGATAATTGGACAGTATTTTGATAAATGTATATTTATTCCCAATATTTGACAAAAATTTTTTTGGGACATTGTTACTATTTTGTCTTCATCAATTTGTACATCAGGGGCAACAACTTTTTCTTTTCGGCGGAATCGATTTTATTCCGATGATTTCATCCGAATAACCGCTAAATACAATTTTACAATCCTGTCCAAATTTTTTCAATATGAACGATCTATATATTTCTAATACATCTACGAATCTCTTACTGTGAGGCCATACAACTTGGTAAATTAACCATCCACCATCTATAACATATATCATACCAGTAAGCAAAGATTGTGATTGAAGATGCATTGAGAATAATTTATAAAGGTCAGAGTTAACAGTTTTTCTCATTAATTCATATTCGTCGAAGAGAGATAGTGGATATGGCTACAATTCGTAAGAAATTGCCTCTTTTTTCCTTGATTCATCGTTCTGATAAAGAACGAACATTCTCTGCAACAATCAGATGAGTCTATAGAAGATGTACCTCCAGGAATACGAATTTTATTCTGGCTATCGCATAAATTCTTAATTTTAAATTTTGATGACAAAGTCATATTCCACAAATTTTTTCCAACGATTGCTTCCATTCATTTGCGTCCTTGAAATGCCATATGACAGTTAATATGGGGATTAAAAGCCAATCTGTACTAAGCTCCATTATATTGGGAGATTTGTAAAAGAAAACCGGTTGCTTTCCACGATGTTGTTCGATGATAATGACATTACTATATTTCTCTTTAAATTTTTTTTTTGAAAGTATTATTGTTGAGAAAGTTTTCCCCCAATAACTAACTATATAATGATAAGTAAGTATTCAAAATCCCGTCAACGAGTTATTTGAGAAAATGAAATCTTGGTGGGGCAATTATTCATTTCAATGCGTCACTGAAATATCGATTTCAAACTAATGAGTTTAAACCCAATGATTACATGTTATTGATATCCCAAGCGAGCTGTTATTCATTCTAATAGACCAAGAATTTCAAATCACACTCTGCAAACAACTTGTGCTGAATCCTACCCTGTTCTAGAACTTGTCTAGGACCGCTCGGTTTTGCACTAGGCGCCAAATTTCGAATTCACTGTTATCGCCGCATTAGAGAAATACCTTAATAATCAGTATACAAAATCACTTTCGAGAACGTTAAAGTACATAATTTGGACTAGAATTTTCAGCTCTACAACTTTTGTTTATAACTTTTTCTCACTAAACCTTCTCATGTGCGAAAATATCAGAAAAATTGTATTTTTTCTCTTTTTTTCAAGAATTTTTCAATGTTCCTGAAGATTTTAACACCATGCAATCAACATATCAAAAATGCTGCTCTTTCCGAGAAAAAGTGATTTCAGCCCTTCCTTTACTGGACTACTATGGCGAATTTTGCGCAAGGATTTTGGTTTACATCCGTACAAGATCAGGCTGACTCAAGAATTGAAGCCGTTGGACCATTTGAAGTACCCTTTATTTAAGTACAAAGTTATAAATGACCAGTGTTAATTTTTAATCAGCCCATCAGCCGCTCTCAGAATCATATAAGTTAAAATATAATACAACAGATGGGTTACAAGGAAATGAATGGAAAAATTGAAATTGAAATAAAACTATTTCCGTTTATCATGAAATTAGAATGAACGGATATCATTTCAGAAACAACTCAAACGGGTATAAAAAAACAAAATTGTTCGATTCCTTGTACATGTTATCACAGATATTATACACAACTATCTTGTAACGCCCTATGATTGGACCATGTTGAAAATAAATTAATCTAGTTATTTTCACCGTGTTTGAAGTTCATATTTCATTCCTTCATACTTCTCAACTCTGTATACTTCACCATGGGACGTGGATTTTGTGGCTTGATTGTCAGTTGGCTCAAACGTCTTCTGTAGATCATTATGCTGAAATTAAAAATTTTCATCATTATCCAGTGTTGAAGGTATAAGTAAGCAAATATTTGTCATCATGCCAGATTCGAGTGTGATCATCTCATATTTTCATCTATAAATAAATGAAAAATTGAAATAGTGTCATTGAATTGCCGTCAAAGTCATTATAAACAGAGTGAGCTAAGTTTTGAGAGGTTCAATCTTTCTGAGTAGAAATAAAAATACAGGGTGTAACTAAATAAGTGTAAAATATTTAAGGAGGTGATTCCTCATCGAAAAAAAGATAAGATCTTTCATACAGGGTGCTCGGAAAATGGACCGTCAAAATTTGTTGGGGCGTTAGTAGGGTAATTTTCTACCTTTTCAGTCTTGGAACCTGGGTCCTTAGTATTACGGTTACGGAGGTATGATTTTTTTATTAGGTTTTTCTAAATTACCCAAAATGTACCCTTCGAAGCCCCATAACTTTTTTTGCGTATGCTTTTATATGCATTTTTTTTATTGTATTAAGTCTACATGAGTGTGTGTTTAAAAAAAAATGTATTTATTGTTACAGATAACACTACAAAATTAACACGTAGGCTTTTTATTAAAAAAAAATTATGAAAGTATGAAAACATCTCCACTCCTATTGAAATTTAAAAAAAAGTTACAGCTATTACAAACTTAGTTTTATTTTAAAATGTTCTTTGGTTTATAACGTTGCTAACCATATGCTATTAACGTAAGTCAATAAAAAAAATAATACTGCAAATAAGGTTTTAGTCAGAAGAGTGAAGAAAGTCGCACCTAAATAAAAGTACGGATTTCGACACAACACAGCGAGCAAGGAAATTTTACCTGCCCGTTTTCGACGCGTGTGAATTATTATTATTTCTGTCCTTAGGTTGGATTGGGTTAGTCGCCGCTGACTTGACCCTACCGTCATTCGAGATTTAACTGTCTCTGCTGTTGGAAGTGTCTGTGCCGCGTTGTTCAGTTTTTAAATTTGTATTTTTTGTTTTTGTTCTTTTATCGACTTTTTGCTACTGTTGTTTTAATTTTGGTTGTTGATATGCCTAATTTCACCAACGCTGAGTATGCTGATATGGTGATGGCATATGGCCATATATAAACTTTAGGGGTTGCGTTTCCCACCCTTACAACCATGGGGTAAACCAAATAAATAACTGGATAAGTGTCTTTTTGCTAGTAGGAAACGTTAGATTAATTTCAATAATGTAACTTTTTTGGAGCTTGTGAAAAAAATTGTTATACAAATTTTATTACTCCCTTTGAGGAGCTGTATCTTAACAAGGGATGCTCCAATGAAGATTCTTTATATGAAAGATCCTATCTTTTTTCGATGAGGAATCACCTCTTTAAATATTTTACACTCATTTAGTTACACCCTGTATATCAATTGGCCTATGTTAATCAAAAGGAGACCTAAGTACAGGATATAAGGAATCGGTTCTCTAATTGGGATAAACATTCTTAATGATTATTTCTATTTTTATTTTTGTGTGCTATATCGGGTTTCCCAAGGTGGGTGGCCTATTGAATTCTTATAGAAATTACTTATGCATAATATTACAAATTTACATTTCGAATTTGCAGTGATGCCAGATGTATGGAAATTTGACAACAGCTTTGTTATTTCAAATGGGACATCCTTATTTTGTATCTTGTTTATGATTCTTCATGAAAAACTCCAAATAATCTAATATACTTCTTTATATCTATCTCCAGTTCGAAATTTGGCATGATCCTAGGTAATAGTTTGATCTGCCCCACCGTTTTATAATATAATGCAGGCCATACACGCTCCGGTCGACCGGAGAGTAAAAACGGTATACCTGCACAGGTCGCCGGAGCAAATTCGAGATTCGACTCGGTCTAATATTACCGTACGGTCGCTGCTAACGAACACACGACCCGTCAGGTTTACCGAAACACACAAGGCAGACCTGTGCAGGTAAACCTGTGCAGTTTTCCTCTCCGGTCTATCGTAGCGTGTATGCTCTGCATTAGTTGACAGTTATGCAGAGTGATAAAAAAAATTCATTTATCAAATAAGAAAGTTGTAAAAACTCGTTTTTTCAAATAGGACAACCAGTTTGTTTTTTCATTTTCAGAATGAAGACAACCCAATCTAAAATTTTTCTATACCTTCCTCTAAACTCGATCCATAGAAAACCATTATTCTAGTTTACACGACAAACAACAAGTATTTCAGATGTTTTGCAGCAGTTTTGTTTAAATAATTCAAAATTGAATGAATGCAGATAAATCAAAATCTAAAATAGAAAGGTTTAGGGAAACGTATAAAAAAATTGTAGAATGGGCTGTTTTCATTCTGAAAATGAAAAACCATACTAGGTATCTAACTTGAAAAAGTTTTTTACAATCCTGTGAGTTGAAAAATTTGAAATGTATTGTCGATCTATGACACAGGTCCAGTTGCTTTAATTTAATAGTTGTATTTTTGATATATATTTTCTTGATATTTTGTAAGTTTTTATTGACCTGTTTTCTTTTCTTTGATACAATATTTGTCAATGATATGGAAAATGAATTACTATTCTATTTTATTCTAATTTGAAAGGTCTTGACATAACCTACAAAACGACGCTATGCATGACTAGTTTGGATATTGATGATTGAGATGGGCGGGGTTAAGATCCTATAATCGACACTGTAAAAAGAAGGAGGTGACAATAGGCGAGCAGGTTTCTGATTGGCCAGTGACTTATCTTGCTGAATACCCTTATTTTAGTACTGAATCATCTTGTTTTTTTAATAATTTCAGGAAATAACCAAAATTTAGTAGTTGAACGACAGATGGGCGGAGCTAATGATTTTATTGTTGGCAGTGTAAAATGGGGGTGGTGACAACACGATCAGGTTTCTGATTGGTCAGCGTCTTATCTGGCTAAATGCCTTTGTTTTAGTACTGAAAATAATATTTCTGTAATGATCTCAGGAAATGATGGGCGGGGCGTAAGATCTAATTGTCGGCCCTGTAAAAAGGGGGAGGCGCTCAGGTTTCTGATTGGTCAGGTTCTTATCTCACTAAATGCCCTTGTTCTCAGGAAATGAGCAGAAATTAGAAGTTGAACGATGGATGGGTGGGATTTAAGATTTTCGCAACTGTAAATAAGGGGTGGAGGAAATTAATCGTAATTTTACTTTCTCGCGTTTTTGCGCGGTTTTTCTAGAAAAATAGGGTGCTATCGTTTTGTCCAAATGTCTATAATTTTCGAATATGGAGCCGAAAATTGTCTCTATCGATTGGGTCCGACTTCCAGATGGAGAATTCGTGGTATACTCTCAATCTTCCTTAGGGGATGAATTTTCATATATAGAATGGTGGATAATAAGATGAAATCAGACTTAGCCAGAGGAAGTAATTTAGAATGTCCTAATATCTGGGCGATCCATGGTATGAAATGAAATTACGATTCCAGATAGAAATACTTCTGGGATTTTAATTTTTACCCTACATGTTTCGAGCTAATTCAGCTCATCTTCAGGAGTATAAATCACATAAGTGAAGCTGAAAACAACAAATGAATCTATGAAGAAAACATAAAAACGGTCTATAATGAAAGACAAAGTACATAATTAGGGCTCTGTTTTGGAACCCTTGTTTTTCATTATTTTTGTTAATGATTAACCCAATTATATAAAAAGTATCTTATCACTGCACCTAATCTGTCTGAGCTTAAGATCAAGTTTGCAAATTTTTTCGAATTGGTGTCATCGAAAGAAGGTAATTTTGAACCAATCACCATTTACTTTAAAATTCGTAATTCTAGACTTCTTTATATATCTTACCTGAATTATAAGGTTGAGGAAAAAATAATCCATTATGCATTATGCCAAATATGCACCCCTTTTTTCAGTTACTTCTTGTCATTTAGAAGGTAATTTCCAATTAATAATATTTTATCAACATTCTGGATGTCAGGTCTTCCCGTGCGTGGTGCATATTTCACATCAAAATTACCGAAACAGAATCGGCGAAACCGTAACTGTGCGTAATTGGCTGATACAGTATTGGGGCTTGCGTTCTCCCCTTATTCAAAGCAAAATTGTACCGAATTTTTTCTTCGTTCACCTCCATCTTTGACGCTCTAACACACAACTAAATCGTTCAGTCACAACAATGATAAAATATGTTTTGCTAGAACATAAATTCTTCTTTTCAAAGAAAAAAGTTTGACCAGATGCGACAAATAGAAACAGATGTAGGTCAGTAATGCCATGTGTCGACAAAATAATGGATTTCTTTTTCCCCAATCTAATAAAATGTGATACTTTGAGTAGAATCAGCAATTATAAATTGTTCTCAGACCTGTATTAAGTAATAATAAAATTCTTACTTCCAGATCCCAGGATTGCTGAAAACTGGTGTCAGTGTGACTCATTTTTATTTATCATTCACATGGTCACGTGATTGAATGGCTAATATTCGATGCTTAAGCATTGTAACTGAAGAGATCTATTCTCGATTGAAACAAGTTAATATTTTCTTTAATACCTTTCTAGCTTGGATGTTATGGTTTGATTTGAGAGTTTAAAGAATAATAGTTATTTTCTGATCTTTTAGGACATTAGGGAATGGATGAATCTATAAGACAGGATGCATCTTTATTATTGATTCTAATGAAATATGTTCCACCACATCTTTTGCAAAATAGCATTAACAAGAAGAGGTGAAGATTTTAATACACTGCGCAAAAAAATTAACGCACATTCTGAAAATCTCAATTTTAATGAAAGATAACTCTACATTGACTTTATAACTTATTTTTTATGTTCTCTTGGGAACGTTTTGAACGAAACAAGACACATTAAATGGAAGAAAAATACAGGATTTCGCAGAATATTATGTGAAAGGAGGGAAATAAACAATTTTCAAAATACTGGAATGCTGATAAGTGATTTAATACTTGGTATTTCCATCCCTTGCCTTAATTACAACTTGGCAACGACGGTTCAGACTCAAAATGAGTGATCTTAAATTGTTCTGATCTAATCCTTCCCAGATTTCTCTGAGTTGGATTCCTAAGTCATTAAGAGTAGCTGGATGATTTTCTGAACTTCTCAGCCTTCTATTGAGGTCGTCCCAAACCTGCGCAATCGGATTGAGATCTGGACTTCTTGCTAGCCATTCCATTCGAGAGACTTCAACCTCTTCAAGGAACTCCTGAACGATGCGCGCACGATGGGGTCTGGCATTATCGTCCATTAAAATGGAATTGTCACCAATGTATGGGGCAAATGGCACTACATGCTCTTCAAGAATGTTTCTTATATACCTATCAGCATTCAAAGCTCCATTATCAACGACCACTAGGTCTGTGCGAGCAGTGAAAGATATTCCACCACATACCATAATCGATCCTCCACCGAAACCAGTAGTATTCAGGAAATTGCACGGAGCATATCTTTCATGTGGACGTCTGTATACAAGGGAACGTCGATCACAATGGTAGAGGCAGAATCTAGACTCATCTGTGAAGCCTCTTCCTAATGGATATTCTCTCTCGCAAAATCCAAACGCGCCCTTCGATGGGTTGGGGTAAGAGCTGGGCGACACGAGGCCTTAAATCATATTCTCTGAGGCGATTTCTTATTGTCTGAGTGCTAATTTGCCCCCCATGAGTTTGCTCAAGCTGATTTTGAAGGAGGCGAGCTCCGTTGTCTCAACGAAGAAACTCTAAAGTCACTTTCTTGAATGGTAGTTGTTCATACCACATTCATACCTGGACACACTTGTATGGGAAACTACAAACCTTTCTTCCATTCTTGTGTATGTCCACCCCTTTTCTCGCAAAACTACCGCTTGGGCATATTCCTCTTGGGTCAAATTGCGTTGCATAGCGATCGAGTGTAGAAAATCAAACGAAAGAAAAACTATTCACTAGAATTGATCGAGAACAACTGATTTCAAAATGGAGCCAATACATTCAAAATCTGATAATCTTATCTTTTTTTATTCCTGCTGGGAAAAAACATCTGTATTGAAGAAAAACGTTGAAAGTAGATAACATATGAATGCACAATAAAAATTATTATCATCGAGAACACCTTCAGTTGTAGAATGAATTTGAGAAATCCATAATGTGCGATTATTTTTTTGCGCAGTGTGTTTCTTTGCTGTTTGGACGATAAGAATGCTTGAAATCATTTGAATCTAAAATTCACTACATGTACTTCAGTTGCAAATGGTCTCAAAAATACTGTAAATATTCATAATCTTTATTGTTGCATATAAAAAAAATCAGCAATAAATTCATAAATCTTTTTGGTTTGTATAATTGAAAACTGTTGAGACCAACATTGGAATTTGTAAAAGGAAAACTTCTTGACTATGAAATGAAGAAGAAAAACACCTCTGCACCAGAAAGTATACAAGGAACTTCTGCGTTTTATGGAAACAAAAAGTGGACTAGAGGTTCTGACAACAAGGACTACCAGAAGAGACTTACGAGCAGAAACCAGGAACAAAGAAGAGGACTGAAGTGCCACAACTGCGGAAAGATTGGTCATATCAGAAAGGAATGCTGGTATGGTCGAAAGGGAGCAAATGAAGCCACAGCTGACGAAAAGCCGAATCACCTTCGCAGCTTCAGTAAACAAGATCAAGTGCACGGAAAAAGAAGGTAATTTGATAAAATTTGTAGTGGATTCAGGTGCAACTGATCACATGGTGAATAATGTTAAATATTTTTGTCATTTTGAAGAGCTAAAAGATAAAGTTAATATTGCTGTTGCCAAAAATAATGAAAATATAAAGGCTACTAAAGTAGGTACTATTAAAGTAAATTTAAATGAAGGGATAAATTGTAAAGCTGAAATAAAAATGTACTTTATGTTGAAAATCTCAGACAAAATTTATTATCTGTTCAAAAGCTAGAAACTGTTGGACTTAAAGTTGTATTCGAGCATAGTTCTGTTAGTATCTTCAAAGGAGATAAATTACTTGCTAGTGGTAAGAAGGAGAATAATCTGTATGTTATTGAATTTATATCTCTGAAAAGAGTACAAGCTCAATTTAGTTCTAGCTCAAAGAATTTTAATCTATGGCACTGTCGGTTAGGTCATATTGGCAATACAAATTTGAAAATCATGAAAAAGAATAATATAGTTGAAGGTATTGATGAAGTCTTTGATGAAAATAATTTTGAAATGTGTTCAATATGCATACAATCTAAACAAACCAGGTTACCATTTAATAGAGCGAATAAGAAATATTCTAAAAGACCACTTGAAATTGTGCATAGTGATATATGTGGTCCAATTTCTCCTGGTACCTATGATGATAAAAATTATTTTGTTACATTTCTTGATGACTATACACACTTCAGTATTGTATATCTTATAAAAATAAGAGTGAACTTTTTGAATGTTTTAAGGAATATGAAGCATTAGTTACTAATGAAACTGGTTACAGGATTGGTTCAATTCAATGTGATAATGGTAGTGAATATTGTTCAAATCAATTCAATAATTTTTGCAGAATGAAAGGTATTAAAATAAGACACTCTGTCCCGTATAATCCTGAAATGAACGGATCAGCAGAACGATTAAATAGGACATTGTTGGAAAAAGGAAGAGCGATTCTTCTGCAGTCGAAGCTACCCAAAACAATGTGGGGTGAAGCAATACTTTGCTCAACTTACCTGTTGAATAGAAGTCCCACTGCAGTAATAAAGGGTAAGACACCAGCTGAACTATTTTATAATAGGAAACCAAATGTAGAAAATCTAAAGATATTTGGAAGTTTAGTTTATTGTCATATACCTAAAGAAAAACAGATATCAAGCTTGATTCAAGAAGTGAAATAAACATCATGATAGGCTATGCAGGTAATGGCTATAGAGTTTGGGATCCTATTAAGCAAAAAGTATCTGTTGTTCGAAATGTTGTTTTTGATGAATACAAAAATATCACAGATTTGAAGTTGAATGCTACTGCTGTAGATGGTACTTCTGCTCTAGATATTATAGATGAAAAAGAATCAATTCATAGTTACACTGAGACTGAAGGTGATATGGAGGAAGAAGTTCAAGATGATGAAAGAAACACCAATGAAGAGTTTAGAAACAATAGAAGGAGAACTAAAAGACCAAACTACTATAATGATTTTATTACGGGAGAAGACTTGGAGCATTTAGCTCTACATGCAACGGCATATGTTGATAACATTCCAGAAAACCTAGAAAGTGCACTAAATTCACCAAATTATGATTTTTGGAGGAAAGCTATTGAGGAGGAAAAGAAAGTACTAGAAAAGAATAAAACATGGACATTGATCGATAAGCCAGAAAATGCAAAATTGATAGACTGCAAATGGGTATTTCAGTATCAAATCCTGTAACAAAAATGGAGTCAAATATAAAGCTAGACTTGTTGCCAAGGGATTTATGCAAAAACAAGGATTTGACTATGAAGAAACTTATGCACCAGTAGCCCGGCTGACTACTGTCAGGGCACTGTTAGCTGTAGCTAACCATGAAAATCTAATCATTCAACAAATGGATGTCAAATCTGCCTTTCTTCATGGAACGCTAGAGGAGGAAATCTACATGAGGATTCCAGAAGGGTATGAAGATGATGGAAGGGTATGTAAGCTCAACAAAGCACTTTATGGACTCAAGCAGGCACCATATTGCTGGAATAAAAATTTGATGAATTCATTAAAAAAGGAAAAATTTATAAAGTCGAAAAATGATCCATGCCTGTATTTGAAGATCACTGATTCCTACCTGATTTATCTATTATTGTATGTTGATGACATTCTTATATGAGGAATAAAGAAGAAGAAATTGAGATGCTGAAAGACAAGCTGAAACAGGAATTGAAATGCAGGATCTAGGATTTTTGAAAACCTTTCTTGGAATTGAATTTGAAAGCAATGAAGATGGAATTTATCTCAGTCAAAAGAACTACATAAATAATATGCTGATGAAATTTCACATGAATGAGTGTAAAGAAGTCAAAACACCACTAGAAACAGGAAATTTAAAATTTGAACTAGACAAAGATTTGGAAGAAGTCAGCAATAAACCTGTAAGAGAATTAATTGGCTGCCTAATGTATTTGATGCTGGGAACTAGACCCGACCTAAGCATATCTGTAAATCTTTGTAGCAGATACCAAAGCAATCCCTCTGAGCAATTATGGAAATATTTGAAGAGAATATTGAGATATCTGAAGGGGACTATTAATGCAACATTGCATTTCCCAAAAAATGATGAGACAAAGCTCATAGGATTTTGTGATGCTGATTGGGCTGGCGATGAAGTCGATCGGAAATCAACATCCGGATATTTCTTAAAACGACGTTAAAGATTGATTTTGGTTACTCAAAAGAAACCTTTATAGCAATTAGCTGTATTAAAACTATGGTGTATCCTGAAATGATTTTTGCCAGTGTATTTTAAGTATGGATATTTGAGTTTTTGGATTGAGAAGGAGTGTTGAACATGAACAGTAATAAATATACACTCTGATAAAAAAGTAACCGGAAATTTTCATTTAAATTCTGTATGTTGGTAGGACTGTCCGTTATTACTATGCCAAACATGATTGCGACCTGTTAACTAGTTTGTTTACGACATCTGTTGGAACCAGCCGATCTCAGGGGTAGTCTGCGAATATTAAAATGTTAAATTAGAGATCCTAACATCTCTCGTGGAACCACTCGTTTCATTTTGGTGAACCAACCGGGTATGCAGCGCGTCGCTGCTCGGCCACTTTCAACAGAGCTGAATTTTCATAAAAGACATGCTGGATCGTGCGAATTCTGATCCCACGTTGATTGGACGGATCATAACATACATAATCGAACCAATAATCATCGCAACAGGTGGAAAAAAATGAGGCGATACCGAAAAACCTCGAAAATCAGGACGACGCTTATCGATACTCGTGATTTGGTTCATCATGAATTCGTTCCGCAAGGTCAAACGGCCAATAGGAACTTCTATTCAACTGTTTCGAGACGTTTGAGTGAAAATATTCGACGTAAATGGCCGGATTTGTGGCAAAACATATCGTGGATCTTATGGAGCCAGTTTTATCAACGATTTTAAGAGCAAACAGTAGAAAAATACCATGGAGCAGCCACCTTATTCGCCTGATCTGGCTCCGTGTGACTTTTTTTTCTCCAGACTAACATTACCGCTCCAGGGGACCAGCTTCGACTACCTAGACGCCATAACAGAAAATTTGCATAAGGAGCTGATGGCCATCAAAATCAAAAATATTGGCATAGGTGTATCGCTTCAAATAAAGCATATTTTGAAGGAGATTCAATATTCATTGAAAGAATTCAACAAATTCCGGATATTTTTTGTCAGATAGCAAATTGAATATTCAATGTATAGAAAATTTGGATTCACTATTGTTCCTCAATAATTTTTAATACACCTGAATATTTCATAACATATACGGCAACAACCATTTCGAGCAATAAAGAAATTAGTCACTCACTAAGCATAGAGGATAATATGTACAAAACACATAAAAATTTAAACTAATTATCAAAATAAAACGAGAAGCTCAGAACCGTGCCTAAAAACCATCTAGTTCTGAGTTCCTCATAGTAGAAGCTGATAGTTAGAGTAAAAAAAAACCACATGCTTTCACTCCCACTTAGCTCACTAGAATACTCAACGTATAATATCACTTCACCAAATTCGGTTGTATAAGGACCGAATTTCTTTGACGATTAAATATAATGGAATTCTTTTTTTTTTGGTCATTCTTTAGATTTCGACAAGGATCAAAATAAGATCATTTAAGATCTGGTATGATGAGAAAAAATATCACGAATCAGAGATTAAAATCGAGCTTCGAATTTGATGCCTGAAAAAGGAACAATTAATGATTTCAGATGACATTTGTGGATTTTTCTCTCACCTCACCCTATAAAACCGGATGCTAAAGAAATTAAAACTGCCAATAGAATTGTATTCACTGAACTTGAGGCTGAAATTACGAGTGCATCATTGGTTTGTCTCTCAGCATTTGGGTCTGTCGTGAATATGGAATCGCCATATTTATCTAGAAGATCCATTATAACTCCATTGGTCCAACCGAAACCTTCTTGTACCGAGTATTCACCACCACCACCAGATGATCCCGCCATGGTAGCATCATACTGGGAAAAGATTAACTCGTTATAAACAGAACATCAAAATTATGAAACAAATTCGTTTTCTCATAAGAAAAATGTGAGGTTACGGAAAAAGAAATCCACTATTTCGTCGACACATGGGTTTACTGACCTTACTTACATATTTATTTATTCATACATGTCACAATCAATACAATGACATGAATAAATATTTGCCATTCCATGATATATGGATTGTCAAAATGTATATACAGGGTGAGTCTGTTCTGCGTTAATTTTAACCATAGATTTTTGACGTCGAAAGAAACATTTTCTTTGTATAACATAACGATAGGTCGTATATGGTTTTTTTCTAGTAAAAGAGTTCTTATTGCCCTCGTAAACGCAGGAATATTTAAACTTTTTGTATTCTCAGGAATCTTACTATGAAACGTTCTATGCTCTACCAAATATGGCTACTAGTCCAGTAAAGGAAGGGCTGAAATCACTTTTTTTTTCTGATATTTTCGCACATGAGAAGGTTTAGTGAGAAAAAGTTTTGAACAAAAGTTGTAGAGCGGAAAATTCTAGTCCAAATTGTGTACTTTACCGTTCTCGAAAGTGATTTTGTATACTGATTATTAAGGTATTTCTCTAATGCGGCGATAACAGTGAATTCGAAATTTGGCGCCTAGTGTAAAACCGAGCGGTCCTAGACAAGTTCTAGAACAGGGTAGGATTCAGCACAAGTTGTCTGGAGAGTGTGATTTGAAAATCTTGGTCTATTAGAATGAATAACAGCTCGCTTGGGATATCAATAACATGTAATCATTGGGTTCAAACTTATTAGTTTGAAATCGATATTTCAGTGACGCGTTGAAATGAAAAATTGCCCCACCAAAATTTCATTTTCTCAAATAACTCTTTGACGGGATTTTGAATACTTACAAGGACATATCATTATATAGTTGGTTATGGGGGGAAAACTTTCTCAACAATAATACTTTCATAAAAAAATTTAAAGAGAAATACAGTAGAACAACATCGTGGGAAGCAACCGGTTTTCTTTTACAAATCTCCCAATATAATGGAGCTTAGTACAGATTGCCTTTTAATCCCGATATTAACTGTCATAAGGCATTTCAAGGACGCAAATGAAAGGAAGCAATCGTTGGAAAAAATTTGTGGAATATGACTTTGTCATCAAAATATAAAGTTAAGAATTTATGCGATAGCCAGAATAAAACTCGTATTCCTGGAGGTACATCTTCTATAGACTCATCTGATTGTTGCAGAGAATGTTCGTTCTTTATCAGAACGATGAATCAAGGAAAAAAAAGGCAATTTCTTACGAATTGTCGCCATATCCACTATCTCTCTTCGACGAATATGGATTAATGAGAAAAACTGTTTACTCTGATCTTTATAAATTATTCTCAATGCATCTTCAATCACAATCTCTGCTTACTGGTATGATATATGTTATAGATGGTGGATGGTTAATTCACCAAGTTGTATGGCCTCACAGTAAGAGATTCGTACATGTATTAGAAATATATAGATCGTTATATTGAAAAAATTTGGAGAATTGTAAAATTGTATTTAGCGGTTATTCGGATGAAATCATCGAAATAAAATCGATTCCGCCGAAAAGAAAAAGTTGTTGACCCTGATGTACAAATTGATGATGACAAAATAGTAACAATGGCCCAAAAAAAATTTTTGTCAAATATTGGGAATAAATATACATTTATCAAAATACTGTCCAATTATCAACGAAAACATAATATAGAAGTAAATGTAGCAGAAGAAGATGCCGACGTAGATATAGTAATGGCAGCAATCTCTCTGAAAGAGAACATTCCAGAATCGGTTGCTGTGGTTGGTATTGACGGAGATCTCTTACACCAGATCACAGCAATATATTTTTCTACAAAGTCGTTCCAGGATCGAAAGGAAATACTTTGTATTCATCATATCAGGACCGTGAATTGAAGCCATTTATTTTATTCGCCCATGCATTTGCTGGATGTGATTCTACTAGTGCTATGTACACTCAAGGAAAGAATAAAATAATACGTTTACTACAGAGAAATCCCGATCTTCAGGAATCAGTACAGATTTTCTATCAAGAAGATGAAAGTATTAGAGAGCTTTATCCTATTGTCAGCCAAAAGTTCAAAAGAATTTATATATATATACATCCTATTGCGGAAAAAATAGTTAGATATCTGTACAACACAAGTGGGGAAAATTTGAGCATAGGTGCACTGAGATATAAAATATTCACAACCCCAGTTTTAGGAACCAGGAAAACATCACCCCTAGTAATGCTTCCTCCAGCAGAGTCAGCATTGATTGAACACAACAGACGAGTTTATTATCAAATTCAGGTTTGGCTAGGACGACCGTCGTTGAAACCTGAACATTGGGGTTGGCATAGATCACATTATATACTACTTTCTAAAATGATGACCAAAGCAGTAGCTTCACAGGAATTATTGAATAATGAGATCAAATTCATTCACACCCTAGTTTTATTAGTTTCAGAAATTCACTCTTATTCTTGTTTTTATTTATTCACATTTGTTAAAGGTATTCTGCAGCTGTAATAGAAAATGTGATACTTCTCGCTACAGTTGCAAAAAAGCAGGACTGAAATGTACAAGGTTTTGCAAAATATGTAACGGCATAACTTGTGAAAATGTCTCTGACCTGATAAACAAAATATAAATGAACTCTGATGTCGATGAAGACGAATGGGATCTAGATGATGCTGAGGGAGATGATATTGATGCATTTAATTGAAGAATTATTAGTAAAAATGAAAAAAACAGTTTTTCCTGATATTATTCGATGCAGAAACTTTAATTATTATTCATTAATGCTATTGCTCTTCAAATAATTACTACAGTTTTTTAATTCAACTCTTTTGTCACATTACTCAGAAAAAATTTCTTTGTTTCGAAGAATTACTATTATTTTACTATCAGAAACATACCTAACTACGTCTAAATTATTATTCGTATATCGTATGCATTATAAGGAAATTCAGCTAGGAATGTGCTCGAAATTGCCGCTGAAAACTATTTTAGTTTTTGAATTAATAAAATTTTAATTTCAATTTCGTCGAATTACAAAATTTCCTTTTTGAAATTTATCCAATTTTTTACTTTTCTATTTTTCATATTACTTCTAGCCTCCATTGAAGAATCTATATCGTCTTCGCTAGCACATCAGATTAGAAAACCGAACATCCTTTTACCCAAACTGTCCGTTTCCAACCAACTGAAAATTATATGCTAGGGTTCCATGTAATAAATGCAATACAATAGCAAAACGAGTAGAGTCCAACTCTGGCAAATATCTGCCAGATGTTTGGTTTTAGCATTCAGGTAGTCATTTCATCGAGCGCCAAATTTAAAATTCGTTGGTATTGCGCTACTAAAGAAATACGCTGTTTATCAGTATACAAATTCACTTTCGAGAACGATAAAATACATAATTTGGACTAGAATTTTCCGTTCTACAACTTTTGTTTAAAATTTTTTCTTACTAAACCTTCTAATTCGCGAAAATATCAAAAAACCGTATATTTCTCTATATTTTCAAGAATTTTTCAATGTTCCTAAAAATTTTAACACCTGCATTTTTGACCATATGTTACTCTCATTATAACAATCAACATTTCAAAAATGCAGCTCCTTCCGAGAAAAAGTGATTTCAGCCCTTCCTTTACTGGACTATACCGGAAGCACTAAACTTGACGCATGACAAGAGAAATATTTTAGTATATTGACACCTTTGCATAAAAAATTGACTTGTTTCATGGTTCAGTTGCTGGATATTTTTCTTCTGAGACAATAAATTGATTCCATAATTGTTTTGTAGCTTTTGTTCAATGTGACTCACCTTTTCGAGCATTGCAGATGTGGATTGGAAAGCCTTGAAATTAGAACGTACCCATTTTTGGGCTATTTCAAAGGCTAATCTTTGGGCTGTCCGATCGCCTGTGTTGTTCAAAGCCATTACCATCATATGCTGTAAGGGTGGCCAGGCGTTGGGGAAGTCCCATTGTTCCCCAGTGTTGAACATTGTGGTTGGAATACCACCAGGGTAGTCCATAACATGGTTGTTGTGCAAGTATTTGATCACGATTTTCGTTATTTTCTCAGTTTCTGTCTTGTTGTAGCATCCAGTCCATAATGGGGCTAAATTAGAGGGGTAGAAAAAGTTCCTTTTCAAATTATTGAGAATATCGTAGTCCAACCAAGAACCTTCTTCTTCGTGCCACAGCACGGCTTGCACGGCCTCCATCCATTCTTTACCTATGTCGTAATAAAACTCGGCTCTGTCCTTCCTGCCCAATATACTGTTAAAGTCTCCAAGTAATTCTGCATTCCAATATAAAATTGCATTCAAGTCTACCGGTATTATCGATCTTGTTTTTATACTGGTCAAATTACCTGCAGATATAAAAGTTTCATGGAAACAATTGCAGAAAGTACTTAACAGAGATGAAATGGAAGACTAAATGAATATCTATGGGAGAAATACACTCTGATCAAAAAATTACGAAGGCCATTCAGAAACTAACCTCCGATTGGTCACAGTGCGGGTAGTGGGGGGGAGTAGCGCGCCATCTGTGCATTCACGCGCTCAGCAGGTCAGTCGGCATCAAGCCGTAGTCGAGTGAACATCGTACCTGCGCTAGTTTAGTTTTTGTGGCAGTTTGAAATGTGTGCTGCAATAGAAAATCCCGCCAAATGTGAGGTGCGTGCTGTTATAAGGTTTTTTACAGCCAAAGGATACTCTGCAGCAGCTATTCATCGTGAGCTTTGTGCCTTGTACGGACCAAAATTTATGAGTGAAGGAGTTGTCCGTGAATGGGTACGTTTATTTAAAAGTGGACGAGTAAACGTTCATGATGAAGAGAGGAGTGGTAGACCATCATTGGTGACTGACGAACTCGTTCAGACAGTTGATGCAGACAGTTGATTATCACCTCTTCATGCATATGAAGAAATGGCTCGGGTCCCAGCGGTTTGATGACGACGAAGAGCTCAAAGATGCGGTCACAGGCTGGCTCAAGGCACAAGCGGGTGATTTTTATGCAGAAGGAATTTCAAAGCTTGTGAAGAGATACGATAAGTGCCTCAATCGTAATGGAGACTATGTCGAAAAATAGTGCAAAGATGTAGTTGTAAGATGTATATATTAAAATATTTTTACTTAACTTGGTGTATTTTTTTCAATTAACCTGAGGTTAGTTCCTGAACGGCCCTCGTATAATCAAAATTGAGTATGATAATTTTTCACAACAATCTGGAGTAGTGTTGGGTAGTACACGTCTTGAAACTGTTGGTAAGAGGTGCCTCATTTTTGTACTGACGCGGTACATTGTATCATTTCAAATGAGGCGAGGGGTCTGGCCGTTTATAACGCGATACGATGTCGGGACAAAATTTGTACTAGTAAAGACGACGGGTTGTTGAGGCGGTGTAGCGTAGCGAGGGCGAGGTAGGTAAGAACTAGGAACGTTAACTGTCGACAGAATTGAAGTAATAAAAGAGGCAAAATTTAGAATGCGAATTAAATGTTGGATTTTGAAACTTGACGGTGAGAGAGTGAGGGGAAGATTTTACTGAATATGAGGGTTTTATTTTTCAAAATAATCGAAGCTAACCGTGATTATATACTCTCCTGTAATTAAAACATTTAAAGTTCCTCTCACATCATACACTGTTTTCCTGTTCGTTTCAGAATAAAATGTTTTTATAAAAATGTATCCAATTACTAGTAATTTCGGGCTGAATTCTTTTTGTGAGACTTTATTATGCAGAAAAGATATAGTGCTTATTTATGGCTCATCGCAATTCGCAATTTTAATATTTATTAGGGTCATTTTTTGAGTATTACTACTCCGAAAATTTCATCTTTGTAGTTCATCATTTGTGTTAATTTGGTTGATAAGAAACTGAACTTTGCTAATAATAAATCATTAAATTTTTCGTCAAGTCGATTTTTCATGTCTTCTAATTTTTCTTTATCTATGACGAACAGAATTCCTAATAAAAATTAATATTTTTAAATGGGAAAAATTAACACTATAATGTCATGAGACACTGGTACAAAAATAGCAGGTAGTAATCGAGAGCTTAGCGTCTTATTCCTTCTCTGAAGAATCAATAGGACCAGGACTTATCCCCTCTCCCTCTTTGTATTTGTCGCGTGACTCGCCTGGCTCCATCGCTTCCTGGTCCTCATTGAGGCGAAGTGGGACATCTGAAGTGAGGTGGTACATTGTATAAAAATGAGCCGCTCTTACATTCCGTCGTCGTGTACGGGACAAATGAGCCGCCTCTTATTATAGGTACTCAACACTAATCTGTATAAAACTCCACCTATTTTTCGAAGACCCCGTATAACAACACAAATGAAGTTGAAATAATTTGAAATCCTGTTACTGAAATACAACCTCCATTCCAAAATAACCGAACTTCTTCGCCAAATGCAGTTTAGGAAACATATAGAAGTCGTACGGAGCCAGATCTGGTGAATAGGGCTGATGATGTGAAGGAATAACGTGATTTTTGACCAAAAATTCGATTACAAATACAACTCTAGTGCAATTTTAACCATGCATTGATAGAGAAACGGCCAGAATGGGCCAGAGTACACGGCAAGGTAATTTGGCTCGTTGACAATGCACCTGCACACAAAGCAAAACAGGTCAGGATACAATCAAAACACTTGGCTGGAAGCTGCTACCCCACCCGCCGTATTCACCAGACTTGGCTCCTTCCGACTACCATTTGTTTTCATCGATGGGACACGCAATGCCTGAGCAGCACTTTAATTCCTACGAGGATTTCGAAAATTGGGTGTCTGGTTGTTTTGCTTTAAAAGACGAACAAGTTCATTGGTGTGGTGTCCAGAAATTGCCAGAAAGGTGGTCAAAATGTGTAGAAAAAAATGGCCAATACTTTGGATTAAATGTTTTTTACTTTCCCATTAATAATTAGTGTTTTCTTTTCACGAAAGAACGCTCATTTCATACCGGTATACCAGATACAAGGCAATTATCGAGGTTTGAAATTTTCAATATGCTTAGACCATTTTCAGCAGTGTATTTTAAAATATTGAAGTTTTTTGGTTCAAATTTTTTGTTTTGAACAAAATTTCGTGTACTGACTCGTTGCCCCTGCTGAAAAATGCTTATGGAGACTGTTTTATCGAAAACGCAACTGCACGAATGGTACAAAGCCTTTACAAACGGTCGGGAGATCGTCGAAGCTTTGCCTCTTCAACAAACGATAACGTGGAAAAAAATAAAGGAAATCGTGCTCGAAAATGATCATGACAATGTTAAGTTGGCATATCGCTCAAATCGTCCATATTTTGAAGCAGATTCAAGAAATATCGATTAAGTGTAATATTGTTGCGTTTTATTTCAAATTTCCGGATACTTTTATTGTCTGAGAGTAATCACTCGGCAAGTTCGTCCGTCAAATGACCTACAATTAAGAATATAAAAAAAAACAATGAAGCAACATCGTCTGATAGCAGAAAAACCCAGACATAGTTGTGAATGATTATCACGCGTCATTCAGTAACCGAAATTCCTGTCTATTATTTTGATATCAGAAGTTAATGATCATCTTGACCTTCCGGGTGAAACGCTTGTTGTATAGATGAAATGTGATTTGAACTCACCAGCGTTTGAACCGTTGTTTATGAACCATCTGCTGGAAAAGTCCCATCCGGATTCAGCTGCAGCTTTCAATTCCGAATAAAAAGACTCCTTATCGCTCAAATAGGTGGCACTGACCACATCCTCAGAATAAGATTCAGGTCTGGGTCCATGTGATTTGTCCCCATAATGAGCCAAGGTGAAGTTTTTACCTTCGATGTTTATCTGTACAGCGTGATTGTTCAACCAGTAATCGAATTCCTTTTCCATTATCCTAATGTTGTGGCTCAAAAATTGCTCGTCCTTGGTAAAATCGTAATAAAGTTTGATCATGGGTATGAGAAGAGGTGGTTGGGAACGTTCCAAATAGTAAATCCTACCCCCATTTGGGATATGTCCGTAATTGTCGACCATGAACAAGAAATTTTCTAGCATCCCTTTGGTGGTTTGAACCATTTCAGACAGGAGTAACCCCAGTACGATCCAGTATGAATCCCAGTAGTAAAATTCCCTGAATCTACCTCCAGGAACAATGACAGGATTTGGAACCCAAATAATACTATACAAATCGTTGCGTTCCTTAACTTCATACTTCATCTTCCTCCCTAACTTCTTCCATATCTTATTTAACTCCAGAGCGAACTGTTGGAGTTCGACGTCTTTTATGTTTTCCGCAAATTTTGGATTCTCCACCCAATCCTCAGGATCCCAAGGTTCGAATTCTCTTCCCTCAGACTCGAACGTGTTCAACACAAAATCTTCGATTTGAGCCTTGCTCGGCTTGTTTTGGTGTTCAACCATGAATTCGTCGAATTTGATCAGCGTGACGTTTGGTGGATTTATCAATTTCATATCGACGAACGTTTTGGAGTCATGAAAAATCCTAGCCATCTGTACGGTGTGGAGAAGGGGGCCATGGCAATAGATTTCGCTGAAAAAAATCGTACGTTTTTGAATGGAATTCAGCCAGGCAATGGTCACCTCATGACGCAGTTGATTTATTTTCGTTTCTCTGCCAGTCACGAGTCTTGAAAAGTGAATTGACGATTTATTCGCTGTCTCAACTTGTAAGGAATACCTCCTTTAAATCAGATTATTATTCTCAGTATTATCATAATCAAGAACTCGCCCTGTATATCGGGTGCCCCAAGGTACCCACCTATTGAATTATCATAGAAACTTTTCATGCAAAAGAAATTACATTCGAATTTGAGAATCACTATTTATTTCAGTTCGAAATTCGCCATGATCTTAAATAATACTCTGATCTACGCCACTGTTCTAGAACCTTGGTTGTCAGTTATACAGATTGGTAAAAAAATTACCATTTCTTAACTCTCAAAATTGTAAAAATAGTTATTTATTATACAAGGGGAAAAATATTCCACTTAATAGTGAAAGAACATATTATTACAATATTACGATGAGGAATCACCTCCTTAAATATTTTACACTTATTTAATTACACCCTGTATATATATCCGGGATAAAAGTATTCACTTTTCTCGGGGAAAAAGTATTAGGTGTACAAATAAGTTTCCGCGGTTTTTTATGAAAAATTACGAATTTATTGTAAATGAAAAGTACATTACGTTTTATTCAAAGTATTTTCCATCATTTGCCACTACTTTTCCCCATCTTTCTGGCAACATTCGGATACCCCGTCGAAAAAACTCTTCATCTTTTGACGCTATCCACAAATCTACCCAATTTTTGGTGTCTTCATATGATGTGAAGCGCTGCTCAGACAGACCATGTGCCATCGACCGGACCAGATGATAATTAGAAGGGGCTAAGTCTGGTGAATACGGCGGGTGGGGTAAAACTTCCCAGTTGAGTGTTTCCAAGTATGTTTTTACCGGCGCCGCAACATGTGGACGAGCATTATCGTGTAAAAGAATAATTTTGTCGTGTCTGGAGTAGTAATGGGCGCGTTTTTCCTATAAGTGCCCGACTCAATCTCATCAATTGTGTTCGGTAGAGAGCTCCAGTAATGGTTTCGCTTGGTTTCAGCAATTCATAATACACGACACCAAGCTGATCCCACCAAATACACAGCATGAGTTTTTTCCATGAATATTCGGCTTAGCTGTCGATGTTGATGGTTTGCCGGGCTTAACCCATGACTTTCTCTTCTTTGGATTATCGTAGTGAATCCATTTTTCGTCACCAGTGACTATACGATGCAAAAAACTCTTTTTTTTATTCCTGGCAAGCAGCATTTCACTCATGCATAATCGGCGTTCAACGTCTCTCGGCTTTAGTTCATATGGAACCCAATTTCCTTGTTTTTGAATCATTCCTAACGATTTTAAACGATGTGAAATTGCTTGTTGAGTCACTTGTAGAGTAAGTGCAAGTTCTTTTTGCGTTTGGGACGAATCTTCCTTCAATAGTGCTTCTAATTCCATGTCTTCGTACACTTTCGGCCTTCCACTGCGTTCTTTGTCTTTAACGTCAAACTCACCGTTCTTAAACTTTTGAAACCATTCCTGACAACTTCTCTCACTTAAAGCAGCTTCACCATATGCTTCTAGAAGCAATCGATGCGCCTCAGCTGCAGATTTTTTCACATTAAAGAAGTAAATCAAAAGTTCCCGCAAATGATGCTTATTCGGAATAAAACTTGACATTTTTGCACGAAAAAAATTACGTGATGCTGATACGGAATCACTAGTACTTTAAGGTTATGGTGTTGCCAGATGACTAAACTTGGGATATTACGTTTTACATCTGACAATTTCTCCATAACCTTCTGGTGGGGCCATCTTTTGACAAACCGCGGAAACTTATTTGTACACCTAATAATTTTGTGGCCCCAAAGAAATAAATCTAGTGGTGACAGATCTGGCGATCTGGCTGGCCATTCAGTGGGACCCTTTCTTCCAATCCATCGATTTGGAAATCTTTGATCCAGATATTCTCGAACTTGTAAGGCGTAGTGTGGAGGAGCTCCATCCAACGGGCCGACAATGTTGTCACCAAATATTCCAGCCCAAACATTTTTTTCTGGTTGTTGAGTATAAACTTCGTGGATTGAGTTTCAGCAAGATTGAACTCCTTCGCAATACGCTTTGTTTGTTCGACATCTTGATTAAAGATTTCTATATCAGTGGATTGGAGGAAGGAAGCCACAATCATGGTTGCTTTGAAGCTCAAAGTGTCGATTTTTCACAAAAAAACACTACAAGTGCCATGAAAAGACCACTTCATTTTCAAATACTTAGTTAAGAATATTTCGAGAACTAATGCATAAAATGAAAAAACAATTACTGTGCTGAAATCTGTATGGAAATACCTTTCAAATGAGGTATTACACCCCATCTTCCCGATTCAAAATTTGGGAGTGAGGGTTGTAGTAGCAAGGGTAAGTAGTAATTGTCAAATTTGATTTGAAATTTTTAAATTAAAGTCTTTCATGGATATTTATACTGAAAAATACAAATACTGGGTGTTCCATTTAAAATAACAAAGCCGTTGCTAAATTTGCATACATCTCGCAACACTGGAAATTTGCAAGTATTTCAGAAATGTACCTTAGATAACCCAATATCGATCCACAAAATTTGAAATACTTTCGGACACCCGATATATTCTTGATTAATAAATTCTCAAACTGAACCAGAGAGACAATCTCGGAATATATGAACTAAGTTTAATCTTAATGGATAATTACTGAGGATTCAATAAAATTAAATATGAACTCACTTGATTGGTTAATTGGTTAATTTCAGTTTCAAGTGACGTGCAAATAATCATATTGTGTACACTCTGAATTCCTGAATAATAAATACAAAAAAAATTTAAATACCAGAATTGGATTCAAGATAAATATCGTCCACAGGTACAGAGCTCATATGATCATGGTTCAATTTACGTTCACGAAAATTTTTCTTCCATACCTTGAGAATGAATGTATAATTTCATAAAATTGATCTACCTTTCGAAAGAAATATTTTTCGTGTGAATTAATCAAAAAAATCCACAGAATTATGCTAGGTTTCATAAACGTTGATTGAACGATTCTATGCTTAACATTCTGTAAATTCGGCATTCAATTGATTGATCTGACGTACTCTGTGAATCATTTCATCAACAGTCTTTATGAAACCCATTATGAGCAACTGAAATTGTTTATTTTTCATCTGGTAGATGAGTAAATATTGAATACAACAGAGGTGTGAGATTTCTTAATAAAATAGAAAATATCTTTTCACTCACCTGGAACATGGTGGAACGAGACTTTCAGAACTTGCAACCAATTGCGAAGATATAAAAATGATCAAACATTTCCATAAAACCATTTTCGTTTGAATACTTAGTAAGTAGACTTAAAAATTTGATTTTCTGCGTTGAAAGCGGGTTATTCAACTTGAGAAGATTTTTTTCTACTTATGCAACTGACATTCTGTCTGAGATAAAAAGCGAAATGTGAAGAACAAAATAAGAGTTTATTTTGGGCTAAAGTAATGAGCGCGTCAATATTTCACAACTAAACCGATTCGTATCAGACTGGACAAGAGCAACTTATATCAGAACCAGGTGATTCTATGACGTACGGTCGTGACGTAAAACCGCACCTCCGCGTTTCATTGGCTCAAACTAAGCACACCTCTCGAATTAAGTCACTTGACTTTAGGACATCGGGAATTTGTGCTCGCAATTATCTAGGATATTACATCAGCTGCCGTTCTACGAAACTATGTCCAGCGACCCTTTGAACCTGACCCTGAATTGATTTTTTTCGGGACCTATTGCATACTTGAACGGAGCTGGAAAACCTAGCGGCTAATTATTCATCCTTGAAAGATCATATCATCTGATAAAAAACATTCAGGAAATTATCATTCTAATTGACTGCGTTGAATATTTTTAAGGTTCTGTATGTTGGTGTAGGACTGTCCATGTTATGTCAAAAATGAGCGCGGTCTTTCAACTGCTTTGTTTACGATAGCTGTTGAAAGCTGCATCAAATGCATTGTGGTCAATTACACTCAGCTGCAAAATTTCAAAATTATCGTCCGTTTCATTTTAAATATATTAATTTGGTGCCAAACTTTATCCCAACCCTGTATATATGGACGGAAAGGACATAATTTTTGTTCTTCGAAATAGGGCTTACAAGAGTCAGCATACGGTAGTCCCAACATCGACCGATGTATCCTCTTTTCTAAAAGAGAGGTTTTTAGGCTCCAGCCATCTACACTATTACCCCAAAAAATAACATTTTGATACAGATTGCAACAAACCAGGGAATAATATACCACAAAGATCGTCCCAGCGTCAGCTGTCACTCTCGACCTATTAATGGCATAATACCCCGAGACCAATCTAGCACAAACATGATCCATATGATCTTTCCAAACCAAATGGTCATCGATTCTTAAGCCCAGAAATAACTGAATTTCTGGGCATTCGCTTCTAAGACTCCACTTGATATATTATGACATAAGTCATATATTATGACATAAGTCATAATGAATGTCAGTTGATAATTTTTCCTCTGCTATTTTTTCAATGAAATAAGTGTTATATCACAACCTTCCTCAACTATGGATGATGATTTCCCTTTGAATGGGTTCCCAGCAGACTTCAAACATAAGAAGATCTGAAAAATCATCACTTGGACCGCAAGACCCGATTCGAAGAATCCTCCTTGCAGATTGGCGACAAATTTTGTGTATTACAATAGATTTGAATATAGAAGGTATTTCTAAGGACAAGAGTGACTACATTTCTGAAATAACAAAGGATTATGGTGCTGAGATTATTCTCCTTCAAGAGACACATACGGATACTAAAAAAAAAATCTTCGTTGAAGAGGAACAATAAAAGTTATGTATTAATTGATTATCTAATTAGTAAAATTTATGGTTTAGCTTGTTATGTTAAAAATTCTTGATTCACAATATCGAGTTAATCCAAAAGGCTAATTTGAGGAAGTTTTTTTATCTCTTTCAAATTTTGTATTTTTGATATTCAGTTCTTTTTCTGCTTTTGTCTTTTTATTTCCAGATTCGATGTGGGCACCTTGAAGAAGTCTCTGTTTCCATCAATAGAAGATCCTCTTGAAGAAAGAAATCCCAAATATTTTCAGCTTATTTTTGTACTTTCACACTTAGGCGGGGAGCCAGTTTTTTTTTTTTTACGGGGGTTTTTCCCTAGGCTTTTATGTGATACGCCGAATTGTATGACACCCCGTCACTAACCCCTGATCTGTATGCTTTATTGTTTGCTAACGAAATATTGTAAGCCAAAAGTTCAAAAGAATATATATATATACTTGAAGACTTCATATCTGTCATAATTTCCAAAATTCATGCAAACAGTCGTTTCTATGAAATATATGATGAACTCCAATACCAAAACGAGAGGTACCCCGCTGAGACCAAAAACCGACGTGTCATCGGCAAACATTATCACATAACAGTTTTCCATTTATCAAGGACTTGATTTACAAAAACAAAAACAGTAATGGCTCCAATATCGATCCCTGGGGAACTCCCACATCCAAAAAATACTCGCCAGACACACTGTCACCTAACTTCACACGCATTCTTCTTGACCTTATATAGGACTCCTGTAAGCTCAGCATCCCATCACGGATAACTCGCGATGAGACATGGATCTATGAATCAAGACGGGATTGTATTGTAAAAAAACTGAAGGAAGCTAAAGTTAAATCTTGTCTACAAACAAGGTGATCAAGAAGAGTATAAAAACCACGGGCCGATCAGTATCTTACCAGCATGTTCCTTCATAAGCAGGAGCCAAATTTATGCAGAATATCAACACGGAAATATCTAAAAGCGATCGATGAACACCGCAATAAATAAGTTCACAACAGTTCTTTCGGCTTTGGAGAATTCGGAGTACTTTTTAGACCTAACAAAATCTTTAGATTATGAATATGCTCTGATAAAAATGGATCAAATGGGAATAAGAGACATCATTAAAACTTATGCACTCCAATTTAACAGATATATAACAAAACACATACGAAGTCTCTAAATTAAGTAATGAGACTGGCAACGTTGCGTTTGATCTGGCAACACTGGAAGCGCGAGGCTTAGTGGGACTGTAGAGGAACATGTTATTCACCTTCAGTACGAGTTTGAACTCGCTTGAGTCATTTGATTGTGCGTAGTGATTGTTTTTGTGAAACAATTTTTCTATATGAATGACATCAATTTCGAGCAACGGTGTGCTATCAGGATTTGCTTCAGACTTAGGCACAGTGCAACGGAAATCTCTTCTCAAACTCCAGCAGTTTTTGGGTGGTTTAAGGCATTTTCAGAAGGAAGAGAGTTGATTGAAGATGAACCACGAAGAGGAAGGCTTTCATCTTCAAGAACCGATGAAAATGTCGACAGAATCCGGGATCTTGTGCGTTCAGATCGTCGGTTGACAGAGGAAGAGTTAAATTTGACTCGCACCACCGTTCATCAAATTTTGACCAATGAATTGGGAATGAGATAAATCTGCGCAAAAAAGGAAATTTCAATAAACGTTCCAAAAACCAGTAAAAATGGCAAAAAAAACATTCCTGTGGCTCCTCAGCCTGCTTATTCGCCCGATTTGAGTCCTTGTGACTTTTTCTTTTCCCAAAGTTGAAAAATTATCTCAAGGAAATCATTTTGGGACAGTCGAAATAATTCGAACGGCTGTAACCGACCAGCTTAAGGTTATTTCAGACATTATTGAATTGTATAATTTTTGTATTAAAAGTATAAAAAAAAATCAGTCTCATTACTTAATTCACAGACCTCGTTCATAAATAAGGGTATTATGCAATTTATATCAGAACGTACCATTATACCATTATAGAACTGGGAATATCACAAGGGAGCCTACTAGGGCCAATCATATTTATCCTATTAACTAGCTGACCCGACAGACTTCGTCCTGTCAAAAAGATTTGTAATGTGGCTACGTAGTTTAAAAAATTCTCATGAACAGAACCATCACCCTGGTGATAGGGCGTTGTGAATAAAAAATAATTAAATAAAACATATATAAGGATTTAAAAGTAAGTAATCGCATTATTGTTAATCATAATTATTATTATTATCATTGTAGTGCTTTGTGGTATACGATGTTTTTTGGTTGATTATCTGGCGCATGGATGAACAAATCTGATGGCTTTCCAACACGGGAACAGGCAACATACAATTGACATGTGAGAAACATGGGTTTTCTAGATTAATACCACAAACACTTAATGATTGCCCCTGGGACTTGTTTATAGTCATAGCAAAAGCAAGCCGCACTGGAAACTGTAGTCGTTTAAACTCAAATGGCGCATCAGTCGGAATCATTGGGATGCGCGGTATGAGAACATCTTCTCCTTTATACTTTCCTTTGAGTATAGTTGCTTCTATCACATTGTTTAGTAAGATTGTGAGGTGGCAATCCTGGCAAATCCAGCGAGTTTAAAAATTCCGGTGGATAGTTGACTACATCATCTTGATTAGTAGCCGAATCAACTGATTTATATATCCTCAATTCGCCTGTAATTTGTTCTTGAATTTTGAAATTTAATTCATTTACATCTTCAGCTCAACCTATCATGGTTTCTGTAATTTTGAGAAACATCTGGAAAAACCTTCTGAATAAGTTCATCTTTTGATCGAGTTAACTGACAAAAACTTTGAGGAAAGTTAATGCAGCCAGTCAACATGTCTATAGGAAATTTGCCATTACCAATGTCAATGAGTTGTTTAGAGAATATGTTTCCAGATTGGTCATTTTGCAACTCGACACGCAAATTCTTGCTTAAATGAAGTACTTTGACATGTTTCCACAAATTGGAGGACTTTACACATGCATTGAGTTCATCAGCTGGCGTTGATCGTGGAATCACTGGCAATGTTTGACGAAAATCTCCTGCTAATAAAATCATTGCACCACCAAATCGGTTATTATTGCTCCGTAGATCTTTTAAGGTTCTGTCTAAAGCCTCCAAAGATTTTTTATGTGCCATCGTGCATTCATCCCAAACAATCAATTTAAATGGCTGCAAAACCTTTGCCATTGCAGAGTTTCATTGCTTTGCATATTTAATAGCAATTTTAGTGCTGAATGGGCTGTTCGACCACCTTCAAGCAAAGTTGCTGCGATTCCCGACGAAGCGAGTGAAAGTGCAATTTTATTTTGTGAGCGAATTGTTGCTAATATAAATGAAATCAAAAAAGTTTTTCCTGTACCACCAGGTGCATCTAAGAATAAATCCTCCAGTTTCATGATTTGTTACTTTCATAAGAGTTTCAAATACATACTTCTGTTGTTCATTTAACAGTGGAAGATTTGTTTGAATTAATTCTTTCAAAGCTTTGAGATGAAAGTTTTCTCGATGCAACTCTTTTTAAAAGCGTCATGCATTGGACGACCGGTAGGCCTAATTGAATTAATAGTTTGTTTGACATTATCAAGCACATGTCCTCAATTGAAATCGATGCTTCATTGTAAATTTCTTCACTGATTTGTATTTCCCATTCTATTCCGTATTTGATACAAAATATCATCACACATATAATCTTTGTACTTGATCCACAAATCAATTGGGTTTGATGGGAAGCATGTAGATATGATTATAGAAAACAATGTTCGTATTTGATGAGCGTGTGATGATATTACAGCATCATTGAGAGTTTGATCCCAATGAGCGTCATTTTTAAGCAATTGCAAACGTCAAATTGACTACGTTTTAGTTACAAATCATTTGTATGGGAAAAAGAAAAGGGCTATTTTTAGGGTTTTTCCAGCAATAATTCTAATTTTTCTCGCCGTAAAAACCATTCTTGAACTTCAACGAACATTTTAAAAAATATTTGGCCAAATTGGTCCAGGCGTTGTTGAGTTATGCGCTTACCAACACATTTTGCGATTCATTTTATATTATAGATAAACGACCTATAAACAGGCGTAGACAATGAACAAAAATCCTCAACTATGCAGATGATGTAAATCATTTAGTGGAGATGACTAGACAATTCCTTCAGCAAGAAAAATTACAATCAAGTTCATGTCACTATCATTTCTGGAAATTGGTGGAGGACTTTTGCTGAACCACTTCTTCAGTTTTCTTTGAATAACTGTACCATAATCTGGCATAGTCATTCTCGAATAATACTTTCTCAATAATCAAAAGTTTCATTCAAAAATCTTTCACAGTCAAACTGACAGCAGCAAAAGAACCCTTCAAAAACGTAATTTATTTGAATTTGGACTTAAATTCTATAATTTGCTCCAACTTTTTTTTGTATTTAATTCACTGAGATTTACAATCTACTTACAAAAGTATTTAGTGAATATTTTGTACATAGAGACTAAAAGGAAGTATAGAACATTCATAGATTCATGCCAGTTATGTCTCTAGGCCAGGTCTTTTTCAACCTTCATGAGTTGAATGGCTGTGAGAGAAGTTGTTTGAGATTGTGTAAAAGTCCGTTGTGCCAAACCTTGTTGAATGCTTGGGATAACTCCAGAAATACTGACAAGCAAAATTTTCCTTCTTCAAGGCTTATCGAGATGGTGTTCACGATGCGGTGGACCTGATGCGTCGTCAAATGGTTCTCTTGGAAACCTAGTTGATGGCCTGGTCGTAGTTGCTGCATATCCATGTCATCTTTCAGCCTCTTAAAATGAAGCGTCTCAAAGAGTTTACCCAGTTTATGTCAACTTTTTCCTTTGTCATGTACCAAACCATATTTTCATAGAATTTAAGTGTAAAATACAATTGAATTATTTCATCCAAGGATTCTTTTGGTGCAATGACATTAGTTATCAGTCTGACTGTGAAATAATTCTAATGTAAACTTGGGAATATTCGAGAATAACCATTCCAGATAAATGATATTGAATTCCTCACATTTGTTGCGCTATGATTGAGGTATTTAATGCCATTGAAAATGTGAGAAGACATGACGGGTGATCAATTTAAGGAATCATCCATTTGTTGAATAATTTTATTGTGGAACATCCTTCATAAAAGGAATTATTTTCTAAAGATGCTTAAATGAAGATATAAAGTTTCTGTTTTCCAATATAATGTCTGGTAAAAGCAGCTATGGAATCCTCACGAATTATAACACAACAATATGCAAAAATGGCATATGGCATGTTCAGTTGAATAGCGTGCAAAAGGAAGCGATCGGTTTGAAATAATGAAAATAATCCTACCTCGTATAGAAGTCAGGCTACAAGAGAAATGATCCATTGAAAACCGAAGTGTATTAAACTTTTACGAACGAAATGAATGATGAAAAATATAAGTAACGAACAGAAACAATTAAAAAAAGTCAATTCGAAATCTTTTCGAAAGAGTAAAAGAACAAGAAGTCACGTTGATTAATAGTATTCGCACCGACAGTTTTGAAATTCAGCAAAATCTTCACTAATTAGTTTTTCTGGTAAAAATTCATACATATTCAAGTTGTTGATGACCTAACCTTAACCTCACTTACATGAGCAACTGTCAGTATCAGCTGTTTCTGAGACCGTCCGAACAGTTTGCTTGATAATTTTTTTAATGAAAATGAAAAGAAGAATGATTGTTAGAACAAATGTTTTAACTCTTTTCTGCTTATGTGAAGTTATCAATTGAATTTCTAATTTCATACATTTTCACAGCGCATGTTTAGATATATATACTTGGAAGAAAACTGCTCATTGTCGCCAACGTTTGGAAAATCAAAGGCTGAACAAAAATCATTTGTACTTTTATTATGGAAATTTCATTTTTTTTAATTAATTTGGAATAAATATTCATAATGAGGTCACTACAATATAGCATATGCAATTTTAAATTTTTAACCCAATTTTTTTCTAGTAGGGTTATATGTTCATAGACAACGATTTAATCCATAGACTACCTATTTTTAATCAATGATGAAATGGCAAAACTTGTATGCAAAGTGGGGGAATAGGATTTAGCACAAAAATAAAATATTCGGGGAAAACAAAAGAATGTCAAGATGGGCAAATAAAATGATATTTGTGTATTATTCTGATAATTTCAAAGAAACAAGTAAGTAAATGTTTAGTTTTGAGCCATTTCGAATCTTATTTGAGAAACTTTGTTATCGTTTCGAAACATTACGAAAAAAATTTATCCATATTGATATTTTTAGCTTCACAAAATATATTTGCGTGGATAAAGCATATCCTGCAAATCAAAAATTTCAGAACATTTTGAACCATTATTACATTTAAATGAAGGAATTACTGAAATTTCTTCTCAGAAAAACTTTGAAAAAATTCATCATATTTCGTAATATTGTTCTTGTTTTCAAAAATTATTAATATATTTTTTGCAGTGTTCTCAGTGTATCAATTTACATGTTGGAGTACAAAATATCGAATAGTATAAATCGTTTTTTAATCCGGAGAAAAGACATAGTTTGATAAAGGATTGTGTAATTGAGATACTACCATCTGTGATTATTGGTGAGTAATTGAAGGTTGAAATTTCAAGAGCCTTTATTTTAAACATTTTTGTAGATTTTGAAATGGAATCATTTCTAAGTCTATTCGATTCTGGTGTGTCGGATTCAAACACCGAAGAATTCAGCCTAGACAATGTTTGTAATCAAGAGGCCCTACCTCCTGAACCTCAACTTGGTAATGTAGAGTACAAATTGAAAATAGTGAATCCCTCAAAGCAAAGGTTTGAACATCTGGTTACACAGGTAAATTTTTTCCTTTAAACCATGGTCTCTATAAATTTCTCAGTATAGTAAAGAAAACAATTATATAGATGAAATGGCGCCTTCGTGAAGGAAATGGAGAAGCAATATACGAAATCGGAGTTGAGGATAGTGGAAATCTTGCTGGTCTTTCTAATTGTGATATGAGTGCAAGTCTACACACCTTACAGAGAATGGCTAAGAAATTAGGAGCCACAACTACTATCCTGAGAAAACGTACTTTAGATAATAGCAGAACTGTTGCTGAAGTCCTTGTGAGAAAAATTCCTGATGATCAAAATAGTATAGAGATAAGAATAGCTGTTTTGGGTAACGAAACTATGTCATGTGCGATTCAAGATTTTTAAATATTCTTTTCAGGTAACGCTGATGCAGGTAAATCAACATTGTTAGGGGTCCTGACTCAGGGAAGCTTGGATAATGGCCAGGGAAGAGCAAGACTCAACATGTTCCGTCATTTGCATGAAATTCAAAGCGGTAGAACATCCTCCATTTCTCACGAAATACTGGGCTTTAATTCAGAGGTAATATTTGCTCGAGCCAGTCTTATCAATTGGGTGTAATTACTTTAATTAGAAGTGAAGCTGAAACAAATGTATACTCTATATTCAAAATTTCAGGGGCAACCTGTTCATTACAGTTATAGTGAATTAATAACAGCAGAAAAAATATGTGAAGCCTCCACTAAATTGATCACATTCATTGACTTAGCCGGTCATAAAAAATACATACGAACCACAATTCAAGGTTTATCAGGATATTCTCCTCATCATGCTATGCTTGTGGTAAATATTTCCCCTTATTTGGTCTTTTATCACTTAGTAAAATGGTCAATGATAATTTTCAGATATCTAGTACAGCTGGTGCCACGGGTATGGCTCAAGAGCATCTCGCATTAGCTGTTGCGTTAAATGTACCTTTTTTCATAATCGTTACAAAAATTGATCTCGTATCTCCCAGTCATACTATTAAAAGTCTGAAATCCTTTTTGGAGCAGGTAGGAATAAGACGGGTACCACTTGTGGTTGAAACCATCGATGATGTGATAACAGCTGGCACAAATCAACTTCTGGAAAACGTTGTACCCATATTTTGTGTATCATCTGTAAATGGTGATGGTCTTGAATTACTGCTAAAATTTCTCCATGTACTGCCACCTGGTACAAGTTCTAAAGAGAAGGACCGTCTTGAGCAAGAACCAGCAGAATTTCAAATTGATGAGAACTTCAGAGCTGGCAACATTGGACAAGTTTTAGGAGGGTTATTGACGAAGGGTGTAATATCTGAAGGATCTAAATTACAAATTGGTCCCATGAAAGATGGATCATTCCGGAGAGTATGTGTTAAATCAATACATAGGAACCGGGTGCCATGTAGAGTTGTAAGAGCTGGTCAAAGTGCTGCAATTTCACTTGATACTTATATACCTAACCTCAGAAATGGTATGGTACTAGTCAGTAATACTATTAAGGCTTATGGATGTCTATTTTTCCAAGCCACTATTTCTGTGATTTACCATGCTACAGCCATCCATCAAGGATTTGAGACTACAGTACACATTGGGAACATAAGGCAGACAGCTGTAGTTGTTGGTATTTTTTCGACCAATTGTATTCACACCAACGAAAGTGCATCCGTTCTCTTCAAGTTCAAAGGGCATTCTGAATATGTGACTATCGGTCAACGATTATTATTCAGGGAAGAAACAGCAAAAGGTATTGGGGAAGTTACCCAAGTTTTCCCATTAAACATCTTAGAGAAATAATTCAGTATTTCATCTATTAAAGTATTCTGGTGTACTTTTCACTTCATTCAGAATTTTTTTCCATTTTTCAACATACATGACATGTTATAGTTTACAAATCAAACTCTTATAACAAAATTAATGAAATTTTTATCTGATGAATAGATCGTTCATTTGTTTTAATTTTTGTGAAGTTGATGTGAGCATCAAAATTGTAATTTATGTACAAAATATAAATCAAGATTATTATGTCTGACATAGTTTTATATTAGATGAATGTTTATTTTTGTGAAAATATAATTGTTTTTTATCACTAGTATTGCTTTCATTCCTTTTCTCCATATATTGAGTATCAAGTATATTAGGCTGGTATGAAGAAGCATGCATTTCAAAAGTTTGATGGTCTGTAGACGTGAAACTGAATGATTTGAAAAATGAGATATCAACTTTTAAAAATTTATTATCGCTATTTAAGGTTACTAATCTATTCTGGCAATTAATTACATATATGTTAGTTAGAATATATTGGTGCTTGTTTACCTAAATTTGTTTTTATTCGATTTTATAACAGTATATTTACATTATTGATATGGTATTGGTGCTTATCTGAATTTCTAAACAATTCCATGCTACTTTTTTTATTTTGTTGTCTATGTTATGTATTAATTTACATTGGTCTACTTTGCAAAGATTTTTCGAATCTAACAAAGTTTGTTTTTTTATATAATTCATCAGTTTGATAATCGTGAGCTTCGTATTCTATTCTACATAATCGATCACGATTAAATTGACTTGTGTTTGCACATATGGTGTTGAATACAATAGGGTTGATTGTATATGCGCAAAATAAAGCAATCTCTTTGTTTTAAAATCTGAATAACTGTCTGAAAGTCAAGATATTTTTTTTCTTAATTTTGTCAATATGATAGTTTCATAATAGACTGGAATCAATATGAAGCCCTAAATATTTGCAACTATCGACTTTTTCTACCTCATGATTGTTTATTTTGATAGTCAATCTATTTTTATGAGTTTTATAGGAGACTTAATTGAATGTACACAGTTTTTCATGGTAACAATTTATTTATAAGAGTTGAGCCAGTGAACGAAACAAATTGAGGTGTTTATTGATAATATTTTCAAATTTTTGATATTATTATTTGTGTATATTAAATCAATCGCCAGTAAACATGAGTATTTTTGGGTCAAGATTACATTTCGTTATACTTTCCACATAAATCAGGTACAGCAAAGGTCCTAATACCGTTCCTTGCGGAACTCCACACTGGATCTTAAGTTACTTGCTATCCATACCATCAATTGACGTGTATTGAAATATGTTGGTGAGAAATGAACCCTGCAATTTCAACATTGTACCCTGTATTCCTATATTTTTCAGTTTCTTTAGCAAGATGTCAACCGCATCAAACGTTTTTTTAAGGTCGAGATAGATGGCAACAACGTCTTCTCCCATCTTCATACTTCTCATTATATTTTCATTCAAGTCAACAGTGGCTAATTTACATGATTCCGATAAAAACTATTTATTTATTACATAGGGAATGGTATTTTCAACAGTGAAATAGATTATTCGACTATCTTTTGCTGTTATATTGTCCGCATTACAAACATCTCTTGTTTCGATAGTGTTCACTTTTAAATTTGTTATGTGGGTTTTTTTCAGGTTTATTTGATATTGATTTATTACCTTTTTTTGGCGTTATTGCCTGCAAATACAATTATTTTTAATATATTTCGCATCTGTTTTAATTAACTTATTGATCCTGTTTTTTAATTTTATACAATCTGATTTCAGTTTTTTTATAATTTGTTTCTTTTGATGCGCCAATTAAATCACTCTATTTTTACTATTTTTTCGAGTGCTTTGATTGTTTTCATTTATTATTATGACGAGATCATCAGAATCCTTGAGGTTATTATTTTGTAAATAATGCTTCAAGGACTAATAAAATTTTTTCTAGTTTGTTACACTGTAGTAACTTACGTTTTTTATATTTCATGTATTTTTGAGGGAAGCTAGAATATGTAGGTGCTTGTTTACCTAAATTTGTTTTTATTCGATTTTATAACAAAATATTTACATTACTGATATGGTATTTGTGCTTATCTGAATTTCTAAACAATTCCATGCCAGTTTTTGTTATTTTTTTGTCTATATTATATATTAATTTACATTGGTCTACTTTGTAAAGATTTTCGAATCTAACAAAGTTCATTTTTTTAAACAATTCATGAGTTGGATAATCGTGAGCTTCGTATTGTATTCTACATAATCGATTACAATTAAATTTACTTGTGTTTGCACATATGGTGTTAAATACGATAGTGTTGATTGTATATGCGCAAAATGGAGCAATCTCTTTGTTTTATAATCTGACATACTGTCTGAAAGCTCCAAAAAGACAAGATATTTTTTTTCTTAATTTTGTAAATATGATAGTTTCATAATAACCCGGAATCCATATGAAGCCCTAAATATTAACAACTATCGACTTTTTCTACCTCGTGATTGTTTATTTTGATATGCAATCTATTTTTATGAGTTTTATAGGGGACTTAATTGGATAATTGGATGAACACAGTTATTCATTGTAACAATTTATTTATAAGAGTTGAGCCAGTGAACGAAACAAATTGAGGTGTTTATTGATAATATTTTCAAATTTTTGTTATTGTTATTTGTGTATATTAAATCAATCGCCAGTAAACATGAGTATTTTTGCGTCAAGATTACATTTCGTTATACTTTCCACATAAATCAGGTACAGCAAAGGTCCTAATACCGTTCCTTGCGGAACTCCACACTGGATCTTAAGTTACTTGCTATCCATACCATCAATTGACGTGTATTGAAATATGTTGGTGAGAAATGAACCCTGCAATTTCAATATTGTACCCTGTATTCCTATATTTTTCAGTTTCTTCAGCAAGATGTCAACCGCATCAAACGTTTTTTTAAAGTCAAGATATATGACAACAACCTCTTCTCCCATCTTGATACTTCTCATTACATTTTCAACCAAGTTAACAGTGGCTAATTTACATGATTCCGATAAAAAACCATTTATTTATTACATAGGGAATGGTATTTTTAACAGTGAAATAGATTATTCGACTATCTTTTGCTGTTATATTGTCCGCATTACAAACATCTTTTTGTTTCGATAGTGTTCACTTTTAAATTTGTAATGTGGTTTTTTTTTCAGGTTTATTTGGTATTGATTTATTACCTTTTTTCGGCGTTATTGCCTACAAATACATTATTTTTTATATATTTCGCATCTGTTTTAATTAACTTATTGATCCTGTTTTTTGATTTTATACAATCTGATTTCAGTTTTTATATAATTTGTTTCTTTTGATGCGCCAATTAAATCACTCTATTTTTACGATTTTTTCAGTGCTTTGATTGTTTTCATTTATTGTTATGACGAGATCATCAAAATCCTTGAGGTTATTATTTTGTGAATAATGCTTCAAGGACTAATAAAATTTTTTCTAGTTTGTTACACTGTAGTAACTAACGTTTTTTATATTTCATGTATTTTTAGGAAGCAAGAATATGTAGGTGCTTGTTTACCTAAATTTGTTTTTATTCGATTTTATAACAAAATATTTACATTACTGATATGGTATTTGTGCTTATCTGAATTTCTAAACAATTCCATGCCAGTTTTTGTTATTTTTTTGTCTATATTATATATTAATTTACATTGGTCTACTTTGTAAAGATTTTCGAATCTAACAAAGTTCATTTTTTTAAACAATTCATGAGTTGGATAATCGTGAGCTTCGTATTGTATTCTACATAATCGATTACAATTAAATTTACTTGTGTTTGCACATATGGTGTTAAATACGATAGTGTTGATTGTATATGCGCAAAATAAAGCAATCTCTTTGTTTTAAAATCTGAATAACTGTCTGAAAGACAAGATATTTTTTTTCTTAATTTTGTCAATATGATAGTTTCATAATAACCCGGAATCCATATGAAGCCCTAAATATTTACAACTATCGACTTTTTCTACCTGTTTATTGTTTATTTTGATATTCAATCTATTTTTATGAGTTTTAAAGGGGACTTAATTGCATGTACACAGTTTTTCATGGTAACAATTTATTTATAAGAGTTGAGCCAGTTAAACGAAACAAATTGAGGTGTTTATTGATAATATTTTCAAATTTTTATGATTATTATTATTTGTGTATATTAAATCAATCGCCAGTAAACATGAGAATTTTTGCGTCAAGACTACATTTCGTTATACTTTCCACATAAATCAGGTACAGCAAAGGTCCTAATACCGTTCCTTGCGGAACTCCACACTGGATCTTAAGTTACTTGCTATCCATACCATCAATTGACGTGTATTGAAATATGTTGGTGAGAAATGAACCCTGCAATTTCAACATTGTACCCTGTATTCCTATATTTTTCAGTTTCTTTAGCAAGATGTCAACCGCATCAAACGTTTTTTTAAGGTCAAGATAGATGGCAACAACCTCTTCTTCCATCTTCATACTTCTCATTATATTTTCAACCAAGTCAACAGTGGCTAATTTACATGATTCCGATAAAAAACCATTTATTTATTACATAGGGAATGGTATTTTTAACAGTAAAATTGAATATTCCACTATCTTTTGCTATTATATTGTCCGCATTACAAACATTTTGTTTCGATAGTGTTCACTTTTAAATTTGTTATGTTGGTTTTTTTTTCAGGTTGTTTGGTATTGATTTATTACCTTTTTTGGCGTTATTGTCTGCAAATACAATTTTTTTAATATATTTCGCATCTGTTTTAATTAACTTATTGATCTTGTTTTTTAATTTTATACAATATGATTTCAGTTTTCTATATAATTTGTTTCTTTTGATGAGCCAATTAAATCACTCTATTTTTACGATTTTTTCAGTGCTTTGATTGTTTTCATTTATTGTTATGACGAGATCATCAAAATCCTTGAGGTTATTATTTTGTGAATAATGCTTCAAGGACTAATAAAATTTTTTCTAGTTTGTTACACTGTAGTAACTAACGTTTTTTATATTTCATGTATTTTTTAGGGAAGCAAGAATATGTAGGTGCTTGTTTACCTAAATTTGTTTTTATTCGATTTTATAACAAAATATTTACATTACTGATATGGTATTTGTGCTTATCTGAATTTCTAAACAATTCCATGACAGTTTTTGTTATTTTGTTGTCTATATTATATATTAATTTACATTGGTCTACTTTGTAAAGATTTTCGAATCTAACAAAGTTCATTTTTTTAAACAATTCATGAGTTGGATAATCGTGAGCTTCGTATTGTATTTTACAAAATGGATTACAATTATATTTACTTGTGTTTGCACATATGGTGATAAATACGATAGTGTTGATTGTATATGCGCAAAAGTAAAGCAATCTCTTTGTTTTAAAATCTGAATAACTGTCTGAAAGCTCAGAAAGAAAAGATATTTTTTTCTTAATTTTGTCAATATGATAGTTTCATAATAACCCGGAATCCATATGAAGCCCTAAATATTTACAACTATCGACTTTTTCTACCTGTTTATTGTTTATTTTGATATTCAATCTATTTTTATGAGTTTTAAAGGGGACTTAATTGCATGTACACAGTTTTTCATGGTAACAATTTATTTATAAGAGTTGAGCCAGTGAACGAAACAAATTGAGGTGTTTATTGATAATATTTTCAAATTTTTGATATTATTATTTGTGTATATTAAATCAATCGCCAGTAAACATGAGTATTTTTGCGTCAAGACTACATTTCGTTATACTTTCCACATAAATCAGGTACAGCAAAGGTCCTAATACCGTTCCTTGCGGAACTCCACACTGGATCTTAAGTTACTTGCTATCCATACCATCAATTGACGTGTATTGAAATATGTTGGTGAGAAATGAACCCTGCAGTTTCAACATTGTACCCTGTATTTCTATATTTTTCAGTTTCTTTAGCAAGATGTCAACCGCTTCAAACGTTTTTTTAAGGTCGAGATAGATGGCAACAACCTCTTCTTCCATCTTCATACTTCTCATTACATTTTCAACCAAGTCCACAGTGGCTAATTTACATGATTTCGATAAATAACCATTTATTTATTACATAGGGAATGGTATTTTTAACAGTGAAATAGATTATTCGACTATCTTTTGCTGTTATATTGTCCGCATTACAAACATCTCTTGTTTCGATAGTGTTCACTTTTAAATTTGTTAAGTGGATTTTTTTTCAGGTTAATTTGGTATTGATTTATTACCTTTTTTTGGCGTTATTGCCTGCAAATACAATTTTTTTTAATATATTTCGCATCTGTTTTAATTAACTTATTGATCCTTTTTTAATTTTATATAATCTGATTTCCGTTTTTTTATAATTTGTTTCTTTTGATGCGCCAATTAAATCACTCTATTTTTACGATTTTTTCAGTGCTTTGATTGTTTTCATTTATTATTATGACGAGATCATCAAAATCCTTGAGGTTATTATTTTGTAAATAATGCTTCAAGGACTAATAAAATTTTTTCTAGTTTGTTACACTGTAGTAACTTACGTTTTTTATATTTCATGTATTTTTAGGGAGTTAGAATATGTAGGTGTTTGTATATCTAAATTTGTTTTTATTCGATTTTATAACAGTATATTTACATTTCTGATAAGGTATTTGTGCTTATCTGAATTTCTAAACAATTCCATGCTAGTTTTTGTTATTTTTTTGTCTATATTATATATTAATTTATATTAGTCTACTTTGTAAAGATCTTTGAATCTAACAAAGTTCGTTTTTATTAATATAATTCTTCAGTTGGATAATCGTGAGCATCGTTTTGTATTCTACATAATCGATTACAATTAAAATTGACTTGTATTTGCACATATGGTGTTAAATACGATAGTGTTGATTGTATATGCGCAAAATAAAGCGATCTCTTTGTTTTAAAATCTGAATAACTGTCTGAAAGTCCAGGAAGACAAGATATTTTTTTCTTAATTTTGTCAATATGTTAGTTTCATATAACTGGAATCCATATGAAGCCCTAAATATTTACAACTATCGACTTTTTCTACCTGGTTATTGTTTATTTTGATATTCAATCTATTTTTATTAGTTTTAAAGGGGACTTATTTGCATGTACACAGTTTTCATGGTAACAATTTATTTTTAAGAGTTGAGCTAGTGAACGAAACAAATTGAGGTGTTTATTGATAATATTTTCAATTTTTATATTTTTGTGTATATTAAATCAATCGCCAGCAAACATGAGCATTTTTGCGTCAAGATTACATTTCGTTATACTTTCCTCACTATCAGGTACAGCAAAGGTCCTAATACCGTTCCTTGCGGAACTCCACACTGAATCTTAAGTTACTTGCTATCCATACCATCAATTGACGTGTATTGAAATATGTTGGTGAGAAATGAACCCAGCAATTTCAACATTGTACTCTGTATTCCTATATTTTTCAGTTTCTTCAGCAAGATGTCAACCGCATCAAACGTTTTTTTAAAGTCAAGATAGATGGCAACAACCTCTATTCTCCCATCTTCATACTTCTCATTATATTTTCAACCAAGTCAACAGTGGCTAATTTACATGATTTCAATAAAAACCAGTTATTTATTACATAGGGAATGGCATTTTTAACAGTGAAATAGATTATTCGACTATCTATCTTATGCTGTTATATTGTCCGCTTTACAAACATATTTTCGTTTCGATAGTGTTCACTTTTAAATTTGTAATATGGGTATCTTTCAGATTTATTTGGTATTACTTGATTTATTAACTTTTTTGGCGTTATTGCCTGCAAATGCAATTTTTAAAATATATTTGTTCTCTGTTTTAATTAACTTATTGATCCTGTTTTTTGATTTTATAAGATCTGATATTGGTTTTTTATATAATTTGCCTCTTTTTTCGTAAGTTTTTTGATGCGCCAATTGAACCACCCTTTTTTTACTATTTTCTCATTGATTCTTTTCAGTGCTTTGATTTTTTTCATTTATTATCATGACGAGATCATCAAAATTCTTGAAGTTATTATTTTGTAAATAATTAAATTTTTTGTAGTTTGTTACACTGTAGTAACTCACGTTTTTCACATTTTCACGTATTTTTTCCTTGAAATTCGACCATCAAGGATACTGTAGAAATGTACGCTTGGAGGTTCAGCCATAAAGAACGAGGTGTCCACGGACACTCTGACGAAAGAGTATTCACAAATTCTCATTTAAATTTCCCTCGTTGAGTATTTTTAAGTATTCAAAATTTCTCTATGTTGGTAGGATTGTCGGTAATTACTAAGTCAAACATGAGCGCGGTCCTTTTGTTTACGACAGCTGTTGAAACTTGAGGTAGTCTAGAACAAGCACGCAATAGCATCTGACCTCATGTCGGTACTTTCTTTAATTTTGTGTTAGAGAGTCTGAAGCTGCAACAGATATGAATTTAGCGTAATAACTCAGTATAAAGATAGTCAATTATTAATTCTGTCTGTACCTATGTGGACCCTTCAATTATTCTTGACCTGAAAATGTGAGGAAAATACAAGGGGGAACTTTTATGCCGTCTTGAGACGATTTATTTTTTCACCCAATGCGTCGTAAAACTTATTTTGGTACCCATCTTGCGCAGACCTTTGAATAGTATTAATTATCAGTCAAAAATACTGTCAATTGGAGTTTTGGCGACCTCCGGAATCTTCTCGCACAGCTAACGATCTTTAATTCGTCGATCTTCAAGCATTGTCGCTTCGACTTTGGCAATTGTTTCGTCGGAAACCGATGTCCACCCTGTACGGGCTTCGTCGTGGACGTCTTCTCGGTCATTTTTAAAGTCACTGACGCATCTGCACACCATCCCGATTCCTTCTTAACAGCCAGGAAACGAATAACAGACGGCAACTCGCCGACGGCTGCTGAGCCTAGACTAATCGTGGATTTTCTTACACCAAGTCTGACTCGCGCATCTCGTAGGGATTCTAACCTCATATTTTGGTCCTTCTTCATTGTTTTCATCAATAATTCTAAGATGTCAGGAATAATGTCATTATTATTATTTTAGACATCTTAAATAATTCCTTTGTATAATTAATTCGTTTAATATTTAGAAGACTATAATTTTTTATAGATCTATTTAAAATTCAAAGAAGAAGTTGAAGAAAAATTACAACCTAACCTATTATTCAGTGGAATTTCTTTGAGTCAAAATCTACCATGAACCAGCAAAGTTCATTTATTTTCATTCCATTAAGTATTCTGTTTCAATTTTGTGTTATTTTCAAATTAATTCCAAAATGATTAACAATTGTAGCTTATGCAACTGCAAAAACAATAGTTTCAATAATCCAAAACTTTCTTTTTTCTCAATATCATTAGATACTTAGAGGTGAGTGATACATATAGTACCTATTGTAGAAAATATTGTTTATTAAAAGCTCCGTTATTTGAGTAGTGCTTCATTCAATTAGTTGAGATATCAGGAACCAATGAAATTTCAGGAGGTTTACGCCTACTGTCGTCATTTCTTTACGATTAGTTGAGATATCAGGAACCAATAGAATTTCAGGAGGTTTACGCTTACTGTCATCATTTCATTACCATTGGTTGAGATATCAAGAACCAATGGAATTTCAGGAGGTTTACGCCTACTGCATGCGTATGCAGAAAAGTGAATTTTTTTTTATAAATAATTTAGTGTGTATCTATATGATTTTCAATTTTATAAACAGAAATAACAATAATATAATATATATATATATATATATAAATAAAATAATTCAAAAGGTTTTTTATTTTTTTTTTCACCATAATGAGGGAACCCTTTCTAGAGAACACTCAGCATATTTAGCGCAGGGAAGTATTTACGGGGGGTGTACTGGGGGTAATCAACTCAATCTTCGTTTAGAAAAATTAATGAGTCATTTCACTTAGAAACCTAAGGTACCTATGATTTTTAACACATTTCAAAAAGTTTCAGAGGCTGTTCCTGAGTAAACTATTGAGTAAATTTCATCACTAATTACTGTTTCTTTCAAAGTGATATTAAAACCACAATAAAACAATATATCTCTTATTGAATGCGTTCTGTTAATGACGAAATGTGATTACATTTACGGTTACATTATGAGCGGAGTCATAATTTTTATATGAATATAGACTAAACAATGGTCCATACACTCTAAATATCACTGGAGAACTTATTACCATCTTAAATCAAAATATTTAAGTTTTCAGATAACGCAAATAACCGTTTCTAATCAATTTTTTTTTCGCGGTCGATAAGATTAGATGGGCGAGTTCCCTTTGGTGTAAGCGATTTCAGTTCAAAATCCACGGAGTGCGACTACTTCTTGGTCCCTATCATAGACAAAGTATCTCTACTTAGAGATACTTTGTCCCTATACTGTGAGTTGGCTTGGGAGGAATTGGAGTGGGGAATGCTACGTCTGTTGCCTGGCCGCACATAGAATCGATCGATATTCTATGAAATTCGGGAAATTTGGTGATTTAAGTTTGAGAAGAATGTGATAACAAAAAAATAATTTATTAGAAAAAAAAACAGTTTAAAAACCCTACTAACATATACAAAATATTTTTCGTGCAATAAAATATTTTACAACCTCGTTAAAGGCCCAAACTGACTGTAATATTCATTTGGTTGGTGTTGTGTTTGGGCTGGTCCTGCAATGAGAGTGGTAGCTTAGTCTTCATACCATAAGCGAAGTCTTTACGGTAGTTGTTGCTTTCATATTTGGTTATCCCTAAAACAAATATTAAAAAAAATCATGAATAAATTCTTTGGACTAATTGAATTTTTTTAATTACCCTTGGTTGTGGGCATCTTGTATATCACTTTTGGATGTACAGTTGTCTGCCTGTCTGAACCATCTGGGAAATGTTTCTTGTTAGATTGGTAATCACGATATTCTCTTTGTGGTTGTCGATACTCCGACAGAACTTGAGTTTGCATTATTGATTTCGATCTGTTATCATCCGAGTTATATTCCCAGTTATTATTCACAAAATCTGTGTGGCATTTTTCCCGGAATTTCTTTTGATCAGGTTTATTATCTAATTGACTTAGCGATGATGTAGGAGATGATGTTGCACCATCTGGAGATGATGTTGCACCATCTGGTTAGTTTATAGATTCTGCAAAAATTGTAACTCATGTCTAGAAACTGATATTGAATTGAAAATTATTAGTTTATACATTCTGACAAAAAAAGTAGGGACACGTATATCGCTTCGAATGGTGCATATTTTGAAAGAGATTCAATAATTTAAATATTTTAGCATTTTAATTCAAATTTCCGGATAATTTTTTGTTAGAGTAGGTATACTTATTTCTGGATTTATGACTTACTGGCGAGTCAGTATCATTCTTCAAATCAGGCGAAGAATTATAAAGAGCGTTCTCGTTGCTGTAGCGACTGAGTTGCTGTTTGATATCGTTTTTTTCCCTGAAAAAAAAATTAAATGTTTCCTCAAATTTCAATATATATGAAACCCTTGACAAACCTGTCCCTCTTTCTTTGGAACTCCTGTTCCACTTTCTGCATAATCTCAAACTCTCTAAGTCTCTGTTGTTCCTTCTTTTCTGCTTCTCTGGACAACTTTTCAGCAATTCTCCTTCGTTCAATTTGTCTGATGGTGCTCTGGAACGTGAATCGTTTCGACTTCTTCTTGTAACTTTTCCTATCGCTCATGATGGGCGAGTCTTGCAAATTTTCTGGCACATTTTTCAACTTTGTTTGGCTTAGATTCGGAATACTTGCGAATGCTGGACGTTCCAACTGATCTTCCTTACCATATTTCAGTTTGTTCCTCGTTTCATATCTTCTTGGACGAGATGGTTTATCAGTTTTCGGCAAATAGATTATTCTTCCCGTGTTCAGTTTGGTACTCCTCGTTAAGAATTCATCTAATTCCTCTGATAATTTTGAATAGTTGGCTTGAGCATGAGGGGAAATTAAATCACTGCATGATTTGTTGAGGAACCAATTGCCTTTTTCGTTCTCTGGTGTACTTTCTGCTTCTTTTTTATTTATAGTGTTCAGTATGCCAGAAACTGAGCGTTTCAGTTTCTCGAAATTGGTCTCGTTGAAGTTCTCTGTTACGTATGACGGTAAATGATGATCTCTCGGAAGTGAAAGACTCAAGACATGTTTTTGATTTGATTGCATATCGTAATTTTCCGGGTAATCCCCTGCTGTGAAAGATTCCTCTTCAGAGCTTGAATCATCTCCTAGGTCTTGCTGGGGAGTCCACCCTGGCAACAGTGGCAAGGACTGGAAATAGAGATAATAATAAAAATATATATTTTTTTTATTATTATTATAACAAAAACTAGAGTAGAGGAAATTTCCTATAAACTTAATACAAATTAAATTTAATTGTTTCACATTTGAACAGCTCCACCACAAAACAAGTCCAAGGCATTCTTAAACCCATTGACACTTTGAGCATCAACCACAGCACTTGGTAAACGGTTCCACCTCTCAAAGATTCTGTTGGTAAGAAAACTATGCCGCTGGGAAGTAGCAAACTTTTCCTTTGCCAATTTGAACTGGTGACCTCTCAGATTATTGGTGTTTAAAGTATATAAGCCACGGATATCATCACCAAAGTGGCCACGTAAAGACCTGAAAGAAAAAACTAAATCACCTCTGTCGCGCCGCGACTGGAAAGTCGGCAATCCGAAAGTGATGAGCCTGTTCTCGTAGGTGGGGCGAATCCTTCCAAAGGGTATACGAGTGATCCAGCGCTGGACCGACTCGAGGCAATGCTCATCGGCACGAGTGGAAGGCCACCAAACTGGGCCAGCATATTCTAACAATGGTCTTACGTAGGTGGTGAAGAGAAGCCTCAATGTAGCAACATCACATCCGTTGAAGGTCTTTTGGATGGCATAAGTCAACTGTCAGGCTCTGGCAGTGATGATGCTTACATGGTTTGACCAGCGAAGATCCTCGGAGACAGTTACACCCAGGTCACAGTGACTTGAAACTTGTTCAGCCTATCGCCGCCGATGAAGTACTCCCTCCTCGGGTTGTTTCTACCAATATGAAGAACACAGCAATTCTCCACATTCAAAGGAAGTAACCATTCACCACACCAAACATTCAATTCATTCAGGTCACGTTGTAGAGTATTGAAGTTAGATAAGGGAAAGTTATATATTTTGGTATCATCTGCAAACATAGAGCACGAAGAGTGGAGTAATCTAGGTAAATCGGAGGTGTATAATAAAAATAATATAGGGCCCAGGACGGAACCTTGTGGAACACCAGATAACAAAGGGCTCCCGGGACTGGAGAAGGAACGATCGACCCTGACGTGGAAAAAAACGATTGGATAGATAAGCCCCAATCCAGGCAAGAACACTTCCCCTGATTCCAAGATGAGAGAGCTTAGCAAGCAACCGACGGTGGGGGATCCTATCGAAGGCCCTGGAGAAGTCAAGGTAGATAACATCCACAGGCTCCCCCCGATCCCACGCTTTAGTCCACTCATTGATACACAAAATGAGGTTGGTCATGGTAGAGCGACCAGATAAGAATCCGTGCTGTTCATTAGGGATAACTTTCCAAGACCTTGGAAGCCGTAGAAAGCAAGCTGATGGGTCTGTAATTGTGCGGTGATAATTTATCCCCCTTTTTAAAAACGGGTGTTACGGAAGCAGTAAGCCAGTCAGCAGGCAGAATCGAATACTTGAGGGAACTAGAGAAAATTCTATAAAGGGGAATAGAAAGAGAACCCGCGCAGCTCCTGAGAAGCTTGGAAGAAAGGCCATCGAGACCTGGAGCAGTATCCCTGAGGTGAGCCAAGTACCCCCGAATCAGCTCCTCATCGATCTTGATATCGAAAATCTCACCAGAAACCCTAGCAAACCTAACCTCTGGAAGAGGTCCGTCGGGCTCCCTCACGAATGCAGAGGAGAAGACATCGGCAAATACCTCGGCGGTCTCAAGGGAATCCTCACAGGGACGGCCTGCCCGGCCATAGACGGTCGAAAAGTTAACTGCTCCATTCATAGACATCTTAAGGTACTCGAAAAATTTGTTTCGATTTTTCGCAGATGCGAGTCGCCTCTCGTACTGGATCTTTGCCTGCCTTAAAGATGAAGAGAAGTGGTTTGAAAACTCGCGATGATCTTGAAAATCACGGACTGATGTAGTCCGGAGGAACCTCTGCCACAGTGCCTTCTTCCTTCTTGACATTCTCAATACTCCCTTACTGATCTATGGCTTCGGGCTGTTTGTTCTAACCCAACGACTGGTCGTGCAAGCGGACACAACCTCATCAATTACCCCATGAAAGAACGCCACATCTCCTCAACATCCCCCTCGTCGCCAAATATCAGAGACCAGTTTTTTGATTCCAATAGTTCAGATGCTTTATCATAGTCTACACTACGAACTTCTTTAAAGGACCCAGAATTTGGACTTAACAGTCGAAACTGCAACTCGGTTGCCAAGGTGGAATGATCTGATTTACCGAACGGAGGCAAATAATGGATATCCGAGACGAGGCTGGGGTCTGATACTAGAATGAGATCGAGCACTGACGGAACCTGTCCAGCCCTGAATCAAGTAGGTTTATCAACCAGTTGTTGGTAGGCGGTATTACTGATGAGGTCTGCATAGGCAAAGGTGGTAGAGCTCTTAGAGGCCATACAATATCTGGACAGTTGAAGTCTCCAGTTATGAAAATATTGCTGTGGTGAAATGCTGCATCACGAAGAAACTCCACGAACTCTGAGTCCCCCGGACAAGGACGAGGGCGATAAATGCATCCAGCAAAGAGAGAAAATTTGGTATTGTGGATTTTTACAAATATGTTATCAATACCCGACCAATCATAATGAGAAGTCTCAATCTTGAAAACACTAGCAATGGTGTCACGAACATAAATACATACTCCGCAGTGACCCACGGTTATGGTGTTATCGTCACGATACAAAGAATAATTTGAAATATGGAATGAGCTATCCGGCAGGGATGGCCTCAGCCAAGTTTCGGTAAAGAAGATAAGACTCGGTTGATGCAGCTGAACATATGTTAAAATTTCGGAAAATTTAGAAGAGAGGGATTGAACATTGCTATACATTAACGGCCACACCTGGAGTCCCCCGATTTATTATATAGGTTAATGTTTCTTTTAGTGGCAGCAGTCTGGACGATTGTTGGAGAACCTTTGTTTGGAGGGACTCTCAATTATTACATTGGTAATAACGAGACGTGAACAAAATAGTATCAAAAGTAATCCAACCAAAAACGTGTTAAATAAAGCTCCTAAAAATACTTTGACTCAAAAGCAAATGGCAGAAATGTTAAATGTCGCACAACAAACGATTTCTGATCGTTTAAAAGCTATGGGATAGATCCAAAAGTGTGGAAAATGGGTGCCACATGAATTTAATGAAAGAGAGATAGAAAACCGAATAAACAATTGTGAAATGTTATTTTCACATTGGAATACATACAGGCATTCGCCCAGAAACAGTATTCACATATATACAAACTATTTCCAACAAAAGGAAATTCCTAAATCATCCATTCACAAAATAACAAGAACCTATCATCCAATATCATAAAATACCAGCCCGAAAAATGAAAAAAACAGGCTTACATTAAAGCATAAAATTATCGATCCGATATTCTACAGCACTTCTCAAAGTTGAGAAACAGAGAATTTTCTTCACAATACCCCTGGAGTCGCATAAAATCCTGCTGTAGCTTCAGGCAATCACTCCATGTTTTCACTGGTCTGAAAAACTTCATCAGCATACAGAAGATCGAAAACATGTCCCGATGTTGTTAATATAAAATCATGGGTTAATCCGGGAACAACCATCAACATCGATTGCAAAACCCGATCGATTCGGCAAGAAGACAATGCTGTGTGTTTGATGGGTCCAGAAGGGTGTGGTGTACCACGAGCTCTAAAAACCTGGGGAAACCGTTAATACTGATCACTACCGACAACAAATGATCAATGAACCATGCATTGATCGAGAAACGACCAGACCGGGCCAGAAGGTAATTTTATTCCGTGATAATGCACCTGCACACAAAGCAAAACCGGTTCAGGATACAACCAAAACACTTGGCTGGCAGCTGCTACCCCACCCGCCGTATTCACCAGACTTAGCTTCTTCCGACTTCCATTTGTTTTCATCGATGGGACACGCATTGGCTGAGCAGCACTTTGATTCCTACGACGTGTCTGGTTGGTTTACTTTAATTTTATTGGCGTGGTATCCACAAATTGCCAGAAAGGTGGTCAAAATGTATAGAAAACAATGACCAATACTTTGAATCAAATGTTTTTTACTTTCCCATTAATAATTAGTGTTTTATGTTGAAATAAAACGACAATTATAAATAACCATCGTTCTAGGGTGCGAACTAGTCATTATTGACGTATGGTAATCCCAGAGAACCTCAAGTGCAACTGTGGACCGGTTTCGAGGTGCCATCAGCACAGTGTGGCACCGACACTCTTGAAGGAGACTGCCAGTCTTAACAAAGAATGTGATGAACTTTCCAGACATGTCCAGAAAGAGCGCCATCTACATCTTGGCGCACTTTGAGAGGCAGTCACCTCGAAACCGTTCCACAGTTGACTTGAGGTCTTGATTTTCTGGAATTTACTTCGAAAAAGCCATGGTCAGTTTATTCAAGTATCCATTTACTTCCCGTGCTATCGTTGGTTGCTGAAATATAGAGAATAAATGACAAAAGGATCTTTTTCCATTTGAAGACCGTTATTTCAACGAGAAACGGGCGTATCAAGGGCTTTGAAAAAAGAAAATATAGCTGAATGAACAAGATATCCGATCCTCCTAGTTGACTAAAAAAAAATCCTTGAAAATTTTTTTAAAGTTTGTTTTATCGCCTTACTTGCAAATTGTCCTTGGAACTTCTCAGAAGAGCCGACGTCTCTTCATAGGCCGCCCGACAGCCATCTCCTGATATTCCAGAATCACCAGATCGGGATCTATCATTCGATGCTGATCTAACAGGAAAAATGGAAAATACTCGTGGAGCTTCGTCATTCTCTTCTGACGAATACTTATTTTTAGGCGTGGTTTCGTTGAACACCGAATCTACGGACGATGAATGTTTCCAGTCTGAAGATAATCTAGAATAAAACGACTTAATTTTAATGTTTCAAGACACAATGGGCAACGTACCTGTTGGTTTCGTGTACCTTCTTCGGCATCATGTTCCGTATATCTTCATCCGAATTAGTCATGTAGTTTGCAGAATTTTTTATGTCGACCTCTGTATGATTTTCCTCATGCGGGTATGCCATGCCGAAGTAGAACTGCTTTGGGACATCGGTTTTCGTACCTTTTTTATGGGGACTTTCGTCTGTTGTTATATTTTCACCTAAATTTTTTCAATGCAATCAATACTCTTATATACATGCCATCTGTTGTAATATTTCACCAGTAGATAGCTTATTGACAACTAAATTTCATGACATTTGGATACATACAACCAAAGTTATTGCGTTTCAAACGGAGAGGGAGTAATTGATTTTTGTGTTAAATGCTACAAAATGCATATGGTGATGATTATCTATCCCGTATATAAGTTCACGAGCTTTTCAAATCGGGTAGAGAGACGCTGTATGATGACAAAACATCATGAGGACCAAGAAGCGATGGAGTCACGCCGCAAAAACAAAGAGGGAAAGGGAATAAATAAGTCCTGGTCCTGGTCACCGGTTCAAAAACGACAAGGACAGAGGTAAATGAGGGCTGAGAAAATGTTCTGATTCATAGAAGGCAGTACACAGATGTCGTAAATTATGGAATTACGAAGGGTTTCATGGCGCGGTGGCGTCTTTGTCACCTTGGCACCTCTTACCGAATATGATGGGATTTTATAGGAGTTGCTTTGAACTCAACAGAAAAACAATTTTCTTTTCGATTATTTTATGAAAATATTGATTCCTCAGGGAAAGAATAAAACGCTAAGCTCTCGATTACTACCAGCTATTTGTACCAGTATCTCATGACATTATAGTGATAATTTTTCCGATATAAAAATATTAATAATTATTAGGAATTCTGTTCGTCATAGATAAAGAAAAATTAGATGACATGAAAAGTCGATTCGACGAAAAATTGAGCGAGTAGTTATTATCATTAAAGTGCGAAATATTCTGTTTCTTATCAACCGAATTAACACAAATGATAAACAACAAAGTTGAAATTTTTGGAATAGCAATACTCAATAAATGACCCTAATAAATGTTAAAATTGCTATGAGCCATAAATAAGCAATATATCTTTTCGGCATAATGAAGTCTCACAAAAAGAATTCAGCCCGAATTTTTGAGCTGTAATCTGAGAATGTGCTCCGGAAACTGCCCTAATTCGATATTCCAAACAAACTCAATTTTAAGACGTGTACTACCCAACACTAGTCTATATAGGGAGTGCAGAAAAAGTCAGTTTACACTGTCTGGTATTCACGCATGCGCGTATCCTCGGCCATGGTGGAAGGAGGCAGCTGAAACGTAGCGTTGTTCGCGTGTAGTGGTGTCGTTGTGTGCGTCTACAGTGCGTTCGTTGCCATTGCTGCTCGAGTAAAGTACAAGTTCTGATATTATCCAGAGGTTCTCAAATAGGGGCCTAAAATGCGGTTCCAGTAAAGAATGGTACGGCAGTGTTTGCTTCGCGCTAGACTTGATGGGGGCACCACCGTAGAAACATTAGTAGCAAGAACAAAAAATGATGGTTGTTATTGCCCAAAATAATAATACTACAAGAGTTTCATCACCAAAAATTTCTCGTGTTATTGATAATTACCTGTATTATCATAATGGATGGAATCCTCTTGCTTCTTGAGTAGCTTCATTTGTCTCAAATTGCTATTTTTCAACTTTATCAGGTCCATCTTATCGATATGATGATCCAGCGTTTTCAGCTTGTCTCTTTTACTGCTACTTTCTGATATTAATAGCTCTTTATGCAACGGATCGTCATTATCGGCCTTGATTTTTCTCAATTTTTTGGTCACCTCTTTCAGCTCTCCTTGAAAATCCCATGCTGGGGCATTCAGGGCTGGTAGAGACAGTCTGTGGAATGAAGACAGCGATACGTCTTCTGGTTCATCCCGACCACGCGTATTGAGCGCATTTCTGTTTTGCGATTTGATATAGTCTGACTTTTCCTGATAACTTGAATCAGATTTTTTTCTTTCAGTTTCGTTTTTCGTCTTGAAAAGTCTGGGTTTCGCAGGAGTGTCGTTTCTAGTGTCCCAGTACTCTTGGTTGCCATCCTGAATTAAAATATATAAATAGAAAAGTAATTTCCTTAGGTTTAGAGCACAGTACATTTGCTATTAATTCTTTATTCATCTAAGTCCGGGAATACTAAGCCTTTTTCTAGATTGGTTACAATATTTTGAGTGATTTTTTTTGTTAATATTCACGCATATGCACAGATGTACAGAGTACCTAATCCAAATGCATTTTTTTCTTGAAAATACAACTATCATTCAACAATTTGTTGTGACTATAGTTGACTTAAAATTGAATTTTTGAAATTATTCATTTTGCATTTCAAAGAACCTCTATATGGGACTCCTTCTGCGAACATTCTGTATTTGCTTTAATTATGTAGTATGAATTTTTTTGTCTTATTTCTTGATTTGTTATATTTTGGACTATTTTCAATAGATTTTGGCTCTTTATATGTTTGTTTTCTAGCTTGTATATGAGTTTTCACTGTTGAAACTTAATCAATTGGTCCAATTTCGTATATCGATGGTTTTATACAAGTCTTTAGTTGGATAGTTGTTTATAAAGGGTGATTCATTTAGAAGTACTTTTTTAAATAAAAAAAAATTAATAAAAACAATTTTATTATATAATCTTTACCAAAAAATGAATAAACCATTCTTTACAATTATTTTCTGAAGACAATTTCTTTCAAATACTGACCTCGACTAAGGTTTACAAGATCCATTCGATTGTTCCAATTACCGATGACGTGTGTGAGAGTATTTCGGGTGATATTTCTCCAATGACTCGAGTAATATTGGACTTCACATAGCACCAAAGGAAAAAATCAAGAGGTGTGATGCCACATGATCTAGCCGGCCACTCACTGGTCCGAAGCGTGAAATGATCTGCTCGCCGAAATGCTCTCGCAGTAAAGTCATGTTTTCACGGGCTGTATGGCAAGTGGCACCATCTTGTTGCAACCACATTTCGTCGAAGCACGAGCTTCAATTTCGAGGAACAAATAGTCTGTTATCATGGTGCGATAACGGTCACCGTTCACAGTAGCATTTCGGCCGTCCTCAAAGAAATATGGACCGATTATTCCACCGACCCATAGAACACACCAAACAGTTGTTTTTTCTAGATTTGACGGCAATTCTTGAGACTCTTTGGGTTGTTCATCACGCCAAAAATGGGTCTCATCAGTGAACAAAACTTTTGTCGAAAAGACTGGATTTCCTGCAAGCTTGTCAAGAGCCCAACGACGAAAATAGCTCTTGAACTAATTGAATGTTGTAAGCTTTCAAAGAAAGATCCTTACGTAATATCCGCCAAATCGTTGAAAACGAAAGACCAAGCTGTTTAGAACGGCGGCGAATCGAGACTTTAGGGTCATCACGTACACTCTCCCCCACCGCCGCTATATTATCTTCACTTTGAGCTGGATGTTGTCTATTTGGTCGAGTATTATCCAATAACGAATATTGAGTCTCAAACTAAGTGATGGTAGGACGAATTGTGCCCGATACACATTAATCGGAGAACGCCCATTTTCGTAATAAAGCTGAACAATTTGTAGACGCTGTGCCGGTCTAAGTCGTTCCATTATAAAATGTCACTACTGAACAAGAATACCACTTCAGTTTACACGACGCATGCGTGATCTGCAACTAAATCCCCACCACAAAGAGTACTTCCAAATGAATTACCCTTTATAAATTTGATAGATTGGTTTTGTTTTATTTTCGAATGGTAAGATTTTATTTATTATCGACCAAACTTTTCTTGTGTTATAGCCAATTCCTAGTAATTTTTCACTGAAGTATGTTTTTGTATAGACTGTCCTTTCTCATTATGTTTTTGTGAATTTGCAAATTGTACCACCAGTTATTATTTTTAATTATCATCGTTTTTTTCAATTGATCATGTGGTTTCAGCTTCATTCAGGAGCTCTATCAACTCGACAATGCTTTGTGGTTGTTTTTCTTGTATAAGTCCGTTTCTTTAAGTTTTTCATTATCTGTCTTGTAGATAATCATTTTTGATTTAACAAGGTTTGTTCGCCGCCAGTTAAACACACGCGTATAAATTTTTATGATCAGAAATTGAACATTTTTGATAGTAAACACCAATTGCTAGCGGAGTTAGAAAAAATCTAGCTTACATGCTGGGCGGTCGATTTTTGTGATAAAGTAAATGCCGAAATTTCATTTCAAACACATATTGGGTGGTCCATAAGGAAAAATACATGTTTATGTTATAGCTTCAAAATAAAATTTTTAATGAAAAACTAGGAACACCGATGGATTCCTTTCAAGAAAGTGTTTTAAAAGAAACAAAAAATATTCAAAAACAAAATAAGTTATGGGGTTGGGGCCGAAATCAATCAGGGGTTTTCGGCACCTCGTCACATATAGGCTAGTTTTTCACTATCTCCTTTAATAATTATATATATTTCCTATTAAGAGCGCTCATCTAGGACTACTCTGTACATAGCCATAAAGAAGACAAAATGTTTTTTTCGACAACGTCGATTTACATAAAAAAGAATGAAAAATCAAATCAACTATGCTTTAAACATTACATTGTATCTCAGAAGGAATACTAAATATCACACAGGGTGTCGAGGAAAAAAGTACAACGCATAGGGCCACGCGATACTGGGCCATTAAAATATGAAGAAAAAGTCCCATGAATATATTCATTCAACAAAATACAATACCTTTTTGAAGGAAAAAAGATAGGGGAATCGCTTTTTCTAGTCCAAGATGTCATACAGTGTGAGGCAAAAAAGTTAGGGTTAATTTGAATGTGGAGGAATCCTGTAAGCGCCCTCTATTAGTAATCTGAAAATTAATAGGATATGTGGATTCTGCATCATACAAAACCCCCGCATACCACATTTTGTTCAAATCTTACTTCTTTGTCTAATGTCATTAAAAAATTAACTTAAAGAGCCTGTATTTCTTTAAGGAAGCAGTTTCGGACATAGGGCCCTTTTTTCATATCTCTATGCATGGTATTTTTTCCTTGGCACTCTGTATATTGGTATATAAATATATTGAATTATTTCAATTAGGTTCGCTGTTTCTAAAGATTACCCCACTCACGTATTTGCTAGATTGGGGAGGAGGTGGTGCCTTATATTTCTTCTTGAACCTTTTTTCCCTGTCAGATTCGAATGAATTGTCATGATGATGATTCACTAATCGATTGAGGTGCGGTTCTGATTCGCATTTTTGAATCTATAAAATGAAAAAGCCATCAGTGAACGGCTACAGTTGAAGATATAAAAATATTTTTCACCTCTCTGCCTTCGTGATGCCTGTTGTGCGTTTGGCGGCCGCTTAGGGTACCTTTGTTAAGCAGAAGTTCTCCATTTTGGGTATGCCTCAACCGAATTTTTGGATTTCTATCTGGAAGTACCTTCAGCTGATTCTGCTGGTATCTTGGTTGTGTTCTGGGGAAAGAATGTGGCCATTGGAGATCTTCCGCAGTCGTTTGCTTGTGTCCATTTTGACTGCCAATGTTTCCCATATCGGTATATCCCTGAAAAAGATCGGAAATCATAATGATTTGATTGAATTGGGTTTAACGGCCTAGCTATATGATACTGTATTTGAGTGGCGAAATATATATATATTCTTTTGAACTTTTGGCTGACAATATTTAGTTAGCAAACAATAAAGCAATTCGGCGTATGACATAAAAGCCTAGGGAAAAAACCGATTTATCTCAAATTTTCCTTAGGGTAATTATCTGTTGGCATCTCTTGTTTTTATATTAAAAATATCTTTCGATATAACCAAAAATTTGTTTATTTTGATCCTAACCTCTCAAATGGTCTGCTGTATAACAACAATATGAACTCCGTCGGGTAAATTATCAACTGGACAAAATTACATACATAACATACCCTAGTTGGAAATTATCAAGAAAATCTCAGAAGTACAACCAACAACCAGATGCAACCACTCAATTTAAAAACTGCGTTCTTCAGTATTCTCCAAAATTAATGGTATAATATTTCTCAATTGAAAAAATGGTTTCCCGATTTTACGAAAACTGAATTTGTTAATTGAAAGTGACTTCACATACTCAGGCAAGATGTTATATAAGCCCGAGATACTTGAATCTATTTAGGATTTCCTAAGTGTAACAAAAATTTTTCTAATCAAGTTCTTATTTCTAGTTTCATGTTTATATGATAACAAGATTTCCAGGGCGTTGTACTGGAAGGAGAGGTGCCGTAGAATGGCTTGCTCGTTCCCCTGATCTGTCGCCCCTGGACATTTGAAAAGTAAAATTTATGCGACGGAGCTTGCAAACTTGGGTGAATTACGCCAGCGAATAGTAAACGAATGTCGTTAGATAGCACCCGAAATGCTAAGGAATGGGAGGAATCGGTACTAGGAAGTTCCTAGTAGGAACTGCTGTATTATGCATGGGGGAATGTGGTGGCCATTTTGAGCATTCACTAAATTGAAGTATTTATCATTATGTCAATTTATTTTTTCATTGTCCGTAATTCAATAAAGAGAACAGTTTTTTCACTCGATTGCGCGTTCATAGCCCTACATAGAATTCGACCATTTGTTTTTTTGTTTTCTCATCCCGTGGTCAAACATTGGGGTAGAAGCAGTGACGGCTCATGCCCTCTAGAAGTGGGTCGGCCAGATCAAGCATATATATATATATGTATGTACATATATATATATTTTAGAAGCAATTTTCTTGGGATTAGAGCATTGGATTGAAATTAGGATTTCATCTTTTTTTTATTCATACTTTACTACATATGTTTCGGCGTACATTGAGCCTTTTTCAAGTGTACATGTTACAAATACAGTGACAATCAAATCTAAAATGTATAACTCTCCAACAATTCATCTTAAAACTTAGTAAAATCATATTCATCATGTTGTGAACGCTGTCAATTAGAATTATTCTAATAATGGAAAACCTGTTATCTACTAAAACACTAATCAAATCACCGCAATTTGATACTACCTCTCTTACACTTGCCATCTGGATCACTCACATTCAATTTGTAACCGAAAACGAACGAAAACTTACAACCCTAAGCCCTACACACTAACATCTTACTCCAAACAACTGACCTAGTGAACTGAACTCTGATAATCAAAGTGTAAACACACGCAATGAAATTCTCATATACCTCCTCCCCAAGGGTATCTTGGCCGACCTAGTCTTTGAAAAATAAACAAGTCGTGGGTTGCTGTTTTGCTATTTACAGTTACTAAGAATGAATTTTCATGGTCAGAAAATCACAAACTTTATTCCATACAGTAAGAATACACTTTTTTCTGAAATTGAAATAATATTCAAGCACTTATGATAATAGTCATTTGAGGTTTGCGGGAGAAAATTTCAATTATTAACAGGATACGTGACAAAATTTTAAATACATTCTCTTTCTATCTCAAATTTAGGATAAACATATGAAGATGTCGGATATTAAATTACAATTTTTAATTTGATATTTGCAATAAACATCGATAATAATAAACAATTTCACCCGCCTGCCGTTTCACATAGGGACGGCCAAGGGTTCTCGGCCGACCTCGCAAGTGTCACAGTCGAGGTATTGTAGAGTTCCATTAATAGGAACTTCGGGCGACGTATGTGTTGGATGAAATCATAAACTGAAAGCTGTGGCTCGGCTGGCTGAGCTGCGATATTACGTATAAGGACAGATGCGGGAACTTGGAATAAACATTATATGAGGTGTATATGGGGAATATTTTGAAAAACATTAAAGGTATTTTCGATGATTAAGAGTTGTATTTTTTCTATAATAATATAAAAGTAACCCTCGTATAAAAGCTTGAAGATATTCAACGGTCTACTTTATAAGTTTTAAAGAACAACAGATTATACACTTAAAACATTCAAATAGACACTATACATATTTGTTCTATCAGGAACCTGACTGTTTGTGATTTTTTCCAATAGGGTGAATGTATTGTGACACTATTTCAGTTCATATTCTTGTTAATGATTGAACGTAGATGAAATTTTGACTTGAAATAACGCAATTATTATTATTGTTATACAGCCTATATTTGGTGTGATCCATAAATAAATATCGAAGGCAACATGGAAAATTAAATATAATTGCAAATATTATAAATAAAGTCATGATTATAATTCAGTTAGTAACTTACCGCGCATATTCCTTTCAATTTTTTATTTGCATAGAGATGGTGATCCAAAATATTTCATTATTCGATTTCATTGGACATATTTCGCAAAAAGGTTCATGAATTAATCGGGGGCTTGTTGGAGCAATGGATGGAAAATAATGATCGAAAATTTCTATTGGGTTCAAGTCAAGTGTGAGTGAAAATTAGACACTAATGATTCCGTTCGAATCTATGTATATTTAAAACAATTATGAAACTCAAAACTGCGTGACGTTATGCGGAAGTTCAATATCGTATTATGTACTAGATTTAGCTAGCTTGCGTTTTATTCTTTGCACCATTCTGACGGAATTAATTCAATAGATTCTTTTCGTCTTCCTCACACAATATTGAATATGCCTAAACGGAATGACTAACGTAAGCTTGAAACAATGAATGAACGCTTTTATTTACAACAATTGGGACCAAACTACGCTTATCGATACTGAGAAAATAATTCAAAACAGTCTGCTACATATAATGTTATCCATCAATTCTTCAAATCAGGTGAATCACTTTTTTTGAAGCAATGTTCCGAATTGTGACTCCGCTTGAGACACATTTTCATACTGATAACATACAGGGTGGGCCATCCATAACTTTCCACCCCGAATTTTGAGCTTGAGGATGGAATAACGAAAAAACGCTAGGAAGTTTTGTTTAAAGGGGGACAAATAAGGCTGTTCACTACCCCTCAACTACACTACTCCTCTTGCCGCAACCCCTAACAGCTATCATTATTTAATTGGGAAAAGAGGTAGAGCAGCACCTTGTTGGAAAGGCAATTCAATTTCCTGCATGAGTATATTTTTTTGCATCGCTTTATTATTATATTGAGTAACTCAGCATTTCATAAATAACTTTTACAAACTAAATTTTGATCTTTGAGATATAAAAAACTCTCGAATGGTTTAAAAGAAATGAATTCGATATCACTACCTCTCTAGCCTCTACCAGTTATAACAATTATTGAATAGAGATAATAGGTTGAGTAGTTTTGTGGAAAAGGTAATTCAATTACCTGCATGAGTGTATTATTTTTTTTCTTCGATTGCCTAACTTAACAGCTTCATTCGGGTTCGTATTTTTCTGACTGTTCTGGGACAGTCCTCAGGGTGCGCAGAACTGATGCGTAATAGCTGAGGATTTTTGGATCATTTTTGGACCATTCTTGGACTGTCAGAAAATTATCAGAGAAATGCAGAACCCGAACAGCAAAATGAGGATTAAAAATGGAGAGAGATAGGTACAGTTTTGGAGGTTCTTTGTTTAATTGCGCCTGCCAGACAATAACTTTCAAGCTCTTAGTTGTTTTTTCATTTCTGTTTACGAATATTCGTCAGGAAATGTTTGATAAATAATATCTTGTATGGAGGTAAGTAGTGATTTTTCTGTAATAAGCTGTATAAATACGTTAATTATATTGTTTCCAGGCTTTCACCAACTGTGTGAATAAATAAAAGAAGCATTAGGAATAAGAGACAAAACTAATTGTGGTTGGGAGTCGAGTTTTATTTTGGAGTTCTTAATCTTACAATCCATAAAAATGAATGACTAAATAAGATGGAAAGAAGAATTATTTGTACCTAGATGTTAAGAGAATTTTCTTCCCCATCAAATGGAAAATTAATGCAATGGGTATTAGAAAGAATAGTGGCCAATTATCGTTAATGCTTACTTCAGGATGAAAATCGGTATAACCTGCAACAAAATGGATATTCTGTTATGGAGTGTACAGAAAAATATGCAGAGAGGTTGAACAGTTACTCAAAATTCATAATGCCAAAATAACACTAAGTGTATCCATGTGTAAAATCTAGTCATTGTACTCCGTAGTGCTACCTTTTGCAATAATCAAACCATTCCAATTTTTTTTTTCAGAGCTATTTTTTGTAAGATACTGGAACTTATTAAAAAACAATGAAATAATGATTGCAAAGTATAATTCAGCAAATCAATTGTGATATTAGAAATAGTAGACAGCATGTATAGCATTATATGTGTTTATTTTTGTGATTCTATTTAATCAACTGATTTAAAAGTTTCAAATGCTCTTTTATAATATAATATATAATAATAATAATATGTTTATTGGGGTATACCTATTTTTCAAGAATTGGATTCAAAACAAAAGAATGTTTATTTCAATCGACAAAAGTATTGAAGGTTGACGATCATGGTAAATTGGGTGAAGATATCTGAACATATATGTATTTCAGGCAACAACTTAGTACAGGTAATGGAGATGAGAAATAATTTTCAATGTTTTGTGGAAACCCATCATTTTATGCTTTAAATGACCTGAGTGGCCAAACGCCTCGTTAGTTGGTAGACAAATCTCTTGGATAAACAACAAGATGGTTCAAAGACAATTCATTTCAACCCTGAAATCTGTTTGATAAATTACACAAGGGATCGAACACTAATGTAATGGATTTTGAAGAAACTGGTTGTTTGTATTTATTAGATGGAAACAATTGGTATATCAAGCTGGTAAAGGGATTGTGTTTGATCATTTGTAAAGTTTTTAGCTTTTCATGTGAGTGTTTGACCTTGTCCAGACCTATGGGGGAGTGCTGAAATTAATTCTTCAAATTCTTTTTTGTGTGTATGTGTTTATATGAATCTGTTATGGTAATCTATATAGTTTGGCATCAGTGCTTGAAATCAAGCATTGCTCTGTAGTTTTTGTATCGGAAGGAAAATTCTTGTTTATATGATCTTTCTTGTTGATTATTCTGATAGTTTCTTGGTGCCTAATATAAGAAAAATTGTTTATAGAACTAATATCTTTCTGTTTTGGCATGGGTACACTAGTGATCTATCATCAAAGAGTTGGTTTTCTTTGAAACTCAGATATGTGTTGTTAAAAATTCAATCGAGCTGATACTGAATCTATATTTCCTAGAATTAATTTCTTATTGTGAATATTAGTCTATACATAATTGTGCTCTATTTGATAAAGAATCAATGAATAATTTTGCATTGTATTCAGCCTCATGAAATCAGTTCATTGGATTTATGTATTTCAAGGTGAATCTCGTGACATTTAAATTTGCTGTATTACCCATAAATAAAAAAGCAGGAAATCTTATTTCATACCCACTATATCAAATCAATTTATACCTGAAATCTAAATTAATTCAATGATGTGATAGTAACTAGTTATACAGATCTGAACCTGAAAATATTTCCAAAACATTATTGAACGCAAAGTAAAATTGGTAAATCAGTTAAACATACAATTTACCTATATAGGTAAGGGATTGCTCTGAATTCTGAAGTAGTTTATATTTCAGTTTATACTATCAATAATATTCATGTGTTAATGCAACTACTGTCTGAATATGGGTGATGCAACAAAGAACAGAAACTAGATCTATCAAAATGTTTTGTTTTATACAGATTCATTGTTCACTATTTATCAGGTGGGATTATATATATTTTGAGAATTTTAATAATGATAAGTGATTTAAATTGCGCTATTATAGTACTCAACTGTTTCTATCAACATTAAATTTTTGGTTTGTCGATGAAAATTTGATAAAACATTATTCTAACTATGGAAAACAATTCCATGCAGACGAAACTCTCAAACAGAAAAAGTTCGCTAGGAATTTCATTGATAATCAGGTTGCTGATAAATAAACTGAGATTCTCATTTCGTTTCATCAAAAATTTGAATTTTTGAAATATACCTAGATACATGCGCACATTACCTTTTTGAATATAATGGTTTTCAATTGTTAATTTAAAAGAAGCTTTTAATGCAATTGGTAGTAAACTTTGATGTAGTATCTAGTTTTACCAAGAGTACCTCTTTTGTGTGAAATTGAATGGTATTTAAGTACGCTTGAAATTTAGCTCAATAAATCTAATATTAAAAAAGTTATGTTCAATACTATTTGATACGAACCATGTAACTAGCACCCTCTACGAGAGTCAGTCATAAAAACGAATACATTGGATGTATCAGCTCCCAAAACATATTCGTATAAAGTTTCATCACAATGTTGCCAGTAGTTTCTGCAGAAATTTTAAAAAATGTGTATAATTTTTTTTTCTTCAACGTATCTTGAATACGGATGGCGTTAAGAAAATATTTTACTGAGCAAACCCCAATTATTTTTCAGTTTTCTACCTATCCTAGAGAGGGGGTCACCTTTTTTTGAAACACCTGTATAAGATTGAATACTCATTCGAAGGAATAGATTCGAAAAATATTGTCCATGTTATCTCAATCAGCCGAGCATAACTCCTGAAATATAACAGAAATCGGAGAGACCGCGTAATGACCGTTATCTTCGGCATCCTCGACCATCTCTATCTCCTGTCGATTCTTGACCATCTTATCTATCCAGAGAATTTCCGTTGTTTTACCGAGAAGACAATGGGAACTTTCTTATTCGCTTTTGGACGTAAAAATGAACGTATGAAAATTCGTATTGTTCCAACTTTTCAAACACATCACGAGTTATTTCTCAGTGAAAGTTCTTTGTTCTGTAACAATATGTGATGATATGTCGATGAACGTAATATTTTCGGGATTCATTAGATGCGTTAAGAAAGTGGCTAAAAGAATGGGATATTACACTTATTTCTGTTCGTTTCTAAGGTAATAACAAGCAGAACTAAGTGAGAGAATAAATTATTGTGCGCTTATCTCCAGATGATTGAATTCAGCTTACGAGATAGAAGAATCACAATGAAATCTTGTTTCGTTTACAAGTTACTGACCAAAAATGAAATATTCAATTGTATCGTTGCTTACTTGAAGGAATTCATTTTCAAATAAATAATAGTCCGGTCAAAGTATACATACCAGGTTACCAAAATTCGCATAGAGCTGAAAATTGGTAGAGATGGTCAGGATACCATTAGAAAGAAAGGACGAAAAGTCCCCAAAAATCCCATTGTTGCTAAAAAAGTTATTCAAGGTCAAAGGTCGCGAAAATGGGTTTTTCACTTTTTTCAGCCAAACGGTGCGTTTTATCATAAAAATAGCTCAGACATAAATTGTAGATCGTGCAATTATCTACAAAAATTGTTTCAATACTTTTATTCGTGAGAGTCACCGTTTCCGAGATATGAGCGAAGAAAGTTGTAAAGTAGCACACTTTTGTTTTAGGTTGTAATAAATTCCATCCCTTTAATCGAGAGCCCAAAGTTGTTTGGACAAATTTAAGTCACGTACCAAGTCGTTGAGATCTCCTTGTGATAGAAGATGTGGCTCATTAGATGTGGATGAGGAAGCTTCTTCGAAGTCAGAATCCAATGTCTCTTTTTCAACTTTTTTTTGAGGCGGTTCTGGTACCGGTAAATGAGAGATCGGTCTTTTAGCTGATGGTAGCTCAGGATACTTGATTTTACTTTTTGTTTTACTTTGTTTTGCTAATTGTAATAACTTTTGGATCAGTAAGACAAAAATAACAATCAGATGAGTGGTTCGTTGGTTCCGTCCAAATCATAGGGATTGCAAAAGGCATAGATCGAGATCTTTTCGCCTATCCAGGGAGAAGACCCACACATGTAACACAACAGACGTCTGGAACCCACGCTTTGTCTTGTTCTCCGATGGCAAAACCAAAACACAGCTCATATAACTTAGTTACTATACTGTCAAATTCCTTCGCTGGGTTTTAAAAGAAATGTCACCACAACTCTAACAGAACTTGTCAGGATTATTTTAACACTTTCTTGACATTATTTAAGAATGACTTCACTTGTAAAACAGCACTGCACTGTTCAAATAAACAAATTCTCTAAATGCGAAAGTAAAACAAAAACAGTAAATTTTTAATTTTGTGGACAATAACACGAAAACTAGATCTGATGGAATCAAAATAAATATGGTTGTAAATAGGGATTGCAATCCGGAAAACCGGATCCGGCAATCCGGTGAATCCGGCGTCAATATACACTTACCGGATCCGGCACCAATACACCGGATCCGGTAATTGCATGTTTTGGTAAAATACCTGCGCTATTGTATGAGTAGGCACTTTAAACATGTTGTGCGTGTGCGTGCGAGTCGTTTGACGCTGAGTCGCACCGCGCCTCCCCCTCCCCCCCGCCCCGCAGCGTGACCAGCGTGTCGCTACATGCTCAGTTCAATTTCATTCGTGACGTGACTCGCTCGCCGACAAATGTGTGTTTTGTTTTGCCGCAGCCCGCAGCTTCGTCAAATGTGAGTAAATAGACATTTTTGCCTATCTAACGGCAAGTTCTGTTGAATGATTGTTTGGGCTATTACCATCATCTATTGTGGATGTAATGTTTTCCGACGTTTCGATAGACATCTTCTATCTTTATCAAGGAGAAAAGTAAGAAACCTTTTGAAAATTATCAATTTTCAAAAAGTCAATATGACAGAAGTCATGAAAGAAAATGAACGATGTTATATACTCATCTGTGATATGATGATCTTTTAAGTTGGATCGAACTATCGGCGTCCAAACTTCTGGCAGATCTATAGATGGAGCACTTATGGAATCAGGTGTTATTTTCATAAATGCTGCTTCTTTGATTTTTCTTCTTGCAAGTTTTTCTTCTTTGGATATTATTGATGCTTCATCCCATTTTATACGATGATTCTCATCTACAGCATGTTGGACCAACCTGGATTTGTCGCTGTCTAGTACTCGTAGAAGCTTCTGATGTTCTTTTATTCGTACATTCAGAGGGCGTTTAGTTTCTCCGATGTAAGATCTTCCGCACTCGCAAGGTAATTCATATATGCAGTTCTTTGTCCTTTGTGTCTCATTATTAGGCTTAACTTTTGTAAGTTTAGCTCTGATAGTGTCTTGAGTTTTGAATGCAGTCGTTATGTTGTATCTATTTCCAATTCTTCTCATTTTCTCCGACAAACCTTTTTACATAAGGAATTACGGTTTTAATGGTCTGATTTATATCTGTTGGTTCAGGTTGACTTTCTCTTGTTCGTTTAGCTTTTTCTAATATATCTTTTGGGGTAGCCATTGCTTCTAAGAGTTTTCGAGATGTTATTTATTTCTTCATTTTGGTCTTCTTCAGTGCAACAAATATTTATTGCTCTATCAAATAAACATTTTGCTACTCCCAATTTAGTGTTTAGTTGGTGGTTTGAATCAAAATGTAGATATTGTCCTGTGTTCGTTGGCTTTTTATACACAGTGGTTCTTGGGATTCCATTTTGTTTATGTACGAGTACATCTAAGAATGGAAGTTGTCTGTCCTTCTCGATTTCAATTGTGAATTTAATTGATTCCTCTTGATTGTTTAGATATTGAAGGAATCCATCTATAGTGTCTCTTCCATGTTGCCAAATAATGAAAGTATCATCTACATATCTTTTCCACAGTTTGGGTTTAAGTACATATTTTTCTAATGCCTTCTGTTCGAAAATTTCCATATATAAATCAGCTAAAATTGGTGATAGTGGTGAACCCATGGCCATTCCGAATTCTTGTTGATAAAAGATGTCTTCAAATTTGAAATATGTTGTTTCAATACAAATAGAAAGCATTTCCATAATTGCATTCACGCTTAGTGTAGTTCTTTCACTAAGGGTTTGATCTTCTTCAAGCTTTTTCCTAACTATGATAAGTGTTTTATCTGTCGGAATATTAGTGAACAAACTGGTGATGTCGAAGCTGACCATAACGTCTTCTTCCATGATTTCTTGATGTTTCATTATTTCTATGAAGTGTTTAGTGTTTCTTATCATCGATGTTGAATTACTTTTTAATGGTGATATAATTTTCAGCAGAAATTTAGCCAATTGGTGGCATGCTGAATTTCTTGAACTCACAATTGGTCTTAGAGGAATATTTGCTTTGTGTATTTTTGGTAGACCATATAAATGTGGTGGTTTACTGAAGTGAGGTGTAAGTCTTGATCTAACGAATTGATCTGGAAATTCATTTCGATATTTATAAAGGATTTTGTAAATCTTGTTTTCAACTGTGGTGGTAGGGTCCTTTTTAGTCTTTTGTATTTTCCTGCTTCTAATAATTCATTGATTTTTGATTATAAGAGCCAACATCTAGAATTACAGTGGCGTTTCCTTTGTCTGCTGGAAGTATCTTTATGGAACTATCCGAGTTAAGATCTTTTAATGCCCTCTGTTCAGCTTTATTTATATTGGGTAGAGGTGTTTTGTTATTCCTGTCTAACAAGGTTCTGATTTTCCATCTGTACTCTTCGGCTTTTTCAGGTTCTCGAATTTTCTGTGCAGTTTCTTCTGCCGCCAACATGATTTCAATTTTGGTATCGTCTTAGGGGCTATAGAGAACTTGAGACCCTTGTTGAGGAGAGATATCTGATCTTCACTTAAGTTCTTATTAGATAAATTGATCACGGTTTTTGAATGATCTAAGGGTTCATATTTTCTTGACTCCTTCATAAGTTTCTCCATTTTCCTTTTTTGGACTTGTTTTTGTTGTTCATATATTCTTTCATAGCTATGTTTAATAGCTCCCAGAATATTTTCATAATCTTCAGCATAAGTTTTTGATTGAATGCTACATCTAAGGTTCTCGCATGTTGTAAGTAATTTGGCTTTGTTGAATCGATGTTGATTCAGTCTTTCTCTCATAAGGGCTTGACTTGTCCGTTTTGAAATCCTATCTGCTCTATAACTTTTGACAGGAAGTTTCACTCTGAGACCTTTAGGAATTAGGTTTCGATCTCTTGCAAGATGGATGAATGTCAAATGGTTGCATTCCTTTGCCAATTTTATGCTGGTTCTTTCATAACTTCTAACTTTTTTGCTAATTGTAATAACTTTTGGATCAGTAAGACAAAAATAACAATCATGTGATTGGTTCGTTGGTTCCGTCCAAATCATAGGGATTGCAAAAGGCATAGATTCGCCTATCCAGGAGAAGACCCACACATGTAACACAACAGACGTCTGGAACCCACGCTTTGTCTTGTTCTCCGATGGCAAAACCAAAATACAGCTCATATAACTTAGTTACTATACTGTCAAATTCCTTCGCTGGGTTTTAAAAGAAATGTCACCACAAATCTAACAGAACTTGTCAGGATTATTTTAACACTTTCTTGACATTATTTAAGAATGACTTCACTTGTAAAACAGCACTGCACTCTTCAAATAAACAAATTCTCTAAATGCGAAAGTAAAACAAAAACAGTAAATTTTTAATTTTGTGGACAATAACACGAAAACTAGATCTGATGGAATCAAAATAAATATGGTTGTAAAATGAGGAATGCTAGGTAATTCAATGTTAGTCAACACCTTTCTTGTTGCAAAATTATTGACAAGGTCAATTTAGATATAGAAATAAAAGATTTTTTTCTCTCAAAACTTTTTAGCATTTTTATAGTCAAGAAAGTGAGGTACATTATTCCATTTGATTTCCAAAATCACAATAAATCCACAAACATATTCAGTTATTGTTCTGCTTCGTTAAAATGTCATATATTGATTCGAATTTAGTAACAACATGTCATATAGGCGGGGCTTAAGATTCAATTGTTATCATAGTGGTGACAATCGAGGGTCTTGTTTATGATTGGTCCTCGCATTTGTGATATATTTCATCTTGATTGGTCAAGTTCCTGAGCGGTCTGCATTATAGTGAAATGGAAGGGTCTTACTGGTCCTCGCTTTGATATATTTTATCTTGATTTAGTTTCTACTGCATTATAAAATAACTTACTTTCTTTGTTTAGGTACGGTATCCTCTTGTTTACTTTATTTTCTATCTTTGGATTGGTATTTTAAAGTTTCAAATTATTGACAAGGTCAATTTAGACACAGAAATAAGATATTTGTTTTTCCTCAAAACTTTTTAGCATTTTTATAGTCAAGAAAGTGAGGTACATTATTCCATTTGATTTCCAAAATCACAATAAATCCACAACCATATTCAGTTATTGTTCTGCTTCGTTAAAATATCACATATCGATTCGAATTTAGTAACAACATGTCATATAGGCGGGGCTTAAGATTCAATTGTTATCATAGTGGTGACAATCGAGGGTCTTTTTTCTCATTGGTCCTCGCATTTTTGATATATTTTATCTTGATTTTTCAAGTTTCTGAGCGGTCTGCTCTAGGCCTATCTCCTTAATAAATAATTTCGCTAAAATATTTGAGATGGCTTTAAAAGAGAGGTTACTCAATTTTTTTAATTTAAATAATGTTCTTACAAACAAACAATATGGTTTTATAAAGAACTCAAATACAGAAAACGCTGTAGTAGATTTACTTGAGAATGCGGTGGGAGCTTTGGATACGTCATTAAAATGCGTAACCGTCTTTCTTGATTTGGCCAGGGCTTTCGACACAGTCTCTCATGGGGTGCTCTTAAGTAAGCTAAGTAATTATGGTGTCAGGGGATTGCATTAACTCTTATAACAGATTATTTGTCAGGACGTTTGCAGAGGGTAAAAGTAGGTCCGGAACTAAGTTCTGAGTCTCAAATAAAATTTGGTGTTCCACAAGGTACAGTATTAGGACCACTACTATTTATTATTTATCTAAATGATATTACTAAAATCAGCAGTTTCAGTGGTCAAATAATATGCTATGCAGATGACACTGCAATAATATTTACAGGAAAAACATGGGAGGAAGTTAAAATTAATGCGGAAAGAATTTGAAACAACTAAACGTATGGCTAAAGTTTAACAAACTAACACTAAATATCAAAAAACAAAATATGTCGCCTTCAGCCCTACAATTGTTGACCAACCAACAAATTTAAATATACATTTGCATGACCCAAATTGTAAAGTAGAAAATTGTACCTGTTCATCAATTGAAAAGGTCTCTTCTATAAAATATTTAGGTATTTTTATTGATCAACACATACGTTGGTCAGACCACATAATTCATGTCAGTAAACGACTTTAATGCATAAATTTTATAACTTGAGAGATATTCTATCGCGGAAAAATCTAATAATGGTTTATAACTGCCTTGCGGAATCTGTTTTGAGATATTGTATTGTCGCGTGGGGAGGTGCGTTTAATACAACTCGAAATATACTAGAGATAGTTCAAAATACTCTTTTAAAAATTATTTTCAAGAAAGGAAAATTATATTCAACTAAAAAACTCTACGAAGAAACTAAAATATTAAATATTAAATCCTTGTATATCTATAACTGTTTGATAAATATCTATACTAACCTAATAAAAGCAGGTGTAAAGGCAACAGAGTAACGCGATCAGTAACAAATATGGAAATTTCCTGTTGATATAAAAAAGAACCTAAATTACATAAATTTAAACAACGCCTAAAAATTTATTTAACTGCTCATTTGGAAAGGTTTTTGGAAATAATGGCTTAAACACATATTAGCACCATAGTCAATATAGTTAACATATTTAGCATAAAATTAATGACATAATCTATTAATATCTTGTGTGTACACAAACATATTCAGTTATTGTTCTGTTTCGTTAAAATCTCATATATCGATTCGAATTTAGTAACATGTCATATAGGCGGGGCTTAAGATTCAATTGTTATCATAGTGGTGACAATCGAAGGTCTTGTTTATGATTGGTCCTCGCATTTGTGATATATTTTATCTTGATTGGTCAAGTTTCTGAGCGGTCTGCATTATAAAATCGCTTACTTTCTTTGTTTAAGTACGGTAGCCTCTTGTTTACTGTATTTTTATCTTGCAATTGGTATTTTAAAGTTTCAAATTACTGACAAGGTCAATTTAGACATAGAAATAAGAGATTTCTTCCCTCAACACTTTTTAGCATTTTTATAGTCAAGAAAATGAGGTACATTATTCCATTTGGTTTCCAAAATCACCATAAATCCACAAACATATTCAGTTATTGTTCTGTTTCGTTAAAATCTCATATATCGATTCGAATTTAGCAATAACATGTCATATAGGCGGGGCTTAAGATTCAATTATCATAGTGGTGACAATCGATGCCGTATTAATGGTGACGTCATATCTGCACGTAACTATGGTTACGGGATCCAAACAACTCAGTTTTAAATTGGATTGCCCAGTATTTTCCATCTGACAGGCATTTCTAAGAATGAAAAATTGTTTTGAGGATAAGTTACATACACAATTTCAATTAAATATCAATTGATATGTATTATAAACTCCTAAGTAATAATTTGTTTGGATCCCGTAACTATGGTTACAAGCATGATGTAACGTCACACTAATACGGCGTATAAAGCTATCAGTTGGCAGAATGCAACACTAGGGTTGTCCAATCCCGAAATATAAAAAGCAACCCTCGTGTTATCCCATCTTTCTACAAGTATCCTTATTTTTCATGTTTTTTACTATAGTTCTGACATCTTCATTTAACGAATGCACATATTAGGATTTGTCTAGTCGCATAGTGGGAATAATATTGTTTTGATCTCTAGCTATTTATTTCGACATATTAGGAGCAATGTATACTAAATTTTCATTCAGTTCATTTACAGTTAGTTGTCTTTGGGTTTTTATCTGCTGGAAATCTTCTTTCACTCTTGTTTTTATTAAGGATGACCAAATAGTTTTGTTTTTTTTTATCATAGCTGTTTCACTCTCAGTAAGCTCTTTATCGTATTGCTCTTTTGTTTCAATACAGCTATCCTTATATCTCTTTTGGTTAGGAGCAATAATACTAGGTATACCGGCATGAAGTGAGCGTCAAGATACAAATGTATCGATAAGAAATATTTGTTGTGAACGAGCATTCATGGCTAATTTTTATTCCCCTGCGATGGCGTATTTCCGTCGCGATATAAAAATTCATTTCGAATTCACTATCCTACTTCCGCTGTACAAAATCTATGCTTACAATAATTAAATTAGTGAATTTCAATTTAGCAATCCTCGTAGATCTAATGATCATCTCTATACAAAATTACTGTTAGAACATGTCTGATATTTAGTATTCTTCAGAACACGATCGCAAAAAGTGACTGGTATGGATATTTCGATGAAATAAATATGATAAATTGTTAGAACTCGAATCATAATCATTATTATGTGAAATGGAATTGGGCTTATTTAATTTATTCATTTATTCATCAGATTTCAACGGATATTCAAGTTTGGATATATGTTGAATAGAATAATTATGATGCGAGTAGTATTGCAAACAGCACTTTATGCTTGCTTGAAAAATTCGTCTCTTGAAGAGACAAATGACACTTTTATCATGCAGTGTTAATTCACCTCTGGTTAAATCTGCAGCAAGATAAGATTTCCATTCGAAAATGCAAATAACATTGTTATTTCCACACCTTTTGTCATTCCAAGAAAATCGAGCCATTTCACACCAATTATATATTATCAATGTAGTGATGATTGCAGAATGATACAGAGGCCATTGTTCTTAGATCATTTCACTCGCCTATGTCATAAGAGTTCACGTAGTAAGTCCATGAGAATCCAAAGAAATTAAACTTGAAAGAATAGATCATTATACCTGGATGAAATAAGTAAAAGCGTCTATTACTCATATTATGGGTAAATCTTGAAATACTCAACATATGTTGTGTATGATAATTTCTAGATGGTGAATAATCCAGGATTATCTCTTTGTTATTTTTTGGATTGACCACCATCTAGAGATCATCTCCGATTGAACAACGAGCAGTTCATCTTCTTGCGTTTTTTAACTGAATTGGGCGGTATAGTTCTGAGAAATGAAGAACGTAGAAGACCACCAAAAAAGTTTGAAGACGCCGAATTGCCATCGATATTGGATGGAGATGACACTTTGACTCAAAAGCAAATGGCAGAAATGTTAAATTTCGCACAACAATCAATTTCTGACCGTTTAAAAGCTATAGGATAGATCCAAAAGTGTGGAAAATGGGTGTCACATGAAATTAATAAAGGTGTTGCATCGGATGAAAAATGGATTCATTTTATGAATCCTTAACGGAAAAAATACTATATTGCATATATTTGAAATCATAAAAAAATTAAGCTTTCAGAAAATGGGTGTTTCCATTTTAAGAAAACATAATTTGAGATCATAGTTTCGTAATTTAAAATGGCGCCAAAAAAAGCTTGCCACAGGATCTAACTTGGAATAGTGGATGGAAGAAATTCAAATGAAATTACCCCTTCAAACACGAGAACTGCTGGTAGAAAAACGAAGAGCAAGGGGGGAAAAGACAAAAATCACTGAATCCGCTTGACAAAAGAATACTAAATCAACCCACCAGAAACTACGTGAAATCCTGCAGCAATATAGAAATTCTCAACACTATAAAGAGAATATAACTGACAAAAATGAACACAGCATCTGAAAAGCTATGCAAAAATTCAAAAATCTCCGATTAAAATGGCCAATGGAGAGTGGGCTGTCTCAGATGGAGAAAAATGCAATACATTTGCCATACATCTTGCACATGTCATCACACTAAATGACCCCTATCCCGGTATCAGGAATGCAGAAATTTGAAATTTTCTGGATGTTCCATGTCAGATGTCTTCACCAATTAGAACTTCCACACCAACAGAGATAGCCAATGAGATAAAAACACAGAAAAACAAGAAAGCTCCTCATATGGCAGAAAGTCTGAAAAAACTACCCAGGAAAATTGTAGTGCTCACAACATTATTTAATATATTTCCTCATCGTATGGAAGTATTCTGAGGTTACCCAAAACCTGGTAAACCAGAACACAATATGGAATCATATATATGCCTCTAAGTTTTCTACCAATCCTGGGCAAACTGTTTGAGAAGTTGCTACTCGAAAGGTTGGAAGATGAGATGGATATGCACCAACTGGTATCAGACCACCAACTAGGATTCCGCGAGAATCACTCGACAACGCATCTCAAACACCATCTCGAGAAGGAAAATTTTGCTCAGTAGTATTTCTGGACTCATCTCAAGCATTCGACAAAGTTATTTTGCCGAGGAACATGTGGATGCAATAACCACTTCTTCCAAAAATCTGATGAAAACGACAAAACAGCTTTCAAAACAAACACAAGATCACCAAGATGACCTTGTACAGTGACATCGAGAATGGCCACTCAGCATCAATGAGACTGAATCACTTCAACTAACATTTACCACAATAAGAAATACATGGAATGGAAATACCATTCGACACCAAAGCACAGTATCTCGACAAACGTTTAGACCAGCACCTAAACTAGAGACAACACATCAATGTTATGAAGAATGAAACAAATCTGAAATTCCAGAAAATGTATTAGCTTCTAGGCAAGAAGCCCGAATTGAACCTTCGAAATAAATCTCTCATTTACAAGGCAATCATCAAACCACGACGTACGGCATCCAATCCTGGGGTTGCGTCAAGCCATCCAGATTATCCAAAGATTTCAATGAAAAATACTACGTTCATTGGTTAGTGCTGTGGTTTGTCTTCAACCACACCATGCATGAGGATTTAAGATCCCATCTGTTAGCACAGAAATAAAGAACACTCGAGAAAATATCACCAGAAATTAATTCATGGGCCTATCCTCAAAACGGTAGAAAAACCGAGAAGGTAGGTACTTGCCGACACGTGTTTCTGCTTGTTGGATTCTTCGGGGCAAGACAACCATGCAACGTGGGAATTAAAAAAAAAACTACTTGAATAAAAAGAGTCATGTTAGGTGCAAATTGTAGGTTCAACCCTTTTCTTGCCTTTCATCGCCCATGGTGGTACGAGTGGTAATTTGCAGCTCGTTAATAATCCACAGAATTGATTAAATTATCTCGGTCAACGCGTACCTAATTAATCGAGCAACGCCTAGCGAAAAACCCTATAAACTGTCGTTTCTTTATCAGTATTGCTAAATTCAATAAATCAGTTGTTTGATCCTTTCGATCTACTTTTACGAAGTCCGTATTCGGAAGCGGCAAAAATTCAAAGGTCCGATAAAAGTACTTTCCCCTCATTTAGCGACTCGCTTGTACTTAAAATATGTGGGAAAGTAAAAATTACAAAGGATCCAGTACGTATAGGAGCGGTTCAGTATTTGCCACTTTCTCACTTTCTCGTTGTTACTCACTTTTAGAGCCTAGAGCTAGATGACATCGAGACAGGTGACCTTGCATCTTTGGGAATGCATATATTCAAACAATTATTCTTAATTCATTCATGTCTGTTTAAGTTATTCACGACCTGTGACTAATAAAATGCGTTGCTACTCATTAACACATTTTCTTAAATGATATTCGAAAATCTTGTTGTTTTGTTCAACAGTAGAAATGATTACAAGGCATCGCCTACTTCCTTAAAAAATTTCCGTGCATTTTCTCTCACTATTTTACTTCATGTTATTCAAATCTTCGATTCAATACATCTACTTTAGCTATGCTCCTTTGTGCAAGTTTTCGTTCATTAAAAAGCATTATGTTTAAGTGTAAATAAACTGTGAAATGTACAACATAGAGATGAGTTGAGTTAATGTCTATAATCCATTAGTTTCTAATTTAATATAATCTGATGAACTATATTATATATGGTTCTATGTTCAATCAGTACTTATATATGCTCCGTTTGAAGATTTTCTGTGTTAAATCCTTTTGATGTTGTATGTTCTTAAGATTTTCAGGCATCTATATTTTACCTGTTTTTGACTAGTTGTTAGGATTTATGTAGTCTAAACTTCTGCTTTCATAGATGAGTATCATGTTTTTTATTTCTCTTCTTGAATAGTAGGCACTCTTGTACATAGTATATACAGGGTGTCTCAAGTTCGAGTGCCTATTAGACGTTTCTGGAGAACTAGACATATTTGAAATCTGAAAATTGGGATTATGATATTCGAAGTTCTCTACAGAGCTAAAATATCTTCGAAGCCCAAAAACGTCCGGTTATACAGAGAGTGAAAATAAATTCGACGAAAAAAATTTTCCATTCCTAATATGATCGAGTATTCAATAGTGAATACATTTCTGTTAAAGCCATTATATTAAATCGAATAGTTTTCAAAATATCTAAAAAAATTAAATATGTTCAGTCAGTAATATGTTCATTATTCTTATTTTAAATATCCTGAGCGTAAACCGTTTTTACAACATCGAAGATGAAGGATGTGAAAAAGTCATGCATCTTTTGGATTTCAAAAATATCATCACAGGGTGTTTCAAATTTTGTGTTGAAAATTGTGATCTTAAATTGGTCATAACTTCTGTTTTTCAAATTAGAACCCTATTTTTTTATAATTGTGTGGAATTCTGCGGTCAAAAATAATGATAGTTTTCTCACATGATTATGCTCCTAAATTCGATAATTTCTGAGTTATTTGAGATTTTCTGGATTTATGTAGTACGTAGAGTCAAATTCATAAGGATATTCTGTGAGCATAGAAGATAAATCATCCCATTTATAATTCACAAGTGTCAGACAATTGTTGGTCGTTATGAAATTTTTGAACAAAATGAATCGTTGCTATTCTAATAATGAGATTTTGGATTTATATTTTTTCAATTTACGCACCATTCAAATTTAATGAAATTGTTTATTTCAAATCCATGGTGGATGACACATAAGAGTATCCCCTAAAGTATTCCCATTTTTTTACAATTTCTGAAAACATGTTTTAAAGTTTCCAAATTTTGGAATGTAAGAACCCCTAAAGAATACAAAAAAAAGCCAATTGATGAAATTAGTATTTCGACTTATTTCGAAGCGAATGAGAATTCATCTCTTCAATACGAAACACATTAAATAGATTCGCTACTTCAGTACACCGAATTATGATTATAAATAAATTATGATAATAAAAATAAAAATACGTTTCAAAACTCAAATTAACAAAGCAAATGATCAGGTAAGAGTTTCAATATGGTAACCATTTTGTTCCACACACTTTCGAATACGTCTTGAAACACCTCGGTTAGCCGCTCGCTCAATTTCCTCCCCCTTTAGTGAGTGGAAAGCATCCTCCACACGCCGTTTCAAATCTTCTTTGCTTTCATAGACTCAACGGCAGTTCATACAAAAAATTTTTCAGGATTTCCAAAATGTTTTCTGTATTTAAATTTTCTTCATAAATGTAGTACCGCACTTTATTGTTCATCAAAAGAGCAAACACATTAAAACTAAATTTGTTCTGGGGGTTTCTTTGTCTTTGTCTTTGAGGATTTTCACTTCTCCAAATGTGGCAATTCTTTCTATTAAATAGTCCTTAATTATTGAATCTTGCTTCGTCTGTCCAAATGATCTTTTTCAAAAAATTTTCATCATTTTCAAGTTTTTCTAATATTCCTCTACAAAAATTTAACCTTTTCATGTAGTCACCTGGTTCTAATGCATGAACTTTCCCATATTTGTAGTCATGCATGTTGTGTTTTTTCAAAATTCGGTGCACAGAATTTCTGTCTAAATCGATTTCATGAGCTGCACTTCGAATAGATGCATTTTCATTCCCTTCGAAATAAGTCAAAACACTAATTTCATTTTCCTCATCATCAACTACCCTTCTTTTGTATTCTTTAGGGACTCTTACACATCCAAAACTTTGAAAGTTTGAAACATATTTTCTAAAGATCTTCTCCGTCATGGAAGGTAAATGGGGATACTTCTCGTTGAAGGCCCGGCAGGTTCTACTAATAATTCCGTCATATTCACCATGTATATAAAATAGATTCAAAATTTCGTAATTAGAATAACGGTTCATTTTGTTAAATCAAGAAATGGAGATAACGAATAACAAAAACACCTGACACTTGTGAATTATTAACAGATAATTTATCTTCTATGGGTACAGAGTGTTCCCATGGTTTCGAAAGAATATTCATTGAATTTTTTTAGATGCAATCAATTTGACTCTACGTACACCATAAATTCAGAAAATCTCAGAAATTATTGAATTCAAGAGCATGATCATGTGAGAAAACTATCATTATTTTTGACCGCACAATCCAACACAATTATAGAACAATAGGGTTCTAATTTGAAAAACAGAAGTTATGGCCAATTTAAGATCGCAATTTTCAACTCAAAATTTGAAACACCCTGTGATGATATTTTTGATATCCAAAAGATGCATGACCTTTTCACATCCTTCCTCTTCGATGTTGTAAAAACGGTTAAATATGGCGGCTTAGAGCATGGTAACTCCCAGCAGCTGCTCAATTCGCATTGCTTTTATTGTCGAATTTAACGTTATCTAAAAGAAAGTTCTTTGAACTTGTAGATATACGTTGCTTTCCGCAGTCAGGCCAAGGAAAAACTGTTCTGACGCAAGAAAACTTCAACAAAGTATAAATATCAACTCAGACACTTAAAATTCTTTTCTTCAACACGAAGAAAACTAATAAAAAAGTAGCTGTGAGTAAAATGTCAAAAAGATTTCAGTGATCATAATATGACTGAAAAAATTGAGACTGTACATTTTAATATTCTTCCATCCACGAGAAATGTTTATAATTTTTTTAAATTATGAACAAAACTATTTCGCGAACCCCGCAACAGCTTGACCTAAGGATCTGTTGACCATTATGGCAGCAGAGTTTCCACGAATTCGACTGAAAAAGATTTGGCCTTCCTTCTTTGGTGCCACGATTATTAACAATTTTAGGACCAAACACTCGATAAATACCAGCGACCAGCCTGATCCAGTTCCGTGTGACTTTTTTATTTTTTCAGAAGTGAAATAACCGCTCCAGTGGAGCAGAAGGAAGCACATCTAAAAAATGTTTCCATTATAGGAAAAAACGTGTATTGGTTCAAACGAGGCATATTTTGAAGAAGATTCAATATATTATGAAGTAATTTAATATTTTTGCGTTTTTTTGCTATCAAATATTCGAACGTTTATGAATTCAAATATAAAATTGAGGGATGTTTTCTACCGAGAGCTTGAACAAGCAATAATAAAGTTGCGAAACGTTGTTAGAAGGTAAGATCTAACATATTTTTGGTGCTCTTGTTCACCTGAACAGAGTGCCTGTATGGGCGTTATTGATATCCCACATATTCTCAAATTGCAATTTGGCAATATTGGAAATTTAAAAATGTACTTTTCATAATAAACCTTGGGATACCCGACATAGGTTTGTTCATTCATTGTGGCGTCTGTATTTATAACTCATTGTTCCAGATTAGAGGAAAATATTCTATAGCAAGTGCACAGAAGCGACCTTACGTCTGTGCTTTTCTGAATTCTTATTCTGCGAACTTTTCAACCAACATTTGCTTGACTTCATTATTTTTCTCTTCAGACCTTGATCTGGGCTCAATGAAAAAAAATAACATAGGCGTTTTAAATTCTGCATAAGATTCACAGGTGGTATTTATTATTCAATAAACTTATCTTCGGCATATGACACTGTGTGGAAAGATGGATTAATTTTCAAACTCTATACCTATCTGATGTGGGGGAAAATGGTACGATTATTAGAAAATATGTTATCTGATAGAAGGTTTCGTGGCGCATAGATAAACAAATCTGATGGTTTTCCAACACGGGAACAGGCAACATACAATTGACCATGTGAGAAACATGGGTTTTCTAGATTAATACCACAAACACTTAATGATTGCTCCTGGGACTTGTTTATAGTCATAGGCAAAAGCAAGCCGCACTGGAAACTGTAGTCGTTTAAACTCAAATGGCACATCAGTCGGAATCATTGGGATGCGCGGTATGAGAAATTTTTTTATCGCTAACCGTGTACCGTTGCAAAGACGCGGTTGGTTTATATTTCGCAACATTATAACCTTTAAGTGAAGATTGTGAGGTGGCAATCCTGGCAAATCCAGCGAGTTTAAAAAGCGGTGGATAGTTGACTACATCATCTTGATTAGTAGCCGAATCAACTGATTTATATATCCTCAATCCGCCTGTAATTTGTTCTTGAATTTTGAAATTTAATTCATTTACATCTATGTTTTTTGCAGCCAGTTTAGCTCGTTCGCTCAACCAATCATGGTTTCTGTAATTTTGAGAAACATCTGGAAACACCTTCTGAATAAGTTCATCTTTTGATCGAGTTAACTGACAAAAACTTTGAGGAAAGTTAATGCAGCCAGTCAACATGTCTATAGGAAATTTGCCATTACCAATGTCAATGAGTTGTTTAGAGAATATGTTTCCAGATTGGTCATTTTGCAACTCGACACGCATATTCTTGCTTAAATGAAGTACTTTGACATGTTTCCACAAATTGGATAACTTTAGACATGCATTGAGTTCATCAGCTGGAGTTGATCGTGGAATCACTGGCAATGTTTGACGAAAATCTCCTGCTAATAAAATCATTGCACCACCAAATCGGTTATTATTGCTCCGTAGATCTTTTAAGATTCTGTCTAAAGCCTCCAAAGATTTTTTATGTGCCATCGTGCATTCATCCCAAACAATCAATTTACATTGCTGCAAAACCTTTGCCATTGCAGAGTTCTTCGAAACGTTGCAGGTTGGAGTTTCATTGCTTTGCATATTTAATGGCAATTTTAGTGCTGAATGGGCTGTTCGACCACCTTCAAGCAAAGTTGCTGCGATTCCCGACGAAGCGAGTGCAAGTGCAATTTTATTTTGTGAGCGAATTGTTGCTAATATTAATGAAATCAAAAAAGTTTTTCCTGTACCACCAGGTGCATCTAAGAAGTAAATCCCTCCAGTTTCATCATTTGTTACTTTCATAAGAGTTTCAAATACATACTTCTGTTGTTCATTTAACAGTGGAAGATTTGTTTGAATTAATTCTTTCAAAGCGTTGAGATCATACAGTTTTTCTCGATGCAACTCTTGGTCAAAAGCGTCATGCATTGGACGATTGGACGCGGTCAGGCCTAATTGAATTAATAGTTTGTTTGACATTATCAAGCACATGTCCTCAATTGAAATCAATGCTTCATTGTAAATTTCTTCACTGATTTGTATATTTGGATTTCCCATTCTATTCCGTATTTGATACAAAATATCGTCACACATATAATCTTTGTACTTGATCCACAAATCAATTTGGTTTGATGGGAATCATGTAGATATGATTATAGAAAACAATGTTTAGATTAGGTAACAGACAACTTTTTTTTTTTTTAATTTGATATGACTTGAAGTCAAATCCTTTGAAGCCGTACGAATTGTTTTAATTATTTAAAATTTGGATATTAAAAATAATAAAACACTGTTGGTAACGCGATTTTTGTTTGATTGAGTAATGACGTGGAAACTGATGCATTTTATCTCGCGTGCCGAAACTAATACAAAAGAAACGCGAGTTTCGGAACGCGACATTAAACTCCTCCAACTATGTATTCTGTGCTCCAACGCACACACGCACATTGTTTTGATAGATATGATCTTTGACGTTAGGAACACACCTACATTGCTTAGACAACGCTGAGTGCTTGTAATTTAATATGAACTTTATAGCATAGCAATAAAGTTCAAATTGACTACGTTTTAGTTACAAATCATTTGTATGGGAAAAAGAAAAGGGCTATTTTCAGGGTTTTTCCAGCAATAATTCTAATTTTTCTCGCCGTAAAAACCATCCTTGAACTTCAACGAACATTTTAAAAAAAGATTTGGCCAAATTGGTCCAGGCGTTGTTGAGTTATGCGCTTACCAACATTTTGCGCTTCATTTTTATATTATAGATAAATATAATAAGATATAAATAAAAAGACACTTATCCAGTTATTTATTTGGTTTACCCCATGGTTGTAAAGGTGGGAAACGCAACCCCTAAAGTTTATTTCCAATGTAACTTTTTGTCTTATTATTTGTTTATCACCTGAAAATTTATATCTGATGGCCTGTTTCATTCTAAACAAAAAATGTATCATAAGTTTTTTGCCCAAAATAAACCAGTTCGCAGCAAAAAATTATTTTACGAACAACTACAGAGATAAGTACATCGTCATAAATGCGAACTGAATTTAGTATTATTCTGTAGTTAGTACCTGCGTTTCCCACCCTTACAACCATAGGATAAACCAAATAAATAACTGGATAGGTGTCTTTTTGCTAGTAGGAAAAGTTAGGTTAATTTCAATATTGTAACTTTTTTGGTGCTTGTTATACAAATTTTATGTACTCTTTGAGGGGCTGTATCTTAACAAGGGATGCTCCAATGAAGTTGCCTTATATAAAAAATCCTCTTTTTTTGGATGAGGAATCACCTACTTAAATATTTTACATTTATTTAGTTACACCGTGTATAATATACTGGATTAACCCGATTATATTGGGGATATAAAATTCTGAATATAAATAAGTTTAAATTTATTGAAGAACATGAAAATGAAAAGACCACTAGAAAGAGATTGTGGTAATGAGATGCTGAATTTTTCTGTGCGACAATTGAAGCCATAAAAAATAATGAGACTCATATGAAAATAGGTTTATGATAATTTTTTATTACTCACATCGATTCAAATCATGCGATGTTGCATATTTTGAAATCAGAAAAATAAAAGTTTAAGAAAATGGCAAAGAAACCTAGTGTTCGTTATTTCCCATCTTCTTAAAATTTAAACTGACGTTTTGGAAAGAAGACATTGTGGTTCAATATTAAGTTAATCTTGAACAGAAAGGGTGGCGCTTTCAGAACCTGAAAACATGTTGATAGGAGCCAATTATGAAGGTAATGCTCACAGCGCGGGAAGAAATTACAACCGGAGAGAATCAGTACTTTATGTAATTTGTCATGACGTGAACTCTTAGGAAAGTTCACTGCTACGTTATTTACTCAAATACAAGTGAATTAAAACTTTCTTCGGTCTTTACGCATAGATCAACATAGGTGAATCGAGAACTCACATGAAATAGACTGTATTAAATGCGAATTCCAATTGGAAATGATCCAAATAGCGAGGCGCTCTGGGACCTCAGCGTACACATTGTCGAACTATTTCCGTGTGTTGGAATTCACGCACTAGTGCCCTTCGGTCACTACGGGTTTCGTTCACGGTGCTTGACACAGCGCGCTTATCACTTTAAACTTTTCGACATGCACTGATCGACACTACTTTCAGTTTACTCTCCAGCTAAAAATTGTAGATATCATAGCATAGCGGTGTCTCCTCTTCCTTCTTCCAATAGAGGGGGACTAGACTGAAGGTGTGAGTGCCGTTCTACTTGATTGTTGATTATAATTCGCCGTATTTTCCTAATAATATTGTTAACACGTCCGAAAAATGTCTAATTGAGAGCATGAGGTGTTCCTTAGGGTTCCAATTTGGGCCAACTTCTATTTCTATGACGTGTCGGTTCAGAAGGGAAACCAAAAAGGTGTTCATTACCTACAACCACGTAATTTCTCTCCGTTCAAAGAAAGTCTCCGGAAATTTTGTTTAGGACAGCATTTAAGACAATAAATAGAGATTTGTTATTAAAAAAAATGTAAAGGTTAGTTTTAATTAATTAAAATTTAGATAATCGGAGAGCGATCGATGTAATATACACTGACTTTAGTAAAGTGTTCGATAGGGCTTCACATAGATTGCTGTTGAAGAAGTTAGGTCGTTTTGGAATTTCACCGAATATTGTAATGTTATTGGAATCCTTTCTCAATAATAGACAATTATATTTAGAATTGTTAAATCATTTAATTGTATTGCGCACTCAGGGGTACCTCAAGGTTCTAATTTGGGGCCCCTCTTATTTATAATATTTATTGAAAATCTATACAAGGTTATCAGCTCAAAAAACTTTTGTTTGCAGATGATTTCAAAGTTTTCAGGGAGATTCACGACACAAATGATTTCTATAGGCTGCAGGAAGCAGTGGCGGATTAACCAGTAGGACAAGTAGGCCGGTGCCTAGGGCGGCAGATTTAGAGGGGCAGCAAATTTAGCAATTTTTTTTTATAATTATACGTGTACACAAGCTATACTGTAATAAAATAGTATTGAATCATTGTTTGGGCTATTAACATCATCTATTGTGGATGTAATGATTTCCGACGTTTCGATAGACATCTTCTATCTTTATCAAGGAGGAAAAGTAAAACACCTCTTGAAAATTATCAATTTTCAAAAAGTCAATATTGACAGAAGTCATGAAAAAAAATGAACGATGTTATATACTCATCTGTGATATGATGATCTTTTTAAGTTGGATCGAACTATCGGCGTCCAAACTTCTGGCAGATCTATAGATGGAGCACTTATGGAATCAGGTGTTATTTTCGTAAATGCTGCTTTTTTGATTTTTCTTCTTGCAAGTTTTTCTTCTTTGGATATTATTGATGCTTCATCCCACTTTATACGATGATTCTCATCTACAGCATGTTTCTATTTGTATTGAAACAACATATTTCCAATTTGAAGACATCTTTTATCAACAAGAATTTGGAATGGCCATGGGTTCACCACTATCACCAATTTCAGCTGATTTATATATGGAAATTTTCGAACAGAAGGCATTAGAAAAATATGTACTTAAACCCAAACTGTGGAAAAGATATGTAGATGATACTTTCATTTTTTGGCAACATGGAAGAGACACTATAGATGGATTTTTTCAATATCTATACAATCAAGAGGAATCAATTAAATTCACAATTGAAATCGAGAAAGATAGACAACTTCCATTCTTAGATGTACTCGTACATAAACAAAATGGAATCCCAAGAACCACTGTGTATAAAAAGCCAACGAACACAGGACAGTATCTACATTTTGATTCAAACCACCAACTAAACACTAAATTGGGAGTAGCAAAATGTTTATTTGATAGAGCAATAAATATTTGTTGCACTGAAGAAGACCAAAATGAAGAAATAAATAACATCTCGAAAACTCTTAGAAGCAATGGCTACCCCAAAAAGATATTAGAAAAAGCTAGACGAACACGAGAAAGTCAACCTGAACCAACAATTATAAATCAGACCATTAAAGCCGTAATTCCTTGTGTAAAAGGTTTGTCGGAGAAAATGAGAAGAATTGGAAATAGATACAACATAACGACTGCATTCAAAACTCAAGACACTATCAGAGCTAAACTTACAAAAGTTAAACCTAATAATGAGACACAAAGAACAAAGAACTACATATATGAATTAACTTACATCGGAAAACTAAACGCCCTCTGAATGTACGAATAAAAGAACATCAGAAGCTTCTACGAGTACTAGACAGTGACAAATCCAGATTGGTCCAACATGCTGTAGATGAGAATCACCGTATTTAGTGGGATGAAGCATCAATAATATCCAAAGAAGAAAAACTTGCAAGAAGTCAAAGAAGCAGCATTTATGAAAATAACACCTAATTCCATAAGTGCTCCATCTATAGATCTGCCAGAAGTTTGGACGCCGATAGTTCGATCCAACTTAAAAAGATCATCATATCACAGATGAGTATATAACATCGTTCATTTTCTTTCATGACTTCTGTCAATATTGACTCTTTGAAAATTGATAATTTTCAAAAGGTTTTTTACTTTTCCTCCTTGATAAAGATAGAAGATGTCTATCGAAACGTCGGAAATCATTACATCCACAATAGATGATGGTAATAGCCCAAACAATCATTCAATACGAGCTCCATCATCAACAATATCTCTTCATCAATAAAATAGTAAACCTAAAATAAAAGATATTCGAAAAAAATTCGCTAGGATGGCTTAAGATGAGTAACTAAGTAGAATTAGATTTTTTTTTAATTTCTTGTTTGTCTGTCTGTCCGTTTGTTGGAATGAAAATCAAGCAAAAACTACTGGGCACTTTTACATGAATCTCCTTGAATTGTGTAGTCTGAAGTCCGGTTTAACATTTAGCATAAAATATTTATCAAAATTATACCCTTGAGGGGGTCAAAAAGGGGGTCAACGTTTGTATGGAACTACGTGATTCCGTGGTCCAATCTCTTTGAAATTTTTCATGGATATTCTTTAAAGTAATTGGTGGAGGACCACATATTTATTTCTTTCAATTCGGCGGTTGTGGGGCGGCAATAGCGCTGGTGAGGTGCGGAGCGGGGGCAGATACCCGAGTGAGCAATCGGAACTCGGCTGACACGTGAAGGCAGACGTTGTTGATGGTCGTGTCAAATATTGAATTTTACGGGCAAACTTTTCACTATTCTTGGATGGTTCAAATCATTATGATCTTACTAATATTTTATAAATGTGGAAGTGAGTTTGGATGTTTAGTTGTTAGAGAAGCTTTTCTTGCTTAAAACAGGTTAAAAACTATCTACGATCTACTTTAAGTCAAGAAAAGCCTAATGCTTTAGTGCATAGAGTCAGAACTTATGAAAAAGATTTCATACGATGATATAATTGATGATTTTGAAAATTTAAAATCTCGCAAGAAAATAATGTAAAACTTATTTGATCTCATTGTCTGTCACCATTAACTGATTGTAAACATGTAATATTTTAATAGAAATTGTTTGTATTGTTTTCTCACCACTCATTATTTTGTCTGTGTTCATATAATGTAGGTATTTTTAAGTCATGCCTTTCCCCTCCTTATGATTAGTACATGCTGCTATTTTTAACCCCCGACTCAAAAAGAGGGGTGTTACAAGTTTGACGTGTTTGTCTGTCTGTCTGTGGCATCATAGCACCCGAACGAATGCCCCGATTTCAATTTGGTTTTTTTTTTTTGTATTACAGGTATTTTATCGGCGAGTGTTCTTAGACATGTTTGATGAAAATCGATTGAGCCGTTTAAAAGTTACAGAGGTTTTACGCTTTAAAGTCGGGGTTTTTTTGTTTTGCCTGTCAAATAAACTTGTTAAGTCAACATTAAACTCTTCAGTACATAGCGGGTGCAAAAATAATCTAGTAACTGACAGAAATATCATTAAGTTCACAATCATACTAATAACGGGATTAAACTAAAGTATTGAATTTCAAAAGTCAGTAGGGGCGGAAAAAATTGAATGGCCTACTAGCGGCAAATTTGTAAATCCGCCACTGGCAGGAAGATATTGAACGCTTATATGAATGGTACGCTTTTAATGAACTACCATTAAATATTAGCAAATATTAACGAATGTAAGGATTTAGGTGTTTTGTTTGATAGCAAGCAGCACATCAATAGGATTATCTGAGAAGCCAATAGAACTCTTGGTTTCGGTTTGCGCAACTGTAAAGTATTTTCGAATATACTAGCTATTCAGTCTGTATATTTCCGTTTAGTACGTACCAAACTTGAATACTGTGCTTTAGTATGGAATTGTTTTCACGAAAAATACATTATTGCGTTAGAATATATCCAAAAAAAACTTTTAATTTTTGTACTACAAAAAACCTAAAATTTACCCTATTCGCCACTATAACAATAACTGACTACTGATCGAATTCAACTTCGTAAGTTTGAGGAAGTGAAGAGAAATTGCAGGTGCGATCTTTGCGTTAAAGCTTGTCAATGGTCTGGTCGATTCAATGTATCTGTTGTCTCTATTAAATTTCAATACACCCCGCATTAATCTAGGAAAATTTTAACTTTTAGAATTAATGTTACCAACAACCAACATCATTTCCATAGTCCTGTAGCTTCCATATGTAGAAGCTTGAATGGTTTACCCACAGTTGATATGTTTTTTCTGAATGTCATTCAATTTGTAATTGTATTCATTGATAAAAAACTAATTTTTATTTTGTTTAACCTCAGCTGACGACAGCTTGGGGCATAATACATGTATGTGGGTTTTTACTAATTGTTTACACCTGTAATTGGGCATGTGCCTGTTGGATGTAATAGTATATTATATACCGCGGGACTGAAGTAGTACATTTAATCCTGAAGGTAAAGTTTATGTATATGATAATTTACCTGAAGGATTGAATGTACTTCAGTCGCAAGGTATATACGATACTTTTCGTACTTCCGGTATGATTTTATTAATTATTTCAATAATTTCAATCAGTTTTTTCTCTCTTCAACTCATTTAATAAACTGTCTTTAAAATAAGTTACCATAGTAACATTGCGTTGTGACAATTATAATTTAGAAACATTGTCATTACTAGTGTCATTGCAAAGAAACATTGTTATTGATAATTATTGGTACCATGAGTGAAGAAGGTGTATCTGATATTGATAAAAGAGCAGCCGAAGTAGGTGAAGAATTGTTACCACCGAAATCTAGAAAACTATACGAGCAGCAGTACGATGCTTTTAAAAAGTGATGCCGCTTAAAAAATGTGAGACAACCTACTGAAAATGCGCTGTTAGTCTACTTCAACGATAAATCAAAAGCGGTTTGTGCCTCAACTCTCTGGACACATTACTCAATGCTGAAATCGGTTATTAACATTAGAGAAGATATTGATATAAGTAAATTTCCAAAATTATTAGCTTTTTTGAAGAGAAGAAATGAGGGATTTAAGCCAAAGAAGTCAAGAATTCTCACGTCTGAGCAGGTAGATCAGTTCTTACGGGAGGCTCCGGATGATAAATATTTAATGCTTAAGGTAGATTTGGAAATGTGTTTATATTCAGAAATTTTAAGAAATCAATTTTTTTGTAGCTTGTACTTATTTTGGGCGTTGCTGGAGCTTGTCGTGGAAAAGAGTTGGTTGATTTAGAAATCGACGATGTGAGAGAATTGGGCGATTCCTTCCTAATTGCGATTAGAAACACCAAAAATAAAACTGACCGAAATTTTGTGATCAAAAATTCAGAAAACAGTCCCATCAGTTTTGTGGCGATATTTCGAAAATATGTGGCATTGCGAAAGACAGGGACACCTCATTCAAAATTTTTTGTTCAATACATCAACAAAGAATGTACTACGCGAGTAGAAGGAAAAAACATGTTTGGTACATTTCCACGGCAAATAGCAGCTTTCTTGAAATTAGAAAATGCGACGTCTTATACGGGACATTGTTTTAGACGCACATCTGCTGTTTCGGGAGCAACAATAGACGTGCTGAAGAGACATGGAGGATGGAAATCCTCCAACGTGGCCGAGGGATATATTGAATCGTCTATTAAAAATAAACAAAAAATTTCAGATAAAATATTTGGTCAAGTCGCCGATTCGTCCACTTTAGTTATGCCACAGTCCTCATTCTCGCTTCCTGTTTCCGCAGGATCTTCGAAACAAACACCAGTTCAATATGATAGGGACCTATCTGTTACTCGTCAGTTACCTGCTGCATTAACCCAGGAAAGACTGGTCAATATGACGAACTGTCACAATATTAATTTGAATATTAACGTTAATTACCATTCTAATTAATTGTATTTTTCAATAAAATATCCCTTAAATTCGTTTGTTTGTGATTTAATTGTTCCGGGAGTTTCGTCAATATTTAATCCCGGAGGGATTAAATGTGACACTTTAATACCTGTCACAAGGGAGTGAAGTTGTCACTTTAGGCCCGGAAGTACGAAAAAATATATAATAGTGGGTAAATAGTTGCAATAGTTTGTAAATTATTTCTCGGATAGATATCAGGTGACAAGGGTGAATAATGTTACTTGTATTAAAAAAGGTATCACTTGGGGTACCAAAAGGGACTGTTTTGGGCCCACTCCTGTTTTTAATCTATACTAATGATATAATTGATTGTTTCTCGAAAATTTACATGCTCACTGATGATACGCTCATTTATTTGTAGGGAAGGAACATAGACATAAAGAGATAGACCCATTTATTTACATTAAATCATGTAGCTCCCATTGAAAAAGCCGTTTGGCAACCGTACGCCATACGCATCCAACCCGTTTGTGATGTTGTCATAATATGTTTTATTTCTTGAAACTGATACTTCACTATGTGATGATCGACAACTCATCGCGAACATATTCATTCATAAAATCCACGCACCGTATTTCCCCCTTATATTATACGTGACGTTGCCAAAGCGCTAGAAAGTTAACTTGTATTTGTTTACAAGTGAAAATTAAGTAAAATTAAGTGGTTATTGTGATTTTGCAGACTTCTAAAGAGTGTTTCAACTGTAAAACATGTTATATTTGCGAAAAATATGATTATTTGAACCCAAATCTTTCTTTCCACCGGTAAGTTTCTAAATATGCTTTTGGCGTCAATATTTGAACAATCAGTGACGTACAATGAAGTGCATGCAAAAGTTGTTTGTATTAATTGAATAGCTTTTGAAGTTATACATTTGACCAAAATGAAATACCTGAATCAATATGTCTTGGTGGGTTATTTACATATAAGGCTCAATCATGAAAGCAGAAAATTAGTAGATATTTCGAAAAAATTTAGGACTAGGTCAAAATACACTAAAACAATTTTGTTTTGGAATGAGTGATCAATGTTGGGCAGTGGCGGCGTAAAGGGGTGGCGGTGGGGGCGGTCCGCCCCGGGTGCCAAGCATCAAGGGGTGACAACACGGTGACAAAGAAATACCAACTCTGTCACAAAATATCCTTACGCAGTTAAAGAGTGATAACTTGGACATTCATCTATGTCGTGCTCAAGGATATGATAACGCTGTAACCATGGCAGGAGTTCATGGTGGTGTGCAATCTATCATTAAGGAACACAATCCTAAAGCTTTGTTTATGCCTTGTGCTAATCATTCGCTAAATCTATGCGGGGTGCACTCTTTCATGAGTGTTAGTTCAAGTGGAACATTTTTTGGAACAGTAGAAAGAGTTTACACGTTCTTTTCGTCATCCACACATAGATGGGAAATTCTAATGAAAAGTGTAGGCGTATCGGTCAAAAGACTAGTAGGGACAAGATGGAGTGCTCATCACTATGCTGTTAAGTCATTGAAGAATAATTTTGAGAAACTTGTATCAACACTCGAAGAGTTGTGTGATCTCAGAAGCAGCAGAGAAAACGTCGATACAAGAGAAGCAGCATCCACACTCTTACCAGCTTTATGTGACTTCAGTTTTTTATGCTACCTCTCTTTTTGGTGTGAAATCCTAGAAGAAGTTAATCAGACACAAAAGTATATCCAAACATCTGGACTATCGCTGGAAAAGTGTGTTATAAAAATTGAAGCCCTAAAAATTTTCTTCAAACTCAACGTATACAAATAGTGGAAAGAGCTATTTCCTACGCAACTGAGAAATGTGAGGACTTGGATATCTCCGTTGAAAGAAGAGGAAGGAGGAGATTCCGAAAACGATTGCCAGGAGAAATGTCCCAAGATGTTGGACTAACATTGCCAGAAGAGTTGCATAGAGCTATGTTAGAATGTCTTGATAGATTTTACGAAGAACTAGAGCATCGCTACAAAGCAATGGATGATATTCTCATAACATTTGGTGTTGTTCAGTCTGAAAGTCTACTTACGTCAACAGAAGATGAACTTCGTGATAAAGTTCCAAATCTTACAAAAATCTATGATGAATTTTCTGCAGAGGACATTATTTTGGAGATTTTACGACTGAGGCGCCACTTGGAAGCCGCCAGCATTTCTCTTCAAGAAGCGATCCAAAGGACTACCTTGGATCTTCTGAAATTTATTGTAAAATGGGACTATTCTGAGTCTGTTCCAAGTCTAGCTTTATGTCTAACTTTTTTTTTTTACTATTTGTGTTTCGGTGGCTACTTGTGAAAGAAGTTTCTCAAAATTAGTTAATAAAATCTTACTTAAGATCTACAATGAGCCGAACACGACTTTCCAGTCTATCCATATTGTCCATTGAAAAGGAGAGGAAAGTAAATTTTGATAATGTCATTGAGTATTTTAGCAGAATAAAGTCACGTAAACACGTTTAATATTTGTCGTTTTATTTTGACGGTGCTCGATAGAAAGTCGCCCCGGGTGCCAACCTATGCTACGCCGCCACTGATGTTGGGTCTATGTTTTAGATGCATAAATATCGTTTTGAGTGCTTTTGTTATGAATTTATATCATCAATAAATTTAAACATTGAAAGTTTGTTTGATTAACCCATCTTTTACCCAAATTCGATGAAACATGTTTCACATAATTTTATGGTCTGGTCAAAACCAGGGTTATTTTTTTCATGGCATTCTATTAATGTCCTATTACCGCAGATAAAAATGATACTCGGTAAAATTTAACAGACTTAGCAGTTTCACTTTTGTGACTACCTACAAAAGATATCGATTATAATCGTACTTGCAGGGATTATAGTTATATAATCGTAAAGAAATGACGACAGTAAGCGTGAACCTCCTGAAATTTCATTGGTTCCTGATATCTCAACTAATCGTAAAGAAATGATGACAGTAGGCGTAAACCTCCTGAAATTTCATTGGTTCCTGATACCTCAACTAATCGTAAAGAAATGATGACAATAGGCGTAAACCTCCTGAAATTTCATTGGCTCCTGATATCTCAACTAATCTCAACTAATTGAATGAAGCACTACTCAAATAACAGAGTTTTTAATAAACAACATTTTCTACAATACTATACAGGGTCTTTCACGAGGAACCTCACCCATATTTATACGGGAAACTACAGAACGTATTTTCATGAAATTCAGCACTTATAAGTATTTCACGATGCTGATGAAATCTAGAATATTTTCAAGGCATGAGCGCCTCCGGTTTTTCCGGAAATGACGTCAACTTCCGTTTTTCAAATTAGAACACCATTTTTTTATTGCAGAAATAGATTCCTTAGAAAATTTCAAGTTATTTTGATGTAACATTTTTCAGTTTTGGTTAGAAAATTCTCTCTGAGCGGGAAAATTCGAAAAAAATCGAAAATAGAGCTCCGCTGAAACAAGAATTACTTCGAGGTTTTTGGATGGAAAATTTTCATTTTTTTGATTTTTCAACATGTAAGATTGATGTATCCACTTTAAAAATCGAAATCGCGATTCATGATACAGGGGGAAAAAATCGCTTTCAAAGTTAGGGATGACAAAATCGTGAAAAATCAATTTTTTCAAATTAGAACCCCATTTTTTTATGGCAGATATGGAATGGATAAAAATAATGTGAGTGTATGCATCACTACCTTGCCCTAAAGTGGATATTTTATGAGTTATTCACAAAAAACTGTTTTTCGTCTTGAATTTTCAGCTATTTCTTTTCCCTTCACGCCAAAAAGATGAAATTTTCAGGAACTGTTACTCAAACGATGTTTTAGATTTTACTACCTTAATATGCAAGAGAAAAAAGTTACCGGTTTTTCTAAATAGATGGCGAATTTGGATTCGAATTTGTATCGGAAACCTCTTTATTTCAACTAATCGGTTATCGGTTTTATCTCCAGTGATAAATAAATAATTCCTTATGAACCATATGCATAAACTTACCATGTTTTACATCCTTTTCTTTAATGATAGATATCATTAATTACATCTGCCAAATTCCTCTTTATTCAGTAGCATTTTGTGTTTACTATTAATCTGGTAATAATTCGTATTAAGTTATAAAATCGATCACTATGCCTAATTTTACCAATGAAGATTATTTAAATCTCATTCTACTTCATGGAGAATGTAATGAAGTTGTAGATAGAACGATTCGACTGTTCATTAAGAGGTTTCCTGACCGACCCAGACCAACGAGAGATACCATTAACAGAACCATGACAAACTTGAGAAACGTCGGATCTTTCGTTAAGAAAAGTTTACACAGAGAAAAAAGTGTAGTAGAAGATGAGAACAACGTAATCACAGTTCTCTCAAAGATGCTGAGATTGCTCTGGGATTATCTCAATAGAGTGTTTTGGGAATATTAAAAAAACATAAAATGCACCGATATAAATTCAATAGGGTACAGCATTTGAAGGAAACTGATTTCGTCAGGAGAACAGAGTTTTGCGAAGCTATGATGATTCGATTTCAAGAGAATGAAAACTTTTTGGACTGTATAATTTGGACAGATGAATCTAAATTCACAAAGAATGGTTCTTTCATTAGGCATAACAGTCATTATTGGGATAAAGAGAACAACCACCACTTCGACAATGGTACTTTCAAGAGACCTGGAGTTTCAATGTTTGATTGATTTTTCACGATTTTGTCATCCCTAACTTTGAAAGCGATTTTTTCACCCCCTGTATCATGAATCGGTTCTCTAACTGTAGACCCGTGTCTTTGGCCCTCATCTGTGCAGTGAAAATGTTCTAGGATATAAGACCCTAGTCAGAACGAAGGCAACTATAGCTATTTGCGTCTCATCTCATGAATAATAAGCAATTGGATTCGTGAGGGTAATATGTTGCTTTGCAAATGTGAGCTTAGCTCCTGTTGGTTGATTCCTTCGGCTTGATAATATTAATTTTTGTCTTGTAACTTCCATCCTAGCACTTTTGCATCTTACTAATGAGGACCAATAGATCGAAACACGTGCCTGCGGTTTAAATACTGAGGAAAATGTCCTTCAACTCCTTCCTGTATATCAATGTCTCCTCACGAATTCAATCGTTGATTTATGATATAATAATATTGCATAATATCTAGCTGGAAATCTATAGACTCATGTACCATAGCAAATTTTCAGACTATTTCAGCCATCTATGTGGAAACGTTAGAACCACCTATGAGTTCCAAAGTTTTCTCTTTGGTTTTCCTATTATCAAATCATATCAAAAAAAATCTGTTGTTGGATTGAAATGATGAACTTGTAATAACATTTGATTTTCCTTTTGGTTCTGTACCTTTTATTGTCAAGGATATTCAATTTGAGTGATGAGAGTAAGGTTAGAATTGGAGGTGTAAAAAACTGATTCGTTGTATTTGGTGTTTTGGTTCTGGGAAATGTTTATGTGAAGTGAGGTGTAATTCAACTCAGTTCGAAGTTCCTACCCATAGTACCCATGGAAGTAATAGTAATAGCCTTGATTAAATAAATGTGCTCATGACATGATACAGGAAAAAGTAATAAGGAATTGTCGAATGATTAATTACTACTAGGAAAATTATTGCCAATTATTATTTAAACAAGAATTACTATATCTCTATACTTCATAATGTATTTACATTCAATCGTTACGTCCAAAGGAATATTTTATATGAGTACACATGAAATGGCTGTGGTGTTATCTTGAAATGTTTTACAAAAGCAGATGTTTCATCCAGTGTCTTTGAAATAAAGTGTGTTTGTCTGCAATCCTGAATATGTCTCAATCACATCAAGGACCAACCAGTCCTGGCTCTAGTCATATGAGCACAGACCCTTATGTTTTTCCCACCACTCCTGGATCGGGGAAAAGCTTGAAGTCGGAAGATAGAAAATCCAAAGCTCTTTCTAATGTATTGCCAAAATTGCCATCCAATGACTCACTTTATAACACCCAAGGTATAGTTAATTGACCTAAGTTCCATAAAATTGTCGATAATCAAAACAAATAAAAACTTGCAGGTGGCCTGAGTTTTGAAAACTTCGATCATACGTTGAGCGATAAAGATAGAGTAAGTGATTGAGTTGTTTAGACTTGATATCCATTGTGCATGCATACTGAACATAAATCTACCGATTATACATTTTTAAATCTATGATATATCCAGCAATTAGTAAATTCAACAATAAAATTTGGTGATAAACATCTTGATATTGAAAATTTGGAAATCATTAATTTTTCCGCATGGAAAAAATCATTTTTGGAATTGTGGAAACTATTAATTACATGTCCTTGAAAATCATATGATGTCTATATCACACTAATCAATCATCTTTATAAAATGATTAACGAAAGAGTTCCATCATTAGTTTTGAAGAAAAAAAAGATTTTTCCCCAAATTTAATCATGTAACACAAATTTGTCGACTCATCAAAAAAGAAAAAGGTCAAATTCATTCTACTAACATAATCCTAGTTAATAGATTATTGTTAAATGTATATAGATTAATATGAGCGGATTAATGTGTTTTATATGTGTTATATATCCCTTCAATTGTTCTTTTTATCTGTTGTAATCATCAGATATGAATAATAATGTGTACTTTGGGTGTATTATAAAAATAATTTTTATCTTTTCATTTGTTAATTAGAACAAAAACTGATTAAAGTTACAGACTCCAGATCCTGGATCTAAATTAACGAGGAAGGAATCCTACAAAGCACAAAGAAAAAACTACAGAAGAGAAAAGAAAAGAGTGACTAATGAATTATTGAACTCTCTGAAAGATCCTTCGGTTGTCGTACTGGCTGATTGGCTTAAAATTCGTGGCACCTTGAAATCCTGGACTAAATTATGGTGTGTCCTAAAGCCAGGACTACTGGTACTCTACAAAAGTCCTAAGGCGAAAGTGAGCTTTCCATCAAATATATTTTCTTTCATTTAAAGTTTTTTAAATTTTCAGAGCAGTCACTGGGTTGGTACGATACTTCTTAACTCTTGCAAGGTGATCGAACGACCCAGTAAGAAAGATGGTTTTTGCTTCAAACTTTACAATCCTTTGGATCAATCCATCTGGGCGCCTAGGGGACCAGAAAATGAGACCATTGGTGAGATTTAGTTCATTTTCTTTCTTCTCTATTGTACAGAATCGTCAGAATTAGATGGAATTGAACAACATCTCTTATAAGGCAAAAGGGTAGATAGCCTTGCAAAACAAAGCTCTAAAGGTCCTGAGCAGGTCGTTGGGATAAAAAGACCCACTGTAAGAGGCAATGGCACATAATGAACTAGAAAAAAATGGATCATATTTTGAAGAAGTTTAATATTTTTGTGTGAGCGTGAAGAGATTATTCTGATGAGGGTAAAAGAACTCCCAATGTAAGTGGGAGGGAAAATTACTGTAATGGAAACCAGGGGATGGGACTCTTGGATCTGGAACAAACATCCTCCATTCCAAATGAAAACTAACCAAAAAAAAAAAAAATTGTACCATTGGTGCCATCTGTTATAATATTCTACCTGTAGATGGCTTAGACCCTTATTGACAACTTTCATGACATTTGGATGCATAGAACAAAAGTTATTTGATTCAAATGTCTTTTGTACATCGGACGGAAAATGAGTTTTAAACAAAAAGCTGCATTGATTTTTGTGTATAACTTGGTGGAACTTAATGAAATGCACCAAATGCTATGAAATGCATATGGCGATGATTGTCTATCCCATACGCAAGTTTACGAGTGATTCTGGCTTTTCAAAGAGAGATGCTGGATGATGATGAAAGATCAGGTTGTCTCTGAACTGGGTTATCTGAAAAAAACATCGATAAAGTGCGTGAATTCATTGAAAATAGCAAAAACAGGCGGTGAAAGTTATTGAAATGGAATTCGGCATTCCTCAAACGAACGCATATTGCATTTTGAGCGAACTTTTTGGCCTTAAGAAGCTTAATTCGCGGTTTGTACCATAGAAATTCTCCGAAAACCATAAATTTGATCGAATTGAGCATTGGAAAGACATTGTTTAAAGTGCGTGGAAGAATCGAAACTTCTTGGTAATCTATTGTAACTGGTGACGAGACGTGGTGGTTTGAATATAAGCCCGTAACAAAGCGACAAATGAAGGAACACCTAAAAAAAGTCAAAAGTTAAGGTTATTCTGATTTATTTTCACGATTTAAAACGGATAATCCACAAAGAATTTGTTCCACCCGGCCAGGCAGTCACTGTAGAGTTTAACTTGGGTGTCATGAAGCGTTAGCTGGCAAGAATTCGTCGTATTCGACCAGAATATCGGGAAATTGGCAGTTGGACTCTTGAAAATTAATGCACCATCACTCTTTGCAACTTGTAACTGAATTTTTGGTCAGAAATTCTTTTGCATCATTCGCCCTATTCACCAGATCTGTTCCCTAAACTGCATTTGGCGATGAAAGAAAAGTGGCACGCATCGATTGGGACCATTGAAAAAGTGACGACTGACGTTCCAATAAAGGATATGAAGAATTCTTCTGACAACTTGTTGGAGCTTGCAAATTTCTGTATCAATGCAAAAGATTGATTAATAAAAGTGATTCGTTCCAAAATGTACATTGTGTTTTTCAAAAACTCTTGGAGAATGTATTATTTATTCCCACATGAAGCATATCACAGAGGCAGCACAAAAAGTGTTTTTAGGCTGCGGTGAGTTGTAAATCTGCCCTCCTCTCTGATCTATCAACTATCTAGTACCTTTTTCAAGTTGGGAATGCCAGTGTTTAGGGGATAAAATTAAATATTCAGAAATTTAAATCCATCTCTTCATGAAACACATATTATTTTGAAAATGATGAATTGGTTTTTTCAAGCATTTTTTTAGTGCTTTATTATTTAATGAACAGGTGCAGTTGTTCAGCCTCTTCCCAGCTCCTACTCAATATTTAGAGCGCCATCACAGGCTTCTGGCATGTGTTGGTTGGACGCCTTGGAAATATCAATTAGAAACAACACAGCTTTAGTTCGATCAGTGAGTAATAAATCGGGCAGTGCAAACCATGAAACACAATGGAATGAAGCTGATTATGAGAAACATTTTCACAATGGTGAGTAATAGAATCGTAGATAAAGAATTAAATGTCAACAAAGATTGCATGTGCACCAAGCTGGTTCAGTAGTTCACTTGATGCCTTCGAAACAATTTTGTGTTGAATTAGGAAACGGAACGCCTTGTTTTTATTTACTGGAGTGGGCTAACCATTTTCAGATCTCGATGATGTCAGTCAACCAGAAAATGGGGCTCATTTGAGTACTGGAGATTGTGAGATGACCGATTCAGATTCTGATGTATCTGCAAAGGAGGAAGAAATCGATGATGATCCCCCTGAAACTCCTTACATTCCTGTTTCCGAGGAAGAATTTGGAGGGGTGAGTTTCATAAGTAGAATAATTTGTGACAGTTTGAAGAACTATGCTTCTTCCATTTGTTAATGTATGCTCGAGAGTGAAAACATGGTATCCAGGAATTCCCATTTAAATTGACTGCATTGAATTTCTGTATGTTGCTAGGACTGTTCGTAATTACTATGCCAAATATAAACTAGTTTGTTCACGACAGCTGTTGAAACCAGTGGTAGTTTGCTTTATTACAATGGAAATAAATATTGAACAAAGAGTTTGTCATAAATTTTGGGTTTCGAGCGAAATCTCTCGAGCTGACTAGGTGCGAATGTTGAAAAAGGCTTATGGAGACTCTAGGTTTGTTCGGGTGGCAGTTCCCAGTTGTTCTGGGGTCACAGAGAACCAGGTTTTGTAACTCTTGGAATCGTCGCAAGTTGTTCTATGACATGAACGGGTGAGAACAGGTGGGAACAGATGATTTCAAAACGATTTCGTTAAGTGCATAGATAAGTGAAAGTAAGGTTACGTTATACATCATGTTCTATCATGGATAGTGTTACAAAGATATTGAATAACTTATTCAATATCTTTGTGTTATTAATACGGTGGAAATACGTTAGAAATTACAAATATTAAAATTGAACAATTTTTTTTTATCATAAATAAATAAACATAACCACATCCATATAAATAACTGTAAATAAAATTTATATGTAATGAAATATTTAAATAAATGATTTAATTTAATTATAATTTGAAATTTCAACATATGTAGTAGTGGTGATCAGTGGAGAAATTATTTTTGTTAGTTCATATCTGGGTAAACTGTGAATTCTTCTGTTATTTTATTGTAATTTTGGTGGAAACTGTGTACAGAAAATTTTATATAATAGAATTAGGTAATTGTATATGGAACTGGTGGCATTTGGGAAATAAATAAAAATATTTTCTAACAATTTTCATAACTTTGTAATTATTTTTTAGATAAAAATTGTTTTAACAAGTCGTTGTGTTCTTGAAAGAGGTCATTCCTCCGTTTCCTTCCTAAATTTGCAATACATTTTGAGTGGTTAAAAAATAAAGATACTACAATCACGAAATAACAAAAATAAATATATAGAATATAATTACGAAATATCGTATATATAAATAATATAAAATAATTATCTTACATACTTTGATCAACAACTATGCAATTATTTTATTCATCTATTGCAAATGATCCTTCCTCTTCTTTGAGATAACAAAAATTTTGAGAAGCTATTATAACGAATTGATTTAAAATTTATACTCACACAACATCAAATATACTCAAAAACAGCTATGCGAATATCCTAGTCACCAAATATATAACTTAATTGCCAATTAGAACTACTGAAAATTTGAATCACCGATGATTTGAATTTACCGCTTCTTCTGTTGTACCTTGTACCATTGTACGTACCATCTCTAGATCAGGAACCGTAAGAACAGTAACGAACAGTTCCGAAATCAAGTGTTCCGACCACACGAACTACAAGTTCCGTCCCAGACGAACGGGTGGGAACCACAAATTACCAAAAATTACAGTTCCGAACTGCCACGCGAACAAACCTTCTGTTTTATCGAAAACCCAAGTGTAGGCATGGGATAAAGCCTTCAAAAACGTTCGGGAGATATATGTAATTACATTTTGAAAAGTATAAAATCTGCCAGTTTGAGCATGATGTATGGCTGGGCGACGAATTTGCATATTAATCGTGTGTACATTCTTCCATATCTAGCTTCAAATGCGTCTGTTACTTGTTTCATGAAACTATACAGGGTGTAACTAAATAAGTGTAGAATATTTAAGGAGGTGATTCCTCATCGAAAAAAAGATAGGATCTTTCATATATAGAAACTTCATTGGAGCATCCCTTGTTGAGATACAGCCCCTTAAAGGGAGTACATAAAATTTGTATAACAATTTTTTTCACAATGGATGCTCCAATGAAGTTTCTTTATATGAAAGATCCTATCTTTTTTTCGATTAGGAATAAATATTTTACACTTATTTAGTTACACCCTGTATATTGCTGTTTTCATAGAGTTTCTAAAATGATGGCAAGATAATGGAGGGTCTATAATTTGTGTAGTTACCTGTATTTTATTTAAACTTACAGTCAGGTGCTCAAGTAGAGGAATTGGCAGAAGAGAACAAGTCGTTGATATGGTACTTGGTGAAGCAGGTTAGACCAGGAATGGACCTGAGCAAAGTTGTTTTACCTACATTCATACTTGAGCCCAGATCATTCTTAGACAAACTGACTGATGCCTATTATCATGTCGATATATTATCAAGGTATAGTTCTGCAAATCCAAATAAGGGCCACTATATTGTTAAATAATTTTCAGTGCTGTTGCAGAAGACGATGCGTTTACAAGAATGAAAACAGTGGTCCGTTGGTATTTGTCTGGGTTTTATAAAAAGCCAAAAGGTTTGAAAAAACCATATAATCCCATACTGGGAGAAACGTTTCGGTGCTATTGGCTGAATCCGAATGGTTCAAAAACATTCTACATAGCCGAACAAGTATCTCATCACCCTCCCGTAAGTTTCAACTTTGAAGTTTGAGCAATGTATATTAACAAGGTTGTTGTAGGTGTCTGCTTTTTATGTGTCTAATCGGCAAGACGGTTACTCTATTAGTGCCAGCATTCTTGCTAGATCCAAATTTTATGGTAACTCAACATCGGCTATTTTAGATGGTACAGCTGTTTTAACCTTGTTACCACGTGGCGAAGATTATACAATGACCATACCGTACGCCCACTGCAAAGGAATCTTAGTAGGTACATTAACCATGGAACTTGGAGGCAAAGTCACTATAGATTGTGAAAAGACTGGTTATTTCACAGAGATTGAATTCAAGTTGAAAGTAAATATATCGCTGGTTCGAAGGCTTCATATTGACAATTTTGTTGCAGCCTTTCCTTGGTAGAGCGGACCAAGCAAACTGTATCTCAGGTAAATTGAAACTAGGAAATGAAACCTTAGCAACACTGGAAGGTTACTGGGATGGAGCAATAACCTTGAAGGATAAAAGAACTGGGGAACAGTCTGTCTTATGGAATCCTACGGATAAAGTGAGAAAGAGTCGACTTATGCGCCATACAGTCCCTATAGATAATCAGGAGGACTTCGAATCGGAACGGTTATGGCAGCATGTTTCAGCTGCAATCTCGAGGGAAGATATGAATGCTGCCACTGAAGAGAAAACACTTCTTGAAGAAGCACAAAGAGGTGGGTGCTGGGACAATTCTGTTGGCTGATAAAGTTATTATCTCTTTATTGTTCAATGAATTGAGCTTTTTGGTCTTTCTGGTGGCTTGACTCGCTAATTTCTGAAATTCTTTAGAGTGCTTGCTTCAGAGGAGTTTGCAGAAAGATTGTGATAGGTTAACTGTGAGTTGCATGAGGATAGTTGATTGAATGATTCACTGTATACTTCAGCAGAAATGTCAGATTGACTTATAGAATTTCAGTCATAGATCAAGCCATCAAAGGAATCCCAGTATAAGTCTGAGAATTAGGTATTCTCGAACATGGATTATAGCTGTTGGTTGAGGAATTGTCTGTTGTAAGTTATAAGATCTCAGAAGATCCAGTAGTTTTATCTTTGTTGAGCGCTCCAACATATTTATATTGAAGCCCCCAATTAAGGTGCGAGAGTTGCCTTTTAAATTTCGTGATTGGACAACCCTAGTGTTGCAGTCTGCCAAACTGACAGCCCTATCGTAAAGCTTTACATTTTTTAGGTTATACATTGTCAGAACATTTTGCCCTACTAGCGCTATTTGTATTGTTTACAGTGACTTCATTAATGTAATTCAAAATGAGGCGATTTTAGAATATTAATATCTGTTTTTGTTCTCTTATCCCGAAATATAAAATATCTGTTCTCTCTTCGAACTGTGTTTCATTTCTTGCGTAGATGGCTCCATGCTCATTTTTTCCTCTACAAGAAAAAGATCGAAATAGGAAATTCGTTATTTCATAATATTCTATTTGTTATTATATTTGGCTGTTGCCAAATTTCCATGCACCTGGCAACACTGGACATATTGAATATTTTGTTTGAAATTATGTACCGATCTTCTGTAATGTTATATTTTAGTTTAATAAGGTTGAATATGGTGAGATTTTTTTTGTGTTCTTGTTCGCCTGAACAGTTGGCCTTGGGATTGATACCGTGGGTCCTTAAATGAATAAAACTCATTTTCAGCCCGTTCTAAGGAACGCAAAGCAAAGTGTGAGGATTGGTTGCCTGCGCATTTCCAACAGGATCTGAAAAGTGGCCGCTGGATATACATGCATTCAGATTTAAGGCCTTGGGACCCTCGAAACGACATGTACCAATATGAATATGATTATGTCATATCTACAAGAACAAAGCACCTAACTCCCATGATAAGAACGTCAAGTATCATTAGTGTTGATCCTCAACAGGTCAGTCAGGTGTATATCGATTGAACCATTTATTCAGAGAAGTTTTGTAAGTTCCAGTAATTCCTCCCTTTTTTGTCTGTAGGGAGATACAAGGTCTATTAGCATCAAAACTTGTAAGAGGAAAGCTCAGAAGCAGGTGTCATCAGATGCTGATATTAATGACAGTGCTACAACATCTGAAGAATTCCACTCTGATTCCACCCAGTCCATCAAAAATATGCCAAAAACATCAGGGTAATTTGTTAAAAAATTTATATCCTATTAGTGCTGAATAATTATATGGTGATTTCAGGATCCTCCTTGCTATCCACGATTTGCAGAAATGTGTAAGAGATCAAGGAGAAAAAATTACAGAGCTTCAAGGCAGTATAAACAGTATGCTTCAAACCTGTCGTATAAGAAATGGCCCCTCATATATAGAAATGTTTTTAATTGTTCTGGTGGCCGGATGTATGCAAGCTCTCTTTTTGTATTTGGCATAATTGCATTGATTTCTTGAACCAAATGTTCCATTATATCAATATATGACATCTTATTAAGGTATTTCACAATAAGGTGAAGACATTTGAAACATTACAAAGTTTATTATAAGATATAAGCACTCTAATATACCTCTCGGCTGATCACAGTTGGAATTGTTCCAAACTAAATGATTTGATCATTTCCAAACTTTATTGCATTCAAATTCGGTCGTATTATATTGATATATTTTCTTATGAAAATATATTGATCCTCCTTAAAACAAGTCTGAATTTCAAATAGCAATAATATTAAATCACCAATTAAATCAATCTCAAAACAATTTGAATTAGGCAAAAAATGTATGGATCTGATAAGGAAATGGGTAGTTCATTTTTCAGGTTATCATTGTGGTCAAAATAATGCAAAATACACCCAATTTTTCTGTCTAAATGGCATTGTGGACGTTCATTTTAACATATATACTGTTTGAATCCGTTACTTAGATTATATACAAAAAGGCCCGGCGTTATCTAAGCACAATGAATACTATATCCAGATCATTTTTGATCCTGTATCTACTTCACTGAAGATCAGCCAAACTATTTAATCACTTTTTCAATTTGATAACGTGAAAACATAAGTTTTATACTAGTCACTATCGAGTTAGTCTATTTTAATGTTCACAATGAAATCGAGTTTTCAAGCACGGCACCATTATACGGTTATATATTTAAGGTTGCACCTATTCAATCCAAAAAAGTTGTTACTGTTGGCGGTCGAAAGCTATTTGAGTCACGTTTTTTTTTAAGCGTTACATGAACGTAACTGGCCCAATAGGAGCCCTGTACTCGTTTTCTTATAAAAAGTATTTCGTCCTTCTCTTCGAGGTTCTTAAATAATTATTCATTATGAAATCGCAGGGTAGATCTCTTCTAAATTTTGTAAGTTGTTTTGCGTAGTAGGTGGTAGTTGTGACCAAAACATAGAGACATTTGCTCAACATTCATCATTCAAAAGTGCGTAGTACTATTATTTTATCATATTCACACCATTTCATTAAAAGTAGACAACAGATATAAAAAAGTAGTTGAGAATTGAAATCTTCAAATTCGGCTCTTTACAAGAATGTATAACTAGTGGGATATTTCTAGAATATTTTTTCACTTGGTATTGTTGAAGAAACAATAAATTCAATTGAGGTTCATCTAGTTTACTGAAGTGCTTATTCAAGTAGAAAAAAAATCAATCAATTTGGTGAATATTCTGTACTTCCAACCCATTTGAATTGAATTTTTTTTGTATACTTGATATGCTGAAATTGCCCATATGTTTTTTGTGCATTGTGTGTAAATTATTCCTTGAAATTAATTTTTAAGCTATATTTTGTGATTTAGTTACTGTGTGTTACACAGCGTGAAATTTGTGATATTGTATATACAATTTTATTTTCATCTTCAACTTATGTAATGATGACAAGTTCGAAGGATTAATCAATGGAGATGGTTACATATTTTAACTCTTACAAATTTATTACTTGAAAAATAATAAATGAAGAAAGCTCATCCTTGTTTTACTTTGAATGGATTATTGTGGGTTTTATAATTTAGATTATTCTGGGAGTCGCATTTTTTACATCCTTACCTAAGATAAACTATATTTTCAGTTCAAGCACAATTGAAGGGTCCACAGATGTCATCAGTGTGACCATGGTAAGGTCACATGAGTCTGTTCGACTGCGCGATGATAGGTCCACATTTTCACCGCCAATAATGAGGGCCAATTGGAGATTTGTCGTATCGTGATGTGAGATAAACGGATTCATGTGACCTTAGCTTTAACCAGAGACCCTTTTAATGCTATCATAATGTATTGATTTAAATTACAACAATGTAGGTAAAGTTTAACACTTATGACTTAAAAAGGAAGAAGAAATTTTCTCAAGTACGGAAGAAATTCGGGAAATGCTGATAGAAAAACGATCAAGAGGGAAATGGCAAAGATTACGGAATCCGTTAGACAAGACAATACCAAATCAACTCACCAGAAGCTAGGTGAAACTCTGCAACAATATAAAAATTCTCAGTTCTAACACTATATAGAGAATATAGATGACTAAAATGAGCACAGCACGTCTACTAAGGCCAGTCCTACGTTGGAAGCGGAATTTCTCCAGATCAGACAGTCTGGACGGGTCTGGAGGAAACAAAGAAAACGTATTGTCCTCCTACATTGGAGGCAGTGTTCGATCTGGTCTGGACTGCTCTAAAGAGAATCAAATCGGGTCGGGTTGTATGGCCAAACTAAATCCGCTTCCAATGTAGGACTGGGCTAAGAAATTCAACAGATCCACGTTGAGGAAATTTTCGATCAAATTGACCAATAGAGAGTGGGCTGCTTAAGATGATGAAAAATGCAATACATCTGCCATACATACTGCACATATCTTGACCCCTATCCTGGTGTGATGCAGAAGTTGAATCTTTTCTGGATGTTCCATGTCAGAAATCCTTACCAGTTAAAACTTTTACACCAACAGAAGTAGCAAATGAGATAAAAACACCTTAATTACATCTAATGAAAATGCCGAAACAGCTCCAAAACTTTTACAAGAACACCTGGATGACCTTGGGCGGTGGCATCGAAAATGGCGACTTAGCATCATGAGGCTAAATCAGTTTTAGTAACATTTACTAAACAAGAAATACATGTCCCCCTGTCAAAATATTCCGAAGGGAAATACAAATTGACACCAGAACAAAGTATCTCTCACACATTTAGACCAACGCCTAAACTGGAGACACATCAATCAATCACAGAATGAATTAAAAGGAAAAAGGACGGAAGAGATTCGAAATAAATTAGCTCTTCAAATTCGGGAACTGCTGGTAGAAAAACGATCAAGAGGGAAATGGCAAAGATTACGGAATCCGTTACACAAGATAATACCCAATCAACTCGCCAGAAGCTAGGTGAAACCCTGCAACAATATAAAAATTCTGAATTCCAATACTATATAGTGAATATATATGACAAATATAAGCACAGCACGTCTACTAAGAAATTCAAAAGATCCACGGTGAGGAAATTTCCTATTAAATTGACCAATAGAGAGTGGGCTGCCATACATATTGCACATGTCTTGACCCCTATCCTGGTGTGATGCAGAAGTTGAATCTTTTCTGGATGTTCCATGTCAGATATCCTTACCAGTTAAAACTTTTACACCAACAGAAGTAGCAAATGAGATAAAAAGACCTTAATTGCATCTAATGAAAACGCTGAAACAGCTCCAAAACTATTGCAAGATCACCTGGATGACCTTGGGCTGTGGCATCGAAAATGGCGACTTAGCATCATGAGGCTAAATCAGTAAATGATTTACTACAACAAGAAATGCATGTCCCCCTGTCAAAACATTTAAAAATGAAATAGCAATCGACACTAAAGCAAAGTACCTCGCATTAGTGTTGGGTAGTACACGTCTTAAGATTGCGTTTGTGAGAGGTGCCTCATTTTGGCACTGAAGCAGTACATTTACCACTTCAAATGAAGCGAGGGGGTCTGGCCGTTCATCACACGATACTATGTCAGGACAAAATTTGTATTAGTATAGACGACGAGTTGTTGAGGCGGTGTAGCGTAGCGAGTTCAAAGAAACTCTTATAAAATCCCATCATATTCGGTAATAGGTAAGGAGTGACAAAGACGCCGCCACGCCATAAAACCCTCCGTAATTCCATCTGTGTACTGTCTACTAAGAATCAGTACATCCCCTCAATCCTTATTTACCTCTGTCTCTGTCGTTTTTGTACCGGTGACAAGGACCAGGACTTATTCCCTCTTCCCATTTGTATTTGTCGCGTGACTCCATCGCTTCCTGGTCCTCATTGACATTTGAAGTGAGGTGGTACATTGTATAAGAATGAGCCGCTCTTACATTTTCTCGTGGTGTACGGGACAAACGAGCCACCTCTTGTAAGAGGTACCCAACACTATCTCGCATACACTTAGACCAACGCCTAAACTGGAGACACATCAATTCTAAGAAGAATGAATAAAATTTGAAATTCCGAATAATCTAATGGCCCATAAGCAGGAAGTCCAAATTAAACTATCCATGAGGATATGAGTCCCATATGTCAGCACAGAAATTGAAAACCGCTCGAGGAATATCATCAGAAGCTATAAGGACATACCAACCAACTAACAAAAGATTTATTCAACTTACGAAGGGTGATAAGGACCTGGCCGAACGACCTTACTGGCTAATCATAACCAAGAATCCATTAATGTGCAATACTTTCTCTCAGTCTAAACATTCAACATATTTACTTAATCCTCTTGAGAGTTGATTGTAAATCTCAATAAACCAATACAAAAAAATGAAGAAATGTTCTGATTTCAAACCTACCTATATAAGCAACTATACTGACGAAACATATAAAATTAAATCAACAAAAGATATATTACACAATCACACAAGATATTTGTCTAAACATGGCGATTTTAACCACGTGTTCCGGTGTTACCAATGAAATATCGCATTTTGTTTAAAGGTGTGGTCAATGAAGCACCGCCCATCTACCATATAATAGCTTTATTCGGAACTCAGTTCGAAAGATAGAGGTTATACGGCCGGACATACGGATTTTTCATCAGGAAGCCGAACCCAATCGATTGAGACGGATTTTCGAAAATCCGACTCCCATCAGTAATATGACCCCCATCATATTACTGATTATACTATAATTTTCCCTGAAAATCAATTATTCTGGCATCGCTGCACCATATTACCATCTGGCATCGCTGCATCTTTGTGACATTTAAAAAATTGTCAAATTGAAGTTAGGTTAAGTTCTGTACTGCAACTGTCAGTTCCGCAGGAATCCCTGCTGATACGTGCAGTCCGATTGCTGCTATTTCAAAACCAGTTCATTGAAGCTCCGCACGATATTGTTTTCAAAATTTTGTGAGTTTTTTGTGAAGCTAACCTAGAATATTGTGCGTTTTGCCATATTTTGATGACTTCGTTCCTGCCAATGTTTATATCAAAAATTTTGAATTGTTTTATAAAACCAAAATTTTTTATTCAGTTGACTGTGTATTGATTGCAATTTCATTCAATAAGTGAGTGAAAGGTGTTTTTTCACGATTACTTTCAAACTGTTTGTAATTTATTATTTAAAATTTTTCAGCATCTGCCATGTTTGAAGTTTTTCCTGCAAAACTACATCTCTGATATCTTGAGAATGGTTGAAATTGGTTTATCTAGTCTTCTGCATGTAGGGGATATTGTTTCCCTATATGCAGAAGGATCAAGTGCTGCCAGTGGATTTTTGAGTACATTGGGGTGAGTTAATTTAAAAAAGGAAGTGTATAGCAATGACTTTGGTATTCCTTCAGTTTAGTGGATGATCGTTGTGTTGTCTGCCCAGAGGCAGGGGATTTAACCAACCCTCCAAAGAAATTCAGAGGTGAGGACCCATTCAGTTAATGTAACATTGTTTGAATATTTCCATTTTTAGACTGCCTTTTCAAAATATGTCCGATGAACAGATATTCTGCCCAAAAACAATTCTGGAAAGCTGCCAAACAAAGTATAACATCCAACACTGATACAAATTTGCTGAAACGACTTCATGTAAGTCTATCAATCATATCTGCTTTATTCAATATTGCCTTATCCTTGGAAACAAATGAGGATATTATTTCTGATTCATTTTGATAGTAAACGGTATTGAGAATTGCAGTAAGCGATCAGCAATTTCCTTTTTATTTCATTATCACTGTGTAGAACATTGTGGTTTTATAGTTTCTTATCTATCTACAAAAATATTCAATTTATAATATTCCCTCAATTCATCTTCATTCAATTTGGGGACATCTGATTGTCAATACCTTGCCTTATTCTAACGGACCAAATGATATTTTTAGTATTCTGAGTATGGATTATAATTGATTCCTTCACCAATTAAGGTCATATTTATTGCAATCCAACTCCAAACTCATCTTGATTCGGTTGCTTCCAAGTTGATTAATCTGATGGTTTAAATGTTATAATTTTCATTCGGTTGATTAGTGTGCACGCATATTTGACAATCAGCGCCATCTGTTGGTGTTCTATATACGGTGCTCGTCAAAATTATGGAACGAATTCATTTCCTCGAAATAAAAATATCAAATCAAAACTTTATCTGACACTCAATTCCAATCAGATAATAGTCAAAAATGACGATATTCAGGGTGTTCGGCACATGGATCGTCAAATTTTTTTGTGGCGTTGGTATGGTCATTTGCTACCTTTTCAGTCTTGGAACCTGGGTCCTTAGTATTATGCTATTTACGTAAATAAATAAAAAAAATGGCTGGACTTTACCTTATCCCCAGTGGGCGCCCACAGATGAGGTTTTTCTGTTGACTTTTAACATTGCGGCAGAAAAATGGGAAGATGTCATAGAAATGTGTTTATTTTCGCTTATCCAATGAATTAGAAACATTGTTGATTTCAGTTTTTATACCTGAATTTAACACCATTAGGTAAAAAAATAACATTCGGAAGAATAACGTTGTATAATATCCTCAAATTTTCATTTATAGCAATATTAGATCGAAAATAAGGTATGTTGAGTTGCCTAGATTAAAAAGTTGAGGAAGAACAGATGTGTCGAGTGCTAAAGAAGAATGCATTATATTGAACATTATAACATGTTTTAATAGAAGATAATTAAGCAAGAGCTTATTCAAATAGTGAGCATCTCTATTAATCGAGAATGGAATTTTTTAGGATCAATGAATAAATATTGTCTTTTGTATATTTCCCATTTTCCCTTTGCAATATAATGAAAAATACGTATCATATTTTATTTCAATTAAATTGGCAATGATGAATAGATTGGTACAAACGCTTGTGGATATTTTTTAAAGATTCAGTTCCTAATAGCGAATCGATTGGTGCAAACTTTTTTCTGATAACCGTCCCGGAGAAATTAATTTTCGAAAATTCGAATTTTTCCTTGATGGGATGTAACTTCAGAATGACCCCAGTGATGAAAACTTATGTGAATTTTTTCAAAGATTCAGTTCACAATATTCAATCGATTAGTACAATTTTTTCTCTGATAACTGTCTCGTTCCGGAGAAATTAATTATTTTTAAAAATCGAAATCAACATGTTGGGTTAACGTCTTCCCTGACCTAATAGCCTCTATTCTCGGTCTCTCTGTATTATATTTCGTTTGGACGAATGAATGAAATAAGTATAAAAGACGAATTTGTAGTCTTTCAAAGTATGATTGGTTTAGTCAGTATTACGAGGCATCAATTTCAGCGGCAGATGGTACACACACACAAAAGATTGAGGCGACTTGGTGGCCACCCAAAGATTTCTTTAGAGGTCGCAGCCGATTTTGCGACTATAGCATCGCAAATCCGATTTTCCTTCACAATTCATCCTTGAAAAAAGTATTCACTATTTTGCGTTATAGTAAACAACCCATTGTATATCTATTTCCATTCATTCCGTTGACATAAACACATAAATTCAAGGAATGAAACATAGTAATGATGAATATCTTTCCATCAATGCATTTCCGATTGTCATCACAAAGAAGATGTACGATAAATCACGGCAAAATTTTAACTTTGCGAGTATAATTTAAATTCTTGCGAGATAAATATAACCTCACAATTTCTGTCGAAATGTCAGATCATGAATTCAAACAGAAAAACGTTTCCCACTGGGGATAAGGTAAAGTTCTACCAAAAAAATAATACTGCAAATAAGGTTTTAGTCAGATGAGTGAAGAAAGTCGCACCTAAATAAAAGTACGGATTTCGACACAACACAGCGAGCAAGGAAATTTTACCTGCCCGTTTTAGACGCGTGTGAATTATTATTACTATTTCTGTCCTTAGGTTGGATTGTGTTAGTCGCCGCTGACTTGACCCTACCGTCATTCGAGATTTAACTGTCTCTGCTGTTGGAAGTATCTGTGCCGCGTTGTTCAGTTTTTTAAATTTGTATTTTTTGTTTTTGTTACTTTTATCGACTTTTTGCTACTGTTGTTTTAATTTTAGTTGTTGATATGCCTAATTTCACCAACGCCACGTAACATTCTCGACGACTTATCGACGATTAAGGCCAGTCCTACATTGGAAGCGGATTTAGTCTGGCCAGTCAACCCGACCCGACCAGACTCGATCTTCCTACATTGCAGACCAGACCGAGCACTGCCTCCAATGTAGGAGTAAAGTACGTTTTCTTTGTGTTTGTTTCCGCCAGACCCGTCCAGACCCGCCAGACTGTCTGGTCTGGAGAAATTCCGCTTCCAATGTAGGACTGGCCTAAGAGAGACTGGAAACTCAAAGAGCAACGACACGAATGCTTGTAGTTGGATCTTCTTCAAAGGCTTGAAGTATTTGATCGTCAACTGCTACATGGTGTTGCCTCACATTGACCCGAGGCTCTTGAAAATTTAAGTTTCCAGACTCTCTTAATCGTCGATAAGTCGTCAAGAATGTTTCGTGGTGGGGTAATCTTCGATCAGGAAATTTGGCTCAATGAATCCTTTGAGCTGCACGAGCAACACCATCGGCCTTGCCATATGCCATCACCATATCAGCATACTCAGCGTTAGTGAAATCAACCAAAATTAAAACAACAGTAGCAAAAAGTCGATAAAAGTAACAAAAACAAAAAAATACAAATTTAATAAACTGAACAACGCAGCACAGACACTTTCAACAGCAGAGACAGTTAAATCTCGAATGACGGTAGGGTCAAGTCAGCGGCGACTAACCCAATCCAACCTAAGGACAGAAATAGTAATAATAATTCATACGCGTCTAAAACGGGCAGGTAAAATTTCCTTGCTCGCTGTGTTGTGTCGAAATCCGTACTTTTATTTAGGTGCGACTTTCTTCACTCTTCTGACTAAAACCTGATTTGCAGTATTATTTTTTTTATTGACTTACGTAAATAGCATATGGTTAGCAACGTTATAAACCAAAGAACATTTTAAAATAAAACTAAGTTTGTAATAGCTGTAACTTTTTTTTAAATTTCAATAGGAGTGGAGATGTTTTCATACTTTCATAATTTTTTTTTTAATAAAAGGCCCACGTGTTAATTTTGTGGTGTTATCTGTAACAATAAATACGTTTTTTTTAAACACACACTTATGTAGACATAATACAATAAAAAAATGCATGTAAAAGCAAACGCAAACAAAGTTATGGGGCTTCGAAGGGTACACAAGGGACACAATTGAACATGTTGGAATCACTGAGGAGAAATCAGCCTAATATAAGCCTTTGTGTGCATCTTTTGACTTGAATGGACTTTTAAAATTTTCTTCACTAGCAGATCTGGTATTATAATTCCTGTCTTTATAATTAGTATGTCAAGTGAACTTATTTAAATAATTTGAAGTTGAATGAATGTATAGATTTCTTGTGTTCATCAATTGGAGGCTTATACACTCTATTCAAACCTCAACGGTGCAAGGTGTTTAGAATCCTTCCGGAATGTGCCTTCACCCGCTTTTGCCAATATTTTTCCGAATGAAAATGACCCGAACATTCCAAATTGCACAATATCGTTTCAACAGGATGGAGCACTTGCGCACTGATCTATATGCTCTATTGTTTGCTAACTAAATATTGTCAGCCAAAAGTTCAAAAGAATATATATATATATACTTGCGCACTATGAGCGTACTGTGCGCGAGTTCAAGGATAGTGCGTTTCCCGAGAAATGAATTGGAAGACGCGGTCCCATAGAGCGGCCAGCTAGTTCTCCAGGTCTAACACCACTATATTTTTTCTTATGGGGCTACCAGAAATCGAAAGTGTACATTAATAGGCCCAAAAATGCTTCAAAAATGGAGAAAGCTTTGATTAAAGTGAAACAAAAATAAAACTGTTTCAGGATTTTGTTGCCAAATATTTTTCTTTTGAGAAAATGAATTTGTTCCATAATTTTGATGCACACTGTACAGGGTGTCAAGGAAAAAAGTACCATGCTTAGTGCCGCAACAGAGGGCCATAAAAAATGAAAAAAAGGTCCTATCAATATATGTCCGAAACTGATTCCTTCAAGAAATACAGGGTGTTAAAGTATATATTTTTATTTGGTTTTTTTTTGATAACTTTGATCTAAGAGGTAAGAATTGAACCAAATGTGGTATGCGGGGGTTTTGTATTATGCAGAATCCAAATATCCTATTAGAAGAAACCTGATCGTCTATTGTCTCCTTCCCCTTTTACTATGCCGACAATTAGATCTTAAGCCCCGCCCAGTTATCGTTTCACTACTAAATTCTGATTATTTCTTGAGATCATTACAAAAGCATGGTAATTCAGTATTGAAACCAGGGCATTTAGCGAGATAAGTCGCTGGCCAATCAGAAACCTGTTCGTGTATTGTCGCCTTCCCCTTTATACAGTGCCGACAATTAGATCTTAAGCGCCATCTGTCGTTTAACTAATAAATTGTGATCATTTCATGAGATTATTACAAAAACATGATGATTCAGTATTAAAACAAGGCATTTCGTAAGATAAGACGCTGGCCAATCAGAAACCTGATCGTCTATTGTCGCCCCCTCCTTTTTACAGTGTCGACAGTAGGATATTATCTGGGGTTTAACTACTAAATTCTTATAATTTCCTGAGATTATTACGCTCCACCTAATCGGAAGTCCAACTTCCTCTTCAGCGAATGAAGCATCCAAATAAGTAGAGAATATCAAATTGAGGGAAAATTCTTATGGGAAAATGCTGCTCATCAAGGATAATTCTGGTTTTCTATTATCTAGATCTTTGACGTGAATGAAATTAAAAATAAGAAAGTTATTGGGAAAACTGCTTCGACTTGAAAAGACAATTAATGGAGTGTGGACTTACTTGGCAAGTTATTTGATTGTATATACTTTGTATATATTGTTAGGTTGATTTGTTTTTGTTGTTTTTTCGAAGTGTACATGGTGGATTTAATTTGAGAAGTATTCATTAAAAAAATCTTGATATATTGCAAATAAACAAATGTTAATTGGAAGAATAATGTTATGTTTCCACAAATCATTGATTTTTTTCTGTTATGACACATTCATGCACGATCTGGTCGAGGAAGACCTATTCCCTATTCAGCTCGTAACCCCGACCTCAATCCCCTAGATTTTGCACTTTGGGATTTTATAAAAAATGAAGTGTATGCCATAGAAATCAATACCGAAAAACAGTTATGGAACAGAATGATGGAATCTGCCGGAATATTTCCTAAATAATCCGGGTATACATCACAGATGTCGTTAATCAATGATGCAAATAGTGGAAAAGTGCGTTCCATCACAAAGCCAGCAATTCGAACATTTTCTAAATACTTGATCTTTTTTGTAAATTGATCAGTCGTTTGCTGTTGTTTTTAAAATTCAATTATTTGTTATCGTAAGTAGGTCAATTCGGCGCTTGTGGAAATTTGCGTTTACTGGAAACCGTTGGTCCTTGCAACTTCAACAAAGTATAAGTTTTTGAAGGAAAGAAGAATTTTTTCTAGTCTAGAATGACAAACAGTGAAATGCTAAAAAGTTAGGGTTGATTTAAATGTGGAGAAATCCTGTATGCGGTGTCCTCTATTAGTAATCTGAAAACTAATAGGATATGTGGATTCTACATCTTAAAAAACCTCCGCATTCTACATCTTGTTCAATTCTTACCCCTTTGTTCAAAGTTAATAAAAAAATTACCTGCAACACATTATACATATTTCTTAAAGCAAGCAGATTTGGACTTTTTTTCATAGTTTATGGTTCTATGCATGGTACTTGCAGCTTCTGATTATTTGGTGATTCAATCATCGTTATCAAGCAAAATTTTTGCTCGATGTAAATCATTGTAGAAAAATGTGTCCACTACATTTAGCTGCTTGAATGTAAACTGAATTGTTATTTTGGATGTGTATTCTGTTTACGTTACTTTCTAAGAAAAATAGACATCAATCAGGAGCATATAACTTGTTTCATTCTATTAATAAATAAATCATAATAAACAATTCATCTCATTCTAATATTCAGTGCCTTTTAAAGGTTATTAGGAATGATTATGTACGAAAAAATTGAATTATTGGACATGTCTGGGTTTGATAATGATCTTTTACAGGTGATTGAAAAAGAAGGAATGATTGTTTTACATTATGGTCACTATACTTCTTTCTGTAATTGACATCTGAGAAATTAGGTTGGAGACCAGGCTTTTTCGATTATGTTCTTTACATCTTTTGAAAAAATTTCTAGTACACAGGGTGTTACAAAAAATAAATTGGCAAATGAGTGTTTCCTTTGAACGGGTCACATGCATACTTTAAACGCACTCCAATATCGCTTTTGCAAAAAATCGACCGCGTGTGGCAGAGAAAAATTTCTTTCATCAAGATCACGCACCGTGTCACAAGTCGATCAAAACAATGGCAAAACTACTTGAATTGAACTTCGAATTATTCCCAAATCCACCGTATTTGCCAGATTTGGCTCCCAGCGACCACTGACCATGTTTCTGAGAATCTTGGTTGACATTTTGACGTCTTGTCAAAGATAAAATTATTGAAAATATGTCGAACTACGTCGAAACTCATGCGAAAAAGGCTCGTGAATCTTTGGTTCCGGCGAAATCTCAAGCTGCCTACAGTAAAAAGTACGAATGCTAAAAAATCAGTAGTGTGGTTCCGGGAGCAGCTCAAGACATTCTTGAGTGAAGCTCCTAATGACATTTTTTGATGTATAAGGTAAAAGTTTCATTTCGATTTCCTCTGTTGATAACATTTTACATTCATAATTTTGAAGGTTGTTTTGATAATGGAAATCTTTGGCGCCTGCAGAACACAAGAGTTGATGAATATGCTATATATACGTGTATATTTTTGACATCAAAATTGTCCCTTCTCTTTCTTCTCATTTTTGTACTTATTCAGCATGCTGCCGAAATTGAAAAGAAGCAAAACGAATCTGAAAATAAAAAGCTGATGGGAAATAATGTTCCATACGGAAGTGTGGTGCAATTACTTCATTTGAAATCCAACAAATATCTGACAGTGAATAAACGTTTACCTGCCCAACTCGAAAGAAACGCAATGAGGGTATACCTTGACGGTAATGGCAACGAAGGCTCCTGGTTTTACATTCTACCGTTCTACAAATTAAGATCAACCGGAGACAACATCGTTCTTGGCGACAAAGTCATTTTGAACCCAGCCAACACCGGTCAGCAGGTCCTTCATGTAATATCAAATTGAGGGAAAATTCTTATGGGAAAATGCTGCTCATCAAGGATAATTCTGGTTTTCTATTATCTAGATCTTTGACGTGAATGAAATTAAAAATAAGAAAGTTATTGAGAAAACTGCTTCGACTTGAAAAGACAATTAATGGAGTGTGGACTTACTTGGCAAGTTATTTGATTGTATATACTCTGTATATATTGTTAGGTTGATTTGTTATTGTTGTTTTTTCGAAGTGTACATGGTGGATTTAATTTGAGAAGTATTAATTAAAAAAATCTTGATATATTGCAAATAAACAAATGTTAATTAGAAGAATAATGTTATGTTTCCACAAATCATTGATTTTTTTCTGTTATGACACATTCATGCACGATCTGGTCGAGGAAGACCTATTCCCTATTCAGCTCGTAACCCCGACCTCAATCCCCTAGATTTTGCACTTTGGGATTTTATAAAAAATGAAGTGTATGCCATAGAAATCAATACCGAAAAACAGTTATGGAACAGAATGATGGAATCTGCCGGAATATTTCGTAATAATCCGGGTATACATCACAGATGTCGTTAATCAATGATGCAAAGAGTGGAAAAGTGCGTTCCATCACAAAGCCAGCAATTCGAACATTTTCTAAATACTTGATCTTTTTGTAAATTGATCAGTCGTTTGCTGTTGTTTTTAAAATTCAATTATTTGTTATCGTAAGTAGGTCAATTCGGCGCTTGTGGAAATTTGCGTTTACTGAAACCGTTGGTCCTTGCAACTTCAACAAAGTATAAGTTTTGAAGGAAAGAAGAATTTTTCTAGTCTAGAATGACATACAGTGAAATGCTAAAAAGTTAGGGTTGATTTAAATGTGGAGAAATCCTGTATGCGGTGTCCTCTATTAGTAATCTGAAAACTAATAGGATATGTGGATTCTACATCTTAAAAACCTCCGCATTCTACATCTTGTTCAATTCTTACCCCTTTGTTCAAAGTTAATAAAAAAATTACCTGCAACACATTATACATATTTCTTAAAGCAAGCAGATTTGGACTTTTTTTTCATAGTTTATGGTTCTATGCATGGTACTTGCAGCTTCTGATTATTTGGTGATTCAATCATCGTTATCAAGCAAAATTTTTGCTCGATGTAAATCATTGTAGAAAAATGTGTCCACTACATTTAGCTGCTTGAATGTAAACTGAATTGTTATTTTGGATGTGTATTCTGTTTACGTTACTTTCTAAGAAAAATAGACATCAATCAGGAGCATATAACTTGTTTCATTCTATTAATAAATAAATCATAATAAACAATTCATCTCATTCTAATATTCAGTGCCTTTTAAAAGGTTATTAGGAATGATTATGTACGAAAAAATTGAATTATTGGACATGTCTGGGTTTGATAATGATCTTTTACAGGTGATTGAAAAAGAAGGAATGATTGTTTTACATTATGGTCACTATACTTCTTTCTGTAATTGACATCTGAGAAATTAGGTTGGAGACCAGGCTTTTTCGATTATGTTCTTTACATCTTTTGAAAAATTTTCTAGTACACAGGGTGTTACAAAAAATAAATTGGCAAATGAGTGTTTCCTTTGAACGGGTCACATGCATACTTTAAATGCACTCCAATATCGCTTTTGCATAAAATCGACCGCGTATGACAGAGAAAAATTTCTTTCATCAAGATAACGCACCGTGTCACAAGTCGATCAAAACAATGGCAAAACTACTTGAATTGAACTTCGAATTATTCCCAAATCCACCGTATTTGCCAGATTTGGCTCCCAGCGACCACTGACCATGTTTCTGAGAATCTTGGTTGACATTTTGATGTCTTGTCAAAGATAAAATTATTGAAAATATGTCGAACTACGTCGAAACTCATGCGAAAAGGCTCGTGAATCTTTGGTTCCTGCAAAATCTCAAGCTGCCTACAGTAAAGAGTACGAATGCTAAAAATCAGTAGTGTGGTTCTGGGAGCAGCTCAAGACATTCTTGAGTGAAGCTCCTAATGACGTTTTTGATGTATAAGGTAAAAGTTTCATTTCGATTTCCTCTGTTGATAAGATTTTACATTCATAATTTTGAAGGTTGTTTTGATAATGGAAATCTTTGGCGCCTGCAGAACACAAGAGTTGATGAATATGCTATATATACGTGTATATTTTTGACATCAAAATTGTCCCTTCTCTTTCTTCTCATTTTTGTACTTATTCAGCATGCTGCCGAAATTGAAAAGAAGCAAAACGAATCTGAAAATAAAAAGCTGATGGGAAATAATGTTCCATACGGAAGTGTGGTGCAATTACTTCATTTGAAATCCAACAAATATCTGACAGTGAATAAACGTTTACCTGCCCAACTCGAAAGAAACGCAATGAGGGTATACCTTGACGGTAATGGCAACGAAGGCTCCTGGTTTTACATTCTACCGTTCTACAAATTAAGATCAACCGGAGACAACATCGTTCTTGGCGACAAAGTCATTTTGAACCCAGCCAACACCGGTCAGCAGGTCCTTCATGTATCTGCTAATCATGAGCTACCAGACAATCCAGGATGCAAAGAAGTGAATGTGGTCAATGGAAACACTTCTTGGAAAGTCACTCTCTTCATGGAGCACAAGGAGAACTCTGATGACATTTTGAAAGGTGGAGATGTAGTACGTTTGTTTCATGCCGAGCAAGAAAAATTTCTGACCATGGACGAGTACAAAAAACAACATCATGTTTTCCTGCGAACGACCAGCAGAGCTAGCGCAACATCGGCTACCAGCAGTAAAGCGTTGTGGGAAATAGAAGTGGTACAGCACGATCCTTGCAGGGGTGGCGCAGGTCATTGGGATTCTCTGTTCAGGTTCAAACACCTTGCCACTGGCCAGTACCTTGCCGCTGACGTTAACAACGAACAAATAACATACCAGATGAGAACGAAATTCCGTGTGGACGCGGCAGATGTACCCGCATATCATTTGGTTTCTGTTGCAAATTCCACAGAGATTGCATCTTTGTTCGAACTAGATCCAACAAGTTTAACCAGAGGTGATTCACTTGTTCCTCAGTCAAGCTATGTCAGATTGCACCATCTATACACCAACACATGGGTGCACTCTACATCTCTGCCAATCGATAAGGAAGAAGATAAGCCTGTTATGTCGAAGGTCGGTTGTGCAACAATGAAAGAGGATAAAGAAGCTTTTGCTCTTATATCAGTGTCTCCTATTGAAGTCAGGGATCTAGATTTTGCCAACGATGCTTGCAAGTTATTATCCTCTCTCTCCGTCAAATTGGAAACTGGAACAATCTCAATCAACGAAAGAAGGTTAGCTTAATTTTCAGTTTTGAATAGTAATGTCACTCATTGGTTACTTTTTCAGATCGTTAAATAATCTCCTTCAAGATATTGTTTATTTTGTAGCCGAACTAGAGAATGAACAGAATAAAACCGAAGCTTTGGAGTTGATTGTAACAAATCCGAACAGGGATCGACAAAAACTCTTGAGAGAACAGGCTATTCTCAAGCAACTCTTCAAAATTTTACAGGTGAATATTGACATTCTCCATTATGATGAAGAACATTTTTGTATTTTTTTACAGGGACCATTTTTAGACAATCCGAAAGGTGATGGGCCCCTCTTGAAAATCGAAGAATTAAACGATCCTCGTCATGCGCCTTATAAGCATATATTCCGGTTGTGCTACAGAATCCTAAGACTCAGTCAACAGGATTATAGGAAAAATCAAGAGTACATCGCAAAACATTTTGGTTTTATGCAGAAGCAAATCGGCTATGATATTCTTGCCGAAGACACAATAACCGCTCTCTTACATAACAACCGCAAGCTTCTGGAGAAGCACATAACTCCAGCTGAAATTGAAACTTTCGTCGGTTTGGTCAGAAAAAATATGAATACTTGGGAGTCACGTTTTTTGGATTATTTGTCCGATTTGTGTATATCCAATAAGAAAGCAATACCCGTAACGCAAGAACTGATTTGTAAGAGTGTTCTCAGTCAAAAGAACTCTGACATATTGATCGAAACCAGAATCATGAAGACTCAGGTCGAAGTTGAGGAGATACTGGAAGGAGGAGAACTTGATGACGGCAAAGAAAGTGAAATGGAAGATCCCATAACAGTTGTTGAAGAATGCCAGGTGGTCCTCTTATGGAATAATAGACAAAAATCCATGCCTCTTGTGGAAATGTGTAAAAATGCCAGGAATAACAGAGATCAACAGGCCATTCTGGATTATTACAGGCACCAGTTGGACCTTTTTTCAAACATGTGCCTCAATAGACAATATTTAGCTTTGAATAATCTCTCTCCCCACTTGGATATAGATCTGATTTTGAGGTGTATGGCAGACCAAACTGTCAGTTTCGATCTTAGAGCTTCATTCTGTAGGCTTATGTTGCATCTCCATGTGGACCGAGATCCTCAGGAACCGGTTACACCTGTTAAATATGCGAGGTTATGGTCGGAAATACCAGCTAAGATGTCTATTAAAGAGTGAGTTCTATTTTTTTATATCAATTAACTCAACATTTTTTTATCGATAAAGTACAATATACAAGCAATCAGAATTTATTTATTGTATGGACCCGTTTGCTGCTTCAGAGCTACACTCACTGGCACCATTAAATAATCCGTACAATTAGCACAATTAAACAATATTTGCACACCATGGTAGAGCAAAACAAAAAATTTAAACGAGGTAATGTAACTGCAACATCAAACAGCGAATAAATTCAAAAAAACCCTTTGGTGACACAATTTTATGAATCGAAATGAGAGTATAAGTGTTTAGTTTATTACTAAAGCACCTACTTAACAACACCAAAAATTGATAAGTCTTAGTAAACATAGACAAACAGGGTGACCAACAATATAAGTGGGCGGTTAGTTATGCTTGTGAGTGTATAAGCTCCTAAGTGGCGTTATGAGGTCTTATCCATTGTTAAGTTCTTAGACATCCTGCAGATCTGCTGGCCAGTTTCTCTTCAGTCGTCTGGTATTTGACTGGATAAGGGCGTTATCATGACTTTCAAGTTTTGTCCTGGATATGTTACTTCACGTATGGGATCTTTAGATCTGTATGGAGCGTTTGATTAGTGACGTACCAGGGTGCGTTTGCTAACATTCTTAGAATTTTTGATTGGCTTCTCTGTATTATGGAAATATTGGATTTACTCGAACATCCCCAGAGCTCAATTCCATAAGTCCAAATGGGTTTAATAATGGTTTTATATATGATGAGTTTGTTTCCAAATGATACTTTTGATTTTATACCAATAAGTCAGTAAAGCTCTTTGACTTTTGAGTCTACCTGTTTTCTTAATTATATTTTTTCCAGGTGAGTCCATTAGCGAGATGCATGCCCAGGTAATTTGTCGAGTGATTTCAGGTGGCTGCATATTGTTTAATTGTATCCTATGAGATTGTTCTTTACGAAGACAGAAACTAACATACACTGATTTTGTCTCGTTGATTTATATTCTCCACTTGTTGCATCACTCTTGAATTTCGAGGGGATGGTTGATGCTATAGTTGGGTCTTCATGGGCTGATAGTATATGGGTATCATCAGCAAATGTTAATATTGTTGTTTCTCTGTGTGTTGGTAAGTAGGCTGTGTATAGCAAGTACAACTGAGGACCCAGGACACTTCCGTGTGGAACCCCAGTTGTTGGGAGATAGTCTGTAATGTTGTCGTTCACTCTTACTCTGAATTTCCTTGCAGCAACATAGGATTGTAGCATATTGAAGTATGTTGATAGCAGCAGTTTTTTCATCTTGAGTAGCAAACTGGGCTTGATTGACTCTGTGGACTTACTACACAATCGAATGCTCTGATCAAATACCTAACTGATGAAGTGGAATCAACTCTTCTGTAGTTGGGCTGTTCTCTATCCTTGGTAGGACCAGTTCGAGAATTTTCCTGGTTTCAGAATCATTCTTGCAGCTTTGAAGTGTTCTGACCAGTAGCTTTGCTTGATGATGATGGTGAATACATTCGTGAGTTGGATAATTCTTCTTTCTGGTAGCCCTTAGATAATTTTTGGACTGATTTTATCCACACCTGCAGCTTTTTTTTACGTTCAGGTTTTACACCACGGTATTTGATGGATCTTGTTCTATTAGATATTTTCTGTGGTTCTCTGTCATTTCGCTGTAGATAGTGATGGTATTTGGAAAACCTTGGCTAAATGGTCTGCAAATGGTCTTGAATTTTCTTCATCACTTTTGGCCCAACTGGAGTCTGGCTGGTCACGTAAGAGTGGGATGTGTTTTTTTGTCTCACAATTACTTTTTTGATACTTTAAATTTTTCATCGAAGGGATCAGTCAGTCTCAACTATTTCCGATCACTGCTATGTCATTTGGTATTATTTTCAAACTCAACAGTACTGTCAGTTATTTTCGGTTTATACTAGCTGATGGGAAACCCTAAGTATAAAAACATTATTTTGGATGCATTACAAAAATTCATTGAAAATGACTAATGGTTGATTATTTATTATAAAATTTTCAGTTATGACACAAACAAAACACCGGATCCAAACAAGGAAGCAGTAAGGTCGAGGTTTGATGGGACTATCTCTTTCGTTGAAGATTATTTGTGCAATGTCGTTGCCAAAATGTGGTCTTTCTCAGACCAGGAGCAAAATAAGTTGACATTCGAGGTATGTCATTGACAGGTAAAAATAATTCGTGCTACAGTTGAAGATTTCAGGTAGTAAAACTGGCTAGAGAATTAATCTATTTTGGTTTCTATAGTTTTTCTGACTTGCTTAGATTAACGAAAACTTTGCTCAGTATTTTGGATTGTGTGTCAGAAAATGATTACAATGATGGAAGGTTACCAAGAGGCGAGATCGAATGTAAGTTTGAAAAATTCAAGTAACAAGAAATAATTATTACATGCCTTATATATTTACGTAGCAGCTGACTACCAAATTGTGGGAACTAGAGGTATATTGATGGAAATCCAAATAGAAGTCGTTTTGCATTCTTGTTCGAATTCACTTTCAATTGAAATTTTTTCATCATTGAGAAAGTTGTATTAGCCTACTTGGTGGTTTTATAGTGAATGCTTCGGTGTTTCTTATCTTATTTGCATCCGTATTCCTTCATTTTTTTTCACAGCACAAAATCTCCCCAAGGACAATTACTTAGAATGACTATAATCCAATTTCTTCAACAACTTGGTTGATGAACGGATTTCAAATTTCTTAATATTTTCATATTTTTTCATTTAATATTTGGTTCTGTCTGATAAGTGAAAGATACCACACGAATTCAATCAGAATTATCAGACAGAATCACAATAATTATGAAATGAGAGAATTGTAGTTCTAGTTGTTTATGAAGATTTATGCAATTTAGAAATTACTACTTCAATATTTCATCTAGCTGACTTGGTTAACATACTTTCTGTGAGTAGATTGCAATTCAAAAATTGTTTGCATGTAATTGCATGTTTTCATTCATGATTGACAATCATTCATTACCGCGCACTGGATTTTTATTGAGTTGATATGCGAGGTCTGTGAATTAAGTAATGAGACTGGCAACGTTGCGTTTGATCTGGCAACACTGGAAGCGCGGGGCTTAGTGGGGCTGTAGAGGAACATGAGATCCACCTTCAGTACGAGTTTTACCTCGCTCCAGTCATTTGGTTGTGCGTAGCGATCGTTTTTGTGAAACAGTTTTTTCTATTGTGTAAAAACGAATGACATCATTTTCGAGCAACGGTCTGCTATCAGGATTTGCTTCAGACCGTAGCAGGCCTACGGAGATGGTCTTTTGTCGCGTGCCCAGGATTTTCGGTGGTTTAAGGTATTTTCAGAAGGAAGAAAGTCGATTGAAGATAAACCACGAAGCGGAAGGCCTTCATCTTCAAAAACCGATGAAAATGTCGACAGATCCTCGGTTGACAGTCAGAATGATAGGAAAAGAGTTAAATTTGACCCACATCACCGTTCATCAAATTTTGACCAATGAATTGGGGATGAGAAGAATCTGCGCAAAAATGGTTCCAAAATCCATTTCAATAAACGAATTTTTGGCCAGTAAAAACATTCCAGTATCTCCTCAGCCTCCTTATTCGCTCGACTTGAGTCCTTGTGACTTTTTTCTCTTCCCAAAGTTGAAAAATCAATTTTGGACAGTCGAAAAAATTCAAACGGCTGTAACCGACCAGCTGAAGGTTATTTCAGTATCGGAGTTCCAGCACTGCTATAAGGAGTGGAAGAAAAGTATCCAGCGCTGTGTAGCCTCAGAAGGAAGTTGTTTTGCAGGTGACAATAATTGAATTGTAATTATTTTTGTATTAAAAATTTTAAAAAATCAGTCATTCCTTAATTTACAGACCTCGCACGCTGACAAAAATTAAACCTCAAATGTTTTTTAACGAAATTTCGTTTGCTGACTCGCTATGAATGCTGGAAAAGTCTTATAGAGACTGTTTTTTCGCAAACCCAAGTACGAATATATTAGGTGTACAAATAAGTTTCCGCGGTTTGTCAAAAGATGGCCCCACCAGAAGGTTATGGAGAAATTGTCAGATGTAAAACGTAATATCCCAAGTTTAGTCATCTGGCAACACCATAACCTTAAAGTACTAGTGATTCCGTATCAGCATCACGTAATTTTTTTCGTGCAAAAATGTCAAGTTTTATTCCGAATAAGCATCATTTGCGGGAACTTTTGATTTACTTCTTTAATGTGAAAAAATCTGCAGCTGAGGCGCATCGATTGCTTCTAGAAGCATATGGTGAAGCTGCTTTAAGTGAGAGAAGTTGTCAGGAATGGTTTCAAAAGTTTAAGAACGGTGAGTTTGACGTTAAAGACAAGAGAACGCATGGAAGGCCGAAAGTGTACGAAGACATGGAATTAGAAGCACTATTGGAGGAAGATTCGTCCCAAACGCAAAAAGAACTTGCACTTACTCTACAAGCGACTCAACAATCAATTTCACATCGTTTAAAATCGTTAGGAATGATTCAAAAACAAGGAAATTGGGTTCCATATGAACTAAAGCCGAGAGACGTTGAACGCCGATTATGCATGAGTGAAATGCTGCTTGCCAGGAATAAAAAAAAGAGTTTTTTGCATCGTATAGTCACTGGTGACGAAAAATGGATTCACTACGATAATCCAAAGAAGAGAAAGTCATGGGATAAGCCCAGCGAACCATCAACATCGACAGCTAAGCCGAATATTCATGGAAAAAAACTCATGCTGTGTATTTGGTGGGATCAGCTTGGTGTCGTGTATTATGAATTGCTGAAACCAAGCGAAACCATTACTGGAGCTCTCTACCGAACACAATTGATGAGATTGAGTCGGGCACTTAAGGAAAAACGCGCCCATTACTACTCCAGACACGATAAAATTATTCTTTTACACGATAATGCTCGTCCACATGTTGCGGCGCCGGTAAAAACATACTTGGAAACACTCAACTGGGAAGTTTTACCCCACCCGCCGTATTCACCAGACTTAGCCCCTTCTGATTATCATCTGTTCCGGTCGATGGCACATGGTCTGTCTGAGCAGCGCTTCACATCATATGAAGACACCAAAAATTGGGTAGATTTGTGGATAGCGTCAAAAGATGAAGAGTTTTTTCGACGGGGTATCCGAATGTTGCCAGAAAGATGGGGAAAAGTAGTGGCAAATGATGGAAAATACTTTGAATAAAACGTAATGTACTTTTCCTTTACAATAAATTCCTAATTTTTTATAAAAACCGCGGAAACTTATTTGTACACTATATATATATATATATAATGAAACGAAGCCATGAAAAACAGTGTTAGAAAGATAGCTCGCGATCCCAACATATCCCGTGAAAACGCTCGGTTGCTTTTGATGAACCAATTGAGGATGCAGCGCTTTGGCGCTCGGCTCGTTCCGTTAGAGCTGAATTTTCTTCAAAAACAGTAACGGATGACGACAACGCACCATCTCATCGCGCCACTAGTATTAACGATTTTAAGACCAAACACTCGACGAGCCATCTTATTCGCCTGATCTAGTTCAGTGTGACTGTTTTCTTTTCTTCTGATTGCAATAACCGCTTCGGGGAAGCAGATTTGACTCCGTAGACGTCATAAAAGGAAATTACCTAAAGGGTATTGATGTATAAGATTGGATAATTAAAACCGCCCTCTGTCTTTTCAAGCTTTTTGCCTTCAAAAAATTTGAATTTTTCGACCTATTTATTGTGAGTGAGAATTTTTTTCCGTTCACACATTAATGCAGGGCATACATGCTACGGTAGACCGGAGAGGAAAATTTTACAGGTATATCTGCGCAGGTCGACCGGAGCGTGTGTGTCGTAGTTTTTCAACCCTGTACAGGTCGCCGGAGCAAATTCGAGATTCGACTCGTGGACCGTACGGTCACTGCTAACCAACACACGACCCGTCCGGTTTACCGGAACGTCCCCACACATGAGGCAGACCTGCGCAGGTATACCTGCACAGTTTTCCTCTCCGGTCTACCGTAGCGTGTATGTCCTGCATAAAACTTTTTGTTTGTTAGCTGGACTTCGTTTAAACGGTTTATTTATCAAGTAGCCAAAACTGGGTTTTATGATCATCCTGCTTATTTGTCAATGAATATCAAAGAATTGTTGCCAGTCTATTGATATGTGTTTGAGATATTCCTTGATAGCAATTCAAATACTCTCTAATTTCGTTTTCCTTGAGAGCAGCAGAAGGAGGAGTCCTTCGTACTATGGGCGCCATGGGTGCTGTCATGACGTCTTTGACAGTTGGCCGATCAGTTGTAAACGCAAATTCTGCTCAGAATAAAACGTCACATAAGGAGTATCCCCTAGTGATGGACACCAAACTTAAAATCATTGAGATTTTAGAAGTAAGTTTCATTAATATTTTATGTTACGGTAGATTCAAATCAACTCATTTACAGTTTATACTTGACGTTCGTCTGGATTATAGAATCAGCTGTTTACTCAGCATATTCAAACAGGAATTTGACGAGAGTGGTAAAAGTAATATGGGCGATGCTATCAATATGCACAAAAATATAGATCTCGAGTCCATCGGTAGTCAAGCTGAAGGGATTTTTGGCAGTAGCGAAGAATGTGAAGTTTTAGATCTGGACGGACATGGAGGTAGGACCTTCCTGAGGGTACTGCTCCATTTAGTAATGCACGATTACCCGTCATTGGTTTCTGGTGCCTTGCATCTTCTATTCAGACACTTCAGTCAGCGACAAGAGGTGCTTCAGGCATTCAGACAGGTAACAACATACAGAAAATATTTTTTAAATCTATTTTCAGTTTTTAATTCGAGATGGCGAACATGCTGGAATTCGAATGAAATTTGATATTTAAAGCAGATGATCCTCTAATTTATTCTCCTTTTCAATGCCGCTGATCTAGAAGCATATCCTTAGTTTGAGTGTTGAAAATTTTCTACCCTCGGTTCCTGAATTTATTCTTAATCTAACTGCTATTCGTCTGGCATGACTCCAATTTTTAAGGTTTTTTGTATGATATGAACTAAAATTCTGCTATGGTGGTGTTGTAAAGTCAAGATGATATATAAAAATGATCCCAATATACTTCCCTGTAGAATTACAGATTTTACTGTAGAAGTACTGGTTATTGCAGCCCTATATTTCACAGCAACATAACGGTCTGCTAGATAAGACTTTCATACAATATACCTGTGGGAGAAGTTGTTGCAGCTTGTATAAAAGTCTGTTGTGACTAACCTTGTCGAACGCTTGGGATAAAGTCCAGAAATACTGCCGAGCAAAATTTTCCTTCTTCGATGTTAACGAAGTTAAGTGGTTTTGGTGGTCTGGTACCAGTTGGTGCACATCCATGTCATCTTTTAGCCTTTAAGAACCAGCTTCTCAAAGCATTTAACCAGGATTACAGGCCTATATGATTCTGTTTTCTGGTTTCCAGGTTTGGGTCACATATATACAGAGTGGGCAAGAGTCAGTTTATACTATCTGGTATTCACGCATTTGCGTTTTCTTGTTATGTTATATTTTTCTCGAAAATAAATTTATTTGCCATTTATTTCGCTTCTTTCTCTCATATGTAAACTGACTTTCGCCGCACTCTGTATATTAGACATATATTGTGAATGTCAGTTCAAACTCAATGGAAATTGATGCCAGAATGTGCATGTAAGGACCATCGCTACTGAGCATACGCAAACTTGCAAGGTCAAGATCGCCACTATTTGAAATGTGGCGCTCATTTTTCAGGCGAACTCGATAAATAATATAATTCATGTTTTTGTGATATTGTCATTAGTCGGTCTGGCATAATTATGTCCTATGAATTTCAACATAAATGAGTGATTCTAGTTTCCGAACACCGCATTCGGGTAGACTCGGTTGCGCATACGCAGTTTAAACTATTCTTCAGACTATATTGACTCCATAGTTTTTATTACATATTGTTCTCAGTAGTATATGGTTTGGGTATCATTATAAGCTCAGCATACTTCCATAGATTGTTTTTAATATGGAGCTGAATGAAGATGGAGCCGGCGATCGATCCAACAAAAATAATAAAGCACGTGAATTTAAGTGCCAATATTGCAACGCAAAAGTAGTTGAATACAGCAAGTGTGTGAAATGTTTATCAAAAGCGGCCGATCAAGAATCAACCACATGTAAACACGAAACTGCATCAAGCGAATTGGTCGAAGGAAATGAAAGAGTGGATCCAGTGGCTGTGGACCCGCAGGTACAAATCCCAGAATCTAAATATCTGAGAGAATTTCTTAGAGAGGCAACAATAAAACTAATTTTCCCCCTGTCCTGCATGGGCGCATGTCAGAAAAATCGAATACAGTTTACAGATTAGAGAATGTAGCGAACAATGAAGGTTATAACTTTTTTGTTTGTTGTTTAGTTCTAATATAACTGCCAAGCGTCACCCGCAGTACCTACGATCGTAATCATCGAGTAGTAACTACGATAATTTCCATAACAAACGACAAATAAACATTTGCATGTAATGAAATGAAGTTGAATGAAATAAATAAAGTGGCTTAGGTACCGGTGATAGAGAATGAAGAGTTCAAGAATGAACAAAACGAATTTTGTTTGGTATCGAAACATATAAATAATTGTTAATGAAACCTAAATGAACAAAAAACTATGGCAAAAATCAAGGATATGTCCAAACTGACGCAATAAAAAGTTATATAAATGGAAACTTAAAATTATAAACAGCAACAGTGAGTGTTAAAACATTAGTTACAAAATGTACAGCACAACAAATGCTTTCTGATAAGAATCGAACCTGCTCACATGGATAAAGTGTATGACACCCATCACATAATTGTAATATTAGCCCGGTGGAAACTATAGCACATGGCATTCAACAAGGATCTCTTGTTCATCCTTACTTTACTGACCTTCCTAAGATAGTAAACTGCCACACTGTGTTTTATGCGGATTAAGCTACGTTGACCTTGAGGGAGCAGGATAGGAGTATTTTGGTGCAAACGTTTGAGCAGGTGGACGCAGAAGCATTTATATGGTTTAGTGCAAATAAATTATGCTGCAATAAGGGTAAAACCAAAACTTCCTGAAGCTGGAATGATGTCTGCACAGATGACACAGTTTTCTTGGACGTGCAATTCGACGTTCACTTGACATGGAAGGCACAAGTCAACAATTTAAAACTAGAAACTTCAACCCGCTATATATGCTATTACACGTGTGAGACAAATTAAACACCAAAACTTTTGTTTTGGTAATAATGGGTCACTCAAGTCATTTACATGAGGTTCTTGTTAACCAGAAGGAAGCTGTCAGAGCTATTGTTGGGGTACATCCCAGAACTCATTGCAAACCACTGTTTGTCGGTCACAGAATTCATAGTCAGGATCATTATGGATGTTGCTAGAAACCTGGCACAGGATGTGAACAGATCAGATTGTCATAAGTATAATATAAGAGGTTAGAATGATTTGAATATAGCGAGCATCAGACTACAATTAATTGAAAGAAATATTCTTGGCATCAGGCAATATAGAAGGCTCCCAGTTGAATAGAGAGAACTTAATGAGAAGCCTTTGAGGAAAGAATAGCATCAATATTTGATATAAAACCCTCCATACTCGCTGATGGAGTTTAATGTTTGAATTACATTGTTTTGACTTAGTTACTAGGTAACCTGAATAAAATTTATTATGATTATGTTGGGGAAATAGGAGATGCTCGTCATTCTATTGAAACGATGTTGTGAGCAGTACGATAATTTTCTTGGGTGGTTTTCTCAGAGTTTCTGCTGTTATGGGGTCGTATCCAGAAGTCTTCTTGTTTTACAGTCTTCCAATCTCAGTGGCTACTTCTATCGGTGTCTGATTGCTAAGGGTATGGAACGTCCAGAAAAATTTCAACTTCTGCATCGCTGATACCAGAATATTGAATTTTTCTTCATTTGAGGCAGCCTACCCTCCATTGACCAATTAGAATTATTACATTGCTCTAGGGTTTCACGTCCTTTTCTGATGGATTGATTGAGTATTGTCTTGTCTAGTGGATTCCGTGATCCTGCTCTTCGTTTTTCTACCAGCAGTACTTGAAAGGGTAATTTTGTTTGAATTTCTCCTGTCCTTCAGTGTATTGGGGATTTTCCTCATTTTTGGTTATGGTTGTATTTTTTAAAGTTACTCTGTAATTAGGAATCTCCCTTTTGGGTATAATATAGTATGAAGTTATTGTTATTTCAGGTCCAGCTATTGGTGTCAGACAGCGATGTTGAATCATACAAACAGATTAAATCCGATCTAGACGTACTGAGGCAGTCTGTTGAGAAATCTGAACTTTGGGTTTATAAATCGAAGAGCATCGATGATCATCAATCGACAATAAAGAAAAGCAAGGAGGATGACGAAGAACCGTTGGTTAAATCATCAAGTCGCTCCATACTAGAAAAGAAAGGCTCAGCAATAAATTTAGACGTTGGTCCTCCGTTACAACAAGAACAAGCTGACGAATATAAAAAAATTCAGCAAATCTTGATAAGAATGAATAAGCTGTGCATTCAAACATCATCGTGTGGTTTGATCAAGCCCAGGAAGCACGAACAAAGGTTATTACGTAACGTCGGCGTGCACACTGTTGTTTTAGATCTTCTACAGGTACCTTATGATGAAAAGGAAGATGTTCGTATGAACGAATTGATGAGGCTGGCACATGAATTCTTACAGAATTTCTGTCTGGGCAATCAGCAGAATCAAGTACTGCTATATAAGCATTTAGATTTGTTTCTTAATCCTGGGGTGAGGGAATTCTCAATTGACGAATTATATTTCTCTTCACATTGCTTTTTCAGATAAGGGAAGCCCAAACTGTTTGTGCGATATTCCAAGACAATTCAACTCTTTGCAATGAAGTTAACGAAAAAGTTATCCAGCATTTTGTTCACTGCATCGAAACACATGAGAGGCATGTTCAATACTTGAAATTTCTTCAGACCATTGTAAAAGCAGAAAATCAGTTTATTAGAAAATGTCAGGACATGGTTATGCAGGAGGTAAGTGAAATTATTTTATTTAAATGAAAATTATTTAATATTTCTTACAGTTGGTAAACGCCGGTGAAGATGTTCTGATATTCTACAATGACAAAGCATCATTTAGTCATTTCATAGAGATGATGCGCTCTGAAAGACATTGCATGGACGAAGGAAGCCCTCTTAAATATCATGTTGAATTGGTGAAATTGTTAGCTTGTTGTACAATGGGAAAGAACATTTATACAGAAATCAAGTGCCACAGTTTACTGCCACTAGACGATATAATTTCTATAGTGATACATCCAGATTGTATTCCGGAAGTGAAAGAAGCATACGTGGGATTTTTGAATCACTGCTATATTGATACCGAAGTTGAAATGAAGGAGATTTACACTTCAAGTCATATGTGGACATTATTTGAGAAATCATTCTTAGTTGACATGGCCGATATTGCTAATGGTCCTTCTGACAGGAAGCATCCTGACAAGGCATTAGAAAATTATGTAACAAACTGTGTAATGAATATAATTTCTATGTTCTTCAGCTCCCCCTTCTCGGATCAGAGCACAACGGTTCAGGTAATTTCAAAAAATATCACAGGAGATGATCATGCTCGTCTGCTTTTAATATTTTGAGTTTTCTATTTATAGCAGCAATTATTCAGTTTTGGTTCATTGTAATTAATGATCTTGGGATTTCATCATTTCTCTGCTTCAATAGCCGGTTTAGCATTTTTCCTTTGTTTAACTTAAAGTACATAGGGAATTCATCGTGTGTAATATAATAAATTTCGGTTGTTGACGAGAAATTTTTGATGGTGGAGAATTTTAATTTGTGTAATATACACCATCTTTTATACAGAAGACTTCATAGAAATCATGAAGCTTCTAAGACGACATCATGATCAGCCTCAATGTCAAAAGTTTATTCGCAAATATCCCAACACGTAGTACACTTACAATCACAGGAAGCAAACACTAAGTGAAAGAATTACACTTAGCGTGAATGCAATAATGGAAATGCTTTCCACTGCCTCATATATTTATTGTCTGATTGGTATTTGGAGAATTTTAAGCCAAAAGCTCTCGACCAATATATATGTAATGATCTTTCAACAAGAACTGATTCAAATTTTTAATGTATTACAAAAAGAAAAGTTGGGCAACTATTTTTTAGTCTCGAAATGTTGTTTGTCAGAACATCAAAAGATGGTCTTTATTACCCAAATAATAATTCTGCGCTTAATAAATTCTAATTGATTTTTTCTGTTGGAATATTTAATATGTCATATTTCACATGGTAATGATTTCTCTTCCGGTGATTCTCGAAGACCTTCTCTATTGAACATTCTGAGTTGACATGCAGACCTAATTGATTAAATGCATGATATCTTTCAAGTGTCATCCTTTACGCTTATAGAGGGGGTCTACGTGGATCTCTTTAATGGTATCCTGAGTGGCATGCTTCATTTGTGAATAATTTTCTTACAATAATCTACTTAACAATCTATATGATAATCACCACTAATTATATTGGGGAACATAGAAACACCTGCATGAGGCAAAGATTTATTGGAGCGATTTGCCAATAGAACATTTGGAAGATATTGATCCATTTACAGTTATAGAACCTCTTAAACATTGTCCACCTGTAACAAATGATGTGAGTATTTAACACTTTGATTTTAAAGAAAAATATTAAACCTTGTACACATAGAAACACAGATAGATTTGACCACTTTGGGAAAACTAAATTAATTCTCGAATTTAATACTATTTGTAGGTTTTCTTTTCATTTCAGCGTTTTCCTGAATCTATTCTTTTCGGAAAACGTGTTTTGCATGTAAATCTTCACTTATTATTTATAGAGGTATTTTTTTTATGATGTTTGCAAAAAACTATCAAGAGGGCTTTGGGGGTATTTTCGCAGCTTGTTCTGGCTAAAGGGTAGCGGGATAATATGTCAAATAAATAGGCTTTCGTTGAAAATCATATCTTTATGTTATTGTTAATACAGCAAATGAAATTTTAGACAAGACAACCCATATTTGTACAATTGCTTCAATCTGCGTTCAGAGTTTCTCAGTGCTCTTGGCTGTCACCAGCTCAACGTTTCAATGTGGAGAATTGCATTAGAACTTTATCCGATGTCGGTGAGTATGTCCTTTATGATTGATTCTGCTCGAGTATGAACCCCAGATATTCTACAGCAAAAAATAGAGGAATTGCGATACCATTGGATTTGGAAAGTCAAGTAGCTGCCATGTTCAATAAGGCAACATTATTGACAAGACAAACCAGTAAATGGTTGCAAGCTGTGAAAACCCCAAAAATAGAAAGATCTCAATCCCAGGTAATTCTATGGATTTCGAAAAATCAAATCATAATTGAGCTCACCAGAATGGCCCTAAAACTTCTCACAATTCATTTGTTGTAGTTGATGAAACTTGATAGGAGTATTATAGAAGGTCTACAAGACATCGTGTCACTTTTAGAAGATCAGTTGAAGCCACTTGTTCAGTCTGAATTGTCACTGTTAGTAGATGTTCTCTACAGACCGGAACTGCTTTTTCCCTTCGGTTCTGATTCTAGAAAAAAATGCGAAAGTGGAGGTTTCATACGACGGTATAATTGAATTGTTTCGTTTTTATTTGAAATCTTCATGGTGATCCTTTCCAGACTGATCAAACATACAGAGCAACTTCTCGAAGAGAAAGAGGAAAAACTTTGCGTTAAAGTGTTGAAAACGTTAAGAGAAATGATGACAATCGATCCTGAATATGGAGAGAAGGTAGGTGAGGTTTTGTATGATTTACACCCTCCATTCTAAAAAAAATCGAACTTTAAAAAAAATTGTACCACTAGTGCCATCTGCTGTAATGTTTCACAGATATACGGCTTAGTCCTTCATTGACGACTGGTATAAATTTCATGACATCTGGATGCATTCAACAGAAGTTATTGCTTTTCGAATGTCAGTGTGTATTGTACATAGGAAAATGAGTTTCAAATAAAGAGCTGTAATTGATTTTTGTGTTACCCTTGGTAAAACTTTCACTGAAACGCACCAAATGCTATAAAATGCATACGGTACGCAAGTTTACGAGTCGTTAGACAACTTGTTGGAGCGTACAATGATTTGATCCCAAATGTACAAAGGTTTTTTGATTTCTTTTAAAGTTCTCTTCTTTTGAATGGAGTGTGTATGATGAAGGATATTGAATTATGAGTATCAAATCGGAATATTTTATGTTATCGCTGCTCAGAATGAGAAAATGGAAATGGAAAGCGAGATGGTAAAAATATTTGAATGCTGAACATTGTAAAGGCTTATCGATAATTTTTTAGGGTGAAGTCCTTCGGAATAGCTTACTTGCCAGATATTTCGGAAAAGCATTTGCCCAGAAGCATGATACAGTTGCGCTTGGAAATTATCAGATAACAGCTGTGATGCACGGACCTGGCGGTGAGTTCATTCTCAAGAGCTTTTGTTTATTATGTTTGCTTGTTTGGGCACTCTTAATCTAACGTAATCGCAAAAGTAATTTTTGTTTGAATTGACTTCAAAAAAATCCTTTCTATAAGTGTGGTGCAAGTTCAATATGCACATTAATACATGGGATATTCACCTTCTTTTCTCTTTATAAAAAAGATAATTCCCAGAAAGAGATGAAGGCCATGCCGGAAACGCCTATATAAAATGTGTATTGGTTCGAATGGAACATATTTCGGAGGAGATTCAATAATTATTGAAGAAGTTTCAAATTTTTCATTGTTGCAAATTTTCAGCCAAAATATTGAGCAGAGCTGGACGAACTCTTCACGAAGTACAAACTCACTTAGACAGAGAGGGTGCTTCAGATCTGGTTGTGGAATTGGTTATTAACTCAATCAGTTCACCCATGATATTTGGCGAAGCGGTTGAATTGGGAATAGCCTTGCTCGAAGGTGGAAATCCTATAATTCAAAGGAGTATGTTCAATAAACTGGTAGCAGGAGATTTGAGCTTGTCATTTTTCAAGGTGCATTGAGTCATATGTTTGATCCGTTCTATATCGACTGTTTTCAGGTCTTTTATGATAAAATGAGAGACGCCCAACTCGAGATAAAGTCGACGGTGTCTGTCAACACATCAGATATTGCAGCTAAGGCGCACGAAGATAAGCAAGATGGAAAAGACTTGGAAAAGATTGCGAAGAAACAAGTCGTGAAATTGAACAGCATCCAAATAAGCGAAGAATTGCAAGAGGAGTTGCACAGAGCTGCAGAAACAACATCACAAGCGTACACCCAAATTCGTGGTGGGGGAGATGAAGGTGTTGTCTCCCAAGTATCGACACCAGCGTTCGAGGAATTACTTGCAGAGAAGTTGGAGAAGAATAGAGAAAAAGATGAACAGAACGTACTCTCTAATAAGATAATTATTATGCAACCGATCCTCAGGTTTCTACAGCTACTGTGCGAGAATCACAATCCTGCTTTGCAAAATTTGTTGCGGAATCAGAATAACAAGACAAATTACAATCTGGTCTCGGAAACTCTGATGTTTCTTGACTGCATCTGCGGCTCTACAACTGGTGGATTAGGATTGCTTGGCCTCTATATAAACGAGCATAACGTTGGACTGATTAATCAGACTCTGGAAACGTTAACTGAATACTGTCAAGGTCCTTGTCACGAAAACCAAAATTGTATAGCTACTCATGAATCCAACGGATTAGACATTATAACTGCTCTTTTACTGAACGATATAAATCCTCTGGGAAAAACCAGAATGGATTTGGTTTTAGAATTGAAGAATAACGCTTCTAAATTGCTCTTGGCGATCATGGAGAGCAGGGGTGATAGTGAAAATGCGGAGAGAATACTTTACAACATGAATCCTAGGCAACTGGTGGACGTTGCCTGTCGTGCTTTTCACCAAGAGTCCTTAGGAAAAGATGACGATTCGGGGGAGAACGGAGCAGATGTTGCCGTATCGCCTAAAGAAGTAGGTCATAACATATACATTCTGTGTCATCAATTGGCACAACACAACAAAGAATTGGCGGCGTTACTTAAACCTACAGATTTCGCAGTCGATCTCAAAATGCAGAAAGCACTTCTATATTATGCCACTCATACTGCTCAAATTGAAATTGTTAGGCACGATCGCACCCTTGAACAAATAGTTTTTCCCATACCCGAGATTTGTGAATATATAACGACTGACACGAAGATAAGGGTTCTGAATACGGCTGAAAGGGATGACCAAGGATCCAAAGTGGCCGATTTTTTTGATAGAACAGATGGTATGTTCAACGAGATGAAATGGCAGAAGAAATTGAGAGGTTAGTTTCTGGTTGTTCATCATGTTCCATGATGGAACTCGTGAAGAATTATTATTGGGGCAATAACCGTAATCTCTTATCGTTCTTGATACCAATGTTTTGAGAGATATATTCTGTCGCTTTCAAGACAACAAGTTAGCTTTTAAAAAAGCAGACAATTTCTGAAAATTTTTCAATTTTTCATGATAGACAATACTTTGAGACTAGATCAAATTTGTACTTATATGCGGTTATAAGTCTCTTCGAACAATTGGTCTGTTGGCGCCAGGGAATAATAATATGGTCTGGCCACATTTTTCTGTCATATACCCCTAGCACCTCTTTGACCTTCGAGACAAAGAGATATCTGGGATATGTATTACATTTTCTTGTGAAATCTCTGGCGTCTATTCGAGACAAAGAGACATCTGGGGTATGTATTTCACATGTGGGGTAGATAAATATCTCATGGCACCAGTATTTGACTGTTTTTCGTCTCCGGTCAAGGGAACCTTTTTGGATATTGAATCCCTATTTATTTGACCTGAGAACAGTTCAGTTCCGTATAAAGCCTGTTCGAAGCAAGAAGTACTTCGGTTAGCCGTAATTAGACCGCGAAGTATTGTTCACAGATATTCGAATTGACGCGGTGTTCCTAATTCGGTTGAAGTCAGATATTTGTTCACCAGGCATCCATTGTAAATATTTTCGCTTTTTGTTAACGTACTTATTTGAAACTACGAATTGTTACGAGTGAAATAAAGAGGTGAATTTGTTAATTGCCTTTTTATTAATCGACACGCTCTGCGAGACGGGTAGTTTCGGGGCGTGAATGTGAATATTTCACATGGTCTTTATTGATTAATTTTTACCTTGAAAACGACAGAAGATGTCTGTCGAAACGTTGGTATCAAGGACGATAAGAGATTATGTCTTTGCCCTAATAATAATTCTATACTGGTTAGTAACGATCGTAATTTCAGCTCAACCTATGTTGTTTTGGGTGAGCAGCTATATGTCTTTATGGAGTAACATATTGTTCAACTGCGCTGTGTTGATAAATTTAATAGTCGCATTTTTCTATCCATTCGAATACGCCCTACCCAGTAAGTATATCATCTGTGTCTACAAATGGAATTGTTGCATTTACCTTTTTTTCTAGATATCAGTTCAAGTATTTCTATATTGATTTGGCTTGCCATGCTGGCATCAGCTACTATTGTTCTAACTTTACCAAGAGAAATGGGCATAAGAACTTTAGTTGCATCAACTATTTTGAGACTGATATTTTCCTTAGGCCCTGAACCTACTTTGTGGCTTTTGGGTTCGGTGACCATATTACTTAAATGTATTCATCTAGTCAGCATCATGGGAAACCACGGAACTTTAACGAAAACCTATCAGCAGATACTCACCGATGCAGAACTTGTGTATCATTTAGCATATCTTGTCTTCTGCATGTTGGGTCTTGTTATGCATCCATTTTTCTACTCTGTATTGGTGAGTATTGATTCCCAACGTCAACTCCTGTTTGTAACTACCATTTTATTTTTAGTTATTTGATGTTGTATATAGAGAAGAAACTCTATTAAACGTTATTAGGTCTGTAACAAGAAATGGTCGTTCAATCATATTAACAGCTGTGTTGGCCATGATTTTGGTTTACATGTTTTCACTTATTGGCTACATGTTTTTCAAGGAAGATTTCATTGTTAGCGTCAATGTAAAAACTGGTACGATATTGTTTAAGTATCAATGCATCAAATTAATTAATATTTATTTCTCAGAGGAGGATTGTGATATTATATCTAAACAAACTGGACACCATTACATAGAAGAGGGTGGATATTGCAAGCAAATTGATGATGGGGAAGAGAAGAAAGAGCGCGCCTGTGATTCGTTAATAATGTGTATTGTTACGACTCTTAATCAGGGTCTGAGAAATGGAGGAGGTATCGGCGACATATTGAGAGCACCAAGCAGTGAAGTATGAACTCGGCTTCATTCTTAAACATGCCGGAAGTTGATGGGTTTTACTTTCAGGAACCACTTTTTGTTGCTCGAGTAGTCTATGACCTGCTGTTCTTCTTTGTGGTGATAATTATTGTACTTAATCTGATCTTTGGTGTAATCATCGACACTTTTGCCGATTTAAGATCAGAGAAACAGCAGAAAGAACTGATTCTGAAAAATACCTGCTTCATTTGTGGTAGGTAATTTATATGTCATCTAATTTTGTTATTTTCTTAAACGCTATTATAACTGATATTTTATAATTCAACCAATATATGAATGAAGCTGATTTTGACACTCATGATAGGAAAAACTAGCATACATGCTACAAGGTCGATTTTCCTCAGTTATTGAAAGCCGAAAACAGCACATTGATATCCTGTCTTGTTCAAAAGATACAAGGACAATTTCGTGCATTTCTGGCCCAGCCTCGTAACTTGTTTATTTTTTTTTTTCAAGTCAGTTGCTTATCACGATGACCCAGTATTCATTATGTGTAATTTCATAGGTTCACAATTTTCGTAGTTCTCAATCAATTATAAATAAAATTGACAACAAACACTTGTTGAAAGTTGATCATTAGGTTTCCAGATAAATTTCCAATATCCATTTTGTTAAGCTTCAGTGGAATCACAACACAAGCGACATCTATATTTGTGCTCTGCAAATGATTCCTAAGTTAACTTATTGGTCCAAAAGCTTATCTCAGATTTCCTTTTTTCAAACGATTACCCCCTTCTTTTAAATAACTTGCTTATATCTTCTAGGATTGAACAGATCTGCCTTCGATAACAAGACAGTGAGTTTTGAAGAACACATCAAATGCGAGCATAACATGTGGCATTATTTGTACTTCATAGTTCTCATAAAAGTAAAAGATCCAACAGAATTCACAGGTCCAGAAAGTTACGTTTATGCAATGGTGAAGGCCTCTAATTTGGATTGGTTTCCAAGATTGAGGGCCATGTCACTAGCTGCAATCGAAGGAGATGGAGAGCAAATTGAACTTCGAAGTCTAACTGCCCAACTTGAAACGACTCAGCTGTTAGTGACCAATTTATCACAGCAACTGATGGATCTGAAAGATCAGATGGCTGAGCAACGCAAACAAAAACAGAGATGGGAATTACTGAATTCTGCCTCTGTTGCCCAATTGAATCTTCCCAACTTGCAATGAATAAAAAAAAATCTCATTTCTGTAGTTTGGATCACAGTGATTTATAAATTCCGATTTATAGTTCGATTGTTATTGAATTCGAATGTTTTCTTTAGTATCGTGTTATGTCTGTGTTATTTCTTTTAATGTTTTATTTTATACAACAATGATAATGGGTTATACATACCATGCACAGTTTTTTTCATAATATATGTCAATCTCGAAATCTGCCTCGAATGCCATTTTTCCCATTGAGGGCTTGTGTGAGGTCGGAATCTGTTATTTTTCTGTTCGATTAATTAATATAATTTTTTAATATAAAAATTTGTTTTCCTACATTATTGTAAAATAACAGATCTATATAATGAAATAAATCAATTTTTGAGATTCTTCCTTCTGTGTTATGTCCCCGTTGCGACCACACAATGAGACGATTACTTTGATCTAATTCATCTAGTCGATGCCTGTAAGACAGATCTGGAAAATAGTCCTATAGCATAAGTGCCAAGAAATCATTAATCGGTCATTGAAAAATTCTGAAAGCGGAACATGATTGCTCAAATAAGTCAACCAAACAGTTAAATCGAACCTCGTATGTTTAAACATACTTTATATATTACTTATATACTAATGTAGGTAATGTATATATATGTGTATATAGATATACAGTAGCAACAATTAGATCATAAGCCTCGCCCATCTGTTTCATCATGTTTTTTCAATTATCTCAGGAAATTATCAAAATTTAGTGGTTAAACGGCAGATGGGCGGGGCTTATGATCTAATTGTCGCTACTGTATAAAGGAAAGGCGACAAGACGATTAGTTTTCTGATTGGATGTGCCCCATCTTGCTAAATGCCATTTTATTAGAACGTAATCATCATGTTTTTGTAATAATCAAAGGAAGTGATCAGAATTTAGTAGTTGAAGGACAGATGGGCGGGGCTCTCATCTTTGGCGGTGTATGAAAGGGGAGGTGTTTCCAGTTGGAGAACTTGGATAACAGTGTCAAGCATGGTATGTACATCAATAAAATTGGAACTCTACTTGTTTTTGCATCTCAATTACCTAATATATTGAGTGGAATATTGTTTTAAAGAAGACACATTTTCAGTTAAATTAACTTTATTAATTTCTAGAATATACAAAGGTGATTCATTCGTTCTTCGAAACAATGATGATTGATTAATAACAACATTTGGTTATCATTTCACTAATAATAAAAAAATTTTCAATGTTATGCATATCACTCTAAAAATGGGTTCTCATCTATAAATCCCAATGGATTTCATCGGAGATGAATTTTTTTTTTCATGCCTCGATCTGTCTTATCAAAATGTCTATAAGTTAATGCAAAAATTCGTTAAATTTCTTCTCATTTTGCTCTTACATTTATTTGGTGTACAAAACTCTTTACACAAAATAAATACTTGCTCACTGCTAAGCCCAATATTTAACGACAATTCAATTGAATGGTAAAACATTTACTTTAAAAAAATTATCGCAAACGAGGAATTTTTTTCGAATGTTTCACTCATTTGGATGTACCTATATTATTGCAAAAGATCGAGATTTTACCATCAAGAAAATCAACATATAAGGTATCATATTCTCTCATATTGGAGACCCCGATGATGATGAGTAACCTTATTTGATTCAATGATTATTCGAATATCATTATGGATTTAATTGATTGCTTATAAATCACTTGAAATTTTATGTTGAATAAAATGGTTTCCTGATGAATGAATATAAATGAGGATTGATACAAGTCTTGTGAAAATGTGAAAAAACAGTGCACCCTGAGATCATCTTCAAATTAGGTTGATTCACTTGACAGTAGAGTAACTTTAAAATTGATTCTTTTAGAGACCTATTAATGTGTATAATGCCATTCAATATTTATGCCTCTAAACTTCTTTGGTCGATTTGAAGAATACTAATACCTACGTACAAAAAGATTCGGAGTTTATATCGAATCGACAGATATTAAGATATCTGTTATCATTCACGAAAACCACTTGTTGGAAGGTGCAGATTCGGGCATTTTCATGTTTCAAAAAAATATTTCAAAGATTAACTAGCGAAACCCAATAGTCAATTTTTTATCGAAACAGCACTGTTTTATTCTTAGTGAAATAAATAGCTTCCTATGAACACAACCTCTAAATAAGCCTACACGGTGAAGTTGAAAAGACATCTCTCCAGATGGGCTGCTGGTATCCACATTTAAACATTTCTCACGCATAATGTTCGTGATAAAACATCAATTCTTTTAGATCTTCAAGAGATCAGGTATATATAATTTTTAAAGGATTGTTGAAGCAATCACTTCAGCATCTTTCGCACTGCGTTGCTGATACGGAATAAAATCAAAATATTTTTGAACATTTCAACAACTTCGAAATCATATGAAAACCTATACATATGTTCCAAAAATAGCACAGGAGATGAAATTAAAATATAGCAGTCATACTTATGTTAACTTAATTTTCGATCATTACTGACAAAAACTGCTATTTTTGGATCACTTCATGGAATATTTCCTCTGGAATTTTTTTATGTACATTTCTACCGAAGATAGTCGATAAAATCAAAATTACTTGAATATAACAATGAATAGAATCTATGATAGTACATAAACGAACGTAAAAAATCGAAACGCTTACTTAACAGTTAATGAAAAAATGATGGTAAAACATCCCAAAAGATTCCGCTGAAACATAAGAGAAATAGGTCAATATGAATCAAACAGTCAACGTCAAATGCTAAGGGTAGGTATTTGTAATAGGCTGTGTTACTTGATTTCGATCGAACGATAGAACTTTTAGGCAAGCAGAAGTAGCCAAAGAGATTAGAAAACTGAAAAACAAGAAGGCTCTTGGAAACTCTGAAACTTACTACCCAAAAAAAAAGGTAGGCCATCTTATGACTGTAATGATACCCAAATCTGGTAACCAAAATATAATGTGGAATCATAAGTCTTCCACAAACCTTGGGCAAACTCTAAGAAGCTGATTTTTCATAGGCTGAAAGGTGTCTTGGATATGCATCAACTAGTACCAGACCCCCAACTAGGTTCCTGATAGAACCACTGGACAACGCATCAGGTCCACAGCATCTCTACAAACCTCGAAGAAAAATTTTGTTCAGCAGTCATTCCTGACTTATTCCTAGCATTTAACAAGTTGTGGCATAATGAACTACTACACAAACTCAAACAACTCCTCCCACAACCATATTACATGGTTCTGAAGTCTTAACGAACAGAGCGTTATTTTGGGGAAGCAATAACCACCCCTTTCAAAGTCAAATCCGGAGTCCCACAAGGAAGTATATTGGACAACTTTTAATAGGTCGCCAAATATCTCCCTTCCGCCTTTTTGTCTTATGAATTTCGTGGCTATGTGCAAAGCGCTACAGAGCTAGTAACTGGCAATGCTTTACACAATTTGGAAGGTCTTGACATAACCTACAAAACGACGCTAGGCATGATCAGTTTGGATATTGCGTTCAACAGTTATAGACGTGTAAACATGGAGTTCACTAACGCCGAAATTCGCGCTATTTTGAAGTTTTCCTTCGTTAAGATAAATAAGGCCGGGTACATACCGAAAGCAACCGGTGATAGCAACGCAATGTCAACTCAACTCAGTCAACTGGAGGTTTACACCACGTGTACATAAACAAGAAACCCAAGTTGACAAGTTTTCCAGTCACTTGTTCCGATGTCTGCCACAGCTTGCTAAGCTTTGTCTGTCACCACTCTGTTACTGTATGATTTGTTGTTATGGTCATACAAACAAACAAACTGTTCAATAAACTGTGCAAATTTAATATTTTCTTGTTGTTCAGCAGCCATAGTTAAGTACGGTCTGCACTCCACAAGAGCAACTGCGCAACTGGCGACTCGAGTTTACAGCATGTCGTAACTTGAGTTGCCTGCGTTGCTCAGTCAGGTGACCGTTGAATCACCGTCACGTCACAGTCACTTTGGTATACACAGTCCCATTAAACTGCGTGTGTCATTCATTGGGAACTCAAGTTGCCGTTGCGTTGACATTGCGTTGCTATCACCGGTTGCTTTCGGTATGTACCCGGCCTAAGGGAACCCGGGGAAGACCTGTGACGACAAATACCGATCAAATCATGAAATACATCGAGTTAGACCGGCATGTGGCATCTCGTGACATCACCCAGGAGATGGGAGTTAGTCATCAACAATACTCGACCAATTCCTGAAGCGGATGGTGACTTGCGACGAAAAATGGATCACATACGGCAATATCAAGCGAAAACGGTCGTGGTCGAAGGCAGGTGAATTGTCCCAAGCCGGGATTGACGGCCAGGAAGGTTTTGCTGTGTGTTTGGTGGGATTGGAAGGAAATCATACACTATGAGCTGCTCCCATATGGCCAGACGCTTAATTCTACCATCTACTGCGAACAACTGGACCGTTTGAATCAGGCGATCGACCAGAAGCGTCCAGAATTGGCCACCAGAAAGGGTGTAGTGTTCCGCCAGCACAACGCCAGACCACACACTTCGTTGATGACTCGTCAGAAGCTACGGGAGCTCGGATGGGAGGTTTTATCGCATCCACCATATAGCCCGGACATAGCACCAAGTGATTACCACCTGTTCCTGTCCATGGCGAACGCCCTTGGTGGTGTAAAGTTGAAATCAAAAGAGGCTTGTGAAAAGTGGCTGTCCGAGTTCTTTGCAAATAAGGAGGGGGACTTCTACGATACAGGCATACTTGCATCTGATGAAAACGCTGAAACAGCTTCCAAACACCTGGATTACCTTGGGCAGTGGCATCTCAAATGGTGACTCAGCATCAATGAGGCTGAATCAGTTCAAGTAGCACATGCTACAAGAAGAAATACATGTCCACCTGTCAAAATAATCGAAAAGAAAATACGAATTGACAGTCTTGACGCCAAGTTTATTTTCTATTAGAATCTTCAAGATCACATATTTAAACCCCTTGAATACCTTCCCAAAGCATCTGTATGTTGAATTTAAATTAGAAATTTTTGATTCAGGCGTGGTGTTACTATACAAGAGTGAAAATAAAGTATTTGAAAAATAAGTGAAACTTAGAGTAGAGAGGGATGAGTAGACTACCTATTTCAAAATAATAACTGGAGGTTACTTAATGAAAAAGAAGTATTTCTACACAACACAAATTTGCATCTCCACTTGGAAGGCTACGGTTGCACCTAATGTACCTTTGACAATATCATACAAGCAATTGCAATAATTTTGCTGACGCAGATATGCCCCCACTAGGTAATTTCCATCTCGATTGAAAGGAAGGACAATTGAACTAAATATGATAATTCAAATCAAATCAGCCTGTATCTGTAGTAGTACATATTTTGTCTCGACTCTGGATCACGGCTGCAACGTCTCGCCTCATTTAAAGTAGTACACTGTACCGCTTCAGTACAAAAATATGGCGCCCAAACTCAATTTTAAGACGTGTACTGCCCAACACCACATAGAAGAATACACCCTATACAGGGTCTTTCACGAGGAACCTCACCCATCTTTATACGGGAAACTACTGAACGTATTTTCATGAAATTCAGCACTTATAAGTATTTCACGATGCTGATGAAATCTAAAATATTTTCAAGGCATGAGCACTTCCGGTTTTTCCGGAAATGACGTCAACTTCCGTTTTTCAAATTACAACACCATTTTTTTATTGCAGAAATAGATTCCTTAGAAAATTTCAAGTTATTTTGATGTAACATTTTTCAGTATTGGTTGGAAAATTCTCTGTGAGCGGGAAAATTCGAAAAAAAAATCGAAAATAGAGCTCCGCTGAAACAAGAATAACTTCGAGGTTTTTGGATGGAAAATTTTCATTTTTGGGATTTTTCAAGATGTAAGACGGATCGCAAATCAAATGAGAATTCCAAAAAACGACTTTTGATGAAGGGAAGTTATTTAGTGGATATTTAAGTGGATGCCCAGATATGTCCTCTTTCTATGTCCGCTATTTCCATGATCAGGATATCACTTAATGCATATTGGAATTTTATCTTTGATAATAAATTATTTTCTCATTTTTTTGAACACCACGAAATCAGGTAATTTACTCAACCCCAACCTGTAAGTAAGATTGCCTACTAACCCTTAGGAAAGAATAACCAGAGTATCTGGTAAAGGAACTTAAGATTCCTCTGCTTCTTCACGAAAGAGGTAGGTGGACCAATAGATAACGTTGAACAGTGCAAACACCAGTGGAAAAGTGATTCTAGATATCACATCAATGCGTTTGGAACGTGTTGGAAATTTGGACAGCCATGATCTGCAGCAATTTGGTCTTTCCGGCTGCATATGGATTTCGCATTGGCGTACCTTCTCTAGATTCATCGGCTCTCCAGGGTGATGCACCAATGGCTTCTGGAAGGATGGTAGGAATTTATTTCCAACATAAAAAACATAACGAAGATCTAGCAACAAGACTGAAATTATTGGAATGGAAATTTCAATTTTAGTTAATGAATTCTACACGTCTTATATTGATGCTCAAAAAATTTCTATGCCTTGATACTAGATCCTCCTGAAACACAAATCATTCAAAAGCTAAGACAGGAAAGCATTTGGTGATATTGCGGTTTTTAATGATCGGACAAGAATAAATAAAAATTTTTGTGATTAACTAAAAATAAAAGAGTAACATACATTCACACAGAAGGGCGAATTCAAAGTTTTTTAAGAGCGGTGTCTGTTTAATTTTAAGACCAACAAAGGGTTTTGGACCACATCAAGCCACTGCAATCTCCACACGTAACACAAAACATATATGAATGAAAATTATGGAAGAAAACTTTACCAACTTTACCATTGCAAATGTGGCGTTACTTTCAGTATCAATAAAATCGGATGTTGCGTCTAGAGATGCAGCATGTTCAAGCTCGCACTGCATTCTTTGTTTCTTCATATTTTCCCTATGCATGTCAGATCTGGATGCATAGTTAACAAGTGCGAACTCTAATAACGCCCCAAAAACGAAAGTAAGGCAAACGCCTGTCCACACATCAATTGCTTTTGTGTACGACACTGGTGGTAGAGAGGCATTTATTCCAGATGTTTGCGTAGCCATCGTCAGAAGGGTAGTTACGCCTGCAAAATTTAATAAATCACTTACTTCGGAGAAGTATCATCAAAATCAAAATTATTTTTCTAAACTTGATATTAAAACAACATGTGCAAGATGACGTAACCTAGGAAAAATACAACTCAAAATCTAAACTTCAGATTGAAAGAACATCTGAAATCAAAAAAACAGTCCGAAGCACCTGAAGGTGGTTTGACAACCGAAACGAGTCGTGTCGTAAGATCGATAAAGTGAAAATTAGACAAAATACTTGTTTCATTTAATAATTGACGGCTCATTTACTTTGAGACGATGGTACCTAATGTTATTTGTCACTGAAGTCGACCATTACAGTTTTGTTCATGCGCAACTTTCAACTAATTAAAAAAATCATTAGAAAATTTCAACATTTTTGCGTTTACATCAAATTCTCCGATATTTTTCTGCCAGAGAGTATAGATAATTATGTATTAAAATATTTTAAAGTCTGTAGAATTTTCTTATTCGCCGGCAATTCGAAAATTTCCCCCAAATATCGAACATGGATTCCTTTTTCATTATTCCATATTGGTAAGGATCAGAAAATCCACTCAATTTGAGGCCAAACAATTAATTTACAACATCTTTGACCTTAAATAGAAAATGAATGTTTTCATACCTTCCCTCCAAGTAATATTGCTCAGTGAATCTGCAGATCTGAGTGAAATTTTAAAAGCATCACGCCCTCAAATCGTTATAAATGTGCCCCAATCTCCACCCACCCTTTTAATGGGTCGAAGAAAAATACAGAAGTAAATGATTTTCCTGTTGAACAGATCCTGCTGAAGTGCAGCCGGAATTTTATTCAGTATAATTTATGATTTCGACTAGTCTAATGAAATAAAGTTCAATAACAAATTTTCCCTATTACATAAATATTAGGTTGGGGAAAAAGAAATCGATTATTTTGTCGACACATGGCTTTACTAACCCATATATCTGTTAGTATTTGTCTAATTTTTTTACTAATAGAAACAAGACGTTCTGGGAACGAGGCTAGATGAAATTACCTTCTAAATGGCAAAAAGTAATTGAAAAAATGTTTGCACATTTAATGATTGCAACTAAGTTAAATAAAGCCTCAACATTAAAGTGAATATAATGGATTCTTTTTCTTCAACTTAATACATCATTTACGAAACTTTAATACAGGAAGTTGCATTTAAAATGATCGATATTTTCCACCGGTAAGACTCACACTGCATGAATATTTATTTTGAAAATCTCAAGAACATTGAACTCACCCAACGATACTCTCGCTGGCACAGCTCCCTGGTCCAACCAAAATGACACCCATGACACAATGACAAGCATACAACATGGTATGTAAATTTGTATGAGGTAATAACTGAATTCTCTTTTGAATAATAGGTCTACCTTGAGACAACTGTATTCCCCTGGAAACAGATGGAAGTAAACAATTTTTTCTGCAAATAGGGACTATAAAGGGTGACCCAAGTTCTAGTGCCTATTAGGCGATTTTGGAAAACTGAACATAGTTGGAATCTGAAAATTGAGATTAAGTTATTGTTCGAAATGCTTCACCGAACTGAAATATTCCTAGGGTAGGGAATTTCGAAGAATATCAGATTCCCAATTTTCAAATTTCAGTTTTCCGAGAACGTCTAATAGGGACCTGTATTTCAATTTGTCATGGAAAAAGTAAAAGTATTTTTGGAATAAATTTGATAGGCACAGACTAACCTGTGTTCGTTTTACTGTTGCAGTAATCTGTGAGGAATTTCTCCAAAGTAAAGCGTGGTAGGTGTAAATTTTTTACGACTTGTACAGGATCACCTTCTTTCCATAGGAAAACCAGATCATCTGTTGTCCAACCGTCTAGAAATAAGATTCGTTCTATTTGAAATTTGTGGAAAATTCTCCCTTCAAGATATTATGATAGAGTGGTATTCAATTTTGAACTCAAATAATTTAAACCGATATACAGCTTGAACCAATAACAGATTAGGAAATATAACAAAAAAAAAAAAAATACACTTGTTGATCGGTTGCTCATGACAATCATGCTTGAAAGAAGGAAGAAATCCTGTATTAAAATAAGTCATTTATAAATGATGCTGCATGCACGCTAAACTGGGCTATTATGAAATCGACAGTAAACATCCTCAAACAAATATTTTTGAAAGACCGGTGAATTGTTCAAAAGATCATAATTGAGTGTTTACGAGAAATACTGTATCACCAACAATTAGTTTTACTCACAGCTGGCCATTCGTAGTGAGCAAATTTGTCGATCCAACGGATACAATTTCAAATTCATGGGACAGGACAATGTTAATGAAATTCTGAAAAATAAAATCAGAATTGCACCAATTCAGAATGTCTGATCCTATGAGGATTGATTGGTAAGAACCCGTGTTTGGAAAGAAAAGAATTTCTGATAGTCATTCCTCAACGCGGTCTCCTTTTAGCTCGATACACTTAGCCCAGCGATATTCCAACTTTTACATACAGTTCCCTCTGTTGCCAAACACGGTTACTAATCAATCAAACCTCGTATAATTCCTTTTCTTTAGAAAGTTAAACATCACTGGGCTACTTTAATGCATATTCGATTCTTACCTTATACTATATAACACGGAACCTTGAGGATGAATGCGGATATAAACATTGGGCATGATGATGTTATGAAAATGACCCTCTTTTTCATTGGAAAAGAACAAATCTGGCATCCACACCCGGCTAGCCTCTGTGAGTGTTAAATATTTCAAGCGTCCACCGAAATCGTTAAATTTCAACCTCTCATCTTGCCATTGTTCTCGAAATGTTAATTGGACACTATATTCCTGAAATGTGAACACATTTAAAATGAGAGCTCGATCATTGTTATTTCTTCATCATGCCACATGCTCTTTCAAACAAGCTCCCTAGTTTCAATATCTGGCAAACAGAGGCGGAAGTATTGAACCTTTTGAGGAATATCTCAACTGATATTCCGGGGTGCCAAGTAAAAAAAAAAACCAGCAAACTACAACTTTGTACATATTTCAAATGAGTCTCCCAAGATTTCACTCTTATTCAGGCCATACACGCTTCGGTCGGCCGGAGAGGAAAAACTGTACAGGTCTACCTGCGCAGGTCGACCGGTCGTCCGGTTTACCGAATCGTCCCCACACACGAGGCAGACCTGCGCAGGTATATCTGTACAGTTTTCCTCTCCGGTATACCGTAGCGTGTATGCCCTGCATTAAGAAAATGCGGGACTGGTTGATAATCCGGTGATTTTCAGGAAAATCTGTCAGTCTGGCGTAAACATTTAATGTAATAACCAGCTATGTTTTTCTAACTTTAAGTGAAAGATCAAACCTCCAAATCGACATATTCAAATTTGAAAAGTTCCACAATTTTTGGCGGTGATTTAAAAAACAGATATCTTCCACTTAAATTTCAAGTAAATTACCTGTCATTACATTAAATGTTTACGTCAAATTGACATGTTTTCCTGAAAATCACCGGAATAAAATCTCTGCATTATTCTAAAAGTGAAATTTTAGCAGACTCGTCATTAATTAAGCCATGTGGAAAGTTGCAGCTTGCTGTTAATCATTTATTTTTGTATTTGGACCCCCGGACTATGATTTTATTGATAGCCACCACTGTGAACTGACATATATTGAACTTATCTATCCTCAATTCATTCGATTTGATGTCACCGAACATGGGAGAGTGCATAATACCAAAATCCAATGCATTCAAAATGAGGATGATAAGGAAATGTGGCAGCGAGATGAGCATTTGAAATATACATTCCAAATCGTATCAAACAGAATTCAAGTTTCATATTGTTTCCCACTTAATAAATTCGGTATCACCAGATGGACCTATTTCGTTATATCCCCTGAATTAATCTCGAAGAATGATATTACAGGATCATAAAAAGGTTAAAAAAAACTTATATTGCCCTGACTAGTATTTGGACAAATATTAGAGAGTTGACTGTTAATGCTTAATTCAATAGAATAAAAATTATTCACTTTATGTAATCATCCAATTCATTCAGAACAAGAGATGATACACTGGTAGAAAAAATTAAAGGATCGAAAAAAAATTCCAGATATTTGGGCGATATTTAACAAGCCAGTAAACACACAAAGGTATACTAAACTTTGAATTTTTCAACTTTACATTCGACACCTAAATTCAACCAAATGTGGATTATACGTACAATAGACGTCCTCAGTTTCTTTATTCAACTTTTACGGTGCCTATCCTCATTGGACTTTCTAAACGTCAATTCAACAAGGACTAATCACCATTATATAAACGTTCAAGAGTCACTATTAATTAATTAAAGTTTATTTCACTTGAAAGCCAAATGTTTTGAATTCTTATCAATTATGCATAACGCACCGAATATAACAAATCACACATACTTCCTTTGCTCTCTATATATTGATGAAGGCACGTTAACACATTCACTTAAAACGCATTCATATTGCTTTTATGAAATATTTCATCGTCCAATTTGAATGACTTTTGAAGTTAAATATAATTCGAAAGTTTAAGAACTGTTGAACTGTTGTTTCTCAATATTTATTCGATAAAATCAATGAAATTTTGCAGGACAGCTTCAACATTTCAAATTAATTCGATGTGGGCAATTTGAAGAAACCTATGTGTTTATTAATAGACCACTCTTGAAGAAAGCGGTCCCCTGAATATATTTAAGCTTATTTTTGTACACACAACACTTATGAAGTGAGCCAGGGTTTTTCTTCCCTAGGCAATCATGTCACACACCGCCGTCACCAACCCCTGCTAACATTTGTTTTGTAAACCAAAAGATCAAAATGCAGGGTGGCTGATGCCATCGGGGAGTGACGACCCCGCATACCCGAGTCAACCGGAGGTGGGGCTAGCACCTCTCCGTGATACATATTGCTTTCATCATGCAAGATGAATCCTCGGAGACTGCCCCCGATGTGGGTACTGCACCAGAGGAAAGACAGATTCAGCCCATAGCGGAGGTTAGTGGAGCGAGTGGCACGCCTCGGCGAACTGGTACCACAAGGTCTGGATATTCATTAAGGAACACGCAGCTTGGAAGTACCAGAAGTGAACTCGAGAGAGCTCAGTCCGAGTGATCTCGGTCAACACGACACCCGAAGATGGCAGCACTGGACTCGTGATATGAACTTGTGTCTTATTTGTGCATACTTTCAAGTCACAGAAAGGGAGACATAGACAGGATGTTGAACAGCGAAATTGAGGGAAATATGGATTGAGACATACGCCGAATTAAACTTCACGAGGGAGCACCTGTTGACACAGGTTAGAAATATAAAGACTAATAAATTAATCGGACCGGACGAAATAAATGAGATGAAAAGAGCTGCCACCCAGAAATCACCCACAAGAAGTATTGAGAACATCATCATCATACACAAATGCAAGTGATGGAGGTTGAACAGAAAGAGATAAACCATGACATCTTAGAAGAGAGCCTGAAGTGGAGAGGAGTCCAGATGGAGGACAGACCAAAGATCACATGGATGAAAATAAACAAGAACCACCATGCAAGTGCCATTGGGAGAGAGTTCGGCGATTCAGCAGACATGAAAGACCTGTGTCATCGGGTATACTGCTCTGCTAAAACAGCAAACATAATACAAAATAAAGAAGCAAGAACGACGACTCAAATAAGAACACCTACTAATACTAGAAGACCCCCAAGGGAGGAGCAATAATACAAGAAAATCACTCACCTACGAAAAGAGATAGCGATCTTGCACTCCATCTCAAGAGACCCGGATACCAGCAGGAAGGTTAAAAAGAAAGAGCAGAAGTAAGCTCGAAAAATCAAGTTGAAACCGAAAGATCCCGAACTGAAAATACATTTTGAGACTCTAAAGCAAAAAATAGGAAAAATAGGAAACAGGCTAAGAAGATACCATAAGCGATAAAAAATATACCAACAGAACAACATGTTCAGTAACAATTAGAAAGAGTTCTTCAGACATCTTGACTACTAGTCAAAGATATGGTCACTGGAAGAAAAACACAATTCCGCAGCAACATGGATAGATCTGGAAAAAAGAGGACGAACTGACCTCGGAGAGGTGCCTGGGGTTGCCATCGCGGAGGAAGATGTTAAACTCACCATCATGGGTCTTAAAAACTGGACTTCTCCAGGAATAAACGGGATCCCAAATACTCACCAGTGCTTGCTGAATTTATTCTCAAGAAGCTGTGAAAATCCCAAGTACCTAGTACGTCGATTGTGGCGCTCAAGATTAGTGACCGCCTGAAGAAAAACAAAATAATGACCTGGGAGCTGAATGGGTGCAAGAGAAGGAAACGAGGAAGTAAAGAACTTCTCGTGATAGATAATGAGATCACAAAACAAGCTAAGAAAAAACTAAGGAATATCTCGATAGCCTGGATAGACTATTAGAAAGCTTTTGACTCTGTCCCACACTCCTGGCTGCTAGAAGTGCTTGAAATATATAAAATACACCCACTACTTACAAACATCGTCTGGATCGTCTGGAGAAATATATGGAAAAGAACCAGCCCATTTCTCCAAGACAGTTTGGTTTCAGGAAGGGTTTGTCTACACAGGATGCTGCGGTGTTTTTGACTTCCAGAATATATCGAAGTCTTGAGGGAGGTAAAAAGTCAATGGCAGTGTTAATGGACCTTACAAAGGCCTTTGACACGGTGCATCACGGCAATTGTTGCAGGTTTTGTCGGATATAGGTTTACGAGGAATTGTAGGGGATTTACTGATTAGTTATTTGAAAGGAAGAGAACAGTATGTGGAGGTGGGTTCCAACTGTAGTAGTGGGAGAATTGTGGAATATGGTGTTCCGCAGGGTACAGTGCTGGGTCCCATTCTATTTATTTATTCTTTAGATGTAACTAGATATTGACACGGCAGGTATAATTTCTAGCTTTGCAGATGACACTGTAGTCTTTTATGAGGATGAAACATGGGATACATTGAAAAGGAAGGTAGAAGTGGATTTAAAGTGCTTGATAGATGCATTCAGTGCCAGATTTTTGACGATTAACTTCAGTAAGACATGCTTTTTGACATTCAGCTGCTATGCTACAAACATCCCCAACTTTGAGAAACTGAGCATATGTAAGGATGGTGCAGTTATTGAGATCTTGAAGAGCCATCAGGTAAAATACCTTGGTATCATAATAGACTCACATATGAGATGGAATTTACATATAGAGAGAATGATATCAGCCTTAAGAGGATTACTACAGAAATTTAGGTTTCTGAAACGAGTTTAGACTCTCCAAGGCTGAAAATGATATACTATACTTTGGTTGAAGGTAGACTAACTTACGGAAACTTGTTGTGGGGATCTGCTGCAAAATGCTATATTGTGAGATTGGAGAGAATGCAAAAAAGGTTGCTGAAGTTAATGATGGGAAGGCCGACAGATTATCCTTCAGACAGACTCTTTAGGGAGGCAGATGTTCTGGATATAAGGCAACTATAGAGAAGGTTACAATTGGATTATGTCTGAGATGTGTTACAGCAGAAGACCAGAACAGCCTTTTTCTCCAAATATAGAAATAGAATATGTGATGGACTAATACTAGAGACTGTTTCCTCGGACAAGAGCTTTATTCAGGGAGCGATCAAGAGACCTTGTTAGCTGCTTGATAGGATGAGTGACGGTGCTTTATTTCTGGGGTGATGTCGGTGGGATTTTGATTCTGGTTGGATGAGCTGGCATGGCAGTATTATTTGGAAAAGATTGATCCCACGCTCAGGCAAAGCCTTAGTGGGAAAATCTTTTTGTTTATTAGGCATATTGGGGAGGGAATGACATGTTAAAATTTTTGTGTGTATATTCTTTTATTTTGTTGTTTCTGTAAATGTTGTCAAGTAAACATTATTATTATTATCATTTATTATTACATTATGTCAACATGGCGAACCTCGATAAAATAAATAGCAAATCACGTCACAAATATCATCAATTATAAGAATTAAGAGGGGAATATTTCAAGGAGATAGCTTAAGCACTCTCTGGTTCTGCCTGGCGCTCAACTCCCTAGGCACAATGCTCAACAGATCAGCGTATGATGTGGAGCATAAAGAAATTGTTCAGGCTCGTAAAAAAAAAAAAAATTGAAAATTTATTTCTATGATTGCTCATAAACCACTGATGCTACAAAATTTTAAAGTTCCTATCCAAAAACTAGACACTTGGAGCTACAATTTGCCCATTTTATATCATGTACGAAGTTATTGCTCGTTGAAAATTGACCAAAACTTGGAATTTTTTTAATCCTTTATTTTTTCCAGTAATGTGTTATAGGAGTTATGAGAAAAACTCAAACAAAACAATAATTCATTTCAATCATTATTGATACATAAAACAGGGAAATATCAAATTTTATGAGGTAATAATTGGCGAAATCAAGAAAACAGTCAACTACAGTTTTATGTATTTATTACGGATAATAATGATGGAATATCACTTGTATGATTATTGAGTTTTTTTTTCATCATATATCTTGATAAATAGTATTATCCAACTATTTGTGAAATTTATGGAGGATTCTTTCACTTCAATTACATTAGTTGTTAAAGTACTCTGAAATCACTTTCACAAAACGTTGGATAATATCAAGTATCAACGGTGAACGGTTTTGAGTAATTAGTGGAGATACATGGATAACATTACTCGATGTCGAAAATACTTAATCTCAATTCCATCATACTTTCTTGGTCTCCAATAACACACAGGATATACCATTAGAGAACCGTAAAATCATTAGAAGCAAATCTTGATAATATTACTGCTTCATAAAACATTGATTTCAGCTATTTTTCAACGAATGCTAGTTCGAATATCAAAAAATACTTAAAGTTCACTTAGTACTGAAAGTTTGGTGGTCTCAATCTTGAATACTTACTCTTTCTGTGTGTTCGTGTGTCGCTGAGTTCAATCGTAATTTTTAGATAAACGTTCGATAAAAAATCTTTTCGACATGTTTTTCTACATTATGCAAGAATCCATTTTATTTGAACTGCCACCACTTTCAAAAAAAATATCAATGTAAGAAGAAATAATCCAGGAGCCAGGCAGCCTTTACACGTAGGGTTCTGCGCAGGTTCAAATCCAAGCGACTCTAAAATGTTCTGGCGCACACTAAAGAGTCAAGTTCATAAGTGGGGAAACATATCTATCGAAATATATCAGTGACCGGTTTGGCAAAAAGCATCCTCAGATTGTCAATGACATTCACGAACTGCAAAAATCAATCTGAACGCAACAAGCAGAGTATACCGAACATAGAATAAATTTTTTTCAGCTACAAAACATTCGTCATACATGGGGATAGACATTTCATGGAAAATATTCAACAAGTAGCCAATAACTCAAAGATCCATGCACATTTAACAAAATCAAGTCGTAACATGCAGTTCGTCTTGTTCGTATGAGATAATTGCGTGTTCTTATGGGGCTTCAGCGCCTTTTTCATGCTTGCGCTGGTGCTGGTGCCCTCATCGCAATTGAAGACATCCATCTATCATCCACAGGGATGGGCACCCTGACAAAAATATATATACAATATGGTCCAAGTGTCGACAAAGGTTTCACATTCAACATTGTTGTACATTTTTGGCATAGATCACTTCGACAATGCAGAACAACAACAAGCACAAATTCGGTCATTTGCTTCATCTGTCAATATTAAGGGTTACTTGGGCTAATTGTAAATGGATTGTGTCATTACGATTGTTTGAGCTTTTTTCATCCCTCAATATGATTATTATAATATTCATACATCGTATTGAACAATCAGTCAGTTTGGAAGTAACTGTCATTGATGTGAACGAGCATTCGCCTGTCGTTATCAGCGTGATTTATGTTGTTATGATGCATTTTGTTCACATCGCGCTGAGTCAATGGCCAGGCGACGTTCCCTCCTCGAAAAGATACTGGAGGGAGGCACGCCAGCAAGCGTCGTGTCGATCCCCCACTCTTGACTCTTGACACGTTGACTAGAAGTGGGAGACCTAGACAGGCGTATAAATACGAGTTCCTGCGGCATCCAAGTCTTAAACGGCTCGGTATCACTCGAGAACACATTAGAATTAGCTAGGAATATTAATTAGGAATTGATTACCGTTGTTGGGTATTGAATTAACAAGGGCGTCTCAATGTCAACTCGTCATTGCCTACCTTTGACCGCACCATATTTTCTTTGTGATCGAGAGAGTCTGATTGGGTGAACTCGCATTAGCCGGGCCTGATCTTGTTATTGGTAGAGTTTTTTTTTATTTGCGATTCTCACTTTGAGAGAGCTGAATTTCACCGATATAGGATCAGCCACATTCGCATCTCTTAAGTGAAGTTTGCCTGATTATATTCTTTGTTTTGTATGCTACTCTTGTTTTTTTTCTTGATTGTTTATTTGTTATGATTCCGTTCTGCTTCCTCTTGATTTCCTGCGAATCATCATGATGACTACAGGCGAATACTCATCGAAACGCATTGAAATAAATCGTATTCTTACAATAATGGGACTTAAATTTAAAATTCATTTAAATAGAATGAACGCAGAGCTCTTTTATTTCAATTGCGTTGATTGTCAAGTTGACTATGTAAACGAATATTCAATTAAGTGTAGGATTATTTTAATAATAATGGCAATGATAAAAATGCCCAAACAATCCTCCTGATAATATTCCATCATAAAAAATATCATATGTGATCAACTATATGAAGTGATCAATTAGGTCTATTTTGTATAGAGTGGAATAAAAATCTGCATGGTGTTTTATTTTGTACCATTTCCGTTTACATTTACCCCATAGCGCCTTTGCTGAAGACGGCAGTTACAGATATTCAGTTTTTTCTCAAGAAAAAGCACCTTTTGTTTGAAGAAGAAGGAAACATTGAACATTTGAGTAATTCATCTCACATAGAACTTAGATAATAAATTTTCTCACCCCTCAGATTTAAAAAAATTCACTACCCCTTCATAAGGATTTTTGTCTAAGGGAGTTAAGAATTACCGTCATCTGATTAAATTCTTTTAAGCCAACAATTTTGTCGATCAAGTTTAAAACTTTTCCTGATATATCGCCAGGGTATCACCTTCAAAAGATTATCCTATGATTATCATAAGATGTTCTGAACGTATATTGAATGAAGCATTTCCCATCTTCATTATATACTTTACCAGTCAAACTCATTTCCGTTTATTATTTAAGCTCATTTTATCGAATCGATGAGTTGTTGGATACTTTGTTTTTTTTGTATTATTCCAACATACAATTGACCGCAAATAATACTGGAAATTTGAAAACAATTAATTTAAAACGCAATATAAATATACCTAATGAAAGAAATAGATATAATACCGATGGATTTTAAAATTTCAGAACTCTTCGAACGTAAGTCAATAGAGAGCCTTGTCTTTTTTAACTATTGGGTTTCATAAACTTCAATCAGTTGATCAATTCGTTGGTTGAGCGATTCTATGCCTGAAATTCCATGTGTCCGGTATTCCATTGGTCAATCTGACATATCCGTTAAAGTATTCTGTGAATCCTTCGATCAAGAATCTCTATGAAAGCCACCATTATGCAACGTTGATCGATTAATCAACTCCTTGGTTGAGTAATTATATGGCTGAAATTCCTTGAATTCGGCCTTCCATAGGTCAACCTAACATAACGGTTTAAGTATTCTGTGGATCCTTTGATCAATGATCTTTTTGAAACCCACTTTTGTGCTAGGTTTCTTAAACGTTGATTGGTTGATGAACTCGTTGATTGAGCAACTTCAAAGCCTGAAATTTCGTCAATTCGGCCTTCCATTATTGAATCTGAATTATGAAACCACCATTGTGCTTGGTATCCTAAACGTTGATCGGTTGATCATCTCGTTAGTTGAGCGATTCTGTACCTGAAAATTCGTGAATTCGGCGTTCTATTGTTCAATCTGACATATCCGTCAAAGTTTTCTGTGAATCTTAGATCAACGATCTTTATGAAACCCACTATTATGCTAGGTTTTCTAAACGTTGATCGGTTGATCAACTCGTTGATTGAGCAATTATATGCCTGAAATTCCATGATTTCGGCATTCCATTGGTCTATCTGACATATTGGTTAAAGTAAGTATTTTATGAATCCTTTGATCAACGATCTTTATGAAACCTGCTATTATGCTGGGTTTCTTAAACGTTGATCAACTCGTTGGTTGAATAATTCTATGCCTGAAATTCCGTGAATTTAGCCTTCCATTGGCCAATCTAACATGGCCGTTGGAGTATTGTGTGGATCCTTTGATCAACGATCTTTATGAATCCCACTTTTATGCTAAGTTTCTTAAACGGTTGATCAACTCGTTGATTGAGCAATGTCCAAGCTTGAATTCGGCCTTCCATTATTCAATCTGACATAACCGTTAAAATTTTTTGTGAATCTTAGATCAACGATCTTTATGAAACTCAATATTATGCTAAGTTTCCTAAATGTTGATCGGTTGATCAACTCGGTGATTAAGCAATTTCATGCCTGAAATTCTGTGAATTTAGCCATCTATAAGTCAATCTGACATGTCCGTTGAAGTATTTCGTGAATCCTTGGATCAACGATCGTTGTTAAACCCACTATTTGAGTCGTAAAGGATCACATTCAATGACCAAATTTCTAGAAGGGGGTTCTTATGACCAGCTTGTCCTTAGTTTCATTTCTATAATGTTTGACATTTCGTCTATAGGAATATTCTTCTTCATTCACGAATTGTCCCATACATGTGAATTGACATGCTGTTTCGCCAAATAATGCTGGATGAATTCAAGACTTCATAGATAATCCCAGATAGGTTGAAAGTTCACACAAGCGTGATATTACAAATTTATAACACAAGGAGAAAGATTTCAAAGAGCTGCGATGTTACAACCATCAATTAAACTTCGATACCTTCTCGTTCCACTAGAGAGTAATTTTTTTAAGTTTTTCTACATTGTCGAAGATGAAATGAAATCAAAATTCAATGTCGACACGAGGAAACACAATGGATAGACGTGACTTCGCCCATCTCTGATCATCCATCATCCAATACTTGACATGACTGGCATACCGCGCTTCACTCACCATTTTATAATCGTCTATTTTGCTGATAGACCGTAGAAAGAAGTTGATGTGAACTAAGGCAGGCCCGTCTCCTATGTGTCCTACATTACAAGAACAGATTAACATTAAAAAACCGGCTTTTCTTTTAACTCTTGGTACCACACGACTGGGTCCCATTCCCAACTGAATCTGTTGCTCCCGCTATCATTTGCAAAACCGACTCGTACCAAAATAGGTTCAATTTATACACAAATTGCATTCAAAGGTTTCACTTGAGCCGACAATTAATAAGATGGCAGAATGATACAAGTTGAAAAAAGTACAAAAATGTATATCCCTAAAATGAAATAGAAACTAACAACCTTAGGAAACCCATTTGGAAAGTAATAAAACAAATGGAAAATAATGAGCGCTGTTGTCACTGTGTTCTTTATTTTGTTAAAACCCATTCATACGCCACGCTTATCTGAGTCTCAAATGGCAAATGAATAATATCCGGATGTTTATTGTTCAATTATTGGGGAAGCTTTAATTCTAATTTACATTATATGTGTTGAACGAAGTGGTCTAAAGTTTGATGGGAAACAGGAATTTCTAGAAGAGAAAAACTAGCTTACATGCTACGAGGTTTAATTTTTCATTATATTCGTGTTTGAAACTCTTTTCAAATAAACATATAAGAGTTGTCATTTTTCGAAAACATTCATTTGAGTTGCCATGGATGAATGGAACAGAATTCTTGAACTAACATGTGTTCGAATTAAGCACTGTTGAACTCAAAAAATAATTGACTTCGCTTCCTAACATTATTGACAGCATTAATCAATTCTATGGCAGGTATTGAACGAAATTGATGTTTTAGGGCTGGCTGCTTCCAACGCTTCTGGGGAATCAAGATGGCGTTTATATGTGCAGTCCTTTATTCTTCCCCAGGAATAAAAATCTAGAGGCCTAAGATCGGGGGATCTTGCTGCCCAATGAAAAGGACCCCGGTTGCCAAGACAAGTATTGTCCATAAACTGCGTTATGGTGAAGCATGTAGGCTAGTTTTTTTCTAACTAATGATGTTTACTATCAAAAACGTCCAATTTGGACAACTATATACAATCACAGAGCTTTAGGAGGTTTGGAAGGAACCAGCTGCATGCGATGTAAGCATTGATTGTTACCTAACAATTAGGATGAACTGAGAGAGAAGTACAACTATCTCCTAAATTCACAATTTGGTTTCAGGAAAAATAGATCCACAAGTGAAACTGTGACAAGATGCATACTCCTTCATCTGAGAAGGCTTTGAAATGCGCCAGGAACCTATGGCCCAATTTTGTGATTTAACCAAAGCATTCAACTGCATGGACCATGAAACATTCTTGGATAAGCTTTAAGCCTTACGGTATCGGAGGAGTGGCCTTATAATCAGAATAACAGCACGGTGGAAACTATATCTCATAGTATTCCACAAGGATCGATATTGAGTCCTCTAGAATGACTTTCGGTTAGGAAATATGGGGTCACTTCTTGAACGTTAGTCAATAGCGAGCCTTATCTTTGTTAACTTCTGGGTTTCATAAACGTTGATCGGTTGATCAATTCGTTGGTTGAGCAATTCTATGCCTGAAATTCCTTGAATTCGGATTTCCATTGGCCAATCTGGCATATCCATTAAAGTATTCTGTGAATCCTTCGATCAAAAATCTCTATGAAAGCCACCATTATGCTAGGTTTCCTAAACGTTGATCGATTGATGAACTCGTTGATTGAGCAATTATATTCCTGAAAATCATGAATTCGGCCTTCCGTTGGTCGATCTAACATATTCGTTAAAGTATTCTGTGGATCCTTTTATCAACGATCTTTTTGAAACCCACTTATATGCTAGGTTTCTTGAACGTTGATAGGTTGATGAACTCGTTGATTGAGCAAATTCTAAGCCTGAAATTTCGTGAATTCGGCCTTTCATTATTCAATCTATCTTATGAAACCACCATTGTGCTTGGTTTCCTAAACGTTGATTGGTTGATCAACTCGTTGATTGAGCAATTATATTCCTGAAATTCCATGAATTCGGCCTTCCATTGGTCATTCTAACATATCCGTTGAAATATTCTGTGGATCCTTTTATCAATGATCTTTTTGAAACCCACTTTTATGCTAGGTTTTTTAAACGTTAATTGGTTGATGAACTTATTGATTGAGCAACTTCTAAGCCTGAAATTCCGTGAATTCGGCCTTCCATTATTCAATCTGACTTATGAAACCACCATTTTGCTTGGTTTCCTAAACGTTGATCGGTTGATCAACTCGTTTGTTGAGCGATTCTGTACCTGAAACTTCGTGAATTCGGCCTTCCATTGGTCATTTGACATATCCGTTGAAGTTTTCTGTAAATCTTAGATCAACAATCTTTGTGAAACCCACTATTATGCTAGGTTTCCTAAACGTTGATCGGTTTATCAAGTCGTTGATTGAGCAATTCTATGCCTGCATGGACCATGAAATATTCTTGGATAAGCTCAAGCCTTATAATATATATCAGAATAACAGCACGGTGGAAACTATATCTCATGGTATTCCTCAAGGTTCGATATTGGGTTCTGTAGAATGGCTTTCGCTTTGGAAATATGGGATCACTCAAGTCGTTTACATGAAGTTGTTGTTACCCAGGAGGAAGCAGTCAGAGCCATTGCAAACCACTTATTGTCAGAAATAGAATTCGGACAGTGGTGGCTGAATTAATCATCAGGGTCGTCATGGATGTTGCTAGAAACCTAACGAGGAAGAGTGATCCGAACATAACGAGCACCAGATTCAAATAACTGTAAAACGAATATTTGCATCAGGCAATACAATACGCTCCAAGTTCAACATGAGAATTTACTCATTATAATAATTTATTTCGCAGTGCTCGCTAATGAATTTGCAAACTCAAAATCCATTTATATGTTGCAAGCTGTCAACAGAAAGGTGAATATAAATAGTTAATCTCCAGGTAATTCCTGCTTCATGGTTGAACCGCATTTCATTGCATACTATCGAGTGAGACTTCGTATGAAATAACAAGGTTGATCAACATCTCCCAGACTTCGTACATCTGAAATAATTGGAGTTGATACTTGCCACTAGTTGTTAGATGTCAACTGAATATCATTGTTCAACATCCATATTCATGGAATACAGCACCTCACATGTTTGAATACTAAAATTTAATGAGCAGTGACGTAGGCAACCGAATAATGCAAGTCTAGAACTAATAAGTGGATTCCAATTTTTTTGGGACAAGCTAGAGCTTGTTTTTCTCTTCCATTCCGTTGTTTACGCAGTCAAATAACACGGTTGACCTTTTGTGGGACATCATAAAGCAAGAGCATATAAGAGGTTGTCTCTTATTTCATATATTCGGAATTTTATAGGAAGCCATCAATGTAGACAAATACGACTATGGAAAATGTCAATAAAGAATGCTACAAAGATTAATTTGTCCATTTCACGATAATATGTTCATGTCCAATCCCGAAATATAAAAGGCACCCCTCATACCTAATACCAAGTATTCAATTGCAAACATATGGGGTTTTGAATACCAAACTGGAGAAATCTATGCCAGAATACTACTGATTAAATGCCGTATTCTACTTGTTATAATGTAACTCACAAATAAATTGTTGATTTTCTGGTAACCTTAATTATATACTTTTCGTATCAAATTGATTTTGCTTTGGCAACAATAAACCATCTGAATAAACCAACACAATCTGCGGGAATTCACGAACTGATCATGTTATTCTGATTGTTTTCAAATGACGATTTGAAAATTCCAGTGACTCTGATGTAGCAACGAGAGCAACAAGTTTCGGTTAGGGCAGAGGTCACCCGAAAGCCTGTAAGACAAATTTTCAATAGTACTTAGAGCCGGTTGTAGCGGCGGCCAATCATATCTCGCACTGGCGATTTTTGGCATGCAAGACGGCCGCCGGCAACCGCCCCTATAGAGGACACCGAAAGCATCATCTAAATTATTACCAACATACCGGTGACCACCTTCTTTAATCGATTCAATTTAAGGACTAGTTTACCTGAATAATATTCTTTCCTATCATTGATAACTAATTCAACCAACTCTAGCCTTCATCCTGTGACAATCACTCCAAAAACTTGTCGCAAATGAAGAATGAAGGACTTAAATGATGAGAAAGATAGGGATTCTCTGATGCGCTTGAGAATTGTTTCACAGCAAAAAAAAATTGCGCAGCAAGATTTGTTGAGACCGTCTATATTTTCATACTGTCAAACAAGGATTTTCGGCTGTTTGAATATTCATTTGAACATTTTTCAAAGAATTCTCAAATGAAAAAAGTACAAGAATAATGCTGAAAAGTCGCAATAGCTCATCAGATTTGTTTATAAAAAATATTATTGAAATAAAATGTTAGTATTTATTGTATTTGTTTAGATGGTCTTGAGCCAGTAAATAACCAATTTCCAACTTGTATGTGAAGATCATCTCGTTAAATTTGAAATCAGAAATTTTAAATAGAATTTCTCGGGTAATTGTTTAATAGAAAAACAATTCTTACCTCTGAGGACTGTAATTTCCCAAGACTGAATTTAAAGCATTAAGGCTATAAAGCTTCTACTTGTGGAATAAATTCTTTTCTAACTCGGTTTTAATATTGGAAGTTAAATAAATAATGAATCATTTAGCTGTTGAAGCAATAAAATATACATTGCCCGTCAAAATTATGGACTAAATTTATTTTTTCAGAATAAAAATACTAGGCAACAAAATGTTGTAAACAGTCAATTTGTTTTCACTTTTACCAGTTGACTTGTTTCAGGATTTTGTAGACATATATTTCTCTTCTGAGAAAATGAATTCGTTCCATTATTTTGACGCGCACTGTATATGGAGATTAGGGCTCCCTTAAAAATGTTAATAACAATGTTTTCTTCTTCATAGGCTGAAAAAATCTGGGTTTAATAAATAATTTGCTGTGATGAATGATATACATGAAAACACAAAGCTGAAACGTGTAGTGCCCAAGCAAGTGTATGTCGACTAAAGGCAATGTATTTCTGAACATATTCAGGAGCTCAGAATATTTCAGAGTTTGAAGTGGAACATAATAACAACTTCATTTAAATCAAGATACAGCTTTAATTTAGGAATGAATGAGTGCTCCTTGTCAACACTATGCGGATTTGGAACCGTGAGAAATCATTCTTAAAAGTTTTAAAATAGACTTAAGCCTCAAAAACATATAGATATGTAGAATTATCGGACCTTTAGCAAGCACGATACTTAAGCGACTGCTTATATTTGATATTAGATGACTGAATTATACGATCTGCAACCAATTATAAACAAATTTTATAGACTGCGGAAGCTCTGCAGCTTTTGAGCAGATTCGCCTAAACAGAAAAGTGAAAAAACACAGAGGTTCATCGGTGGAATATACTAAACCACAGAAGATGAGGAAATTTGAGAAACTTATCATCAGTATTTGTGTTCTGACTTAAGTTCAAACATAGAGTACCGTAAAGAGTATCTTTGAAGGTCATCCATATCCTCTATGTTTTTGCTTTCTTTCAATTAGATTATCGAGTAGTTACTAGCAATTTCTCATCAGATTTGCTTTGACAGCTCTCTGAGTGTGCTTGATGAAAGACTTCGTAAGTGGTCCCAAGCTTTCCTCTGACAACCAAAGAAGTATCAGGTATACCGGTATGAAATTAGCGTTTTTTTTATGAAAATAAAACACTAATTATTAATGGGAAAGTAAAAACCATTTCATTCAAAGTATTGGCCATTATTTTCTACACATTTTGTCCACCTTTCTGGCAATTTGTGGATACCACGTCAATAAAATGTTCGCCTTTTAAACCATACCAAGCAGACACCCAATTTTCCTCATAGGAAACAGTGTGCTGCTCAGCCCATGCGTGTCCCATCGATGAAAACAAATGGTAGTCAGAAGGTGTCAAGTCTGGTGAATACGGCAGGTGGTGTAGCAGCTTGCAGCCTAGTGTTTTGATTGTATCCTGAACCAGTTTTGCTTTGCGTGCACCTACAAAATTACCTTGCCGTATCTTCTGGTCCATTATGGTCGTTTCTCGATCAATGCATGGTTCAAATTCATCATTGATCATGATTTTTTCCGTTTAGGATCGTTAAAATAAATCCATTTTTATCTCCAGTAACAGTCCGATGCAAAACCGATTTTCATTCTTGACTTTGCAGCAAGATTTCACAAGTGTTTTTTCGGTTTTCAATCTGTCTTTCATTCATTCATCTGGGCAGGAGGCCCAGCTCTTACCCCAACCCATCGAAGGGCTCGTTTGGATTTTGCGAGAGCATATCCATTGGAAGAGGCTGATCGAGAAAGATTTCTCTTCACAGATGAGTGTAGATTCTGCCTCTACCATTGTGATCGACGTTCCCTTATATGCAGACCTCCACATGAAAGACATGCTCAGTGCAATTTCCTGAGTACTACTGGTTTCAGAGGAGGATCGATTATGGTATGTGGTGGAATATCTTTCACTGCTCGCACAGACCTAGTGGTCGTTGATAATGGAGCTTTGAATGCTGATTGTAATATAAAGAACATTCTTGAAGACATGTAGTGCCATTTGCCCCATACATTGGTGAACATTTCATTCTTATGGACGATAATGCCAGACCCCATCGTGCGCAGGAGTACCTTGAAGAGATTGAAGTCTCTTGAATGGAATCGCCAGCAAGAAGTCCAGATCTCAATCAGATTGAGCAGGTTTGCGACAACCTCAATAGAACGCTGAGAAGTTGAGAAAATCATCCAGCTACTCTTAATGACTTAAGAATCCAACTTATGATTAGATCAGAACATTTAAAGATCACTCATTTAGAGTATGAACTGTCGTTGCCGAGCTGTAATTAACGCAAGGGATGGAAATACCAAGTATTAAATCACTTATCAGCATTACAGTATTTTGAAAATTGTTTATTTCTTTTCTTCCACATAAGATTTGGTGAAATCCTGATTTTTTTCCTATCGAGACATTTGTATCTTGTCGCTCACTTCATACCGGTATACCTGGTATGTAGTACAAAATTCGGAATACTATGGATATAAATGGCATAGTGCATTATGGTTGTGTTCCAAATAAAGATTGGAGCAAATACCAGTCATTTTATTATCAACTGGCCAGTTCCAATCGAATCGTGATTGTGATTAAACTTAAAAGTTTAATGTTTAACTTCTCAGAAGTTTGGTTGATCTTCCTCAACTTATGTGGAGCAATATATTTCAGATGCACTAGAATTTATGGACTATTCTGATCTTCAAACTCAGATGTCTATTCTGAAGAATTGTCTCCTTGCTGAATGTGCACAAAGGTCGCGTACGGTCGTTTAGTTTTTGCGAGTGATCTTCAGAGGCAAAGACAAGATATCGTATAATCATTTAACTGCTAAAAATAAATACCATTCATAACTACACACTTAGGTTCAAAGGCAGACCAGATGTGCCTCGGCAAATGTCACTTACCATAGTTACGTCATCTATCTTTGAGATACTTCTGACAAATATGTTGATCCATACTAAAGCGGGACCATCTAACGATTCAGAAAAATGACACGCATTAGATTTGATGTGTCTTAAATGGATACACCTTACATAAGATTGGAACAAAAGTTAAATCAATAACTTCTGGGAGTGTCATTTCTGTGTTGATCGGAATTGAAGCACGTGTCAGGAAGTTATTGTGGCAATAGGGCACCCGCACCAAGTAGATCACCACAAATTCTAGCTAAATGACGACTAGTCATGAGTTAAAGGCCCCTTATCAGACATTCGATTAATGCTGCTAGAATCATGATGGTTTTAGTATAAACAATATATTTCCACTGACTTTTATTGCGCAACAATTATTTCATCAATACTATGGTATGGTAAATGGTAGTTAACTCTTAATAGACTGTATCAATACGATTATTAAGATTAAACCGGTTTCCATTTTCAAATCTTCAGATTGTGAATGCAGACAGGAATATTTTAGTTTTTAAATTCATAGGTTCAAGAACGAACATATTTCAGTCGGTACTCAACACCTAAAGATGATTTAAAAATCAAAAACCGTCAAGTATTTATATAAATCAAGTTATGATTAGAAGAAAAAAATGTTTTATTTTGTATTGACAATTACGTACGCTATTTCTTTGAGGGTTAACTTGAGTTTATCTTTAGCGCTCTCTGGTTCTGAGGGGAAAAAAAGGCAAATATGATTGATCGGATGTTTATTCCAATGTAAAGAATAGTCAAATCACGGCCACGGATACAAAATAGTGTCCTTATCATGAAATTCTCTATTATCAAATCTTGAAGTGACTGCTATAAGCCGTGGCTTCAAAAATTTCATCTTTGAATTGGGTTTCATCAATATATGGCTGCTGAAAGCATGCGATCATGTTCATTTCATTTCACAAACTTGATTCATGCATTTTATAATGTAAAACATTGACTTGATTCAAATTTTCCTCATTTTTGTGTTGTATATTGATTGAGTTTCAAATTGATTGAGCATTCTATTATATGCTGCTAATTCTTTTATCACTTATCCATTTGACAGCCAAATGAATGGAAACAGAACCCCCTCTTAAATCATTGCCGACATGTTTCGATTCCATTCAGAAATCTTCTTCAGGGTTTTAAAAAGATCACAGAGATTATATACAATCAAAACATATAAATTCTATGTGGAAATAAATACCGAGACATTATGAACAACAATGGACAACTAATACAATTAATATTTGCATAATACGTAATTTATTTTTTTTAAAGAAGATTTTGCTCCTTCTCATGGCATTTTTAAACTATGTTATATTCATTCTATTGGCATAATACATATCCACTAGTTCTTTCCATTCATATTTACTGTATTTAGCAAATATTAATTGTATTATTTGTCCATTGTTGTTCATAATGTCTAGGTATTTATTTCAACATAAAATTTGTATGTTTTGAGTGGATTTAATCTCTGTGATCGATTTTAGAGCCAGGAAGAAGATTTTTGAATAAAATCGAAACATGATTTAAGAGGTGGTTCTGTTTCCATTTGGCCGTCAACCTGTCAAATAGATAAGTGATATATCAACAAAGATCTCAATTCAACAATTCATGCTGATTCGTATGATAACATGATTCGAGCCTTGATGTTTTCAAAAATAGCTCCTTTTACGATGTAAATGCTATTATTCTCTTTAATTATCAAAATAATGTATTTTTTTATTTGCTCTCAAATAAGATCAATATTTTCAGATGATTGATTACGTATTGATTTCCTCTGAATAAAAATATCTTCAACAGAACAATACCGTTAAGTGATCTGTTTGATAATAGGAAGCTGCTATATTTTATACCGAGGAAATGAATTTTATGTTTTCATCATTTGACTTCCTCAATCATCATGATATATTTCCTGAATACGGAGCAGTTCTCTCCGAGACACACGTTGAATAAGTCATTACTAAGTTTTATTACTCAATAAAATACAAATGGTCCAAAGTGACATACATCCAGCATATGGAGATCGACTTGGCATGAACTAACAAAGAACAGAACTGCGTAGAAGGAAGATTCTTGGATGAATAGCATGTTGCCAATTTCTTCGTGCCCTCAAAATCTATATTCCATCATTTTTCATAATGATTCTCCTGAGGGCACTAAATTGCTGTCCAGGGACTTTGTCACGAGAGCATCACTAGAAAAATTTTTCAAAACAAAAAGCAGGATGGGACACTCGTTGCTTGCAATTAGAATGGACAATAATCACAAAGAACAGATTTTCATTCCTCTCTGAAGAATCAAATGGCACCATTTTTATAGAAGGTGTAACAAACTGAAAGCTGTGGAACAATTCTATATGAGAACATAAGCTGATAACAACATCAAAATAAATTTAACAAATACTGACCCATACATAAATTCGATTTGACTCCTTCAAGATGAAAGATTGTTTTCCACACCTACCAACTAGAGCAAGAGAGAACCTATCAGACATCTCCATTACAGCTTTCACATTGTAATGATAAAAGAAGAAATTGAGGACGTCAGAGATTGTACAACAAAAAATCATTTTATGTAGAAACCACTATGATAAAATTCCACTCAAATATGAATATTTAAATAGAACCTCCATGAAAAAAAAACGAGATATCATATAATGCAATAGAAGAAGAAAGTCACACAAAAATGCAGCAAGCAGCACGATTCAAAAACATACTCCAAATAACAAACAACACCAGACTTGTAGCTTATGTGAAGGTAGTCACCCAGCAAACTACAACCAGAGTACCAAAGGTACAACGGACTTTTATACAAGCTCAAACAGCTTCTCCCACAGCTATATTATATGATTCTGAAGTCTCTCAACTATGGGGTATATTGGGATCACTTTTATATAGCATCTTTTGCAGACGATTTAGCCATCTGATGAAAACGCCGAAACAGCTTCCAATAAACTACAAAAATCCCTAAATAACCTTGGGCAGTAGCATCGACAATGGCGACTCAGCATCAATGAGGCTAAGAAATACATGTGCCCCAGTTAAAACACTCGAAAATTAATACCATTAGACAGCAAAGCTAAGTATCTCGGCATACATTTAGACCAGCACCTCATCTGGAGGCAATCATCCAGCAATATGGAGGTACAATTCTGGGGTTGCACTTGAGCATCAAATATTCAAACCATCTGAAGACTTCGTTTATTGCTTAATGTCCCTTGGTATGTATCCAACCACACCATCATCATCGGAAGATCTACTCAACTCACGAAAGTTGAAAAAGACCTGGGCAAGCGACCTAAGTGGCTGACCATACCTATGAATCTATCAATGTCGATACTTTACCTTAGTTTCTTCGTAGAATTGAATTAATTTTTTGTAAGTAGATGGTAAACATTCTTATTGGATTTCAAGAGGAGAGCAGAAGTTAACTAATAATGAACATCGATAATCCCGCAGGACTTTCGTTCCAATGGTGCGAGCTAGCCACGGATGTCGCAGAGAATCAAGACCCCAAATGCAACTCTCATCAGCACAGTGCGGCACTGAAATCTTGAAGGAGAATGAGACGAAGCTTCCAGTCAAGCCCAGAAGTAGCGCCATCTATATCTCCAAGACTGAACGATAGTTTTTCGTGATTACCGTTCCTTTTCATTAGTTTCCTTAGCCGTGTGCCGGTATAGAGGCCGCTGAAATTATTTCCTTTGTATATGAACTCAAAATAGCGGATCTTGCCATGTGATGACCTTATCAAAGTGTAATTGATGAAAGAATTGTCGTGAAATGAAGATCTGCGAAAATAGAGTGTATACACTGCAACCATCATCATGAAGAATTTCCGTCAAGATCAAAACTGCTAGTATCAGCTAGAAGCTAGCAGGACAGCTGTTAGCAGAGAGGCCGTCTAGCTGACCACTAGTCTCTACCATCCATGCTCGCTGCTTGTTGTGTAGCTCGCTAACTAACCTACAGAATGGCGACTTTTCAATCACCAGCCACTTACCATCTTGATGTCGCTAATTGTAGCGATGCTTCTGACAAACAGGTTAACTCTGACAATGGCCGGTCCATCTAAACCGATGGACAAGAATATCTAAGTTATGTGCGTTATCAACACTTAAATTCAATTGTAACCAATGGATTTTTCTTGTCTCATTCTAACCGAATTTTGTGCTTTCGAGTTGTGATGAAGATGAACAGATTATACTCACCTGTGCCATTCGCTCCAGCTGGCCTTATACGGGCATCATATCTTCCCGGTCCAAGAATTTGATCTAGTACCTCTTTTTCCTTCTCCCTGAAGTTGATCTTGACATTTGTTGAGCTGAAAAAAAATACAGACAAATCAGATTTCATCGTTATTAATTAATATATTAATTGGTTCTTATGTTCATGAAGATCAACGAGGCAAAGCAATTAATGTGAATAGTGACCGATATTGCGATATGTTGCGAAATTTTTTGGTCCCAGAGTTGCAGGTTTAAACTCCAGAACGTTATTCCAGTAAGATGCCATACTTAAATGATTCAATGGAAGTTGTTTACGAATTATTCCCTAATAAAGTCATTTGGCGAAGGGGTACCATCAACTGGCCTCCCAGAAGCCCCGACCTTAGCCCACTTGACTATTTTGCAAGGGGATACTGCAAAAGTAAGCTTTATCAAAATAATCCTACGTTGAAGCAAGTAATCCCAGTTGAAGCAAAACATCGGGTCATAAATGCAATATCAATAACTGTGTGTCAACGTGTTAACGCCAATTTCCTTTTAGAAGAGTGCCAGCAACGCAACGGTCATCATTTGGATAATATCATCTTTTCCAAATAATTCTCCAATTCATATGTTAATAATAAACAATCAACTTTTTTATTGCTCACAAATTTTTTTTTCGTTTTATTGAACTTACAAATACCCGATACCCTTTCTGGACACCTTGTGTATACAGGGTGTCTCAAGTTCGAGTGCCTATTGGATGTTTCTGGAGAACTAGACATATTTGAAATCTGAAAATTGGGATTATGATATTGTTCGAAGTTCTCTAAGGAGCTAAAATATTTTCGAAGCCCAAAAACTTTTTTAAGTTTTCCATTCCTGGTATGATCGAGTATTCAATAGTGAATACATCTCTGTTAAAACTATTGTATTAAATCGAATAGTTTTCAAAATATCCAAAAAAAAACTGGAAAAAAAGTCAACTATGTTCAGTCAGTAATATGTTCATTATTCTTATTTTAAATATCCTGAGCGTAAACCGTTTTTACAACATCGAAGAGGAAGGATGTGAAAAGGTTATGCATCTTTTGGATTTCAAAAATATCATCACAGGGTGTTTCAAATTTTGTGTTGAAAATTGTGATCTTAAATTGGCCATAACTTCTGTTTTTAAATTGCGATTGAAGTAAAACTTCAATAATAAAACGAGGTGGCAATCAAGATCAAAATCAATACATAATATTGAAATTTAAAAAAGCATTTATTGATAATGTAACACTAGTAATATATACATTTATTAACATCGACTACTATACATTTTAATATAATAATTTAATTACTATCATACTTGAAATATGATATGATATGATAACTAAAGTGAGAGATATAAATTCAACTCTGCATATTATCAACATTTCTTAAGAAAACTGAATCAATAGTCGTACAATATCTTATAGTTGATTGATGTGGAAAATTATTCATTGTTAAATTTAGTTTATTACCTAAAAAATCAATAAATATTCGAGATTTTTCTGAACGAAAATTGACATCAAGAATTAGTGGTATCTTATTGTATTTCAAAATATGCTAATCGAGTTAAATCCTCTCAATAATTTTAATTCTTTCTATTTTTTACATGCTAGCAATACTGAAGACTCAACTTTTTCTCTTAATTCTTTATGCTATGAATAATTTGAATTCATGGTTGAATGTCATGTTATGATCTTCAAATTTTTTTGCGAATATAAATAAAATATTCCTCTTTCATTTATTTTTGTATAATTTCATTATCCTTGGTTTTTCTCGTCTTCATTTCATGTTTTCTTTTAATTTTGTTCATCGCTTTCATATCTTTGTCTGTTCAGTTTTGGAATTAATTTCATATGATCAATACTCTGTAATTATATTCCTAAATATCCACCAGAATCAAAATAAAATGATGAAAATTTATAACAGCTTTTTTTTTGTCTTAATAATCTAGCATATGCCTGAATTTCACATGAGCGGCATAATTCATTGCATATTTACCATGCATGCTTGAAAAAATTTAAAATTCCCACTGCTTTGGTGATTCAAATTTTCCGCTGCGTCGTTCCTGTACTACCAAATATGGCGACCGATTTGTATTACCAAAAATTAGTTATTATTATTATTCAGTTGAATATTTTTTAGTAATTATTTTATTTTTTCAAAAATGTTTGATTGATTTATTTATAAACTATCTATTGACAAAATCAAAAATATTTGAAAACCGGATGGTACAGAAACCTGACGCCATATTGCCGTAACGGACTTCCGTTGCATTTTCGTCACGTTACATCCTCGTCGCGCCTAAAGAAGTTATTTCAAAAACTCTATTTTTACGTCTTGGATAGAAAACATCATTTTCATACGAAATTTACCGATTACAATCCATGTTTGGTATAGATAAGTTGATGACATATCAGCGTGTTTTACAGGCACGTCTAGACAGTTGCCTGAACTGATGTGATCCCAGTATACTTCCCTGTGAGACTCCGTGTATAACTTTGAAATATCTAGTTCATTGAATGATTTCTGTTTTTTTTTTCAAGGAGGTTCAATTGAAATTTTCATATTTGAGAGGAATTTATCTTGTAAATATTTGTTGTTTTCTCCTGGCTCCAAGTCTACATGAAATATAGAGTAGATTTCTGTTGTACGATCTCTGATGTTGATTATGTTTTTCACTTTATGGCTTTATTTTTCTATTTCGTTTTTTATCTTATCAATTTAAACGCTGTGGTGGAGATGTCTGATAACCCCCCGATGGTTCTCTCTTATTTTAATCGGTAGCTGTTGAAAACTATTTTTTTCATCTCGAAGGGATTTTACCAAACTTCTGTATATGTCAGGATTGGTTAAGTTCACCTTGACGTTGTTAATTTCTTAAGTTTTTGTATAGAATTATTCATCAGTTATCACAGATGTTAATTTACTTTTCATTTCTGAGTAATCCAGTGGTGTTGTATCACACGATCTGGATGGCCATTTAACAGCTGAATCATGCGATCAGCAAATTTGGCTTGCAATAAATTGATCGTCTCGTTGACTGTGCGACAAGTGGCACCATCTTGTTGAAACCACATGTCAGTGATATTCATGTCATCAATGAAAGGCCAGGAATTGAGTTGTTAATCGTGATCCATAGCAGTCGATTATGTTGTCCGAAAATATCACGAATTTTAAGCAATGTAATTTTAACAGAACCACCATACCATTTTCATAGTGGGTTTTAATTATTTTAATGCGATTGCCAAAGCATCTACTACGAATATGTCAAAAAACTAAGTGACAATGCTGTGGTAGGTGTGGCCAGAAAGACTGTTGCAAGACTCTTTATAATCTCGAGCACAACTGTCGCACGAGACAATCATGATGATCCAGTTTTCAAGTAATCAAATTTTATGCAAGGCTTATCTATTTACTGTAGGGCCCAAAATTGTCTGAAGGTAACAAGTTTTCAATCAGAAGGCACTCGAAGTCAGCTGAACTGAAAGTTATAATGTCGTATGTTTGTGAATAGACATCTTAGTTACCATATTAAATTCCTGGAAAATTAATGTTCAAAGGGGAATTCCATCAATGAGAGTTCACTTATAACCAGCCATCAATATTCAGCAGTGATGAAGTTCCAAGACAAAATTAAACGGAGATGGCTATTTAATAATGTTCCACGTATTGTACCACTAAGTTCGGTAATGAATTGAACACTCACTCTTGTTATGCTGTCCAACACGATGTTCAGGAAAATATCTGTTTGCCAAGAAATATATTTCAGAATAGATCAATTTTATACACGTCGATTCACTGTCAAGGTCGAGAGAAGATGAAAGAAAAATATTCTAATGCATATTTTCGAGCATTGCAAGGAAACCTTTAAATGTTCTGTGAAATACAACTGTTATACACATATCGAAGCCTTATTGATGTTATTTGTTTTCCATGTTCTTCTGTTCGAACCTTTCAGGATGAAAACGTTGCCATTGGATACCCAATCTGTTTCCAAGTGAATTTCTTCTTTCAACTGGAAAAAGTTTTTCATCGAGCTATGTTCAAAACTTCCAATTATGGTATCGTTCAGTTATGAAGGAATTTAACTATTCTCAACGTTTTATCTTAGGCAATAAGTTTTCACATTCTGAAAAATATTGAATGCACTTTTACGATGGAAATATGTTCAAATGTGGAATCTTGTAAGAAAATGTCATCTCAACAAATAATAATCTCGAAATCATAAGCAGTGTGTATACTGAGTGATAACGAACAATTACTTTGATAACAGTTCATTTATGATACAATAATCCATGCTTGAGTTCTCAGAAGCACATAGATACACGTGGTTTTGGACTCTTGCTATAATATATGAAATCATAAAATACAAAGGGTTATAGGTATTTTTTCAGATAAGTTGTGAGTTAATGAATGATTATCTTGATGCACGGTCTACTCTGCAAAAGGAAAAAATCAGAAGCAGTCAGTATACTTTTTGATAACCAACAATAACTTCAGTGAGAGTTCGTTTACGAAAATCCATACTTGGATTCTCAGAAACTCAATGATGCCATGGTTTTCGAATCTTGATATCATCGTAGTAAAATATCTGAGATCATGAGATACAGGGCGTAGCTAGATAAGTTGTATATTAATGAATGATTATCCTGATGCACAGTCTACTCTGCAAAACGAAGTCTTGAATTGAAACCAAAAACAAGAGTGGAAACTTTTGAATATATCATATTCAAAATAACATTGTGAGAAATGAAAAAGAAATTAATGAGCAAATTTTCAACTTTTTGAACACAATCAAGAAATTTTTGCAGATGTGTTCTAGGTCACTTTGAATCTTGTCAGAATGCCTCCAAATCAGAAACCTCCAATAAACCTCCAAACCAGAAACAGTCTGTATACTGTGTGGTAACCAACAATAACTTCAGTGACAGTTCGTTTATGAAAATCCATACTTGGATTCTCAGAAACTCAACGATACAGGTGGTTTTCCACTCTTGATAACATCGTAGTAAAATATCTGAGATCATGAGATACAGGGCGTATTATCTATTGTTTTCAGAGAAGTTGTATGTTAATGTATGATTAATCTGATGCACAGTCTACTCTGCAAAAGAAAGACTCGATGAATCGATCAAAACCGATTCATTCTTGAACGAAAATATGGAAAAAATAATTTCTAGACATATCTTGGAATAAACACAATCAAGAGCTTTTTGCAGATGTGTTCTAGGTCACTTTGAATCTTGTCAGAATGTGTCATCTCAACAAATAATAACCTCCAAATCAGAAACAGTCTGTATACTGTGTGATAACCAACAATAACTTCAGTGACAGTTCGTTTATGAAAATCCATGCTTGGATTCTCAGAAACTCAACGATACAGGTGGTTTTCCACTCTTGATAACATCTTAGTAAAATATCTGAGATCATGAGATACAGGGTGTATTATCTATTGTTTTCAGAGAAGTTGTATGTTAATGAATGATCAATCTGATGCACAGTCTACTCTACAAAAGAAAGACTTTAATTGAAAGGGAAATCAACAATGGGAACTTTGAAAATATTGACATTGTGAGAAATGAAAAAGAAATTAATGAGCAAATTTTCAACTTTTTGAAATGGAGACTGAGTGCTATATAACCACCCCACACATATCGAATTCATTTAAAATCGATTCATTCTTAAACGAAAATATGGAAAGAATAATTTCTAGACATATCTTGGAATAAACACAATCAAGAATTTTTTGCAGATATGTTCTAGGTCACTTTGAATCTTGTCAGAATGCCTCCAAATCAGAAACCTCCAAATCAGAAACAGTCTGTATACTGTGTGGTAACCAACAATAACTTCAGTGACAGTTCGTTTATGAAAATCCATACTTGGATTCTCAGAAACTCAACGATACACGTGGTTTTCCACTCTTGATAACATCGTAGTAAAATATCTGAGATCATGAGATACAGGGCGTATTATTTATTGTTTTCAGAGAAGTTGTATGTTAATGTATGATTAATCTGATGCACAGTCTACTCTGAAAAAGAAAGACTCGATGAATCGATCAAAATCGATTCATTCTTGAACGAAAATATGGAAAAAATAATTTCTAGACATATCTTGGAATAAACACAATCAAGAACTTTTTGCAGATGTGTTCTAGGTCACTTTGAATCTTGTCAGAATGTGTCATCTCAACAAATAATAACCTCCAAATCATAAACAGTCTGTATACTGTGTGATAACCAACAATAACTTCAGTGACAGTTCATTTATGAAAAGTCATGCTTGGATTCTCAGAAACTCAACGATACACGTGGTTTTCCACTCTTGATAACATCTTAGTAAAATATCTGAGATCATGAGATACAGGGTTTATTATCTATTGTTTTCAGAGAAGTTGTGTGTTGATGAATGATTAATCTGAAAGACTTGAATTGAAAGGGAAATCAACAATGGGAACTTTGAAAATATTGACATTGTGAGAAATGAAAAAGAAATTAATGAGCAAATTTTCAACTTTTTGAAATGGAGAATTAGTGCTATATAACCACCCCCAAACATATCGAATTCATTCAAAATCGATTCATTCTTAAACGAAAATATGGAAGAAATAATTTCTAGACATATCTTGGAATAAACACAATCAAGAAGTTTTTGCAGATGTGTTCTAGGTCACTTTGAATCTTGTCAGAATGTGTCATCTCAACAAATAACCTCCAAATCAGAAGCAGACTGTATACTGTGTGATAACCAACAATAACTTCAGTGACAGTTCGTTTATGAAAATCCAAGCTTTGATTCTCAGAAACTCTACGATACACGTGGTTTTCCACTCTTGATAACATCATAGTAAAATATCTGAGATCATGAGATACAGGGCGTATTATCTATTGTTTTCAGAGAAGTTGTATGTTAATGTATGATTAATCTGATGCACAGTCTACTCTGCAAAAGAAAGACTCGATGAATCGATCAAAATCGATTCATTCTTGAACGAAAATATGGAAAAAATAATTTCTAGACATATCTTGGAATAAACACAATCAAGAACTTTTTGCAGATGTGTTCTAGGTCACTTTGAGTCTTGTCAGAATGTGTCATTTCAACAAATAATAACCTCCAAATCAGAAACAGTCTGTATACTGTGTGATAACCAACAATAACTTCAGTGACAGTTCATTTATGAAAATTCATGCTTGGATTCTCAGAAACTCAACGATACACGTGGTTTTCCACTCTTGATAACATCTTAGTAAAATATCTGAGATCATGAGATTCAGGGTGTATTATCTATTGTTTTCAGAGAAGTTGTATGTTAGTGAATGATTAATCTGATGCACAGTCTACTCTACAAAAGAAAGACTTGAATCGAAAGGGAAATCAACAATGGGAACTTTGAAAATATTGACATTGTGAGAAATGAAAAAGAAACTAATGAGCAAATTTTCAACTTTTTGAAATGGAGACTGAGTGCTATATAACCACCCCACACATATCGAATTCATTCAAAATCGATTCATTCTTAAACGAAAATATGGAAAGAATAATTTCTAGACATATCTTGGAATAAACACAATCAAGAATTTTTTGCAGATGTGTTCTAGGTCACTTTGAATCTTGTCAGAATGCCTCCAAATCAGAAACCTCCAATAAACCTCCAAATCAGAAACAGTCTGTATACTGTGTGGTAACCAACAATAACTTCAGTGACAGTTCGTTTATGAAAATCCATACTTGGATTCTCAGAAACTCAACGATACATGTGGTTTTCCACTCTTGATAACATCGTAGTAAAATATCTGAGATCATGAGATAGAGTGCATATTATCTATTGTTTTCAGAGAAGTTGTATGTTAATGAATGATTAATCTGATGCACAGTCTACTCTGCAAAAGAAAGAGTCGATGAATCGATCAAAATCGATTCATTCTTGAACGAAAATATGGAGAAAATAATTTCTAGACATATCTTGGAATAAACACAATCGAGAACTTTTTGCAGATGTGTTCTAGGTCACTTTGAATCTTGTCAGAATGTGTCATCTCAACAAATAATATCCTCCAAATCAGAAACAGTCTGTATACTGTGTGATAACCAACAATAACTTCAGTGACAGTTCGTTTATAAAAATTCATGCTTGGATTCTCAGAAACTCAACGATACACGTGGTTTTCCACTCTTGATAACATCTTAGTAAAATATCTGAGATCATGAGATACAGGGTGTATTATCTATTGTTTTCAGAGAAGTTGTATGTTGATGAATGATTAATCTGATGCACAGTCTACTCTACAAAAGAAAGACTTGAATTGAAAGTGAAATCAACAATGGGAACTTTGAAAATATTGACATTGTGAGAAATGAAAAAGAAATTAATGAGCAAATTTTCAACTTTTTGAAATGGAGAATTAGTGCTATATAACCACCCCCAAACATATCGAATTCATTCAAAATCGATTCATTCTTAAACGAAAATATGGAAAAAATTATTTCTAGACATATCTTGGAATAAACACAATCAAGAAGTTTTTGCAGATGTGTTCTAGGTCACTTTGAATCTTGTCAGAATGTGTCATCTCAACAAATAATAACCTCCAAATCAGAAGCAGACTGTATACTGTGTGATAACCAACAATAACTTCAGTGACAGTTCGTTTATTAAAATCCATGCTTGGATTCTCAGAAACTCAAAGATACACGTGGTTTTCGAATCTTGATATCATCGTAGTGAGATATCTGATACAGGGCGTATTAGCTATTTTCTTAAATAAGTTGTGGGCTAATAAATGATTATCCTGATGCACAGCGTACTTTACTAAAGAAAGACTTGAATTGAAAACAAAATTTACCTACGATGAATGAAAAGTGGAAACTTTCGAATGTGTAATGATGAATTCTGGTAATGTTTAAGACAAATTTTACTTATACTAACTGGTTACTCCTGCTCATGACGAAAATTTAATATGGGCGTAATCTTCGGAACATAGGATAGAATAGTATGGAAAAATATAAGTGGACGTCAATAATTTGCTCAAAAAAACATTACAAGTTAAACAGCATTAATTTGGAGTGAAAAAATAATACTACTCACATAGTCACGTGCAACAAACACAGAAGAAACAGGATAAAGGTGTACGTTATCATATTTATTCAAATTGTTGCTCCGGTGAGATCGGCAACCTTCAAAAAACATCTAAATCTGACTGGCAGAATCTTGATAGGGTTTACGTGAAGCACTCTTTGCCCTTCGACATGATGAGGGGCGAATAGGGAATGGTCAAAATGAATCAGATGCACCTTATATACAGTTTCGAGGTGAACACTGACCCGAGTCGGATTCACGAAGCTGTACGATATGCCTGATTTTGATGTTCCTTGTATTGATCGTTTTCTCGGCAGGCGCTTCAACTTTCACGCGCAGAAAGAGTTGCCAGATTTTCTGGATTAAACGTGTTCTCCAGCTACCGATATTTATCCTCCAGGATGGTTACCTTCGGGATCTGTCAGAACAACTCAAGTAAGACCAGAACATTTCGGATGTTTCAATTAGGAGATTTCATCCGAGAAATGAACTCTCAGTATGTACACTATGTATACAATTTAATATAATCATCATCAGAGGATCATAGTTTCCAAAAAGGAGATGTTTTGCCGAGCTGGCTAGAATATACCAGCTCCACCTATATGCAGGCATCATTCTACATGGAAGGCTGAGATTTCCCAAACCAACTAAGATACCTGCCACTCCTTCATCAGGAAAGAGACTTGAATGAAGGAAACTCTTAGTTTTTGTCGCACGGAATGAACCTACCTACCTATATTTCCTTTATCATATAACAATTATGTATATTTTAATGGCTACAGATCTTCTCTTTCTAATCTTACTTATGGCGTGCCCCAGGGTTCCAATTTGGGACCTTTTCTATTCATTATTTAGTTCAAGGATCTCCTGACCAGACTCAGGTGTCCGGCTTTAGCATTTGCAGATGACCTCAAGTTATACGTCAGGATACGTGATGTAGCTGATGCGGTTCTGCTTCAGTCTTCCTTGGAGTTCGTCTATCTCTGGTGCATGACTAATAGGTTAAGGTTGAACATAAACAAGTGCTTTAAGGTTACGTTCACAAGGCAAAAGTATCCCTTGATTTATGAATATCATGTTGTTGACAGCTTTATTGTTGTAGGAGAGCACATGCGGGACCTAGGTGTGTTGTTTGACTCTACCCTTCACCTTCGTTCCATATGTGGAACAATTATGCTCTTCAGCTAGTCGCACTTTAGGTTTAGTGTTGGGATTCAGTAGAGAATTTGATGATTTGTCAACGTGGAGAAACTTATATTTTATGCTTGTTATCAGCAAGTTGGAGAACGCACATTCCAATCTATGACTGTTACATTTCCCGCCTGGAGGATATACAGAGAAGGTTTCTGAAGTATAGACGAACTGGCCTGTACCCTGGGAGGGGGGCAGATATTTCTGATGTGATGAGCGAGATAAGAATTAGGTCTCTAGTTTGTAGGCATGAAGAACAGTGTGCGAGATTTGCACGGAAGCTCTTTACAGGCGGAGTTGATTCATCCTACCTGCTACACTGAATGTACCAAGACTAACATCAAAGGCAAAACCTACCTTCTATTTGCCAGCGGCCCATACAAACCTGTTCGAGCGTGCACCAGTAAATCGTATCTGTAGTGTTGATAAGCTTGCACTCGACATATTCCGCTAGGTTCGGTGATCACTGGTTTGTTTTGTTGTTTATTTTTGAGGTTATTTGTAGTGAATTGAATGTTTTATTATTTTTATATTGATTTTGTACACTGAATACGTTATAATTTATATCTACTTATTGGGATTTTCCTGTAGGGTAATATTACTATTATTATCACCATATAGGTATTTGGTTCTATTTAGACTTATATCGGGCCCATATTCCTGTCTTTTATTATTATGACAACAACAATTAGAGTTGAAAAGAACTTCTATTAACTCAAAAGAAACTATAAAAGTACTTCACATGTCAACAGATCTTTCTCCAAAGAGATCCAAAGCATTCATATATCCATTGACAGTTCTTGTGTCAACCCCCGCACTCGGTAAACGGTTCCACCTCAATCCGTGCCGATGGGGGAGTTGTAAACTTTTCATTTGCCAATTTTAACTCATCAAATTATTGATATTCAAAGAATATAGCCCACGAATAAGATCATCAAAGTCACCACATAGCAACCTAAAGAAAAATATTAAATCACCCCTCTCGCGCCATGACTGAAAATATGGCAATCCGAATATAATTAGCCTGCCTTCGTAGGTGGGGTGAATCCTTCCATATGGTATACAGGTGATCCAGCTCTGCACTGACTCGAGACTATGCTCATCGACACACGTCGAAGGCCACCAAACCAGCAATGGTCTAATGTAGCTGGTGAAGAGAAGCTTCATTTCGTGCAGGTCACGTTGCAGAGTATTGTAGTTAGACAATGGAAACTTATAAATTTTAGTATCATCTGCGAACATGGAACAATAAGAGAGAAGTAATCTAGGTAGATTGGGCGTATGTAATAAAAACAGTTGGGTCCAGAACGGAACCCTGCGGAACACCAGATAACAAATGCCATCCAGGGCTAGAGAACACCTGCTCTCTCACAAGCTTTCCGAAAACCATTGATGCTGTGTACCAACTAATATTGCAAGATCGTGTGATCGTGGATTGTATTGTTCGGAGAGCCAGTACAAATTGAATTACTGTTATCGGAACCAGCTACTTGCTTTGTTTATGATTATTGGAATTATCTAAAGATATGATGCATCCATTGTAACGCTACTGACCGATAGTTATCCAAAGTTGTTGTTATCGTAAGCAATTAACATCTTTATCTCAATTAGCATGATCTTGTTCAATATTCGACAGACAAATCTTGATAGTCAAGATGAAGAGTGGCATCCTATTCTTCATTTTGTTCACATTTACGTTGTGTAAGTGCGAGTATATCTTTCAAACCCAATATACTGATGTTCGAGTGGACCACTTCAGGTAAAAATCAAAATGTTTATCCGGATTCGTTATTGCATTAGGCTATTGGCCGATTTTTCTTTTGTTTAAGTTTATATGCAATGTACATTGCAGATGGACCATTTTTTAAAGTAACTTGCCGAGGGTAGAACTGTACATTTTTTTTTAAAGATGTAGTGTCAAAGTTAGCTGAAAACATATTTTTTAATCATGTCTCCATGGTTGATTGCCAGACTTAGTGTCGTTAATACCCTTTAATGTACCGGGAAGGCTAACTCTTGGTACTCTATTCTTTCGTCCAATGACACACAGGACGAATTATGCATCGAACATCTACACAACAGGTGGATGTGTATGTAAATAGCTTAGGTGCAAAATTGGATTTTTTTCCGTGAGTTTCCTTAGTTTCAAATCGAATGTGTGTATTGTAGAAAATATGAAAATGATTCTCTCTGCTTTATTTTAGTCCTTGCTATTATTGTTAAGAAGAAAATTATAATTTTGTTAAGTTTTCTTACTTGTTCATGTTTTGGGTTTAGAATCTTTGATTTGAACGAGTTTTTTTATTGTAAAATGGGGGATTTATTCGATATATATATATTGTTGTAATATGATGTCGACATAAATAAATAATATTTGTTTTTTCCAAAGTCCAAAATATTAAAAACACCAGAGCTGCTAACACATACATCCATATCAGTCCATATGATATTTTGACCAAAGTTTTGGTTTTCAGCACATTAACTAATTGGTATTGATGTTTCCGACCAAATGGGTCCAATTTGGACCACTCTGTAGATATCAGTTTTCACTTTCACTATTTTTTTTTCAGTTATACAACCAACAGAACCTTCAAATTGAAATATCTTATAAACGATTCATACTGGTCTGACGATGGACCTATTTTCTTTTATACAGGAAATGAGGGGGACATTGAACTATTTGCACAGAATTCGGGATTCATCATGGAATTAGCACCAGAGTTCAATGCCCTTATTGTATTTTGCGAACACAGGTGAGCTCCAAAAACAACTGGACTACAGGGGGGTATTTGCCCAATCTGAAAACTTAAAATGCGTTAAAACTTTTTAACGCAGCTGAACGGTTTGGGAAAAAAGTGTATGATTAAAGTAGTCAAAGACTCACCCTGTATATATCTACAGGGTGTCCCGAAAATACCACGCGAAAGTGACACTGGAGATAGATTGGCATTAGGTCTATCAGATAGCATCAACATGACCTCAGTAAAAGTCCGCTGGTTTCCGAAATATTTTAAAAATCTGCAGTTTTCGGTCTTTTATCGCCTAACATTGCTAGAAATTACTTCAAACTCATGTTTTTTTTTTAACCTAGACTATCCTGAATAGTTGCTTTAAACAATGAAATAACAACTTCACCGAGAACTAGAACAAAATCCTTCAAAAAATGTCTAACTTGTATTTTATGCCGAAGTTAAAACGTTAACTTAAGTTTGAAAAATATGAAAATAAATTATATCAGATTGAATTGATAAATAATCGTGAAAATTTTATCGGGAGAGATGTGTTTAAGCCGAAATAATGGAAAATTAGGAAAAATGCATAAGTATCACCTGTTTTGAATGATTGTTTGGGCTATTACCATCATCTATTGTGGATGTAATGATTTCCGACGTTTCGATAGACATCTTCTATCTTTATCAAGGAGAAAAGTAATGAACCTTTTGAAAATTATCAATTTTCAAAAAGTCAATTGACAGAAGTCATGAAAGAAAATTAACGATGTTATATACTCATCTGTGATATGATGATCTTTTTAAGTTGGATCGAACTATAGGCGTCCAAACTTCTGGCAGATCTATAGATGGAGCACTTATGGAATCAGGTGTTATTTTCATAAATGCTGCTTCTTTGATTTTTCGTCTTGCAAGTTTTTCTTCTTTGGATATTATTGATGCTTCATTCCACTTTATACGATGATTCTCATCTACAGCATGTTGGACCAACCTGGATTTGTCGCTGTCTAGTACTCGTAGAAGCTTCTGATGTTCTTTTATTCGTACCTTCAGAGGGCGTTTAGTTTCTCCGATGTAAGATCTTCCACAGGATAATTCATATATGCAGTTCTTTGTCCTTTGTGTCTCATTATTAGGCTTAACTTTTGTAAGTTTAGCTCTGATAGTTTCTTGAGTTTTGAATGCAGTCGTTATGTTGTATCTATTTCCAATTCTTCTCATTTTCTCCGACAAACCTTTTACATAAGGAATTACGGTTTTAATGGTCTGATTTATATCTGTTGGTTCAGGTTGACTTTCTCTTGTTCGTCTAGCTTTTTTTAATATCTTTTTGGGGTAGCCATTGCTTCTAAGAGTTTTCGAGATGTTATTTATTTCTTCATTTTGGTCTTCTTCAGTGCAACAAATATTTATTGCATGCCACCAATTGGCTAAATTTCTGCTGAAAATTATATCACCATTAAAAAGTAATTCAACATCGATGATAAGAAACACGATACACTTCATAGAAATAATGAAACATCAAGAAATCATGGAAGAAGACGTTATGGTCAGCTTCGACATTACCAGTTTGTTCACTAATATTCCGACAGATAAAACACTTATCATAGTTAGGAAAAAGCTTGAAGAAGATCAAACCCTTAGTGAAAAGACTACACTAAGCGTGAATGCAATTATGGAAATGCTTCCTATTTGTATTGAAACAACATATTTCCAATTTGAAGACATCTTTTATCAACAAGAATTCGGAATGGCCATGGGTTCACCACTATCACCAATTTTAGCTGATTTATATATGGAAATTTTCGAACAGAAGGCATTAGAAAAATATGCACTTAAACCCAAACTGTGGAAAAGATATGTAGATGATACTTTCATTATTTGGCAACATGGAAGAGACACTATAGATGGATTCCTTCAATATCTAAACAATCAAGAAGAATCAATTAAATTCACAATTGAAGTCGAGAAAGACAGACAACTTCCATTCTTAGATGTACTCGTACATAAACAAAATGGAATCCCAAGAACCACTGTATATAAAAAGCCAACGAACACAGGACAATATCTACATTTTGATTCAAACCACCAACTGAACACTAAATTGGGAGTAGCAAAATGTTTATTTGATAGAGCAATAAATATTTGTTGCACTGAAGAAGACCAAAATGAAGAAATAAATAACATCTCGAAAACTCTTAGAAGCAATGGCTACCCCAAAAAGACATTAAAAAAAGCTAGACGAACAAGAGAAAGTAAACCTGAACCAACAGATATAAATCAGACTATTAAAACCGTAATTCCTTATGTAAAAGGTTTGTCGGAGAAAATGAGAAGAATTGGAAATAGATACAACATAACGACTGCATTCAAAACTCAAGACACTATCAGAGCTAAACTTACAAAAGTTAAGCCTAATAATGAGGTACAAAGGACAAAGAACTGCATATATGAATTACCTTGCGAGTGCGGAAGATCTTACATCGGAGAAACTAAACGCCCTCTGAATGTACGAATAAAAGAACATCAGAAGCTTCTACGAGTACTAGACAGCGACGAATCCAGGTTGGTCCAACATGCTGTAGATGAGAATCATCGTATAAAATGGGATGAAGCATCAATAATATCCAAAGAAGAAAAACTTGCAAGAAGAAAAATCAAAGAAGCAGCATTTATGAAAATAACACCTGATTCCATAAGTGCTCCATCTATAGATCTGCCAGAAGTTTGGACGCCGATAGTTCGATCCAACTTAAAAAGATCATCATATCACAGATGAGTATATAACATCGTTCATTTTTCTTTCATGACTTCTGTCATATTGACTTTTTGAAAATTGATAATTTTCAAAAGGTTTCTTACTTTTCTCCTTGATAAAGATAGAAGATGTCTATCGAAACGTCGGAAATCATTACATCCACAATAGATGATGGTAATAACCCAAACAATCATTCAACACGAGCTCCATCATCAACAATATCTCGTCATCAGTATCACCTGTTGTCAAATTACATAATGCTTGATATTCTTTGCTCGCTACCGTTTCAAACAACCATTATTTTTGCTCTTCTTCCTCTTTTATCTCACTTTCTCTTTCATTTTTTGTTTGTAGATAAGTAGATAGTAAAGAAAATTAACACAAAAATGTTTAATTATTTATTTTAATATCATTTTACAGTAATATCGTCTTATGCATAATCTGCATCGTTTTAAAAACTGTCTATCGGTGTCTTTTTAGAATTCGTTGCGCAGATGGGAACACCAGTACGTCTTTCGTTTCAACAAACTGAAGTCGATGGGTCCTCCGTTACTTGCTCCAATACGACATCGTCATCCGCAGTTTGGAGTCTACCTTGGGATCCTCTCTGGCCAGGGTTTCTTCCCTGTCTGTAAACATTTACAGCTCGAAGAATGATCATAAAGAAATGACGACTATACTAAGCCTGCTGGAGGCGTAAATCTGCTAAAATTCCATTGGTTCCTGATATCACAACTTATCGTAAAGAATTGACGACAGTAGGCGTAAACCTCCTGAAATTCCATTGGTTCCTGATATCTCAACTTATCGTAAAGAAATGACGACAATAGGCGTAAACCTCCTGAAATTCTATTGGTTCCTGATATAACGGAGCTTTTTAACAAACAACATTTTCTACAATACTATATGTATCACTCACCTGTCGGTGTCTAATGGTATGGAGAAAAAAGAAAGTTTGGGATTATTGAAACTATTCGAATTTCGAATTAATTTGAAAATAACACAAAATTGCAACAGAATTCTTACTGGAATGAAAATAAATGATTAAATAAATCAGCTTGCTGGTTCATGGTAGATTTTAACTCAAAGAAATTCCACTGAATTATAGGTTAGGTTGTTTTTCTTCTTCAACTTCTTTGAATTTCAAATAGATCTCAAACAATTATATTCTTCTAAATATTAAACGAATTAATTATACAAAGACTTAATAAGATGTCTAAAATAATAATAATGACATTATTCCAGACATCTTAAAATTATTGATGAAAACAATGAACAAGGACCAAAATATGAGGTGAGAATCCCTGCGAGATGCGCGAGTCAGACTTGGTGTGAGAAAATCCACGGAGTGCGACTACTGGTTGGTATCTATACTGTATCTGCCTATCGAGAATCGACGCGAGCGCTGACGCTATCGGACCGGTTTTCATGTTACAAAACAATGAATGTGGGAGCGAGATAGCCGATAAGAGTTTTGGTTTTTTTTAATAAGTAGCAATTCTGGTCGTAGCGAACCATTCGCGCATTGTATTAATTTCTTTCACTTTTATTATTTCGGATTTAACACATCTCTCGTGACAAAATTAGAATTATTAAGGTTCTGATAAAAAAACATTTGTAGTGTTGTATCATTTTAAAAATGGCATGAAATGGACGAGTTTCTAAGATTATTTGTCAATTCAGTCTGATATAATTTTTTTTCACAGCAGTCAGTCAAACTTAAGTCGGCATGATATACAACAAGTTAGACATTTTTTGAAGAATTTTGTTCTAGTTCTCGATGAAGTTATTACTTCATTGTTTAAAGCAACTATTCAGGATAGCCTAGGTAAAAAAACATAGACTTAATGCCAATCTCCTCCAGTGTCACTTTCGCGTGGTATTTTCGGGACACTCTGAATATTCATTTGAACTTTTGTCTTACAAAACAAATGTTAGCTGGGGTTGGTGACATGAAAACCTAGGGAAAAACCCCAGTGAAAAAAAAACCTGACTCTCCGCATAAATTTTTTCTATGCCATCTGAAGGAATGAAAAACAGTATATTTTACTCTGAATCAACTCTTGATACCAAACATTTCAGATATTATGGAGCATCTTTACCATTCGGCAACTTATCATACACCAAACCAGAATACCTAGGGTACCTTTCTTCTGAACAAGCATTACACGATTTCGTACAAGTCATTGACGTTTTGCAGAACTCAAAGTATGGTTCCAATGGACCATTACCAGTAATAGCTTTCGGAGGTTCGTATGGAGGAATGTTATCCACTTGGATTCGTTTAAAGTACCCTGCCTCTGTCCTTGGTGCAATAGCAGCGTCAGCACCCATTTGGCAATTCACTGATCTAACACCATGTGGTATTTTCAACACAATTGTTACCAACGTTTATTCATCATCGTCCAAGGATTACAGCTGCAGTGATGCCATAGGAAAATTCTGGCCTGCGCTACGGTAAGTCGACTTTATCAGGTATACTTGTATGAAATGAGCGTTTTTTTGTGAGAATACAACACTAATTATTAATGGGAAAGTAAAAAACATTTCATTCAAGGAATTGGTCACTTTTTTCTACACATTTTGACCAACTCAGCCAATGCGAGTCCCATCGATGAAAACAAATGGTAGTCGGAAGGAGCCAAGTCTGGTGAATACGGCGGGTGGGGTAGCAGCTTCCAGCCAAGTGTTTTGATTGTATCCTGGACCGGTTTTGCTTTGTATGCAGGTGCATTGTCACGAACCAAATTACCTTGTGTCTTCTGGCCCATTCTGGTCGTTTCTCGATCAATGCATGGTTCAAATTGATCTTTTGTTGTTGGTAGCAATCAGTATTAATGGTTTCACCAGGTTTTAAGAGCTCGTGGACACCACACCTTTCTGGTCCCACCAATCACACAGCCGAATCGATCTGGTTTTGCAGTGGATATTGATGGTTGTCCCAGATTAACCCATGATGTTCCCTATCGAGACATTTGTATCTTGACGCTCACTTCATATCAGTACACCTGGTAAATATGTTCAAACTTTTGATGTTGACCCTGGCACACACCCCTGTCTTTCCAATGTGGTTTTGGGTGCCACCTTATCCTAGTAGATTGGAACCACCCTTACAGAACAGGCTGAAGCAAACCTGACACAGTAACGGTTAAAGTAGCCAAAAATGTCAATTGGAGGGTAAAATCACTATGAGAGGTAATCATTGACAGCCTCTTTTCCCTTTGGAATGAGTACTTTACTGGTGCATGTAAAATAGTTAATCCAATCGGATATTCAATTTTCAGGAGAGTGACAAAAACTTCTGACGGCATTGCTTGGCTGAGTTCCAACTGGAAATTATGCAGGAACCTAACAAACACCGATGATGTTGAACATTTTATTGAAGATATCGCAAACGCATTGGTTAACTTAGCAATGGCGAACTACCCTTATCCAAGTACATTCTTAGGTGACCTTCCAGCTTATCCTGTCAAAGAAGTCTGTAAAAGGCTTCAAGGATATGATAATTTTACAAAAGACGATAGACAATATTTGAATTTGATTGGAAATGCGATGAATATTTATACCAATTATAGTGGTAAAGCAAAATGCAACGAGTTTGGCGATGTTGATGGATTAGGTGCAAATGGTTGGGATTATCAGGTAAGGAAATAGCAAATTGGTTGAATATCTGCTGATAATCTCCTAGTCCAAATGAAAGGACATATCCTTCATAAATAAAGTTAACCTCATCACAATTCGATTAAATAAACTCCCCTGCGTTACTCTGTATAATAATAAAACGATAAAAAAATACACTCATGTAGGAAATTGAATTACCTTTCCAACAAGGTGCTACTCGACCCCTTTTACTTATTCAAAAATCAAAGCTGTTAGAGGTTGCGGCAAGAAGGGTAGTAATATAAAACATTTGAACCCCCTTATATGTCCCCCTTTCAACAAAATTGGACCTGCCCTAGCTTTTTTTTCGTTATTCCATCTCAAAGCTCAAAATTCAGGGTGGAAATTTATGGATGGCCCACCCTGTATGTGTTCACTCTCTTTCGTTTAGCCCCATTCTTTAATATTTACGTCCTTTCCGATATTCTGAACATTATGTTATTCCTACAGGGTGTCCCTCATTCCTTTCACTACCTTTTTCGAAAATTGAGTGCCAAATCTGTGTTTCAGTCATGCACGGAGATGGTAATGCCCATGTGCTCAGAAGAAGGTGACATGTTCGAAACGACTCCTTGGGATTTCGAAAAATTCTCAAGTGATTGCATGAAAAAGTGGGGGGTCAAACCACCCAACCCTAAGGAAGTTGTCTTACAATATGGAGGAAAAAATCTGAGGTACGCTTCCAATATCGTTTTTAGCAATGGCCTCCTGGATCCTTGGTCTGGTGGTGGAGTCCTTAGCAACGTGTCAAGAACAGTTTCTGCCATCGTGATTCCAGAAGGCGCCCATCATCTTGACCTGAGATCCTCAAATCCATTAGACCCTCCATCTGTGATAGGAGCAAGAAAATTCCATTCCAACAGTATTCGACAATGGCTGCGTGAATATAATTATGAAAAAATTAAAGGAGTGGTTATATAGCTTTGAAAACTCCACCACAAACTCGGAATTATTTTTCATTCTGTAATAACAAATCACTTGTGGTTTTTTTTCACCCTTTTTTTCAATATACAGAACAAATGCAACAAGTTTAGGCTCCACATGTATGATCGAAAGTAAATAGTTTTTGTGATATCGAAGAAATAGCATATTTTTGTAAAATATCCAATTTTATGCTTTTTAGGCTAAATAAATAAAAAATTGCTTTAAGCATGTGGTTCAAATGTTTCTACATAACCTAATAACGTGATTTATTTTATTGAAAAATCTCACATTACCTGGCAGTAAAAATCGCCCCGTAAACAAAAAAATTTACTTGGAAAGTAGTAGGTTTCATAAGCTATCTATAAAGGTTTAAGAGTGACTATTCATTTGTTTAGTTACAGTGCATTTAAAGAGGGTTTAAAATTGTCGTTAGATATTGAAGGAAATAAACAAATAAAATAAACTTTGTAATATCACAGGATTTCTAGGCTCCAAGAATTAAATGCAATTTCACCCTATACTTGATACGCCTCTGTCTTATTTATCGGACATTCCTTTATACTATGGATGGGACATCATCATCGATGTTTTTCAAACATCGATATTTCAGTATCGATGTCGATGTTTTTACCATCAATGTTAATTGATTTCATCATCGATGCTGACATCGATGTTGCGGATAGAATACTCAACATCGGTTTCTCGATGTTTCATATATATATTTATGGAAATTCAGAGATTGAATCAGTTTTCAGTCAACTAGGTATATTTTTATACCAGGATGATATATATATTATTCAAAATCATGAATATGACTTGTCAAAAATTGACGAAGAAAACAGCGCCGTACTCAAAATGAAGTGTACAATGAAAATATGAGAAAATATACCCATTTTACCATCAAATATTCAAAAAAAAGTCCAATTTCTGTCTACCTGTAAATATTTGTGATCTTTCCTTTGGTTCAACTGCCCATCCAAAAATATTCTATACTGAAAAAAATAGAATTTCATATCCTCAATGATATGCAAACATGAACATGATTCCATATCTTATTGCCACCCTGTATAGACAGATGGGTGAATATAGTCGTCACAGTTTTGGTTCACGTCAGGAGAAAGTTATATTCGGGTTTTACCGCAATTTTGTGTTATTGAATATTTTGGAATCGGTCGTTTATTATACAGGGTGTCAATTAATTACTTGTTCAAACTTTAAGGGGTTAAACGTTGCGAAATTTTAAAATTAAAAAGTTCATATGAACGGCTTTATTTCAGAGAAAGAGGGCGTCCAAAAATTAATTTTACTTAATTTTTTATTCTCCAGTTTACACTAATTTGATGATAGTGATATGTGATGTACTAATTCAACATGGACATGACACAAAAAAAATATATTTTTTGTTGAAGTTTTTAATCGTAGAAAATTCTTACTGAGTGTAAATACTATAAAACGGTAAGAACTTTATTGACATTCAATTTATTTATTTCACCAGTTTGAAAAACATACAAAAATAGATTTTAATATAGATTTAATTTATTCGGATATTTGATAGAGTTGGAAGTTAATTTTTTTTTGTACATTCATCCAACTTTATACTGTACTTATAATTGTAATTTCGTCGTGCCCCTTTTTTTCAATATGAGAATTTTCAGTAGACATTGAAATTATTTCTGATATATTGGGAATCTATCGTTAAATCATTATGAATTATTGATAAACGCAAGTATATCTCGCGATATAGCGTATATCGGCTATCTCGCTCCCACATTCATTGTTTTGTTACATGAAAACCGGTCCGATAGCGTCAGCGCTTGCGTCGATTCTCGATAGGTAGATACAGTATAGACGAGTTTAGCCACAGTATATATACCAACCAGTAGTCGCACTCCGTGGATTTTCTTACACCAAGTCTGACTCGCGCATCGCATCTCGCAGGGATTCTAATCTCATATCTTGGTCCTTGTTCATTGTTTTCATCAATAATTCTAAGACGTCTGGAATAATGTCATTATTATTATTTTAGACATCTCAAATAATTCCTTTGTTTAATTAATTCGTTTGATATTTAGAAGAATATAATTTTTTGAGACTTATTTAAAATTCAAAGAAGAAGTTGAAGAAAAAAATACAATTCAGTGGAATTTCTTTGAGTCAAAATCTACCATGAACCAGCAAAGCTCATTTATTTAATCATTTATTTTAATTTCAGTAAGTATTCTGTTTCAATTTTGTGTTATTTTCAAATTAATTCCAAAATGATTAACAATTGCAGCGTATACAACAAACAATAGTTTCAATAATCCCAAACTTTCTTTTTTCTCAATACCATTAGACACCCACAGGTGAGTGATACATATAGTATTGTAGTAAATGTTGTTTATTAAAAGCTCCGTTATTTGAGTAGTGCTTCATTCAATTAGTTGAGATACCAATGGAATTTCAGGAGGTTTACGCCTACTGTCGTCATTTCTTTACGATAAGTTTAGATATCAGGAACCAATGGAATTTCAGGAGGTTTACGCCTACTGTCGTCATTTCTTTACCATTAGTTGAGATATCAGGAACCAATGGAATTTCAGGAGGTTTACGCCTACTGCATGCGTATGCAGAAGAGTGAAATTTTTTCTAGATAAATGTTTGAGTGTGTATGTGTGTACTGGGGGTAATTAACACGTCACCATAAAGTAATAACATAGATTAGAGATGTGTTCTGTGCACATCAGAAAAAGATCTTCCTTTGTTATTAAGCGCCATTGTTAGGATTCAGAGCGTTTGTAGAGACAACAATAAACTTTTTAGTTAGTTTTAGAGGATGAAAGGATCTTTTAGAGTGCAGTAATCCGATAGTTTCAGTAGTGAATGATATTAATGATAATAATAATATACTTTATTTCAGGTAAAGTGTATACATGTGATACAGTGAACACTGGAGATGAAACAGGGTCATAAACAATTTTACTCTCATTATATCACGTAGGCTAAGAAGTCTTCTACACTATATGGTTCAATTTTAAGTAGCAACTTGAAAATGTATTTCTTGTATTGTTGTAGGATATATTCTCTTCCTAATTTATGTGCTATCTTATTGTAATATCGAATGCAGATATATGTAGGTCCTTTTTTCGTAAGGCTAAGTCTGTGCTGTGGGAATTTTATTGCTGTTGTTCTTGTATTATAATTACTTGGTGTTTTCTCTTCAAAATAATGCATATTTTTAAAAGTGAAAATCAAGCATTCCTGAATATATATAGCTGGTGCTATTAATAAATGTTTTTTTTTATATATATTCCCCTACACGACTCCATTCACTTCATCTTCCAGGTTATACGTATTGCTCCCTTTTGAATCTTCAGCACTCTGTCCAAGTTATGTCAGCTACCATAAAACATGATGCCATACCTCTTCTTCTATTCCAATACAGCTTGGTAAATGGTTTTCATTGACATAGAGCCCAAGTATTTACTGAGTACCCCAACTGAGTAGCAAATAGAACTCAACTGAGCACAAAGGTTGGTTATGTGTTCACTCCAATCAAGAGTTCCTCCAGTTTCAGACCCCAGGAAATTACAACACCTAATGAGACTCAGAGAGGAGTTGCAAAGTTGAATATTTGGTGATGTTTCAAAACCTGAATGAGCTGTTTTAATAGCACTGCATTTATTTTTCAGCATTCATGCATAAACCATTTGCTTCAAACCATTCGCCGGCTTGCAGTAGGGTTGATTTCACCAGTTTACACGTTTCTGGGAATGTCTTGGCCATATAGAATGAGTATTTTCTATAGCGATAAATGTTTTTTATTGTTCGTCAGTGTTTTATATGTAGCATAAGGTTTTTCATGTGGAATGACTATTTTTCTAGTATGTTTCTTTAATTTTGTTATTGTTTATTTATTCATTTCTTATGAAGTCTCAAAGTTCATCACGTTTATTCATTTCACATGAATTTTATTTATTTTCCATACTGTTTCTCCATTGCATTTCTATTTCATAGTACTTACTGTTGATTATTTATATATTTTACTGTTTTATCCAGTGGTAAGAACACTTTAGCTTATTTATTTCTAGATTTTCTTCCTGTAATCTTTGTGTATGTTGTCTTATTGTTATTAATGTATATTTTCTTGCTGCAATTTATGTCTATGTTTCCTTACTGGTAATTGTTTATATGTTTTACCGTTTTATCAAGTGGTGGAAACATTCTATTTTTTTGTACTGCTATCTATTCATCTATATGTTTGTGTTACATGATATTTCTATTTGGGGGTCTTGGGATTGTGGACCATTCCTATATTACTGTATGAGATTTCTTAGGAATCTGGATCGAAGGTCATGAATATCTTCATGGCTATGAGGCATGAGAGAATATACTTCTTTCTTTCTCTTTTCACTAGAGCCACCGCTGGAACTCCATCACCTTCCCCTTGTTCCCCTTTGGCTCATACAATATTTTAGGGTGGTGGTTTGCATAACCTGGGACCACTAGCTGTTATTGTTACTTATTCTATTTTACTGAATTTTTTTACCATGATTATAAATATTCCATATTATTAAAGTTGTTCCCATGATTTCTATGATGTTATCTAATCACAATATTTTGATGTCTGTTAATGATAACTACTTAAACGCTTGTTATCTTGATAGGAGGATATTGTTACTCCGGAGTAACACAAGTTACTCAAGGGCACTCTTTCCCTATGGTGGATCTCCAAGGTCACAATCTCACAGGTCCACCGATGTCATGCATAGACTCAGAGATATTGCCTTCCACAATTATTGCATGGTTCAATTCAGGTTCATCAAATGATTGATGATTGAAGCTTCATCTTGTAATATTCCTGTATTATTGTTTTCATCGTAAGGACGTTATTTCGTTGAATGCAGAGTTAATCGTTTGGATCTAACCATTTTATTTTATTCACATCTTTGTTTCCCTAATCTCAATTATCACGAATCTGAATTATTGCTAAAATATAACGTGGAGTCCTGCCCTTGCCAGACGATTACATTAAATTCCTAAAACTCTTCATCTGGAATCAGTCCAGGGTTGTAGTTAGTTTTATTCATAATATTTGTCATTCTTTTTCAGAAAAAAATGGCGAATGTTACAAGGTATACCAAATTTTCAACCACTAATTCCTGAAGGTTATCCATCGATCTGGAATAACTCACCTAGGTGTATATTTGCAAAAGATGTTTAAGAAGAGATTCGATTTTTGCTCGTCAGTTATACAAGGTGTCCAGAAAGGGTATCGGGTATTTGTTTTCGCGCCGTATAAAATGAGCTGGGAGGGATTCGTGGCGTCCGCCATTTTGTGGAGTTTTAGTCACGATGCAGCAGTACTCGGAAACGCATCGCGCATTTTGCGTAGGAGCGTATTATCGTAATGGTGATTCAATAGAGTGACTGCTCAACATCTTTATCGTACACGCAACGCGCCAACTGACGAAAGCTTAGGAAATCGATCAGGATGATGGAGAATACAGGTGCGACAGCTCAAATTCCAAACTATGGTCGTCCTCGTTCAGTTCTTTATGAAGAAACAATTGAAGTTGAGGCGTCGGTTCGTCAAAATCCGTCTTTATTCATCCGAAAGCGAAGCAAAGCCTTGAACATCAAACAATCGTCTGTACATTCGATTTTGAAGAAAAACTTACGTCTTAAAGGCTATAAAATTCAATTGGTTCAAGACTTGAAGGATGCGGACTATGTTGATCGACTGAATTCTGCGAACGAAATGCTGCAGCGATTTAACAACTTTAACAACATACTGTTTAGTGACGAAGCAAGTTTTCACGAGAATGGTCATGTTAATAAGCAGAATTGTCGGTACTGGCATTGGAGAATCCGATACGAACCCTGCATAGCCCAAAGGTTGTGGTTTGGGCCGCTATGTCTACTAAAGGCATAATTGGTCCTTATATTCAGGAAGATCAACGTGACCGAGCAATAAAATGTGAATAGTGACCGTTATTGCGATATGTTGCGAAATTATTTGGTCCCAGAGTTGCAAGAGTTTGCAGGGTTCGAGTAAAGAACGTAGTTCTAGCAAGATGGGACCACTTGCCATACCTCGAATGATTCAATGGAAGTTGCTAACGAAGGGGTAACATCAACTGGCCTCCCAGAAGCCTCGACCTCAGCCCGCTTGACTATTTTGAATGGAGGTACCTTAAAAGTAAGGTTCATCAAATTAATTCGACGAATCTAACCCAGTTGAAGCAAAACATCAGGTCAGAAATGAAAACAATATCAATAGCTACGTATCAATGTGTTGTCGCCAATTTTCGTTCCCGTTTAGAAGAGTGCCAACAACGCAACGGTGATCATTTGGATATCATCCTTTCCAAATAATTCTCCAATTCATAAGTTAATAATAAACAATAAACTTTCTTACTGCTCACAAATATTCTTTGTTTTATTGAACTTACAAATACCCGATACCTTTTCTGGACACCTTGTATTATATTTACCGTACCGGAAATATCAATGACAGTGGTAGGTAAATGAACAGGAAACCATTATAGAAATAACACTTAACAAATATGATCATCTCGACTGTATGAACATCGATAGCTATTTCAGTGTGCATTTTCTGTCATTAAAATTTCGAATGCATCTGAATGTGTGAAAAGACTTCCCCGAAAGGAAACTTGGCTTCATCATATATCCCCATCAGTATTATCAAACGACTGTGTGAATGATATGGTAGACAAAACTATCAATATCTCCGAAGGTCAGCAAAGAAAGTCAGGATTTAAAGCTTTCTCATTCGCCACAAAGATCCAAAACAAGTTCTCTCACTTTCAATTTATCTGCGATAAAATTTATACTGGTCAGTGTACATTCATCTGAAGAGACAAAATGAAACATTTCTGTTCTCTAGTGTTGATTCTTTTCGTAATTTGTTTTGCCCATTCTTTTCCAATCGAAGAAAAAAATGTGAATGAACCTGCTAAAGGTGAGTACTTACATCTTTGATTGTTCTTGTTACTAAAGTTTCGACAGACACCTTTTGTCGTTTTCTAGGCAATAAACAAGCTTTTAAACAGATTATAAATCATTTCGAAAACTAGATCAAATTTGTAATAATCTGTTGTTCGAATACTTTTTGTTACATTCAAAGAATAACAGAACTTTTTGTTACATCGGGAACCTTAATGTTAGGAAAACTGTTATAGGATAACTCATACTGTGTTATGACACAATTTTATTTAATTTTCTTGTTAATTACTAACTGTAACTGGAATTTGATTTGAAATAAAGCAATTATTATTATTGACTGTGATACAGCCTGTTTATTATTTTTATTTCATTTTCAGCCTCATTTGGGCAACCTTTTGACGAAATCGTGGTGCAGTCTTCTCTTACAATAAGAAGGAAAGACAGTGCACGACAAGTGAAAGATCCACAAAAAATCACATCATCTTGATTTTTCAGAAAATATGACAATTTCTCCTTATTGTATATTACTCCTTTTATTTTTATGTTGATCAATTAGACTTATATTGAAATATATGTATATATATCTTGATTTTGCTCCATCCAAATGTTTATGTTAAATAATTCCAAAGCACGGTAAATTTGCGCTGAATTATGCCGCTCATGTTAAATTCACGCATATGATAGATTATTGAGATAAAGAAAAAATCTGTTATAAAATTTCATCATTTTATTTTTATTCTGGTGTATATTTAGGAATATAATAGGCTGTCAAATATCTCCCTTCCGCTTTTTGCACTTTATTCAATGCTACATTTTCTTGTTAGTCACCATAAGTGAGTGACTCAAACAAACTCATGACAATTGCACCTTATGTCCCTCCCTTATGACATCTATGTAAATTCGAATCAAATTAGGAGATTGTTACGGAAATCAACAATTGCTGAATATATTTGTAGATTTATTGTGATATTCGTAATTAATTGCAATTGTGCACCACACTTCATGACTCCAATAATACAAAACGGTCATGTGGAAGATAATGTGTGATTCCTTTATCGGAATTGCCCAAACAAAAAATTCGAAACTTCAAAATGCCAATTCAAAGATGAAATGTTCCGAAAACACGCGACTCAGTACTATAACAAGGAAAACCAGCTATTTTATTAGACTGACCAATGAAAATCGTACCCAATCACGATAAAATATACCGAAAACACGACGACCAATCAAAGACGAGGATCTCTTTTTTCGCTACATTCTCTTGTTAGTCACCATAAGTGAGTGACTCAAACAAATCCATGACAATTGAACCTTAAGCACCGCTCTTATGACATCTTTGTAAATTCGAATCAATTTAGGAGATTGTTACGAAAATCAACAATTGCTGAATATATTTGTAGATTTATTATGATATTCGTAATGAATTGCAATTATGTACCACACTTCATGACTCCAATAATACAAAACGGTCATGTGGAAGATAATGTGTGATTCCTTTATCGGAATTGCCCAAACAAAAAATTCGAAACTTCAAAATGCCAATTCAAAGATGAAATGTTCCGAAAACACGCGACTCAGTACTATAACAAGGAAAACCAGCTATTTTATTAGACTGACCAATGAAAATCGTACCCAATCACGATAAAATATACCGAAAACACGAGGACCAATCAAAGACGAGGATCTCTTTTTTCGCTACATTCTCTTGTTAGTCACCATAAGCGAATGACTCTAACAAATCCATGACAATTGCAGCTTAAGTCCCGCCCTTATGACATCTTTATAAATTCGAATCAATTTAGGAGATTGTTACGAAAATCAACAATTGCTGAATATATTCGTAGATTTATTATGATATTCGTAATTAATTGCAACTATGTACCACACTTCATGACTCCAATAATACAAAACAGTCATGTGGAAGATAATGTGTGATTCCTTTATCGGAATTGCCCAAACAAAAAATTCGAAACTTCAAAATGCCAATTCAAAGATGAAATGTTCCGAAAACACGTGGACTCAGTACTATAACAAGGAAAACCAGCTATTTTATTAGTCTGACCAATGAAAATCGTACCCAATCACGATAAAATATACCGAAAACACGAGGACCAATCAATGACGAGGATCTCTTTTTTCGCAACATTCTCTTGTTAGTCACCATAAGTGAATGACTCTAACAAATCCATGACAATTGCAGCTTAAGTCCCGCCCTTATGACATCTTTATAAATTCGAATCAATTTAGGAGATTGTTTCGAAAATCAACAATTGCTGAATATATTTGTAGATTTATTATGATATTCGTAAGGAATTGCAACTATGTACCACACTTCATGACTCAATAATACAAAACGGTCATGTGGAAGATAATGTGTGATTCCTTTATCGGAATTGCCCAAAAACAAAATTCGAAACTTCAAAATGCCAATTCAAAGATGAAATGTTCCGAAAACACGTGGACTCAGTACTATAACAAGGAAAACCAGCTATTTTATTAGTCTGACCAATGAAAATCGTACCCAATCACGATAAAATATACCGAAAACACGAGGACCAATCAATGACGAGGATCTCTTTTTCGCAACATTCTCTTGTTAGTCACCATAAGTGAATGACTCTAACAAATCCATGACAATTGCAGCTTAAGTCCCGCCCTTATGACATCTTTATAAATTCGAATCAATTTAGGAGATTGTTTCGAAAATCAACAATTGCTGAATATATTTGTAGATTTATTATGATATTCGTAAGGAATTGCAACTATGTACTACACTTCATGACTCCAATAATACAAAACAGTCATGTGGAAGATAATGTGTGATTCCTTTATCGGAATTGCCCAAAAACAAAATTCGAAACTTCAAAATGCCAATTCAAAGATGAAATGTTCAGAAAACACGTGGACTCAGTACTATAACAAGGAAAACCAGCTATTTTATTAGTCTGACCAATGAAAATCGTACCCTATCACGATAAAATATACCGAAATCGCGAGGACCAATCAAAGACGAGGATCCCTTTTTTCGCAACATTCTCTTGTTAGTCACCATATGTGAATGACTCTAACAAATCCATGACAATTGCAGCTTAAGTCCCGCCCTTATGACATCTTTATAAATTCGAATCAATTTAGGAGATTGTTTCGAAAATCAACAATTGCTGAATATATTTGTAGATTTATTATGATATTCGTAAGGAATTGCAACTATGTACCACACTTCATGACTCCAATAATACAAAACGGTCATGTGGAAGATAATGTGTGATTCCTTTATCGGAATTGTCCAAACAAAAGATTCGAAACTTCAAAATGCCAATTCAAAGATGAAATGTTCCGAAAACACGTGGACTCAGTACTATAACAAGGCAAACCAGCTATTTTATTAGTCTGACCAATGAAAATCGTACCCAATCACGATAAAATATACCGAAAACACGAGGACCAATCAATGACGAGGATCTCTTTTTTCGCAACATTCTCTTGTTAGTCACCATAAGTGAGTGACTCAAACAAATCCATGACAATTGAACCTTAAGCACCGCTCTTGACATCTTTGTGAATTCGAATCAATTTAGGAGATTGTTACGAAAATCAACAATTGCTGAATATATTTGTAGATTTATTATGATATTCGTAATGAATTGCAACTATGTACCACACTTCATGACTCCAATAATACAAAACAGTCATGTGGAAGATAATGTGTGATTCCTTTATCGGAATTGCCCAAAAACAAAATTCGAAACTTCAAAATGCCAATTCAAAGATGAAATGTTCCGAAAACACGTGGACTCAGTACTATAACAAGGAAAACCAGCTATTTTATTAGACTGACCAATGAAAATCGTACCCAATCACGATAAAATATACCGAAAACACGAGGACCAATCAATGACGAGGATCTCTTTTTTCGCAACATTCTCTTGTTAGTCACCATAAGTGAGTGACTCAAACAAATCCATGACAATTGAACCTTAAGCACCGCTCTTGACATCTTTGTGAATTCGAATCAATTTAGGAGATTGTTACGAAAATCAACAATTGCTGAATATATTCGTAGATTTATTATGATATTCGTAATGAATTGCAACTATGTACCACACTTCATGACTCCAATAATACAAAACAGTCATGTGGAAGATAATGTGTGATTCCTTTATCGGAATTGCCCAAACAAAAAATTCGAAACTTCAAAATGCCAATTCAAAGATGAAATGTTCCGAAAACACGTGGACTCAGTACTATAACAAGGAAAACCAGCTATTTTATTAGTCTGACCAATGAAAATCGTACCCAATCACGATAAAATATACCGAAAACACGAGGACCAATCAAAGACGAGGATCTCTTTTTTCGCAACATTCTCTTGTTAGTCACCATAAGTGAATGACTCTAACAAATCCATGACAATTGCAGCTTAAGTCCCGCCCTTATGACATCTTTATAAATTCGAATCAATATAGGAGATTGTTACGAAAATCAACAATTGCTGAATATATTTGTAGATTTATTATGATATTCGTAATGAATTGCAACTATGTACCACACTTCATGACTCCAATAATACAAAACAGTCATGTGGAAGATAATGTGTGATTCCTTTATCGGAATTGCCCAAAAACAAAATTCGAAACTTCAAAATGCCAATTCAAAGATGAAATGTTCAGAAAACACGTGGACTCAGTACTATAACAAGGAAAACCAGCTATTTTATTAGTCTGACCAATGAAAATCGTACCCTATCACGATAAAATATACCGAAAACACGACGACCAATCAAAGACGAGGATCTCTTTCTCGCTACATTCTCTTGTTAGTCACCATAAGTGAGTGACTCGAACAAATCTATGACAATTGCACCTTAAGCCCCGCCCTTATGACATCTTTGTAAATTCTAATCAATTTAGGAGATTGTTACGAAAATCAACAATTGCTGAATATATTTGTAGATTTATTGTGATATTCGTAATGAATTGCAATTATGTACCTCACTTCATGACTCCAATAATACAAAACGGTCATATGGAAGAAAATATCTGATTCCTTTATCGGAATTGCCCAAACAAAAGATTCGAAACTTCAAAATGCCAATTCAAAGATGAAATGTTCCGAAAACACGTGGACTCAGTACTATAACAAGGAAAACCCAGCTATTTTATTAGTCTGACCAATGAAAATCGTACCCAATCACGATGAAATATATCGAAAACACGACGACCAATCAAAGACGAGGATCTCTTTCTCGCTACATTCTCTTGTTAGTCACCATAAGTGAGTGACTCGAACAAATCTATGACAATTGCACCTTAAGCCCCGCCCTTATGACATCTTTGTAAATTCGAATCAATTTAGGATATTGTTACGAAAATCAACAATTGCTGAATATATTCGTAGATTCATTGTGATATTCGTTATGAATTGCAATTATGTACCTCACTTCATGACTCCAATAAAACAAAACGGTGATTGTTCTCATAAAAAGAATAAAATCATATAAATCGTTTTAATGTTCGTGTACATAACAATAAATTACAAATGTCTTCGTTGAAATGTGAAAATTAATTTCGTCTATCAATATAGTATTACACAAAAAACTATTGTTCAGAAATATATTTCAATAAAATAGCTCAATATATATCCAAGAAAATTTGTGTTGTGGACAAGATTGATCTCCTGAAGATCCACAACTTGAAATTTGTTACATCGACGATTAACTTCTACCACCAAATTATAACAAGATATCAACAAATCTTTGGGAGTTTCCTTTTCTCTTGCAACTTAGCAGCTTTCTTCTTCATATTTTGGATGCGTTTATCAGCGCTTATGATGTTTATGTTTGGAGTAACATTCCTCGAACTTGAACTACCGCTGGATTGTGATTTCATGATTGAGGAACTGGCTGATTTTGTTGAGGTTGATCCACTTCCATTTGACGCTGAAAAAATTAGGAACAATATAAATAAAGGAAGTAACTACTCTTAAAATAGACTATTTGAAAACAAAAGTTCAGAAGATATACTTTATTAGCATGAAAATTCAATAATTCTTCAACAGACATAGCATTGTTACTGAATTTGAAACGACATTCTGAAACAGACTAAATACAAACAAAAAATGCTTGACATCAACATGAGTGCAAGAAAAGTTCCATTTAAAATGCACTAAAATGATGAATATTGTGAAAATGAAACAAACAACTATCTAGAATTGAAAACAACCAAGTGTACTTCAGGAAAGTATAATTTGTAGCATTCATTTTCAAATTTATTATTCTGCAAAAAACCTCAGCATCAGTTCTCAACAAGCCGAAGCAATTGGTGATATTAGAAAGCACATAAAATACCCAACTCAATCACTACAATAATGTACAGCATAAGATGAATAGTTCGAATTGAAATCACACAATATTGAAAATATATAAATATAAAAATTTTGAATCTCTTTTCGAAGTTGAATGATATCCTCAGAGTCGACTCTAAATTATTCACCAAGTAGAACAAATGATCGGCTTGAGTCTATTTTAGGTTAGATATTCCAAAATTACAGACTTATTAGTCTTGGCAATAAATGCAAAAAATTGCACGCCATTTTGATATTACATCAATAATCCATTCTTTGTTTGCATGCCATTGGAAGTTGAATTATCATATATAATTTCATATCATATGTATATAATATTATATGTTATTTAAATTAGACTTTGTAGGATCCTGAAGCTGTTTTGCCCACATTTACTACATTCTACATAATGTATATATTTGTAGGTTTAATGTAAACAAAAAGTTTCAATTCGAACTACTTATCAACTAAAGTCACTACTTTGATGTAAGGCCCAATTTTTTCTACACAAAAGACTTACATTTATCACTTGTAGATTTATAGTTGTCATTAGAACCACTGCCACTATGTCTGTGACTTGAGCTCTTTGAAAGTGTTAGTTTCAAATTTGAAGAAGTCACTGAAGGTAGAGATTGAGAAGTACCTGGGGTAGTATTATTTGAAGATGAACTATATAGTTTTGTTTTTTTATTTATATCCTGTAATAATTCGAACTCATGTTACCCTTATGAAGATAAAAACATAATCTATACTTCTCAGCCAACTAAAATTCTTGAATTGATCGATTCAAGAATTTTTTTCTGGTAGGGAAGTTATATCTAGTATAACAAAACTGAAAACTTTATATTTTCCCTTGGTAATAGTTCCACAAATGGCTATAGCTTTTTATGTAAATAATTCAAGTTTATTGAGCTTCCAGTATTACTACCCCAATCAAAAATGAGTGGAACGTTGTTAGTGAAACGAAAGTTGACATTTTGTGGCTTCTGCTTTAGGAAAATCATTTAAAGTATTCATATTCGACAATCACAAACATAAAAGTTTCACAAAACAATCAAAAACAAAGATTCAATTAATATCAACGATGAATAACATCCCTGTTGAAAAAAATAGTTAAGTTAAAAACTAAACCCACTAAAGATACTCAGTTTGAATTAATGCTCTGAACTATATTTAAAGACATTTTGTAGCTGCAAGCGAGTCAATTCAAGTGTATCATAGTATATGAACTAAATACAGGGTATTTAAAGTTCGAGTACTTATAGAGCTTATAGGCACTTGAACATGGAAACACCCTGCACGAGGTGTAGGAAAAATGAACTCCATTATTGTTATATAAAATTGGGGGCTCACCATAGTAAGAATCAGTGTCGCAGCAGCCAACTTGGCAGAGAGGCAGTGCAACAAAATTAGCCCCTGACAATATAATTCTGCGATGTTCTCAACCAAAGATCTTCTTAAGAGAAGAAATTTTGTCGCTGCAAAATATGTCCAGTTTGAAGAGGAAATATCAGAAAATGTTGTACCTCGCACATTATCCTTCACCTATTTTTCCTTTTCTAATACATAGTAGATCCTAATTGATTCTTACCGAAGGTGTTATTATTTTGATTATACAATATCTTAGAATCTAAATGCAAGAGGGCATCGCCACAAAAAAGCCTCTATCTGAGCTATTTTTTTCATGGGCAGCAGCACATGAATTTTACTAGTTGCCAGACGTGGACTGTGAAATGGATAGATTAGCCACACTTCTTCATCCTCTTATTGACTGCTTCTAGCATATTGCATCCTCCAGGCATTCAATTGCTGACATTATGAAGTTTTTGGTATAGAATCTAATGTTGAGAGACCACTTAGAGGGGCCCAATAATGTTTTTTACTACACCTTATCATATAACTTGGAAATCCACATCATAAAGAAGCTCTTGAAATATTACAATATCATTCAAACTTCAATCTTCAATACAAACATAACAGAAAAAGCAGGTATGTTATCAACAGCCATAAAAAATAAGCTTAGGCCAAGTGACCAATAAGCAACCCCCATAATTAGCAATTTCCTAAGTTAAGAAACAATGCAAGTGATGAATTCAACAAGTTTTTTTCACTCACCTTGCAGGAAGCACAAACCCAGCTTTCAAAAGAATCTTGAGATGTAACAGATGGTTCATGGCAATCTTGATGATAAAGAGCGTGGCAATGTGAACACTCCAGAAGCCGATTTTTAGCAGCAACATCCATACCGCTGAAATATATTATTGTTATTTATTATGAACAGCCTTTGTTTAATACTTCCAAGAAGAATATTAAACAACATTAAAATTTTTCCACTTACTCACAAACCACACACATCAAGTCTTCCTTCAATAAATCCAGCTCAAGCTCATTATCTGAATTAGATGCTTTACTATCTTCATAAATATTCAGAATGGGCTTATAATCCTCTACTCTATCAATACATTCTGTTTTCACGCAAGGTGATACAATATTCGAGAAATCTTTGTTGACTCCATACTTATTTTTAATTGATTCTTCAAGAAATGATTGCAGTGCTACTGCATTATCCTTCGTAAGGGAATCTCCAGTATGTAAATATCCTACGCATTTAATCAAAGACCAGTCCATATCACTTACATTTGGAAAATTCATTTTTCTGGACTAAATGTTATGAGAATTTAAGTCATGCAAAAAATATGAATCAAATTAATAATAGTAAATAGTTTGATTTGAACCTAACCAAACTTTTAGGTAGTTTTTGAAGGTTAAATTCCACTTAAACTTATCTATGGTTAAATTAATAGGTAAGTCAATTTAGTTGAATTCGGGATGGACATTAGCGATATTTCTCAAACATTAAGGTTTCATTATTGATATTCTGATAATAATAATTCCGAATTATCGAAGCCTATATCTGATAACTACATGGAATTCTCAACTATCGGCATCTATCTCCAAAGCTTTGTACTCATTGTTGGTCATCTTGCGGGGAAACCTAGAACTAGGATCCCTACCTGTTAGATTCCTTTAGGATATTCGTGTTGCATCAGCAAATAAGTAATAGATGGCGCTACGTACGTTTCCCCTCGAAGTTTCTGAAAGTTGCCGTTAGCTACGTGGTCGTCGTCATCTTAAAAAAATTCGAAACAATTTTTTTCCTTATTCTTAGGAAAAAATTTTCTCGATTTTTTGTGAAGTAGACTGAAAATAGAAAAAATGTCCTTTGCGAAGCTGTCATCTGTTTTACTCTGAGAGCTACAGGTTTGCTGTTGAGCAACTGGTGGCAGATTTCGGAAGGTCACAACTCGATACACCAAAACACTATTATATCACAAAAAATCGACAAAAAGGCCAACAAGGACCCAAACAAGAAATCAGTGATGAAAAATTTGAATCACCGATGCTTCAAAGAAACACTTTATATTTTTAGAAGTTTATTTCAACGACAGATTACACCGTACACCGTAATACATTCATCCATAACTGTCCTCTATCAACCATAGACGTATATAACCTATACTTCATCTGACAGACAGCATCCATAGAACATATTATAAGTGTTTAGAGTTTTTAGATTGGTCTCAACACTCCTTCTCAATCCAAAAACTCAAATATCCATACTTAAGTTTACAATATCAAACCCAGACTATTCCTATGTTTAGTAAATAAAACAGTTCCGAGGTTTTTTGTTAAAATGTCAGCAACTTGTTCATTAGTACAAATATACTCAACAGATACAATGTTCTTACCAATAATATCTTTGATAAAGTTATATTTAACATCAATATGTTTGAGTTTTTGTGATCAAACCTTTTGTTAACTTGATACAGGACTGGTTATCCTCATATATGATAAAGGTTTCTTTTGAGTAACCAAAATCAACTAATAAATTTGACAACCATATCCCTTCTTTAATTGCTTGACAAGAGATATATATTCGCTTCTGTAGGCGAGGTGGAAACTGTTGTTTGTTTTCTAGTGGTCCAACAGACTGTGGAACCAAAAATCTTGAAGAAATATCCGGATGTTGATTTCTGATCGACTTCATCGCCAGCCCAATCAGCATCACAAAATCCTATGAGCTTTGTCTCATCATTTTTTGGGAAATGCAATGTTGCATTAATAGTCCCCTTCAGATATCTCAATATTCTCTTCAAATATTTCCATAATTGCTCAGAGGGATTGCTTTGGTATCTGCTACAAAGATTTACAGATATGCTTAGGTGGGTCTAGTTCCCAGCATCAAATACATTAGGCAGCCAATTAATTCTCTTACAGGTTTATTGCTGACTTCTTCCAAATCTTTGTCTAGTTCAAATTTTAAATTTCCTGTTTCTAGTGGTGTTTTGACTTCTTTACACTCATTCATGTGAAATTTCATCAGCATATTATTTATGTAGTTCTTTTGACTGAGATAAATTCCATCTTCATTGCTTTCAAATTCAATTCCAAGAAAAGTTTTCAAAAATCCTAGATCCTGCATTTGAATTCCTGTTTCAGCTTGTCTTTCAGCATCTCAATTTCTTCTTCTTTATTCCCTGCGATAAGAATGTCATCAACATACAATAATAGATAAATCAGGTAGGAATCAGTGATCTTCAAATACAGGCATGGATCATTTTTCGACTTTATAAATTTTTCCTTTTTAATGAATTCATCAAATTTTTATTCCAGCAATATGGTGCCTGCTTGAGTCCATAAAGTGCTTTGTTGAGCTTACATACCCTTCCATCATCTTCATACCCTTCTGGAATCCTCATGTAGATTTCCTCCTCTAGCGTTCCATGAAGAAAGGCAGATTTGACATCCATTTGTTGAATGATTAGATTTTCATGGTTAGCTACAGCTAACAGTGCCCTGACAGTAGTCAGCCGGGCTACTGGTGCATAAGTTTCTTCATAGTCAAATCCTTGTTTTTGCATAAATCCCTTGGCAACAAGTCTAGCTTTATATTTGACTCCATTTTTGTTACAGGATTTGATCTGAAATACCCATTTGCAGTCTATCAATTTTGCATTTTCTGGCTTATCGATCAATGTCCATGTTTTATTCTTTTCTAGTACTTTCTTTTCCTCCTCAATAGCTTTCCTCCAAAAATCATAATTTGGTGAATTTTCGTGCACTTTCTAGGTTTTCTGGAATGTTATCAACATATGCCGTTGCATGTAGAGCTAAATGCTCCAAGTCTTCTCCGTAATAAAATCATTATAGTAGTTTGGTCTTTTAGTTCTCCTTCTATTGTTTCTAAACTCTTCATTGGTGTTTCTTTCATCATCTTGAACTTCTTCCTCCATATCACCTTCAGTCTCAGTGTAACTATGAATTGATTCTTTTTCATCTATAATATCTAGAGCAGAAGTACCATCTACAGCAGTAGCATTCAACTTCAAATCTGTGATATTTTTGTATTCATCAAAAACAACATTTCGAACAACAGATACTTTTTGCTTAATAGGATCCCAAACTCTATAGCCATTACCTGCATAGCCTATCATGATGTTTATTTCACTTCTTGAATCAAGCTTCGATATCTGTTTTTCTTTAGGTATATGACAATAAACTAAACTTCCAAATATCTTTAGATTTTCTACATTTGGTTTCCTATTATAAAATAGTTCAGCTGGTGTCTTACCCTTTATTACTGCAGTGGGACTTCTATTCAACAGGTAAGTTGAGCAAAGTATTGCTTCACCCCACATTGTTTTGGGTAGCTTCGACTGCAGAAGAATCGCTCTTCCTTTTTCCAACAATGTCCTATTTAATCGTTCTGCTGATCCGTTCATTTCAGGATTATGCGGGACAGAGTGTCTTATTTTAATACCTTTCATTCTGCAAAAATTATTGAATTGATTTGAACAATATTCACTACCATTATCACATTGAATTGAACCAATCCTGTAACCAGTTTCATTAGTAACTAATGCTTCATATTCCTTAAAACATTCAAAAAGTTCACTCTTATTTTTATAAGATATACAATACTGAAGTGTGTATAGTCATCAAGAAATGTAACAAAATAATTTTTATCATCATAGGTACCAGGAGAAATTGGACCACATATATCACTATGCACAATTTCAAGTGGTCTTTTAGAATATTTCTTATTCGCTCTATTAAATGGTAACCTGGTTTGTTTAGATTGTATGCATATTGAACACATTTCAAAATTATTTTCATCAAAGACTTCATCAATACCTTCAACTATATTATTCTTTTTCATGATTTTCAAATTTGTATTGCCAATATGACCTAACCGACAGTGCCATAGATTAAAATTCTTTGAGCTAGAACTAAATTGAGCTTGTACTCTTTTCAGAGATATAAATTCAATAACATACAGATTATTCTCCTTCTTACCACTAGCAAGTAATTTATCTCCTTTGAAGATACTAACAGAACTATGCTCGAATACAACTTTAAGTCCAACAGTTTCTAGCTTTTGAACAGATAATAAATTTTGTCTGAGATTTTCAACATAAAGTACATTTTTATTTCAGCTTTACAATTTATCCCTTCATTTAAATTTACTTTAATAGTACCTACTTTAGTAGCCTTTATATTTTCATTATTTTTGGCAACAGCAATATTAACTTTATCTTTTAGCTCTTCAAAATGACAAAAATATTTAACATTATTCACCATGTGATCAGTTGCACCTGAATCCACTACAAATTTTATCAAATTACCTTCTTTTTCCGTGCACTTGATCTTGTTTACTGAAGCTGCGAAGGTGATTAGAAGCTTTTCGTCAGCTGTGGCTTCATTTGCTCCCTTTCGACCATACCAGCATTCCTTTCTGATATGACCAATCTTTCCGCAGTTGTGGCACTTCAGTCCTCTTCTTTGTTCCTGGTTTCTGCTCGTAAGTCTCTTCTGGTAGTCCTTGTTGTCAGAACCTCTAGTCCACTTTTTGTTTCCATAAAAGCGCAGAAGTTCCTTGTATACTTTCTGGTGCAGAGGTGTTTTTCTTCTTCATTTCATAGTCAAGAAGTTTTCCTTTTACAAATTCCAATGTAAGCTTTTGTGGCTCTAGTGTTTCCAAGGCAGTTACAATATTGTCGTAAGATTCGGGTAGAGTAAGCAGAAGATGGCAAACTATATCTACTTCCTCTAATTTGGCCCCAACAGATTTGATCTGCCTAATTATTGATTCAAATTTTATGAAATGTTCTTCTAGACTTTCTGTTTTTAGTTTCAGGCTTAATAATTTCCTTCGTAGATAGAGTTGATTAGCAATACCTTTTCTTTGGAAAACTTTCTCCAATGATGTCCACATTTCAAATGAGGTTTGTTTGTCTTTTATATATTCAAGATGCGAGTTTGCAACGCATTGAACAATTATTGACTTGCACTTTTTGTCGAGTTTTTGTTGGTCCTCAGTGGGCGTCAGAATGTGATCTTTGATGCAACTTGCAACTCCATTCTGATCCAAAACTGTCTCCATCCTGAATTTCCAGTGATCGTAGTCCCTTCCTTCGAACTGGTGAATTCCATATTTTCCATTGTGAAATTGGCCATTTCGACAACGTGGTAATTTTTAATTCCAACCTCAACTTCTCTGAATTGCGGGTTCTGGGCCCATAACCTGATGAAAAATTTGAATCACCGATGCTTCAAAGAAACACTTTATATTTTTAGAAGTTTATTTCAACGACAGATTACACCGTACACCGTAATACATTCATCCATAACTGTCCTCTATCAACCATAGACGTATATAACCTATACTTCATCTGACAGACAGCATCCATAGAACATATTATAAGTGTTTAGAGTTTTTAGATTGGTCTCAACAATCAGTTGACCTATATGAAATTGTGATTTCACGGTCCTGAAAAGGACCTATTTTTATTGTGTAGTATTCTACACTACAAGACGGCTATTGTCATTTCATTCTTCTTCATTTCCATCCCTATCCTGGTTGCCTTGCCCTGAAGAAGCCAAAAAGCAGAAACACGTGCCGGAAACACAGTTTCCACGTGCACGTGTCGGCAAGTACCCATGCCTCCCATTTTATAATTTCAGTGCTTTATTGTTGTACCCATTATATTTTTTCACATCTCCGCAGCATTTTGGAACCAAGGAATGTTGTTTGTGGCATGTAGTATGTTTTGTGTTGATGTTGTACGTTGTTTGTTGTATGTCGGATATCAATATTGTATGATGTATGTTTTATTATGTTGGTTATGGATATTATATGTTGTAAACTTTAACGAAATCAGTTGTTTTCTCGGATCTTCGTAAAATTGATACTTCTGGACAGGTTAACTGCGCTCTTTCGAGATCTGCAATCAGTTCGTTTCTGGGACTCCTAAATCGCCAGTTTTCGAGAGAAATGTTTCGAAGATTAAATCAGCTCTAGCAGCCAAAATATTCATTGTAGCTCAAAACTAATTACAGATTTGGATTCTGCATTCGCATATGAATCAGAAAACATCAGAATATTTCCCAATATCCGAAAAAATTTCAGTTCAAGGTCAAAAAATTTTCAAAGGGTATATACATCATGAAAAATTTTGACGAAAAATGGTTTTTCGCTCGGATCTTGATGAAAATGCATTTTCTGGTAGAGATTGCTGTGCTCTTTCGGAATCTGCAATCAGTTCTTTTCTGGGACTCCTAAATCGCCAGTTTTCGAGAGAAATGTTTCGAAGATTAAATCAGCTCTAGCAGCCAAAATATTCATTGTAGCTCAAAACTAATTACAGATTTGGATTCTGCATTCGCATATGAATCAGAAAACATCAGAATATTTCCCAATATCCGAAAAAATTTCAGTTCAAGGTCAAAAAATTTTCAAAGGGTATACATCATGAAAAATTTTGACGAAAAATGGTTTTTTGCTCGGATCTTGGTGAAAATGCATTTTCTGGTAGAGATTGCTGTGCTCTTTCGGAATCTGCAATCAGTTCTTTTCTGGGACTCCTAAATCGCCAGTTTTCGAGAGAAATGTTTCGAAGATTAAATCAGCTCTAGCAGCCAAAATATTCATTGTAGCTCAAAACTAATTCCAGATCTGGATTCTGCATTCGCATATGAATCAGAAAACATCAGAATATTTCCCAATATCCGAAAAAATTTCAGTTCAAGGTCAAAAAATTTTCAAAGGGTATACATCATGAAAAATTTTGACGAAAAATGGTTTTTTGCTCGGATCTTGATGAAAATGCATTTTCTGGTAGAGATTGCTGTGCTCTTTCGGAATCTGCAATCAGTTCTTTTCTGGGACTCCTAAATCGCCAGTTTTCGAGAGAAATGTTTCGAAGATTAAATCAGCTCTAGCAGCCAAAATATTCATTGTAGCTCAAAACTAATTACAGATTTGGATTCTGCATTCGCATTTGAATCAGAAAACATCAGAATATTTCCCAATATCCGAAAAAATTTCAGTTCAAGGTCAAAAAATTTTCAAAGGGTATATACATCATGAAAAATTTTGACGAAAAATGGTTTTTCGCTCGGATCTTGATGAAAATGCATTTTCTGGTAGAGATTGCTGTGCTCTTTCGGAATCTGCAATCAGTTCTTTTCTGGGACTCCTAAATCGCCAGTTTTCGAGAGAAATGTTTCGAAGATTAAATCAGCTCTAGCAGCCAAAATATTCATTGTAGCTCAAAACTAATTCCAGATTTGGAATCTGCATTCGCATATGAATCAGAAAACATCAGAATATTTCCCAATATCCGAAAAAATTTCAGTTCAAGGTCAAAAAATTTTCAAAGGGTATACATCATGAAAAATTTTGACGAAAAATGGTTTTTCGCTCGGATCTTGGTGAAAATGCATTTTCTAGTAGATATTGCTGTGCTCTTTCGGAATCTGCAATCAGTTCGTTTCTGGGACTCCTAAATCGCCAGTTTTCAAGAGAAATGTTTCGAAGATTAAATCAGCTCTAGCAGCCAAAATATTCATTGTAGCTCAAAACTAATTCCAGATCTGGATTCTGCATTCGCATATGAATCAGAAAACATCAGAATATTTCCCAATATCCGAAAAAATTTCAGTTCAAGGTCAAAAAATTTTCAAAGGGTATACATCATGAAAAATTTTGACGAAAAATGGTTTTTCGCTCGGATCTTGGTGAAAATGCATTTTCTAGTAGATATTGCTGTGCTCTTTCGGAATCTGCAATCAGTTAGTTTCTGGGACTCCTAAATCGCCAGTTTTCAAGAGAAATGTTTCGAAGATTAAATCAGCTCTAGCAGCCAAAATATTCATTGTAGCTCAAAACTAATTCCAGATCTGGATTCTGCATTCGCATATGAATCAGAAAACATCAGAATATTTCCCAATATCCGAAAAAATTTCAGTTCAAGGTCAAAAAATTTTCAAAGGGTATACATCATGAAAAATTTTGATGAAAAATGGTTTTTCGCTCGGATCTTGGTGAAAATGCATTTTCTGGTAGAGATTGCTGTGCTCTTTCGGAATCTGCAATCAGTTCTTTTCTGGGACTCCTAAATCGCCAGTTTTCGAGAGAAATGTTTCGAAGATTAAATCAGCTCTAGCAGCCAAAATATTCATTGTAGCTCAAAACTAATTACAGATTTGGAATCTGCATTCGCATATGAATCAGAAAACATCAGAATATTTCCCAATATCCGAAAAAATTTCAGTTCAAGGTCAAAAAATTTTCAAAGGGTATACATCATGAAAAATTTTGATGAAAAATGGTTTTTCGCTCGGATCTTGGTGAAAATGCATTTTCTGGTAGAGATTGCTGTGCTCTTTCGGAATCTGCAATCAGTTCTTTTCTGGGACTCCTAAATCGCCAGTTTTCGAGAGAAATGTTTCGAAGATTAAATCAGCTCTAGCAGCCAAAATATTCATTGTAGCTCAAAACTAATTCCAGATTTGGAATCTGCATTCGCATATGAATCAGAAAACATCAGAATATTTCCCAATATCAGAAAAAATTTCAGTTCAAGGTCAAAAAATTTTCAAAGGGTATACATCATGAAAAATTTTGACGAAAAATGGTTTTTCGCTCGGATCTTGGTGAAAATGCATTTTCTGGTAGAGATTGCTGTGCTCTTTCGGAATCTGCAATCAGTTCTTTTCTGGGACTCCTAAATCGCCAGTTTTCGAGAGAAATGTTTCGAAGATTAAATCAGCTCTAGCAGCCAAAATATTCATTGTAGCTCAAAACTAATTCCAGATTTGGAATCTGCATTCGCATATGAATCAGAAAACATCAGAATATTTCCCAATATCCGAAAAAATTTCAGTTCAAGGTCAAAAAATTTTCAAAGGGTATACATCATGAAAAATTTTGACGAAAAATGGTTTTTCGCTCGGATCTTGGTGAAAATGCATTTTCTGGTAGAGATTGCTGTGCTCTTTCGGAATCTGCAATCAGTTCTTTTCTGGGACTCCTAAATCGCCAGTTTTCGAGAGAAATGTTTCGAAGATTAAATCAGCTCTAGCCGCCAAAATATTCATTGTAGCTCAAAACTAATTCCAGATTTGGATTCTGCATTCGCATATGAATCAGAAAACATCAGAATATTTCCCAATATCCGAAAAAATTTCAGTTCAAGGTCGAAAAATTTTCAAAGGGTATACATCATGAAAAATTTTGACGAAAAATGGTTTTTCGCTCGGATCTTGGTGAAAATGCATTTTCTAGTAGATATTGCTGTGCTCTTTCGGAATCTGCAATCAGTTCGTTTCTGGGACTCCTAAATCGCCAGTTTTCGAGAGAAATGTTTCGAAGATTAAATCAGCTCTAGCAGCCAAAATATTCATTGTAGCTCAAAACTAATTCCAGATTTGGATTCTGCATTCGCATATGAATCAGAAAACATCAGAATATTTCCCAATATCCGAAAAAATTTCAGTTCAAGGTCGAAAAATTTTCAAAGGGTATACATCATGAAAAATTTTGACGAAAAATGGTTTTTCGCTCGGATCTTGGTGAAAATGCATTTTCTAGTAGATATTGCTGTGCTCTTTCGGAATCTGCAATCAGTTCGTTTCTGGGACTCCTAAATCGCCAGTTTTCGAGAGAAATGTTTCGAAGATTAAATCAGCTCTAGCAGCCAAAATATTCATTGTAGCTCAAAACTAATTACAGATTTGGAATCTGCATTCGCATATGAATCAGAAAACATCAGAATATTTCCCAATATCCGAAAAAATTTCAGTTCAAGGTCAAAAAATTTTCAAAGGGTATACATCATGAAAAATTTTGACGAAAAATGGTTTTTCGCTCGGATCTTGGTGAAAATGCATTTTCTGGTAGAGATTGCTGTGCTCTTTCGGAATCTGCAATCAGTTCTTTTCTGGGACTCCTAAATCGCCAGTTTTCGAGAGAAATGTTTCGAAGATTAAATCAGCTCTAGCAGCCAAAATATTCATTGTAGCTCAAAACTAATTCCAGATTTGGAATCAGCATTTGTATAAGAATCAGAAAACATCAGAATATTTCCCTAGAAGATTTTCATATTCATTGCCTCAATTATTTAATTTCAGGATTATTAATTTTAGGAATAGAAATGAATAAACAAGAAATTTTAGTTTATTTCAATCATCAGTAAAGAAATTACAATAAGATTCACAACACATCATGAAAAACATTTAGGGGATATTTTGGGATCAATGATGGTAACATGTAACATAATATAACAGTCCATAAATTCACTGATCAGAATTTCAAACATTATGAAGAACACATAAAAATACAATAATCATCATCTTGAATTCAAACAACATATTCATCGTGGGATAAAAAATATGCCATTGGGTGAATTCATAAGTAAATGAAACGAATGAAAAGAAGACGACGCTTGCAGATTGCCTTCGTCAAAGCAAGGCAAATGTAATGAGAAAAATAAGGAGAACATAATACAACTACAATCGACTACACCAGATCACACTTGGAGCAAGCAACTAATCTAAGTTCTCAACACTAGAGGCGCCATTTTGGACAAAAAAAACCAACACATCCAGAAACTCATGTTAGGACCTCAACCCAGGAATTATAAATTTAAAAAGTTGAGTCATTTTACTTCTAAGGTGTTGATGCGTTCACTCTGTATCCCGAATGGTTCTAGTGTTGAGAACATAAATTATTCTTCTCTTTCCTGTTGTTACGTATTATTGTCGATTTTGGTCCTAGTAGCTTTATTTCCAAGGTCGGCTTGCTCTGCCACAAAAAAACAATTACCAAGCAGTGAGGTCCTTTTTCCATATCCTTTGGCTACTTGAGGATTAACCATATTCCACCTCTGATATTTCCGACATGGCAGAAATCGGTCACTCACGGCTGAATGACGTCTAGCTGGGTGCTTAAACAATGAAGTTCGATTTGTTCTCCACGGTGCTAGTAGCAAGATCCTTCATTCTTGGACACTAATGCAGATCTTTTTGATCCTGAATAAGGCTGAAATCTTCTGTTTTATGCGGCATTATGAAGTACAAATACCGCCCTACAGGCGTTTGTGTGCTCCTCAAAAACTGTCTAGACTAGTTCAATCCTGAAACATAAAAAGAGAAGGAGTGGTTTAAGTAGGTGCTTTTTTCCAATTGAATCTTTTTAGTCAGCGAACCTCACAGTGACTCAAACAAATCCATGACAATTGAACTTTAAGCACCGCTCTTATGACATCTTTGCAAATTCGAATCAATTTAGGAGTTTGTTACGAAAATCAACGATTGCTGAATATATTTGTAGATTTATTGTGATATTCCTAATGAATTGCAATTATGTACCACACATCATGACTCCAATAATACAAAACGGTCATGTGGTAGAAAATGTCTGATACCTTTATCTGAATTGCCCAAACAAAAAATTCGAAACTTCAAAACGCCAACTCAAAGATGAAATGTTCCGAAAACACGTGGACTAGATACTATAACAAACAAATCCAGGTATTTAATGATTCTGACCAATGAAAATCGTACCCAATCACGATAAAATATATCGATAACACGAGGACCAATCAAAGACGAGGATCTCCTTTTTCGCTACATTCTCTTGTTAGTCAGTATAAGTGAGTGACTTAAACAAATCCATGACGATTGCACCTTAATCTCTACCCTTATGACATCTTTATAAATTTGAATCAATGTAGGAGATTGTTATGAAAATCAACAATTGCTGAATATATCTGTAGATTTACTGTGATATTCGTAATGAATTGCAATTATTTACCACACTTCATGACTCCAATAATACTAAAAGGTCATGTGGAAGAAAACGTCGGATTCCTTTATCGGAATTGTCCAAACAAAAAATTCTAAACTTCAAAATGCCAATGCAAAGATGAAATGTTCCGAAAACACGTGGACTCAGTACTATAACAAGGAAAACCAGCTATTTTATTAGTCTGACCAATGAAAATCGTACCCAATCACGATAAAATATATCGATAACACGAGGACCAATCAAAGACGAGGATCTACTTTTTCGCTAAATTCTCATGTTAGTCAATATAAGTGAGTGATTCAAACAAATCCAGGACGATTGCACCTTAAGCCCCGCCCTTATGACATCTTTGTAAATTCGAATCAATTTAGGGGATTGTTATGAAACTCAACAATTGCTGAATATATTTGTAGATTTATTGTGATATTCGTAATGAATTGCAATTATGTACCTCACTTCATGACTCCAATAATAAAAAACGGTCATGTGGAAGATAATGTGTGATTCCTTTATCGGAATTGCCCAAACAAAAAATCCGAAACTTCAAAATGCCAATTCAAAGATGAAATGTTCCGAAAACACGTGGACTCAGTACTATAACAAGGAAAACCAGCTATTTTATCAGTCTGACCAATGAAAATCGTACCCAATCATGATAAAATATACCGAAATCACGAGGACCAATCAAAGACGAGGATCTCTTTTTTCGCAACATTCTCTTGTTAGTCACCATAAGTGCATGACTCTAACAAATCCATGACAATTGCAGCTTAAGTCCCGCCCTTATGACATCTTTATAAATTCGAATCAATTTAGGAGATTGTTTCGCAAATCAACAATTGCTGAATATATTTGTATCCATGACAATTACACCTTAAGCCCCGCCCATCCGGCATAATCTTCCTAAATTTGAATCAATTTATGAGATTTCAACGAAAAATAACAATAATAATTATGTTTGTTGATCCATCGTGAAGTTAGAATTAAATTAGAATTATGTACCTCATTTTAATGGCTTAACGAATGCTCAACAGTTTCTATGTCGAGATTGCTCTCATACAAATTATTCTACACTTTAAAATGTCAATTCAAAGATATTCGATTCACCGAAAGCACGAGGATTTAATAATGAAACAAAAAAAAAATAACGACATTGCTTTGATCTGACCAACTAAAAACGTAACCAAGATATAATATACTGAAAACACAAGGACCAATCAAAAACGACACCCATTATCTTCTTAGTCCCAGTGACTCAAACAAATTAATAATGGCAATTTAAACATGATCACCGCCCATCCAAATTCTTACTAAATTTCAATCAATTCATGAAATTTTAACAAAATACAACAATAACTGAATATGTTCGTTGATTTATTGTGTTATTTAATTTGGACTCCTAAAAGTGAATTCATATAGCATGTAAAATATTACAATTTTACAATAAATAATAAAATCACAAGATTTTGATATAGTACAATCCTCTCTGATTACAAATTATATTTTGCAAAGAGAGGTTTATTTTACACCAAACTAATTTACTCATTATCTCATTATTAGTATCAACTTACCGTTGCCATTGGACAATCCATATTTCAATTCCATCTTCTCTACTGCTGTCTTTTGTGCTACCAAATCTCTGAAGGTTTCATAGCCCTGAGATAAACATCCAGCTATGAATCCTGAAAACTTTGATTCATGGTTTCTTTGTTCATTCCATCACCCACAGACATCTAATTGGGATGTTTATTCAAAGATAGCTGTGGAAATATAATTTTTTTAGTTCTATATCATATCAACCATAGCAGTGAGAGCCCGTAAGAAATGCAGAGGAATGAGTTGATAAAGCAATGAGTAAAAGATGGAAGCCAATGCAGCAGGTGTGGGTTATTGCCATATCAAAGGATGGGTCCAAGAATAGGAAGAACAAATTATTCGTAAAAAAATACTACTATGACAGCTCATCACACAGACCTCCGTATATCAATAGAGTAGGTACTGTTGAAAATATCTAAAATACACCATAGGATTCTGGCATTACCTGAAACGTCGTGTAAGTCCTATGAAACAAAAATAATAACAACATATCTTTTATTGCTTATGCAGCTGGCCATCGATCGAGGGTCCTTCAGCCTGTCTCTTCACAATTTTTGTTACATTCAATTATTAATTAAGATAGAGTTGACCTACATATTTAATATTTATACCAAACATTAGTGTACATTATGAATTTTCGCAGGACATACAAGAAAAATATATGAGTGGCAAAATCATAAAATGTCAAGACAACTCATAGTTTATCAGTATATATTTCTGGAAGATAACTTGACAAGAAAAAAAATAATGTATGGTAAATAAGAATTTAAAAGAAGTTTAAAAGAACCACTGGAAATCCCTTCAAACTTGATAATATATTTACCTTTCGGTTTATGATCGTCAAGTCAGATTTCCACTACATGTTTTCTGCTTATATATAAACGAATGCCAGTAACATTTCATCAACAAACCTTCATAGGAAAAACAGTATTCGAATTGCAGCATTTGCTTCTTCTGAATTTCAATCATTGATTTCACGAAAAGTCTGATTCAGGAAGAGCGCTGATTTATTAAAAATGAACTTGAAATTATAGGTGGATCTTTGGATATGTTATCGGGAACTTACAATAAAGCAAGGTAAATTCCACAATATCACGTCTATTACTTGGGAAGTATCAAACAGTATGAACAAATTTTTAAAAATTCAAATAACAGCTAGTCCATAGAAATATTCATAAATCATAGAATTATTTGGGAATACTGGATGTTCAACATATATATTTCTATGGATACCATTAATGTTATCTTCAAAAATCAAATAGTGGCGCCGTCTACTTGATGTTTCTCGAAACTGCTCTGCTTTTAGACAGAAACCTTAGCCCCTAAAGCCAGTTGATACATCACACACCAGATGGCCGAAAATTAGTTCACTTCCTAGGTGCCAGATGGCACAACTAGCTTTATTATAAAATTACCAAATCTAGTTGATGGAGTGAAATTTACACGACAAACTAGTTTTTTATTCCTGCTTAGATATAAAAAAATATCGAATACCTTTCTATAAATATGAATGTAACACAGATGTTTTCCAAGGACCCAAGTGATATGTAACCTCAGCCCCTTCGAGAGTTATCTAGCTCGCAAACAGCAAGAACGAAACCCATTTTGCCACGGATCAGTGAGCCCAATCAAAATGGTTGATAACATTTTTGGGAAAACAAATTTAAAAACAACAGATACTTAGGGAAACTGCAACAAGATTAGAAGTGGATAAATGAGAATAAATTATGACATCTTATTATTCATGAAGTAAACTAGCCGATTTATTTTGTGAAAGAAAATGCCTGCAACGTTGTAACTGATTTCCTCATTGTTGCTATTGAAATAAAGCCTCATATTATCAAATTTTCTCTTATATGGTGCTTCCAATGTACAAGGTGGTCAAAAGATATTTCGTAATTTCTGAGTAGTATTAAATATTCCCATTCATCCGGCTAATATATTTACCTTATCCTTGGCGTTCAACAAGCCAGACATCAATTACATCTTTCCTATATATGTAATCTAACGTCAGTATCATAAAGCTTCAGGTACATCTAACGGAAGAGCTGGTTTGCCTCATCATTTAACCATTTCCCCCAGGTTAGGAAGCTTTTTCATATAAAAGATAATGACTGAAAAAAAACCATTGTTAATTTTAAATCAATAAAAACATCACACTATAAATTATCTGATTAGCTTAAATCGATTTCAGGAAATTGTGGTAAACACAATGGTTCTGTCAAGGTGACTTCTGTTTTATTTATGTTCAAATAAAAATATGAATGGATGGGTAATTATCAACATAAACTCATCAGCAAATTTGGTATTCAAAGTATATGTTTTTCTCTTGGTAAATATTGAAATATCCAAATTTGAAATTCTTCCAGAAATGGTTATTTTGCTATTCTGTGGTTAGGACCATAGACAAAAACCTTTACAGACTGCCAACGCACGTGTTAAGGACTTGTGAGGCTATCAAAGCGACACCATGCGTTTGGTCGCTCAAACTAATTTCCTCATTTGGCGGGAAAGCGGCTCATTTAAATTCATACCTTTTATGAACTATTATTTTCAAGCTAATTCGAGCCAAAATTGAAGTCGAGTAAATGATATCTGATTTGGACCATTTACTCAACTCCAAAATGGTTCGAATTAACTAATGCTTATTTTATAGAGAAGGGAATTTGGTGGAGAAAAACAGAAACTTTTAACAAATTTTTATTTAAAGAACTAAAATTGTTCAGGAGATGAATTCAGTAAAAATATCTGTAGATGTTAGAGATAAATTATCCTATTCATCACATATAAAGATTAATCAGGGTCATTATCAATACTACGTACAGGTTCGATGTAAGCATAACCTATATTGAATTAATTTCATTAAAATCGAACTAATAAACTACATCTTAAAAGCATTCATTCGAAACGAACAAAGTCACTGTGTAATGTTTTCAATCTTTTATTCCTTCAATGACACAATAGTGATCAGTTGAATCAGAACAAAGGAACACTGCTAATACGTTCATTATATTCTAATGTCACAACTCACTGTGTTCTAATATTATTTGAGAAGGTGATTCATCAACATCATGAAATGTCGAGTAGTTTGCTTCTGGACGCAATAAGAGGTTAGATTTCCCTAGTTCTGAAACTAAAGAATATAGTTTAAGAATATTTTATTAATGAGAAAATAAGGAAATTTAAGTGGTATGATTAATAATTTATATCTTACATCTTTCATCTGGGACCTCAAATCCAGATTGAGCTTCACTCAGATCTACTCATTCCATATCCTCACTACCTGCAAAATAAATTGATAATAAGACTATTAAATAGTCAACATCCAACTGTGAAATTCAGAATTTTATAGCATTTATGACATTATTAAAAGTTTAAAATAGAGAAATCACCACAAACCTGTTGCATCAGTCTCATTTTTAAAAAGAGTTGGTAATGCATTAGGCGCCAGTCTTCTGGTATCAGGTAAGATGTATTTGTCATCAAAATGATAGTGGCAGACTCTTTTCTTATAAACGTCTTCCCATGGAATGGCATTCAGTTCTTAACTCTGCAGTATATCTAGCCACATATGAAATCTAACCAATTCTGTTTTAAAATTTGGGAAACAATGTCATTGGGGAGTGTTAATTTTGCAACAAGGTACTGCACATTTAGTAAGACCCATATTTGATGAATACCACTTATTAAAAATACTTTAACTCACATCAAAAACTTAGCTCAACTTGCGACTAACACTGAACAACACGAAAAGAATATAATTTCTAGAGTTTTCTAACCAAACAATTCAAGATGGTAATAACATGATAAACAGTTAAATATATGGTTATGAGATTGCAGTTTTCTTCAGAAATAGCGACTGACCTGAAAAAAATTGATAGCGTTTGGTTGCTCGAACTAAAAGGGCCGCGACCACTATGTTCTATTAAGTTGACGGTCTAGAGACATACTTTGTCTATGGTGACAATCTTACTAGTCAAAAGTCTGATTTTACAATGTCTGATTGACAATTTAAAGATTCAATTATCGGTTGAACCCAAGTTTCCTTGTAAGGCATGATCAATATAGATTGGTATATGACATGTTTAATTGCTAAGTTTCGACTGACTAGCTTGTTCACACTGTATTTATACAACTTTGTAGAAACCATTACATTAAAAAAACGATTTCTTATGCTAGAAGCTGCTAACATAATCAGGATTACGAACAAGGGAGAAAACGATAACTTTTCTACAGTTAGATCAACTAGAAAATTTACATTATAATCTTTAATGAACTTCTGTCTTTTCATATCATAGTACTCAATTTTTTTTTGCCACATGCTGCTCCCCACAAGAGCAGAGTTCACTTTCACTTGTTTTAGAGGATAAATCCTCTTCATTTTCAAAATCTATATGCAATGTTCAGATATGCCAGCAGTGCAAGCTGCACAACTCGTGTATCAATTTGAGAAGCTAAAAATCAGTCAAATTCAATAATGAAAGTAATACTAAGTTGATCTCAAGAAATCCAAAAGATGTTTCAACAATAATCTTTCTTCTGACCAAATCCACAAAAATATCCCTAAAACCCTGAAAAACTCTAAAACTAACCCATTCACAACATTATTCTAGTAATTATGCCAAAAGTCGCCACCAGATGCCTCATTTCAGAAATACGCAAACCGCTTATATGTATACCTATGGTGAGACAAAAACGATTTTACAGTCATAAATAAATGGCAAACATCAACAATCAAATATTAACAACAGAACACAGATAACTGTTAGACACTAATAGAAAGAGACATCGAAATACCAAAGTAATATAAAAAACTTCCTATTCACTAGCTAAAAGGTGTTTTTTAGTCCGTTTTGGAATTTCTATATTGCTATTAATAATGAAGCCTTGAAGGTTCTCACCTTTCTTGTTGATATTAGTAAGATGGTGAAGTCTCCAGAGCGTATCATGAGCATTAGCACCCATTCATAAGGATCCCCAGGTTGTCAAGTTGTAGTGGTTTGTCATCACTCCAGTTAAGGACAATGGAAGTGGGTTAGCTGAGTGGAAGCGGATGTAAATAGCAGATAGTATCATTTCCTATTATCATTTAATTAGTACTTCAGCCTGATGGTTGTTTGATCCCTAGCATAAAGACGAGTTAGTTTTTGTAAATATTAATTTGGGCATCGTTATACTGTGCACATCTCATTTGACCAAAAGAAAATACTATAAGTTTAATTACCGGCCATTTATCCAATTATTCCATATATTTATCTTCGTACTAAACTTATGAAACTGTTTTGCTATCATAACTGTGATCATAAACATAAAATCATAACCTGAATCACTTCCACAGAACATAATTTTTTTTTGCGCAATATATTAATGCTCGGTGACCAGTAGTTTTATCTTGTCTCTGGTTTTGACAGTTTCCGAAATCGAATTGAAAACAAATAGGGTAGAAGTCACGAGACACAATAAGCACTAAGAACATTCAACATATAAAATTAGTCTGTTCAGTTAATTCATAAATTAAAATGCAACTAAGATACACCCTACTTTCAACATTAAGTGTACTGACCACGTCGGTAATAACAATTTTAGGTAAGATTTAATTAAAAAATAAATCATCTTAGGTGTGTTTTGAAGCATGTGATATTCTTTGAACACTTGTTTTTTCTTATAGTGCTGTATTATGTCCTTACTGGCAAAGGAGAGCAGATAAGTGTCGCCTGGTAAGTGATTCTGAAATTATCGCAGCTTGAATTGAGAATCTTGAGTTACAACTTAATGAAAAATATCTTCTAGGTTCCTATCCGATACTTCTCCCTATATGTGGGGAGCAATTGGCATCGGATTATCAGTGGCATTATCTGTTGTTGGAGCTGCTATGTGAGTAGAAGAGTGTAAATCAAGAATGAACGAAATTGAGAGATATCTATTTTAGGGGCATCCACACAACAGGGGTTAGTATTGTTGGTGCAGGTGTCAAAGCTCCAAGGATAAAAACTAAGAATTTAATTTCTATAATTTTTTGTGAGGCCGTTGCAATTTATGGACTCATTTTAGCGATCGTTTTATCCAGTAATTTCATTGTAAGTTCACTCGATGATTTTTCTTGCCTATCATTAATTCATTCGCATTTCATAGGAAATGACCACTAAAACATGGAATGACGATATCTTGAGAGCAAAAAATATTATAGCTGCCCATATTATATTTGGCGCAGGTATGACAGTTGGATTTGTTAACTTGTTTTGTGGGCTATGTGTTGGTATTGTTGGATCTGGAGCAGCCATTGCTGATGCTGCAAATGCTTCACTTTTTGTGAAAATATTAATCATAGAGATTTTTGGAAGCGCTATTGGTTTATTTGGTCTTATCGTTGGTATTTATTTGGTGAGTAACCTAATCTTTAAATTTTACAGACAATTTAGCTGTCACATATTAGCCAGAGCATTACTGCAGAGATAAATTTTTCCATTTATCACAATTGTGAGAGAATTCTTGTGAATTGATCATTATTTGTTATTGTCATATTTGCAGATCATTTCATTTCTATTATTATATTTTTTCAGACTTCAAAGGGGTCCATGGGAAATTAATCAAATTTTTGTATATTTTTGTTAATAGAAACGTATTATAGCTTTATTATAATTTAAACTATGTAGTTTATGATTACACCCACTGTATATTACAATTACTGTAAAGTTACAAGTTGCCAATAAAATATTTTAAATTTGCCTCCTTTTCTATGTTTCTTGAGAAAAATCAATACTTCCAACCCTTAACAGACAAACCACAGAATGTTGTGAATGCCACTAGTTATAAGTTTAAGAAAGTTAGGGGTTAAATAAAAGATGAGAAATATTCTTATTTTCACTTTTACTTTATTACTAACTTGTTCTGTTATCTTCATAGGTAAGCTTGTGATTGAGCTTTGTAAATTCTCCTGTCGAAATCATTTTTAGGTTTATATCATGTCCTTACTGGAAAAGGGGAGAGAATCAGTATTGGATGGTGAGTCTTCAAAAGAAACACCTTTGCTCATCAACTAAAACTTTATTCTGTAGGTTTTTAGAAAATACCTCTCCACATATGTGGGCTGCAATCGGAATTGGATTGTCTGTTGCTTTATCGGTTGTTGGAGCTGCAATGTCAGTCCTTCGAAAAAAAGTTATTCATATTGATGTAGATAATTTTTTTTTAGTGGAATTCACACTACAGGTGTAAGCATCATTGGCGGAGGAGTTAAGGCGCCCAGAATCAAAACTAAAAATTTGATATCTGTAATATTTTGTGAAGCTGTTGCAATTTATGGTCTCATAATTGCAATAGTGCTATCCGGATATTTAGAAGTAAGGTCTTTTCAATCTCATTTCAATTAATGTTGATGGAGCATTTCACTTCTTAGGATTTTACTTATGGGATTGTCATTAACAATGAGGTTTTGAGGACACGAAACTGGATGTCAGGTTACCTTATGTTCGGTGCTGGAACTACAGTTGGATTGGTGAATTTAGTATGTGGAATGGCAGTTGGTATAACTGGATCTGCTGCTGCATTAGCCGATGCAGCTAATTCTTCTCTATTCGTTAAAATATTGATAATCGAAATATTCGGAAGTGCTATAGGTTTATTCGGGTTGATTGTTGGGATTTATATGGTAAGTTAACTGTTATCCCCCAAATAAGTTTTTATCTTAGCAGAGGTTTAGATAACGGGGATCACACAATTTGGAGTATGATACTGGAGCTTAGGGAAAAACCTCAGTAATGAACTCTGTCCCCCGCTTATATAGTGATTTGTATGTATTGCGATGTTTATGAAATAAGCTGAATTATTGATTGTTGAAGAACTTCTTTCTTCAAGAGTGATCTTTAATCAATCAATACAGAGATTTTTCCAGCTTGCCTACATTGAATCTAAAAAGAAACAAAAATAGAAAAAAGAATTGAATAATTATTAAGGTATTGATTTGTTGTATCTAATAATTTTTTTTTTTTAGGTGTCCAAGGTATCTATGGGTAACAAACTTTACTGAGGTTTAAAAGTAATAGGGAAACATATTGTAACTAGCTGTAAATTGAATTTGTTAGTTCAAGAAATATTTATATAAATCTGTGATTTTTGTTGCTTTCACTGTAGCAATTAATTGATGATATTCTGAGCAAAATTAAGTAGGAATTTTGCACACATATCCTTGACTTCTACATATCCTTGTCTAAAATATACCACATAACAACATGTTGATAAATATGTTTACTTTCATTTATTTAAATCGTTAATTATTAGGTAGAAATAATTAATATACAGGTTCCACAATGTTCAAATTACAATATAAATGTTATATAACGTGTATTTGATGTAAATAGAACTTTTGTTCAATACAAATTGGGAACGCATCAAATTGAAATATGTTCGCTTGGTATAAATTTTATTAGAAAAAAGAATATATTGACTCAATCCTCTTGTACAAAATAAATATATATTATCCAGCAATAAGCTATTAAACGTAATAAGGCACCATGTACCAGTTATTGAAATTTCATCAATATTACCCGTATCATTTTTTGGCATCCATAATTTTCGAAATATCTTCAAAAGACGATTTCAACGCACCTATAAAACCATACCCATCAGCATGAGCAAGATAATTAGTAACAATAGCACCACATCCATCGTCCAATATCATATAACTAGAATGAAAACCATTAAATTTTATTTTTTTTGCTCACACCCATAACTCACCCAACACCCAGTCCATCTTGTACAACAGGTCCAAACCCTCCAGCTAAGATAGCTGGAGAATTCAAAGTACTTGTAGAAAGTATATTATGATTAATCATCATATAACCAGGATCGTGGAAAATGTTGCAGTCCATCTTATTTTTATTGGCAAAATGTTTCAAAGCAAACAGATGTCTATCAAATCCTTGTCCCATTGCAGCTTCTTTAGTCAGTTGGCTGTGATATTTCGAACATTTCACAAGCATTTGTTTCAGTTCTTGGAGACTAGTTTGTGAAAATTTCGAATTCATAACCAAAGACATGTCCTAGGGATGGTCAATATATTCTCGATTTCGGATAGAGGACATTTGGAAAACTCACCTTAGTGGCCATTGTACAAGGTCGGATTGTTTCGGTCCTACCATGTCTGAAGGCAGCTGTACTACAAGATTCGTATGTTGGTACAAATTTTCCAGTCAGCCTGTGATAGGCCACCTGCAGTAAAAACATCAATTATCTTTATATATAAAAATTACATGTCACTTTGTTTGTCCGCAATGGATTCCTAAACTACTTAACCGATTTTAAATTTGATTTGCACACCATGTGCAATTCGACCCAACTTAAAAGATAGGATAGCTTACATTTAAATTTATAGTTGCTATGTTATTTTATTGCAAATTATTTGTCGATTACTTGACAGTCATAATTATCTGTTGAGTCGATAGAGTAAATATTCAAGTCATTTCATATAAGCTACAATTCAATAGCATAATCACTACGTGTTGCTGATTATATTATTAATCATTGTCTTTAAAGGTCATACGAAGTTCACCGGATCATATAGTATGATACATACATTTTTTCAATATACATTCATTTTGTTGGATGTATTTATATGAAAATTTTAAATATTGTCTTACATCAAATTTTTTGTGAAAATGAAAGTTAATTAGCAAGATTGGGTACTGTTGTTATAGTATAAGATCGGAACTTCACCTGAAAAGACAACTGCATAACTGCATCTGCACTGACACCTTCCCTCTTGCAAATATTTCTACCAATACCATCAAATTTCAAGTAATTGACATCAAGCGATGAACACAAATCTTTATAAGATAGTTTCGCTTTCTGAATTTCATTTTTTAAATTATCATTGAGAGAGAGTTCTGAAATGACAGATAATCAATATTCATTTGGCTTTCGAAACTCAAAGCAATTTACCCAATCGAAATGGTTCATTTTCCTCAACCTGAACTGTTTTTGTATCTTTATTAACTTGAGGCTTTTCTTTTGAGTCCTTGTGTATTTCTTGCATGTATCTGAGAACAGCCACACCATCGCCCCAAGCATGTTCGAAATTGACGCCAGAATAACCATCTTTCGTGATGATTAAAGAGAATGGTTTGTCAAACCATCTACAATTTATGTAAGGTTTATAAATGCACAAATCTTGACTAAAATGATTGGGCTTCCTCTGACATCCGTTACTATTTTTTTCAAATTTTTTATTAAACATAATTACCTATTTGTGCCATCAGCATGTAGAAATTGTCTTGTTGTCTTAACAGGATCCTCTAAAACTTCCTCTGTATCCAAACAAACATGAAAAAGGGCACTATCTATCAATTTAATTGCATTTTCATTCCCTACATCAATCAATTCATGCCTGAGAGTCGCCCATTTATTCCTATTCAAAGTGGTTAAAGATCCAATGGGATATTCAGCAGTAGGTACATTATCATTAATAATAGCATTTAACCTGGTTAGAATAACATCTGCAGGTAATATTTCTTCGCTATTCGACAAAACATCAACAACATAAAAATGTCCCTTATGTTGCACTGTTATATGCTTACTAAATGAATGGGATACTAATCTGTCTTTATCGGTTTCTGGAATTCTAGTAGATTTGAAAAGGCTTGAATATTGGCTCATATCCAAAGGATATGCATTGAATAAGTAGGCACCATACCACGATAACGCTTCAGGTAATTTACCACAGAAACTACGAAAAAGCGGAGTATCACTCTTCTTAGGATTCAAATGAAATACTTCAGGTTCTAGATTGTTGCTCTGCAGAGACTTGAAAAATCTCAAAGAGCTTATAATTAAATTTGTGGATTTTATAACCTGGTTGTTCATATCTTCATTTGGATCATTTTGCAACACAAGTAATGGATTGTAATTAAGAGGTAATGGTTTCCTATCCCTCAGATATAAATCAAACCACATTTCCGAAATATAACTTGTTTGTTTGTTTGCCTTATCATAATCCTTCAGGTACTTTTGTAGCTGTTGACCGACAGATGCACAAAATCTTTTAACATTAAATTCAGTTTTTCTGAAAGATTCGTCAATCAGTAAAGGTCTTTGTGCCGCCAGATACCTGTCGCAAGTTTCACTCAGTTTAGGAATTGGCAGTCGAGGTAAAGATTTTTGAAAATGCAACGTTGGTATCTTGCTATTTTGAAGATATTGATAGCATTTGTCTGAATAGTCACTGAATTGGAATGAAGCGGTCTTTTGATACCTAGGAATTTTTTTCAGAATCAATCGATTTTGTAACAGTTTCATAGTTCTGAAAAGAAACTTTTTATGTTTTTACAGTTAATACCTATACGTCGAATACTCACAATCTAATTTCAGTCAAACCTCATAAATCTAGAAGGCACTACTATTTAGGGTCATATGCAGATCAAGAAAACATTTCAGTGGGAAAATTATGTGTACATCTGAAAGTTGATGACTAAGTAGAAATTTCAGAGTATTGTTATCTATAAACTAACAATAAACGCGTCTAGACTTGTTTGTCTTTTTTGTACACAGTGATCACCTACAGTGAACAATCAGAATAATTTTTATCTCAGTTGGTCATTATGGTGACTTATCGATTTGCCAGATGCTGTTTTTGTTGACGTTTTTAATTGTGGAATACGTGAATTCAGAACTGTCAGCTCAAAGTTCAATTGCCTGTTTTTCATTAATACAATATTTAGGTACATAACACAGGTTCTAACAAAGACAACTTGTCTTTAGGTCTACCACATTCAGAGTGAAAATCTATCATTGTTTCTGTATTATATATTTAATATAATAGTATAATAATATATAAACAATGGTTCAGTGCATACACCCATAAGTCATTGCTATCATAGATAATTGATATCAAGGATGCTTTCATAGAACATAACATGCTACTTTCCAGTCCCCAAATAAGGCACCCCGGAAGCGCTCCTGGTGCATTCCGACCTACTCCACCCTACCCCCTTTCCAGTAAACTCTTTATGAGGAGGGTGAGAAGCACCAGTAGTACAAACATCGGGGTCACATGCACTTTTATTTATCTATGCATGCACCTGACTGCTTACAGCATAGACAACCTAGGTTGTCTATGGATTACAGAATAAAAGACCATAGACTACCTAGAAGACGCTCGTTTGTAACAGATAAATCAGTACGAACTGTGGTCACGTGACTAAAATATCCATCCGCTCACGCTATTAAAAAAACTCAGCTAATATTTTTCGGAATTCGAGAAGCAAAAATAAACATAAAAATTTTATTTAGCGGAATCTATTTGTTATATATTTGGACGCCACTGGTTGAAAACTTACATTAAACGATTTCAAGCGAGTGACCACTCCTCATCCGACGTCTTCATGGATTTATTCTGTGAACTTTATTTTTTCCATGTTGCGTACATATTCTATGAAAAGATCGAAATATGTAAACAAATAAAAATAAATGGTTTTCAAATGATAATGTGGTGTTCTGCAGTTTTTATGTGTTGGGCGTTTAAAATAATTAAATGATATAACTACGTCGTGGTTTTTAATAAATCGTTTTTTAAATGAATACATGCTTCTGAAATAGCTTTTTATATTACTTAAAGTAAGTTGTAGAAATTACCATCAATGGTTATTTGGTTATCGCTATTTGAACTGATATAAAAGGAGCCAAAACTGCTTTTCGCTTAGCTATCTTCTAACATTTAGATACCAGGAATAAAGCTATGAAATTAAATGATACGGTATGGTATTGTGATTGAAACTTTGCTAAAAATCAATTTGGTATATTATCAGAGAACTTGAAAAAATCTTTTTGTAGAAATCCTCTGCACTATGAAGCGATTTTTAGTTCTTTATGTATTTTATTTATCACTAGTTGAAACGAGAAACGGCCAAAAAAATGATCCTAGAAATAATGGTGATTTGGCATTGTGGATAGATGAAAAACAGGTTAAAATGTTTAGTGGTAAGTGACCAACACTAATTCGTAGAAATTACAAATTATATTCAAAAAAATTGTTATAGTATGTGTTAATTATGAATATAATTATTTTGTTGTATTTGCTCAAACTGTATGTATATGAATAATAGAATTGTTATTTGGCTTAGTCAAGGGTTATAAATTTTGTACAATTTTAGGTATGTCAATGGAAATCTATGCTATATCCAATGGAAATGTTTTACCTTACATATTAGATAAGAATTTTGAGAAATATCTACCTCTTATACCTTCCGAGGTTAGCTATGTTAATTTCACTTGGAAAGCAGGAATGAAGAAATATTATTATAATTTTGATCGTTTACAATCGTTCGATGAAAGTATACTAGAAGCTCCAGTTATTTCCATAAAAACTAAAGGACGGGTTCCTAAGAGACCTAAGGAATTCAGTATACTTTTGCCATGCTTAGGTAACAGCTCTGGAATTGCTACCTTTGGCATAGGCCTGCTAATAGAAAGTAGGAAAGGCAAACCCTTGAATGGCACACCTTTGAGGTTAAAATTACGTAAAGAATGTGCACAAAGAAGTAAGTATTCCCAAACAAACTTTGAACATAAGCTTTCTACAGGTATTTACTATTATTTTATGAATATAAGGCTTAAACTGTCAAAATATTAAATGTTTTGAAGGTCCAGATCCGGAATGTGATAAAAAATGTGCCAATCAAGGGTGGTGCAACCATGAAAAAATATGTCAGTGCTCTGAAGGTTACATGGGTCAGTATTGTAAAACAGCATTGTGTTACCCGCAATGTATGAATGGGGGGAATTGCACGTCTCCTGGCATTTGTAGCTGTCCACAAGGATTCCAAGGACGTCACTGTGAAGGAGGCAAGTTTTCATTTTGAATGGATCCATTATTCGTCCTTATAAGATTGTATATAAATGTTCACTTCTCGTTCATTTATCATTGAGCGTAGAAAATAACTTATTCTATTCAATAATTTCTAAACCAACAATTAATTAAAATTCATGAAATGTCATATTTAGCCAAGGAAATACAGAATTATAATTTCTTTTCTGTGCTCTTCGGAAATCACAGACCACTGTATTCGAAATTGTGATTTCTATATAAGTTTTTGCTCTATAACTATCTAAGTTTTGTCTTTAAAAGTTGGATTTTTTCAGTTTTGTTGTACAAATTCATGATCCTAAAAGCCAGAACATTCAAGGCTTATACCCCGTATACAAGTAACATGAAAATCATAATGCATGCACAATACTGTGTTATATACGATTTTGTTGCCACATTGTGCACAGATTGAAACCGTACAATCCTTATAATTTCGAATTACTAATGGATAATGGGAACAGTCCAAATAATCTTTTTTTCATATCTGAGATTTGCATTTTCTACAGGTATTTGCAGTCAGAAATGTTTAAATGGTGGAAAATGTATACAAAAGGACACATGTGAATGTTCAAAGGGTTACTATGGACCTCATTGTGAATATTGTAAGTTGTCTTTGTTTTTTATAACTTGAAACAAACATGAAAAAATGTCTCAAATGAAAGTTTTTAGGTATTATATTACAAAATCATTCTACAATACTATGGTATACTTTTCTCGGCAGATTCATATTCATAAATTTTAAAAAAGGATATGTTTCTAATACCTAAAAGTTTTTATTTGATACATGCTTTTACATAATTTCAAGTCATAATTTCTTCACAGCTAAATGTATTATCCCATGTCAAAATGGAGGTCGCTGCCGTGGAATAAATAAATGTCGGTGTCCACAAGGATTCAAAGGCGATCACTGCGAAATTGGACGAGCTAAACCTCATCGCAGTAATTGCAAATTGAAATGCAAGCATGGGACATGCGTAGATGATAAATGTGTTTGCGATCCTCGCTGGTATGGAAGATTGTGCCATCACAACAAATACGTATGATGTGGTTTTATGTCGAATGATACCAAAAATATAAAATTTCCATTCATTTTGAATTAACCCAGTTTTCCAAGTCGAATAAAAGCTTTAAATAATTCTTTGGGTAAACATCACAATTTTATAGTTTGGTTTTAATGAGCCAGCTTAAATTATTGGTGCTATATTTTGGTATGTTGTATTGCTTTCCATTACAAAATCGGAAGTTTTAACTGAACAATCCTATTCTAAATATTGAGATACAGGGTGTGACAAATCATGCAGCTTCATTGTTCGCTTTGCTACACCCTGTATTATTTCAACAAGAGACTGATCCAAACTTTGCTCAACTAAATTATTTCTTCATTTTCATTTTTTGTGGTAAACTAGGTATGGAATTGAGAGTTTTTCATGTTGTTACTTTACATAGATTTCAATAAATTGTGATGTATATTTGTAAACTATTGAAGTATATATCATACTTTTATATCCTATCAAGGAATTTGTAGTGCTGAAGATGGCAACTAACAACTCAAATTTTGTACTTATTGTTAATTGAAATATGTTTGTATATTTTATTACAAGGATATATTGAAGACAATGTTTTCTTGACCTCTTCTCTAAATTATATACCATCTTAATGATTTCTCACAAGGGGCTGATAATAACGTGTGTAACTGAATAATCAGGCTTGCGCTGTCTTTGAACATTCATTAATAAATATTATTCAATATGAAAATATTTAGAAAACATTGACAGATGGCGTTGGCGCCTTTGTTGAGCTACTTTGGAGTAATTAATTCAACTTTGAAAATTACATCAGTTGGAAACTTTGGACCATGGATTACTGTTTATCCATCCTGGGGAAATGAATTTTTTTCAACTTATGGAACTGTCGACAAAATGTTATTTATCTTCAATTGAGTAGTTTAGATAAATTTCTAGTGAAGTAAACTGTGCCATAATGTTTACTTATAAATATGAAAATAATTATCTGAAGGTTAAATGTTTTTGTGTCTAGAAAAACTGATTGGTTATCTTAAAGTACGTGATTATGAAGAGCGCTTTCATTGGTGCGCCTCCATTTACATTGTTCTTTATTCACGATTCTGTGATTCACCAGTTTCAGAAGTGGGAATTTTCTCAAATGGTTTGAGAGGAGGAAAATTTCACATGTTTTAAGTGATGCAAAACTGCTTTTTGGGGTGGTTTCAGACTTTTTATTTCCTTTTTTTTTTTGGCGTCACTGGAAGACAATTTACTGACCATAATCTCGAAACAAATGAACTGTGCTGCTTATTTCTAATCATGGTAAAATTTCAACATTATTAAACAACAGAATAAAATAATCAACAACACAACTTACATAACCTAACTAAAAATTAAAACATGAGGCATTAAAATGAAGACAGGATCTATAATAGTCAAATAGCAATTTTATCATTATCTCATATGTGTATGCAATCACAATAAAAGACGCGAAGACGATACTGCGATCTCATATATTACAAAGATAGATTATGATTTAGAATGGAAAAAAGTAACAATTTTATATAAACCCATACATAAGAAAACAAACAACGAGATCACATTTGATACAGACAGCAAACTGCTTCACATTCCCTCACAAGCTAAGATTTAAGTGTTTTTTTTTATATTTTAAAATAAAATTTGTAATTTTTTTTTAATAATTATTGTACTAGTGAATCATTGTATTGAGGATGGTTCACACGAATTTTTTTTCTCCCAGATAATTTTATGAACATAACTACACCACTTATCAAGTTCATATAACTAAAAATGTGAAAGCATTATTAAACAACATCGTAAAAGCAAATGAGCGAAAATTTCAAATATAACTAGATAATATTTTTGAGAACAAAACACGTATTATAAGTTGATTACCAAGATCATTTCGGACCCTTCAAACAAGACTAAACTTAAGTATTTTTACACTATTCCATTATTACACATTCATCTTATAGAAAAATATCAACTATATTATGCGAGCCCGTTATAGCATTAATGGCACTCAATTTTTTTTTTCTTTCTGAATCTGTGTTTTTGAAAAAAATCTTATACAATTCAATTCAGCTATAACCAACTCTAGTTTTTAAACAACTATACATATACAAATAAGTCAATTTATCTTTCTTCCATCAGCATAATCAAATTAAACGATAACGTCATATTTTCATTCATCCTTACTTGTACTCTTACGAAATGAAGAATATCTTGGTCGACCTGAGCTAACAGATTGCGTACGATTCCTGTAATGATGAAATGATGAAGAACTACTAGGGGCACTAGTACCCGGTTGAGGACGTTGAAAATCGTCTCGTCTACAAACAAAAATTGAAATACAGTGAGCCTCCAAAATATTTACATCTATATAAAATAACCTATACACCCAAGCAGCTATAACCTAAACATGCATGGAATAAATTTTATCTATAATTAATTCATTCAGACCAAATTCGACATTTGAAACACAGTATAGACACCAACCAGTAGTCGCACTCCGTGGATTTTTTTACACAAAGTCTGACTCGCGCATCTAGCAGGGATTCTAACCTCATATTTTGGTCCTTGTTCATTGTTTTCATCAATAATTCTAATCTAAGATGTCTGGAATAATGTCAATTATTTTAGACATCTTAAATAATTCCTTCATATAATTAATCCGTTTAATATTTAGAAGAATATAATTTTTTTGAGATCTATTTAAAATTCAAAGAAGAAGTTGAAGAAAAAAATACAACCTAACCTTTAATTCAGTGGAATTTTTTTGAGTCAAAATCTACCATGAACCATCAAAGCTCATTTATTTGATCATTTATTTTCATTACAGTAAGTATTCTATTTCAATTTCGTGTTATTTTCAAATTAATTCCAAAATGTAATACAATTGTAGCGTATACAACTGCAAAAACAATAGTTTCAATAATCCCAAACTTTTTTTTTTCTCAATACCATTAGACACCGACAGGTGAGTGATACATATAGTATTGTAGAAAATGTTGTTTATTAAAAGCTCCGTTATTTGATTAGTGCTTCATTCAATTAGTTGAGATATCAGGAACCAATGAAATTTCCGAAGGTTTACGCCTACTGTCGTCATTTCTTTACGATATGTTGAGATATCAGGAACCAATGGAATTGCAGGAGGTTTACGCCTACTGCATGCGTATGCGGAAGAGTGAAACATTTTTAGATAAATATTTGAGTGTGTATCTATATGACTTTCAATTTTATAAGTAGAAATAACAATAATATAATATATATATTATATATATATAACAATAATTCAATAGGTTTTTATTTTTTTCCCACCATAATGAGGGAACCCTTTCTAGAGAACACTCAGCATATTTAGCACAGGGGAGTATTTTGGGGGGGGGGGTGTACTGGGGGTAATTAATTTTATATGAATATAGACTAAACAATGGTCTATACACTCTAAATATCACTGTGAAAACTCATTACCAGCTTAAATCAAAATATTTAAGTTTTTAGATAACGCAAATAACCTTTTCTAATCAATTTTCAAATTCGCGGTCGATAAGATTAGATGCGCAGGGAGGAATGCGCGAGTTCCCTTTGGTGTAAGCGATTTCAGTTCAAAATCAACTGCTTGGTCCCTATATTGTGTTTGAAATCCCGTAAAAAATGCATCCTTGGACGGGACACGAACCCACATATCCAAATTGCCGGTCTTGGGCAAACGGACCTCAAAGAAGTCTTCAAATCACAGATAAGGACAAAACACTTACTAGTAAAAATTTGAGAATTTTCAAATATAGTCAACTTTTCTAAATTTTATTTTTTTCTGAAATTTCTTGTAATGATAGAAAATTCTCTAGTAATCTGTTAGTTCCATTATTGAAATTTTATGGTCAAGAAATGTCATTCTAACTAAATTTCTGATAAGCTAAGACAGAAAACTTGCGCAATAGCAGAATTTGCCGGTTTCTGCTGAACGGCAATGCTCCTTTTGACAGTAAGTGACAGATGTTTGAAAGTTAGGTTAGGTTTGCAGTTTCAGAGAATCAGGATTGCCAAATTACTGAATTGAGAGTACATTTTCTGAAATGATCTTCTGCATTAATTCGAAATCTAGTGAAAAGTAACATGACATTATATATAATAGCAATTACTTCTTCTAAATACGAATTATGAACTTGAATCCCCAATCGAAGATACGTTGCATTGCAAAATAGGAATTGATTTGTGATATAGAAACTATGTGCTAACGTGAAAAGAATTCGATATCTTCAATCATAAGTAGATTTTATTTCAATTCTCTTATTAATTGATCGAAATCCTATTGGTCTATTAAATAGCAGGATCCCAAATCCATGTAATGTTAACCATAGTTTTTTCAACACACTGTATTCGATTAAAAAAATGCAAAATCTATGTCACAACTGTCAAATTTTCAACAGTTTCCGATAATGTTACTGCAACTTAGTAGTTAAATTCATTCATTTATATTCCGAGTTGCTTGCTCGATTTAATAATTCTGCACTCTGTATATGTTCATATCATTTTCCGATAAACGCGTAACATAATGTTGGAGCATATGACCTATGTCGAACAGCAGAACTGAAGTCGCGCTCGTCCGGTGAAGTGCAACACTTTTCTTCGCAATAAATGAATTTCTGAAGTTGGAACTCTAGTGAAAAAGTGACTATTCTCGCTCGTGAGTGCCTGGACAAGTTGATTCACTGTAAAACCAGGTAGGCAGAAGTCGATACTCCAACATCAGAATTTCATTATTAATTTTTCTTTCGTTTTCGTTTACCTTTCAAAGGCCCTTGTCGTGCCAGATAATGAGCGGAAATAATCAAAATTGAGCGTAAGCGCATAGAGTATAGAATTAAATATTCTATACTCTATATTATAAAGAGTATAGAATTAATTATTCTATATATAGAAATGTCACAAAAGAACATCATGATTCCATGAAGAAAATTTCTAATGAAATTCTCTATAAAACATATGTTGGCCCTTCTATCATGAAATGATATATGAAGAACTATACATTACATGGAAAATTCAATTTAGGTGTAAAATAAATTGCAGACAAAATAAAGAAAAAAGTCCACACGATGATACTTTCAGTATCATACACAACAAAAATACTTGGCTGACGTCTAAAATCAATAAGATTATACAGTAAGTTTTATAACAAGCTAAAATTTTATATTTGTTAGTTTCTTTAATCTTGGAAGCTCCTTCAATACTATGCTAATCTTTTTTTTTTTTATTAATATTTACGTTACCTTGTATAATTGAAGGGTCGAAGTGGTGACACCTCATCAGACATCTGAGTTGGCATACTCTCAGATATGCTACGATTTCTTTTCTTCTCATTAACCCGAGGCTGCGAAACAATCAGAAGAATTAAGGTTTGTAAAAATAACTTATACACAGTCCCTCGAAAATTAGATAGTTCCATATAGGTTACACAAATGTTGACGCTTTATTCATAGAGGTATAAAATTTTAAACTAGTATTAATCAATTAAAAATAGATGTGAGAACTGAATTCAAAGAGATCAAAAAAATTGTTACTTTCAAATAATGTTTTATTATAACAACAATGAAAACTTAAATATTTTTTTGGAATAGCAGATCATTTGAATGGTTAATTTCTGAAACTTAGAGATAAAAGATAACCATCTTACCTCGATGACTCTGAAATCGCTAATCTCCTTATATTTCTTCAGATAATTCTTCAAAAGTGGATCAACCTGCAGATCTGCACTATGCTTATAATATCTCAAAAAAGCCCAAAATTTCTCCAAACCGTACAGCTGATTATTCTCCAAATCTTTCAAAGTGTGCTTTTGGAAATCGTCATACAGATTAGGTCTGAATTTCTTTTCCAAACCGTACGAATAAAATCTGAACAGACACTCCAAGCCATATCTCCATCCGTGTTCTGCATCCTCCAAGGCCAACTCCATAAATTCATTGTACATCGCCTTATTGAATTGTTCACGAAGGAAGAATGACCAGAAACGGAAGAGTGTATTCATCTCTTGAGACCGACCAATTCCGAATCTCTTACGTTCCTTCAAACATTTATTGTGATATCTGTTGTATGTAACGGAAGAAAAGTCATCTCCCATAAGGGCATAGGAAGGGTGTTGGTACTTTGGTAAACTGGTGGAGGCGTTTTCGCTGGGACTAGTGCCGAAACTCCTGGAATAAAAAATTTATAAGGTTCAAATTACATTTCAGATCCCCCATTCTGTAACACTAGAATTCATCTTGAAGAGTAACTTCTAATTCAACTTTCAACAAGTTTGCGTTAAACGTTTAACGCTGTCATGGAAGGGGAATGAGAATATGGAAAACGAAAACCAGGATAGACAAACTGAAATAAACTGCTTGAAAATGGAAATTCAATATCTGAAAAGATTAGTTGATGAAATGAAAGACAAAAATGATGTACTCAAAATGAATAATACTCTCCTCATGGAAAAATTGGAGGAAAGAAATTCAATTATAACAATGTCAACAAACACAAAAAATGCTCCAAAAAAAGAATCGATTCGGAGTACTGAGATAAACAAACCACAACAGAAAACAAATCAAATTGAAGTGGGAGCGCAACAAGAACCATCAAATCAACTGACCTACCTTCAAGTACCTAAAACACAGAAGAATCAGTCACCTGAAATAGAGCATAGAAATGTACTGCTCAACCCAATGACAGACGATAATCTCAGAAACATGAACAAAATGATGATCAAAATAAACATAATCCACTTAATATTGAAATTGGAGAATATACAGAGGTAATATAGGAGGAATCTACGCGCTCTGGAAGATTCAAATGTGACGGTTAGGTTGATGTTAAATCGAATGCATTCAATACCCTGTCCCATGATCTCATCCTAGGAAAATTACAAGCCTATGGAATAAAGGAAAAAGAACTGAAGTGGTTTAAATCGTAACTAATCAACCGTAGACAAGGAGTAATCGCAGGCAGAATTCACAGAACTAGGAGTACCACAAGGAAGCTTTTTGGGTCCCATCATATTCATCATACTTTTAAATGATCTATATACCATATTGGATGAAACAAACTTCACAGTCATGGCCAAGACATTCCTAGAAACGTGTAAATTGGTAAAATCAACCCTACTGCAAGCAGGCGAATGGTTTGAAGCAAATGGTTTATGCATGAAGTGGTTTAAATCGTACCTAACCAACCGTAGACAAAGAGTAATAATCTCTCAGAATGAGAACTACATAATATCGTAGGCAGAATGCACACAACTAGGAGTACCACAAGGTAGCATTTTAGGTCCAATCATATTTCTAAATGATCTATATACCGTATTTGATGAAACAAATATCAATATGTTGAATTATGCAGATGACACAAACTTCACAGTCATGGCCAAGACATTGCCAGAAACATGTTAACTCGTAAAATCAACCCTACTGCAAGCAGGCGAATGGTTTGACGCATATGGTTTATGCATGAATGCTGAAAAAACAAATGCAGTGCTATTCAAACAGCTTGTTCAGGTTTTCAAACACAATATTCAACTTTGCAAACTCTCTGAATCTGATTGGGTGTTGTAATTTCCTGGGTTTCAAACTGGAGGAAACTCTTGATTGGAGTGAACACAGCATACATTAATTTTACCCCGATGCCGAAGATCTCGACCAATCAGGAAACGAAGTGCGCTTGCTGTCAATGACAGAGAGGACTATAGGCCCTCTTTATCATATTTTCAACGGTTCGTGTTCGTTTTGACAATCAGCCATTTAATTCGAATTTATACTTTTGCTAGAAGTAATTATTGGATATTTTTGTTAGCGTTAGCAACGTGTTGATATTTGAAAATTGCAGTAAGAGTAATTTTTATTATCTTTCATCATGGACGGAGAAAAGTAAGTATTTATCTATTATTTTGTAGAAAATGCACTCAACCAATTTATTTGGAAACTTTAATTTTCAGGGATAAACTCAGGGAGTTCTCAAATTTGTTCAAAACAATTATCTTCTGCTTCGACGAAATGTCGTCATATGCGGAATATTCATCATCAAGATCTTATTCCAAAGCAATTAAAGCATTTAAAATGCCCAATTTGCCCAGAAGAAAAAAAAATTGCTCTTGGGTCCCATAATGCTTTGGATATACATTTAGAGCAAATTCATTCCATTAACATCATAACATCACAGTTGACTTTTAAAAACGAAGTAGAATTTGAGGCTTGGCGAGCATTGGAGAATAGAAGTGTCGATTACATAAAACGAAGATATCGGAAAAGCAGTGATGGATTAGTAATTTATTTTGAATGTATAATCGCAGTTTTCCACCAGTTTGATATAATGAGTTCGTTTGAAATCATAGTGATATTAGGAAACCATTTAACTTCCAGGATATGTAAGTCAATGTAGCAAACGCAGCATGAAAACTGGAGGAAGTATCAGAATATCTGGGTTCTGCCTTTCTAGAATTCGTGTGAAGATAAGTAGTACAGGTAAGTTTTTTAGTTATTCATTTGTGTTAAACTAGAAATATGATCCAATATTTCATTTGTATGTTTTAGCTGTGAATGTAACATTCGTAGAAACACATGTAGGTCATGAGGATGAAATACACTCTAAACGTTTGAGTAAGGATGATCAGAAATTGATTGCTGATGAATTGGAAGTTGGAATTACAACAGAGCATTTTACAGGATTCTAAAAATGTTACAGAAGAAAAACTGCAAAGAATTAATGAACTCGCAAGGGCAGATCTTTCTTATATTATGCGAAAATTCAATATTGTAGAAACGAAAACATGATGATGACATGCTACGGCTTTAAAAGTTAAATTAGATTAATCTAATAAAATTTCTAATTTTTCCATAGATTCTGACAGTAAATTTCAAGTAAGTCTTTGTGATAAGTCAGACATGTGTTTTTCATAGTAGTTGATTGTAGATGGAGTTAAACCAAAGCATTATGAAACTTAAATCGTTGCATGAGAGTGATATTTGACGTATAATGAAATTGATTGATGAAGCACATGATTTGATACATGGTACTGGTGCAACTAGAAGAAAAAGAAAAATGGAGAAACAATTATATTTCCCAAAACATAGTAGTTGAATTTAATATTTTGTAATTTCTTTCTCTTCCAAGATAGTTTATTCATTAAATTTGATTCAAAGGTGTTGAGGTAGCAGTTCTGTAAGCTTATTCAGTGAAGCATGTTTTTCAAGAACAAGAAAATTCTAATAAGATGCATGGTGAAGATCAGTTTAAAAAAAGGGAAATTGATCTCATATGTGGGCTTTGCCGCTGCTTGATAGATTTTGATGAAGCATGTTTAACTTAAAATTATCATTCACCATTTGACTAAGCAAAAATTGAATTTTCTCTCCAATCTAAGGATTATACTCCATTTTTATTTGAACAGAATGTAAATATCAATAAATGCCATGAAATATATCAGCACCTTCGTAATAATGCATTTTCCAACAAACCTGATCCTGTAAAGAAAACAATGAGTGTAATATATTGATACTGACTTTTTAGTGTTGCTTCAAGTGCCTTATGGCACTTCGATAAATTTAAAACAGAAAATAGTATATGTGGTCATACTATTTGGTACATTCACATATGCACCATTCATCTTTGTTTGTAACTCACAACATATCATTTTATTTGAAATGCTGCAATGAGTAATGAAAGTTTGAGTGTTTTGATCAAATATACTATGAAACATTTCAATTTGTTTTATTGTCATGAATTGGAAATGTGCATTAAATTAATTATACTACCGATATTGGCCCCTGTTGAGCATCATGCGATATCTTAAGAGTAATTAAATTATTTTTATAAGATACAAAAATTTTGACCAATTGTAAAGGATACTTGGAACTTATTGCATAAATGATCAAAAAAATACCTACAATAACATTAATGTCTGCTTTCGCACCATACAAAATATTAACTTAGTATAATTTGAAATGAAATAAGAATTTATTGATGCTACAAGTATCAGATTTTATTCATCAATCAAATATTTTGTGTTTACTTGTTTTAAAAAATTTTGAGGATATAGGTAACTTATTGCTGGTTTATTTTTATTAACATCCCCTACAAATATTTATCATCACTATAGAAACTGATATGGCACTCCGTATTTACACTGTTTTTTACTTGAACCTGTAGTTTTCATCAACAGATTCATGCTTATGCTGGAAATAGGGAGCCCTGAAAATTTCATTATAATCCAAGGGGAATTGTTATCCATTTCTTCATTAGAATAAATGTATAAATGTCTATTTAAAAATAAATGCTATTAAACTGAAAACAAAAGCCTATAAGATAGAAAGGCAAAACCGGAAAAACGTTTTCGGAATCCTCTCCTGCATGGCGCTATAGCGTATTGCGGCAAAATCTGGAACCTCAATCATATATTTAATTAATCTTTCCTCACGTCGACGTAGGACGTGAAGCTAAACTTTATGGAACACAGTGCATCTACGTGATTGGTCGGCATCGGGGTAAAATTAATGTATGCTAGTGAACACATCAGCAAACTTGGTGCTCAATTGAGTTCTATTTGCTATTCACTTGGGGTACTCAGTAAATACCTGGACTCAATGTCCAAGAAGTATTGGAATTGAAGATGAGGCATGGCATCATGTTCTATGTTAGCTCACATAACTTGGACAGAGTGTTGAAGATGCAAAAGAGAGCAATACGTATAATCTGGAAGATGAGAAGAATGGAGTCGTGTAGGGGAATGCTTGATTTTCACTTTTAAAAATATGCATTACTTTGAAGAGAAAACACCAAGTAATTATAATACACGAACAACAGCAATTCCCACAGCACAGACTTAGCCTCACTGAAAAAGGACCTGCATATATGTGCATTCGATATTATAACAAGATAGCACATAAATTGGGAAGAGAATGTTCCCTACAACAATACAAGAAATTCATTTTCAAGCTGCAACTTAACATTGAACCATATAGTGTGGAAGACTTCCTAGCCTACATGATATAATCAGAGTAAAATTATTTATGACCCTGTTTCATCTCTAGTGTTCACTGTATTAAATGTTATTATTAGTATTATTAATTCTTCACAGAAAAATGAATAACAAGAGGGTTCATAGGCTCTTAAAACAGTTTTGATCACTCACCCAACTGATGTGGTTCTATTACGATGCTCGATATTGTCCATAAACCACCCAACATGGTGCTCTACAGGAGGATTGCTGGAGTGTCGAGTTTTACGTTTACGCGGAGTGTGTGGATCAGGAGCCGGCGGGTTATTCTTGATAACAGGGAAGAAACGCGGTGCATTCTTCAAGTTCTTTGGTGCCTTTCTTCTGCTTGTTCCCGATGTTCCAGGTATGCAAGCTATATTAGAAGTAGATTCAGCTGCAACAAATGGAACCGATAGAAAGACCACAACAAAAAAAAACTATAACAAACCTGTTGCCTGATTTTCAACAGTCAACGGTGGTGGAACTGCTGGACTCTGCGACTTCTTAGGAACTGAAGGTGACATTTTGTCGAATTCCTCCTGAGATATCAAACTGATAGTTTTGTGGCTACCAACTGATGTTGTACGCTGTCTGTTCCACAGGTCTTCTTCATAGTTACGTAAGCCCTCGTTGATTACCTGGGCATATTCCTGAGTCATTTTCACCCTAGATGTATAATCACCTGTACGATCATATCCTTCATGTTTCAACACACGGTTGGATGGGTTTATTGTACCAGTATTCTGTGTGATTAGAACAAGTTTATTAACATCCCGATCACTAATATCATCCTCGTCCTCATCATCGTCGACTCTGAAAATAGCCCATAACGTGCCATAATAGAGGAAAAAAGACTCGAAAGGCTTACTTACAAACTTTCTGAAAAAGTGTTCTGCCTGACTGCGGGCACATCATCGTCATAATCTAAATCTTCATAAAACATGAAACCGTAGTCTTCTTCCTTGCGGAGCTTTGTTTTTTCTTTTTTTTCTTTAATGTTATTCTCTTTGTTTTTTCTTTTCACTTCTCTCCAAGTTTCGTTATTTTTGTTACTTGTTACCATTTTGTCTACTTGATCAAATTTATTATTCTCTTTGCCATCGTTATTGACGATTTTTTGATATCCATCACCTTTTAAATGATACAACATTAAAACTTTAGCACTATATTCAACAGAATAGACATGCACAAATGTAGAGATGAAATAGCAATTTATTCCAATTCACGTGCATAAGCTTCCGAGTATCGACCCTAGATTCGGAATAACTGTCGTTTCTAATAAAGTTTGATAACTATAATTATAAAATTGTTTTCAAGATTCATTCTCTAGGGAACAACAATCATCAAAGTTAAAAGAATTTGTAACATACGTTCCATAGTATGATTGACGCAATTTCATGAAATCCCCATAAAAAAGGTATTATCAAGGGGATGACAAAACTGTTCAATGTTTTTCAGAACAAAACAAACGACAAGTTTTTGAGTTTTATACTCAAACAATAAGAAATTCATTATGAAAATAAATTACAATCTAAACATTGTGTGGAAATCAATGTGGGATTCCCTATATTTGAAATGGGTTCTACAAGAGTAATTGTTTATAACATTTCCACAAAATTGAATTAATACAAAAATATGTTATACTGGGCAATATCTTTTTTCTTCATTATATCCAATTCATCATTTTTTTTATGCTTCACATTTCATTTGATTTTTATAGCATTTTTTTCTAGCTCCTTCAGAGCTGCGACACTTAAAGTAATTTCTAATATTAAGATTATGACAAACATAACCAAAAGTTCAAGTAGACAGTTCACATATCGTTAAAATGAAAATTTCATTCACTGTCAAATGATTTAAAAATATGAGATTTTCAATCACGAATTTTTTCTTCGTTATGCCTGCATTGAATGATCCAGCCTCCCGAGAATTCTAAAGCAATTTTGACCCCCTCTAATTCAATGAAATAGTTTCAAGAAATCATTGATGAACTCCTAAAATAGAAAAAGTTATTTTTAATGAAGGAAAAACAGTGCAACTACAAATTCTAGCATCTACGTAAAATCTACGGAATCTCCAATTTTAAGGTAAAATCACGAAACGAGCACATTACCTGCTTTTTTGGAACTCATTTCCATTGGGACGAATTCAGGAACGTTCGGATTCAGATTTTCAGTATTATTTTCGCGCATCCTTAATGGAATCACCAGTGGCGCAGGCAGAAGGTATGCGTCTTCTGGATGTCTTACGGGCCACCGTGTTGGATCATTTCTAGTTCGTACCTGAAATGAAATTCTATATTCACAATGCGAATCTTAATGAAAGCATTATAGTTTCAGTCCTTAAAAAAACCCATAAAATTAGTCCATGTCATCATCACATACCATAGGTCCTGCTCCCAATTCCAATTTGTCAGAAGCAATTATTGCATCAACTATAGATTGAAAATTATCTGTTAGTCGTTGGATACGATTGAATGAGGCAACCAAAGCTACTGGAACATAACCTTCATCATTCATTTTCCTTCTGAAGTAGAAATCTTTTACGAGGTTCTCCTCACAGAAGTAATACTCACTGGAAGAAGAATAGAGTTAGAAACTCATTAAAATGATATTGTGAAATATCTTACAGCTGGTTCTTGATTTGCTCTATCATCGCTTCCGCCGAAATGATTCCATTTGTAAGACAGTAGTAGTATGATGTTCCTCCCATGATTGAACTAGGTATTACTGGACCCTTAAAAAAGTTAAGAACACTTTCATAAAGTTGAACCGACCTAAACTTTCATTATTTCTGTGGTTCTATAGTATAACCACAGAAATTATATATAGGTTAGAAAACAATTTGAATTAAATTAATGAATTCATGAGATTCATTTTGATAATCAGACGACTGAAATGTTTCTGATTTAAATGTATCAATTCCTTGTTATTTCACAAATGACTGTTTTTAACTACTACGATCAATGATCTTCGGGAACACATTTATGTTATCATTTCATGTTTGGTACCTACATTGTGAATCAGGCTCTATATCATTATTGATTATTAATTGACTTAATAACTTAATATTAACTTACCTCAGGATGATTTGAAGAATTGTAGTATCCATTGTTATGTTTATTGTTTCGATTGAAAGGTGGCCTCCTGGTATTTCGATTTTTATTCCTGCCTCTATTAGAATAATTCTTTGGTTGATTTCTAACTTCATTACCTTGAAAGAAAGATTAACCCATTCACAATGAATAACAAAAGATCCAAATTTTTTTGTGAATTGTACGAACATAAAAGGTTATAAACGGTTTTATGCTCAAGCATAGTAGGGAGTACATTATCCAGTAGATATACATCATAAACACAACATAGAATTACTTACTTTTATCATTTCTCCAATCTCTTTCACCTTCACTTCCAGAAGAATCACCTATATCTCTCCTTGAAGAAGAACTTTCTCTTTTTCTTGATTTAGATGTATCGATCTGTAAAGGAATCCATTTATGTTTGAAGTTTCTTTTTCTGTCATCATTATCATTGAGATTAGATGGAGTTTGACCAAGTGGTGGGCTTGCTGATCGTCGTGCCTAAGAATTCAATATTAGTGAAATCCCAGAACAGAAAAGCAGCCTGTCTTTCACCACACAAATCACTGAGACAAATATTTACATGCAATAATTATTCAGAATATGATTTTTGATAAAGAATATCAGCAAGGATCTCACAACTCACAAATTAAAATACCTAGATCACATAATGAAAAACCAGAAAATGTACAGACTACTAGAAGAAGAAATTACAGGTTAACACAGCCCAGGCCTTAGGAGAATTTCAAGGCTGAAAAACCTGACAACCTGGTATTCTACAACAATCACATCGCTCTTCAGGTCGGCAGTTGATCAAATTGAGATAGCGAAGATGATTGGCAACACCCAGACAGATAAGTATCAGAAGAAGAAGCACTAATCTGTGACAACAACAAAATCTTAAGACATGAAAAATAACATATGACACTCATCCATTCATCATTAATTCTTGAACATTACAGAGTAACAACTCACCTCACTTTGATCCCCAAGTATTGGCCAATCGGAGGTATATTTGGGAGAATCACAAGCCTGTAAAAAATGATTAATGAGAATCTTAGATCAAATTCCTGATTATTGCATCATCCTGAATGAATTCTTAATATCTGAATATTGTAATTCAAAGAATATTTTACTAACCTTATTTTCTTTTTCAAGTTTCGATTTGGCAGTTTTGATATCATCAGTTGAACAAGAGCTGGAAGGTGCTTCCTGGCAATAAACTTTTGAACTTTTCATTTTCCAAGCATTAACTTCAGGTAAAGGAGCTTCTACAAAAACTTTCTTAGTGAGGGGTGCACTATCATTCTTGACCAGTACAGGTTCCTTCGACTGAGTCTCATGTTTATTGCTATGTTTTTCCAGGTGTTTATGTTGGGATTTTTCACTCTTGTCAATGATATTACGTTTCTGTTTTTCTTTTCTTGTACGACCATTCTTTCTATCTCGTCTGCTATGGCTCACTACAGGTATGAATGATTTATCATCAATGTCATGTGAAGGTGGTACTTTAGACTCCATCTCTTTCACCACTGCAGTCTCTTCAGGAACTAATTCATCAATGTCGTCAGTATAAGGGTGCTTAAAATTTTGTACTGCATTTGCATATGATACTCCTGCCATTTCACAGTTCCCCAACTTGTCACCAGCTGATGAAGCTTGCATCGGCGTTCCTAGGGCTTCAGATGACATGATCACTTATTAATTAACACACAATCAGTTTTCCAATTACACGAAATCTTTATAGCAACATACAACGTCAGTATGGGTAGTCCTTACATACGTTGTTGATGAATGAAAGCATGGCAAAATTTTCAATGCCAAAGTTTAGGAGATGACTACCATACGAATACACTCGAGAGGAGTCAACTTATTAGGATCATCATTTATAATTATCATGAAAGACGATACGTTCAAGAACACAAAAAGGTTTTATTGTTTTCAATAATTTTTGATCATGCTTCGCAGTTTTCTTGTAACACTACAGATAATACACTTCATAGAACAGAAATGGAAAAGCCACAGAGAGTAATTCTATTTACGTTTGAACACAGATTAACAGCAGAACATCAAATGGATTTATCTCACCACAGAACACTAATATTCAGAAACACATGTTGATTGTCTCTGCTAATCAACTGCTAATATACATCTCACCTTGTAGCACATATGACATTTAAAGCATAAATAAAAAGAATTTTTGTTTCATTCTATGATTTAAAATGGGAGATATGAGGGTGGAGATAGGGAAGAATCTATGGAGGGTGGTTCTACCCTTCATAGAACAATTACTCTTTTGGTGCTTATATTAGATAAATAAAATTATATACATCGCAAACTCTCGCCGACTTTTACAACAACGCAACACTAGCGGTTGATGCGGGGGTCAACCGAACTAAATTTGGAATTAACCAAGTTGGAAATGAAAGTTCTCAATAATTCAAGTTCAAAGAAAATGCGATTAGAATAGAAAACTTAAATTATTTTGTCATAGGAAAATAAAACTAGTTTAATATCAATTGTAAATTTAATTAGTATACAACATACAATTAATAAAGATGACCTAGCCAAACAGCGTGAATTTTTGCCTCTTTTTATTTTGATTATCTTCTCCAGATTTAATTGAGTTAGTTTATTTTTTCTTAATTAGTTCTTTTTTGGCAACAGTTGTAAGAGGCCGACTTTTATTGATGGTCTTCTTTTTAACAGTAGTGGTAGGATTTGATTTTTCAATAATGCTTGTCGTATTTGGAGCTGAAGTCCTATAATATGTCCTGAATATAGTAACATCAATTTTATTGATCAAATTTTCACTGAAATCCTGATAGTTTGATTTCTCCCCCTTTCTTCTGATATCTTCAATTTTTTCTCCTCTTGGAATTATGCTAGGAGCCAGCAAACGAAATAACATCTGTAAAAATCGCATCAAATACTTTATTTATCCAAATAAATTTTAACTTACTTGACTTGAGTCTGGGATTCCATGTTCTGTGTAAGCAAATTGCCAGAAAGGTATTCCTAAGTGATGTATACTCATTCTGAGATATGTTGTGAAATCATCTGATAAAAAATAAAATTCTGATTTCTCTGTTTGTATCCAGATATTTGGGAAATATCTGGAGTTTATGTAAACTAGTACTACCTGAAATAAAAAGAATTGCATCAGGAAAATTCAATAAGTACTAGTAAATATAATTACCTGCCCAAGAGATTCCAACTTCTCCAATGCAAAAACTTTACTTTCAGCTCCTAATTTCAGGATGTATCTGTCACTATCCATATCCACTCCAGGATTAGTGCTTATTTCATATCCATTTATTTGTACCAAATCACTTAGACAATTAACTTCTATTTTACATTTCAGAGCACTGTCGTCTTGAAAGTAACAATTTCATTAGTCAATATATGTTTTACGATCCACTCAATAATGAATTAAGCGTCAAAAACAGTCCGTGGGACAACGTACAAAAAAAAAGATTATCAGCAACTTTGCAGTTTGACGACTTTCCCAAAATTTTACTGTTAGGAAAATACGGTAACTTTTCCGGTAATTTTCACGAAAATATGGCAATTTGGCGTGAACATTTAATGTAATGACCAGCAATTTTTTTTTTACTAAGAGAAAGATATCTGTTTTTTAACAACAACAAGATAAAAGGGGTGATTGTAACCAAAACACTCAACAAATTGCGGAACTTTCATGCCGTCCTGAGAAAGACGATTTATTTGTTCACCCAATGGGTCGTAAAACTTATTTGCCGTTCTGAGAAAAAAAAGGTGGATTTATATCATTTACTTTTTTGTATTTCTACTCAAAATGAATGTCATTATTGAGTATTTTACAATGGATTTGAAATAAATGTCTATGTTTGGAGTAATTTTTTTTACCTGCTAATTTGTAGCTATAATAGAATATTAAACCATCTGTAGATCCATAAAATGATCTCAAATCTTCAGGTAGCAAAACACTGTACTTTTGTTCCCATGCACAAATTATATTATGTTGTACGGGTAGCGCACGATTAAGGTAAGGTTCATCGATACAAGGAAACTCTTCTAAAAATTACCCGTTTAATTATTTCAGATAACACTTAGACTAAATGCTAACCAAGAAATTTAGGTAGACCTAGCAATAAATTTTCATAAAATGAATCTTCGGATACTCTGTCAACCACAAAATCCATTATAGTACAACAAGAAAGTAACTATATTGATGTAACAATGAGTGATATTGCCATAGAAACTGGAAATATTTAGATGGATTGGAACGTGAGGGTAAACTTCTTTCAGGTCAATTTGCAAGTTTTAGGATGTCTGGAATGGTTAAGTAACAATTTTTTGTAGCTCGAACATTAACATTGAACTTTTATCTATGCATTGGACTGCGATAAATATTGAACTATCAATCTGACAATTCCTTTCACTCATGTAGTTTTTTCAGTGGTCTTGGAATAATTAAATATATTCATTTAGGTTGTTAAATTAACTGTTGTCATTTTTACTTTTGACTTTTACCTGCAGAGTACTCTATGTTATATAACGTGGTGTATACAGGGTGAGTCTTTGGCCACTGCGTTAATTTTAACCATAGATTCTTGACGTCAAAAGAAACATTTTGTTTTTATGACATTTTCAGATTCAATAGCGGATGCAGTTGAGACATTTTGAGCTTCAAAAGAACCATGACTGTGGCTTCCTTCCTCCAATCCACTGACATAGAAATCTTTAATCAAGATGTCGAACAAATAAAGCGTATTGCGAAGGAGCTCAATCTTGCTGAATCTCATTCTAAATCAAGTTTCGATTCAAAACTAAGAATAAGTCACATGTCAAAGAACTAGTAAGTCAACTTAATGATCTGTTCGTAATAAATAAAAAATTATCGATTCTCATTTTTTTGAAAAAGATACGAATTCAATAATCAACAAAATGAAAACATATTGAAGCCAACTGAGAATACACTTCATAATTAAGTCGGAAATCGTTTCACAAATTGGGACTGGAATATTTCTGTGGCATCATTAATGATTTGGTGTTCTTACCTGGTAATCTGATTAGAGATATGTACGTATTTGGACTTTTTGGAGATTTCTATCGATCAAGTAGTGTTGCCGCATGTTATTGGAAATTTCAGCAAGATTGAGCTCCTTCGCAATACGCTTTGTTTGTTCGACATCTTGATTAAAGATTTCTGTCAGTGGATTGGAGGAAGGAAGCCACATTCATGGCTGTTTTGAGGCTCAAAATGTCGATTTTTCACAAAAAAACACTACAAGTGCCATGAAAACACCACTTCATTTTCAAATACTTAGTTAAAAATATTTCGAGAACTAATGCATAAAATGAAAAAACAATTACTGTGCTGAAATCAGTATAAAAATACCTTTCAAATGAGGTATCACTCACCCCATCTTCCCTATTCAAAATTTGGGGGTGAGGGTTGTAGTAGCAAGGGTTGAAGCGCTATGCGTCCGTAAGCTACATCTTAAGTTGTCCCCATCGAAACAGAAATCGACCTGTCCGAGCATTTCAATCGAAAAAAATTATTTCGTCTGTGATCTCGACTGTTTCGTTTTCAAATGGCCACCCTGTATAATATAATATACGCAAATCTCCTCAATATTACTCTTAACAAAAAGAGATTAAGATTATCACTTAAATTAATTATCTAACCTTGAATCATGTAAACCTATTATATCGATAAATAATCACTAAACACTCAAACGTTGGGCACACAAAAAATTATGTTTCCCTTGGCAGGCTACGAACCTACGACCGATAGATCCGTAGACGGATGAGTTCACCCCTGAGCCTCATTAATTTTCTCTAAGCAATCATTTTTCCATGTTTTTCACATTTATTTAAAGGTAACCAGGTATTTGTGTGTTCGGAAATGACCTCTGCCGACAAATTTCTCGAAATGTATTCATTTTGTATCTGGAAATACTTAGTGTGAATAATTTCAATTACAAAGTTTTTCAGTGGGGCAGGATAGAATTGAAAATAATTTCATCAATTGTTTATTCTAGTGATATATTGTATATAATACCATGTTTTTGCCAAGGTATCTATCTAAAAGTTTATGAGCTACATAAACCTCTTATTTTCACAAAAGATTGAAGACTAGCAACTATTGTCATTTACATACTGTTTGATCATAAGGAACATTTTTGTTTTCTCTATTAATACTACAAGTCACATTTTATTGCAAGTTCATATTAACTTATATTCCATTACATCAGTGTCATTTACTTATTTTCCTCGAAATCAGTGGTCAAATAAATATTTTTCTGCTACAAAAAACTTCGCAGTACGCAGTACAACTTTGCATAAACCCTTAAAAAAAACCTGTTAAACTGTAGATATACAGGTGAAATAAAAAAAATCGAAGGCACTTGATTCGTGAAGACCAAGTTCTTGCAAAACTCTAAAAAAATACCAATCTTCAATTGTAAGTTTGGTGATGATTCTTATATTTTTCCATGCATTTTATTTTAGAATAGAAACTCATCAATAGGAAAAAATCTGTACAAGATGTTATCAGAGTATTGTCTCATTTCAGTTCTGGCGATGTTCAATTCGAAATTCAGTTTCTCTTTCCAAAAAAAAAACTATTGATTTGATATGTTTTGTGCAGAAAATATTATGTGAAATGTTATATTGAAAGTTCCTGAGTCAATACCGTTTTACGATGTACTTCCGGCAATATGGAGTGTAAATCCAGAGAGTGAGCAATACCAATATAGAGTTTATAACCGGATAAAAAATCCAACAATGGCGAACGTAGGGTCGAAGTGTAAAATTAGAAATATTTGATGAAATAGAATGTGGGTGGTTTTCACCTTAGATTGCTATTCGGTCTTGTATCATGATCGGATATCAGATACAAGAATTGGAAAGCTATAGCCAACAAAGAAATCCCTAGTAGATCACCGAAAGAGGTCAAATAAGGTATTGCAGAATTATCAGGGTCAATTTTCTTTTTCCACATCCAATGAATCATGATATAAGCCACATATAAAAGTGTAGCTACTTGCATGGTTGCTGCTAGCAAATACACGAAGACAAACCATGTACTGAGTGATGTATCACCGTCTTTCATGTAATCTATTGTGTATATGAAAATAATATGTCCTGGCAGTACCATAGCCATCAACACTCTGGTGGTTCTCGAATGGACACCTTTACCACAAAATGAATTTATAGGCGAAATGAATATAACAGCTTCTTCATCCTCGTTGTTATCAGCCTGCAAAAAACCAAGCTGTGCTTGCTTGTGCAAAGCAGTTGATATTCTGCTTGCCTGGACGGCTACCAGGTTCCCACCAACTCCATTGATCACCGGTTGAAAAACTGCTATACCCTCGAATCTGGATACCATGAAATCCAAAATAAGACCTCCCATTGAACTTATCAGCATTGCACCTACTACAGGGGTCCATCCGTGATAAAGCACGTCTCTTGTTGCCAAGTTCTTTTTGGCTATCCACACCCACATTGGAATCGCTAAGATGTAACCTGCTATGATCACTGGTGCCAGCCAATCTTGTGTTCCTAACAGAATAAATAACATTACAGTCATTATCTTTCACACATATTAAAGAGCCACACTGATGGGTCCAAAATGTGTGCCATGAGCAGGAAAGCAAAAGATCTTAAACTAAGTAGGTGCAATAAATGGATGCTGCCGAAGATTCTTTCAGAGGATACCCAGTAAACACACAAACGTATACTAAATGTTTGTAAACTCATTTAACTTTACACGTTGAATCTTTCAACGTCACTATCAAAACCCAAATTAAACCAAACGTTTACTTTACGTTTGTGTGTTCAGTGAAATGCCTCTGATACGAATAAAAAACTTACCGATTGAGTCATACAAAACTGTTGAAACTAGCGATAGGAGAGTTAAAGAAGTGATATCTCCAAGACTTGCAGCGATCGGTGTTGCAACGTTATCTGGATTAATGTGTACATATCTGGAAAACACAATTACGCCTGCTGTGATCAAGCCCAACACGAAACTGGCTATAGAAACTGTAACTAGACTACTGGCACATAATAAATAGGCATGATCTAATTCAACGTCATTGCTCTTGATTCCACCCATAACAACAGCGACAACAGCCCCAAGAAAACCAACCACAATCGCTTGACACTGAAAAAAATTGCATTCATGAACTGAAACAAGAATTTTACCAGGGTAGCTCTCTGTATATCTGGCATAGACAATACTGAGTGTTACCAGACCAAATTTGAGCTTGTTGCGTCCGAGGTGACAAGTCGTGGATATATGTTTTCGAGCCAGCAAAAAGATCTATCGATTGCTTACAGATCTTCCAATTTGAAGAGTGTATAACATCCCATGATTTTGAAGATCCAAAATTCAAGTTCAATGTCACCCTACGCTTGATACGCCTCTGTCTTATTCTTTATTCCTATGTTTTCGCATGGCTATCTATTTATCTTTTTGTTTGTATTACCTGATTTCTCTTTCTTGGGGGCTTCCTATATAACTGTCTGAGATTTTAGAATCAAAATCTAAGAATACCGGTCAGGATCCGACTATTCATGGTTATAAGGCATAAGAGAATATACTTTCTTTCTTTATCTTTTAACTAGGGACGCCGCTGGACCTCCATGATCTTACCTCTGTTCTTCCTTACTTGGCTCATACAATACTAATAATAAGTTATGGCTCGCATACCCTGGGACCAATGGTAATCCTGACCTTCAAAGTTACGTCGAATTGGCACCAACATTGCCGGATCGAAACATTTTTCGTGTATTTGAAGATTTTCAACGAATTTGTCTTTGACTTATAAGCTTATTTTGTTTGCGATTTCGAAATTTGTTCATTTATGAGCAAAAATGACTTTAGAAGTAGTTTTTTGCAACTAAACTAACCTTACATGACAAAACATAATGAAAATACCTGGCAAGGAGGAGAAAAACCACATCAAATTCTTCTTTCATATATGTAAAATGGTGCTCAGACCGTAGTTTAAAAGCATGCAAAAGGGTTTTTTTATTCAGATTTTTGGTGTTTTCACTGGAATGCCAGAAATATAGAGAGTAACCCTTGTAAAAACTTCGAGTAGAAGTAAGAGATCACTTTTCTTCAATTCCAAAATCTGAAGAAGTTATACTACTGATAATAATATTCTTGAAATAATGCTATTATACCTGTATAAGGGTGAGGTTTCCTACAATGATAGACAACTTCTGTCGTAGTGTATCCATATGACCAAGGTTAGCCTGAGTAGATAATCTAGATGCCAGTGTCATTTCTAAGTTCCCCTTCAGACCTAGTAACGCTGGTATGAGAATAACCAATTCTGTAATCTCTTCAAAAACAGGCCAATGCTGCAAAAGTAGATTGTATCAAGCATTGGTTTAGAAAATTGAATAAATAATTTTTCTGCATATCAAGGTCTCAGAGAATCGGGTGCTTCCTGCCATGGTGAATCAATTATTTTCAAAACAAAACTTGAAACATCTCAAAGTTTCTCTGGTTATATCGTGTCTGCTTCAACAGTTTCTTTGCCCATCATGCTAGATGGGTTTTTAAGACTATGGAAGGCATACATAGCCGACAATTTTTTATTGACGATAATGCAAAACCTCAACATAATTGAGCAGGTTTGAGATCTCCTCAAACGGAGTATTCGGCGTCGAAAACCGGCCCCTGAAAATTTGGCTGAGCTAAAAAATGCAGTGATCGAAGAACGGCATAATATTCCCCAAGAATTTATAACTACCCGTTTCAATAGCATTCAGAGACGTCTGCGAGAAGTCATTCGAGCCAAAGGGGTTAATACCCGATATTAATAATCGTGCTAAGTTTTTTCTTCACTTTAAGATTCTTTTCATTCAACGTTGAATGCGCAGTTTAAGCTGATCCCAAACGTTTTCGATTACGTTCAGGTCAGGACTACAAGCCGGCCACTCTAGATGTTGAATCCCAACCTCGTTAAGGTATTCACGATATGGAATTATCGTCCATCAGCAAAAAACAAAAATTGTCGCCTATGTATCTCGCAGAATTTATTGTCCCTTCCCGAATATCTACAAGATCCATACGAGTAATCAAGGAAATCCTCTCGGACAACTCGAAGGCGGTTTTTTTAACTTGATCTGGTCTTTCAACGTGAGAGCCCGTTTCCATAAATCTACGGAGACAACGACCAGAGAAAAATAAATAAGAATAAACTTTCAACACAAAAATAAACGAAAACAACTTAAGAACAACAGAAAAAATGCAAGAAGTTATAAAAATGTGAATATCTCTGGGAGGGTACAAGATAAATTGTTTTTTTAAAATGCAAAATACTCTGGAAACATCAGGCTACATCACTGTATACTTTTTAGAAGCCCCAGGTATCTGGTGTTGCCAACAAAAGCGGTTAAACTGTAATGAAAAAAAATCGAAATTTTAAACGCCCGCTGTTCAGCATGATGCATTTCTTTTTTGAATATCTCATTGTAGTTTGATATTCGCCAAAAAAAAGAACTACAATTAAAGAAAAACATTCCTTTCAAGATAAATTGATTCTTAAAAAAACAAAATACTCAAGAGATACTAGGCTACAACGCTTTATTGTTTTTAAACGCCTCAGCAACCTGGCATTCCCCACAGAAGACGTTAAAATTTGACTAAAAGACATGACATTATTTAAATGCCCTGTTCAACATGAAGATTTTATTTTTTGGACTTCTGTGTAATGAAGGAAATTTACCAATGACAGAGCTACAATTGAAAAAAAAAAACATTGAAATCCGACTAAAGATTTGGAGGATATCAATTGTTAAAATTTAACGAAAGTTTAGGTGGTGCGCTAATTTTGTTATATTCATTCAATTTTCTCGAAAACAAATTTTTTTATGTGTGTGGAATAGAATTCTCAATAATAATTATTAACAAATCCGAAATATTAAGCCTATAATGTCATGAGATACTAGTGCACCAATAGAACGTTGTAATCGAGAGGTGAGCATTTTGTTCTTTCTCTGAAAAATAAATATTCTAATTCAATTATTGAAAATAATATTGCGTTTCTGTTGAGTTGAAAATCAAAGAAATCCCCAGGAAATCCCTGCATAATCGGTAAGAAGCACCAAAGGCGCCGCCCTATATAACCAACCGTAATTCCATAATTTAAGACATTGCAGAAATAGATTCCTTAGAAAATTTCAAGTTATTTTGGTGTAACATTGTTCAGTTTTGGTTGGAAAATTCTCTCTGAGCGGGATAAATCGAAAAAAAAATCGAAAATAGAGCTCCACTGAAACAAGAATAACTTCGAGGTTTTTGGATGTAAAATTTTCATTTTTGGGATTTTTCAAGATGTAAGATTGATGTATCCACTTAAAAAATCGAAATCGCGATTCATGATACAGGGGGTGAAAAAATCGCTTTCAAAGTTAGGCATGACAAAATCGTGAAAAATCAATTTTTTCAAATTAGAACCCCATTTTTTTATGGCAGATATTGAATCTACGTTAAAAAATAATGTGATTGTATGCATCACACCCTTGCCCTAAAGTGGATATTTTCTGAGTTATTCACAAAAAACTGTTTTTCGTCTTGAATTTTCAGCTATTTCTTTTCCCTTCACGCCAAAAAGATGAAATTTTCAGGAACTGTTACTTAAACCATGTTTTAGATTTTACTACCCTTATATGCAAAAGAAAAAAGTTACAGGTTGTTCCTAAATAGATGGCGAATTTGGACTCGAATTTGTATCGGAAACCTCTTTATTTCAACTAATCGGCTATCGGTTTTCTCTCCAGTGATAAATAAATAATTCCTTATGAACCATATGCAAAAACTTACCATGTTTTACATTCTTTTTTTTATGATAGATATCATTAATTATATCTGCCAAATCCCTCTTTATTCAGTAGTATTTTGTGTTTACTATTAATTTGGTGATAATTCGTATTAAGTTATAAAATCGATCACTATGCCTAATTTTACCAATGAAGATTATTTAAATCTCATTCTACTTCATGGAGAATGTAATAAAGTTGTAGATAGAACGATTCGACTGTTCATTGAGAGGTTTCCTGACCGACCCAGACCAACGAGAGATACCATTAACAGAACCATGACAAACTTGAGAAATGTCGGATCTTTCGTTAAGAAAACTATACACAAAGAAAAAGTTTAGTAGAAGATGAGAACAACGAAATTACAGTTCTTGCATATTTTCGTGTGAATCCTCAAAATTATCTCAAAGATGCCGAGATTGCTCTGGGATTATCTCAATCGAGTGTTTGGAGAATATTAAAAAAACATAAAATGCACCCATATACATTCAATAGAGTGCATTTGAAGGAAACTGATTTCGTAGGAGAACAGAGTTTTGTGAAGCTATGATGATTCGATTTCAAGAGAATGAAAACTTTTTGGACTGTATAATTTGGACAGATGAATCTAAATTCACAAAGAATGGTTCTTTCAATAGGCATAACAGTCATTATAGGGATGAAGAGAACAACCACCACTTCAGACAATGGAACTTTCAAGAGACCAGGAGTTTCAATGTTTTTTGTGCCATCAAAAATAATGCAATTCTCGATGTTCACATTTATGATGGGACTTTAAGTCGGTTTCAAGAAGGGGTGAAAAATCTACAGCATGATTCAAATAACAGTTCCTGAAAATTTCATCTTTTTGGCGTGAAGGGAAAAGAAATAGCTGAAAATTCAAGACGAAAAACAGTTTTTTGTGAATAACTCAGAAAATATTCACTTTAGGGCAAGAGTGTATTGTATACACTCACATTATTTTTTAACATAGATTCAATATCTGCCATAAAAAATGGGGTTCTAATTTGAAAAAATTGATTTTTCACGATTTTGTCATCGCTAACTTTGAAAGCGATTTTTTCACCCCCTGTATCATGCATCGCGATTTCGATTTATAAAGTGGATACATCAATCTTACATCTGGAAAAATTCCAAATATGAAAATTTTCCATCCAAAAACCTCGAAGTTATTCTTGTTTCAGCAGAGCTCTATTTTCGAATTTTTTCGAATTTTCCCGCACAGATAGAATTTTCCAACCAAAACTGAAAAATGTTACATCAAAATAACTTGAAATTTTCTAAGGAATCTATTTCTGCAATAAAAAAATGGTGTTCTAATTTGAAAAACGGAAGTTGACGTCATTTCCGGAAAAACCGGAGGTGCTCATGCCTTGAAAATATTTTAGATATCATCAGCATCGCTAAATACTTATAAGTGCTGAATTTCATGAAAATACGTTCAGTAGTTTCCCGTATAAATATGGGTGAGGTTCCTCGTGAAAGACACTTTATAGTATGTTCCCTTATTTACTTCGCTTCAAGATCCCTCGATCGCCTCTTGGGCCTCATCGCATCGAGGCCCGAGGCGTTGTGTGACTGCCGAATTGAGGTGGTACATTTTTTCAAAATGAGCCCTACTAACAATTCTTTATCGTGTATGGGACAAATGAGGCGCTTCTTGTAATGGTTCGTTTTCGAATTGATTGCGAATCTGTCCTTCTCTGAAACCGACCAACAACAATAATGTACAAACCTGAATTCGATCAAGGACCAGTCCAGCGAAAACCATACCAAAGCCGGCTATAAGAAATGGAATAAAGACTTGTACAGCAATTGAGAGGTATGTCTCTTCAATCTCGACTTCTTGACTATTCCTTGTGGTCTCTGCCACAATATCAGGCAGTTTTCCATTGTCAGAAGTCTCGGTAACTCCATCGACAACATTACCAACACTTTCGTTCTTTGTTACTGGCCCAATACTAAAGGCACTCTGAGGATTTCCGCTATTTGTGCAATCCTGCAAGAATATGTTGTTGACAGTTGCCATGGTTTGTGATCCATAATTCTCTTTGCTGGAAAATAAATCAGATTTTATCAAATTTTCTACAGGAACTAGGTCTGGAAATAAGGTTGTTCATACTGCTATGAAAGCATCTGAATATTCATTTCATAATGCGATGAAAATGATCAGAAAACAAGTGAATTAAAGCAGTAATGAAAGCAGAGCTGATTTACAATTGAGAATGTAGAAATGATTCTTTACCTGCTAGATATTCAAAACCGTCACTATATCTTAAATAAGGCATTTGCAGCCTAGCAGTATTCATTCGACTACATCGTGCGGTGAACTGACTGTAATTATTGATCTTTTCAAAGGTTGTACATTCACATGGGCCATTCATATTTAGAAGCAGCGATGTGTAAAAGCATGCGCGAATTTGAATTGGAAATTCCAGGATTACGAAGGTATATATCAGTAAATATTGTTATATTAAAATTTCTAATAATCATTCTTGATTATCAACTCAAAAACAATTTTTCAAAAAAAATCGTTTTAGAGGTACTTGAAAAATTTTTAAATTAGAGCCATTTACTTCGGAAATTGGGAAAGTCCAATGAATGTTCAAAAAAGTGGGTGAATAAAATTAAATTACATACCCAGTGATCATCTGCAAATGTTTTGTCACTTTCAAATCTGCCACTTTTATTTTCGTTAAGCGCCATTTCCGACCTGAGAAGACATTTATTACTCGATTCAATAAAGTCGACTATATGAATGTTTTGTCTTCAGCAAAGGTTTCCAAAGAATATTTACGTATTCCCTTAAAATATTGCACTCAACAATTGTATGTCTTACTCCAAAGTGCTTTATGCATAAATGGGCCGCAATAGCCAGGAGCTATTACTCCATTATACGCTATTACGCCCTCGTATAGAAGATTAAATATAAGAAAATGGCCCGTGAGAGCCTTGAGATATATTTGAAATTTTAGGATTAAGACGGTGTTCTTTTACTAATTTTGACGAGGAAATACACATTTTCATAATATCCGACCGAACTTCCCTTCCGTACGACATAGATAGAATTTTAAGCAACTTTTTAACATATGGAAATCGTATACTTCCTGCAAAAATTTCGCTGTGTGAATTTTCTAGAAAAATATTGCGTAAAAAACATTTATGCCATATATCTTACTTGGTACGATTTATTATTCGGTCTTTGCGAAAACGGTGATGAAAACCGATTAGTCGATTCATGATAAGTTCTTTGAAAAACCGGATAAGCTAGCTTTTACCCTAATGATTGGAACAATACCCTTGAAAGTTCACCCTGGTCAAACTGGTCCAAATCGTTTCCCTTCCTCCAATTGTAAAAGCGGAGTAACAAAAGAAATAATACCGCATCTGATCAATTATTGGCACATAAACAATATACAGGGCTCCTGCTTCCGAACCAAAGTTTCATCATGATTAATATATTATATATAAACAATGGTTTCATTCAAAAATAGATTGTTTAAGTTTCATATAAGTTGATTGCTTGATCGAGCGATTCTATGATCAAAATTCCGTGAATTAGAAATTCTATTGGCCAATTTGACAAGTTTTTCCAGAGAGTATAAAATAAATTATTCTATATTCTGTGAATCAACGATCTTGATGGTGGGTTTTTTCTTTCTGAAACTGTAAATTATTTTCCGATGATTGAATTTTTTAAATGGTTCACCCAGTTTATTAGCATATATTCGTTCAAAATGCTATTGATTAAGCAATCAATTTATGAACATCCTTTATCTCTAGGACGGATGCATTAGTTTCATCGAAGGTTTTATTTTTCAGACCACTTTTATGTCTCTTATTACGCAAATTCAGATAGTACATTTCTGTAGAGTTTTAATATTAATTTTTAAGGGGAAGAAATGTTCATAAAAACTGGTAAAATCTGGATAAAAAAGTCTTTTCATCTGATAATAGGTCTCACAAGACAACCTCAAAACCTTTTTTTATTTAAAAAAAATTCCCTTCAACCTCAGCAGTCATTAGCAAGGGAATGGCTCTTATTAACATTATTACAAAATTATATTTTTTTGATCGATTGTTAAAATACCGATCATTCTTCGAGGCAATGATTTTTTTCTCAGTTAAAAATTCGATTTGTACAATTCCGGACAGCAAATTCATTTTTGAAGGTTGTGATTTTTATGAACTTGATCAAAATATCGATTTGATTAATTCCGAACGACAAATTATATTTATCGGGTGATTGATTTCATCAGAGACCCTATACACAAATATTTGAGAGGGAAGAAAATTTAAGAATATTTCGGGCATAGATTGAAGAGAACTCTTTTTAATCTATGATTTTCGGTGATATCAATTTTTTACCACCTCGAGGAACCGAAACTTTAAAATGCATCTGAAGATTTATTTAAACAAAACCTCCATTAGAAAATAAAGGGATCAAATTGTCCAGAAACGCTTCTGTACGTAAAATTTTTTTAACTTAAGAATGGATCATAACCTTCAATATATGAATCTACCACTTCAAAAACAAAATTTGTTACTAATTCAATTTCAACTGTGCTATATTTGATTTGAATAAAGAAAAACAACTGAAATTCTTTTGTTTCACCAATATTTTCAAATACACAACTCTGATTTAGGTAATTTGAGATAGTGCATAGGTTCTAACAGTTTTTTTTTCAATGGCAATTCGAGAGATCTAACAATGATTAAAACACAATATAAATCATTTACAAGGATTTATTTGATTTCTAAAATACACTGTCTGATCCATAATAAGTCTGAACGTGTTATTGCTTTCATTCTAATATATAATTATATATACTGAGAAAGAATGAATCAATACTAGAATAACTTCTGAAATAACATCAATCTCTACATACAAATTTGTACTTGAATCAATTTAGAAAAGTATGCATAAAGAATATTATTGATAATCACATTTACAGGTTGTTCCAAACCTCATGATATGAATCACAGATCCTATCCATTTGAGATAGATTTCACAATAAGTATCAGAAACGCCAAATCCTTCAACGCCATTCTCAGAATCTTCCTATTAATTTCTCCTTCAAAATTGATCTCCATTCCTTATTTTGAATTGGAATCTCATATCATAAGCATTTTTCTTTGATAAATAATCTTAAAACTTTATTTTGATGTAAATATATACAATGTTCATATTTTTATTTTGCTTTATTTGATCTTCAATATAGGACGTCTTGCCAAGAGAAACCTGACAATACAAAAACGTTTAGAAGTTGTCTACAACTTGGTATGTTTCACTGTATCTGTCCAATAGTTTTGTATAGTCATGGCTTCTAAGCTATTTAGGAAGGAATCGTTGTCTAAGCTGTACATCTCTTCTGAATTATCCTGTGAAAGTACAAAAAATTAAATGTTTGTTAATATTTGGTTAGGATTAATGCAGTGGCATCAGTAATTCTAATAAGAAAAAATTACCTCAAAAGCCCACATAGCAGAGCATGATAAATTCATAAAAAGCAAAATAAATATAAAAAAAAAAATTTATTTGATAATATGCAACATAAAAATAACTATTGCTTACTCTTACTGAAGTATCATCGAGATATCCACTTGAGTCTGGATTGCTACAATGGTCATTTAATACTTCAGGCCTATTAAATCCTCTGTTATTATAGAAGAAATATCCAATAGAGCAAAATATTGCAATTAAGAACACACAACATAGGCATATCCCAATAATCTCAATTGCAGACATATTCTCTGTCAATCCATCGTTTTCAGAATCACTAACTTGTTCAGAATTAAGCAATCCACTTTCATATCTAGTCACATTCTCAGCGTATGTCATATTACCATCTGTAGTATTAAAATCTGTTAAAAAATTTGCATTCACTTGATTGTCTGACATGTTAAGGAGTTTATTTGTTATATTCTCATTCATCACAAAAGTTTCTTGGGAAGTTTGTGTTGAATTGTTCCTATTATCAGAATATTGAGAGAGTCTACGCCTCTCCTGTGATACATTGCGGAGCAGGTTTTCCAAATATTTTTCTGTTACTATAGGAGAATTCCAGAGGATGGTATGGCTAGGATAGGTTGAATTTATACTGCTCTTTCCAATACTCTGGGAGACACCAAAGGTTAAAGATTTCAATAAATTCTGTCTGGTTGGTGATACTGATCTAGCTACAGTTTGGTCTCCCATCACACCTAGAAATGATTATTTAGATCCCACTCTTACTTAGAATCTAAAAACTTACTATAAAGAAAAAATACTGTTACCCAATACCAATGCATCCACGAATATTGTCATGACTTCATCTCGACCAATTATTTTGAAAATGTCCACCGAACATTTTCCATTCGAACATTTTTATTGGGTTTTTTGTACATAACTTTATGATTTAACTACATTTATCATTCGCGGTTGGACCTAGAATTTCCAAATGAGTTCATTAACGTTTCACACAGAGACAATAAAGATTGTCTCTGCTTTCACATGGTTAGAAGGGGATGTTAACCTTTTATGTGTAGAAGTGATGATAATTATATCGTCTTGCTCAAGTATCATGCACTTGCTTCAAAAAAACAAAACATCATAATTGTGAAGAAATCCTAAAATGAAATAACTTGTCATTAATTGATCGCATATCTGACTTTAATGTGACAATGACATAACCTAGGTTTTCTTCGTTTTTGACAAGCGATACGCTCTCTGGCGGATTAAATATGAACACTTGCAATTTTATGATTTTAATAAATTCGAATTTGATTGTAGACATTTGTAGAGTGCAAATGCAAATCTACTAACAATTTTGTTGCGGAATGACTAACATTCCACGATGAAAAACTTTTGATGGTGAGGCCATGTGTTTACAATACTCGCTTGTTAAACTTTGAAATTGTACCATCGAAGCGCTTACATATTCTCAAAAGATAATTTTGTGGAATATTTCTATTATTCGCTGATGGAACCTACAGAAATAAAAAAATAACGGCAAAGGAGTATTACTTGAAAAAACGATAGTATATAAAAATTGAGTGAATAAGGAGACGAGAGATGAAGAAAAATCCAAATTTGTATAATTATTATTTGATCTGGAATCTTGTGTTCTTAAGATTGACATGTGGTAAATTAACATATGTCAAGTTGTCATGTTGACAGATAAACGTTAACATCACAGACCAGTAATCTAGATTACTGGTCTGTGCTATCGTTCCAGAAATAATTAATTTCGAATGAAATGTGACATTTTGAACACAATTTTATCCAAAATGACAGCTTTATTATCTTAAATAGGATATGGTTTAAAGAGTTGGCGTTGAGTAAGTTTTATTTTGAATATTTTTTAAGGCTAATTACTGTAAGTAATTTCTCTATTTGTATTATCATGAATACGATTTTGATTGGATGAAATACGTGGACTATATCCTTGAAGGTTTTTGTACTTAAATTAAATTGTTTGCTCAAATCAGAGATTTCGTGAGTTGAAATGTTCTTAATAGATTGATTAAGGAGTATTTAGCCTATAAATACAAAATTTTGTTGCAAAACTGAAAGATTCAAGTTTTCCTAATCGTTTTTGTAGATTCAGAAAACGTATAATGCTGTTAATAATTGTTAATGTCATCGATTTTACAAAAAAAATGGATTAGAAATATTTTCTACATTGGATTAATTTCATATCCAAGCGTAAATTAGTCAAACTGAAATGTATAATATTATTTCAGCTATTAATTTAAGAGGGCTATCAATTTGGTAGCTGAAATACACATTTCTCTGGTAAGTTTAAATTTTTTCTCCAGATCATTTAAAACGTTTATTGCGAATTCTGTTTATTTCTTAAAAGCATGTAAAATTTTATTTGAGGGTATAATCGATCATTTAATTAGACTAATACAACAATTCATGGTCTAGTTCCGAATTTATTGTTCATTACATTTCATAATTTCTGGGAGTTTGGCTTAATAATATGTTACTCACCAACACTTGATGCTGAATAAAGTTTCTGAAATTTCTTAGTTAAAACATACACTTGGAGGGTCCTTTTGAAGTGTATGCAAAAATTGCTAAGGGAATCTGAAAACTACTTCTGACCGAATTTGTGCAGAATTGGCACCAGCAGTTCAACTGTTCCTTGCTATATATAAACTGAAGTTTGGGCTTGGAAATTAACAAAAACTGTTAATAATTGGAAGTATTCAATGAAATCTAATCGCGAACTGATTTCAATTATTCATTGTTTAACGTAACAGGTATTCAAATAACTCTTTATGCATTATCTCTGAGTTTTCTATGTTATCCGTTTGTGATCGCATACACAATTACCAATGTTTTGAGAACTTGTGCTATATTGATATTTTATTTAAATATATATTATAAAAAAAAAGGAATTGAAAATGGAACTGAGGATGTTCAGTTTTGAACCTTTATTAAACGTTGTCTATTATCGTTTCAGTATATGATGTTTTTTGTATTTTATTCATTAGTGATGTACCTGGGTCTTTCACCGAGTTACCAAGTTCTCATTGTGTTTCGGAAAAACATGCTTTTACAAATGGAATCAATTGATTCGAGGAGATTTTGTGATTTTCACTGAAAATCAGGTTATTATGAAACCAAAATAAACCAAAGCTAACTGAAAAGTTTTTCTAGCTTCATCTCAAGAATTGATTCACAATATTGAAGATGCTTCCATAGGTATCTCAGTAAAATCTATAAATGATGTTGAGAGAAAAATTGCTATGATTGGATTAGTTCAATACAAATGTCCCTATCAAATCTTGAATTCTAAAGGAATGGATAAGGAAATACTATATCTTAATGGTCATGGAGATAAGTAATGGATAATTATAGAATATGTGTTTATTTTCTATAATAGGCTAGTGCTGATTATTTACATCCTTTCAAATTCGCTCACTAAAATTTCACTCAATATTAAGGTGATTTTTGCGAATACTGATTGTCTGATTATGATGGATTTTAATTAAATATACGGGGATGTATCAGAAAATAACGATACTGGTGCTATAATAAAGAGTTTTCCAATAGGGACTTGACAACTTTGAATCTAAATAAAACAAAAACCCAGTGGCGGAGTAGCATAGGTTGGCACCCGGGGCGACTTTCTATCGAGCACCCTCAAAATAAAACGACAAATATTAAACGTGTTTACGTGACTTTATTTTGCTAAAATACTCAATGACATTATCAAAATTTACTTTCCTCTCCTTTTCAATGGACAATATGGATAGACTGGAAAGTCGTGTTTGGCTCATTGTAGATCTTAAGTAAGATTTTATTAACTTTAATTTTGAGAAACTTCTTTCACAAGTACCACCGAAACACAAATAGTTAAAAAAAATCTTAGACATAGAGCTAGACTTGGAACAGACTCAGAATAGTCCCATTTTACAATAAATTTCAGAAGCACCAAGGTAGTCCTTTGGATCGCTTCTTGAAGAGAAATGCTGGCGGCTTCCAAGTGGCGCCTCAGTCGTAAAATTTCCAAAATAATGTCCTCTGCAGAAAATTCATCATAGATTTTTGTATGATTTGGAACTTTATCACGAAGTTCTTCTTCTGTTGACGTAAGTAGACTTTCAGACTGAACAACACCAAATGTTATGAGAATATCATCCATTGCTTTGTAGCGATGCTCTAGTTCTTCGTAAAATCTATCAAGACATTCTAACATAGCTCTATGCAACTCTTCTGGCAATGTTAGTCCAACATCTTGGGACATTTCTCCTGGCATTCGTTTTTGGAATCTCCTCCTTCCTCTTCTTTCAACGGAGATATCCAAGTCCTCACATTTCTCAGTTGCGTAGGAAATAGCTCTTTCCACTATTTGTATACGTTGAGTTTGAAGAAAAATGTTTAGGGCTTCAATTTTTATAACACACTTTTCCAGCGATAGTCCAGATGTTTGGATATACTTTTGTGTCTGATTAACTTCTTCTAGGATTTCACACCAAAAAGAGAGGTAGCATAAAAAAAGTCACATAAAGCTGGTAAGAGTGTGGATGCTGCTTCTCTTGTATCGACGTTTTCTCTGCTGCTTCTGGGATCACACGATCTCTTCGAGTGTTGATACAAGTTTCTCAAAATTATTCTTCAATGACTTAACAGCATCGTGATGAGCACTCCATCTTGTGTCTACTAGTCTTTTGACCGATACGCCTACACTTTTCATTAGAATTTCCCATCTATGTGCCCCTTCCGCCCGCGATGCGCCAGCGGCTACTATCTGCGTGACAGAGTTGGTATTTCTTTGTCACCGTGTTGTCACCCCTTGATGCTTGGCACCCGGGGCATATTGTACTTATTGACAAAGCCAAAAATGAGCTTCATCGCAGTAGATGAGATTTTACGTCACTTCAAATGGTCCAACGGCTTCAATTCTTGAGTCAGCTTGATCTTGTACGGGCGTAGACCAAGATCCTTACGCAAAATTCGCCATAGAGTGGTCTGACGGATGGCAAATTCTTGAGAACGCCGTGGAATTGACGGATTTGGGTCAACGAACGGCAGCGATGTTTTCGTTATTGCGATCGGTCCCTTGTCTCACTGGCACGACAACACCCAACAGGTAATATGTAGACTCAAATTTTTGCACCAAACTTTTGATTGCCTGTCTACTAGGGCGCGAATTACGACCGAAAATTGGAGTTAAGGCTCTTAAAGATGCGGTCACCGACTCTGAATTTCGGTAGTAAGTTTTTATAACTTGCAAACGTTGTTCGTTCGTGTACCTTCACCACGATGAAAATGTTTACTTTACTGAATGAACTGACATTGACACAGTTCGATGATTGGTCCAAGGGTGCGTTCACAAATTAAATTCAAAGTTGTCAAGTCCCCATTGGAAAACCCGATATGTTAATGGAATCATTTTATGAAAAGAAAAATTTGATATCTTCAACTCTGCAAACTGGACCGCGCTCATGTTTGACATATTACAGACAGTCCTACCAACATACAGAAACTTCAAATAATTAAAAATACGCATAATAAAGTGGGTGTATTGGAGACTCAAAGCTTATCAAACGGCCCTTGTAATGAGATATTTCAAGCCATTATGCCATTTCACCTCGATTATACGTGTAGGTATGCATTATAAACATCGTTAAAATCAGTTTATAATCATGAATTGTGTTTGGAGGTCCAATGGAAAATAAAAGAATGGCAAACTTAACTGAATCCATTCAAATCTTTGGAGACCAAGTAAACATCAACATATACCAATTGCGCATAATGTTTTTCCTTTATTTTAGATGACCGTCATGTCGCTTGACGCGGGTTTTCATCAATCAAACTTTTGGATTCCTAATATTTCTTCAACGTGAATTGGTGAGTAAAATAAAGATTGTTTTTGTTTTCCTGTAATAAGCATTGAATCAAGGATGTAGGTACATATACCGTTTCTGGAAGATGATTCACTTCAATCTCATCAAGGTTTATGAGGTCTTGTTTCTTTGTTCGTTACGTGAAGCACATGCATATGATCAATCGTGATCTCGACAACCTTGTCAGTAGTAGGCTTTCATTACATTTCAATTTCACTATTCATTTCTTAATGTTCATAGCTTAAGTTTGACGAATCATCCAAGATTTCACTATTAGAATAATGCGGGAGTGGTAATTATCCCGGTATTTTCACGAAAACATGTCAATTTGGCGTAACATCTAATGTAACTGGTATCTGGACTACAACGCAACGGAAGTCCGTTACGGCAATATGGCGTCACGTTTCTGTGCCATCCGGCTTTCAAATATTTTTATTTTGTCAATAGATAGTTTACAAACAAATCAATCAAAAATTTTTAAATAATATTAAATTGAATAATTAATTTTTGGTTACACAAATCGGCCGCCATATTTGGTAGTACAGCAACGAAGCAGCGGGAAATTTGAATTACCAAAGCAGCAGTAATTTTAAATTTTTTCCAGCATGCAAGGTAAATATGCAATGAATTATGCCGCTCATGTGAAATTCAGGCGTATGCTAGATTATTAAGACAAAGAAAAATGCTGTTATAAATTTTCATCATTTTATTGTTATTCTGTTGGATATTTTAGGAATATAATTGCAGAGTATTATATCATATGAAATTAATTCCAAAACTGAACAGACTACAAAATTAATTGAATTTATATCAGGGATAATTAAATTAAGATGAATGAAAGCTCAGTTATTAAATGATATGAAAGTAATGGACAAAATGAAAAAAAAATATGAAATTAAAAAGAGAAAAACGAAGGATACTGAAGCAATACAATAAATATATTCGCAATAAAATTAACTCAAAAAACTTTGAAAATCATAACACGACATTCAACTATGAATACAATTTATTCAGAAGCAGAGCATACAGAATTGACAGGAAGAGTTGAGTCTTCAGTATTGCTAGCACCTTAGACTATATAAGATAGACAAAGCAATCCTTTGTAAAATGTCGATTTATTTATTTATATATTTTTACATCCAACAGGCACATGCCCAGTTACAGGTGTAAACAATAAGTTAAGATCTATATACATATATTAAGCTCCAAGCTGTCGTCAGCCGAGGTTGAACAAGATATAAATTAGTTCCTTATCAATAAGTATAATTGTTTTCTGAATTGAGTGATATTTAGAAAAAACATATCAACGGAGGGTAAAACATTCAAGTTTCTGCATATGAAAGCCACAGGACTATGGAAATGGTGTTGGGTGTTGGTAACATTAATTCTAAAAGTTAAAATTTTTCTAGATATAATAGGGACAGCAGATACATTGAATCGACCAGCCCATTGACTAGCTTGAACGCAAAGATCGCACCTGAAATTTCTCTTTTCTTCCTCAAACTTACGAAGTTGAATTCAATTATTATCAATTATTAGAGAGTTATAGTTATATTGGCGAATAGGGTAAATTTTATGTTTTTTGTAGTACAAAAATTACAAAAATTTCTTTTGGATATATTCTAATGCATTACTGTATTTTTCGTGGAAAGGATTCCATACTAAAGCACAGTGTTCAAGTTTGGTACGTACTAAACTGAAATATACAGACTGAATAGCTAGTACATTCGAAAATACTTTACAATTACGTAAAACGAAACCTAGAGTTCTATTGGCTTCACAGATAATTCTATTGATGTGTAGGTCGAATGAAAGTTTGCTGTCGAACAAAACACCTAGATCTTTACATTCGTTAACCCTCTTCAACTTCAATTTATATCAGGGATAATTAAATTAAGATGAATGAAAGCTCAGTTATTAAATGATATGAAAGTAATGGACAAAATGAAAAGAAAATATGAAATTAAAAAGAGAAGAACGAAGGATACTGAAGCAATACAATAAATATATTCGCAATAAAATTAACTCAAAAAACTTTGAAAATCATAACACGACATTCAACTATGAATACAATTTATTCAGAAGCAGAGCATACAGAATTGACAGGAAGAGTTGAGTCTTCAGTATTGCTAGCACCTTAGACTATATAAGATAGACAAAGCAATCCTTTGTAAAATGTCGATTTATTTATTTATATATTTTTACATCCAACAGGCACATGCCCAGTTACAGGTGTAAACAATAAGTTAATATCTATATACATATATTAAGCCCCAAGCTGTCGTCAGCCGAGGTTGAACAAGATATAAATTAGTTCCTTATCAATAAGTATAATTGTTTTCTGAATTGAGTGATATTTAGAAAAAACATATCAACGGAGGGTAAACCATTCAAGTTTTTGCATATGGAAGCCACAGGACTATGGAAATGATGTTGGGTGTTGGTAACATTAATTCTAAAAGTTAAAATTTTTCTAGATATAATAGGGACAGCAGATACATTGAATCGACCAGCCCATTGACTAGCTTGAACGCAAAGATCGCACCTGAAATTTCTCTTCTCTTCCTCAAACTTACGAAGTTGAATTCAATTATTAGTGAGTTATAGTTATATTGGCGAATAGGGTAAATTTTATGTTTTTTGTAGTGCAAAAATTACAAAAATTTCTTTTGGATATATTCTAATGCATTACTGTATTTTTCGTGGAAAGGATTCCATACTAAAGCACAGTGTTCAAGTTTGGTACGTACTAAACTGAAATATACAGACTGAATAACTAGTACATTCGAAAATACTTTACAATTACGTAAAACGAAACCTAGAGTTCTATTGGCTTCACAGATAATTCTATTGATGTGTAGGTCGAATGAAAGTTTGCTGTCGAACAAAACACCTAGATCTTTACATTCGTTAACCCTCTTCAACTTCAATTTATATCAGGGATAATTAAATTATGATGAATGAAAGCTCAGTTATTAAATGATATGAAAGTAATGGACAAAATGAAAAAAAAATATGAAATTAAAACGAGAAAAATAAAGGATACTGAAGTTATACAAAAATAAATGAAAAGGGAATGATTTATATTCGCAATAAAATTAACTCAGAAAACTTTGAAAATCATAACACGACATTCAACTATGAATACAATTTATTCAGAAGCAGAGCATAAAGAATTGAGTCTTCAGTATTGCTAGCACCTTAGACTATATAAGATATACAAAGCATTCCTTTGTAAAATGTCGGTTTGTTTTGACTCCCTCATTGAAAGTCTAAATCTTTTCCATTTACTCAGGTCACAATATCTTCAGGGTCTAAATTATCTGAACAAATGAAAATTGCTTTCTTTGGGCAAATACTTGAACATCCCAACAGCGAGGCCCAAATTCTTCTTTTTTCATCGTCATCTGGGAACCTTAATTCAAGAAAACCTCATTTTATCTTATAATAATCACATTGAAAACTTCCCTATTAAAACTTTCTACGCTATTGAACATGTATATAACTAAATACTTCGGTTCTAACAATACACTTATCTATGGAATGATACATTCGGATTAAAATTCCTGTCTCTACTACAACTTTCACATTTACGAACCGTTTTTAGTGCGATGAAACGTAATAAACAATGAAAAATATGAAAAACCTAATACTGACTCAGAAATTTTCTTCAATTTGCGTATTTATTTTCGATACAGAGGTGGCAACGTGTGTCTTTGAAACATGTGACCTTGAAATTGTCAAGCAGAGAATGAAGCAGCATTGTCTTGACTTTCACCTGAAATTCTTTCCATCTGTGGTCTCTGATATAAAATAGCAGAATCAACTAGAGCTTTTCTTTTACTTCTTGCTAATATATCCTATAAGACAGTTTCAATTCGAAATATAAAATTTTATACAATAATTTGAATGCAAATTGGAGAAAAAGTTTTTATTCACAATTATAGGGGCATAGAGAAACCTACTTTTTGCTCAGTTACTAAGGTTGAATACACTATACCATCTATAAACACTGGTCATTCAAACCTGCCAATAAAAGCATATTTATTGACGAAACAGATAAAAATAATTCTACACCAGATATACAGGGTGGCCATTTGAAAACGAAACAGACGAGATTACAGACGAAATAGCCAGATCTGTCACCACTAGATTTCTTTCTTTGGGGCCACTTGAAGAGTAAAATTCACTCTACACAGCCCGATTCCATAGAAGATTTAAGTGAACGAATGTCGTCAAATCACTCCAGAAATGCTGTAAAATGTGCGCCATCGTTTCGAACAAAACTTATTTCATTGTATGGAAGCTAATGGTAAACAATTTGAATATTTAATTAATTGATGTGAGTTTTTGATAAATTATTTACTCTACTTTGAAATGTCTTATTTCTTAGATCATTACTTCAAATCGTTCTGATACCGTACAGTTGGAGAATGAATTCAGTGAATAAAACAGCTAGTCGAACATCTGACATTAACACGTACGGTATGACTTCATTTGCCCAGTGGTAGATGTTTTGCAATTTCAAATACAAGTACGGAAATTTTGGTGTTTCGGAAGCACGAAATGTCAATTATTCGCAAAAAATTAATTTAAGTGATAAAATTAACTAACGGCATGAATATTTCGAGAACTAATGCATAAAATGAAAAAACAATTACTGTGCTGAAATCAGTATAAAAATACCTTTGAATTGAGGTATCACTCACCCCATCTTCCCTATTCAAAATTTGGGGGTGAGGGTTGTAGTAGCAAGGGTTGAAGAGCTATGCGTCCGTAATCTACATCTTAAGTTGTCCCCCTCGAAACACAAATCGACCTGTCCGAGCATTACTATCGAAAAAACTTATTTCGTCTGTAATCTCGTCTGTTTCGTTTTCAAATGGCCACCCTGTATAGTCACACAGGATATTTGTCAGAAAACGGTGATCCGGTGTGGCCAATGAAAAATGATAATCATATTGTGTTGAAAAGTAGGGACAATTATGACTCACGCCCCGCCCATCTACCATGTGATTGCTATATCCGATACGATTTAATAAATAATACAAAAATAAAATGAAGAAGAGCACTGACGTGAGGTCAGTGAGGTTCAGAACAATCGTTCTGAAGCAATTTGCCGTACAGTATGAAGCATGAATGAACAATCCTCTAGCATAAATTTATTCCGATTCACTCTTAAAGGTAAAGTTTCAGATGCGACTCTTTTCAATGTAAATAAAGGGGTCTATTCTTAAATAGTCTATATAGTCTATAGGCTAGCACGTAAACAATAGAAAGAATAAAAAATATTTAGAGGATTAAAGGTTTTCGATTAGCATACTTTGAAATTACAATGCAATGGAAAAACAGTATGAAAAATAAATGAAACTCATGTGAAATGAATAAATCTAATGAACTTTCAGACTTCATAAGAAATGAATTGATAAACAACAAAAAAATTGAAGAAACATTAGAAAAACAGTCATTTTACATGAAAAAATTTGAGCTACATATACAACAAATAACAATGAAAAACATTGATCGCTATAAAAATACTTGTTTTATATAAAATCGAGTCATATTTTATATGATTTTTTTACTTAATTGCCATCTTGTACAATGCAAAAGAAGTTTTACTTCAATCGCGTGTGAACGTTACACGCACTCGTTTTTTCAACTTTAAGCGAAAGATATCTGTGTTTTAAACCTCCGGTAAAAATTCTGGTACTTGTCCCTCACGTTGTACCTGGTGACTACCAGTTGGCTGATTTTTCTTGCAGAGTTTGGTATCACCGTTTGAAACTAAAGTACCACATAGTGATAGTGCGACGAAATTCATTGAATTTACGTCACCATATGTGGTGACAACAAGCAGTCGGACAAAAATGTCATTAAAGAAAGATATCAGTTTTGTTTTGATTGTCCGACAAATATAAAATTTTTACTTTTACCATAGATTCTTGACGTCAAAGGAAACATTTTTTTCCTATAAAATTTTTCCAAGTTTGGCCCCGTTCAAAAGATACAGGGTGTTGAAATGATATCTTGTAGTCATGCATATTTTGGCATCAATTGATTTATTCCATTTCTTGTGGATTTCACACTACTACTGTACAGATTGGTTAAATTGCATGAAAAACAAATATCACTTGAACTAAAGTTCCGTATCTTGTACTTCCTAGAATCATTAGTCTTTTTTGCAGATAATCATTCGTTATCTTTTTTCCTAAATTCCACCATTTTGAGATATTTGAAGTTGAAAGGAATGAAATCGATATAATCATCTGATGAAACATGAGTGAGTGAATCATTTCTTATTATTATATAGGGAAAATAATGTTTTCAAACAATTCAGATTCAATAGTGGATACTGTGGAAGGTAATTTTCATTCAAATTAAACTGGACTACAGAGGGGTATTTGCCCAATGTGAAAACTCCAAATGCTTATAACTTTTTAACGCAACTGAATATGGAAAAACGCAGTATATATATTAATAATAATATATAATATATTATACAGGTGTTCCTAAATTAAACGTACAAACAAAAAGGGAGATAACTTAAGTGAGTAAATGTTGCTTTCCTTAACGTTAATATGCATCTCGGACAATATTCTCTGATAAATAACGTTTTTTTTTAATCTATTGACTGTCCATGTGTACTCAAAAATTCCTCCCTTCCGATAGAATAAACAGATATCAAAATCTCCGACAAGCTTTTAAGTCTTTTAATCTGGTGTTGAATAACAACGTAGTTTGCATTGTTACTTTTTGAACTTTGGTTTACCTACTCCTGATTTGATTTTCGTGTCGCTAGTTGATGTAAGTATTCATTATGTGGACACAGTACAACCTAATCAGTAATTATTACCTAAGTGAATCCATGCTGAAAGAAATTATTGATTTATTGAGAAGAATATTCACGAAAATGTCTGACAGAATTAAATTAGGCATATTACTCAATATCTGCTTCAATGTCAATTAAAGAAGGTGAGCATTTGAATACATTTCAATTTTTTCATCTTGGCTATGAATTTTTAGCAAAAAATGCGAATTTTCAGGGTAGTTTTGAGGGCTAAATTAGTTTTTGGACGTGATGTTCACGGTGTTGCTCTAAGGCATGGGGGAGGTTTATGCGGCCCCTATTTGGTTCAACTGAGTTTCAATTCCTCACTTTCAATGCAGTGAAATTACAAAATTAGTTTTGTGTGAGGGAAGTTTTGTCGGGACATTGAGTAGGGAACTGAAGATTTCAATTGAAGTTATTTATGAGCCAGAATTAATTTTTAGCATGGTAATTTTCTTTATTTTCGCTATATAAGATGTTTCATCTTATTATCTTATTATTGAGATGACATTGCTTAGTGAATAAAGGAAACGTTGCTTCTGTAAAGGAAGTTTTATTATTTAATACTTAGACTATATGAGAACAGAACCCTTTATTTACATTGAAAAGTGTCGCATCTGAAACTTAGAGCTGGTTGATTGTAAATGAGAATAGACCCCTTTATTTACATTGAAAAGTGTCGCATCTGAAACTTAGAGCTGGTCGATTGTAACGTATTGAGCTGGTCCACTCAGGTCATGTTGCCAAACTGAGCAAATAGTAGCTTTCTCTAATCCCCTATAATTGTGAATAAAAACTTATTCTCCAATTTGCATTCAAATTATTGTGTGAAATTTTATATTTCGAATTGAAACTGTCTTATCGGATATATCAGAAAGAAGTAAATGAAAAACTTCAGTTGTTTCTGCTATCTTATGTCAGAGAGCACGGATGGAAAGAAATTCAGGTGAAAGTCAAGACAACACTCTCCATTCTCTGCTTGACAATTTGAAGGTCACATGTTCTAAAAGACACACGTTGCCACCTCTGTATCGAAAATAAATACGCAAATTGAAGAAAATTTGTGAGAGTCAGTATTAGGTTTTTCATATTTTTCATTGTTTATTACTTTTCATCGCACTAAAAATGGGTCGTTAGTGTGGAAGTTGTGGTAAAGACAAGAATTTTAATCCGAATTTATCGTTCCATAGATAAGTGTATTGTTAGAACCGAAGTATTTAGTTATACAGTGTGGAACAGCCAAATGGAATAAATTCGATAACGGATAAATGAAAGGGTGTTTGGAAAAACGCTTAGACACGGCGATTTGTATTTTTAACTAAGCATTTTTTTCAAAAAAAAAATATATATATATATAGGGTGCGTCATGTGACACTGGCCAATACCAACGTTCTCATTATAAATGAAAGCCTCTGTATATTATTAATTTTTTGGATTCTTCAGAAAATTCTAGACATAAATCATGTACAATGTCCTATACTTATCTTCAACTGTTTCGGAAATATTAAGTGTTTTCAGATTTATTACAAAAATTAACATTAAAAAAAAAGAAAATTATTTTATTTCACAAATTCGCTACATTACACTAAATACCTAATAATTAATACTGATTATTTCTTAATAATAAAAAAAAACAAAAAAATATTAATGTCAATGTAGTAAATGCTCGCCGCGAACGTCTTGGCAACATGCTAATCTGGTATAGAAAATTTCTTCGAACATTACTCAACATCTCAGGTGTAACTGATCTAATCGCAAATAATATAAATATATTAGGTGTACAAATAAGTATCCGCGGTTTGTCAAAAGATGGCCCCACCAGAAGGTTATGGAGAAATTGTCAAATGTAAAACGTAATGTCCCAAGTTTAGTCATCTGGCAACACCATAACCTTAAAGTACTAGTGATTCCGTATCAGCATCACGTAATTTTTTTCGTGCAAAAATGTCAAGTTTTATTCCGAATAAGCATCATTTGCGGGAACTTTTGATTTACTTCTTTAATGTGAAAAAATCTGCAGCTGAGGCGCATCGATTGCTTCTAGAAGCATATGGTGAAGCTGCTTTAAGTGAGAGAAGTTGTCAGGAATGGTTTCAAAAGTTTAAGAACGGTGAGTTTGACGTTAAAGACAAAGAACGCAGTGGAAGGCCGAAAGTGTACGAAGACATGGAATTGGAAGCACTATTGGAGGAAGATTCGTCCCAAACGCAAAAGAACTAGCACTTACTCTACAAGTGACTCAACAAGCAATTTCACATCGTTTAAAATGGTTAGGAATGATTCAAGAACAAGGAAATTGGGTTCCATATGAACTAAAGCCGGGAGACGTTGAACGCCGATTATGCATGAGTGAAATGCTGCTTGCCAGGAATAAAAAAAGTTTTTGCATCGTATAGTCACTGGTGATGAAAAATGGATTCACTACTATAATCCAAAGAAGAGAAAGTCATGGGTTAAGCCCGGCGAACCATCAACATCGATAGCTAAGCCGAATATTCATGGAAAAAACTCATGCTGTGTATTTGGTGGGATCAGCTTGGTGTCGTGTATTATGAATTGCTGAAACCAAGCGAAACCATTACTGGAGCTCTCTACCGAACACAATTGATGAGATTGAGTCGGGCACTTAAGGAAAAACGCGCCCATTACTACTCCAGACACGACAAAATTATTCTTTTACACGATAATGCTCGTCCACATGTTGCGGCGCCGGTAAAAACATACTTGGAAACACTCAACTGGGAAGTTTTACCCCACCCGCCGTATTCACCAGACTTAGCCCCTTCTGATTATCATCTGTTTCGGTCGATGGCACATGGTCTGTCTGAGCAGCGCTTCACATCATATGAAGACACCAAAAATTGGGTAGATTTGTGGATAGCGTCAAAAGATGAAGTGTTTTTTCGACGGGGTATCCGAATGTTGCCAGAAATATGGGGAAAAGTAGTGGCAAATGATGGAAAATACTTTGAATAAAACGTAATGTACTTTTCCTTTACAATAAATTCCTAATTTTTTATAAAAAACCGCGGAAACTTATTTGTACACCTGATATATAGGGTGCGTCATGTCACAGTGGCCAATACCCACTTTCTCATTTTAAATGCAAGCCTCTGTATATTATTAATTTTCCTCAGAAAATTCTAGTCTAGAATTCTCTGAAGAATCCAAAAAATTAATTATATACAGGGCTTGCATTTAAAATAAGAAAGTGGTATTGGCCACTGTCACATGCGCACCCTATATAATTTTTTTTTCTTGAATGGTTGAGGTCCTCACTTGATGGAAATCCATTTTCATTTTGTTTGAATAAGATTAAATAAAAACTTATTTAATAAAGTTTCCACATTTATTGTGTGTTAACAAATATTGGCTGATATACATAGCTTACGGACCATATTCTGAAGGAGATTTAATAGATATTGAAGAAGTTTAATATTTTGCGTTTTATTTCAAATTTACGGATACTTTTTTGCCAAAGTGTATGGAAAACTTGCAATAAGTACAGAGTCTCATTTTTAAGTGACCACTATCTGTAACTCTGAAACGAATAAGGATTTATGAAATATAATTTGATTATAATAGTATAGAAGTGACAGAGTGAATTAGATACTTGAATTATCTGATGTTAAACTGGTGGCTGGTGCTTTATCGCCATGCAAAAAAAATCAACGAATTGTTTTGCTATAAATCGTGTACAAACTAATGGGCAGACCGCGGTCTCGTTTGGTGTAGTAATTACAGACAGTCTTACCAACATACAGAAACGTAAAATACTCAAATCGGTCAATTTAAATAGTTTTTTCCTGATTCTTTTTTGTCAGTGTATATTCCGTAGTATTGAATGTCGCAGATACGAATTGCCGTATATCGAGTGGCTCTACAAATTATAAAATTTTTTTTTTCAGGTATGGGGGTGCCATGCCTTGCCCAGGTGCGAATACTGCACTTGTCGCTGATAATGTTAGCGGCAATATCTTTCTTGCTTTACGTTTGCTACATGACAACTCCTCAGCCTACAACAACTGTTTCACCGGTTAGGTTAATTGAAAACGACCTTCTACATAACCTCAACACAAACCAGTCGCAACAGGATCTCAACAATAAAAACCTATCAGCACCTTTGAATAAAGTGTCATCAGAGGCACCCCCACTACGTAAGATCTTAACGAAACTGTCATCGAACTCATCGAACAATGAAGTCGATTTGTCAAGAGGAGTAGCTGCTGAATTAATATACGAATCGGGACATATCGATGTCAACTTTCAGATATGTCCCAATCAAGGCAAAGGATTGAAGTTGCTTATAGCTGTTACGTCTGCTCCTTCTCATGAAAGCGCTAGGACTGCCATCAGAGAAACCTGGGGTAATTTTGCGATACGCAAGGACATAGCAGTGGCTTTCATGTTGGGTTCAACATCGAACGAAACAGTTAATTCGAATATCGAAAGAGAGCAAAACTTATTTGGGGACATAATCCAAGGTAAATTCATAGATACATACGACAACCTGACATTGAAAACAATTTCAATGTTGGAATGGGTTGATAAGTTCTGCCCTAAAGCGAATTATGTACTTAAAACTGATGATGATATGTTTATTAATATATCCAGGCTTTTTAGATTTCATTTTAAAACGAACTTATGAGACCCGTGCTATATATGGAAGGTTAGCTAAGAAATGGAAACCCATAAGAAATAAAAAATCTAAGTATTACATATCACCTCAACAGTATAAGCCTGCGATATTTCCAGATTTCACGACTGGCCCAGCTTATCTATTGCCCGCGAATTTAGCTAAAGAGTTATACGTAGCTGCGTTGAATCATACTTACTTCAAATTAGAAGATGTATTCATAACTGGAATTGTAGCGAATAACATTAAAATAAGGAGAATTCATGCTCCTGAGTTTTTGAATAAAAGAGTCAAACTAACTCCTTGTAATGTGCAAAAAGGAATAAGTATTCATATGATTAAAGGTATTGAACAGTATGATCTCTGGAAGAAATTACATGATACAACTGCTAAATGCAAATAACATCACTCAAGTATTCTGCGTAGATGCAATCAAAAATGTTATGAAGATCTGATTTCATGTGATAACTAAGTTTATTCCGCTTGTTCCCCTGTAAATATTGTAAATCTTTATTGAAATCTTATCCGTGAATTAGCTCTCGGCAAATTAAATGAATATAATTAACCTGTATAGTATGGATTGAATAATCCATTGTATAAAAGATTATTCATATTAACCGAAAAAAAGTTTTTTTTAAGAGTATTCATATTATAAATTACTTAAAATAGACGCAATTTTCGATAGAACGCTCAGGAGATAAGATAGCTATTGATTCAAAATATTATTTATTATGATTTTCAGTATTTCTCAATTTATTTTATTTAACATTATTGTTAAAGAAAGATAAGGTATGTGGTTTTATCTATTTTTGAAGATTTGTCTAGTTTCAGACACTTACCATATATTTATAATTAAGATAATCAAAGATTGTACACATCACCAATAAGTTTAAAATGAAAGACAAACTGTAAAGCTGTGAATTTTGCTAATTAAAGTATTATACAATGTTGTTCTTAAGTTATTTAATAAATTTTGTACATATTAATGAAATTATTTTATTATTTATTAAATTTTAATTCATAAATTATCGAATGATTCAAACGATTTCTACAATTATTAATTCTAAATCAATCAGTATTGAAATGGCATTATTTTTCATTGTTGATTCGCACTTTATACATTTGTAATTACTAAATAAATTAGTATCCTGGCAGCGGGCATCATTAGATATCTTCATTCTGGGGCGGGACATACACAAAAAGAATGTACCTCTTCTAATACCAATTCTACAAAAGTGAATGATTAAACATATTCAAACATTTATTTTAAATTAATTCATTCTTAAAATTAATAGCTTGCATATCAAGAGAAGTGAAAAGTTATTCTTCAAATGTAAGACTAGCTGAAAACATTTCTGAACAATTTAAAAGCTTCATTGCGTCTTACATTCGGTTACTCACCTCTCCATTTTTCGACAGGAGTGTAAGATCCTCGATGCTTTGATCATAAGGGGCAGATGTTGGCTCATCGTTCGGATCAGCATATGATGCTAGATAAGGATGAGCAAGTGCTTGTTCTACAGTTATCCTTTTATCACTGTCCAATTCTAACATCAAACTCAACAAATCTATTGCCTTTGGGTTTGCTCCAATAAAATATTGACGGCGCCGGTAAAACATACTTGGAAACACTCAACTGGGAAGTTTTACCCACCCGCCGTATTCACCAGACTTAGCCCCTTCTGATTATCATCTGTTTCGGTCGATGGCACATGGTCTGTCTGAGCAGCGCTTCACATCATATGAAGACACCAAAAATTGGGTAGATTTGTGGATAGCGTCAAAAGATGAAGTGTTTTTTCGACGGGGTATCCGAATGTTGCCAGAAATATGGGGAAAAGTAGTGGCAAATGATGGAAAATACTTTGAATAAAACGTAATGTACTTTTCCTTTACAATAAATTCCTAATTTTTTATAAAAAACCGCGGAAACTTATTTGTACACCTGATATATAGGGTGCGTCATGTCACAGTGGCCAATACCCACTTTCTCATTTTAAATGCAAGCCTCTGTATATTATTAATTTTCCTCAGAAAATTCTAGTCTAGAATTCTCTGAAGAATCCAAAAAATTAATTATATACAGGGGCTTGCATTTAAAATAAGAAAGTGGGTATTGGCCACTGTCACATGCGCACCCTATATAATTTTTTTTTCTTGAATGGTTGAGGTCCTCACTTGATGGAAATCCATTTTCATTTAGTTTGAATATGATTAAATAAAAACTTATTTAATAAAGTTTCCACATTTATTGTGTTTTAACAAATATTGGCTGATATACATAGCTTACGGACCATATTCTGAAGGAGATTTAATAGATATTGAAGAAGTTTAATATTTTTGCGTTTTATTTCAAATTTACGGATACTTTTTTGCCAAAGTGTATGGAAAACTTGCAATAAGTACAGGGAGTCTCATTTTTAAGTGACCACTATCTGTAACTCTGAAACGAATAAGGATTTATGAAATATAATTTGATTATAATAGTATAGAAGTGACAGAGTGAATTAGATACTTGAATTATCTGATGTTAAACTGGTGGCTGGTGCTTTATCGCCATGCAAAAAAAATCAACGAATTGTTTTGCTATAAATCGTGTACAAACTAATGGGCAGACCGCGGTCTCGTTTGGTGTAGTAATTACAGACAGTCTTACCAACATACAGAAACGTAAAATACTCAAATCGGTCAAATTAAATAGTTTTTTCCTGATTCTTTTTTGTCAGTGTATATTCCGTAGTATTGAATGTCGCAGATACGAATTGCCGTATATCGAGTGGCTCTAGAAATTATAAAATTTTTTTTTTTTTCAGGTATGGGGGTGCCATGCCTTGCCCAGGTGCGAATACTGCACTTGTCGCTGATAATGTTAGCGGCAATATCTTTCTTGCTTTACGTTTGCTACATGACAACTCCTCAGCCTACAACAACTGTTTCACCGGTAAGGTTAATTGAAAACGACCTTCTACATAACCTCAACACAAACCAGTCGCAACAGGATCTCAACAATAAAAACCTATCAGCACCTTTGAATAAAGTGTCATCAGAGGCACCCCCACTACGTAAGATCTTAACGAAACTGTCATCGAACTCATCGAACAATGAAGTCGATTTGTCAAGAGGAGTAGCTGCTGAATTAATATACGAATCGGGACATATCGATGTCAACTTTCAGATATGTCCCAATCAAGGCAAAGGATTGAAGTTGCTTATAGCTGTTACGTCTGCTCCTTCTCATGAAAGCGCTAGGACTGCCATCAGAGAAACCTGGGGTAATTTTGCGATACGCAAGGACATAGCAGTGGCTTTCATGTTGGGTTCAACATCGAACGAGACAGTTAATTCGAATATCGAAAGAGAGCAAAACTTATTTGGGGACATAATCCAAGGTAAATTCATAGATACATACGACAACCTGACATTGAAAACAATTTCAATGTTGGAATGGGTTGATAAGTTCTGTCCTAAAGCGAATTATGTACTTAAAACTGATGATGATATGTTTATTAATATATCCAGGCTTTTAGATTTCATTTTAAAACGAACTTATGAGACCCGTGCTATATATGGAAGGTTAGCTAAGAAATGGAAACCCATAAGAAATAAAAAATCTAAGTATTACATATCACCTCAACAGTATAAGCCTGCGATATTTCCAGATTTCACGACTGGCCCAGCTTATCTATTGCCCGCGAATTTAGCTAAAGAGTTATACGTAGCTGCGTTGAATCATACTTACTTCAAATTAGAAGATGTATTCATAACTGGAATTGTAGCGAATAACATTAAAATAAGGAGAATTCATGCTCCTGAGTTTTTGAATAAAAGAGTCAAACTAACTCCTTGTAATGTGCAAAAGGAATAAGTATTCATATGATTAAAGGTATTGAACAGTATGATCTCTGGAAGAAATTACATGATACAACTGCTAAATGCAAATAACATCACTCAAGTATTCTCTGCGTAGATGCAATCAAAAATGTTATGAAGATCTGATTTCATGTGATAACTAAGTTTATTCCGCTTGTTCCCCTGTAAATATTGTAAATCTTTATTGAAATCTTATCCAAGTGAATTAGCTCTCGGCAAATTAAATGAATATAATTAACCTGTATAGTATGGATTGAATAATCCATTGTATAAAAGATTATTCATATTAACTTGAAAAAAGTTTTTTAAGAGTATTCATATTATAAATTACTTAAGATAGACGCAATTTTCGATAGAACGCTCAGGAGATAAGATAGCTATTGATTCAAAATATTATTTATTATGAATTTCAGTATTTCTCAATTTATTTTATTTAACATTATTGTTAAAGAAAGATAAGGTATGTGGTTTTATCTATTTTTGAAGATTTGTCTAGTTTCAGACACTTACCATATATTTATAATTAAGATAATCAAAGATTGTACACATCACCAATAAGTTTAAAATGAAAGACAAACTGTAAAGCTGTGAATTTTGCTAATTAAAGTATTATACAATGTTGTTCTTAAGTTATTTAATAAATTTTGTACATATTAATGAAATTATTTTATTATTTATTAAATTTTAATTCATAAATTATCGAATGATTCAAACGATTTCTACAATTATTAATTCTAAATCAATCAGTATTGAAATGGCATTATTTTTCATTGTTGATTCGCACTTTATACATTTGTAATTACTAAATAAATTAGTATCCTGGCAGCGGGCATCATTAGATATCTTCATTCTGGGGCGGGACATACACAAAAGAATGTACCTCTTCTAATACCAATTCTACAAAAGTGAATGATTAAACATATTCAAACATTTATTTTAAATTAATTCATTCTTAAAATTAATAGCTTGCATATCAAGAGAAGTGAAAAGTTATTCTTCAAATGTAAGACTAGCTGAAAACATTTCTGAACGAAATTTAAAAGCTTCATTGCGTCTTACATTCGGTTACTCACCTCTCCATTTTTCGACAGGGAGTGTAAGATCCTCGATGCTTTGATCATAAGGGGCAGATGTTGGCTCATCGTTCGGATCAGCATATGATGCTAGATAAGGATGAGCAAGTGCTTGTTCTACAGTTATCCTTTTATCACTGTCCAATTCTAACATCAAACTCAACAAATCTATTGCCTTTGGGTTTGCTCCAATAAAATATTGATGCAAGTCTTTCTTCTCTAATGGTGGTAAGGCTTTTATGTAAACTTTAGCCTGAAAAATGGTTTGTAAATTATGTTTACATTTGATATTGAAAAAAGTCTTACACTTTCAGAAGTGATTTTTTCCATAAATTCCTTACTTGGTGTTCCTAAGATTTCCATAATTAAATTCAATTGGTGAATATCTTGAATAAGCTTAGGAAAATGTTTCATCTCTAAAATTTTATTAACCAGCAGGAAATAAATTCAATAGCAAACCTAACAATGTTGAAATGAGCATTTTAACAATCTACCAGTCAAAATAAAATTTTCATCAAATCATAGAAGTTCATGTTATAAGGATACACAGAAGTGCTAATTACCAACTCTGTGATACATTAAAAAGTTCAATGCTAGTAACAGCTATGATGAGAATGATATTTTTGGAGGATCAAATGGTTTAGAATGGACAATAAGGTACTTATACTGGGTAAGGATACGATCAGAACCAGGAAACAATGTTCGGCCTGTCAAAAGTTCTGCCATAATGCACCCCACAGACCATATATCTACAGTTTGATTATAATGCATCCAATTCAACATAATTTCTGGAGCCCTATACCATCTAGTAGCTACATAACCTGTCATTTCAGTTTCAGTAGGCCTTGCCAAACCAAAATCTAAAATTTTCAATTCACAGTCCTCATTAACTGCAATATTAGAAGGCTTAAGGTCCTTAAACAAAATGATATTGAAAAAATTCAATTGTTGATGTATGCAAATGTTATAATAGTACCCTGTGTATGATTCCTGCCGAATGAATATATTTTAATCCTCTTAATATCTGATAAACTAAAAATTGGACATGGTCATCTGTTAGTTTTTGGGTTCTGATTATATTGTTCAAATCCGCACCCATCAAATGTGTAACTAAATATATCTGAAAAAACTGCGGCAATGAAAATATCCTTACTTTAAAATAAACTGATATTAACACACCTGACTGTTATCAATTTTAAAACGAACTTATGAGACCCGTGCTATATATGGAAGGTTAGCTAAGAAATGGAAACCATAAGAAATAAAAAATCTAAGTATTACATATCACCTCAACAGTATAAGCCTGCGATATTTCCAGATTTCACGACTGGCCCAGCTTATCTATTGCCCGCGAATTTAGCTAAAGAGTTATACGTAGCTGCGTTGAATCATACTTACTTCAAATTAGAAGATGTATTCATAACTGGAATTGTAGCGAATAACATTAAAATAAGGAGAATTCATGCTCCTGAGTTTTTGAATAAAAGAGTCAAACTAACTCCTTGTAATGTGCAAAAAGGAATAAGTATTCATATGATTAAAGGTATTGAACAGTATGATCTCTGGAAGAAATTACATGATACAACTGCTAAATGCAAATAACATCACTCAAGTATTCTGCGTAGATGCAATCAAAAATGTTATGAAGATCTGATTTCATGTGATAACTAAGTTTATTCCGCTTGTTCCCCCTGTAAATATTGTAAATCTTTATTGAAATCTTATCCGTGAATTAGCTCTCGGCAAATTAAATGAATATAATTAACCTGTATAGTATGGATTGAATAATCCATTGTATAAAAGATTATTCATATTAACCGAAAAAAAGTTTTTTTAAGAGTATTCATATTATAAATTACTTAAGATAGACGCAATTTTCGATAGAACGCTCAGGAGATAAGATAGCTATTGATTCAAAATATTATTTATTATGAATTTCAGTATTTCTCAATTTATTTTATTTAACATTATTGTTAAAGAAAGATAAGGTATGTGGTTTTATCTATTTTTGAAGATTTGTCTAGTTTCAGACACTTACCATATATTTATAATTAAGATAATCAAAGATTGTACACATCACCAATAAGTTTAAAATGAAAGACAAACTGTAAAGCTGTGAATTTTGCTAATTAAAGTATTATACAATGTTGTTCTTAAGTTATTTAATAAATTTTGTACATATTAATGAAATTATTTTATTATTTATTAAATTTTAATTCATAAATTATCGAATGATTCAAACGATTTCTACAATTATTAATTCTAAATCAATCAGTATTGAAATGGCATTATTTTTCATTGTTGATTCGCACTTTATACATTTGTAATTACTAAATAAATTAGTATCCTGGCAGCGGGCATCATTAGATATCTTCATTCTGGAAGTGGGACATACACAAAAGAATGTACCTCTTCTAATACCAATTCTACAAAAGTGAATGATTAAACACATTCAAACATTTATTTTTAATTAATTCATTATTAAAATTAATAGCTTGCATATCAAGAGATGCGAAAAGTTATTCTTCAAATGTAAGACTAGCTGAAAACATTTCTGAACGAAATTTAAAAGTTTCGTTGCGTCTTACATTTGGTTACTCACCTCTCCATTTTTCGACAGGGAGTGTAAGATCCTCGATGCTTTGATCATAAGGGGCAGATGTTGGCTCATCGTTTGGATCAGCATATGATGCTAGATAAGGATGAGCAAGTGCTTGTTCTACAGTTATCCTTTTATCACTGTCCAATTCTAACATCAAACTCAACAAATCTATTGCCTTTGGGTTTGCTCCAATAAAATATTGATGCAAGTCTTTCTTCTCTAATGGTGGTAAGGCTTTTATGTAAACTTTAGCCTGAAAAATGGTTTGTAAATTATGTTTACATTTGATATTGAAAAAAGTCTTACACTTTCAGAAGTGATTTTTTCCATAAATTCCTTACTTGGTGTTCCTAAGATTTCCATAATTAAATTCAATTGGTGAATATCTTGAATAAGCTTAGGAAAATGTTTCATCTCTAAAATTTTATTAACCAGTGGGAAATAAATTCAATAGCAAACCTAACAATGTTGAAATGAGCATTTTAACAATCTTCCAGTCAAAATAAAATTTTCATTAAATCATAGAAGTTCATGTTATAAGGATACACAGAAGTGCTAATTACCAACTCTGTGATACATTAAAAAGTTCAATGCTAGTAACAGCTATGATGAGGATGATATTTTTGCAGGATCAAATGGTTTAGAATGGACAATAAGGTACTTATACTGGGTAAGGATACGATCAGAACCAGGAAACAATGTTAGAAGCCTGTCAAAGTTCTGCCATAATGCACCCCACAGACCATATATCTACAGTTTGATTATAATGCATCCAATTCAACATAATTTCTGGAGCCCTATACCATCTAGTAGCTACATAACCTGTCATTTCAGTTTCAGTAGGCCTTGCCAAACCAAAATCTAAAATTTTCAATTCACAGTCCTCATTAACTGCAATATTAGAAGGCTTAAGGTCCTTAAACAAAATGATATTGAAAAAATTCAATTGTTGATGTATGCAAATGTTATAATAGTACCCTGTGTATGATTCCTGCCGAATGAATATATTTTAATCCTCTTAATATCTGATAAACTAAAAATTGGACATGGTCATCTGTTAGTTTTTGGGTTCTGATTATATTGTTCAAATCCGCACCCATCAAATGTGTAACTAAATATATCTGAAAAAACTGCGGCAATGAAAATATCCTTACTTTAAAATAAACTGATATTAACACACCTGACTGTTATCATGTTTTGGATAGAAAACATCTAGTAGACCAATAACATTTTCATGGCGCATATGTTTTAATAGTTTCAATTCTCTGTATGTTCTTTTGGCATGAACTGCAGATTGAAAAGGACGGGCTAACTTTTTTATTGCTACCTTTTTACCAGTTTGGGTGTCCAAAGCAGAACTGAAAATGCAATCCGACATTGAAACCTTGAATTGTGATGGGACTGATCTAGATTTAATTCATACCAAACTTGTCCATAGGCTCCTGAACCTACAGCTGACAGTTTCTGATATCTTGCTGGGACTTCCCATACCGTCTTATTAACTTCGACTTTATGAAAACTCATAATTAGGTGAAAATTTATTACAAATGAAAAACCCAAAACAAATTATCAAAAGAACCAGAGTATTGTTTGAAATGTCTTATGACGTTTGAAGATACGAAAGATCAGTCGTAGAGCAACAGACACAGAAAAAAAAACTTTTTCTTTTTAAATCGAGAATCAGAATATTATAAATGTATTAGTCAATACGATTACTTTAATATTCAAGGGAATTCTGCTTAGTTAGTAAACAGTTTGCATATTGATTAATTCTTCTTGAATAAATTTAAGGTGCATCCCGAACCATACAGGGTCGTCCCTGAAGGGGCGCGACAAGGTAACACCTTCCATACTCTAAATATAATTTAAAAAATTATTAAAAAATATGTGAATTGAATCAACCTTCTCATTCCCCAAAGGTTACGCCTTTCCCAAATTTATTGGGATCAATGGACCATACTTTTTTGAGGCAGGTAAGAGCACAGCTGAATCAAATAAGAAAAGTATATAATATTCATATAGGCATACAGGAGTGATTATTAGGCATTCCACATACACGTGTTTCTGTTATTCGGCGCCTACAGAACAAGGCAAGGATGACACAAAAACAAGAAGAAAAAACCACAATGCAGGGGACCGCAGCAGGTTCGAAGGACTAATTTTGTGGCTTCAACTCTAGAACCTCCTGGTTTGAAGCAATAGCAAAGTTTATCACCAAAAGGGAAGCAATACGATATTCCAATCTCTGCATGATTGATATTATATAAAGATATATATATCAATAATAATCAAAAAATGTGTGTTAGGCGACGTGCATTCAGCATACAGTTCAATAGGCAATAGGGTTTTCTCAGCAAACTCAACACAATGAATATAGTCATAAGAATGTATATATTCAATCAGTATTACTTTTCATTGAATAGTGTTTTGCCTGAAAAGGTTTTAATTAAAAGAATTTCGAAATTGCCTTAATTGCCATAAGAACGATTTATTTTAGACAATTCACACGAATGAAGTATTTTTAGGTTTCAGAATCATCAACCCCTAGTGCAATTCTATTTAAATTTAAAAATCTCTTTCAATCTTTATATTTTGCAAATCATTTACATGTTTTAGTTCATCAAAATTGACAGCATCTTAAGGATCAGGTTTTATAATGTACCTATCATAATATTGAGCTGATACTTCTTAAATATTTTAAATTGGATCAATGATCACGTTTCGCCCCCTTCTCGTAAAAAGTTTCATCTACGGTCCTGTTCGAGCAACATATTGTTATACTTTGAATGTGAATGCGAATTTTATCAGTTTGCAAAAATATACTCCTATGATTAAATTTACAAAACGGCTGAATCAGTTCAAATAGCAGAAACGACTTATTAATTTTCAATGGAAAGCCAGCTAGGTCTATAAATTTAAATATTAATTAATAACTCCATGATTACTTGTACGCACAATCAATTTCTGAAATTATTGTTCGTTGCGCTTCACGATAGAATGTGTTTGACAGAGTTCTAGTGTGGTGGTTAATTCAAATTAATTCAAATTTTCATCCTTGAATACGTTTTCGGCAAAGGAAAATGAATACATCTTGCACTCCAAATCAGCACTCACCAGGCAAGTACTTTAAATGAATAAAAATTCATTAAAAAATTGTTGTACGAAAATATATGATCTTTCTATCATCAGTGTTTAACACAACTAAAACGGTGTAGGTAGCATTTAATGAGAGCCAAAGTTCGTTTTTGAATAGACACTCAACAATGGTTCATTATTCAAATTTTTTGTGATACAGCAAAGCTTTTCGTTCAATATTTCATCATTCCAACGAATATTTGTATTCGATACTTTGCTATAATAAATTCATTTGTAGGTGGAAAAAAATGTCAAATGAAAATGTTTAATTGAAAAACATGACTTCGCAAAATATTCTTCAAATAACACAAATAGACAATAATGAGATGCATCCATAAATATAGTTCAATTTTTTCGTCGACCTCGTGCCCTAAGTAAGTCTGTTGTTGAATTGGTCGATCAGTTTATTAAAGCCAATTTTACACGAGCAGCAGGTTTTCAATACAGAGTAAAGTGTATAAAGGAGTCCGATAAAACCTATAACTAGAAAATGAAGTACGAACTTTTCTTGATGCAGACAATCTCAAAAAAATACTCCTAAATTTACACCTGTGAAAGTAAAAAAAAATATTCTTTCACTTCTTATTGTATTATCACGTGTGAAAGCTACCTTTATTCCTTCATCACATCGGTACCAACTTTGTTTCACTCTTACCTTTACAATTTTTTGACGAAAATACGCTGAACGACTGTTTTACGCATGTGCATTAAATAAATTATTTGAACTAAATTAAACATCTAAGGGCATGTCGTATATTCCTATAATAACTTTTAATTCCTCTCTATCAAGCATGGCTTGTTTTAAATTATGTATAAATCTGTTATTTCATTATTTCTTTAATTTCTACATCATAACGCAATTTTCTGGAAAAATTGCTATACGGCGCTAAAAATTAAAAAAAATCCAGATACACCACAAATTGATTACCACATATTTAACACTGATACACCTTGTACAATTATTGATATGTAAATTCATATTTTTTGCCTGCAAGTGAAAACAGACATTTCTGTGAGAAATATACTAAGACGGAATTTAAATAATCTCTAAAAAGTATAGGAAGGTATGGTATGTGGTGATCGATTTAATTTGCCTCTTCACACGATAAGTGTGATTTCATGCATGTCCTCATCAAAAATCTATTATTTTTGTATCTTCAAGTACCTACCTATCTAGGTTGTTTGAACTTTCACAGTTAAGATAATTCCTTATTTATTTGAGGTGAAAGCATCCATTCTGGAAATTAAATCGATTCAGAACCATCTTGTTTCGCGCAGTATAAAAATTTTGCCATTTTTATCTAATAATTGTTATCAGGTGATAGACCACAACATGAAATATAGTGATCTTAACGTAATAACCTTGAGTTAAGTGGTGATATTGAAAAGTAATGAAAGTCATCCTTATTATCTAGCTTATTTTAGAGAATATTTGAAGACACGGTTCTTTTGTTTTCAACTGTGCTGTTTTAAACTATCCCGTTCTTCTCCTTGTTTTATACCAAGGACACTTCTGCAATGCCCCTTAAAAGAAGTCCCAGAAATATTGAAAAAGGTAAAAAAAATCGCGAAAGCTCTTAAATACTTGATGAACAGGTTTTTACGTTTTTTTATCCTTCATTTCAAAACAATATACAAATAATCAGTAGTTTTATAAAATAATATCACAATTGAAATAAAATGGTATGTAAAATTGAGCGTATATAAATTATATACAATAAATTCCATCTACTTCACATGCAAATAACGAACTTTTTAGGTTAAGAACAGCAGAGTTTTCAATTGAAAATTCCTTCAATTTTCAGAATGTACCAGTATAGAAAAATGCCTGGCTTTATACAGGGATTCCCTCAGTTCGAAAGATATGGACCATGATGGTACACATTTTGATCAAAAGATACCACACGTATTTGTAATTCTTGGAGCTTCTGTAAGTAAATGCAACTTCAAATATAACCGATTGAAGATTGTTTATTGTCATAGGGAGATCTGGCTCGTAAAAAAATTTATCCTACATTATGGTGGCTGTACAGAGACAACCTTCTACCAACAAATACCGTTTTTTATGGATATGCCAGAAGCAAAACTACCATTGAAGATATTAAAAAAAAATGTCACCAGTACATGAAAGTAAGTTCATCAACAAGGCAACCATTCAGTTCTAATTGTCTTTCCTAGTTGGAGGATGCTGAAAAAGAGAAATACGAGTCATTTTGGAAAGTGAATCACTATTTTGCTGGATCTTATGACTCTCGAGTTGACTTCGAAAAACTAAATCAACAATTGTACAATCACGAAAAAACACGTGTGCTAACAGAATATTCTATTTGGCCTTGCCACCCAGTGTATTTGAAACATGCACAATACATATAAGAAATGCTTGTATGGCCTTGAAGTGAGTAAGCTTAAATATTCCTTTGGAAAATTATAAAATTCCATTATTCCAGGGGCTGGACTAGGATTATTATCGAAATAGTTCAATTTTTTCGTCGACCTCGTGCCCTAAGTAAGTCTGTTGTTGAATTGGTCGATCAGTTTATTAAAGCCAATTTTACACGAGCAGGTTTTCAATACAGAGTAAAGTGTATAAAGAGTCCGATAAAACCTATAACTAGAAAATGAAGTACCAACTTTTCTTGATGCAGACAATCTCAAAAAAATACTAAAATTTACACCTGTGAAAGTAAAAAAATATTCTTTCACTTCTTATTGTATTATCACGTGTGAAAGCTACCTTTATTCCTTCATCACATCGGTACCAACTTTGTTTCACTCGAAAGACCTTTACAATTTTTTGACGAAAATACGCTGAACGACTGTTTTACGCATGTGCATTAAATAAATTATTTGAACTAAATTAAACATCTAAGGGCATGTCGTATATTCATATAATAACTTTTGATTCCTCTCTATCTAGCATGGCTTCTTTTAAATTATGTATAAATCTGTTTTTCATTATTTCTTTAATTTCTACATCATAACGCAATTTTCTGGAAAAATTGCTATAGACGTTAAAAATTCAAAAAAATCCAGATACACCACAAATTGATTACCGCATATTTAACACTGATACACCTTGTACAATTATTGATATGTAAATTCATATTTTTTGCCTGCAAGTGGAAACAGACATTGCTGTGAGAAATAAACTAAGACGGAATTTAAATAATCTCTAAAAAGTATAGGAAGGTATGGTATGTGGTGATCGATTTAATTTGCCTCTTCACACGATAAGTGTGATTTCATGCATGTCCTCATCAAAAATCTATTATTTTTGTATCTTCAAGTACCTACCTATCTAGGTTGTTTGAACTTTCACAGTTAAGATTATAATTCCTTATTTATTTGAGGTGAAAGCATCCATTCTGGAAATTAAATCGATTCAGAACCATCTTGTTTCGCGCAGTATAAAAATTTTGCCATTTTTATCTAATAATTGTTATCAGGTGATAGACCACAACATGAAATATAGTGATCTTAACGTAATAACCTTGAGTTAAGTGGTGATATTGAAAAGTAATGAAAGTCATCCTTATTATCTAGCTTATTTTAGAGAATATTTGAAGACACGGTTCTTTTGTTTTCAACCGTGCTGTTTTAAACTATCCCGTTCTTCTCCTTGTTTTATACCAAGGACACTTCTGCAATGCCCCTTAAAAGAAGTCCCAGAAATATTGAAAAAGGTAAAAAAAATCGCGAAAGCTCTTAAATACTTGATGAACAGGTTTTTACGTTCTTTTATCCTTCATTTCAAAATAATATACAAATAATCAGTAGTTTTATAAAATAATATCACAATTGAAATAAAATGGTATGTAAAATTGAGCGTATATAAATTATATACAATAAATTCCATCTACTTCACATGCAAATAACGAACTTTTTAGGTTAAGAACAGCAGAGTTTTCAATTGAAAATTCCTTTAATTTTCAGAATGTACCAGTATAGAAAAATGTCTGGCTTTATACAGGGATTCCCTCAGTTCGAAAGATATGGACCATGATGGTACACATTTTGATCAAAAGATACCACACGTATTTGTAATTCTTGGAGCTTCTGTAAGTAAATGCAACTTCAAATATAACCGATTGAAGATTGTTTATTGTCATAGGGAGATCTGGCTCGTAAAAAAATTTATCCTACATTATGGTGGCTGTACAGAGACAACCTTCTACCAACAAATACCGTTTTTTATGGATATGCCAGAAGCAAAACTACCATTGAAGATATTAAAAAAAAATGTCACCAGTACATGAAAGTAAGTTCATCAACAAGCCAACCATTCAGTTCTAATTGTCTTTCCTAGTTGGAGGATGCTGAAAAAGAGAAATACGAGTCATTTTGGAAAGTGAATCACTATTTTGCTGGATCTTATGACTCTCGAGTTGACTTCGAAAAACTAAATCAACAATTGTACAATCACGAAAAAAACACGTGTGCTAACAGAATATTCTATTTGGCCTTGCCACCCAGTGTATTTGAAACATGCACAATACATATAAGAAATGCTTGTATGGCCTTGAAGTGAGTAAGCTTAAATATTCCTTTGGAAAATTATAAAATTCCATTATTCCAGGGGCTGGACTAGGATTATTATTGAAAAACCATTCGGAAAAGATTCTGAATCCTCGAAAAAATTATCAGATCATTTATCATCTTTGTTTACTGAGCAACAAATATATAGAATAGACCACTATCTCGGCAAAGAGATGGTTCAGAATTTAATGACATTACGGTTAGTACCTATCCAATTAAATTTTCCTTTGACAATAATTTTTTTCAGATTCGGTAATAGAATATTCAATCCATGCTGGAATAGGGATAACATAGCTTCAGTTCAAGTTAGTTTTAAGGAACCATTTGGTACTCAAGGAAGGGGTGGATACTTCGATGAATTCGGAATCATAAGGGATATCATGCAGAATCATCTATTGCAAATTCTCACTTTAGTCGCTATGGAAAAACCCATATCATGTTTACCTGATGATATAAGGAATGAAAAAGTTAAGGTACTTAGGAGTATTCCAGAAATTGAATTAAAGGATGTTGTATTGGGACAATATGTAGGCAACGAAGAAGGCGAAGGTGAGGATATATTTAGTTTTATATTTTTTAGAATACTAAATTTTCTGAAATTGGGCAGACAGTTTAGATAATAAGAATTTTTCATTCTTATCATAATATCAAACAATTCAAAAAACCACAAAAAAATTAATCTCTAAGGAGGAAATGATATGAAATCGAGACACTATTCAGATATAAGTACTTTTGTGATTTTAATTTGTAACTCTATATGTTTCGAGCTAATTCAACTCATCAAAAACAACAAAAATTCATGGAGAAAACGCAAAAATTCTTTACATTGAAAGACAAGGGCAAAGTGAAGAAAAAACTAAACAAATGGCTTGGAAGACTCCGAAATCGTAGTTGGTCTATTGCTAGACCTATCTGAGGCCTTTGACTACCTATTGACCAAAATGGACTTCTATGGAATAAGAAGTATAGAAAAAGAATTATTTAGATCCTACCTATCTAATTGTAAACAAAAGGTCGCTATCAACGTAAATGGCACAACAACTATATCTGAAGAGGCACCCATACAACTTGGTGTTCCACAAGGAAGTATTCTTGTTCCTGTACTTTTAAAACAGTTATGCAGATGAACAGCAAGGAATCATGTAGAGGAATTTTCCGTAAAAATGGCTTGATGACTGCAATTGCAGTTCACATACAAGCGTGCCTTATATTTGCTTTCAAGAAGAAAAATTACAAAATCAACAACAACATATAACACAAGGACTACAAAATTAAAATATCCACAGGATAAACTAACATTAACAAAAGGGACCAGAATATGTAAGATATTACAACAAAATTATAGTTGATGACGAGATATTGTTGATGATGGAGCTCGTGTTGAATGATTATTTGAGCTATTACCATCATCTATTGTGGATGTAATGTTGTCCGACGTTTCGATAGACATCTTCTATCTTTATCAAGGAGGAAAAGTAAAAACCTTTCGAAAATTATCAATTTTAATTTAACTTTTTGAAAATTGATAATTTTCGAAAGGTTTTTACTTTTCCTCCTTGATAAAGATAGAAGATGTCTATCAAACGTCGGAAAACATTACATCCACAATAGATGATGGTAATAGCCCAAATAATCATTCAAAACAAAATTATAGATCACATTAATGGCACTACAACCCTCAAAGGTTTTAAGAAGCAAATTTTCAAAATTTTAATACAAATTGAACCATACACTATAGGAGAATTTCTGATGCATGATATGAAGAGCTGACACAGGACTTCCATCCATCTGACACTATTTCATTTCAAGATGTTATGTACTCACATTTCTCCTTTACTTGAAATAAAGTTCATTATTATTATGTATTGGTTTCACAATTGATGATATGATTTCGCTTATAATCATAAACAATTACCTCATTCGTTTTTTTTAAGGGGATGCCAAGTTCTCCTATCTGGATGATCCAACGGTCCCCCCCGGGTCAATTACTCCAACGTATGCGCTGGCAGTTCTGAAGATTAATAACGAACGTTGGGACGGTGTACCTTTCATACTAAAATGCGGTAAAGCCTTGAACGAACGAAAAGCTGAAGTAAGAATACAATTTAGAGATGTTCCCGGTGATATATTCAGTGGAAAACCAAAAAGAAATGAACTTGTGATCAGAGTACAACCTGGGGAAGCTCTTTATGTTAAAATGATGGTTAAAACACCCGGTATGGCATTTGATATGGAAGAAACGGAGTTGGACTTGACTTACAGCAGTAGATATGAGGCGAGTATAGTCCTACAACTTTGTCGTTTCAAAATCACTTGCAAAGAACTAATTTATCATTGATTTAATTTTACAGTGCTGATTCTATAGCTGAACACATGCATGAAAACCTTTTTATTTCTCTTCTGTTACTGATTCTTGTATTATAATACAAAACAAAAAAAAATGATTACTCACTAACTGACCATTTGTTTTTAATAATAAATATGCAGGGTGGCCCAAGGTCTAGTGCCTATTAAACGTTTTTGGAAAACTGTACCTATTTGAAATCTGAAAATTGGTATTATGATCTGTTTAGATCCGATGAATTTGTCTCTATGTTCAACATAATTCCGGAAAATCTCAAATAACTCAGAAATTACTGTATTTGGAAGCCAGATCATTGAAGAATATTATTATTTTTCTTCATACACTCATGTTGAAGAGAATCAATAGTATGGAATTTCATATTTGGATTTATCATCATTGATTATACACAATGTTGCTGTTTTACTCATTACTGGAACACAGTTAAGGTTTCAAACAAATTAACTATGGAAATTTTCAGAATGTGAAACTACCAGATGCTTACGAGAGGCTCATCTTAGATGTATTCTGTGGATCTCAGATGCATTTCGTAAGATCTGATGAATTAAGCGAAGCTTGGAGAATTTTCACACCACTTCTTCATAAAGTTCAAGAGGAACATGTTGTTCCTATTCCATACAAGTAAACATGATATAATACAACAAAAATAGATATTGAAACAAATATTTTCAGGTATGGAAGTAGAGGACCAAAAGAAGCTGATGACTTACTTTTGAAAAATAATTACAAATTCACAGGATCGTATAAATGGATCAATAAAAAGTATTAATTGATGACAATAGGGGAAAAACTGATATTTTGGGAATTAATGTGCTTCCAAATTCAAAAGAACAAGAAATATAAGTCATTCCTAATAAATAAATGAACTGTTTTTATTCGAAGGTATATATTTTTATATTATTTTAATTTTTCTTGTAAGTATTATGAAATAAAGTGGTTGTTGGAATTGTTAAGTCTTGTATCATTTATTTTCTATTTCTTTCGACATTCTATTTCATTAGGTGGCTATTTCACCAAAGGATTGAACAAATATTCATCTTTCTCAAAAAAAGTAGCCAATACGCCTGTTAATAGCCTTTGTTTTGTTTTCAAACACCCACCCATTAGACAACATAATTCTTGCTACCACTTCAGCCCAAGCTGCCACCTTGAATAAAAAAGTACACTTTCCCTACGTACGCAAATAACTATATAGTTCCATTGAGTATAAATCTACCTAGAGGGGAAACGCAGTTCAAAGAAATGAAGCCAAAAATTCTACCGGTAAAGTGGCGGTCTCAAGCGTGTAAACACGGTAACCTTTATTTCATTGTATTTATGGTTGCAGCTACTTGGTCGCTCTGTTTGAGCTGGTCTGAGCCAGGGCCGGATTTATTCGACATCACCTCTCAGAATATTTTATTATTTAGATATATTGACTTACTGTCCAATGATCTGTGTATATTTAGATGACGATGTTATTGAATTAATTATGGGCATATTGTTGACGATATCAAATACGTGAAGTGAATTTAGATCAGTTACGCATGTATACAAGAAAATTGTATGTAACATATATATTTGAATGAGCAATAAATGGACCAAGTTCTTATTTTATCACTCTAATTCTTAGGAACAACTGGCTTTTTTCCCAAACATCCTCTGTATTGAGCAAAAAAAAATGATAGTTTTGGAGCACAGTTAATTGCAGTTCAGGTGAACGAAAAAGAAAAGAACGCGAAATGTTTAGGTGTATTCGGATGTTTGAAGCAACAGAAACAAAATATTTTGATGTTTTCTCGTTTTTTTCGCATCAAATTCGTCTGTTTACGAAGATCTCCCGTAATGGAATATTTTTAATTCATAATGGTAACTTATTACGACCTTCTAAGAATCGATGAGGATAAATTCTTATCTTATTAATTTTTTCAATGGTATAATGTGTAAAAAAATCGATACTTCAAAAGTCACCCTATAACTACCTATTGAACCCACAAACCTACCATGAAAATTTCACACTATATTTCCTTCCGTTCGAGAGTGATCTTGGCGGAAGAATCGATTTTTACCACACTTTCCGAAATGAAAAATGGTAATTAGTGGAATCCTGCACTGAGAATCTGTGAGGATAATGCAAATTGTATTTTTGTTTATTTTATTATTTGAAGAATATATCAACATCAACAAATATCGAAATTAAATAACTATGAATCTTCGTGAAGAACAACATATTTTCTGAAGCCAGCCCTGGCCATCGTCTAATAGTTCGGTAACTCTCCGTTAGATGCTGTAAAGAACAAATACATTTATTTCCAGAAACATACAGTCCATCTATAGACCAGAAATCGTACTAGTAAATTTCTGGCTTCATTTCTTTGAACTGCGTTTCCCCTCTAGGTAGATTTATACTCAATGATAGTGCACTGATTGATTTGAAAACATTATTTCAGTTAATTTAAAGTTTTATATATATATTACTAGGAAAGTCCATTTTTATAGGAGCGTCTGGGTAAAAAAACAAACAAAGTTTTGATTTCAAAAAAATATTTATTTTAACAAAAATAAAATCATCACAATGAGGTATGTCCAATAATACTATAAAAACTGAGACCGCTCTAGTATAAAAACTATAATACAAGAAAATTAATCAAACATTAAAACACCTGAAGAATACAATACTTTTGAACTAATTACAATCTCGAAAACAAGATAAAAACAATTACATGGGTCTCATTGAAATCATATAGGGGGTAAAATCTAAAATAATACTTGTTGACTGTGTCTGGAAATATTTTAAAACAAATTCAAGATACTAAAAATGTTCAAGAGTACTTAATGATTATCTACTTGTTGGTCTCTTTTTGTGAAAATAGATAAATTTTAAAATTGTAACTAACAGAGGAACTTGTAAAGATTCAAAAAACATCTATGTATATACATATGTACACTGGAAAATCTACATAATCAGCTGCTTACTTTTCAATAAATGATGAGTCATAACATAAAATTGAATAAATAAATTTATTGCAATTTGGACCAGAAATAAAGTAGCGAAGCTTGAAAAATATGTACACCATCAGATTTAAATCCAAATTTAAAATAAAGCTACACTGTTTTACCACTGGGTTTTTTACGTTAAAATTAAATATCCTGAATAAGTGTTATTAAAATTTGGCTTCTTCAAAAACAGAGGATATTCAGTGGAATATTATCACATCTACAGTTGTAGAGTTCCCTTACTACAGCACTTTGTTTTAATCAATGAATAAATTAAAATTGATCATACTGAAGATATTGGTGTTTCCTCAGTCCCAACTCTAGACCGATCATGGTTAGTATGAGTTGGATAATGAAGAAGTGGAGTATGCGTTTCTCTAATAGAGTACATAGGTCTTTCGACAATCAAATCAAATTCCTCTGCTGCTAAATCATCGCTACTCCTTTTAGCCGAATCTCCAGTACCGCTATCCTTGTCCGAATTATCATCTGTATAAAGTTTGGGAAGGGCGAAAGGCCCAGAAGGTTCAGGACTTGATGCAATGTGTTTACGAGTTTGATAAATGATCATAACCCATACTAAAGACGTAACAACTGCACAACACACAACAGCAATTATAATTATTCCCCACATATCACGAGAACTGAGAACACTAGGTTTGACTGTAAGCCTACCAGAAGCAGTACGTTGACCTAATGAATTGTTCAAGTGACATTGATAATCTCCAGAGTCATTCTGTACAGTATCGACTATGATTAAAAGCTGATCTTCCGCCGTGAAAAAATGCCTTTCTGTCCTTATGATGGGATGTCCATCTTTCAACCAACTGATTGTAGGTTTAGGAGCACCGGCAGCTTTACATTTGAAAACAACTGATTCACCTGAGTTCACCTCCATATTTTCGATAGCACTTACAAACGATGGTTCCTGTTCAACGTTTAATGTAGCATTTGCTACGATTGTTCCTGCTGCATTCTGTGCAGTACAACTATATATCCCCATATCTGCCAATTTGACATCAGTTATGAAAAAAACATCGTCTGTGGGCATCATGAACATTCTCCTTTCACTAGCAGCAGGGAAATTGTTTCCACTATCTTTATGCCAAGCTATTTCCGGTTGAGGTTCACCTTGGGCTGAACATTCTAGTTTAGCTGTTTCCCCTGCTTTCACAGTTATATTCGACGGTGTTTTGAGAAACGTTGGAAATATCAAAACTGAAATGGTGGCCTTTTGTGAATAAGCAGTCCCAAATTGGTTTGAAACTACACACTGATATTTACCAGCGTCAGAATTTTGCACATGGGTTAAATTTAATATGGAATCAACATCTAATTCTTTCAGAGAAGAGGGACTCAATATAATGTTCTGAAACATCTTATGATTCAACTCAATATTGTCTTTCTTCCATCTGAAAGTCATATTTGCACCTGAGCTTGATCTTGCAGTGCAATGAAGACTGACATTTTCTCCTTTCAGAGCCATTATGTCCGTTTCTAAATTTTGCAAGAGCTTTGGTTTCGGTAACTCATCACTTGAAAGCTCGTCGGCTTTGATTTCTTGAAGACTCTTTCCTTTCAATTCCGGTGGAAACGCACATATTGTTAAAATATTGAAATCATGGTTTTTAAGCCAATGATAGAACCATTTTATGTTAGAATCACATAAAAGAGCTGTTGTGTTGAGATGTATTTCCTGAAATTTGAAACATACTATTGATAACCTCACTTTCATATATATATAGGGAAGACCACAACACAACTTGTTTCAATGGTTCTTAAATAAGGAATAGAGAAAATAATTTGATAATCTTTCTAATATAAGCAATTCAATGATATCAATTATTTTCTGTGCATTGAGGAATTCACAGAAATGCCACAATAACTTTACAAACAAAATGGCAATTTATAGAAGAAAAAAAATGGCTGAAATAAAAACTAAATCGGATAATTTGGTCAATGGCAAGAGATGATGAATGAAAAGAAAATTGAGCAAGAATGAACACTAGTGAAGGTACTTACCGTTAGGTGTGGTATCTCAGAAAATGCATTCTCCTGTATAGAACTTATATTATTATTTGTGAGATCTAGAGATATTAAAGAGTGAAGACCACTGAATGCGTTCCTATTGACAGATTTTATACCATTACTTGCTATATGGAATTTGGCCAATTTGGTCAAATTATGAAAAATTCCATTAGCATCTTCGATAGCTGTAGACAATTTATTTCCATTCAGATATCTGTAATTGATTAAAATGTTTGAACATATGATGATAATATTCAATGAATTACTTACAATGTCTTAAGATTGGTCAATGAATTAAAAGCATTTTCATCAATTAGCATCAGCTTGTTATTATTCAAGTTCAATTTCTGCAGGATTCCCAAATTTTTAAAGGAATCACCTTTAATGGACTCCAAAGCATTGTAGGAGAGATCTCTGAAAATTTCATTCATACATATATTAACAATTTTTGGAACATAAAAAAAAGGGAAATGTTGAAATATATTTCAATTTAAACAACTGAATACTCAACAAAATACAGTTAAATGAACTCAGTGAGACATTTCTCATTTAGCCTCTTATTTGAAAATTGCAGGATTTTCAGTTGATTAGTGAACCGACATCAAAAATTCAATAACCTGTATAAAAATAATTCATTTAGATACATACAGGTTCATTAATCCAAGGCAAAATTCCCATGCATCTACATTGATTTTGTTCAAATTATTATGGCTCAACGATAGCTCCTTCAAATTATGTAAACCATAAAGCCACTCTTTGGAAATTGAAGATATTTTATTGAAATCCAAAAACCTAAAATTTGGATAATTACTAAATATTCTCCTTCAATTAAAGCATAACATACAATTTGTGCAAATGTTCCAGACCAAAAAATGCAGCATCAGGTAGATCATATATTTCGTTTTTCTTCAACTTCAAGGTATCAAGGTTTTTCAGAGATTTAAATGTTAATGCTTTTATGGTGGTTAATTTGTTGCGGTTCAATTCTCTGAAAATTGAAAAAATCAGTACATGATGTCGAATTAAAAACTTCAACATACAATATCTTAAGATGTCGTTGGTGAACGAATAAGTCTGTAGGAATTACTTCAATATCGTTTTTATTCAGCTTGAGCTCCTGAATTTCTGTTAGGTTTTTCCAAACAGATGATTTTAACTCTTTAATATGATTGCTGTTCAAATAGCTGTGGGATACAAAAAATTCATGACACTGCTTATTGATAAGAGAACTCTGAACTTACAGCTGTTTAGACCACTTGGGTAGGTTAGTCGGTACAGTTCTCAAATTTTTAGTGGTACAATCAACATGACCCCCAAGGCATGAACATACCTCCGAACAAATATTACATTTCGCTGTTACAATTAAACTGAACAAGCAGAAAAGAGCAAAATAAACACCCACCATCTTGAATATACCTCTAAGAAAATTGAGAATTCAAGAGATTCGGAGCCATTATTTCGTTGTGCATTCCAAACTTTCTCTAAATAGTTTTTAGGTGCACCTAAAATTTCAATTATTGCCTCTCAAAAAGGGTTTTTATTATCCTAATTGTTCTTCAGATGCATACAGACAGAATCAGATACATAACAAAACAATAAAAACATAGAGCCATGATGCTTCATTTGATTGACAGATAATACCAACCATAGAGATATATAAAAAGCACAGTAGTGAGCAGAGAACTTCAGCAATTTCCAATAATAAATAATTTTGAATTTGAATTTAAATATTTCGATTTTAAAGTTAGAAGTTCCGTATTTAAGGTCCTTAATTCCTAGTTGAAGCTATGAAACTTTTGATTGAAGATTTTTTATTTGCATTGGATTCATTGAGATTTACAATCTAGTTTCAAAAGTATCAAGAAAATGTGTTGTATTTACGTGCTAAGAGAAAGTTTTTAACAATTATTAGCCAGTTAGGTCGTTTAGCCAGCTCCTTCGTCAGTTGGTTGGCATGACCTTTTAGCTTCTGATGATAGTTTCTCGAGTGGTTTTCTATTTCTGTTCTCACATATTATGGGACTCTTAAATTCTCATGTATGGTGTGTTGGAGGCATACCAAGGGGCATTAACCAATGAACGTAGTATTTTAGATTGAAGTCTTTGGATGATCTGAATATTTGATGCTTTAGCGCAACCATAGAATTCTATGCCGTATGTCCATATTGGTTTGATGATTGCCTTGTAAATTAGTGATTTATTTTGAAGTCAATACATTTTTCGCAATTTCAGATTTATTTCATTCTTGTTAGCATTTATGTGTTATGTCTCCAGTTGAGGCGCTGGTCTAATAAATGTATGCCGAGATACTAAGCTTTGGTGTTTTTCCTTTCCGAGTATTCTGACAGGGACAAGTATTTCTTGTAGTAATTATTACATGAACCGATTATACCTCACTGATACTGAGTCGCCATTTTCGATGCCAGGTGTTCTTGTAGTTGTTTGAAATCTGTTTCGGTGTTTTCATAAGATGAAAGTATGACCATATCGCCTGCAAAAGATGCTATGCAGGTGTTTTCATTTTCTTGGATGTTTGAAGTATGGATGATATACGAGGGCCATTCAGAAACTAACCTCCGATTGGTCACAGTGCGGGTAGTGGGGGGGGAGTAGCGCGCTATCTATGCATTCACGCGCTCAGCAGGTCAGTCGGCATCAAGCCGTAGTCGAGTGAACATCGTACCTGCGCTAGTTTAGTTTTTGTGGCAGTTTGAAATGTGTGCTGCAATAGAAAATCCCGCCAAATATGAGGTGCGTGCTGTTATAAGGTTTTTCACAGCCAAAGGATACTCTGCAGCAGCTATTCATCGTGAGCTTTGTGCCGTGTACGGACCAAAATTTATGAGTGAAGGAGTTGTCCGTGAATGGGTACGTTTATTTAAAAGTGGACGAGAAAACGTTTATGATGAAGAGAGGAGTGGTAGACCATCATTGGTGACTGACGAACTCGTTCAGACAGTTGATGCAAAAATCGACGTTTCACAATGGCGGAGTTGTCTACTAATTTTCCACAGATTTCTAAGACTTTTTTGTACGAGATAGTGACAGCAAGATTGGGTTACCGTAAGTTCTGTGCACGATGGGTGCCTCAAGGCACAAGCGGGTGATTTTTATGCAGAAGGAATTTCAATGCTTGTGAAGAGATACGATAAGTGCCTCAATCGTAATGGAGACTATGTCGAAAAATAGTGCAAAGATGTAGTTGTAAGATGTATATATTAAAATATTTTTACTTAACTTGGTGTATTTTTTCAATTAACCGGAGGTTAGTTTCTGAACGGCCCTCGTATAAAAGTGGTCCCAAAATAATTCCTTGTGGGACTCCGGATTAGACCAAACCTTGTCGAATGCTTGGGATGAGTCCAGAAATACTGCTGAGCAAAATTTCGAGGCTTGTCGAGATGGTGTTTTGTTTTTCAGTCATATCTTATTGACTACGTCTGTTGGTGTAAAAGTTTTAATTGGTAAGGACATCTGACATGGAACATACAGAAGAGTTTCGACTTCTGCATCGCTGATACCAGGATAAGGGTCATTTGCGTGACATGTGCAAGATGTTGGGCAAGAAAAATTGCATTTTTCTTCATCTGAGGCAGTCCACTGGCCATTTTCAGAGCATAAATAAATTAATTTCAAATTAAAAAAATGTAATTTCTGGTTGGAATTCCAGGGAACCTTTACAATTGCTGATGAAAAATCGTAAAATTCATGTATGTAATTAGTAAATCTTTGAACTTTGAATTTAAGTCTGAAATTTCAGGTTCAAAATTGAGAGGTAATTGTAACTTTACGATATTTTTTCAAAAGCAAATAAAAAGTTGGAAAAAACGCCTGGTTAATGTCAAATAAAGATCGATGAAACGAAATGAAAAATTTTAAAACATTTTAATGGGGACTAATACAGTCAATGTTAGAAATGAGGATTATTTAGAGACAAAAAGAATTCATTTAGATTCATTAATTCAAAAATAGGAGATTTTTTTATTGAAGACAGTCAATTCCCAATTGAAAGAAAAGAATTGCTAGCAATTCCTAGTTTAAATCAGAAACTATTCACTATACGAATTAGTGCAACTGAATAAATTAAATGTGAACAATTGTAAAAATTCCTGATGGAATCCTAATTTTGGGACGCCTTGTATATAACCTGATAGACTGACACTTTGCGTCGCCCTATCAACAAGAGTTGCTCCCTAAACGCATATCCAATTTCGATTTTCATCCAGGCGTCTGGATTTCAACAGATGGAGCGTCGGCAGGCGTCGAATATTTCCGATCTCAGTCATGGCGCTTCCAGAAACGTGAAACATTGTGAGGAATTAAATTATTTAATCTTGTTATTATCAGTTAACAGTTGTACAGTTTTGTCAATGTATACTTTTATTACGTTGAGTTGTTAATAATAATTACAGGTGAGTGGAAGAATATAATTTTAATATCAAGCTTACAGAATCCATGTTTTTTGCAATGTTGAAAAGAATAAATCACATAATCCGATCATTTCTGATACGTCATAACACTGATCTATTTTCGAACTTCCTTTTGATTGCATGGTGGGACCAATAATTAACCCATATTGCTTAATTAAATTTTCAGATTCATGATTTTTTTTTTCAGAAAAATGTTCGGAAGCAAACTGAGGTCCTGGATGGAAGCAGTGAGGCCTAAGAAAAAACAGAACAGAAAAGATAAACAAAATAAATTGAAGAACACAAACGAAATAACCTCCCCGAAAATATTATTCTCAAAGAAAGTTGATCTGGAAGAAACACCAAAAAATAAAAGAGTGAGTTGCACAAAATAAATCTGAGCTGACGAGATATTGAAATGCTCTTTTTTTTTCTGTAAATATTAGTTTGGATGCTTTAAAGGGGACTATCTGACCTTATAAATAAACAACTGAGAGTAAACACTTAAAAACAGAAGTGCAGTTTTTAAATTCATACGAAACATTTTGAAAACATGACTTGACCGTTTGATTCACTTGAGAATTTTAAAACATTCGGCTTACCAATACATCTTATCATAAATGGTAGCCATTGTTATAAGGAATTGAGTGAATACTCTCCCTTAAATGAATCAACTCATAGCCAATAGAAATTCTGACTTAATATCTGGTGAGACGCAAATGAGAATCTCGTAATTTCGAGTCCCTGCTAGATCTAGCAGTAGGTATGTGATCACATATTTTTTCAATTTATTCGGAAAGGAGAGTTAATACATTTAGTGGATGAAATGTTGTTCAAAGAAAGAAAAAACTGTATGCTTTCCTGACCTTATAGACAAACAACTGAAAATAAACACTTAAAAACAAAAGTGCACTTCTTGAACTCATTAGAAACAATTTGAAAACATGAATTGACAGTTTGATTCACTTAAGAATTATAGACTCGGCTTACAAATACATTTAGAACATTGATATAAGGAATTGAGTGAATTATATTCCTTAACTGAATTAACTCATAGCCAATAGAAATTCTGACTTAATATCTGGTGAGACGCAAATGAGAATTACGTACATTCGAGTCCCTGCTAAATCACATATTTTTTCAATTTATTTGGAAAGGAAAGTTGATACATTTAGTGGGTAGAATGTTGTTCAAATAAGGAAAAACTTTATGCTTTCCTGACGTAATAAACAAACAACTGAAATAAACACTTCAAAACAGAAGTGTCCTTTTTGAACTCATTAGAAACATTTTGAAAACATGAATTGACCGTTTGATTCACTTAAGAATTTTAGAACATTCGGCTTACAAATACATCTTATCATAAATGGTAGCCATTGATATAAGGAATTGAGTGAATGATATCCCTTGAATGAATGAACTCATAGCCTATAGAAATCCTGACTTACCTAATATCTGGTGAGACGCAAATGAGAATCACGTAATTTCAAGTCCCTGCTGGATAACAGATTTCTTCAATTTATACATTTGGTGGATGGAATGTTGTTCAAAGAAAGAAAAAACTTTATGCTTGCCTGACTTAATAAACAAACAACTGAAAATAAACACTTCAAAACAAAAGTGTCCTCTTTGAACTCATTAGAAACATTTTGAAAACATAAATTGACCGTTTGATTCACTTAAGAATTTTAGAACATTTGGCTTACAAATACATCTTTTCATAAATGGTAGCCATTGATATAAGGAATTGAGTGAATGGTATTCCTTAACTGAATTAACTCATAGCCAATAGAAATTCTGACTTAATATCTGGTGAGACGCAAATGAGAATCACGTACATTCGAGTCCCTGCTAAATCACATATTTTTTCAATTTATTTGGAAAGGAGAGTTGATACATTTAGTGGGTAGAATGTTGTTCAAATAAAGAAAAAACTTTATGCTTTCCTGACGTAATAAACAAACAACTGGAAATAAACACTTCAAAACAGAAGTGCAGTTTTTGAACTCATTAGAAACATTTTGAAAACATGAATTGACCGTTTGATTCACTTAAGAATTTTAGAACATTCGGCTTACAAATACATCTTATCATAAATGGTAGCCATTGATATAAGGAATTGAGTGAATGATATCCCTTGAATGAATGAACTCATAGCCTATAGAAATCCTGACTTACCTAATATCTGGTGAGACGCAAATGAGAATCACGTAATTTCAAGTCCCTGCTGGATAACAGATTTCTTCAATTTATACATTTGGTGGATGGAATGTAGTTCAAATAAGGAAAAAACTTTATGCTTTCCTGACGTAATAAACAAACAACTGGAAATAAACACTTCAAAACAGAAGTGCAGTTTTTGAACTCATTAGAAACATTTTGAAAACATGAATTCACAGTTTGATTCACTTAAGAATTATAGAACATTCGGCTTACAAATATATCTTATCATGAATGGTAGCCATTGATATAAGGAATTGAGTGAATGGTATTCCTTAAATGAATTAACTCATAGCCTATAGAAATTCTGACTTAATATCTGGTGAGACGCAAATGAGAATCACGTACATTCGAGTCCCTGCTAAATCACATAAATGAGAATCACGTACATTCATTAGAAACAGTCCCTGCTAAATCACATATGAATTTTCAATTTATTTGGAATGAAAGAAGTTAATACATTTAGTGGATGGAATGTTGTTCAATTTATTTGGAAAAAAGTTAATACATTTAGTGGAAAAACTTTATGCTTGTCTGACGTAATAAACAAACAACTGGAAATAAACACTTCAAAACAGAAGTGTAGTTTTTGAACTCATTAGAAACATTTTGAAAACATGAATTCACAGTTTAATTCACTTAAGAATTATAGAACATTCGGCTTACAAATACATCTTACCATGAATGGTAGCCATTGATATAAGAAATTGAGTGAATGGTATCCCTTAAATGAATTAACTCATAGCCTATAGAAATTCTGACTTAATATCTGGTGAGACGCAAATGAGAATCACATACTTTCGAGTCCCTGCTAAATCACATATTTTTTCAATTTATTTGGAAAGAAGTTAATACATTTAGTGGATGGAATGTTGTTCAAGGAAAGAAAAAACTTTATGCTTGTCTGACCTAATAAACAAACAACTGAAAATAAACACTTCAAAACAAAAGTGTCCTCTTTGAACTCATTAGAAACATTTTGAAAACATGAATTGACCGTTTAATTCACTTAAGAATTTTAGAACATTCGGCTTACAAATACATCTTATCATAAATGGTAGCCATTGATATAATGAATTGAGTGAATGGTCCCCCTTAATAAATTTACTCGTAGCCAATTAGAAATTCTGACATAAAACCTGGTGAGAGGCATACCTATAAAAGTGTGTCCAATCACAGCTCGACATTCGAGTGCGGCACGCCGCGCGCAGTCAACCGCGCTGTGATTGGATGACTGCCGCGCGCAGTATCTGTTACCAGCCGCGCGCGCATGTTTTTATTGTTCGTTCGTCGGTAATTGTGTGTGAACGTATTTTATCAAGTAACATGGATAACGAAACTGCTGTTCGGTTAATTGATATATATGGCTCCCATGGCCCATTATGGGATACTAGGTGCAGAGAATATCACAATAATAATATAAGAGAAGATCTATGGGATGAAATTGCAAAAAAATTCCTACAACCAAAGACTGTTTTAAAAACGAAAATGAAAAGTCTTTTGAGTTAATCTTAAAAAATGTGTCGTACGGTAGTTGATTTCGTAATTAATCACTTCCAGATTCTGTATAATCTGTTGATAGAGTGGTCGCATTCAACATTGCCTTGTTTTAATGCACTTTGTTCTCTTCCCTCTACGTAATTTACGAATAATAAGAAGAGTTAAAACACACGCGGACGCTTTCATTTTGTCTTCAATACAAAATAAAGAGCGCGGCGTGTCTCGGACGTGCCGCTCAGTATTGCCGCGCACAAGGTGTAAACTAGTTGAACGGCAAATTTGCGTCCAGCGAACGCCGCGCGCAGCTGCCGCGCACTTTGCGCGCTGTGTTTGGACACACCTTTAGAATTACGTTCAAGTCAGATCAGTGATGTCTTCAATTTATTCGAAACTTACAGTTCATTCATTCGGTGGATGTAATATTATTCAAAGAAAAAATAAACTTTGTTGCGTACCGCAGTTAGTTTACTGGGGCTGTTCTTGGTGAACCAATCTTCGATTGACTCAGTTGGGATGGATATACGTCGATACCAAAACGGCGTATCGAAATTTCACTTGATACTGCTGGGTTAGTTCAAAGTAAAAAACACTATTTAACTACAACAGTAAAGTGACTTTATTATTTCGTCAGTCTATAACTGAGCTTGATGTTTACAGTACGGAGGTTTGCGTGATTCTCGCTGAAATATATCTGTTTTTAGTTTTTGTATTCTCATCCTTCTAGAGCAAATATGGGGTACAAACATTCGAGAACATTCTAATGGAATTCCAAGAGCCTTCTTAGAAGATCCATTCTCAAGTATATAATGATCACATGTTCCCCGTTCAAAGTGTTACATTCCTTACAAATAAAATAGTTAAAAAAAGCCTTATGCTTTAAATGACCTTAGCGGCCGAATGTCCTGATGGTCGACAGATGTATCTGTCTGTTCCATGAGTAAAAAGAGATCGGACACAACTCTTTTGATACATTTCAACCCCGAAATTGGGGTATATTTTTTAAATGCTTGGCCACTCAAGCTAATTGTGTTCTCGGGAAAGATTATATATGGTTAACAAATATATTGTTCGCTGAATTACACAAGGGATCGAACAAACTTCATATTATATATTGCTGAATTTTGCATGCTTCTGATTTGTTCCGTTGGATTAATTTCCTAGTAGAAGGATGATTTTATGGGGAGTTTTGAATTTCAGGAGAAAAAAAAAGCCGAATGTGGCATTTCAACGAATGGTCCACTGCGTTCTGAACCAACAAGCAGTAGATATTCTGTGGCAACTCTTTCATCGCCTGAATCGGCCTATTCTACTGGCTATTCCACTGATGGCACTTCACCAGGAGCCCCCCCAGAGTACTATGGTGAAGTGAAGACAATACTAAAAGCCAAACCACCAGAAATTCAATGTGATACATCTATACAATTACCCACTCAAAGTGTTGCAGAAAATAACAGGCCTATTTTGAAGACGGTAATTCCAAGAACAAATATTTGGAATGCATGTCTTAGTTGTGTGCATGTGATTCTCATTTCTGAATCATTTTACTGATGAATTTGGGCCGTACACCAGGTCGTCGATGTTGCTTCGCCAAGGCAGAGGAATAGAATAAGGACCAACCCGTGGCTGCCAAGATGCACGCCAACACCAACCAAGCAGATACAAAATTCCTACATTAACGGTCTTCCAGAATCTAGAATATTCACGCTATCGTGAGTTTATAGGTCGATGCAGCATCTTCTTTAAAAAATTATAATTTTTCAAATAATTTCAGGAACCAATGTGTAGCCGCTAGTCCTTGTTCGAGGAGAAAATCCACAAAATCTTCCTCCTGCTCATCTTCATTAAGCGGTGCTGAAACCTATTGGGAAGGCAGTGAAGACGACTGTACACTTAATGAAATGATGGGTAAATACGATGAGAGCTATGTGTATGAAAAAGAAACAGATATATTGAGCGATAGTGAGCCCACTGACCTTGACACAGATATAGATACAGGGCAAGATGGCGGAGACGAATTAGAACCCCAAGAAGGCGACATGTTTTACATCGATGATGGTTCGTTGACTGAAATGAACACAGGAGAAAACAAAAATACCGGCCATTGTTCCTACTTCAACTTCCAAGAGAAAAGGAAAGCTTCTAGACGTAAAACTACTAGGAAATCTAGACATAAATCCAACTCCCATAAGAAACGTATTCCACCTCTACACATACCAGAAAAAACAAAAGAAATCTTCAACAAGTGTGATGGTTCGCGAAGTGTTGGAGCTACACCTTTGTTCGCTAGAAGAACTCGTCAACATCCAATTTCGAAGTTGGCTATTGGAGAAACCTTAGGTAGGAGGTCAAATTCAGTCCATCTGTGCCGGAACCAAATAGAATCTATCGATAAAAAAGATGAAGAAGCTGAACAAAAATATGAGGAACTCATTGTGGAAGCAGAACATATTCTGAGGAATATCAAAACAGAAGGGTTGTCCCCAAGGCGACTTCCAGGGCCCGCAAACAAACGCGTCGAACTGTTGAGGAGTGCTGAATATTCTAAGACATCCAGGGTAGCAGATGTTCCGTCCACTAATTTAACGTCGCTGAGAAGGTGTAACCTGCCACCAACCAATGTTGCCAATTCTTCCAATGTGACAATTTCTAGATCACCGCATTCATTTAGAAAATATCCTGATAGGATAAAAAGCCCTAAGCATAAAAGAAAGTCTAGCAAAATCAGGAGAGAAATCGCAACATCTAGCTCAGAAGACGAGAAACCAAGGTTAAGGGCTCCTCCTCAAAGTGAACCAGTCAAAAGAAAGGTTTATGCTTTAAGCAATAAAAATATACTAATCCATCCAATTAATTGTAGTAAGTATCTTAATTTTTTCAAAATATTTGCTCTGCAACTCTAAAGGAAAAAGTTATTTATATCGCAAATCTATAATAATACTTCAGGCTTAACAGGCTACCGGAAATTTCCATTAAAAATGCTTTATTGCTCTTCAAAATCTGTTTGTGGTTGAGTTATTTGAGTAGTTTTGCAATCGTGCATGTACGCATTGGAATTTTAGACTATATAAGATATAAAGGGTGATTCATTTAGAGGTACTCTTTGTGGTGGGGGTTTAGTTGCAGATCACGCATGCGTCGTGTAAACTGAAGTGGTAATCTTGTACAATAATGTCTGACATGTCATAATGGAACGACTTAGCCCGGCACAGCGTCTACAAACTGTTCAGTTTTATTACGAAAATGGGCGTTCTCCGATTAATGTTCATCGGGCACTTAGAGCGACTTACGGTCCACATAATCGGCCTACCGAACGCACAATTCGCTCTACCACCACTAAGTTTGAGACACAATATTCGTTATTGGATAATGCTCGATCAAATAGACAACATCCGACCTACCGAATCGTTTAAGTTTTAGTAGCTGAGCTCTTGACAAGCTTGCAGAGATCCACTCTTTTCCACATAAGTTTTGTTCGCTGATGAGGCCTATTTTTGGCGTAATGAGTTGGTGAACAAACGAAATGCCCGAATCTGGGGTGATGAACAACCCGAAGAGTCTCAAGAATTGCCGTTAAATCTAGAAAAAACAACTGTTTGCTGTGGTTTATGGACCGGTGGAATAACGCGATACGATGTCGGGACAAAATTGTACTAGTATAGACGTAGCGAGGACGAGGTAAGTAAGAACTAGGAACGTTGATGGTCTGTCTCACTTCAAATATGTCGATGCAAAAGGAGGGCAACGTTAACTGTCGACAGAATTCAAATAATAAAAGAGGAAACATTTAGAATGCAAATTAATTGTTGGATTTTGAAACTTTAGGACGGTGAGCGAGTGAGGGAAATATTTTACTGAATATGAAGATTTTGTTATTCAAAATAATCGGATGATTATATATTTTCATGTAATCAAAAAATTTTAAGTTTCATCTCACATCATACACAGTTTTCCTGTTCGTTTTACACTAGTAATTTCGGGCTGATTTTTTTTTTGTGAGATTTCATTATGCCGAAAAGATATATTGCTTATTATTTTTATTATTTGTTATGGTCACCAACTGAGTACTATTTCGAAAATTTCTTCTTTGTAGTTTATCATTTGTGTTAATTTGGTTGATAAGAAACTGAATATTTCGTCCTTTGATAATAATAACAACTCGTTCAGTTTTTCGTCAAATCGACTTTTCATGTCTTCTAATTTTCCTTTATCTATGACAAACAGAATTCCTAATAATAATCAATATGTTTAAATCGGAAAAATTAACACTATAATGTCATGAGATACTGGTACAAAAATAGCAGGAAGCAATCGAAAGCTTAGCATTCTATTCCTTCTCTAAAGAATCAATATTTTCATACAATCATCGAAAATAAAATTGTTTTTCTGTTGAGTTCAAAGAAACTCCTATAAAATCCCATCATATTTGGTAATAGGTGCCAAAGTGACAAAGACGCCGCTGCGCCATAATACCCTCCTTAATTCCTTAATTTACGGCATCTGTGTACTGTCTACTATGAATCAGTACATCCCCTCAGCCCTCATTTACCTCTGTCTCTGTCGTTTTTGTACCGGTCACCCGGGACAAATGAGCCGTCTCTTGTAAGAGGTAAGAGAGGTAAAAAAAGAAGTACCTCTAGATGAATCACCCTTTATATATATAGTCTAAGATTGGAATGATAATAAATTTATAGATCAATATTTAGTTCGCATTTGAGAGCTTGCATTTTCTTTGAATGAGCCAGTGAATTCGTTGATTTTCATTTCATTTCAGTTTGTTTTTTTTTTGGTGATGTCTTCAAATTAGTCCAAATATTTTAACGTTTGTGATTATTATGTTCTTCAGCCTGATTGGAGAGGACGATGTGCCTTTCTACGAACTAGGGCTACTTATCATTTGGTTTTATTTTTAAGTTTTTCACTCAGAACTGTAGGAAATCTATGTTATGAGCAATATCATCTTGCAACTACCGGGAGAATTTTTATGAGTAGTATGGTAGTAACGGAGGAAACAATCGAATAAAAATTTGATAAAAGTGAAATAAAAATTGACCTATTTCAGTATTTCGTTGCCAAATATTTTCATCTGAGAAAATGAATTAGTTCCATAATTTTGAAACTCACTGTATGTGAATATTTTGAAGAAAAAAATGAATTATAACCTTTATCTCCTCTCTTTCAATCACATTCTGTATTCCGTTGCATTGAGGTGTTCCTCAGGGATCCCGTTTGAATCGAAATGTGAAATTAAATTTTTTCGAACCCAAATTAAGCGTATTTTTAATTAAAGCTGCTTAATAATTGATGAATATATCAATTTCAGATGCTTTACCACTACGACATAGAAATAGCGCTGAAAGTTTGAGACATCAAGTATTAATTAACACTATAGCTAATTTGAAAAAGAGCTTGGAGGATCAATCAGCTTCGTTGAAACAAGCCTACAGAAGCCCTCAACATTGTCCACCTTGTTTGTAAAAAAATGTCGGGTTAGTTTATAAAGAAATTTATGATTATATTTTTGCATATCATGATGAAAATGAGACATTGTGAATTGTTGATTGTTAGATTAAGCGAGACAAAAACGGCCTACATGGGGCTGTTCTCCCAAGATTCAAATACATTTTGGAATCGTAAATATACAATTTTATTCAGCATATATGCACAGGGTGTCACATTCAATTCCGAAAATAAGGAAATATTAACTGATAACCTGTATGATAGTATACCTGAATGATATCAAAACAAATGAATACCGTTCTTTGTTTGAATAGGTATCAATGAACCCATCCAGTAGTGAAGTTACTCATCGTTCAATCAAATTTGTTGAATTATAACCAAAGCAGTAGCGAGTAGATGATTACCTAATTTTTGTTCCGTATTATTATCTCGATGTAGAATATTAGTTGGTTTTGTAGTGAGTAGTCGTGACTCTTTGTACAACTAAAAATTATTTACTTTCTTACTAATTATGATAACTGACCGTTTGAATGGAAAAACAATCCTAATGAACTTGTTGGTAAAATAAATTCTTTTAATTTATTTTTCAGTGCATAAGTGTTAAACACACATATTTGGCGAATCACATGAAAATTCTTTCTGAAAATCATATTTTCACCATAATAATCAGTATATTACCAACTATTGTACTTGAATTAAAAGAAATCCTAAATATAAAGCTGAAACGCAATAACTAAACCTGTCTTTATTTCTTATTGTTAGTTGTATGAAACATCTAGTCATTATTGGTATTTCTTGATCATTATAGATAATATAGAAGTGCAATATTTGTTTTGGTGTAATATTTTCTTACGTTTTAGGAAAGCTGTAGTTATTTTCTAGTTGTATTATGAGAATTTTTGTTACTTTTCAGTGGATACCTATGTATTTTCGAATACTGTTATTGAGATATACAATTAGGTACCCATTACAATGAAACGCAATAACAGTTAATAGATAATCTGATGGAATTCCATGAAAAAAACCTGTTATTAATTCAAAGGGCCTTCAATATGCGCCCCAATCAACCTATTAATTGTTATTTTCGAGAAAAAAAAACGATGAAATATTATATTTTGTTGACTGAGGGTTAAAAAAAATGTAACTAAAAATTGTTAAATTGAATACTGTGGTTTCTCTTGTGAAATTGTTTCCATATTTCTTGATTAATTGTTATGAAATATGTTCTGAGTTATTAAAGTAAGCTATATTAACATTTTTCTTTCTACTTCCCATATACAAATACTCTATTCAGATAAATCCATTGATAAGAAGAGAATCAAATAACAACAACAATATTTTCAGATACCCCTCGTATAAACTAGCAGGTCGAACTTGACGTAAAAAACTTGGGAGGGTGAATACCCTAATAACTTCCTCAAACATTTTTTTTCTTGAAAAACATTTTTTCATGAATTCAAAATTACTCAGGAATATATAAATAGTCCAAATAAACGTAATAACGTTAAAAAGCACTTTTGAGTTCATGAACACTTTGGCGGAGATCATTTGGGTAGAAGAAGAATATTCAGAATCGTTAATCGAATCGGATCACCCCACAAAATGGTGACGCATCATCGAAGAGGATTCCATTTGAGGTGAATTCTTGACATTTGACAATTAATTGATGAAAAATATAGCTGTACAATAACCAAGTTCTCTTTGTTTCAGTGACAATCATGATCAAATTGAAAATTAATAACAAACCAGTAATCAGTTCTCCCAGGGAGAGCATAAATTGGATGCTATTCGAGAAGAGCTGAGTGCGGAAATTCCAGTGATTAAATTCTAGTGCACAGTGATGGCTCTAGTTCAAAAATCCTTTTGTTTTGATATGATCATCGATACCACAAGCAATGATTTTACGATATGAATGAGATGAGAAATGTCTAGTGCAATTATAGTTAGTTCAGTCAAAATGCCAATGACAAGAGCACAACAGTTATACCCAGTATCCCATTCATATATTCAAGAAGAGGGTGCTTTACCCCCTTTGAAAATGGTTCCTTTGAAAGAACAAAGCCCTCCTACAACATGCACTAGCACAGCGTCATCAAATAGTACGTCCACAGGGCTACCTGAGCTGCAAGCTCTCCAGTGTATGCGTGCAATTAAATCAGTACCAAGTACAGCTTCTGATCAGAGAGAAAGAAAACAAAGTGTTTCTACTATGCCCCCGCTACCTTCAGCTCCTACACCACCAGACAAACTAAAAACCATGGTAGCTAGTCCAGAGCAAGTAATGAAGCTTTATATGAATAAACTAACTCCATATGAACATGTTGAAATATATAATTACCCACAAATATATTTTATTGGAGCCAATGCTAAAAAAAGACCGGGAATTATTGGTTCACCTAATAATTCTGACTATGACAATGACCAAGGATCTTATATACATATTCCTCATGATCATGTAGCATATAGATATGAAGTATTAAAGGTTATTGGTAAAGGATCATTTGGACAAGTTGTGAAAGCTTATGATCATAAGTGCCACATTCATGTTGCTCTGAAAATGGTCCGAAATGAAAAACGTTTCCATCGCCAAGCTCTGGAGGAAGTTAGAATATTAGATCATCTCCGTAAACAAGACAAGGATAATACCATGAACATAATTCATATGTTGAATTCCTTCACATTTAGAAGTCATATGTGCATTACCTTTGAGTTGTTATCTATTAATTTGTATGAACTGATTAAGAAAAATAAGTTTCAAGGATTCAGTTTACAGTTAGTGAGAAAATTTAGTCATTCTTTACTGCAGTGTCTGGACGCATTGAATAAAAACAAAATTATACATTGTGACATGAAACCTGAAAATGTTTTGCTCAAACAACAAGGACGAAGTGGCCTCAAGGTGAGTTTGAACTTAATTTTATTCTAATATTAGATTATTTTTGGAAAGGTCCTTGTCTAGATCGGCATTCTGTTTCATATCGTAATTAAGTTTTGAATTAATTAGGTTTTATGAAATTTTTGCCACATGTTTATGTAACAACTTTTTTATTTGTTGTTTCAAAGAGAATTTATACTGGGTTTGTCAAGTAGGGATGTAACAATTATAATAACAATGAGCATACAACTTGGCGCCTCTGTCTTGCCGATTGCATACTTTTTATGATTATCGAAATAGTTGAAATTTTATAGCACTGAAGAACTGTGGTAATTCTTATTGACAATGTGTATATGATCTGTTACATCTACAGTCACGTCAAAATTATGGAACAAATTCATTTTTTGAAGGAGTTCAGTTTTCAACTATGTAAAGAGACCCTGAACAACTCCTTTTTACTAATTGGTATTGATTATACTTATTTTTGTCATTGAAAATGAAAAGGAGGCCATTTTTTTGCATTTACCATGAAAATTTGATACTAGTCCTGCAAATGTAGTTTGATTCTTCATGATAAATTCCGAAATGCCATTTTCAGGTGATAGATTTTGGATCGTCCTGCTACGAAAAAAATAGAGTCTACACATACATCCAATCGAGGTATTACAGAGCACCCGAGGTGATCTTGGGCGCCCAGTACGGTATGCCAATTGACATGTGGTCTTTGGGTTGTATCCTAGCTGAACTCCTCACTGGCTTCCCATTGCTCCCAGGCGAAGATGAGGCTGATCAATTAGCTTGTATCATGGAGCTCCTTGGGATGCCTCCACAAAAGCTGTTGGACCAATCGAAAAGGGCCAAAAGCTTTATAAACTCCAAGGGGATTCCCCGGTATTGCACATGTACCACTCTGCCTAATGGTCAAGTCACTCTCAGGGGTGGTTTGAGCCGAAGGGGTAAATTAAGAGGACCTCCAGCGTCTAAAGACTTGAAGACTGCCTTGAAGGGTTGTGACGACCCGACTTTCTTAGATTTCATCAAAAGATGCCTCGAGTGGGATCCAGAGGCTCGTCTTACTCCTTCAGCTGCTTTGAGACATCTGTGGTTGAGGCGAAGACTACCACGAGCTCCAGTGGAAACAAACTTTGGTGCTGATTCATCGTCATCGAATCGGCAGCCTTCATCCCAGACACCTGTACTAGGTAAGGTTAGACTTCAGTTGAACGTTCAGTCGTCTCTTCATTCTGGCAAACTTCCGCCTGTTACGTAGCCCTCACCACAATGGCATTAATTTGTGATGTGACAAATATTCTCAATTATGGGTACTCGAGAATATATATCCTTTTTGTTTGAATCCTGTAATCAAACAATGTACTGCAGCAAAGGGCCACGCGATTTTTTTGGTCTGTTCCAATGTGTTAATTGTACTTATAGGGTAATTGTGCAATGGGTCTTGCTTAGTAATGGAAAAATGTGAATGAATCCATATCAGCCGTTTTGTATATACAAGTGCAATTTGATTGATTTAGACTATTCAACAGGGATTGATACTGTTGTCTCACTTTTTAGTCAATTATCTCTCATTTAAGTATTGACCATTACACTGATTTGTCAGTTAACCGTGTGGAAAATGAACAAAACTTGATCGTTCTTTGTGTTTGAAGTGAAGATTATAACCATTTTATTCAGTCATATAATATTTGGAATCATTTTAATTCTTTTTTAATTATGCGGGATGTTTCTTTTGAGAAATATGGCTAAAGTCCGAACTACAAATTTTCTTACGCAGAAACTAACCTCAAACTGACGCACAGAATAAAGAATTGCTAAGAGCAAACATAGAAATGTCTTCAACGTGACATTATATTTGTTTAGTTTACCGGAAATTGACATTACCTTCGCTTGAATTGAACATCATTTGGTGTCCTAAGCGTGTTAATTAATATTTTACAACTATGGAAATATATAAATTCTCATATTTTGTAGTCAGAAATACTGTTGGAGGTTGCAGATAGAATCTTGCGTTGTAAGATTGTCCGTTACTGAAGGACCATTGAGAGTAATTATTAAATACATCATTAGCTAAAATGGTTAAGTCATAAATAAAAAACAAATTGACCCTCTGATCTAGTTGAAAATTTTCAACATCCGTAGTCTGTGATATGCTCTGTTAGTAACGTAGCTTGTAGCCTAATCAATTTGAATTCTTGGTAAATAAATTCAGCCGAGACCAAGGTTTAAATTTTGTGTTAGTAGGTTTGAAAGGAAAAAAAGATTCATTTACAATCATTTTATGCGTGTTTTTGTAGATATTAGTAAGAGGAGTATTTCGGAAATCCGCAGACAAATCACATTCAGAAGACCGATGTAAGGAATTGCAATTTAAAAACGAGGTGCATTTCGAAAATTTCTCTTTGAGAAATAAAAGATACTCTCATATGTATCAGGAAGATAGGTGAGATAGATGATTCTGAAGACTAGTTTCAATCAGTAAGTACCTAACGAAGATGGAAATGTCAATGAAGATATCATCTAAGGTATCTTCCAAGTTGTTCATTCACAATAGCAGAAGATCCTAACAAAAATCGACCTTGACCTAGCTGATAAAAAAAATGTGTTTGAAAACAGCTTGGACAGGCTATTTTCCATGAAGGAGCAGATATTACAGTTTGAAATGTAATGTGAACTTATTACTACAGATACTTTTTGCAAACCTGTAGAAGTTTGAATTTTCTCATAAGAGGCCTAATATCTTCTAAACCATGTAAAAATGTGCAGAATTCGAATTTCACTGTTTCCTCCTTGTAGAGGGTTTGCAAAATTACAGAAATCGAAGAACCGTGTGATGCACAGAAATCTCACACCGAAAGCTTTCAATTTTCACTACCACAACATGTAGTTTGATGAAAGTTCTCTATGACGGGTATAAATTAGTTACTTTCTTCATCTAATAGATGGCGCCGTGTCTCGCTGCTTGTAACAAAACCACCGCATCTTGCGGTGGGGAATTGCAATTTATTAAAAATCACATCCGCTTGGTGAACATCGATTTATGTTAGGGTGTTCGACTATAATTTCTCATTATTCTGCAAGACCATCCCTATAATCAAACAACGATCTTCGGTGAGGCCTCCCAAATATTAAGACCCTTAATTTGTATAATGGAATAAATTCATACACAAATTTTGTGATACTTTACTGTTACAACATCAGGAAATGTTTAGCTTGTAGCAGTGTGAAAATATGTTTGAGTTTTTTGTAGTAATATTTGCGGTGTGTATAATAGATAGTGCCTATAGAATATATGGTATTTTATGTTGCACTTATACAGGGTGCATGGAAGATTTTGATCACGATTTGTTGACGCTTTGAGGAAAGCGACTATGTCATAAAATTATATATTCAAAAGAAGTATTTGTTGTTTGTAATCATTGTGAATGGTAGACGAATTACAGATATAAGTCATTCGTGGATATTGAGAATATATTTAATAAAATCATGTGATGTAAATTTTCAATTGAATTTCTTACATGAATCGATGTACACTGTGATTAGAAAATTGTAATCATTGCTTCATTGCACACTTTCATTTGAAGTGCCTTTTTTTAAATCGCTTTATCAGTTCAGTTGTTCTCACAGTGTATAACTTGTGTTGCATTTCAGAGAAATTCAAAGAAGAAAATTATCTCTGTCAATTCATGTAACATAAAAATGTAAGGTATCCTAATTTTTTTCACTTTATAATTGACTTCATTGTGAAATACCCAATTATTTATCTGCACTAATTTAGGAAAAAGTGTGCAAGAAATTGATATGTTCTTACACAAAACTCATTCCTGGACAAAATAAACCACGAAGTTCAATTCGGATTAACTTAGCCATTTGGATTTCTATCCCTAGTCTGAGAATTTTAATTGAAATTTGCTCTTACTTGATTTACGCAACCATGAATTTTATATTATTTTTTTAAGGCTGATCTTCACATTTTATTCCTTTATTCATGTCAATAGTTTTAAACCAAACTCATTATTCATGAATAGTTTAGAAAATAATTCAGCTTGAAAAGTTATTTCAAAAGAATATATATATATATGAATTCAGTGGATTTTTTGTCCATGAGTGTATTTCAACATAATGAAATCATACATTTTTTTTGCATAAAAGAAGAATTTCTTTGAGCTTACTGATAATATAGACATCAAAATAATTTCACTGCCGTTGACTTCAGGGTTCTCAAGAATCGAAGAAGACTTTGATATTTTAATTATTTTTAAAAGGCACACAATGAGACTTTGGTACTGAATAAATTGGTTATTGAAAAATGTTATTTATTTCAAATATTTATTGGCATGGGTAAATATCGTAGGTAAATTTTCTACTTATAAGGAAATAAGGTTCCTTTATTTATTTCATTTGAGTAATCGATCATGATAATGATAATATTCTTGTATATTACATACATTTTCATGAAAACTTAAGAATTAATATTCGTGAAGATGCTAGTTTGTATGACTAGCTCCAATTTATACCAAAAGATTTGTACGGTTGTGATACCATTAAACATAACTTTAATGACAGATCCAAGTTGTTTCGAAGTGATCAAGTAATTTCGTTCTTCATTATTAACTATATAAAGGTTTTTTAAAATTGAAATTTGTAATCATCAATTTCACACCTTTGTCTAGTATAATTAGTAATGTTCGATATTACATATTTGTTGAAATCTTCTGGATCAATTAATTAATTATTTACATCCATGACTTACAAAATTGGACTGAGCGTTTCAGGATGAACTTTGAGCTTTCACTGTAGCACAAAACGAAAATTTTATTAAAATTATTTGTGTTATTTTCTCGGCCCCTGGTTATTGTTACATCAAGAAATTATGTGTTTTCCCTTTTTTGTGTTTGTAAATATTTCATAGTTTTTAATCGTGTGTTGAAAGACACTTAATACTTTTCTTTATATGTTGTTAATGAATATTTTTTGTTCAGGTTCATATTTTGGAACGCATTTTTTTATGTTGATTTTTTTTTTGTTCATTTTGAACTTCATTCACCAGAATATTTGGTAATAGGCACCCTGTACTCTTAGAGAAGGGCGCTAATTTTTTTTTTCGAATAGTATCAGGTCATATTATCTAGGTATGATTGTTCAGTTATAGGTTAAAGGTAGTAGTAGGATTTATAGTGTATAAAAAGAGGGCAGATCACCCTCTTGTAAATACGGACTTGGCCCCTATTGCTTAAGGGCTTGATCTCTTAATGTTACTTAAGATGTGTAGGACGAAGCATCCAGCTTTTTCTCTACTTTTTATTAAGCAACTTAAATATAATTTTAAGTGCTTTCACCATTGATTTGTGTTCTTTATATTTTTCTCAAATATTTAAGAACTACTAGTATTGTAATAATTTTTTGTGTAAGCGCTTTTCAACTTGTTTCTATTTCGTCAATTTAGCAAACATGTGATGTATGTAATTGATAAGTCATCTTTATATTATACTAATAAAATGTTCTTTAATATAACTCCTTTTTTTATTTGTTGTTCCTGTCCACAAGAAGGGAAACTTAATAGAAAACTACAGACCCATAAGTCTCCTACCAGCCTTCTCTAAAATTTTTGAGCTGGTGGTAAGCGATCAACTGATAACCTTTATCACCGAACCAACATGGTTACATCAAGGGGAAATCCACTCAAACTGCCATCTACGACTTTATCAAGAACATCTTAACAGCCTTAGAGAATTCTGAAATAGTAATCACTCTTTTTCTAGATCTGTCGAAGGCTTTCGATAGTCTAGAACATCCCTACATCCTAACAAAACTCAAGCAATATGGTATCAGAGGGACAGCATTGCGATGGTTCGAATCCTATCTGCAATCTCGTTCTCAAAGGGTGCTAATTAGTAAAGATGGAACACAATATAAATCCAGCTCGAAAATGATAGACGTAGGAGTTCAGCAGGGCGGCATACTTGGGCCCATCATCTTCATTATCTTCATAAATGACATCAATGAAGAAACCAGCGACAAAAACATTTCAATCTTGAATTATGCAGATGATACTAGTGTCTCTTTAAAGGCCGAAACAATCCCTGAGGTAGTAGCTCTTTCCGGCAACACCCTCTGCAAACTGAGAGAGTGGTTCCAGACTAACAGGCTATGCATGAACACTGAGAAAACACAGGCTATATTATTCAAAACACCTAACTCTAGACTCAATACACCACAACAGCTGAATATAGCGAATTATAATCTGCCACTAATGGAAACAACAAAATTTTTAGGACTACACATAAATGAAAATCTAAGCTGGAACGAACACATCACAGAACTGGGAAAAAAACTAGTCACCATCTGCTACTCATTAGGAGTGCTTAAAAAATACCTAGATTGCCACTCGATGAAAGTGATATACCAGGCAGTATTTGAGTCAAAACTTCGATACGGGATCATGTTTTATGGTACCTCTTCGGAAATCCAGAGAATAGCTGTGTTGCAGAAAAGAGCCATACGAAACATCTATGGGATGAAAGCTAGAGATTCCTGCAGAGGTAAGTTCCGTGAGCTAGGACTGCTCACTGCAGTTGCTGTCCACATCCAAGAATGCCTCATCTTCACCTTCAAAAATAGACAACTCTTCGAAGAGAAATCAAACAGCGGCCATTACACCAGAACAACTCATTTGAAATTTCCAGTTCACAGGCTATCCCTAACAGAAAGAGGCCCCGAATATGCCTGTGTAAAATACTACAACAAGACTCCTCCACACTTCAGAAATGAAAGAAACTTGAAAAAATTCAAAAAATTAATCTACCAACTACTCCTCAAGATAGAGCCATATACTGTAAGAGAATACCTGGAATATAGCATGGCAGATTGCTAAGTTGCTAGACTGACACTATTTTATTTCAAGTGCGATATTTTTCGAAATGTAGTATTTTATTTAAAATATTAATTATTATTATTATTATTCCGGAACATTCCATATGTACAAATGCTTTGTTTTCACTTGCCTTTTCAAAGTTTAATCGAGATTTTCTGCTGCAACATTTCCTAAAACAATAGGACTTTTGAAATTAATTGAAAATAATTTCATTCTTGGTCAATATGGTGATATATATACCGCCGAAGTGTGAAAGTACAAAAATAAGCTAAAATATATTTTAGGGTTTGAACTTTGGAGACAGGACTTTACAATATCTTTAGTTAGATCAAGAAAAACAACGATTAACTCGATATATAGTGATTTACACACCTGAGTGAATCATTATCATAACATTGAAAAAATAAAATATATGTTATCATAATGGTCGTGTCATAAAAGAATCTGAAATTGTTGAAGTCATCCACAAATTTTAGAAGGTGGAGATGATTTAAAATTTGAGTGAACAAATCTTTACCCTAAAAGATTATTTCCATTAAAACCAAATCGCGGAAACGAGATACTAACGACAAAAATTGAAGATTTGAAATTTACAATCAATTTCATAAAGTATCGGAAATCGTAAATGTAGTCCTAATAAAACTATCTCGAAACTAAGATAGTATTCAGAAGCGCTTTTCATAATACAAACAACATGGAATATATCCTTTAAAAACATCAGATCTGTCTATCCCAAGTGACTTTCAATCTGTCGATTTAAAAAGGTTCTTATGGCTTTTTTCTCTTTTATAGTCTTATTTATAATTACAAATATTTGTGTTTATAAGACTAAATAAATAAATAAGTATTGTTTCTCAACCATGTTATTAATACAACCAGTTTTTACGCTGTTCCATAGACCAGAGGTTGTCTCTGGACTGTCTAATTGGTTAAGTTCGTATGGAAGCCACTATTAAATGCTTTATGAATGTTTTTATTAGAACGAGATATGTTTTTGCGGCACGACGAACACACCAAAACAACTTAGAGGAGTCCAGATCTAGTGGAAGGGATAAAATTCAAAAAGTGGGAAAAATATATAAAATCGAATTCCAACAGTACTAAATACATGTTGAACCAAACAGATTATAATGTCCAATTGTTTATTCCCAGCAATTTTCATATTGAGAAAGACCCGTTTTCTTTTTCAGACGACACCCTGTATACAAGTTAAGGAAACATGAAAGTTTTCTTCTATGTTGAATGTTCATATTTTCTGTAGTTCGTTTGGTTAACCTAGAAAAATTGTCAAGCGTCTCTAGTAGAGTTGATTGTAGGCGAAAATAATTTATCTAACATAGGAAGTGGTTTCTCTGATTTAAAATGTGAGAATAAGTTGCATTTTATTTTTGAATATTTATCTAATCTATTTTTTTTAGGGCTATGACAAAACCAAAATCTGAAATGACCTCTGAAGAGCTTCAAGCTAGAGAAGAGGAGGAATTTAACACAGGTCCCCTTTCTGTATTGACACAATCAGTAAAAAATAATACACAAGTAATGATAAATTGCCGGAATAACAAAAAGTTATTGGGCAGAGTTAAAGCATTTGACAGACATTGTAATATGGTGTTAGAAAACGTTAAAGAAATGTGGACTGAACTTCCAAGGCCTGGTAAGGGAAAGAAAAAAGCAAAACCAGTGAATAAGGATAGATTTATTTCTAAAATGTTTTTGAGGGGAGATTCTGTAATTATGGTTGTGAGAAATCCCAACACTGCTGCGAATTAATTCTCATGTCTTGTTCGAATAATTTTGTATGTATGTTTATGAAATAAATTTGTACCAACAAATATAACTATCTAACTTAATGCATTTGGTTCTATTCATAGGTCATTCATAATTGAAATTTTTTTAAAAATATAATTTAATGTTGTAAGAATCGTTGATAGGCTAGTCTAGATTCGTTTCAAAGTTTCATATATATTAAATGAGAAAAATTTGCTGTGGTATAGGCAAGAGTGACATTTTTCGCTAGTTATAAGATGATCAAAATTGTGGGTTGAGGAAGTTTACTGAAAAGAAATCTACGAAGTATTTGTTGAGTTCATTCATGAGCTTTATCGAAATAGGCGAAGATTACTCCATTCATGAAAGAAGGTTTTCTTGATGTTTAAGGAATGCAGTTTTTGCAATTCCTGGATCTGAAAATAGTTTTCCTTTAGTTCGAGGAATGCGTTTCTGCAACGCCAATGTTTATTGTTAATAAGATTTCTAATTCTATGCTATTCGGTCTATGTTATGCCGGCTGTCAGCTAGACATAACCTAACAATTATTTGGCTTTTTGTTTAATGTATTTATATGAGCTCAGCCAAGGTTTTGTATAAAAATGGACGAGTCAATAGAGTATGACATGTTTGAGGCGAAAAGGCATAAAGATAATAAGAATTATGTATATGGAAAACGTCTTGAACGACAAAGAGTTAAGAGAAAATATGTATCTGTGGAGAAACGCACCTTCATGGATGAATCTAGGACAGTCATCATAGACAATGGGGCTTATACGATAAAAGCTGAGTTTGCTAATAAAAATGAACCAATGTAAGTTTCTGATGAACGAAAATTTCGAATATATGTTCTGTAGAAAATGTTTACAGGTGTATACCCAATTGTATTATGAAAGCGAAAGCTGAACGTAAACGTTTATTTATTGGCAATCAAATTGATGAGTGTAGAGACTGTTCTGGATTATTTTATTTATTACCTTGCGAAAGAGGGTTTATCACAAAATGGGAAGTCCAAAAACCAATATGGGACCACATATTCACTAAAGCTGTGGGACCTGTTTCGGACAAAAATATTTTAATGACACAACCTCTGTTTAATTTTAAAAATATACAAGACTGTATTGATGAAATATTTTTGAAGAGTATGAAGTTGCTTCCATGTATAGATGTAATCCTTCTGATTTAGTAGCTCTCAAGTATGGTCAAGATTTAGGTATGTTTTATTCGAAATTTTCTAATATTCTGATATTGAAATGAAATGTTTAGGTAAAAGAAGGGGAACATGTGTTGTCGTTGATTCAGGATATAGTTTCACTCATATAATACCTTATATAAATGGACTTAAATGTTCAAATGGAATTAGGAGACTACATATTGGGGGTAAGGTACGTACTTAAATGGCTCTTGTATTCTTTTTATAAGATAAATTTTATAGATGTTGACTAATCATATGAAAGATATACTGTCATATAGACAGTATCATGTAATGGAAGAAACTTATGTTATAAATCAGGTCAAAGAAGATACTTGCTTTGTATCTGAAAATTTCAAAACAGACTTAAATACTGCAAGTGAACCATTTCCAAAAAATGATATTGTGAGGAATTATATTTTACCAGATTTCAATACAATCAGAAGGGGGTGAGTAACATATTCTCACATAAAATACATAGTTTTAATGAAAAATCCATACTACATGGGTGGTTTAATTGATATTTTCAGATATATACAAGATCCTAACAAGAAAGAAGAATCACATGAGAATTGCCAAGTCCTCAGATTGAACAATGAGCGTTTTTCTGTACCAGAAATACTGTTTACCCCTTCTGATATAGGAATAACATCTGTTGGTCTTGTAGATTGTATTATAGATTCTATAAAATTATGTCCAAAAAAATACCATGAAATTTTAGCCAAAAATATAGTTGTAGTAGGTGGAAATGCTCTTCTTCCAGGAATTAAAAATAGAATTATTAAAGAATTTCAAAGTAAAATGCCTACAAAATGGACTGTTGGAGTCACAGTTCCTGAAGAGTGAGTAAAGGTTTTTGATTAATGATTTACCAGATATATAATTCCCTATTTTTAGATCCACTACATATGCTTGGCAAGGAGGAAAATCTTTTCTCAAGCAAGCAGGCTGTAATAATTTTTTCGCAACTAAAAAGGAATATGATGAATTAGGATCTTCTGGTATCCAAAAGAAATTCAATCAATGGTAAGCCAATTTCACTCTGTTCTTTATTGCCTAGTTAGTAGATTTATACTACATAAATCCTGTAATGTTTGCATAGTTTTATCCTTCTGTAAATGTAGTTAACTATTTTGGCAATGTCGTAGACATTTTTTGGAGCTTTATAATCGGATCTGTATTAAGTCTGCATCATTTAGAGTTCCGAGTTATGTCCAAAGCTATATAGATCTTCTGTTATAATCCTATTATCGACATAGAATAGATTTCAATTCTTTCTTTGTCAAAGTGAAGATGAATTCTTTGGTAAAACAACTGTCAATACCTTCGTATTTTTTCAGGACCATATTCAGAGAAGATGAACCAAAAGTTGGTTCGGAAGTTAAAGCTATCAGTTTGATAGATCATGTAAATAAATTGGATGTATTTAAGAATATCGAAGATAATTCTACTTACCCTGAAGACTTAGAAAATGATACTCAGAGCATTTTCAAGAATGATTCTCCTTCAAATAGGAGTTCATTATTGGAGGATTTAACAAATTCCTCTTTGAGTAACTTCGAAGATAAAAATGGCATGATATTAACTCCTCCTTCTTCCGAAAAATCATCCGAGATATCTGTAGGTACAGAACCAATACAAAGATTGAAACCTGCCCAACCAGAAAATCCAGTGGTTAAATACTTTTTTGATACTGGAGACTCTGAGGAAGAAATTTAGCAACAGATCTTGCCAAAGTCGATAAAAACAATTTTATTTATTTTTGTACATTGAATGATTTTACCGATTTAATTTACACTACTGATTTTCTGTATCAAAATAGTCGAATCTAATTAGTTGTTACTTTTTCATCTGTTGAGAACACTTATACAATATTTCATTTTGCATGTATACAAGTTATAAAATTCATCCCTACAAACTTTGTTTTCTTTTTTGTTGTAAAAAAAATCATATAAAAATTAATTCTAGTTTATATTAGAATTTTAAGGCAGGTAGAAAGATGGTCTTGAGGAGTATTTTACAACTCTGAATATTTATAGTTTTTTTTTCCAAAAGGTTGATAAAGGTTGTATGATTTCGAGTACGGTATCGTCGCGCCGACAAAGGGACAATAAATTGAACTCCGTATGACGCGCCGTCCATATGATGAGCATCACGACACAACAAAGACAATAATTGTCACATACAAAGGACAGGATGAAACAGTCCTCCTGTTATTAATAGGGGATGAAATGATTTTCTGGAACTTTCTTTCTCCATGAGAATAATGGAGCATTCGGAATGATATGAAAGGGTAGACTGGACAGAGTTGTTTGAAAGAACGTTGCCGACATGTGCTAGCTAGTGAATATAAATTCTCTGTACATAAATTATTACTCTATGTGCTGTAAATAAAATAATTATTGAAATAGGATTAATTTTGTTATCTTGACTGAAAAACATTAAAATATCATAGCTAGTAATCAGCCAAAAGTTTGAAAAAATATAACGGGTCGTCCAAAAAACGCGCTTACATGTTTCTTTGAAATGAATCACAAACTATTTGCAATTTTTTCAAGCTGTTTTTCTTATTAAAAATATGATCCATTACAATTATAAGTGGAATAGAATAGAATATCATTCAAATGTACACCACCTGCAAGCATCAATCCGAATATCTAAATTTTCAATGACTTTCCGACATGTTGCTGGTGTTATTTCTCGAATTGCAACTTGAATGTTGTTCTTTTGATCATTAATTGTTTATAGCGTGTCGTATACAAAATGTTATCCCATTTTGATGAAATTTCAAATAATGAACACATTTTAGAGGAAATATTTAGAATAATTCAAATTCATAACGAGATTTCCCTTCGATCGATAGTTGCTATAGGGCAATATGTAATTAATTGTTCGCAAGTGTCAATGAAAGTTATAGAACCATCAAAAATTTTTATTTCGAAAAAAATTTTGAGCGGTGACGACGAGGTTGTAGTTCCTGAGTGCATTATACAAGAAGCAAATGAGGCAGCAGAAGCAGTATTTCCATTAAAATCGAAAATATTGTACGAAAAGCAATATACGGCATTTTGTACCTGGAGAAATAATAAACAATCCAAGTCACCGCCCTTTTGAAGTAACATTCCAGGGGATACGTAGCAAAGAAGTCGAAGGTATTCACAAGAGACGAGTTTGAATTCTTTTAGATACCGCAATTAGTTGAGATTAATTGAGATATCAGGAACCAATAGAATTTCAGGAGGTTTACGCCTACTGTCGTCATTTCTTCACGATTAGTTGAGATATCAGGAACCAATGAAATATCAGGAGGTTCACGCCTACTGTCGTCATTTCTTTACGATTAGTTGAGATATCAGGAACCAATGAAATTTCAGGAGATTTACGCTTACTGTCGTCATTTCTTTACGTTAAATCGAGATATCAGGAACCAATGGAATTTCAGGAGATTTACGCCTACTGCATGTGTATGCAGAAGAGTGAAATTTTTTTAGATAAATATTTGAGTGAGTATCTATATGATTTTCAATTTCATAAATAGAAATAACAATAATTCAATAGGTTTTTTTATTTTTTCCCACCATAATGAGGGAACCCTTTCTAGAGAGCACTCAGCATATTTAGCACAGGGGAGTATTTACGGTGGGGAGGTGTACTGGTAATTAACCCCCCCAGGAAAGAGTTTTTCACACTAAATTTTCGAATGGAAACGATCTAAACCTCCCCTCCCCATGGGGTAAACCAAGTAAATAACTAATAGAATGAATTGACGACTCATTTATTTTGTGAAAATCCATCTTGAATATTAAAAGAAAACAATTATTTTTGTCTAATTTTCACTTTATTAATACTATTACACGACCGGTTTCGGTTGTTAAACCATCTTCTGGTGGTGGCTGAAATATTTCGTGGGTTTAAATCTATGGGATGTTCAAAAGTGGTGAATGGTTTATTTCTATTTGGGTGTTAAGTGGGGACACATTGGGAATATTGAACAGATTTGTTATTTCCATCGCTTCCAGCAAATTTAATTTCAGGCCTTGTTCGCATTTGTGAAGGATTTTAAAATTTACGATATCCATATGATGCTCTTCAGTTAATTGCAACGCTGCATATGTAGGTCAAACCGGCAGAAATTTTGAGACCAGATTGAAAGAACATCTGAAATCAGGTAAACAGTCCGCAGTTTATGATCATATAGTGACTGAAGAGCATCATATGGATATAGTAAATTTTAAAATCCTTCACAAATGCGAAAAAGGCCTGAATTTAAATTTGCTGGAAGCGATGGAAATAACAAATCTGTTCAATATTCCCAATGTGTCCCCACTCAACACCCAAATAGAAATAAACCATTCACCACTTTTGAACATCCCAGAGATTTAAACCCACGAAATATTTCAGTCTGTACCTAACACCAGAAGATGGTTTAACAACCGAAACCGGTCGTGTAATAGTATTAATAAAGTGAAAATTAGACAAAAATATTCAAATAAATAACTGGATAGGTGTCTTTTTGCTAATAGGAAACGTTAGGTTAATTTCAATATTGTAACTTTTTTGGTGCTTGTGAAAAAAATTGTTATACAAATTTTATATACTCCCTTTGAGGGGCTGTATCTTAACAAGGGATGCTCCAATGAAATCCTATTTTTTTTTCGATGAGAAATCACCTCCTTAAATATTTTACACTTATTTAGTTATACCCTGTATAGTGCTGACATGTAGGCGTCACATTTGGATGACCATTTAATTTTAATCTAGATAGAAATGGACGGAATTCTTTTACCTTGAAAAAGATAAAATACCAGATTTTTCAATTCTTGTATGATTCTATAAACAAACTGATATTTTTCAATATTTCTGTAACCTAGTCTTGGTAGCACTGCTTAAAATCTCTTTGAGTCATAAAGAAAAACAAATATTAATTATTGTGGTTGTTTATTGATTTCAACTTCAGAAAACGCAAAGATATACATTCAAGTATCGATTATAATTATATGAAATATTTGTGAAATACAACTAGGTATCTTTATATACATGAAAATAATAAGGTTGTTCACAAAAATTTACAAATATATGATAAATACTATAGGTCTAAACTAAAATTTAATTGATTTCATGACTGTGTAAATAATTTAATAAATAAATCTTTAGTTCATCCCAAACAAAATGTGGACACACTACCACGTATATACATAGCACGAAAATCTAAATTTGAAATGGGAGGTGTAATTCTTATCATGGACACCAATTCAATAGTCTAAAATGATTAGTAATGGGACTTCCTAAAACCCTTCACAAAACCTCATCATGACACATTGAAGTTGCCAACAAAATTCAAAATAATATGATACACAAGAACAATTCTTAAAGAGAGAATATAAAATATGTTCTAAATAAAACAGAAAACATATAACAATAAAATAAGAGCTTCAATGAGTAGATGATTGTTTTGCCTTTCAATATGTCATAATGGAAGAATTATTCTAAATGCTCACAATTAGATAATATACGTGTTATTAAAATTGATTTTAAATAAAAAACGTTTGGAATTCTTTGCTTATGAATTATGAAATCAATCTACCAAACACAGAAAACAACGCAAGCAGATCAGAATTAGGAAAATTATCAATACATGAGTTACAATAATGGGCGTACAGCATAAAAAATAATACTTAATGCATTGTTTGAGAGTGCTGTCAATAACTTCATGAAGACTTCGTCATGCTATATCAAGTACAATTTGATAAAAACCTCTGCATACAGTGGTGATGTTTTTTGTGCTGCGTCCCAAAAAATTACACATCATAAATTTGATATATGATGTGAAATATTATAGCTAATTCTGAACTACTGTTTTTCTTTCCCCTAAATCGTTTTCAGCCCACAAAAACGAGAATGGGTAGCAGTGAGAAAAAAATTAAAAAACAAAAATAATACAAGCAATAACTAGAATTACCATCACATTATTTCATATAACATCATAACGATGAAGTCACATAAAATAACTCATAATAAATAATTCTTTGTTACCATGACTTCTAAGAAACTTCACATGGCCACATGGATGTCCAGATCGTCATTAAGATTAAATGAAATTGTGGAGCAGACTGAATTACAAAAAAACACAATTTAGTGAAAGACATCTTAAATTCACTTAGAGACTGTGTTTTGATTTATGGCCCCTTTTCCACTGAAAAAAAAAGGGAATTAAAGCATTATTCAAATTACAAGTCCAGTAATATTCAGTGGATATCACTTCTTTTCCAGTAACCGAAATTGCCTCTGAATCTCACCTTCAGATGAGATAAATTCACAGACCTCTTTGACCTGTCATCAGTGTGATGATCGACAACTGCGCAAACATATTCATTCATAAATTCACTCACCGTATTTCCCCCTTATATTATACATGACGTTGCCAAAGCACTAGAAAGGCAACTTGTATTTGTTTACAAGTGAAAATTGAGTAAAATTAAGTGGTTATTGTGATATTGCATACTTCGAAAGAGTGTTTCAACTGTAAAACATGGTTCGACAATGTTATATTTGCAAAAAATATGATTATTTGAAATCAAATCTTTCTTTCCACCTGTAAGTTTATAAATATGCTTTTGGCGTCAATATTTGAACAATCAGTGTCGTAGAATGAAGTGCATGCAAAGGTTGTTTGTATTAATTGAATAGCTTTTAAAGTTATACATTTGACCAAAATGAAATACCTGTATCAATATCAAACCGTATTTGTATCATTCATCCATGTACGACTTCTTCAATAAATTTTAATTGCAGGTTTACGAGCAATACCAAACACAAAAAATTTGGTTTCTATGTTGAATGTCTTCGTGGGTTATTTACATATAAGGCTCAATCATGAAACCAGAAAGTTTGTAGATATTTCGAAGAAATTTAGGACTAGGTCGATATACACTGAAACAATTTTGTTTTGGAATGAGTGATCAATGTTGAGTCTATGTTTTAGATGCATAAATATCATTTTGAGTAGTTTTGTTGTCTATCTCTTTATATGTCTATGACATCAAGTCATTGAACAGACAACATCATACTTTTTCATCGTGTTAAAAATGTCGAATTTTGTACCAGAAAGTGATAATCCACATATACTCAAAAGAACAAACTGTGAATGTAGTAAAAACTGATGCCAACATAGTAGTCTTTGACGCCTTCGAATCTGTATGACAGTCTAAACTGCGCATGCGGAAAGGAATCACTAGTTTCAAAATTCGGAACGAATGTCAGTGATACGCACATATGCTTGATGCAATCATAAAATTATACTACTCGTCAAGTTCGCTGAGAAATGCGCGCCAGATGGCGTCTGACACTCACAATATATGTCTAACATAAATGAAATAACCTCATAAAATTTCAGATTCAGACGGCTCACCTTTCAGTATTTTCTTTGGTAGGAGTGACGATATCTAAGCCAAGCTCAGACAGAACCTTCAAGGCTTCCAAAGCTGCTTTCTCGTGAGACGCTTCAGTGGTCGGTCCTTCGCCGTGGCAAACCTGAGGAGGAGTGGTGCTCAGAGACACAAGCGTCAAGTACATTTCGTGATTCGCCTTGGGAAAATCAGAGAATTGAACTTGAATATTCATCAGCTGAGCCAGATACAACAGCTGATCCTTGGACCGGACAACACCCTGCGTAGCAGGTGGAGGTATGTTTCTCTTCTGTTCAGCATTGATTTGTATGGCGTCCTTTTTGGGTTGGAACTGCTCTCCCTGAGGACCGACTAGAAGTAGGCCGGGGACCAACTGACGGCCTCCAGTACCTCCAACTTGAACTTGGGACGATTCAGATTTTTCCTCCAAGAAAGTGACTTTACGCCCCTTGTCTGATTCAGTTTCTTTGTCTACCTTCGGTGGTTTAGGGTTGACTGAAGTGAAACCCAAAGCTACCAATAGTGCTTCAGCTGCATTCCTTTTGGCAACCTGAAAATGTAACAATTTACGAGAACCCACCATCAATCTATTCAATGAAAGGATAGTTATGATAACTGGTGACTCGATATAGCGATGACTAAGAATCACGTAAGAGAGGTCAATTTCTGAATTCATTAGATACATTCAACATAAAACAAAGAATACATCAGACAACACCAATAACCAGGAACTCATGTATTGATGGAATCACACACTCAAAAAATAGATTTTACCGATGATCCAATTAATAAGGAATACAAATATTTTTCACAGGTCAACATCAAACATTTAAAGAACAACTGACCCGAAAATGAAAGAGATATGGGAAAAACTTGATATGCTTTTGACAGTACATATGATGACTCACTTAAAGAAAAACTAAGATTTAATATGATAACGGTTGTTACAACAAAACAATCCGCTGAAGCCTTGGGTGGACGAGGGCATATTGAATATGATCAGATGCAAGAAATCTTTGTGGTAGATCCGAGTCTGATTTACGTAACCATCGGTCTTATTCAATTTTATTTCTTCCGCCACCGCCCACACAAAAAAGACATATGAGTCACACCTAGCCTCCAGAAAAAATAAGAAAACATTTTTTAAATATATCAGATCTACGATGAACTCAAAGGTTACCATTCCACGAGTCAGGATGCCCAACGGTGAGTTGTCTGGTGGCCCTCAGGAGTCTTGGCTGAGACTTTCATAGGTGTGTACGGTTTGGAGCCCCATGGTCCAATACCAGAGGTAGGGATGCCCCTAGAGTGGAGGCACAGTTGAACCAGGTTACTGTCGACGAGGGTTTGGTACTCAAACATCTGAACATCATCCTCTCCTGGTCCAGATGGTCTTTCGCCGTTCTCACTGAGAAAATGTGCATCAGCTCTTGCCCTTCCTCTGGCTATCATTTTCAAGAGGTCACTGGACACGTCTCTACCTGATGATTGGTTGAAGACGTCGGTGACACCCATATTCAAGAAGGGAGATAAGTTTTCCCCTCTAAATTATCGCCCAATAAGTCTGACATCCTCCGTTTCTAAGATATTGGAGAAAATTATTTGTGAGCAGCTTATAAACTTTGGGATAGCGCATAACATCATACCCGTCGAGCAGCATGGCTTCATTCCAGGACGTTCTACTATGACCAACCTTTTAACATGCCTAAATGACTGGACCAATTCTTTGGATCTCAACATTCCTGTGAACGTTCTATACTTGGATTTCTCGAAGGCTTTTATCTAAGTTGAATCATCTAAGAATAGAGGGTTCCTTAAGAACGGAACATTCCGTGTTCGTGTGGGGGTGGTAATTCGTCCCTGGAGGGCTTGTTGTCAAATAGCGTTCCGCAGGGATCGGTGTTGGGTCCGGTTCTCTTGAGATTGTTGAAATCTCAGTGTGCCCTGTATGCTTATGATTTGAAAATATACAACTCCGCTTCTAACTCGATGGACTTGTAACATGATCTATGTGCGGTGATTGATTGGTGTAGGAAATGGCTGTTGCCCGTGGACGCCAACAAGTGTTTGCTAAAAAAAACCCTGAATATCTATATAAGATCGATGATATCCCCCTCGTTTCTGTTGACTACATGAACGATTTAGGTGTTACAGTGGACAGGAATCTGAGTTCGACACGACACGTTGCGGGTGTTTCAGCTAGGACAAGGCAATTGACTTATATGATCCAGGGTGCTTTCAGACATTGCAGTATGGCAACATGTAAGCTGCTATACTGTAGCTATGTCCGTCCTATAATGGAGCTGTGTGGTGTCCATTTCTCAAGGGTGACCAACTTCCCCTGGAGTCTGTGCAGCGTTGGAACTCCCGAATTAACAGACCAGATTATCAAGTCGTCTAAAGATGATGAATCTGCAGACGTTCGAAGATCGACGTAACAGAGGAGACCTTATTGTAACCTACCAAGCGCTAAGGGCGTTTTTCGGAGTTAATGTGGATCATTTATTTAAAAGAAGCACCACTCATCTTAGCGGCCACAAGTTGAAGCTGGGGGAAGGAGAATTTCAGAACCTCACAGCGCCAGTCTTTCCTACCAAACAGAGTTTTTGATAGATGGAACAGTCTCCCGTCTAGTGTGGTGAACACTGGAAAAATATGGAACTCGAGGGCCAGCATTGAAATGGGCAAAATCATATAAATCTGACCTTCTTGGCATACCACCCATCTCTATGTTGTACATTTTATTTTGAATTGAAATAAAGAAACATTATTATTGAAAAAAAAAACCCTTACCTTCTTGTTGGGACCAACACCGGTGCAAGAATGGCCGTTGACTGAAGCCTCGATAACGAATTCCCTTCTTCTGGCAGCACCACGCTCCTCGAGGACTGTATAAACGGGTTCTCGTTCCTTGTTGGCCTGCTGAATCTGGATCAGTCTCGATATCGGATTTATCTCTTCCACAGTTTCACTAGTCTTATCGACGTTCATCTTGATCAAGTTCCGAGTTTTCTTTTTGTTTGTCATTCGTTTGCGTTTCATTTTCATGATGTTATTGTACATTTGAGGCAACGGTGGTAATTTCATCAGTTCATCGAGCATCTTCTCGGCTGCCCGCTTCTTGGAGATCTTCTTTCCGTTGCCCTCTCCTTCGGCCACAAGAGTACCGACGTGACATCTGGTTATGAATACCTTCATATGAGGCGGGCCCTTTTCGCTCAAAACTTCGAACATGACACTCAAATTACGCTTGAGAGCGATCTCGTGTACGAGAGATATGGGGGATTTCAGTTCGGTGCTTATGTCTGGCGGCACAGCCGCTTCGGGAGTGATTGTTTCCAGGGTGTTGTTGTGATCCGCAGGCTCCACCCCCATTGATTTGATGTCCTTGATCGCTTTGGCGGCTGCGTCGTGCCGCGCTGCCTGTACCGAGTAGCCAACGCCTGGATATTCCCTTTCGCCGACCTGCAATCGTACCGTGTATGGGTCGTGGTTCTGAGGACCTCCAACTGGTGGATTTGCAGTCATTGCCGCTCGATACTGGTTGTAATAACGGCCATCGTGGTACGACGGATAATGTCCACGTACTGGTCGTCTACCGTCAAAACTGTAACGAGTTTGCGGTGAGGTGTACATGTTATGACGGGGATAGTAATTAGGTTGGGGCAGATAAGGCGCAGGCGCCGATCCATTCTCGATTATGTATACAGGACGTTCACCTCTTTTCATAGCTAAGGCGTTCAATTCAACAGTTGGAGTCATCACGTCTTGGTTACTTGTCCTAAAGCCAACGCGACCGTTTCTTGTAGTTTTTGGTGGGGGGTGTTTGAATTCGGTTTTGAGTAGAGCCTGCGCGGCAGCCGAATGTTGCGCCTTTTTGATACTCGGTCCCTCAGCCTCGTATTCCTCATTTCCAAGTTTCAAGGTGACTGTGAAAGTTTTCTTATGTGCAGGTCCTTGTTCGCCAGTCAGTCGGTACTGATGTTGTATTTTGTTGTAACGTGCCAATTCATTGACCAAGCACATTGGTGTTTTTTCTTTTATGTTTGCCAAATTAGTACCGGGCCCAGAAGAAGTATTAGTGTTTGGGGAGCTCTGAGATTGTACCTCCGCATGTGAAGGCTGTTGCTCGATTACTTCCGACTGGATTCCGTTGTCGTAATGATAAACTGGAAAAACTTAGCACATCATCAATCAATAACGACATTCTCTACATTTCACAGAATACAGACTTTTATGTCTGATGCAAATTTTCACATTATTATCACCTACTCGTTGGTTGGAGAATATAATATATAACCGGGTTAAGCTCCCTGCGAACCTAATCCACCACCTTATGATAGTGAATAATAGTATTTCTAGGGTGGTTAAAATGCAGGGATAGAATATGAGAATCTCAAAATATGTTTGATATCAACATTTTTTTTTATTTCAATGTGACACTTTGAAAAACTGCAGAAAATTGCTGTCTTGTCCCAAGAGTTTCCATTCATATCATGCGATGTGAAGAGACTGGTGCTATAATATATATATTTATTTAAAAAATCAGAAAAAAAATGATAAATTACATTTTATTTTCTATATCAGGACAACAAATAGAAAACCGCCGTTTTAGCATAGGTTGCACTCTTAGACTATATAAGATAGACAAAGCATTCCTTTGTCAAATGTCGATTTGTTTTGGCTCTCTCATTGAAAGTCTATTGTGAAACCTCACCCGGCAACATCGCATAAAATCTTTTTCCATTTACTCGGGTCACATTATCTTCAGAGTCAAAATGATCTGAACAAATGAAAATTTCTTTCTTTGGGCAAATACTTGACCATCCCAACAGCGAAGCCCAAATTCTTCTTTTTTCATCGTCATCTGGGAACCTTAATTCAAGAAAACCTCATTTTATCTTATAATAATCTCATTGAAAACTTCCCTATTAAAACTTTCTACGCTACTGAACATGTAAATTACTAAATACTTCTTTTCTAACAATACACTTATCTATGGAACGATAAATTCGGATTGAAATTCCTGTCTTTACTACAACTTTCACATTTTCAGTGCGATGAAACATAAAGGTATTTCAAGCGAATAACCAAGAGTAACCGGTTATCTTTGGTCTTTTGTGGTAAATACCTTTTGCATTCAGGCGGCTTGGGTTATAGATCCGTGACGTCATGAGTTAACCTCAATTTGATCGAGAAATGTCAAGAATAACCAAAATCGTAACCCTGCTCGAGAGCAGGGTTACAATTCTGGTTATTAGAGCAAGTAGGGTTAGATGTGTATTAACATGAAAATAGTATACAATAGCAAGGACTGTGAATTATTTGGAAGTTGAAAAAATGATCTTGGTAGAACCGAAAGACTGTTGAATATTTCACAGAGATAATTAATAATCCAAACTTTATAAGTAGCAACACGAATTCGATTTAACGAAATGGAAGTTCAACTCCAGGTAGGAACTAAGGCAATTTAAGATCAAATTAAAAATATTACGCTCTTCCGAAATTCACAGGTTCAAAAGAAAACTTATAGAACGTGGGTGAAAAGTTGTGTCGTTTAGATTGAAAGAACTCATCAAAAATGGGACCACAATACCCCTGATATCAAATAAGAAGAATGTAGAGTTTTTCAACATAATAAAAAACAGAGCAATTATGAAATACAGTTCTTGAAAGAAGGAAATACTCAGGATCTAATATAATCATGTGCTTCTGAATAATGTTGAAATTGTAAATTACAGATCAGTAATACTGTCTGACAACTGAAGGTGTGTTGAAATGAAACTTATAAATCCAATGATTTTCTTGAATTTTAACTTTGAGGGCTGTAGGTATTTGATCACAATTTAAATTTTAGGAAAACTCAAAAACAAAATTGGAAGCAGAAACTCAATGGAGAAAAATTTCATTTCTATAAATCACTAAATATAAAAAAAAATATTTGAAAACCATTAGAAGCATTGTAGAATGTACAGATTAGGTTTGCCTTTCATTAGAGAAAAACAGAATTCCTTCTGTATTTTTTTAGCTGCAGTAATCAAACATTTTATCAGCAGCTGCAAACATTGAATGCAGTGAGAAACTTAACCAGTCATCAACTGAAAGTACGTTCAAGTAACACAGAAAAACCATCTATTCTTATTGAATTTGTTATAAAGATAATATTAAATTCTATATCAAATTTCAGGATAACTCTATAAGAGAAGAAATGAAAGGTTCAAAGAGCAAATGTCATTTGTGTGAAGCAATCTAGATTGATAATGATTTGAAAATTACAAGAAGAACCTGAAAATTGTAGCCACAAGAAATCAATAAAAATCCATTGAGAATTCTGTTAATGAAACTATGAAAAGATAAATTTTCAGGTTGCTTCAAATTTATGTTATGTGTGCAATACTGAGTATCTGCAAAACATTGTATCAATAGTTTGAGTGTTCTGATGTTCTGAGAATGCACAATATGCTAGCAATGAGGAGAAATTTTAAGGTAGATCATTAAATTGAAAGAAGAACCAGTAGAAGTGACCAAATAACTCTTTTTTTTTAATTGGAATAAACTGAAATATACAAATTCAAAATACTGTTTGTTAAAACCATCATGAGATTTGTCATTGTATTCCTAAAGTTACGAGATTAAGAAGTTCTTTCATTGCCTTTTTGTGTTTGTTTCAAATTTTCATCAAGTATTATCTTGAAATAATGGAAAAATAGATTTAATTTCTAACTCTGGAAAAAAATTCGTCATTGACTTTAAAATTAAAACATTCCCATTCTGTCTCTATGACTTAATTTTCTTCCTTTTACTAGCTGTTAATATTGGTATTTTTCATTTTAATCATTTCTTGTCATTTTCTTCATTCCTAGTTACTCACAAAATAATTTTTTTTATGATCATTTTTTTACATGTATAGATATTATGAGTCTAATTTGGTATTTTTTCCTTGTTAAATTATTGTAGTTTCAGTAATTCCATTATAAGGATATATTGGCTAATAAAAAATTGCTTATAAAAATGTCTTTTTGTTTATATAAGCTTCGGGAATGGGCCCTTTTTATCTGAATCAGATAAATGCTCAGATAACCTATGAGCATAAATAAACGCGAATCAAAAGAATGACAGCACGGATAACCAAACCCGAGCATTCAAGCGATAATTTCTGGTTATTCTTTCTGGATTTCGAAGTAATAACCAAGAAGAACCAGCAATAACCGCTAGATGGACCAAAATAATAACCTGGTTACTCTGGGTTATTGGCTTGAAATACCCTATAATAAACAATAAAAAATATGAAAAGCCTAATACTGACTCCCACAAATTTTCTTCAATTTGCGTATTTATTTTCTATACAGAGGTGGCAACGTGTGTCTTTTAGAACATGTCACCTTCAAATTGTCAAGCAGAGAATGGAGTAGAGTTGTCTTGACTTTCACCTTAATTTCTTTCCATCTGTGGTCTCTGACATAAGATAGTAGAAGTATTTCTTTTAATTCTTGCTAATATATCCAATAAGACAGTTTCAATTCAAAATATAATAATTTATACAATGTTTTGAATGCAAATTGGAGAAAATATATTATAGGGGAATAGAGAAACCTACTATTTGCTCAGTTTGGCAACATGGAAATTTTTTATGACCTGAGTGGACCAGCTCAATACATTACAATCGACCAGCTCTAAGTTCCAGATGCGACACTTTTCAATGTAAATAAAGAGTCTATTCTTATATAGTCTAAGGTCTTTAAATACCTGCCTCTTACAGTGATGAGAATATTTTTATAAACGTGATAGATATGCTGGGATAGGGTATATGTTGTCGAAATTGAAATTTTGAATATTAGGCAGATGGTGCAGGAAGCCAACTTGATTTTCATTCATAAAATTAAAAATAATTTGATGCCTCAATTTATGTTAGGCTATTAAATAAGATGATCGGATATGTTGGGTTATAATTTAAGAGCGGGGGAGGCGATTCCTCATCGAAAAAAGATAGGATCTTTCATATAAAAAAACTTCATTGGAGCATCCCTTGTTAAGATATAGCCCCTCAAAGGGAGTACATAAAATTTGTATAACAATTTTTTTCACAAGCACCAAAAAAGTTACAATATTGAAATTAAACTAACGTTTCCTACTAGCAAAAAGACACTTATCGAGTTATTTATTTGGTTGCTGAGCTCTAAATCCTACTCAAATCATCTACCCGTCAATTCGTTGATCTATGATCCAGATCTTGATGAAGCATCCAGCCAAAGCGCCTTTTTTTTCTTTAATTTGGGCTTTCAGGGTCCTAGAAGTACTTCCCTGTTACCATATTTCCTCTAGGTACAATGTAATAGAAAATAACGCCAAATTTATAAAAAAAAAAAAACAGTTGCATCACTTTACCAGCCCATTTAGCAGTTTTGGTCTTCTGCGGTCTTGAGCTGCCTCTAAGCTTCCATTGCATACTTTGAGATTTCAATTTAGGAACGTAATGATATAACCAACTTTCATCTCATGTAATCACATTATTTGAAAACTGTGGGTTATGTTGCGATTGTCTTTATAACTGCTGAGTGGTACCGCAATACAAATTAACATTGTCAGAAATTCGTTTTATGCCACTCCGGAGGTCATTTTGTACCTAGTCGTTGTTTTCTGCAATTTTTGTGTCATTTCTCGCAGTTTGTAGTCGAAGAGGACGAGGTTTCACGGCTGTCTTTAAGCTTTTTGGCTATTTAACTATATCGTGATGAATTATTATTTACATATGTAAATTTAATCATTTCAAAAATTCCAGTTGGTGTTTTACCCAATCGAACACAAAATTTCATTGCGATCTTTGCTCCATTTTCAATGAGTACGCAAAACACTGACAATTCAATAACAAATGTCAAAAGTTAAATCAGAGCCTACTTGCGGGGTAGTACATTAAATATTAGGCTTTCATTTCTCATTTTTTGGGTTATAAAATTTTACCTCTGAAAGAAGTTATAGCACCAGTCTTGTTATATGAAGGAGGTGACAAAACATGGATCCACCACTATACACCAGAAACCACTAAACGGTTATTAAGGTAACTCTACCTGCATCGATAACTACATATGTATGTATGTGTATGATAAACCTACCTCGGTCAATCGACCTCTATCAATCCCTAACAGTCAAGGATCTAGGTCAATAGAAAATAAGCATAAATAGAAAAAACAGAACGGATCTAAGGAAGTCTTAAAAACAAAAAGGAATTCTAACCATTTAATATAAGAATAAATACTTAAAAAATCTACTGAACACATACTTTCAAAATGCCAAATGAAATTTAATCGGTTTATCGAACTGTCAAGATGTCAATCAACATTTTCTTACCTTGTTGAATTCCAGCAGGAGCTTTTTGAGCTGGTTGTGGAATAGAGGTGGTAGTGATCAAAGCTGGCCCTTGTGGCATCGATACAAGAACACCTAAAATAAAAGGAATAAGCAAGAAGTAGATGACTCCAACAATTGAATTTACCGGTATGAGGGGCAGGTACAGGCTGTTGAATGCTCATTAACATAGGTTGCGATCTCTGATTTGGAGGAGGCCCCATTTGCTGCATACCCATTCTAAAAATGGAAAATTTAATGGAATGAAATTCAAAAAATATATAAAACCTTTACCTGGCATTCCTTTGCATTCCATTTTGTGATAGATGGTGATGTTCTTGTAGCATTTTACTGATGAAAATTTCAAAAAATCGAAATTAATTTCATTTATGTCACTGGGTTTGCTCTGCTCTACTTACCAACCGGCGTAGATTTTAACGAGATTTTAGAAAAATTGGGTCTCGTTCAATATAAGATCTTGCCACTTCTATTCAGAAAAATATCGCTCGATGTTAATACCAAACACCACTACTAAATCTTTTAAATACCGTTGGCAAACAATAAAGAAAAGTTTGTTACTAACATGTAGCCATGTTAGATCACTCGCATACAATAATAAATTTCACATCTCAAGAGGCCTAATGATGTTATTCTATGAATCATTGGCGAAGACACATATGACATCTTGACAAGAGGAACCATGAAAGAGTATTTTTCCGATCATAGCACGAAAACGAAAGTTTAAATGTTGCCATGGGCGTAGGTCGAAATAAAGAACAGATAATAGAGGTTGAAAGTATATTCAAAAGGTGTAAGATGGATTCACACAGGATAAAGATCTCAAATATCACAAGAAATAATTTACCCGCGTATGTGCCATGGGAGACACATTAAAAAGTAATACTGATGAGTTCGGTGTCTGTGCCAGAGATGATACTCATAATAACAAGGATTTCTACATTGATGACCACAATAGGATGGAAAAGACGATGTGTCCTGAAAATCAAACAGTTGACGGGGAGAAGAAAATAGCTACAATATTGATTTAAGCTTGAAAGGTCTACCTGGTATACATTAAGTGTCGGATGCAAATCCCAATAAATATCTCAAAATTAAAAATTCCGCATAAGTAGGGATAATAAAAGGTGAAGCCTACAGAAGAACGATTGGGTTTAAAATTGAAATTTAGGAAAGTCATGCCTTTTAATGAAATGTATTTTCTAGGCATTAATAAAACATCAAATGTTAAGGTTGAAATATTTGTTTATTTATTTGGAAAAATCAACTAATGTACGTCCTCTTTTGGTACGCCTATGTATTCTGATGAAGTATATTTTTAATTATTTTGTATTCTCCATTGTTAGATGTTTGTTTTATCCTTTGTCTTTCACTCAAGGAAATCTTGTAAAAATAAAAATTCAGCCTGATTTGTAAATAGGAAATCTGATGACCCAGTAGTTCAATTAGTTTATAGGTCGTTAGTCTATTATTGGTTGTCTTTTGCCTTTTTTGTATTTAATCTAATGTCATTATTTAATAATGAATAATGTTTTGGTGGTTAATAAATACTTATCAATTAATCAATTAATTGAAACAGTATTGTTAGGTGGTTTAATTCACCGAATTCTTGAGGTCCTAATTTAGTGCCGGATCATTCACAATGAAATTCAGTTTACTTTTAAAATCTTCGTGTGGTATCCCAACATAATGTTTTTATTTTAGTTTTGCAATGATTTTAGTGGAATTTTGATGTTTTCCTCCATTCTAAAAATTCGTTATCTTTAAATTTGCGAATTTGAAACCCAATACAGCTCTTCAAAATGATTATTAATCACAAAGATTTATACATTGGGGACAGTGTTGAGGCCCTTCATGTTATTGCTAAGGAAAAAACCATATTCAAGGGTGGCAATTTTGACAGGTATATGAATATTATTTGAATATTTATACAATATCACCATATCTTTTGTAGCAAAATGAAGAGTTTGGAAAAACTATATAAAAGTGCACAGGACAATTACAATGATCAAGAGAAAGCGTATATATTTTTGTATAGATTTTTCCTGTACTTCGCGGAGTGTAGTAGAACAGTAAATGATACGAAATTCATGGAAATAAGATTCGAATCCCAACTGAAGAAAGCTAGAAGACAACTGGAGGCACTACAGAAAGATTTAATTCAAAGGTACTCTGAGAGAGAAGCTAGCCAGAATGAAACAAAAACAACACACAAGAAAACATCTGAGGTATCTGCTCCAGTAAAGAAATTCCCAGGTAATTGTTAGATCTTATTCTTAAAATACGAAGTTTTTATCAGGCCTGCACTCCTGATGGATGTTTTAGATACTGAAATTAAAAGTGAGGAACTCTACCTTGCCTTACAAGATCCAAAAAATAATATATTGATAGTTGATGCTCGACCCCGACAAGATTTTAACGAATCTAGAATCAAAGAAGGAACAGTTATCAATGTTCCTGATGATATAATTCAATCTGGGTAAAGTGAATGAAATTATAGTATTACTTGAATGTAATTATTTTGATTTTAGATTATCAGCTCACTGTATTGGCGAAATCATACCAGATGAATTCAAACCTGTGTGGCATAAGAGAGATACTTTTGACATTGTGGTTTTATTGGACTGGAAAAGTACAGCAGAAACAATGGGGGCCACTAAATTAGAAAAACTCCTCTCTTCTCTTGTTGATGTAAGTTCTTATTTGTTATCTTTCATCTGTAATTTTTATTTGAAATTTTCAGTGGGATACTAATAGAACTTATTCTCAAAAACCGATTATTCTTTGTGGAGGTTACATGGAGTGGGGTCAAAAATACCCTTCTCTCTGCATCAACCCAAATGTTGTTATGAATAAAGTTAATGATGAATTGGATGAGCTATTAGATCTAGACGATATTCAGTATCCATCAGACGAATCAAAAGAAACAATGATACCATTCAAGGAACCCAGTGCATCTACAGAATCTAATACATATACATTAACAAGAGAAGAATTGATTCAAAAAAATAAAGAATTAGCTAAGCAATCTGAAGTAATTTTAAATGAAATAATTTCCCAAGAAAGCAAGTGGAAAGAAGAGAAAGATATTGAAAAACAAAAGGAACTAGGAAAAACTATAGCCACCTTAGACAAAAAATTGGAATCAATCACAGAAGAAAAGAATAAAACACAGGAGTTATTCGAACTATATGCTCGTTTCGATCCTCAAAAAGAAAGTCTTAAAACTGACCAGATCAAGGAAATTGCCGACATTGATAAATCCGAACATCAGAAAATGTTGATACGACAAGCCATCGCTCAGCAGAGGTTGGAGGAGCTAGCTAAAGCTCGTTCGTTAAAACCAAAGGCAGCTGGCGATCCAACTATTGGTATAACTCCAAGTGTTGATAGCGAAGCCAGTTTGAGAGATCAAAAGCCTGTCAAACCTGTGATAAATAGAGCCACTAAACCTGCTAGTTTGAGTCAAAGATATCTTTTTGATGGTCCTTTGAAGTTCAATGTGAGTAATTTAATTGAATCCAATTTTTCCAATCACTGACTCTGTGGTATCTTCGTTCATGGTCAATTCTTGGTTACAGATGTTTCTTTATATTACAGTGAAAAATTATGAGTTTGATATAATTTCCGTTGGTGTTGACTGAAATTTTGTATTGCTGAATGGTTTCATCTAGTTTTCTGGTGATTTGATTAAGTATTGTCTTGTCTAATGGATTCAGTTATCTTTGATATCTTGCTCTTCGTTTTCCATCATCAGGTACCAAGTTTGAAGGGGTAATTTTGTGTGAATTGCTTCTGTTCTTCAGTGTGTTAGGTTACTTTCCCATGCGGCTTTTTGAATTATTATTGTTATATTGTTTGCAGCTGTTTTTGCGTTTGCTGGGACTTAGCCTGAAACTGATATAATTATCTTAATTATGTTTGAACTTCTGCATCGCATTCGTATATATAGATTTCTTCAATGTGGGTCTTTTGAATTTCTTCTTGCTTTCCAAATATTATTATCATTTATATTGAGGAAGTAAAGAAATAATTTTATTTGTCTATCTATTCCATTGAATCCTACTATAATATCATCAAGATATCGGAACTAAAAAATTATGTGTTTATTTTTATAGATTACTTGTGTCTATGTATCCATTTTCAAGGAACATATAATGTAGACTCGAATTTAAAGTAATTCTATGTTTATATTCATAACGGCTTATTCCTCGAGTTTTTGCTGGGACTTAGCCTGGAACTGATATAATTGGCTTCATCATGAGACCTTTTTAAAGATATACAAAATTAAAGTCAATGTAGTTCTGTAATGTGCAAGTCGGTTTAATTCACAGAAAGCTGTAATAATCGTTTCCAGTCTTGATTTCTGAGTATTTCATTGGAGAAAACTTAGAAAATCCTGTACTTTTAAATAAAATACAATGAAATATGATTATTCATTTAAATTTGTAACCAAACTCATGGAAAAGCTGGTTTTTGTTTATTATCCAGACACTCAACTAACAGCTCACTGGATTAGTCATTTTGCTGTCAGAAATAATTCTGATCCTTTCCGTTACTTCACTGCTGATGGTAATTTTGGTTATCCCATCTACTGGTTTGGACCAGTAAGTAAGGCCTGTGCATCTTTTGATTGCTTTCTCAATTCAATACCTACTATACCTGCCGACCTTGTACATCCAGAAAAGCCACAAGTGCAATTCTCTTATAATGACAGTTGGTTCAAAAATGTAATAAACCAATGCTACATTAATTTTTTAATTTCAGCCAGAAGGTGGTGGTTTGATTGGACTCAGAAACATAAGGAACACCTGTTATATGAATACAGTAGTCCAATGTATGAAAAACATCCCCCAACTGGCTGCTTTATTTTGCAATGGTTCTTACGTTAAACTAGTTAGACGAAAACCAGATGCAATAATCATGGAGACAGCCTTTCTATTCCGTTCCTTATGGTCGAACATCCAGAAATGCTTTAACCCGACTAGTTTTTACGATAAAGTTTGTTCGATTGAACCGACATACAAAATGGGGAACCATGAAGATTGCATGGAATTTTTTCTATTCCTTCTGAATAACCTGAGTGAAGATTGTGCCTATGATATTACGAAGCCGGATATGATGTCTCCAGCCCAGCAGGCATGGTTTACTCAGCTGGGAGGGAGAGCATCTTTCTTCGATATTTTCTACCATCAGATAAGAATTACCCAAGTCTGTAAAAATTGCAACATAACTTCACTCAAGTTTGAAATGGAAAGTACTTTTATGCTTTCCGTGCCAGAGGATGATTTTAGGGTTGAGGACGTTTTGAGGAATTATATGCAAGATTATATTATCGATGATTATTGTTGTTCAAAATGCAAACAACCAGTGACAAACTCCAAGAAGGTTTGTGTCGCTCCAGAAATTTTAGTGATTGTTTTAAAGAGGTGAGTTGAATTTTATATAGGGTACAATGAAATTAAGTGACTAAATCATTTGATTCCAGGTATAAACAAATTATTCGTAATAACAATGTGTCTGTGTCGAAAGTTGACTCGAGAGTGTCGTTCCCAACAAGAAATTTACACTTTGGAGGATGTACTTATACTCTGAACTCTATTGCTATGCATTCAGGTTCAATGACATCAGGACATTACACCGCAGCGTGTTTCATAAACTTCAAGTATGGAATTTATCTTGTCCGATTATTTGGTAGCTTTCATTTTATTTTTTTTTTCTAGATGGTATGAATTCAATGATGAAATGGTGAGGCCTGTCAGTTTGGAAGATGATTCGTTGAGAGTAAAGGCTTGTGCTTTCTTCTATTCGAAAGATTCAAACTGCTGAATGTGATACCTGTTTTTAAGGCTAAATTCTTTGTTGTTTGATTATTGTAAATTTTACTGATATTTATTTTATAATCTTGTTATTGAATTAAGTATTATTATTCTTATCAAGGGTAGGAATTTTTATGCAGAACTAAACACCGATTAAATGTTTTCTCAATATGTATTGTAGTTATATTAAAATACTCGTGACTCGGTTGATTATCTTTGAATCTACTATAGAAAAATGCTTCCAGGCCAGTTTTAGGAAAAATTGAAATTGTTCAGAACAATCTATAGGCCCCTGATTTTTTAATAGAACTGGAGCTGCTTTCATTGATTTATCTTCGGAATATGACTGTGGAAACATCAAATTTTCAAACGCCATCTGGGGATATTTGTTGAATGGCGTTTAAACATATTGAAAGAAACAAGTATTTAGTCTATTTTTCACTCACCGGATTTGGCTATCAAACCATCGTTTGGTGCTACAGACTGAAATATTTTTCTGTTCTTAAACCTATAGGATGTTCTCGAATGGTGAATGACTTAAATCTATTTGGGTATGAAGTGGTGAAAGATTGGGGCTCTTGTACAGATTTGTGAAGGATTTTAAAATTAAGGGTATCCATTGATGCTTTTCAGTCATGATATGATTATAAACTGCTAGCTGTTTATCTGTTTTCAGGTGTTCTTTCAATCAATCTCAAGTTTCTGCCAGTGTGATCAACATATGCAATCTTTGCAACTGATTTTTTAACCACCTGAAGTTTTGGCGGATTTTGAGTTACATAATGGTTTTTCTATGTTTTAAAATCAAGTTTAGAAATGTATTTTTGTATTTGTGTTGATAGTTCTCCGAAATAAGTGATATGAATGAATTTATTTGTAGATTTTTTTGTGATTGTAAGCAGAATATTGGCTTTAAGTTTTCTTTTATCAATCAGTTTATTCACAAGGGGAATTGGAAAGTTATATGTCGCAATTTATTTACTTATATCATTTCGGGCTGCAGGTATGGTGCATATCCATGTAATCTTCCAGCCTTTCGAGAAGATGGTAATAGGATATGCTCTTCATTATATTAAATAATGTTGTGAGCATTACATCGATTTTCGTCGTATCCAGGAGCTTTCTTGTTTTTTAGTCTTATTTTCTCATTGGTTGGTGTGAAAGTTTTAATTGGTAAGGACATCTGACATGGAACATCCAGAAAAGTTTGAACTTCTGCATCGCTGATACCAGGATAGATCGTATAGATTGAAGATTCCTTCAATCTGGGTCTTTTGAATTTCTTTGAGCTTTCCAAATACTGTTATCATTTATATTCTCTATATAGTGTTGTTGTTATTGTATTTTATAGTTGCATGTCTCTTTGATCCCCTCCTATATACATGTATTCGCTCTTTTCAATGTTGATTTCCATTCCCCAGAGTTTATATTCATCTAACCGCTTTCTCGTCATGTAATTTAGGTCTTCATAATCTTGGGCTATGATAACTTGATCGTCAGCAAAAGATAATGTGTATAGTATTAGGTCGTTAAGAGGTATGCCCATATCTTCACAATTCCTTTTCCACTGCTTCAGTACATTTTCCAGGTATATTTTGAACTGGGTAGGAGATATACAACACCCTTGTTTCAATCCTTTAGTTGCTTGTATTCCCAGTGATAGTATGTTTCTCGTTTTAACTTTTATTATTTGTAATTTTGTGTTATTATTTGAAATTTTCCAGTCATTTGGTATTTGTGACATACTGAGGTAGTTTTGAAATAAGTTTCTTAAGTGTTCGAACAGTTGTTCTGTACTATATTTCAATAGGTCTGGAGGTATTCCAGCTGGAACTGCAGGTTTACCGTTTTTCAGCTCCTTGCGTATTTTCTTAACTTCTTCTGTTTTAATTCTGATGGAGGATCCCAAAACATTATAATTTCGAGGGTTCTTTTGTCGTTGGCTGTTGTTTTTAGAATTCTGTCCCTTTTTCAACCAAAAGTCTTCTGAAGTAACCGTCCCATTCTTGAGCTTGTATAGTAGTTGTTTTAACTTCTTTGCTTCAGGTTTCTTATTAACTTCCAGCTTTCTGAACTTTGTATTGTTGTTATTGTATTTTCTAGTGGCATGTCTCTTTGATCCCCTCCTATATACATGTATTCGCTCTTTTCAATGTTGATTTCCATTCCCCATTCATCTAACAGCTTTCTCGTCATGTAATTTAGGTCTTCATAATCTTGGGCTATGATAACTTGATCGTCCGCAAAAGATAATGTGTATAGTATTAGGTCGTTAAGAGGTATGCCCATATTTTCACAATCCCTTTTCCACTGCTTCAGTACATTTTCCAGGTATATTTTGAACAGGGTAGGAGATATACAACACCCTTGTTTCAATCCTTTAGTTGCTTGTATTCCCAGTGATAGTGTGTTTCTCGTTTTAACTTTTATTATTTGTTATTTTGTGTTATTATTTGAAATTTTCCAGTCATTTGGTATTTGTGACATACTGAGGTAGTTTTGAAATAAGTTTTTTAGGTGTTCAAACAGTTGTTCTGTACCATATTTCAATAGGTCTGGAGGTATTCCACCTGGTACTGCAGCTTTACCGTTTTTCAGCTCCTTGCATATTTTCTTAACTTCTTCTGTTTTAATTCTGATGGGGATCCCAAAACATTATTATTTCGAGGGTTCTTTTGTCGTTGGCTGTTGTCTTAAGAATTCTGTCCTTTTTCAACCAAAAGTCTTCTGAAGTAATCGTTCCATTCTTGAGTTTTTATAGTTGTTATAACTTCTTTGCTTCAGGTTTCTTATTAATTTCCAGCTTTCTGTACTTTGTATTGTTGTTATTGTATTTTCTGGTGCCATGTCCCTTTGATCCCCTCCTATATACATGTATTCGCTCTTTTCAATGTTGATTTCCATTCCCCAGAGTTTATATTCATCTAACAGCTTTCTCGTCATGTAATTTAGGTCTTCATAATCTTGGGCTATGATAACTTGATCGTCAGCAAAAGATAATGTGTATAGTATTAGGTCGTTAAGAGGTATGCCCATATTTTCACAATTCCTTTTCCACTGCTTCAGTACATTTTCCAGGTATATTTTGAACTGGGTAGGAGATATACAACACCCTTGTTTCAATCCTTTAGTTGCTTGTATTCCCAGTGATAGTATGTTTCTCGTTTTAACTTTTATTATTTGTAATTTTGTGTTATTATTTGAAATTTTCCAGTCACTTAATATTTGTGATATACTGAGGTAGTTTTGAAATAAGTTTCTTAGGTGTTCAAACAGTTGTTCTGTACTATATTTCAATAGGTCTGGAGGTATTCCACCTGGTACTGCAGCTTTACCGTTTTTCTGCTCCTTGCATATTTTCTTAACTTCTTCTGTTTTAATTCTGATGGAGGATCCCAAAACATTATAATTTCGAGGGTTCTTTAGTCGTTGGCTGTTGTCTAAGAATTCTGTCCTTTTTTCAACCAAAAGTCTTCTGTGGTAATCGTCCCATTCTTGAGCTTGTATAGTTGTTATAACTTCTTTGCTTCAGGTTTCTTATTGACTTCCAGCTTTCCCATCTTTCGGAACCAAAAAATTATGTGTTTATTTTCATAGATTATTTGTGTTTATATATTCATTCTCTAGGTAATTAATACATAGATCCGATAGTAATGGGCTCAAAAGTGATCCCAGGTAAAGTAATTTAAGATTAAGATCATTAAAGCGAAAATAAGACAAAATACTTGTTTCTTTCAATATTTATGATGGATTTTCACAAAATAAATAAGTCATTAATACAATCTGAATGGAGTTTATGTTCAAATCTCAATAAAAGAGATTCTTGTTTTGATGATTTTCTTCCCGAACGTAAGTTCCATTCTGAGTTCTAAGGAGTTAAATTAGATTCATCTCTCTATTTCAAGGTACATTTAGATGATCTGAGCTTGAAATAAAAAATTTCTTACGAAATTAGCTGGATTAACTTGGATTTCGGATGTTTCCACTCTATGCACAGCATCTTTATAGGCTTAGTCTTGTTCCAGTTAGGTAATGTTTAACATACAAAAAAAATTAATACACAGTAGAATACTGTGATCTACTCAATTCATTTGGATACCAGTCGGAAAATTATCTTTTTTTGCCAATTCCATATAAAACTAAATTCAAAGATTGTAAGTCTATACTCTTATGGTATAAACATTTCATTAATATGAACAAAAGAAATAAAATATTATGACAGATTGAATTGAACTATTATGAAATGTTCAATAAAGATTTTTTCTCATCGTTCAAAATCCTAGAAAAATTTGGTCAGTTTTAAATAATAATATACTTTATTTCAGGTAAAGTGTATACATGTAATACAGGGTCATAAATAATTTTACTCTGATTATATCATGAAGGCTAGAAAGTCTTCTATACTATATGGTTCAATGCTAAGTACCAGCTTGAAAATGAATTTCTTGTATTGTTGTAGGATACATTTTCTTCCTAATTTATGTGCTATCTTGTTATAATATCGAATGCATCTATATACAGGTCCTTTTTCGGTGAGGCTAAATCTGTGCTGTGGGAATTTTATTGCTGTTGTTCTTGTATTATAATTACTTGGTGTTTTCTCTTCAAAGTAATGCATATTTTTAAAAGTGAAAATAGTGTATAGCTGGTGCGGTTAATAAATAATTTTTTTTAAATATTCCCCTACACGACTCCATTCTCTTCATCTTCCAGATTATACGTATTGCTCTATTTTGAATCTTTAGCACTCTGTCCAAGTTATGTGAGCTAACATAGAACATGATGCCATACCTCATCTTCGATTCCAATACTGCTTGATAAATGGTTTTCATTTACATTGAGTCCAGGTTTTTACTGAGTACTCCTAGTGAGTAGCAGATAGAACTCAATTGAGCACAAAAGTGGGTGATGTATTCACTCCAGTCAAGAGTTTCCTCCAGAAAATCACAACACCTAATCAGATTCAGGGAGCAGTTGCAAAGTTGAATATTCAACATTTTGATATTTGTTTCATCAAATATGGTATATAGATCATTTAAAAATATGATGAGACCTAAAATGCTTCCTTGTGGTACTCCTAGTTCAGTGAAATCTGCCTGCGATATTATGTGGTTCTCATTCTGAGAGACCATTACTCTTTGTCTATGGTTGGTTAGGTACGATTTAAACCACTTCAGTTCTTTTTCCTTTATTCCATAGGCTTGTAATTTTTGTAGGATGAGATCATGGGACAGGGTCTCGAATGCCTTCGATAGGTCTAACATCAACCCAACCGTCACATTTGAATCTTCCAGAGCGCCTAAGATTCGTTTGAGAAAAGGAATTAGTTCAGAAAGACAAGCCCGGAGTAGGTCAACCATCGTTTAATTTTTACCAAATTTTCATGAAATCTTTGTTGCACCCTAGGTAATCTCCATCTACCCTCAAAATTTCTTGAATAGGAACTGTTTCTGATCACATCTTATGGCTTAATTCAAACTATACCATTGCACAATTTCTTTTGATTAATGACTCAATAGTTCTTTCAATTAAAAACCATACCGGTAAGAACATATTATGAACATCGGATTGAATAAAAAATAAATATAATGAACAATCTTTATAATTCGGAGCAACTTTATCAGTAATACAAATTCCCTCAATTCTAAAAATATACATGAAAAAAATATGCAACTATAAGTCACTCCGACAGAAAGCAGATTCACTATTTTCAGTGGGACAAGGCAGTGAAATAATAACAACTTGAAATGATTTCATTCATTTTTTTTTTTTTTGTTCTGTCCCTTAGCCAACCTCGCACAGCCTCAAATTATCACACTAATTCTAGTGGAATAGATTGTGACGAGTATTCTTCAACTGACCATTATCTCAGAAAACTGTCTCTCCTTTTAATGACAGACTTGTAAAAAAAAACTTCAAAATATATAAAACGAGATTAATTTCTCAACTACATCATTGCAATAGACAGAATTTTGATAATGACGTTGAAAGAAATTGAAAGTGAACAAATACAATTTAATAGTGCAAAGAATCATTTTAGTAAAACCATGAGATCTACATTTTGACTATAAAACATAAAAAAATTTTGATTGGTATAATTGATCATATCACAATTTTATTACCAATCAACATTTTTTTTTAAAAGCTATAAGTATATTAGAGAAACCAAAATATGCCTCAACTTGTGACCTATTGATAAATTACCCATGTTAATAAATTGCTGACAATCAGAAAATAAATATACAGTATATTTGACCTTGATGACCAATTTTCAACCTCTACTGCATCTGCATCTTCCACTTTTTTGATCATGAATCTAAAAAAAGTGGTATAAGAGATCAACAAATCTGCCTTTGAGTTCGTAATATACAGAAAATTCAATTAACTTATAAATATTACTGAAAATATGTATCACAATTTACAATAATCGAGATAAAGATCACTCCACTTTAGATTCCTGTTATAAATACAAAATAACAATGTTATTTCAATAAAATAGAATATAGAGATTTAATCGTGTTATAATTCAATACTTTCAATAAATAAAATGAAATTTGATCAACTCATAAGCTGCCAATTAGATAATGAGGAATTAATTCACTGGTTAATTTAAGAAATTCAATCGATTTAAAATAATGCTAGATACAGAATTTGGCTTAATAACAAATGTGAAGGTTCAAGGGTAATTATGCATAAAAATAACATTCTCATTGAGCCAATTATCAATATTTTTAGTATCTACCGATCTTGACATGAAATTAAAAAAATTTCAGGCCTCTTTGATTATCTGAGACAATCTTTCCTGGTCCAAAAACTTGCAATAGTATTTATAAAATTTTGAATTTTGTTGTGGCTCATCCATATTGTAACATATTTTATCTTTATTTACATTCTTTGTAATATTGCACATATTGTAAAAATAATATTTATATATTACATTATAATTATTATTAACAATACTAACCAATCAAAACTTTGAGAATGGTTTGCTGATGAACTTATCGTTGAAATTCTAAAAATTTAGAACTTTGGAGTGTTGAAACTGATAATTCAGTCATTTTTATGCATAACTAAAAAACCCAAGATGTAGAAAGTACAGCTATAAGTTTGTGGTGAAAATCGGTTATATGTACAAAAATGGGAAAGATGCAAGATCAAATTAAATTAAGAGGTAGAATGAGACGTTGGGCGAGCTCCTGGGACAAACTCTGCGGCAAGAGGGTTGAGATTACTTCCTCTAACAACTGCTGCCGAATCTAATCGCAAGTTATTAACCATATTGGTTATGTCGTTGCATGACTTTGGAAGGACACTGAAATAATGATTTCCATAAGACTATTACATTATTTCTCAATAATAAAACACTTATCAAGTTGGAAGGAATTAATTCCAAAATCAAATATTTCCAATGATTTGAATAGAGGTCAACATGACTTGCACTTATGGTTTAACTTTTCAAAGTAGGTCAACTATTATTATTCAATTTTAAAGCAAAAGTGATGATTCTTAATAATTTTCTTGGTGAAATTTTTTAATATTAAATTGAAGTAGTTATTCAGATAATAATTTAATTACAGCAGGCTTGGAAAATCTCAGAAAAATGTAGGGATTTCAAATTAACTACTCACGGGTTGATATTCCTTCCTGGGACGACCATTGCGCTTAAGTTAACAGGATTAGATGTTTCTTCATCTAGCATAGCTTCTATACACTGTTCCATAAGGGCCTCTTCTTCCAAACGTTGCATGACCTAAAACACCACAAGTCAACATTTATAATAAACTAATGAAAGAATCTTACCTCTTTATCAAATTCTTCTTCATTTTCCATCCACAAATACTCCGAAAATACATCTTCCTCAGATGATCCATATTCCTCAATTCCATTATTTACATCTTCATTACCATCCAAGTAGGTATCATTTGCAGCAAAAGGTCCATCTTCTGCTAATTGAGCCGCGTGCATTTTCATATTCTATCATAAAGAAAAAAAAACAGTGAAATATTTATTCAATATCCTCTTAAAAAAAAAGAAATTCACGGATGCTCCACCATTTTAGGAAATGGGGATATAAAGAAAAAACATACCAGGCGCAACTTCGGTTGAACAAAGAAGGTCTCGGTAGATTTGCGAGGATATTTGAACGAACTGCTTCGAAGATAAAGCACTTATTTCATTCAATAATACTGCTAATCTGATAGATGGTGTATTAAACTGGTCTAAGATGGTTCGGTCAACAAAAGCGAAGATTGAACAAGTTTCTACTGTCAAATCAGCACAGGAAATTTTGTTCACGTATTTGGAAGCGATACCACAGAACATTCGAAATTAATCCAATCGTATCACGATTTGAGATCACGTGAGAAAGGGAACCATCGAGGAGAATAGCATTTGGCAATGTCAAATTGACATTTCAAACGAATTTGAATTCATGTTTATTTATTTCATTTCTTAGTAAATCTCTTATTAAGAGGAATTTGAGATTCGTATTTTTCTGAGGCAGGCAAAAAAACACCCAGGGGCTTTGGATATACCCATCTATTATTTCTCCATTTTCAATTATTTCGAAAGTTGAGTATCCCCAAGGTGGTGATACAATACTCAGTTTACTACATTTCTCTCAGCGCTAGCTGATATTTCAGATCCGAATGCAGGTCATGATAATATAATGAATAAAGCAATTTCACCATGTTCTTAGTTCAAGTCGAAACTCACAGGTGACTCGGAATATAGTCCTAATTTTTTAGGTAGGATCGGCATTATTGGAACTGGGTAATTAAGAGATACCAGGTTCAGTTATCATCCAGGTCAATGTGGCTTTCCTTTATATAGACAGAAAATTGAAGTATTCCAAACCTACATCTGTTTAGGTGTTTATTATTGTTTGGATGTGAACACGGAACCTATTGCTTATTGAGTAGGAGTGTCAATATGTGGGGCTTTATGAATGGACTGCCTTGGTGTCAGTTAACTTTCCCCTCTAATTGGTAGAGGACGAAACCTGTGAGGGTTTTACGGTTTGACTGTTCCAGAACCATCCACATTCTGTGGAAATAATGAATAGTCACAAAAGACATCTCACAAGGAAAGTTTACATTTATTTTCAGTATAAGAATAATGAAAGCCATTGTAGGTACTGTAACAGCCATAGCTGGATATTATGCAAACTCTTGCGGCTGGATTGCTTATGGAAGTGTCTTCTGGACAAGGAAGTGATTTCAGATACAAAAAGGGTTCTGAGTATTAACCAGCTTAAAATGAACATCTTCGCGTAGAGACCATTTGAAGGATGAATATCATAACAGCTCCATCTTCGCTCATTTGCCTTTTGTTATATGCTTTGGGACAGGTTCATATCACCATTCTTGTGTCATGGGTAATAAAGATCTTCACACAGATCAAAGGATATTACAAGGCCTAGACTATCATGGAGTGCATTCATACAATAAATTACTTCCAAAAAAGTGTGTTGAGGCCATGGATATCCCAAAAATCGCTCTAAAAGTTTTTTGTACACAATCCTTTTTTTTATAGAGGAATATATGTCCCTTATGAATATAACGTCTTGTATTTTAAATTTTATATTGTCTTGCAAAAATCTGTATGAATACACTCCATAGGTCTAACCAGATTTCTAGGCATTCCCAGATGTACTTGAACTATGTCATCTAGTTTCCCAGAATGATCATTCATTCATGCACCTATGAGAGGATTACTTTGTTGCTTGGATCTGATTTGCATGCTCCTCAAAAATCTAAGGAAAGCTTGGCTTTCGGAGTGTATTAGAAGATTTTTATCTCCAATATTTTTCTTGGTTTTCTTCAACAAATTGTATGGATTTCAGCTTAGAATATTGTAGCTAATTGAAATATATTCCATTTGGGTTTCTCGAAATGAATCAGCTCCTATACCTCAAGTCGTTCTGAACCCATCTGTATAGAAGATAAAATAACCTTCGGTTTTTCTGATATTTTCGCACATGAGAAGGTTTAGTGAGAAAAAGTTTCAAACAAAAGTTGTAGAGCGGAAAATTCTAGTCCAAATTATGTACTTTACCGTTCTCGAAAGTGAATTTGTATACTGATTATCAAGGTATTTCTCTAATGCGTTGATAACAGTGAATTCGAAATTTGGCGCCTAGTGCAAAACCGAGCGGTCCTAGACATCTGAAGTTCTAGAACAGGGTAGGATTCAGCACAAGTTGTCTGCAGAGTGTGATTTGAAATTCTTGGTCTATTAGAATGAATAACAGCTCGCTTGGGATATCAATAACATGTAATTATTGGGTTTAAACTCATTAGTGTGAAATCGATATTTCAGTGACGCATTGAAATGAATAATTGCCCCACCAAAATTTCATTTTCTCAAAAAACTCGTTGACGGGATTTTGAATACTTACAAGAACAGATTATTATATAGTTAGTTATGGGGAAAAAACAACATCTTGGGAAGCAACCGGTTTTCTTTTACAAATCTCCCAATATAATGGAGCTTAGTAAACATTGGCTTTTAATCCCGATTCTTTCAGTAATTATCAAAAAAATTTAATTTTACGGATAGCTGGTCAAATCGTTGTAGCTGATATAAAAAAACAAGATTATAACTATGAAATGTATTCCCTCTCAAGTAAATTCTTGGATAGCACTATCTTTGAAATTTCGGAAAGTTTGAAAACTCTCCCATTCCATTTACTAGATTCAAAGTGTAGTGCAAGGAAAGATGTGAAACGTGATACAATAGCACATTCCATAATTTCCATTGTTCGTCCAAGAATATTCATTTCCAAATTTCAGTTAGCTGTAGGAACTTATGTCTACAGAAAAACAGGTTCTTGTTTGATAATTGACATGATGAGTAAATTAAGAGTATCGGCTTCATACCACAATATTCAATTATATGAAGCTTTATTTATATTATGCAATTTGCTAAATTAACGCATCCAAACTCTTTCATTCAATTCGTTTTTGATAACACAGATCACAATGTAAGTACGTCGGATGGCCATGAAACATTTCACTGTTTAGGGGATATTAAAGTCATTACACTAGAATATGATGTTGAATATGAAGGAGGTTCCAAAAGGCTGATGGAAATGCCACCTGCTTCTATTTTAGCTTCACAAAAGCAGATATAATTGATACCCTTCAGTTACACGAATCCTGATGGATTGAAGAGTGAAGAGTTCGTTGATAAATCAAAACTTCATATAAAAGTACAACCTGAAGTTCCAAAATCATATGTGCGAAATCTCTCGAAATAGAAAATATTCCAACATGGAAGGGTTTTCATGAAATTTTATCACGAGACGTTACATATATGATGTCGCATGTTAATTGTCTCCCATTCATTAATGCACCACCATCCAGTTTAACCACATTACACACAGCTTTGCCCTACGCAGTTGAAGAAACGAAGAGAAAAAAAAGTAGAACAACTTTTGTAACATTCGATCACCCTCCTTATTTCAAAGCTAACTCTATCATTGTGCAGTCGGACAATCCTGAATTTAGGAATATTGCTGTGAGATTAGGAAGGTTCCATTTATAGATGTCATATATGGGCGCCATTGGCTTTATCATGGATGGGAGTGGTTTGAAAGATCTTTGGGCTACTGCATACGCTGCACAATCAGTGAAGAAAATGTATGAAGAGCTTTCAGCAGAGCTTTACGTGCTCACATATTAACTTTCACTGCTATAGGAAATCATGTTTTGAAAACAAGCAATACAACTGCGACTGATGAAATTGAGAAACAAGTGAAAATGTTGTTCGAAAAATGGAAGGAAAATTCTCCTACTTTGGGCGACTGTAATATTGACACAATGATAGTATGTTCAACTCGGAAATTCGAGAAAACACTTCAATATTCAAAGATCGTGATTATTTTACTCCAGTTTGTCGAAGCAGAACGTATTGGAGATTGAGATTTGTACTTAAGCAGTGTCAGGAAATTCATTCACACCGTAGTTTTACTAGTTTCAGAAATTCACTCTTATTCTTGTTTTTATTGATTCACATTTGTTAAAGGTATTCTGCAGCTGTAATGGAAAATGTGATACTTCTCGCTACAGTTGCAAAAAAGCAGGACTGAAATGTACAAGGTTTTGCAAAATGTGTAACGGCATAACTTGTGAAAATGTCTCTGACCTGATAAACAGAATATAAATGAACTCTGATGTCGATGAAGACGAATGGGATCTAGATGACGCTGAGGGAGATGATATTGATGCATTTAATTGAAGAATTATTAGTAAAAATGAAAAAACAGTTTTCTTGATATTATTCGATGCAGAAACATTAATTATTATTCATTAATGCTATTGCTCTTCAAATAATTACTACAGTTTTTTAATTCAACTCTTTTGTCCCATTACTCTGAATATATTATAACATTATAACAATCAACATATTCAAAATGCAGCTTTTTCCGAGAAAAAGTTATTTCAGCCCTTCCTTCACTGGACTATTGCATGTTTCATCCCTGTGAAACAACGGTAGCATGTAAACTTCCTCACTAAAAATGAAATGAGTTAAATAGTCAGTTATATTCTATATTGTTTTCGATGAGTCAGAAATGACTTTGATAAAATTATTTAGAGGACTGACCGGACAATACCTTCATCACATTTTTCCCATTGGGTCATAATTCGCTTAATTATTGCAAAAATTCACTGAATGCTGGTTGCGGTTTTCATAAGCTGAAGGATTATTCCGTTTATTCAATAACATATCATGAATATTTATCATTGAAATATGAATATTATAGGATGTTGATGAAATTGAAACCTTATCAAATGATGAGTACATTAATCTGTATTACTCTTGTCAACCTTGTTTGGATTTTTCTATTTTTCGACCCAAATTGAAATTAAGCTAGATAAACACATATACAGGGTGATTATTTGACCACTGCGTTAATTTTAACTATAGGTTCTTGAGATCAAATGAAAGTTTTTTCCATATTCAGCTGCGTTAAGAAGTTTTGAGCATTTTAAGTTTTCACATTGGGCAAATACTCCTCTGTAGTTCAGTTTGGTTTGAATGGAAATTACGTTCCACAGCATCAACTATTGAATCTGAATTGTTTAAAAACATTATTTTCCCTCTAACAAATGATTCACTCACTCATGTTTCATCAGATGATTAAATCGATTTAATTCCTTTCAACAAAAATGGTGCAATTTAGAAAAAAGGATGACGAATGATTTTATCTACAAAAAAGACTAATGATTCTAGGAAGTACAAGATACGGACCTATAGTTCAGGTTGTTTTTTTATACAAGCTAACCAATCTGTACAGTAATAGAGAATAATAGAGAAACCCACAAGAAATGGAATAAATCTATTGATGCTAAAATATGCATGACTGTTATCAAAAACCTCCTACAAGAGACCATTTCAATTGATATTACACTACGTTACACTATTTTAAAAGAAAACCCATGGTTTAAAGAAACAAATCAATAAAAGAATTTTTATTATATTACACAGATATTATTCATTATATACTATAGAAAACAGAAAAAGTCATCATTTAAACCAATTACTCACTAAACATTTCGGAAACTTCTTTTGCGTGACATTCTTGAATGTATTTTAGAACAATCCCGTTTTAAAGACCAGCAGTAATCTGCCATCATGTGAGTATCCCATCTTCCTTGATAGCGATCCTCCATACATTTGATATCTTGGTGAAATCTTTCACCTTGCTCCTCACTAATGTCGCCTAAATTATCAGGAAAACGGTCTAAGTGGCTGTGTAAATAATGCAATAATGCTCATGTTACACCCAAGTGATCTGCAATTATTCAGCATCTCATTGACTAATTCAACATAGTTGTCAGCTTTGTGTTTACCCAGAAAATTTTGGACAACTGAAACAAATGAATTCCAGGCATTTTGTTCAATCTCAATAATTGAATTTATGAAGTCAGGGTCTTTAATCAGTTGTCTTATTTGTGGGCCATCGAATATTCCTGCTTTAATTTTTTCCTTACTCAGCTGAGGCATTTTTTCCCTATATATGCAAAGCATGATCCATTCTTATCAAGAGCCTTTACAAACTGTTTCATTAGAGCCAGCTTGATATGCAGGGGTGGAAACATGATTTTCTCTAGCGGAACTAAAGGATCATTGATGATAATCTTTCCCCCAACATCCATGTTTTCTCTTCTAGGTCACTTTTTTCTAACCCAGTGTTGCGTTTGGTCTCTGCTATCCCAGAGGCACAAGAAACAAGGATAGTTGGTGTGGCCACTTTGCTGTCCAAGGAGAAAGTTTGCCATTTTTAAGTCTTCAAAAATCACCCATTGGTGTTCATGATACTTTATTTTTTCCAAAACCAAAGCTTTGTTGTCATATTGCTCTTTCATTTTCGTTGAGTGAGCAATTGGTATTGAGCCATATTTGTTCCCATTATGTAGAAGAACACATTTCAAACTTCGTTTTGAGCTGTCAATAAATAGGCGACAATCATCCGGAAAATGTTCAGGAAGATCCATTTTTACCAGAAGTTCTCTAATAGCATGGCAAAATACAAGATTTTGTTCTTCAGAGAAAAAAGGTAGCAGACTTTCTGCCTTGTGCGATAAAATGCAATTTTCGTTCCTGGTTCAAGTAAATTTTTTTCCTTCAACCTGGAAGCTAGTAATTCAGAAGCTTTTTTCGACAGGTTGAGATCTCTAGTGAGTTCATCTTGGTTGAAACATTGGGGAATTGATGACATCGTTTCAAAATCACTGTCACCTTCAGTAGTGTCAGAATTTTGATCAGAGAGACATGTGTCCTCACAGAGTTCTGGTAGCTGCTGAAAAGTTGGAATTGGCACTTCTTCTGAGTGAGGGATAGGGTGTCTTGCAGAGACTAAATCTGCATAAGTCCACTTGTTACGGTTGTTTCGATTGATTCCAGTAATATTGACTAGGCAGATATAACAGTCATCAAAGTGATTTTTTGGTTCTCTCCAAACCATTGGAGACTTTTATTTTTATTTATTATTATTATTTATTTTCTAAAAATCTAGAGCTGATACAGAAAAACTGCTATCATATTTAGATTCAGCAATAAAAATATAGTTAAAATAAAAAATTCTAGGCACCTAAGCTCCTAACCTTACGCCAGTGCTTTGAAAATTTAGTCTTCATCATTAAACATCGAATGAAAACCCAGCGCACTGATTTACGAGTACTGGAATTTCATTTACTCTGATTGATTGGCAAATTATTTAATCTGAAATGAGGATAATTACAGGTTATTTCATTAAACACTTTGTGGTTTTGAAACTAGTCACGATGAATATACGAAAATCAACATAGAATAAGGAATACTAATTAATATTTTGATTCGGAACTTGTCCACTGGTTTTGATTGCATACAGATTACATTCAAGGTTAATTGTTCTGAATTCTGGAATATCATGCATAAAAAATTTCAAGCGATTCGAAGAATATGAAAATTCTTTTTCGACATGCAATTAAATAAGGAAGACAGTTGATTTTGAAGGAAAACAAAATTAACAATTATACGTAAGTAGAATTGAAAATCCAATTGAAAATCCAGACTTATATCGGACTCTTCAGTGTAATTTTGGTGTGTATGCTCGAGTGAAACTTATATTACCACAGGTAAGCATTGCTGAACCAATATTTTTCATAATATACTACTCAGAAAGCTATGAAATCGAAAGTAATAAAGAAATAGAAATTAACTATGCAGATGACACCAACCTACTTATTATAGAGGATTTATATCCAGATTTCATGAAATTGTGTGAGAGTAAGATGACAAAAACAGGTGAATGGTTCAAAAGTGAAAACCTCCTTTTGAATAATGAGAAAACTAAAATCAATTCACTCCAAGTAGTGCAGGTATCGAAGAACTTAATTCCATAACACCAAATCATGATAATCAAGATTTAGCATAATATATATATATCAGTCTCTGGATCCGGAAACATAAAGCCTCAAAAAGATTATTAAACAACATGAGGTGTGATCAAATCATGTAGAGGTACATGATAAAGAAATTGGGATTACAATCCATATATGCTATATACATTCAAGAATGTGTTACTTTTCTTTAGAACAATCCACATTTATTTCATAAATATGACGAACAAAAAAGTTATAACACAAGAAACAGCAATCACATATACCCCAAGCATATTTAACAACAAGCCAGAAGCAAGCTGAATACAGATGCTTAAAAATGCACAACTCTGCCAAAAGATATATCTACAACCTCTGATTTTGAAAAATTCAGGAAGAAACTTATGGAGATGAAGATAATTTAGCATGAAAGAATTTAGTTCAATTTTTTTTTCTTTTAGACACGTCTCAATTTCATTTTCATGTACTTAGTAATTTGATGGCTCATTTATTTTGGAACGATGGTGCCTGAAATAATTGAACATTACAGGACAGATTTCATCAGATACCCTCGTCTCAAAATAAATGAGCAATGACCAAGTGCAAATAGTGAAAACCTCTCTTTTTAATCAAAATTAAAGTTTTTTTTTCTTTTAAAATTAGCTAGTTCAAAGAGATTTGCAGTAGGTGCACTTTGTGATGGCTCATTTACTTTGGAACGATGGTACCTGATGAAATTGATCACCGAATGAAACTTGACCATTACAGGACAAATTTCATCAGGTACCATCATCTCAAAAAAATTGAACCATGACCAAGTGCAAATACTGAAAAACTCTTGTTTAAATACACTTCTATTCTTTTTTTATTTTGAAATTAGCTAGTTTTAAGATGTTTACAGTATGTGCACTTCGTGATGGCTCATTTACTTTGGAACGATGGTACCTGATGAAAATCACCGAATGAAAATCTACCTAAATGAGTCATGACAAAGTCCAAATACTGAAAACCTGTTTTTTAATTACAATTATAGTAATTTCTTAAATCTTAAATCATGGCGGGTTTAATTTTTTCTTAACGAATACAAATTTGTTGGATTAAATGTACTGAAACTTTCACTGCGGATTTTGGATCAGGTAGTCAAACCCAACCGTTGAAAACCATTTTGTTTTATAATAATCAATTGAAAATCCCTGTGTCTACGTCATTGGTGAATCGAGATATCATTCAAAAGTTTATAGTCATGCTGGAATTGATAACATCCTCCGGAGTCATCCTCAACCAGTTCTTCTGGCGCAAATGGGAGAGCCAGTGGCTGGGCTTTTCCTGTTGTTGAATTTTAGCAAGAACTGCGATGATTTATAATTTCCCCATCTGCAGTCTACTGAACAATAAATAAATTCTTCACTGTCTAGCGGTACCGTCTCATTCAGTAGTTCTTAATCAACCTAATAAGTTCGCAGTAGAACCAGTTTGTTTATGTTTATAGTTGAAATTAATCATCATTCAAACATGATTGTGAGTATCTGAAAACAGTTATCTAAATTTTGATAAATTCAAAAATCAGTGGGTATAACAAAAAATTACATTTTACCTAAACTTATTTAAGTGTTTTATTTTTTTTGTTTTATTATTCATTTTCGTTCAATATGGTACATTTACGTTGTTTTCAAATTCGAATCCTCTCGATTGTTTATGAAGTATCAAGAATGAATTGATAAAGAAGTGATAAGATTTTTATTTTTGTTTAATTTTGTCTGATGTCGATATAATTCGGTTATACCAACGAAACTTTATATTACTTTCAAAATTGTTCCTCTCACTCAAATAAAACTTTCTTTAGAATTCCAAATACTTATTGGGCTTTGAAAAGTGATTTATAAAAAAAAACTGGAATTGCCAATCATTTCATTTATAAGGGCACCTAGGTTGCAATTTTCAGTTATAAAAAGCACCTTACATTGATATTAATTACTATGAATTCTATTTTAGGCTTCGATTAATCACTGTCTCAAGTAAAAAATACGAAATGACGATTTGAATTCTCATATATTAGGTCATAGTCAACTCAGAGAAAAATTTGGCTCTGTTCAAACGCTGATTCACATTTTATTTCAAAATCCTTCACAACAAGAATTATTTTTCCCTGTCCCAATTCTTTTTCGTGAAGTCTGATTACAGACGAAATTTCGTCAGATCAGTTTTCATCTTAAGAATTTAATGATATTTTGGCACGCAAACATTAAATAAAGGTTGGAAAGATGCTTAATTGTATGGCACAAACAGGTTTATCTTGCTTTAAGAATGTCAGTCAAGAGAGATATTCGTCTTTTTTTATTTAACAGTTCTTGTTCGAAAAACAGTGAAATTCAAACTGGAATTGAACCAGGTCCAAAAATTTTAAATATCTGTATTTGCGATGTGGATGGGTTGCATGCCCTCACAACGAATTGGGTATTCTGTTTTATGAGTTAATAAAATTTAAGACTTCTACACCAATTGAATTATTTGAATTATTTAAACAATCGTGGAAATCATTTTATGAATTATTAAACAGCTCTGAGATAGTTATGAGAAAATACTAATATATCAATAGACTCTCAGACACATTATATGTTTTAGAAAAATCAGTGGCATGGGGAAAAATTAAAATATTTCCATTATTCATCCCAATTCTTAAGATTTTAAAAAGGCTCAAAATTTTTTATAAACCGTGGTTTTCTTTAATAATTAAAGCTGCTATGTTTTAACGAATTATTGTTGAATATAAATATTAATAAGCTACGTATAACTTGAATATATGCAACAAGGCGTAACAGGGTTTCTTATACGATTTTATTCCAATTTTAATTAATTGGGTTCGTAGAGTGGCCTGAAACTCAATAAAAACCTGGTCCAGGTATATCCGTTATAAATAAAATAAGAAAAAAAACACGTCACTCAGTGAAGGGGTAATGAAAAATTTTCATGAAATGAACTTTCACAATTTTACAGTCAGTTTTTGAAAATGTAATCTCAAACAACGCAACCTTTCAAATTGAAGTATTTTCATTGATACTCGTAACTAAGTGAAATAAATACTGTTTTGACGAGTTATGGTTAAAAAAATTACAAACTTTAACACTCCACAATAAATAAAATGTACCATACAACCTATGGAAAGTTTTTCAAAATATTGCCCATTCAGTCTAGGTTTTTAAATGTTTCCTGCCTGTTTTTTTTGTCAAGAAAAGTGTAAATCAATATTTTTGCAAAGGCACCTCGTGGAAAACATACAGGATGTAACTAAATAAGTGTAAAATATTTAAGGAGATGATTCCTCATCGAAAAAAACGATCTTTTATATAAAGAAACTTCATTGGAGCATCCCTTGTTGAGGTACACTCCCTCAAAGTTTTGTTCCAAATCATTATTCTCTATCTCTGAGGAAACCTTTACCTAGTAAATTAAGAGACACCCTCAGTTGAGTCTTAGATTGTCCTATGGGACTTCTAAGGTTCAAAAGTCACGTAATCGATACTATCTAATATACAGGGTGTAACTAAATAAGTGTAAAATATTTACACTTAAATATACCGAAAACAAGTAGGTAGGCTCGGTACTATAACAAAGAAAACCAACTCTTTGATGATTCTGACCAATGAAATGTGTAACCAATCAAGATGAAATATACCGAAATCACGAGAACCAATCAAAGACGAGTATCTTTATTTTCGCTACTCTCTAGTTAGTCACCGTTAGAAGGAGGTGATTCCACCTCATAGAAATCTTGTAATAGTATCATTTCTTCATATTAAGAGCTCTATGAGTTCATCTACAGTAATCCAAATAAAAAGATTTCTGTTGGGCGAAGTCAGCTCCTCCTTTAATTATGGATTTCTCAGATTTAAGGTAAATTTTGTACTGATCTTATATACAGGGTGTAACTAACAATTTTTTGCTGCGAAGTGGTTTATTTTGGGCAAAAAACTCATGAGACATTTTTTGTTTAGAATGAAACAGGCTATCGGAAATAAATTTTTAAATGGTAAACAAATAATAAGACAAAAAGTTACATTGGAAATAAACTTTAGGGGTTGCGTTTCCCACCCTTACAACCATGGGGTAAACCAAATAAATAACTGGATAAGTGTCTTTTTGCTAGTAGGAAACGTTAGGTTATATATACCATTAAGACCAATCATCAGCTGTATGCAAAGTCCAATTTATAAGTTATCAAAGTACATCGCAAATTGTTTAACACCATTACTTGGAAAAAATAAATATTACGTGAAAGATTCATGGAAATTTAAGGATTTTATAGGTGAAATATCACTAAAAGCAGATGAAAAGCTATTCTCACTGGATGTCATCAGTCTGTACACAAATTTACCGTTAGACATAGCAAAGGACATTATTATTAAAAAATGGAGCGAAATAAAGGAATATACTGACCTACCACGAGATGAATTTCTGAAAGCGATCGATCTATGTTGATCTAGTTCATATTTCCAATTCAAAAATGAATTTTATTGACAAATTAATGGATGTGGCATGGGTGTTCCAATTTCTGCAGTAATAGCTCAACTCGTAATGGAGGATCTGGAAGAAACGGTTATAAAGAAATAAAGTACAGAATACCATTTTTCAAACGTTTTGTTGATTGCTGTCTTACAGCAGCACCTGAAAATGGAATAGAGGATATTATAAATGAATTCAATAGTTACCATCCTAATTTGAAATTCACCTGTGAGTTAGAAAAACAAAATGAAATCAATTTCTTAGATCTGACATTCATACGAACAAACACAAAAATAAAGACAATTTGGTACAATTTGACGATACTCTAATTAAAAAAAAATTATTATGATCTTTCGATGTATGTTAGCAGATAAACGTCAGTGAATTCTTGAATCGAAAAATTCTAAACTACGGGAATTGGACAGTTTTCAATCTTTGCACAATTGAAATGTGAGAACTCAAGTATAAATTGTTTATTTATCAATATTCATGAGCATGAAAAACATGAAATAAATACCGGAAAATAGTGATTCAACATTTATTTATCTTAACGAAAACTGTCCTTTTAATGCTCTGGTGAGAAATTCTTTTTTTCATTCTGGAATTTGAAAAGATGATATTTCTTTTTGGATTCCAATTTTGAAATAAGAGATAATATAAAACACAAATCTTACACAATAGATCAAATATACAGGATGTAACTAAATGCTCCAATGAAAGATCCTATCTTTTTTTCGATGAGGAATCACCTCTTTAAATATTTTACACTTATTTAGTTACACCCTGTATTTTTCGCAATTTTCTTGAAATTAATGTCATTTTAGATTCTTATAAATGACGATCCCCTACATAAATACCAAGCAATAAAATAAGTGAAAAAGATGTTTCTTTTCATCTTCAGAAATATGAACAATTCATTGGACAAGTAAGAATTTCTTGTCATAATATTGAGACGATTGTCACAAAAACAATTCAGCATTGTTTTCTGGACGGTTAAACTTTCAACAGGCGAAACTTAATTAGTTTCTCTTTCATCTTTCTTCATTAGAATTGAAATCCAGTTATTTGACGAAGAAATTGGCAAAATCTAGAACATTAAGAATGTTTCAATCTTGGGTACTGCAACTGATTAACATAACGTGTTTTAAATTCCGTATCTTTCCTAAAACCAACTACAACGATATAGTTGAAATGTTACAACATTCCTCACAAAAGTTATCTCTGAAATTTTCATTTCATTGGAATTTCTTTTTTGATCTCAAAGAAACTTTTTCTGGAACTTGGTATCCAATTTCGGAAGGTGATTATTTCCCTGAAATCCTTTCGACGAGCTTCATGAAATTTAATTGTTACAGATGATTCGGAGGAGTCGAATAACTTTTGAAGTCCAAGATGAGATTGTTCCACGTAATCGTCAGTCTTTGATCTTACACCGAATCGATTACAGACGTAATTTTTGTTTTTGTGAATTTAAAAATAGACTCTTGTCAATTTCCACTCTTTTAGTATAGATAATTGAAATTGGTCAGAAATAATTTGAAAAAAGTTGTCCAAGTTACATTGAAAAGTTTGATAGCTCAGTTTATTTTTCTCTGTTCGAAGAATTCTATTGGACCACTCGTATTTCAGAACGATATTTGTCAATTTCTTATCGGTTTTACTGATAATATATGTATATTGAACTCCTAGATATGAAATTAATCCACAATGTTTACTTGGACTTTGATTTTTTCTTCGTAGTTATCGTGAAAGGAAATAAATTTTTAGATTCGATTGTTTCTATTCAACTGTTGAACTAAAGCTCATCCATATAAAGGGAATAATCCCAATACCATATTCGTCTTAAGGCTCAATACCTTTGTTCCAAATCCACTACTTTTTTCACGAATTCTTTCATCCAATTGACCCACAAAGTTTAATGAGATTCTGAGTTGATTGTTTCATCTTTCTCGAGGTACCTAATCAATCAACAAATTCCCTTGAAATCCCAAAAAACTGACGCCAAGCTCTTAAATTTCTTTGAATCTAAATCATCTTCAAATCAATGTAAACTTTGAATAAAAAGCAAATGGTTAAAATGTTACACAACAAACAATTTCTGACCGTTTGAAAGCTATGGGAAAGATCCAAAACTGTGGAAAATGGGTGCCACATGAATTGAATGAAAGACAGAAGGAAACCCGAAAAAAACACTTGTGAGATTTGACTTCCAAGACACGAAAGAAAATCGGTTTTGCAAATGTGTTTTTACTTTCCCATCAATAATTAGTGTTTTATTTTCACAAATCTGTACTGAATTGGTTACTGTGATCCATATCAAGCAACCATTTTTCAAGGTCCTCTAGGTAACTTTGAATCAGGTTTGATTTCTTATACCCATAATATAGCCTACGCCAACAATAAACTACGTTTTACACAGTCAAATGACGTCGTGGAATCTAGCAATAACCCAATTGGTATTTCGCCTTTTCCATAAATTAAATTTAACTATTTTACAGAGGTTCCTTATCATTTCTTCGGCCATGATGATGTTGACAAGTGCCCAAAGGCCATCATATGCCAGCTCTGGCCCAATTGGAAGGCCAGGTTTAGCAAGCAGATTCAAAGATGACAACGCAAGTTCCTCAACTACGATATCTGTCGAAAACCGGGTTGGTGAAGGTGGTTCCACTCCAAAAATCCCAGTGGATGCAAGAGGTGACACGGATTTAGTGAACACGTTGAACACTTGGGAGAGGGAGCATCGACCATATTGGCTCCTGAACGCTGATCATATAGAAAGAGCAAGAAACACAACCAGGGGTACTCAACCAATCAATAACAGGAACCAGTTCGATTCCCAAAACAACCAAGGAAGTTCGAACGTACAAGCAACCGGTTTCCAGGATAACTTGAATAATGCAAATAGGGATGGTTTCCTGGGTAACGTGAACAATGCCAATAGAGGTGGCTTCCAAGGTAATTCGAACAATGGTAATAGAGATGGATTCCAGGATAACATGAATAATGGTAATAGAGGTGGTTTCCAAGACAATAGAAGACACCCTCCAGTCAATAATGATAATTGGGCGTTTGGCAGACCTCAACAAGGTGATATAAGACCAGTTTATGAAACACCCGAAGGTGACTTAAGGGTTAGACCGTCCCAAGCTCAAAGACAAAATGAAGGTACTCAGAGGAGGTTGAGATTCCACTATGAGAGAAACAACTTTCCTTGAACGATAACCGAGGAGTTTTCCAGATGTCCTATCATTTAATGATGAGTTATCAAGAATGAAGAAGAATAAAATTCAAGTCAGGAACTTCTTTTATCTACTATGATAATTTCACATAAAGACTGAAACAAAGCCATAATCGAAAATATAGATATAATATATATAATTTAATATTAAAAAATTGTTATATTTTAGTATTTATGATCGAGATAGAATTAAAATTTTTTCGTGTTGAAAGGAAACTTCCTCAATTGTTTGTTATTTTGATATGACTGCTATTAAAAACTACAATATTCTTGTCAAAATTTAATTGTAATTGTTTACCAACCACGTCTGTATCTACATATCCGAACTCCTGGGATGCAAGGGAAAAAATTATAAAACTAGTTGATGGTCAAAGATTATATCCGGCTTCGTGGTTTATACAGTTTTTCATGCGTTCAAACCAATTTTCAAGCCAGTCTAAAGGATATCGTTACAAGACTTAGCTTTTGAAAGCCTCAGATACTTCTACAAGCGCTAAAAATCTTGGACCTTGCAGTCAAATTGTTTTGAAGCCAGATCATAATTGAAGAGCTTAGTGGATGAACATGTTAAGTGACATTTTTGAGGCAATCGAGATTAAACATGCTATGTTTAAAGGAGAGCATAACAGGTTCATCCACATGAAAATCTCGATTTCCTCAAAAATGTCACTTAACATGTTTATCCACTAAGATCTTCAATTATTGTATGGAGAATACTCGCTTGTATGACGTGATGTGTTTGAGCTGGCATGATCATTTACTCATATACTACCTCAGAATCGGTAGTTAGTATGACCAAAATCACTGCCTGAGGTGTAGTATCAAAGTGGAGGAGACAGCCATTTCAGGAAATCACAGGTTTGAGCCCTTTCTATCCTACTAAGAAAAAATTGTTCTGAGATTGGCAGTTAGCAAATTAGATCAGTAACTGGACTGAAAGCAAGTCTCTGCAATATAAGGAAACATATTCATATGATGGGGCGAGGGGTAAATATCTGGGGATTTATGGTGTACAGCCTCAAGGAATTATGGGGATTTATTGGGATTTACGGGGATTTATGAGAATTCAAGAGGATTTATAGGATTTACCTGGGATTTACAGTGATTTATAAAGGATTTACGAAGAATTTGAATCATCACGTTCGGCGCAAGAGCACTCGTCTACCACGTGCCATCAAATCGTCCTGCGATCTCGGCAAATTAGCTCCATGTGCTGCGCGAACAAACACGATTTAAGCGCGGCATTGCCGGTTTTACTGAAACCACCTGAAGTTTCAGGAAAACCTCCGTTTGATTCATGCATAATAAATTCCCAGTTTAGGTCCATATTGAAAAAAACTTAGCTATAAAATATTAATAACGAACTAGGCAAGCTCAAATTTAAAGTTATGATTATTCATCTGATTAATCTGTTTCTGAAGGATGATTATTTATCGAATTATTTTATGCTCGGCATTTATGTTTTGGAATAGTTGAGTCTGGCAACATTTCCAATTTGCGTATGCTTTCTTCGGCACTTATCCGCTATTGGGTCATTAGGTCGGTTGCTTAGCCTATTCGAGAGCGTATTAATATATTATTATTATTACAGTCTCTTCTTGGTGACGAATAGTTATTAATTAGTGAGTTGACAAGTGAAATTTTAGGTAAGTTTTATCCGTTTTATCTCGTTCACAAGAAACATTATGTCATGGTTTATCTCGCATAGTGATGTGTTGTATTTATACGTTTGCAGGTTTTATATCTGCTTCAAGGTTACCTCTGTGTTGGGAAAAAAATCATAATCAATATAGCTGGTCCGTTTCAGAGAAACTGACGATGGAAACAAGTACATCCTTGTTGCTATGGACTACTTCTCCAAATGGGTGGAGGCTTACGCCATTCCGAATCAAGAAGCCGCAACAGTTGCTGATGTCTTGGTCAAGGAGATGTTCTGCAGATTCGGCATGCCTATGGAGCTTCATTCAGATCAGGGACGAAATTTCGAGTCCAGCTTGTTCCAGACCCTATGCGAGTTGCTAGGGATCAAGAAGACCAGAACAACTGCTCTTCACCCACAGTTAGACGGCATGGTCGAGAGAATGAATAGGACTGTGGGAAAATACTTGGCCAAGGTTGTCTCCGACCACCAGAGAGATTGGGATAGGTACCTGCATCTATTCACCATGGCCTATAGATCATCCGTGCAGGAATCGACAGGGGAAACCCCAGCATGCATCATGTTCGGTCGAGAGATGAGACTTCCTTGTGACCTGGAGTTTGGGTGTACGCCTGGAACGGATATTGCGGGTGAAGATTACGTGAGCAGTCTGAAATATTAAAAATTGTTATATTTTAGTATTTATGATCGAGATAGAATTAAAATTTTTTCGTGTTGAAAGGAAACTTCCTCAATTGTTTGTTATTTTGATATGACTGCTATTAAAAACTACAATATTCTTGTCAAAATTTAATTGTAATTGTATACCAACCACGTCTGTATCTACATATTCGAACTCCTGGGATGCAAGGGAAAACATTATAAAACTATTTATCTAGGTCAATGTTGGTGGTCAAACATTATATCCGGCTTCGTGGTTTATACAGTTTTTCATGCGTTCAAACCAATTTTCAAGCCAGTCTAAAGGATATCGTTACAAGACTTAGCTTTTGAAAGCCTCAGATACTTCTACAAGCGCTGAAAATCTTGGACCTTGCAGTCAAATTGTTTTGAAGCCAGATCATAATTGAAGAGCTTAGTGGATGAACATGTTAAGTGACATTTTTGAGGCAATCGAGATTAAACATGCTATGTTTAAAGGAGAGCATAACAGGTTCATCCACATGAAAATCTCGATTTCCTCAAAAAACATGTTCATCCAGTAAGATCTGCAATTATTGTATGGAGAATACTCGCTTGTATGACGTTTGAGCTGGCATGATCATTTACTCATATACTACCTCAGAATCGGTAGTTAGTATGACCAAAATCACTGCCTGAGGTGTAGTATCAAAGTGGAGGAGACAGCCATTTCAGAAAACCACAGGTTTGAGGCCTTTCTATCCTACTAAGAAAAAATTGTTCTGAGATTGGCAGTTAGCAAATTAGATCAGTAACTGGACTGAAAGCAAGTCTCTGCAATATAAGGAAACATATTCATATGATGGGGCGAGGGGTAAATATCTGGGGATTTATGGTGTACAGCCTCAAGGAATTATGGGGATTTATTGGGATTTACTGTGATTTACGGGGATTTATGAGAATTCAAGAGGATTTATGGGATTTACCTGGGATTTACAGTGATTTATAAAGGATTTACGAAGAATTTGAATCATCACGTTCGGCGCAAGAGCACTCGTCTACCACGTGCCATCAAATCGTCCTGCGATCTCGGCAAATTAGCTCCATGTGCTGCGCGAATAAACACGATTTAAGCGCGGCATTGCCGGTTTTACTGAAACCACCTGAAGTTTCAGGAAAATCTCCGTTTGATTCATGCATAATAAATTCCCAGTTTAGGTCCATATTGAAAAAAACTTAGCTATAAAATATTAATAACGAACTAGGCAAGCTCAAATTTAAAGTTATGATTATTCATCTGATTAATCTGTTTCTGAAGGATGATTATTTATCGAATTATTTTATGCTCGGCATTTATGTTTTGGAATAGTTGAGTCTGGCAACATTTCCAATTTGCGTATGCTTTCTTCGGCACTTATTCGCTATTGGGTCATTAGGTCGGTTGCTTAGCCTATTCGAGAGCGTATTAATATATTATTATTATTATTACAGTCTCTTCTTGGTGACTAAAAGTGATTAATTAGTGAGTTGACAAGTGAAATTTTAGGTAAGTTTTATCCGTTTTATCTTGTTCACAAGAAACATTATGTCATGGTTTATCTCGCATAGTGATGTGTTGTATTTATACGTTTGCAGGTTTTATATCTGCGTCACTCTAATATTATGAATGTAAAAAATCTTAACATTTCACTTTAGTAATTATCGGTTTGCTTGAAACCTCTGTGATTTGGGAATTGAGATTTTTTTTAATGATTTTAGATTCCAAATTCAAAGTTGGTTAAAAAATCATAATCAATATAGCTGGTCCGTTTCCAGAAACTGACGATGGAAACAAGTACATCCTTGTTGCTATGGACTACTTCTCCAAATGGGTGGAGGCTTACGCCATTCCGAATCAAGAAGCCGCAACAGTTGCTGATGTCTTGGTCAAGGAGATGTTCTGCAGATTCGGCATGCCTATGGAGCTTCATTCAGATCAGGGACGAAATTTCGAGTCCAGCTTGTTCCAGACCCTATGCGAGTTGCTAGGGATCAAGAAGACCAGAACAACTGCTCTCCACCCACAGTCAGACGGCATGGTCGAGAGAATGAATAGGATTGTGGGAAAATACTTGGCCAAGGTTGTCTCCGACCACCAGAGAGATTGGGATAGGTACCTGCATCTATTCACCATGGCCTATAGATCATCCGTGCAGGAATCGACAGGGGAAACCCCAGCATGCATCATGTTCGGTCGAGAGATGAGACTTCCTTGTGACCTGGAGTTTGGGTGTACGCCTGGAACGGATATTGCGGGTGAAGATTACGTGAGCAGTCTGAAGGGAAGATTGCACTACATCCATGAGAAGGTCCGGAAAAACCTACAAATTGCAAGTGATCGCATGAAGACTCGTTACGACATCAAGGCGGCAGAAGGTGGATACGAGGTGGGAGATTTGGTATGGTTGTTCAGCCCCCAGAGGAGAAGGGGACTATCCCCAAAGTTACAGAAGGATTGGGAAGGACCATATAAGGTTGTGAAGAGGATCAACGACGTAGTCTACCGCATCCAAAAATTGCCAAGAGGAAATAAACGTGTAGTTCATGTGAATCGTCTGGCAAGGTATGAGGCCGATCATAACGCTCAGGGCGAGACGGGAGTGGGAAGGACTACAACTCAGACCCCAGATCAAGAGGAATTGAGCTTTAATCAGTTCATGGCAAATTATGGAGAAACCGGAAAAGCGAGGTTCGGGATCACAACCGAGGAGCAACAAGATCTTTTTGCGGTACCGGTAGACTACTCATTGGCGCACTGTGTAGCTGAAGATCTCAACATGTCCAAAGGGATAACTCTCCTCTTCAAGAAGAAATTTGGTCGTGTAACAGACCTCATGGGACAACAACCTTCCCTTAGCCGAATCCTGAAGTTGACCGATGGACCTCGCTACCCCTTCTATATGGTAACCAAGGAAAAATCTTATGGAAAGCCAACCTACCAAGCCATGTGGAGTACCTTGATGAACCTTAGAGACGAGCTGGCTAGAGTAGGTGTGAATAAGCTTGCAATTCCCAAGCTGGGTTGTGGACTGGATCGTCTGAACTGGAGAGTAGTTCGTAACATGCTGGAGATAGTTTTCCAGAATACCGATGTCCGAATACGGGTTTGTAGTTTCAACCCGAAAGGCGGTCCCGTAAAGAAAATGTTATCCTGCTATTTCGATCAACATGGGATCTGCAGAAATGGGAGCACTTGCAGATTCAGTCATGAAGGAAAAGTTCGGGGACCGAACATTTTTTTAAGGAGGGAGCAATGTAACAAAACCGAATATGAACATTTTAAGGACTGTCGCGACAACAGAGGAGTTCCGCTTCATGCGCCGACAAAGGGATTAAGAACATGATGAAAGGGACCGCTCGCCATAAAGCTGTCACATAAAAAACGATTAATGGTGGCATATTTATGTGACAAAAAAGAGACCGCTACTATCATTCTGGAATGTGAAGCATCTTTCTGGTAACTTCTAGAAAAACAGCGCCGGATATAAATGACTGAAGCCGATTCATGGATTCATTCATGGATAGAACTTGCCGACGAATAAACAGGTGTTCCTAGTGAAATTCTGTAAGATAAATTGTGTATATAAATTATTGATTATTGTTAGTTAAGTGTGAATATAAATTAGTTTAAAGAAGACTTGTATTGATTTTCTATTTCGCTGAGGAAAAACGTAACAATAGTATATGTTAATAAAATAATTGAAATCTTTGAACCCTCCTTATTACTTATCGTTTTGCTAGCATCTGAGCCGTCAGATTATTTGCCATGTCCGAATCAAAAATAAGTTACATTAGTAAAACTAATTAGGATTTACGGGGATTTAATCGGATTAAAGGGGATTTATAGGGATTTATTTGGAATTATAGGGATTTATAGAGATTGATGGGAATTTATGGGGATTTATTTGGAATTAGTGGGATTTATAGAGATCAATGGGCTTTTATTGGGATTTCTCGGGATTTAATTGCCAAAAAGGATTTATGGTGTACAACATTTCAGGTAGATATTTACCCCTCGTGATGGGGTGTTTTTGAGTTCAAATCAGAATGTATGAAAGCTGACCACATCATCAACAGAGGAGCGCTCGACCAATTGAGTCAGAATATATCTGGAAAGAAAATAGCTTCGTGAGAACTTGGTGAGAACACAGGGAATTCACAAAAACCCTTTCAGGCTACATGTAATTTGTTTGGTTTCAACAATCCTGACTTGTTGATCTACGTACTTTCCTGTTTCAAGTATTATGGCACATGAAATTTTTGGGTCATTTGCTGGCTGCACAAATAACATTTCAGCGTTGACGAATATAATGAACCATTGTCTGGATTTGGACGATGTGACGTTTTGATTTATCAACTCAGGTATTCACCGATATAACGATCTTATTCATGACTCGGCTGAAAATAATTAGGCGCCTAAAAAATTTATTGAACGCACGCTGGACAGTTCCCGATGAGTACCTAGATTCGAAAATAACGTAACGACTTCCAAAAATTATTTTCTCTTATTCAAGCCGTTATTTTCTTTCACTTGGCAGCAATTTTTTGCCGCCTCGAATTGACGATGTCTTCGAAATATCAAAATAAACCTCATGCTAAAGATAAACTACGGGGTGGTGCCAAAATTAGGACGATTCCTTAATGCGAATATATTTTTCATTTGTATATTTCTAAATCATCCGTTAATTAAAATGAGTATTATTGATTGATGCACACTTTCTAAATTTCTAAAATTAGCAGTTTTAAATCTTTTTCATCAATCAGAATAGCGGATTATTTTCAGTTGACAGACACAACTGTGTCAGGCCCTCATTGCGTATTCAGTAGTATAATAATACAGGGTGCGTCAGGAACCACTCATGTTAATGCATTAATCCAATCATAATTGAGTTATGGTATCATTTTTTGGGGGAGTAGTTCTGGTTCTCAACAGGTATCCTTGTTAATTCAAGCAAAATAACATTATGACTACAGGGTGTCTCAAGTTCGAGTGCCTATTAGACGTTTCTGGAGAACTAGACATATTTGAAATCTGAAAATTGGGATTATGATATTGTTCGAAGTTCTCTACAGAGCTAAAATATTTTCGAAGCCCAAAAACTTCCGGTTATACAGGGAGTGAAAAAAAATTCGACGAAAAAATGTTTTTTCAAGTTTTCCATTTCTGGTATGATCGAGTATTCAATAGTGAATACATTTCTGTTAAAACTATTGTATTGAATCGAATAGTTTTCAAAACATCCAAAAAAAACTGGAAAAAAATTCAAATATGTTCAGTCAGTAATATGTTCATTATTCTTATTTTAAATATCCTGAGCGTAAACCGTTTTTACAACATCGAAGAGGAAGGATGTGAAACGGTCACGCATCTTTTGGATTTCAAAAATATCATCACAGGGTGTTTCAAATTTTGTGTTGAAAATTGTGATCTTAAATTGGCCATAACTTCTGTTTTTCGAATTAGAACCCTATTCTTTTTATAATTGTGTTGGATTCTGCGGTCAAAAATAATGATAGTTTTCTCACATGATTATGCTCCTAAATTCAATAATTTGAGTTATTTGAGATTTTCTGGATTTATGGTGTACGTAGAGTCAAATTGATTGCATCTAAAAAAATTCAATGAATATTCTTTCGGAACCATGGGAACACCCATAGAACATAAATTATCTGTTAATAATTCACAAGTGTCAGGTGTTATTGATATTCGTTATCTTCATTTCTCGATTTAACAAAATGAACCGTTATTCTAATTACGAAATTTTGGATCTGTTTTATATACATGGTGAATGTGACAGAATTATTAGTAGAACCTGCCGGGCCTTCAACGAGAAGTATCTCCATTTACCTTCCATGACGAAGAAGATCTTTAGAAAATATGTTTCAAACATTCAAAATTTTGGATGTGTAAGAGCCCCTAAAGAATACAAAAGAAGGGTAGTTGATGATGAGGAAAATGAAATTAGTGTTTTGACTTATTTAGAAGCGAATGAAAATGTATCAATTCGAAGTGCAGCTCATGAAATCGATTTAGACAGAAATTCAGTGCACCGAATTTCGAAAAAACACAACATGCATGACTACAAATATGAGAAAGTTCTTGCATTAGGACCAGGTGACTAAATAAAAAGGTTTCCAGACGTATTCGAAAGTGTGTGGAACAAAATGGTTACGATATTGAAACTCTTACCTCATCATTTATTTTGTTAATTTGTGTTTTGAAACGTATTTTTATTTTTATTATCATAATTTATTTATAATCATAATTAGGTGTACTGAAGTAGCGGATCTATTTAATGTATTTCCTATTGAAGAGATGAATTCTCATTAGCTTCGAAATAATTTGAAATACTAATTTCATCAACTTTCCTTTTTATATTTTTAGGGGCTCTTACATTCCAAAATTTGGAAAGTATGAAACATCTTTTCAGAATTTGTAGAAAAAAATGGGGATACTTCTCATTGGATACTCAACATTTTGTGTCATCCACCTTGTATTTGAAATAAACAAAATCATTAAGTGCATTTGAATGTGTATTGCGTATACAAATGAAAAAATACAATATAAGAAGCATGGTTGGCTAATGCACATCTGTCTTTGTATTTTGTAATGTCACTAACAAATGTAATCACTGTGAAAACTTATAGTTTTCAGATAACGCAAATAACCGTTTCTAATCAATTTTTTTTCGCGGTCGATAAGATTAGATGCGCAGGAAGGAATGCGCGAGTTCCCTTTGGTGTGAGCGATTTCAGTTCAAAATCCACGGAGTGCGACTTATAATATGTGTTGACTTCATATTCTGGAATATTCTCTAATATATCCCAATCTGCATTTCTGAGTCTCTGTTTGAAATCTTCTATATTTTCCCAAGTGATGATATGATCTTCATAAAATAACAGTTGATAAATTATAGGAGATTATAAACGTAAAAAACTTTTCCTACATTAATTCTGAGAATTTTCGGCAATGTTGGATTTTCAAACAACAGGATCTCGTTGAATGGCACTTACATTATCTAAAATAGAACACATTTTCCTTAGTGGCTCACAAACCTACTTCTCACGTCGATGCGTTTGTAAAAATATACATCTGGCCCAATTATTGTAAACATCTAAACTTATATTTTCCTAAGAATCGTTATTCATTCCAGAACACGACATTATAACCGCATTAATAAGACGGATAATAAATTCACACTTATAATAAATTTCGAGAAAATTGTAATTTCAACAGTATTACCATGTGATGTATGAGAATTTCCACGTAACAATGATGGCCATTAAAATATCCAAAGATATTCAAATACATTGCAGGCTAAACATAAAGCAGATCTCTCGGAATCGATTGTTTATACTAAGACCATACAATGTTGATATACACTGACCGTCTTGAAAATCCCTTCATGTAGTTGAATAAACAAAATTTAGATGTGGATGCCATTTTCACCAATGCTAGGTTCCACTGAAAGGAATTGAAGTCTACGAGGTTCGCTCCATATTAAAAAATTCAGAAAGCACATTACCTCACTGGAAATGAACTATATATTCAGGATATCAGCTCCTACTTCCCTTGCCTCATCATCATCAGAAATTGATGCAAGATTGAGCGATAGTTGATGTATCTGAATTAATATATCCCAATCTAAAATGAGGAATAGGAAGAAAAAATTACACATATTCAGGAGATCAGCTCCTATTTTAGAACATGTGTCACACCCATTTAATATAGATGCATTGAGGGCTGCAATCAAATCTACCAAATCTCGAAAGGCAGCAGGTTTTGACGGAATTTATCCAGAATTCATCAAACATTTAGGAAAAAAGGCCTTGTCTTGGTTTTGTCTTTCTATAAAAATATTCTGAATTTAGGAATCTTTCCTTCCGAATTTCGTAGGGCTAAAGTAATAGGTATTTTGAAACGAGGAAAAAATCCTTGTGATCCTAGTAGTTAGCGACCCATCAGGTTATTGAGTGTTCCTTTCAAGATATTAGAAACGTTAATTCTTTTGAGAATTGAATCTTTTATAGAAAATGCCTACAAAATTTCCAGGGAGGCTTTAGAAAAAATAGAAATTGATCAGATCAGGTTCTCAACCTTACAACTTTCATAGAATTAGGCTTCAATGATAGATTGAAAACTGATTTCATTGATTTATCTTCGGGATAAGACGCAGTGTGTTGTTTCCATTTGAATAAACATGAAAAATATAGGAAATTAGCTGTAATTCAATGATTCTTCTATCGAACATAATTTCTATCCAAAATACTTAGGAATTAAATTAGATTCATCTCTCAATTAAAAGGCCCATTCAAATGATCTGAGCCTAAAACTGAAAACTAAGAATAATATTCTTCAGAAATTAGCTGGATCATCTTGGGGTGCTGATGCTTCCACTCTTCGAACAGCATCTCTAGCCCTAGTCTATTCTGCAGCTGAGTATTGTTGCTCTGTTTGGTTTAATAGTGCACATACATAAAAAATTGATACACAATGGAATAATACATCCATAAGAATAATTACTGGCACCTTAAGATCTACACTGGTTCATTGGTTACCAATTTTGTCTAACATTGTTCCTCCCCATATTCGCAGATAGACTGCAGCTCTGAATTCTTGGAACAGTCACGTAAACCATTATGGCATAATACGTTCTTCAATACGAACATAAACGATAAAGAATTATGGAAGACTGAGTGGAACTCTTACGAAATGTTCAATAATTATCTCGTTTCTGATCCTTCTAAAAAAATTCTTGGTTTTGATGTTCCAAGAAAAATTTGGACCGTTCTTAATCGTTTGAGAGCAGGACATAGTCGTACCAATAGCATGCTTTGCAGATGGTACTCAGTTCTAAGCGTAAGTTGTGAATGTGGAGAAGCAGAAGAAACAATACCTCATCTCATCAATAGTTGTCCCATATATAAATTTCAAGATGGTTTTAGGGCTATTCTTGATGTTTCCGATTCTTTCTTGGAATGGGTTATAAATTTCAAACGAATATGATACGTATTTTTGTTATTCAGTTCTTTTTTCTGCTTTCGTCTTTTTATTTCCAGATTCGATGTGGGCAACTTGGAGAAGTCTTTGTCTTCATCAATAGAAGATCACTCTTGAAGAAAGAAGTCCCTAAAACTTTTGTACTTTCACACTTAGGCGGGGATTTTTTTTTTACTGAGGTTTTTTCCCCAGGATCTTATTTCATACGCCGAATTGTATGAGACCCCGCCACCAACCCCTGATCTATATGCTTTATTGTTTGCTAACTAAATATTGTAAGCCAAAAGTTCAAAAGAACATATATATACTAGGTATAAATTTAAGTATGCTGCCTCTGATGTTGTACATTTCCAATGTCTTGAGTATTTTATGTTGCTATAGATGGTGACATATGAGTTATGTCGAAGAATATAGCGATACATTGGCGAAAGCTTTATATATTTCTGATTCGTAGTCGACGAGGTTATCTAGGGTTGCCACTTTGCTCGGGAATTATTCGACTATTTTGTTTGAGTGTCCACATGAGTCTTCTAATGATAATTTTTTTCATTAATTTTCTCATAGTCTAAAAGCTTCAGGAAGGATTTTTCTGTTTTCTGGATTGCAATGATTTAGTTTTTTCATTATCATCAAATATCGTTATCATTTGTTGGAGCGATACTCCATTGGCGTGTGCGAAAAAATTTAAGTGGTTGGAATTCTTTCATAGAATTTGGACAGATTTCAATACAGAAAAATTCACAGTGTAGGTAGGACTCGTTTTCAAATAAAATTTTTATTAATTTGCCAATGCTGGGATCCCTGCCAAACTTGAAACATCAGCATGCAAAAACTTATCGAAATCAAAAATAGTTCAATGTACATTGACAGCAGGTGAGTGTGTACAGGGTTCTGCCTCAACAATAAGTCGCCTGTTATCTACTCACACTCTTGAGGTTGTTCAGTTTCGGTAGAGTAACTTATTTAATACGGATTTCGTCATGGACTTTCAAACTGACTACTTTGTGCCGCCCTATATGGCTTGGCTTGATTCTGTGCCATGTATAAGATTACACAGCTCTTTTTCTCTGCTCTACTCTAAAAATAAGCGCGACTAACTTTATTTATAGATTATTGTATACATCCCAGCTCATTATGAGGATTCTATATGATTTGCTTCGGAGATTCGGTTATCTCGCTACACCTCTGCGAGCAATATTACATCCAACTCTATCATAATCGAAGAAATTCTGGGCAACGCTGTATCTGCGTACTTCAAGAAGGCTACAACCATTCGGTTTTATTTGTTTTATTTTGGGAACCATGCGAATTTCTTCCATCACTAGCGAATTTTTACCTTCAATTTATTGTTATCCAGATTATCGAAAAAAATTTCAAAAGATTTCAAGAGATTTGTTGGAACAAAGTCGAAACCAAAGGGGAATATGACAAATTTCTGCAGTGGATGGAGTTAACCGTATGGATAGTAAAAACACGAGTGAAACTGTAATGTTGGCGTATTTTCAAGAGATGGTATCTATTTATTCTTTTACTCTAATATGTGAATTGGTTTATTTTCCTTACAGTCTGAATTGTATAGTCCTAATTCGCTGTGGACTAAGTGGTCAATGCTAAAATTGATGATGAGAATTCATGATGACATTGATGGAAGTAAATGTCACGAATTAGGAGCGGTTCGAAAAAAAACGCAAAAGTACAGCATGGAATCAAAAAACAAAACTGCAAGAATGTTAGCTGGCATGTCAGATGGAAGAAGGGAAACAACTTCATGTTTGAATACAGTCATTAACAGTGACAACCGTTTGATAGAAAATCCTTGCAATTCGGGTAACAACTTAATTAGTGGTAAATTCGACAACTGTCTTGGTTTGTTTTTGTGAACACTTTAGAGGGAGTTAAAGATCTATAACTGCCCTGTTTAATTCCCGAGGGAGTTATGACAATGTTTATAGTTACGGTAACATTTATTCCTTTGTAATGTATCAGTATGAAATAAAATCAATCTTAGACTACATTAGCCTTTGAAAACCCATCTCTCGAATGTTATTGCATATATATATAATTAATGTTCATAAAGAATTGATGTATAATTGGTAAATAGAGATTGTTGGTCTTTCAATAGCTATACCATTTATTGCAAATGCTTAGCTTTCGCAGTATTTCAACTGCTTCTTCAGAACATCTAAAAAAAGTACATACGTAAAGGATCTGTAAATTATATAAATTAAAGTTAAGGCTTGTTACAAAGACATGACTGCAAAATGGAATGAATAACTTACATAATGTTGGGTTTCTTTGAATTGGGAGTTTAAAATAGTTTAACTGACATCCAACAAACTTTAGAACGCGATGAGGAGAGGATTTTTCTCTTTCACAAGTTTTGAAATTAAATTGACATAGTCCTAATTATGACATTCATCATAACAATGAATGAATCATAGATTTTTTTAGAAATTTTGTGAGGAATTCCGAATTTTTCTGAATATTTCAATTTTAAAATCTAACTATGTCGAGTGATTATGACTCAGCTATTTCTGAATTTTTGAAGAATGCCAAATTTAACAGGTCAAGATCTGTTTTAATTAAGTATGAATAGATGTTGCTCAGGTTGTTGATGTCTAATCTTCTGTTCATTATTTTTGGGTCTTGAGAAATTAAATTAGAATTAAACTATTTTAAACTGTCAATTCAAAGAAACCCAACATTGTGTAAGTTATTCATTCCATTTTGCAGTCATGTCTTTGTAACAAGACTTAACTTTAATTTATGTAACTTACAGATTCTTTACGTATGTACTTTTTTTAGATGTTCTGAAGAAGCAGTTGAAATACTGCGAAAGCTAAACATTTGCAATAAATGGTATAACTATTGAAAGACCAACAATCTCTATTTACCAATTATACATCAATTCTTTATACACATATATATATATATATATTATTTGGAACTTTTAGCTTACAAAATAAATGTTAGGTGGGGTTGGTGACATACAATTCGTTGTATGACATAAAAGCATAGGGAAAAACCCCAGTGAAAAAAACCCTGGCTCCCCACATAACTATTGTTGTGTGTACAAAATAAGCTTAAATATTTAAGGGACTTCTTTCCTCAAGAGTTGTCTTCTATTAATAAACACAGGGGCTTCTTCAAGTTGCACATATCGAATCTGAAAATAAAATGACAAGAGCAGAAAAAGAACTGAATACAAGATATACGTATCAAATTTGTTTGAAATTTATAACCCATTCCAAGAAAAAATCGAGAACATCCTGAATAGCCCTAAAACCATCTTGAAATTTATATATAGGACAATTATTGATGAGATGAGGTATTGTTTCGTTTACATATCAACATTCACAACTATTGAAGAACGTATTATAAAGGAATGGTTTACGAGACTTCAATCTCAGAATTTTATTTTGTGGAATGTATGAAATAATTGGAAATAAATTAAGAAAAGAATTATTTTTGCTCCAAGAATTCATAGCAGAAGTCATATTGACTTTTTGAAAATTGATAATTTTCAAAAGGTTTCTTACTTTTCTCCTTGATAAATATAGAAGATGTCTATCGAAACGTCGGAAATCATTACATCCACAATAGATGATGGTAATAGCCCAAACAATCATTCAAAATACTCAACTTTCACCATTTATTCTACATCACAGAGTCGTGCCCAAACTTTTGAGGTCATTTTCGACTCGACATTGGAAAATTATAGCCGTTTAGGCAAAATTATAGCTCGCTGTTCCACTAAGAACTAGATGATCTCAAAAGAAGACACCTAGAATAGATCCTTGGCGGACTCCTATCGTTAAACTGACTTTTCCGACGTCGCGTAGTCCAGCTCCTCAACCTACCAGCTGCTTTTCAAGTAAGATGGTTGCAAAACTAGCATTTTAAATTTTTTTGTCGCCAAAAACTTCGATAACGTTTCCCAGATTCCCAGATTGAAGTCACGTAAACTTATCTGGTATAATATTAGGTGTACAAATAAGTTTCTGCGGTTTTTTATAAAAAATTAGGAATTTATTGTAAACATTACGTTTTATTCAAAGTATTTTCCATCATTTGCCACTACTTTTCCCCATCTTTCTGGCAACATTCGGATACCCCGTCGAAAAAACTCTTCATCTTTTGACGCTATCCACAAATCTACCCAATTTTTGGTGTATTCATATGATGTGAAGCGCTGCTCAGACAGACAATGTGCCATCGACCGGAACAGATGATAATCAGTAGGGGCTAAGTCTGGTGAATACGGCGGGTGGGGTAAAACTTTCCAGTTGAATGTTTCCAAGTATGTTTTTACCGGCGCCGTAACATGTGGACGAGCATCGTGTAAAAGAATAATTTTGTCGTGTCTGGAGTAGTAATGGGCGCGTTTTTCCTTAAGTGCCCGACTCAATCTCATCAATTGTGTTCGGTAGAGAGCTCCAGTAATGGTTTCGCTTGGTTTCAGCAATTCATAATACACGACACCAAGCTGATCCCACCAAATACACAGCATGAGTTTTTTTCCATGAATATTCGGCTTAGCTGTCGATGTTGATGGTTCGCCGGGCTTAACCCATGACTTTCTCTTCTTTGGATTATCGAAGTGAATCATTTTTCGTCACCAGTGACTATACGATGCAAAAACTCTTTTTTATTCCTGGCAAGCAGCATTTCACTCATGCATAATCGGCGTTCAACGTCTCTCGGCTTTAGTTCATATGGAACCCAATTTCCTTGTTTTTGAATCATTCCTAACGATTTTAAACGATGTGAAATTGCTTGTTGAGTCACTTGTAGAGTAAGTGCAAGTTCTTTTTGCGTTTGGGACGAATCTTCCTCCAATAGTGCTTCTAATTCCATGTCTTCGTACACTTTCGGCCTTCCACTGCGTTCTTTGTCTTTGACGCCAAACTCACCGTTCTTAAACTTTTGAAACCATTCCTGACAACTTCTCTCACTTAAAGCAGCTTCACCATATGCTTCTAGAAGCAATCGATGCGCCTCAGCTGCAGATTTTTCCACATTAAAGAAGTAGATCAAAAGTTCCCGCAAATGATGCTTATTCGGAATAAAACTTGACATTTTTGCACGAAAAAAATTACGTGATGCTGATACGGAATCACTAGTACTTTAAGGTTATGGTGTTGCCAGATGACTAAACTTGGGATATTACGTTTTACATCTGACAATTTCTCCATAACCTTCTGGTGGGGCCATCTTTTGACAAACCGCGAAAACTTATTTGTACACCTGATATGTTCTTCAATATGAACAATTAGCGATCAGTGACGGCTCGTCAGGGTAGGCAGTGTCGGCCGGGCCGACCCAAACGCAACCAAAAAAGAGAAGGTGAAAATAAATATTTTTTTAATCGAAACTTATTTGAAAAATTAATAGCAATATTTAAATCTCTAGAAATTCCCTTAGTATCTCTTCCTCTGCCCTCTATATATCTCATATTTCCACTCAACACATCGAAGTACACATTATTTCGGTCAAACACCTCAAAAAATTTTTATTCCAAGTTCCCGCATCTGTCCTTATACGTAATAACGCAGCTCAGCCAGCCGAGCCACAGCTTTCAGTTTATGAACACATACGTCGCTCGAAGTTCCTATTAATGGAACTCTACAATACCTCGACTGTGACACTTGCGAGGTCGGCCGAGAAGACTTGGCCGTCGGCCGTCCCTATGTGAAACGGCAGGCGGGTGAAATTGTTTATTATTATCGATGTTTATTTCAAATATCAAATTAAAAATTGTAATTTAATATCCGACATCTTCATATGTTTATCCTAAATTTGAGATAGAAAGAGAAATCATTATGTATTTAAAATTTTGTCACGTATCCTGTTAATAATTGAAATTTTCTCCCTCAAATCTTAAATGATTATTATCATAAGTACTTGAATATCATTTCAATTTCAGAAAAAAGTGTATTCGTACTGTATTGAATAAATTTTGTGATTTTCTGACCATAAAAATTCATTCTTAGTAACTGTAAATAGCAAAACAGTAACCCACGACTTGTTTATTTTCCAAAGACTAGGTCGGCCAAGCTACCCTTGGGGAGGGGGTATATGAGAATTGCATTGCTTGTGTTTACACTTTGATTATCAGAGTTCAGTTCACTAGGTCAGTAGTTTGGAGTAAAATGTTAGTGTGTAGGGCTTAGGGTTGTACGAGTTTTCGTTCGTTTTCGGTTACAAGTTGAATGTGAGTGATCCAGATGGCAAGTGTAAGAGAGGTAGTATCAAATTGCGGTGATTTGATTAGTTTTTTAGTAGATAACAGGTTTTCCATTATTAGAATAATTCTAATTGACAGTGTTCACAACATGATGAATATGATTTTAATTTTACTAAGTTTTAAGATGAATTGTTGGACAGTTATACATTTCAGATATGATTGTCACTGTATTTGTATCATGTAAACATGAAAAAGGCTCAATGTACCCCGAAACATATGTAGTAAAGTATTAATAAAAAAAAGATGAAATCCTAATTTATATATAAATATGCTTGGTCTGGCTGAACCACTCCTAGAGAGCACGAGCCGTCACTGTTAACGATGAAGAATTATGAAAGATTGAGTGGAACTCTTATAAAATGTTCAATAAAGATCTCATTTCTGATCCTTCTGAAAAAAACCTGGTTTTGATTTTCCTAGAGAAAATTGGACAGTTCTTAATCGTTTGAGAACATGTCAAGGGCGTATTTATAGCATGCTATGCAGATGGAACTCAGTTCCAAGCGCAAGTTGTGAATGAGGATATACAGAATATACGGAGGTACGGCCTCCTAAATGACGCCACTGGTAATAAATTTTTCTTGAATAACTTTTAAACTACTTAATATAATTTAATGAAAATTTAATACGATAAACAGTAGTAAGGACCTCTTAAAATACTGCCCTTAAATCAACATTAGGGACGAACTAGGTCGTACATTTTTTTATTGCTTACATTTTTAACTCTCTATATGGTAAGGAGTTGAATAAAATAAATTTGAATTCTTTAAACATTAAGCTGAAAAAAAGGTAATCTTGTTCACTGTCAGTAAAATCAACTGTTTTCGAGAAATAAAATTAAAAGAATTAATGTTTTATTTTTATTAGAAAGAAATTCTTACCAGTATGAAAAAACGCACAGTTTTTACTAACGTTATTTAGGTTCAATCGTTGCAAGATCAGAATCATTACAAATATTCCAATTTGAAATGATTTGAAAATTATTTTTACCATACAGGGAGTTAAAAATGTAAGCAATAAAATGTACAACTTAGTCCACCCCTGATAAACTAAACAAGCTAATTATGTTAGGGCAGTATTTTACTAATGTTTATCGTTTTAAATTTTCACTAAATTATATTGAGTAGTTTAAAAGTTATTAAAAAAAAATTGATTACCAGTGGCGTCCCTTGGGAGGGGGGACAAACATTTATGGGAATTTCTCATTTAATTTTTAAATGTCCTATCTGAATCCGAGAGATCTCCCACATCGGACACCCTGTATATGTTTCAAGGTGGTTTTAAAGCTATTCACGATGTTTCCGATTCTTTCTTGGAATGGGTTATAAATTTCAAACAAATTTGATACGTATTTTTTGTATTCAGTTCTTTTTTCTGCTTTCGTGTTTTTATTTTCAGATCCGATATGTGCAACTTGAAGAAGCCTCTGTGTTTATTAATAGAAGACCACTCTTGAAGAAAGAAGTCCCTCAATTATATTTAAGCTTATTTTTGTACACACAACAACACTCATGCGGAGAGCGAGGTAATACAGGATGTCTCATTCAAAAGTAATCACCATCAATAAATAAAAATCAAATCAGATTTTGTGAAAACACTCGTCACTAATGACAGGGGCACATGATATGTGATACAAAGTTTGTTTATACCAGCAACCACCAGAAGAAAGTTGCAACCTCATCAAGAATTTGAATGAGGAAAGTTTTTTTAGCACAAATGGATTCAAATTATTATGAACCTGCAATTTGTGTTCACAAAATTAATATTCATAAAGTTGAAGGATGTTTTTTATGGAATTATGGTACAGATAAAACTAAATGAAACAGAGATGGTCTAACTGATTGATTTTCATTGAAAGAAAAATGTTTCAAGAAATAATGGACAGAACAAAGAAAATATAATGTTGGTATTACTGATGGTAGTTTTGGAACATATGTGATGGTAATAATTACAGTTAGCATTTTAAAATCTTCAGGTAGGAACACTGAAGAAGTTTCTGTCGAATAATGAGGAACTTAAATATTTTCAATAAATAAAAATTTTTTTTTATTTTATTTTTTAATCAATAATAACATTGTTATATATGTAAGAATAAGACCATATTCGCTGTTTGTGTTTTTCTCAACCGTCTACACCACCATACTTCCAAAGAGAGATTTGATTGTTCAATTTTTTGCCCAAAAAAAAAAAAAATATTGAAAAAACATATACAGGGTGTAACTAAATAAGTGTAAAATATTTGAGGAGGTGATTCCTCATCAAAAAAAAGATAGGATCTTTCCTATAAAGAAACTTCATTGGAGCATCCCTTGTTAAGATACAGCCCCTCAAAGAGAGTACATAAAATTTGTATAACAATTTTTTCACAAGCACCAAAAAAGTTACAATATAGAAATTAACCTAACGTTTTCTACTAGCAAAAAGACACTTATCCAGTTATTTATTTGGTTTACCCCATGGTTGTAAGGGTGGAAAACGCAACCCCTAGAGTTTATTTCCAATGTAACTTTTTGTCTTATTATTTGTTTGCCATTTAAAAATTTATTTCCGATATCCTGTTTCATTCTAAACAAAAATGTCCCATAAGTTCTTGCCCAAAATAAACCACTTCGCAGCAAAAAATTATTTTACGAACCACTACAGAGATAGGTACATCGTCATTAATGTGAACTAGATTTATATTTAAGTGTAAATATTTTACACTTATTTAGTTACACCCTGTATATTAGATAGTATTTTATGTACTCCCTTTGAGGGGTTGTATCTTAACAAGGGATGTTCCAATGAAGTTTCTTTATATGGAAGATCCTATCTTTTTTTCGATGAGGAATCACCTCTTTAAATATTTTACACTTATTTAGTTACACCCTGTATTGTGTGATATACGAATTAGTCAGGTTATAAAACATAATTTCATGAAATCATGATAATGATTTATTATTAGCAGCAATACAGGATATCTCGAAACTCCTTGGTAACCTAGTTCATGAGTTATGAATAAAATTCATGTCACATGGCAAAGCGATCATAAGTTTCTCGAAAAAAATTAAAATATGATACCCTTGGTCGTATTTTTTAGCACTGTGATCGCAATCAATGATATCGGTCGCCGTCACAAATCAATCATTGTTAACTTAGTAAAATAAACAACATTGTGACAAGTTTACGTTCAAAAAATTATTTTCACTCCATGTTGGAAAAAAAATTGATCACACTACTCTTGGTACGTTCGTAACGCTTCTGGGTCGAGTTGTAATTGATATTTTATAAAATCAAGTTTATCAAAAACGAATAAAATCAAAACAATGATGTTACAAAGGTGTTTTCAATTTATGGCTTTAATGTTATTTCAATATACATACACTAGAGGGCTTTTCTCGATACGTCTAATATTCTGTTCTCTTGATCTTTCGATATCTGAAGTGAAACAAAGGAAAAGACTTACTTTTGTTATCAGATCAGTAATCGAATCACTAGTTCACTCATTTGCTTGTAAGATGCTGAAAGAATTGAATGATAATCTCAAAGTTATTTCCAAGTGGTTGCATGAAAAAAAAGGGAGTAAATCAATTTATTTTGTGGACCACACAATTTTCAATGAACCAGGGCTGGGTCGGTTTGATCTGTTCGATAATTTGTTAGGTAGGTTACGATTCTAGGTCGGATTTTGGCTTATGATTCACAGGAACATCTTGGAATTCGCTAAGTTAAATTTAACGTGGACTATATTAGTGGGAAGATCACGTTGTATTGGTTATTTGTAACCGCACGAAAATGACAAACAGGTTGAAAATGTTTTAAAAAGAGAGACTCCTGCCAAACCTGACGAACTGGTGATTCACATTCATTTCACCACAACCAAATCGAAAACATGTCCATTATTCATGAGGATCAGATAATAACAAATCATTGCTATGAACCCAGAATAGACGTTCGAAATTATGTTACGAACTGAATTCCGATGCACTTAAAATACGAGTACTAATACTTCAGTCAGGACATGTATCGATTTATGCGTTAGCACAGTAATTTTTTTGAATTTCACTTATTCATTTTTTTCTCTTCTAAAATATTCTTAGAACAGCGCAAAACATTCTTCCTCAAGGATCAGTTCTAGCCCTTTTGCCTTGTATATGGTATTACTCATGCCCCCATTTGTATTTCCACATTTTTTGAACACATTATCAACTAATTTGAAGATTTTGAGGAATAATTGTGCTGGGTGATTGTTATGTTCCAACCCTAACAAAATCATGAGAAACGAAGGAAATCAGAAGGAAATCAATGATTCTCCTTTCAAATACAATTTCTTACCCAAGCACTTAGGGGTTAAATAAGATTCACCTCTGGATTACAAGGCTCATTCAAATGATCTAAGCCTGAAACTGAAAACTAGGAATAAAATTCTTCAGAAATTAGCTGGATCATCTTGGGGTGCTGATGCTTCCACTCTTCGCACAGCATCTCTAGCCCTAGTCTTTTCTGCAGCTGAGTATTGTTCCTTTCCCTACACAAAAAATCGATGCATTATTAAATAAATCGTTGAGAATGATTAGGTACTGGAACCTTAAGATCTACACCCGTACATTTTTTACCAGTTTTGTCTAATATTGTGCCACTCCATATCCGCAGACAGACTGCAGCTGTGAATTCTTGGAACAAAAAGCATCCCTTTCAGAATTTACATCCAATTACTTCACTTATTCCATAATGCAGAATTCCCAGATTGAAATCACGTAAACCCTTATGGTATAATTTGTTCTTCAATATGAAAATAAGCCATAGAAATTATGACTCCTATGAAATGTTCAATAAAGATCTCATTTCTGATCCTTCTAGAAAAACTCCTGATTTCGGTCTTCCTAGAAAAATAAGTGCTAAATTGTTTAAAAACGGGACAATAGCAGTTCCAAGCGCAAGTTCTCACCTCATTAATGTTCCATATTCAAATTTCAGGATGGTTTTAGGGCTATTCATGTTCCGCTTCTTTCAAAGGTTCAATTTGAAACGCTGTTGTCTTTTCATCTTTACATTCAATGTGAGCAACTCGGAGAGGCCTCAGTGTTCATCGATGGGAGATCACTGCTGGAGAACAAAGTCTTCAACCATTCGTTCAGATTATTTAGTGAACGTTTCAACATATATAAACTTGTCTAATGTTGAATAATTATAGCCTGACATGAAGGGCTATTGAAAACATCACCTCTTTTTCGAAAATCCATTATATTGATGGAGGACATTTTTTTAAATTTTCATGTGCGTCTAACGTCGTCCATTTCAATCAATAAATGTTTTTTTTTATGAAGATTCACACTGTATAATTACTGCTGAAACTTCCATAAGGTAACAACAATAAACAAAATGCTCGTCTGCTTATTTGGGAATCGATTCCTATCGTATTCCTGTCATATCTGTCAAACGACACATAATTCGCTAAGCGAGGGTGTCTCAACTTAAGGCAACGCACGTGACAAAACCGAAGTGACGTAACAAGGACGCCGACGCTCAGCGTCACTCTCGAAGTGGGGATCCAGCAGGAGGGGACAAGCTAAGATGTCCCGAAGGATCAGCGGTGTTCTATAGTTATTGCTTAGAAGACCACCAAGCAACCTCTAGAGTAACGAACGATCGTATTCGACACGAGATTCAAGTGAAAACCGACCCTTAGTACGCGAATAGTGAAGTGACGTGAGTGAAAAAAAGATTGAACAAATTGAACGAGCAAGTAAGTTCTCAAGTTGCGGCTGCTCCAATGAAGATAACGCGAGTGACAGAGTGCCCCCTTAAGTGATTAGTGATCTATTATCTTAGTGCTCAGGGCACCCTTACCAGCTATCTGCATCAGTGGGTAGCCGCAATCGTTTCAAGTGATCAAGTGCAACAAGACACTGTACACTTTTTAACTCATAAAAGAGTATTTATCATCCACGAAACATTCTAAACAACCTAAAGCAACAATCTATTCAAGTTGTTGTTGTTTAAGATAGTTTTTGGGTGGTATTTGGTCTTTAAAAACAGGAAACTTCTTCGTTGCCGCTTAAACGAAGAATTTTTTCAGAGTAACATTGATGTTTCCAATATCAGCAATACACTAAAAAGCATGGGAGTGGCTGAAGATTTCGCTCCCAGCTTCACTCAGAAGCCACAGCTGAGGCAAGAGGATGATGGCAACAAGCTGATATTCGAATGTCAGCTTTTATCTTCGCCAAAACCAGATATCCAATGGTTCAGAAGTGACACTCTCCTTTTCGAGGATGCAAGGACTAAGTTTAAAATACAGTCGATCGGAAGCAATAAGTTCTTGGTGGTCTTAGAACTCGATGATGTTATCGAGACCGATGCAGGCCTTTACAAGGTCAAAGCGAAAAATAAAATGGGGGAGGTTGCTGCTTCCATCAACCTCAATTTCAGCCGTAAGTATTCCCTTTATTAAATCTTATGTTGGTATCGAGATAAAGCTGCATCAAAATGATTACAAGAATAGATATCAACTGATCGAATTTTTTTTTGCAGCTATGGACGAGCCGAAAGAGAAGTAAGTGTTGAGTGATAGTTTAAATTACCTCGTTTTCATTTCTGTCTTGACTTAAACCCACGCATATGTTCATGTTTTGCCAGAAACTAGACCTAATGTTAGTCATAGTTCATTGGTTTCATGGGTCAAATTTCTTGGACACAATGATGTCAGATTTATTTGATCTGTGTATACGCTTTTTCGAAATAGCATGGGTGTTTTTGTTTGAATATATGTAGGTCTAGATTCTTCAATCTGTACTCATGATTAAATTGCCTGTAGACAAATCGATGGTCTAGCTCCTACCTTCTCCAAGAAACCTGCTATACGCCAGGAGGAAGATGGAAAGAGATTACTTTTTGAATGCCGAATACAAGCAAATCCACGTCCGGTTATCAGCTGGTTTCATAATAGCAATCCAGTAAAAGAATCTCCACGTCATAAGGTGAGACAAATTGAAGATATCCATTAGATTTTTTCATGTATTGAATGGAGTTTATAACCATGACACCAATACTACAGGTTCCATGTTCTATTTATGATACAAACTAGAATTCTTAGCTTTTGGCAATTGAACTGAAATCTATTTGAGTCGGTGCTTTGACACCTGCTTCTCCAGTTTCCAAATCTTGAATACAGCCCTTTTTCATCTCGTCATCGTGTGAAGATTCAAACTTAACAAGATCAATCAGTCGAAATGGAATTTATATATGGAAACGTTCGAAATCTTTAAAAAAAATCGCGATCTAGTTAATCTTGTAGTTGTAGCTTTCTGAATATGAATCAACATATTTTTGATTCAGTTTCCAAGATTTCTCTAAAAATAAATTTGACTGGCATTTTGGCAGCAGAGTTGCGAGTTTTCTAATAGTGCATCAGATAAATATATAATACTTTCTGTCCGACGGTATTAAATTCCTCTCTGAATTTCGCAAATGTTGCGTGAAATCTATGTAGACGAGGCAGGACTGTAACAAAGACGTCCCAGATACTTGCGGACATAAATAGAATAGCGTTTCTCTTGAGACAATTTTTGAGACCACTAAAAATTTACCAGAGCAGTGGAATCAAAACATCTCAGAAAATTCGAGACACTAGTTTTGACCTAACTGTGAAATTCCAGAAGTTTCTCTCACAAAATAGCAAAGAAATGGTCGGCAGCTTTGCGAAGAAATTTAATAATTAGCGGCAGAGATTATATCAACAAAATTAGAATTCAAAAATAAATGGTGGATCATTTATATGTTTCAAACAAACTCGAGAACTATCTGATGTCCAATGTTTGAAAAAGACGTCACCTCATTTTTTTAAAGTTAGTTCATTCATTGTCTAGATTCACGTATCGAAGATGGAACTTCGTAAGAATTTTCTTGCTTGCAAACAAATCTCGTATAATGATACTGTATGCTCAACTAAATCTGCTGTTTGTCAATACATACAGGGTGGCCATTAGTTCTCGAAACATTCATGCGTTAGTTATTTTATCACTTAAATTAATTTTTTGCGAATAATTGACATTTCGTGCTTCCGAAACACCAAAATTTCCGTACTTGTATTTGAAATTGCAAAACATCTACCACTGGGCAAATGAAGTCATACCGTACGTCACGTATTGATCTAAGAAATAAGACTTTTCAAAGTAAAGTGAATAATTTATCAAAAACTCACATCAATTCCATACAATGAAATAAGTTTTGTTCGAAACGATGGCGCACATTTTGCAGCATTTCTGGAGTGATTTGACGACATTCGTTCACTATACGTCTTCTTAAATCTTCTATGGAATCGGGCTGTGTAGAGTAAATTTTACTCTTCAAGTGGCCCCATAGAAAGAAATCTAGTGGTGACATTCCAATCCACTGATTTGGAAATCTTTGATTCAGATATTCTCGAACTGGTAAGGCGTAGTGTGGAGGAGCTCCATCCTGCTGAAACACAATCTGATCTTCCACATAATTTCATCATCTTGATTAAAAATTTCTATGTCAGTGGATTGGAGGAAGGAACCCACAGTCATGGTTGTTTTGAAGCTCAAAATGTCGATTTTTCATAAAAAAAACACTACAAGTGCCATGAAAACACCACTTCATTTTCAAATACTTAGTTAAGAATATTTGGAGAACTAATGCATAAAATGAAAAAACAATTACTGTGCTGAAATTAGTATAAAAATACCTTTCAAATGAGGTATTACTCACCCCATCTTTCCTGTTCAAAATTTGGGGGTGAGGGTTGTAGTAGCAAGGGTTGAAGCGCTATGAGTTCGTAACCTACATCATAAGTTGTCCCCCTCGAAACAGAAATCGACCTGTTCGAGCATTTCTATCGAAAAAATTTATTTCCCTTTAATCTCTTCTGTTTTGTTTTCAAATGGCCACCCCATATCCAAAAGGTTATGAACTGAACCTTCATATCATATGGTATATCAACTGTACTATCATGCTCTACCATCATGCTTCTACCTCTACTAGGAAAATGTCGAAAAGCAGTTTTTCGAAATTCTGTATTTTCTTCTATCAAGAAATATTTCAATGGATTCAATCGATTATTATGAATAGATAGTTGATTATGTTCCTTCAGAGTGGTTACCATTAAAATGCAGCTATTTGTTATTATATCCTTCATGGTTATAATCTGGTTTGAATAATACCAGTTCACTTTTATTATTGTTAGCGCCACTTTCACAAATAGGTACGTATTTCAACACTTCAGAAATAAATAACCAAAAGCTATTTCTAGAATTGAATCAACATATCGAAATTCCGTGCCTTTGAACCTCCGTTTAATTTAATTTCGTTCAATATCCGTCCAGTTCTGGCATTTCCTGTTGATTGACCACTGCCAAAAATTTCGATAACATTTATCATCATATTGAAAATGTAATCAGACTCATCGGGTTTGAAGAAAAACTCTTCTCTTTTTGTTTCTAAATGAAAATGCTTGTTCATGAATCAAGTAAGTTCTTGATCTTTTCATATGGGTTGAACAGAGGATATGCCAACCTCCAACGATCTGTTGGCACAATATTTGAGGAATATAAAAGGAAGGGTGAGATATTCCATAATTTCCATATGGGTTTCAACGAGTTAGCACTTTGAGGCCGAGCGTTGTCATACTGTAGAATCACTTCAATGTATCTTCTGCAAGGTAGTCAGCTCATAGCAATCTTGGTCGAGCTTCAGTAATTGTTCACTCAGTTTTATGAAATAACAGTTATTTGCTCAAAATCAGACATATTTACAAAGCCAAAAGTATTAGAAGCCAAAATGAGTTTTTGATATGTAAGAATCAAGCAGTCACAAAAACTGCTAAGCTCAATTTGAAAATTGTCCTGTCTGATATATTTTTTTTATTTAACTTAAATATCTGAATATAAGTTTATACAATTTGTTCAAATTTTGACATTAAATTTATTCGTTACAGTTGAGGCTAGACAAGGATGGCCATTCGTATTTTGCAACTTTAGAAATAGAGGATGTCACTGTTGAGGATGCTGGCAAATACAAGGTGACAGCAAAAAACGAGCTTGGAGAAAGTAATGCCACTATTAGTCTCAACTTCGATAGTAAGTTTAAAGCTACTGATTGATACTGTGTTAGTTTTCAGCTTTCATAGAATACAACTTAGAGCCCATCTCATAAAGGTTATAAGACAGCTCCATTTTTTTATATTTAACTAAAGGAAGTTTGCAAAAAAATGCTTGAATTCCTTTAACACATGAGAGAATTTCCACATATTCATCATCTTTCTTCACATGTTACACGTAACGAAAATGAAAATTTATAATGGTCAAACATAATAGTTTTACCGCGAAGCGGACATTCGATACTCCACCTGAGCTTATGCCAAATTTTTCAGGATATACCGATTTCCAAAACAGTATTCGACAATCCAAAAATGTGTTCACATTACGTGAACGTATTCAGACGGCTGAATTGGGTAAACAGTCAATAAATTCAAAAATATGTATTGATATTCAGATGGATAGAGATACAAGGTGGACACTTAAATCTTTGGCCATGAACCAAGAAAAAATTTGGCAGATCACAATTTTCTAATGTTTCCCCACATTTAGACAGAACCAATAAGTTTTCTGCCAATATTTCGGATTATTGAAACTTTGTAGTATATTCTCGATCGATGTTGTTCTCCGAATAGAATACATTTTTTTCTAATTAGAAAGAGGCTTTTCAATTTAGGAGGTCTGAGCCTAAAGTATCCGCAAAACAGTTCGAACACTGTGAATTCCATCAACAAGAGTAGGTAGTTCACCGTCGTTGCATATCTCCCGTTGACGGGGAGGAAACTACAAAATATACTTGGGAGACCATAAAAAAATTCGTCAAGAAAATTTGGAATGATCCACAGCAATGAACCCTTAAGAATTCTCACTGGTGATGAATCATGCACTATTGGTTATGATCCTAAAATTATACAACAAGCTTCCATCAGAACCCCGGTCTAAGAGGGCATTCTACATTACGAATTTGCTGCAGTGGCTAGACTATGATTAAAGAGTACAAGATTCAAGTTTTGAGAAGAATTTGGAGAAACCAAGGCAAATTTGAGCTGGCTTCTTCATTACGTCAATGCTGTATTTATGGGAACACATTTGGTGCTTTCCAGTCACCAAATAAGGCGATCCAGGAGCGCCCTGGTGCGCCCAATCTGCTCTAGTCATTTCCAGTAAGCTCGTTTCCCTTCATAAAGAGGGCAAGAAGCACCAGAAGTTCAAGCCCCGCGGTTTGGAGGGTTGGATCGGCCCGATAGAGGTCTCTGAAAAGGGATCGAAAGAGCGCGTTTTGAAGATGAACTATTCCGATGATGCCCTTAGAGGTGCTCCTCGACCTAGGCAACATTTTTCGAATAATAACTGCAATTTTAGGCCCTTTCCTTGTTTGAAGTTGCCGCTTAAGGGATTGAAGATAATATCGTATCCTATGCTCATATCGTAGGATATTACTAATTTTTGTTGTTATTGAAGTGCACACTTTTCGGGGATCCTCAAGCCTCAGGGTAAAGTTGAAGACTCCCGCTGAAATGTCCCAAACATTTATTTCGCCTAATTCATTGAATTTCAATGATCACTTATGAAAAATTGATATATTCAGTCAATTCATATCTTTTTATTTTTTCAATGTCTTATAGAGGATATAGATGAATCGTAATCGTCTTTATAAAAGACGTGAAACATCCAGATTTTTAAGTTTGATTTTTTTCTAAAAACACCTATACACACAACACTGAATAATACATTTCATAACCCTATTTCTGAAACATACACGTTCTGTGGAACGAAAACAACTTACTTTTCCACAAAAGATCAATTGACTTTTAATACTGTTCCAGAGATAGGGTCATATTTGAGTATATAAGTACTTCATTGGTGAAATTACTATATACGTTATGTAGAAATGTATATAGGAATATTTCCAAGAATTTATATCGCCAATTTAGCTGAGGTCAGCACAGCATAGTGCATAATAAATGTCTAACTATCGCCTAATAAAAGCTCAGCTTTTAATATGCCGTTTTTGTAGTTTTTTCTTTACACCAAGTGGTGTTAACGGTTTTTGTGTGATATTTTACACTAAATCAGCTTGATTTAGTCCATCTCAGAACCCTTGATCCATACAGCAAGTACTAACTTCGATTTTGTTATGCTTAAAAATGCGATATCATTCCCCAACATCATTATATACATAGATGTAACAAAATCGAAGATTTTTCCCTTCCTAGAATAGCGAAAACCGACTGAAATTTATGACCATGTTTCTGCAAATGAACAATTGTCTCGTTGTTATTATTTTTGCACTGAGCGTATTTAGCATTAAAAGCTGAGCTTGAGGTGAATACTTGTAAGTTGCACGAAGTTGTGCTGGCTGTCCAATTGATTGATAGCCAGTTCAGTGGAGACTTTCTGCATTAGGCGATGAAGCACCTGTACCAGATGATGGAATCAAGCCAACCTTCACCGAACGCCCTGTGATAAGGCAGACAGACGATGGTGCAAAAATAACATTCGAGTGTAGGTGTGTTGGGGAACCGAAACCAGAACTTACATGGTGAGTTAAATCTTTCGATACATCTCGAGATATTTAGATACTTTCTTTCATGCTGAACTATACATCTTAAAAAATAAAAAGAAGAATATAAACCCACCATTCCAAAAGAAACAAAATAAAATAGTACCATCACTGCCATCTGTTGTAATATTTTACTTGTAGATGGCTCAGTCCCTCATTGGTATCTGGTATAAATTTCATGATATTTGGATTCATACAACAAAAATTATTGAGTTTCAAATGTCAGTGCGTTTTGTACATCGATCAGTTTCAAACAAAGAGCTGCAATTGATTTTTATGTTGAAATTTGTCAAACTTATGTTGGAACGCACCAAATGCTACAAAATGTATATGGTGATGCTTCTCTATACCGTGCGCAAGTTTACGAGCGGTTCGTGTCATACAAGAAGAAACAGGTTTTTGGAAAGAACTAAGCAAGCAACCACTCTTGGCACCGTGTATAGATATGTTATTTAAGCACACTATATATACCAACCAGTAGTCGCACTCCGTCTGACTTGCGCATCTCGCAGGGATTCTAACCGCATATTTTGGTCCTTGTTCATTGTTTTCATAAATAATTTAAAGATGTCTGGAATAATGTCATTATTATTATTTTAGACATCTTAAATAATTCCTTTGTATAATTAATTCGTATAATTTTTTTGAGATCTATTTAAAATTCAACGAAGAAGTCGAAGAAAAAAATACAACCTAACTTATAATTCAGTGGAATTTGTTTGAGTCAAAATCTACCATCAACTAGCAAAGCTCATTTATTTAATCATTTATTTTCAATCCAGTAAGTATTCTGTTTCATTTTGTGTTATTTTCAAATTAATTCCAAAATGATTAACAATTGTAGCTTATACAACTGCAAAAACAATAGTTTCAATAATCCCAAACTTTCTTTTTTCTCAATACCATTAGACACCGACAGGTGAGTGATATATGTAGTATTGTAGAAAATGTTGTTTATTAAAAGCTCCGTTATTTGAGTAGTGCTTCATTCAATTAGTTGAGATTAGTTAAGATATCAGGAACCAATGGAATTTCAGGAGGTTTACGCCTACTATCGTCATTTCTTTACGATTAGTTGAGATATCAGGAACCAATAGAATTTCAGGAGGTTTACGCCTACTGTCATCATTTCTTTATGATTACTTGAGATATCAGGAACCAATGGAATTTTAGGAGGTTTACGCCTACTGCATGCGTATGCAGAAGAGTAAATTTTTTTGATAAATATTTGAGCGTGTATCTATATGATGTTCAATTTTATAAATAGTAAAAACAATAATATAATATATATATACATATATATAACAATAATTCAATAGATTTTTTATAGTTTTCCCACCATAATGAGGGAACCCTTTCTGGGGGTGTACTGGGGGTTATTAACTTTCACTTACAAACATAATGTACCTATGATATTTAACACATTTCCAAAAGTTTCAGAGGCTCTTCCTGAATAAACTTTTGAGTAAATTTCATCACTAATTACTGTTTCTTTTAATATCACTTGATATTAAAACCCCAATAAAATAATATATCTTTTATTGAATGCGTTCTGTTAATGAGGAAATGTGATTATATTTACGGTTACATTATGAGCTTAGTCATAATTTTTATATGAATGTAGACTAAACAATGGTCCATAAACTCTATAAATATCACTGTGAAAACTTATTACCAGATTAAATCAAAATATTTAAGTTTTTAGATAACGCAAATAACTTTTTCTGATCAATTTTTGAATTCGCGGTCGATAAGATTAGACGCGCAGGGAGGAATGCACGAATTCCCTTTGGTGTAAGCAATTTCCATTCAAAATCCACGGAGTGCGACTACTGCTTGGTCCCTATACTGTGATTTAAGTATATTTTCTCTTTACGGGTAGAAAAACGTATGAACAAATTTGCAAATCATCTGCTTAAACAATATGATGAAAAAAACATAAGATTGGCCACGTGAACGAAAAAGACCGCTGGCCCTAGGACCGAACCCTGCGGCACGCCATTCCCTACGTCATGGCTCCTGGAAGTTTATAAATAACTTGGCAAAACAATTCGCGAAAACAACATACTTCTTGGAGTTCAATGTTGAACGAAAGTAATCAAAACAAGTTTTACCGATTTGAAAGAAATACAGCTTATTCTGGTTTATTTTTTTGCGTCCAAATGAATCCGATTTGAGGCAAAACATCATATTTCCTCACAACGGTTTCCATGTGTAAACAAAAATCAAAATATTTGGCAACAAAATCAATTTATTTTTCACTTTTACCATCATTCAAATCATTTTTGAAGGATTTTTGTTGCACCCTGTACCATCCCCATCAATCTTCTGAATTTTTTGAATTGGGAAAGTGGGTACTGTTTTGGCATGCAAGATACCAAGATCTTAACAAAAAAGTATCACATGACCCACTATTCCTACTCAAAAAATTCAGAGGGTAGATGCGGATGGCACAAGGTGCAACATAAATCCTTCAAAACTGATTAGAATCCTCAATTTGTCATAGGTTTCACGGCAAAGAAGAACTGCAGTCCAATAATAGATACGTTATCAGTATGGAACAGGATCAAAAACTGTACTACATGGCTAGGTTAGAAATAAACGGGGTCAAAAACACAGATAAGGGAGAGTATAAAGTGGTAGCTAAAAACAGATATGGAGATGGAGAGGCCAAAATCAATCTAAATTTCGAAGGATCAGGAAAGCCCAAGTGAGTACTAGTTCAATATCCGAAGAATCAAAAACAAATAATTTTTTTCCACAGAATACCTGATGGAAAGCCTCCAAGATTCCCGAAGAAACCTACAATACGTCAAGACGGGGACATACTGATAATGGAATGTCTGTTAGAAGCAAACCCAGATCCAGAGATCACATGGTACCAGGGAGATAAAGTCATTCGAGATAGTACGCGAATAAAAATGTCGAGAAAAACGACTGCTAAAGATACCTATCTGCTTACGCTTCAAATATCCGATCCGACTCGAGAAGATGGTGGAAACTATAGATGCAACGCGTTCAATGTTTACGGTGACTGTAATGCAAATATCGCACTCAATTTCCAAGGTATGCCTTCCCAACTACTCAACCAGGCTATAATTCGCGATAAACGAAATGTTGTACTCCGTATGCGCGAGAAACCGATATCTTGTGCATGCGCGTTGTGGATTTCATCAACATCACCTTTGTCGGTCGCCTGGTTATGGTTTGAAACTGGAATTAAGATTCTTCAAATAATATCTGTTTATGTTTCAGCGGATTAAGGAGTTCTTGAGACATTTGATTAATTTGCATGAGCATGGTCCATTGAATCAGCATGCTCGTGAATGAAACCTCAAAAGTTTTTCTTTACAGGTGGTGATAACGCGGCAGGGTTTGCTCCATCGTTCATCGAGAAACCAAAGATTATACCAAACGAAAGTGGCACTCTCATCACTATGAAATGCAAATGCAAAGCGAAACCAAAACCAGATGTAACATGGTTCCGAGGAACAACCGTTGTGAAAGAATCAACGAAAATCAAGATTAATATTATAGACGTGGAAGAAGATATTTATGAAATATCAATGGAAATAAAGGTTTAAATTTGACCTTGAAATTGCAGTGTCATTTTTAATTTATGTTTCTTTCTAGGATCCAACAGGCGCTGATGGAGGTACTTATAGATGTCATGTGAAGAACGAGTTTGGTGAAAGTAACGCAAATTTGAATTTGAATATTGAGGCTGAACCAGAACCAGAAGGCGATGGTCCAACATTCGTAGAAAAACCAAAAATAACTTCACAACAAGGCGGAAAACTTGTTATAATGGAGTGTAAAGTAAAAGCTGACCCTAAACCAACGATCGTGTGGTACAGGGAAGGAAAACAGGTGACGGAATCTAGTAAAATTAAGATCAGTTTCGAAAAAGTAGAAACAAGTATTTATTATATTAAATTGGAACTGAAAGATCCGGGAACTGAAGACTCGGGCCTTTATAAGTGTAATATTAAAAATACTTTAGGTGAATTAAACGCTAATTTAACCCTCAACATTGAAATCATTCCGGTAATAAAGGAGAAACCAAAAGTTATAAAGATTGTTAAAAAGAGAACTGTTGTTGTGGAATGCAAAGTGCTCAGTAAATTTGCTCCAGAATGCACTTGGTTCAAAGAAAACTCAGCAGTCAGAGAAGATTCCAGGCATAAGGTTCAGATAGAACAGACAAAGGACGGTGAATTTGCGGTCAAATTGGAAATAGCCGAGGTCAGCAAAACTGATAAAGGCATGTACAAATTGGTGGCTAAAAACGAAAAAGGTGAGGCAACTTCACAAACTGTGGAAGTGACAGAGCTACCGCCCGAAGAAAAGCCAAAGGGTGATAAACCAAAACTATCAGGACTCACCAGTATTGTAAGTTTTCTTATCAATTCTTCTATCTCAGTTTCAAATATAACGCTTTTATAGAAAGTTGAAGAGGGTAAGAGTGCTGAATTTATATCCTCTCTCAAAGTAACCGACAAAACAATCAGTATTACCTGGTATAAGAATTCTACTGTTATAAGAGAATCATCCGATGTGAAAATCACATTCGACGGATCAATAGCAAAATTAACTATTATTAAATGTAAAATAACAGATTCTGCTACTTACAAATGCGTAGCCAAAAATGAATTTGGTGAAGATGAAGTGTCAGCTAGCTTGACCGTAACAAAGAAGGTTGTTGAAGAAAAAGAGGTAAAATAAGATTGCTGAATAAATAACATTGAATGACATCACTGTATTATTTCAGGAGGAAATTATAGAAGAAAAGAAGAAAGTGGAAAAGAAGGAGAAGAAGACGGAAGAAAATGAGATAAAGAAAGACGTCGAGAAAAAGGTAAAACCCCAACTTCATCATTCTGTATTTTTAATTTCATAAACTCCCTCAATGTTTTTAACAATCTCGTTTACTAATTTTTTTAGAAGGATGAGGAAAAAGTTAATAATATCGATAAGAAACCCGAAGCGAAGAAAATTGAGGTAAGGATTTCATTTCATATTTCTGTGTTTAATATTTATGTGAACAATTTCCGTATATGTTGTATTTGTCCAGGAAACTAAGCCACTGGTCAAAAAAGAGAGGAAGTCATCCATCCAAAAGGTAATGAATATATGTCGACTTTGTCAATGTCTCTCATTAATAATTTTCTAACACTGCAGACAGAAGAAAAGTTCGAATCTAGAAGAAGTTCAATTATCAAAACAGAAGAGAAGGTAACAATCGAAATTTCATCTGAATACTTTCCATTTTGATCAAATAATTACTTTTAGATTATACAAGATGGAGATTCTAGATCAGCAAGTAGGAGATCATCATTCCAACAGGTACAACGAAAGGTAAAATCATAGGTTATTTGACTAAAACTCTCGAATTTCAGGAAGAAGAAACGAAAATCGAATCAAGACGTTCCTCGGTCACGGGCGAAAAGAAACAAGTCAAAACAACAAAGAAATTGGAAACAACAGACGAAGTGGTGAGTTAGATGATTCTGCATTATTTAAATCATGATACTCTGAAACATGTACACGAACTCATTTCCGTTCATCCATTAGAAAACACCTACATCACCCACAAACCATATTCAGGAACCATTCACTGATAAAGCAAAGAAGACAATTAAAAAAGTTCAAAAGAATGGAATTCAAGAACCAGAAGAAGTAGATAATAAGAAAATTGAAAGTAAGACAACCTCCAAAATGGATGAGAAAGTTGTGAAGAATGATGATGATACACCGAAGATTACCCAAACCAAAATTGAAACCACTAAGGTAAATGAGGTTGCTGCGAAGAAGCTCGATGTAAAGAAGGAAGATAAAACAGAACCATCAAGAGATTTAAAATCTTCATTGGCACCCGAGAATGGAAAAACTTTGAAAACTCCTGAAAACATCACAGAACAAAGAAAATCGAGCATAACAAAACAACAACTTATACCTGAAACAAAAACAACTGAAATAGAAAAGCCTAATGGAACAAAACCAGAAGCTAATAAATTAGATGTCAAGGTATAATTCGAGGCTGTCTAACAAAATACTCTTATAAAAAAGAGCTCTAACAATACTTTTCATAGCTATCCCATTCTTTCTCGACTATCCTCAAACAGTACTATAACACACTTTTCTCTGAAATATATACACTTCATTTAAGCTATACTCGCACGAATAACAGATTTTTCAACTTCAAACTCTGTTCGACTCTGAATTAAATGATCAACTGTATCTTTTTTACAGAACGAGGAAACAGCTAAGGAGAAAGGAAAGGCTGCGATCAAGGTAAGATTCAAACTACCATCATTTGTAACTTTACAACATTGGACATTGTTAAAATAAATTTTGCAATGTGTAGATTACTGAAGAAAAGAAGGAAAAACGCGCCCCACCTAAGGCTCAATTAAAATCTGGTTCATTTTTGTCGGTCCAACTCAAACCTGTTGGTAAAGACGGTAAAAAATCAGCTAAAGCAGAATTAGATGTTGATCTTAAGGTAAAACTCTGAACTGCACCGGCTCTCTGCAATCTATTTTCTCCATCTATCTACTCTTTACAACCAAACCTCGAGACATGTTGCTTCGGTATCTTTTGCCATCATCATTTACCTCAATCATATTCTTTCTTATTTCCTAAAATCTTTCTTCGTCGTTTTCCATGTATCTTATTTTGGCTTACTCTTTATGGGAATATCTGCTTTTTGAGTAAATTATACTTTTCTTCTACTCTCCCAACTTCTTACCACTATTACTTCAATATGACTTTCTTCTTTTTTCTATTTCTTCTTATCAACTGTGCAGAGAAGTCCGAATTGAACACTTTTGATAGGAAACACCAATTTCTAGAGGAATTAGAGAAAAACTAGTGTAGTTCCCCCAGCGCACACACCATATTTGAGAACGGGGGCCGTCGGGATTTGAACCCAGCACCGGTCGAATCTCGGGTCTTCAATCTAACTACTAGAATACCCGAGACCGGAGTTGATAGACGCTATGTGCGTTACATGAAGAATCGCCACACTAGCCTACATGTTACGAGGTCGATTTTCGTGAGTGAATGCCGAAAAACATTGATATCTTGGCTTCTTCGACAGATACAAGGTGTTTTCGAGTTATGACAAAAATTTAATTATTTATGAACAATTCTCAATTTTTTCCAATTCTTGTTTGAATTGAAATTCTCTTTTTGAATATATAGTTGCTACTTCTCTTTGGAAACATTCATTTTGTGGCATTTTTAGTCAGAAATGCAGAAAATTAAAAAACACCAAGTCGATCGAGTCAGGATATAAATGTGCGGTTTTGGGAATTCATTTCCTCACAAAAATCGACCTCGTTGCATTAGGATTTAGAAATTGGTATTGCCTTTCTGAAATGTCACATTTGGACCACTCTTATCTTTAAAACTCCTCTTGGAATTCCTCTAACAAAAACTTTCATGTTTGATCAAAACTTATTCTTCTGAAGAGAAGAAAAATCAAGAAACTGAATGATGTCTAAATATATTTAGTTAGCATTCACTCTCTTAATTTTACTTGATCTATCTCTGCAACTTCATTGGCCAATAAGACTTTCTTTTCTATTAATTCTATATAACTTTACTCTGAACTTCTCTAACAATGTGTTTATTCATGTTTTTCCTTTCATTTCTTATGATTGTACTACATAACAGAAAGTGCCTGAAAAGAAGGAAGAAAAACCGGCTCTGAAAAACCGAAAGCTGCTAAAAAGGGAGAAGTGGAGGATTGGGAAAATATTCCAGATTACGAAAGACCAGTGTTGGAAAAATACGAACCTGGTGAACACCCTGATTACAAGGGTAGAGATAAAACGCAACTCAATAAGGTAGTATTATCTGCAAGTATTGAGAATTGGTTTTGATGTCTCTGATGGTAGGAACGACCAAGCTTGCCTCAAATAAAGACACCTGAAGCACCCAAGATCGAAGTTGTGAAAGAAAAGACGCCTGAACCAAGGAAAAAATCACTAGAACCAACACCATCACCCGGTTCCACCAGCAGGAGAGGTTCCTTAATTCCGCCTGAAGCGATGGGTCGGAGAGCATCACTTATTATATCTGATGAGGTAAGTTTCGATGAAACCACGCCTTTTAAGATAAACTCTTTTAGATTCCTTTTTTCCAGTGGAGGTGTCCAATATCTTATTTTTGCCATTTTTTTTATTTTTTAAATGAATTTGTTTAACAGGAACACAGAAAGCTTCGACCAGGGGAGGTGGTTGAGGAGAAAAAGGTAACAATAAAGATATACTGTCTCCTCAGTGTCTCTATACGGCTGGAATAATTGTTCGAAAATGCTTTCATCGTCGTCTTAAAAATCACAGGAATATCTTGGTTCTGACTCACGAGAAAATTTGAATGGATATTCCATCCAATTTCTCTTCGTGTTGTCCCAAAAGGTGTTTCTGCACATTTTTTTAGCACCGTAATTTCGGAGTTGCAACAATTATTAACTACCAACATTATTTGAAGAGAGCCTACAATGAGAAATACATTTTTCTACCGATGAATATTTTAAACTAAATGAAAGTTTCAAATTAAAGAAAATCTTGACTGTTCAAAGTAAGAAAGGGCACCAAGATTGTCGCCACTGAAATTCATCGCGTCAATGTGATTCAAATGACATTGAATCAGAGTTGGAATGCTATTCTTCCAAATAATTCACTACCACAGCACTTTATATGTCCCAGGTCTTGCTCACAGATATATAATGTATAAGAGGAAATGTATATAGCGTTGGGTACCTCTTACAAGAGGCGGTTCATTTGTCCTGTACTCGGCTGATTTTTATACAATGTACCACCTCACTTCAAATATCCCACATGGAGCCACGCGAAAAATGGCACATACCATGATGGGAGAGGAGATAAGTCCCTTGTGACAGGTACTAAAGTGTCACATTTAATCCCTCCGGGATTAAATATTGACGAAACTCCCGAAACGATTAAATCACAAACAAACGGGATATTTTATTGAAAAATACAATTAATTAGAATGGTAATTAACGTTAATATGCAAATTAATATTGTGACAGTTCGTCATATTGACCAGTCTTTCCTGGGTTAATGCAGCAGGTAACTGACGAGTAACAGATAGGTCCTTATCATATTGAACTGGTGTTTGTTTCGAAGATCCTGCGGAAACAGGAAGCGAGAATGAGGACTGTGGCATAACTAAAGTCGACGAATCGGCGACTTGACCAAATATTTTTATCTGAAATTTTTTGTTTATTTTTAATATTTAATTCAATATATCCTCGGTCACGTTGGAGGATTTCCATCCCCCATGTCTCTTCAGCACGTCTATTGTTGCTCCCGAATCAGCTAACAAAGACGCAGATGTGCGTCTAAAACAATGTCCCGTATAAGACGTCGCATTTTCTAATTTCAAGAAAGCTGCTATTTGCCGTGGAAATGTACCAAACATGTTTTTTCCTACTACTCGCGTAGTACATTCTTTGTTGATGTATTGAACAAAAAATTTTGAATGAGGTGTCCCTGTCTTTCGCAATGCCACATATTTTCGAAATATGGCCACAAAACTGATGTCACTGTTTTCTGAATTTTTGATCACATAATTTCGGTCAATTTTATTTTTGGTGTTTCTAATCGCAATTAGGAAGGAATCGCCCAAATCTCTCACATCGTCGATTTCTAAATCAACCAACTCTTTCCACGACAAGCTCCCTCAACGCCCAAAATAAGTGCAACCTCCAAAAAATTGATTTCTTAAAATTTCTGAATATAAACACATTTCCAAATTTACCTTAAGCATTAAATATTTATCATCCGGAGCCTCCCGTAAGAACTGATCTACCTGCTCAGACGTGAGAATTCTTGACTTCTTTGGCTTAAATCCCTCATTTCTTCTCTTCAAAAAAGCTAATAATTTTGGAAATTTACTTATATCAATATCTTCTCTAATGTTAATAACCGATTTCAGCATTGAGTAATGTGCCCAGAGAGTTGAGGCACAAACCGCTTTTGATTTATCATTGAAGTAGACTAACAGCGCATTTTCAGTAGGTTGTCTCACATTTTTAAGCGGCACCACTTTTTAAAAGCATCGTACTGCTGCTCGTATAGTTTTCTATATTTTGGTGGTAACAATTTTTCACCTTCTTCACTCATGATACCAATAATTATCAATAACAATGTTTCTTTACAATGACACTAGTAATGACAATGTTTCTAAATTATAATTGTCACAACGCAATGTTACTATGGTAACTTATTTTAAAGACAGTTTATTAAATGAGTTGAAGAGAGAAAAAACTGATTGAAATTATTGAAATAATTAATAAAATCATACCGGAAGTACGAAAAGTATCGTATATACCTTGCGACTGAAGTACATTTAATCCTTCAGGTAAATTATAAACCTTCAGGATTAAATGTACTACTTCAGTCCCGCGGTATATAATATACTATTATTTTCGATGATTGTATGAAAATATTGATCCTTCAGAGAAGGAATAAAACGCTAAGCTCTCGATTACTACCTGCTATTTTAGTACCAGTATCTCATGACATTATACTGTAAATTTTTCCGATTTAAAAATATCAATTATTATTAGGAATTCTGTTCGTCATAGATAAAGAAAAATTAGAAGACATGAAAAGGGGATTCGACGAAAAATTAAACGAGTTGTTATTCTTATCAAAGGGCGAAATATTCAGTTTCTTTTCAACCAAATTAATACAAATGATGAACTACAAAGATGATTACTAATACTCAATAAATAACCCTCATGAATTTTAAAATTGCAAATTGGGATGAGCCATAAATAAGCAATATATCTTTTCATCATAATGAAGTCTCACAAAAAGAATTCATCCCGAAATTACTAGTAATTGGATACATTTTTATAAAAACAGTTTGTTCTAAAACGAACTGGAAAACTGTATGATGTGAGAGGAAACTTTGGCTGGACTTTACTTTATCCCCAGTAAAATCTTCCCTTCACTCGCTCACCGTCCTAAAGTTTCAAAATTCAATAATTATTTTATTTTCATTCTAAATTTTGCCTCTTTTATTGCTTCAATTCTGTCGATAGTTAACCTCCTTTTGCATAGACGTATTTGAAGTGAGACAGACCATCAACGTTCCTAATTCTTACCTACCTCGCCCTCGCTACGCTACACCGCCTCAACAACTATACTAGTACAAATTTTGTCCCGACATCGTATCGCGTCATAAACGGCCAGACCCCCTCGCCTCATTTGCATTGGTACAAAGTACCGCTTCAGTACAAAAATGAGGCACCTCTTACAAACTCAATTTCAAGACGTGTACTACCCAACACTAAATGTCTAGTTTACTATCAATGAAAAACATAAATCGTTTCGACACCGATGAGCTGTGGGCGAAGAAAAACGTTGTTTCTACTTTAGCAGCCTTGGACTTATAAAGTGAAAAGTGGAGGTCACAGAAAATTTGTAAAAAATGAAACGATTTGATGCAACTCCGAAGGTAACTCTCACAGCAAGCTGGCAAACACCAAAAGCAAAGCAGGTGGAACGAGTATGTTATCCGTTGTATTTAAGTTCATAGGCTCGCAAAAACTAAGGGATTGATGTTTATATGTTATTTCTACAGGGTGGAAAATTGCGACCCGGTGAAGTACTCGACTCAAAGGTGAGGTTTGTGTCAAGGCACACAAAACTGACCTTTTTTAATGATATGCCGTTACACTTAACAGCACTTGTACGGTTTATGTCATAGATTGACATAATCCGTTTGCTTCGACTGTTGTGACAATTATTTTATTTTATTTTTTTTTTCTATTTGAAGACGAAATACAAACGTCCGGGACAATTGCAAGAACCGTCAGACAAACAGGTTAGCGCGGATACTGTAGAATAGAGATTTAGAATAGAGGTTTGGAATAGAAACAAATTAGAACTTCTTCTTTCGTGAACTTTTTTCTTCAGTTTCATTTAGAATAGACTATTTTCCTTCTTCTTTCGTCTATTACCGTATGTGATAATGGTTTTATCCTTCTATAGAATAGAACAGTGTCTAACCTGTAAATCACTTTTTCGTCTTTGTTTTATTTTTGCTCAGAGTAGTTTTCACGTAGAAGTTACTTGAGAAATACTCAAAATAGTATCAAAGTAACTCTGTAGATTTTAGTGGTTTGGATATTGGTAGTACTTTTAGATAGAAACATACTCGCTACTAACATGGTAGGCTTTGCATGAGATGCTTCAATTGTTATGCGCTATGATTATGTGCTAAAAGCTCAATAAGTTTTGCTATAACTGCAAGATTTTCTTGAATTCTGATTGAGAACCATCGATGAATCAGCTCTTTAACTGAATAACTGAAAAAGTGTAGTGAGCGCTGCAAAAAAAAAAGCGAAGTATATATATATTCTTTTGAACTTTTGGCTTACAATATTTAGTTAGCAAACCATAAAGCATATAGATCAGGGGTTAGTGACGGGTGTCATACAATTCGGCCTAGGAAAAAAAGGGGGGGAAACCCTGGCTCCCCGCCTAGGTGTGAAAGTACAAAAATAAGCTGAAATATATTTGAGGGACTTCTTTCTTCAAGAGTGGTCTTCTATTGATGGAGACAGAGACTTCTCCAAGTTGCCCACATCGAATCTGGAAATAAAAAGACAAAAGCAGAAAAAAGAACTGAATAACAAAAATACGTATCATATTCGTTTGAAATTTGTAACCCATTCCAAGAAAGAATTGGAAACACCATGAATAGCCCTAAAACCATCTTGAAATTTATATATGGGACAACTATTGATGAGATGAGGTATTGTTGCGCTTCCATCTGAAAAGCATGCTATTGGTACGTTCTCAAACGGTTAAGAACTGTCCAAATTTTTCTTGGAACATCAAAACCAGCAGTTATTTTAGAAGCATCAGACACGAGATAACATTGAACATTTCGTAAGAGTTCCACTCAGTCTTCCATAATTCTTTATCGCTTATGTCATATTGTAGAACGTATTATGCCATAATGGTTTACGTCACTTCAATCTGGGAATTCTATTTTGTGGAATATATGAAATAATTGGGAATAAATTGGTAAAAGAATGATATTTGTTCCAAGACTTCAGAGCTGCAGTCTGTCGGCGAATATGGAGAGGGATAATGTTAGATAAAACTGGTAACCAATGAACCGGTGTAGATCTTATGGTGCCAGTAATTATTCCCATCGATGTATTCAATTGTGCATCAATTTTTTGTGTATGTGCACTATTAAACCAAACCGAGCAACAATGCTCAGCTGCAGAAAAGACTAGGGCTAGAGATGCTGTGCGAAGAGTGGAAGCATCAGCACCCCAAGATGATCCAGCTAATTTCTGAAGAATATTATTCCAAATGAGCCTTGTAATTGAGAGATGAATCTAATTTAACTCCTAATTATCTTGCATAGAAATTATGTTCGATAGGAGAATCATTGAATTACAGCTAATTTCCTATATTTTTCATGGTTATTCAGATGGAAACAAGATATCTCTGTTTTGTTGGGATTTGGACATAGTCGCCACTCAATAAAATAATTCTTTACAATCTCCAAATCAGATGACAGTATGTTTTCCAGAGTATGGAAATCCGAATGTTGGTAAGCAATAGCAATGTCGTCGGTATAAACAAATTTCTGAGATGATGTCGTGGGTAAATCACTTAAATATCATTTGAAAGGTAAAGGAGCTAAAACTGATCCTCGAGGAAGGCCATTTTTCAATGTTTCGAAATTGCTACTCTTATTGTCAATAAAAACACGATTTCTTCCATCAGATATCATATTTTCTAATAATCGTACCATTTTCCTACACTTCATATGGGTATAGAGTTTGAAAGTATATCGTGTCGAAGGCTTGTTTTGAAATTATTTGAAAATGTCTGTTTCGGTGTTTGAGGATGAATTTAAGGATGTAGCACTTTCGGAACCTTCGAAAATGCCAGACGTCGCCAACTAAAAATTGATTTATAGATAACTTTGTACCTGTGCATATTATGATGTTCTGGTTATAGGAAACCATCTACCTTAATTAAAGTCACACTATGTTCTCTTGTGACAAACACTACATACCCGCGGATTTGGCACCTCTGAAAATTTATGGATTTTGGCATCTAACAGAAACACCTCTGTTTCTTCCTGCCAATATAACATACCTTCTACGATTATTCAAGTAAATTCAAATAAATCTTTTTGATTTCTGTTTCGATACTTTGGAGCTGATTCAACGTACTCAAATAGCTTTCATTGCTCGCGGTTTACGCATTGACAGTTATTTGATGAAGTTTTGTGAATGTAGAGACGCAGACCTAGCTCAGATCTTAGAAGGCCCAGTTTGGCTGAGATGGAAGATAGGATAAATCAGCCTTCAACTCCACTCAAACCTCTTGGAGATGGTGGTCCTCCTAGCATTGTGGATGTTGCTGAGAGTTACTCAGCAGTTGAAGGTAAGGTTTCTGCATACCTCAACTTCTGCTTCGAATAAATCAATTCAACTCTTCTGCAGATGCAACGGGATACATCACAGTTTGTGTAGAAGGTAACCCTCCACCTACCTTCAAATTCTACAAGGTACATTTGTGAGATTTGTTTGAAAATATGTTATTAAAACCAATTGATTTTAGGGAATGACTGAAATCATAGAAGGAGGTCGTTTTAAATTCTTGACAGATGGCGAAACAAATTCTATCACACTGTGCATAAGAAAAATAAAACCAAATGATGAGGGGCAATATAAGATTGTTGTTTCCAACATACACGGAGATGATAGCGCTGAAATGATGCTATACGTTTCCGGTTAGTGCTTTTGGTGTTCGTTTAGGAAATTCATTAAAAATTAAATGTTGCAGATTCAAGTGGTATGGACTTTAGAGCTATGCTGAAAAAACGAAAATATGCCAAATGGGGAGAGAATAAGGAAGATCCTGACTGGGGTGACTTGAAAGAAGTTGAAAAGCCAATGCCTGCTCTAAAGAAAGTAGAAAAGGTAAGGTGACCATTCGATTTGAATCAATGATTTTCGAATTCTTAACTGACTCGATATTTCACTTCGTGAAGTGAATTTTTGTGTTTTTACAGCCTTCACACTCTCTGGGAAATTTTGAAGGATTATTTATTTTTGGTTTTTGAAATGGCTGATTTTTCGAAAGTGGAAACATTCAGACCATCCTTTTTTACATCGACATTTTTGGTTTGTTGATAATTCCTCTCGAAGTTTTTTCAGAATTCATCCAGGTTTTTTCTCCGTTTGTTTTTGCCTTCTTTTGGGTCGAAGTTAAGATATCCAAATATCTATTCAGCAGGTTCCTATATTTTCAGTTTTTATTTGTAGACTCCACTTTCTTCAAGAAGGCCTTCCTTGGCTGAATTAATACCAGATTGGCCAGTTTTACACCACTTTGAGAAAAAAGAGGTTGGGTGACGAAAACTCAACGGTTTATGTCTTGTTCAATGTTTGCACGACATCCTTAAATCCAATCCTTATCCTTAGTGATCCTACAATATACTAACTTTCAAGGTGTTGGTTATAATTTGACCTCTATAGATGTTGTCTGTCATTGGAAATCTCTTGTATATACCATCATGCACACTTTTTTTTGTACATAAATATTTTTGAAACATGAAATTTTGGAGCAGCCTCTCATCTTGTCGATGTTTATGAATAGAATTCTGATTTTATAATTAATTGGTCCAATCCTTATTTTAGAAACAAGAATCATTCCTGAAACCACTAGTGGATCAATATGCAAAAGAGGGTAAAGATAAGAAAGTCGTATTCGAAGCAGCCTTCACCAAGGCGAATGCCAAACCAAAATGGCTTTTCCGCAAGGATGTAAGTGAATCTAAATCTGATTTCTTCAAACTTTTTATCATCTTCAATTCTTTTTCAGGAATTATTTCCTGGTTCCAAATACAAATTCAAAAACGAAAAAGAAATGTATCAGCTCATTATTTCAAATCCTAAAGTTGAAGATACTGGTAAATATACTATAGAGATTGGTGGTATCACTTCAACAGCTTTCCTCAATGTTGATGAACCTGATCCATCATATACTTTCACAAAACCATTGAAGAAGAAATATGATGGTTACGAAAAACATGAGCTTCAACTGGAATGTACCGTCAGCAACAGTTTAGCTATTGTTGGATGGTATAAGGGTGCAGTTAAACTAAACGACGATGACAAATATGCGATATCCAAAGACATCAATGGCTGTTGCCGACTCACCCTGAAGATAGCTGAGTTTGAAGATGATGGGGAATACTCTTGTAAACTTGAGAAACAAACAGAGAAGACTGTTACTACTGTTAAAATTATAGAATATCCTTACAAATTCGTGAAATGCTTGAAACATCAGCAACACGTAGAGAAAGAGAATATAACGATGCTATGTGAATTAGACGATGCATTAGGAGAAGTCAAATGGTACAAAGGTGACCAAGAAATAAAACCAGATAAAAGGATTGTCATTTCAAAAGATGGACGCAAACGTAAACTTGTCATCAAAGATGCGAAAGTAACAGATGCTGGCATGTATTCTTGTAAAACGAACGCCGATAAAACAGAAGCTGAATTAGTGGTAAATTATTTGAATCGTTTCAACAAGAAACTTAAAGATACAGAAGCGGTTGAACGAGAAAAACTTATACTCGATATTGAACTACAAGACCAAACAGCAACAGCTGAATGGCTCTTCAATGGAAAGCCAATAGAACCTAATGAAAGAATTGAAATAAAAAATCTGGGAGGTGGTAAACATCAACTTATATTCAATAAACTGGAAATGGAAGATGATGGTGAAATAACATGTATTTCGGGTAAATTGGAATCATCCATGAAATTAACAGTGAGGAAAGGAGAAAGCAGACCTGAGATAGATTTCCCTGAAGCTTTTGAAGGACCAATTAGCAGAGCAATCGTTCTAGAAGTACCATATAAAGGTAATAAATTCACATATAGATAAAATTATTTAATTCAATTATTTCATGTACTTTTATTTTAGTTAGCGGAACCAGACAAACACCCATAGAAGCTAAGCTGGTAAAGGATGGAAAAGCTCTTCCACTGAAAGATGTTGAAATTATCACGCACGAAGACAAGATAATATACAAAATCAAAAAACCGGCTAGGGAATTATCTGGTCCTTATGAAATTAAAGTCGGTAATGGGCAAGGAGAAACAGTGCAGATGTGCAATATCACGATGCAAGATGTACCATCTCCACCACAAGATATACAAATCTCAGAAATATTCCAAACATCTTGCGTGGTGTCTTGGAAACCATCCAAAGACGATGGAGGAACTCCTATCCAACATTACGTAATTGAAAGACAAGATATTAGTTTGAAGTCTGGATGGGATAACGTTGGTCAAATATCTCCTAAGGAACCTTCAACCTACAAAGTTGAAGGCTTGACACCTAAGAAAGAATATAGATTCAGAATCAGAGCAGTCAATAAGTTGGGTAGTAGTGAACCAACAGTATTTTCCAAACCAATATTGGCAAAGGACCCATGGGGTACGTATTCAGAGTTTATATCATTGAAAATATTTCTATCATACAAAATCGAAGCATTGTTTCTAAATTCCTTGGTTATTGACAGATGAGCCGAGCAAACCCAAGGACGTCGAAGTTGTGGATTGGGATGTGGACCATGCAGATTTGAAATGGCAACCACCAGATTCGGATGGAGGTGCGGAGATCACTGGTTATGTTATTGAATTCAAAGAGAAATTCGGCAAAGATTGGTCAAAGGGTGTTGAAGTTCCTGGTGACCAACTGAGTGGTACAGTGAAAGGTTTGAAAGAAAATGCTACCTACGAATTCAGAGTACGAGCAATTAATAAAGCAGGACCTGGTGAACCTAGTGATGCCACTAAACCCATCATTGCAAAATGCAGATTTGTTAAACCTTTCATAATAGGAAATGATCTCAATAATATTATTGTTAAAAAGGGACAGATAGTTAAATATGATATCAAATATGGTGGTGAACCAGAACCAGAAGTTAAATGGTTCCTGGACACGAAAGAAATCAAGCCAGATCCTGAAGAAAGGGTTACTATTGACAAATATGAAAGAAACACAATAATCACTGTTAGGAAAACGACAAGACCTGACAGTGGTAAATACAGACTGGTTCTAACTAACAGTTCTGGTACGTGCGAGGGTATAGCTGAGGTTGTTGTTCTAGACAAACCAACCGCGCCACAAGGTCCAATGAAGATTGAAGAAGTTAGATCTGATCATATCAAAGTTAAATGGCAAAGACCAGAAGATTGTGGTGGAACTGAACTTACTGGGTATGTCCTTGAAAAAATGGATATGGATACCGGCAGATGGATACCTGCTGGTGAAGTCGGTCCAAATGAGGATACTTTCACATTCAAGGGATTGACGCCCAAGAAGAAATACAAATTCAGAGTTCGCGCTAAAAATAAAGAAGGCGAATCAGAACCTCTTGAAACTGAAGAGGCTATTTTGGCTAAGAATCCGTATGACGAACCGGGAGCACCAGGAAAGCCACAAATAATAGATTATGACAACAAGAGTGTCACACTCAAATGGCCCAAACCAGAGACAGATGGTGGCCGTCCCATTACACATTATACTATTGAAATGAAGGACAAATTTGCTGTTGACTGGACTGAAGTAGCCAAAACGCAGGATGCCAATCCCGAGGGAATTGTTGAAGGTTTAAAAGAGAAAATGATCTATCAGTTCAGAGTGAGGGCACATAACAAGGCAGGTCCCAGCGCACCATCAGAGGCTACAGACAATCATTTATGCAAACACAAAAATCGTAAGTATATCCCAAAATAGGGCCTAATTTAATCTGATTGAAAAAAAAAGAGGAATTGTTGAATAACAAAGTGAGTGACTAAAGATCCAATTAGTGTTTCAGCATAGATATTGTTGAAAATATCTGTATTATTTTGCTTCTCTTGCATTTATCGTAATTCAAAGCCTTTAGTATGTATCTTTGGTAACATTGATGGATTAATATTTCTGACTGATTGTATCTTTGCAGTTAAGCCTCGAATCGATAGAGAGACGTTCAAGTCTATCATCATAAAAGCTGGCAGAACCCATAAATGGTCTGTTGACGTTATCGGTGAACCCCCACCGGATCTAAGATGGGTATGGAGGGATAACATAACTCTGACAAATACGGAACGTATCAAAATTGAAAATGTTGATTATCACACCGACTTCACGATCGTGAATGCAGTTCGTAGAGACACTGGAAAATACACCCTGATTGCAGAGAATGCATCTGGAAAGGACCAGGAAACTGTTGAATTGACAGTGCTCAGTAAACCAGATTCTCCAGAGGGTCCGCTGGAGGTATCTGACATTACAGCTACCAAAGCTAAGGTATCTTGGAAGAAACCAGCAGATGATGGTGGTAGTCCTATCAAGGAATATGAAATCGAGAAAATGGACCTCGCTACCGGCAAATGGGTAAGAGTTGGAAGAGTTCCAGGCGATAGAGTAGGTCCAGATGGAAAAATAGACTTCGAAGTATCTGGTCTGAATCCTGGAAGCGAATATAAATTCAGGGTAACAGCAGTAAACAACGAGGGTGATTCAGAACCTCTTGTTTCAGACAGGAGTATCATAGCGAAAAATCCATTTGGTGAGTTTATTTTCATTTCCCTAAGAAAAATCATATTCAACTTCATTTATTTTCAGACGAACCGACCAAACCTGGCACACCTGAGATTACAGATTACGACAATAAAGGTGTCAATCTTAAATGGGCTCCTCCAGAATCTGACGGTGGAGCACCAATTGAGAAATACATCATCGAGAAAAAAGATAAGTTCAAGCCAGACTGGGAGAAAGCATGTGAAGTACCTGGTGATGCAACAACTGCACGTGTGAATGATTTGAAAGAAAGGGGAGAGTATCAGTTCAGAATTGTAGCCGTCAATAAAGCCGGTCCATCCCCTCCGTCAGATGCTTCTAAAATGCAGATAATCAAGCACAGAGCACGTATGTTTTGTGATAACATAAACATGATAATTAAATAATGATGTATAATGATTTCAGTGAAACCCAGGATTGATAGAACCAACCTGAAACCTATAACTGTACGTGCTGGTAAACCCATCAAATATGATATTGACGTCAAAGGTGAACCAGCACCAACATGTACTTGGATTCAAAACAAAGATCAGTTATCTACCAAAGATAACGTTGAGATAATCAACATCGATTATAACACCAAGCTCAACATCACTAATTCTGTTCGTAAAAACACTGGTTTATACAAAATAAAAGCTGTAAATGAACATGGAGAAGACGAAGCTGAGGTCGAAATTACCGTACTCTGTAAGTATTATAGATGATATGTTAACTATTTGTAAACAGTTTCACTTATCCTATCAGCTCAAATGAAAGTAAGACATTTTCTCTTTCAGCTGCACCAGGAAAACCAAAAGGTCCTCTAAAGGTATCCGATGTTACCAAAAATGGTTGCAAACTCAAATGGGACAAGCCAGAGGACGATGGTGGAAAACCCATCACTGGATATGTAGTAGAAAAATACGATAAAAAGACAGCGCGTTGGGTCCCTGTCGGAAGAACGAATGACACCGAAATGGATGTAAAAGGATTACAAGAAGGCCATGCCTACGACTTCAGGGTGAAAGCCATAAATGACGAAGGTGAATCAGAGCCTTTGGAAACTGATGGAACGACCATTGCCAAAAACCCGTACGATCCACCTGGAAAACCTGGAACACCATCTATCGAGGACTGGGATACTGATAGGGTCACCTTGAAATGGACTGCGCCGAAGAGTAATGGAGGTGCACCAATTACAAGTTATATCATTGAGAAAAAAGAAAAATTCTCAACATCTTGGGACCAAATATTAGAGACACATGTAATTATCGAAAGAAAAATTTCTATTTGAAAGAATTTGATATTATAACTAATTTTTCAATGAGTTTTACAGCCTCATGCCACTATTGCTATGCTCACCAAGATCCTTGCAATAACTAACCCATCTGCTATAAGCTCTAAAGGTAAGAAACGCTTCAGAACCTCCATGCATATTCTAATGAAAACACCGGCAAATCAAGGTAACAAACAACCCCAAGCTGTGATTGTCTAACACTAACTGAGCTAATTTTTTAATATAAGAATTCTGATTATTTTGCTCCTTAGACTCCTGATACTGATGCAATTGTACCAGGACTAAAGGAAGGTAACACCTACCAATTTCGAGTAAAAGCTGTAAACAAAGCAGGCCCCGGAGAGCCATCAGATTCCACTAAACCACACGTAGCAAAAGCTAGACATCGTAAGTTTATTCATTTCGTAAAGATCAGCAAAGAAACTATAATTTGAAATTTCCAGTACGTCCACAAATCAACAGAGAAAAGCTCCATACCATCAAAGTTAGAGCAGGTCAATTGGTTAAATTTGATGTCGATGTTAAAGGAGAACCACCACCAGAATGTAAATGGAGTTTCCAACATAAACCATTAGAAAATGGACCTCAATGCAAAATAGAAAATGAGGATTACAACACAAAACTTACCTTATCCAATACGTCAAGAAAGGACACTGGAACATATGTGTTAAGAGCAGAGAATGAGTCTGGATTTGATGAAGCTCCAGTGGAAGTCATTATTCTCGACAAACCTGGAAAACCAGAAGGACCTTTAGAAGTTCACGATGTACACAAGGAAGGTTGCAAACTCAAATGGAAAAAACCAAAGGATGATGGTGGATTACCAATAACTGGGTATGTGGTTGAGAAGCAAGATGCCCAAACGGGACGGTGGGTGCCAGCTGGATTTGTTGATGGAGACAAAACTGACCATGAGATCACTGGACTTGAGCCAAACAAGAAATACAACTTCAGAGTCAAAGCTGTCAACGAAGAGGGCGAATCAGAACCTTTAGAATCAGATGGATCAGTACATGCTAAGAATCCCTTCGATGTAGCTTCAGCACCTGGAATGCCAGAAATAATTGATTACGATGAGCATATGGTAAAACTCAAATGGGAGAAGCCCGTCAGAGATGGGGGTGCACCCATTACAGGATATATCATTGAAGCAATGGATAAATTTGGAGGACAGTTCGCAAAGGTCGCAGAAGTCGGGCCTGAATGTGTTGGAACTGTACATAAGTTAGAAGAAGGAAATCAATACAAATTCCGTGTGAGAGCGGTCAATAAAGCAGGTCCATCTGAACCATCAGAGCAGACCAACTGGCATACTGCTAAGCCAAGATTCTGTGAGTATACATGAAAAATTATAACATATAACAAAACTCACTATATTTCTCTGTATATTTTCAGTGAAACCACTCATCGATAGAACGAATCTGAAGACTTTAACAATAAAATCAGGTCTATCGATTAGTTTAGATGTTAACGTTAGGGGTGAACCTCCACCGGTCATCACATGGTTCTGCAACGACAAAGAAATAACATCAGGAGGTGACATTTTAATAAATAATATTGATTACAACACCAAATTTTTCGTAACAAAAGCTAAGAGAATTCATAGCGGAAAATATACAATAGTTGCTAAAAATGAGGTGGGAGAAGATAGAGCTGATGTTGAAATCAACGTCGTGGCTAAGCCTGCTTCTCCGAAGGGTCCACTCGAAGTTTCTGACGTCACAAAACATGGTTGCAAACTAAAATGGAAAAAACCAGAAGATGATGGAGGAATTCCGATTGATCATTACGAAATTGAAAAACTTGATCCTTTAACTGGTCAATGGATCACATGTGGAAGAAGCAACGAACCCGAAGCTAATATTACAGGTTTACAAGAAGGCAAGCCGTATAAGTTTAGGGTTAAAGCTGTAAATAAAGAAGGAGAATCAGAACCTCTGGAGACTGAGAAATCAATCATAGCTAAGAATCCATTTGGTGAGTATACAATAAGAAGAAAAATGTGACTGATCATTGATTATTGCCATTTTATAGATGAACCTGGCAAGCCTGGACGTCCAGAACCAACAGATTGGGATAAGGACTTCGTAGAACTTGCATGGACTCCACCTAAGAACGATGGTGGCGCACCAATAGAAAAATATATCATCCAGATGCATGACAAAGCAGGACGTGGTTGGGTGGATGCTGCTACAGTATCTGGTGACAAAACACAAGGAAAAGTATACAACGTGGAAGAAGGTCACGAATATGAATTCCGTGTGGTTGCTGTCAATAAAGCTGGTCCTGGAGAACCAAGTGATGCATCGAAATCCGTGGTCGCAAAACCGAGATTTTGTAAGTTAATTCGGTCTTGAATTCGATAAAAAATTATCCAGATAATTTTTTTCAGTGGCACCATATATCGACCGTAAAAACCTCCAGAAGAAGACGATTCGTTCTGGTCAGTTGCTCAGGATTGAGGCTGACGTCAAAGGTGAACCAGAGCCTGTAATAACATGGACATTGAAAGAACAAGTCGTCAAAAATACCGATCGCATCAAGATCGAAAATGAAAATTACCAAACAAGATTTACTTTGCAAAAAGCCAAACGATCAGATACTGGTATATACGTTGTAACAGCTAAAAACGATTCTGGTGTAGACAGCGTTGAAGTAGAAATCCAGGTTCTCAGTAAGCCATCCAAACCGAAAGGACCTCTTCAAGTATCTGATGTAACAGCAGAAGGTTGTAAACTCAAATGGGAACCACCTGAAGATGATGGTGGAGAACCAATTACGGGATATTTAGTGGAAAGAATGGATGTCGAAAGTGGAAGATGGATTCCAGTTACCACCACAAAAACTCCAGAAGCAGACGTGACTGGTTTGAACGAAGGAAAAGACTATTTGTTCAGGGTGAAAGCTTTGAACTCAGAAGGCGAATCTGAGCCTTTAGTAACAGAAGTTCCAACAACTGCTAAGAATCCATTCGGTGAACCAGACACGCCTGGAAAGCCGGAACTGAAAGACTGGTCTAAAAATCACGCAGATCTTAAATGGACTGCGCCAAAACAAGATGGAGGTGCTCCAATCGAAAAATATATTATTGAAAAGAAAGATCCCATTACTGGAAAATGGGTGAAAGCAGCGGAAGTGCCAGGAAATAAGACCGAGGGAACCGTTCCTGATTTACAAGAAGGACAAAAGTACCAATTCAGAGTTAAGGCTGTGAATAAAGGAGGAGAAAGTAAACCATCTCCTCCTTCAGATATGATGACGGCAAAGGATAGGTTTGTTGCGCCTAAAATCGATAGGTCTACACTCAAAGACATCACAGTTAAAGCAGGACATCTTATACGTTTGGATGTTAAAGTATCTGGTGAACCTCCACCGACTAAAGCTTGGTTCTTAAACAAAGCTCGTTTGGACAAGGATGAGCTTATAACCATCGACGTGGAAGACTATAGAACCAAACTACATATCAGTTCTGCTATGAGAAGTCACACGGGTACTTTGACTTTGAAGGCAGAAAATTCATGTGGTAAAGATGAGGCAAGCATAGAGATTAAAGTACTGGACAAACCAGCCAAACCTGAGGGACCACTCAAGATCAGCGATGTACACAAGGAAGGCTGTACCTTGAAATGGAATCCACCAAAGGATGATGGAGGGGTTCCAATAGAATATTACCAAGTCGAGAAGATGGACACCGAAACTGGTAGATGGGTTTCTGCCGGAAAATCAAAGGAACCAAAGATAGATCTCAACAATTTAGAACCTGGGCAAGAATATAAATTCAGGGTTTCTGCCGTTAACGCTGAAGGAGAATCGGAACCTCTTGAAGCGGATCAAACCATTATAGCCAAAAATCCATTCGGTATGTTAAAGCGTTAAAGTTATTTCTATAAATTATTATAAATATATTTTTGATTTCAAGATGAACCTGGTCCACCTGGTCAGCCTGAAGTTACCGACTGGGACAAGGATCATGTTGACTTAAAATGGACTCCACCACTAAAGGATGGAGGCTCTCCAATTACAGGATATATCGTCGAAAAGAGGAGAAAGGAACTACAAGATGGGCTAAGGCTTGTGAAGTCGGCCCTCAAACTAATAAAGCAACAGTCGATAATCTCGACGAAGGGGTTGAATATGAATTCAGGGTGAAGGCAGTTAACGCCGCTGGACCCGGAGAACCAAGCCAAACCTCGAAATCCGTCATAACAAAACCAAGAAAACGTAAGATGCCTTTGTAAAAATTTGGTAACGAATACGATAATTTCCTTTATTTTCAGTGGCTCCTAAAATCGATCGTCGTAATTTATTCAGCATCACAGTTCGCGAAGGTGAACCAATTTACATTGATGTTAAAGTAAGTGGAGAACCTGCACCAGATGTGGTCTGGTACCAAGAGAATAAAATGGTTATTTCTTCTGGTCACAAACGCGTCGACAACATTCCATACAACTCCAAATTCTTCAACGATAAGCCCGAACGAAAGGATACTGGAGTTTACAAAATTACTGCGACGAATAAGTACGGTCAAGATACAGCTGAAGTCGAAATAACGGTTGTATGTAAGTTATCCTCTATAAATGAATAAAATCTTGTTACTAACTCACTTGGACCTACAGCTAAACCTGGACAGCCAGAGGGTCCGCTAGAAGTATCCGATATCCACAAAGATGGCTGTACGCTGAAATGGAAGAAACCAAGGGATGATGGAGGAGAACCAATTGAGAATTACGTGGTTGAAAAGATGGATCCAGAAACTGGAATATGGTTACCCGTTGGAAAAACTAGTGGAGCTATACCTGAAATGAAAGTGGATGGATTAGTGCCAGGACACGATTATAAATTTAGAGTAAAAGCAGTTAACAAAGAAGGCGAATCTGAACCTTTGGAAACAGCTGGAACTATAAATGCTAGAGATCCATTCAGTGAGTTTAAACAAAAAGTAAATTTTCATCTTTTAAAACTGACGTGTTCACAGCTACCCCTGAGAAACCAGGAGCTCCAGAACCAAACGATTGGTCGGCAAACCATGTTGATCTCAAATGGACTGAGCCAACATCAGATGGTGGTGCTCCAATTACTGGGTATATAATCGAGAAGAAAGACAAATATAGTCCTTTGTGGGAAAAGGCACTAGAAACAAATACAGCATCACCAACAGCAAGTATTCATGGACTCATAGAAGGAAATGAATATCAATTCCGTGTTATTGCTGTTAATAAAGCTGGTCAAAGTGCACCATCTGATGCCAGTAAACCATTCATTGCTAAACCAAGATTCCGTAAGTTGCTCTCATTTCTTGCATGAAACTTTCAGATGGAATATTTCATAGAGGTCAACGAATGGCCTCTGTTTATTCGTTTAATTTTTACACTGCAGTGATTGATTTCCTCCAGATTGAATTTGCTGAGGAACTCAATCAGATCGTTTAATTTTATGACTTCGTAGTGTATTCTTATTATATTTCATTCCATAATGATACAGATGTTGCTGATACATAATATCAGATTTTCAAATTAATTATTCATTGTATTCTAGTGGCTCCAAGAATCGACAGAAGACATCTTCACGATATCACTTTATCAGCTGGTTCTTCCCTCAAATTCGAGGCTAATATCATCGGTGAACCTCCACCATCCGTCGAATGGAGGTTTAGTGGATCGACTCTAAGAAACGACAAAAGAATACAGATCGACAATGTCGATTACTTCACTAAAATAGCCATTCGTCCTGTAAACAGGGATGATACAGGAGAATTTACAGTAACCGCGTCGAACAGTTCTGGAAAAGATGTACATACAATCAACGTTACCGTTACTGACAAGCCTTTGCCTCCAGAAGGACCGCTGCAAGTGTCTGATGTCAACAAAAACGGTTGTAAACTCAAATGGAAACGTCCGAAAGACGATGGAGGTACCCCAATCGAGTATTATCAAGTTGAAAAAATGGAACCAGAAACTGGTTGTTGGGTACCATGCGGAAGAGCTCACGAACCAAGTAAATAATTTCAAAATAACGTTGGATTAACAAATTTCAATGATTTGTTTTCAGATTTCGAAGTTACTAATTTGACCCCTGGAAAAGAATACAAATTCAGAGTGGCTGCAGTAAATGCAGAAGGTGAATCTAAGCCTTTGGAGACCGACCACAGCATCATAGCGAAGAATCCATTTGGTAAGTGTTTCCATTCGCTGAATATACAAAAGAAATAACACCTTTAATCTCTCTTAGCATCAGAGCCAATAATACTGTTCCATTTTCTCTGTTTACAGATGAACCGGGTGCGCCAGGACACTTGAAAGCTACCGATTGGGATAAGGATCATGTTGATCTTGCTTGGGAGAAACCAAAAGATGATGGTGGTTCTCCAATCACTGGATATATCATCGAGAAAAAAGATAAATTTGGGGATTGGGAGAAGGCATTGGAAGTTGGTCCAAATGACACAAAAGCTACTGTACCTGATTTAATCGAAGGACAGCCTTATTCGTTCAGAGTTCGAGCAGTGAATGCTGCAGGACCTGGAGAGGCAAGCAATGAAACTCCCACTATCATAGCGAAACCAAGAAATCTTGCACCTAAAATTGACAGAACTAATCTCATCGAGATTAGAATCAGATCTGGGCAGAACTTTGGTTACGAATGTAAGGTAACAGGAGAGCCAATGCCCGAAACCAAATGGCTCATGAAAAATAAAGAGATCAAATCCAGTAAGAACGTTAAAGTGCAACATACAGATTATCATACAAAAATATCAGTAAGAAACGCTACCAGAGCAGACTCTGGTACATATACAATAACTGCTGAGAATATAAATGGCAAAGATATCGCTGAAGTTGAAGTGACAGTACTGGACGTCCCAAGTCCACCAGGTGGACCTCTGAAAGTATCCGATGTCCATGCTAATGGAGCTAAGCTCAGCTGGAGACCACCAGCTGATGACGGTGGTCAACCAATTGAAAACTACATCGTTGAAAAAATGGACGAAGCGACAGGAAGATGGGTACCTGCTGGTGAAACAGACGGTCCAGAAACTTCTCTTGCTATCGAAGGTCTAACGCCAGGCAAAAAGTACAAATTCAGGGTGAGGGCTGTTAACAAGCAAGGAAAATCTGAACCATTAACAACAGCACAGGCTATCGAAGCTAAAAATCCATTCGATCAACCTGGAAAACTGGAACCCCCGAAATAATTGATTACGATTCAGATTTCGTTGAATTGAAATGGGATGAGCCAGAGAAAGATGGCGGTTCTCCAATAACAGGATACGTAATAGAAAAACGTGATAAATTCAATCCCAACTGGGAAAAATGTGCTGAAGTCGAAGGGAACGTGACCAGAGGTAAAGTGAAAGATTTGATTGAAGGTACTCCTTATGAATTCAGAATACGGGCTGTGAATAAAGCTGGACCTGGTGAACCAAGTGACGCTTCTAAAATACACGTTGCAAGACCAAAGAACCGTAAGTATTCAATAAATTTTAAGTGAATAATAGCATTGCTTCATGGAAAACTATTTATTTCAGTTGCCCCCAAAATCGACCGAAATGCTCTACTCAACATCAAAGTACGAGCTGGCCAATCCTTCGAACTTAACGTTCCAATATCTGGTGAGCCACCACCATCTAAAGAATGGCGTATCAAGGAAGACGTTCTGTTCAACACCGATCGTCTGAAAATAGTCAACGAAGATTATATGACAAGACTGAAAGTTATTGATGCAAAACGTGGGGATAGTGGAGTATATACGATCACTGCCAAAAATATCAACGGCAAAGATTCTGCCACCGTTGATATAACAGTCTTGGATGTACCTTCGCCACCCGAAGGACCTTTGAGGGCTGATAATGTCACTAAGAGCAATCTTACGCTAAAATGGAAGCCACCAAAGGACGATGGTGGTTCAGAAATTACTCACTATGTAGTTGAAAAACAAGACACAGAAAATATGAGATGGGTTCCAGTGGGTGAATCTGTCGGAACTTCGATGTTAGTTGATAGATTAACTGAAGGGCATGACTATAATTTCAGAGTATGTGCAGTGAATAAGCAAGGAGAATCACTCCCACTCACAACAGCTGAAAGTATAACTGCCAAAGATCCATTTTCGAAACCAGATCGCCCAGGAGCACCTACTCCCACAGATTGGGATAAAGATCACGTTGACCTTGAATGGGCACCACCGAAAAAAGACGGTGGATCACCTATCACCAGCTACATTATCGAAAAGAGACCCAAGCATGGGTAAGTTTTCGGAAAAGATATTCAAATTCATTTATCATTTGTTTCAAAATAATAGAAAATTTCTTTCAGCACTTGGGAGAAAGCGGTTGAAATTCCTGGAAACCAGACGAAGGGTACTGTACCTAATTTGGTAGAGGGAGAAGAGTACGAATTCAGAGTAATTGCGGTGAATAAAGGAGGTCATAGTGAACCTAGCGAAGCTTCTGTTCCGGTTATTGCTAAACCAAGGTTCCAAGCACCAATATTCAATAAATCTTTGTTGGAGGATATCACCATCAAGGCAGGACAACGTTTCGGTTGGACCATACCAATTGAAGCTTCTCCTAAACCGACAGCAAAATGGACTCTAAACGGCAAAGAGGTCTTGTCGAATAACAGAATCGATATGGCCGTATACAACAATAAAGTATCGTTCGATATTTCTTCTGCCTTACGTACCGATGGAGGAAGGTATACTTTGACTTTAACCAATGACCTTGGAAGTTTCAGTGCATCAGCTACCGTAACTGTGATTGATAAGCCTGGACCGCCGCAACCGCCATTAGATGTCGGTAGTGTGACAAAAGAAAGTGCTAGGTTGTCTTGGAAACCACCATTAGATGATGGAGGGTCTCCAATTCTTCATTACATTGTTGAAAAGATGGATGTTTCTAGAGGAACATGGTCAGATGCTGGAATGGCCACCATATGCTCCCATGACATAACAAGGTTGATTCACCGTAAAGAATATTACTTTAGAGTAAAGGCGGTGAATGCTGTTGGTGAGTCTGAACCACTTGAGACCCCAAGGAGTATCATAGCTAAAAACGAATTCGGTGAGTCACACAAAAAAAAGTACGTAATGTTCAATAACATCAATTTATTATAGATGAACCAAGTGCACCAGGAAAGCCAGCAGTGACAGACTGGGACAGAGATCATGTGGATCTTGAATGGACACCACCAAAGAGCGACGGTGGATCACCAATCACTGGCTATATCATTCAAAAGAAAGAAAAAGGCAGTCCATACTGGATGAATGCAGTCCACGTACCAGCTAGTAAAAACGCAGCTACTGTACCTGATTTAATAGAAAATGAAGAATACGAATTTAGGGTGATCGCTACAAATTCAGCTGGACAGAGTGAACCATCTGAACCTTCAGATCTCGTCACTGCTAAAGCTAGATACTGTAAGTAAATGTTGTCTTGGATCACGTCTAGATTTACATTATTCTCGTTTACAGTGGCGCCCAAGATAAAGACGCCATTAAATGATGTTCGAATCAAAGCAGGATTGATACTTCATTTAGATATAGACTTTATCGGGGAGCCATGCCCTGAAGCTAGTTGGACAGTTGGAAGCAAAAATCTAGTGACTGATGAAAGAACAACAGTAACATCGATTGGTTACCATACCGTGATACATACTGTAAATGCTAAACGGTCGGATAGTGGTTTGTATCATTTACTAATAAAGAATAGTTCTGGAATTGATGAAGGATCATTCCAAGTTACGGTATTGGGTAAGTTGCATAAAAACGCGAAATATCACAACAGTTTCTGATGAACTCATGTGAACAGATCGCCCAGGACCACCACAAGGACCAATTGAATATGAAGAAGTGACAGCGCAGAGTGTCACACTATCGTGGAAACCACCCATAGATAATGGTGGTAGTGAGTTGACGTGAGTTGTCTATATATGGTTCATTCAAGTGCGGGTTTTCTTCATTTTGAAAACTATATGCTTTCGTTTTCAGTGGATATGTAATAGAGAAACGTGACCTAACACATGGAGGAGGTTGGGTGCCGGCAGTAACACATGTTAACCCCAAATACAACCACGCTGTTGTTCCAAGACTGATTGAAGGAACCAAATATGAATTCAGGGTTATGGCTGAGAATTTACAAGGACGTTCAGATCCTCTAGACACAGAGAGGCCAGTAGTCGCGAAGAATCAATACGGTAAATACTTGTCACATTCTGCACTACATCCGTCATAACGCTGACTTGTTTTCAGATGTGCCAGGTAAGCCAGGTAAGCCACAACTTGTTGACAGCGATAAAGACCACATTAAGATCAAATGGAGTGCCCCAATAAGCAATGGTGGTTCACCCATCATTGGTTATGATGTTGAAAGACGTGATCGTGCAACTGGCAGATGGGTGAAGGTCACTAAGAATCCTGTCCCAATGCTAGAATTCGAAGATGATAGGGTACAAGAAGGTCATACTTATGAATACAGGGTCGTCGCAGTTAACGCTGCCGGGCCAGGTAAACCTAGCGACACATCGAATGCATTCATAGCCAAACCGATGAAAGGTAAGCACTCAACCTACATCTGCAGAATTTTTTTAATGACTTTTAATTTTGCCAGAAAAACCAAAACTCCATTTGGATGGAATTATTGGCAGGAAAATCAAAGTGCGTGCTGGTGAACCTATCAATATTGATATACCACTCTCAGGTGCACCTGCGCCAAAATGCCAATGGAGCAAAAACGGAAATCCAGTGGTTGAATCTAACAGAGTTTACGTAAGTTTCATCCTGGCCAATCCAATCTTCTGATTTATTGCATTTCCTTATTCGACTTGTTAACAGTACATTCCTAATGCATTACTTTTCAATTCAACCTGAGTGATAGATAGAAATCATAGAATGATATCCTCGAATTTACCAATTTATTACCTATGAATTATTGTACCTTTAACGATTCTAGACTGAATCCAACGGAGAACATACCAAACTGAGGGTCGAGGTTTCAAACAGGGATGACGCTGGCAAATATACAATCCAAGCTAAGAATGAATACGGTTCCGATCAAGCTGACATCGAAGTTACAGTCGTTGATAAACCTGGAATTCCAAGAGGTCCACTTCAATACACCAATACTACACAAGATACTGTTTCGTTGTCATGGAATCCTCCTGCAGATGATGGAGGAGGCGATATCAGTAACTATATCGTCGAAATCAGTGAGTACGGTACCGATAGCTGGAGACCTTGTCCAGGATTCTGTCCTAGACCATCTTTCACCGCTCGCGGTCTTACCGAAGGCAAGAAATATGTCTTCCGAGTTAGAGCCGAAAACATGTACGGTGTTTCTGAACCACTAGAAGGTAAACCAGTAGTAGCCAAATGCCCCTTCGATCCTCCTGGACCACCAAGCCAACCAGAAGTTGCTGGATATACACCATCATCTTGTTCCCTCAGATGGAAACCACCATCTTCAACTGGTGGAAAACCAATTACTGGTTATTATGTTGAGAAGAGGGAAAGAGGTGGCGATTGGACGAAGGTCAATAATTATCCAACTCCCAATACTCAATATACTGTTCAAGATCTCAGAGAAGGAAATAAATATGAATTCCGAGTTATAGCTGTGAATGAAGCTGGTCCAGGTGAACCAAGTCGACCAACAGAACCCATAGTAGCAAGACATCAAAGATGTAAGTTCCATAATTATTCCAAACTTCGTCCAAACTCATCATGTCATTTTTCAGTTGTGCCAGATCCGCCAGAGCCTCCTAAACCTGATCGCATTACAAAGGACAGCGTCACACTTTCTTGGAGACCACCAAGAAACGATGGTGGATGTAAGATAAAGGGATACATTCTACAACAGCGTGGAAAGAATGACACAGATTGGTCCGATGTTAATTCAATTCCGATCACCAGTTTGGTTCATACGGTTCCTAACTTGAAGGAGGGCTCTGAATACCAATTCAGGGTGATAGCTGTTAATGATATTGGTAATTCAGAACCAAGCAAACCAACTCAAAATATACTGATTGAGGAACAACCAAATAAACCATGCATGGATCTTGGTGGAGTACGTGACATAACTGTGAGGGCTGGAGAAGATTTTAGTATCCATGTACCATATGTTGGATTCCCCAAACCAACAGCCAGTTGGTTTGCTAATGACAAAATTCTGGACGAGTCTGACAGTAGAGTATTCCCTAAACTGACAGATGATTCCGCTAGTATCATAGTCAAAAATTCGAAGCGTTCAGATAGTGGTCAATATAGATTACAATTGAAGAACCCTTCAGGATTTGACACGGCAACAATTAACGTGAAGGTTCTTGATAGGCCTGGAAAACCTGAGAACTTGAGAGCCGACGAGTTCGCTGGAGATGCTCTGACCCTATATTGGCAACCACCTAAAGATAATGGAGGTTCAGACGTTACAAACTATGTTGTTGAGAAGAAAGAAGCTCGGTCAGCAACTTGGTCCAAAGTAAGTGGCTATGTTACTGTTCCATTCATCAGAATTAGGAACTTAACACTAGGTAAAGAATACGAATTCAGAGTATTCGCAGAAAATCAATATGGCCAATCAGATCCTGCGGTAACATCAGAACCAATTAAGGCACGACATCCATTTGATGTTCCTGGTGCCCCTGGAACACCAAAGGGTATCGAAACCAGCGAAGATTCTATAACAATTCAGTGGTCGAAACCAAGGCACGATGGCGGTTCGCCTATAACAGGATATGTGATTGAAAAACGACTTATTACTGAAGACAAATGGACCAAAGCAAGTCATGCTCTAGTACCTGACTTATCCCATAAAGTGATCAATTTGATCGAAAATCACGAGTATGAATTCAGAGTAGCTGCAGTGAACGCAGCAGGCCAAGGACCTTGGAGTTCTGCCTCTGACGCTATTTGTGCGAGGGCACCACCTTCTTCTCCTAAGATAACATCAGATTTAAGCATCAGAGACATGGTCGTTATTGCTGGAGAAGAATTTAAAATTACAGTACCGTATGTTGCAACACCAAAGCCGAGAGAAACGTGGATGATAAATGGAGAAGAAATATTCTCAGACCAAAGAATTAAGTTCGAGACAACGGATACTTCATCCATATTCACAAATAAATGCGCCAAGAGGAGTGATACAGGCAGCTATACCATAAAACTCACCAATTCAGTTGGCTCAGATTCTGCTACATGTAGGGTTACTGTCGTTGATAAACCACAACCACCACAAGGACCTTTAGATATATCCGACGTAACACCTGATAACTGTTCGTTAGCTTGGAGGGCACCATTGGATGATGGAGGTTCTCCAATTACCAATTACATCGTGGAGAAATTAGATACAAATGGTATTTGGGTGAAAGTTAGCAGTTTTGTGAGAAACACCCATTATGACGTTATGGGTTTGGAACCGAATAAAAAATATAGTTTCAGAATTCGCGCTGAAAATCAATATGGTATAAGTGAGCCTTTGGAGAGTACTGAACCAGTTACCGCCAAATATCCGTTTACTGTACCAGATCCTCCAAGCCCACCAAGGGTTACTGACTGGACTTCCAACACAGTTTCACTGTCATGGGACAGACCAGCCAATGACGGAGGCTCCAGAATTCAAGGATACAAATTAGAGTATAGAGATATTGTACATGATGCTCATTGGCAAGTATCTAACGATTACCTGATCAAAGAAACTCACTTCGATCTATACAACTTGACTCAAGGAAACGAATATGAATTCAGAGTACGAGCCAAGAATGCTGCTGGATTCAGCAAGCCATCTGATTCCTCTGCCAAGTTCAAGTTGAAGGGCAAATTCAATGTACCGTCGCCACCACGTGAACCTAAAGTTGTTAAGGTTGGAAAGAGTTATGTAGATCTTACTTGGGAACCGCCAACAAACGATGGAGGTTCAAGAATTACAGGATATATTATAGAGAAGAGAGAAATAGGTAGCCCATTATGGATAAAATGTAACGAATACAACGTAACAGATACCAATTACACCGCATTGAACCTCATCGAAAGGAGCGATTATGAATTCAGAATATACGCAGTGAATGCAGCTGGTAAAAGTGAAGCAAGTTCGTGCACAACACCTGTCAAGGTTTGTGAAGTACTAGGTGGTGAAAAGCCAGAATGGATAAAACCATTATCGAATCAAACTGCACCATTAGGAAAAACGGTCACATTGGAATGTGAGGCTTATGGAAAACCAGAACCAACGTTCCGCTGGTTGAGGAATGGTCGGGAAATAAACATCAGTGGCCGTTACAGGCATGAGAGCAAGAACGGCGTCGCACGTTTGTTCATTTCCGATCTGTTGGATATTGATGATGGTGATTATACCTGTGAGGCTAGTAATACACTTGGTTCTACAACGACGACTGCCAGATTGAAAATTGGGGCACCTCCAAGAATCGAGAGACTTCCTGGTGATCTCTATTTGCCGGAAGGAGATAATACAAAGATCAAAGTCTATTATTCTGGTGATCAACCCTTGAATGTCACTCTAAGTAAGAGTGGAAAGAATATTGAGGATTCTACTCATATAAAATACACTGTCTTCGATGACTATATCATAATTTATATCAGGGGAATCCAGAAGGATGACGCAGGAGACTATACCATACATGTATCTAACGATAACGGAAGCACATCTGGTACGTTTACTGTTTACATAACTGGCCTACCTGGTCCACCGAAGGGACCCTTAGGTACCACAGATATAACACAGCATACATGCACCTTATCATGGAAACCTCCTTCATACGATGGTGGTTTAAGAATAACACATTATGTTGTCGAAAGAAAAGACATATCTTCTGAACACTGGATAACAATTGCCAGTTCAGTCAAAGATACTAATTTCACCGTTCAAGGACTAACTGAAGGCCAAGAATACGTATTCAGAGTGATGGCTGTGAATGACAACGGTATGGGACCACCCCTTGAAGGTCTCAACCCGATCAAGGCAAAGGCTCCATTCGATCCACCCTCACCACCCGGAGTACCAAAAGTTACGCAAGTTGGCGGTGATTTCGTCCACCTCCAATGGGAAAAACCAGAAAGTGACGGCGGATCCAAAATTCAAGGATACTGGGTTGACAAACGCGAAATGGGAAGCATGGCATGGCAGCGTATCAACGTTTCTTTGTGTCTTTCTACTCAAATTAACGTTTCCAACTTGATCGAAGGGCGTCAATATGAATTCAGAGTCTTCGCTCAAAATGCCGCCGGTTTATCTAAACCTTCTTCGGCTTCGAATTCAGTCGAAATCAAGGATCCTCTTGCTGCTGTTCCACCTGAAATCGTGAAACCATTAAGAGATGCACACAGTATTCAAAATCATAACGCCAAATTTGAATGCACAATCACTGGTGTACCTAAGCCTACTATCACTTGGTACAAGGGAGCGCGAGAAATAGGTAATGGGTCTAGATATCATATCTACAGCGAAGGGGACGTGCATCATCTCATCATCAACGACGTTTTCGGAGAAGATGCTGATGAATACGTTTGCAGAGCGATGAACAAGGGAGGTGTGAAATCTACAAGAGCTGAACTATTGATTAAGAGTAAGTATTCTTGAAATTGAATTGAGTATTCATATCATAATGCTTATAGCGAACGAACGAACACTGGAATAGCTAATTTGCTTCGATGAAACCATTCAGTTCTTTATCTCTTCCGAAAAACCTAATTAGAACGATGCCCACCAGTCAATATTCTCCGGGTCGTTTTTCATATAAATTTAGCTTCAATTGTCGCTTGAGATCTTGTTCGCATGTTGTTCTGAATGTATATCCATCCTAATCGATGTGAAATGCAATTTTTCTGGTATATCTATGAGTATACTTAAGCGTCAGTACACATTCTGATCAACTGAATTTACAAGAATATTTCTCCACATACTTATTGTCTTAATCTTTGTTATAGCTGCCCCAAAACTCAACATTCCACCAAGATTCCGAGACACTGCCTATTTCGACAAAGGAGAAAACGTGGTCGTTAAGATTCCATTCACTGGCACTCCAAGGCCTAAAATTACTTGGGTTAGAGAAGGAGAGATCATTGAATCAGGTGGTCATTATAACGTTGAAGTGAAAGATAGACATGCCATCTTAACTATAAGAGATGGAAGCAAACTTGATAGTGGTCCATATCGAATAACTGCTGAGAATGAACTAGGACAAGATTCTGCAATAATAAAGATACAGATATCTGATCGTCCAGATCCACCTAGGTTCCCTGCAGCTGATAACATTGGTCACGATTCTCTTGCATTATCTTGGAAACCTCCAGTTTGGGATGGTGGTAGCAATATCACGAATTACATGGTAGAAAGAAGGGAACATCCACTATCCACCTGGATTCGAGTTGGTAATACTCGACTAACAACAATGGCTGTCGATGGGTTAACACCAGGACATCAATACGAATTCAGGGTTTACGCAGAAAACATTTACGGTAGATCAGATCCGTCTGATATTAGTAATTTGGTTACAATGAAGGATACCAAGAAGAAGCAACCAGTGAAGAAGAAATACGAAGTTGATGAAAACGGCAAGAGGATAAGGACGTCCCATAAAGAACCAGTAAAAGATTACGACAATTACGTATTCGATATTTATTCCAAGTATGTACCACAACCTGTTGATATCAAATCGAAGAGTGTTTATGATGATTACGATATACTGGAAGAAATTGGAACTGGAGCATTTGGTGTAGTGCATCGTTGTAGGGAACGTAAGACTGGTAACATTTTCGCTGCTAAATTCATTCCAGTATCACATGCGATGGAGAAAGAATTGATAAGGAAAGAAATAGACATAATGAACCATTTGCACCATCCTAAACTCATCAATTTACACGATGCTTTCGAAGATGATGATGAAATGGTTTTGATCTACGAATTTTTATCTGGTGGCGAATTATTCGAGAGGATCACCGCTGAAGGATACCAGATGTCGGAAGCTGAGGTTATCAATTACATGCGTCAAATATGTGAAGGTATCAAACATATGCATGAGAGAAATATAATCCATTTGGACATAAAACCAGAGAACATCATGTGCCAAACAAGGAAGAGTACAAACATTAAATTGATTGATTTTGGATTAGCAACCAAATTAGATCCAAATGAAGTTGTCAAAATATCAACTGGCACAGCTGAATTCGCTGCTCCAGAAATCGTAGAGAGGGAGCCTGTGGGCTTCTATACGGATATGTGGGCAGTTGGAGTGCTGGCCTATGTATTGTAAGTAAAATATTCTAGGCAGTTCTACGAAAATGGACTAAGGTTGAATCATTTCAGATTGAGCGGTTTATCACCATTCGCCGGTGAGAATGATATAGACACTCTCAAAAATGTGAAGGCTTGTGATTGGGATTTCGAGGAAGAAGCATTTGCTTCTGTATCAGAAGAGGGTAAAGATTTCATCAGAAGGTTACTCCTTAAGAACAAAGAGTAAGTTTCGTACTACCTTTGTTATCAATTCAGATGGATCAGTATATTCTTTACAGGAAACGAATGACTGCTCAAGAATGTTTGATGCATGCTTGGTTGGCTGGAGATCATAAAGATAGGAAAACCGTAATCGATAGGAACAAATACATCAGGATACGAGATAAAATCAGGTCCAAATATACCGAATGGGACTCATTCATTCTGCCAATCGGCCGGTTATCCGAATACTCTTCACTGCGTAAATTATTACTCGAGAAATATAAGATACATGATTCCTATTTCGGTAAGTTCGAATCGAATTTATATTCCTTCTTGATGAATCAATTAATTTTTCAGATCGCCGACAAGCTGCTCCGAGATTTGTGATCAAACCACAAAGTGCGTTCTGCTACGAAGGACAGAGTGTTAAATTCTATTGTCGTGTTATTGGTGTGGCTCCACCTACGCTAAGTTGGTTCCGGAACAACTCAGAACTTAGACAGAGCGTTAAGTTCATGAAGAGATACGTTGGAGATGACTATTACTTCATAATAAATAGGGCGAAACTTGAGGATAGGGGTGAATATGTTATAAGAGCGGAGAATCATTTTGGCGCCACTGAAGAAGTGGTATTCTTGAATGTACATGGTAAGTATTATTTGGAACAGTTGACTGGGATCAACAGCTGGATTATATATCGTGAAGCGCTCTTTTGATCTAGCTAAACTGTGAAATATAAGGTCTTTCGTCTAGTAAATAAAAACTGTTATAGTTTTAGCGGGTTTGAACCTTTGTCAACATACAATTTGATACCAAATTATGAGCTATTTATATTTGAGCATTGAAAAGGCATGGCAAACATGTTACGGAAATTTTTCTGGACTCACTCCATGAATAACAACCATTTTTATGGTTACGGGTGGAGTTCTGATCTTTAAAACCCTGAAAAGTGAAAATTTATATTCCTTGTGCCAATCAAAATATGTATTTCTCCTTCTATTCAGTTCTTATCTTCGATTTTAATTGAACCTTTTTTTCTTAAGCTCTTCCCAAGGTTGTCCAAGAGTACAAACCTCAAGACCAACCGGTGAGAAGGAGGGAGCCACTGCCCTACACATTCTGGGCTGAGGAACAAGAATGTGCGCCAAGTTTCACTTTCCTACTCAGGCCTCGTGTCATGCAAGAGAAGGACACTTGCAAACTTTTGTGTTGTCTAAGTGGAAAACCATTCCCGACGGTTAAATGGTACAAGGACAAACGTGAACTGAGTAAATACGAATATTCAATGTCACATAGTGATGGTGTTATAACCATGGAAATCGTTGGATGCCGACCATACGATTCAGGCAAATACACATGTGTAGCTACCAACTGTCACGGTCAGGATGAAACTTCATGTGTGGTCATCGTTGAAGGTGATGCGAGCACTGAAGAACAAACGGCGCTTGCAGAGAAATTATTACATTCAGCAGATAGAAAATATATAGAACAACCCATTAAACCGGCACCTGTACCTGTTACCATAAGAAAGCCAATTGCTAACACGCCGGTTGCAACCAGTTTGAAGCAATCATCATCCAATCTTAGTGTTAATGAATCTGGAAGAACGCCTAGGAAGTATGGAAGGATAGATTCAACAGGCAGTCCTAATAGGTCTAGAACATCAACCAAGGAACTAGCACGTGAGTAGCTTGAACTTTACATTCTTCTGCACGCTCTTACACTGTTGAACCAACTCTTTTGTTTCAGTACCACCAGATACAACTATGTTCGCTCCAAAATTCACCAAAACCCTATCAGATTTAACAATAAATGATGGAGAGAGTCTCTCACTGACTGCACATGTTACTGGTGATCCAGACCCCCAGGTAACCTGGTCCAAGAACAGTAAACTATTAAGTTCATCCGAAGTTGTTGATTTGAAATACAAAAATGGGGTTGCAACACTGCGCATCAACGAAGTATATCCAGAAGATGAGGGAGAGTACATATGCAAAGCGAGCAATTCTTTGGGCACAACCGAAACTAAATGTCGCTTAAAGATAAAACGTAAGTTTGAGACATCTCGGTAAAGATTATATTCAATATAGTCGTTACAATTTCATTCATGAAATCCTAGGCTGCGATGATTCTTCCAGAAATATCGATTTGAAAAAGGTCGGGTTTACCAGTTCTTTAGGGTTTTTCAATTGGATGTGGCTATTTATCTCGATGAAAAGTATTTGAAAATTATTTCGTTTCATTGAAACAATATAAATATATGTAGGGATTGTTTTATCAGTTGTCAAGCAAACACGGCTTTTCTATTCTAAATTCATTTAAACAAAGAAATAAATGAAGTTTAACAAAGGAAAAGGTTGATTCTTAGTTTTCGTCTAAGTTTCTAAACTACCGTCTTAATTCTCACTATGGTGACTAAATCTTAATCCTGTAACCGTCAACACTGAGTCTTGATCTCTACTCACCTTTCATTGTCCTCTCGAGAGTGTGTCGATTCCGTTTTTTCTAATTCCACTACTATTCGTTTACACCCCTAAACTGTCTATTGGTTGACTGTAAACGAATAATATTGACCTTAGCCCGCCCACTAAACAATATGTCTTTCCTCATCTCAAGTCACAAGTGCCTTCAACTTTCACCCGAATACCCTTTTGAAAGTTTCATGACTTAAAAACACATTTCCGCCATGAGTGTCCCATTTAGTGACCAAATAAATCACGTCACCTTAACAACGCATCCATCCTCGTACTAATGAATTGCACCGTGTTGATTAAAAATACTGAAATTCAGTCTAAATCCAATGAAAAACCCTTGAACCACACCTTTATCTCTTTGAATATGGCTTCCAGGAATGATTGCAGCCCTCAAAGGAATCATTTAGTTGTTCTCGTGAAAAATATATTTTTATTTGTAGGTGCACATTTAAAGTCCTTAGGTTAACTTTTACAATTTAAATGGCAAGTAGTACGAAGTTAAATCTAATCTGCTCTAATAACTTAGTGACTAAATAGAATTAATTTCTGTGTAGCTTTTGTATTCATTGTCATTTTCGATATTCCATCATACAATTATTGTTGTAAATATTTTCGTAACCAGAATTTAATATTATATTTAAAATATGTTTTTGTTCGTACTTGTAACTAATTGCAAGTCGATATTGATCATCATTATCATTATAATTGATTTTATTTTTATTCATTCTGGTGAATATCACTATAAAAAGAGCAGAGTACATCATTTGTGAAGGGTCTGGCCATAGTTTTTTATAGCTACTCTCCTGAACCCAATTTTGGTATGGATTTTGCACCTTTCCTGTTTTCTTCAAAAGTCTTGAAATATCATTTCCATTTTTCAATCATTTCTGATTTTGCAATGATGATCGATAATGATGAGAGTCAAGTTCAATGTGTTAGAACAGTATTGAATAAGAAACAGAGGCTTTTCAATCTTGAAAGAGCAATATTTTGTGAAATAACCTGAACTCGTCCATTTTGTTCTTGAAGAAGACCATTCCATTCCTCTAGGTGATCATGTTTTGTAAAATCGTTGTCCTTTTTAATGTGATTGTATTTATCAGGTATACCGGTATGCAATGAGCGTTTTTTGCTTGTTGCTTCTGATAGAGCATGATCACCATTTATATGCCCTACAAGCATTCGATATGACTCTGCATCACTTCTCTTCAAATGAAAACAAAAAATTAATGCTTTAGAATAGAATAGAATAGAAATGTCTTTATTTAAAATAGAGTTAAGTACATACAAATACTCTAAGTGAAATGGAGTCAAAATTTACAATTTAGATCTGCAGAAATTCATTCACTGAATGAAGCAGTTGAAAGATCTGTCTCTTAAAACCGTTTAGGGTCGTTTTTCCTCCCATTTGGGGTGGCAGTTTGTTGAAAATTTTGATGAAGCAGTACTCAGAATTCGCTCGGTAAGAGTCGGTCTATGTCGAGGGTACTTCAATTCTGTTCTTGTGTCATATTTACTGGTGGTTTTCTGTTCAAAGTATTTTTTATGTTCGAAAATGAATAGGAGGCATTCCTGAATGTCCTCAGATCGTATAAAGTGTTTACTTTCAGTAAAACATTCACAACAAATGTTCCCTATCCAGATATATGTATCTTGACGCTCACTTCATACCGGTACACCTGGTGTATATATTTATACCACAAAATTGCGAATTTTGAAAATTAACTTCCATCAATGAATTGATTTTGACAGATATCTTTTTTAGAATAGCCCTAAAAGACTTCTTATCAATCCCACCTCCTAACCAAAATTCATGCCTTGCTTTAATTTTTTCATACTTCCAAGGAGAGTTATCCTATTTCCCTCCTCTGTGAGCTACTCATGCATCAGTAAGGAGGATATGACGATAACTTTTATATGAAATGAAGATACAAGAAGTTCCTTCATGAGGACAACAATGAAGAGGTCAAGAAATGTCACAAAATATTCATTTTTCTACTAGAAAATACCTCTGTCTCTTCATATATGTACCACCCTGTATAAACATATAGATGTTAGAAATGAAAATTCCTCTTGTAAATACGTAGAAATTGTCCTCTGTCGATCCATTAGTCTCCAACATGAGAATTCAAGAATCTAAAATAAAATTACAACAATTAGGTATTATCGAACGGAGAAATATGAACGTTGGTCAATAAGTCCTGATAGAAAACCGAGATTTTCTGACAAGATTTATTTGAAATCAATATAATGTCCTTTCCAACGTTACTATAGCTTTTCGATACCACCGGTGTAGGACGATTAAACCAGACCTTCAAAATATGCTTCCTCGTCTAAGTCGAAGCATCTTTCTCACTTCTGCAAAAAGCCAGTAGTCGCAGGTCTGGAGAATACGGTGTAGTGTTGGGTAGTACACGTCTTTAAAATGAGTTTGTAAGAGGTGCCTCTTTTTTGTACATTGTACCCCTTCAAATGAGGCGAGGGGGTCTTGCCGTTCATGTTCCTGTAAGAAGTACCCAACACTAATACGGTGATACTTTAATTGAGTTGTGAGGCGATGCACGTCATCAAATTTTGACAGTAATCTTTTGAAGGTTGTCAACTTTCGATAAATCATATTGATATTTTGTTTGTGGTACCATCCAGGACTTATTGACTGATGTAGTATTTAACATTTGGAGGCTAATGGGTATGGCTTCGAAAAACGTGGATATTAACCGCATTCCTAAATTTCCCAGCAATGACCAATGGAACAACAAATAAGGCGAAGAACACAGACGACAAACCGCCTAGAATAGTAGATCATCTACAGTCCAAATTCGTTAAGGATGGTGAATCTGTAACATTGTCATGTCGTATCATTGGTGCCAATAAGTTCGATGTAGTTTGGCTGCATAACAACAAGGAAATCAAGCCAAGCAAAGATTTTAGATATACAAACGAAGCTCATATATACAAACTTGTAATAGCAGAAATATTCCCAGAAGATTCTGGAGCGTACACCTGTGAGGCATTCAATGATGCAGGTGAAAGCTTTAGCAGTTGCACTCTAAATGTATTGGTACCTGGTGAACAGCCAAAAAGCCCAGTCTTCAAAACATTCCCTCTGTCAGCAACCGTTTCTGAAGGTGAAACAGCTACATTTGAGGCAGAAACTGAAGATGAGCCGCTACAAATCAATTGGCTCAAAGATGGTAAACAGATAAAAGAGAAAGCAACCAAATACAAATTCACAGCAGACGGTAAACGTTACACCTTGCAAATAGTATCTTGCGATTCTAATGATATCGGACAGTATCAAGCCAAAGGTATAGGAAAGAAAGGAGAAACATTTTCTGCATTCTCGCTTAATGTTGTACCACCAGGAGAACAATAATCTTAAAAAAAATGAGCTGTGAATTCAAATAATCTTCGAAAACATGTTATGTAGCTGTTTTGTCTTTTTTAGATATGACAAACACGTTGATCTAGTAAAATTAACAAGGCCAGCATCCTCAACAAACATCATATGTCAATTTTGCTAGATCTACCGTGTCGACTAAACTTGTCATATTCTTAAAGCTGGGAAAACAAATTTTTCAATTTTTGAATGAAAAGTATTTAGTGTGAGAGTGCTTAGCAATTATTTCAAATCGCCATCCTGAAATATCTTTTCTTCGAATTAAATTTCAGTAGATAATCGCTTTTGCAAAGCCGTACCAATCTTCTATGTTAATATAATGAATAAATATATTTAATTTTTCACTTGAACTTTTATTTAAAACCGTATTCATATGGGGATTAATTACCCCCAGATCCCCACCCCCGTAAATACTCCCCTGCGCTAAATATTCTGAGTGTTCTCTAGAAAGGGTTCCCTCATTATGGAGAAAAAAATAAAAAACCTATTGAATTATTCTTATATTTATATTATATAATTGTTATTTCTATTTATAAAATTGAAAAAACATATAGATAGACACTCAAATATTTATCTAAAAAAAATTTCACTCTTCTCGCTGCTCCCCTGGACGTGCACGCATTGTACGCCCGCTTACGGCAGGCCTGGTTCCTGATATCTCTACTAATCGTAAAGAAATTACGCTGTAGGCGTAAATCTGCTAAAATTCCATTGGTTCCTGACAGTCCCGCCTCTAGCTGTCTGAGCGCCTGCGTGCAAATACTGTTATGCCGCCCCAATAGGGCGCTACATCAAGGGCGTATCCAGAGAGCGATTCGGGGGGGTAGTGGCAAGTTTTAGCGAGGGACCTGAACTGATCTTGAGAGAAAAGCGTAGAAAGGGGGTGGGGGTGGTTTAGATCGTTTCCATTCGAAGATTTAGTGTGAAAAACTCTTTCCTGGGGGAGGGGTTAAAGTTCATATTTCAAGAGGAATGTTTAGGATATGTTTCTGAGATGTAAAATGATTACTGAGTGGCTTTACTGAGCTCTGTTCGTATTTGTCGCATTTGGTCAAACTTTTTTCTTTGAAAAAAAGAATTTATGTTCTAGCAAAACATATTTTTTCATTGTTGTGACTGAACGATTTAGTTGTGTGTTAGAGCGTCAAATATGGAGGTGAACAAAGAAAAAACTTCGGTACATTTTACAATTTTGCTTTGTTAAAGGTGAGAATGTAAATCTGCTGCAATAGTGAATAATGTTTTGTCGACACATGCCCAGTAAGCATGATACATTTTGAAACATTTCAAAGTAATGTTTCAGGAACATATCGCAAACGTTTAAATAGAACATAATCATCATGTTTCTGTAATAATCTCAGGAAATGATCAGCATTTATTATTTGAACGACAGATGGGCGGAGCTTAAGATCTTATTGCCACCACTATAAAAAGAGGGAGGTCACAAAAGACGGTCAGGTTTCTGATTGGCCAGAGACGAATCCCGCTAAATGCCCTTGTTTTGTCACTGAATCATCATGTTTCTGTAATAATCTCAGAAAATGATCGGAATTTAGTAGTTAAACGATAGATGGGCATGGCTTAGGATCTAATAGTCGGCACTGTAAAAAAGGGAGGCAACAATAAACGATCAGGTTTTTGATTGGCCAACGACTTATCCGGATCACATAGATGTTTCTGAAACATCTCTAGATCTAGGTATAAATGAAATGTTTCATATTTCAAGAGGAATATTTAGGATATGATTCTGAGATGTAAAAATCTTTACTGGGTGGCTTCACTGATCCCTGTTCGTATTTGTCGCATTTGGTCAAACTTTTTTTCTTTGAAAAAAATAATTAATGTTCTAGCAAAACATATTTCTTCATTGTTGTCACTGAACGATTTAGTTGTGTGTTAGAGCGTCAAATATGGAGGTGAACAAAGAAAAAACTTCGGTACATTTTACAATTTTGCTTTGTTAAAGGTGAGAATGTAAATCAGGCTGCTGCAAAAGTGAATAATGTTTTGTCGACACATGTCCAGTAAGCATGATACATTGTGAAATATTTCAAAGTAATGTTTCAGGAACATAGCCCAGTAAGCATGATACATTGTGAACCATTTCAAAGTAATGTTTCAGGAACATGTCGTAAACTTTTAAATAGAACATAATCATCATGTTTCTGTAATAATCTCAGGAAATGATCAGCATTTAGTAGTTGAACGACAGATGGGCGGAGCTTAAGATCTTATCGTCACCACTATAAGAAGAGGGTGGCGACTAAAGACGATCAGATTTGTGATTGGCCAGAGACGAATCCCGCTAAATGCCCTTTTTTTGTCACTGAATCATCATGTTTCTGTAATAATCACAGAAAGTGATCGGAATTTTGTCGTTAAACGACAGATGGGTATGGCTTATCTCGCTAAATGCCTTGTTTTGTAAATGAATCACCATGTTTTTGTAATTATCTCAAGAAATGATCAGAATATAACGACAAATCGGCGGGGCTTGAGATTCTGTTGTCGGCACTGTATGAAGGAGGAGGAGACAATAGACGATCAGGATTCTGATTGGCAAGCGACTCATGTTGATAAATGCCCTTAATTTAGTACTGAATCATGTTTTTGTAATAATCTCAGGAAATTACCGAAATGTACCCAGCAAACATGATACATCACAGATGCATTTCATATGAGATATGGGTGAATCATTATTCAACATTTCAAAGTAATTTATTTAATATTGACAAGAATCTCATATTATTGCTGTTCATGGTTTCACAAGGACTAAAATCGATAATTTATTTCACTGAAGAATATCCCTGAACCATCTCAATGGCATGTTAAGTCATGTTGCCATGAGATCAAATAAACGTTGCAAATAACATATATTAATTTTTCACTGAAACGTTCAGAATCACATAGATCTATGAATGAAATGTTTCATATTTCAAGAGGAATGTTTAGGATATGATTCTGAGATGTAACTTGATTACTGAGTGGCTTTACTGAGCTCTGTTCGTATTTGTCGCCTGTGGTCAAACTTTTTTTCTTTGAAAAAAAAATTAATGTTCTAGCAAAACATATTTCTTCATTGTTGTCACTGAACGATTTAGTTGTGTGTTAGAGCGTCAAATATGGAGGTGAACAAAGAAAAGACTTCGGTACATTTTACAATTTTGCTTTGTCAAAGGTGAGAATGTAAATCAGGCTGCTGCAAAAGTGAAAAATTTGTTGTCGACACATGCCAGGTAAGCATGATACATTGTGGAACATTTCAAAGTAATATTTCACGAACATATCGCAAATGTTTTAATAGAACATAATCATCATGTTTCTGTAATAATCTCAAGAAATTATCAGCATTTAGTAGTTGAACGACAGATGGGCGGAGCTTAAGATCTTATTGTCACCACTATAAAAAGAGGGAGGCGACAAAAGAACATCAGGTTTCTGATTGGCCAGAGACGAATCCCGCTAAATGCCCTTGTTTTGTCACTGAATCATCATGTTTCTGTAATAATCTCAGAAAGTGATCAGCATTTAGTAGTTAAAGGACAGATGGGTGGGGCTTCGAATCTGATTGTCAGCACTGTTGAAAAAGGAAGCGACAATAGACCATCAGGTTTCTGATTGGCCAGGAACTTATCCCGCTAAATTCCTGCGTTTTGGCTTTGAATCATCATGTTTTGTGATAATCCCAGTAACGGATCCGAATTTTGTAGTAAAAAGACAGACGGGCGTTGCTTCAAATCTGATTGTCAGCACTGTTGAAAGGTCGAGGCGATAATAGATGATCAGGTTTCTGATTGGCCAGAGACGAATCCGCTAAATGCCTTGTTTTGTAAATGAATCACCATGTTTTTGTAATTATCTCAGGAAATGATCAGAATATAACGATAAATCGGCGGGGCTTGAGATTCTGTTGTCGGCACTGTATGAAGGAGGAGGAGACAATAGACGATCAGGATTCTGATTGGCAAGCGACTTATGTTGATAAATGCCCTCATTTTAGTTCTGAATCATGTTTTTGTAATAAACTCAGGCAATTACCAAAATTCACCCAGTAAATATGATACATCACAGATACATTTCATATGAGATATGGGTGAATCATTATTCAACATTTCAAAGTAATTTATTTAATATTGACAAGAATCTCATATTATTCCCGTTCATGGTTTCACAAGGACTAAAATCGAAAATTTATTTCAATGAAGAATATCCCTGAACCATCTCAATGGTATGTTAAGTCATGTTGCCATGAGATCAAATAAACGGTGCAAATAACATATGTTAATTTTTCACTGAAACGTTCAGGATCACATAATGTTTCTGAAACATCTTTAGATCTAGGTATAAATGAAATGTTTCACATTTCCAAAGGAATGTTAAGGATATGTTTCTGAAATGTAAAATGATTACTGAGTGGCTTTACTGAGCTCTGTTCGTATTTGTCGCATTTGGTCAAACTATTTTTCTCTGAAAAAAAGAATTAATGTTCTAGCAAAACATATTTCTTCATTGTTGTGACTGAACGATTTAGTTGTGTGTTAGAGCGTCAAATATGGAGGTGAACAAAGAAAAAACTTCGGTACATTTTACAATTTTGCTTTGTTAAAGGTGAGAATGTAAATCAGGCTGCTGCAAAAGTGAAAAATTTGTTGTCGACACATGCCAGGTAAGCATGATACATTGTGGAACATTTCAAAGTAATATTTCACGAACATATCGCAAATGTTTAAATAGAACATAATCATCATGTTTTTGTAATAATCTCAAGAAATTATCAGCATTTAGTAGTTGAACGACAGATGGGCGGAGCTTAAGATCTTATTGTCACCACTATAAAAAGAGGGAGGCGACAAAAGAAGATCAGGTTTCTGATTGGCCAGAGACGAATCCCGCTAAATGCCCTTGTTTTGTCACTGAATCATCATGTTTCTGTAATAATCTCAGAAAGTGATCAGCATTTAGTAGTTAAAAGACAGATGGGTGGGGCTTCAAATCTGATTGTCAGCACTGTTGAAAAAGGGAAGCGACAATAGACCATCAGGTTTCTGATTGGCCAGGAACTTATTCCGCTAAATGATAATCCCAGTAACGGATCCGAATTTTGTAGTAAAAAGACAGATAGGCGGGGCTTCAGATCTGATTGTCAGTATTGTTGAAAGATCGAGGGACAATAGATGATCAGGTTTCTGATTTGCCAGGGACTTATCCTACCAAATGCCCATGTTTTGGCACTGAATCATCATGTTTTTGTTATAATCTCAGGAAAAACTTCTGTACATTGCAAGTCAGGCTGCTGCAAATGTGAATATTGTTTATGGCCCCAAAACAGTAACAGCAAATCCTAACTTATTTTATGATTTCAATTATAATTCATCAACATAACTCCCCCACTACCATGAAATACGCCCCGGTCTACCTGCGCAGGCTCTTTCTTCGGTAGACCGTAAGGACAGGAGACTTAGTACGCGCATGGCTATCAGAGTTCAAAGAATTCTTCGATACCAAGCTTCACAAAATGTGTCACTAGCAGAGTATGGAAGCAGGTACCGATTACTGATATATAAGAATGTTTCTTTCATTGATAGTAAAACGCAACTCTGGCAGATTGTGAAAAGAATATTCTGATTGATCACTTCCTTGTAAAGGCATGTTGAAATCTATTTTCACAGAATTTTGGCAATTAAAGCATATAATGAATTTGAAGCATCTTTCCATTTCAAAGTAATGTTTCAGGAACATATCGCAAACGTTTAAATAGAACATAATCATCATGTTTCTGTAATAATCTCAGGAAATGATCAACATTTATTATTTGAACGACAGATGGGCGGAGCTTAAGATCTTATTGCCACCACTATAAAAAGAGGGAGGTCACAAAAGACGGTCAGGTTTCTGATTGGCCAGAGACGAATCCCGCTAAATGCCCTTGTTTTGTCACTGAATCATCATGTTTCTGTAATAATCTCAGAAAATGATCGGAATTTAGTAGTTAAACGATAGATGGGCATGGCTTAGGATCTAATAGTCGGCACTGTAAAAGAGGGGGAGGCAACAATAAACAATCAGGTTTTTGATTGGCCAACGACTTATCCGGATCACATAGATGTTTCTGAAACATCTCTAGATCTAGGTATGAATGAAATGTTTCATATTTCAAGAGAAATGTTCAGGATATGTTTCTGAGATGTAATAATATTTACTGGGTGGCTTTACTGATCTCTGTTCGTAATTGTCGCATTTGGTCAAACTTTTTTTCTTTGAAAAAAAAAATTAATGTTCTAGCAAAACATATTTCTTCATTGTTGTCACTGAACGATTTAGTTGTGTGTTAGAGCGTCAAATATGGAGGTGAACAAAGAAAAAACTTCGGTACATTTTACAATTTTGCTTTGTTAAAGGTGAGAATGTAAATCAGGCTGCTGCAAAAGTGAATAATGTTTTGTCGACACATGTCCAGTAAGCATGATACATTGTGAACCATTTCAAAGTAATGTTTCAGGAACATAGCCCAGTAAGCATGATACATTGTGAACCATTTCAAAGTAATGTTTCAGGAACATGTCGTAAACTTTTAAATAGAACATAATCATCATGTTTCTGTAATAATCTTAAGAAATGATCAGCATTTAGTTGTTGAACGACAGTTGGGCGGAGCTTAAGATCTCATCGTCACCACTAAAAGAAGAGGGTGGCGACTAAAAACGATCAGATTTGTGATTGGCCAGAGACGAATCCCGCTAAATGCCCTTTTTTGTCACTGAATCATCATGTTTCTGTAATAATCACAGAAAGTGATCGGAATTTTGTCGTTAAACGACAGATGTGTATGGCTTCTCGCTAAATGCCTTGTTTTGTAAATGAATTACCATGTTGTTGTAATTATCTCAAGAAATGATCAGAATATAACGACAAATCGGCGGGGCTTGAGATTCTGTTGTCGGCACTGTATGACGGAGGAGGAGACAATAGACGATCAGGATTCTGATTGACAAGCGACTTATGTTGATAAATGCCCTTAATTTAGTACTGAATCATGTTTTTGTAATAATCTCAGGAAATTACCAAAATGTACCCAGCAAACATGATACATCACAGACGCATTTCATATGAGATATGGGTGAATCATTATTCAGTATTTCAAAGTAATTTATTTAATATTGACAAGAATCTCATATTATTGCTGTTCGTGGTTTCACAAGGACTAAAATCGATAATTTATTTCAATGAACAATATCACTGAACCATCTCAATGGCATGTTAAGTCATATTGCCATGAGATCAAATAAACGTTGCAAATAACATATATTAATTTTTCACTGAAACGTTCAGAATCACATAGATCTATGAATGAAATGTTTCATATTTCAAGAGGAATATTTAGGATATGATTCTGAGATGTAAAAATCTTTACTGGTTGGCTTCACTGATCCCTGTTCGTATTTGTCGCATTTGGTCAAACTTTTTTTCTTTGAAAAAAATAATTTATGTTCTAGCAAAACATATTTCTTCATTGTTGTGACTGAACGATTTAGTTGTGTGTTAGAGCGTCAAATATGGAGGTGAACAAAGAAAAAACTTCGGTACATTTTACAATTTTGCTTTGTTAAAGGTGAGAATGTAAATCTGCTGCAAAAGTGAATAATGTTTTGTCGACACATGCCCAGTAAGCATGATACATTGTGAAACATTTCAAAGTAATGTTTCAGGAACATATCGCAAACGTTTAAATAGAACATAACCATCATGTTTCTGTAATAATCTCAGGAAATGATCAGCATTTAGTAGTTGAACGACAAATGGGCGGAGCTTAAGATCTTATCGTCACCACTATAAGAAGAAGGAGGCGACTAAAGACGATAAGATTTGTGATTGCCCTGAGACTTATCCCGCTAAATGCTCTTTTGTCGTCACTGAATCATCATGTTTCTGTAATAATCTCAGAAAGTGATCGGAATTTAGTAGTTAAAAGACAGATGGGCGGGGATTCAAATCTGATTGTCAGCACTGTTGAAAAGGGGAGGCGACAATAGACCATCAGGTTTCTGATTGGCCAGGGACTTATCCCGCTAAATTCCTGCGTTTTGGCTCTGAATCATCATGTTTTTGTGATAATCCCAGTAACGGATCCGAATTTTTTAGTAAAAAGACAGACGGGCGTTGCTTCAAATCTGATTGTCAGCACTGTTGAAAGGTCGAGGCGATAATAGATGATCAGGTTTCTGATTTGCCAGGGACTTATCCTACCAAATGCCCATGTTTTGGCACTGAATCATCATGTTTTCGTTCTTCTGTACATTGCAAGTCAGGCTGCTGCAAATGTGAATATTGTTTATGGCCCCAAAACAGTAACAGCAAGTCCTAACGCAATTTTATGATTTCAATTATAATTCATCAACATAGATCTCCCCACTTGTATGAAATACGCCCCGGTCTACCTGCGCAGGCTCTTTCTTTGGTAGATGTGGGCTGACAGGAAACTTAGTACGCGCATGGCTATCAGAGTTCAAAGAATTCTTCGATACCAAGCTTCACAAAATGTGTCACTAGCAGAGTATGGAAGCAGGTACCGATTACTGATATATAAGAATGTTTCTTTCATTGATAGTAAAACGCAACTTTGGCAGATTGTGAAAAGAATATTCTGATTGATCACTTCCTTGTGAAGGCATGTTGAAATCTATTTTCACAGAATTTTGGCAATTAAAGCATATAATGAATTTGAAGCATCTTTCCAAGGTTGAAGTTGTTTTACACACAAAAAGTCTTAACATGAGCAATTTTTAACAGAAAATATACAATAGATTGAAGAAACTTTGTCGGAATATTTATGCAAAATAATCATCCTAGCATAATCTGTTGTCACTTTCAATGTGTGCCCTGAAACTGTTATATGTGTATTTCATTCTTAACTTTTCCAACTACAGGTGGGGTCCACAATATGTTGTTGAAAACGTGGGATTCCCAAATTTCTGAATTAAATATTTGTTCATGAAAAGTCGATTTTTCAATTATATTACGTGAAATGTTTGTACAATGTATAATCTTTGTAAATTTCTTTTTTTAGCCCAGAAGAAGCACACTCGTATCTACCATTAATTTTGTGAAAGCCCACATTCCCAAAATACTGTGAAAAATAGATTTCAAGATTAATTTATATTTATCTCTCTCTCTTTCCATCAAGACTGAATAGGGGACATAATAAAATTAATCACCAATTGGTGAAGCTCAGGGGTTTGAAAAGACCAAAAAAATTATCAAAATTGATATAATTAATCATTATGTAGATAGCATTTACACACTGTAATAAATTAAAATTGACAAAAAAATAATTGAATCAATAGCAAGTTCTCATAAATTTCAATAAAATTCTCTCAATGCTTTCTTCAGAAAATGAACAAATCTTGATACTATAAAATATACTATAGTGTAACAATTATTTGACATTCAAGGTATAAAAATAGGAGAAAATTAGTAGAAAATTAAAAATCACCACATTTCCGTAATGCCAATTCTATAAATTCTATTTTTCTAGTATCAACTTAAATGTGGTGGTGCGGGGCTCCTGGTGAGGCAACTGCAGATGCTTGCGGTGATGGTGGAGTAGGTGTATTACTGGAACCTGGTTCGGAGGTCGTAGGAGGATGATTTGCTTGGGGTTGATTCGTCCACTGCCCTTGTTCTGCTTGCTGCCGCTGATGGGCTTGTTGTCTAGCTCTAAATTCAGCTGCTTTCAGTTGTTCTAAATGGAATTGTTGCCGTTCAGTAATGAGTTGTTGTCTTTGATATTCCAAACCCTCTCGTTCTCTTTCCATTGTCGTCTCCAATTCTTCGAAATGTCTCAGTTTTATCTCAAGCTTTTTCATTTGCGTCTCAACCAACAAAGCCACCAAAGATTTTATTTTTCTTTCTTCAACAGCTGCTAAATGTTTTGCTTTAACAGCAGCGGCTGCTAATGCTGCAGCTGCAGCACTTTGCATTTCGCTATCTTTAATCATTATTTTTTCTGTCCTCGGTTCCGATGTGTCCATTTTCTCTTCTTTATCTACTTCAGCTTGTTCGGATTTTTCTTTATCTACACATTTATCGTCGCTTTCATCTCCGTTTTTCTTCTGCTCCGTCTTCTCTTCTTTACATTCTTCCTTCTTGATTTTGTCTTCCTCCTCTTTGTCGGGAACAGTTCCAGCAATGTTCGTCAAGGCCAAGTTGGCTGCAGGATCATATTTACCTTCGGCAGATGATGCTTCCACATTTTTCAAATGAGCATCCATAACAGCCGCAGGCACTTCCTCTTTAATACTAGCGAATTCATTCATAGCAGATTTAGCCGCAGCAGCTGCAACTCTTGGATCAACTATCGATGCTAAAAATGCAACTGTGGACATTATAGGATTTCCGGCTTTACTGAACGGAATCGGTTGATAGGCTAAAGGTCCTAAAGCGCCACCTGCTTCAGGATCTTCCAAGTAAGGATCCTCAATAGGAAGTCTCAAGAAATGAAGAATACATTCATCCTGTGTTCTAGAACCAACATGTTCGCAAACTTTATTCCAATCGTCCTTATACATTTCAAGTCCTTCTAATAAAAGCAATGTTTCTTGTTCTGTCCAATCTCTCGTCAAAGAAGCTGCACTCTTGTTTCTCAAGGCAGCTGGTTTTTTAGCGTATTGATCCAATTTCAGACCGAAACTAGATATGGCTTCACCGTTTTCAGGCTTCTTAGATTCCGCTGTCCTATCGAGGTCGAGGAAAGTTTTCGCCGCGCTAGGTTGTGGAGTTTTAGGGGGATTAACAGGCTGCAAACCAGATGGAGTGTCAGATAAAATATGGAAATGAGATGTAGGAGGGGGCCCCATTGGCGTAGGCCTTGAATCTGTATCGACTTGGTAATTTATCAGACCCCATTGCTCCAGAAAAGCATGAACTCGCATAATGGCACATACATCTCCAGCCAGATTTCTTCTGCATGCTGTACTCGTTATATATTCTGTTGGATTCAACCTGTACGTATCCACCATGAAATTTCTGTAAGCTAAGTATATCTCAGGTGTTTTAGATTTGTTTCTTCCGTTGAAGAATTCTGGCAAAGCACGCTTCTCAACTTCGTGTATCGAATTATAATCAAACCATGCAGAATAAGACGGGATAATTATATGGTGGGTTTGTTCAGTAACGTTGTCTTCCTGCCCATCATCCTGTATGGTTGTATCGCTATTTTTACCAGTTTGCGAATCTTCACATTTCTCTTCTGTTTCTTCGATATCTGTGATCGATCCACCCTTCAACGGTTGTAGTTCGTGGTCTTTCTTCGTGGGTTGGGCAGGAGCTGGTGGTGGGTTCACTTCAACAATGTTCGGCTCTGGAGTAGGCTCCTCCATGTCTTTGGTGAGATCTTCAGGCTCAATCTCGTCCGATTTTTGTTTCTTACCGATTGCAGGGCTCCTACCACTTTTCCTTTTGCTCACTTTGGATGGCGGAGAAGGCGATCTTTTCCTCTTCTGTTTCTTTCTGGAAATCAAGAGAAGGCTGTTGAAGCAACAGGAACAGTTGCAATATACAAACAATGGAGTTTGTGGTTGGCTCAAGAGGAATAATCATTTTATTATAAGTAGAACAGAAAGCATTATAAAAAAGATGTACAAAGAACCTGTTCAGAGTGGATTCAAGGGGCAGAAGCTCTTCTATCCTTCTCAGTGAAGCATCCTTGTCGGAAAACTCAGAATCCAAAAAAATGAACGGTTGGAATCTGAGGTCCAACAAATCTAGCAGGCGCTTGTGCTAGCTAAGGGTCCCTAAATGCGAAGCAAAAATGGCCTTGGTTTCAATGTCTGAAGGATATTGATGCTTGGTTTGTAGAAGGAAATCCATTTAATTGTATATATTTTCAGGCGTGTTCAAATTTATAAATGAAAATTGTATTACCTATGTATATGAATAAAATCCAGAAAATCTTGCAAAATTGAATCATTTAACAACAAAGAATATTTATATCTATTATTATTCATTTGTACATGCATTGATTTCATTTTCATAATTTATTCTCAGGTTGGATAAGCTACATTGAATCAGGAGTCATCCCCCCCAAATTTTTTATTCTTCATCAGTAAACCAAACCCAATCGATTCAGACCATTTGGGCAAAACGATGTTCAACTAGAACAAAAGATCAAAAAAGAGAATTGCAAACAAAGTATTGCTCCACAAATCAATCAGTATTCCAATATGGACATTCATAGTTTCCATCTGCAGAGCACAATCGATATTTGCAAATGATGGCTAATGCCAAATCAGACAACTTGATTAACAGGACATCCACAAAGGACTAGGCAGTCAAATCAATTTTAGTGTGCAATCTTTAATAAAACATACCTATTTCTGTCATCTGAAGAAGGGTTCATAAGATCCTCTACAGACATACGTAGTGGATGCACTTTCTTCCGTCCAAGTTCATCTACCTCATAATCTTCTTCAGGCATCCATTCATTATTTTGATCACTGTCTAATAACCAATTGAATGATAACCTCCATGGACCGTCATGTGAATATGGGCTATCTAAATTAATATTATCAATAGTTGATTCCATATTGACCCAAGTGTCGAAAGAACTTGGAAAATAATACCAATGCATCATAACCATCTTGTCCCTTTTAAATAATGGTCGTCCATATTCCTCTTCAAGTGGATCAACCAAGTCATAACAAATATGTGTAGCATTTTCTTCATTCTCTGCCACTTGCGCATTTCTTTTTCTCACAATCTCTTTCAGTTTAGATATTAACGATTTATCAAGGTCCGGTTTGATGAAAATGATAGGAATTGCATATATTTTGCTTGTTATCAAGGCCCTCTCTATACTTTGGAACATCTCAAATGTTCTATCAACCTTTGCATTACTCTGAAACGAAATACTGATTAAGCCAAGTTTTATAAACTAATAAAAACCTTTACCTTGCCTGAAGATAATTCGAATCTTTTCCAGTTATGCTCACTTTTAAATTTATAAGCAGCAAGAAGTATATGACAGAGGGCTCCACCTGGTTTGAAGTCCATAAAAAATTTCACCTGAAAATTCAAAGTTTAAGTAACAATTTATAAATTTACAGAATCAACAAACTTACTGGTAACCTTGTCATAATTGGTTTTTGTACATTTTTCCCAAGACAATCTTCCTGAAATTGTAGTAGCTGTATTATCAACGTAGATAGAGATTTGTTTGTTGGTGGATCTGGCTGAATATACTGAAATTTGAACTATGTTAGTTAAATATCCTGTGTTTCCAAGCACAATTTACATAGACATTGCAATCAGCAATCCTGGCAATGAAAACCTCAATTATAAACTCACCTTCTTTGCATTTTTCTGCAGCCATTGTTTTACAGTTTCTAAAGAGGTGAGTGTTTCAGGTGATTCAAAATATTTCACGTTAGGACCTCCGTCCTTTTTAGGACCAAATGGCATCATCTTGACTATACAACAATCTCAGGCTACTCTACAAAGTCATTCTAACAACAGAATCAAACAAATTAAATAGTTCTTTTCAAATTTCAATTTCTGCAATAAAACAATTCAGTCTTTTTGGCCAAAAAGTCTCAAAAAATGATATTAACATTAGTGGTTATATGAATATTATTATTGAAATGGTAATGCCGACGACAAACGAAGCAATTTGTGGAACCATAGAGCCTTATAGTTTATAACCTCAAAAAACATTTATCATTTATCAACTGAAGTATGACAGTTCTGTGCATTTATCCGAATAGATTTCTTAAATTGGAAGCTAAAGCTACCAGATGGATTTAACGATTAATTGATAGATGGCAGCGTTGCAGTATTAATCCATTATTAAGAAAAATCCAAAGTATTTGATCGAAACCATAATTTCATAGTACTACGAGTAATAGATTGGATGTGCTGTAGCCGTTTTCAACAATTGTTATAGTTAAAAGTTTAAGGAATATTGCTCATAATTTTTAATAATAAAATGTTATATGTTTAAAATTCAGTTTGTCCTAAGTTTATCATTCGTAACATAGTGCTTTTTCAAAGATATGCCATGAATAAATAGCCGTCAATAATCCAAGTATTGACTTTATCTGAATTCTGGTCGGATTTCATGTTCGACAAAAAAGCTATTGCAGCTTTGAAAATAATGTTCTTTTATTTACCTTTGAACCGGATAACTACCTGTGTATAGTTTAATATTTTATTCATTCAATTTCGGTGATTATTCAAGGATAAGAAGAACTGATAAGACGAAAGTTGCGATAAGTCTTTGTGTATAATGAGGAATAATTAATTCAAATCAAACAAGTGCCACGAAATTTAAAACGGAAGTGATACTTGTAGCCAATCACAATTCGCCACCGCTTTGAAATACCAAATCATGCGCACAGAGGGGGCCACGTAGAGTAAAGTGAATACCGGAAAATTAATTAGAAGCTCTAATTCGACAGCTAGTACGCCGATGTGAATGCGTATGTATATAAAACACCGGTTGGAAAAGTGAATTATTCGATAATTATGTTTCTCGTAAGAATTTTCTTCATTTCCCTTCTTTGCTGCTCTGCATTTTCCAAAGAGGAAGATGTCATAGATCTTGGAGATAGCGATTTTTCCTCCAAACTCGCTGAACATGAAACTGCACTTGTCATGTTTTATGCTCCTTGGTAAGTAAAATACTCTTGAAGAAAAAATTATATTTATTACGCATCATATGTTGGTCTAATTGTATTTATCGTATTTTTTTCTGAAGGTGTGGACATTGTAAAAGATTGAAGCCGGAATATGCTAAAGCTGCAGAAGAACTTGTTAGAAATGATCCACCCATTTCCTTGTTCAAAGTTGATTGTACAGAAGCTGGAAAAGAAACCTGCAACAAAAACAGCGTTAATGGCTATCCAACCTTGAAAATCTTCAGAAATGGTGAATTTTCGCAAGAATACAATGGACCCAGAGAGGCTTCAGGTTAGTCAACTCATCTGATCAGTGATGAAATTTTATTACCACTTGAATTTTGTTAAAACTTAAACTGAAGATTCAGTTTACTGATCTTTTCCTTATATTCTCTACAGGAATTGTAAAATACATGAAAGCACAAGTTGGTCCTAGTTCTAAGGAATTGAAGACTGTTGAAGAATTAGAAAAGTTCTTGAAATCTGAAAATGATGTGTCAGTAGTTGGTTTCTTTGAGAAACAATCCGAGTTGAAAGCTGCTTTCTTGAAAACGGCTGACAAATTGAGGGAATCTGTGCGATTTGGACATTCTTCTGATAAAGCAGTACTGGATAAACAAGGATTGAAGTGAGTGATTCTATCTAAAACTGTGTAGGACAATTTAAACCAATTTGATTTCTAGGGATAATGTTGTGCTTTTCCGACCAGAAATTTTGAAGAATAAATTTGAAGATAGCCATGTAGTTTACTCAGGAAATGCTGATGCTGGCACTATTAAGGACTTCATTACCAAGAACTAGTGAGTTTCTATCAATTCTTTCAAGAATATTTATATATATTTGCTATTTAATTCTTTAGTCATGGTCTTTGTGGACATCGTAAATCCGACAATAGGCAAGATTTCAAAAATCCCTTAGTTGTCGCATACTATGCTGTCGATTACGTAAAAAACCCTAAGGGAACAAATTACTGGAGGAATAGAATACTCAAGGTGGCTAAGGAATTCAAAAATCAAATCACCTTCGCCATCAGCTCTAAAGATGAACTCACTCAGGAATTAAACGAATATGGAGTTGATTTTATCAAACATGACAAACCTAGGGTGTTTGCAAGAGATGAAAAGAATCAGAAGTTTGTAATGGAAGATAACTTCTCGTAAGGCTTCAAGAAAAAATTGAGTTCTAGTAATAAGTTTCAATTCAATACATTTTTCAGAGTGGAAGCTTTAGAACTCTTTGTCCAGGATCTTCTGGATGGAAAATTAACACCGTACCTTAAATCTGAAGCTGTCCCTGAAAGTAATGATGAACCTGTCAAGGTGGCTGTTGCCAAGAACTTCGATGAACTTGTGCTCAATAATAATAAAGACACCCTCATTGAATTTTATGCACCATGGTGTGGACATTGCAAAAAACTAGCTCCTATCTATGATGAACTTGCAACTAAGGTAAATAAGTCATGAATATTTGGTATTTTGTTCTAGATTAGTTTCGTTGCAGCTCAAAGATGAAGATGTTGCCATTGTTAAGATGGATGCTACTGCCAATGATGTACCAACAACATTCGACGTAAGAGGTTTCCCAACACTTTTCTGGTTACCTAAAGATTCTAAAGACAAACCTGTGAGATATGATGTGAGTTTTGAGATATTTAAGTGAAAAGAAAAAGTTTCTAATAATTTTTTTTTAGGGAGGTCGTGAACTGGATGATTTTGTCAATTACATTGCCAAGCATGCTACAGAGGAATTGAAAGGTTTCAACAGGGCTGGGAAGCCTAAAGCAGATAAGACTGAACTTTAAATAAAATGTGAATAATTCATAGTTTTTACGTAATATTTAATTTCATCATCATCTTTTTAATTAGTTTCATTCTGAGTGGTTCAGATTTTGAATTGATGTTTAAATTCATTAAAATGTCCCAAGTATGGAACATGAGGTTGTTGTAACATATTAAGCCATTCGTGCAATGCTGGATTGTAATATTTGGTTTTTCTGCATTCATATTTTTGTTACATGAGATTTTGGATAAAAACAATTTAAAATAGTGATGTAGTTGGGTTTCTTCAACCTCCCTTTTTCCATCAAATTCCTAATAAACTTGATTGCACTTGTTAGGGTTCAACTTTGGATTCCGAAGCCCCCTTGGCTTCAAAAGTTGTTATAAACAATCACACACAAAGAAGGAGGTTAGGGGCTTTTGAAATGATTAATTTTGTTTTTAATAATCGAGCAGATTCATTTTAATACACAAATGCAGTTTTGGGATATAGCGTCAAACGTAATTTTCCACTTTCGTAGATTTGTCCACGGAACAGAGACGCGCAGACAGTTTCAAGCGGAATACCGCTGAAAAACCCACGATACGGTTGTGAGTGTATCGTGTTCTTTACTTTTTTTTTTTACCGAAAATCTTCCGTATTTGACAAATTGATTGAACAATCTGCTCCCTCGATAATTGTCTTCGGAAAAAAGCAATACTTTCTGACGACAGTCTCCAGCTATACGTTCCACATGAAATAATTACTACGCTTTGATAGGAAGAATTCTACACTACCCAACATGAAAAAGTTCAAGATTTTTTTTCGTTAATTTCGCAAGTTGCGGCCAATCTGAAAAAATGAAAAATACTTTCTGACAGTCTCCAGCTATACGTTCCACATGAAATAATTACTACGCTTTGATATGGAAGAATTCTACACTACCCCAAAATTAAAAAGTTCAAGATTTGTTTTCGTTAATTTCGCAAGTTGCGGCCAATCTGAAAAAATGAAAAATGCTTTCTGACAGTCTCCAGCTATACGTTCCACATGAAATAATTACTACGCTTTGATAGAGAAAATTCTACACTACCCAACATGAAAAAATTTCAAGATTTTTTCTATAATTTTGCAAGTTGCGGCCGTTCTGAAAAATGAAAAATACTTTCTGACAGTCTCTAGCTATACGTTCCACATGAAATAATTACTACGCTTTGATATGGAAGAATTCTACACTACCCAAAATTAAAAAAGTTCAAGATTTTTTTTCGTTAATTTCGCAAGTTGCGGCCAATCTGAAAAAATGAAAAATACTTTCTGACAGTCTCCAGCTATACGTTCCACATGAAATAATTACTACGCTTTGATAGAGAAAAATTCTACACTACCCAACATGAAAAAATTTCAAGATTTTTTTTCTATAATTTTGCAAGTTGCGGCCGTTCTGAAAAAATGAAAAATACTTTCTGACAGTCTCCAGCTATACGTTCCACATGAAATAATTACTACGCTTTGATAGAGAAAAATTCTACACTACCCAACATGAAAAAATTTCAAGATTTTTTTTCTATAATTTTGCAAGTTGCGGCCGTTCTGAAAAAATGAAAAATACTTTCTGACAGTCTCCAGCTATACGTTCCACATGAAATAATTACTACGCTTTGATAGGGAAGAATTCTACACTACCCAACATGAAAAATGTTCAAGATTTTTTTTCGTTAATTTCGCAAGTTGCGGCCAATCTGAAAAAATGAAAAATACTTTCTGACAGTCTCCAGCTATACGTTCCACATGAAATAATTACTACGCTTTGATAGAGAAAAATTCTACACTACCCAACATGAAAAATTTCAAGATTGTTGTTGGGCAGTTTAGAATTTTTCCATATCAAAGCGTAGTAATTATTTCATGTGGAAACGTATAGCTAGTGACTTTCGAAAGTATTTTTCATTTTTTCAGATTGGCCGCAACTTCTGAAGTTATAGAAAAAATCTTGAACTTTTTCATGTTGGGCAGTGTAGAATTCTTCCTATCAAAGCGTAATAATTATTTCATGTGGAACGTATAGCTGGAGACTGTCAGAAAGTATTTTTCATTTTTCAGAACGTCCGCAACTTGCGAAATTATATAAAAAAATCTTGAACTTTTTCATGTTGGGCAGTGTAGAATTCTTCCCCATCAAAGCGTAGTAATTATTTCATGTGGAACGTATAGGTAGAGACTGTCAGAAAGTATTTTTCATTTTCAGAACGACCGCACCTTGCAAAAGTATCGAAAAAATCTTGAACTTTTTCATGTTGAGCAGTGTAAAATTTTTTCCTATCAAAGCGTAGTAATTATTTCATGTGGAACGTATAGCTAGAGACTGTCAGAAAGTATTTTCATTTTTTCAGATTGGCCGCAACTTGCGAAATTATCGAAAAAATCTTGAACTTTTTCATGTTGGGCAGTGTAGAATTCTTCCTATCAAAGCGTAGTAATTATTTCATGTGGAACGTATAGCTAGAGACTGTCAGAAAGTATTTTTCATTTTTTCAGATTGGCCGCAACTTGCGAAATTAACGAAAAAATCTTGAACTTTTTCATGTTGACCAGATTGTTTCTATGAAAGCGAGATAGTATTTTCTATATCCATGAATCTTGTCAAATACGATTCGATATAAATAATCTGAAACCATTTTCGATAGGATGCAAAAAAAGTAAAGATTAAGTCATCAAAAAGGTTTTGAGTATTCCTTAAACCCGATTTGTTTATCTGAAGTATTTAAGATAAAAATAAGTAAGACTTGATTTCTTCTTATTGAACGTAAACGCAGTCAACTAATATTCAGCGTCAGAGCGCAGCGTGTCATTGACCACATTCACCACCGACGCCACTGGTCGATATGGTAACTTTGGGATCTCGGCCTGCTGGCCCGGCCTGTTGTCGTCACACTGGTGTATCAGACAGCTATGTTCACACAGCTAATTTTTTATGTTCTGATTTTTATCAATCAGGTTATCTCTGTCTTGTCATTAGTTGTGGGGTGCGGTGGTAGATTTGTTTATGGTACTAAACAATAATAAATCAACAAATAAAATACAAGATTTGAGAAAACTCCTTCATCCAAGGTAATCTATTCATAAATCATATAATATTTATTCGAATATTCAATGGAATGGTACAATAGTTCACTTGTACCTCTCTGTCTTTTGTCGTCAGAAATCAACATGGTGGAGTAATTCTTTGAAGAATTACGTGGGTGCTTATGTTGAAACATTAATCAGAGGTGACAATGTCTTCCGAATATAATTTTTATAGTTACTTGTAGTATTAGTTTGTTTACAATTGAAATGATCCATTATCACCCCCACCATTGTATATCCTTTCAGTTTGGTGATGATGACTAATATAAGAACCTATTTGGCATTTCCCAGTGATTAACACTAGTTTGATTTTGCAGGTGGAATCACCTTAAAGAAGATGTCTTACATGAATAGTCGGCCAAGTAAGTAAATAATTAACGCGTTTGTAAAGTTTAATTTACTTAGCATGCTCTTAAAGATAGTGTATTTTTAGTAATTTAATATTCCTTGTGTATTAGAAAACTCTGTAATCTTGACTTTCTGAATATGGTTATTTTTTAATTTTCCCACAGATCTGGAGCATAAATTAATTTTGAAGAACCTCCACATAATATCTATTCAAAATTTTCATCATGGTGACTAATAATGATATCATAGTTCGAGTCATTGATGTTTCATGAAAAAAGTTTAATATTTCTACATTTTGATCAGTGTTGAAGATATTACTCGAGAAATATAGCAACATAATTTATTTTCAGTATCTGGCCACTATCAAAACTCAGAAATGTCATCTAAAGATCAAACACTAATGTGGCAGCAAAACTCTTATATGGGTGATTCAGGAATTCACTCAGGGGCTGCAACTCAAGTCCCATCTTTAACTGGTAAGGAAGAAGATGAAATGGACATCTTCGATCTGGATCAAGGATACCCACAAGGGTTCACTCAAGAGCAAGTGGATGAAATGAATAATCAGTTGAATCAAACGAGATCCCAAAGAATTAGAGCAGCAATGTTTCCCGAAACATTAGAAGAAGGTAAGGAAAAGTAGTCAGGTCATTTGTTAATGATACTGAATTTGTCCCAGAATTAAGTTTTGTGGGAAATACAACCCTTCATTTTAGGTATGGAAATACCATCCACACAATTTGAGACAACACATCAGACAGCTGTGCAAAGACTGTCTGAACCATCTCAAATGTTGAAGCATGCAGTTGTAAATTTGATTAATTACCAAGATGATGCTGATCTGGCCACCAGAGCTATACCAGAATTGATAAAACTTCTGAATGATGAGGACCAAGTTGTAGTTTCTCAAGCTGCAATGATGGTTCATCAGTTGTCGAAGAAAGAAGCCTCAAGGCATGCTATAATGAACAGTCCACAGATGGTTGCCGCTTTGATAAGAGCTATATCTAATTCTAACGATTTGGAGACTACAAAGGGAGCTGTCGGCACCTTGCATAAATTGTCACATCACAGGTCAGTGTCAGTCAGCTTATTTGATGACAATGTCAGTATTTTCAAATTATAACCTATATTTTTCAAGGGTGAGAAAAAAGTTTAAATATTCATATAGTTAAAGTTTTTTTATTCACTTGCTTATTCATTTGTCGCTTTCCAATCATCAACTAAGATGCCCCTGGTGCACTTTCTGCTATAACCCTTAAAGGGTGCGTCAAGCACTTACCCTTTCCGCTGCAGCGTGAGCTGAATTTTGCGGTGCTTGGTGCTATCAGGGCTAACTAAGTCAAATTCAAAAATTTACAATTATTTTTTATTTGTGAAGTTATTTAAGAAGGTGTTCAGATATTTGCATTGTTTCGTTGATATGCTGTCCTAAGAGTACAATATGAGAATAAATTGTGAAATTTTGAGTAAAGTTAGGTTTATTTATTCATGCATAGAACTAGCAAGCGATTATTGCTATGATAAAATGGCCGCGTTCGGTAGCTACAACAGAAGCGGAACTGTAGTGAAATTTCTATGGTGTTTCTACAGTTCTGGAACTGTTGAAACTTTTCTATGGTTGTTCAACAGTTCCGCAAATAATTTCTATGCTTCTTCAAATTTCCGGAAATGTGAAATTTCTATGGTTTAGTTCCGGAACAGTTGTAACATTTCTATGCTTTTCTAATAGTTCTGGAACTGTTATGTTTACTGAACCCAGCCATTTAGTAATTTCAACATCAGTTTTTATCTATTCTGTGGCTGCTGGTCAATTTTATCCATAGATCAATAAAGTAATTGTTTCTAAAAGAATCTCTAATTTTGAGCTTCTCAATATTTCCTAAGAGACAAATTTAAAAAAAAACTTTACTTTCTAATAATATACGATGAAACAAGATTTTTTGTAGCTGTCGTTCGCGTTTGCTTCCAAAATATGGAACATTATATCTTCCTGGAATTGTGAACTATTAGAAATTGGGTGGCAGTTATCACACCTACACCTAAATTGGGATATTGAGAACCTGCAATAATGATGAATTACAATTTTTTACTGTAACTAAGTGTATATTTGAAGGATCTTCAATCAGAGAATACATGAACATTGAGTATTTGAATAATGTTATCAGCTTGTATAGTCCAGTAAAGGAAGGGCTGAAATCACTTTTTCTCGGAAAGAGCTGCATTTTTGATATGTTGATTGTTATAATGAAAGAAACATATGGTCAAAAATGCAGGTGTTAAAATTTTCAGGAACACTGAAAAATCCTTGAAAATATAGAGAAAAATACGGTTTTTCTGATTTTTTCGCGAATTAGAAGGTTTAGTAAGAAAAAGTTTTAAACAAAAGTTGTAGAGCGTAAAATTCTAGTCCAAATTATGTACTTTATCGTTCTCGAAAGTGAATTTGTATACTGATAAACAGCGTATTTCTTTAGTAGCGCAATACCAACGAATTTTAAATTTGGCGCTCGATGAAATGACTACCTGCACCTCAGCTGAACGCTAAACAAAACATCTGGTAGATATTTGGCAGAGTTGGACTCTACTCGTTTTGTTATTGTATTGCTTTTATTACATCGAACCCTATCATATAATGTTGAGTTGGTTGAAAACGGACAGTTTGGGTAAAATGATGTTCGGTTTTCTAATCTGATGTGCTAGCGAAGGCGTTATAGATTCTTCAATGGAGGCTAGAAGTAATATGAAAAAAATTGGATAAATTTTAAAAAGGAAATTTTGTAATTTGACGAAATTGAAATTTTATTAATTCAAAAACTAAAATAGTTTTCAGCCGCAATTATGAACAAATTCCTAGCTGAATTTCCTTAAGATGCATACGATATACGAATAATAGTTTAGACGTAGGTGGGTATGTTTCTGATAGTAAAATAATAGTAATTCTTCGAAAGAAAGAAATTTATTCAGAGTAATGGGACAAAAGAGTTCAATTGAAAAACTGTAGTAATTATTTGAAGAGCAATAGCATTAATTAATAATAATTAAAGTTTCTGCATCGAATAATATCAGGAAAAACTTTTTTTTCATTTTTACTAATAATTCTTCAATTAAATGCATCAATATCATCTCCTCAGCATCATCTAGATCCCATTGATCTTCATCGACATCAGAGTTTATCAGGTCAGAGACATTTTCACATGCCGTTACACATTTTGCAAAACCTTGTACATTTCAGTCCTGCTTTTTTGCAACTGTAGCGAGAAGTATCACATTTTCCATTACAGCTGCAGAATACCTTAAACAAATGTGAATAAATAAAAACAAGAATAAGAGTGAATTTCTGAAATTTTTGAAACTAATAAAACTAGGGTGTGAATGAATTTGATCACATTATTCAATAATTCCTGTGGAGCTACTGCTTTGGTCTTCATTTTAGGAAGTAGCATACAATGTGATCTATGCCAACCCCAATATTCAGGTTTCAACGACGGTCGTTCTAGCCAAACCTGAATTTGATAATAAACTCGTCTGGTGTGTTCAATCAATGCTGACTCTGTTGGAGGAAGCATTACTAGGGGTGATGTTTTCCTGGTTCCTAAAACTGTGAATATTTTATATCTCAGTTCAACGATGCTCAAATTTTCCGCACTTGTGTTGTACAGATATCTCACTATTTTTTCCGTGATCTAATGCTGTGATCTGGTGTAAGAGATCTACGTCACTGCCAATCACAGCAACCGATTCTGGAACGTTCTCTTTCAGAGAGATTGCTGCCATTACTATATCTACGTCGGCATCTTTTTCTGCTACATGTACTTTTATAATATGTTTTCGTAGATAATTGGACAGTATTTTGATAAATGTATATTTATTCCCAATATTTGACAAAATTTTTTTGTGTCATTGTTACTATTTTGTTTTCATCAATTTGTACATCAGGGGCAACAACTTTTTCTTCTCGGCGGAATCGTTCATACGATTTTATTCCGACGATTTCATCCCAATAACCGCTAAATACAATTTTACAATTCTGTCCCAATTTTTTCAATATGAACGATCTATATATTCCTAATACATCTACGAATCTCTTACTGTGAGGCCATACAACTTGGTATAATAAACATCTATAACATATATCATACCAGATACCAGTAAGCAGAGGTTGTGATTGAAGATGCGTTGAGAATAATTTATAGAGGTCAGAGTTAACAGTTTTTCTCATTAATCCATATTCGTCGAAAAAAGATAGTGGATATGGCGACAATTCGTAAGAACTTGCCTCTTTTTTTCCTTTATTCATCGTTCTGATAAAGAACGAACATTCTCTGCAACAATGCAGATGAGTCTATAGAAGATGTACCTCCAAGAATACGAATTTTATTCTGGCTATCGCATAAATTCTTAACTTTAAATTTTGATGACAAAGTCATATTCCACAAATTTTTTCCAACTATTGCTACCATTCCTTTGCGTCCTTGAAGTGCCATATGCCATATGACAGTTAATATAGTCGCTACCAATAACACCTGTAGAAAGAGACATCAGACAATCTCTTTTCTCAAAAGGATTATGGCATTTTAGCCAGAATACAATTTTTTCTATGTCTTCTTTATCTCTCTTCATACGACTTTCAGATAAATCCACGTGCTGTTCACTATTCGCTGTTCTCAAATCAGCCTATTCCTCCAAACATTCCATGACGTCAAATGCCGATGGCATCCCCAGAAGGTAACGCGCAACAACACTGGGTGTGACTCCTCTACCATGCCTTAAATCGGTACCGAAAATCTATTTAGTATTTGTTCTATACACATATCACTCCAGACACCACTCCAAACTTTGTATGTCCTAAGAATAGTGAAATATCCTTCTTTTGTGAACCTGTCGAATTCTAATGTATCCATCATTATTTCCAAATGCACCATATCCTGTAAGTACCATTGAACACTTTTGTGCTAACATTTTCATGACACTGCTTAAGTGCAAATCTTCAAATATTGAAGTGTTCCTTCGCATTTCCGAGTTGAACATACTATCATTGGGCCAATATTACAATCGCCCAAAGTAGGAGAATTTTCCTTCCATTTTTCGAACATCATTTTCACTTGTTTCTCAATTACATCATTCGCAGTTGTATTGCTTGTTTTCAAAATATGAATTCCTGTAGCAGTGAAAGTTAATATGTGAGTACGAAAAGCTCTGATGAAAGCCCTTCAGACATTTTCTTCACTGATTGTGCAGCGTATGAAGTAGCCCAAAGATCTTTCAAACCACTCCCATCCATGATAAAGCCAATGGCGCCCATATATGACATCAATGAATGGAACCCTCCTAATCTCACAGTAATATTCCTAAATTCAGGATTGACCGACTGCACAATGATTGAGTTAGCTTTGAAATAAGGATGCTGATCGAATGTTACAAAAGTTGTTCTACCTTTATTTCTCTTCGTTTCTTCAACTGCCTAGAGCAAAGCTGTGTGTAATGTGGTTAAACTGGATGGTGGTGCATTAATGAATGGGAGACAATTAACATGCGACATCATATATGTAACGTCTCGTGATAAAATTTCATGAAAACCCCTGCCATGTTGGAATATTTTCTATTTCGAGAGATTTCTCACATAAATACGCAACATATGATTTTGGAACTTCAGGTTGTACCTTTATATGAAGTTTTGATTCATCAACGAACTCTTCAATTCATCAGGATTCGTGTAACTGAATGGTATCAATTATATCTTCTTTTGTGAAGCTAAAATAGAAGCAAGTGGTATTTCCATCAGCCTTTTGGAACCTCCTTCATATTCAACATCCTATTCTGGTGTATTGACTCTAATACCCCCCAAACAGTGAAATGTTTCATGACCATCCGACGTACTTACATTGTGATCTGTGTTATCAAAAACGAATTGAATGAAAGAGTTGATGCGTTAATTTTGCAGGTTGCCTTATAACGGAAGCTTCATATAATTGAATATTGTGGTATGAAGCCGATACTCCTAATTTACTCATCATGTCAATTATCAAACGAGTACCTGTTTTTCTGTAGACATAAGTTCCAACAGCTAGCTGAAATTTGGAAATGAATATTCTTGAACGAACAGTGGAAATTTTGGTATGTGCTATTGTATCACGTTCCACATCTTTCCTTGCACTACATTTTGAATCTAGTAAATGGAATAGGGTAGTTTTCAAACTTTCCGGAATTTCAGATATAGTGCTATCCAAGAATTAACTTGAGAGGGGATAAATTTCATAGTTATAATCTTGTTTTTTTATATAAGCTACAACGATTTGACCAGCTATCCGTAAAATTAAATTTTTTTGATAATTACTGAGAGAATCGGGATTAAAAGCCAATCTTTACTAAGCTCCATTATATTGGGAGATTTGTAAAAGAAAACCGGTTGCTTCCCACGATGTTGTTCGATGATAATGACATTACTATATTTCTCTTTAAATTTTTTTATGAAAGTATTATTGTTGAGAAAGTTTTCCCCCCATAACCCCATAACTAACTATATAATAATCTGTTCTTGTAAGTATTCAAAATCCCCGTCAACGAGTTATTCGAGAAAATGAAATTTTGGTGGGACAATTATTCATTTCAATGCGTCACTGAAATATCGATTTCAAACTAATGAGTTTAAACCTAATGATTACATGTTATTGATATCCCAAGCGAGCTGTTAGTCATTCTAATAGACCAAGAATTTCAAATCACACTCTCCAGACAACTTGTGCTGAATCCTACCCTGTTCTAGAACTCCAGATGTCTAGGACCGCTCGCTTGGTTTTGCACTAGGCGCCAAATTTCGAATTCACTGTTATCGCCGCATTAGAGAAATACCTTAATAATCAATATACAAAATCACTTTCGAGAACGGTAAAGTACATAATTTGGACTAGAATTTTCCGCTCTACAACTTTTGTTCAAAACTTTTTCTTACTAAACCTTCTAATTCGCATGAAAAAATCAGAAAAACCGTATTTTTCTCTATATTTTCAAGAATTTTTCAATGTTCCTGAAAATTGTAACACCTGCATTTTTGACCATATGTTTCTTTCATTATAACAATCAACATATCAAAAATGCAGCTCTTTTCCGAGAAAAAGTGATTTCAGCCCTTCCTTTACTGGACTATGTAGTTGAAACTGAATTGTAAATTTTGCGTACTGGCATTAATAATTAGCTCTTAAGCTTTTAAAATTGTAGAGATAAAATATTTTGTTTGATTTCAGACAAGGATTATTGGCTATTTTCAAAAGTGGAGGTATACCTGCTCTGGTTAAGTTATTAAGCAGCCCTGTTGAAAGTGTACTTTTCTATGCTATCACTACTCTCCATAATTTACTTCTCCATCAAGATGGATCAAAGATGGCGGTACGATTGGCAGGAGGTCTGCAGAAGATGGTTGCTTTACTTCAGAGGAATAATGTAAAGTTCCTCGCCATTGTCACAGATTGTCTTCAAATACTTGCATATGGAAATCAAGAGAGTAAGCTCATCATCTTAGCTTCTCAAGGTCCAATTGAGCTTGTCAGAATAATGAGAAGTTACGATTATGAGAAATTATTGTGGACCACTTCGAGAGTTTTGAAGGTAACCGTTGTTATATTTTTAACTTTTTCCTTTGAAACTGTGACGAGCGTTGGTTTAACTCCATTTTAAATTGAGAGTAGCATTTATTTGTTCATAGATTAAATCTATCCAATGCAATGTATAAATTAATCGAAGATCACATGGTAACATTTTTTTTTCTTCAAGGTTCTTTCTGTTTGTTCGAGTAACAAACCGGCGATTGTAGAAGCTGGGGGAATGCAAGCCTTGGCAATGCACTTGGGCAACCCCAGTCAGCGTCTTGTTCAAAATTGCCTGTGGACCCTCAGGAATTTGTCGGATGCTGCAACTAAAGTTGACGGTCTTGACAGTTTATTGAGTTCTTTGGTTCAAGTACTCTCATCCACCGATGTGAATGTTGTTACCTGCGCTGCTGGAATATTATCGAATTTGACATGCAATAACCAGAGGAACAAGGTTACAGTTTGTCAAGTTGGCGGTGTAGACGCTTTGGTACGAACCATTGTGAACGCTGGAGAAAGAGAGGAAATAACAGAGCCCGCTGTTTGTGCTTTACGTCATTTAACATCAAGGTGAGCTTGGATTACTTGCTTATAGAAGTTGTTAATCAAATTTTTATGAACGAAGACATGTAGAATCCGAAATGGCGCAGAATACAGTGAGACTGAACTACGGAATCCAAGTTATCGTTAAGCTGTTGAATCCGCCGTCCCGTTGGCCCTTGGTGAAGGCTGTGATAGGTCTGATCAGGAACTTGGCTCTCTGTCCTGCCAATCATGCGCCGTTGAGGGAACACGGCGCCATACACCACCTTGTCCAGCTGTTGATGAGGTCTTTCCAAGATACACAAAGGGTGAGTGTTTTTTAATATCACGTAGAGTACGGTTCACTCAGTCGAAAAGTTGTTCCATCGAAAAGTTAATTCAGAGATAACTCATATTGGCGAAAACTTCATACATGTATATCAAGTGTCATGTCTCTCAGGTTGAATCATTCATAAGGTATAGATGAGGTGAGGCAAATTTTCTCTATTTAAGTGTCGTAATGCGTACTAAAAACTTTGCTGTAATGAACTCATTATAGCATTGTTTTTAGTTATATATGTGGTTTGTGGTTGACAACACTGACATCCTATCCTTTCGAATGTCAACACGCGTCCATTGCATGTCAATTGTCAATATTAAATCATGTAGAGATTTGAACGCACTATTCAAATTCTATAATCTGTCAATTTTCGTATCAGTCATACCAACTGCGACAATAAAATACAAAAGGCACTAGGAGGTATAATCTGAATTTTTCATTGAATTCCTATATATTTGTGACAATTCTTGACTGAAATAGAGAAAATATCTTATTTCCATCGGATTGAATTGAAAATTCACATTTTACTTGACCAAATTTTGTATTAAAAGTGTCCTGACTTTTGCAAATTTAACGTATGATCAGACGAAGATGGGAGAAAGCGGAGCTCTGACTCAATGGCCAGATGGAGTTCTCGACAATATGAAAATTTTTTTAACCATACCGCTCATGTGCTCAATTGGCTTGTTTAGAGATCCAGCGCATCAACTGGTGGCAGTCAGGCCCCTGGAACTTATGCCGACGGTGTGAGAATGGAGGAGATCGTAGAGGGTACAGTTGGGGCGCTTCACATTCTGGCTAGAGAATCCCACAATCGAGCAATTATTCGTCAACAGATGGTCATACCGATATTTGTGCAGCTATTATTTAACGACATTGAAAACATACAGCGTGTTGCGGCTGGTGTTCTTTGCGAGCTGGCCACTGACAAGGAGGGGGCTGAAATGATCGAACAAGAGGGCGCTACAGCTCCCCTCACCGAATTGCTACACTCTAGAAATGAAGGTTTGTATAATAATAACTGAGAGTAGAATTATTATATTATTGTTTTTTCCAACGTTTCAACATACATCTTTTGTCGTTTTCGAGCCAATCGGTTTGAATGTAATCTGTTCTTTTTTATTTGATGTCAGTTTGTATCTTTTCAGTATAGTTTTGTTATACTGAGTTATTTAATTTCATTAGTGTTATGTCAAGTATATTTATTGACTTATTTATTTCCATTTCAATGATTAATGATTAATTATTCTTTGAATCACATCACATAAATTATTAGGCTTATGTGAGTTGTTTCACTAACATCATGCATCGAAAATACTATTGTACAATTACTAATAAATCAGGGTAAATACCTATATTAAAATTTTTGTTCGATACATTTTATGTATTTTTGGTAAAGCATATAGATGTGGAGGTTTGCTGAAGTGTGGTATTAGTCTCGATCTAATGTATGGATCAGGAAATTCATTTCTATATGCATATAAGATTATATAAATCTCCATTTCATCTGTGGAGGTAGGATTTTTCCTAATATTTCTTTAATTTTCTGTATCATTATTTTCTAATCTTGTCAGCTTTCTTCAAATCTATTTTTGCCTTGAATATCCCTGTTGAAACGTTGCCCAAATATTAATTCTACACGAGTTACATAATCAAAAATTTCTAAACGTTATTTAATCAAAATAGGGGTGGCGACATATGCAGCTGCAGTTTTGTTTCGAATGAGTGAAGACAAACCTCAAGATTATAAGAAACGACTCTCGATGGAATTGACCAATTCCCTATTCAGAGAAGATACAGGATGGAATCCAGATTTGATGGCAGCAGACCTACAGGTATGACATCAAAATGTTTATTGTTATGATTAAGGTAGGTGAATTAAATTTTGTGTTGATGTGAACGAGATCGAAATGTAGAAATACACAGCATGGATCATTTGTCGCAAGTGAAATTCCAATGTAAGTGTTCGATAAGATCTCGTCAATCTGCGCTAGTCTTGTTACGTTACTTAATCACCTATTTCTTGCATTTTCCGTTTTTAGTGAACCAGTTTTTGAATTATTTGTACGAGGATTTATCAGTATATAACGAGACTGTTGTTAAACTTGTAATCACTAAAGTTGCATATTAGGACATTGGTTGAACGCTGCATCATGACAATGCTTCGGCACTGCGTTAATTTTAACCATTGGTTCATGAGACCAAAAGAAACACTTTTTCCTATACCGTTTTTCCATATTCAGCTGTGTTAAAAAGTTATAAGCATTTTAAGTTTTCACATTGGGCAAATATCCCTCTGTAATCCAGTTTAGTTTGAATGAAAATTACCTTCCACAGCATCCATTATTGAATCTGAATTGTTTAAAAACATTATTTTCCTTCTAAGAAATGATTCACTCACTCATGTTACATCAGATGATTATATCGATTGAATTCCTTTCAACATCAAATATCTCAAAAATGGTATAATTTAAAAACAAGGCTGAAGAATGATTTTATCTGCAAAAAAGACTAATGATTCTAGAAAGTACCTTTATTTCAAATGATATTTGTTTTTCATACAATTTAACCAATCTGTACAGTAGTAAACCCACAAGAAATGGAATAAATCTATTGATGCCAAAATATGCATGACTGTTATCAAAAACCTTCTACAAGAGATCATTTCAATTGATATCAGCTTCATTCGGGTTCAAATTCTGACTGTTCCAGAATCATGCACATTTCAGTGTTCAGTGTTCGGGTTTTCTCTGACTAATTTCGAACCGGTGTAGTCCGATGTTCGGGTTATATTAGGATTTTTTTCTGATTATTTTCTGACGGTTCTGGGACTATCCTCAGGACCATTTTAGGATTTTACCGTAGAACCGCCTTAGGAGGGAGGAGTTATTCAATTTCTTTCGTAATTTAAAATGTTTTAATTTTATCTGCATCCGTTAACAGATACAAACAAATCTAAAAATAGATGGTTTCAAATCGTGCATAAATTGGTATTAAGTTAAATAATTATAAATTCATATTATAAAGGGTTTTCAGGGGCAGGATTATGAGTTTTCTTTATTTCCTTGAGTTGTCCAATTCAAATTGCAAGAACTAGTACAACTTTATTTATTACAATGATTTAAGTTTTCTAAATAATCATTTAGAATTCCTTAACTATTTTTGAGTATGTGAAAAATAGCTTTATTAAAAAAAAAAATTTTCAGCTCTCGTCAACAAATCGGAATTATTAAAAATGTGCATTATGATTCATCATATGACAATCGAGTGATGCATAATCGAGAGATGAGTCGAGAGACGATTATGCAGCACTCGATTATACGAGCGAAAGATCGTGTTGTCGTCTATGTCTCGTCCCCACTCCCCACGCAGTTGTACTGTACAGATTAGTATTAGTAACTACTAACCGTTATTTATAATCGAGATATCTCGAGACATTTGTATAATCGAATGATTTCGTTAGTATATATCTCTAAAATCAGTACACCTCTACAGTTCCAGTTTTCAGTACCTACTCGAGAGCAGGTATCAGTTCAGGATATTTTGCGGACTACAAATGCTACCAACCCTTCAACAACGATCACTCGAAAACGCAATTTGTGGTAAATTCGTAATTTTAGACGAGAAATAAATCAAGATTTCCCTTTGCATCAAAGTTTACTACCAATTGCATTAAAAGCTCCTTTTAAATTAACAATTTAAAACCATTATATTCAAAAAGGTAATGTGCGCATGTATCTAGGTATATTTCAAAAATTCAAATTTTTGATGAAACGAAATGAGAATCTCAGTTTATTTATCAGCAACCTGATTATCAATGAAATTCTTAGCGAACTTTATCTGTTTGAGAGTTTTGTCTGCATGAAATTGTTTTCCATAGTTAGAATAATGTTTTATCAAATTTTCATCGACAAACCAAAAATTTAATGTTGATAGAAACAGTTGAGTACTATAATAGCGCAATTCAAAATACTAATCATTTTTGAAATTCTCAAAATATATATAATCCCACCTGATAAATACTGAACAGTGAATCTGTATAAAACAAAACATTTTGTTAGATCTAGTTTCTGTTCTTTGTTGCATCACCTATATTCAGACAGTGGTTGCATTAACACATGAATATTATTGATAGTATAAACTGAAATATAAACTACTTCAGAATTCGGAGCAATCCCTTACCTATATAGGTAAATTGTATGGTTAACTGATTTGCCAATTTCACTTTGCGTTCAATAATGTTTTGGAAATATTTTCAGGTTCAGATCTGTATAACTAGTTATTATCACATCATTGAATTTAGATTTCAGGTATAAATTGATTTGATATAGTGGATATGAAATAAGATTTCCTGCAAAGACGAAGAAGCTTTTTTATTTATGGGTAATACAGCAAATTTAAATGTCACGAGATTCACCTTGAAATACATCCAATGAACTGATTTCATGAGGCTGAATACAATGCAAAATTATTCATTGATTCTTTACCAAATAGAGCACAATTATGTATAAACTAATATTCACAATAAAAAATTAATTCTAGGAAATATAGATTCAGTATCAGCTCTATTGAATTTTTAACATCACATATCTGAGTTTCAAAGAAAACCAACTCTTTGATGATAGATCACTAGTGTACCCATACCAAAACAGAACAGATATTAGTTCTATAAACAATTTTTCTTATATAAGTCACCAAGAAACTATCAGAATAATCAACAAGAAAGATCATATAAACAAGAATTTTCCTTCCTATACAAAAACTATAGAGCAATGCTTGATTTCAAGCACTGATGCCAAACTATATAGATTACCATAACAGATTCATATAAACACATAGTCACAAAAAAGAATTTGAAGAATTAATTTCAGCACTCCCCCCTAGGTCTGGACAAGGTCAAACACTCACATGAAAAACTAAAAACTTTACAGATGATCAAACACAATCCCTTTACCAGCTTGATACACCAATTGTTTACATCTAATAAATACAAACAACCAGTTTCTTCAAAATCCATTACATTAGTGTTCGATCCCTTGTGTAATTTATCAAACAGATTTCAGGGTTGAAATGAGTTGTCTTTGAACCATCTTGTTGTTTATCCAAGAGATTTATCTACCAACTAACGAGGCGTTCGGCCACTTAAAGCATAAAATGATGGGTTTCCACAAAACATTGAAAATTATTTCCATTACCTGTACTAAGTTGTTGCCTGAAATACATATATTATATGTTCAGATATCTTCACCCAATTTACTATGATCGTCAACCTTCAATACTTTTGTCGATTGAAATAAACATTCTTTCGTTTTGAATCCAATTCTTGAAAATTAGGTATACCCCAATAAACATATTTTAGGAATCGACAATCCTGAAACTGCAAATATGACAAATCAAAATTCTGTTATAATTTAATTAAAAGAGCATTTGAAACTTAGTACAATGACTAGATTTTACACATGGATACACTTAGCGATATTTTGGCATTATGCATTTTGAGTAACTGTTCAACCTCTCTGCATATTTTTATGTATAGATAGACTCTCAAAAGTTCATGATAAGTGGATAAATCGATGGGATATTGAACAGAGCATACATTAATTTTACCCCGATGCCGACCAATCACGTAGATGCACTGTGTTCCATAAAGTTTAGCTTCACGTCCTACGTCGATGTGAGGAAAGATTAATCAAAAATATGATTGAGGTTCCAGATTTTGCCGCAATACGCTGTAGCGCCATGCAGGAGAGGATTCCGAAAACGTTTTTCCGGTTTTGCCTTTCTATCTTATAGGCTGCTTTTGTTTTCAGTTTAATAGCATTTATTTTTAAATTGACATTTATACATTCATGCTAATGAAGAAATGGATAACAATTCCTCTTGGATTATACTGAATTTTTCAGGGCTCCCTATTTCCAGCATAAGCATGAATCTGTTGATGAAAACTACAGGTTCAAGTAAAAAACAGTGTAAATACGGAGTGCCATATCAGTTTCTATAGTGATGATAAATATTTGTAGGGGATGTTAATAAAAATAAACCAGCAATAAGTTACCTATATCCTCAAAATTTTTTGAAACAAGTAAACACAAAATATTTGATTGATGAATAAAATCTAATACTTGTAGCATCAATAAATTCTTATTTCATTTCGAATTATACTAAGTTAATATTTTGTATGGTGCGAAAGCAGACATTAATGTTATTGTAGGTATTTTTTTGATCATTTATGCAATAAGTTCCAAGTATCCTTTACAATTTGTCAAAATTTTTGTATCTTATAAAAATAATTTAATTACTCTAAGATATCGCATGATGCTCAACAGGGGCCAATATCGGTAGTATAATTAATTTAATGCACATTTCCAATTCATGACAATAAAACAAATTGAAATGTTTCACAGTATATTTGAACAAAACACTCAAACTTTCATTACTCATTGCAGCATTTCAAATAAAATGATACGTTGTGAGTTACGAACAAGGATAAATGGTGCATATGTGAACGTACCAAATAGTATGACCACATATACTATTTTCTGTTTTAAATTTATCGAAATACCTTATTGACCATAAGGCACTTGAAGCAACACTAAAAAGTCAATTATTATTATTATTTATAAATATATTACACTCATTGTTTTCTTTACAGGATCAGGTTTGTTGGAAAATGCATTATTTCGAAGGTGCTGATATATTTCATGGCTTTTATTGATATTTACATTCTGTTCAAATAAAAATGGAGTATAATTCTTAGATTGGAGAGAAAATTCAATTTTTGCTTAGTCAAATGGTGAATGATAATTTTAAGTTAAACATGCTTCATCAAAATCCTAGCACCTCCATCTATTAAGCAGCGGCAAAACCCACATATGAGATCAATTTCCCTTTTTTTAAACTGATCTTCACCATGCATCTTATTAGAATTTTCTTGTTCTTGAAAAACAGGCTTCACTGAATAAACTCACAGAACTGCTACCTCAACACCTTTGAATCAAATTTAATGAATAAACTATCTTGGAAGAGAAAGAAATTACAAAATATTAAATTCAACTACTATGTTTTGGGAAATATAATAGTTTCTCCATTTTTCTTTTTCTTCTAGTTGCACCAGTACCATGTGTCAAATCATGTGCTTCATCAATCAATTTCATTATAAGTCAAATATCACTCTCATGCAACGATTTAAGTTTCATAATGCTTTGGTTTAACTCCATCTACAATCAACTACTATGAAAAACACATGTCTGACTTATCACAAAGACTTACTTGAAATTTACTGTCAGAATCTATGGAAAAATTAGAAATTTTATTAGATTAATCTAATTTAACTTTTAAAGCCGTAGCATGTCATCATCATGTTTTCGTTTCTTCAATATTGAATTTTCGCATAATATAAGAAAGATCTGCCCTTGCGAGTACATTAATTCTTTGCAGTTTTCTTCTGTAACATTTTTAGAATCCTGTAAAATGCTCTCCTTTGTAATTCCAATTCATCAGCAATCAATTTCTGATCATCCTTACTCAAACGTTTAGAGTGTAGTTCATCCTCGTGACCTATATGTGTTTCTACGAATGTTACATTCACAGCTACAACATACAAATGAAATATTGGATCATATTTCTAGTTTAACACAAATGAATAACTAAAAAACTTACCTGTACTACTTATCTTCACAGGAATTCTAGAAAGGCAGAACCCAGATATTCTGATACTTCCTCCAGTTTTCATGCTGCGTTTGCTACATTGACTTGCATATCATGGTAGTTAAATGGTTCCCTAATATCACCATGATTTCAAACGAACTCATTATATCAAACTGGTGGAAAACTGCGATTATACATTCAAAATAAATTACTAATCCATCACTGCTTTTCCGATATCTTCGTTTTATGTAATCGACACTTCTATTCTCCGATGCTCGCCAAGCCTCAAATTCTTTTTCGTTTTTAAAAGTCAACTGTGATGTTTTGATGTTAATGGAATGAATTTGCTCTAAATGAATATCCAAAGCATAATGGGACTCAAGAGCAATTTTCTTTTCTTCTGGGCAAATTGGGCATTTTAAATGTTTTAATTGCTTTGGAATAAGATCTTGATGATGAATATTCCGCATATGACGATATTTCGTCGAATCAGAAGATAATTGTTTTGAACAAATTTGAGAACTCAGTTTATCCCTGAAAATTAAAGTTTCCAAATAAATTGGTTGAGTGCATTTTCTACAAAATAATAGATAAATACTTACTTTTCTCCGTCCATGATGAAAGATAATAAAAATTACTCTTACTGCAATTTTCAAATATCAACACGTTGCTAACGCTAACAAAAATATCCAATAATTACTTCTAGCAAAAGTATAAATTCGAATTAAATGGCTGATTGTCAAAACGAACCTTTGAAAATATGACAAAGAGGGCCTATAGTCCTCTCTGTCATTGACAGCAAGCGCGCTTCGTTTCCTGATTGGTCGAGATCTTCGGCATCGGGGTAAAATTAATGTATGCTATTGAACAGAATGGAGAGTACTTCAAAGGAATTTATTTAAATGAATGTTCTGTTGATATACTATAGTACCAGTGTTGTTATTTTCTGATACATCCTTGTATATGCAATATAAATAAAATTACTCCTCATTTAGCTATTTATTTCGAGATTTTTTTTTATTGTATTTGTTTATTTTTTTGTTTTTATTTTTTTTTTGTTTTGCATTGACCATCATTTTAGGACATTTTGAGTCCCGATCAGCCATTTGATAACTTGTATGGGCAAAGTCCGCCCAGTGTTCACAGTAGCCATGGTGGACGTCCATATCAACAACAAGGTAAGTTCTTGGGACCATCAAAGTATTTTTGTATTTTCGCTTTTATTAACCAAAATCTGTAAGTGGCATGTTTTCAATTTTTGGCATGGATGGGTTGCATATTTGAATGTCTGGAAATTTCGTGATTGATGGTTTCATTTTTGTATCACTACCTTTTAAGATATTTCTGCTCAATATGGTACTATCAATGAATATGCAGTTTAAACCCTCTTGTAATGACAGGTAGTTCTCGTTTTTTAGTTTATGGTTAAATATTTCAGATTTCAAATGAATATAGGTAATAAGTTGCAGAAACTAATAATTTTATAGCTTAATTTAAATGAATCAGAAGATATATTGTAGATTTAAAAAAAACCGAAGAAATAGCGAAATAATTAAATTCACACAAATTGGAGACTTTATCTTCTCTATGTTTAGAAGTTGTACAAAATATAAATTGACACTGTTATTGAATCTTTTATCAAAAATTTAGTATTGTGCTAGTTTTGGTTTTTTATCCGAAGAATTCTCTGTCGTTACAAGATACTTCGAAAATCCTTAATTCTATTTCACAAGTAATTTCTTAACCCCTTGATTTTGATACATACGTTGACAATTATGTTTCAAAAACATAAATTTGTTTAATAAAAAAATTATTTATTGTTAATTGTGTGATTTCTAAAGTCTTCTGTTTCCGTTTAGGGTATGACCAGATACCCATAGATATGGAGGGATTAGAAATAGATTCACACGGAGGAGGGAACGGATCCACATACAGTGCAATGGACGTTGGACCAAGCGATCAAGAATTAGGTTTTGATCAGTTACCTACCCCACCCCAAGATAATAATCAAGTAGCAGCATGGTACGATACTGATCTTTAAGAATCACATCATGAACTTACGAATCTTATTATATCGATATAATCAAACTTACTGTAATGTTGGCAAGTTTATCGAATTGTTAATTTGGAGCTCCTCGAGTTTCACACACTTCGATTTTTATCCTTAAGGACACATTATAGATAATTGCTTTGGTGTTATTTAGGGTTACAATCTTGATTCCAGGCTATTCGATGGATTATTTCGAATTAAAGTTTTGTTACTCTTTGGAAAAATTATTTCTAGCTAAAGTTGAATGATGAATAGACGCGTCCTATTTTTGTATCATGGTAAGAAAATATTTATGGGAGGATTCATATTAAGTGCCAACTTTTGGTTTATTTCAAATGATTTTATGAAACCTTGCTTGTCGAAGCATTTTATGTATTTGTTATCTGCATTGGTTTTATCAGTTGTTACGTACTGCGGCAAAACTAAACAGCTCCAAAAAAGAATTGGTACTACACTCCATTTGAATTTTAAAGAGCAATGTTATGTTCTCCATAGGCAATGCCTTGACGTGGACGATTTCTGAAGATACAATCATTCCCTTCGAAAAATGTATGGCCTATTGCAATTTTGAAATGGCGTACCATACAGTCCCTCGCGTAATGGGGAGAGCTCTTATGAAAAGTGCCCAACCAATAACTGATTTTATGAAAAGGGAAGAATGTTCAACTTAGTGGGGTATTGTCAGGGTGTTGAATGTATAAAGGTATCAACTCTTTATATATAATCGGAAATGCCGAAGGGTGGCGAAGCCATGATGCTCTCCACTCCAAACTGGTGCTAAAACAGAGTGAGTGTTTGTTTTGCCGCACCTTGTATTATTGACAAATGATATAATCAATATTTTTGCTCGCAGTATTATTGGAAGTTGTGGTAGGTTTCATTATTTATAATTCTGTATTTTTCAATCGTTTGATCATGAACATGCACAAAATTATTTATTTGATGTTTATGAAAATACAGGGTAGATTTATGAATAGCACTGCCTGTATAGATATTTGTATACTGTATACTATCTGTTTTTTTTTATTGGATATATATGTAGCTTTACCTATTTGCTAAATATATTGAGTTTTGTTCCAAATCATTATTCTCTATCTCTGAGGAAACCTTTACCTAGTAAATTAAGAGACACTCTCAGTTGAGTCTTAGGTTGTCCTATGGGGCTTCTAAGGTTCAAAAGTCACGTGATCGATAATATACAGGGTGTAACTAAATAAGTGTGAAATATTTACACTTGAATATACCGAAAACAAGTGGACTCGGTACTATAACAAAGAAAACCAACTCTTTGATGATTCTGACCAATGAAATATGTAACCAATCAAGATGAAATATACCGAAATCACAAGAACCAATCAAAGACGAGTATCTTTATTTGCGCTACTCTCTTGTAGTCACCGTTAGGAGGAGCTCTATGAGTTCATCTTCAGTAAAGCAAATGAGAAGATTTCTGTTGGGCGAAGTCATCTCCTCCTTTAATTATGGATTTCTCAGATATAAGGTAAATTTTGTATTGATTTTATATATATTTATATGAATTACCCAAACACAAAGTTCAAAACATCAAAATGCCAATTCAAAGATGAAATATACCGAAAACAAGTGGACTCGGCACTATAACAAAGAAAACCAACTCTTTGATGATTCTGACCAATGAAATATGTAACCAATCAAGATGAAATATACCGAAATCACGAGAACCAATCAAAGACGAGTATCTTTATTTTCGCTACTCTCTTGTTAGTCATCGTTAGAAGGAGGTGATTCCACCTCATAGAAATCTTTTAATAGTATCATTTCTTCATATTAAGAGCTCTATGATATGAGTTCATCTTCAGTAATCCAAATAAGAAGATTTCTGTTGGGCGAAGTCAGCTCCTCCTTTAATTATAGATTTCTCAGATATAAGGTAAATTTTGTACTGATCTGTGGGTGTAACTAAATAAGTGTAAAATATTTAAGGAGCTGATTCCTCATTGAAAAAAAGATAGGATCTTTCATATAGAGAAACTTCACTGGAGCATCTCTTGTTAAGATACAGCCTCTCAAAGGGAGTACATAAAATTTGTATAACATTTTTTTTCACAAGATAAAATATATCAAAAATGCGAGGACCAATCAGAAACAAGATCCTCGATTGTCATCACTATGATAACAATTGAATCTTAAGCCCCGCCCATATGACATATTATTGCTAAGTTCGAATCAATTAGGACAATCGGTGATTTTTGTCAGGGTGACTTTAAAGTATTTGTCATTGTTCGCCGGTCGGCGTACACAAATGTCGCCCAATTGTCACGTCGTAAAATGCGCGCAACTCCATACATATTCATGGACTTGACAAGAGTGACGAAACAGTCATCGTGACAAAAATCACCAGTGCGCGATTGCCCTATTTGATTCGAACTTAGCAATAAGATGTCATATGGGCGGGGCTTAAGATTCAATTGTTATCATAGTGGTGACAATCGAGGGTCTTGTTTCTGATTGGTCCTCGCATTTTTGATTATTTTATCTTGATTGGTCAAGTTTCTGATTGGTCTGCATCACACAATAGCTTAATGAGATTTTAACGAAAAATAAATTAACAATTTAAACGGTAATGTATCCTAACACAAGATTGAGACATGTCAGACGTGAAAATCAGATAATAATTCAGTGAATTTTCAAATCAGATAGACATTATCATGATCATTTAAACTCTAATCACAAAGCAGTTCATAAAATAGCACCATGTCCTACCAGTTTAATGGCCTGGGACAAGCCCGCAAAAAGATACTCATATATCCTCTCGTGGGTTTATTCTAACAAGATGAAATTAGTTGATTCGAAATTAGCAAATCATTGAAGATGGGCGAGGCTTAAGGTCCAATTGATTTGTTGACTCAGCTTCAATTAATCGGTAGGTTTCTTTCTTTCATTTCTGAATCGGACACAGGTTGTTCATTTTATTTTTTTTTATTGTGTGTGATGTGTGCATGTCTCTATTTCTGATGAAATTCTGTTTTCAGCTGCTGTCGTGCAGAACTTCGCATAAGAAAAAAACCCACGAATATCAAGAATTTGTAGATGGTAATGGTTAACAAAATGAAGAAACTGATTCATCATTGTGCTAGTTTACAAATCCAGAAATCCTTAATAGGTCCTTTTTAGGACCGTGAAATAAAAATTTCATATTAGTTCACCTTCTCTAGTGATCAAGAGAACGCCACAGTTCACTACATCGTCTGTGTACACTACTGTGCACACACTGCACTATACACTACAATATACGCAACACCAATCTATCTATTTAAACTCATATAACAAAAAATGGAAAAAAAAATTATTCCGAAAAATGTTCCAAGGCTATAACCTTCCTTCTTTTTTGATCAAAAAAAATTTTTTTTCGTCGTAATAAGAGAGATTTCAGTGGATCGATAATGAAATTTTAATACCCCGTATCCCCTAAAAAATCATAGCACAAAGAAACGGTTTACAGATTGCGAAAAGACGCTGCTCACTCAAGCAAATTTCAAAAAATCGAAGAAGCTAGTCTTCTAATTTTTGGAAACAACTTCTTTTCAAAAAAAAAAGGGTAAAATGACTAGGAGTGACTTATCTACTTTCGGAACCTGCCAACTATTTCACTTTGAGAGCTCTAGATTTGCTGTAACGGCTGTGTGTAATTATGGCATATCAGTACTCTGTATCTCCCAAAATAATCATCGCTGAAAGAAACGGGAGATAGATTCGAAAAGGGGTAGCTCGATCAAGATATGTTTACTTTAATCTCGCTGAGAAAAATGTTTTTTCAGAAATCGAAAAAAAAAATTTTCTTCGAAATAAGAGTTAAATAAGCATGAGTGAGTTGTGTACTTTCTCAATCTGCCACTCGTTTCACTATAAGAACTATCGTTTTGCAGCTATGGCTGCCTACACTTAAGACATTTCAATACCCTGTATCTTCCAAAATAAGCATCGCAGAAAAAAACGGGTGGCAGATTCTGAAAGGACGTAGTTCACTCAAGCTCATTTCGCTATTATCTCTCGAAAAAAAATTGAAATTTTTTTTTCCTGAATTTAGGGAAAAATTTTTTTTCTCTAATTTTTGCGGGATAAGAGCGAGAATAGAAAGAGTGGGCTGTGCTCTTTTCGAATCTACCACCTTTTTCATTCTGAGAGCTTTAGTTTTGCTGTTATGGGCGTCTGAAATTATGACATTAAACACCCTGTATCTCCCAAAATAATCATCGCAGGAGAAAACGGGTGGCAGATTCCGGAAGGTCTTGATTCATTCTATCCATTTCATCTCTTATATCGCAAATAATCGAAAAATATTTTTTTGGCCGAAAAAAGTTCAAAGGGGTTAACCTTAGATTTTTTTTGACCAAAAAAACTTTTTTTCGATTTTCGTCGGAATTGAAGTGGAAATCGCAAGAATGAACAGAGTCCTTCCGGAATCTGCCACCCGTTTTTGTGCGATGATTAGTTTACGAGATACAGGCTGTTTAATGTCAAAACTTCAAACCCCTATAACTGCAAAACTATAGCTCTCAGAGTGAAACGGGTGGCAGATTCGTAAAGTACACATCTCATTCAATCTGTTTCCGCTCTCATCTTGCAAAAAATGGACCAAAAAAATTTTTCCCTAAATTTAGGGAAAAAAAATGGAAAATTTTTTTTCCTGAATTTAGGGAAAAATTTTTTTTCTCTAATTTTTGCGGGATAAGAGCGAGAATAGAAAGAGTGGGCTGTGCTCTTTTCGAATCTACCACCTTTTTCATTCTGAGAGCTTTAGTTTTGCTGTTATGGGCGTCTGAAATTATGACATTAAACACCCTGTATCTCCCAAAATAATCATCGCAGGAGAAAACGGGTGGCAGATTCCGGAAGGTCTTGATTCATTCTATCCATTTCATCTCTTATATCGCAAATAATCGAAAAATATTTTTTTGGCCGAAAAAAGTTCAAAGGGGTTAACCTTAGATTTTTTTTGACCAAAAAAACTTTTTTTCGATTTTCGTCGGAATTGAAGTGGAAATCGCAAGAATGAACAGAGTCCTTCCGGAATCTGCCACCCGTTTTTTTGTGCGATGATTAGTTTACGAGATACAGGCTGTTTAATGTCAAAACTTCAAACCCCTATAACTGCAAAACTATAGCTCTCAGAGTGAAACGGGTGGCAGATTCGTAAAGTACACATCTCATTCAATCTGTTTCCGCTCTCATCTTGCAAAAAATGGACCAAAAAAATTTTTCCCTAAATTTAGGGAAAAAAAATGGAAAATTTTTTTTTACTATAAGATCGGAAACAGCTTGAGTGAGCTGTGTCCTTTCCGAATCTGTCACCCGTTTTTTTCTGCGATGATTATTTTGGAAGATACAGGGTATTTAAATGTCATGAAAGTAGGCAGCCATAGCTGCAAAACGATAGCTCTCATAGTGAAACAGGTGTGCCCCGTAAAATTTACCTCGTAGATAACTAACAATACACGAGAATGTTTTTCTGATTGCCTACCTGAGCGCCCCGTTAAATTGTAGACAATAACAATACACGAGCAGTTTTCAGATTGCCTTCCTGAAAATCTCCTGTTAATGTCAGGCAATCGAAAAACATTCTTGTGTATTGTTGGTTATCTACGAGGTAAATTTTACGGGGCACACCTGTTTCACTATGAGAGCTATCGTTTTGCAGCTATGGCTGCCTACCTTCATGACATTTAAATACCCTGTATCTTCCAAAATAATCATCGCAGAAAAAAACGGGTGGCAGATTCTGAAAGGACGCTGCTGACTCAAGCTCGACACGATATTATCTCGCAAAAAAAATTGAAATTTTTTTTTTCCTGAATTTAGGGAAAAATTTTTTTTCTCTAATTTTTGCGGGATAAGAGCAAGAATAGAAAGAGTGAGCTGTGCTCTTTTCGAATCTACCACCTTTTTTATTCTGAGAGCTTTAGTTTTGCTGTTATGGGCGTCTGAATCTATGACATTAAACACCCTGTATCTCCCAAAATAACCATCACAGGAAGAAACAGAAGACAGATTCCGAAAGGTCTTGATTCATTCTATCTATTTCAACTCTTATATCGCAAATAATCGAAAAATATTTTTTTGGCCGAAAAAAGTTCAAAGGGGTTAACCTTAGATTTTTTTTGACCAAAAAAACTTTTTTTCGATTTTCGTCGGAATTGAAGTGGAAATCGCAAGAATGAGCAGAGTCCTTCCGGAATCTGCTACCCGTTTTTTTGTGCGATGATTAGTTTACGAGATACAGGCTGTTTAATGTCATAACTTCAGACCCCTATAACTGCAAAACTAAAGCTCTCAGAGAGAAACGGGTGACAGATTCGGAAAGGACACAGCTCACTCAAGCTGTTTCCGATCTTATATCCAAAAAAAAATTTCCAATTTTTTTTCCCTAAATTTAGGGAAAAATTTTTTTGGTCCATTTTTTGCGAGATGAGAGCGGAAACAGATTGAATGAGATGTGTACTTTACGAATCTGCCACTCGTTTCACTCTGAGAGCTATAGTTTTGCAGTTATAGGGGTTTGAAGTTTTGACATTAAACAGCCTGTATCTCGTAAACTAATCATCGCAGAAAAAAAAACGGGTAGCAGATTCCGGAAGGACTGTGATCGTTCTTGCGATTTCCACTTCAATTCCGACGAAATTCAAAAAAAGTTTTTTGGTCGAAAAAATCTAAGGTTAACCCCTTTGAACTTTTTTCGGCCAAAAAAATATTTTTCGATTATTTGCGATATAAGAGTTGAAATAGATAGAATGAATCAAGACCTTTCGGAATCTGTCTCCCGTTTCCTCCTGCGATGATTATTTTGGGAGATACAGGGTGTTTAATGTCATAATTTCAGACGCCCATAACAGCAAAACTAAAGCTCTCAGAATGAAAAAGGTGGTAGATTCGAAAAGAGCACAGCCCACTCTTTCTATTCTTGCTCTTATCCCGCAAAAATTAGAGAAAAAAAATTTTTCCCTAAATTCAGGAAAAAAAAAATTTCAATTTTTTTCGCGAGATAATATCGTGTCGAGCTTGAGTCAGCTACGTCCTTTCCGAATCTGCCACCCGGTTTTTTCTACGATGATTATTTTGGAAGATACAGGGTATTGAAATGTCATTAGTGCAGGCAGCCATAGCTGCAAAACGATAGCTCTCATAGGGAAATGGGTGGCAGATTGAGAAAGCACACAACTCACTCATGCTTATCTAACTCTTATTTCGAAGAAAATTTTTTTTTTCGATTTCTGAAAAAACATTTTTCTCAGCGAGATTAAAGTAAACATAGCTTGATCGAGCTACCCCTTTTCGAATCTATCTCCCGTTTCTTTCTGCGATTATTATTTTAGGAGATACAGGGTATTGATATTTCATAATTACAGACAGTCGTTACAGCAAATCTAGAGCTCTCAAAGTGAAATAGTTGGCAGGTTCCGAAAGTAGATAAGTCACTCCTAGTCATTTTACCCTTTTTTTTTTGAAAAGAAGTTGTTTCCAAAAATTAGAAGACTAGCTTCTTCGATTTTTTGAAAGTTGCTTGATTGAGCAGCGTCTTTTCGCAATCTGTAAACCGTTTCTTTCTGCTATGATTTTTTAGGGGATACGGGGTATTAAAATTTCATTATCGATCCACTGAAATCTCGCTTATTACGACGAAAAAAAATATTTTTTGATCAAAAAAGAAGGAAGGTTATAGCCTTGGAACTTTTTTCGGAATAATTTTTTTTTTCCATTTCTTGTGATATGAGTTGAAATAGATAGATTGGTGTTGCGTATATTGTAGTGTATAGTGCAGTGTGTGCACAGTAGTGTACACAGACGATGTAGTGAATTGTGGCGTTCTCTTGATCACTAGAGAAGGTGAACTAATATGAAATTTTTATTTCACGGTCCTAAAAAGGACCTATTAAGGATTTCTGGATTTGTAAACTAGCACAATGATGCATCACTTTCTTCATTTTGTAATCCTTTACCATCTACAAATTCTTGATATTCGTGGGTTTTTTTCTTATGCGAAGTTCTGCACGACAGCAGCTGAAAACAGAATTTCATCAGAAATAGAGACATGCACACATCACACATAATAAAAAAAATAAAATCAACAACCTGTGTCTGATTCAGAAATGAAAGAAAGAAACCTAGCGATTAATTGAAGCTGAGTCAACAAATCAATTGGACCTTAAGCCTCGCCCATCTCCAATTATTTGCTAATTTCGAATCAACTAATTTCATCTTGTTAGAATAAACCCACGAGAAGATATATGAGTATCTTTTTGCAGGCTTGTCCCAGACCATTTAACTGGTAGGACATGGTGCTATTTTATGAACTGCTTTGTGATTAGAGTATAAATGATCATGATCATGCCTATCTGATTTGAAAATTCACTGAATAATTATCTGATTTTCACGTCTGACATGTCTCAATCTTGTGTTAGGATACATTACCGTTTAAATTATTAATTTGTTTTTCGTTAAAATCTCATTAAGCTATTGTGTGATGCAGACCAATCAGAAACTTGACCAATCAAGATAAAATATATCAAAAATGCGAGGACCAATCAGAAACAAGTCCCTCGATTGTCACCACTATGATAACAATTGAATCTTAAGCCCCGCCCATATGGCATCTTATTGCTAAGTTCGAATCAATTAGGGCAATCGCGCACTGGTGGTTTTTGTCAGGGTGACTGTTTCGTCACTCTTGTCAAGTCCATGAATATGTATGGAGTTGCGCGCATTTTACGACGTGACAATTGAGCGACATTTGTGTACGCCGACCGGCGAACAATGACAAATACTTTAAAGTCACTCTGACAAAAATCACCGATTGTCCTAATTGATTCGAACTTAGCAATTTTTTCGTTAAAATCTCATTATGGGTAAGCGCGCACTGGTGACTGTTTCGTCACTCTTGTCAAGTCCGTGACTATGTACGTAGTTGCGCGCATGTTACGACGTGACAATTGGGTAACATTTGTTTACGCCGACCGGCGAACAATAACAAACACTTTAAAGTCACCGTGACAAATATTGGTTCGAACTTAGCAATAAGATGTCATATGGGCGGGGCTTAAGATTCAATTGTTATCATAGTGGTGATGACAATCGAGCGTCTTGTTTCTGTTTGGTCCTCGCATTTTTGATATATTTTATCTTGATTGGTCAAGTTTCTGATTGGTCTGCATCACACATAGCTTATTTTCTTTGTTTTAGTACGGTATCCTCTTTTTTACTGTATATTTATCTTTGAAATGGTATTTTAAAATATCTTTACTCCCTCAAAACGTTTTAGCATTTTCATAGTCAAGAAAATGAGGTACATAGGAATCAGATAAAAGAAATTATTGACATTTTTAATGCTCAATTATTGAAAAAATCGATGAAATCGTTTCATAGACAAAGCCCATTAAAATTTCATGGTGTGGATAGTATACATTTAACATTAAATGGTTACTGGCAATACTCTATATTTACAGACTTGTTGATGCAATTCATGCCATGACTTATGATCTTCGAGGAAACTGGGCCGGATTTGCAGACACTCATAGTCCCCTCTACAAGAGACCACATGATCAATTGACATATGAAACTTTGAATGTGGTATGTTTTACTTTCAATCTCGTCAAGAAAATTTTTTCTACTAGGTTTTTTTTAGAACGATGGACTTCAGCTGTGGGTCAACTATAGCTGTTCGCCAAAGAAACTGGTGGTTGGAGTAAATTGGGAAGAGAATGTACCCTACAACAATACAAGAAATTCATTTTCAAGCTGCTACTTAACATTGAACCATATACTGTAGAAGACTTCCTAATTTACACGATATAATCAGAGTAAAATCGTTTATGACCCTATTTCATCTCGAGTGTTCACTGTGAGTGTTACATGAATTAATTATTATTAATTACCCGAAATAAAGTATATTATTATGATTATCTCCAAGTTCCACAATTTCTTCCGATTGATTTTCTTGATCGACGACAGTTCACAGAGTAATGACCTAAAAACGATTCGTAAAAATTTTGTTAAGTACCCTCACTTATCATCTTTCCATTCTGCGAACTGAAAAACTCTCCTTCGTAAATCGAAGAATTTTTTTTTTCATAATTTCATAGCACCATAATAGTAAATAACTTAACTTACAGCCAGAAATTTGTGGCAAGTTGTGCTATACTTCGAACACGATAAATTTCTAGAAAATTTTTTTAGCTCATTTTCCCTTGGCAAAAATTGTTTGGTCTGCATGGTATCAGTCCATCTTTGTGGTAAACTGGTATATATTTGAATAAAGTCCCAACCACCTTTGTAAAACATTTGTATGTCGAAACAAAGTTCAGAATATTTATTCTCTAATCTCCTAAATTTCAAAATGATATCTAATATCCTTGTATATATTTATACAAATGTTTCTTGTTCATTAATAAAAACTACTTAGCTTTACAGCTCTCATGATTATGGTACAAGGAATATCAGAATTTTTATTATATCAAACATAAAACCATGAAATATAAAACATCAGCCAAACATAAAAGTACTATTTTGTATAATTATCTTCCTGATTCAATTAAGTCTCTGAGTATATTTGGTTTCTGTAAGAAAATGAAATCTTTATTTCAAAGTAAATGTTATTATAGTATCAATGAATATCTAAACGATGACTGCAAACAATGAATTTGTAATTTAAATGTTATGTATGTATTGACTTGTCTTATACACTGTATTGTGTCTAAATGGATTAATAAAAACTATTCTATTCTATAATCTATAATATGCAACTTCACAGTATGGAATATACCTTACTTCTAAGATATTCATAATAAAAGAAGCAGCTGCCTTTACCGGAAAAATCTTTTGATTTGGATTCCTGAAGATGAACTGAGAGAGCTTGAAACATGTAGAAATTATTCATAGGATTACAAGAAGATTTTGATGCGATATAATCACCTCCTTCTTTGATTATTAATTATAATTTACCAAGAGACAATGATTTACAAGAAGCAAGAGAATTTACTCACACTTGCTGATATGTAATCCACATTTCGATTCCATCTGTCCTACTTATTTTGGTATTCTCAGCTACCAGAACCGGACAGCTGACATAGCCTCAAGATAAACATCCAGTAGTTAATCCTGGCAACTCTTGATTTATGGGTTCTACATCCGTTCATTTACCCTCAGACATCTAAAGGTACAGTTCAAGTGATAGCTGTGAGAGTTAGCCGTTTTACAGCTGATAATATATTTATCATATCAACAAATGTAGCAGTAACCTGTAAGCAATGCAGATAATAAGGTACTAGGCACAGCATCATTGTGAAAAAATAGACATAATACAAAATTTAATTGAAAAGATCCTCATGTGAGAGTGGCAATATAGGAAAATAGTTGATTGCTTATCCAGTACTTTGGAAAAAAAGAATAATTATTATAAATTTCAAGAAGGAAAGACGTGAGTTCTAATATTGTCTATATTGTAAATAACTCAAGGATCAACTAGAGGAAAGCACATTACACTACAATTTGCCAAGGTTGGTAAATTCACCATATCGGTATTAAAATATTTATCTTACTGTAGACATTCATAACTCCAGACTTCCGGTCTATCTCCTCTATTGCGTATAAACAGAGACCAGTAACATAAAACTATGAGTACATCATTGGGTAGCCAATTCTGACATATCAGCAAGTTTGCTTATTCTTGCATCAGATTTCCTCGGAATCATACACACCCAGATTAGAATACACTTCACGAGGAAGCCTGTAAAAAAATAAAATATTTTTTAACATCCCTTCGGACAGGAAAAAGCGAATTCCGGAAAGAACACATATGTTAAAACTGAAAATTAAATCCCCAACTCTCAGATCATTGAACACAATAAACATTTCAATTAGTCTCAGATTGAACACCTACATATTCAATAAGATCATATGAAGTTGATGTCATCTAACTGCATAATGAAAAACTCCAAGTTACAACAGAAATTGATTATTTATTAGATCCAAAGTTTGGTAATTCCACACATAGGTCAACTTTGATCAAGAACCAGCTTAACTCTTAACTACTGACATTGGATACTTCACTCACATAAATCCAACAAAGGGAAGATTTCTTATATGCAACTCAAACTGAATTGAAACTAGTATGGAATGAACTGTATATTCTTTATTTGAGAAATCCTAAATTGAAACACATGACATTACCAAACAAAAATCTTTTGAATTGGAATCACAAGACTTTGGTGTGGTATGATCATCTTCTCTTTCGAATATAAATTAAAACTTACTGGAAGAGGTTGATTTTAAAGAACTGAGCGAATTCACCGGAGCTAGATGAGTATCAACTTACCGTTGTCATCTGACAATCCAGATTGCAATTCCATCTTCTCTCGGTCTTATGTGATGCCAGAAGTAGCATTGAGATACACATCCAATAGTTAATCCTGACAACACTCATTTGCAGTGTCTGCATCAACTCATTTACCCTCAGACATCTAGGCATGATGGCTGTGAAAATATATACAGTTAGCTGTTTTGAACCCCACAAAGTTTTCATAATATCAACAAAAGTAATGATAGCCTAGGTAAGCAATACAAAGAAATGAGTGTTTGGGAATTACATGGCATCAGTTATAAAAAGTAGTTATTACACGGCTGTAAGTACACATTTAACAAAATGCCAAATGATTTAAAAGTACTTTCATTAAAAAGGAAAAACATTAAAAATGGAAGGCTTTTATTTTTTTTATGGTGTGTATTGGGTCAGAATATAAACGAAGGTCGTATGAAGGAAATTAAGCTGTAATCTAGCCGTTTTTTAAGGTATTACACAACAATCTGACCAGACACGTACAGGTGGTTTATCCATCTCTATAGGAGTTATACGAAATGTAAGTATTTTGTACGCTCCATGAATGAATAAAATTAAATTTATACTTCAATTACGATAAAAAAAGTATCGATTAGACAAAAATTCTTCATATTCATCTACCAAAAATGGATATGAATTCATAATAGCGAATGCAATAATAATTAATCAATTATAAAAATATCCAAAATGGAAATTTGTTAGAGACCTCTGCCGTCGACTTTCAGAAACATCGATGAAAATTGTTAGTAGCGCCCTCTACTAATCGACTTGCGATGCAACACAAATATGGTAAAGGAACCTGCATTGGACTGGGTGTTAAGTGGAGGAATCTGACACGAAGTGATGTTAATTGGAGGTTTCCCCGATAGATGGCTAAAAATGAGGTCTAAGCTTAGATTTCAGATGCCGCTAGCGACTAATTCTCTTCCTTCACCAAATAAATATCTAAAACTGAAGTTGAATTCAAGAATGTATCTTATATGGAACTAAACAGAATTGAAATTCTTCTTCGCCCTAAAGAAATCATTTTATTTGGATTCCTGAAGATGAACTCATAGAGCTCTTAATATGAAGAAATGATACTATTACAAGAAGATTTTTATGAGGTGGAATCAGAGCTGTGCTAAGCACCGAAAAAAAGTGCTTCGAGCACTAAACCCTAAGCACTCGAAAAAAAAGGCTTCGAGTCTCGAGTTCTAAGCACCGCTTTCGACAGAAGGCTCCGGATTACCGAGCACTTTTGCAAAAGTAATTGAATATTTCGAGCACTAAGCACTTTAGTGGGAACTATTTTATGTAATGTTGTTTGATTGAAATGAGAACTCTTTAGCTTCATCGACATATCTAAAATTATGATTTCGAGACTGGGAAAAACTCAAAAGCCATTTTATTTGTTTTGTAAAACGCATGCATTTAATTTACATTCTGGTACTAGTTAATCTTATTCGTCGATCTGAATCTGAATGGCTGTTCCTAATCAATGCATAAAGTTGAATTAATAATCGAGGACCAATTATTTTATAAGCGAGAACACATTACTTAAAAAATGTTGAAAGCACTGACGTGAGATCAGGAGCTTTGACGCGCTTGTTCTAAAGTCTTTTCTCAGGCTTAAAAAGAGTGCGATTCAAAATCAGCCAGCACAATGAGTGTGAAAGAATCAATAAACATATATCTTAAATGGAAGTTGAGTGAACTTACAGTTCAGCAAATTCTTCGATCTGGCATTCTTTCCACATTTCTATACCATATATAAGTTGTTGTAGTTGAGTGTCATCAATTATAACCGAATTTCAGATTCATAATTGCTGAGCTATCGGACAGGTATGGCCCAATAACTAACTTGACTTATATTTGGATAATAAACTAATTCTATTAATATGGAATCTCTATCTCATCTCTTTGGGAAGATAGAGAATATTCAGCCAAATATTTTCAAATTGGACCACCGTTTCTTCATCACGAGTCAAATCCAACCGATGGCGATCATTTTCAGCTCGATATTCAGAAATTACAGACATTTGGGAAAAAAATAGTCCTCTTGTCGCAAAATTCATAATAACATTTCCATTCAAAATATGACAACTGCACACACCACTATTTTAGACATGTTTGTCATAAAAATGAACCCACAGAATTAGTTTCATTTTCGGCTCAATATTCACTCATTATGACAACTTGTCATAAAATTAAAACCACCCTCATAGAGATTTATAGTTGATGTGATGTGAATTCATAGCTAGAAATATAATCTGTGACTTCATTTTCAGAAAAACTCTTATATCTTCTGGAGATTGTACGCTATGATGATGAAATTTTGAAATATTTTAGGTACCTATACCCTGCATAAATGTCCTAAATTGTTGTGATCTGACGAATAACTTATGAGATATCATGTATTGAGAAAAAACATTTTGGGAATTTTAAAAAAATTTTCTCTCGTGACGATTTTCTCGAAATTTGGCACACTCCTTCCTTTTAACGCTATATAGACATTCTCTAAGTTACGAATTGATTGGATGAATATTCAAGAAATTAATGTTATTAACTGCTAAACTATTCGATGGATTTGGCCCAATAACGAACTTGACCGAGATATTTGGACACTCGACCTATTCTGAAAAAATGAAAACTCTAGGTCCCTTCCTTCGAAAGATAGAGAGTATACGGCCGGACATACTCAAGTTTGACCTCGAATTCTTCATCAGGAACTCAAACCCAATCGATTGAGGCCATTTTCGGCTCGATATTCGAAAATTACAGACCTTTGGGCAAAACGATAGCACGCTGTTCCACTAGGAATAAGAGAGCCAAAAGGTACTGAAAAAAATTAGGTGTATATATTTATATTTTCCTTATCAAGCATAGACAGGGCGATTCACGGGGATGGCCTATTTGGTAGTCGTTTTTGGAAAAGGGATCAGGTTAAAATTTGCATGTTTAGTATTGAGACAATGATTCTTTTTGCGCACTTATTCCAAGTGGACCAGCATGCTATGGTTTAGCCAAAACGCTTGTAATTTTTGAAAATGGTCTCAACTGAGGATTGGGTTCGACTTCCTGTTAAAGAATCCGTGCTCAAACTTGAGTACTCTGCCGGCCGGCCAGCCGTTTACTCTATCTTCCGAAGGAGATGACCTTGAGTATTCATATTTACACAATATGTTGATTGTCAAAATATCTCGATCAAGTTCGTAATTGGGCCAAATCCGTCGGATAGTTCAGCAGTTATGAGCATCTGGAATTTGGTTTTCGCAATAATTTCTAGAATATCCATTCGATCAATTTCGAACTCTTAAAATGTTTGGATAACGTTAAAATGGCCTCCATAACCATAAAGTCAGATCAATGGTGACTGAAGAAATACTGAATATTAATTCAAAACGATCGTATTATCTTTGCGCACATAAAAAAATCAAATACAAATATTGACCCTACTTCAAGAATTCGGAAAGGCTTAGTGCTTAGCGGATTACTAAGCACTAAGATTTTCGCGAGAGTGCTCCAAAAACAAGCACTAAGCACTAGCCTTTGACAAGTGCTCGCGAGCACAGTGCTCGCGAGCACATTGCTCGGAAGCACTAAAGTGCTTAGAGTGCTTTCACGAGCACTGAGCACAATGCTTTGGCACAGCTCTGGGTGGAATCACCTCCTCCTAACGGCGACTAACAAGAGAGTAGCGAAAATAAAGATACTCGTCTTTGATTGGTTCTCGTGATTTCGGTATATTTCATTTTGATTGGTTACATTTTTCATTGGTCAGAATCATTAAAGAGTTGGTTTTCTTTGTTATAGTACCGAGTCCAATTGTCTTCGGTATATTTCATCTTTGAATTGGAATTTTGAAGTTGTGAAGTTTGTGTTTGGGCAATTCATATAAATATTTATAAAATCAGTACAAAATTTACTTTATATCAGAGAAATTCATAATTAAAGGAGGAGCCGACTTCGCCCAACAGAAATCTTTTTATTTGGATTACTAAAGATGAACTTATAGAGCTCTTAATATAAAGAAATGATACTATTACAAGAAGATTTTTATGAAGTTGAATCACCTCCTCCTAACGGTGACTAACAAGAGAGGAGCGAAAATAAAGATACTGATCTTTCATTGGTTCTCGTGATTTCAGTATATTTTATCTTGATTGGTTATATTTTTCATTGGTCTGAATCATTAAAGAGCTGGTTTTCTTTGTTATAGTACCGAGTCCACTTGTTTTCGGTATATTTCATCTCATGTATGTATTTTTCATGGAAGAAATTATCAGACCGCAATGAAAATAAACAAAGTGGTAACTTTGTGACATACGTCGACACACGGAGGTGGAACCACTTTGTTTATTTTCATTGCGGTCTGATAATTTCTTCCATGAAAAATACATACCTGAGATATGTAAACTGTATTATTTATATAGAGGATAATGGGAGGATACAATTGTTTAGTCTAGCCCTGAAGATGGAAAAATATATTTCCGAAACGTCGGTGAACTGCCATAGTTTTCATTTTCCGTTTCTTTGATCCTGCTACCACCAATTAAGGCTTTGAATTTTGTGTTTGGGCATTTCATATAAATATATATAAAATCAGTACAAATTTTACTTTATATCTAAGAAATCTATAAATAAAGGAGGAGCTGACTTCACCCAACAGAAATCTTTTTATTTGGATTACTGAAGATGAACTCATATAACGAGTGGTCCATCTAGTGTTTGGAATTTGAACTACCGATTATTTGACATTATAAACGTCAACTATTCTTTTTGACGTGACTAATATTTAGTTGAAAGTTTACGAAATGGGACGCTATTCGCTTGAAGAAAGTTGGGAAATATTAAAAACTTATTTCCAAAGTGGTGAGTCTTCTACTCAAACATTGCTACCGCGCAATGTTGAACGATTGGTTCTTTCAAGAAATTGAAGCTAACGACTTGGACAATGTTTGGTTTCAACAGGACGGTGCAACGAGCCATACAGCACACGCCACAATCGATGTTTTAAGCCGCATTTTCGGAAATCGAATAATCAGCAGAAATGCTGATGTGAATTGGCCACCAAGAAGCTGCGATCTGACGCCATTGGATTATTATCTTTGGGGAGCGGTGAAAGATAAGTGTTACGCCAACAATCCAGAAACAATTCAAGACCTCAAGACCGAAATTCGAGCTGCTATTGGTGAAATAGAGCCCCAAACAATCGAAAATGTATTAAAAAATTGGGTGGAACGAATAGGCTACTGCCAAGTCAGCCGTGGTGGTCATTTGGCCGAAATTATTTTTCATAAATAAATGTCATGAACCAACCTTTTAAATAAATGTTCAACCATTGGAAAATATTGAGCAGTTTTTTTTTATAGCAAAATTAAATTCCAATTTTTAAATGGGCCACCCATTAGCTCTTAATATGAAGAAATGATACTATTACAAGATTTTTATGAGGTGGAATCACCTCCTCCTAACGGTGACTAATAAGAGAGTAGCGAAAATAAAGATACTCGTCTTTGATTGGTTCTCGTGATTTCAGTATATTTTATCTTGATTGGTTACATTTTTCTTTGGTCAGAATCATTAAAGAGTTGGTTTTCTCTGTTATAGTACCGAGTCCACTTGTTTTCGGTATATTTCATCTTTGAATTGGCATTTTGAACTTCTGAATTTTGTGTTTGGGTAATTGATATAAATATATGCTGTATCAAAGGATGGGCAAAAGGTGTACCCCCTGACCGCTTCAAAACCTTGAGTTTCGCAATAACTTTTATAAGAATGGAATCATGAAAAAATTCAATTAGTCTTTGAATTAGAAGATTTCAAAATTTCAAATACTAGAAAAAAAATTATTTGAATAGTTCTCGTAAGTAGAAATGTTGGTGGAATCATTATTAGGGCTATAACTATCTTCTATTATTGTTCTTCTTCCTACCAACGTTTCAATAAACATCCTATATATTTCTCAAGGTGAATAAGCTTTTGAAAATTCATAAAGGTTTTCAATATGCTCACTAATTGTCAAGACTTATCTATAATATCCAAATAGGAACTTACAAGAAGATAAATCAAGGAGGTAGCCTTTGTGCTAACCATATTCGAACCCATAAACGCTCCCAGTTTGAAAGCAGAATCTTAGATCTAGCTTGAAATTCCAACTAGCCTCGATGTTCTGTCACTCTTAACGCTAATTTACCTTGATAAAGATCCGATACTTTGGTAGGAAGAACCAATGAACGATCAGCAAATTGCAATTTATTTACTCACCTAATCTTCGACAAGTCAGATTTCCATTCCATCTTTTCTACTTGTGTATAAACAAATGGCAGGAACATTTGATCAACCAAACTTATCAGATACACCTCTCGGAACATAATTTTATCTTTCCTTGAAACAAGATGACTAAAATATTCATATGGCACCAGTAGCTCGTTTTGAATTTCAATTCAACTTTGGTTAATGTAAAAACCTGATTCAGAAAGAACCTCATAAAGCTAAAATAAAATGTAAATCAGTATTAATTAACTTCGACTTGAATTAAAGGAACGTAAATAAAACAATATTATTCCAATTACTTGAAAAGTATCTGTCAGAATAGATTTACAGCAAAAAACAAATCAATAAAAAAAATTAATGGAATGGCGGGCCCATAGAAACATTCATAATTATTAGAACGTTTATTGAAGTTACCTTGAAAATAATTGCTCAAAACAATCTAGATTTCAAACTGAAATCTGTTTTTTCTAGATCTTCTAATACTTCCATTTGGCTAGACCGTTTACAGTTATTTAAAGATCTTACTATTGACCAGTCTTGTTTATATTTTCTGAAATTATAATTTGGCTTTCAGATTTTTCTCTTTTGCTTCTTCAACCGGTAATCGTATTGGATCTTTGCTTTTCTGTATGTTTCTTTAACTGAGTCATTATATGTAATAACTGGCAAAAGCATATCAAGTTGTTCATGTTTGCTGTTACCCGTTTATTTGCACTGTCTTTAGTGGAAATATTTTATTGAATAATTCTAAGTAAACTTCAAATTGTTCGTTGGCATTTTTCCTTGCAATTTTATAAAAGGATTTCCATGATTACTCAACTCATGTTTACCTGTAAGAAACCCAAAGCTGGGATTATATGAAATATAGTTCCAATTGAACAACTCACCTAACCTTAGGCAAGCAAAGAGACTAATTCAATAGTGGCCACCTTACTCTAAAGCAGAAAAAGCCAAGAAGTTGCTTTCTGGGAGAATTAGTAAACTAGCAAAAAATCTCATTTCTCGTAGTTAACGAAGGTACGGAAAGCCAAACCACCCCTTCACTACAATGGACAACTGCCCTTGGAAGTCAATAGATGTCCCTTAATTGAAATTGTTGGACATAGGGAGTATTACCATTTCTATATGGAACAATCCCTCCTGACCCTGGATCTCATCAGATATACCTCTTGTAATGTAGCTTTCCCTAAAATAAGAAAACAAGGTTTGAATTCCAGTATCTAGTAATTTATAGTTTCATTTCAACTTCGGTTTCAAATGGTCTCATTATGGGAAAAACTGATTATTTCCTTACTTTGCAGTAATATAGGAAGGTTAATTACGCAAAATTATTTGAACTACTTGAGCAATAAGTATCAAATCGTCATTCATAGAATTTAATTGATGTCCATTTGATTTTGGAAATTGTTTAGTAGCGTAATCTATTGTATGTTTCTTAAAACTATTCAGATTTCACGAAGAAAACTATAGGCACTTTATGCTAGTTCGAGTATTATGCACTAGATGACAAAAATTAGATTAATTCCTAGTAAACAGATGGCGTAAGGTATTTCAACAAAGTTTCATTAGAAAATGACCGAAAAAAGAATAAATTTGTAAAATTTGCACTACAAACAAGTAGTTTAATGCTTGATTTGATGTTAAAAATTGAGGAACTATTCTGAATTATGATAACTACAGAAATATTGCCTCCAAGAAAGTGAAAGTGGGATAACATGATAGGTACTACCATAGTTAAAAGATAATATTTAAAGATGATAATAACATAATTATTTCAAAACTATGGTACCAACTTTGATTCAAAACAGCAATCTTTATGAAACGATACTTCTTTTTCAATTGACAAATCATCCTGACTCACAAATAATCCCCATAAAACTCTTATTTAAAGTTACCATTTAATATACGACTATCCTTTCATGATAACTGATTTATCTTGTAGAAAATTTATCAATTCCACTAGGATTTGAAATAATTTCAATAGAATGAAATTAACAAATTCAGCAAAGGAAGGAAAAGGAAATTGAAATGTTCAATTATAATTTAAAACGGAATGAAATGGTATTTGTCCTTCAAAAGGATCCACGTAACGAGTTCCGATCTCAGGTAACGTAAGGGGCTAAGTAGTGTAAAAAATATTCGAACCTGTTCGCAAATATCAAAATGGATCAAAGAATATGTATTAAATTTTGCGTTAAATATGGAATTAAGCGCTCGATGGAACTTGAAAAGTTGACTGTGGCATTTGACGAGTCCATTTTGTTTTAAAAAGTCTATAAGAGGTACAGGCGCTCTACAGTAAATTGAGAAGAAGTTGATGACAATCAGCATCCAGGAATTGCAACCACGTTCAAAACGAACTAAACATCGAAACAGTGAAAAATAATTGACGAGAATTTTTTTATAATGGAACTTGTATAGAATTATTATTTGGGCAACAACCACCTTCATTACTGTTCTTACTACCACCGTTTCGGTAGACATCTTCTATCGTTTTCAAGGCAAAAAATAAGCTGACAATGAAAATTCTTCAATTTTCATTTAGTGTCAAGATAGACAGATCTGTGAGACTAGATCAAATATGAACTTATCTGTGGGTTTGTGGATTGGGAACTTCTTCAAGTTACTTCAAACAATCGGCCTCAAAAATTTCCGCTGTCTAATCACAATTGAAGAGATAAGTCAGCGAATAACGAGCTGATGGCCTTACCGAAAAGCGCATGTCTTCGATTCTCGATATCTCGATAACCAATGATCGCATAGAATGTTAATAGTGAGTTTTAGAAACTTGAATCAACATCCTATAACTCTTTTTCATTGCTTTTTGGAAAATTGAGGTTTTTCCTTTCGTCACATGAATTTAAAAATTCAATAAAAAAGGGTATTGCTGGATTGAAAATATTGAGGTAAATAATAATGTTTAGTGAGCCTTTCACACATCAATATGGCCACAAAAACCCTACGAAGAGACATTAAACCATCCAGTCATTTTTTCGTTTCACTCTATAAAAATTTGGAAGAAATTTAAAGATTACGTTTCCTGCTGTGGAAAGGTTATTAAACAAAATGAGAAAAAAACTTCTGAGCTTTTTCCACATTTTTACTGAAAAAAGTGGTTTAATTCTCAAAAAATGAAAAGACTTTTTGGCGCTGGTATTTCTAAAATAACTTCGAAAAATTGTGTGAAAACTTGTAGTTACAATTACCCTTTTTCCAATTTCTGTACGACAATTTCTCTCGAAGTTGAAAATCGCCTGAAATTTTGGAATCCTCTAATTTTTTCCAGTAGTGTAGATACTTTTGAAAAAACTCAAAGGAGACATCTCCCTTTCAGATGATCTCGTATATTTGAACCTCTCGTAGGATTGTGAAAAAATTCGGTGTTTTAAATTCTTTATTACAATTTTTTTGAAAGGTTACAGTTCTACTTGACTTAAGTTGATCAATGTCGTTAGATGTTGGGTATGTATTTCCATTTAAAATCTAAAAAGCAAAAATAACAAATAAATAAATCAAGCTCGATGTGGACAAAATTGAATTGTTTCGCAATCGTAGGCAGTAAATCGATGAAAATTGATATTCCTGGCGCTGGTATTTCTAAAAGAACTTAAAAACCACTGACGCTTCAAAATTTTGAAGTTTCAATCCAAAAACTAGATGCTAGGAGCTACAATTACCCTATTTTCGACTTTTGTACGACCATTTCTTTCGAAGTAGAAAATCACGCGAAATTTTTAAATTTTTTTTGATCCTCAAATTTTTTCCAGTAGTGTAGATACTTTTGAAAAAACTCAAAGGAGACATCTCCCTTTCAGATGATCTCGTATATTTGAACCTCTCGTAGGATTGTGAGAAAATTCGGTGTTTTAAATTCTTTATTACAATTTTTTTGAAAAGTTACAGTCCTACTTGACTTAAGTTGATCAATGTCGTTAGATGTTGGGTATATATTTCCATTTAAAATCTAAAAAGCAAAAATAACAAATAAATAAATCAAGCTCGATGTGGACAAAATTGAATTGTTTCGCAATCGTAGGCAGTAAATCGATGAAAATTGATATTCCTGGTGCTGGTATTTCTAAAAGAACTTAAAAAACCACTGACGCTTCAAAAATTTGAAGTTTTAATCTAAAAACTAGATGCTAGGAGCTACAATTACCCTATTTTCGACTTTTGTACGACCATTTCTTTCGAAGTAGAAAATCACGCGAAATTTTTAAATTTTTTTTGATCCTCAAATTTTTTCCAGTAGTGTAGATACTTTTGAAAAAACTCAAAGGAGACATCTCCCTTTCAGATGATCTCGTATATTTGAACCTCTCGTAGGATTGTGAGAAAATTCGGTGTTTTAAATTCTTTATTACAATTTTTTTGAAAAGTTACAGTCCTACTTGACTTAAGTTGATCAATGTCGTTAGATGTTGGGTATATATTTCCATTTAAAATCTAAAAAGCAAAAATAACAAATAAATAAATCAAGCTCGATGTGGACAAAATTGAATTGATTCGCAATCGTAGGCATTGAATCGATGAAAATTGATATTCCTGGCGATGGTATTTCTAAAATAACTTGAAAACCACCGACGCCTCAAAAATTTGGAGTTCTAATCCAAAAACTAGCTGCTTGGAGCTACAATTACCCTATTTTCGACTTTTGTACGACCATTTCTTTCGAAGTAGAAAATCACGCGAAATTTTTAAATTTTTTTTGATCCTCAAATTTTTTCCAGTAGTGTAGATACTTTTGAAAAAACTCAAGAGACATCTCCTTTCAGACGATCTCGTATATTTGAACCTCTCGTAGGATTGTTAGAAAATTTGGTGATTTAAATTCTTTATTACAATTTTTTGAAAAGTTACAGTCCTACTTGACTTAAGTTGATCAATGTCGTTAGATGTTGGGTATGTATTTCCATTTAAAATCTAAAAAGCAAAAATAACAAATAAATAAATCAAGCTCGATGTGGACAAAATTGAATTGATTCGCAATCGTAGGCAAAGAATCGATGAAAATTGATATTCCTGGTGCTGGTATTTCTAAAAGAACTTAAAAAACCACTGACGCTTCAAAAATTTGAAGTTTTAATCCAAAAACTAGATGCTTGGAGCTACAATTACCCTATTTTCGACTTTTGTACGACCATTTCTTTCGAAGTAGAAAATCACGCGAAATTTTTAAATTTTTTTTGATCCTCAAATTTTTTCCAGTAGTGTAGATACTTTTGAAAAAACTCAAAGGAGACATCTCCCTTTCAGATGATCTCGTATATTTGAACCTCTCGTAGGATTGTGAGAAAATTCGGTGTTTTAAATTCTTTATTACAATTTTTTTGAAAAGTTACAGTCCTACTTGACTTAAGTTGATCAATGTCGTTAGATGTTGGGTATATATTTCCATTTAAAATCTAAAAAGCAAAAATAACAAATAAATAAATCAAGCTCGATGTGGACAAAATTGAATTGATTCGCAATCGTAGGCATTGAATCGATGAAAATTGATATTCCTGGCGATGGTATTTCTAAAATAACTTGAAAACCACCGACGCCTCAAAAATTTGGAGTTCTAATCCAAAAACTAGCTGCTGGGAGCTCTAATTACCCTTCTTTCAATTTTTGTACTACCATTTCTCTCGAAGTAGAAAATCACCCGAAATTTTGGATTTTTTTTATCCTCTAATTGTTTCCAGCAGTTTAGATACTTTACCAAAAACTCCAAATTCACAGCTACCTTTCAGAAGATCTCGTATATTTGAATCTCTCGTAGGATTGTTAGAAAATTTGGTGATATAACTTCTTTATTAGAATTTTTTTGAAAAGTTACAGTCCTGATTGTCTCAAGTTGATTGATGTCGTTTGATGTTGGGTACGTATTTCCATTTAAAATCCAAAAGCAAAAATAACAAATAAATAAATCAAGCTCGATGTGGACAAAATTGAATTGATTCGCAATCGTAGGCAGTAAATCGATGAAAATTGATATTCCTGGCGATGGTATTTCTAAAATAACTTAAAAACCACCGACGCCTCAAAAATTTGGAGTTCTAATCCAAAAACTAGCTGCTGGGAGCTCTAATTACCCTTCTTTCAATTTTTGTACTACCATTTCTCTCGAAGTAGAAAATCGCCCGAAATTTTGGATTTTTTTTATCCTCTAATTGTTTCCAGCAGTGTAGATACTTTACCAAAAACTCCAAATTCACAGCTACCTTTCAGAAGATCTCGTATATTTGAATCTCTCGTAGGATTGTTAGAAAACTTGGTGATATAACTTCTTTATTAGATTTTTTTGAAAAGTTACAGTCCTGATTGTCTCAAGTTGATTGATGTCGTTTGATGTTGGGTACGTATTTCCATTTAAAATCCAAAAGCAAAAATAACAAATAAATAAATCCAGCTCGATGTGGACAAAATCGAATTGATTCGCAATCGTAGGCAGTAATTCGATGAAAATTGATATTCCTGGCGATGGTATTTCTAAAATAACTTAAAACCACCGACGCCTCAAAAATTTGGAGTTCTAATCCAAAAACTAGCTGCTGGGAGCTCTAATTACCCTTCTTTCAATTTTTGTACTACCATTTCTCTCGAAGTAGAAAATCGCCCGAAATTTTGGATTTTTTTTATCCTCTAATTGTTTCCAGCAGTGTAGATACTTTACCAAAAACTCCAAATTCACAACTACCTTTCAGAGAATCTCGTATATTTGAATCTCTCGTACGATTGTTAGAAAATTTGGTGATATAACTTCTTTAATAGAATTTTTTTGAAAAGTTACAGTCCTGATTGTCTCTCAGTTGATTGATGTCGTTTGATGTTGGGTACGTATTTCCATTTAAAATCCAAAAGCAAAAAGACAATTAAATCAATCAAGCTAGATGTGGACAAAATTGAATTGTTTCGCAATCATAGGCAGTAAATCGATGAAAATTGATATTCCAATTGAATATCATCCTCAATAATTGTAACAATGGCAAAGGAGGTGTGTCATATCGTCAGGCGATATGAGCATACTGAAATGCGCAGTATTTAACAAACACAAATTTGAAGGTCGTATAGGTTACCATTGCGATTTCGTCAAAGAAATTTGTTGAAAAATTCACATGACGACTGACGTGAATGCATCGTTAACTAATGTAATAAAACAATGGCTAAATATAACCAAACGTTCAATTATTTTTGATGTCAGCTATTTCTCAAGGACTTTCAACCTTTAGAGGCTCGTCCACTGGTACGATTCTCATTGGTTGACTACGTTGCACACCCCTCTTGTTGAGCAACATTCCATTTTACAATTTCTTCACAATCAACCGGTTACCAAGTTCTGCTGAACTTACATAGCTTGAATCGTTCACAATGGAACGATTCAATCATTCTTCCTGCTTCTCAACGCAAAGCGAAATACAACCTTATAGATTTCTTATCTGTTCACGATACGAGGATGGATTGTTAAGTATGCTTGTTTGGGAAGAAAAATCAATTTTTCATTTTTATTTCTCAACATAATCTTCTTTTAGCTAGATATACTTAACTCAGCGATATTGCAACTTTTTCATGCCAAAAAAATAAGATTTCTCGAACTCAAACGTCTTGAACACCCCATTCCCCCAAACTTATGGAAAAAGTCCCAAAGTCTTCGCCTAAAAATACAAATTTTTCGTGAAACCCGAGAAAAGAAATTTCAAAAAGTCGGTCAGAAATTTCAACAACTTTATTGGCGTGGTATCTACAAATTGCCAGAAAGGTGGTTAAAACATGTAGAAAACTGGTCGATCCCTTGTGTAATTCATCGAATTCATCAAACAATTGACAAACAGTTGAAATGTATCAAAAGAGTTGTCTTCGACCCCCATTTTACTCATTGAACATAGATACATCTGGTGACCAACAGGATATTTGGCCACTCAGGTCATTTAAAGCATAAGGCTCAATTACAGGGTTAACAAATATATCGAAGGAACCTTTTTTTACTATTTTATCTGTAAGGAATGTAACACTTTGAACGGGGAACATGTGGTCCTATTATAAACTTGAGAATGCGATCTTCCAAGAAGGCTTTTGGAATTCCATCGTACCACATTTTTGCACCAGAAGGATGAGAATATGAAAACTAAAAACAGATGTATTTTAGAGAGAATCACGCAAACCTCCGTACTGTAAACATCAAGCTCAGTCATAGACTGACGAAACAATAAAGTCACTTTACTGTTGTTGTTAAATAGTGTTTTTTACTTTGAGCTAACACAGCAGTATCAAGTGAAATTTCGATATACCGTTTTGGTATCGACGTATATCTTTGAACCTCTAAGATATACAACCCAACTGAGTCAATCGAAGATTGGTTCACCAAGAACAGCCCCAGTAAACTAACTGTGGCACGCAACAAAAACAATGGCCAATACTTTGAATGAAATGTTTCTTACTTTCCCATTAAATTGTTGTATTAAATTGAAAAATGGGTTTGTTAAATTTGTAATCAAGATAAAAATTTATAATATCATTGCATATGTGTCTATTCTAAATTGAAAAGGTCAGAATTATATCAACATAGTTTACCTGATTAAAGATTAAGGATTAGTCTTGATAATTTGATACTCTGTTGTTTTGTACCTTTTCACTTATTTTGGTTCATTTCTTAGAATGTAGTGAATTTTAAGGACATTGCACACCGGGTTCAGGAACAGGTAGTTTGTTTACCTCTGTGAGATACACATATAACATTATTGTAGCTGTGTGTATTTTGGTAATAAATAAATCAATGTGAAATACACATTTAAAAAAATTTCATGACACAGAGTAAAGCCAGGCCCGGATCTAGAGGAGGGCAAGCGCCCCGGGCGCCAGATTAAGGGGACACCTAAATCAACCAAAGGATAATTTTTTTTTGGATTATCTCGGAAAAAATTAATTTTCTAATGCTATAATCGAAACTATTAAATGGAAACATGATGAACCATCACTATGCCAAAAATCTTTGAAATAAATGAGGATTCAATCGATCAATTATTAACTGCATATCACTCAGTCATCTACGAATGACGTAAAACAGATAAGGAAGAATAGAAAGATAACATTTTAAAAATTAAAGTAATTTAATTTTACGAGCAGTATTCAATGTATTTCGTATGAATTGATGTCATAAGAGTGTTCTACTGAAATACTGGAAGTAAAATTAAAATTATGACTTCACGGGTGTTGAAAAGAGACAGGGCATCATATATTATTATGAGATAATTTGTCATAACGTAAGACACGACACAGGGTACTGAAAGCTTCTTTTTAATCGCATTTTCTTGGAAAATAAGTATTCACAAATCTTTTCGGAGATCAGAGATGGTCCGGACCTGATATCTGGACCACAAGACTGAAGAGAAATTAACATGTGTGGTGACCTTTAGACGAATTTGCAATACCACTCTCAAAGCGTTTTCGTAATTCAAAACACAGTACATATTGAGGCACAGTTGTTTATTGTCGTTTGGGCAATCATTGAACTCCAATAAAAAAGATTTTTTATCGTAGTCGGGCGAATATTGCAACAAATAAGAATGGTTGCATCAGATTTAAAAACCGGAAACCTTTGAATGAATCTTAAATGAAACGTAGAGTCAAAAACCGATCTCCACATGCGATTTTTAGTTCATGATTTATAAGATTTTTCCAGTTATTATAGAATGGAAAAATTATAGTAAAAAACTGATCTACCAAATTCCATAGATCATAAAACCAGATCTGGCTAAGTTGATAAGTTCAAAATCCTGCTAGTTCTTGATTTAGGTCTTGAAATATCAGGTATACTGGTATGAAATGAGAGATTTCTTTGTGAAAATAAAACACTAATTATTAATGGGAAAGAAAAAACATTTCAACCAACCAGTCACCCAATTAATAAACAATACAAACAAAAAAAATAAAGGCTCGTTCATCACAAATGACGCTAACTTCATACCGGTATATCTGGAAATATTTAAGATGTTGGTCTATATGTATGCCAAGAAACTTGGCCGAATTACTAACAGTTATTTCATCTTCTTTATAATTAATAATCCCATCTAATTTTATTGAGTAGTCGAAAGGTCCGGTTACGACAAACCGAACCATTTCATCTCGAGGATCTAACCTAAAAAGATTGAACTAATAACCTCGATGGTTACAGATCCGTTTAGGACTTGAACGCCAAGTCTGGTGGATCTAAACCTGAAGATTAACGGAAGGTAAATCTATGAAACTTTTCATAAAATGCTGGAAAAGGCTTTCTAGTTAAAAATAGAATAACTTCTTGAAGAATGGAGATAAAATAATTTTCTAAATCGGTTAAATTCTTGCAGGTGTTGAGAAAACGAAGGAGGTTTCTTAAGATAATTAAAGTAACATATTATGTTCTTATAAATAATTTTATCTGATGGACTCTTTCTAGTTCCCAACATTATCAATATAATGAATAATGGACGACAAATTTCACCAAGGACAAAAACGATAAAACTAATAATTAGAGGACTAATTATTAGGTTAGTGGATTTTTTGAAATTTAAAATGGTCTGAAGCGAATGAGGGATTACCTCGGAATACTGAAGATGACCATGAAGAGACGCAATAACATAAATTTTCAGGTTTATTGAAGGTGAGATGCGATAAAGAATTATACTCTCATTTCCATTGTATACCTAGTGGATCGAACAGGAAGTATTAGACATTTGATAGAGGAAGATTCGAAAGAGCTATCATCAACAATTAAACATTTCACAGTTGATTTCCGGGTAATTGTCTGGATTATAACTGGAAACTAATTGTTAATTGATGTGAACAACACATATGGTTTATAACGAACCACGAAATCATTATTCTTGAGTGGCCATCAGAATATACTCGATCATTTTTTACTGTGGATATACAGACTGTTGAGAAACAACGGTTCGATATTTTAGGACAAGGATTTTTAAAAACATCCTGACAAAAAATTATCTTGAAATTCTCCTTCAAATTACCCGTATTTGTAGTTTCTGTATGTTGGAAGGACTGCCTGTAATTACTACACCTATAAACTAGTTTGTTTCGACAACTGTTAGAATAAGTCCACCTTATGGAGACTTTTCATTGAAAACCCAAGAAGCCTTTAAAAACGGTCGGTAGATCGCCGAAGATTTGCCTCGTTCAGAAAGACCATCGACTTCTTCAATCAACGATAATGTCGAAAAACTCAAGCAAATTGTGCTTGAAAATCGCCATTTCTAAATACATATGGGACTGAAGTAAGTGTCCTTATTAGTAAATAAAACGTGATAGCTAGCAGATATGGTTGTGTCTACCAACCTTCAATCAGAAATTCAAATCAGTAACGAGAGGATAATGTCCGACACTGAACTTGGATCTATTTAGAACATATCTGCTATAAATAACACGTTATTTGAAGAGCAGGATTGCTTAGAAGATTTGTGGGCATCATTATCTTCTATTTTATGTTCCAGAGGAGCATAAGTAATATCTTCTTGAAATCTCTGAGATTCATTCAACTGTTAGTAAAATTATTATTTGCTTTCAAGAAGTGGATCACCAGAAATCACATCAGAATACTTTCAATTCTTGGAATGTAAGCCTGTTTAAGTTTATCAATCTTACATTTGGGTTGAGATATCTTTCTGTCTACGTGACTGAAGTCATATATCCCAGTTATTGGTGGCCACCGAAGGTATAACAATAAAGCCACTTCTTAAACGATTTCGCTTAGTGTCAATTTTAAGATTAATATATTTCGATTCACCAATAGTAAAATGCTTAGCATTTTAAATATTACATCCTAAAAATTCACTTACTGCTGCAGAAAAAGATGCAGTGTTGGACCAAATCATTGAATCAATAATTTTTTTTAAGCCACATACTTTAAAATTTAAGTTTCCAGTCTCTCTTAATCGTCGAGAATGTTTCGTGGTGGGGCAATCTTCGATCAGGAAATTTGGCTTGATAAATCCTTTGAGCTGCACGAGCAACACCATCGGCCTTGCCATACGCCAACACCATATCAGCATACTCAGCGTTGGTGAAATTAGCCATATCAACAACCAAAATTAAAACACCAGTAGCAAAAAGTCGATAAAAGTAACAAAAACAAAAAATACAACACTTCCAACAGCAGAGACAGTTAAATCTCGAATGACGGTAGGGTCAAGTCAGCGGCGACTAACCCAATCCAACCTAAGGACAGACACAGTAATAATAATTCACACGCGTCTAAAACGGGCAGGTAAAATTTCCTTGCTCGCTGTGTTGCGTCGAAATCCGTACTTTTATTTAGGTGCGACTTTCTTCACTCTTCTGACTAAAACCTTATTTGCAGTATTATTTTCTTTATTGACTGACGTAAATAGCATATGGTTACCAACGTTATAAACCAAAGAACATTTTAAAATAAAACTAAGTTTGTAATAGCTGTAACTTTTTTTTAAATTTCAATAGGAGTGGAGATGTTTTCATACTTCTAAATCACGAATCATTGTACTGGGTGATAAGAAAATACCGGTCCAACCTTAATCTCGTTTCACAAAGCTGGTAGTATTTCAAGACTTACATTTGACGTAATTTTTTGTTACATTAAGCAATTATTATGGATAATTATTGATATCAATAACAAGTTTGTTTTTGCTTCATATTGTACTGGCTTAATATCTCGGTTATTGTTGACCCATTTAAATTCTTTTGTTTTTTTTTTTGAGATGAGGATGATATAAAAGTAAATATATGATGTTGATATCCTAAATTTCCATCATAATCGATGCGGATTCTCTTGAATGAAAAAGAGCAACATCATCTATATATTTAAATAATAAGGATGTATTCCCCCTCAAGAAAAACCTTGACTGATTAAAAACCGCAGAATCATGGAAACATCGTTCACCACAAAACTTTAATTAAGAGATCCTGGTCGTCTTTTAAGTAGAATACGCTGAATTAAATATCAATTGTTGGAAAATAATTACCTGTGTGTACCATTGTTCGGATGAATCTCAAATTGTTGGTAATAAAAACATTCGTTTAAATATCAAGGAAAACGACAGCCCAAGGACGTCACCATGTTTCATTCGAATCAATTTAAAGTATCTTAAATAATATGATAAATTTCTTGGTTTAAAATGTAAGTTTAGCCTTTTGAATTTTCAATTTTTTTAATTATTTTGTAACACGAAAATTAATTATAACCTAATGACTGATTAAAAAGTTTTTTTTTTATTGGGCAAATACCCCTCTGTAGTCCAATTTAGTTTGAATGGACATTACCTTCCACAGCATCTACTATTCAATCTGAATTGTTTAAAAACATTTTTTCCCTCTAAGAAATGATTGACTCACTCATGTTTCATCAGATGATCAACGTACAAGATAAGGACCTCTAGTTCAAGTGATATTTGTTTTTCATGCAATTTAACCAATCTGTAGAGTAGTAGTGAGAAACCCACAAGAAATGGAATAAATCTATTGATGCCAAAATATGCATGACTGTTATCAAGAACCTTCTACAAGAGATCATTTCAATTGATATTGTCGTTTGAATATTACAGGTGAAAATGCAATTTAAAAATTTCAACACCCTATATCTTTTGAACGGGACCAAATTTGGAAAAATGTGGAGTGATGAAGCAGAAACCCAGCGACCAGAAAAGTTGAATGTTTGGATGGGAAATAGGCTAATAGGCCCATTTTCCATAAACGGGAACTTAAATGGAGAAAAGTATCTAGATTTACTGAATAATCAAAACGTTTCTGCCCTCCAACAGAAAGGCCAGTTACGAACGTTTGATTCCAACAAGATGGAGCCTTCCTCACTATGACAGACGGGTTCGGAATTTTCTAGATGCTACTTTTTCAAATCGATTGATTGGACGTAGAGGACGCATAGAGTGGCCTGCTCGTTTTCCAGATCTCAGCCCATTAGACTTTTTTCTTTAGGGTTATCTAAAATCACGTGTTTATTCGACCAGCATGCTTGCAGGAATTGAGACAACGGATTCTAGATAAATGTGCATTAATACATGGAGAGTCTTGACAAAAGTTACTCAAGAATTTGTTAATAGACTGGCATATAGTCAGGAGGTGAATGGCAAGCGCTTCGAACATATAATGTTTTCAAATTATTTTTAATAATTTTTTCTACTAGTAAAAGCCCTGTATTTCTTCATTTGATAGATTTTCATAAAATATACGTCATGAAAAGCAGAAAGAGTTATCTACTACAAAGTGTTTCGTTTTATTTCTCACTATTGATACATATTACAGCGATTTATTTATTTGAATGGATTTTTTCTCAAATGTACAAAAAGACGGAATTTCTTCTTTTTACAGAGATTTTTTACATGGAACCCGATATGAACAAATCCGAAACAAAGTGCACTTTCAGAATCTGCAGAAATATACGAGGTGTCTCATTTAATAAAAAAAATTTTTTGTCATTTAGAGGTTAAACCGGAAGTATCTCATTAGTGAAAATATGCTCATCAGATGCATTGTAGTCCATTACACTCAGTTGCCAACATTCAAAAATATCGCCCGTTTCGTTTTAAAGATATTAATTTGGTGCTAAACTTTATTCCAATCCTGTATATTAATAATAAACAATAAATTTTTTTATTGCTCACAAATATTTTTTGGTTTATTGAACTTACAAATACCCGATACCCTTTCTGGACACCTTATATTGATTGATATTGAATATTGATCTGAACGAATATATGATAAATGGCTACAGTTGTATCACAAATTTTTCTACCAGTAGGCACACAGGTGGTGTAAATATGTATATCAGAGATGGGGTTAAATATAGAGAGCTAAGACAAGAGAAAAAGGAACTCGAATTTTGGTATACCAGTATTTCTGCATATATAGCAAATGAGAAATATGTGGTTACAGGTCTATATAGGTCACCTAGTGGAAGTAAAGGAAATTTTTTAAATAAATTCGAGGAATATCTTGATGATGATATCTCAAAGGATAATAATTTATTGATTATGGGAGATTTTAATATAGATTTATTGAACCATGACCACTATGCTCATAGGTTAACTAACTTAATACAAATGGCTGGTTGCAAGCAAATCAGAGAAAAGCCGACAAGGAATACATTGGATTCAAAAACCTTGATAGACTTGATAGTTGTTAATAAACCGCTATTGGAGACCAAATGTGAGTTCCCATGATTACCGATCATGAAATTATAGGTGTGGTTCTTGAAAATTCAATGCTAAAGATGAAAAAGGGCCTTCTCAAGAGGAACATTACAGAAGAGAAAATAAGAGATATACAACTTGAGTTAATAACATGTGATTGGAATAATACTTCAGTTGACATGGACATACTGTATGAGAATTTGGGGAATAACTTTGAAAGAGTATTGGACAAAATTGCACCAATGGAAAGAAAAATGATTGAGAAGTCGCAAAAACCTTGGATTGACAAAGAGATACGAATCTCGCAGAAAGAAAGAGATAGATTGTATAAAATATTCAAATACACAGGTTTCCATGTAGATTTAGAGAAATATAGAGTGAAAAGGAATGAAGTGGTAGCCATGATGCGAAGAAAAGAAAAGCGTTATTATGATTCCAAAATAGAGCAGAACAGTAAAAATAGTAAAAAGATGTGGACATTTCTGAAGGAAGTGGTGAGCAAAAATGCAAATAGTGTCAATTTTTCAAACTTAGAATGCAGATCAGGAATGCGGTTATGTGATCAATTGAATAAATTTTTTGTGGAAAGTATTGAAGAGATCAAGGCCAGTATTGGCAACCCTGACAAAAACTTTAGTGAAATCAAATTGAATGCAACCAAAGAGGAATTATCTTCATTCTCTGAAGTGTCCCTAAATAAACTTCATGGAGTAGTAACGAATCTGAAAAATAAATCAACAGGTGATAGTGTGTTCGTCATAATCTTACTAAAAGTACATTTGATGTTATTGGATATCCTCTCCTTAATTTGATAAATACCAGCTTGAGAACAGGTAAACTGCCAGTTGCGGTGAAGTGTAGTACTGTGGTGCCAATTCCAAAAGTGAAATGCCCAAGCAAAATGGAAGATTTTAGACCAGTGAATCTACTTCCAATTGTGAGTAAAATTTTGGAAATTTTGGTGCATGAGAGGTTACAGAACTATTTAGAGAAGAATTTGATATTGCACGAATTGCAGTCGGGGTTTCGTGAGCACCATTCGTGCGAAACAGCCTGCCAATTGGTTTGTTTGGCATGGAAGAAGAGTTTAGATGAAAGAAAGATAGTAGTAAGTGTGTTCATAGACTTACGTCGTGCTTTCGAGACCATTGATCGGACGAGATTGATAAAAAAATGTGAACTATACGGCATCAGAGGAACAGCTCTACTATGGCTAGAGGACTTTTTGAGAGAGAGGTACCAGAAAACTAGAATTGATGAGGATTTTTCGGATGCAATTGAGATCAAATGTGGCGTTCCGCAGGGCAGTGTCCTGGGACCATTGCTTTTTTGAATATTTTTGAAATATGGCAAGGCCGATGGTGATGCTCGTGCAGCTCAAAGGATTTATCAAGCCAAATTTCCTGATCGAAGATTACCCCACCACGAAATATTCTGGACGACTTATCGACGATTAAGAGAGACTGGAAACTTAAATTTTCAAGAGCCTCGGGTCTTCAAAGGCTTGAAGTATTTGATCGTCAACTGCTACATGGTGTTGCCTCACATTGACCCGAGGCTTTTGAAAATTTAAGTTTCTAGTCTCTCTTAATCGTCGATAAGTCGTCGAGAATGTTTCGTGGTGGGGTAATCTTCGATCAGGAAATTTGGCTTGATAAATCCTTTGAGCTGCACGAGCATCACCATCGGCCTTGCCATATGCCATCACCATATCAGCATACTCAGCGTTGGTGAAATTAGGCATATCAACAACCAAAATTAAAACAACAGTAGCAAAAAGTCGATAGAAGTAACAAAAACAAAAAAATACAACACTTCCAACAGCAGAGACAGTTAAATCTCGAATGACGGTAGGGTCAAGTCAGCGGCGACTAACCCAATCCAACCTAAGGACAGAAATAGTAATAATAATTCACACGCGTCTAAAACGGGCAGGTAAAATTTCCTTGCTCGCTGTGTTGTATCGAAATCCATACTTTTATTTAGGTGCGACTTTCTTCACTCTTCTGACCAAAACCTTATTTGCAGTATTATTTTTTTATTGACTTACGTAAATAGCATATGGTTAGCAACGTTATAAACCAAAGAACATTTTAAAATAAAACTAAGTTTGTAATAGCTGTAACTTTTTTTTAAATTTCAATAGGAGTGGAGATGTTTTCATACTTTCATAATTTTTTTTTAATAAAAGGAGCTCGTGTTAATTTTGTGGTGTTATCTGTAACAATAAATACTTTTTTTTTCAAACACACAGTCATGTAGACTTAATACAATAAAAAAATGCATGTAAAAGCCCACGCAAAAAAAGTTATGGGGCTTCGAAGGATACATTTTGGGTAATTTAGAAAAACCTAATAAAAAAATCATACCTCCGAACCGTAATACTAAGGACCCAGGTTCCAAGACTGAAAAGGTAGCAAATGACCCTACCAACGCCCCAAAAAACTTTGACGGTCCATGTGCCGAACACTCTGTATAAATCATCCTTTTTGAAGATACAGAGTACACTGCCGGAAGGAGATAATCAAGTTTGAACCTGTATTCTTCATCAGGAAGTCAACCCAATCGATTGAGATCATTTTCGATTCGATACTCGAAATAACAGAGGTTTTGACAAAACTATAGCACGCTTTAATGCAGACTGTCTTGCCCGATGCATTTGTTTATACTGATACGTCTTATTTGATGTGGTTAAATGCTATCCTGAGAATGCCATTTTATTGTATGAACATTTATTTGATGATTTCGATGTATTCGAATGATTTATAACCGTTATTCATATGCCTGATGAAGGAGCTAAATGCTCAGAAACGTTGCCATTGAATAAATTGTATACAACTGTTCCTTGTGACTGATATTCCTCACCATCGAATATAGCACGCTGTTCTACTAGAACTAGCGAAAAAATATTGATCGAAGATATCGTTTAAAATAGTATACCAGGGGTAAATCAGCAAATATGTGTTTTCAGATGATAACATTATGTAAAAGGAGTGGATATAAATCATAATTCATTGACGTAACCGAACGGATATCCAAAAATAATTACCAAAACAATCAAGTTTCATTCATGATCACCTGCTTTCTCACTCATGACTTGGCAAAAAATTATATAGACACCTGAAAAATATTTAAAGCTAACCTTTCCATTTAAATAAATATAACGTTCCTCTCCAACTAAGGGTACAAATATTCAAAATTGATGCCAATATTGTTAATCAATCCAATTTAAACGACAATCAGCACTGAGAATTCGTCTGCTGTCTCTACAAGGGGAGGTATAAAAATGCTTGGGGTCCGAAATGGAAAGATACAAAAATATATTCTTCCTTTTAGATTTATTTTCCATTGATAAGGCTAATAACATAAATATAATTTCAATTAGAGTAGTTGTTCAAAATGCTCTCCATTTTCACGAATACACAAAGCTATCCATTTTTCTAAAGAATCCATTAATCTTCTGAATGGTTGGGAGTCAGCTGTGAGATCATTTACGTGACGTTGTATTCTATCTTTCTTGCGGTGAATTTACCTCTGCAGCATAAACTTTTTCTTTAAGATACGACCAAACTGTGTAATCCAAGGGATTAAAATCACATGACCGAGGAGGCCAATGAATCGGAGCTTCTGCACCTCTACCAATCCATCGGTTCGGAAAATGGTTACTCAACCAATTACGACAGTTCTATCAAAGTGCGGTGGAGCTCCATCGAGCATAAAAAATAGATATCTTCGCTCGTTTACCGTTAAATTTTCTAATATCTCGAATAAGTGATTACTTAAAAAGTCCAGGTACATATCACCTCATTTATTTTACAGGTACTATGTAACGTTTGTGAAACCAGGGCGTTTATAAACTCGTAACAATTTCCTTTCAATAAGACGTGTTAACAAAATTTAAAATGTCAATACAAGATATTTATTTATTTTTATTTAAATTTCCAGGTAGAATGTGATAACCTATTAATTTGTTGCCTAAAGTAGCTGCCCAAACATTAACTTTAAATGAGTGTTGGTAATGTGCTACCCTTTTGACATGTGGATTCTCATCACTCCAGTAGTGTGCATTATGGGAGTTAAACATACCTTGTCGCGTAAAAGTGACGTCGCCCGTAAAAAGAATACATTTTAAAAAATTTGGATTGAGGGCTGTCCTTTCTTGTAATGTTTGACAAAAATCCATTCTAACCGGTAGATCGTCTGGCAAGAACTCTTGGACTTGTCTGTAATGTTTACTGGTTTAATGGTTTGCTAGTATGGAATTGTGACATCTCGGAAACCATCATATTTGCATCGGAAAAATTACTTTTAGATCTGATGTCCATAGCCTTAATATTCGAGAAAGGGTCTCATATCTCCTCCTAAACACAATTTGTGTATTTTTGAGGAGAGGTCATTCAGTTTCAGCATGGCATAGTCTTCCGGTAGCTTCCTTCAGAAAGAGTTTGAGATTTATTTAGTTTCAAAGTTGTCAAGTCCCTATTGTAAAACCCATTATAATATTTCTATTGATTTTATCCTTTTCTGGTATTTTATTTATTATTATTGATCTGTTCAGTATTCAAGATTTTGTTTACCTCTTTTGCATTCAGCAATATTTTGGCTGAGATTTCGCAAACACTCATTTAATATGCACTTATTCGGCATAAGAATTATGATGATTTGAACCTGAACATTGTATTCTAATGAAGAACGAACGGATATAACTTTTTTTTCGTTTTGCACATTGATATCCATGTGAAAGTGGACTAAATCGAATGATACGTAGAATTCCCCGGTATTTGCACCTAAGGATTATAAAACTTGATATTTGCCCTCGATAACAAGTTCATCATGCTACATCAGAATTTCTAAAATCATATTCTCGATAAAGAGGATCAGGAGGTGTGTTCAAATGGGAATATCCTATTGGATGAAACCTCAAGGTGTGAAATTAGGTGATGCAAGTTTATATCACCATATCACGCAATTTTTACTTGGAAATCCTTCTTGATTACAAAGCGTCATTGTGTTTTCATATCAAACTTTACGAAACTGTACAAAGGTCACCTGATAGTTAAATGCTTCCTAGAAAATTTCAATCGAATATTTTGTCTCATAATCTGAACTATCTACCTACGTGAATACTGAAAGAATTGATATTACCAATTAAAATTAAAATTAATAATGGTTAAATTTTAATGGCTTATGAAAAATGAATTATTTAACAATTCGAGAATCTTTCAACCGCGCTATAAAAAAAACAAGTAAACGAAAGATAAAACTTAATTGAACCCCACAATAATGAGACTCAACTATTTTTTTCTTCTTTATGTTCCGGGCGATTTCCTTGTAAAAATTTTTCTTTTATTAGGACACACACTTATCCGTCAGGAAATGAATTTACGTTTGAATTCGTGACTTCCATATTGCATCAAAGCAGTTTGTTGATAAAATAGATTCGACAACATTATTTCGACCAAGTATCGACTCTGGATTTTTTTGTAAACAAACAGTGAATTTTCCATGGAAAATTACTTGAACTTCGTGTGTGCAATATCGTCTTTAAGTGCGATTTGAAACGAGATAAAAAAATTGTCGATTTATGAACAAAACATTTTTTTGGTGTTGGATTTGTTGTAATCAATATATAGAGCTATAGACCAATAAGTCTCCTACTCTACCAACATTCTCCAAAATACTAGAACTAACTTTTTCAACTCAGCTTGTATCATACCTAGTACAAGAAAAAATTTTATCACCTTCACAACATAGATATGTCAAAGGGAAGACCACACAGACAGCAATCTTTGAGTTTATCTCAGGAATCTTAGACGTTCTGGAAGATTCCAATGTGACGGTTGGGTTGATGTTGGACCTATCGAAGGCAGTTGATACCCTGTCCTATGATCTCATCCTACAAAAATTACAAGCCTATGGAATAAAGGAAAAAGAACTGAAGTGGTTTAAATCTTACCTAACCAACCGTAGACAAAGAGTAATGATCTCTCAGAATGAGAACCAAATAATATCGCAGGCAGAATTCACAGAACTAGGAGTACCACAAGGAAGCTTTTTGGGTCCCATCATATTCATCATATTTTAAAATGATCTATATACCATATTTGATGAAATGATAAATAATACAAAATTCGATCAATACAAAATATGTGAACAGATTAAAACAATAAAATTAACTACAAAACTTTCAAAATTACATAAACTTACAATAATTCCAACAATTCTAATGACTCATAATAACAATTCTAATAATTGCAATAATTCTAAACTAAATCAGAAAAACTCGTGAATATTCTTCCTCTTTACGCAGTCGAGCAATCAAAAGTACGCTTCAGAGAATGGAAACTTTGTGGACACGTCAAGCAGGTTCCAAGACTGAAAAGGTAGCAAATGACCCTACCAGGCACAAGAGATCTGAACTCCATGGCACCATCTTATTTTGTCTTGTAATATAAGTAGAGGTACAAGAGATCTGACATTTGGCCTTACTCATGATCAGGCAGTAACCCAATACCATTTATTTTGTTTTGGGCATAAAGCATAAGAAGAGACAGAAGTAGAGCGCGCTGTTTATTGAGCACTGGAAACTGATCTATAGATCTCAGTTTCAAGTAGGAACCCAGCTAGATTTGGTGGTGAAGACTTGATGCTCACCTTGGAAACATTGCATTCAAGAGGAATGGAAGCTTTGTGGACACATGTCAGTGAAATTATATGGATTTAAAGCTAACCTTTCCATTTAAATAAATATAACGTTCCTCTCCAACTAAGGGTACAAATATTCAAAATTGATGCCAATATTGTTAATCAATCCAATTTAAAGGACAAACAATCAGCACTAAGAATTCGTCTGGTGTCTCTACACTTGTGGACACGTCAAGCAGAGGGAACTACATTATAGATTTGTGGTGGTCTGTAAAGAAGAGAGGACTTGATCTTTCCTTTGAAACCTTGAACTCCATCACCATCTTATTTTGTCTTGTATTACAAGCAGAGCACAAGAGATCTAACTGGTGGCGCCTCCTGTTAATGGAGAGTACTAAGCTTTCCACGTATAATTGCCTCGGATCCATGATCCTCAGCTCCTCAAACAGTTCATCACTGGAGTAAAGTCTGGGCTTATTGAATAGCATCTTCAAGAGGCGCTCAACAATGGTGTAATATTTATCACCTAAACCACCCCAAGCACGAATTTCATACTGCAATACCGACTGCACCAGTGCAAAGTAAACAGTAAAACATAAATTCCCAGGTAAAAGATCTCTTTCTAAACGCACCTCATAAGTGATCTTCCTTAGTTTCTTGTGTAACTCAATGCTGTGTACATCCCATCTCAGATGACAGTCAATATAGAGCCCCAAGTACTTGACCGATCTCACACTCTTTACCACTATATGGTCGAATAGGAGAGCTCCGACGCTCGGCAACTGTGGTTCACTAAGCAAAATTGTCAAAAAATGAGTCTTAGACTCATTCACCGAGAGCAGATTCAAGTCGAACCACCTCTTAACCACACCCAGCTGAGCTTGTGCCACCTCCATCAACTCTGACCAGGAATCATGCTCAAAAACAATATGTCATCGGCATAAGATATAAAAGTGGGCCCAAAACAGTTTCCTGGGGACAGCATCCATTAAACTATCCAAGGCATCCATGGTTGAACGCTGAAAAAAATTACAACATCTAATCAGACTCAGAGAGGAGTTGCAAAGTTGACTTATAATAACAATTCCATTAATTCTAAACTAAATCAGAAAAGCTCGTGAATATTCTTCCTCTTTACGCAGTCGAGCAATCAAAAGTACGCTTCAGAGAATGGAAACTTTGTGGACTCGTCAAGTAGAGGGGAACTACATTATAGATTTATGGTGGTCTGTAAAGAGGAGAGGACTTGATCTTTCCCTTGGAAACCTTGAACTCCATCACCATCTTATTTTGTCTTGTATTACAAGCAGAGCACAAGAGATCTAACTGGTGGCGCCTCCTGTTAATGGAGAGTACTAAGCTTTCCACGTATAATTGCCTCGGATCCATGATCCTCAGCTCCTCAAACAGTTTATCACTGGAGTAAAGTCTGGGCTTATTGAATAGCATCTTCAAGAGGCGCTCAACAATGGTGTAATATTTATCACCTAAACCACCCCAAGCACGAATTCCATACTGCAATACCGACTGCACCAGTGCAAAGTAAACAGTAAAACATAAAACCCCAGGTAAAAGATCTCTTTCTAAACGCACCTTATAAGTGATCTTCCTTAGTTTCTTGTATAACTCTATGCTGTGTACATCCCATCTCAGATGACAGTCAATATAGAGCCCCAAGTACTTGACCGATCTCACACTCTTTACCACTATATGGTCGAATAGGAGAGCTCCGACGCTCGGCAACTGTGATTCACTAAGCGAAATTGTCAAAAAATGAGTCTTAGACTCATTCACCGAGAGCAGATTCAAGTCGAACCACCTCTTAACCACACCCAGCTGAGCTTCTGCCACCTCCATCAACTCTGACCAGGAATCATGCTCAAAAACAATATGTCATCGGCATAAGATATAATTATTCCTTTCATATCAAGTCGTAGCAAATCATTCATATATATAATGAATAAAAGTGGGCCCAAAACAGTTTCCTGAGGAGAGCATCCATGAAACTATCCAAGGCATCCATGGTTGAATGCTGAAAAAAATTACAACATCTAATCAGACTCAGAGAGGAGTTGCAAAGTTGACTCATAATAACAATTCCAATAATTCTAAACTAAATCAGAAAAGCTCGTGAATATTCTTTCTCTTTACGCAGTCGAGCAACCAAAAGTTAGCTCTACGCTTCAGAGAATGGAAACTTTGTGGACACGTCAAGTAGAGCGGAACTACATTATAGATTTGTGGTGGTCTGTAAAGAAGAGAGGACTTGATCTTTTCCTTGAAAACCTTGAATCCCCTCATCATCATATTTTGTCTTGTATTACAAGCAGAGCACAAGAGATCTAACTGGTGGCGTCTCCTGGGAATGGAAAGTACTAAGCTTTCCACGTATAATTGCCTCGGATCCATGATCCTCAGCTCCTCAAACAGTTTATCACTGGAGTAAAGTCTGGGCTTATTGAATAGCATCTTCAAGAGGCGCTGAACAATGGTGTAATATTTATCACCTAAATCACCCCAAGCACGAATTCCATACTGCAATACCGACTGTACCAGTGCAAAGTAAACAGTAAAACAAAAATCCCCAGGTAAAAGATCTCTTCCTAAACGCACCTTATAAGTGATCTTCCTTAGTTTCTTGTGCAACTCTATGCTGTGTACATTTCATCTCAGATGACAGTCAATATAGAGCCCCAAGTACTTGACCGATCTCACACTCTTTACCACTATATTGTCGAATAGGAGAGCTCCGAAGCTCAACAACTGTGGTTTACTAAGCGAAATTGTCAAAAAATGCGTCTTAGACTCATTCACCGAGAGCATATTCAAGTCGAACCACCTCTTAACCACACCCAGCTGAGCTTGTGCCACCTCCATCAACTCTGACCAGGAATCATGCTCAAAAACAATACACGTGTCATCGGCATAAGATATAATTCTTCCTTTCATATCAAGTCGTAGCAAATCATTCATATATATAATGAATAAAAGTGGGCCCAAAACAGTTTCCTGGGGACAGCATCCATGAAACTACCCAAGGCATCCATGGTTGAATGCTGAAAAACCAAATGCAGTGCTATTCAAAACAGCTCATTCAGGTTTTCAAACACCAGCAAATATTCAACTTTGCAACTCCTCTCTGAGTCTGATTAGATGTTGTAATTTCCTGGGTCTCAAACTGCAGGAAACTCTTGATTGGCGTGAACACATCACCAACATTTGTGCTCAATTGAGTCAATTGCTACTCACTTAGGGTTCTCAGCAAATACCTGGACTCTATGTCAATGAAAACCATTTACCAAGCAGTATTGGAATCGAAGATGAGGTATGGCATCATGTTCTTAGGTATCTCACATAACTTGGACAGAGTGCTGAAGATGCAAAACAGAGCAATAGGACCTGAATATAGGTTCATTCGATATTATAACAAGATAGCACATAAATTGGAAAGAGAATGTACCCTACAACAATACAAGAAATTCATTTTCAAGCTGCTACTTAACATTGAACCATATAACGTGGAAGACTTCCTGGCCTACATGATATAATCAGAGTAAAATTATTTATGACCCTGTTTCATCTCAAGTGATAGCTTGATAGTTATGAATAGCTAGTTAGGTTAGGTTAGGTTAGGTCATTTTCAGCATTCGTGAGTTGAATGAACCTTCTGTCAGTTGGTCGATCAGTGAGTTGGCATGTCTTTGTAGCTTCTGATGACATTTCCTCAAGCGATTTTCTATTTCTGTAGTGACATATGGGGCCTTTAAATCCTCATGGATGGTGAGGTTAGAGACATTCCAATGGGCAGTAACCAATGAACGCAGTATTCAAGATTGAAATCTTTGGATGATTTGAATAATTGATGTTTTAGCGCAACCCCAGAATTGTTTACCGTTCGTCCATATTGGTTTGATGATTGCCTTCCTGTCTATAAGCCAATGCATTTTTAGGAATCACACATTTATTTCATTTTTCTTAGCAATGATGTGCTTCTAGCTGAACAAATCCAAATAATGCATTTCATCATTCATTTATCAATTCAAGCGAGTTCATGAATACCCATAAAATAAATAAATAAATAATTCATGGTAGATTATTTCAATAACCATTTAATAGAAATCTGATCAGAAATTTGCTGCGTTTGAATTTTTGTTGTAGAAAAATATTTTGCAATTCATGTGTTTCGTTTATAATTAAACCATTTACAGGAATGTTATAGAACTCAGGTAATCTATTCCTTCAACCTGTATTAATTTCCACTCATTTAAATAGGTGCTGTGTCATCAGCAAAAATTACTAAAATATATCTGCACATCTGGAAATTTGCGGAACACCAAAATTATTCAAATTAATCAAAAGTTGTTGGAGTAGTTACGGTTTGCGATCTGTAAGGTCTATTGTTTCGGAAACGCTTGAAATTTGCCCTTATTGATATCAAAATCCCAGAATGTTCAGATAATCTCGAAATCCGCCCGATAGAGAAGATTACAGAGGTGTGTTCCTGCATTGACATCCGATTGGTTGAATTCTAAAGGTGTGAACACACTGTTCCATTTCAGTCGAAGAAAGAAAAGGATCACAGCATGGAAGATTGAGGCACTCCGAAATAATTCTTACTTATCGCCAATTGAAACAAGTGAAATACTAGACCTGAACAATTCAAATCTGAAATACATTAAGATTATTTCCGCTATTGTTCGAATTGCCTAGCATAAGACGTTCAAAAAACATTTGAATTTTCTTGCTGACCTTACAAGATGCAGAACTAACAGGGTTACAGTTTTGCAATCAAGTTGGATCTCTAATGGTGAACCTAAATAATATATTATAAGGCCTACAAATAGACAACCGCCGTTTTACCATAGGTTGCACCAGCATTGCAATCGCTCGAAAAGTACCAACAGAATGGTTACATAGTCAGCTGAGGCAACAGTCAACAACTATACAAAATTTTGCTTGTCTGTTTTTACTGTGCTTTGTTTGTGCGCGAAAATGGCGAAATTCTAGCCGAGCAAGTGTCATTTGTGGGAAATGACTGTAGAAACTTATGGTGAATGTTGTATAAGTGAAAGAACGTGTCGGAAATGATTTTATAAGTTCAAAAATGGCGAATATGACGTGGAAGACAATGAACGTCATGGACCCGTGAAAAAGTTCGAGGATGCAGATTTGGAGACTTTGCTGAATGAAGATTCTTGTAGAACGCAACAGGAACTTGCAAATTTATTAGGCGTGACTCAGCAAGAGGTTTCTCATCGCTTAAAATGCTTAGGAATGATCCAGAAACTGGGACATTGGGTGCCGTATTAGTTGAAGCCGAGGGACATCGAACGGATCCTTTCCACGTGCGATCAACTCCTCCAATAGCAAAACAGAAAGGGTTTTTGGCATCGTATCGTGACCGGAGATGAAAAGTGGGTACACTATGATCGTGGGTCCTCCCTAGCCATATATTAACTTCAACAGCGAAACTAAACATTCATGGCTCGAAATTGATGCTGTGTGCTGTGTGGTGGGACCAGCTTGGCGTAGTGTACTATGAACTGTTGCAACCAGGCGAAACCATTAAAGGAGCCCTAATACGTTTGAGTCGAGCGTTGAAGGAAAAGCACCCGCAATACGCGGAAAGACATGTCAACGCTCGGCACATGCTTCCAGTCGTGAAAACAAACCTGGAAACATTGAAATGGCACATCCTACCCCAGCCGCCGTACTCTCCTGACATCGCCCCTTCTGATTTCTACCTATTCCGATTGATGACTCATGACCTCGCCGACCAGCATTTTCGTTCTTACAAAGATGCCAAAAATTGGATCCATTCGTGGATCGCGTCAAAAGACGAACATTTTTTTCAGCGAGGAATTCAGAAGTTGCAACGAAGATGGGAAGAAGTTGTGGCTAGCGATGGAAAATATTTTGAAGAATGAGTATGTAATAAGTTTTTTTATAATAAAACCTCGAATTATGAAGTAAAACGTATATCTGCAAAAAGATATATAAACTGGAGTGACACAGTTGTTAACAATGTAACAATAAAATGGACCGGAAAAAAAAAGATTTTTCGAGAATTATGGTTCAGACTTGGATCCACCACCATGATCCTAAGTTAAGAAAAGAGTGTTTAGAGTAGGCTGAAGATTTTTTTCAGCTCCAAACCAAGTGAAGACCAAAATTGTTATGGCATCAGCTTTTTTATGATTAACTTGAAAAAGGTAAAAACTTTCATTAATGTTAACTTCAAAATTTCACAGACTAGAAGAGGTTCGGAGTAAATCATTCCTCAGCTTCCTTGATATGAGTTCAGGTGTGCCTGTGTGATGAGCTTTAAAAACGATCGCGCGCGCTTACGTACAGATACCCATGTCTATGGTGAACATATATATAGTCAAAACTTCGAGAACGTATTGCAGTTGATCATTGTTCATAAAAGAACAGTTTTGTCCTGAATATACATCGATTTGAAATCAACTTAGAAGTATTCATAAATAATTTCATTATTCGCGAAACCGACAATAATTTTTGTCGACATGTGCGATATACAGGATGAAAGCATGGGTGAATCAACATATTATTTACAGAGGGATGATCCCAGTACCAAAGAACCCCCTCACACTTGGATCGCTAGGTTGCAAATATGGAAAAAATCGAGGGTAAGTCAACAATTTGAAAAAAATTTATTTTTTTATTTTATTTAAAAATGATATTCATTGAAAATTTTATATTGCAATTTCTGTGATTTATTGATAAATCAAAATGAACAGGAATATTCGAATTGTAATGCGTTGATCAAAATTGATTCCGATAGTTTTTCATATAACAATAGTTTTAAGTAGCTAAAAGATATTACACTATATTTATTAAATATAAGGCTCTAATTGCACGAATTATTGTTATATATGGGAAATATTTTGGTTTGATATAATCTTTAACTAAGTAATTTCATGTTGATCAGTGACATCAATTAGTCAGAGATGGGTTTCACTTCAAAAAATTTATAACTGTAGATGTCGGATTCAGCAATGGAATATTCCACTTGATGGCATGAATTGACCCATATACAGGGTGTAACCAAATAAGTGAAAAATATTTAAGAAGGTGATTCCTCATCGAAAAAAAGATACGATCTTTCATATAAAAAAACTTCATTGGAGCATCCCTTGTTAAGATACAGCCCCTCAAAGGGAGTACATATAATTTGTATAACAATTTTTTTCACAAGCACCAAAAAAGTTACAATATTGAAATTAAATTAACGTTTCCTATTAGCAAAAAGACACTTATTCAGTTATTTATTTGGTTTACCCCATGGTTGTAAGGGTAAGAAACGCATTGTTTATTTCCAATGTAACTTTTTGTCTTATTATTTGTTTATCATTTAAAAATTTATTTCCGATAGCCTGTTTCATTCTAAACAAAAAATGTCTCATGAGTTTTTTGCCCAAAATAAACCAGTTCGCAGTAAAATATTATTATACGAACAACTACAGAGATAGTACATCGTCATAAATGTGAATATATATAAGAATAGAATATTTATTGTTTATTAAATTTTTTTCGTATCAATATTCCTGCAAATTAGGCGAGCTTGTTACGTTTGAGTTCAACAATTATGAAATTTTCTGGTTGAAAATTGATCGAATGAAAATTCTTAATTCTTTGATTATTAAAATTTATATTACACACTTTTAATAGGAACGTAGAAGTATTAAATAAAATTGATTGTTATCTAATCAAGGTTTCCTCAGAAATATTTCTGCAATGACATTATATATAGTTATGAAATATGGCCGTTATTCGATGTAAAATATATAATGAATAGATGCAAAATATTTCATCACTTTTACGAGTCAATTCTGTTAATAAATAAAAATGCTTTTATTTTTTTCGAATATTTATTTATATTCTACAAGATTTCACCTGAAAATATTAAAAAAAAAATAAGAGAGAGTGAAATTTTAACAATCATAGCACTTGTACCTAATAATTTTGCAGTTTCTAATTTTCATTTTTTCACCAGGATGAATGCAATAAAAGAGGTTAAAAATATCAAAAATTTAGTGCAACGGAAAAACGTATTTTAAGAACAAAAATAATATCTCGTGGCATTCCCGTTCAGAAATTTCGAGTAGAATTTTATTTTATTTGATCATATTTGTAAGAATATTTCTCCCTGAACGCCCGATGAACATTTTTGACCCTCCCTGTATATCCATTTTCGTGCGAACTCGACCTTGACCTCAAATATTTCATTATGAAATCGAGATATTCGGAAAAATATTGGAGATATTCAGTGAACACGATAGAAACCTATATTGGAAAAGCACGCAAAGATGGCAAATGTCATGGACTGGTTATGCGTCATTACTTTTTCGACAAATCTCAATTTTTCATCTTTTTACTTGAATTTCTATCAAGGATAATTATCAATCTCTTCATTATATGGTGATCAGTAGGCATATCGCATAACCTTGTGTAATTCTTCAAGATTCGACTCATAAAAAATTAATAGATTCCAGTTTTTTAATTAAAATTTTCAATTTGCATCACGCGATTGGTTCGTCATTGAGGGTCAGCATAAAAAGTAACTGGCACGCAGAATATTACCAGCTGATAAAAAAAAATGCTTAATAAATCTACAACTGAACACAAAGGATTCAATTTCTAAAAAAACTGTTACAGGAAATTGGGAACTACCTACAATTCGTCCATTTAAGTTCACTTGATTCTTCAGTAAAAGTTCTGTCGAAACTTACTGACCTTCAAAAATCGATTCAATACCTTGCAAAACTTGCTTATTGATTAGAAGCGAGAGTGGTCATTTTTTGCATTGGTTATATCACCTTCACTTCAATCATTTCTTCCAATCCATGACTTTATGATTGAAATCAATGATAAAATGAATTTTATCATTGAAGGGATTTCAATTTCAATGTCTTGAGCACAAAATGATACAATCTGAGGGAGATATTTGGATCAAACCTCATCTCCTTCGAAAGATGTATCATATACAGTAGGCCTTATAGAAGACCGGTAGGACACAACGAATTATGACCAGGGGATCGAATCCAATAGATTGGAATCTTTTCAAGACCTATACTAAAATAATGTCACTATGGAACTGTACCCGGGGTATTATGGTAATGGTGATTCAATAGTGACTGCTCAACGTCTCTATCACGCGCCAAGTGACGATAGCAACAGGAAATGGATCAGGATGTTCGAGAACACAGGTGCGACAGTTGAAATTCAAAACTCTGGTTGTTCTGGTTCAGTTCGCGATGAAGAAACAATTGGAGAAGTTGTAGTTCCAAGCGTTAAACATCAAGAAATCGTATTTACATTCGATTTTAAAATTTTAAAATTGAATTGGTTTAAAAATTGAAGGATGCGGACTATGCTAATCGACTGAATTTTGCGAACGAAATGCTGCAGCGATTTAACAACATACCGTTTAATGACGAAGCAAATTTTCACCTGTATGGTCATGTTAATGAGCAGAATTGTCGGTACTGGGCAGTGGAGAATCCGGGACCAAAGCATGAACGACCCCTGCATAGCCCAAAGGTCGTGGTTTGGGCCGCTATGTCTGATAAAGCCAAAATTGGTCCTTATTTTCATGAAGATCAACGAGGCCAAATTTTTTGGTCCCAGAGGTTTTTTATTCCCTAATAAAGTAATTTCGCGAAGGGGTAATATCAACTGGTCTTCCAGAAGCCCCGACCTTAGGCTGCTTGAACATTTTGCATGGGGATGTGGTCTATCAAAATAATCCGACGAATCTAACCCTTTTGAAACAAAATATCAGGTCAGAAATGGCAGCTTTTCCAAATAATTCTTAAATTAATAATAAACAATAAACTTTTTTATTACTCGCAAATATTTTTTGTTTTATTGAACTTACAAATATCCGATACCCTTTCTTGACACCTTGTAAAACCGTCACCATGAATGAACAAACCTGTATCTCTAATTACAAATAACTAGTTTTCTTCAAGCTTTGGTTTAAGCTCAAATTTCTTTCTCCTGAAAAGCCTATTTTTTCGACATTGGTAAAATATTTTTCAAGTTAAAACCTGAATATTCCTGGAGTTATAGAAAAGATCTAATTTCAGATGCTCATAATTCCTGAACCATTGGACGGATTTTGTCCAATAACGAACTCTCTCGAGATATTTGGACAATAAACCTATTCTGAAAATATAAAAACTCAAAGTATTCTATTTCGACAGATAAAGAGTACATGGCCAGACGGACATACTCTGACTCTGTATTCTTCATCAGGAAGTCAAATTCAATCGATCGATACCAGAAAGAGTGCAAAAATAACAGATAAGAAAAGAAAACAACAATTTTGATGTAATAAGAGAACGAAAGGTCGAAATGAGGACAAATGAATTTCAGTGGCAAATAAAAAAACCACTGATGAAGATACCAACATATAAAAGATACATCCTGTTTTATGAATCTTGAATTTTTGGAAAAATATTGCATGGTCCAAATTTTCTATCCAGATTTCAATCTAATGGAAATCAACTCATTAAATATATTAAGTATTCCAAGAACTGTAATTAAAGTGATCTAAAAAAAGGATTAATTCATTTTTGACAAAATATTCCGAAGTTTTAATTAGAAAATAATTTTTTCCCTTGTGATTGTATCAAATGACATAGCATCTTTTAACAATCAATATATTTCGTAATAAAGATGATGTAATTCTATATGCTAACTGTACATGAATTTAAAAAAGTCTGTAAAAATTTCTACTGGGTGATTTTCTTTATCGATAAAATTTGTTGCAGTTACGTGATAAAGTTTTCCTGTAGAATAGAAGATAAGAGTACGATATTCTTACTGATATAATTCACTGCCAATGTCATTGTCAATGCTCATACACTTGACAAGATTATTTATATATCAATTGTGCATTTAGAAGGGTATCAGCTGTTTATACAACGTAGGTGCAGTCAGTTGAAAGAATGACGGTTATATTTCACTAAAGCTTTATTCTGAATTATCCAACGAATTGCAGAACCAAGGAAAAGATGTATAATTTTTATTTGGGCAAAAACCAATTTCTCTTATTGGTCTTGCTATCAAATTTTCGGTAGATATCTTCTATTGTTTCAAAGCAAGAAATTAGCTCTTGAAAAAGCTGGAGATACTTGAAAATTTTTCATTAAGTGAGCAGATTCAAAGAATTCTCATACTATCAGGTATAAAATTTTTTGTAAAAATAAAACACGACTTATTAATGGGAAAGTAAAAACATTTCATTCGAAGCATTTTCGACCGAAGGATTCAAGTCTGGTGAATACGGCGGGTGGGGTAGCATCTCCCAGCTATGTATTTTAATTGTATCCTGAACCGGTTTTGCTTTGTGTGCGGGTGTTTTGTCACGGAGCAAGATTACCTTGCTGCGTCTTCTGGCCAATTCTGGTCGTTTCTCGATCAATGCATGGTTCAAATTGATCATTTGTTGTCGGTAGCGATCAGTATTAACGGTTTTGCCAGGTTTTAGGAGCTCGTGGTATACCACACCTTTCTGGTCCCACTTAACACACAACATTGTCTTCTTACCGAATCGATCTTGTTTTGCTGTCGATATTGATGGTTGTCTCGGATTAACTCATGATTTTTCCGTTTAGGATTCTTAAAATAAATCCATTTTTAACGCCAGTAACAATTTGATTTTGTTTAGTGTTTTTAGAGTTTTTTCGGTTCTCCATCTGTCTTTCATTCGATTCATGTGGCACCCATTTTCCACCGAACAATCGGCCTCCAAACTTCGGGCAACTCAATTGATGGAGCACTTATGGGATCAGAAGAGATTTTCATGAATACTGCTTCTTGTAGGTTCCTCTTTTTTGGATATGACATATGTATCACTTCATTTCATCAGATGATTCTCATTCATAACACGTTGGACCAACTTCGACCTCTCGGTGTTTGATACTTGATAAAGCTTCTGATGTCATTTTATTCATACTTTCAATTAACGCTTTGTTGCTCCGGTATGAGATCTTGTGTTTTGAAAGTGGATTTATGTTTAATGCTTCTGGATATGATCTCATAAGGGCAGAAACTTCCCAAGAAAATTGTCGTACTTCTCACATCATTATTTGATAGAATAATCAGCATTTCCCCATCACATGGAAGTATGCTCAGGTTTCAATGGAACCCAAACCTGGTAAACCAGAAAATGGAATCATATAGACCCATCAGTCTTCTACCAACTCTGGATAAACTCTTTGAAAATTTGCTACTCAAAAGGTTGAAAGATGAGATGGATATGCACCAACTGGTACCAGATCACCAACTAGATTTCCGAGAAAACCATTCGACATCCGGTCCATCGCATCGTGAAGCCTTGAAGAAGAAATTTTGCTCAGCAGTACTTCTGGACTCGTCCAAGCATTTGACAAGGGTTGACACCACAGACTACTATACGAACACCAAATTTCATGGCGATTCAATAACCACTCCTTCCAAGGTCAGATCCGGTGTCACACAGGGATGTATTTGGGGACCACTTTTATACATCATTTATACTTCAGATATACTGGAAAACGAAGATACCAACATAGCGTCTTTTAAAAATGATATAGCCCTACTTGCATCTGATAAAAACGCCGAAACTGCTTTCAAACAATTACACCTGGATGACCTTGGACGGTGGCATCGAAAATGGCGACTCAGCATCAAACGATCTAACTGGCTAATCATATATATACATATATATATGTGAAATACTTTTGAAATTAGACTGTAAATCTCAATGAATCCATTACATTATTCTCTCGAACTTTTGTCTTACAGAACAAATGTTAGCTGAGGTTGGTGAACCCCAGTAGAAAAAACCCTGGCTAAACGTATAAGTATTGTTGTGTGTACAAAAGAAGCTTAAATATATTTGAGGGACTTCTTTCTTCAAGAGTGATTTATATTAATAAACACAGGGACTTTTTCAAGTGGTCCATATCAAATCAGAGAGTAAAAAGACAAAAGCAGGAAAAAAACATGACTTACAGTTGTTGCAGGCGAAAATCACGCAAGATGGCTCAGAAATTCACAATTCCAGAGCGTGATTTACCTTTCCAGCGCATGAATGAGTGATAATGAACCGAATTTGAACAATTACATCTGGTTCCTTGTATCTATTTAAACATAAACTATTTATTCGTCAGATGAGTATCACCATTATGCAACTGTCCTTTAAACATTGATTTCGGATGGTGTTGCCAGTGGCAAAACAATAATTTCGATGGGGGATCTAGCAATGTTTTTGAAAAGTTCGTGGTGAGCACATCGTATAGTTTTTAATCCGTCGGTAAATGTGTTCAATTTCCATTTCATTTAGTTAGTGATTAAACGTTAACTTGAAACACTGACCTGTTTTCCCGTTGCCCCCAATAAATATCGAATATAAACAAATTCGACAAATAGTGCAAGATACTCTGATTCTTGAACAATGAACAGTAACAAACAGATACTTTTACTTGGATACAAGATAAACCTGCATCTACAGATTCACTACTGATATCCGCCAATTCTTCAATTTGTTTTCGCTAGTATCATCCCTACATCTCATGATTTCTATAGATGTAAATAATAATCACAAAACGTCGATCAATGGTCACAAATGAGGTCATTATATTACAGTAAACAGGAGGTTATCATTGGTCCCTTAAGTCTCATGTGTGTTTTTAACTTTACAGAATGATAGGCACCAACTACTCACAAAATATACACAACCAAGTATATCAGCATCCACAACAGCCACAAATCTCTCCGATTACCAGTCTAGTGCAACATTGTTCAAGAGCAAAATGGCAACATTACAAGAAAATTTGAGGGTGTCACAGCCGGAAATAGAGCCATTAAACGTCAAAGAAAAAGATCCTGAAGATGCTGTTCCACATATACAAAAATCCACATGGGAATCATTCAGCACTGTTCAAAAAATCAAGGCAGCTTCCAGACAGGTGAATATTCATTCCATTTATCGTTTATTTTCATCTCACCCAATTTAATGACTAAACGATTTGCGGAAATTAAATTTGCAATTTTACTCTTGATTTTTTTAAACATTTGTACCTGTTTCAATTCCGATTGAATGCAGCCAAAATTTGGAAAATGTTTCGTTAAATACATCGTGAATCTCCTGCTACATTGATTGATCAATTTCAAATTTAACTTCAGAAATATATCATGGAATTAATACTTATTTCAGGGATGCATAAGAAAATCAATCAAATAAATCCAAAAAGGAATATGTTTACAATTGATGAAGATGTCAACGATTCACCCTGTCTATCGAGCAGGTTCAGTTTTTTTTTAATAAAATTGCGTATTATCTCAAACCTTGATTTATTCTCATTTGCAAGCTTAAATCGTTTTCTTGCTTTTCATTTCTCTATAACGTGTAAGAAACTTTTTGGGATTTGATAATCTCAAATAAAAAAATTGGAATGTATTTCGAGGCTGTTTCAAAGATTATTTTTCGTTAAATGCTTCGACAACCACATAAGTTTGAAATATGTATTAGCAACCTTTGACAATCAGTTCATTTGTTATAAAATTTAAGGAATCGACTTTGAACAATAGGTTATTCATTAATGTTTTCAGAAACAACAACATTAGATTACGTACTTTTATGAAATTCCATCCTAGACTTAGAATAATAGCAATTATTTGAGTTCTGAGCTAGCAATTATCCATTTTTATAGTGAAGTATGGATAATATTTCACAAAAAAATAATATATTTATGATAACGAAGAATGCGTTCATTATAACTGCAACAAATGAATATGCAATTTTTTTAGTTGTGTTTAGGTGTAGTTCAATGAAAGAATCATTGTGGACTTGTGACAATAGTGAAAGGATATTGTTTCTTCAGTAAGATTAAAGCGTAAATTGTTGGAATAACTTCATTTTAAACTAATCTGTGTAGTTGGAACAAGATAATATTGCAATGAGCATTTTCATTGTGCATTATTCAAATATTATCAACAATTTTCTCGATAAATTTTAACAGTTATGAACAGAAAGTTTAAAATATAAATATTTAAGCGAAGATACGCATTCACTCAAAAAGAACTGGTTCCATATCATTATAAGCAATAATTTTTCGCGATGCTTATTCTACAAGTATTTGCTTTGAGATATGTTGAGGTCATGTGTGAAATTGAGTATTACATAGTTTGCTTCGCTAAAAGTGTTTCTCAGGTTGGTTTTTTTAAATTGTTGTTAGTTAAACAGAAAAACTTACGGAATAATTTTTACCAATACAAAATTTTCCAAAATAAATTACTTCCCTTGAAATTTAAATTTTTTAACCATTATAGATAGCGCGCATAATCTTTCATAGAAAAAATATTGAATTAAGAGGTTACTTACAAGAAAATTTGGGAATATCTGATTACCTTTGAACATTTAAAACAGCAAATTTGCATTATTGATAAAGAATCACGTATAAAATTTTCCTTCTGTCTATGACGATGAGTTTCAGCCATCCATTCATCGTAGAATGACGAATCTCATTGTTTAGAATACTCGAACGTTATTCGAGGTGTATTATTACATTTATTGATAAAAATTAATTAATTATAAACGGAAGGTTAAAAATGTAAACCGCATCTTGAAGATTCCCAAACGTTCTACATTTCCAGACTTCTCGTACAGTAAGTCTGGCGCCAGTTTCCGAGAGTTGATTGTTCACGTAAATGTTGGACGAACCTAACTTTAGTTTTACTTTCAGCATCAACAGGGAGGTTTACTAGTTTATGCGACCGTGGGGTTCTACCTTGTTTGAAAAAAGGGGTGATGATAAAATATATCAATTTTTCGTTAAAGAATACAGTACAATTGATTTTAATGCTTGGCAATTTGAGGTTTAGAAAGTCATATTTATTTTCATAATGAAGGTTCTTAATTGCGCAACCTCACATGTCAGTATAACATTACCAGAAAAAAATCCCGAAACAACCTGTACGATTTCCCAGGTAGTGTTCTGTAGGTTATTGAAATGTTTTGATGTGTTTTAATTTTGTGTTTTGTTACAGCTTTTACTTGCGTTGATTGTATCATGGGTTTCGATGTTGGTGGGTTACACGTCAGGATACACGTCTCCTGCAGACAAATCATTGAGGAATCATTTTGCTATAGGCGACATTGAGGTGAGCAACTATATAGAAAAATTGTTATTACCTTGACACTTGATTTCGCCATTGGAATCTTCATTTGTGGCACTTGTCAGATATCTGGCACCTTCTATAACGTCATCGCTCCAACGCAACAATCTTCTGATACTCGACAATCGATTGAAATTCCACAAACTCAGAAAGGAATAATTAACACAGACATTTCACGTTTTCTCAATCGATAACTTCTTAATTTCCGCACAGACGAGGAATCCCTGAAGATTAAAAAAAAATGAATATTAGTTTTTCCGATTGAAAATCATCAATCGATTCTTATACAGGGCGAGTCATTGACCACTGAGTTAAATTCTAACCATAGGTTCTTGAGATCAAATGAAACACTTTTTCCCATACTGTTTTTCTATATTCAGCTGCGTCAAAGTTTTCATATTGGCCAAATACCCCTCTGTAGTCCAATTTAGTTTAAATGGACATTACCTTCCACAGCATCCACTATTGAATCTGAATTGTTTAAAAACATTATTTTCCCTCTAAGAAATGATTCACTCACTCATGTTTCATCAGATGATTGTATCGATTCAATTCCTTTCAACTTAAATATCTCCATGCAATTTAGGAAGTACAAAATACCGACTTTTAGTTCAAGTGATATTTGTTTTTCATGCAATTTAACCAATCTGTACAGTAGTAGTGAGAAACCAACAAGAAATGGAATAAATCTATTGATTCAAAATATGCATGACTGTTATCGAAAACCTTCCACAAGAGATCATTTCAATTGATATTGTCATTTGAATATTACAGGTAAAAATGCAATTTTTTTATGATATTCCAACACCCTATATCTTTTGAACGAGGCCAAATTTGGAAAAATATTATATGAAGAAAATATTTCTTTTGACGTCAAGAATCTATGCTTAAAATTAACGCAGTGGTCAAAAACTCACCCTGTATATTGAAAATCATATCAGGATGAAAATTCGAAAGAATTTGGACACTTTATATTTGTAGGCTAACAGGAAAAACAAAAAAAGTCTTCAAAATATCCAGTTTTAAGGTTGCAACAATTTTGCATGCGTTAAAACCATTTCCTGAATCACTGTTGCCAGTCTGAAGGAGGTTTCATTCATCCACAAATATTCCTTCAAGAGTGATTTATATTTTGCGTCATAACTGTTTTGGCAATCCCCTCTTCATTATAGCCAAATCTTTTACCATCCAGCCTCTCAACTACTGAAAGTAACACGGGGCTAAATCTGGAGAATATGGTGGATACGAAAGCCATTCGAAGTGAAAAAGAGTTGCTCTCTATATTTCTGATCTAACGCTTAAAACACCAAAATTTTTTCCCAAAATATTCCTCCTACATTTATATCGTTCAAACTATTTTCCTTAGTTTTATTGCAGTCACTATTTTCCTGTTGATACTACCCTTCAAAAGACAGCTGTCACAACTTCATTATATTCTATTCATCAGTTTATGGGTTAATGTGCTAAAAGTGGTGCAACTTTTGTTATTTTCAAAACAATGGATCAAAAACAATTTCGGATTTTACACCGCTTCTTGAAGAAGCATACCTAAGTTCCCAACATCATGGTTCAGAAATAAGCATGGTTCGACATCTTTAAGAAGACTGCTTTATTATTGAAAGAGATAAAATCCTCAGGTCTGAAATGTTTATCACAAATCCTGTAATTGTCGTAAAAATCTCTTGAAGATTTCGCCTTCAAATCCTCTCTTCCAATTTTTTGCAACCACTTCTCCGATAACTACAAGTTTAAGTATATTAAGATAAACGGTTTGTGGTAGTTTGTAATTATTTGTTACACTCACCTCCCTACTTAGTGGAAATCTACGGAAATGAAAACTACGTTTTTTTCCATATTTCGATGAACATCCTTTTTTTTCGCCTTAGGCAGGGGGAACTCCTCATGCCTTCCCTGCAGACCACTTGGGATTAGTGCTGTCAGGTTCGTGTGGGACTTGCACCCACTAAAACCCCCTTCCTAATTCCTACCACAACCCTCTCCAGTTAGAGTCCCAAGGACACCGACTCATACTGGCGGGTTGCATTAGGGGCGGAACATTCACTGCGCGAGCAGTATATGTGCCACCCACGCACTCACTCAAACACTCACTGGGAATTTGGGGATGTGAGGAAGAGCTTGTATTGCGCTCCGGAAAGGTTCCGTTGTCTTCACGAAGAACTCGTGGGGGTCAACTAACTCTTTTCGGCCGTTCCGTGTTCACCTGGCTCTGGTTACGGAACTAGGAGAGCCCAGGTATAGATCCTCAGAAGGTCCTGGCCCCATACACCCTTCGGGTGGCACTGTTGATACTCGAGGACTTGGCTCCGAGGTTGTGATAGCGCTACGACTGTACTTCCCAGATCTATGCCAGGCCCATTAAGAACTAGGGGGGAGAGACGGGGCTCATCCTCTCGCCTAGTAATCGGATTAAGCTAGCAGTCATATCGCACCACTTCCTCTAGCTAGTCGTTCGACAACTTTGCTTGCTGGCTCTGTCTCCAGCGTTTCTAGGGGGCGAGTCCTAGGTGTGTGTGCAAAGGAATCACGACCTATGGGCCCCCTAGACAGAGCCCTGGATGGGGAGGGATTAAGGGGTATGGTCATTCTTGGTTCGTCGCTTATTACAGCTACTTAAGCCCGTACACCACGACAAGGTGATGACCACGTACGGGTTCGATGAACATCCTGGAACAACTCATTTGCAACCCATTTCAAAATTTGAAATTCAATGCTCAAGTATCAAAAGGTTCACTCTTCCAATAACTCAGAAGCCAAAATGACCGATATTTTGTTAAAGTTCGTATTTATAGCCAGGATGCACAAATTATTAACAATAAGTTTTATAGCTTAAGCTTCATGCTATGATATCCGCCATTATGTCAGAAATTCCTTTGTTTCCATCCACAATTTTTCATTCTATTTTCTGATTGGTCGATCTCGATTGGCACCTTTGGGACACGTTATTATTGGCCAAAACAGTGTCACGCTGTTTAGTAAGGGACTTTCCAGCCCTCCACAGCTGTCGTAAGCAGACTAGATCGCGCTTGGCATTGTAATTACAGATAGTCCTACCAACATACAGAAACTTCAAATGCTTAAAAAAACTCAACAAGGCTATTTAAATGGGAATTCGGATTTTTTCGTCAGAGCAAATAGGAAAAAGTTGAATAATTGACAACTCAAGTACATTTAATTTCAATTCTTCGATACAAGGAAAATTAATAAACTGAGGTGTTTTTTTGCAGATGTCCTGGATTGGAGGTTTGATGCCACTTGGAGCTGTGTTGGGAGGTCTTCTAGGAGGTCCATCTATTGAATATTTTGGGAGGAAGAAGACTCTTCTACTTACCGATGTGTTCCTAATGCTAGCTTGGATGCTGAACTATTTCGCACAAGATTATTACTATTTATACGTCAGTCGTTCTCTAGTTGGTATAGCAGTTGGTTTTGCCTCATTGACATTCCCTGTATACCTTGGTGAAACGATTCAGCCCGAAGTACGTGGCACGCTTGGTCTTTTGCCAACCACCCTTGGTAACATTGGTATATTAGTGTGTTTCACAACTGGGTTACTGATAGATTGGAAAGGCCTAGCTGGGATTGCTGTACTGATGACTCTACCATTCGTCCTAATATTCGTGTGGATAATTCCGGAAACACCAAGATGGTACGTTTCAAAAGATAAACTAGAAGATTGCAAGAGAAGTTTGGAATGGCTGAGGGGTAGCAAACAAGACATAACCAAAGAATTCGAAGATTTGGTAAGGAACCAGAAGGAGCAAGTATTGAAAAATGAAAAACTCATGGATGTTTTCACAAGATCGAATCTGAGACCTCTTACTATATGCCTCACCCTGATGATTTTCCAACAGTTCAGCGGTATAAATGCAATTATTTTCTATACAACCTCCATATTTGAAGCTTCTAAGGCCTCGTTGAGAGCTGAGATATGCACCATCATCGTAGGGATTGTAAATGTTATCTCCACATTCATAGCGAACGCACTCATCGACAGATTAGGAAGAAAGATGCTATTGTATATCTCAAGTGTATCTATGTCTCTATGTTTAGGAGTCCTAGGTTATTATTACTACCTTAAGGAAATATCAGGAGTGGATGTATCAGAATATGGATTCATGCCGTTGATCAGTTTGATAGTTTACACTCTTGGATTCTCCCTTGGTTTCGGACCTATTCCATGGTTGATGATGGGCGAAATTCTGCCAGCTAAGATCAGAGGACCTGCTGCTTCAGTAGTCACAGCCTTCAATTGGACTTCCACCTTCATAGTCACGAAAACCTTCCCACTGATGAAGAAGAGTTTGGGATCATCTTATACATTTTGGTTTTACGGTGTAATGGTTGTACTAGGTCTCATTTTCACTGTGATATGCGTACCAGAAACGAGGGGTAAAAGTCTAGATGACATAGAAAGACTCATGTCGAGTAATAAAGTTAGAAGAGAGAATTCCAAATCAAAAACGATATCGCTTCCTTCGACTTTGTGATCATTTGTTAAGTTTTGTTGTGTAAATATAATTTATATATATAAGTAGTATTAGAAGTTGAATAGTTTATAACATTTTTATATGTATGTAAAGCTCGAATGATGTTTCCTCAAGAGAATTCTGGCTTTTATTTATAGGAAAATTATTTAAAAAGAATGTTTATTTTTATAAAATAAATTATTTCGATACATTACAATAATGATTATTTGAATAAATTATCCCACGCAGTTGATCAGTTCACTCAACGAGTAATTTTGAATTGAGAATTTGTACGTATTCTCAGAAAGAATTGACGTTCTATTCGAAATGAAATTTTTTTTTAAGGAAAGGATTCTTCACAAAGATTGCTATACTCATAAACAATTGATTGGAAAAATGGGGTTTGGTATTTCACCAGTATTGGTGATGATTCAGTGATAAAACAAGGGCATTTAGCGGGATAAGTCCCTGGCCAATCAGAAACCTGATGGTCTCCCTTTTTCAACAATACCGACAATTATAATTCAAACCCCACAAATCTGTCGTTTAACAACAAAATTCGGATTCTTCACTGAGATTATTACAAAAACATGATCACTCAATGACAAAACAAGGGCCTTTAGCGGGATAAGTCTCTGGCCAATCAGAAACCTGATCGTCTTTAGTCGCCTCCCCTTTTTATAGTGGTGACAACAAGATCTTAAGCCCCGCCCATCTGTCGTTTAACTACTAAATGCTGATCATTTTCTGAGATTATTACAGAAACATGATGATTCAATGCTAAAACGAGGGCGTGCAGGAAGATAAGTCTTTGGCCAATCAGAAAACTGATCGTCTATTGTCGCATCCCCCTTTTACAGTACCGACTATTAGATCTTAAACCATGCCCATCTGTCGTTTAACTACTAAATTCCGATCACTTTCTGAGATTATTACAGAAACATGATTCAGTAACAAAACAAGGGCATTTAGCGGGATAAGACCCTGGCCAATCAGAAACCTGATCGTCTCCCTTTTTCAACAATGCCGACAATTATAATTTAACCCCCATCCATCTGTTGTTTAATAACATAATTCGAATTCTTCACTGAGATTATTACAAAAAATGATCAATCAGTGCTATAACAAGGGCATTTAGCGGAATTAGTCGCTGGCCAATTAGAAATCTGATCACTTATTGTCACCTCCCCTTTTTTACAGCGGTGACAATAAGGTCTTTAGCTCCGCCCATCTGTCGTTTAACTACTAACTTCGTGAAATCGATAAAAAGATCAAACCACCGTTTTTATTGTAATTTTTACAATTCAAGCAATTCATCTTCATCTCAAGGGAAAGGATTAAAATTCCAGTGTACAGTTCAAAATGTATAATTTAAAAAATTTATTCCATAAATTACAGGTAAACACACATCAATACTATCATATGTAGATAGTATAATTGTCGCCGAAGGAACTTAGTCTTAGTTAACTGTTTTCTTCCAGCCCATTCTGTGTACATTCCATCGATCTGTAAGTTCTCTGCTGATGTAAATTTAAGGGAAACTCTATCCCATTACCCAAACTGAAAAAAAAAACAGCATAAACTATTTGTTATGTCAACAAGAGCAATTATATATGGTCAACTGACTGTTTGGATCTTTCAATTGGAAAAAAATCATGTGCTAGCTGGAATCACAGCTAAATGAATGTTTCTGCTTTGGGGACTAGTAGAATAAGGGCAGATGTATTATTGTTCGTTTGATTGGTTAGAGGACTTTTGTCCTCATCTAATCTCCTATCTTTTATGTTCCATCTAGATAAGTTAGAGATGCTGTGACTGAGGACTTGAAGGTACAATTATACAAGGGCTTCGCCAATTCTGAGAATCTCGCAGCATGTTAACAGTAGAACAGGCATAAAGGTATTTCAAGCGAATAACCAAGAGTAACCGGTTATCTTTGGTCTTTTGTGGTGAATACCTTTTGCATTCAAGCGACTTGGGTTATAGATCCGTGACGTCATGACTTAACCTCAATTTGATCGAGAAATGTCAAGAGCAAGTAGGGTAAGATGTGTATAAACATGAAAATAGTAAACAATAGCAAGGACTTTGAATTATTTGGAAGTTGAAAAACTGATCTTGGTAGAACCGAAAGACTATTGAATATTTCACAGAGATAATTAATAATCCAAACTTTATAAGTAGCAACACGAATTCGATTTAACGAAATGGAAGTTCAACTCCAGATAGGAACTAAGGCAATTTAAGATCAAATTAAAAATAATACGCTCTTCCTAAATTCACAGGTTCAAAAGAAAACTTAAAGAACGTGGGTGAAAAGTTGTGTCGTTTAGATTGAAAGAACTCATCAAAAATGGGACCACAATACCCCTGATATCAAATAAGAAGAATGTAGAGTTTTTCAACATAATAAAAACCAGGGCAATTATGAAATACAGTTCTTGAAAGAAGGAAATACTCAGGATCTAATATAATCATGTGCTTCTGAATAATGTTGCTGAAAATCCTGTGGAAATTTTAAATTACAGATCAGTAATACAACTGGTCTGTCAACTGAAGGTGCGTTGAAATGAAACTTATAAATCCAATGATTTTCTTGAATTTTAACTTTGAGGGCTGTAGGTATTTGATCACAATTTAAATTTTAGGAAAACTCAAAAATAAAATTGGAAGCAGAAATTGTACATTCAATGGAGACAAATTTCATTTCTATAAATCACTTAGGTAAAAAAAATTATTTGGAAACCATTAGAAGCATTGTTGAATGTACAGATTAGGTTTGCTTTTCATTAGAGTAAAACAGAATTCATTGTGTATTTTGTTAGCTGCAGTAATCAAAAATTTTATGAGCAGCTGCAAACATTGAATGCAGTGAGAAACTTAACCAGTCGTCAGCCGAAAGTACGTTGAAGTAACACAGAAAAACCATCTATTCTTATTGAATTTGTTATAAAGATAATATTAAATTCTATTTCAAATTTCAGGATAACTCTATAAGAGAAGAAATAAGAGTTTCAAAGAGCAAATGTCATTTGTGTGAAGCAATCTAGATTGATAATGATTTGAAAATTACAAGAAGAACCTGAAAAATATAGCCACAAGAAATCAATAAAAATCCATTGAGAATTCTGTTAATGAAACTATGAAAAGATAAATTTTCAGGTTGCTTCAAATTTATGTTATGTGTGCAATACTGAGAGTATCTGCAAAGCATCGTATCAATAGTTTGGGTGTTCTGATGATCTGAGAATGCACAATATGGTAGCAATGAGGAGAAATTTTAAGGTAGATCATTAAATTGAAAGAAGAACCAGTAGAAGTGACAAAATAACTCTTTTTTTAAATTGGAATAAACTGAAATATACAAATTCAAAATATTGTTTGTTAAAACCATCATGAGATTTGTCTTTGTCGTTCCTAAAGTTAAGAGATTAAGAAGTTCTTTCATTGCCTTTTTGTGTTTGTTTCAAATTTTCATCAAGTATAATCTTGAAATAATGGAAAAATAGATTTAATTTCTAACTCTGGAAAAAAATTCGTCATTGACTTTAAAATTAAAACATTCCCATTCTTTCTATTCGACTCAATTTTCTTCCTTTTACTAGCTGTTAATATTGATATTTTTCATTCCAATCATTTCTTGTAATTTCCTTCATTCCTAGTTACTCCCAAAATAATTTGTTTTATGATCATTTTTTTTACATGTATAGATATTATATGAGTCTAATTTGGTATTTTTTCCTTGTTAAATTTATTGTAGTTTCAGTAATTCCATTATAAGGATATATTGGCTAATAAAAAATTGCTTATAAAAATGTCTTTTTGTTTATATAAGCTTCGGGAATGGGCCCTTTTTATCTGAATCAGATAAATGCTCAGATAACCTATGAGCATAAATAAACGCGAATCAAAAGAATGACAGCACGGATAACCAAACCCGAGCATTCAAGCGATAATTTCTGGTTATTCTTTCTGGATTTCGAAGGAATAACCAAGAAGAACCAGCAATGGGTTATTCGCTTGAAATACCTTTTGGTATGGCTTTACCACCCACCATATTGGCCAGATTTAGCCCCGTGCGACTTTTAGTAATTTTCAGGCTTATTTTAAGGCAAGAAGTAAATTTTTCTACAAAAGTTGGACTTTTTCAAAGAAATGTCGTTTTTATATGTCAATCGTGAGAATAGTTGGATTAAAACAGATTAAGCTTGATCTATATTCACCTCGACTGTATGGGCAGAAACCATTTTTTAGGGTCATCACCAAATACCTCACAGAAATTATTGAATCGACTCAGACTGAATCCATGCTTATCTTCAACTCCATTACGGAATATAGGAGCTCTGAATGCCTCTGCAAAGAAACATATCATTAAGTGTTAAAAAAACGAGTGATATGTAAGAAAAATTCAATTTAACATGATATTCATACGCTTTTTCTTCAGGATGAATTAATACATCTAAATAAGAACTTAGAACATGCTTTAATTTAAATATGAAAATTTAAATCACTTACCCAATGTTGTTCTGTTTTCGCTAACCAAATAACAGTGATAAAAAAATAGTGATATCAAACTTATCGCAAACATAACAGCAACAAAAAATAGAAATAGAATATGAAATCTCCCTACTCCTGAAAGTTTTCCCTAAAAGAAGAATTAATCTAGTTTACTTTGAAAAAAAAGGGAATTTTCAGTGTTTCATTGAAATGAGAAATATTTCTATGCACTGTATATGAAAACCATATAGTCTAGATGATGGTTGATATAAACTATTCTCTTTTCATAAAAAGTCAATACTGACAGAGATCACAAAATGAATAATTGTATCAGAAATTGTTTTCCATATTTTTCCAACATTTTTTTAACTTTCATCTATCATTGATTCATTATAATTGTATTTTTAACTGAATCTTCATGTCTTTGTGCTTTTTTCTCATATAAATTTCACCACATCCTCAATGAGGTAATGTTGCATCCCTGTGTTTTATAAACCCTCTTTGTTTCTTCATTATTTTTACTCATCCCAATTATTACTCATAATTTAACAAAAAATCAATTTAAATGATTAAATTATTGACCAGATTTCATACAAATTACATTTTGAAATATTTCCGAGCACAACGAAACACTTTATAGAGTTTGTTTTCAGTTGAATAGACAATGCCATGTTCATCTTGGTCACCATATATCAGGCTCTTTGCCACAAAATATAAGGTGTAATAAAAGGAAATCCATTATTTTTTTTATAAAATTCGTGCGCGATAATAAATTTTTGATGATGGAACTCATGTAGAATGTAGAATCTTATTATTCATATTACCAACATTTCGAAAGACAATTCTGTAGTTTTGAAGCCAAAAATATAATAAGAACTCCGAAAACACTTAAGCAAACCTCCACATCTATATGGTATAACAAAATTACATAAAATGAATATTCTTTTGCAACCCATTATGAGTTATATGAATTTACCACTCATCAGAAGATGTCTGTTGAAGGCTTTCAAGAGATAATATTGATGTCACTATAACAAGATTCAAATTCGTGCAAGAACAATGGATTTCTCAATGTAACACCAGTTATAAAAAAACAAACATTTAGGTTGCATAATTGAAACAAACTCCAAGAAATTTGAGTTTAAACGTAGCTACACTTACATTCCAAAACTCAATGAAATAAGGAAGTACAGTAAGTGCCACGAATATGCAGTACAACAAGGCATAGCCTAAAAATAAGACGAAAAATTTATAGTTGGTGAATGATACGCAATTGTTGACCCACGGGCAGTGATGATCCATTTTGAGTACGCATTCGCCACATACTGAACAATGATGAGCTCGATCAGGTTTGATACACCTACATTTATCACAATATCTTACAGCGCCGTTTACATTCACATTAACATTTGGTAAATTCTTTGAATATTCCTCCAAAATGTTTTGTAGCTCCTCTGAAGATTCAGCGTGAAGCAGCTGCTCCTGACATGAATCAGGTAATCTGTACTGGAAATAAATTTAATAAAGTGTTTGCATTGTGTTCAAACCCATTTACAGATCTAGGAGTGACAAACAAGTTCGTGAACTGCATGTTGTTAGTAATCTACTGTTGTTCGGAAAAATTATTAATAAAACAATTCCCACAGATTCAGTGAAAGCTTGTTTCAAAGCTGGAGAAGACCCATTAGAATCATGGACATAATTCAACATAAAAAAAAAGAAGTGTAAGATAAAACCAGAAAAAGAGTTGGGATCCAATTCACTACTGAATAAACACTGCTGGAGGAACATCGATTTCAAAACTTGTGAAGAACATCAGAAATATAACTGAGATTGAACTCACCTGATTATATTGTTCAATTAAGGATTATAAGTATTCTGTGAATCTATCGAGACCATAATCAAGAGTAGTGGTTGACTATTCCATGAAATCTTGAAAATGACACTCTGCAGCTCTCACTGTCTTTTCGAATGGGGTTACAGGAAAATAACTATGAATCTCCTTTTGCTCTGAATTACGAACTTGCTTGTCAGACCTTGAATGAAATGAAATGAAATACTAACTTTCTGGGGTACCCTTCCTATTTCCGTGAAAACAGTTTGCCAATAGGCCCATAAAAACATAGCTAAACAAATATGGTAAAATATTAAGTATAAAATATTAACCATAAGGGAATTCACAGTCACTGTAAAAAAATTTCAATTAGTCATCGAAAAAAGATGGAAATTTAAAGTCTTACAAAAGCATAATTGAATTACATATGCATAGTATGACCAGGCGACAATCATTATAATAAACAGAACGGGAACCCATTTCATCACCTTTATGCACCAAAAACATGGACCTTTAGTATTTTGTGAGGCTAGTGGCATTTTGATTATTGTTTCATTCCATTTTAAATCCACAATTTCGGGTATCACCTGTAATCAGGTGGAAATTTCACAAGAAATCAACCAGGAAAAACACACTAGTTAACCCCTTTCCCACTGATAGGTAACCCAAACATTTCTTTTTTTTTCATGAAGTTTCAGAAATTTTGGCTTTCTGACGTTTATTCTTTTTCGGGGTTAGGATCAAAGAAGAAGAGAAGGTAACACCCACTGGACTACGTTCCGAAGTTCCACAAAGACTTCCGCGAAGATGGTAGCGCCACGATGGCGAAATTTCTAAGTTTCTTAAGGGGGTAATGCAAACAAAATGCCTCAACCTCAAAAGTTTTCAGCGTACCATATTAATCAATAGGTACTTTACAATGCCCCATATTACAGTAATCAGATAAGAAATAAACGTCATAATGGCAAAAAGGAAAAACAACCTAATTCACCGCCATATTGGATTTCTTACGTCATCTGAGCAGCGGGAAATTTGAACTTCGAGGTTAGTACTGACAAAAATCCCTCATGTCGTAATACATTCGTTATCAGATTAAATTCAAGTGAGAGAATTAATCTCAGAATAGACTAAAATTTTTTAATTACGAAATAGGTTGTGCATACCAAAAAAATCATTCTAGATTACAAAGAAAGAAACCGAGTAAAACAAAACTAATTTACCATTAGCTTTCGAAAATAGTTAATTCACAAGCAGAAGCATTGCTGTAATATTCGCCACTTTAAATTTTTGATAAATATTATGAATAAAAATAACTACTATCCTGGAATCCAATGATTTGACCATTTAATCGGATCGTCTAGCAAGGGTAGAACTCTTTATTATGATAGGTAAAAATTCGGATTCGTGATAATTGAGATTTGAGTTTGAAAACAAAGACAGTAAATAAAACATAAGGGTTAGGCCTAAACGATTAACTCTTCATAAAGGTCTAAAAAATACAGGGAAAGAAACCTTAGGCAACAAAAGACCCCTTTAAGATGACTACATACCCATGCAAGCCATCACCAATAAATATTGTATGAGCTAATGAAGGGGAAACAGGGGTAAGGTCATGGAGGTCCAGCGGTGGCCATAGTGAAAAGAATAAAGTATATTCTCTCATGCCTTAAAGCCAATAATGGTACGGATCCTGATAACAGCATTCATGGTTTCCGATCCAGGTTTCTAGGATATCTCATACAGTAATATAGGAATGAATCATAATCTCATTCATCATAGAAGATTTTGTCCACTACAGATTTGTCTATATAGTTAGCTAAAAGGAAAACATTATTACTTGATTCGAGCTGGAACCGCAAGGATAGATATTATCATTTGTAGTATCGTGAAACAGAGTTTGGGACACTCGATAACTCAAGGTATCTATCTATAAGGGTAGTTTAATTAATTCCCCAGGTCCTAATTTCCTCGGATTTAATCTAATATACTCTAAAATCTCCATACCTTCTTGAATATCTTCAGAGGCATAGGTTCAACCTCAACCATCATCTATGAACATGAACGTCAACCAGAGATATATAGTGGGTGTTATTCCAATATACTCGTAGAATGTTACAAGCACAACAAAGTTCGACATATAAAAGGTAGATTCGTTATTAAACTGACAGGGTACAATAGATCAACAAGTGATCAAGAAAAAGAGGCTGCCATGCTGTAATGAACTGTTTGAAATGCATTTAAGTTAAACAAAGCATTTAAATAAATGGATATATCGTTTGGTTTTTCGTTTACCAGGATATCTAATAGTGCACAATAGAACTACCACAACTACTCTTCAAATTATTGTTTATGCGCAAGGATAGTTAACATAGAACTACACTACTTTCTTCATGGTACGAGCAATGGATTATTCGATAAATGAAACGAAGGCGTATCAAGCATAGGGTGAAATTGAACTAGATGTTTCAAGCAAGAAAATCCTGCCAACGGAAGTTATGAGTTTTATATTATATGTATGATGAAAAAGCTGCAAACAGAAAATTGTTCAAATCTTATAGAAAGCTTTACTGTATACTTATTACTTCAATGATGCCCATTAAAAGAGATCATGATTGAATACAGATAATTTTTCATGACTGATTTGAACGAAACTGATCAAATATACACTCAATCTCGCCCAAGCCTCTTAATTTTTTTTTGCAGAGTTGATCAGATCCAAAATGGATCTAATTTTGTTACTAATACATATTTGTATTTACTCGATAAGTCATTGGTATCAATTATGAACCCGTTTATACTTGCTTTAGAGATATAACCCCAGTAATATTTGAGGTCGCATCGTTCAATTGTGTTTACCTCAACATTGTCGGTCGGGTATATCAGTTAAGGAATAAATCCTCAGCGTCTGTGGCATGGTGTACACACTAAAAGCTACACTGACGAGCCCATGGCTTTATCAGATATATATGAGAGATGAAAATACTGAAATCTAACACAATTATTTGACAATATCAAGAGGAAATGCTCTTCTGAAGGATACTTATGACAAAGTCGTCACTTCTTCATTTATTGTCTCCTCAAAAACTTTGCTTTTACGTCCCTTAATATGGAAGTATGATTATTCATAATCAAATTATGTTGTTTGGAAAATCAATGAATACTTCAAAACTATGTTTTCAGATCGTCTCAAGAAAACGAGGCATATGTTCCAATGATAGAAAATAGTACATTTCTGACTGATTTTTTTTTATCAGAGAATTCATCCCACATATTTTCACATTCTCTGAATTCAGTTAGAGCACAAAAATACCTACGCCCCCTTAGCGGACATTAATGAAAAACGAAACCAGCAAATTCAACGCCTCCTCCTTGAAAATGGAATATACAGCCAGTTAATTCAGTTTAGTGCTCTGCAACAGCTCAAATAGTTTCAGAGTTAGAGAAAATGATTTACTGAGTCGTGAATATGTATTTTATCAATATTTTCTTGTTGATGTTCACCCTTATTTGTGTTGATTCTTTGAGTAGGTAAGTCTTGTTCGAATTGTTATATACACGTTGTAACTAAATAAGTGTAAAATATTTAATATTAAATATTAATTGTCAAACAATATTGCCTGTGTGAGTTGGATGTATAAGCAGAGTGTACCCTACAATTCAGCCTAATGGCTTGGAAAAAACCTCCGTGAAAAAAGCCTTCTGCTCGTATAAGTCTGGTGATCTGTTGATGTGAACTTGTTTACGAAAATAGTAAAAACTTGATACATAAAATCTCATCTGGCACTTCCGAAGGAATTCACTCCAGAGGTTCGCCCAAAATATCTGAAAAAAACTCCCATTTAAAATTCAAAATGGCCACAGCAGCCAAAATGTTGATACCAACGTTTCGACAGATATCTTCTGTCGTTTTCAAGGCGAAAAATAAGCTTTCAATTGCTTGCTCTATTTAATTTTTTGATTGATTTTTCTGTAGTTTTTTTGAATTGTTTAATGTTATGATAAGAATGAAAAACTGTTTTATTCATCAAAAGAAACATTGCCGACTGTAGTATCATCTACATACAGGGTGTTCGGCACATGGACCGTCAAATTTTTTTGGGGCGTTGGTAGGGTCATTTGCTACCTTTTCAGTCTTGGAACCTGGGTTCTTAGTATTACGGTTATGGAGGTATGATTTTTTTATTAGGTTTTTCTAAATTACCCAAAATGTACCCTTCGAAGCCCCATAACTTTATTGCGTGTGCTTTTACATGCATTTTTTTTATTGTGTTAAGTCTACATGAGTGTGTGTTTGAAAAAAAAAACGTATTTATTGTTACAGATAACACCACAAAATTAACACGAGGGTCTTTTATTAAAAAAAAATATGAAAGTATGAAAACATCTCTACTTCTAAAAGAAATTTTAAAAAAAGTTGCAGTTATTGCGAACTTGCGAACAGATTTTAGTAAAATACAGTTTTTGTATGATTGTTTATTTACAAAGTAAAATAACACGATTCTTTTTTTTTTTTTTATTTAAAGTTTAAGGCATCGACTACTTTGGTCATTAGCCTTGTTCAATTTCATAATTATTCACACTTAATATCACTATAAATTATATTATTAAATCACTAAGGTATATAAACAGAATAAAAAAATTTAGTTAATACATAAACAAGTACAATACGAGTATGTGCAATTACATGACTATAAATAGATAAATTTTATGTGTAAATAATATGTACAAATATAAAGATTATATGTATAAACAACTAAATAACAACAACTAAATAAATCAATAAAATCTAACTGAACACGAACTAATTCATATAATATGTCGTGTAAACCCAGATATTATGCAGAATGCTCAAACGTGAGGTGAAGTGTTGATATATGTGAAGGTCATATTCTTCCAATGAAATTGGTTTTTTCTAAAAACATCAAAACCTCTCGTTCTGCATTATCGTCATCCTTCAATACATCTTCAAGAGAACTGTTCATGTTGAGCTGTTTGCGGATGCTACTGTAACTCGAGCATTCAACGAGGATATTATGTTTGACAGTCAATATCTCACCGCATTCCTCACACCTCGGTTCCCTTAATCCTCTTAACATATACAGTGATGTTGCATTTGTATGGCCTATTCTTAATCTTGTCAGAACCACTTCTTCTCTTCGTCCTAATTTCTGTGCATGTTTTGTTTTGGAAATTGATCTCCTGATTTCCTTCAGTTTAGCACCACTTCTATCCCATTCCATCTGCCACTCTTTCTCTTGTTGTTTTCTGAGGATATTTTTAATGTCACTGTAATCTACACGGATGCCTTCATCAGGTGTTTTCGTGGTAGCGTACTTGGCAGCTTTGTCAACAGCCTCATTTCCTGGTACTCCAATGTAACGTAAATTCTGTTCGAATTGTTCTCCTCTACTCCGAATACTCGCCCGACACCTTTTTCTGATTTCGACCGGCTAGCAACATTTCTTCTTTCATTACCACAAATGCCGCGTTTATGCGTTCAATCAACACCTCTCTTGTAGGTACCTCTGTGAAATAAACCAATTCTTTGGCTCTACCCCAGACATGGTAATCTAAAGGTGTTAGGTCTGGAGATCTTGCGGGCCAAGGGATGGGGCCGGCTCTGCCTATCCATGAATTTGGAAAAGAGTTGTCGAGGTGATCTCGAACTTCTCTCAGGAAATGTGCCGGGCAACCGTCATGCTGGAACACAATCGGCACGTCTTCATCGAAGGCCGGAACATCGGCTAGTAGCTCCGGCAGAGCATTCTACAAAAAATGCAAATAAGCAGGCCCACTTAGTAGAGCCGGTAAATAGTGTGGCCCGATGAGATGTCTTCCTATCACACCAGCTCAAACGTTAACACTAAATTTTTGTTGAAAACTCATTTGCCTTTTCACGTGGGGATTCTCATCTTTAGGTGCCCAGTGATGTAAATTGTGCAGATTTGTTATTCCTTCTCGGTTAAAACAGGATTCGTCTGTCCACAAAATTCGTTTTAGAAATAAGTTGTCATCGACATCTGTGTGCAGCAAAAATCTACAGAATTCCAACCGTCTGGCAGGATCGCCTTCATGAAGACCTGTAACAATTAATAAAATTCATTAGTCTGTGACAATTTTTTCGAAGTCAAAAGGACAAATTTATCATAAAAAAAATTTACTTACCTTGTACCGGGGTGCAATGTAAAGCGTGTTGATTTTTATCCCGAAATACTGACCAAACTTTCCATATCGTCAAGTTGAGTCTTTGAACAACGACACGAATGCTTGTAGTTGGATCTTCTTCAAAGGCTTGAAGTATTTGATCGTCAACTGCTACATGGTGTTGCCTCACATTGACCCGAGGCTCTTGAAAATTTAAGTTTCCAGTCTCTCTTAATCGTCGATAAGTCGTCGAGAATGTTTCGTGGTGGGGTAACCTTCGATCAGGAAATTTGGCTTGATAAATCCTTTGAGCTGCACGAGCAACACCATCGGCCTTGCCATATGCCATCACCATATCAGCATACTCAGCGTTGGTGAAATTAGGCATATCAACAACCAAAATTAAAACAACAGTAGCAAAAAGTCGATAAAAGTAACAAAAACAAAGAAATACAAATTTAAAAAACTGAACAACGCGGCACAGACACTTCCAACAGCAGAGACAGTTAAATCTCGAATGACGGTAGGGTCAAGTCAGCGGCGACTAACCCAATTCAACCTAAGGACAGAAATAGTAATAATAATTCACACGCGTCTAAAACGGACAGATAAAATTTCCTTGCTCGCTGTGTTGTGTCGAAATCCGTACTTTTATTTAGGTGCGACTTTCTTCACTCTTCTGACTAAAGCCTTATTTACAGTATTATTTTTTTTATTGACTTACGTAAATAGCATATGGTTAGCAACGTTATAAACCAAAGAACATTTTAAAATAAAACTAAGTTTTTAATAGCTGTAACTTTTTTTTAAATTTCAATAGGAGTGGACATGTTTTCATTCTTTCATAATTTTTTTTTTAATAAAAAGCCCTCGTGTTAATTTTGTGGTGTTATCTGTAACAATAAATACGTTTCTTTTCAAACACACACTTATGTAGACTTAATACAATAAAAAAAAATGCATGTAAAAGCCCACCCAAAAAAAGTTATGGGGCTTCGAAGGGTACATTTTGGGTAATTTAGAAAAACCTAATAAAAAAATCATACCTCCGTTACCGTAATACTAAGGACCCATGTTCCAAGACTGAAAAGGTAGCAAATGACCCTACCAACGCCCCAAAGAAATTTGAATTGAATGAGTGAATTTTTTTTCAAGTCAGATTCTGAAATATGTTTGCAGGCCACGTCTTCGTCTGGAAGATGGAGAACTTATTATCACACCATCTAAAGGACGTAATATCAGCCTGGAAACCACTGGAAAAGGAAAAGTTCTGTTGAATGGCGTCGATTTATCAAATGCTGTTAAATTGGTAAATGAACCATTAGTTTTCTCATATCGATAAGTTCAATCAATTTTCACGTTGTTTTAGGTGTTGAATGCATCACATATTTTGGATAAGTATACCGCTAATTTCGGAGATTCCTTCAACAAAATCGACGAATTTGATGAGCTGCTCAGGGGTAAACCAAATGGTATTTTATTTAGAGTTGCCAGATTGGACACCAAAGTGACATCGTTAACTAACGTAACTGCTGGTCCAGTTGTAAGAATCCCGATTCTTGTTTTAGCAGCAATAAAATGATTGTTTTTCAGTCCAATACAAAATTGATCAGAATGTCTAAACAATTACAAAGCGCAATGTCAGCTTTAGACAGTTTGACCAAATTACTGAAGCAGGATGAATGCAAGAGTAACCCATGTTCAAACGGAGGTGAATGTCAAGATCTCTTCAACAACTTTATTTGCCACTGTCCAGATCAATGGGAGGTAATTTCTCTCAATACTTTATCATATAGAGTGTTAAAAATGCAAGCAATAAAATGTACAACCCAGTCCGCCCCTGATATCCAAGAAAAATTGATTACCAGTGGCGTCCTTCAGGATGTCGTATCTCCGTAGGGAGGGCCGATAGGAAAAAGAATTATGGGAACTTGTTATCTTATTTTTTAATGTTCAATCTGAATCCGAGTGATATCCCACATTTTCCCGGACACTCTGTATAAGGATATTTATCACTAAAAACATCGAAAGTTATGCGATTCGTCGTTTTTTTGTGATTTCAGTATATTTTATCTTGATTGTTTACATTTTTCATTGGTCAGAATCATTAAAGAGCTGGTTTTCTTTGTTATAGTACCGAGTCCACTTATTTTCGGTAAATTTCATCTTTGAATTGGCATTTTGAAGTTATATAAATATATATAAAATCAGTACAAAATCTACCTTATATCTGAGAAATCCATAACTAAAGGAGCTGATTGCGCCGACAGAAATCTTCTCATTTGGATTACTGAAGATGAACTCATAGAGCTCTTAATATAAAGAAATGATACTATTACAAGAAGATTTTTATGAGGTTGAATCACCTCCTCCTAACGGCGACTAACAAGGGAGTAGCGCAAATAAAGATACTCGTCTTTGATTGGTTCTCGCGATTTCGGTATATTTCATCTTAATTGGTTACATTTTTCATTGGTCAGAATCATCAAAGAGTTGGTTTTCTTTGTTATAGTACCGAGTCCACTTATTTTCGGTATATTTAATCTTTGAATTGGCATTTTGAAGTTTTGAATTTTGTGTTTGGGCAATTCATATGAATATATATAAAATCAGTACAAAATCTACCTTATATCTGAGAAATCCATAATTAAAGGAGCTGATTGCGTCCGACAGAAATCTTCTCATTTGGATTACTGAAGATGAACTCATAGAGCTCTTGATATAAAGAAATGATACTATTACAAGAAGATTTTTATGAGGTTGAATCACCTCCTCCTAACGGCGACTAACAAGGGAGTAGCGCAAATAAAGATAGTCGTCTTTGATTGGTTCTCGCGATTTCGGTATATTTCATCTTAATTGGTTACATTTTTCATTGGTCAGAATCATCAAAGAGTTGGTTTTCTTTGTTATAGTACCGAGTCCACTTATTTTCGGTATATTTAATCTTTGAATTGGCATTTTGAAGTTTTGAATTTTGTGTTTAGGCAATTCATATGAATATATATGAAATCAGTACAAAATTTACCTTATATCTGAGAAATCCATAATTAAAGGAGGAGCTGACTTCGTCCAATAGAAATCTTTTTATTTGGATTAATGCTATCAGAAGGATTAAGTACACATTATCTGAAAAGGAAGCGATATTAACTTATAATGCTCACTTCCACAGTAGAATGATCTATGGTATAATATTATGGGGCTTATCGCCGGATAGTCAGAGAGTTTTTTTGAAGCAGAAAGCTGCGATCAGGGCCATTGCAGGGGTTAGCAAAACAACAAGCTGTAGACTCCTATTCGAAAAATATCGAATACTTACTACTCCGTGCTGCTACATTCTTGAATGCATTATGTATATCCACAAGACCAGGGACAATTATCAAAGACATTCCGAGCTTCACGAACATAATACAAGAAAAAAAAAACAAACTTGTAACTCCAAGACATAGATTGCGGAAGACACAGGCCACTCATGTATATCAGGGAATTATTTTATATAATAAACTCCCGGAGCACATACTTGCACTACGTGATGAGATCTTCAAGGGAATCGTGAAGAGGATCCTTATGGAAAAGGTTTTTTACTCCATTGATGAATTCATGGCCTATGACTTCGGTGAATGCCCCTTTTGAATCGGATGACATAACATTTCTTTATGTATGTATGTATATTCGACTTTTTAATTTGTTTGTTCTTCGTATGTTGAATTTTGTTATTTTAGGCATGGTCTATATAATATAGTAATAAGATCGTGAACCAGAGAAAATTTTGACAGGTTGGCCCGTCAGGGACCCGGAAAGCGTAGCTTTCCGAGCGGCCCGCAGGGCCGCTCGAGAGGGAATCTTAAAACAGTTCGAAAAGGCGTATCCTGTTCTAGGAGAAGCGACCCCGAAACCCCCCCGGGCGCTCTTAAAGTGCCCGAAATTTTCGAAAGAAAATCGCGAAATCGGCGTTTTTCGCGAAATCGCCCAAAGGCGAAAAACGGGCGAAAGTACTCCTATGAAGCCGGGGGATCGCCCCGCGATCGGTAGAAAACGAATCTACGTGAAATTTCCCATCTCTGGGTACCAATCTTCATATCCAAGTAGCGAGATAAGGCCGCCAATTGTTCATTCCAAATTCGGCAATTCTCACGAAATACGCTATGAAATGTCACAATTTCTCATACGATTCCGATGATAGCCGAACGCGAGCTCCAAATTTGAAAATCCGGCATCAATTTTTCGCTCGATATGGGCGGTGGAAGATTGTTAGCGCCTTCCAAGCACTCGAATAAGAATCTAATAGATGAACTCATAGAGCTCTTAATATAAAGAAATGATACTATTACAAGAAGATTTTTATGAGGTGGAATCACCTCCTCCTAACGGTGTCTAACAAGAGAGTAGCGAAAATAAAGATACTCGACTTTGATTGGTTCTCGTGATTCCGGTATATTTTATCTTGATTGGTTACATTTTTCATTGGTCAGAATCATTAAAGAGCTGGTTTTCTTTGTTATAGTACCGAGTCCACTTGTTTTTATTGTATATTTCATCTTTGAATTGGCATTTTTAAGTTTTGAATTTTGTGATTGGGCAATTCATATAAATATGTGTTTATATAAAACCAGTACAAAATTTACTTTATATCTGAGAAATCCATAAATAAAGGAGGAGCTGATTTCACCCAACAGAAATCTTTTGATTTGGATTCCTGAACATGAACTCAGAGCTCTTTGAATTGGCATTTTAAAGTTTTGAATTTTGTGCTTGGGCAATTCATATAAATATATATAAAATCAGTACAAAATTTACTTTATATCTATGAAATCCATAAATAAAGGAGGAGCTGACTTCGCCCAACAGAAATCTTTTCATTTGGATTACTGAGAAGATGTACTCATAGAGCTCTTGATATGAAAAAATGAAACTATTACAAGAAGAATTTCAGGAGGCGGAATCACCTCCTCCTAACGGTGACTAACAAGAGAGTAGCGAAAATAAAGATACTCGTCTTTGATTGGTTCTCGTGATTTAGGTATATTTCATCTATCTATCTCTATGAGGCGAAGTGGGGAATTTGAAGTGAGGTGATACATTGTATAAAAATGAGCCGTTCTTACATTTCCTCGACGTGTACGGGACAAATGAGCCACCTCTTGTAAGAGGTAGCCAACACTATAAATAACCACCTCGATTGAATAAACAAAATGGGAAATGAAAACTGCTCCAGTTCCTTTGAAAAAAAATTGAGTGAAAATATTACTTTTACAGGGTCCCCGTTGTGATATTGACGTTAATGAGTGTTCAAGATTTGTTGGAACCGATTTAGGATGTCAGAATGGGGCTACGTGCATCAACAAACCAGGATCTTATCAGTAAGAACCTATTGTTTTTTAGAATTGTTTTTAAATCAAATCACTTTCGCAGGTGTATTTGTACCAAAGGTTGGTATGGTGTTCATTGTACCAGAAGATCAAAAGACTGCGATACAGCCAGTTCATCAACAATGTGCGGCCATGGAATTTGTGTACCTCAAAACACCGACCTCGGATATAAATGTATATGTGACCAGGTGAGTAGAAATTTTCATTGAACATAACATAGCAATATACTCACATGTGGTGGATATTGAGAAATAGCCTGCCTAGTCCATGTGGTATAGGACATATCCTGCATATACAGGTATTCACGCATGCGCGTATTCTTGGCCAGTATCGTACTTAGGGTGGAAGGAGGCAGCTAATTTTTTTGTAAAATTTATTTCACCGTAACTAAACGATGCCGAATGTGTGAAGAGGGAGGGAAACAATTCGAATATAAAATGTGAGGCCACAAATAATTATCGATGTTATATTTTTCTCGTAAATAAATTTATTTGCAATTATTTTTGCTTTTTTTCCCATATGCAAAACGGTACACTGTATTTTAAATGAGCTTCAAAACTTTCTGCAGGGTTATACAAACAGTCCTTCCTCTCAAGAATGCGTAGATGTTGATGAATGCAAATCTGGCCGAGCTGTTTGTTCGGTGAACCCGTTGGTTTCTTGTATAAACACCCCAGGATCATTCCGATGTGGAAATTGCCCCGAGGGTGAGGATAAATCAAAATGTTTTTACGTTTCCGGCAATTTGCTTTTGCAGGATTTTCTGGTAATGGATTTTACTGCACGGATATAGATGAATGTCAGAGTACGCAGAATGGATGTAGTAAAAATCCTTCAGTTGAATGCATAAATACAATGGTAAGTTAGTGCCTAATCACTCCATTTCATAAAGGAAAAACGATGTGAAAATCATATCGTTCAGTCAGTTCACATGCGAAAAAGGGTATCTTTGTGAAAGCGGCATTCAATTGTGTATCATTTTGATCATCATTTTGCTTCCAAACGAAGGCCGCTCCGTTGAAATTAATTTTTTTATTTGGCTTTTTCTGATAACTTTGGACAAACAGGTATTATTTTTTTAAATTCAATAATTACAGATTTGTTAATGAACAATATTCAACCCCTACTAACCTAGTAATGGAGAAAAGGCGGTGCGAAATTTCGAAAACTTAGAAAAAAAGTTCCGTGTTTCAGGATTAAGTTGCCGAATATTTTTCTACTGAGAAATATATCGCACTGTATATATTTAGCCCATTAAGGCCTTCTCCAAAGAAATATACTTTTGTATTACAGTAGTTTGCAACTATTTGCTTACAGTATTTTTTTTAAATTAAGGAAAAGATTTCGTCAACAGAAACAGTAAGTTATTCAAAAAAATAATAGATCTCCAAAAAAATTATTGAGTGATATACAAAATATGCTGTGTAAGAATGAACTTGCAGTTTGTCTCTTCTGGATCTATTCCATACTTATTCATGCTCATTTTAATGAATTTTATAGGGATCATATAAGTGTGGTTCGTGTCCACCTGGCTACGATGGAGATGGTCGTGTTTGTAGTTATAAAGGAATTTGCAATGTGAATAATGGCGGATGTCATCCTCTGGCCACTTGCAAAGAGAACAAAAGTGAGACCACGAACTTCAAATTTTTTTTTCTTCAGTATTTCAACATGGACGTTTTCAGATAACCCAATATCTTTGGTGGAATGTACCTGCCCACCTGGTTATCTCGGAAATGCCATGGGTCCAAGAGGTTGTTTAGCACCTCAAACACCGTGGTCTTCTTGTTCTCCAAACCCTTGCAACAATGGAACTTGTATCCCAAACACAAATGGCACTTATACTTGCAGATGCAATAGCCCTTATTTCGGTAAGCAGAAAATATACACTGATCAACAATTGCTAGGGATCACTTATGAACTTCTCTCCATTTGTACTTTTTTCAAGTTATCTCGTGATTATCTGTACATTATATGTCCTTTAAGAAAAAAATTAAGATGTTTTGAGTTGATTATATCAAATTTTTCCTCATTTCTTCGGGTCTTGTTCACAAAATCGATTATTATCTGTAGGCTGTTACAGGTGGAGTGAAAGGAAATGTGGTATTTGTTATTAAATCTGTTTTTTTCTCTCGATCAAACACATAAGGTGACAATAATTGAAGAAATGAGAACAATATCAGCTTATCAGTCATGCTGAGAAGACGTTTGGCTCCTGTGCAACTGGACCAAATCATACGGTGGATACAGGAAGGTTTGTCTCAGCGAGAAGTGTCCCGGCGGTTGAATGTTTCGCAAAGTGTCGTGAGTCGGGCTTGGAATAGGTTAATCCAAAAAGACTCAGTAGCTTATGTTCATGGGGGAGGTCGGCAGCGCAGTACAACAGCTGCCCAAGATGGTCTTGTGATCCTCAATGCTAGGAGAAATCCCACTTACCCGTCGTCGCGGCTCAATAGATCACTGAGAGTTGCAACAGGAGTTCTAATTTCGAACCAGACTGTAAGACGACGACTACATGTTCGTGGTTTGAGAGCACGTAGGAGGGTACAACATCCCTGTTTGAATAGGGAACACCGGGTTCATCGACGGCAATGGGCTGAGGAGCACCGCAATTGGACAGTTGAAGATTGGAGCCGATGTTTATTTACGGATGAGTCTAGATTTCGTTTGGTCAACTCCGATGGACGTATTCTTGCTTAGAGGGAAAGAGGTCGAAGGTATGCAGAACAGTTTATGGTACCCACAACAGCTTTTGGCGGAGGTTCTATATGTGTAAGGGGAAGCATTCATTTGAACCAACGCGCAGAGTTGATTGTTCTGCAGAACACCACAATGAGCAGCCAAAGATATCACGATATGATTATTGAACCCATAATTGTTCCGTTTGCGGCTGCCTTGGGTGAAAATTTCATTTTAATTGACGATAGTGCCCGTCCACCCCGTAGTCGTCTGGTTAATGAAGCGCTAGAAACTCATGCCATTGATAGGATGGACTGTCCAGCTCGCTCTCCCAGCATGAATTTCATCGAACATGTCTGGTCTGAGATGTCTAGACAATTGTCAACCTTAGAACAACCGAACAATAACCTGGATGACTTTTCTAACGCTTTACGGGATATTTGGACGAATTTGCCCCAAAATTTTATAAATCGTTTGATTGAAAGTATGCCTCGTAGGCATACTTGAGACAAGCTTGAGGGGGACCAACTAGGTACTAGCTTAACCGAAACTTCGGCCTTCTTTTGGTTTCATCATAAAATTATTATGTTATTCAAATACAGAATTTTGAGTGTTCCTAATAAAGTCTTTTTTTCTCTCCAACTTTCCATGTTTTCATTCTTTTCTCAAGTGAACCATATTATCAACTGAAAATACTCTGATATCTGACTAAATTTATAATCTTGGAGCGAATATTTCAGAAATAAATTTAGAAAAAGTAAGTGATCCCTATCAATTGTTGAGCAGTGTACATTTTGAGAAGAAAATATCTACTGATGATGATTATCCTTCTTAAAATTTTTTTAAACATGCGTCGTGCAAAAGTTCTCAATTGATTTTTTCCCTACACTTTTCCCTTGATATTTCGGGATTAGGCTTATGGGTAACTACCTACTCTAAATCACAAGTTGATAGTGAAATTTTTCAATGATTTCAAATACTCGAGTTCCATTCAGCTGTCCAGTATGTTTTGATCGATCACCAAACAGCTAAAGTTTTGTCCGGTAAATTTTGAGGTGGCGCCAAATAATAAAACTTCAACTTTCATAAATTTCGAAGGGAAAAACTGCCAGATGAGTTTACATCCATGCAGCAATCATCCTTGCCAAAATGGTGGTACCTGTTCCCCCAGAGGATTTTTCTTCAGGTGTTCATGCACAGGTTCCTGGACTGGTCCAACCTGCTCAGTTGAAAGGAGCGGTAAGTCCACAACAATCTACATTATATTCCATGTATATACTTTTTTTTTAAGCTTGTGGAGGTGTGATAAGTCAAGAAATTGGATTATTGCAATATCCACCAACGAATTTTTCATTGAACCCAGAAGTTCGTAGTTGTGCTTGGATTATAGAAACATCGAAAAACAAGATATTGAAGATCGAGTTTAAAGAGTTCCATATGAAATATACAAGAGAATGCAACAAAGATTGGCTACAGGTCCGTGCAATATAATAGTGGATTTTGATTTTTCATAACAGTCTTTTTCAATTGTTTAGATGCACGATGGTAGGAACACAGCATTCCATTCATTGGGTCGTTATTGTGGAAACAACTTACCGAAAAATGGATCTTTTTCTACCACGCATAACGCCATATACCTTTGGTTCAGAACTGATGGCACATCTTCAGACACAGGATTTTCATTAAGTTGGAAGTCTACCATACCCTGTAAGTGTAATAATACACTGCTTTTCGATATTCGACAATTTTTTTAACATGTTGTTACCTTCCTCGTAGTATGTGATAACTCAATCTCAGTTACAAGTCATGGTTCCATACAATCTCCTGGATCACCAGGAATGTATCCCAATAACAGGTAAGATTGTTGATCCCTAAGGAAATCAACAGTTTAACAAATGAATTTTAGGGACTGTTTCTGGAAATTAAATGCACCAGATGGAAAGAGGCTGCAGTTTCATTTCTTCAGTTTTGATGTGGGAAGTTCAACAAATTGCAGTGGTGACTATTTAGAGGTAAAATATTTGGCACAAAAAGTTTTTGTCAATCAGTGACAACAGTTTTAAAAGAACTTCCATTTCTCAGTCGATATAAAGAGTGGCAGGGAATCTGCCAAACAGTTGTAAGTTGCATTGTAACATTCGCCACTTATTTTTTTGAAAAGAACGACAAATATTATGAGTAAAACTACAACTCTGGAGTCACAATGACTCCAGATACAAATATTTGGCCATTTAATGTGAGCGTCAAGCAAGGGAAGGTCTCTACGTTATGTTTCAGTAACAACACAGTATAGGGACCAAGCAGTAGTCGCACTCCCTGGATTTTGAACTGAAATCGCTTACACCAAAGGGAACTCGCGCATTCCTCCCTGCGCATCTAATCTTATCGACCGCGAATTTGAAAATTGATTAGAAAAGGTTATTTGCGTTATCTGAAAACTTTAATCGTAAAGAAATGACGACAGTAGGCGTAAACCTCCTGAAATTCCATTGGTTCCTGATATCTCAACTAATTGAATGAAGCACTACTCAAATAACGGAGCTTTTAATAAACAACATTTTCTACAATACTATATGTATGTGTCTAATGGTATTGAGAAAAAAGAAAGCTTGGGATTATTGAAACTATTGTTTTTGCAGTTGTATATGCTACAATTGTTAATCATTTTGGATTTAATTTGAAAATAACACAAAATTGAAACAGAATACTTACTGGAATGATAATAAATGATTAAATAAATGAGCTTGGCTGATTCATGGTAGATTTTGACACAAAAAATTCCAAATATTGTATGAGCTAATGAAGGGGGAACAGGGGTAAGGTCATGGAGGTCCAGCGGTGGCCATAGTGAAAGGAAAAAGTATATTCTCTCATGCCTTATAGCCATGAATAGTACGGATTCCGCATTCATAGCCTCCGATCCAGGTTTCTAGGAAATCTCATACAGTAATATAGGAATAGACCACAATCCCAAGATCCCAAAAATAGAGATATCATGTGATACAACCATATAAATAAAAAAAAATAAAGTACACTGATCTCTTACCGTTATAGACTCATACTCATTTTCAGATATACTCAACTTCGAATAACAGAGTTCCACCTTTTGCTAAGTACTGCAACAGTTCGGTGTTACCTTCTTCAATTACTTCACCAGGTCCAACTGCTGTAGTCCATTTTCACTCCGATGACAAAGTCCAGCATCCTGGATTCCAGATGAGTTATTCAGTTGTTGAAGGTGTAATGTTTCATCTGAAATACTGTTCGAAATTCTAATCTGACCTTATAGGTATACCGGGCTGTGGAGGAATATTCACTGCCAGTCGTGGAGAGATACAACCTCCATCATACAAAGGTAGATACTTGGAGAAACTTGACTGTGTGTACCACATCAAGTTGGAACCGGAGCTAAGGGTGAAATTAGAATTCATTTCATTTGAACTTGAAACTGAACGAAGCTGCAAATATGATTATTTGGAAGTGGGTATGTTGAATTTCGATGGATATATTATTAAGGGTATACATCTTTTAGATTTTCGAGGGACCTGATACCAATTCTCCTCTGGTTGGTAAATACTGTGGGTCCAATCTTCCTGGTCCATATCTATCAAATGGTAATGAAATCACCATACATTTCAAATCTGATTGGGCTTCAGGGTTTAAAGGTGTCGTTTTGAGATACGAAACTGGTGAGCTTTACATTAACAAGGTTTCCAATAAGAGATTTAATTTTGATCTTATAGAAAATGAGGAAGCAGTTACGGTTTATTTGTTTATAGAATTAATTAATTAGAAGATGAACTATAAAATCTGAGCGACCACTTTTGATGAGGTATATTCTTTCTCTGAAATCATTTAAGATGAATTTCCACTCTTACAGATGTTTGTCGTAGATGGATTCTTTAAATCCATCTTGATGATCTTGAGTCTATTGCTAAGCCTTGGTCAGTAATTTATTTTTCACGTGATAGCAATAAGGAATTTCGAAATGTGTTACATCAAATGATCTTTACGATCATCTTTTTGAGATATTAAATAAGTAGGAACTTGTCAAGCGAAGCTCTTATTGGAAATTCTTTCATAGAGAAATATCTTTTTCTGGGCTTGGCCTCAAGCATAGTTTTTCAGTATGTGGAAAGAAATTCACTGAAAAAACTGGTGTAATTCAATCAGATGGATATCCAATGGGTTATGCTTCTGGCGTATCTTGCCTTTATGAAATAATACAACCACCAGGCACGATTATCACGTTGAAATTCTTAGATTTCCATCTTGAACATAATTCTGGTACAGACGAACCCTGTTATGATTACGTAGAGGTGAGTTTTCATTTCTGGTAAGCTTTGCTCTTAATTTCAGGCAGTTCAAATTTTCAAAAAGTCTCAATTTTTGACTATTTCAGTCTTTTTATCAGATAACATTGTTCTTGTTCAGGTTCGTGATGGAGATTCTGAAAATTCCACACTAGTTGGAAGGTTCTGCAACGAAAGTATACCAAGAGAGATAATTTCAACCTTTAATTACCTATGGATCACATTTGTTACAGACGAAAGCGTGACATCTACTGGTTTCAGAGCAAACTATAGTGTAACAGATATTGGTACGATGTTTGCTCTCATCATCAAATGTTCAATATAAAGAAATATATAAAAACTCAATTCTAGGATGTGGAGGTTTACTGAAAGAAACTGCAGGAATCATTTCTCCCCAGTTTGAATCTGGGATAAGGCCTAGTTGTAACTGGATTATAAGAGCACCTATAGGATATGTGATCAGAGTGATGTGGGTAACTTTCCAATTAGTGGAAAGATATGTCTGCGATCGGGAATACATCAAAGTGTTCGATAACAATACAATGACTGGAAGAGGAGGTTTGATAGGAAAATACTGTGGGCACAGAATACCACCCTCATTTATCAGTACGTCGAATGTGGTGACTCTATCATTGTTTCTAGAAAAATCAGCTACTACAAGTAGCGGTTTTACACTTTCTTACAACTTTATCAAAGAATCCAAAAGTAAGTAGACATGTGATTTGATCAGAGAATATTTCAGCCATATATTTTCAGTATGTGGTGGAGATTTCCATTCAGCTGGAGGTGTTATCAGATCACCAAATTACCCAAATGAAGTATCACATAATACGGATTGTGTATGGACAATAACGGTTGAACAAAACCACCAAATCCTTCTCAATGTTACCAATTTTCAAATGGAAAATAGCGACCAATGCAAATATGATGCTATCGAAATTAGGTACTTATATATACAGGGTGTCCGGGGAATAGCTGTATATACTCATACCAGAGATAGAGTTGGACTAGCTGATTACGAATTGACTATAAAAAATTAATTTCTTGATTTCATTTTTAATCAATTATTTGTAATTCGAAATACAAAGTGTTTTTTTACTCTTACTATCTCTGGTATGTATGTACAGTTATGCCCCGGACACCCTGTATATTTACCATTGATACCACTCTACTCATTGCTATGTTTGTTGTAGTCTCATACTGCTGTGTTGTTAGCATATCTTAGTTGTTCATTAGCCAAGCATTTAATTATATAACGTCTTGATTGTCTCCCAATGCTTCAAAAAATCTTCCATATATTTCTGAACGCTTCTGTATTTTTAATAATCTATGAATAAAACACACAATTGAACACAACTATGATGACATTTTTTGACAGAAGTGCATTCGTCACCTTTATTTAATCTCTGTGTAAATTTTCAACTTTGGGAAGAGGAAAAAGTCACAAGGGCTCAAGTCAGACGAATAAGAAGACTGGGGAGCCACAGGAATGTTTTTACTGGCCAAAAACTCTTTGTGGACGATTCCGTGGATATCGAAAAAACAAATCAGCACGCATTTGATCTTTGACTTCGTCACTCCATGCACTGTCGCTTGGTTTCTGGGTCGTACTCAAGCACCCAAGTCTCGTCACCAGTAATGACACGTTCCAGAAAATTTTCAATTGAATCCAAAAAGTCAAGGCACCGGTTCTTCCTGATGTTCTTCTGGTCTTGCGAAAGGTTTTTTGGAACCATTTTTGGGCAGATTTTCTCATCCCCAATTCATTAGTCAAAATTTGAACGGTGGTGAGTCAAATTTAACTTTTCCCCTATCATTCTGACTGTCAACCGACGAACTGAACGCACAAGATCGCGGAATCTTTTGAAGGTTCGTTTTCAATCGTCTCTCTTCCTTCTGAAAATGCCTTAAACCACCGAAAAACCGGGCCTGTGACAAAACACTATCTCCGTAGGCTTGCTGAGGTTTAAGAAGATTTTCCGTTGCACTGTGCCCAAGTATGAAGCAAAACCTGATAGCACACCGTTGCTCGAAATTGATGTCATTCATTTTTAGAACACAATACTGTTTCACAGAAACAATCGCTACGCACAACCAAATGACTCGAGCGAGGTCAAACTCGTACTGAACTTGGATCACATGTTCCTCTACCACTCCACTAAGCCCTGCACTTCCAGTGTTGCCAAATCAAACGCAACGTTGCCAGTCTCATTACGTAATTTCAGACCTCGTATATAAATCTGTTAAAATGTAAGGAGATGCCTTATTATGGTGAAACAGCTGTCGTGGTGTTTTAGGAAATTGAAAACTGTCGCCTTTCAATCAAGTTATTAAATAATTATTTGATGTACGATTTCAATAAAAGCTTCGCAATATTTGGTTTATGCATTTGACCAAGAAGGAACAAGATTTGTTTGCACTCAGTGTTTGGTGGATTTGTTGAAACTAAAATTATATGTTGATGACGAGATATTGTTGATGATGGAGCTCGTTTTGAATGATTGTTTGGGCTATTACCGTGACTTCTGTCATATTGACTTTTTGAAAATTGATAGTTTTCAAAGGGTTTCTTACTTTTCTCCTTGATAAAGATAGAAGATTTCTATCGAAACGTCGGAAATCATTACATCCACAATAGATGATGGTAATAGCCCAAATAATCATTTAAAATTATATGAATGAAAAGAGAAAAGGCTTAAATAAATTCATATGAATAGATATATCATTTAAAAACGAACCAAAAACTTGTATGGCAGGCAGTATCAAGTATCTTCGTTTTTCTCAGGAATGGAAAATACGCATCTTCTCCTTTGATTGGACGTTTCTGTGGTACAAAGATAACAAAACTAATATCTTCTCATGCCAATCAGATTTACATTCATTTCAAGACCGATAATAATGGATTTGGTGGACGTTTTGAGATGATATGGGGATCAGCTGCAACTGGTTTGTGCTGTTTTTTATTTTATTACCAAAAATTTACAGCTTTGCTTTCAGGTTGTAGAGGAGTACTTACTGCTCTTTCAGGATCAATTATTTCTCCTATGTATCCTGAATCTTACAATAAATTTACTGATTGTTCTTGGAAAATATCAGTCAGTGCAGGTTCCCTGGTTCAAATAATTTTTACTGATATTGATTTGGAGCCACACAGCGCCTGTTTATTGGATTATGTACAGGTATATAGGTCTTATTGATGATAATGAATATTTTTGGGAATGTCTAATTTGTTTCACTTTTTCAGGTGTTTGATGGATCAAGTTCAGCTTCGAAGTCCTTGGGAACATTTTGCAGCCTTACACATCCTACCTTCATTCGTACAACTCAGAACCATGCTTTCGTTCGTTTCAAATCTGATGTAAGCTTTGAAGGCAGAGGTTTTCAATTGCAGTATACAACAGGTATATTCTGTGAAATTTATGATTCATATATATATATCTCGGTTTATAACGCTTTTCGACGTCTTCCGATTTCCCCTTTCCACCCTTCTCGGTCATTCCATAGGTCTTCCACAAGCTCTCTTTCTCTAATCTCTTTGTCTATGTCGTCTCTCCAAGTCTTCCTTTGTCCTTCCGGTTGCCAGATCAGTATTTGTTTTGGGAGTCTTTGTGGAGGCATTCTCTGTACATGTCCATACTATATCAATTGTTTATTTCGAATGTCATCTATAATTGTGTGTGTGTGACACCCATGATCTCCCTAACGCGTTCATTGGATATTCTTTCCCTTCTGAAGATTTCGGCTGATCGCCTCCAGAAGTCCATTTCTGTCGGTTTCAAGGTTTTCTCGGCTCTTTCTTTAATTGACCATACTTCTGAGCCATCCGCTCAGCAAGGTTATTGCTTTCCTACCCTGTCCATTTCTGTTTCTAATTTCTTTTTACAATGTTCCGTCTTGTGTAATTGTGACGCGCGAAATCCAGCTTGGAGCTTGGTCTTCTACTTCCATGTCTTTGTGTATTCTGATTCTCTTTTATTCTTTGAGTTTACCATACACTCTACTCATCGAACTTGTAACAGCTATACCACAGTAGTTGTCGCAATTGCTTCTGTCACCCTTTTTAATGAATAGTGGTCATATAGGAAATTTTCCAGTCGTTTGGTATTTGTGACATACTGAGGCAGTTTTGAAATAGGTTTCTTAGGTATTCAAACAGTTGTTCTGTACCATATTTGAATAGGTCTGGAGGTATTCCACCTGGTCCTGCAGCTTTACCGTTTTTTAATTACTTGCATATTTTCTTAACTTCTTCTGTTTTAATTTTGATTAATTATGATTCATAATTGTTTGGTACCGTTCATTTTCCTATAAATGATTGCAGTTTGCCAGAACAATTTGACAGGATTCTATGGAGTAATTGAAAGCCCAAATTTCCCATTTCCATATAAACTTTCTGAAGATTGCATATGGAACATCATTGTCGAGGCTAAAAACAAAATTAATATAACTTTCACGACATTTGATGTGAGAACGTGGAACGATTATGGAAACAAAACATGTAATTCAAACAGCTTGGAGGTGAGTAGCTTCAACATTGGACTTAAGGTAATTTACAAGGGCCAGCTCATTTCTGAATCTCCATAGATTAAATACGAAGTGAGCAGTATGGAATCGCCTAGTTATAATACCCTAGGAAAATACTGTGGACCTATGGAAACACCTAAAATGCTTAGTCTGGATCACGATAGAATCCAAATCGTTTACCAGACGAAATCCAACGTGATTGGTTCAGGATTCAGATTAGAATGGGCTTTAGACGGTAGGAAAAATTATCATTATCCATTATTCTCGGATTCAACGAAATATTTGCAGGTTGTGGTGGAAAACTTTATTATTCTGGCTCCTTCCAATCTCCAAATTACCCTAGAGGTTATCCAGAATCTTCAGCCTGTCGTTGGGAACTGGAAACAGAATTTGGAAACTCGATAGTATTGACGTTTGATGAGATTGATGTCGAAAGAACGAATAAGTGTACTTACGATTCTTTAAAGGTGGAAATTGGATGAAATTAGGTGTATTTTATTATTCAATATCTTCTTTCTTAGGTTTTCAATGGACCGGATTCGACATATCCCCTCATAGCTCAGTTTTGTCATCAAGATAGGCCTATCAAAGTTACCAGTAATGGTAACAAAATGAGTGTTCATTTATCAACAGATTCTTCGTATCAGGGCAGAGGGATCTCCGCAAATTTCACTTCAGTGAAATCAAGTAAATAACTCGTATCATTACTATTCTATAAAGTTGATGTACAAATTCATTTTAGAATGTGGTGGAACACTGGTTCTATCGGAAGGCATGATTTTCTCACCTAATTACCCAAAGAATTACGACAGGAATGATACTTGCGAATGGCTCTTAGAAGTGGATGAGAATCATCTGATTGATCTTGAATTTGACGAAGTTGCTCTGGCCAATACCATTGTACTTTGTGATAGGACATATGTGAAGGTATGAAACAGTTCTGTTGCTTCATTCAATTATCAATCGATTTTAAGGTATTTGATGGACCTTCTTCAGCATATCCAGTTTTGGCAAAATTGTGTGGGAATCAAAAGCCAAATAAGACACTCACTTCTACTCACAACCAGCTCTTTGTTAAGTTCGTAGCGCATCCATTTGTTTCAGCTAAAGGATTTGCTGCACATTTTCATAAGGTGAGCTCCATCCTATAAGAATGTTCCGAAGATAAGATAGTTTTAAGAGCAATTATTTGACTTTTTATATCGTTTTGTACTATGTTCAACTAGCACTTGCAAAGTTGCTTCTTTGGTGCTTTGGTTTACATAACAGTACGAGGTTGGATCGATAAATACCTGTATTTGACAACAGAAAGAACTGTAGGTAAAAATCTGCATGTCTTCTTTCAGTTCCATCCTTCAAACAAAGTCTGTCAAATTTCGCACCATTTCATTGTAAACAACATCAAGTTATTTTGAAAAATGGAGAAAGAGCAATATCGTTCATTGATTTTGGAATATCGCTGGGCTAAGTGTATCGATCTAAAAGAAGTACTTATGAACCCATCCTCGTATGCTTCTACCCATGGACCAAGACTCCGAAGGGTAGTTTTATTAAGTAGTATATTATCTGTTGGGCTTGAGAAGCATCCATGAGGTTGATTTGCTGGACCTTTATTGTCAATGCTCTCATCAAAATGCGTTCCTGGACATTCTTTTGATCTTTCTGAGCTCTTCAGCTCTCAGTTTGTACTTAAAACTTTAGTCCATTGTTTGTTATCTTAGGCTTGTGGTGCTCGAGTCGTTGCAACTTCAAGAGGGGAAATACAAATGCACCCTGAATTTGTTGATACAAGTAGAATAACGAATTGTTCTTGGATCATAGTAGCACCAGAACCGAGTAAGTATTATCATCTTATCTGTTATTATCTTACATATGTATTCGTATACATCTTGTGTCAATAGAATATTTAACTTTCAGATCAACAAATTGCTCTTACTATAACCCACATGAACGTTAGATATGTAGACTGCGCACCTGGGGCTTATACTGTCAGAGTTTATGATGGTGAAACTGAAAATGGAACCATGCTGGGTTCATTCTGTGGCCGAGAATCCCCAGGAATGATATTGAGCAGAGGAAATGCTCTTCATGTTGTTGCAGAAGTTTATGTTTACCTCAATGCTAACTATGAAGTGTTTGACTCAAGTAAGATCATATATGATAAATTATTTTAGTTTTTTTAGTGGAAATTCTCTCAATTATTTTGAATGATTTTCATACGGCTAAGAATGGATATTGTTCTTCATGCCTTAATTCAATTACAGCTTGTGGAGGGTCGATAAATTCACTTGGAGGTATGATCACATCCCCAGGATTCATTACAGGAGCAACAAAACCATTGTCTGGAACTCAATGTGAATGGAATCTAATTATAGCTCCAGGTGAGGCTGCCTTTAACAATTATTGCATTGTCTTTCATTTTCTTGTATTTCAGGAAATTCCATCAGCTTTACATTCAAAAAATTCATGTTGCCAGCATCTGACAAATGCAAGACGGACTTTCTTGAAATACGTCGAAATAATCCAAGTGGCAAACTTATTGGTACCTATTGTGGTGATCAGAAACCTGCCGATATATCTATAGAGGGTAGCTTATGGTTAATGTTAACAACTTCAGATAATCCAGGGGTTCAATCAAACTTTGGTTTCGAAGGAAGCTTTGCATATGGTAGAAACAACCATTTCTTTTAGATACATTTAACTACAGGAAGAAGCTGTTATAGGTTATCATTGATATCAATTCTGATTTCAGGTAAAAATAATGTTCTTAATGCACCTTCAGGGCAAATCGCCAATCCATTATATCCCAAATATTTCTCACATTACGATGACTATACTTGGAGAATTTCTGTCACATTTGGTAAAAAAATAATCATTAAATTCAAGGAAATATCTCTTGGTTCGCATTATGAGACTGACTGTGCAGGTACTGGAATGAAGGTAAGAGAGTCAACTGTGTGTCTGTTCAGTCGTGATTGAACAATACAATAAAAGTCATAAATAATCTTTAATCTTTTAGTTTTTAATGACTCATTAATTCAAATCGGATTTTCACTTCCTTGACTACTTACATTCTAATTTATACGATTTCAACATTTCTCTAGGCAACACAAAGTTATAAATTGACAAATTAGTCATCTTAAGTTTAAGTTTTAATGCCAATTGAGCTATTTCTCCTTTTGTCTTTCCCTATAACGCCTAGCTTCTTTGTCATCCTCATCTCTCCTGTCCCTAATACGCCGTCCTTATCTATAATATAAAAATGAATCGCAAAATGTGTTGTTAAGCGCATAACTCAACAACGCCTGGACCAATTTGGCCAAATCTTTTTACGTAGGCACAAAAACTGCCACATTACAAATCTTTTTGACAGGACGAAGTCTGTCGGGTCAGCTAGTAACATATAAAATAGTCTCAATTATACTTGCAAAATAGATTCTAGTGTCCCTCAACTTAAGATGACTTCGGTTTCGAACTCACACAAAGGCACTAACACTCTTTTGGGTCTCACTTCTTCTCTCACCGATAATGGTCAAACCATCTTGCATTTTCTTTGTTTCACCGATCAACTTGCATTGATACTTGATAGAGTTCATAGTCGGGATCACCAAATGTTCAGTCGGGATTGAACAATGGAATCAAAGTCGTAAATAATCTTCAAGCTCTTTGTTTCAAATGGCATTAATAATCTTATTGACTCAAATGTGACATTCCTTGGCTACCTTCATTCATTTGCAGATATACGATGGAATAGATAGTACAGCAACATTACTGAAAGAGATCTGCGACTACAATACACCGGATCCAGTAAAAACATCGTCGAATGAAGCTTTCATTTCAGTATACTTCACATCGGGTTTGTCGAAATTTCTTATCGAATGGGAAGAAACAGAAAGCTATGACTCGCCTCAAGCAGTTAATACGACAGGTAAATTCGAATTATTGCCAACTTGGTTTAAGTTTTTTTAAAACCATTAATTTCCAGTTGAAGGTTGTGGTTCAAAAGATGTAATAGACCTGGCGGTCATGAAAAATTACACATTGAAGTCTCCAGGATATCCTGATGGATACGCTGATCAACTCAATTGCAATTGGATATTCTCTACCTCTCAAGCGAACCATCTTGATATTACTTTTGATTGGGTCGATTTGAGATCTATTTATGGCATATACTCTTCTTGTAGTTTCACAGATTCCGTGGAAATATTTTCTGGAAAAGAAACTACTGGTGAATGGAAATCTATCAAGAAGATTTGTACTGTCAACGAGACCTTTGCTGTATATTCTACCTCGAATTTGATGAAGGTTTCATTCACTACTGATTACATGGCGAATGGCACAGGGTTCAAAGCCGAAATAAAAGAAGGTAATGAAATATTTTTTTCAACTAGGTCTAAACTTTGGGATATATTTTTTCGTGCATGTTCTAGTACGAGGGGACGTTTTTAAGTTCGCCAAATGGGGGGTAAGAAATACCAGGTATAACGGTATGAAGTGACCGTCAAGATACAAATATCTTGATAGACAATATTTGCTGTGAACGAGCAATTTTTTTGTCACCGTTTTTGAAATTTTGAAATGAACTTAATCTACACGCTGTTGTTCTGATTGTAGAACAAGCGCGTAAAAGCTTCTAACCTCACGTCAGTCCTTTTCTAAATGTTTGATTAAATATCTATGACTTTTTCAGTGTGTGGAGGTGACATACACCAATCTGAAGGAACGATTGTATTAGATAATAACAATCCAATAGGACGAAAGGTACATTCTATTGTAATCAGAATTCAAGGAGCTATGTTGAGTCACTGGCGAGATGTTTATTTATTTATTCTTTTCTTCACATTCATCTAAATAGGAAATTTTATCAATTTATTGATAGGAGATGAACTACCTGGTCTTACATGAAAAAACTCTATATTCTGAGTCTCAGATACAAATTAAGATCTTTAAATTTCACAAAATCTGTAAAGTGGCAGTCCTGAAATGTTAAATTATCCACAACTTTGAGAATGAAGAGAACTGCGTTGCGTTTGCTTGTATTAATTCACGAAGACATATCGAAATCTTTCAACATGGAAATACAAGGTGTCCAGAAAGGGTATCGGGTATCTGTAAGTTCAAAAAAACAAAAAATATTTGTGAGCAATGAAAAGTTTTTTAAAATTGATGAATTAAAAATGTGAAGAAGGGGAACAAATGTTGTCAGTAGTAAGAATGATGATGGCGCCAGTGATACAACTTAGCTCAGAGGAGTCGACTTGAAACTGTTATCCATGTCTCGTCATTATGATTTTGCAGTGTCAATGGAACGTCACAGTACCTATCGGAAAAACTATAAGCATAGATTTTCTCAAATTTGACATTGCCCCAGGAATAGCAGAAGGATGTAGAAATTATTTATTGGTTCGTTAGGTATAATCCAACAATTTTCGCTTTCTACTGAATATTAATTCCAGCTCAGAAACGGATTGGAACCCGATTCTCCGTTCTTGGGAGATGGAAAATATTGTGGAACAAAGGCACCTTCACTTAAAACTACAAGCAATCGATTAAGCGTCAAATATTCTGGATATCCTGGAGTTAAAGTAAGTATTCATATTTCGATCCATCAATTATTTCAGGAAACTCAAGATTGTATTCTTGATATAATGAGGAGCATATTATATGATCTCAAATGTGTATGTCTGTTAAATAAACTCACGATATGTAACGTTTACCTGTTACATTTTTATTTCGACAATAATATTTTCTTGTTTTGAATTCATTTAGATTTGAAACCTATAAGGTGTCCAGAAAGGGTATCTGGTATTTGTAAGTTCAATAAAACAAAAAATGTTTGTGAATAATAAAAAAGTTTATTGTTAAAATATAAATTGGAGAATTATTTGGAAAAGCTTTTGCTATCCAAATGATCACTGTTGCGTTGTTGACACTCAAACGGTAACGAAGATTGGCGAAAACACGTTGACACATAGCCTTTGATATTCCTACCATTTCTGACCTCAACTGGGTTAGATTCGTCGTATTATTTTGATAAACCTTACTTTTAAAGTATCCCCATTCAAAATAGTTAAGCGGGCTAAGGTCGGGGGCTTCTGGGAGGCCAGTTGATGTTACTCCTTCGCGAAATGAATAATTCGTTAACAACATCCATTGAATCATTCGAGGTATGGCAAGTGGCCTCATTTTGCTGAACCACGCTCTTGAGTTGAAACCTGCAAACTCCTACAACTCTGGGACCAAAAGATTTCGCAACATATTCGCAATAACGGTCACTATTCACATTAATTGCTCAGCCTTGTTGAATGAAAATAAAAACCAATTATGCCTTTAGCAGACATAGCGGCCCAAACCACGACCTTAGGGCTACGCAGGGGTAGTTCATGCTTTCATCTCAGATTCTCCACTGCCCAGTACCGACAATTCTGTTTATTTACATGACCATTCAGGTGAAAATTTGTTTCGTCACTAAACAGTATGTTGTTAATGTTGTTAAATCATTGATGTTTTGTTTCAAGTTGAGGCGCTGGTCCAAATGTATGCCGTGATATTTTGCTTTTGTGTCGAATTGGATTTCCTTTTAGAATATTCTGATAGAGGAAAATGTATTTCTCCTTGTAGTAAATGTAACTTGAACTGATTTAGCCCCATCAAAGCCGACTCGCCATTTTTGAATCCACTGCCCAAAGTCATCCAGGTGTTCTTGCAGTTGATTGGAAGCTGTTTCTGTTTTTATCAGATGCAGATGATGATGGTGTTTTAATTTTCCGGCATGTCTCAAGTATAGATAGTATATAAAAGTTGACCCAAAATAATTCCCTGTGCGATTCCGGATGTGACTTTGGAAGGAGTGATTATTGCTTCCCCAGATTTCATGACAGAATAACGAGATGCTAAATAAGACTTCAGAATGATGGTTGTTGAGGAGTTGTTTGAGTTTGTACTACAGTCCATGGTGCCAAACCTTGTCAAATGCTTGGGATGAGTCCAGAAATAATGCTGAGCAAGGTTTTCCTTCTTCGAGGCTTGTCGAGATGGTGTTCAGGATGCGGTGGACCAGTTGCTCTGTCGAGTGTTCCTCTCGCCAATAAATGACGGAAACTTCTTGCTGATCTTCATGCATCTCTAATTTCGTTTTCACAACATGGATATGTCAAAAAGGAAGTCCACACAGACAGCAATCTTTGAGATTATCTCTGGAATCTTAGACGCTCTGGAAGATTCAAATGTGACGGTTGGGTTGATGTTGGACCTATCGAAGGCATTCGATACCCTGTGCCATGACCTCTGTCCTATGATCTATACCAACCAAAGAGTAATAATTTGATGAACCAAAAATATCAAAATCACAGAATAATCCAGATGACATATTTTTAAATGACAATACATATTTGATGAAACACAGTCATGTTGAATAATCCAGATGACACAAACTTCACAGTCATGGCCAAGACATTCCCAGAAACGTGTAAACTAGTAAAATCAATCCTACTGAAGCAAATGGTTTATGCATGAATGCTGAAAAAACAAATGCAGTGGTATTCAAAACAGCTCATTCAGGTTTTCAAACACCAGCAAATATTCAACTTTGCAACTCCTCTCTGAACCTGATTAGGTGTTATAATTTCCTGGGTCTCAAACTGGAGGAAACTCTTGATTGGAGTGAACATATCACCAACCTTTGTGCTCAATTGAGTTCTATCTGCAACTTACTAGGGGTACTCAGTAAATACCTGGACTTAATGTTAATGAAAACCATTTACCAAGCAGTATTGGAATCGAAGATGAGGTATGGCATCATGCTCTATGGTAGCTCACATAACTCGGACAGAGTGCTGAAGACTCAAAAGAGAGCAATACGTACAATCTGGAAGATGAAGAGGATGGAGTCGGGTAGGGGAATATTTAAAAAAATGATTTATTAACCACACCAGCTATATATATACATACTTTGCAGAGAAAACACCAAGTAATTATAATACAAGAACAACAGCAATAAAATTCCCGCAGCACAAACTTAGCCTTACCGAAAAGGGACCTGCATATAGGTGCATTAGAGATTATAACAAGATAGCACATAAATTGGGAAGAGAATGTACCCTACAACAATACAAGAAATTCGTTTTCAAGCTGCTACTTAACATTGAACCATATAGTGTAGAAGACTTCCTAGCTTACATTATATAATCAGTGTAGAATTTTTTAGGACCCTGTTTTATCTCGAGTGTTCACTGTATTATATGTATACACTTTACTTGAAATAAAGTATATTATTATTATTATATATCTGATGTGAAATTTTTCTCAATTGTTTCAGGGTTTCGTATTACGTTTCAAGGCAATGTCATTCGAATGCGGTGGTGAGATAAACCTGGATAGTTATGAAAACTCAACCATCATTTCTTCTCCAAACTATCCGAACGTACCATCTCCTCATATAGATTGCGTTTGGATCTTGAAGTCACCTCCAGGCACCAGTATTCAACTCGATTTTCATGGAAGATTCGATTTGACAAGATCTGAAGGGTACGCATATCATTATATATTTTTTTTTAGAATATGATTATATTATTTTTCCAGATGTACATCAGAAGCTGTTGAAGTGAGGAATGGGGCAACAGAATACTCTCAGCTCATAGGCAGATTCTGTAAACTGATGCCAAGTTCACAGTTTTCGACCGATAACATGATGTTTGTCAAATTCATCACTGACGTGGATGATCCAAAAAACGGTTTCAAAGCAACTGCTAGCATTGGTAAGACAACATTTTTTTCTTTATTTCTTAACAAAATCTTAGGTGATCCTCGGCCAGGGCGAAAAGTTCTGATGAAATCTTCATACACATTAAGCTTCTGCGCCATGTGAAGTACCACTCAGTATTGGGAATAAAAAGAAAAATTTATGACTGTGATACTTTCCCTTAAAAGATGATAGATATTTGTCGGGACTCAAACTCACCTGGAATAATTTCTTGTAGCTACTTGTGGTGGAACTTATAGAGGCACCAAAGGAAAAATTTCTTGGTCATCGGATGACAGCAGACTTCATCAAAGTAGAAATAACTGTACATGGCATGTTGAAGCGCCCCAAGGTTACAATCTCATTCTTAAAATGGATCTTGTGGAGATACCAACTGCGGGTTATATCTGCAGTGGCACTGCAAAGGGTGTACAAATTTATTCGGTGGATCCAGTTGAAGGAAAAGGTGATAGATAAAAATTTCGAAACATGAATGATATTATAATTTCGCAAATTTTCAGAGACGTTTGTAAAGAAAATTTGCAGCCGTTTTGATACGGGTGATATCACCTTGAATTCTAACAAAGCTGTTATCTATTATAAACACTCTCCAACTTCGTATTCCCTCTCGAAATTTGTAATGTCTTATAATTCTGCAAAACAAAGTGAGTATATCCTTTTTTCAGATAGAATCTGTTTCTTGTCTTCATCAATTGTTTTTCCTTAGATTGCACGTTCAGAATAAATGCTCCAACGGGCAGGATTCAAACACCAGGTTATCCTGCACACTCTTATCATGTCATACACTGCAAATGGGCTATAGAAGTCCCAGAAGGCAGAAAAATTACTCTTACTTTTACCGATTTGGATCTGGATGAAAACTTAGATTTCCAAAACCAAGGTATTGCTATGTTGGAGAGCGGTAGTCCTAAAGTACAAAAAATTTACGCACGATTCAATAATGGCAGTACTACTCACACTGGACGGCAGTTCAAAACAAGTTCCAATTCAATTATTATCTTCTATTGGTCATTCAATGCTCATGGACGTGGATTTTCGGCTGTTTACAATTCTGATGATGAAACAGGTAAACAGAAGTACTATGTAAGTTTTTCATCTCTGCTCTTTCTTCAAACACACATTATATAATCTTCTCCAGAGTAGCATTATACATAGGATTCGAAGCGTTATGTTATTTGCAAAAACGGTTCAGTTGTCAATCATTCCATATTGTCCATTATCGATTAAGAAAAGAAGTCAAATATCACGTGGAACTATCCATATGAAAACTATCACAATTCCTCAAAAATGATTCATTCACATCTGCTCACCGTTCATATTCTAACAGTTATGATGGATTTGTCCCTGTATTATCTCCGCATTTGATTTCCAGATTGCAGAGGATCGTTCAACGAAACGAGTGGAAGCATTCCCGTTCCAAATGCTACCGCATTCTTCTGCACTTGGAAACGGAGGCAGAACAGTTTAAATACAACATTGAAGGTTTCTGCAACGATGCATATGACAGCAAAGCCTTCTGTTGGCGCCTACTGTAGAACTGGGGGAGCTGGAATGATGATATATAATCGTAAGCTAGGGTGTATATTATTGAAACCAAAGTAAAGAACTCACTGTTTTCATTATAGCTTATTTCCCAATAAATTTACTGTTCTCACTATGCACCAACACAACAACTCCTGCCGTTCTGAAAACATCATACCAAAGTCTCAGCTTACAAGTAAGTTTAATTTCTCCTCGTAAAATTATCAGGTGATGATTGCTCAAATTCTCATTCTGTTCAAATTGATTTTAGGCATGGGGAAGTAAGGATTCGGTCAATTACACGTTCGATTATAATACTTATCCCTGTGGTGGATTAAGGAAAGAAATTATAGGAGAAATCTCCTCTCCAAATTTCCCAAAAAAACCGTCGTCTTCAGTTGAATGCAGTTGGATTCTCAAACTACCCGCTGGAAATCAAATAAATGTTACTTTCAATTCCCTTGAGCTCGGCGATGATTGCAATAAAAGTTTCATAGAAATTTTCAATGGAATTTCACCTAAAGCACCGAGGATTGTGAAACTCTGCAAAAGCAATACTCCAAGCCTTCCAAAACTCTACTCAGTAATTTCAGAACGTAATAACTTATTGATAGATTACCATTTTGAAGCAGACAGTAATGGCAGAGGATTCAATCTAACTTATCAACCTTTAATCGACGGTGAGTAGGAATTACAATAACTGTTAAGGAAGAATAAAAAAATTTTTCAAATTAATTCAAGGATGTGGTGGAATTTTTCATGATAGAACTCGCATCATTCAATCACCAGGATATCCAAGGAACTATCCTAATAACAGTGAATGCGTTTGGGAAATTCGAGCATCAGAAGGTTACCACATTGGACTCTCTTTTATCGGTAGATTCCATATTGAAGAAAGTAATGATTGTTCCCAAGATTTTCTGAAGGTAATACATTTTTTTCTTAGAACTGTTATCTTAACCTATCTCATTAGGTCTGGGAATGGCAAAGAGATGATTGGAAACTCTTGAGCACTCTATGTGGACGAGAAACTCCAAAAAATATAAACTCAACAGGAAACAGAATGAAAATAATGTTCAGGAGTAATGAGAAGATTCGATCTCAAGGATTTAGGGTATTATTATTTTAATATTAGGCAAACTGCAATTATAGGTATAAAAAAATTTTCTAGGCAAAGTGGGAATTCAATTGTGGAGGTACATTCGTTGCTAGTTCTACGAAACGGTATATTGTTAGTCCAGGATACCCTGAAAAGTATTACAACAATATGCAGTGTGTCTATAATATTCAACCACCAGATCCTAAGCATTTCGTCAATTTGAAGTTTTACGATTTTGAACTCGAATATGGTAAGGAAGATCTCACATATACTTTGAGTGGATTTTCAGGTAAAAACTATAGACAATGGTCTAACAAAAATACATAGATTGAATATTCCTTTGCGAAGCTCGACGTTGACACTAGACAGTGAGAGGCGTTTTTCTTCTTCTTCTTTCTCCGATTTTAACCATGGAATTTAATTCCACGGTTTGGTAACCGCCAGTGGCGTATCAGCATAGGGTGGAATGAGACTACGATATGTTTGTATTGAAAAGTCCTAGGATGTTACAAGTCTTCTAATGCTAAGAAAGTTTTGACTAGTAAAGACATCTAACAATGTTATTGATAAAGACATCTTACATTGTATTGCACCCCGGTGGAGGTAGCCCACTCTCCATTGGTCATTTTAATTGGAGATTTCCTCGAAGTGCTCATTTTTGTCATCTATATTTTCTTTATAGTGTTGGAATTTTTATATTCCTGCTGGGCTTCACGTAGTTTTCTGGTGCGTTGATTGAGTATTGTCTTGTCCGGTGGATTCCGTGATCTTCGCCATTTCCCTCCTACTCTTGGTTTTTCTACCAGAACTCCCGAATTGGATGGGGTAATTTCGTTTGAATTTATTCTGTTTCCTTCTAAGATTATATTCATAACTGCTTCTTCCTCGAGTATTTGTTGGAACTTATCCCAATTGATTTTGTCTCTCGTTAGTGAAGATTTGATTTCATAAGATTTGGGTATTGTGTGAAGGGTTATCCAGACTGGTGAAAGGTCTAGACTCTAGAGGATAGAATTTCGCATGTATATGGGCTGATGACGAGATATTGTTGATGATGCCACCAATTGGCTAAATTTCTACTGAAAATTATATCACCATTAAAAAGTAATTCAACATCGATGATAAGAAACACGAAACACTTCATAGAAATAATGAAACATCAAGAAATCATGGAAGAAGACGTTATGGTCAGCTTCGACATCACCAGTTTGTTCACGAATATTCCGACAGATAAAACACTTATCATAGTTAGGAAAAAGCTTGAAGAAGATCAAACCCTTAGTGAAAGAACTACACTAAGCGTAAATGCAATTATGGAAATGCTTTCTCTTTGTATTGAAACAACATATTTCCAATTTGAAGACATCTTTTATCAACAAGAATTCGAAATGGCCATGGGTTCACCACTATCACCAATTTTAGCTGATTTATATATGAAAATTTTCGAACAGAAGGCATTAGAAAAATATGTACTTAAACCCAAACTGTGGAAAAGAGATGTAGATGATACTTTCATTATTTGGCAACATGGAAGAGACACTATAGATGGATTCCTTCAATATCTAAACAATCAAGAGGAATCAATTAAATTCACAATTGAAATCGAGAAGGACAGACAACTTCCATTCTTAGATGTACTCGTACATAAACAAAATGGAATCCCAAGAACCACTGTGTATAAAAAGCCAACGAACACAATATCTACATTTTGATTCAAACCACCAACTAAACACTAAATTGGGAGTAGCAAAATGTTTATTTGATAGAGCAATAAATATTTGTTGCACTGAAGAAGACCAAAATGAAGAAATAAATAACATCTCGAAAACTCTTAGAAGCAATGGCTACCCCCAAAAGATATTAAAAAAAGCTAAACGAACAAGAGAAAGTCAACCTGAACCAACAGATATAAATCAGACCATTAAAACCGTAATTCCTTATGTAAAAGGTTTGTCGGAGAAAATGAGAAGAATTGGAAATAGATACAACATAACGACTGCATTCAAAACTCAAGACACTATCAGAGCTAAACTTACAAAAGTTAAGCCTAATAATGAGACACAAAGGACAAAGAACTGCATAAATGAATTACCTTGCGAGTGCGGAAGATATTACATCGGAGAAACTAAACGCCCTCTGAATGTACGAATAAAAGAACATCAGAAGCTTCTACGAGTACTAGACAGCGACAAATCCAGGTTGGTCCAACATGCTGTAGATGAGAATCATCGTATAAAATGGGATGAAGCATCAATAATATCCAAAGAAGAAAAACTTGCAAGAAAAAAAATCAAAGAAGCAGCATTTATGAAAATAACACCTGATTCCATAAGTGCTCCATCTATAGATCTACCAGAAGTTTGGACACCGATAGTTCGATCCAACTTAAAAAGATCATCATATCACAGATGAGTATATAACATCGTTCATTTTTCTTTCATGACTTCTGTCAATATTAATTTTTGAAAATTGATAATTTTCAAAAGGTTTCTTACTTTTCTCCTTGATAAAGATAGAAGATGTCTATCGAAACGTCGGAAAACATTACATCCACAATAGATGATGGTAATAGCCCAAACAATCATTCAACATGTATATGGGCTATTGTTAATTATTATATATATATATTATTGTCAAGTAGGTCTGTGAACCTGGTGAAACTAAGTCAAAATTATTCTTTCTAATCACTTCCATTAGATTAGGACCTTTGGGAGTGATTAGTCTTGATGCCCAATGGGTGTATTTCGCATTCCAGTCACCTCTTATTATAAACCATTGTTAAAACTTTAAAAAAATTACTCATATTGGTTTGGGCAAATATTGTGCCGGGGTAATGACTAGTGTAATATTAACGAATGATGGATTTTGTAGGAATGCCGAGTTGCACATCCGACAATGTGACCATAATGAGCTTGAGCAGTTATCACGATAGATCACAGAGAACATTGTACTGCGAAAATTCCATGCCACCACCGAATTCATACAGATTCGGAGTCAAAGTAAGATTTACAACAGATGCTTGGGTGGTGCGAAGAGGTTTCAAATTTTCGTACAGCACTACAGGTAAACTTTCACAACGCAATTCTATATTTTTCCCTAATTTCTGTACAATTTTTTCAGGATGTGGTTTTAACGTAACATCTCCAACTCAAATTTCCATACCATCATCATTTGATTCCACTTACATGGGTTCCGTTGAATGTGAATGGAAAATAATAGCACCTCCTAAGAAGATCATAGCCTTAAGGTAGGTTATTCGTTTGTTGGGTTGTAATTCTACTGATAAGTAAATAGTATATAATATTACTAGCAAGGGTTATTCCAAGCCCGACTCACGACACTTTGCGAAACATTCAACCGCCGGGACACTTCTTGCTGGGACAAACCTTCCTGTATCCACCGTATGATTTGGTCCAGTTGCACAGGAGACAAACGTCTTCTCGGCATTACTGATAAGCTGATATTGTTCTCATTTCTTCAATTATTGTCACCTTATGTGTTTGAACGAGAGAAAAAAACAGATTTAATTACAAATACTACATTGCTTTTCACTCCACCTGTAACAGCCTACAGATAATAATCGATTTTGTGAACAAGAGCCGATGAAGTGAGGAAAAATTTGATAAAATTTGATATAATCACTTAAAATCGGGTATTTCCGATAGGTTCGTTGCAAACAAATGAAGAGTTTTTCAAAATTATCGTGAGGAATTGACCAGATAATTTTGAATTTTGAAGTGTGGTATTCGGGGATTATTTTTCTGTCCCAAATGTCAGCCAATAGAATTGCACCATGAGACGAAATGTACAGTTAACAAATAAGAATTTCATAATGAATAAAACAACATTTAATTAAGAATCAGGGTAGTGCAATTAAAAAATACAATTGTTGTAAACATTGGTGCATGTTTTCTTCAAGTCAGAGTTATCGCTAATGGTCCCAGAAGAGGTATATGGCATGAGGTTTATGCTGTTGATGGCATTTTCTGCAGTAGGCTCACTCCTTTGCAGTTTCTTGACAATTAATTCGTGGTGTTCCTGGTCGAGTTGGAGATACGGCTTGATGTAGTTACTGTTGGCATGTCCAGTTATTTTGATTATCTGCTGCTCTCCCAGGCCCGATTTCGCTAGATTGGAGACGGCTGTTGCACGACTGGAGTGATTGGTGATTTTTTTGTTACCAAGATCAAGCCCAGCTTTTGTGCTGACTCCTTAACCCACTTTGAAATCGTGTTTTGGCCTACTGGGGAATCCTTGTACCACCTAACGCCTGGAACTCTATTCCAGAATGGATTTTGGGTCAGGAATAGTCTGTCGCTCTTGATATTGACATCTCTCTTCTCTCTCAATTTCTGGAACAGTCTCACTGGGCACTTGTCAGGGATTTCCCGATTCTCCACCAGCCACTTGCTGTCTGATAATTTTTTATCACCACCTTGTGTGGTCTTGCTGAAAATTGGATTGTATTCAATTCTCCCAGTTGTTTCCCCGTCATTTCGCTGTTCTGCCCTGAAGTGATGTATTCACGCCATGCTGCCCTCACCACCTCTCCAAGCTAATTCCACTGATATTATCATGAATAATTTTTTCTGGAGGCCATCAGGAGTTTCCTCGTCCCAAACAGTGGTCATTGTATCCCAATCTTTTTCCTCCAACGCTGCTGCACTTGCCCTCCGTTTTTCCGGAATAGATTGTAAAGCCTTACGCTTGGCATCACGAGCTCCTCGAGCGGTCTTGAATGCAGCATCCGAAAATGGGTTGATTTTGATGTCGAAATCGTTCAAATACTTTTCTTGAAGTAATTTGGCAGTCTGATTCCACATTGTTTTTATTGTACCTTCCTTATAGTCTTCTCCTTCCATTTTCTTCATATTGTAAGCGTAATCTTTCATAATGTTTGCCAATTGCGCTTCACTCGTTTCAGCACTCAATGTGTATTCCCTCTCAGTACAAAAAGTAGTATATTGGTTCCAAATCGTTTTTTTTTGCCTTCTCCGTATTAATGGGAACATTTCCTTTGACTTTTTTATCGATGGTGGACAGAGAACAAACTCCAAATCGACTCATTTTCATGCAAAATCTCCAATCTTCACAATTGAATTCAACCTGTCAGTTTGACGTGTGCTTAATTTGACTGGATCATGTTTTGTTTATATATAGCAACTACCAGAGAAAATTTTCAAAAAATTATCAGTATAATACCATGTAGGTTGTACCACGTGACGTCGAATGGTGCAATTCTATTAGTCGATATTTGGGTCGGAAAAATAATCAACTCAAAACATCTTAATTTTTCTTTAGAGAACATATAATGTACAGATATTCACAAGATAACTTGAAAAAAGAACAAATGAAGAGAAGTTCATAAGTGATCCCTAGCAATTGTTGATCAGTGTATTTTAACTTTACAGGTTTGTTGAGTTCGTCACTCCTTATACTGCCTCCTGTTCTTATGACAACGTCATAGTCTACGACGGCCTTGACAAGAAGGCAGAATCAAAACTGACAACATTATGCGGAAATCTCAGCACAAACTTACCAACCCTTAACAGCCCAAACAATACCATGACAATACTATCGATTGTAGATCCAAATAGTAAGAAAATGAAAATGGTCGCTGATGTTTTCTTCAACACAGGTACGTGACCTTATATCGCATCTAAAGAATATAATGTTAACTTTAGAACCATTGTTTTTCAGGCCCTTCTGAGGGGTGTGGAGGCACTTTCAACCTAACTTCGCCTAAAACACTTAGATCTCCAAATTTGCATGAGGTGGGTGATTGCTTCTGGAGATTTTTGGCCCCTGTTGATAACACCATCGAGCTTGAAATATCAGATTTGGACTTGCCTAACTGCAACAAGGGAAAATGTACATGTAATTTCTTAGAGGTCAGTTTCATAACATCTAGGGTATTGACTGAAATTTGTGAGAGTACAAAGGACTACAAGATTGGTGGTTGATCGTGTTAGTTTTAACAAACCTGAATTTAAGCTCAGTAGACTTTCTTACAGATCATAGCCACAGAAAGTAAGAGAGGATTCTAGTCTTTTTAGCTCTCATCATTCTACAATACCCTAGATATATATTTCTACCAAAGCTGTATTTTTTTTAGTTTTTTAAATGAACAACCTATTTGTAGATCAGAGATGGCGGTACCACCTTGTCTACTCTCATAGCTAGACTCTGCAATTCGACCACTTCTTCCATCAAATATCGAACTTCTACACGTTATGGGTTCTTGAGATTGCATATGGACGGAACGCAAAGTTTTTCCTATAGAATAACAGCTAAATCAATCCTCTGTAAGATTATATTCTTGAGATTTTAACCATGACTGTGAACGTCGTATTTTTGTTAATGGAATTTCACTGCAATGATGCTTTTGTTTCTAGTATTCATGAAGTTACTCATTAAGCATGCAACTGACGATCATACTATCGGGTTTTCCAATGGGGACTTGACAATTTTGAATTTAATTTGTGAACGCACCCTTAGACAAATTATCGAACTGTCAACGTCAATTTATTCAGTAAAAGGTCCCGTCGATTGGCCGCCTCGTTCGTGCGATTTGACGCCTCTGGTATATTTTCTTTGGGGCTATAATGAAGTTTTTGAAATATCTCTAATGGTTTGTTATTTATTTTATTTTTATTTAGATTCAAAGTTGTCAAGTCCCTATTGGAAAACTCTTTATTACCATAGTAAATAACTGAAAAGTCTTGCGATATATAATTCTGAAAATAATCTATAGTAATAAATTCATAATGCAATTATTGCATGACTCCTGTGCCATCTATATATGTATGAAATTCGCCTATATCATGGATGTTGAACATCCCAATTAGTTTTAAAAACGTTTAATATATAAAGGAATTATTTTTATTCAGCATCATGTGGAAAATCACTGCTAAATGTCACTGATAAACCCCAGATTATCACTTCTCCAAATTATCCAGTCCAATATCCAGAAAATACTAGGTGCAGATGGCTATTACAAACTGGATCCAACTATAAAAAAATGGTGTTGAGATTCAAGCAATTTGATCTTAGCGATGAGGATACTGAGTATGGTTCAGATGCCACATGCCAGAACGATTACTTGGAAGTTGAAACCGGAGATGTAAGTTAATTGAATCTAGTCGAAAATTATCATTTTGAAACGCACTGACGTGAGATTTGCCATAGAAACAATTTTGAATGAAAAATGGCAAAAGTAATTGGATGTTTATTTCTGTATAATTAGGAATGTACACTCTGACAAAAAAATATCCGGAAATTCACATTTAAAACGCCTGCACTCTTTGAATGTGGTAAGGGTAGTATCGGTGTCTTTGGGTGATTTGGGAACACCAGTAAGTCTTTCGATTAAACGCACTGAAATCGATGGGTCCTCCGTTACTTGCTCCAATACGACATCGTCATCCACAGTTTAGGGTCTACCTTTGGAACCTCTCTCGCCAGGGTTTCTGCCTTCTCTGTAGACATTTACAGCTCGATTTGATTTCATGAGTTGTTGGCGTGCGGTTTGGGTATCTTTCCGCGTACAATCTCACAGCTAAGCTTGCAGTATACGAAACGTTCCCTCTAGTAGAAACACGTCTTGTTTCGCAATAAATCATTAACACGTCTGTGTACTCTCCAGGGGTAAAATGAGCTTGATGGTCTGCCATCACAATATATCAATCTGGAAACATTATCCAATCACAAAGTAACCGAGGTCCAAAAGAGCGCAGAGTCGTTGTTAATCACAGCAACAATCCAGATCGTAGGCTAAGCAAGTCCAATTTAGTTCCCAGTTGTCGAAAAAACACAAAAACGAGAAAACGCACCGACCAGAGGGTAGTAAAAACGCGTGTGTAGCACTCAACGCAAGGTCAGGTACTAAAACTATCTACTATCTACCTATCGAGAATAGACGCGAGCGCTGACGCTATCGGACCGGTTTTCATGTTACAAAACAATGAATGTGGGTCGAGATAGCCAATAAGAGTTTTGGTTTTTTTTAATAAGTAGCAATTCTGGTCGTAGCAACCCATTATTGTATTAATTTCTTTCACTTTGATTATTTCGGCTTTAACACATCTCTGGTGACAAAATTAGAATTTCTAAGGTTCCGATAAAAAAATTGGTAGTGTTGAAAGGGCATGAAATGGACAAGGTTTTAAGATTATTTGTCGATCCAGTCTGATATAATTTTTTTTCACAGCAGTCAGTCAAACTTAAGTTAACATTATTACTTCATTGTTTGAAGGAACTCTTCAGGATAGCCTAGGTACAAAACAAACATGAGTTTGAAGTAATTTCTTGCAATGCTAGGCGATAAAAGACCGAAAAGTGGAGATTTTCAAAAAATACACAAAAGGCGTGATCATGTTGATGCTATCTGATAGACCTAAAGCCAATCTATCTCCAGTGTCACTTTCGCGTGGTATTTTTGGGACACCCTGTAGTTTATAAGAGATCGAGTGTTTTTGTTTCATAGGTTTTCTCTTCATAATTTGATCTTGTGGGTGTTTTTTTAAATCACTTTTTCCATTGTTCAATTTAATTCAAATGGTTGGATTCTTATTTCAGCAACATAAGGCTTATGGTGAAACCCTGGGACCTAATACAGTCTTTTCCGGCAGGGGGAAAAGTTCAACGTCATACGTAAGTTTGATAATAATCAATTGGTACTTCCTAATTATATTCAGGGAGAATCTTTCACTCCTAGTTTTTTTTTATATTCATATGTTTGTATATAGAAGAATCGAATCATTTTTTTTAATGGCTAAAAATATGTAATATTCGAAGACTCACTATGTATATCAACTCAACATAAAAATCTTCAATAAGAACACTTTAAGAGAAAGTCTACAAGTGAAATCTGAGTTTATCTCGATCGATTGATTCAGACATTACCTACTGATGAAGACTAATGAGGTAGAAATTGATCTCCTGCTACCTATCCATTTGATGACGCATTTCAACAGTCGCTTAAAATGTTTTATTTGTTCGCAGGAATATTCACTAATGGGAGTACATACTTTCTGTGGTAGAAATGCTCATATTTTTGATTATTACTCACCAACAGGGTCCTTAGCATTGATATTCCAGAGCAAATCTGGTACAAACAGAGGTACCGGTTTCCAAATCGAATATCAGTTAGCAGGTAAAATATAAATTATTTACTCATCTATGTAAGTAATTCTGAATGATTTCAGGTTGTAACAGAAACTACACTGAAGATTTCGGGAAGATTTTGTTCTCGTTGAACGAAAAACAAGACTGCATCATAACAATATCCGTGCAAGCAAACAAAACAATATCACTGTATTTTGCAGAATTTTATTCTTTCAGCTCCACGAATTGTTCTGGTGAATACCTACAGGTAAATTTCTATATTCCAAGTTTCATCCATCGGGTGTCCCAAGGTGGGTGACCTATTGAATTATATTGGAATCTATTCATGTAAAATATTTCAAATTTTTTATATCATATATTATTCACATTTCTGAAAGAATTTCAAATTTCCAGTGCTGCCAGATGAATGTAAATTTGGCAACAGCTTTTTTATTTGATTGTTTTTTTATGAGTCTCTGGTATCGACTGGTATTTTCTTTTCGAATATCTTGACAAGGCGACATATATTTCTTCTTGTAGCGAATGTAACATGAACTGAGTTAGCCTCTTTGATGCTGAGTCGCCATTTTCGATGCCACTGTTAAAGGTCATCTAGGTGTTCTTGAAATTGGGAGTGAATCAGATGCAAGAGTGGCTATATCGTCTGCAACAGATGGTATCGTGATGTTTTCATTTTTCGGCATGTCTGAAGTCAAAGAGTAGAAAGTAAGTTAATCTTTGCTGAAGTATAGATGGTACCTAAATAAAAGTGGCTCCAAAATACTTCCCTGTAGTACTCCGGATTTTACTTTGGAAGGAGTGTTTCACAGCAAAATAACGGTCTACTAGAAAAGACTTTGTTATCATGTAGTATCATTCATATTCCTTCAGGTGTAAGTGAATGCTGTTTGTACAAATCCGGTTTATTATGGACCTTCAACACTACTACAGAATTTAATCGCGATCCTATTCACAGTTTTTGAGAAATCGCGAACATGTCACTTTTAGTACTACCTTTGAGCCCCTTGAGGTGTAAGGGAATGCCGTATGTTCAGATCGTGGTTTATATGAGTCTTCAATAGTATTTTAGAATTTGATCGCGATCCTATGTCCAGTTTTTGGGAAATCACAATGTTGTCACTTTTAGTACTCCCCTTCGAATTCCTTCAGGTGTAAGTGAATGCAGTAGGTACTGAACTTGTTTTCCATTGGTGTTCAACACTACTACATAATTTGATCGCGGTCCTATTTATATTTAATAGGCCACCCACCACCTGATATACTGAGCCAGTTGGCCATTACAATGTCATATTTCAGATTATTGATGGAGTTGGGCAGGGTGGAAAAGAGATCAGAAAATTGTGTGGTTACGAAAGAGCAAACTCAGTGTTCAGCAAGACCAATCACCTTCAACTTAAAATGCATTCTGAAAAAAATTCATTGGACTTACACGCAGATGTAACGTATACATCAACTGATAAAGGCAGAGGTTGTGGTGGTACTATAATAGACATTTCCGGGACTTTCACCAGTCCCATGTATCCAAACGATTTCAGAAATGATACGAAGTGCGTTTGGTACATAATGGGACCACCTGGCAGCATCATGGAACTTCGAATAGACGGTAAATAGATAATTATAATGAATCATTCTATGTAATTTTATATTATTCCTTAATTTTTTTCTCCAGTTTTCGACATTCAAGCAGCCTGTACTGAAAACTACCTGAAGGTCACAACATATGATAGCGGCGTAGAGAATGAGCATAAATTTTGTAAAGGGGTGAGATATAAATGTGATATTTTTCATTGTTGGAGGAGTCTAAATATATTTTTTAGGATGTTCCGGCTACCCTTACTTCAGATGCTAAATTCGTAGTGCTTTACCAAGCTGCAATTCATAACGGCGGGGCAGGATGGACAGCTTCTTTTACAACTCATCATAATGATGTGAAATCACGAAACATTGGTTGGTAGTAAATTCACCATTCAGTCGAAATTTGCAATTATTCCTTATCAACTTTTTTCAGATGTTTTAGTGCTTGATTGAGCATACAAGTCTAATGGATATTCATAAACCAGAAACAATAAATTAAAGTGCACCAGTACGGAACATCCTAAATGGAGAAAAATCACTTATTATATATAATTTATTTGAAAACTTTTTGTAGATATGTACATCATCCTATGAAATATAATGACGTTCTTTAAAGCAAGCGTACACTTTTTTATATTACAGCAAAAAAGTGTTTTTACCCATCAGCTTCCTTCCAATTAGTCTGAAATGGTAACTTTGTGGTAACTATCACAATAACGGTTACAACAACAATATCTCTTGCACTTATTTTCATCGGTTACATACGTTTATTCTTCCTCAGCATTTCACTGAGAGCAGAACTTAAAAAAACATCTCCGAAAGAAGTTGCGTGACTGCTAGCGACTCCTCCTCGCCCAGTGCTGAAACTATTAGCTACAGCAGTGGCACCACCTGGACCTCCCAAATCATCTTCTTGACCAGATCTACCACGTCCTCTCGAACTACCACCAACCATGACCGGAAAGAAGTTGTTTAAAAAACTGGAACCACCAGCGGACCCAAATGGAAAGTTGGATGAAGGAACATCATCATCAGGTTCATTCTTTCTCCTTGGCTTTGTAGCGTTGGGTTTTTTAGGTACTTGCGATTCTTTTGATTTTGGATAATCGTTCGATTGTTGAGTAGAATCGGTTGATTGTTCCTTGAACTCTCTATCGTCCTCTACGATGTTGATGATGTCTTCTGTAACTGCTTCCTTTTCGAAGTCTTCGGAGGCTGCTGGGATTCGACCCAATTCTTCTGGGTAAGAACTGGGATAGCTCAAGGGAGGGATGCCATAATAACCGCCCAGCATCACAGTTCCAGGATGGTAATAGCGGTAATCTGAAAGAAGAATAGTGTTTTACTGAAATGGCAATCCTTTTACCGCAGATTTTGCATTGATGTTTGAATGAGATATGGGGATATTTTTGGAGAAAATTGGAGACAACACTCAGACATCTCATTTACTAATGATGTAGTGATATTTGGGATAACCAAGACCCATGCTGGAAGAAGAAATAGGAAGGACTAGAAAACAATATCAGATCTCTTTCTGAGGCACAGTTAAGGGCTTCTGAAAGGGAAGATCTCCTTAGCAAGAAGCTCAGCACACGGATAATTACAGTAACTCGACTTTTAACAGGACATAACCTATGGAAACACCTGCAACTAATAGGAGTATTTGCAGGAAATCCATCATGAAGGTTGAGTGCTAGAAAGTGAAAGACATATTTCCACATTATCTTCAAATGTAGAGCTTCCTGGTGGAGGAGCTGCTAGATCTAGCTTAGACAATGGATCAATAACTGTTTGGTTTTTGATGTATTTGAAAAATTTTCACACCTTTCAGAGCAACCATTTTCATTTTATGTGTCAAATGCTTTGTTAGGAGATTGTTGGGGATTAGTATGAACTGGCATTGCTGAAGACGAAACAAGATTTGCTGAGATATTGCATATCAATAAAATAGAGAAGCCACTTCGGGATGAAGAAACGTGAAAAGTCTGCTGCTTCAAAACTAAAAGTATCAAAATTAAACTCCTTCGAAACAACGTTTGAAAAAATTCTAAATTCTTACCTTGCCCAGGAAAGGCATTGGCAGCAAATATGAAAACAAACAACAGAGCCACAGACATTTTGGTGAATTTGCTGAAATCTAACTTAAACTGAAAGTATACTTATCCCAGTTTGTCTTATATGAAATAAATTGTCTCCCCACTTCTCCAAACCCTGTATATGAGATCGGAAAGGCCTGTTGAATTAAATATTCACAGAACGTTGCGTTGAATCACGGGACTCACGTAAAGGATGGACTCTTAGTAATAAAGGAATACGTTTGGGTTTATTGTTATACAGGATCAGAATTTTGAGATTTTGTTATCTTATCCATCTGATTAGTCTTTAAATTTATTCAATTGGAGAAGTGATTTTTTGCTAGGCGGATCTACTGGAAGATCTGTCTGGAAATTATGCTGATTGATAAATGACTAATTTGTATGGATCTATTGCTACGTAACACTTAGTCATCTATACGTTTCGTGTGTGTGTTTTTGCACGGAGGCTCCTAGTGGAACAGCGACCTATCGTTGCGACCAATTGTCTGTAATCGCCCGGAAATGGTATCAAACAACTGGGTTCGGCGATTCGAAGAACTCATGGTGAGACTTGAGTATGTATATTCTGAGGGGGATCAACTAGAGATTTCATATTTACAGAAAATATTTATGGTTTAAATATATTTTTGACAAACTGTCTCTCTCTGACAGAAAGCAGAAACCACTATCTATCTCATTTAATGACTTCAGCACGAACAATGGAGCCTTTTTCAACAAAAGAGTATCAGGTGCTTTTAATGAATTATAGGTTCTCGCTAAAACGAAAAAGTACTTTTTTGGCAGGAAAAGTGACAAGTACTATATTGTACCATGAAGAAATCTAGAGTAAATGGGCTGTCTTTTGAATAAACTTGCCAAAAGTAGTGTGGTACTATTTTCCAATAAACACAGAGGCTTCTTGGAGTTGCCCACATCGAATCTGAAAATTAAAAGACAAAAAAGATCCACGAAGAGAGCGTCCCCGAAGGTTACAGGGTCAAACGAATGTTATCAAACGTCCCCCAGGCCCTGCTCCAATCTAGGCCGGACCACGAAGTCCGAACGTTCCATAAGGGTATGTATAGACATAAAGCGGTCTATGAGCGCTCCTGCTACTGCCGTAATTCAGCACTTGACACCTGCTCTATCTGAGGGCAAACCTACACAGACAGTTGGACGTAGCTCTGATACTAGGATCTAAAAGACCCCGACACGTCATTGCTAACCCCTAGCAGGGCAACTCGGATACTTGGCACCATGGACCATGCCCGACACCTCGAGGCTGGCTACTTACATATAGCAGGGGTGGAAAGGAACTTCCAGGTCTCCGGTTCTCGGATACTGGGAGTGTGTGTGCCCACACCCCCGACACCTGCAAACGAGCGTTGCATCATGATGGCTTCTCTCGACCCATCATCGCCCTGAGGGGTTGTCCACATAACCATATGCTCAACCATGGACCCATCGAGGCCATTCCGAGAGGAAGGGCACCAGTAACCAGCCTGGTGTGCTTTCCCTTCCACCTGAGGTACCCTTCTCACTGGGCGACCGACACGTTTGAAGCATCACCATCGCCTGTAGAGAGCCAGTTCGTGGCAAAGAATCGAGTCCCTAGGATCTCGTTCACGGTCATCCATGGATTCTCCCTATGGCTACCGCAGATCAAATTCTACGAGAGATTGGGTGGACCAACAACATTATTATGGGTAGGTCCCTGTGTTGCAGCCTTTCCCCAGCCCGTGCGCATGACCCTGTGCATCAGTTCTCGCACCTGGATCCCAGTGTTACCCGAAGGAACGTTTGACTGGTCACCGTCGCCAAGAGGGGGTCCGACCGAAGTCATATGGACCTCTTTAGCTCCTAATCTACATTCTGACGTATTCGCCCGTTGCCTTTAAACAAGGGATTGGGTGGAACCACACCAGTTCTCTGGGTGCCGCCCCATTAGTGAAAACGACACCCGCAATCATTAAAAGTTTCAGCTAATTTTCTATATTTCTCATTATTATTCAGATGACAACAAGACAGGATACCTCTGTTTTGTTGGGATGCTCCAAATACAAGATGTTTTCAGAAGGAGTCACATCAGTTTTTCATCCAAAGGTCTTTCACTGCTCGTCCTGTATATTGAACGAGTACTTGGAGTTCCTTGGAAGATAGGTAGACAGACAGCTCATTAACATGGACTCAGCGTTTCATCTACGCTAATGTAATGTTACATTGGGGCGATACAATATGTATTAACGTACGCATTGACACAATGTTAGGAATATATTAATATAATTGAATAAATTAAGGATAGCAAACTTCTATTATTTTGTCTCATTTACAAATTTCTTCAATTCTGTGGGCATATCATGCCGGATATTTATTTACGTCATACGTGATAAGCACATCTGTTCAGGGAATTGCAAAGAAAAAAATGTAAAAATTCACAACTAGAGGACTTGTGACTAATAATAGACAAGAATTCAAGTCGGGTGGGGCTGTTTTGAATTTTCATTCTTGAACGTGTAAATAATTGCAGAAAATTGCTAATCAAATGTGTTTAGACGGCTGACAACTCTAGGAGAATGAAGTCGTTCTAACTGGAAGGCTAAATAATTCAAATGTGTCCACACTTCATAGTATTTCTGGGATTAACTGCATTGATATTTGTTTCACGTCTTCCATAACACGTATCCTATTTTCGATTGACTTATTTATTTGTTTACTTTCGGTTTGTGCCACCTGGCAGACGATAATTCTAAATACTAAAAAATAAATAGTAAGATTCAGAGCTCCACAAATTTTATTGTTTTTTACAAATAAATAAACAGATATAACTCACAAAATATTATTTTGAATAAACAAGCAGATGTTGACCGGTCTCCGTTGTTAAACATATTCCTGAAAAAATCCTAACATACCTCAATATTTATTACCCTATTAGAGACGACATTCCGAAAAAGTTTTACAACCATAAATACAGAATTACTTCAGTGAAAATATCATTCAAAATATAAAACCTGATGAAGCCACAGTGTTGGCGAAACAATTGTTGTGAAAAACAATACAAATATGTGGAAATCTTATTATTTATTTAAAATGAATTTCCACAGAGTAAACACCGATACAAGTAAATAACTAAAAAATAATTGGGTATACAAGAACACTTATAAATTTGTTCATGTTTCTCTGTAATTACATAGATGACCTAACAAAGAAAATGTAGTTTGTACCTAATCATTTCCTTGTCTTCCCAAAATAACATTTTTTATTCTATCTAATAGTGAAAATTTGATATCTCATAATAACACTATTCTGAGTATCGTTGCATCGATTCTTTTCGAAGAATGAAAGATTTATTTCACGAAATTGATAATAACAATGGTATCAGCTTGTTTATATTTTAATCCAATACCATCCTTTTTACCATTTCATTCCGAGTGGATGCAATCATTAAATTGAGTTATTTCGTTGAGTTGAGTGATAACAAAGGAAAAAAATAGAAAAAATGAAATATATTGCAAGTGAGTTTGATTAATGCTAAATGAACAATTATGTTTTTAGATTTCATTTCATCCCATGATATGAAATTTCGAGAATATTCAACTGATCAATTTGTCAGATAACAAATTCCGGTTTTTTTTTGTATAATGTAGTGTATCTATCACATTCATAAGGGCAGTTTTTTTATGTATGGATTTACATCATCAGGTTTCGAATTATTGGGTGTTCCCCTGATTGTAATCTTCTTCTTTGATGCTGTTCTTACTAGGGTTGCCTTTTATATTTCGGGATTATACAGGGTGTAACTAAATAAGTGTAAAATATTTAAGGAGTTAATTCCTCATCGAAAAAAAGATAGTATTTTTCATACAAAGGAACTTCATTGGAGCATCCGTTGTTAAGATACAGCCCCTCAAAGAGAGTACATAAAATTTGTATAACAATTTGTTTCACAAGCACCAAAAAAGTTACAATATTGAAATTAACCTAACGCTTCCTACTAGCAAAAAGACACTTATCCAGTTATTTATTTGGTTTACCCCATGGTCATAAGGGTGGGACAATGACTCACGCCCCGCCCATCTACCATGTGATTGCTATATCCGATACGATTCAATAAATAATTACAAAGATAAAATGAAGAAAAGCACTGACTTGAGGTCAGGAGCTTTTACGAGATTGTTCTGGAGCAATTTGCCGTACTTTTGAACAGTATGAAGTATGAACGAACAATCCTCTAGCATGAATTTATTCCGATTCACTCTTAAAGGTTAAATTAATTTTCTAGCACGACGATCCATATGAAATCTCGCTAACTTATTCGTTTCAACATCATTCAAACCTATTCCAAGTTACAAATTGATCAGATGAATATTCTAAGATTTACCGAGGAAGCCAAATTTCATACCCTTATAACATCTGAACCATTCTACGTATTTGCCTCAATTATGACCGAGATATTTGGAGAACAAAGTTATTCTGAAAATAAGAAAACTTAAGCTCATATTCTGCGGATCTGGCCGATCGGACAAACTCAAGTTTGAACCCGGATTCTTCATTAGGAAGTTAAACCCAATCGATAGGAACCATTGTTGGCTCGAAATTACAGACATTGGGCTAAACGATAGCAGTTCTAGTGCGAACGAGCGCTCAAAAATATACAGGGTGTAACTAAATAAGTGTAAAATATTTAAGGGGTGATTCATCATCGAAAAAAAAAGGATCTTTCATATAATATAATAATAATAGTAATTTATTGATCCCAATAATTAAAAAAGTACGATATTAAAATGTAAAATTGGAACAACTCAAAGAAACTTCATTGGAGCATCCCTTGTTAAGATACAGCCCCTCAAAGGGAGTACATAAAATTTGTAAAACAATTTTTTTCACAAGCACCAAAAAAATTACAATATTTAAATTAACCTAACGTTTCCTACTAGCAAAAAGACACTTATCCAGTTATTTATTTGGTTTCCCCCATGGTTGTAAGAGTGGGAAATGCAACCCCTAAAGTTTATTTCCAATGTAACCTTTTGTCTTATTATTTGTTTACCATTTAAAAATTTATTTCCGATAGCCTGTTTCATTCTAAACAAAAAATGTCCATTGAGTTTTTTGCCCAAAATAAACCAGTTCGCAGCAAAAAATTATTTTACGAACTACAGAGATAGGTACATCGTCATAAATGCGAACTGGATTTATTATTATTCTGTAGTTAGTACCTTCATTAAACGACTAAATGGCAAAAAACAAAACTAATTTATTAATAACAAAACACACTTTTTTGGTGCTTGTGAAAAAAATTGTTATACAAATTTTATGTACTCCCTTTGAGGGGCTATATCTGAACAAGGGATGCTCCAATGAAGCTTCTTTATATGAAAGATCCTATCTTTTTTTCGATTAGGAATCACCCCCTTAAATATTTTACACTTATTTAGTTACACCTTGTATATTCATCAATCGTTCAGTCCAATCATAGAGGCTCGAGTTAAAAAAATGCATGTTCTAAGATCGCCATGGTAACGCAAGCCTTCTTCAATTCAAAAGTGAATAGAAAACCAAGAAAAATATATGGTATGTGATACATTTTTGAAATCAGCAAAAATTTTGTAGCAAGATGACCGAATTTTCTAATATAGTTCACATTTGAGAAATTATAAATCCCATTCTGTTCACCTTGAAATATGGTGTACAAATACTCACCCTGTATTTCAAATTTTCAAATCGACATCTGTGAAGTAATGCAATAAAAATGTTTATTGGTTTATTGTACTCGGCAACTTTTGACTTCGAATAAAGTTAAATCATAAGCGGGCATTGTCTGGCATATCAATGTTCAATCATCAATTATGCTCATCAATTTTCAAAACAATAATGCAGTAATAGGTCCATGTAAGTGCAACGTGATATGTTTGCAATGAAACCACTTTGCGAATACAATTGGTAAAGAACAACCGAAAGAATATTGGCATTGAATTGAATAGATCATTATTAAAGAAGAGCCATGTGCATGTTAAGGACTTAAGTTATAACAGAAAACTGAAATAGCTTAGAGAAAAATTTTTAAGAAACTTCGATGTGTGGTCGGGAGTTCCAGAAATAATAAGAACAAAATTCCACCCCTAAAATATCTCGACATTATTGCACTGACAACGATGGAATCATAAATCATCCAAAAATTAACAAACATAAAGCAAAATTTTTTCTAATCATGATGGTACCATGAGTTCGAAGAACCCTTTTTTGAAATTACTTATTATTATGGACTTTGCAGAATTTAAACATTATGTTTTCCAAGAAAGTATATTGTTGTCCAAACTATTTCAAACAATAGAGTTCAACTCCATTAGGCTTTCTGCTTTATTATCTATAAGCAGAAATTAATGTATCATCTTCGTATCAAACACTTGATTATATTCTAATAAAATAGTTGCAATCGTTCAGGGCCAGGTATAAGATCAGAGTGAATTAAAGAAGAAACCATGGTTAATAAGATTGCTAGTAAGTATAATTTATTTTAAAATTTTTTTAATCAAATTTTAATTGCTTGTACTTCGGCTGTATTTCAACATTTTACCTAATCGTGAGAAGTTTTCTTGTGCAAATTTGAGATAACAGATAACATAATCTGAAATGATTGAAGAGAACAAACTTTGAAAAAGGCTGACTCAAGCTTGTAAGAGCAATAAAGGAGTTATATTTTAAGCTAGATTTCAACTCTGAACGTGTGAACCAACATTATTAAAGTATAGTTATAGTATTTTATACTAGTTACCTATTCAATTTAATTGAACGGTAGACTTATTGAAGAAAATTGTGTTCTGGATGATTTCAAAATAGAGATGCGTTCAAGAAAATCTGAATACCTGAAATTGATACAACGGAAAATGTGATTCTTTCAGGTTCTGGCGAACTGCATGGAATTTGGGTGCCTATACACATTTTGTGTCCGTCGGAACGCATCTAGAATAAATGTCCGCACATAAAAGTCAATAAATGAGCGATAATAATGAAATAATAAAGAAAGTATATATATATTGACTTTCATAATACCGGAATTGTGATATAATTCGATTATATTCTCAATTATACGTCACAATAAAAGAGTCTTTCATTCGAGACAATGAAATAGTCCCTCGGAGTTCTAACTAGTGTTAGGTGCCTCTTACAAGAGGCGGCTCATTTGTGCCATACACGACGGGGAAATGTAACAGCGGCTCATTTTTATACAATGTACTACCTCACTTCAAATGAACCACTTCGCCTCGATGAGGACTAGGAAGCGATGGAGCCACGCGACAAATACAAAGAGGGAGATGGGCTAAGTCCTGGTCCTGGTCACCGGCACAAAAACGACAGAGGTAAATGAGGGCTGAGGGGATGTACTGATTTATAGTAGACAGTACACAGATGCCGTAAATTAAGGAATTTAGGAGGGTTTTATGGCGCAGCGGCCAGGGCCGGATTAACCTCAAGGCAAAAAGGGCAATTGCCCAGGGCGAATTGAGAATTGAGGTCGAATTCATCAAGTTACTAACTACATACGGAAATCACTGAAATCGAGAAAAGCGATTCCAAACATTAGAAACATAGGTTTCGTCCCTTCGACCGATATCAGTCGTCATTTACTTGCGCCTGCCCTTCGCATTTCGCATCGCATTCAAACGAACCGTCGGTCGCTCCCCCGCCGCTTCTTCGATGTCCGTGCTTCCACGCATTCTCGGGTGACTAGTCATTACAGGTGAATACAAAGCGCACGCATCGAAAACGAATTGTTGTGTGTTGTGTGGAAATAAACGCTTTTGTAGTTTTGTGAATGCCGGTCATGTAAATTTATTTTATTGTTTCATTTCGTTGGAGGGCGTTTATTGTGTAAAGCCGGTGCGATTGCCGATTGAAAAAAAGATAAAAGTAAATAAAATATGAGTGCTATAAAACCAAGTGGAGCACAAAGACGCAAAGCTCTGAAAGAGAAGCAAGTTAAGAGTGACAAACTCCTCAAACAAATTCCTACATTGGACAATTTTTTCGCTAAAAAGATAAACCCTCTGCTCGTCGAATTCACAGAATGAGTTTTTGGATGATGGAGGTAAGTTTCACATTCACATTTTTATCGATATGTATATCCATACTTAACTAGTAGAAAACGTTAAGGATTGAATATTTTTGAATTTTTCATCATGTAAAGGAGCGTACTCACGGAAAAACTGTTCGTGCAATGGCAATGAAAACCCTATAAAATTTTATGACTTTTGTTTTCGGTTTGCCAGTTTGGAGGTAATACGTATTTTCAAATGCTGAAAAGTAGAGAAAAAATTAATTTTTCCGATATAGCAATGAAGAGATAAAATGATCATTCTTCCCAAAAATTCAGTCAGGTAAAATACAAAATACGGCAGTATGAAAAAAGTGAAATTTGTAGGATTTTTCGAATATTGAACTGTCCATTCTTAACATTGATTTACTCGTAATTTTTGTCAGGATTAATTTTTCAAAAAACACAAAAAACCCATTTTTGTTTCTCTTGAGAAATATTTTGAATTTGAATAGATAATGGAACGCCTGAAGGAATCTGAGATCTGAAACCACTGAAACCAGTACAAATGATGAGACATCCAAGTTTTTTGATGCCAATGCTGAAATGGAAAGTATTTCGATGGATCTTGCAACCTGGAAAGTTCATGATGCATTAATAGAGACAGTCTTGAGAACTCCACTTCTTCAAAACTTGGACGAGATCAATTTTGAAGATACCAAGCGTGTGTTCGGAAAAGTATCTAGATTTGGATTTAGAAAAATGTTCTTCACTCAACTAGCAAATGGAGAAAATATTCGCAGAGTATGACTCATATATTCTAAATCCACCTATAAATTTTACTGCTTGCAATATTTTATTCGGTAATAAGTCGGTTAATACCAGTTCAAATTTTGTGAATGGTTTTAATGACTGGAAGCATACGGAAAAAATATTTGAAAATGAGCATTCCCTCGAACATCGGAAAAATACAAAAACTTTGATAGAGCGATCCAATACTTTGGGTAGAATAGATTCCTGTCTGAATCACCAGTACCTCACAGAAAAAGATTATTGGAGGCAAGTTTTGAAAAGCAGCAATTGAATATTTACTAAAACAGGGCTTAGCATTTCGTGGATGTTCAGTACATGTTGGACAAGAGAGTTCAGGAGCAGGAAACAGGGAAAACTATTTACAAACTCTTATTCTTATGCCGATAAAGGGAAAGGTCATATCTCATACTTGTCCAAAACTATTTGTGATGAATTCATAACATACATAGCTGATTTGATCAGAAAAAAATAGTCGAAGAGTTGAAAGCATATAAATATTATTCCATAGTTATAGATTCAACTCCTGATGTATCACATATAGATTAGTTAACATATATATTCCGTTATATGCTAATGGATAGTAGTATTGTTGAACGTTTTTTAAAATTCATTAGTAAAGTTGGACATAAAGCTGATGATATGGAAAAAGCTATCATGAATAATTTGAATGATTTAGAATTAGACATAAATAACTGTAGGGGCAATCATATGATAATGCCATATTATATATATAATATTTTTTATATAAGTTGTTTTTCATTCTCCTTTTTTTCCAATTGCCTGTATGATATATACGTATTTATTCATAATTATTGTTGGTTGTTAATTTTCGATGAAAAAAAAATCCCTGTTCGTTTTTTTATTAAATGATCATTTTTGTAATGTGGGGGGCGAAAGAATATATTGTGCCCCGGGCGCCAAGTGGTCTTAATCCGGCCCTAGCAGCGGCGTCTTTGTCACTTTGGCACTTCTCACCAAATATGATGGGAATTCATAGTAGTTTCTTTGAACTCAACAGAAAAATAATTTTATTTTCGATGATTGTATGATAAAATTTATTCTTCAGAGAAGGAAGAAAACACTAAGCTCTCCATTACTACCAGCTATTTTTGTATCAGTGTTTCATGACATTATAGTATTAATTTTTCTGATTTAAAAATATTAATTATTATTAGGAATTCTGTTGGTCATAGATAGAGAAAAATTAGAAGACATGAAAAGTCGATTCGACAAAAAATTGAACGGGTTGTTATTAGTATCAAAGGTAGAAATATTTAGTTTCTCATCAACCAAATTAACACAAAGGATAAACTACAAAGATGAAATTTTCGGAACAGTAATATATAATATAATAAATGACAGTAATAAATGTTAAAATTTCGAATTGCGATGAACCATAAACAAGCAATATATCTCTTTCGGCATAATGAAGTCTCACAAAATGAATTCAGCCGGAAATTACTAGTAATTGGATACAATTTTATAGAAACAGTTTGTTCTAAAACGAACAGGAAAACTATGTATGATGAGAGAGGAAACTTAAAATTTTTAAATACATGAGAATATATAATCACGGTTAGCTTCGATTAATTTGAATAACAAAACCCTCATATCCAGTAAAATCTTCCCTTCACTCACTCACCGTCCTAAAGTTTCAAAATTCAACAATTAATTTGCATTCTAAATTTTGCCTCTTTTATTACTTCAATTTTGTCGACAGTTAACGTTACCCTGCTTTTGCATCGACATATTTGAAGTGAGACAGACCATCAACGTTCCTAGTTCTTACCTACCTCGCCCTCGCTACGCTACACCGCCTCAACAACCAGTCATCTAAACTAGGACAAAAATGAGGCACCTCTTACAAATTCAGACATGTATTACCCAACACTAGTTCGAACAGGAGTTGAAAATATTTCATTCAGATTAAATAAAACTGTTTGATAACGGCAATTTTTTGATGTCCAAAAACGTCTGATGAACTCCAGTGAGTTGAATATTCAATAGAACAGTGAGAGAAGTGATAACTGCAAATGAGTTAAACAAAAAAATGTACCTATAGCAACCCACTTCATTCGCCATTTCGCAACATTTTAAAAAAAATCCAAATATCATGATAATTCGAAATACCTGTGGACACTGGGCCATATCTATGAAAGACCATACCTGATAAAAGAATTTTACTGTATTTAAAAACAGTTATCGAGAAGATCTTCAAAACTGGAAATAATTGCGAAGGAAATAAAATTTGAAACCAGCACCTTCGCCATTTTGCATCGATATATAGGTTAGCGATTTCTGCTTTTCAGTATATTTACTGTATAGAATTGCATCCCTTCATGCCGGTTATGATCATTCAATCAAATATATAAGCCAGTTTTTTCTGATCGATTTTTATTCAGCGAAACACGATCAACGAAAGATTTTGTAGGTTCGAGATATTTTTGTTTTTCCTGGCACACACATTAGACTCGTCAGCGTGACTTTTGAGTGTGTGTGTCATGCTATAAATGCTGGGGATTTATTTTATACTCGAGTATTAATGGAAATAAAAGAACAAGGAAAAATAGGACGGCCCTATGCGTAATCTCCTGCGAAATGGTTGCTATTCTCATTAATACCTTTAAGTATGGAGTTACACCAAACTTGTCATGCTGTGCTTTGGATATCTGAATCCACGCCCAATGGGCGGCAAGTATGTGACTTTGGTAAAGGATCTTGCGATTGATCGTTAATGATCTGAAAGGAGAAAACACCCAGAGATGAAGACAACATTTTTTAGTTTGCTGTCTCGAGAATCTGCTTTACTGTTATTTCCAAACGTCTTTACTTTTCTGAAGAAAAAAAACTCTATTTTTTATTCGATGGGACATACTATATATTCATTAGTGTATAGCTCAACAAAAAACAGTTATCACCTACTCTGTATTGTCTCAATTATGTTGGATTTCTTTCTTTCAATCATTATCCAGCGACAACGTTCGGATAACAAATAATTAACTCCTGCATTTCTTTGGAAGAATGTACTTTTTGTATTGTATCTTTATCGACAAACTCCCGAAACAACATGAGCAAGATCCAAGGTTCTTAATTTCCAAGAATACGTTTCAACCATCAACAGCGTCTGATAAACTTTTGAATGACACTTTATTCCGTTTCAGCTCTTGTCATCCTTGCTTTTTGGTCATTTTACTTCATGTACGACATGGTGGATAAAGAAAAATCCTGCGAGAACGTGACAGTCAGCATGTACTGCCCAAAAAATCTGTTGGTTGCCCAGGGAGAAGTGAATTATTATCACACCATGGCTATAAGTAGTCTTTCTTTCAGCTTGATGATCACTTTGCATTCAATTTTTTCCATTTTGAATCATCACGAGTTCAGCATGCTTATGATAATGACTACAAGCATTGTGATTGCTTTGTTCGCATTCACACATTGGGGTGTGGAGAATTTCATGTTCCATTGCTTGGGATTTCTGATTGGAGTGTTTGGCGCCAATTTTTCAGTAAGTATTATATGCATTCTTTTTTATAAGATATGCCATTTGATTTTTGACAAAAAAGTATCCTTAAATTTGAAATAAAATGCAAAAATATTGAACCTCTACAAGATTTATGGAATCCCTTCAAAATATCCTCCGTTTGATACATTTCTTATAGGATGGCCTTCAGCTCCTGCAATATTTTTTAAGGTGTGTATTGAGTCGAATCTGGTTCACGGAGCGGTAATTTCAATCTGGAGAAAAGAAAAAAGCCACACGGAGCTAGATCATGCGAATAAGGTGGTTGGTCTATGGTGTTAATCGAGTATTTTGTCTTAAAATCGTTAATGATCGTGAGGAAAATTCAGCTCTAACGGAACCCAACTGCGTGCCCAATTGGTTCACCAAATCAAACGAGCAGTTTCAAGAGAGATGTTGAGATCACGAGTTATCTCTAACACATATAGAAACTTAGAATACTTGAAAATGCAAACTATTTAAATGAGAATTTCCTGATACTTTTTTGTCAGAGTGTATGTACGTACGTTTTAATACCTCTCGCTTTGTTTTCTTAATCAATCCAATACCGTCTAAAAGCTCTACAATTAAGATTAATATTTGTACATCCATATGTTTTATTTTAATTACTTACAAAGGGTCCGTTCATCTCCAATATCGATATTTCCTGTGGGGACTCTTCAAAGACGTTTTGTTTCAATCCATTTTCATTAGCTACCAATGGACCAAGGACATTAGTTCCGAATGAAAAACCCACAAGGGTATAAAATAGTTATGATGGCAATATCAAGAGGTAACTTTCAACAAAAATAAGACCAAAGCTATCAAAATCGTGCAGGAAGATCTACAGATAGATGAAATTTAGCAAGTAGGAATAACCATTCGCTTAAATGGGATTGAAAACATGAACAAGATATAGAAAACGAAATCGGTAGACTAGCTAGCTAGTTTGAAGGTAATAAACAGAATAACAAGAACGAAATATGTAACAAATGAAGAAGCACGAAACATGCGAGAGAGACAGATGGTAAGATGATAGATTATAAGAGAAAAGTTAAAAAGTTCCGGGATAGAGAGCAAGGATAGAAAAAAAGATGAAAGAGCCCAACAATTCAATAATGATGCTGGGGTAAACAAAATTTAAAGAACAGGGAATAACTTGTACAAAGCTAATTAGTGATTAACAGGAAAGAATGAAGAAAACATATCAAAACCTAACATTCATTACTTTGATTACATGCTGATATTTGTTTTACAGATCTTAGTACACCTTGGTACAGTTTATTGGGGAAACCAAGAATTAGAAACGGCTGGAACTGACGAAGACGTGGATATTGAAGAGAGCAGAGGCACAACGCCAGATCCCATTGAGCTGAGAAATAATGTACCAGGACATTTCTACGATATCAACACCAGAACTCATATTGTGAATTTCGACATGAATTAATATCAACAAAAATTGATGGTAAATTAGAAATGTTCATGTTAGATTCAATTGTAATATAATATTTTGATAACATTAAATGTATTAATTATAAAATTTATTTCAGTCTGTGAAATTGAATCTACAATTAAGGTAAATGGCATGCAGACGAAATTCGACATTTGAAATTCCGGAAAAAATGAATGCGTCATTCCAACAGGCATCGAGGACACTCTTCTACCAGAATTCAAATATGTTAGTATCCTCTGCGATTTGCAGAGGCTGTGGAGGTTATTGAGGAAGGAAAGTCAATTGATATGTGATCTTGGCTGATGTTGACAGAATGTTGATGACGCATGGGAGGAAAGATTGAGTGAGTCGTAAAATGATCACTGATTGAATGACTTTCTTTCCTCAATAACCTGTTCACAAACTTTTGCGAATCGCAGAGGATACTAATTACATTTGAATTCTGGTAGAAGGGTGTCCTCTATGTCGGTTGGAATGACACATAACCTAAATGGCTCAGAGGTAGAGCTCCAGATCGACATTTTGGCTATGCCAGATTAAACGTATTATTTCTAGGATTCAATAAGACATTCATGATCCCAAACCAGTTTATTAAATGCATCGAAGTTAGCTTTCATGCAGTCACAACATAACAAGTTTGATACAAAACAAATAATTTTTTTCATCTGTGGAATGAATAAGGTGAATCAATTCCAATCCATATATTTCTTTACATTCAGATATATCATATATACATAAAACTATATATTATAAATGAGTATCAGCAGTAGGTTTCCCAAATTCAAAACGTATTCATTGTCTAACAAGCCAAAGGTAAACATGGACGCATCTCTTGAATTTGAGCATTTGGAACAAATTGGACAATTACATCAATGAAACAATGAATTCAGTTCAGGTAAAAATCTGAAAAAAAATAGGTTAATTCAATTCAGCCGTTAGGAAAAAGTTACAATTCTCATTATTCATTAGAGATATAATCAATACCAATTCTTCGGAACATAATATCTAAGACAGTAAAACTCACGAGAACAATATAGCATTTATGTAAAACACATCTAGTTCCAAAAGCACTTTGTTTCTAGAATTACAAAAACTAAGGACATATTGCAGAGTCTAACTTGAAGAGATCTTCAATAATACCTATCATTACCACTTCATTCTATAAGTTTTGTCAGTATTACTCTTCTGAAAATTTTATAGTCTTCATGTTCTTCTTAATTCATAGCAATTTACCTCGAGAACATCAGAAGATATCTGTTGAAACATTGATATTAGGACATCGATAACGGATGAAGCCATCATCATAACGAATACTCATCACCAATGCTTAAATACTCACCATTTTGAAATCGTTGTTCTTTAGAATGAATATCATTCTCCATATTATATTGATAAATATTGTATTTATCACTATGATCGCTAGAACTGTGCCTGTCATCTGGACCGTTCAAAAAATAGCTCTCACTTCCACTTCTGCAATGAAATGTTGAACAATTGTATTTGTTTTGTGAATATCCATTATTAATATTGAAAGAAACAAGTATTTTGTCTGATTTTCACTTTATTGGAATCGGAATAAATTCATACTTCATACTGCTCAAAAGTACGGCAAATTGCTCCAGAACAATCGCGTAAAAGCTCCTGACCTCAAGTCAGTGCTTTTCTTCATTTTATTTTTGCAATTATTTATTAAATCGTATCGGATATAGCAATCACATGGTAGATGGGCGGGGCGTGAGTCATTGTCCCTACTTTTCAACACAATATGATTATCATTTTTCATTGGCCACACCGGATCATCCAATAAAAATCACCGTTTTCTGACAAATATCCTGTGTGACTATATATCTGGTGTAGAATTATTTTTATCTGTTTCGTCGATAAATATGCTTTAATTGGTAGGTTTGAATGACCAGTGTTTATCGGTGGTATGGTGAATTCAACCTTAGACTAAATAAGAATAGATCCCTTTATTTACATTGATAAGGGTCGCATCTGAAACTTAGAGCTGGTCCACACAGGTCATAAAAAAATGTTCATATTGCCAAACTGAGCAAATAGTAGATTTCTCTATTCCCCTATAATTGCGAATAAAAACTTTTTCCCCAATTGGCATTCAAAACATTGTATAAAATTTTATATTTTGAATTGAAACTGTCTTATCGGATATATTAGCAAGAAGTAAAGGAAAAACTTTAGGTGATTCTGCTATTTTATGTCAGAGACCGCAGATGGAAAGAGATTCAGATGAAAGTCGAGACAACGCAGGCGCATTCTCTGCTTGACAGTTTGAAGGTCACATGATGTTTAGAAGACACACGTTGCCACCTCTGTATCGAAAATAAATAAGCAAATTGAAGAAAATTTGTGAGTCAGTATTAGGTTGTTCATATTTCTTATTGTTTATTACTTTTCATCGCACTACAAATGGTTCGTAAGTGTGAAAGTTGTAGCAAAGACAGGAATTTTAATCCGAATTCATCGTTCCATAGATAAGTGTATTGTTAGGAATGAAATATTTAGTTATTTACATGTTCAGTAGCGTAGAAAGTTTTAATATGGAAGTTTTCAATGAGAATATTATAAGACTAGTAAGCGGGTAGATCAATAGGTCCATAGATCCATAAGCCAGTAGTTCAATAAGCTCATAGATCAATGCAGCGCACAGAAACGCGAAACACGGCCAAGAAACCCGTTGAAAGCAAAGAAACTATATAATCGATTCGCAGTGGGTGCTTTTTCCATAAAAAATGTAGAAGGAAAAACTCTCGAAGAAAGACTCTGGTGAAAGTCAGTGCTTCCAATGTGCACAGCTCGTATATCAATCGATCGCAATCGGTGCATTCCACAAAGGTAGTATAAGCATTATTCGATACAGTTCCCATGTAACACCCTGTATATGAATCGAAAATAATTTTTCCATAAAAAATAAACCCAAAGAATATCGTTTCAACTCCATCAATTTCACAAAGGTAAAATAAAAATTATTCGAAAAGGGTCTGAACGTGTATTCATGAACAGAGTGCTCAGTCGTTCTTTCCTGAATAAACTAAGTGTGTCGGATTCTAACATAGAGTATCATAAGTTGGATCGAACCTCGGAGAGGGCAATGAATTCGCGCGCAAATCGAGTCGAAAATGCCGATTTTGAAACGCATATTTGAGGTACTTTTCTTTCGATTCGTGAAGCGTAAGTGGTCTCTAGAGATTCGGAATCTCCTGTAGATTCTTATTAGAGCGCTTGGAAGGCGCGAAGAATCTTCCACCGCCGATATCGAGCGAAAAATCGATGCCGGATTTTCAAATTTGGAGCTCGCGTTCGGCTATCATCGGAATCGTATCAAAAACTGTGACATTTCATCGCGTATTTCGTGAAAATTGCCGAATTTGGAATGAAGAATTCGCTGCCTTATCTCGCTACTTGGATATGAAAATTGGTACCCAGAGATTGGAAATTTCCTAAAGTTTCTATTTCTACCACCGAAAGGGCGTTTAGGGCTCGAAGCGCCCGCACGGATCGAAAGCATCATAGGGTGTTTTTGACGTTTTTCATGAGTTGAGTATCGAAAAATAGGCGTTTTAGTTAAGGGATTTTAGCCAAGAATTTGGGGAGCTCCGGAATTCTAATGGGTTCTAAGGAATCCCCCAGTCCTTGCTCTCGGAATATGTAGTGACTCCCGGACCCGGGGCGTTCCGGCTTCGGAGTTTATTCCCTTATTCCGGGCACCTTTGGCGAAAAACGTCATTTTCGCGATTTTCGTTTGATAATTTCGGGCACTTTAAGAGCGCCCGGGGGGTTTTCGTGGTCGCTCCTCCTAGAAGAGGATACGCCTTTTCGATATTTTTTAAGATTGCCTCTCGAGCGGCCCACAGGGCCGCTCGGAAAGCTTTGCTTTCCGGGTCCCTAACGGGACCACCTGTCATAATTTTCTCTGGTTCACGATCTTATTACTATATTATATAGAAAAAGAAGAAGATAAAATGAGATTTTCTTGAATTAAGGTTCCCAGATGACGATGAAAGAAGAATTTGGGCTTCGCTGTAGGGATGGTCAAGTATTTGCCCAAAGAAACAATTTTCATTTGTTCAGATCATTTTGACACTGAAGATAATGTGATCCGAGTAAATGTAAAGAGAATTTATGCGGTGTTGCCGGGTGAGGTTTCACAAGCGACTTTCAATGAGACAGCCCAAAACAAATCGACGTTTTACAAAGGAATGCTTTGTCTATCTTATATAGTCTAAGGATAATCCAAACCGTTCAAAAAAGTGAAAATTAGATAACACTTGTTTCTTTCAATATTTTCGAAAATTTTAACATCATAATAACTCAACGTTTTTTTTTTACCGATCGTTAATTTTGAGGTTATAGCTTTCATGTCTCGGGGGTGGAATAGGATGATCCTGAAGACTATGATAATCAATGTCGTCCAAGTTTGAAGGTTCTTCCATGTGGAAAGCTTGTTCTATTTCCGGTTTCTTCTCCCAGACTTCCTTGAAGAAGGGGGTATAGAAAGTAGCTGAAGAAATAGAGGATTCATTATTAGTGATCAATCATTTGGACGAAACTAAAAATTTGAACTTTTATGTGTCCCAGTTTTCTTACCTTTCTGAGGAATACTAGCAGTGAAGGTCATGAAGTGAGCATTCAGTCTGTCTGCAGTTGTGTTTCCTTCTGTTATCAACAAATGGCCTAGTTCATTGTTGAAAAAAGCATTGGCACCACCAGAATCAGTAACAGCTAATATTTGCATTGGTAAATTTGGAATATTCATAGAAAATGCACTGAAACATTTTTTTTATTAATTGATTGTTCATTACCCCAATTTCACTTACTTCAGATTTGCTAAAGAAGCCTTCCGTTTGGTTGAATAAGCCAGAATGAAACCATGTACCAGTTCATCTCTGAACGAATTAGCACCATGAAACGAGGACACGATTATCTCTACTCTACGTCTAGAATCTCCAAGGAATGTCTCTAGAATGATACTTCTTTCTGACGACAAAAAGTAACACTGATGATGGAAAAATGGGGACAACAAAGTTTCTACTGAGTAATCATCTCCACAAAACAATGACATGATTATCCTGAAAATTTTTTATCAACACAGTTTCAAAAAATAATATACTTTTTACCTTATATCAGGTTCTAGACAATCGATAACCGACTGATAAAAATAAATATAACCAGTACGATGATGGATGCTCTGAACGAGTTGATTTAAAGACTCGGAAACCAGCTGATCGGTGGTTATTTCATCGATGCACACATGCATAAATGTACACTGGAGGCTGAAAATACATTAAATGAAGAAGATCCAGAATCCTTTGAAACTCTGACATACCTATCCGCCAAACTTTGTCCTTCTTCTTTCAGTTTAATGACACTATCACTTTCCAATGAAATATCTTGCAGGAACAACAGAAGGATCGGTAAACCCTGGAACGGTAATTTATCATCTTGCTCCAAATTGGATAGAAGTGTTTTTTCAAGGCTTTCCCTGATGTACTCAAATGATTTAGCATCAGAGAAAACGCAAAAACCGCCATGTGGCACAAAATCTGATGTTTTGAAAGCATACTGGGGTAAATTGACATCACCACAAATAATTCTATAATCTAAACTATAGAACTGACAATTTATTTTGTATTCGTCATCTTCACATTGTGACTGAAAATAAGCAAGAAATAAATTAGATTCCATTCATTGCAAGAAAGATGTTCAAGTGCAAAACTAAATTCTCGCAATTCTGTTTGGGCTAATTTACTATAATTATAAGGTGGACCCAAAAGTAAAGATTATTGTCCTTAGATGGCAGGACATTGATTATTCATAAATACACACTTCATCCCAAAAGATACAGAACTTTAAAAAAAAATAAAAATCAATGTACATTTTGGAAGAAAATACTTTTTATAAATCAACTAGTTGACCCGACAGACTTCGTCCTGTCAAAAAGCTTTGTAATGTGGCAGTTTTTGTGCCTACGTATTTTAAAAAGTTCTCCTGAACAGAACCGTCAGCCTGGTGATAGGGCGTTGTGAATAAAAAATAATTAAATAAAACATATATGAGGATTTAAAAGTAAGTAATCGCTTTATTGTTAATCATGTGAATCATAATTATTATTATTATCATTGTAGTGCTTTGTGGTATACGATGTTTTTTGTTTGATTACTTGGCGCATAGATAAACAAATCTGATGGTTTTCCAACACGGGAACAGGCAACATACAATTGACCATGTGAGAAACATAGGTTTTCTAGATTAATACCACAAACACTTAATGATTGCCCCTGGGACTTGTTTATAGTCATAGCAAAAGCAAGCCGCACTGGAAACTGTAGTCGTTTAAACTCAAATGGCACATCAGTCGGAATCATTGGGATGCGCGGTATGAGAACATCTTCTCCTTTATACTTTCCTTTGAGTATAGTTGCTTCTATCACATTGTTTAGTAATTTTTTTATCGCTAACCGTGTACCGTTCCAAAGACGCGGTTGGTTGATATTTCGCAACATTATAACCAACGATCCAACCTTTAATTGAAGATTGTGAGGTGGCAATCCTGCCAAATCCAGCGAGTTTAAAAATTCCGGTGGATAGTTGACTATATCCTCTTGATTAGTAGCCGAATCAACTGATTTATATATCCTCAAATCGCCTGTAATTTGTTCTTGAATTTTGACATTTAATTCATTTACATCTATGTTTTTTGCAGCCAGTATAGCTCGTTCGCTCAACCAATCATGGTTTCTGTAATTTTGAGAAACATCTGGAAACACCTTCTGAATAAAGTTCACAAAAACTTTGAGGAAAGTTAATGCAGCCAGGCAACATGTCTATAGGAAATTTGCCATTACTAATGTCAATGAGTTGTTTAGAGAATATGTTTCCAGATTGGTCATTTTGCAACTCGACACGCATATTCTTGCTTAAATGAAGTACTTTGACATGTTTCCACAAATTGGAGGACTTTGGACATGCATTGAGTTCATCAGCTGGCTTTGATCGTTGAATCACTGGCAATGTTTGACGAAAATCTCCTGCTAATAAAATCATTGCACCACCAAATCGGTTATTATTGCGCCGTAGATCTTTTAAGGTTCTGTCTAAAGCCTCCAAAGATTTTTTATGTGCCATTGTGCATTCATCCCAAACAATCAATTTACATTGCTGCAAAACCTTTGCCATTGCAGAGTTCTTCGAAACGTTGCAGGTTGGAGTTTCATTGCTTTGCATATTTAATGGCAATTTTAGTGCTGAATGGGCTGTTCGACCACATTCAAGCAAAGTTGCTGCGATTCCCGACGAAGCGAGTGCAAGTGCAATTTTATTTTGTGAGCGAATTGTTGCTAATAAATCAAAAAAGTTTTTCCTGTACCACCAGGTGCATCTAAGAAGTAAATCCCTCCAGTTTCATCGTTTGTTACTTTCATAAGAGTTTCAAATACATACTTCTGTTGTTCATTTAACAGTGGAAGATTTGTTTGAATTAATTCTTTCAAAGCGTTGAGATCATAGTTTTTCTCGATGCAACTCTTGGTTAAAAGCGTCATGCATTGGACGATTGGGCGCGGTCAGGCCTAATTGAATTGATAGTTTGTTTGACATTATCAAGCACATGTCCTCAATTGAAATCAATGCTTCATTGTAAATTTCTTCACTGATTTGTATATTTGGATTTCCCATTCTATTCCGTATTTGATACAAAATATCATCACACATATCTTTGTACTTGATCCACAAATCAATTGGGTTTGATGGGAAGCATGTAGATATGATTATAGAAAACAATGTTCGTATTTGATGAGCGTGTGATGATATTACAGCATCATTGAGAGTTTGATCCCAATGAGCGTCATTTTCAAGCAATTGCAAATGTTGACAGGCTTCTTTGTAGGATCCACACAATTCACCATCAACACAGTTCGTAACTGTTGGAATGATGTTGGGCCACGTACATTAACTCATAGCAGTCGTAAATAAAAACTTCAATATGAACTTTATACCATAGCAATAAAGCTCAAATTGACTACGTTTTAGTTACAAATCATTTGTATGGGAAAAAGAAAAGGGCTATTTTTAGGGTTTTCCAGCAATAATTCTAATTTTTCTCGCCGTAAAAACCATCCTTGAACTTCAACGAACATTTTAAAAAAAGATTTGGCCAAATTGGTCCTGGCGTTGTTGAGTTATGCGCTTACCCACACATTTTGCGATTCATTTTTATATTATAAGATATTATCTGGTGAGTTTCAGTAAAAGTTTTACCAAGTTTACCACAAAAAAATCAATTGCAGTTCCATGTTTGATACTCATTTTCCGACCGATGTATGAAATATCCTGTAATTTATACCAATGAGGGACTAAGCCGTCTACGGATAAAATATTACAACAGATGGCACCAGTGGTATTATTTTTTGGAAAAAGTTCAGTTTCTTTTGGAATGAGAGTGTACATTTAGCATAGTTTCGACAAAAAGAGAGAACTTAGTTTCGCGCAACTAATTTTATTTACCCTTATCTTTGCAACAAACTCTTCGGCCAAATGGTTTAATCCCAAGATGAGGATATTAATTTTATTCTCATCCGTGTTCAGGAACCATTGGTTATGTCCCCACGAAGTAGGTCTGTGGTTTTTAGTTGCCAGAGTTTTCTCAATCAGTAAATCCATGCAATTCGAATAAGAAGGACAATTCTCTTTCATGGGGCAATGTATGAAACTAAGATGTTGGTAAAGAATGGTTTTTCTATCTTGATCCAATTTATCCAACATTTTGTAACGGAAATCGTCTTGAAGCACCTCAATGATCTCCTTGATACACTCTTGAGAGATGGTTCCCGACGGGGTCATGCTCTTAAGGTTATAAAAGATGTTAGCATGTTCCAGAAGTAATTCCTAGAAAATTTCAAACGACTGTAAATACTTCATGTTCGTTCGAGTCATTCTAAGATGTTCAAAAACATGATCTCAGCATCTTTTCACTGAGAGATATCAGAAGATAATAGCGTAAATGCGAATGGAAATAAGACAGTCAATGTTCTAATTGGCCAGCGCCATTAAATTGCCGAATTTCTATTATTTAGTAGTGAATTCTCATTTGTGTTGTGCAATTTCGTAATAGGAAACAACTGTTGTACTAGCTTAAGGGCCAATTATCACTGTACGAAGAGTACCTAGATCATGTTTTCAAACATCTTCAAGTCATTCAACGTACTTGAAAGTTGTATTTGGCACTCTCTATAATTTGTCTTTGATGCTGATCATAAATCTGTTGGCAATCATGTTCCGATAAAGCTTCGAAACATTCACGGCCCATAAATAAAACCCTGACCTCTGCTAAAGGCTTCCCAGGAGTGACATAACCAGTGTCTTCCAATAGCTGCTTGAATTGTTTCTTCCACCTGTACCCATTTATTACGTTAAATATTGTGGGAAAAACAATGTTGCAACTCACCTTTTAGGCATCCTTTATTAGTAGGCAAGAAATAAATACTTTTGTTAGTCAACTTATAGTTGAAGATAATATAGGAGTTTTGCATTTTGAAGAACAATCCATTAAAGGGAAAACTACAGAAATAAGCATTCATTAAATCGGCTACCATAAGAAAATTATTATAACATCCTTCAAGAATTATTGAGTTCAGCGGCTGTGGCAAATTATGACAAAGTTTTTTATTAAACTAAATATGACAACTGCTTCACTCAAAGCCAACATTGGAAATAAGAACATTTCAAAGTTACATAAAACTATGAAAGAATAATTTTAAGGTCTTTATTTCAGTGATTGATACCACCAGTAATCCAAGAACTGTTGTGCCATCAATAATTCTTGGATGAACTTCACTACTGATAACTGATAAATTGAAAAAGTTTATCCACAATGGGAAAATGCATACTATTAGTTATTTCCCATAAAAATCGCCCAATTTTAAGCAGTTTTCCTGTATATAACATTTCCATAAGATGAAGCCATTCAAGAATTGAAAATTACAAACTTACTCAGACTGTTGTTTCTCTTGCTGCAACATATTAATATAATTCTTGAAAACAGTTTCAGCATCATTTGTATCGAGCACGTTCAACGGTATCCTAGTTTCTTCATTATCGGACTCAAGTTCGCATTCGGTCCATGGTATATCCTCGGGACATTCATAAAAGTATTGGTAAAAGTCTTCATGTTGTTTCAAGGTGCACTTTATAGTTTGCCAATCCCTTTGATTGAACAGTTTTAATAGAAATAAAGACAAAATTTTGTTACCTTACCCATCTAGATGCCTATCTGCACTCAGTTTGTCGAGTATATCAGGAAGCAGTTCCATATAATGTGCTATTCTTTTAGTGATAGCTTCTTCCTTCAACAATTTAATATGCCGTCTAAACAAACGTTGTGTACCATCCAAACCTAAATAATTAATTTATAATATACCTGCCTCTTCAGAGAATCAATTCTAGCCCGAAACTTTGAAAACATTCTAAAAGATGTTCGTATCATCTACTTACCAAAAATTTGAACAAAATAAATCCATTCGTTGTGAGCATTCAAAATTTTGATGGTTTGTGACCAAGTGGCATGGTAGTCAGTTACATGAAGCCTTATCAATCTCAGGAAGGATTCACTTGCCGCATCCATCATTTCTCTACGTATTCTAGCAGCTTCCACATACGGAACAATTTTAGTTCTGAACTTAGTTTTATCAATCATTTGTGCAAGGACAATAAAAGCCAAATCAACATTGACATTTTCATGCGCAGAAACCTCTACAAGAGGTAGGACTCCCTTGTATTCTTTCCGTTGTATCAATTTATCCGCTTCACGCAAATAAGCCGGATCAGCATCATCGTTTTTTGTCGTGATGAAGACTATAGGTTTCTTTGTCTTCAATATGCTGTTTAGGATATTTGAAACTATTTCTACTTGTTTTTCTAGCGATCTACTAGGAACGATACTAACGTCAAATACACAAATGAATCCGTCAACATTGAATTTGCCTTCAGGTAAAAGTTTTTGTTCGTATTCTTTTTCAATTCCTAGTTGGTTTTTGCAGATGTACATCAATTTCTCAGCTGAGGTTATTTTGGTAGCTGCACATCTTTTAACATAGGGTTCCATCTTGCCACCTTCGAAATATAAAGAATCAAATGGTGACAATACATATAACATACTAAAGAGTATATAGTGTATAAAAATTTAAAGCTTAGCAAAACCTGGACTTCATTTTGAAAGATCCTGCATTGCATATTCACCTTTGAAAGATTGGAATGACGCATCATCAATAAATTCAGTTTGCTCTATGACACTAAAATGATAATCAACACCTTCTTCTGATTTCTTGACAACTTCTCCCCAATATAAGAAATGATCATTGTTCACTACTCTTCCACTAAAGTCAGTCTAAAATGAAATAAAGATGTCAAAAAAAAAAAGATGCAAAGATTGATGAACTCACTTGACTTAGAACAGATATATGATCCACATTGTAATCATCAGCATGGGACCTAATGAATCGATTACATAGGCAGGATTTACCAACACCAGAATGACCCTTGTCTTTCTCTACCCCTGATAAGCCGACAACAGATACATTGATATACCTGGCTATATCTGTTCTACGAGCCATGTTTTTGGAGCAAGTTTCAAATAAAAAAATGTTTACCTGAAAAGGAGAAACTCTTATAAATTCCTAATGATTTACTAAGAAAACATCATATTTAAGCATAAAAGAATATATGATAAAGGTTTAATGGCAAAAAATAGCAGTGACAATTGTAAATCAAGTTAATTGAGATCATTGCTTCATATTTGGAAATTTAGACACCTACCATCCATTCATAAATGAAACTTACAAGTAATCACACAAATGACACTTCATTAAATAACTGCTCATAAAGGTCACTACATAATCAAAACCCTCACCTCAGAGACCACCTACAGTTTCTTTTTTCCCAACTTTTCAACAGATTTGTGTTCGTCATTTCCAAGAAGCATGGAATGATTAAAATTTTTCAACTTCACTACCACAAGTGGCCACCCAAGTATCATTCAGTTACCACTGCAATTTCAAGAATAATTGTTTTTTTTTTCAAAACTTCACTTCATCAAATTTGAAAATGATTTTAATTGAGTAAAAGAAGGCAACATACAACATCTGCTAAAACCAATTTGCGGCTTGCGCTTTGATGACAACTGAGGTGTTTGATAAAAAATTACCAGTTAAATTAATTGACGTTATTATTCTTCATTTTCCTAAGACCTGGTTGTACATAACTATTGATATGCTGTTCCTAAATTTCCGAACATCTTGGAAAAAAGAATTGAATGAAAAATCGAGAAATTTTCCTTTATTAAAATCTGACAGCTGGAAAATGTGAGGTTAAGGTAACTTTCACTGGGCTTGAACCATAGGCGTAGATTGAATCAACCGTGGGCTTCGTACATGTGGAAAATGGCATTTATTCACAATATGAAATTAAATTACTAAAGCCTTTATTAATCTCTTATTGATTGAAACGATTCCATTCTCAAACTTGGAGATTACTTTTTGACTTACCTGTATATGGTATCTGTCTATATGTGTCCCAATAGAAAAGTTTGTTTCAAAAGGCAGTTGGTTTAGGCAATTTCTAGCAATGTTATTGAATTATTAAATAGTTCTGTTGCGATTAAGTGTGAAAAAATTGACTTTCCGACAAATAGCCCCAGGTTTCTGACGACAAAGCCTTCATGAAATAATTTGGTCACGAATTTGTTTCTCTAAGGTGTATTGTTGCAGGTCACAGCGTCTTGCTAAAACTTCCACTTCAGTTTTGAGACCACAAAAACTATTTTACCGCTTTACCTACCACATTCTCAAAGAAATGAGGTTCGATCATACCATCAGTCAGAATTAGCGCCAGACAGTTGTTCGTTGGGATGCAGAGGTTTTTTTTTCATTTTCTTAGTCCAAAATGGGAAAGCTTTGTGTTAATTAATCAGTTCGGATTAAAGTCGAAGCATCGGTGAAGATGATTTCCTTAAGAAATTCACATCCATCCTCATTCAGTTCCTGGGATAAGCATGGTCTGTTGGTTCAAGCTCCTGGGTCGGCTTTATCTTATAAACATTTCCTACAACTTACTGCTTTTGGAAATTTCAACCCAATTTCCTCAGTTTCATTATGAATTGTTGCACTGAGCAGTGAACAAATTTTCTGCGTTAGACGACAAAATTTCTAGGGGTTACAAACTCTTTCATCATAACTTTCCGCATGGGTTTTCACTATGATTTAATATCGCACTATTACACTTCAGGGCTGCCTTCTGTGTAGATAAAAAATGCAAGGAATTAAAAAGTTTTGTGTTTTTCCTATATATTCTGCTGCTGACGCATCTGTCGGATTGTTAAGAATAATCTCTACTGAAGAAGAATGCGTAATCCCCTAGCTTGTTACTGAATTAATTTTTTTTTATCAAGTTAGTTACTTTGTTATGATGCATTTTTTTCATATATTGATGTAAACCACCTTGGGATGCTACTGAAGGGAGTATACACCTGTAAATGTAGGCAGTGCTTCCTGTTGATACCCCACTCAGAAGACTCAGAAAGAGGTATAAAAGGCGAGTTCCTTCAGACGAATGGATTTTGCCGACTGGTTCCAACTAGGTAAATTCCTCCGAATTACAGTTCAAGTCCTAAATGAGTCTTGATCTCTCGAGATGACTAGTTCAGTCTTTCGACACTGGATCCTCGAGATGAAATGGTTCGGTTTGTCGTAACCGGACCTTTATAAGCGAGCACAATGGAATTATTTGGGATTATTACTTGGAATTTGCCACCTAAACGAGCCCAATAAGGGTTATAGTGTGATAATTGATGGGAGTGTAGAATGATAATAATATACTTTATTTTAGGTAAAGTGTATACATGTAATAAAGTGAACACTCGAGATGAAACAGGGCTCTAAACAATTTTACTCTCATTATATCATGTACGCTAGGAAGTCTTCTACACTATATAGTTCAATGTTAAGTAGCAGCTTGAAAATGAATTTCTTGTATCGTTGTAGGGAACATTCTCTTCCCAATTTATGTGCTATCTTGTTATAATATCTATTAGACGGTCCTTTTTCGGTGAGGCTAAGTCTGTGCTGTAGGAATTTTATTGCTGTGGTTCTTGTATTATAATTACTTGGTGTTTTCTCTTCAAAGTAATGCATATTTCTAAAAGTGAAAATCAAGCATTTCTGAATATGTATAGCTGGTGTGGTTAATAAATCTTTTTTTTAAATATTCCCCTACACGATTCCATTCTCTGCATCTTCCAGATTATAGGTATTGCTCTATTTTGCATCTTCAGCACTCTGTCCAAGCTATGTGAGCTACCATAGAACATGATGCCAATACCTCATCTTCGATTCCCATACTGCTTGGTAAATGGTCTTCATTGACATAGAGTCCAGGTATTTACTGAGTACTCCAAGTGAGTAGCAGATAGAACTCAATTGAGTACAAAGGTTGGTGATGTGTTCACTCCAATCAAGAGTTTCCTCCAGTTTGAGACCCAGGAAATTACAACACCTAATCAGACCCAGAGAGGAGTTGCAAAATCGAACATTTTCTGGAGTTTGAAAACCTGAATGAACTGTTTGGAATAGCACTGAATTTGTATTTTCAGCATTCAGGCATAAACCATTTGCTTCAAACCATTCGCCTGCTTGCAGTAGAGTTGATTTTACAAGTTTACACGTTTCTGGGAATGTCTTGGCTATGACTGTGAAGTTTGTGCCATCTATTATAATTCAAGATTTTGATACTTGTTTCATCAAATATGGTATATAGATCATTTAAAAATAAGATGAATATGATGGGACCTAAAATGCTTCCTTGTGGTACTTCTAATTCTGTGAATTCTGCCTGCGATATTATTTGGTTCTCATTCTGAGAGATCATTACTCTTTGTCTACGGTTGGTTAGGTACGATTTCAACTACTTCAGTTCTTTTTCCTTTATTCCATAGGCTTGTAATATTTGTAGGATGAAATTAGCGACAGGGTATCTAATGCCTTCGATAGGTCTAACATCAACCCAACCGTCACATTTGAATCTTCTAGAGCGTCTTAGATTCCTGAGATAAACTCAAAGCTACTGTCTGTGTGGACTTCCCTTTGACATATCCATGTTGTGAAGGTGATAAAATTTTTTCTTTTGCTAGGTATACAAGCTGAGTTGAAATAGTTAGTTCTAGTATTTTAGAGAACGTTGTTAAAAGACTTATTGGTCTATAGCTCTGCGGTTTGTCTGGTTCGAATTCTTGTACACCGGTTTTATAAATGCTTCCTTAAACAGGTCTGGGACAACACCATATTTTATGGAAACATTTATTAGGAAAGTTAGGGGTTTCACTATTTGTTCTGCGCAATCTTAAACTAATTTCATCGGGATTCCGTCACATCCGTAGCTGTTTTTATTCTTCAACATAGATATTGTTCTCAATGTTTCTTCTTTCGAGACTGTGCGTAGTTTGAAGATGATGTTTGCTCCTGTTATATTGATTTCAGGTTGTGAGTTTTGATTGTTACTTACTTTGCTTTTCGCCATTAATAAATTGTAGGTATTGAATAAGTTCGCTATTTTTTCCGGTTTTCCTGGTATTTCAGTATTTTAATTTGTGGTACCCTTGATTTTTTGACAATTTTTAATTAGTTGCTATCTTCTGTTTGCTTATATAGTAATATATAAACGAATCAGTTTTTTCATTAAGACAGAAATTTTTGTGATATTGAACATATTATGTTATTGGTTATTTTAATTGATACCTCTATCTATAATTAATAGCCACCTAAGCTCGAGCTACACGGAAGACTGTCATAATTTATATATCAGAAGTTTAAATTTTACTCCTTCCCTTTCTTTAATTCTGAAATAGAAAAAGGTTTTAAATGATTAGAGAGACAAAAATTATCAATTTATTCGTACAATGATCGCAATGAAAATGAATAAATAAACTACAGCAATTGATGGAGTAGAGAAAAGCACAAAAACTCTTGAAAACCCCAATATTTTGTTTGAACGGCTTTGATGAAATAAAGGGTATATCATATTTGTTTTTCTTTATTTCTGAACTAATTGTGGGATGTATCTATTTCATGTCATTTTCTCCAATTGTACTTACAGGAATTGATATTTTTTAAGGGGATATGTTATAGATTTTTTTCAAGAGATATTATTTATTTATATAATTAATTCATCTCGATGATCTCGTTTACAATTTTCTTGTTTACATTCCGTTTTCTACCCAATTAAAATCAGAAAGGTTTATCATTGCTTCTACGATAATTTTTGAGCATATCCAGGTGTCTTAAGTTGAAACATTCAGTTTTGCTTGAAAATTTTCATGCTTAGTTATTGAACAATGACACACTGAGCAGAGTTGAGGGAAATAATTGGTAACATAGATGCTATATATATTTCGTCTCTTTGAACATGTAATTTGGAGAAGATCCCTGTTTTCACCTGTTCATTCTTCACTCGAATTCTTCGTTTCAATGAGAATCAGAATAATACAAAAATACATTCAGTATTTCAATTCAATTTTGATATGAAGCATAAGTGAGTTTGCGATAGTATTCATTTGTATCAAATATGATATATTTCTTTGCTGAAATTCTTTTATTGAGTTATATTTTTAATCCATGAATATTGTAAACATCCTTCAGAATCTTGTTGATCACCACATCTTGCAACTCCTTATGAGTTCATTCGACGTATTTTGTATCAAACACCTGAAAAATCAAACTCACAGAATTTAAAATATTGAAAGTGTTTAAAATGAAATTAAACAGAAAATATATTTTTTTAATATGATACCCCTCCAAATCTTTTGGATCAAAGACTCATACCGTTTAGTAGTGAAATGCAGTTTGCTCATTGTATTTCATCAGTGAATGAACCACAAGTATGAAATATCCTTTTCATATCCAATGATAGTATTCACCCAAACAATGATATATGGTTGTGTTACAAAAAGGCGAATGCGCCAGTCGGCTGATTTGGAATAAACATTTATGTTTATTGCTGGAGATCGAGGGTAGACTAAATTGTTCAGTAGTATCCTCTAACATTACTTATTTGATGTGCTATCAATAAAATTCAACAGAAATCTTGGACTGATTTCTAGAATCGAGGATTTAAATAAAAAAAACATATAATCTATGGAGCTGGGGTACTAAAGTAGTCAAAATTTTAGGAATTTTCTCTTACTCCACTTATTTGATATGCTATCAAAAACACATCTACTCAAGCATCATTAGATTTATGAGCTATAGATAATATTCTAATTTTTGGCGGGACTCTTCAAATAAAGGAAAAAAATTCTTACGAAAAAAATTAATATTTCATCTATGGGGCTCGCGATATAGGGTTGCCTGAACCGAAAACAAAGTATCTTTAACATCACTGATTTGATGTGCTATCGAACACATATACAGGGTCGATGAAGAAACAATTGAAGAAGTTGAGGCGTCGGTTCGTCAAACTCCGTCTTTATCCATCCGAAAGCGAAGCCAACCGTTGAACATAAAAAAATCTTGTTTACATTCGATTTCAAAGAAAGACTTACATCTAAAAGCCTATAGAATTCATTTCGTTCAGAAATTGAAGGATGCGGGAGATGCTAATCGACTGAATTTTGCGAACGAAATGCAGCAGCGATTCAACAACTTCAACAACATACTGTTTAGTGACGAAGCAAATTTTCAGGGAGTTTGCAGGTTTCAACTCAAGAACGTGGTTTCAGCAAGATGGGGCGGACCACTTGCCATACCTCAAATGATATATATTCTTTTGAACTTTTGGCTTACAAAACCATGAATTTTTCCCTCTATGGCATGGCGCACACAAGCAATACTGATGAGTTCAAAATGTGTGCGCCTTGGACGAAACGCATAAGGAGGGATAACACTTACGATCCTACAACATGAAGGCCTAGGAAAAAACCTCAGTAAAAAAAACCCAGCCCCCCTGCGTAGCTATTGTTGTGTGTACAAAAATAAGCTTAAATATATTTGAGTGACTTTTTTCAAGAGTGGCCTTCTATTAATAAACACCAAACAGATAATGAAAATCAAAGAATATATGAGATATCATGCGAATAGGGAGAAACAAAACCCTGCTTGAAATTGAGAATAAAAGAACAGATGCTTCTTCAAGTGTTGAGACACCGATAGATCACAGTTGGTCCAACATGTTGTGGATGAAAACCATCTGATTAAATGGAACGGTACAACTATTATATCCAAAGAAGGAAACCCTACAAAAAAAATTGAAGAAGCAGCATTTATAAATATCCCATATAAATATCAACTAAGTTGCCTGAAGTTTGGAGGCCAAAGTAACTTGAAGAAGTGTTTACACCAGATAAATTTGATTCAGTTTTCGGAGTTCTATTAATTATTAGTGAAAATTGAAAAATTTTCTGATATTGTCAGCCTTTCCGAAAGATAATTTTGCCTTGAAAATGAGAGAATATATCTGTCGAAACGTTGGTTGAATCATCTGGATTTTCTCGTCAACAACCAGAAGGAAATAAATAAAATGATAACGTTAACTTTTTGGAATAGATATGAAATTAATCGTGAAAGTCTGAAATAAACGAGAAGTTCGAATATCGTAGAGTAGAGAAATAATGAACAAAACGAGAAAATGAAAATAAATAACTGAAAATAAAAACATTCAACACAGTCAACTCACTTGGACGTTCATTGCTCAATTTGTTGAAACAGGATCACACATCGTGGTATATGGAGCGGGTATAAAAGCACTTATGTCTATCCATCCTAAGGGTACCGTCGAGGTGATTTCAATGCCATTTCATTTAAGCTCCGAAGAAGAGTTGAGGACGTAAAAGTATCACCGGAGCGAGAACAAGTAATCATTGTTAATCCAGCCTCCATAAAGCAAGGGCGAAGAGAATTTTCGAGAAAAATAAAGATGAAATCATACGGATGAGAGAGAAAGGAGGTAGGCTATGATCTTTCAGTTTATTTTGTTCTGGACATTTTGCTTTGCATACAACATAACACCAAGGTGGTGTTTGATACGTGCAGTAAAGGTGAGCACCTTGGCGCAGAAGCTGATCGATCTGCGCCGACGGTATTTCCCACCAGGTCAGCATCTAGCCGGCAAAGTCAGTGTTTAAAGGTTCTCACTGGGTGTAGGAAGCTGTACTGAGCCGGTCTCAGCGCTCCCCGTACTTGAAACTTCGCTCTATCAGGTTGGATCCAGTAGTAATCTATTAAATTTTCTCTCTATTCCTCTCATTAACTTCCTCACTCATGCCTGCTCTCTGAATCAAACATAAAAATCACCGAAAAACCTGCCCAAAGTTTTTTTTTTTCAATTTTTTTCGAACTCACAACTTTTCGTTCAGTCTTCAAAGTTTCCATGAATGCTCCGCCTTGCTACTAATTTAAATGTTTGCATGTTTTACCGAATGCCATTTACGATCGCATAAATTTTTATCAAGTCTGTTATGTGCATTTCAACACAATGGTAATAGGAGAGCGAAATTTGGAGCGCGTAAACCAATCGGGCATTCTGTTTTTGCAATTTCCCACCACAAAGTTCTGATGCAAATGTTTGTTTTGTTCGTTTATCAAATTATGGTGGAAATTATGAGGAGAATTTGATCATGGCCCTCGGGAGAGATCCATATGAATTACGAATATTTCGGTGAAAGTAAACGAGGAAATTGAAAATGATCATAATGGTCTCGGAAGACCTTAGCTGCTAACCACGGTCGTCGGGGTCCTCGACAAAAGCCGGTTTAATATTGTCGTTCTGTAATTGGATGGAAGTTTTCTGAACCTGCTTTTAAATAAGACGGCTCTTTTTTAGGGATTCTTCATCTGCTTAAATTGGACGCTTTATTTATTTGCAAGCTCCACTTCTCGTTTGCCAGATGGCTTCTACTTCCAGATAAGAATTTTCCGGTTCTTGAAAAGATTAAAATATACTGGTATAATTAAATTTAATTATACTGAATTGTACTAAGTTTTAGATACGTATTCTTTATACCATAACTCTCTCTCCGAATCTTTAAAGATATTATGATTTCGTTTTACTGAAAATTTATTGTTATCAATTGAAATAAAATGCATTGCCGATATAACGAGTGTTTTTAGAATTAAACAGACAGATTTAACAAAAAATGGAACGATGGAAATCGAGGTATTAAATGATTTTCTGAAGTGTATTTTCTCGTAACACTGATGAATTAATGAATATACAGGATCTTTTGTGATAGGAGGGACTTACTGAAGGTGCGTCTCATTTAGTCTTTCCAAGAAGGTATTACAAACGTTTTGTTTTCTACAAATGGCGTGTTGAAGTTTTTTTTTCGTAGTAAATTCTCACAGTATCGAACCGTGAGATTTAAATGTACTGTCCCTTATTTTTCCAATAAAAATTACATTAATATATGCCTGTGTCAAATTAATCGTGATAACAGAAATTTTTCAATCTGGATCTTCTCTACTCGATTCAAATGACGTTAAAATGCTATTTGAAATTGATACGGTCATAAATTTGATCGGTACCGAACTGGACAAAATATACTGGTATAATTAACTGTAATTATACTCAATTGTACAAAGTTTCAAATACATTTTTTTCATCACATAATATGATACTCTGAATATTTTACGATCAGTATGCTTAAAATTTAATTTCATCAATTGAAATAAAATGCATTGTTGATATAACGAGGGTTGTTGGAATTAAACAGGCAGTCCTTGAATTTTAAGAAGAATGGAACACAGAAAAACGAGGTATCGAATGATCTTCTAAAGTGCATTTTCTCGTAACATCGATGAATTAATGGATATACAGGGTCTTTCGTAATCGGAGGGACTTAGGTACGGAGAGGTGCGTCTCCGTTAGTATTTCCAAGAAGGTATTGCAAACGTTTCGTTTTTTACAAATGGCGTGTTGAAGTTTCTCTTTTTTCCAAGTGTGTTCTTCACAGTATCTATATTCACAAGATTTCAACTGAAATTCGGCACAGATAATACAATTTAGAAATCAGATCATGAGTCATTGAAATTTTGATAGAAAATGAACCGTGAGATTTAAATGTACTGTCCCTTATTTTCCCAATAAAAATTTCATTAATATATGCCTGTGTCAAATTAATCGTTTGTCTTTTTTCCAAGTGTGTTCCTCACAGTACCTATATTCACAAGATTTCAACTGAAATTCGGCACAGATAAAACAATTTAGAAATCAGATCATGAGTCATTCAAATTTTGATAGAAAATGAACCGTGAGATTTAAATGTACTGTCCCTTATTTTCCCAATAAAAATTTCATTAATACATGCCTGTGTCAAATTAATAGTGATAACAGAAAATTTTCAATCTGGATCTTATCTAATCGATTCAAAAGACGTTAAAATGCTATTTGAAATTGATACGGTCATAAATTTGATCGGTACCGAACTGGACAAAATGATTTCTGAAGAGATTGAAATATACTGAAATAATTAACTTTAATTATACCCAATTGTACAGAGTTTCAAATACATCTTTTTCATCACATAATATGATACTCTGAATATTTTACGATCTTTTGGAAATTCGGTATGCTTAAAATTTAATTTCATCAACTGAAATAAAATGCATTGTTGATATAACGAGGCTTGTTGGAATTAAACAGGCAGTCCTTGAATTTTATGAAGAATGGAACACAGAAAAACGAGGTATCGAATGATCTTCTAAAGTGCATTTTCTCGTAACATCGATGAATTAATGGATATACAGGGTCTTTCGTAATCGGAGGGACTTAGGTACGGAGAGGTGCGTCTCCGTTAGTATTTCCAAGAAGGTATTGCAAACGTTTCGTTTTTTACAAATGGCGTGTTGAAGTTTCTCTTTTTTCCAAGTGTGTTCCTCACAGTATCTATATTCACAAGATTTCAACTGAAATTCGGCACAGATAAAACAATTTAGAAATCAGATCATGAGTCATTCAAATTTTGATAGAAAATGAACCGTGAGATTTAAATGTACTGTCCCTTATTTTCCCAATAAAAATTTCATTAATACATGCCTGTGTCAAATTAATAGTGATAACAGAAATTTTTCAATCTGGATCTTCTCTACTCGATTCAAATGACGTTAAAATGCTATTTGAAATTGATACGATCATAAATTTGATCGGTACCGAACTGGACAAAATGATTTCTGAAGAGATTGAAATATACTGAAATAATTAACTTTAATTATACCCAATTGTACAGAGTTTCAAATACATCTTTTTCATCACATAATATGATACTCTGAATATTTTACGATCTTTTGGAAATTCGGTATGCTTAAAATTTAATTTCATCAATTGAAATAAAATGCATTGTTGATATAACGAGGGTTGTTGTAATTAAACAGGCAGTCCTTGAATTTTAAGAAGAATGGATCACAGAAAAACGAGGTATCGAATGATCTTCTAAAGTGCATTTTCTCGTAACATCGATGAATTAATGGATATACAGGGTCTTTCGTAATCGGAGGGACTTAGGTACGGAGAGGTGCGTCTCCGTTAGTATTTCCAAGAAGGTATTGCAAACGTTTAGTTTTTTACAAATGGCGTGTTGAAGTTTGTTTTTTTTTTCCAAGTGTGTTCCTCACAGTATCTATATTCACAAGATTTCAACTGAAATTCGGCACAGATAAAACAATTTAGAAATCAGATCATGAGTCATTGAAATTTTGATAGAAAATGAACCGTGAGATTTAAATGTACTGTCCCTTATTTTCCCAATAAAAATTTCATTAATATATGCCTGTGTCAAATTAATCGTGATCACAGAAAATTTTCAATCTGGATCTTATCTAATTGATTCAAAAGAGGTTAAAATGCTATTTGAAATTGATACGGTCATAAGTTTGATCGGTACCAAACTGGACAAAATGATTTCTGAAGAGAGTGAAATATACTGGTATAATTAACTTTAATTATACCTAATTGTACAAAGTTTCAAATACATCTTTTTCATCACATAATATGATACTCTGAATATTTTACGATCTTTTGGAAATTCGGTATGTTTAAAATTTAATTTCATCAATTGAAATAAAATGCATTGTTGATAAAACGAGGGTTGTTGTAATTAAACAGGCAGTCCTTGAATTTTAAGAAGAATGGAACACAGAAAAACGAGGTATCGAATGATCTTCTTAAGTGCATTTTCTCGTAACATCGATGAATTAATGGATATACAGGGTCTTTCGTAATCGGAGGGACTTAGGTACGAAGAGGTGCGTCTCCGTTAGTATTTCCAAGAAGGTATTGCAAACGTTTAGTTTTTTACAAATGGCGTGTTGAAGTTTGTTTTTTTTTCCAAGTGTGTTCCTCACAGTACCTATATTCACAAGATTTCAACTGAAATTCGGCACAGATAATACCATTTAGAAATCAGATCATGAGTCATTCAAATCTTGATAGAAAATGAACCGTGAGATTTAAATGTACTGTCCCTTATTTTCCCAATAAAAATTTCATTAATATATGCCTGTGTCAAATTAATCGTGATAACAGAAAATTTTCAATCTGGATCTTATCTAATTGATTCAAAAGAGGTTAAAATGCTATTTGAAATTGATACGGTCATAAGTTTGATCGGTACCAAACTGGACAAAATGATTTCTGAAGAGAGTGAAATATACTGGTATAATTAACTTTAATTATACCTAATTGTACAAAGTTTCAAATACATCTTTTTCATCACATAATATGATACTCTGAATATTTTACGATCTTTTGGAAATGCGGTATGCTTAGAATTTAATTTCATCAATTGAAATAAAATGCATTGTTGATATAACGAGGCTTGTTGGAATTATCAGACAGTCCTTAGTACTTTAGTATTCTACATTCAGATCATGTGTCATGCCTATTTTGATAGCAAATGTACCGTGTGAAAATTTTCTACTATCCCTTGTCTTCCCTGTCACATTTATCGTGATCACAAACATTTTTCAAAAGTGGCAGCCTCTTATTTAATTGATCCAAATGAAATTTGCTATTAGAAAATAATACGCTCACAAATTTTGATTAATAACGAACTGGACAAGATAGTGAAAGACGTTTTTCTTTTAATTTGATGATGTTATATCGTAATTAACTCAGTATTCGAGGACTCAAACTCTATATACAAATATAATTGAAGGCAGACAGACATACTTATACAAAGACAGATATCACAAAGACAATAGCGGCTTTATTCAGAGGGAAACGCGCTAAAATCTATTTCAATTCTTTCGTTTTCGCGTGATTTTTCAATTGGAAGAGAAGTACGATGCTCCAATTATGAAATTTTAGTATATTAAAAATGTCAGTCAGCTCCATATGCACACAAAATTTCATCGACATTTTGTGATTATATTACGAGATATGAAGTTTTTCAGAGAAATTCAGACAGACCGGTATCACGTTGTTTATAGTGTTTAAAAAGCCCGCGTTTATCATACTAGAAGAGCCATCATTTAAAAAATCTCCTCTGTCCATATATGAGTGATATTCTGTGAAATTGGATTCATGTTAACAGAAAGGATATTTATGATGTAAATTCCGGTAGAATGCATTCGACTGAAAATCAATGCGTGCTTGAAACAGAGAATGAAAAACTCTATAGGGTGAATTTTTAAGTATTCAATCTACTGAATTTCCATAGAATAACACGATCAGATTCTGAATACAAAGGAAATTGAATTTGTATTGTTTAGGTGCATTTTAGTTTATGATATTAATATTAATTGAAAGATATGAGATCAAACAAATGCAATTGGAAATTGTGGATATTGATCCAATTATTACGTGATGCATATTCTGTTGATATGTTGAAAATTGTAGAAATATTTAGACGAAATCTCCGTTGAATCAGGTCCACATAATTAATTGAAACACCGTTCTATTGTGCGTAGCGTTAATATTTGCTGACCGCGACAGAAGCAGTGTGTCAAAAACAATGACTGGAATCGAAGAACTATATAAAATATGATTTGTGCATTGCAGAAGTCGGATTGTGGAACATCAGTGCTTTTTTCGTCATGATCAGGCTATTGTCACCGCATTAGGCAAATAATCTGTTAAATCGTATATTTCCTTTAATCAGACCTCTGGTTTTGTACTGATGGAAAATCAAATGGGAATTGCGTCGAAATCTGAGCATTGATTTTGCTTTTATGTATTGCATTGAGCATGCTCGTAAACTGAAAAACGTAATTTGTCAAAACAATGCCCAGGATGTTGATGAATTTAGTCAGATGAAAGACCTAGCAGCAAGATTTTTCACTTCAGATAATGCATATTTTAATGGGAAGAGATAAGATAATTAAATGAATCGATCAAAGCTGTACTTGAATGTCCAAGACAACAAAAGATAATATAAGATATTTAAGAGAGAAATATGTTGTCTATGAAAATGCAGCAGTACCTAGGACCCAAGCTATTTGAAGCATTCAAAACCTGCAAAGAGCTCGAGTCAAATACACTTATTTCAACCTACCCAGACTTCACAAAAACATTTGGCTTCACAACAGATGCTAGAATTTTCATTTTATTCACGCACTTTCCGTGAAAATAAAATATTGGGAAAGCTTTGTTAGCTATAGAGGAAACTTCTGACCTCAGGAACTCATTCAAATAAGTACTCAAGTTCATTATATTCCAGACGACAGTTCAATTAATGTTCAGATTCGATGCCACATGTCCAGTAATCATATATTTACAGATTTTGTTCCACTTTGCATTTGTATTCTTGTTCTTATGAAAACGGTTTATGGTTGTCTGAAATATTTTTGTTTTAACAGGCCCGCAGGTCAATGTCTAGTTAATTAACAATGACACAGCATAGAAATTGATGAATTTCATCAGATGAGAGACCTATGCCTCTTCACTTCAGATAATGCATATTGCAATTGAAAGAATCAATCAGAGCTGTTCTGGAACGTCCTATTCTCAAGACAAAGAAAAAAATTAAAGCTTATCTAGGTTTGATAGGGTAATAACAGGTTCAACATAAATTTTGCAAAGATTATATCAATTTGAACATGAAAATACCGCAATAACGCTATCTAGGACCTACCTCGAAGCATTCAATACCTGCAGAGAGCTGAGCAAATGCACTTATCCTGACCTACCCAAACTTCACAAAACAACAGATTCTAGTAAAATCGAAAAAGGAGTAATATTTGATGACGAGATGTTGTTGATGATGGAGCTCGTGTTGAATGATTGTTTGGGCTATTACCATCATCTATTGTGGATGTAATGTTTTAAACGTCGGAAAACATTACATCCACAATAGATGATGGTAATAGCCCAAACAATCATTCAACACGAGCTCCATCATCAACAATATCTCGTCATCAACTAGAAATTCGGTATGGGCCCGAATTGTTTCAAGAAGTTAGAAGTTATGAAAGAACCAGCATAAAATTGGCAAAGGAATGCAACCATTTGACATTCATCCATCTTGCAAGAGATCGAAACCTAATTCCTAAAGGTCTCAGAGTGAAACTTCCTGTCAAAAGTTATAGAGCAGATAGGATTTCAAAACGGACAAGTCAAGCCCTTATGAGAGAAAGACTGAATCAGCATCGATTCAACAAAGCCAAATTACTTACAACATGCGAGAATCTTAGATGTAGCATTCAATCAAAAACTTATGCTGAAGATTATGAAAATATTCTGGGAGCTATTAAACATAGCTATGAAAGAATATATGAAAAACAAAAACAAGTCCAAAAAAGGAAAATGGAGAAACTTATGAAGGAGTCAAGAAAATATGAACCCTTAGATCATTCAAAAACCGTGATCAATTTATCTAATAAGAACTTAAGTGAAGATCAGATATCTCTCCTCAACAAGGGTCTCAAGTTCTCTTTAGCCTCTAAGACGATACCAAAAATTGAAATCATGTTGGCGGCAGAAGAAACTGCACAAAAAATTCGAGAACCTGAAAAAGCCGAAGAGTACAGATGGAAAATCAGAACCTTGTTAGACAGGAATAACAAAACACCTCTACCCAATATAAATAAAGCTGAACAGAGGGTATTAAAAGATCTTAACTCGGATAGTTCCATAAAGATACTTCCAGCAAACAAAGGAAACGCCACTGTAATTCTAGATGTTGGCTCTTATAATCAAAAAATCAATGAATTATTAGAAGCAGGAAAATACAAAAGACTAAAAAAGGACCCTACCACCACAGTTGAAAACAAGATTTACAAAATCCTTTATAAATATCGAAATGAATTTCCAGATCAATTCGTTAGATCAAGACTTACACCTCACTTCAGTAAACCACCACATTTATATGGTCTACCAAAAATACACAAAGCAAATATTCCTCTAAGACCAATTGTGAGTTCAAGAAATTCAGCATGCCACCAATTGGCTAAATTTCTGCTGAAAATTATATCACCATTAAAAAGTAATTCAACATCGATGATAAGAAACACTAAACACTTCATAGAAATAATGAAACATCAAGAAATCATGCAAGAAGACGTTATGGTCAGCTTCGACATCACCAGTTTGTTCACTAATATTCCGACAGATAAAACACTTATCATAGTTAGGAAAAAGCTTGAAGAAGATCAAACCCTTAGTGAAAGAACTACACTAAGCGTGAATGCAATTATGGAAATGCTTTCTATCTGTATTAAAACAACATATTTCCAATTTGAAGAAATCTTTTATCAACAAGAATTCGGAATGGCCATGGGTTCACCACTATCACCAATTTTAGCTGATTTATATATGGAAATTTTCGAACAGAAGGCATTAGAAAAATATGTACTTAAACCCAAACTGTGGAAAAGATATGTAGATGATACTTTCATTATTTGGCAACATGGAAGAGACACTATAGATTGATTCCTTCAATATCTAAACAATCAAGAGGAATCAATTAAATTCACAATTGAAATCGAGAAGGACAGACAACTTCCATTCTTAGATGTACTCGTACATAAACAAAATGGAATCCCAAGAACTACTGTGTATAAAAAGCCAACGAACACAGGACAATATCTACATTTTGATTCAAACCACCAACTAAACACTAAATTGGGAGTAGCAAAATGTTTATTTGATAGAGCAATAAATATTTGTTGCACTGAAGAAGACCAAAATGAAGAAATAAATAACATCTCAAAAACTCTTAGAAGCAATGGCTACCCCAAAAAGATATTAGAAAAAGCTAAACGAACAAGAGAAAGTCAACCTGAACCAACAGATATAAATCAGACCATTAAAACCATAATTCCTTATGTAAAAAGTTTGTCGGAGAAAATGAGAAGAATTGGAAATAGATACAACATAACGACTGCATTCAAAACTCAAGACACTATCAGAGCTAAACTTACAAAAGTTAAGCCAAATAATGAGACACAAAGGACAAAGAACTGCATATATGAATTACCTTGTGAGTGCGGAAGATCTTACATCGGAGAAACTAAACGCCCTCTGAATGTACGAATAAAAGAACATCAGAAGCTTCTACGAGTACTAGACAGCGACAAATCCAGGTTGATCCAACATGCTGTAGATGAGAATCATCGTATAAAGTGGGATGAAGCATCAATAATATCCAAAGAAGAAAAACTTGCAAGAAGAAAAATCAAAGAAGCAGCATTTATGAAAATAACACCTGAAAACATAACATCCACAATAGATGATGGTAATAGCCCAAACAATCATTCAACAAGGAGTAATATCACAAATTATGAGCCTAATTTATTATATTCTCGTCTTTTCAGTAAAAGTAGAATATTCTACAATAGAGTAAGACTTGTTAGCTATAGAGGATACTATAAAACATTTCAGACCTTACCTTTACAGAAGACCATTTCATATGGAAACCCATTCAAATAAGTCCTAAAGTTCACTATATTCCAGACCATAAGTAAATTGATTTTCAAAGTCGTTGCCATATGTCCATTTATCATATATTCACGGGTTATATTTCATTTTGCATTTGTATTCTTGTAATTATGAAAATGGATGGTTGTCGGCTGTCTGAAAAATTTACGTTATACCAGGCCGGCAGGAAAATGTCTAGTTAATTAACAATGACTTAGCATAGAAGTATGACCTATACTAGAGAATTTTCCACCTCAGATAATGCATATTGCGATGGGAAGAGATGTATAATTAAATAACTCAATGAAAGCAGTACTGGAATACCCTATTCTCCTATTTCTAGGTCTGGCAGGGCAACATAACAGCATTCAATACCTGCAAAGAGCTCAGTTCGAATGCACTTATTTCAACCTACTCAGATTCCACAAAAACATTTTGCTTTACAACAGATGCTAGTAAAATCGAATTAGGAGTGTTATCTCATATAACAAGCCAATTTCATTTTATTCTCGTATTTTAAGTAATATAGGAAGATTCTACAATGGAGAAAGACTAGCTATAGAGGGAACTAAAAAACTTCAGACCTTACCTTTAGAGAAGAAGATTTTTTTATAGAAACTCATTCAAATAAGTACTGAAGTTCACTCTATTTCAAACCATATGTTAATCAATATTGAGATTCGATGTTACATATTCATTAATCAAATATGTACGGGTTATATTCACTTAGGGGTGCATGTATATAGGTCTTGATTAGAGCAGGTGGTACCGATGTTCTTGCAGAAGAGTAGATGGGCCTCGTCTAGAACTATGTATGTGGTTCTGCATCCACAGGGTATGTACTTTCGTGATGTTTTATGTACTAGTTTGACAAAATCTTCGTGTGCAATGTATTCTGGGTTTATTTTTTATATTTCATTATCAAGATATTCACTTAATAAGTCCCACTTTGCTTTCTTAAAATTGAATCTCCTCTTATAAGGAACTTTGTCTACACGGACAACGGTTGTTTTATGCAAGTTATTGGTCAGTGTTGGGGATTGGGTCTTCTAGTTTTACCAATGATTCGCTTACGAAAATGTTATCTGGATTATAGCTTTTCTTCCATACTGTACTGTAGAAGGATGCAGTGAGTTTGGAATCGTGTAGAAGTTTGAAATCTTCCTGTTCTGCCCAGTTCTTCAGTTTTTCTCAATATTCGGTTGTTGTACGATAGCCCCAAGCAATATTTTTACAATTGAAATCATCTATTATAATCTTTATATCTTTCGAGTTGAAGTTTACTGGTTCTCTGAATTCAAAAGGTTCCTTTGGAGGTTTATATATGGTGCTTGACGTTAGCTCTATAGTTAAATGTCTTGTTCAGAAATAAGGTTAGTGGAGACTATATCTATGTTGGGTTTTGTAAAGATAGCACTGCCAAATTGACCATGAGGACGTTCTATGATTAGAAACATTTGGTCTATGTTTAGAAGTTCCTCTATGGATTTCTTGTATTGCAAGTTACTTTTTTTGCACATATTGGACAAAATTTCCTTTTTGATAGGTGATAGGCCTTTAATATTGATAGATATCACGTTCAAGTAAGGTTCTGTAAGAACATTGTCAAGTTCTTGATTCACATTTGGTTGTTGAAGGATTGAGTGATTTAGTCACTATGTGGGGACGCCCGAATACATTCTGTTACTGACGTTCGGGCTTCAGTGTCCCCGTTTTCATTAGTTGATATATCAGCTAAAAACAGATATTTATTTTGCAACGAAAAAATTCGTGACTTGACGGGATAATGTCAGTTTTGACATTGTTAGGGTAATATAACAGATTTAATAGAAATTGTACCACCTGTCCCATTTTGTCTATAAAACTGAGCTGAGTTCAAATGGATTTATTTCAAGCTACCCCGAATTCACAAAAACATTTTGCGTTACTACAGATGCTGTCAAAATCGCATTATTATTTCATATAATAGGCTAATTTCATTTAATTCTCCTACTTCCAGTAAAAATTGAATATTCTATAATAAAGAAAGACTTAATAGCTATAGAGGAGACTACAAAACACTTCAAATAAGTATTAAATTTCACTGTATTCCAGACCATATGTCAATCAATATTCATATTCGATGCCACACATCCATTAATAATTTATGTACGGGTTATATTCCACTTTGCTTTTGTATTCTTGTAATCATGAAAACGGTTGACGGTTGTTTGAAATATTTCCGCTATACCAGGCCTGCAGGAAAACGTCTAGTTAATTAACAATGACACAGCATAGAAGCAAAACGACGTCATGAATGGATCGTTACAGCTTTAGGACATAAAATATTGATATCGACCGTGCCGTGGATCCTATAACATACTTAGAAATGCACAGGGTGAGGCTTTCCCTGACACAAAAGGAAACGTTAGGTGAGTGTTGCAAAAGCAGTAGGGTAGAAGCGTTCTCCATCTCAGTTTCAACAATCGAACCTTCTCGTTTTATTGGACAGCGGTTCAATTTACTCATTTCCTCGATAATCTAGGGCTTGTTTGTCTAAGATACCACGTGGCTATGGCTTTAGGCTCCAGTTAACTCGATAATTGAAGGTTGGTTTGATTCAGCTTCCGAAGAACCTTTATATCTATATAAAGGGAATTTCAGTATGAGCTCGGACAGGGCCAAGAGAGATCCTATCAAGGCATTTTCTTGAACATTCGTGAAAAAAAAACATTGAGGAGAAGCTAAGCATACCTATTTTGACATCTGTTGTTCTCAGATAAAAAAACGTATATTTTATTTCGAATATTCAAGGGAAAAGAGATAATGCCCGTGTTTGAATCAGAAATTCTGCTGGTGAAATTAGAGATTAGGAAAATTAAATGCTTTCCACCCATCTCTGCTGGGACGTTTTTGAATTTGTGAAATGGTAGAAAAATCTAATTATACGATCTGCTGCATCTGACCAAATGATCTAATTAGGTCATAGTATAATTTTTGATACCATTATACAGCGTGTGGGATGTGAAACAAGAGAGCTAACAAAATTAGATGTTCCTCGCACCCCGTAGAGGGGGTTATTCATCTGGAATGAATTGCTAACGAAGGTATACACGATATAGTGAAGGAATTTTCCACGAGGGCGTAAATCCTAATTCAAAGAGCTGTATATTCAATTAAGACGTTAATTAACATCTCAGTGCGTTTGTTTCTGAAAATATACCCCATCCAACCATTCCTCACAACATAACGATATTTCATAGACTTAAAATTTCAGTGTACCAAATTATCTTCTTTCATTGCATACTATTGATTAATTAATTTTTAGATATTTCAGTATTATTATGTTATTATTATAAAAAGACGCTATCGTCCACGTGATGTCTTCTGTCCATCTTTGTAGCGACCTACTTCTCGCCTCAAACTTTTTCAATTTAAAATTCAGCAGGGCTCATTTAAGGTAGCCCGAGGATACCGAACAATTTTCAACCCAGATTCAAGATTACACTGAAAGTAGAGTATAAACTTAAATTCTTAATCATCCATCGAGGTCAAGAGGAAATGAGGGTCTTTGATGACCACGTTTCATACTTCTGCTATGGACTGATATCAATCAAATGTGAGAATTCTTGAATGAAAAAACCTTAAAGTCAATTCCACTCCTAGAACACTTGGTAAGGACTTGATTTCGAGCCTTCTACATATGGAGAATATAATTTTCTGAGCTCTGACAGTCATAAGCCTACATATGGGTCAATCCCCTTCCACAGACGGAACAGGAATCCCAGCGATAATCTGGTGAATCCAACTGTAGTAGCATCAATCATGGAATTGTAAACATCCGCTTTCCTGGGACAATTAATTTCCTTGCTTCCATGATAATCAAAGATTTTATGTAATACCTCCTGATGACTTTCATCCACATTCTCTTGTACCTCATTATATCGGTGTAAATTGGGTAAACAAAACGTCCTTGGAATTCGGTTCGACCATTAAGTTGGGCGCGATGAATAGTTAACAGAATTATGTGGAAAAGGCACTTTGCTGCTTTCGTGATGTCTACTGGAGGTACCGACTAGAGAATAATGAAATTAGATGATCCATAAACTGGTGAAGCCGTTAAATATTAATATTCCTGCTGGGTTTATTTGATAAAGCCACACCAGGATTAATTCAGTTTCAAGGTAATATATCTTTTGCGACCTTGTTGAGGTGCATTTTTTTACTGTCAGTCGAAAGCAACTTAGTTTAAGCTTTTTGATTACTATATCTAAGAGAATCATTTGATGACTGACTGAAAAAACTGGTACAACAGGAGCCCCAAAATCTAAAATTTCCTGATATTTCATCATTTCATTGAACAGGAGTTCAAAGGGGACTTATTTATTGAACTACAAGTTGGTGGAATCGGTTTTTATATAAAATAAATTTGTTAACTTAAAATGCTGATTTTTTTCAATTCAGTAACGAGAACATCAAATTTTTCGACCCGAGATTGAGTGTCACTAATGTATTTAAAATGGCTTTATCATTCTCGAATTTGGCAGTTATGAATGAACGTACCCTCCATGGAACGTGAAGTTAAATAGATCTGGGAACGTGTAAAATTACCATGATTGGCATTAAGTGCATTCGATTAGGTGCTCAGGAGTGGACAATGGATACAGACCCTCGAGCATGTGTTCCACAATCTAATCGATTCTCCACATCAACCCTAAATTAATATTAGATGATTCTTGCTCGGATGGAACACGATGAAGCTGTACCGTTTTCGGTGCTCTCACATCCGAAAAGGATGATAAAGGTTTTGAAATTTTCACAGTCTAGGATCATTCAGTTATTGAAAGGATCGGAGCTGAGGGATGATGGAAATTGAGGCCAGGCTTAGAGATCATCAGGAATTAAACTGATATCGAATAGGTCACAAACTATTCAATTCAAATTACTACCTGATCGATCGATCCTTATTACTTCCTGCTGATATAGTAATTTCTGCGTATCAATTGTCATGATCTGCTTTATGGGACGGATTCATGATCTGGACTATATATAGCCTATTCACTAGTACCATGGATGATGAGAGATTTCCCAAAGGTATCTAGACTACAAAAAGGCTCTTTACTAGGACTATTTCACTACAGAGCTATACGAGAAAAATAGACTATGAGAGATTGCCAAACCATGCATGAAATAGCGACCCAGCTTCTACGAGGAAGGATAGCTGGTCAACATCCCAAGAGATCACATGCGAGGTGAAAAAACCTTTGGTTTTCAGACAGAAGAAGAAAGTTTACTGCATCCTATTTCACCCCATATCTACATATTGCCAAGAGCGTGTGTTCGATGGAGTTGTGGTCAAAATGACACAGGCCTTCCAGCGCTTGTTCCACTATCTAATCAATTCTCTGCATCAACCCAAAATCAATACTAGATGATGCTAGTTCAACGGAAACAAAATGAATCTAGATGATTTCTGGTCCTCTCATATCGATGATACAGGATTCAAAATCTCCACCATCTAATTTCACTCAGTAATTGCAAGGATCAACTCTGGTGAATGGTGGAAATTCAGGCCAGGTTAAGAGATCATCGAGGATTTTACTGATATTGAATAGGACACAAGCTTTTGAATTTAAATTACTTCTCTGTCCTATCGATCCTAATTTTCTTCCTAGTGATATAGTAATTTCTGCTTGTCAATTGTCACGATCTGCTTTGTGAGAGGGCTGTTATCTAGACTATATAAAATCTCTTCACTAGGACTATTTCGCACCACAGCTATACGAGAAGAATGGACGATGAAAAATTGCCCAACCATGCACGAAATAGCGACCCAGCTTCTAGGAGGAAGGATAGCTTGTCAATATCCCAAGAGGTGAAACTAGCCTTTGGTTTTCGGACAGAAGAAGGTTTACTGCATCCTATTCTACTCCATGTCTACCTATTGCCAAGAGCATATATGTTCGATGGAGTTGTGGTCGAAATAGGAACAATCTTTCAGCGCGCGTTCCACTATCTAATCAATTCTCTGCATCAACCCAAAATCAATACTAGATGATGCTATTTCAATGGAAACAAATGAATCTAGATGATTTCTGGTTCTTTCATATCCGGAAAAGATGATAAATGATTCAAAATCTCCACCATCTAATTTCACTCAGTAATTGCAAGGATCAACTCTGGTGAATGGTGGAAATTCAGGTCAGGCTAAGAGATCATCGAGAATTATACTGATATTGAATAGGACACAAGCTATTGAATTCAAACTACTTCCCTGTCGTATCGATCCTAATTTTCTTCCTAGTGATATAGTAATTTCTGCGTGGCAATTGTCACGATCTGCTTTGTTAGAGAGGCCGTTATCTAGACTATATGAAGTCTCTTCACTAGGACTATTTCGCACCACAGCTATACGAGAAGAATGGACGATGAAAAATTGCCCAACCATGCACGAAATAGTGACCCAGCTTCCAGGAGGAAGGATAGCTTGTCAATATCCCAAGAGGTGAAACTAGCCTTTGGTTTTCGGACAGAAGAAGGTTTACTGCATCCTATTCTACTCCATGTCTACCTATTGCCAAGAGCATATATGTTCGATGGAGTTGTGGTCGAAATAGGAACAATCTTTCAGCGCGCTTTCCACTATCTAATCAATTCTCTGCATCAACCCAAAATCAATACTAGATGATGCTATTTCAATGGAAACAAATGAATCTAGATGATTTCTGGTTCTTTCATATCCGGAAAAGATGATAAAGGATTCAAAATCTCCACCATCTAGTTTCACTCAGTAATTGCAGGGATCAACTCTGGTGAATGGTGGAAATTCAGGTCAGGCTAAGAGATCATCGAGAATTATACTGATATTGAATAGGACACAAGCTATTGAATTCAAACTACTTCCCTGTCGTATCGATCCTAATTTTCTTCCTAGTGATATAGTAATTTCTGCGTGGCAATTGTCACGATCTGCTTTGTTAGAGAGGCCGTTATCTAGACTATATGAAGTCTCTTCACTAGGACTATTTCGCACCACAGCTATACGAGAAGAATGGACGATGAAAAATTGCCCAACCATGCACGAAATAGTGACCCAGCTTCCAGGAGGAAGGATAGCTTGTCAATATCCCAAGAGGTGAAACTAGCCTTTGGTTTTCGGACAGAAGAAGGTTTACTGCATCCTATTCTACTCCATGTCTACCTATTGCCAAGAGCATATATGTTCGATGGAGTTGTGGTCGAAATAGGAACAATCTTTCAGCGCGCTTTCCACTATCTAATCAATTCTCTGCATCAACCCAAAATCAATACTAGATGATGCTATTTCAATGGAACCAAATGAATCTAGATGATTTCTGTTTCTTTCATATCCGGAAAAGATGATAAAGGATTCAAAATCTCCACCATCTAATTTCACTCAGTAATTGCAAGGGTCAACTCTGGTGAATGGTGGAAATTCAGGCCAGGTTAAGAGATCATCGAGGATTTTACTGATATTGAATAGGACACAAGCTATTGAATTTAAATTACTTCTCTGTCCTATCGATCCTAATTTTCTTCCTAGTGATATAGTAATTTCTGCGTGTCAATTGTCACGATCTTCTTTGTGAGAGAGGCTGTTATCTAGACTATATAATATCTCTTCACTAGGACTATTTCGCACCACAGCTATACGAGAAGAATGTACGATGAAAAATTGCCCATTCATGCACGAAATAGCGACCCAGCTTCTAGGAGGAAGGATAGCTTGTCAATATCCCAAGAGGTGAAACAAGCCTTTGTCTTTCGGACAGAAGAAGAAGGTTTACTGCATCCTATTCTACTCCATGTCTACCTATTGCCAAGAGCATATATGTTCGATGGAGTTGTGGTCGAAATAGGAACAATCTTTCAGCGCGCGTTCCACTATCTAATCAATTCTCTGCATCAACCCAAAATCAATACTAGATGATGCTATTTCAATGGAAACAAATGAATCTAGATGATTTCTGGTTCTTTCATATCCGGAAAAGATGATAAAGGATTCAAAATCTCCACCATCTAGTTTCACTCAGTAATTGCAGGGATCAACTCTGGTGAATGGTGGAAATTCAGGTCAGGCTAAGAGATCATCGAGAATTTTACTGATATTGAATAGGACACAAGCTATTTAATTTAAACTACTTCTCTATCGTATCGATCCTAATTTTCTTCCTAGTGATATAGTAATTTCTGCGTGGCAATTGTCACAATCTGCTTTGTTAGAGAGGCCGTTATCTAGACTATTTCGCATCACAGCTATACGAGAAGAACGGAAGATGAGAGATTCCCCAACCATGCATGAAATAGAGACCTAGCTTCTAGGAGGAAGGATAGCTGGTCAACATCCTATTCTACCTCATGTCTTCGTATTGCCAAGACCATATATGTTCGATGGAGTTGTGGTCAAAATGAGAAAGACTCATAAGAAAGTATCTACAAAAATTCAAAATGTCCATCATCTGGTTATATCCATATTAACAGGATAGACGCTAGGGGATCGTGGAAATCGAAACCAGGCCAAGAGATACTCAAGGATTAAATTGATAGAGAAAAGGTCGCAAACTATTCAATTTAAATTACAACCCTGATCGATCGATTGTAATTACTCCGTTTTAATAAGTTAATTTCTTCTTGATGAAGAGTTATCTAGGGAAATGGCACTGACGTCGAGGAAGCCTGATGCTGAAAACCCATTTTCTTGATGAGATTCTTCAGTTTCTTTTTCATTCGACGTCGAATTCAATTGTTCGGAATTACGACTCTACTTCGTTTATCAACAAAATTAAAATCAGTGTGGATGAGATCCAGGTTTATTCTACATGTTTTTCAAGGACAACAGTGTTCAACTTAGTATTTCAATAGACACAGTGGGTTACTTTTTGAATTTGGCTCAGTTTAAAACTTAGAATCGTTTCAGATTTAGCTGATATATCTCGCAACCAAGTTCATTGTCTTATTTCAATTACATGGTATTAGAAACATCACAGATAAAAGGAGGAATTAAATTCTTTTATCTATATCACTTTATCCCTGTATATTTTCTGTACAGTCCGTGTTCCTTCTTTTGGTTATACTTTACAAGATAAGAGATGCGATCTGCATAATAACTCCGTCTTAGCAATGCCATTTTTCATGTGTGAAAACAAAAAGAAGTCACACGGTGCCAGATCTGGTGAATATGGTGCTGTCACCCAGTCTTGCGATGTGGGCTGGAGCAGAAGAAATTTTATGCTGGTGACCTCAAAAAGGAAAACTCCAGATGAGATGAAGATACATCAGATGATCATATTGAAAAGTGCCTCATCTGGCAATTATGTCAAAGCTATTCGGAAAATACCATGGCAATTGGCAACTGCTCGTTCGAGCGTCGAAAATCTCTGATATTCGGTAAAAGAAGGAAATAGATGTCGATTCCGGTTGGTTCTTTTCAATTTATCGAAAACTTTTGGTGAACAGATGGTCATATATCAAACTGAATTATTGGTATCTTCAAGAGCTACAGATTCGAGATGATTGGAAGATCGGTTGACCCTTTTTTTCTTGTTTATACACATATTTCTTTTGTTGGCTCTGACAACGAAGAGGAAGGTCAGGTCATGATGAACAACTTAAGATAAAGACAGGTCGAATCTTTCCATTCATAATTAATGAGATAATCTAAACTTGTCTGCTCAGTAAAATGTTTCTCATGAATAAAGCCTAGTTGAAACTGAAAGTAACTCGTGACATTTCCCTCTCAGTATAAAACTTTTACCTTACGACAATAGAATACCCGTATTTATTCCGGAATCCGAATGGATTAACATCACGGGGAATATTTCCACTTCTCATCCGGATATACCGGCAAGATATAGCTTGCGACATGGAAAAAATTCCTCTCTAAATAATTCAACTGTCAGAAGTTACCGGATGTTATTGCTCCATATATAAAATTACGGTCGTCGAAATTCCTAAGAGAAAACTTTCATATTCTATGTATGTGGAACATACAGGGGTAAATATATGGGGGAAAAGCATACGCCATAATTTTTTTATACTACTCCTGGTGGAAATGATATATTCGTTTATTCCCAGCATTTTAGCTCATTTCTCTCATGTAATGCTATGATATCGATTTGGTTAGATTGAAATCGAATGGGTAAATTGAGCTGCCAATGAATTTCGAATATAAAAAAAGAATTTGGTAGTATTGTAATTACAGAGGCAAAATAATTAGTCCCCTTGATTTACCGAAAACTTTTGGTGCACAGATGGTCGTCTACTGAGTTAATGATATTTTGATTTTCAATCGGTACAGTTTCAACATGACGTTTTCGTAAAGAAGAACGCCATCATTTGCTCCACAGTTCCGTTCCATTCCATTTTTTTTCTGGCTCATCAACGTTGTATCAGTTGTCTAGGGTTATGATAGATTTACACCTACTAATATTCTTTCACATCGACGCAAACACGGATTTTCTATTCACAGTATATTTAGACAAAGAAATAAATAATGTTTAACAAAGGAAAATGCTGATTCTGAGTTTTCGTCTAAGTTCCGAAACTACCGTCTTAATTGTCACATTGGTAACTACGTTTTAATCGTCCAACCGTCAACACTCTGTCTAGATCTCTACTAATCTTCCACTGTCCACTTGAGAGTGTCCCGATTCCGTCTTTCCTAATTCCTCTACTCTTCGTTTACACACCTAAACTGTCTATTGGTCGAATTGTCGAACCTTCGAGAGTTTTATGACTTCAAAACACATTTCCGGCATAAGAGTCCATTTAGTGACCAAATAAATCACGTCACCTTAACAACGAACATCGAATTCACATATTGGTTACGGCGCTTAATAAATTGAATACTTAAGGGGTTGTTCCGTCCTTTCTAACATACTATCAATATACGAATTTACTCAGTAAGTATCCGATTGCAAGGCACAGGCCCGTACTGGCACTCAAATCTGTCAAAAAATGCTAAATCCAACATATGCATATTTCATTTGTTGACTGGTATGATCTACGCTATTATGAGCACCAAGAAAAAGTGCCATTGGAATTACTTAAATCATTTTATGAAAAAAAATTCCGGAACGAGCTTTTGGTGAACAATTGAAACCATCTTTTGCTTGTTGTTTCTGGTTGAGAATGATCACCATATGCCTCGACAGGCATTCGATGCCACTTTGCAGAACTTTTCTTCAAATTTAAACAAAAAATTAATGCTCTCTTCATCCCAATGATGACTGTTATGCCTATTGAAAGAACCATTCTTTGTGAATTTAGATTCATCTGTCCAAATTATACAGTCCAAAAAGTTTTCATTCTCTTGAAATCGAATCATGATAGCTTCGCAAAACTCTGTTCTCCTGACGAAATCAGTTTCCTTCAAATGCTGTACCCTATTGAATTTATATGGGTGCATTTTATGTTTTTTTAATATTCTCCAAACACTCGATTGAGAAAATCCCAGAGCAATCTCGACATCTTTGAGAGAATTTCGAGGATTTACACGAAAATAAGCAAGAACTGTAATTTCGTTGTTCTCATCTTCTACTACACTTTTTTCTCCGTGTATAGTTTTCTTAACGAAAGATCCAACATTTCTCAAGTTTGTCATGGTTCTGTTAATGGTATCTCTTGTTGGTCTGGGTCGGTCAGGAAACCTCTCAATGAAGAGTAGAATCATTCTATCTACAACTTCATTACATTCTCCATGAAGTAGAATGAGATTTAAATAATCTTTATTGGTAAAATTAGACATAGTGATCGATTTTATAACATAATACGAATTATCACCAAATTAATAGTAAACACAAAATGCTACTGAATAAAGAGGAATTTGGCAGATGTAATTAATGATATCTATCATTGAAAAAACAGAATGTAAAACATGGTAAGTTTTTGCATATGGTTCATAAGGAATTATTTATTTATCACTGGAGAGAAAACCGATGGCCGTTTAGTTGAAATAAAGAGGTTTCCGATACAAATTCGAATCCAAATTCGCCATCTATTTAGGAACAACATGTAACTTTTTTCTCTTGCATATTAGGGTAGTAAAATCTAAAACATGGTTTAAGTAACGGTTCCTGAAAATTTCATCTTTTTGGCGTGAAGGGAAAAGAAATAGCTGAAAATTCGAGACGAAAAACAGTTTTTTGTGAATAACTCAGAAAATATCCACTTTAGGGCAAGGGTGTGATGCATACACTCACATTATTTTTTAACGTAGATTCAATATCTGCCATAAAAATGGGGTTCTAATTTGAAAAAATTGATTTTTCACGATTTTGTCATCCCTAACTTTGAAAGCGATTTTTTCACCCTCTGTATCATGAATCGCGATTTTGATTTTTAAAGTGGATACATCAATCTTACATCTTGAAAAATCCCAAAGATGAAAATTTTCAGATTCAGATTCAATAGTGGATGCTGCGGAAGGTAATTTTCATTCAAACTAAACTGTACTACAGAGGGGTATTTGCCCAACGTGAAAACTTAAAATGCTTAACTAATAACTTTTTAACGCAGCTGAATATGGAAAAACGGTATGAGAAAAAAGTGTTTCTTTTGTTTAAAATTAACGCAGTGGTCAAAGACTCACCCTGTATATAGTCTTCAACCGAAAATAATGAATAATAGCTATCTGTGAAATTTCGGTCCGAAAGTGGGGAACCAAAAGTTCATTCAAACAAAGAGCACCCCAATCCATATATTTCCATAATCTCAACTTAGTGGTCAGGGAAGAGTAGAGAACCCTCTGTTAAATTCAATTCGTAATAAAACTACTTCTCCAGTTTCTCGTTAAAACTTTCTAATTCCTGGGGAATGATCTCTGATTTAGTGTAGTATATTTCGAACAAACTTTTCGTATTATTCAATGCAAATTGCAATAAATCTAAAATTATCATCCGTGTATAAATCATAACTTTTATTTACGGAAGTGTCAAGGATTATTCTCCAGGGGGTAATATTTTATCTGAAGTATAGCATCGGTTACCAGCACGGTTTTTCATTGCTTTCCCTACAAACAGTAGGCTCAAGGGCTTCTATCTGGTAATTCCACAGAGACTAACAGAAAATAAAACTTGGAAAATAATTCAACCTTTCGTCCATTAGATGAAATATTTCACTTGGTTTTTAGAACATAGGAAAACGTTGCCATGGAAACGAATTTTACTGCATCCCGATATGTTGTGACATAGCAGTCCCCCTTTAATTATCGGAATTTGTTGACTTTTTCGCTAACTAAACACGGAGGATTTTAAGAGTTGAACTGAAGGGTAATATTTCTCTAATGAAAAGAGGTCTGGAAACTAATTAGCAGAGGAAAAGGCTCCTTTTTAGGGAAAACAAATCAAATAAAGAATTATCAGTTCCAATTTCTCTGAGAGCTTTTTATCCCATTTATTTCTTGTGAGATCCAGTGTAGAAATAGGAACAAACGATTAACTCTTCATTTAGGGTCTTAAAATATGAAGGGAAAAGCCTTAGGCAACAAAAAACTCCTGTACTACTATAAATTAAAGCTGTGCTACTACAAAGTCAAATTATCGGTACCGATCTATTCAATAATAACTTAATTAGACCATGCAATCATTGTAGACGTAATTCTAGGCCAATGAAGGCACAAGCCAAGGTATCTAAGGATCGGTGAAATGTGACTGCTTGGAGATCCACTGTGTAACCAGGAAGTGCCCTTGAGTGACTCGTGTTACTCCAGAATAACAATATCCTCCAATCCTAGATAACAAGCATTCAGCCAGTTATTATCAAATGTTAAAATATTGTATAAAATACATATGCGAAAGGAATAACCATCGCAATGGCCACGGTTTCAAGTATGTGAGCCATAACTATAAATATTGTATGACCCAAGAAAATGGGAACACAGGTAAGGTCATGGATTTCCAGCGGTGACGATGAAAAAATAAAAAAGTAACAGCGACTTATAGCACATGAATGTAACGGTTCCATACCCCCAGTCGTAGATCCAGCATTTATGGCCTTCGATCCAGGTAGATAAAAAATCTCATTCAACAATATAGGAATGGTCCACAATCCCAAGAACCCACAATTGAAATGTCACGTGATACAAGCATATAGATAAATAGATAGCGGTATGAACCATAGGAATACATAAAGATAAGTGCTCTCACCACATGATAAAATAGTAAATCATATGAATAATCAAAAGTAAGGAAACATGACGTAAATGGCTGCTACAAAACAAACATGAATAACAGTCAGACAACATACACAAAGTTCACAGGAAGAAGATCTAGAAATAAATAAAAAAAAAGATCTCTCACCACTTGATATAAGAATAATCTTCCCAAAGTAAATATTGGCTGAAGACATAAACACATAGTCTAGGAATAATGAAGAAGTATTAAGATCAATGATACTACGACAAGAAAACTACTGGTGACCTAAATTATTGTTGTACTTCGCAGGATAGCTGAAGATGTGAAGGGTATTGAGCTTATAAGAAAGAAATCTCCACAAAGTAGCAATACTTTGGGAATTTGTTGGAATTCGTAGATTTTGTCCTATGCTATTCGTTAAGGGGATGTTTTAATGATATAATGAAGCGCAATCAAAATATCAACATAAACACAAAGTCTAAGATCTATAAAGAGGTATTGAGATCAATGATACTACGAAAAGGAAACTACTGGTAACATAAATTATTATTGTACTTCGCAGGATAGTTGAAGATGGGAAGAGAAATGGGTTCATAAGAAGAACCTCAAGAGTGAAAAACGTTATTGAGTCAGTACTGGGTCGGAGAATGGTTGAAAACGAATGGACGAGGATGTGATGGTCCGAATTGCATGAGGGAAATCACCACTTAGCAGCAGTTATTTGAGATTTTGTTGGAAGACGTAAATTTTGTCCTATGTGTGCGAGTACAAAATAAGAAATAATAATAATCACCCGCTTAATGAAGGGCAGCAGACTTCCTGAGTCGCTGGTTATACTATAACAGTAGATCCAAAAATTATCTTTGGTAGAAAAGATGTTTGCAAGGTGAATAAAAACAAGTTTGTAGTTATAATAGAATTATGTATTCACAGATAAAAATAGTTACACAATGTTCGGCACTTGAGTTTACACTCACAGAAAGAGTTTTTAGGTGTCTATAATAACCAAGGATTTGAATTCTCTGCTCAATCTAGGGCACTTCTGGTAATATAAAATGATAAAGAGATCTGACCTTATTTGTTGTTTGGAGTTCACCACAGCTCTGCTTCAATTGTCGAGGGTAGATTTCTCTGAATAAGGTGCAGGCACTTTGGATAAAGCTTCACAAACTTCCACTGATGAATTGTGCCTTGGCGATATGTAATTGCGTCACAAGTTCATAATTCACAACCTTTTTCTTTTACGTAGAGAATTTCAACTGAGTAATTCACATACACATGAACTAGGGTAGCTAACTGACCCGAAAACAGATTATTTTGAGAGATCTTAAGAGGAACTTGTAGTTCTCAGTGCCGTTATGGACTCGTGAAAAGTAAATTGATAAGAGAACTTACTTGAAGATACTGTGCACGAGAGCGTCTTGAGAGAGAATTTACTTCTAGAAGTGACCACCTTCAGAAGTGTAGACAGAATGAATTTGAATAATTGAAAGAGTTCGGAGGTGTACAAAAGTTCAGGTAGCTAAGTTTAGGGATTTCCAAAATTCCGTCCGACAGAAGGCATTCTTGGAAGTGACGGCCGCTACCCCAAATTCCGAGAACTGTCCTTTGTTGCGAGAATATCACAACAATGCTATTTGTTTAGGGGATGTTTTAATGATACAATGAAGCGCAATCAAAATATCAACATAAACACAAAGTCTAAGATCAATCAAGAAGTATTGAGATCAATGATACTACGACAATAAAACTACTGGTGACCTAAATTATTATTGTACTTCGCAGGACAGCTGAAGATGGGAAGAGGAATGGGTTCATAAGAAGAACCTCAAGAGTGAAAAATGTTATTGAGTCAGTACTGGGTCGGAGAATGGTTGAAAACGAATGGACGAGGATGTGATGGTCAGAATTGCATGAGGGAAATCTCCACTAAGCAGCAGTAGTTTGGGATTTTGTCGGAAGACGTAGATTTTGTCTCATGCTTGAGAGAGAATTTATTTCTAGAAGTGACCACCTTCAGAAGTGTAGACAGAATGAATTTGAATAATTGAAAGAGTTCGGACGTGTACAAAAGTTCAGGTAGCTAAGTTTAGGGATTTTCAAAATTCCGTCCGACAGAAGGCATTCTTGAAAGTAACAGCCGCTGCCCCAAATTCCAAGAACTGTCCTTTGTTGCGAGAATATCGCAACAATGCTATTTGTTTAGAGGATGTTTTAATGATACAATGAAGCGCAATCAAAATATCAACATAAACACAAAGTCTAAGATCAATCAAGAAGTATTGAGATCAATGATACTATGACAATGAAACTACTGGTGACCTAAATTATTATTGTACTTCGCAGGACAGCTGAAGATGGGAGAGAAATGAGTTTATAAGAAGAATCTCAAGAGTGGAAAACGTTATTGAGTCAATACTGTGTCGGAGAATGGTTTAAAACGAATGGACGAGGATGTGATGGTCAGAATTGCATGAGGGAAATCTCCACTAAGCAGCAGTAGTTTGGGATTTTGTCGGAAGACGTAGATTTTGTCTCATGCTATTTGTATCAAGCTTTCTCGAAAAATTCACGTTGATCCAGTCGTTTGGTTTTAATGAAAACTGATAAAATGGTGATGCATTTTCATAATCTCTCGAATTCATTTCTGATCATAACGGTTTTCTTAAGTGATACGTGAAACCACTATTAACGACGTAATGAAAGTCTGTTTCTGAATTTATGACCTATCTATCGGTATGCGCCATATCGGTTTGATTTGATACCAATGCTGAATGAGTAAATATAGAAATAGATGTATCAACACCTTTACGGTTTTTGTGGTAAACAAAACAACATTGTTTGCTCCTACTATGTTATATTCATGATATTTCTCAGACCCGGTCGTAAAATTATGCGTAGAAGTGAAAATAGATCGAAAACTGTTGAGTCGTTACGAACTCGCATGTTTGGTTTTTTCATTACGATGAAGAATATTTTATCCAACAGAATAAAAATTCTCAAGTCGGGAGATATGTTCGAAACGAATTAGTAGTAAGGGGTTTCCGTTGAATCAATACAAAAGTCATTGCGTTGAAGTGGGAACTGTATGTTGCATATTTGAGCTCAGTGGTTTGAATCTAGAGGCTTTGTTCATTTCATTACAATTGCTGAAGCGAATACACAAAACGGGTAATTAATATTTCGGAGACAAGTTTCAGTCCTCTCTACTCCATCAATTAAACGTTTCGGATGAGAAACTGGAGCTGATATTGGTTCATTACTGTTCCATGTTATTCTCTCCCTCAACATCTTCCTATACCATTTTACAATGGGATGATTGCGAACTTTGGAACAAAAGCAAATCGGTTTACTTACATTCGATATTAGGCAAATGAGTAAAACTGTTTCTTTGAACGAACGGCGGAAATTACAATCGTTACAGATTATAAAGTGCCGTTAACTTACCTTGAAATAATCACCCTAAACATTGAGAATGTGTAATTTTATCCTTAAATAATGTCACTAGGGCTAGCAGTCCAAAATCGAAGTTGTTTAAAGATGACTTAATAATGTTTTTTATGACCCCTTTCTTCGCCTGAATCCTGTAAATTCTTTAACTCAAAACAAATAAGAAAACCTATTAGAACTGCGTCAAAAATTGATACAGCATCAGAAGAAATAAATAGTGAAAAAACAGTCAGAGCATCTACACTTTCAGATAATTAAATGTTACAATAATCGACTGCTTGATTCTGAGTGAGTTATCCACGAGATATACAAGTTGTCCAGAAAAGGTATTGGGTATATGTAAGTTCAACAAAACAAAAAATATTTGTGAGCAATGAAAAGTATATTGTTTATGTGACAGCTTTATGGCGAGCGGTCCCTTTCATCATATTCTTAATCCCTTTGTCGGCGCATGAAGCGGAACTCCTCTGTTGTCGCAGCAGTCCTCAAAATGTTCATATTCGGTTTTGTTACAATATGTTGTCTCCAGTTGAGGCGCTGGTCTAAATGTGTTTTCATCAAATGCAATTATGGCTATATCGTCTACAAAAGATGCTATGGTGAAGTTTCCATTTTTCGATATGTCTGAAGTATAGATGGTATATAAAAGTGGTCCCTAAATACTTCCCTGTGGGATTCTGGATTTGACTTTGAAAGGCGTGGTTTTTACTTCCCCATATTTACCATCAAAATAACGGTCTGCTAGATAAGACTTCAAAATCATATGATAGGGCTCCGTTGTGCTAAACCGTGTCGAATTCTTGGGATGAGCCCAGAAATACTGCCAAGAAAAACTTTTCTTATTCGAGGCTTGTCGAGATGGTGTTCAGGATGCGGTGGACCTGATGCATTGTCAACTTCTGTCGGAAACCTAGTTGATGGTCTGGTAGTACTTGGTGCATATCCATGTCATCTTTCAGTCTCGTGAGAAGCAGCTTCTCAAAGAGTTTACATAGGGTTGGTGGAAGACTTCTAGGTCTTATGATTCCACATTGTTATCTGGTTTGCCAAATAGGATGTGCTCATCATTCTATTTAACAGTGTTGTGAGCAGTACGGCAATTCTCTTGGTAGTTTTTTCAGAATTATGGGGTAGTATCTAGAAGCCTGTAACTTTTGCCACTTTTTCACTTTCACTTTCAAAAAGAATGACAAATATCATCCTCAAAACAGACTACGGCACTGGAGTCTGAATGACTCCAGATACAAAGACTTGGCCATTTAATGCGATCGTCTAGCAAGGGTAGGACTCTACCTTATGTTTACGTAATAATTCAAGTTCGTGATAGTTGAGATTAATGAAAATAATTGGGAAACAAAGATGGTAAATAAAATACAACGGTTAGACCCAAACAATCAGCTATTTATTAAGGGTCTAAAAAAATATAGGGGAAAGCCTCAGGCATGAAACCTCTTTGGTTAGGTGATGTTAGGGCACTAGGGAGCTAAGGCATTGGGAACACGGGGAAGGTCATGGAGTTCCAGCGGCGGCTCTGAAAAAATGACAGAAAGTTTCGCGGTTGATATAAAATTATTATATTTTTATTCTCTCATGCCTTATAGCACATGTTAGTAACGGTCCCTGCCTTAAGGCCTTGGAACCGCCTCTTCAAGGCCTTCGATCCAGGTACCTAAGAAATCTCATACAACAGTATAGGAATGGTCCACAATCTCGAGACCCCTAAATGAAATATCATGTAATACGAGCATATACATAAATAGATAGCAGTACGAGATCATAGCATAAATAAACAACAAATCTCATAGAATATCCATCACATGTGAAGAACCAGAATGCATTATGGACATAAATAACAGAGACAGGTATAGGTAAACGATAATAAGCAATATAAATAATGAAAGCAGAGAATCTACATAATCAACCGAAGGAAATATACATAACGACAACAAGAAGATACATCACGACAGTAAGAAGAATAAGTTAACACAGTACGAAATATACACAACAATAACCATGAATAGTAAGGCAAGTACATTACACAGTAAAATGACCAATTACAACAGCACGTGACATACATAATGATTACATGAGACAGGGGTAACTTAACAACGTTAACCTTCGATATAACACCAGGGTGCTACGTACACTGGTTACATCCATTATTCCATATCGACCATACTAGTACTACCACTAGTGGAGGTCTCCAGATGTCTCCAGATGAGCGATTGGCAATTCCTATTGTACCATAGGGTACAGTAAATAAAGTTGATCGGTAACACTCCAGTAACACATTGTAGAAAGCTGAAAATAAGGCATTCATTGTTATGGTAGACACCGGAACTTCAAAGGCAATAATATCGAAAATGATGGAATCACATGCTATAAGGAGTTATATGAATCAAACAAGCATTAAGTGCACAAAGGAAATAGAGTTATATGAATCAAACAAAGCATTATGTGAACAAAGGAAATAGTTATATGAAATTAAACAAAGCATTATGTGAACAAAGGAAATAGTTATATGAAATTAGACAAAGCATTATGTGAGCAAAGGAATTACATTCACAAACACCACCTAATACATCATGAAACCAGATAATATTGCATAATAACAGTATTAATTTACAAACATAATAGAGAAATAATAAATTCACTGAACAAATCCAGTTCTCAATGCTATTTATCATCAAAGGTTAATAAAATGGACAAGCAACTAATAAAATTTAAAATAGTCTCAATTATACTTGCGAGATATATTCTAGGGTCACTCAACGTAAGATGGCTTCGTTTTCGAACACACACAAAGGCACTAAACTAGGTCTCTCTTACTTCTCTCACAACAAAACTGATAATCACTCCTCCATCTTGCATTCTTCCTTTCTTGATCTGTCACCATTTGCGCAAGTCCGCCTAGGCAGTGACAGCCGTGTTCTTTTATTCTGACCATGGAATTTTATTTCTACGGTTTGGTAACTGCCAGGGGCGTATCAACATAGGGTGCAATGAGACTACGATTTTTTTGTATTGGAAAAACCTGGGATGTTACAAGCCTTGTTTTTCAGTTTTCTAATCTCATTGGCTACTTCTATTGGTGAAATGTTCTAATTGTTAAGGGCATCTGACATCGAAGATCCATAAAAGATTCAACTTCTGTATCGCAGATACCACCCTTTGGTGTGAAGACAAATGTAAGATGTTTGTATTGCATTTTTCCTAGTCTTAGGCATACTACTCTTCTAATTGGAGGTATCCTTAAAGTGGGTCTTTTGCATATCTTGGCAGCTCTTCATATGCTACGGAAAAATATGAAATTACACTATTCTTGCCAGGAAATGTGGCAGTGTTGCATGTTTTCAATATCTTGACTGAATGGGCTATCTATTGACAAAAAGTTGCCAAGAGTTTTCTTCAACATGGGCTGTCAGTTTAGCAGTCTAACATCAGCATGAATATTGAACTTCTTCGGTCATATGTCCCGGTACGACAATATTGAAAGATTGATTGTCCAGGGAAACCTCTTGGCCAAGGAAACCGGGGAAGCTCACCTTCTAGATGGGCGGACATTATCTCAAAAGTAATCGGTAACTGATAGAAGCCAAAAGAAGGACTACAGACGATGGAAGAGGACGACAGACTGTGAGAAGGGTCCTGGAAAACAGCACAGACTAGGCTTGGATGACCTTTTTGAGAAATTTACTAAGTAACATGCCTTCTTATATAACTGATGTACCAGGTCATCATTGAGCTCTGGGAGACCCTGCATAATTGGGTCCTCCAAAAGACATCTTTATTCATTTAGTCAAAAAACAATTAAATCATCCTCTTCAGCTAGGTACGATCGCTTTTTCATCATCTCGGGCAGATATACAGACCAGAAATTGAGGATAATTGGAGGGAATGGCAAGTAAGTCCCTACTTTATATTCAGGGATGAACGGAATTTTGTACGGCTTATAAATCCAGGCAGCTTATCGCCTTAAATATTGAGTTATTCGATCGGATGGAATTCAAGAAATATAGCAGAGATATTTCTTATCACCGTTTTCTACGAAGGAGGAATACAGATCAGTTTCTCCGATTTTGGAGAAATTGAAGTGTGTTAAACCGGCCATATCCGCTTTACCCTCGTCAAACGCAGAAAGCTTTGTTGTCAAGAAGGGATTCAGTTTTCATCGCAATTCACAATATGAACCGAAGTTTATTCGTCTGATTACTGGCAAGGGTTCTTGGAACCGTTTTCTGGTGGTATTCCTTGAATTCCAAAATGACTATTTGGGATCTTTTCAGTTGAGAGGAAATCGATAAGCCCGCCATCAGCATTCAGATCTTTCAGAGAGAGATGATCCTTATAACTGAGAGCATGGAAACGAGGGAGTGTGCATTACCATGAAGGAACCTGAGTTCCGTAGTATCAACACATTTTATTCTCGAACATACGATAGTATAGCTAATATTACAACTAGGGAAATATGAATAGTCTCCCTCGGGATGTATAGACAACCGAGGGAAATTTATTCATCTATAATATAAAAATGAATCGCAAAATGTGTTGGTAAGCGCATAACTCAACAACGCCTGGACCAATTTGGCCAAATCTTTTTTTAAAATGTTCGTTGAAGTTCAAGGATGGTTTATCTTGATTTCCGGCAAAACTACGAGTCCTATGGAAAAAAGTTAAATGGCAAAGTTGTAGGCAATAAAAAGATCTACAACTTTTGTATATGCAGATTTTTCACATAACCTCAAAATTTAGGTGAAAAATTCAAAAAACCAAGTTTTTGGTTTTTTGCTTATATCTATTTCAAAAAATCATTTTTTTCTATGAAGTTTGGTGGAAACTTACCCTATTATGTCCCAAATACACTGTAATTCATTTGATTAAAAATATTTATTTTTTCGCTTCATTTCAATTTAATATCAAAAAAGGACCCTAATTTTCAATAGAAAATTCTGACGTCAAAATATCAGCTTTTTTCAAAAAGTTTGGGGACTTTTTGTTAGTTGAAATATCTACTTTCTGATGGTGTAAAGAAAAATATACATTACTATAGGAAATATTCTTAGAAAAAAAAATTGAAAAAACCTCAAATTCGAAATTTTTTTTGAGGACGAGTCACCACGTACACTTTCCCCCACTGCCGCTATATTCTCTTCACTACGAGCTAGATGTTGTCTATTTGGTCGAGTATTATTCAATAACACATACTGAGTCTCAAACCTATGAATGAATCACCCTTTACATATTTGATAAGTATGTTTTTTCAACTTTTTCTTCAACTCATGGTACAGTGGAAGCTCCTTCCAACTATAAATAAGATTAAGGACGTTGACCTCCTCAACCAGAACCTCCATGTTAGGTATAACATAAATGTATCCGTTTACGTTGTTCGAAAATCTCATATTAAGAAATCACTACGCACACGGAATGGCAATGTTCTATGCTGCAGCCACATCTTCACCTTGATACTCATCCTGCAAGCAACATTTTTCGACAAAATAATATTGTGAAGCTCGCTTCAACGAGCAAATAATTCAATGAAAACTTCAAATTTGGGGTACTTTATGAGCAGCTCAGAACTGCTAACCATGTATGAATGCCCTCAATGTAAGGTTATGTAACATGGAGGTATTGAAACTTTCTGATCCCCAATTAACTGGATCAGCCTATTGTTTCGTAATAGAATTTCTGAAATTGAGATTGGAATGAGTAGGGTACCCATATACCGACAGCTCCATATGAAAATCGATAACGGGGGAGAGGAACGCTTAAATTGTGCTGCCCTAAGCCTTTCATTCCTTGACAACATCATTAAACGAAAATGTCCAAGCCTCCGAATATAATATCTGTTTCTAAACTTCGAAAAGTTCAACTTCACTAAAATATTATTGAGGGAGAGATCGTTCATGATGAATGTTGAGGTGAAAGCGTTTCTTGATGTGACGCTGGTTGGAGGAAGATGGGAAATAAATTGAAACCGCTGAAGAGAGAATGGGGAAGCCGCATTAGTGGAAAAAGCCATATTTCCTAGCGTGGATTCCATTTTCCGATATGAAAAGCCATTGTTCTTTTTTCCACGACTCCAATTACTAAGTCATCAATTTCTACCAAACTCCAGGGGCGGGATAAGAGGGATTTCAATACTAGATATAGAAGTATACTGGCAGTGGCGGATTTTGCTGACAGCCCTGTATTTAAATTTTGTGGCGCTCACCAAATACAAAACCAGATTAGATCGAATACAATCGATGGCAATTTGTCAGCTGTATTTTACTTTGATATATATATATTGCAAAGCGGAGTTGACAAACAATAAAGCATATAGATCAGGGGTTAGTGACGGGGTGTCATACAATTCGGCATATGACATAAAAGCCTAGGGAAAAAACTCCACTAAAATAAACCCTGGCTTTCCGCCTAAGTATGAAAGTACAAAAATAAGCTGGAATATATTTGAAAGAACTTCTTACTTCAAGAGTGGTCTTCTATTGATGGCGACATAGACTTCTTCAAGTTGCCCACATCAAATCTGGAAATAAAAAGACAGAAGCAGAAAAAAGAACTGAATAACAAAAATACGTATCATATTCTTTTGAAATGTATAACCCATTCCAAGAAAGAATAGGAAACATCATGAATAGCCCTAAAACCATCTTGAAATTTATATATGGGATAATTATTAATGAGATGAGGTATTGTTTCTTCTGCTTCTCCACATTCACAACTTGCGCTTGGAACTGAGTTCCATCAGCAAAGCATGCTATTGGTACGACTATGACCTGCTCTCGAACGATTAAGAACTGTCCAAATCAAAATCAGGAATTTTTTCAGAAGAATCAGAAACGAGATACTTATTGAACATTTCGTAAGAGTTCCACTCAGTCTTCCATAATTCTTTATCGCATATGTTCATATTGAAAAACGTATTATGCCATAATAGTTTACGTGACTTCAATCTGGGAATTCTATTTTGTGGAATATATGAAATAATTGGGAAAAGAAAGATATGTGTTCAAAGAATTCAGAGCTGCAAAACTGGTAACCAATGATCGATTAATCCTGGATCAATTTCTGATGATGATGAGGTAAGGGGAGTAGCTTCACCTAAGTTTCTCAATATATTCCATGAACTCCTACTCAAATCTGTGAAATTCATATTTGATACAACACTATCCCATTTTTCTTTTCGGCTTGTATTGATTGAATGAATAAGCCCTTCACATTTATCAACGTATGGTGATTTTTGATAGTCCTTATACAAATTAATGGTTTCTTTCGACCAATCTGGAATTTAATCTTTCCGGAAACCTCTTGGAACAAACTTTTTCGCAGCAGCTTTCACAACACCTAAGAATCTGTGATAGTTATCGTGAGTGGGTTTAATCCACCAATATCACTGTCTCCCTTCTTATCAAATTCAATCCAATTCGCTTTCTTGAAATTCCAACGAGGTCTTCCTAAACATTCAGAATATTGAATTAAACTTCTTGAAGCAACAGAATAGGCCTATGTTGGCTATGAGGAAAAACTCCTAGAATTTTACGCTTTACAGGAAGCGGTTTGCAAGTATTGTCACAAGACACTAGGCAGAGATCAGGATTATAGCCTCTATTCCATCGAGAAGAATGAAAAGAAGGTACATCTTTTCCATCAAAAATCAAATAGAAATTATTATCTTCCACCCAGTCAGCTAAAGCTATTCCACTTCTATCATTATTATTATAACCCCACATTACATTTCAATATCCGCATGTGTCTCTTAAAGGAGCACCATAATGCTCTGCTGATTTAGAAAGATAATCAGTCTTGTCCTTAGAAATACGCTCTATATTCAAATCCAATACACAAAAGTTGTCGCCAATCTGCAAGAAGGATCCTTCGAATCGGGTCTTGGGGTCCAAGTGACGATTTTTCAGATCTTCTGATGCATGAAGTCTGCTATGCAACCCATTCAAAGGGAATCCATAGTTGGGAAAGGTTGTCATATAACAGTTATTTCATTTAAGGAATAGCAGAGGAAAAATTATCTACTTACATTTATTATGACAAATAATAATTTTACTTGATGATGCTGCCTCAATGATTTATTTCTCGTCAACAAATGACCTTAAATAGTTGATGTTTTTATTATTTAGAGGTAAACAAATTTCTTCATCTATATTCCAGTGCCTTACAGCTTGACTTCAACAGTACTCAGCAACCCAAGATGATCTAGATCCATAATATATTTATCCAAAAATAATGAAAGTGGAAGACCCGAAATCTTCTATCAGACAATACATTTCACAACATTATGGGTATAGAGGTTGAAAATCTAACCCTTCGTTCCACAGGGTCATATGGCGAAAGTGGATCCTGTTTTCAACCTACCATTGAAACCTGATTCTATGAAAGTAGTAGGGCTGAAAACAATTACTATTTTATTTGGAAACTCCCTGGAAATTCTGTATGAAATTATGTACAGAGGACTGAAGCATATTGAAAGGAAGAACACTGAACACTTTTATTTTTCAGTTTATTATAACCAAAAGCAGAAAGTTCGAAAATTGAAAGACCACCTCTGATAATCTCGAGAGGTCATATGCGAGGGGCTAAATTCGTCCTGTTTTTCACGAATTTTTTGTTTCAGACTTCCACGGAAGTCGGAAAACTTCTCAAGGAGTTTTCCTCGTAATACAGAATCCCTTCTGGTGGAGCAGATTGTGAAGTTTCATAGGTTTCTCATGTGGTTGATGTTTGCTTCTCGGAGAGCACTTTACGTATGTAGGTGAAAAGGTAGAGGCAGTTAACCAATATTTGAACAAAAGGGGAATGTTTATCTAGTTAAAACGTGTCTTGGTTTAATAGGATGTCATCAGTTCCTGCTCGCCTCGAACAAATCACTTCTGTTATGTTAATTTGTATTTGATTTCAACACGTCAACCGTTCAAGAATCTCTGAAATCGATTAAAGCATTTATTATGTGGAAAAGATAAATCTAATCGGATTTTTCGGGATATTTGAAAGGAAATTGATTGATTGTAGATATTCGTGGGTATTTTGTTGACACATATATTAAGCCTTAATCATCACTCTTCATTTTGGGTGATTAACCTACATCATCTTATTTGTATATGCTGATGATATTGCTTTTTATTTTATTTTATTCAATGGCGTTCATGTCCCAACCTCATCTAAACGGAGGTATGTTGATTCCATCTGAATAGACACGAAAGATATAGGAAATTGACTGTACTTTTTGATCTCAATCATAATTTCAGTCCTAAGTGCTTAGGATAGGTACTCTCAATTTACAGGTTTATTTAGATTAACGCCTTAAACTCACAATTAGAAATAATATGATTTGTACGCAGTGTGCAGTTGGCTCCAGATTTATATATATATATATATATATATATATATTTGAACCTTTGGATTACACAAAAAATGTTAGCAGGGGTTGGAGACGGGGTCCATACGAATCGGTGTATGACATGAAAGCCTAGGGAAAAAACCCTAGTAGAAAAATACCCTGACTTCCCGCATGAGTGTTGTTGTGTGTACAAAAATAAGCTCAAATATATTTGAGGGACTCCTATTAATAAACACAGAGGTTTCTTCAATTTGTCCAAATCGAATCTGGAAAAAAAAACAGAAAAAAGAACTGAATACGAAAAATACGTATCATATTTGTTTGAAATTTAAAACCAATTCCAAGAAAGAACTTTCAGATCTTCTGATGTTTGAAGTCTGGTATGGAACCCATTCAATTGCAGAATGTTGAAATATAATACTTTTTCCATTTAAAAAATAACGTAGGAAAAATTGTCGACTGACACCGATTATGACTGATGTCAATTCAGAATGTTTTGGTCTTGTGACCATTGTCAAAGGAGTTCATAAAGAAACTTGACTTGAATGAATGTTTCATTTTCGCTCTGGTTGCAACATCTATTTTTTCCTTTTTGTAGTTTTATTACTGCATCTATTCCAGGGGGAATCGCAACTTTCTTTCATTATTATAGATTTTTTAATGAAGAATTCTTCTATCATAATTTCAACCTTCCTAACATTATAAATAATCTCTTTCATGGAAAAAATGTATGTGTAGTAGTATTTTGTATAAATTAGTTTTATTAATTGCTAAAATATTTGTTCCCAGAGTTTTTAAACAATTGATGATTTTACACTTCTTTCCTGAAATGATATGCATTCACTGGAATATTCAAAAGATTTTGAATGAATAACGGTCTCTGTAGTGGTGTGTAACTTTCAAAGTAATGTGATTTCCCAAAGCAAATTGTATTGTATATTTATCATTAATCTCTTCATCTATCAGTGGAATTTTTTCATTTAGTCACGGCAGGAATACGCGTTAGGTAACCTTGTTTGATCCAATCATTTAACATTTTTATCTTCCTTCATTTTTCGTCCAAATTAAAGGCGATATGCCTTGATAACTACGACCTAAATAAGCCAAGGTGTTTTCCTACATAAAGGTATCTTTATTGAAACCAGTATAATGCGTACATATATTGAGCCACGTCCTAACTTTCCCTTTGCCCCCTCCAAGATCCCAGATCATTATCTGTGGGGATGAAGCATGTCGAAGCTTTTAACTTAAAAGAGGCAACAATGTCAGTTTAATGTCACATTGAATTCACGAATAGAGTGGATTTCTCTGCCTTCCAAAAAGCTGCTTAAACTACCGAATAGGGCATAAGAAGGAGAATGGAACTGTATAATTCTTATCTTTCAGACACTCGGTTTGATTGTTTGTTGCTATCTCCTTCTGACAGTTTGTATCAGGGCTTGGGTAAGATTTGCTGATATCCTTTGATAATTTCATTTCACTCTCCAGGGTGAAATTGATCGATTTTCCGAAGTCTTACGATTTAAACCATACCAGAATTTATGAAGAGGCAAATTTCTTTCAGATCATAGCCATTTTTATTATCATAATATTGAATTTCATGTATCGAAATGTAGATTGGAGAATTCCAAGAATGAATCAGCTTGATAGATTTGGAGATATTTCGTCGAAAGCAACACTTAATGAAATTGTTTCTGTAGGGGTGTTTAACTTTCAAAGGAATGTGATTTTCGAAAGCATTCACATTGTATATTTATCATTAATCTCTTGATTTATCAGTGGAATTTTTTCATTTAGTCACGGCAGGAATACGCGTTGGGTAACCTTGTTTGATCCAATCATTCAACATTTTTATCGTCCTGGCATCATCCATTATCATTTTACATCCATATGAAAGGCGATATGCCTTGATAACTACGACCTAAATAAGCCAAGGTGTTCTCCTACATAAAGGTATCTTTACTGAAAACAGTATAATGCGTACATATATTGAGCCACGTCCTAACTTTCCCTTTGCCCCTACAAGATCCCAGAACATTGTCTGTGGGGATGAAGCATTTCGAAGCTTTTAACTTAAAAGAGGCAACAATGTCAGTTTAATGTCACATTGAATTCACGAATAGAGTGGATTTTCTGCCTTCTAAAAAGCTGCTTAAACTACCGAATAGGGCATAAGAAGGAGAATGGAACTGTATAATTCTTATCTTTCAGACACTCGGTTTGATTGTTTGTTGCTATCTCCTTCTGAGAGTTTGTATCAGGGATTGGGTAAGATTTGCTGATATCCTTTGATGATTTCATTTCACTCTCCAGGGTGAATTGATCGATTTTCCGAAGTCTTACGATTTAAACCATACCAGAATTTATGAAGAGGCAAATTTCTTTCAGATCATAGCCTTTTTTATTAACATAATATTGAATTTCATGTATCAAAATGTAGATTGGAGAATTCCAAGAATGAATCGGCTTGTTAGATTCAGAGATATTTCGTCGAAAGCAACACTTAATGAAATTGTTTCTGTAGGGGTGTTTAACTTTCAAAGGAATGTGATTTTCGAAAGCATTCACATTGTATATTTATCATTAATCTCTTGATTTATCAGTGGAATTTTTCACTTAGTCACGGCAGGAATACGCGTTGGGTAACCTTGTTTGATCCAATCATTCAACATTTTTATCGTCCTGGCATCATCCATTATCATTTTACATCCAAATGAAAGGCGATATGCCTTGATAACTACGACCTAAATAAGCCAAGGTGTTCTCCTACATAAAGGTATCTTTACTGAAAACAGTATAATGCGTACATATATTGAGCCACGTCCTAACTTTCCCTTTGCCCCTAGAAGATCCCAGAACATTGTCTGTGGGGATGAAGCATTTCGAAGCTTTTAACTTAAAACAGGCAACAATGTCAGTTTAATGTCAAATTGAATTCACGAATAGAGTGGATTTCTCTGCCTTCCAAAAAGCTGCTTAAACTACCGAATAGGGCATAAGAAGGAGAATGGAACTGTATAATTCTTATCTTTCAGACACTCGGTTTGATTGTTTGTTGCGATCTCCTTCTCAGAGTTTGTATCAGGGCTTGTTTAAGATTTGCTGGATATCCTTTGATAATTTCATTTCACTCTCCAGGGTGAGATTGATCGATTTTCCGAAGTCTTACGATTTAAACCATACCAGAATTTATGAAGAGGCAAATTTCTTTCAGATCATAGCCATTTTTATTATCATAATATTGAATTTCATGTATCAAAATGTAGATTGGAGAATTCCAAGAATGAATCAGCTTGTTAGATTTGGAGTTATTTCGTCGAAAGCAACACTTAATGAAATTGTTTCTGTAGGGGTGTTTAACTTTCAAAGGAATGTGATTTTCGAAAGCATTCACATTGTATATTTATCATTAATCTCTTGATTTATCAGTGGAATTTTTTCATTTAGTCACGGCAGGAATACGCGTTGGGTAACCTTGTTTGTTCCAATCATTTAACGTTTTTATCTTCCTGGCATCATCCATTTTCATTTTACATCCAAATGAAAGGCGATATGCCTTGATAACTACGACCTAAATAAGCCAAGGTGTTCTCCTACATAAAGGTATCTTTACTGAAAACAGTATAATGCGTACATATATTGAGCCACGTCCTAACTTTCCCTTTGCCCCCTACAAGATCCCAGATCATTATCTGTGGGGATGAAGCATGTCGAAGCTTTTAACTTAAAAGAGGCAACAATGTCAGTTTAATGTCAAATTGAATTCACGAATAGAGTGGATTTCTCTGCCTTCCAAAAAGCTGCTTAAACTACCGAATAGGGCATAAGAAGGAGAATGGAACTGTATAATTCTTATCTTTCAGACACTCGGTTTGATTGTTTGTTGCTATCTCCTTCTAAGAGTTTGTATCAGGGCTTGGGTAAAATTTGCTGATATCATTTGATGATTTCATTTCACTCTCCGGGGTGAAATTGATCGATTTTCCGAAGTCTTACGATTTAAACCATACCAGAATTTATGAAAAGGCAAATTTCTTTCAGATCATAGCCTTTTTTATTATCATAATATTGAATTTCATGTATCAAAATGTAGATTGGAGAATTCCAAGAATGAATCAGCTTGTTAGATTCAGAGATATTTCGTCGAAAGCAACAATTAATGAAATTGTTTTTGTAGGGGTTTTTAACTTTCAAAGGAATATGATTTTCGAAAGCATTCACCTTGTATATTTATCATTAATCTCTTGATTTATCAGTGGGATTTTTTCACTTAGTCACGGCAGGAATACGCGTTGGGTAACCTTGTTTGTTCCAATCATTTAACGTTTTTATCTTCCTGGCATCATCCATTCTCATTTTACATCCAAATGAAAGGCGATATGCCTTGATAACTACGACCTAAATAAGCCAAGGTGTTCTCCTACATAAAGGTATCTTTACTGAAAACAGTATAATGCGTACATATATTGAGCCACGTCCTAACTTTCCCTTTGCCCCCTACAAGATCCCAGATCATTATCTGTGGGGATGAAGCATGTCGAAGCTTTTAACTTAAAAGAGGCAACAATGTCAGTTTAATGTCAAATTGAATTCACGAATAGAGTGGATTTTTCTGCCTTCTAAAAGGCTGCTTAAACTACCGAATAGGGCATAAGAAGGAGAATGGAACTGTATAATTCTTATCTTTCAGATACTCGGTTTGATTGTTTGTTGCTATCTCCTTCTAAGAGTTTGTATCAGGGCTTGGGTAAGATTTGCTGATATCCTTTGATGATTTCATTTCACTCTCCAGCGTGAAATTGATCGATTTTCCGAAGTCGTAAGGTTTAAACCATACCAGAATTTATGAAGAGGCAAATTTCTTTCAGATCATAGCCATTTTTATTATCATAATATTGAATTTCATGTATCAAAATGTAGATTGGAGAATTCCAAGAATGAATCAGCTTGTTGGATTTGGAGATATTTCGTCGAAAGCAACAATTAATGAAATTGTTTTTGTAGGGGTTTTTAACTTTCAAAGGAATATGATTTTCGAAAGCATTCACTTTGTATATTTATCATTAATCTCTTGATTTATCAGTGGGATTTTTTCACTTAGTCACGGCAGGAATACGCGTTGGGTAACCTTGTTTGTTCCAATCATTTAACGTTTTTATCTTCCTGGCATCATCCATTCTCATTTTACATCCAAATGAAAGGCGATATGCCTTGATAACTACGACCTAAATAAGCCAAGGTGTTCTCCTACATAAAGGTATCTTTACTGAAAACAGTATAATGCGTACATATATTGAGCCACGTCCTAACTTTCCCTTTGCCCCCTACAAGATCCCAGATCATTATCTGTGGGGATGAAGCAAGTCGAAGCTTTTAACTTAAAAGAGGCAACAATGTCAGTTTAATGTCACATTGAATTCACGAATAGAGTGGATTTCTCTGCCTTCCAAAAAGCTGCTTAAACTACCAAATAGGGCATAAGAAGGAGAATGGAACTGTATAATTCTTATCTTTCAGACACTCGGTTTGATTGTTTGTTGCTATCTCCTTAAGAATTAAATATCGATATGGTCAGTTTTTTTATTCCGGTACCCAATCAGGTTGCACGCATCCGATGATTTAAAATGATAGTACATTGTTTACCGGGTAGGAAATCATTAACATTCCCTGGACGACTGTGAAGATTGCTAAGTCGAGGCGCAAGCCGAGTCAGGAATGTAAACTTTTCCACGAGGTAAACTATACTATTTTTCCGCAAATCGTTTAAAATATTGATTGATTTAAAAAAACGCGATAATTTTATTCCCAAATAAATGGTGCTTGAAATTCCTAATAAAATTACTTGGGCTACTATGGAAACGTATTGAGGCTTGAATTGTCCAAACTTGACGCTTATAAATTTAATTGCTGGTGTTCTCGAAAAAATGATAAGTGATGATGAAATTTCCATTCCTGGGACTCCTCCAGAGCTGGTTGAGGCAGTGAATACCGCTTCATTAGGAATTATTGCCAAAGAAATCTAAGAGAAAGGTACGAAAATAGCTTATAGATCGTTTTATGTGATTCTTGCATGAGAAAATACACAGTTCTTTCTCAAGAAAATGTTGCAATGGCATACTTCCTAGACATTTGTTTAAAGATGAAATCTTCAACATTATGGGTCAATTATTCAATGCTGAAGTCAACCCTTGCACTTTAAACACAATGTAGATATATCTACATATTCAAAAACTTCGTTCTTTATTGAAACAGGCAAAGCTCAAGGTTATAGGGCAAAGAAATCTAAGATTTTAACGAATGAAGAAATTGAAAAAATCTATCCAGGAAGCTCCAGATAAAGAAAATTTAATGATTAAGGTAATTTACAAGTTTTAATTTCATATGGAATATTATATATGGAGGTAGTGTTTGACTATAAATATTTTTTTCTGAGGTGTGGGTGTTTGCTTTTATTATTATATTTGAGGAGAATTTTGGAAGGATGTTATGTATTCAGGTGATTTGATTTCTGGCTCTATGATTTCAATATTTGTTTATCTACTTCCTCGATGTTTTTCACTTAGTCACGGCAGGAATACGCGTTGGGTAACCTTGTTTGTTCCAATCATTTAACGTTTTTATCTTCCTGGCATCATCCATTCTCATTTTACATCCAAATGAAAGGCGATATGCCTTGATAACTACGACCTAAATAAGCCAAGGTGTTCTCCTACATAAAGGTATCTTTACTGAACACAGTAAAATGCGTACATATATTGAGCCACGTCCTAACTTTCCCTTTGCCCCCTACAAGATCCCAGAACATTGTCTGTGGGGATGAAGCATTTCGAAGCTTTTAACTTAAAAGAGGCAACAATGTCAGTTTAATGTCACATTGAATTCACGAATAGAGTGGATTTCTCTGCCTTCCAAAAAGCTGCTTAAACTACCGAATAGGGCATAAGAATGAGAATGGTACTGTATAATTCTTATCTTTCAGACACTCGGTTTGATTGTTTGTTGCGATCTCCTTCTCAGAGTTTGTATCAGGGATTGGGTAAGATTTGCTGATATCCTTTGATAATTTCATTTCACTCTCCAGGGTGAATTGATCGATTTTCCGAAGTCTTACGATTTAAACCATACCAGAATTTATGAAGAGGCAAATTTCTTTCAGATCAAAGCCTCTCTTATTATCATAATATTGAATTTCATGTATCAAAATGTAGATTGGAGAATTCCAAGAATGAATCAGCTTGTTGGATTTGGAGATATTTCGTCGAAAGCAACAATTAATGAAATTGTTTTTGTAGGGGTTTTTAACTTTCAAAGGAATGTGATTTTCGAAAGCATTCACCTTGTATATTTATCATTAATCTCTTGATTTATCAGTGGGATTTTTTCACTTAGTCACGACAGGAATACGCGTTGGGTAACCTTGTTTGTTCCAATCATTTAACGTTTTTATCTTCCTGGCATCATCCATTTTCATTTTACATCCAAATGAAAGGCGATATGCCTTGATAACTACGACCTAAATAAGCCAAGGTGTTCTCCTACATAAAGGTATCTTTACTGAAAACAGTATAATGCGTACATATATTGAGCCACGTCCTAACTTTCCCTTTGCCCCCTACAAGATCCCAGAACATTGTCTGTGGGGATGAAGCATTTCGAAGCTTTTAACTTAAAAGAGGCAACAATGTCAGTTTAATGTCACATTGAATTCACAAATAGAGTGGATTTCTCTGCCTTCCAAAAAGCTGCTTAAACTACCGAATAGGGCATAAGAAGGAGAATGGAACTGTATAATTCTTATCTTTCAGACACTCGGTTTGATTGTTTGTTGCTATCTCCTTCAGCGCGAAATTGATCGATTTTCCGAAGTCTTACGATTTAAACCATACCAGAATTTTTGAGTAGGCGAAATTCTGCAAGGAAAATCAAGTTCTAAAGCTTTTTCCATCGCACAGTTCTTGAGGATGGTCAACTGTTATGATGAAAGCAAACCAGATGTGTTACAAAAGAATTTTTCCATATATGCTCCCTCGAATTGGATTGGCGGGGCAAATTTGGATTTGGGAAGGATGAAACTCCTAATTCTTGTTTAGTTTAGAATACGATGCAGTATCGATTTTTGCTGTATCTCATTTAATTCATTGAACATTCAATCAATGCATTATATTGGTGTTCCAAGTCACGAGCCATCAATATAAAACGCTGAAAAAAAGTTCGATAAATTCAAATAAATTTCAATAAATATCGAACCGGAAGACACCATATGTTCGTGAACCTTTATTATCATTTGCCCTTGCCTTGTCATGTCGACGAGAATGTAACACTTGCGAGGAAAAGGGATCTGCACTCATCATAATTCCGGGAGGGTTTGCTTCCTATCGTTATCGTGCTGTCAGAAACTTCTCAAAGAGAAATATTCCACACAATGCTCTCGATCGATGTGGAGCAAACAGAATACCCACATGTGCCATCCATGTATTTTTCATGTGGACCAGAATTAAATATCGATATGGTCAGGTTTTTTTATTCCGGTACCCAATCAGGTTGCACGCATCCGATGATTTAAAATAATAGTACATTGTTTACCGGGTAGGAAAAGTTTAACATTCCTGGACGACTGTGAAGATTGCTAAGTCGAGGCGCAAGCCGAGTCCAGGAATGTGGCTTTTCCTACGAGGTAAACATACTATTTTTCTGCAAATCGTTTAAAATATTGATTGATTTAAAAAAAAACGCGATAATTTTATTCCCAAATAAATGGTGCTTTGAAATTCCTAATAAAATTACTTGGGTTACTATGGAAACGTATTGAGGTTGAATTGTCAAACTTGACGCTTATAAATTTAATTGCTAGTGTTCTCGAAAGTAAAATGATAGGTGATGATGAAATTTCCATTCCTGGGACTCCTCCAGAGCTGGTTGAGGCAGTGAATACTGCTTCATTAGAATTATTGCCAAAGAAATCAAGAGAAAAGTACGAAAATGCATACAGACGTTTTATGGATTATCGATATCGATATCTTCGATATATCCTTCAGCAACGTTTGATGACTTCCATCCGCCATGCCTCTTTAAACTAGTTATGTCAGCACCAGAGTCAACCTATATTGTTGCAGAAGACCGACGAAAGCAGTGACCAGTATATTCTGTCGGATTTACCAAGTTCAAATAAGTAGCAACTATTTTGGGCATTTTTCTGAATTGATGCATTCCTACCACTTGTCTACAACCCTTTCCGCTTTGATATTTAAAGAAAAATCGGTCACTGTTCATATTTTCTGGTCTTAACGAAACATACTTTCGATAAACATTCAAGTAGATCTGATTAATTACAAATGATCTTGGTTTGTTGGTTTTCGAATCAGGTATGCTGATTAAGAGCTTAGATTCTAAGTCTTCTATATCGTGTACAGTTATTCGGACTAACTCATCCATTCTACAGGCCCCAGAAATACCAAATATTACACCCACCTAAAAAATAAATAAAGCTATAATCTAAATAGAGATTAAAAACTTGTAAATTACCTTAATCATTAAATTTTTTTTATCTGGAGCTTCCTGGATAAATGTTTCAATTTCTTCCTTCGTTAAAATCTTAGATTTCTTTGCCCTACAACCTTGAGCTTGCCGTTTCAATAAAGAACGAAGTTTTGAGTATGTAGATATATCTACATTGTGTTTAAGTGCAAGGGTTGACTTCAGCATTGAATAATTGGCCCATAATGTTGAAGATTTCCTCTTTAAACAAAGGTCTAGGAAGTATGCCATTACAACATTTTCTGAGAAAGAACTCGTATTTTTACTCATGCGATCATCCATAAAACGTCTGTATGCATTTTCGTACTTTTCTCTTGATTTCTTTGGCAATCATTCTAATGAAGCAGTATTCACTGCCTCAACCAGCTCTGGAGGAGTCCCAGGAATGGAAATTTCATCATCACTTATTATTTTACTTTCGAGAACACCAGCAATTAAATTTATAAGCGTCAAGTTTGACAATTCAACCTCAATACGTTTCCATAGTAACCCAAGTAATTTTATTAGGAATTTCAAAGCACCATTTATTCGGGAATAAAATTATCGCGTTTTTTTTTAAATCAATCAATATCTGTCGAATTTTAAACGATTTGCGGAAAAATAGTAAGTTTACCTCGTTGGAAAAGCCACATTCCTGGACTCTGTGTTGCTAATCTTCACAGTCGTCCAGGAATGTTAAGCTTTTCCTACCCGGTAAACAATGTACTATTATTTCCAATAAAGGCATACATGACATATATAATGATTGTAAAACCTCGCAAAGAAATAGTGTCAACAAAAGAAAATTAAAAATAAACGACAGTAAAAAATAAATGAGGCATGATATTCTAAAAATTTCCTAACTGAATAAGGTTCAATCACTAATAACAACTTAAAAACTTATTTCTTATAATGACGTAGATTGGATTCAGTTCTTATGAAAGCTCGAAGTTTGTTGAAATACTTCATGCAGCAATACTCAACACTCCTAGGCCTAAAATTCTTCTTAAAGCTATTTTTTGAATCTAAATACATACTCTAGGCCAGATGAACTGCCGTAAAACATTGCACCATACCTAATCTTAGATTCGAAGATGGCTTGATTGATTGAGTTTCTTGCATAGTTCGGTAACATGATCGTTCCAGTTCAATGATTGATCAACAATCATTCCCAAAATTTTTACTGAAGAGGAATAGGAGATGCTCTCTGATTCCAATTTTATTTCCTATGGTGTATCGAAACCAGCATGACTCGTTTTGTAGAGTTTTACTTTTGTTTTGTCAGCATTTACTGAGAGGCCATTGTCAGCAGACCACCTCAAAATCTTAACCATAACCTTATTGACCAACTGTATGATCTCGGGATACCTCAAAGCTCTTATAAAGAGATTAGTGTCATCAGCATAATTCATCATAAATATCTTATGTTTCATGAAAATGCATTCAAGATCTATCATGAAGATTATGAATAGCAGAGGACCAAGAATGCTCCCCTTGGGTACTCCAGAATTAATTTTGACCGAATCTGATTCAATTTTTCGCGTCTGGTAAGATATCACAACTCTTTGTGTACGATTCAGTACGAGAGATTCGAACCATTCTAAAGCTGGACTTTTAACCCCATATTGGGGGTGATCAAGGCTATCAAATGCCTTACCAATCATGAAAGATATAGGAAATTAGCCGTAACTTTCAATCATTCTCCTATCGAACATTAGTTTTATCCTAAATACTGAGAAGTTAATCATTAATGTCGGTATTGTCCATGTAACTTTCTGTAAGAATATTTTTCGCAATCTTTTTTTATCCTCCATGATGTTAGATTCTCAGCGAATCAGCTCCAGAATCCGCAATGTAGCCTGAGTGTCATGCGTACTCGGGTAAATCCATTTCAGTTGTTCGTGAGGGACTCAGCTATCACATAGTGGAGCCACGACCTTCAAAACATACATGCGCGTAATGTACAGCCAGATTTTGAACAACCCTCGTATCTCAGAGTTCAATGTACTGAATATAGGCCGTTCCAGGTATCACTATTGATTGCATTGATGATATTGTGAAAGATCTAAAGCAAATCAGCGCAAATCTCCGGCCTAATCTAATATCCCCCAGCTTCGTACATGTATGTGGTTGATGGAGCCCTCGTTATCCGCATATTCATCGTCCTATGTCTGTTGTATTCAGCTAAGATTCATTAAGGCTGACATTCTAGTCGGGAATAATTTTCACGGTTCTGATAAGCATGCGAAATATCGGTCCATCCAAAGTTCCCAAACTCCATTACCTGAAGAAATTCGGTCGTTGGAAATTTGCAACGTTGTAATTCGTCGAGAAATCGGATCTGAGGTTATTTCCCGTAACTTTCTTACGATTCGAACTGATTAAGAAAGGGAAACTTCAGCTTGCGGCAAATTATTTGAACAAGTCCGATAGAAAAACAAAAGGAATTCGTGGGATCAATTTTCCAGCCAGGTTTTCGATTGAACAGCAATATTGTTTTATCCGTCAGCAGAAAACCTGCCGATTGCAATTCCGTTCTAAAACGAAGAAATTCAACGGTAAACAGAACTGCGCTGATTTGCGGCTAATGAAGCATAGCTTCTATCAAAAGGAATTTCTGGAGAGATTCCTCTAATGCCATTGCTTCGACGCCTTCAGAAACACTTCCATTCCGTTATCAGGATGACTTATCACCTCACTTCTATCATAACATAATATTTTCACAAGAAATGATCTCAATTAAAGGAGAAGAATCTTATTTTATTCACACGTAGTTAAAATGATTTTTTTGCTAAACAACAAAGGAGATCTCATTGACTATTTATAGGGGTTTGTATATTTGTATGCTGCAACCTCAATGGCGAAATTAGGTAAAATCGTTGAAAAACAAAACTAATTCGCTGTCATTTACTGAGTTTCAATAGACAAGTTGCTTCCCAACAATACTAACTAAAAGATTTCCATCAAATATGGTGTGAACATTTCATAGGAAACGAGATAAGTACTGAACTTGACACTAATTCATTTAATACAACGACTTTTCCAAATTGATGACGAGATATTGTTGATGATGGAGCTCGTGTTGAATGATTGTTTGGGCTATGACCATCATCTATTGTGGATGTAATATTTTCCGAAGTTTCGATAGACATCTCCTATCTTTATCAAGGAGGAAAAGTAAAAAACCTTTTGAAAATTATCAATTTTCCAAAAGTCAATATTGACAGAAGTCATGAAAGAAAATGTTCGATGTTATACAGGGTCTTTCACGAGGAACTTCACCCATATTTATACGGGAAACTACTGAACATATTTTCATGAAATTCATCACTTATAAGTATTTCACGATGCTGATGAAATCTAAAATATTTTCAAGGCATGAGCACCTCCGGTTTTTCCGGAAATGACGTCAACTTCCGTTTTTCAAATTACAACACCATTTTTTTTTATTGCAGAAATAGATTCCTTAGAAAATTTCAAGTTATTTTGATGTAACATTTTTCAGTTTTGGTTGGAAAATTCTCTCTGAGAGGGGAAAATTCGAAAGAAAAAATCGATGATTTCAAGATGTAAGATTGATGTATCCACTTTAAAAATCGAAATCGCGATTCATGATACAGGGGGTGAAAAAATCGCTTTCAAAGTTAGGGATGACAAAATCGTGAAAAATCAATTTTTTCAAATTAGAACCCCATTTTTATGGCAGATATTGAATCTACGTTAAAAAATAATGTGAGTGTATGCATCACACCCTTGCCCTAAAGTGGATATTTTCTGAGTTATTCATAAAAAACTGTTTTTCGTCTTGAATTTTCAGCTATTTCTTTTCCCTTCACGCCAAAAAGATGAAATTTTCAGGAACTGTTATTTGAACCATGCTGTAGATTTTTCACCCCTTCTTGAAACCGACTTCAAGTTACTATAAGGAGAACCATGGCAAACTCTCGCAGTTATAACTAGAGAAAATGCTCAAAGTTTTGACCGTTAATTTCTAGACATTTATTTATACGTCTCAGGAATGCTTCGTGCTTATTTCATCAGGAGGAAGAGATCTGCAAAAGTGTTTAAAAACCAAATTGAGTTTCAAAACTATGAATCTAGAAATCTAAACATACCTGAACGCATTTCTGACTCGTTCTATGCAGTCCTCTTTATCAGTCAGGGAGTTGAGTAGACAATATTTTTTATCCTACCCCAAACATAATAGTCTAAACGAGATAAATCGGGAGAACGTGGTGGCCAAAGATGTGGACCATTGTTCGCCAACCATCGATCTTCAAATAGCCTGTATAGGATATTTGACACATTGAGTGAATTGTGTGGAGGCGCGCCATCTTGTTGATACCATAAGTCATTATGGTTCTGTACCAGCGGCTCAATTATTTGAGTCAATATGTCAGAATATCTATCTCCTAAGGTAGAACATTCTTTGAATAATGCAAACATGTGTATTGTTCTATCTTACCAGTTAAAGTCCCATCATAAATGGGAACATCGAGAATTGCATTATTTTTGATGGCACAAAAAACATTGAAACTCCAGGTCTCTTGAAAGTTCTATTGTCTGAAGGGGTGGTTGTTCTCTTCATCCCAATAATGACTGTTATGCCTATTGAAAGAACCATTCTTTGTGAATTTAGATTCATCTGTCCAAATTATACAGTCCAAAAAGTTTTCATTCTCTTGAAATCGAATCATCATAGCTTCGCAAAACTCTGTTCTCCTGACGAAATCAGTTTCCTTCAAATGCTGTACCCTATTGAATTTATATGGGTGCATTTTATGTTTTTTTAATATTCTCCAAACACTCGATTGAGATAATTCCAGAGCAATCTCGGCATCTTTGAGAAAATTTTGAGGATTCACACGAAAATATACAAGAACTGTAATTTCGTTGTTCTCATCTTCTACTACACTTTTTTCTCTGTTTATAGTTTTCTTAACGAAAGATCCGACATTTCTCAAGTTTGTCATGGTTCTGTTAATGGTATCTCTCGTTGGTCTGGGTCGGTCAGTAAACCTCTCAATGAACAGTCGAATCGTTCTATCTACAACTTTATTACATTCTCCATGAAGTAGAATGAGATTTAAATAATCTTCATTGGTAAAATAATCACCAAATTAATAGTAAACACAAAATGCTACTGAATAAAGAGGAATTTGGCAGATGTAATTAATGATATCTATCTTAAAAAAAAAAGAATGTAAAACATGGTAAGTTTTTGCATATGGTTCATAAGGAATTATTTATTTATCACTGGAGAAAAAACCGATGGATGATTAGTTGAAATAAAGAGGTTTCCGATACAAATTCGAATCCAAATTCGCCATCTATTTAGTAACAACCTGTAACTTTTTTCTCTTGCATATTTGGGTAGTAAAATCTAAAAGATGGTTTAAGTAACAGTTCCTGAAAATTTCATCTTTTTGGCGTGAAGGGAAAAGAAATAGCTGAAAATTCAAGACGAAAAACAGTTTTTTGTGAATAACTCAGAAAATATCCACTTTAGGGCAAGGGTGTGATGCATACACTCACATTATTTTTAACGTAGATTCAATATCTGCCATAAAAAAATGGGGTTCTAATTTGAAAAAATTGATTTTTCACGATTTTGTCATCCCTAACTTTGAAAGCGATTTTTTCACCCCCTGTATCATGAATCGCGATTTCGATTTTTAAAGTGGATACATCAATCTTACATCTTGAAAAATCCCAAAAATGAAAATTTTCCATCCAAAAACACCGAAGTTATTCTTGTTTCAGCGGAGCTCTATTTTCGATTTTTTTTTCGAATTTTCCCGCTCAGAGAGAATTTTCCAACCAAAATTGAAAAATGTTACATCAAAATAACTTGAAATTTTCTAAGGAATCTATTTCTGCAATAAAAAAATGGTGTTGTAATTTGAAAAACGGAAGTTGACGTCATTTCCGGAAATACCGGAGGTGCTCATGCCTTGAAAATATTTTAGATTTCATCAGCATCGTGAAATACTTATAAGTGCTGAATTTCATGAAAATACGTTCAGTAGTTTCCCGTATAAATATGGGTGAGGTTCCTTGTGAAAGACCCTGTATAGATTGAGGTAATAAAAGCAGATGATGGTCCTCTTTGAATATTTCATTTAAAAAAATTAGGAAACACTGACGTGAGGTCAGATGACTGGCGCTCTTTTTAAGCTGCCTTGAACATGTTCTATTTATTCTTCTTTCCAGAATTTTATGATGAAACACACCCTCGGACGGTAATAATTATATCTAACTTTATGAAAAAATTATTTATCCATTTACTGATACAGCCCTAATGCAGTACATCAAATAATAAAACATTCAATTGGTCAAAAATATTTATTGCTAAAAAATTAATTGTGTAAATATAAAAAGATGCCAGCACAAAAATTAACTTGTGAGGCAATAAAAATTATGAATCAAAAACAATAGCCTGTGTAAAAATATCTTCTATTATTCTGGAGTCGGACAGAGGATATGTAATTTTCGAAATTGGTCAGTTTAATCCTCTTTTTCTGGAACATACTTGATTTTAATTACATAAACTCTTTGTGAGTTTAGGTTTTATTTCAATGAGCTTTCAGTTTCAGATCAAAACGATGATAGATCTGATTTACAATTACGAAATATCATTTTTGACTACAATATGAAGAAGTCTTGATAATTAAGAAATTGTTTTATTTTTCAATAATTTCAGTAAGAGGGGTTAGTTCCCGTTGAATGTTGCTTGATGATCCATATATCTTAGGATGATTCCTGTGGTTTCTAAATCATTATCCTCGTTATTGTTTCACACAAATGACATTTACGTCATTTGAGATCATTGCTTCTTCTTCTAAATCAATTCAGAGTTATCCTAAAACTCAAATAAAGTTGAACATTCTCTCAATGATTTCAATTTCAATGAATCTTGTTTTAAAAACGTCTTCCCATGGCATGGCATTCAGTTCTGGATTCTGCAGTATATCTAGCCACATATGAAATCTGACCAATTCTGTTTTAAAATTTGGGACACGATGTCATCGGGGGGTGTTAATTTTGCAACCAGGTACTGCACATTTAGTAAGACCCATATTTGATGATTACCACTTATTGAAAATACTTTAACTCACGTCAAAAACTTAGCTCAACTTGCAATTAACACTGAACAACACGAAAAGAATTATTATACATGTGCTCATCTCTTGTATTAGTGATTCCCAATCACGTTCTTCAAGGAAGTACGCTATTAATTTAAATATGCGATCAAAGCGGTCACTTGGACAATTTCTATTGTGGACTGTATCAATTTGGGTAACAAAAACCGAATTCAGTGGAAAAATAGAACTGAAATGCTCGGATTAACGTAGCAGCGAATGGAAATAAACAAGTAATTCCACCTCGTTCGTGCTTGAAACCTATCAATATCGAAGTTCGAACAGGAAATTGGCACATTGGAGTCAGGTTTAACATCATTACTATCGGAGTTTAGGGGGAGCATAAAACTTAATTTCACCAGACGAAATCTTGAACAGTAAGGGTGCAGGAGCTATTTTGTCCACATAAAGACAATGCAATAATACAGCGCCCTTCTGAGAAACAGAAAGAAATTTGGATCATTTTCTTGATACTTTCTACAAACCTCTCTAGCTCGAAAGCGGCAGAGGATTTCTGCCGAAATACTCCGGAAAACTTTGCTAGTCGTCAATAATAATAATTTTGCTATATGCGGTCGTTTGTTTGCAGTTTTGACCTTCAAAAGCTTCAATAACGCTGTATAATATTCACTGTTAATGGTATTCTCTTTCTCAAGATAGTCGATTAATATTACGCACATTTCTAAATACCGAGGCGATTATTGTGCTTTCTGGCGCTTTGGGCGATGTTCACCAGTGGCTGTCCATTCAGATGACGATCGTTTTAATTCCGGAGTGTGGATCCATGTTTCATTTATCGTGTTATCAAACACTGTTTAGAATATTCAACATGTTCTGGTTTTTCAATACACAATTTACCATCAGGGCTAATCTAACTAAATACTACGCGAATGGGGAATGGTTATTTCCAATTAATAATTCTACAGATTTCATGTTTGTTGCTGCAATTTAAGATAAATAAATGAAACCACTTATTGAAAAAACAACCTACAATAGCATCCAACCCAAATATATTTTGTGCCGTCGAAAATTTGGAAATAGGACTTCAGAAAATTTCTAATCAATGATCTTTCATTCCAGACAACCACTGTGATGTAGGAGAAGAAAGCAATAAACATCCAAATATATGACAATCAAACTTTATTTTCTTGCAACCGATTTTGTTGAATTACCTGAGTGATATATCTGTTTTTTATGAATATGAAAAATAACGATGAAACTATTCTGGAAATACTCCAAGGTCATAAAACAAGCAGATGGCCATCTCCTAAAAGTGTTAAAATTTTCATTGGCAGCACTAAAGATGGTAAGACCATGGGTCGACTCACTCTACAAAGTGCTGATGCAGTACCGACATCTACCGTGCGTTGTAAGCAACCGCACCAATAGGGATTAATATTTTTTAAAATCACATTATACCGAATCAGTGCAAACTCACAGCCCCTTGAAAATAAACTTGAACACCTGAAAACATCCCTGAACCTGGGTGCTCATAAAAATATAATTCATTTTCAATATTTTTGGTAGTTCCAACGGTTATTTATATACAGGGTGCGGCAAAAGTCAATTTAACGTTTTGCATTAGAGAAGAAAGAGCAAAAATAATTGCAAATTAATTTATTTCCGGGAAAAATATAACATCAATAATTACTTGTAGTATCACATTTTATGTTCGAATTGTTTGCCCCTCTCAGTACGATACAGCTTATGCACCATTTATCTGATGGGAACTTGCTTATTTGGAAAGCGCTGGCGAAGTTCTTAGAAAATTTCAACATGATCTCCGTCAAGTTTTAGGCAAGAAGTGAGCAAACAAACGCGTTCTTCTTTCGTGTACGAACGCACTGTTTTAGTTGCCTCCATCCGCCCTAGGTACGATACTAGCCGAGAATACGCGCATGCGTAAATACCAGACAGTGTAAACTGACTTTTGCCACACTCTGTAGATAGATTGTATTCATTTACTTTGTGAAAATCCATCTTAAATATTAAATATAAATGTTTCCTCAATATTTAAGTTGGTTCTTTATATGGTACATCTCATAGCAGTTGGATATCCGATCATTTTGGAATATTCAACTAATTTGATGTATTCTGATTTCATGTAGAATCATATCTATCAGAATAATAATGTACGCTCTATCGGTAGCCATGGTAACTGCGTCTGCAATCTGTAGTTTGAACTGACCCCAAAATTTTATTATCAATAACTAACAAACTTCTCTAATTTGGGTTTTTTTCATTTCTTTCGTTTATGGGAGATAATACTTAACAATATTTCCAGATTTCATAGAAGAACGTAGGGTTCTTTTGGAGTATGTTGGACCCGAATTGCAAAACTACTTAGAACAGCATGAAATAGAGGTGAGTTCACTATACAATCATGAAACGAATTCTTCGTTTAGTAATTATTCAATATTGAACATTAATCTTGTCTTCATTTTTGATTACTCACTGAAATATTTATAAACTATATCATATGGCGTTTATTGATTCATCTTGGTCGAAAAATAATTCTGAAGACGGCACTGCCTTAAAAATCGGGTGGTTATCAGATCCCGGTAAATTCTGTGAAACGAGGTCAAAGCAAACCCTCAGCGCTTCAGGGTAGTTTTGAAAGACAGTTGTGTTCTTACTCATCTCACTGAATGAATTCTGAAAATTTCGATCTTCAGAACGAATCAGAAGTGTCATAAACAGCTTCCTGCAAAAATTATTTCACTTTTCTTTGCTTTGATTCATATATTTCATAGCACAGATATTTTTTTCAAATCATTCCATGTGCTCCTGTATTTCTTAAAGGATTATGCAAAAATATAGGATGTATATTAAATACAGGGTGTAACTAAATAAGTGTAATTAAACTGTAAATAATATGAAATTTTTCCGAGTAACGGCTCACTTTTGTAAACACATTTAATATTTTTGTTAGTATTAAGTGGATGCTTTTTTGGGTGTAACCTGTTTGTATCCCATTTTCATAAATACATAAATAAAGTATGAAATATTTAAGAGGTGATTCCTTATCGAAAAAAAGGTAGAATTTTTCATATAAAGAAACTTCATTGGAGCATCCCTCAAAGGGAGTACATGAAATTTGTATAACAATTTTTTTCACAAGCATCGAAAAAGTTACAATTTTGAAATTAACCTAACGTTTCCTACGAGCCAAAAGACACTTATCTAATTATTCATTTGGTTGTAAGGGTGGGAAACGCAACCCCTAAAGTTTATTTCCACTGTAACTTTTTGTCTTATTAATACTTCGGAGTACCAATGATTTGGGGAGAACCAAAAAATCACTTCGATGACTGTTATTTCTGCCTAGTAAATATTACTGGAATCGATCGAAATGACCGTAACAAGTGGACTTATGCAGCATAAGTCTCTGCAAGACGCCCTATCCCTCACTCAGAAAAAGTGCAAATTCCAACTTTTCAGCAGCTACCAGAACTCTGTGAGGACACATGTCTCTCTGATCAGAATTCTGACACTACTGAAGGTGACAGTGATTTTGAAACGATGTCATCAATTCCCCAATGTTTCAACCGAGATGAGTTAAATGACCTCACTAGAGATCTCAACCTGTCGAAAAAGCTTCTGAATTACTAGCTTCCAGGTTGAAGGAAAGAAATTTACTTGAACCAGGAACGAAAATTACATTTTATCGCACAAGGCAGAAAGATCTGCTACCTTTTTTCTCTGAAGAACAAAATCTTGTATTTTGCCATGCTATTGAAGAACTCCTGGTAAAAATGGGTCTTCCTGAACATTTTCCGGATGATTGTCGCCTATTTATTGACAGCTCAAAACGAAGATTGAAATGTGTTCTTCTACATAATGGGAACAAATATGGCTCAATACCATTGCTCACTCAACGAAAATGAAAGAGCAATATGGCAACATAGCGCTTTGGTTTTGGAAAAAATAAAGTATCATGAACACCATAGGTGATTTGTGTAGACTTAAAAATGGTAAACTTTCTCCTTGGACAGCAAAGTGGCCACACCTTGTTTCTTGTGCCTCTGGGATAGCAGAGACAAAACGCAACACTGGGTTAGAAAAATGAAGCAGATTGTGAAGGCTCTTGATAAGAATGGATTATGCTTTACATATATAGGGAAAAAATGCCTCAGCTGAGTAAGGAAAACATTAAAGCAGGAATATTTGATGGCACACAAATAAGACAGCTGATTAAAGACCCTGACTTCATAAATTCAATGATTGAGATTGAACAAAATGCCTGGAATTCATTTGTTTCAGATGTCCAAAATTTTCTGGGTAAACACAAAGCTGAAAACTATGTTGAATTAGTCAATGAGACGCTGAATCATTTCAGATCACTTGGGTGTAACATGAGCATTGAGGTGCATTATTTACACAGCCACTTAGACCGTTTTCCTGATAATATAGGCGACATTAGTGAGGAGCAAGGTGAAAGATTTCACCAAGATATCAAATGTATGGAGGATCGCTATCAAGGAAGATAGGATACAGGGCCAGATTACCAATTAGGCACAGTAGGCACGTGCCTAGGGCCTACGAAGGCCAAAGGTCTTAGGGCTTTGAAAAAAAATACCCCAAAAACTTATAAACATTTTTATATTATTATATAGTGAAGGTCAAAATAATATATCTAAATACAAATACACAAAAAATACGAATACAAAACGTTTGGTTTAATAAGTAGATCCTAAAATAACTCCTTTTTTCGGGATTTTGACACAGCGAATTCGTGTATTATATCTTCAAAATTAATGCCGCGAGCGACATCACTTTCAATACACAGAAGGCCCAGTGACGAAGTTCTCTCTTGACCCATAGTTGAACGCATAAAATTTTTTATAAGCTTCAACTTGGAGAATGATCTTTCTCCTTCTGCATTCGAACCCAATATCGAAAGGTATATGCGCAATGCAATATTAACATTTGGGAAACTTGACACAAGTTTATCCTTTATTTGTAATTTGATGAGATCCGTTTTAGAGGTGGTTTTGGGGTACAAATTTGAAAAAATCAAATACTCATCAACAAAGTTTTCTTCTAAGTCAGACGGGTACATTTTTACCAGAGCTTGAGCCTTAACCTTGATAATGTCCTCGATCAGTGTATTATCCGTAAGAAAACTAAATGTGTCATAAAGGCTGGTATACGCAGTGCGTCTCTTTGTCATTTCAGCGCAAAGTACATCCAGAACAATAAAAAAAACATTAATCTTAAAGGAATCTTTGGCACTGCGAGAGGGAGTCTCATCTGGCCCTTCATCGAACTGTCGTTTTACATGTCCTTAGTTCTGCAGTGAGATAAATATTGACTTAAACTGTCGTAAAGTCGCACCATCGTGTTAAACTCGATGCCAGGTTCTTGAAGAGATTTATTTACAATATCGACGTGTTTTAGTAGATCTTCCCAAATAACTGTGAGTAATACCATCTCCAAAGTATTCATTTGATGGATTAAGGCTTGTGTCTCAATCACTGTTGTAGGTTTCATACCTTCACTAGTTGAAATATTTGTAAGAATACCACGTATATCATCATAATGGGCACATAATGTTTTTACAGCCTCATAACGTGCTGACCATCTGGTCTCTGAAAGTCTTTTTACAGAAATTTTACTTCCCAAAGACCTTAGTTTAGACCATCTTTGAGGGGACGCTGCAAAGAAATTGTAGAGCGATTGCAAAATTTCGAAAAATTTTACAGCTTCTAAGCAGCTTTCTGCCACCGCTGTGCCAACTAGATTAAGACTATGAGCTCCTCATGGTACCCAAGTGGCTGCGCTGTTGATTTCCCTAAATCTAGTTTGTACTCCCGAATACACTCCGCTCATATTAGCCGCATTGTCATAAGACTGACATCTGCAAAATTTTGGGTCTATTCCCTGATTTTCTAAAACTGAAATTAGAGTGTCAAAAAGATACTTGGCATCATGTTTTTCTATTTTAACAAACATAAAAAATCCTTCATATATATCTCCAGTTTTTGAGACATATCTAATAACTATGGAGAGTTGATCCGTATGGCTAACGTCAGGTGTAGAATCCACAGTGATTCCATAATACTTGGCTTCTTTGATTTCTGTAACTATTTTTTCCAATACTTTTGACCCCAGTAAAATTATTAGTTCTTCATACGTTGTGGAGGATAAATATGATACTTTTCCGCGGCCTGGATTACCGTATCTTCTTACATGTTCTTCTAGAAACGGATCAAATTTGGCTAAGAGATCGATACACCTAAGAAAATTGCCATTACTAGGATTACCATGTATTTCATTATCGCCTCTAAACGCTAGTTCCCTTTCGGCCAAAAACTTAATTACTTCCACTACTCTTCTTAAAACCGTTGTCCACTATGTACTTTCTTTTTCCTTGACAATATCAAACGTCTCATCAATTTTTCTAGTGTGTTGGTAGTTCACTAAAGCAGAAATAGATGCAAAATGTTTTTTTGACACTTCATGACTTGAAATTCTCGAATATGCGTTTTTCCGTTAATGTGCGTCATTAAAGCCTGTAAGGAATTGGTTACACAGGTTTGGATTTCCAGGTAGGTCCAATTTGAACAAAATACATTCATAACAAAAAAATTTGCCAGTAGATTCGGAAAATATCAACCAGTCCCTTTTTTATAATATCATTGTTGTTCAGTTTTCGGAAAAAATAATCTTGTGATGGACATCTCATTTTTACGCCAAATTTAGTGGCGTATAACTTAAAATTTATATCCAATTTCTGCACAGGGTGATTACGAGAGAAGTAATCGATAAGATCTGCGCTTATGGTTGTCCACCGTGCTGGATCAGAACTGAAAATACTTGAGGCTTATGTTGTTGGTAGTGATTCAGGCACCACCTGCTTGGAAGCGTCGTTAAAATTTCGTAAACCCCCGTCAGCCTCGTCTTCTGTGACATTTATTTTTATTTTATTGGTTGAACATTCTTGCGAGTCCCAACAAGCCTCAGCTTCTTTAGGTCTAACCTCGATCGAGGAAATATCTACCGAATCTGCATTATCTTCTGTCTCCTTAGAAATGTTAACATATTTCAATAAAGAACCTTTAATTTTACTAAACGACTCACTCACTTTCTCTTTCTTTTTTTAGTTTTTCATGTCCTCTTTGGTGTTTTCTTTTATATCCATCATTTTTCGCTAAAAAAAAAAGTAGAAATAAGTAAAATAAGTAATAGTTGAAATAAGTAGAGTATAAAAACAACTTTCCTTCACTTATCTTACTTATAATAAATTTAACTTCCAGTTTTTAAACAAAAGATTGACTTGGGGTTGAGCGTGATTAAATACAAGCACTGGCATACACGCCAACTTCAAGTCATATAATACACAAAACTCTGGAGATGGCCTAGAAAAGGTTGCAGTTCTTGAAGAATTTAAATAAAAAAAAACGTTTAAAGCGAAAAACCCGGATGTCATTCAGTTATATATTTTTCTTCGGCCGGATATTCGGGATGTTCCATCTACGTGGAAACCTTTTTGTTGCCTGATTCCAACCAGGTCTCCTACCATAAAAGCTAAAGTAACCCGATGAATAAATTCTTGGGCCCATTTTCCCGTTGGAGGAAGCATAACATCAACTTTTCCATTTTCGCCGAAGTGGATCTGCCGACACTGAATATTAGGATATTTTTCCATTATCTCCCTCAGCACGAGTTTTCAACATCCATCTCGTCGTTCTTGAGAAATGACTCACGATTACATTGAATTTTTTTCGTCAATAATTTTTACTGAGAGAGCTTTATTCTATAATCCTATTCCGGATATAAAGCCTAATTTTGAATACAGAAATTGAGGAAAACGTATCAAGCACTGGTAGGGAAATATTGGCTTACTGTATGATCAATTGGTAATTTAAGTTGTTACATATTTTCCAAAGGGGACTTGACAACTTTGAAGTTAATTTGTGAATGCACCCTTAGACCAATCATCGAACTGTCAACGTCAATTCATTCAGTAAAGTGAACATTTTCTTCATGATGAAGTACACGAACGAACAACGATGCAAGTTATAAAAATTTTTGATTGACGCTATACGCCAACTGATATGGCAAGATCGTCATGTGACCTATCGTGAAATTGAGACAACCTTAGGCTTGAATGAACATTTTACCGTCAAAAAAATTTGTTCGCGTTGGATCCCACACAATTTGTTAATCGCTCAAAAAATGGCTCGTGTCGATTGGTCGAAAGAAATGCTCCAAACATACGATCGCGGTGCATCGAAGCACTTCTATGACACCATGACAGGTGATTAATCTTGGATTTACGCCTATGAGCCCTTTCGATCCCTTGTGTAATTCATCGAATAGATATATTTGTTAACCATGAACTATCTTTCCAGAGAAAACACCCCGATTTCAGGATTGAAATGTATCAAAAGAGTTGTGTCCGATCTCTTTTTACTCATGGAACAGACAGATACATCTGTCGACCATCAGGACATTTTTTTACTATTTTATTTTAAGGAATGTAACACTTTAAACGGGGAAAATGTGGTCCCATTATATACTTGAGAATATAACTATCCAGCCCTAAGAATCGAATAACCCTTTAGGATTTTTGTCTCGAAAAGAAAAATTCCCCCGAATCATTATTACTCCGATGCTATCGATTTATTCACAAAGAAAACCTATTAAATAAAAACACCAAAAATCTGCCCTAAAAAAATGCAATTTCCGATCTGCTTCCTGTTCAGAATGGAAGTAAATTCCATTTTCCAAGCTTTTCCAATGTTGCTTCATGATTCTGCAAGACTGACTCATGGTAACAATCTTTTTCTATCTGTAACTTCGTTGGGTACAAGCCGGTCTTCGTTAATCTAATTCCGAATATAAAACAGCTCATCTTCGGATTGGAAATGGATGAAATTCAGAAGACCGGGGCACTTTGAATACGCCAGAGATGGATGAAGTTCAGGTGGATTTCCAGTATCGGAAATTTATTTTCGAGATCCTTTCTTTAATGCCGCTCAATCAATAGGCTCAATGCGGGATAGCCTGCTGAATGATTGATGATATCTGCAGTTCCTGATTCTTGAAACAGAAAGGTATAGCGTCAGTCTCGCAAAATATAGATGTTAAGCCCACAAGAGATAGATTCCCTTGAATTGAATCCGTAGTCATGGCAAAAACACAGGTTTCCCTGTTCTTCCACAGTCCAATTCACCAGAGGTTGTAGGAAGCGATTGTCGAGGGCTATGAATCCCACAAGCTCGACAACAGAGAATTTTGATCAGCTGAAAACTGTACATGGGCCCGTCGAGTCCCTTGATATTAATTTTTTGTGAATGATATATCCGGGAAGAGTCTCGAAAGGAGAACAATATAAGCAGTAAATACGAATTTTCTGACAATGAATATTATTTGTTCCTTGGGCAACTAAAAATCATGAATCCATCATTAGATTATAATGTTTCATGGCAGATAGTCAATAAAATAAGGTAAACTCAATAAATCCTTATACATACAGTTTGGTAAGATTCCTTCGAGATGAAAATATAGTATTCCCTACCTATCATTCAAAACAAGTGTTCGATCCCTTGAAATATTTGTTAACCATAAATAATCTTTCCCGAGAAGACAATTAGCTTGAGTGGTCAAGCATTGAAAGAATACACCCCAATTTCAGGCTTGAAATGTACCGAAAGAGTACATCTGTTGACCAACAGGATATTTGGCCGCTCAGGTCATTTAAATCATTTTCAGGGTTAACAAATATATTGAAGGAACTTTTTTAACCATTTTATTTGTAAGGAATGTAACACTTTGAACGGGGAACATGTGGTCCCATTATATAATTGAGAATGCGATCTTAAAAGAGGGTTCTTGGAATTCCATTAGAATGTACTCGAATGTTTGTACCCCACTTTTGCACCAGAAGAATAGAATAAAAAAATTAAAAACAGATGTATTTCAGCGAGAATCACGCAAACCTCCGTACTGTAAACATCAAGCTCAGTCATAGACTGACGAAATAATAAAGTGACTTTACTGTTGTAGTTAAATAGTGTTTTACTTTGAGCTAACCCATCAGTATCAAGTGAAATTTTGATACACCGTTTTGGTATCGACGTATATCTTTGAACCTCTAAGATGTACATCCCAACTGAGTCAATCGAACATTGGTTCATCGATAACAGCCACAGTAAACTAACTGTGTTACGCAACAACAAGAAAGAGTCATTGGGGTGGTTATTAGACATCTTAACTAGAGGAAAATGATAAGTAAAATGAGAAAAAAATTCACATGAGAGATCTTACAACGGAATATACACAGTACGATTCAAAAACATGCTCCACCAAAAACAACAATAGCCACGTGTGCCTTATGTGAAGGTAGTCACCCAGAAAACTACAATTAGCCAACAAGACAAGAAGACTGAAGAACAAAAAGGTTACTAGATACACCTCGTAACAGCAGAAACTCTGAAGATTACCTAACAAAATAGTGCGGACTAATATGGGTCCATACGTCTTCTGTCTATCCTGGGTAAACTGTTTGCGAAGTTGCTTTTCAAAAGGCTAAAAGATGACATGAATATGCACTACCTGATTACTACGTTTATCATCATTTGAAGTATGACAAGTGGCCCCATCTTGCTGAAATCAAGTTCTTGAGTTGAAACTTGCAAAATCCTGCAACTCTGGGACCAAAAAATTTCGCAACATTTTGCAATAACGGTATCTATTCGCATTAATTGCCATTCAGGTGAAAATTTGCTTCGTCCCTAAACAGTATGTTTTTAAAGTTGTTGAATCGCTGCAGCATTTCGTTCGCAGAGTTACGTCGATTAGCATAGTCTTCATCCTTCAATTCTTGAACCAATTGAATTTTATAGATAAGTCTCTCTTTAAAATCGAATGTTGAGATGATTTCTTGATGTTCATCATTGAACATAAATATTTTTAAAAACAGAGGTATTGCAATATTATGGTTTTATTATTGAAAGATGTTAACTCCGTCTGTAGTTTTTTTTCGTTACCATGTAACTTTGATAATGTACTCAAGTTTTTTTTTGTTTCAAGGTAGAACTAGTTGATATGCACTTCCGGGCGGATGAAAAAGAGCAGTATGATCCCTTTATATTCCAGGATCACTTATGTGAAATCAGAAATTGCCACAGAACATCCAAAGGATATTTTTATATGGTGAGAAAACATCAACAATATTCGTGAAAAAAATTATCGAAAAAGTTTATTCAATATTTACCAGGCATACCAGTATGAAGTGAGCGTCAAGATACAAATGTCTCGAGAACATTTGTAGCCAATGAGCCTTTATTTTTTTTGTTTATATATCAATTCATTCACAGACAACATCATCACCATGTGGAATTTTGTGGCAGAAAGTGATGATTTACGGAAAGCATTAATTTGGTAGAAGACCACCAAAAAAGTTTGAAGACGCCGAATTGTAAACGACATTGGATGGAGATGACATGAATCAAAAGCAAATGGCAGAAATGTTAAATGTTGAACAACAAACAATTTCTGACCGTTTAAAAGCTATGGGAAAGATCCAAAAGCATAGAAAATGGATGCCACATGAATTGAATGAAAGACAGATGGAAAACCGAAAAAACACTTGTGAAATTTTGCTCCAGAGACACGAAAGAAAATCGGTTTTGCTTCGGATTGTTACTGGCGATTAAAAATGGATTTATTTTAAGACTCCTAAACGGAAAATATCATGGGTTAATCTGGGACAACCATTAATCGATCGCTACCGACAACAAATGATCAATTTGAACCATGCATTGACACAATGCACCTGCACACAAAGCAAAACCGGTTCAGCATACAATCAACACTGGGTTGGGAGGTGCTACCCCACCCGCCGTATTTACCAGACTTGGCGCCTTCCGACTACCATTTGTTTCCATTGATGGGACACACATTGACTGAGCAGCACTTTGATTCCTACGAGGACGTCGAAAATTAGGTGTCTGGTTGGTTTGCTTTAAAAAACGAGTAATTTTTTTGGTGTAGTATCCACAAATTGCCAGAAAGGTGGTCAAAATGTGTATAAAACAATGGCCAATACTTTGAATGAAATATTTTTTACTCTCCCATTAATAATTAGTGTTTTATTCTCCCTAAAATCTCAATTCATACCGGTATACCTGATGAATTCTTAGCGCTCCATCCAATTTAATCTGATAATCTTCATTTATAGCATGTTCTGCAAAACTCATTTATTGTTTTTTAAGAAACTTTCAAACGACAAAGAAGTACGTTGATGTTCAATGAAAATTCCGATAGAAAATTTTACTCGTATACTGTACAGAGGACGAATTCCTCCATTATGTTTATAAGTTTATGAGTTTCAATATCAAATCCTCTCTTGCTGCGGTTACTTCAATTAAAATGTTTTACAAACTTGTTCACCCTTGAGGGTGCGGTTGTTGAATGGTCCCATTCACTATTATGGCACTCATTCAAATTTTCCTACAGTTATGGAAAATGCATCAGACGGAAATGATGTTTGAATGAAACACAATTTTCCTTGGTGGAAATATTAATTCAGTTTTCGTAGACAAAATAAAACTTTTCAATTCTATTTTACCTCAACAGGTTGAAACTCTTTTATTTGAGAAATATCAAATTAAGAAAAACTAAACCTTTTTTTTCACTTAATTAGGAAGGTCTGATAGATCATTTCCTTTTGGAGACATGTTATGATTGATTTTCACGGAACTTTTAGGAAAGCAGTAGGTCAAAAAACATTCAACTAATGCCAACGTTTCGTAGATATATTTCTACTTCTTCAGGCTACAGATGAGAAATTTACAGAAATAAATATGGCACAAATATATCTGGCATGAAAATTGAATAATAAACCAAAAAACAATGGTTTCAAAATCAACACATATAACAATGGGTAAAGCGAATGTACAATTCAAACTATATATTAAAATTAACACTCATTCGAATTATTTTTTCTTTCTATTTGGATTTTATAGAAACACAAATTTAAAATCGATAAAACCTTACCAAAGTGGAATTTATGTTTTACACACAAGAGATCTTAATATTAGCTTATTAAGCAAATTGGAATCGAACATGTACAGAAACGCAGGAAAACTCCGTCTAAACATTTTTTGAGGCAAAACACAAATCATCACAATGAGTGTGCCGAAACTGAAATATTATTTCGATCTTAGCCTGTTTAACCACAGGTGGAGTCTAGAATATGTTGTTGAAAAAGTCGAGTTTCCAACTCACTGTACTGAATATTTGTTTTTGAAAAGATCCAAAATATTATTATATATCAAGCTCAAATTTTGTGTCAGTTCGGCAATCAACGGTATCATTGAGTTTTATGTATATCATTTCACTGATGGTTCTTTTTGTATAATTTCGCTCTACATCAAGAACAGAAACCGCTGGAAAATTAAATTGGTGTTTATTATTAAAATAGTGTGTTGCAAGTGGCGTCTTTTATCTTTAGATCTAAACTTCCCTTGGCAATCGTACTTGGGCTGACTTATTCTATTTTATAAATATTGTTTAGTATGGCCAGTAAAACTATTCAAACAATTACTGCAAGGGATCTTGTAAACCAATTTTCCCTGATCCATCATGGGATCAACGTCTTTCAATTTAGAAAATAAGGCGCTACAAGTTGAGATGTTGTATGAAACTAATTTTATGTTATTAGAAAGCAATATTATAAGCATATTTATTTTATTAGTGAGTCCAGGGATGTATGGAAATTTTACATAATACATACTTTGAGTATTATTCTCATTTTCCGCACTTGTATCTATCGGTCGAATTATATAGCGTTGTTGTTTCCAATAATTTTATCACTGAATGATTTCAGGTAGGTATCTTTATTTTCGCTACTGTCTTGTTAGTCACCATTAGGAAGAGGTGATTCCACCTCATAAAAATCTTCTCGTAATAGTATCATTTCTTCATATTAAGAGCTCTATGAGTTCATCTTCAGTAATCCATATGAGAAGATTTCTGTTGGGCGAAGTCAGTTCTTTCGTTAATTATGTTAATGTTATGTTATGTTAATAAGGTTAATTATGTACTGATTTTATATATACTTATATGAATTGTCCAAACACATTATTCAAAACTTCAAAATGCCAATTCAAAGATGAAATATACCGAAAACAAGTGGACTCGGTTCTATAACAAAGAAAACCAGCTCTTTCATGATTCTGACCAATGAAAATTGTAACCAATCAAGATAAAATATATCGAAATCACGAGAACCAATCAGAGACGTGTTTCTTTATTTTCACTACTCTCTTGTTAGTCACCGTTAGGAGGAGGCGATTCCACCTCATAAAAATCTTCTTGTAATAGTATCATTTCTTTATTTTAAGAGCTCTATGAGTTCATCTTCATGAATCCAAATAAGAAGTTTTCTGTTGGGCGAAGTCAGTTCCTTTATTAATTATGGATTTCTCAGATATAAGGTAAATTATGTACTGATTTTATATATATTTATATGAATTGCCCAAACACAAAATTCAAAACTTCAAAATGCCAATTCAAAGATTAAATAAACCGAAAACAAGTGGATTCTGTACTATAACAAAGAAAACCAGCTCTTTAATGATTCTGACCAATGAAAAATATAACCAATCAAGATAAAATATACCGAAATTTCGAGAACCAATCAAAGACGAGTACCTATTTATACAGCTTCAAAAAGTCTCTTATTATTCTCAAATTATCTTTGTGAAAAGAGCTATCGCTAAGATTTTTAGATGTATACATAATGTTTCTTATGGCTTCTTATTTATATGAAAAGTTGCAGTATGAATTATAATTTAAAATTCGCCCAGAACTAGTTGGTTTTCTAAACCAGTTTGTAATCAGTGAGTCATCTTTTTTTGTGAACTGTGACGTCTGAAAATGGTAAAGAATTGTCCTTTCCATCTCTGAAGTAAATTAGAGGCGATGATATAATTGGTTGAAAACAGTTAAAATTACATCACATTTGTTGGTCGGAATTATTAAAAACAAGTCATCCAGATAAAATTTAAGGAACAAGATGTTGAAAGACAATATTTTTTTACACTCATGAGTCAGTTCAATCATAACTAGATTAGCTGTTGAAGGGCTGGCAGGGTTGTCCATTGCCATACCAGATATTTGTTTGAAATACTCATTATTGAACTTGAAATAACTGGATGAAAATATGAATTCGATCATTTTCATAAATAATGTTTTAGAAATATTTGTGAAGGCTGAAATATATTTCCATCGCTTCTTTACTGTTTCAACTACACCCTGGATAATGTTGGTGTATAATAAGACCACATCTAGGGAAATTAGACAATAACTCGCCGGGGCCGAAACTGATTCGATGGAGGACACAAATTCAAAAGAATTCTTTACATTAAATGGAGAGGTTGACGTGACTTGACTCATTATTTGATGTACATAACATGATATGTTATAAGAAGGCGAATTTATGCAACTTTACTTACCATCGGTCTTAAATTTAATGAAGGCGTATGAGTTTTTCTAAGGTCATATAATTTTAGTGGGGTTTAGTTGTATTTTTTCATTTTTTAACGACTCTCTTTCAACAATAACAGAATTGACTAACATGTCTATATTACTAATAACGTCCAAAGGAGAGGTAATGAATTAAAGGATAATTCTATTATTGATGAACGAGAGTCGTTAAAAATGAAAAAATGCAACTCAGCCTCACCTAAATTATATGGCCTTAGAAAAATTCATAAGCCTTCTTTAAATTTAAGACCGATAGTAAGTTAAGTTGCCTTCTTATAACATATAATGTTATGTACATCAAATAATGAGTCAAATCACGTCAACCTCTCCATTTAATGTAAAGAATTCGTGTCCTCCATTGAAACAGTTTCTGTCCCGGCGGAGTATTGTCTAATTTCCCTAGATGTGGTCTCATTATACACCAACATTATCCAGAGTGTTGTAGTTGAAACAGTAAAGAAGCGATGGAAATATTTCTAAAACATTATTTATAAAAATGATTGAATTCATATTTTCATCCAGTTATTTCAAGTTCAATAATCAGTATTTCAAACAAATATTTAGTATGGCAATGGGCAACCCAGCTAGCCCTTAAACAGCTAATCTAGTTATGACTGAACTCATTAATGAGTGTAATAAAAGACTGTCTCTTAACATCCTGTTCTTTGAATTTTATGTGGATGACTTGATTTTAATAATACCGACAACCAAATGTGAAGAACTTCTAACTGTTTTCAACCAATTACATCATCGCCTCCAATATACTTTAGAGATGCAAAGGGATAATTCTTTACCATTTTTAGACGTCACAGTTCACAAAAAAGATGATGGCTCACTGATTACAAACTGGTATAGAAAACCATCTAGTTCTGGGCGAATTTTAAATTATAATTCATACTGCAACTTTTCATATAAAGTAGAAGCCATAAGAAATCTTATGTATACATCTAAAAATCTTAGCGACAGCTCTTTTCACAAAGATAATTTGAAAATAATCAGAGACCTTTTGAAGCTGAATAAATAGGTACTCGTCTTTGATTGGTTCTCGTGATTTCGGTATATTTCATCTTGATTGGCTACATGTTTCATTGGTCAGAATCGTTAAAGAGTTGGATTTCTTTGTTATAGTACCGAGTCCACTGGTTTTCGGTATATTTCATCTTCAAATTGGCATTTTGAAGATTTGAATTTTGTGTTTGGGCAATTCATATAAATATATATAAAATCAGTACAAAATTTACCTTATATCTGAGAAATCGATAATTAAAGAATGAGCTGACTTCGCCCATCAGAAATCTTCTTATTTGGATTACTGAAAATGAACTCATAGAGCTCTGAATATGAAGAAATGATACTATTACTAGAAGACTTTTATAAGGTGGAATCACTTCCTCCTAACGGTGACTAACAAGAGAGTAGCGTAAATAAAGATACTCGTTTTGATTGCTTCTAGTGATTTCGGTATATTTCATCTTGATTGGCTACATCTTTCATTGGTCAGAATCATTAAACAGTTGGATTTCTTTGTTATAGTACCGAGTCTACTGGTTTTCGGTGTATTTCATTTTTAAATTGACATTTTGAAGATTTGAATTTTGTGTTTGGGCAATTCATATAAATATATATAAAATCAGTACAAAATTTACTTTATATCTGAGAAATCCATTATTAAATGAGGAGCTGACTTCGCCCAACAGAAATCTTCTTATTTGGATTACTAAAGATGAACTCATAGAACTCTCAATATGAAGAAATGATACTATAACAAGAAGATTTTTAAGAGCTGGAATCACCTCCTAACGGTGACAAACAAGAGAGTAGCGAAAATAAAGAGACTCGTCTCTGATTGGTTCTCGTGATTTCGGTATATTTTATCCTGATTGGTTACATTTTTCATTGGTCAGAATCATTAAAGAGCTGGTTTTCTTTGTTGTAGTACCGAGTCATTATGACATAAGTCATAATGAATGTCAGTTGATAATTTTTCCTCTGCTATTTTTTCAATGAAATAAGTGTTATATCACAATCTTCCTCAACTATGGATGATGATTTCCCTTTGAATTGGTTCCATAGCAGACTTCAAACATTCCTTGCAGATTGGCGACACATTTTGTGTATTAGATTTGAATATAGAAGGTATTTCTAAGGACAAGAGTGGCTATATTTCTAAACTAACAAAGGACTATGGTGCTGAGATTATTCTCCTTCAAGAGACACATACGGATACTAAAAAAAAATCTTCGTTGAAGAGGAACCATAAGAGGTTATGTATTCATTGATTATCTCCTTTGTAAAATTTAAGGTTTAGATTGTTATGTTAAAAAATCCTTGATTCACAATATCGAGTTAATCCAAAAAGGCTAATTTGAGGAAGTTTTCTTTATCTCTTTCAAATTTTATATTTTTGATATTCAGTTCTTTTTTCTGCTTTTGTCTTTTTATTTCCAGATTCGATGTGGGCACCTTGAAGAAGTCTCTATTTCCATCAATAGAAGACCACTCTTGAAGAAAGAAATCCCTAATATATTTCAGCTTATTTTTGTACTTTCACACTTAGGCGGGGAGCCAGGGTTTTTTTTTTACGGGGTTTTTTTCCCTAGGCTTTTATGTGATACGCCGAATTGTATGACACCCCGTCACTAACCCCTGATCTGTATGCTTTATTGTTTGCTAACTTAATATTGTAAGCCAAAAGTTCAAAAGAATATATATATATAGTACCGAGTCCACTTGTTTTCTGTATATTTCATCTTTGAGTTGGAATTTTGAAGTTGTGAATTTTGTGTTTGGGCAATTCATATAAATATTTATAAAATCAATACAAAATGTACCTTAAATCTGAGAAATCCATAATTAACGAAGGAACTGACTTCGCCCAATAGAAATCTTCTTATTTGGATTACTGAAGATAAACTCATAGAGCTCTAAATATGAAGTTATGATACTATTACAACAAGGTTTTTATGAGGTGGAATCACCTCCTCCTAACAGTGACTAACAAGAGAGTAGCAAAAATAAAGATACCTACTCGAAATCATGCAGTGATAAAATTATTGGAAACAACAACACTACAATTAGACCGATAAATACAAGTGCGGAAAATGAGAATAGTACTCAAAGTATATAATATTATGTAAAATTTCCATATATCCCTAAACTCACTTATAAAATAGATATGCTCATAAAATTGTTTTCTAATATTATAAAATTAGTTTCATACAACATCTCAACTTGTAGCGCATTATTTTCTAAATTGACGGACGTTGATCCCATGATGAATCAGAACGAATTGGTTTACAAGATCCCTTGCAGTAATTGTTTGAAGAGTTATATTGGCCAAACTAAACAATATTTAAAAAATAGTATAATATAAGACAGCACAAGTATGATTGCCAAGAGAAGTTTAGATCTAACGATAAAAGACGCCACTTGCAACACACTATTTTAATAATAAACACCAATTTAATTTTCAAGCGGTTTCTGTTCTAGATGTAGAGCGAAATTATACAAAAAGAACCATCAGTGAAATGATATACATAAAACTCAATGATACCGTTAATTGCCGAACTGACACAAAAAATTTGAGCTTGATATATAATAATATTTTGGATCTTTTCAAAAACAAATATTCAGTACAGTTGGAAATTCGACTTTTTCAACAACATATTCTGGACTCCACCTGTGGTTAAACAGGCTAAGATCGAAATGATATTTCAGTTTCGGCACCCTCATTGTGATGATTTGATGATGTGTTTTGCCTGAAAAAATTTTTAGACGGAGTTTTCCTGCGTTTCTGTACATGTTCGATTCCAATTTGCTCAATAAGCTAATATTAAGATCCTTTGTGTGTAAAACATAAATTCGACTTTCGTAAGGTTTTATCGATTTTAAATTTGTGTTTCTATAAAATCCAAATAGAAAGAAAAAATAAATCGAATAAGTGTTAATTTTAATATATAGTTTGAATTCTACATTTGCGTAACCAATTGTTATATGTGTTTATTTTGAAACCATTGTTTTTTGGTCTATTATTCAATTTTTATGCCAGATATATTTGTGCTATATTTAATCTTTGTATATTTCTCTTTTGTAGCCCTGAAGAAGTAGAAATATATTTACGAAACGTTGGCATTAGTTGAATGTAGTTTTTGACCTACTGCTTTCCTCAAAGTTCTGTGAAAATCAATCACGAATTAATTAGGAAGTTTGGCTAAAACAATTATGTAGTTATTTTGGAATTATTTGATGAATTTTAGATTCATTAAATACGCAATGTTTCTCTAGAATTTGATAGGTGATCGGTATGGACCTTTTCTTCCCCCTCTGACGATAGATAATGAAACTTTCTCATCCATTTTGGAAAAAGCGAGAGAACTGGATTTGGAAATCGAGGAATTTTCGAAATGGTATCAAACATACGACGGTGTATACACTCTGAAAGATTTCAGGTAAACTTAAGTATTTTCTTCAACTTCCATACATTTTTGCTATTACAGGGGTAGCGAAGACTGGAAATCCATATCTATAAATATTTTCAATCTATTTTTCCATTGTATAACGAATTTGGAAGATGATAAAAAGAAAAAATATTACGAATATCTGAAATCCAACTTGGAAAGGCAATTCAATTACGCAATAGGTAAAATATAAAATAAATTTCTTTTCTTTTTACAACTGTCTACAGCATTCTACTAGTTACCATTTAAGAAAAAACTATACAGACTGTCTTAATTTCTGGAAAACATTCTGCTAATAATTATCACGTTTCTTAAATGAAGAAAGGTCCTATAAGAAGAAACTGTTACAGGTATTGCTCCTGGTACGGCTCATAACATTCTCAACATAATACGATACTGGGACAGCAAAAACGACAACATCGTAAGTATTTTGTCTTTGTTTTGAGTATTCAAATAATTTTTTAGTTATTTTTCTCTTGTTAAACTCTTCAACACCTTTTATTTTTTTCGGAACCTATTCTTCCGAATGAGTAGATATTTTAGTGCGTTTTGGCAGTGGCGTAACTATACCATCTGGGGCCCGTGGCTAATTTTTTTGAGGGGGCCCCCTATCGATGAAATTCGTTGTATTGTTTACTTAACAATAACCTCTTTCCCTTTGACTTCTTTTAATTATAAGGAATATTTTTGTCATTTACGGATTTGATAATTTTCTCGGACATTGCTAAAGCAGTTTGAAAATGGCAAATGCTTTCGGGATCCCATTAGTGCCTTTTCGATCATACAATAACGGTTAAGTAGACACATGTGACCAATTTTTTTAATGAGCGGTATCGAATATAATATATAAGAATGGGGCGGCATTTATTTTTACTTTCTACGACCTAGAAAGAAATGAACTCATTTTGGATATTTGGACATAAATATTTCTGGCCTTCTGTTATTCTAAATAATTCTTGTAAAATCAGGTTGTATTTTCCTAATAACCTTGAATCTCTGTTATCTGCGGTATCTTTGTGGCCACGAAAGGCAAAATTACACGTCAACAGTGCTGATGCCTCGTGTCAATTTTTCAAAGGAATAGTTCATCGAATAGTTTACCAGTTATGCGCAACTGAAATTGGTTGTCTCAATATCTGCTACATATCTATCTGATCAATGGGAAACTTGGAACTCGTATGAATAACTTTAAGAAAAAGGAATGTGCATAGCTTTCTGTAACTCCACAGTCTCGATATGTTTTTGGGAATATTCGATTTCGCATAAGATATAAGATGGACATTATAAAAAAGTTGTGCACCCCATAGCGGCCGTTTTCAATAACGTATTGAAGGTTACGGATAGATAGCTATCTCCGATTTGTCTGTCTGTCTAGCTTTGTCGCTATCTCTCTGTGTTTTGCATTTCACAAACATGATTTAACCTATCCATAGAAAATGTTAGATCTCCTTTTCGGTCTATCTATGTGTGATAAATTGATATTCATTTCGTTAAGAGTGCAATGGCTTAGTGGTAAGCTCATCCGTATATGGAATTATCGTCCTTTGGATCGAAACCGGCCAAGGGAAACATAATTTTATATATGGCCAACATTTGAGAGGTTTTATTGACTATTTATCGATACAAGGTTAGATAAGTAATTTGTATCTTAATCTTTTTTGGCTTAAAGCAACTTTTGAGGAGATATAGATTTGACGAATATTATGATTTAGTCATATCTCACTCATTCACATAACAACTATTTTTTATTCAAGGAATCAATTTACGAAAAAATCCCAACAGAATACTATGTAGAGAAATTAGACGAGTTTTGTAATAGGACAACATCTCTCATTCCAGAGGAAAATAATTTTAGTTTTACGTGAGTGTACATTGATTGACTATCAATTAGTGTTCGATGAATAAAATGATCGATATTGCAGTGTGCCTTGGAAATCTGGCGGACTGAACCCAGAGGCTAATGAACATAAACCTTATTTATCAAAATTCAAAAGCCAAATTCTGAACCATTTGAAGCAAGTGATCAATCATCATTTGGAGGAGTATCCCGAACTCAAGTCAAGAAAAAAAATAGTCCAGGTAAGTAACAGTCTGTTTCCATCCGTTAGCTTCGAACAGACAACAGACACAATTTTGATTTTGCAGGAGAACTTCGAAGAGAACATAACACATCTCACTCTATGCTATAGTGATATCAAGAAAGACTTTGCAGATACTGAAGAATTAAATAAAATAAGACGTATAATCACATCAGGTAGCTCAAAAATGTCTCCCATATTGATTTACGGAAACCACGGTTCTGGGAAAACTTCTCTCCTGCAGACAATTTTCCACGAAATAAATAATTGGTTCCCATGTCGAATATTCAAGATTGTAAGGTTCGCTTCGTGTACACCGCAAAGTTCCTATAATTTAGAACTGCTCCGTCTTGTATGTCAACAAATCTGCATAGCACTCAAGTTGCCTGAAGGCTTTTTACCTAAAGACGCATCTTTTGATCCTCTATATGTCAACAAATGGTTTCAAAGTTTACTGCGTAACTTCGAGGAATCTGATCAAACTCTGGCGATATTCATCGATGACATTCATTTACTTAATCCTCTCGAATTCGACATCGTCTCTGGACTTAGCTGGTTACCGATGACATTACCGAAAAAAGTTTTCATATTTTGCACCACCGGATTGAAGTTGGAAGATCTTAAACTAACACCTCAGCAGAAAGAAAAAATCAAACATGCCGAATCGTATCTAGAGCTTTCGAACGTAGCCCCTTTCAATGGTAAGTTGAAACAATATGTATGTTCAGATAACGCCGACGGCTTCAGTTAAACTAAACATCATTCAGACATGATTGTTTCTGTGAATGCATGAGCGAAATAGGAAATGGGATTTCTTATACTGGCGGTTACCTTTGGGACCTTCTAAATAACACATCACCTGAAAAGTTATTCGTCCTTCAAGGGTGATATAGTCAGCCCAACGGCGCTTTGCAATCCCAATGCCATTTTTTCAAGAACTGTTCATCTTCTGCTTTAAGGTCTTGTAATTCGAGCCATTCGAACATTGTTTAAGTCTATGAGCCCTATATTTGTTTTACTGTGGGAAGGTTACTAACCTTGCCCACAAACCCTCCTCCTTTCTCCGGGCTTGGGACCGGCAACAGCACCGTCGAGCTACTCAGTGCTGCTGGTGGAGTTAAATCTCTTCCGAAAACGGCGAGGGGTAAATATCTGCCTGAAATATTGTACACCATAAATCCTTTTTGGAATTAAATCCCGAGAAATCCCAATAAAAGCCCATCAATCTCTATAAATCCCTATAATTTCAAATAAATCCCTATAAATCCCCTTTAATCCGATTAAATCCCCGTAAATCCTAATTAGTTTTACTAATTTAACTTATTTTTGATTCGGACTTGGCAAATAATCTGACGGCTCAGATGCTAGCAAAACGATAAATAATAAGGAGGGTTCAAAGATTTCAATTATTTTATTAACATATACTATTGTTACGTTTTTCCTCAGCGAAATAGAAAATCAATACAAGTCTTCTTTAAACTAATTTATATTCACACTTAACTAACAATAATCAATAATTTATATACACAATTTATCTACAGAATTTCACTAGGAACACCTGTTTATTCGTCGGCAAGTTCTATCCATGAATGAATCCATGAATCGGCCTCAGTCATTTATATCCGGCGCTGTTTTTCTAGAAGTTACCAGAAAGATGCTTCACATTCCAGAATGATAGTAGCGGTCTCTTTTATGTCACATAAATATGCCACCATTAATCGTTTTTTATGTGACAGCTTTATGGCGAGCGGTCCCTTTCATCATGTTCTTAATCCCTTTGTCGGCGCATGAAGCGGAACTCCTCTGTTGTCGCGGCAGTCCTTAAAATGTTCATATTCGGTTTTGTTACATTGCTCCCTCCTTAAAAAAATGTTCGGTCCCCGAACTTTTCCTTCATGACTGAATCTGCAAGCGCTCCCATTTCTGCAGATCCCTTGTTGATCGAAATAGCAGGATAACGTTTTCTTCACGGGACCGCCTTTCGGGTTGAAACTACAATCCCGTATTCGGACATCGGTATTCTGGAAAACTATCTCTAGCATGTTACGAACTACTCTCCAGTTCAAACGATCCAGTCCACAACCCAGATTGGGAATTGCAAGCTTGTTCACACCTACTCTAGCCAGCTCGTCTCTAAAGTTCATCAAGGTACTCCACATGGCTTGGTAGGTTGGCTTTCCATAAGATTTTTTCTTGGTTACCATATAGAAGAGGTAACGAGGTCCATCGGTCAACTTCAGGATTCGGCTAAGGAAGGTTGTTGTCCCATGAGGTCTGTTACACGACCAAATTTCTTCTTGAAGAGGAGAGCTATCCCTTTGGACATGTTGAGATCTTCAGCTACACAGTACGCCAATGAGTAGTCTACCGGTACCGCAAAAAGATGTTGTTGCTCCTCGGTTGTGATCCCGAACCTCGCTTTTCCGGTTTCTCCATAATTTGCCATGAACTGATTAAAGCTCAATTCCTCTTGATCTGGGGTCTGAGTTGTAGTCTTTGCCACTCCCGTCTCCTCCTGAGCGTTATGATCGGCCTCATACCTTGCCAGGCGATTCACATGAACTACACGTTTATTTCCTCTTGGCAATTTTTGGATGCGGTGGACTACGTCGTTGATCCTCTTCATAACCTTATATGGTCCTTCCCAATCCTTCTGTAACTTTGGGGATAGCCCTCTTCTCCTCTGGGAGCTGAACAACCATACCAAATCTCCCACTTCGTATCCACCTTCTGCTACCTTGTTGTCGTAACGAGTCTTCATGCGATCACTTGCAATTTGCAGGTTTTTCCAGACCTTCATGGATGTAGTGCAATATCCCCTTCAGACTGCTCACGTAATCTTCACTCGCAATATCCGTTCCAGGCGTACACCCAAACTCCAGGTCACAAGGAAGTCTCATCTCTCTACCGAACATGATGCATGCTGGGGTTTCCCCTGTCGATTCCAGCACGGATGATCTATAGGCCATGGTGAGTAGATGCAGGTACCTTTCCCAATGTCTCTGGTGGTCGGAGACAACCTTGGCCAAGTATTTTCCCACAGTCCTATTCATTCTCTCGACCATGCCGTCTGACTGTGGGTGGAGAACAGTTGTTCTGGTCTTCTTGATCCCTAGCAACTCGCATAGGGTCTGGAACAAGCTGGACTCGAAATTTCGTCCCTGATCTAAATGAAGCTCCATAGGCATGCCAAATCTGCAGAACATCTCTTTGACCAAGACATCAGCAACTGTTGCGGCTTCTTGATTCGGAATGGCGTAAGCCTCCACCCATTTGGAGAAGTAGTCCATAGCAACAAGGATGTACTTGTTTCCATCGTCAATTTCTGGAAACGGACCAGCTATATTGATTATGATTTTTTAACCAACCTTGAATTTGGAATCTAAAATCATAAAAAAAATCTCAATTCACAAATCACAGAGATTTCAAGCTTCAAGCAAACCGATAACTACTAAAGTGAAATGTTAAGATTTTTTACATTCATTATATTATACACATAAGAGTGACGCAGATATAAAACCTGCAAACGTATAAATACAACACATCACTATGCGAGATAAACCATGACATAATGTTTCTTGTGAACAAAATAAAACGGATAAAACTTACCTAAAATTTCACTTGTCAACTCACTAATTAATAACTATTCGTCACCAAGAAGAGACTGTAATAATAATAATATATTAATACGCTCTTGAATAGGCTAAGCAACCGACCTAATGACCCAATAGCGAATAAGTGCCGAAGAAAGCATACGCTAATTGGAAATGTTGCCAGACTCAACTATTCCAAAACATAAATGCCGAGCATAAAATAATTCGATAAATAATCATCATTCAAAAACCGATTAATCAGATGAATAATCATAAATTTAAATTTAAGCTTGCCTAGTTCGTTATTAATATTTTATAGCTAAGTTTTTTTCAATATGGACCTAAACTGGGAATTTAATATGCATGAATCAAACGGAGATTTTCCTGAAACTTCAGGTGGTTTCAGTAAAACCGGCAATGCCGCGCTTAAATCGTGTTTATTCGCGCAGCACACGGAGCTAATTTGCCGAGATCGCAGGACGATTTGATCGCACGTGGTAAACGAGTGCTCTTGCGCCGAACGTGATGATTTAAATTCTTCGTAAATCCCCGGTAAATCCTTTATAAATCACTGTAAATCCCAGGTAAATCCTGTAAATCCTCTTGAATTGTCACAAATCCTCTTGAATTCTCATAAATCCCCGTAAATCACAGTAAATCCCAATAAATCCCCATAATTCCTTGAGGCTGTACACCATAAATCCCCAGATATTTACCCCTCGGAAAACGGTTAATTTGTGGTTCAGCTGTAAAATAATTTCAGAACACTTATTCGCCCATTTTTTCTGTTTTGTTTCTCTCTCATATGAGTTTGTTAGCAGTGGCTCTACCTATTTATCAAGCCCTGGACTTTTCAGCCGATGTATTATTTCGAAAAAGTTGCATATTTTTCAAGAGGTCGTTGGCTTGATCACTGTATAGTATAAATAAACTATTTATCACGGTTTTCTCACAGTATTGTATAATTAAAATCGGACCTGAATAGTCGAACTATCCTTTCTGCTTCAGATTTCATATTGGATAAATTGCAAGACCTGGAGAGGGCTTTCGCCCAAGCTGCTATAAAAAAAATATTTTTGCTTTTATCTTGCACTCAATATGGATTAACCGAACTGGAATTATTGGAAATCCTCATGCCTACAAGCAATAATGACGTGATAAAACCGGAAAACGCAGAATTTAACTTTTCGACACTCTCCTCGACACTCAAGAAACTAGGTGAGTTTTTCTACGAGGCGATTACCGAGAATCGATTTACTTCGCAAGAGGCACAGGTTCTTTCAAGTTCAACGAAAAATTCTTGCATACACTCTGATAAAAAATTATCCGGAAATTCTCATTTAAGTTACCCTTTTTGAGTATTTGAAGTTTATGTTGGTACGACGCCCGTAATTGAAGGGTCTTTCAACAAGAACTTTGTTTTCTAATTGTGGCAACACCTATGACATGACAGCATTGACAGTTAGTTTTTTGATATACAGAGTGCGGCAAAAATCTGTTTTAGGGTGACTTAACGATGCCGATTATTGAGAAGCCTTTGTGTGCTCCACGTGTGACTGTATGGTGTCTGGAGGCGTGATTGGACCGTTTTTTCGAAGATGAGGCCTACCAGTGATAACGTGGATATCACTGACATGTGATTTCAACAAGACGTGCCACTTGCCACACAACCAATGAGACGATCAATTTATTGCAAACCAAATTTGCTGATCGCATAAACTCACGAAATTCATCTGTTAAATGGCCAGCTAGATCGTGTGATTTAACAACACTGGATTATTTTTTGTGGTGCTATCTGAAGCACAAAGTTTATACGGAGCCAATCGATTCGATTGCAGCCTTAAAACTCAAAATCTGTGGTGAAAGACCCGACATCTTGCCAAAAAGATTGAAAATTTGGATGAAAGACTTTACTTCGGTCAACGTGGTCCTGGTGGACATTTGCCAGATATCACTTTTCATTCATAATTGCCGAACTTTTCTTTCTGCAATACTATAAAACTCTGAATCATCGTCATCTACAGTCTTTGTTTTGTTTTGTTCTAAAAAACGAAGTTCTTGTTGAAAGACCGCTTACAATGGCAAATATGAGCGCGATCTGTCGAATAGTTTGCCTCCGTAGACATGTAAGAATTTTATGTACCAACATGTGTTTTTTCCGCCTTTAGGTGACCTAATCAGAGAAAAAGTGATAAAAGGAAAATTATTAATTGATTGGAGGCATTCATCGATCAAAGAAATCGTCCAGAAACATTATCAGTTTTCTCAAGACAACTTAAAATTAACTCATACCGAATTATCCGATTTCTATTTTGACGAGTTTTGCGATAAAGACGATGAATCAGAAGAAGATGATGCCCCAGGTATGCAACCCATACCCTTTTGTTATAATCAGGAGTTAATATGTCGAAATTGCAGCACCGTTGCTGTCCGAAATGAGAGAAACTCCTTTCAAATCGACTCTTTATAGCGATGTTATATACAGTAGGAGACATATTGAGGAGTTCTGGATACATTTGCTGAAAGCCGGCGATGTGGCTAAATTGAAGACGCTCTGTATGTGTAATTACGATTTTCTTTTAGCAGCAGTAAGTAAACTTGTTGAATGTGATCAGATATCATAGAAAATTTACTTATTTCAGCTGCAGACGTTTTCAGTTAGCTATCTCAGGTGTATACTTAAACACACAAGATGTTACCTACTTGACCGAGAAATAGAACTAGTCTATTATGCAATTAAGATGTCCACTGACGTTCTTACAAGAGATACATACCAATTAGGCACTCAGGTAATAACCTATCCTCCTTTAAAAAGAAGATCAAATATGACTTTGTAGTTGATAGCGTGGTTACGACCAGTTAATGAAAAAGATGGTGCCATCATCAGTACTCTGGTAACATCTGCTATGGCATGGTGCGATGGTTTCACGCTTCCCTTAGTTGTGCCAATGACAGATTGGTTGCAACCTCCATTGCCAGAACAATCTAAAATCATGCAAATACAAAATGTACGTCTGGTCGAGTGCACACCTTCCGGACAACATATTGTATGCGTGACCGATTCAGATCCTCAGTTATGGCATATAATGACCTGCCAGTTGATTCACACTTTTAAAGGTAACGTTCTGAATTGTTAACAGAATGAAAACATAAGGCTTTTCAACAATATACTGTCGATTCATTTGAAAGAGAAGTCATGTCCAGACATAGTTTATAGGTTGATAAATATCTCCGTTCCCCTTTTTTGCTCTTTATTCAATGCTCTATAAAAAGTGTTACAGTGATCGGATTTAGTTAGTTTTGTTTGATAATCTGTTTCCATCTAGACGGCAACTTCTAATACCTCTCTCGTAGAAGCTCCGCTCCTTATTTGCAAAGAACTTGGACAACCACTTTTCAAGAGCCTCTTTTGAGTTCAACTTTACACCACCAAGGGCGTTCACCATGGACAGGAACAGGTGGTAATCACTTGGCGCTATGTCCGGGCTATATGATGGATGCGATAAAACCTCCCGTAGCTTCTGACGAGTCATTAAAGAAGTGTGTTGTCCTGGTGGAACACTACACCCTTCCTGTTGGCCAATTCTGGACGCTTCTGGTCGATCGCCTGCTTCAAACGGTCCAGTTCTTCGCAGTAGATGGTAGAATTAAGCGTCTGGCCATATGGGAGCAACTCATAGTGGATGATTCGTTTCCAATCCCACTAAACACACAGCAAAACATTCCCAGCTTGGCCACTGTTTGGAACGATTCACCTGCCTTCGACCACCACAGTTTTTGCTTGATATTGTCGTATGTGATCCATTTTTCGTCGCCAGTCACCTTCAAGAATGGGTCGAGTTCGTTCCGTTTCAGCAGTATATCGTAGGCGTTGATTCGGTCCAGAAGGGTTTTTGCGCCAAATTATGCGACACCCAAACATCAAGCTTTTTTTTATCCAGCCTTCTGCAGATGGTTTAAAATGGTTTGGTTACTAACTCCCATCTCCTGGGCGATGCCACGAGATGCCACATGCCGGTCTAACTCGATGTATTCCATGATTTGATCGGCTCTGATTAGTCGAAAACATTCCTCCGCGGTTCGAACTGATAGAGTACCATCAAGAGCTTTCGAATTATGTATAGTATTGCCAGTTATGAGCTCTGTACACAGTATAGGGACCAAGCAGTAGTCGCACAACGTCGATTTTGAACTGAAATCGCTTACACCAAAGGGAACTCGCGCAGGTATTTTTGCGTGGCACCCAAACAACAAGCTTTTTCGTATCCAGCCTTTGGCAGATGGTTCAAAACGGTTTGGTAACTAACTCACTGATTCTGATTCATCGAACGCGGTTCGAACTGATAGAGTACCATCCCCCAAAACACCATTAATCTCACGGAACGTTTTTCTAGCATATTTGCCTGTAACGAAGGAAAACTTTAAAATAGCGCCAATTTCGGCGTTAGTGAACTCCATGTTTACACGTCTATAACTGTTGAACGCAATATCCAAACTAATCATACCGTCGTTTTGTAGGTTATGTCAAGACCTTTAAAATTATGTATAGTATTGCCAGTTAAGACAAAAAGGCGGAAGGGAGATTTTAGGCAACCTGTTATAATGTGAAAAAAATGCCAAGTTTCTTATTGTCATTTAATTTTCAACCACTCAATTATTTACAATTTTAGGTCATAAGGGAGCTATCAACTGTATGGCCATATCGAAACAGTCGCAGTACCTACTAACAGGTTCTGAAGACCTCAATATTATAGTTTGGGATTTAAAATCTTTAACTCTAAAAATAAGGGTGGTGGAACATATAGCTCCAGTGCTTTGTATAACTAGCGCATTATCAAACTCAATCATAGTGAGTGGGGGAGAGGACAGCAGTATCATAATAAGTTCATTGAGTAGTGGAAAAGTTATAATGAAGATAGATCATCACAGAGGACCAGTGAAATCAGTCAGAACTACCTCAACTGGTGATGTTCTCCTTTCAGCTAGCGAAGATTTCAAAGTATGCCTATGGTCTTTGGAAACATTTACACTTTTGAACACGATCACATTCAGTTATCCCATCAAAACTATTGACGTTTCAGCCGATTCCGTATTTTTGTTGGCTCTCTGTAAGGATAATAATTTATATTTAAGAACATCTGCGACTGGTACCAAACTGCACACGTTATCTGAACACAAATCAAGGGTGAGTAATGTTTGACCATATCCCTCTCATATAATTGCTTATGGTTTTCTAGGTGACCTCCATTTGTCTAACACAAGATAGTAGCAAAGCAATAGTAGGTTGTGCTGATGGAAAGGTGTATATCTATAATGTTCATAGCGGTAAAGTTGAGAAAACCATATCAGACTCGTGTGGAGAAGTAACTTCTGTTCGTTTAACAGAAAAGGATGATTTTCTGCTAAAAGGAGGTAACTTGAAACATTCCTGGAGCCTTCTATAAATGTACACCACAAAAGATACAGTAAAATCTGCAAATTTCATTATTCCACCATACCATTTCCTCGTTTTTATTCAAGACTGATTATTTTCAGGTGGAAACAGAATAGTTGTTAATCCATTCAGAGGATTTGATAACGAAAGCACAAAACAATTTGGCAAACCAAAAAAGAAGGGTCATAATCTTCAGATGCACACAGGTTTATTGACATGCATCGATATTTCTAGAGACGGAATATTAGCTGCTAGCGGAAGTACAGACAATTTGGTTAATGTATGGCAACTGAATAACCAGGAGCTTACGTACTCCTTGGTCGGGCATACAGGAACGATAACAGCACTTAACTTTGCGGCGAATGGGACATTTTTATGTTCAGGATCGGAGGATAAAACTGTCAAAATTTGGTCCCTATCAGCTGGAAATTTGATGAACAAATTTACGGTACAGTATTGCCTTCCAGAATATTCCACGATATTTCCATTTTCTATTATAGGGCCATCAATTTGCTATTTCCTTCGTCTACATCTTCATGGATTCCACCAGAATTATATCCAGTGATAAAAATGATAATATTTTTGTATGGAATGCTGATACTTGTGTTATTTTGAATTCATACCAAGGTCCAAGCAAGTGTATCAAAGTTACCAACACAATGAAGTACAATGTGAGTGTGCTCTCTTATTATACCTTCTTGGACCAAGATCTACTTGATTTCCAGGTTGCCTCCAATGGCGACACAACTCTCAAGATCTGGGCTACCAGTGGGGACGAAAAGTACATGGTTAACCATTCCAAAGAGATAACATGCTTCGTCTTAACAATGGATTCACAATATATTATAACAGGCTCAAAGGATATGTCGCTCAAAGTTTGGCAAGTCTCTGGCGGAAAACTTTCACAAGTTAATCAATTCATGACTTAGAATTCTTAATTCACTTACTTAATACAATTTTTCAGGTTTTAATGGGGCATACTGCAGCCGTCACGTGTGTAGCAGTTTCTGTTGCAGATAAAACTCAAATCATTTCAGGGTCCCTCGATAATAACCTTATAGTTTGGGATATAAATACTGGAGCCGATCTTCATATATTGTCTGCCCATTTGAGTTACATCACGTGCGTGAAACTATCTGGAGATGGAACTTTGGCGATATCAGGATCTGATGACAAGAGTATCATCATATGGGATGCGAAAAAAGGACTTCAGCTCACATCTCTCCAATTACATTTTCCAGTTGTTTGTATAGAACCAAATATGGATTTCTCTAGGATTGCCATACTGCTCAAAGATACCAAATACATGCCAATAATATGTTTGCACAACACAACTGCGAAATTCGTCAAGCTTCCAACTTACGCTCCCAATGAGAAGAACATAATGGATAGTAGGACAACGTCCAACTTTGGAATCTTTACTGTCTTAACTATCTTATTTTTCAGATCCAAAACCATCTGCAAAGCGTCAAATGAAACGCCTCCTGAAGAAGGAAGTTTCTTTGGACACCTATACTTGGCAGAAGAAATACGCCCACCTTACATCAAGTATAGTCATTCCAGCGGTAGATGAAAAGTTCAAGAGACGATTTTCAATTTCTGCTAGTATGGAAGAGATATCGAAATTGCCACAAAATCAAGATTCGAAGAAGGTAAAAATTAATAGGTTGTCAAATATCTCCGTTCCCCTTTTTTGCTCTTTATTCAATGCTCTAAAAAAGTGTTACAGTGATCGGATTTAGTTAGTTCTGTTCGATAATCTGTTTCCATCTAGACGGCAACTTCTAATACCTCCCTCGTAGAAGCTCCGCTCCTTATTTGCAAAGAACTCGGACAACCACTTTTCACAAGCCTCTTTTGAGTTCAACTTTACACCACCAAGGGCGTTCACCATGGACAGGAACAGGTGGTAATCACTTGGCGCTATGTACGGGCTATATGGTAGATGCGATATAACCTTCCATCCGAGCTCCCGTAGCTTCTGACAAGTCATCAACGAAGTGTGTGGTCTGGCGTTGTTCTGGTGGAACACTACACCCTTCGTGTTGGCCAATTCTGGACGCTTCTGGTCGATCAACTGCTTCAATCGGTCCAGTTGTTCGCAGCAGATGGTAGAATTAAGCGTTTGGCCATATGGGACCAGTTCATAGTGAATGATTCCCTTCCCATCCCACCAAACACACACCAAAACCTTCCTGTGTGATCCATTTTTCGTCGCCAGTCACCATACGCTTCAAGAATGGGTGGAGTTCCTTTCGTTAAATTAAGCGACACCCAAACATCAAGCTTTTTTTTAAATCCAGCCTTCTGCAGATGGTTTAAAATGGTTTGGTGACTAACTCCCATCTCCTGGGCGATGTCACGAGATGCCGGTCTAACTCGATGTATTCCATGATTTGAGCGGCTTTGATTAGTCGAAAACATTCCTCCGCGGTTCGAACTGATAGAGTACAATCCCTCAAAACACCTTAATCTCACGGAACTCTTTCCTGGGGAGTTAATTACCCCCAGTACACCCCCCGTAAATACTCCCCTGTGCTAAATATGCTGAGTGTTCTCTAGAAAGGGTTCCCTCATTATGGTGGGAAAAGAATTAAAAAACCTATTGAATTATTGTTATTTCTATTTATAAAATTGAAAATCATATAAATACACACTCAAATATTTATCTCAAAAAATTTCACTCTTCTGCATACGTATGTAGTAGGCGTAAACCTCCTGAAATTCCATTGGTTCCTGATATCTCAACTAATCGTAAAGAAATGACGACTATACTAAGTCTGCTGTAGGCGCTAATCTGCTAAAATTCCATTGGTTCCTGAAATCTTAACTTATCGTAAAGAAATGACGACAGTAGGCGTAAACCTCCTGAAATTCTATTGGTTCCTGATATCTAAACTAATCGTAAGGAAATGACGACAGTAGGCGTAAACCTCCTGAAATTCTATTGGTTCCTGATTCCTAATCTCAACTGATTGAATGAAGCACTATTGTTTTTGCAGTTGTATACGCTACAATTGTTAATCATTTTGGAATTAATTTGAAAATAACACAGAATTGAAACAGAATACTTACTGGAATTAAAATAAATGATTAAATAAATGCGCTTTACTGGTTCATGATAGATTTTGACTCAAAGAAATTCCACTGAATTATAGGTTAGGTTGTATTTGTTCTTCAACTTCTTTTTGAATTTTAAATAGATCTCAAAAAAATTATATCCTTCTAAATATTAAACAAATTAATTATACAAAGGAATTATTTAAGATGTCTTAAATAGACATCTTAAAATTATTGATGAAAACAATGAACAAGGACCAAAATATGAGGTTAGAATCCCTGCAAGATGCGCGAGTCAGACTTGGTGTAAGAAAATTCACGGAGTGCGACTACTGGTTGGTATCTATACTGTGCTCTGTAGCGCTTTGGACATAGCCGCGAATTTCAAAGACAAAAAGGTGGAAGAGAGATCTTTGGCAACCTATTATTCAAAGAAGAAGAACCTAACTTAAATTTTGAATTTCCACAGGGTGCTCTCACCAAGCAAGCTTCTTTGGCTCAATCACAGCACTTCGATCAACTGGAAGCTTTATGGAACGAGACATCACCTCCAAGGAGGCGTTTACAACAGGTTAATATGACCAAGTTCATGAAAATCATAGAAACTGCACACCTATATGTCCGATTTAATATTTGAGTTACAAATTGGGTTTTGGGGATGGATGGGACGCAGTCTGTTCCTCCCTGATTATTCCTTCCTAAAAACACCATCGTATGCACACCTGATATTTCGATGGCCAATACAGTATATGATTTTATTTGCTCTCTGTGCAAGTTCTCCCAGAAACTTCAAATTTATACTTTTATTCCAGAACTGGCTCTCATATTGTTTTCTGGTTCATACTGCTCACCAAGGAAAGTGGTGGATCACTTGTTTTTCGATTAATGTATTAAAATCACTGTAATAAAGTCATTCAACGAAATAAATCTCCAAAAATTAAACTATTCCAGAAATCTTTCCGTTCCTGACAGACCACGTAGAAAGATGGTAAACCATTTTTAGCGACTGTAGAATGAAAAAAATTAGTCCAGAAAAAACACAAGAACGATTGAATCCATTCAATTTCTAACTACTTGACCGAGTAACCTTGAGAATTTTTATGAACCTTAATCGGAAATCTTATCAGCTTTTCGATTAATCGTTCCAATTTCAATTATTACGATTCATTATATCTGCGCAAGATGTAGCTGGTATGATTAAACAGTCGGCCCACAGTTGATCGACATACTAGTTTGAAAACAATAAGAAAACATTCAATCGGTCATTTAAGTGGCGCACAAGCATTGTTTCACATACAGATTTTTCAACCACCGTTTTGATTCTGTTGGGTTGCAAGTGCATAAATCAAGCTAACTGAACCTTTTGGTTCTTGAATTGAGTACAGACTTTTCAACAGTTGCCCGACTATTTGTAATTCGAGCCTGTCGAACTGATTCAACTTACAGTGGATTAAAAATTTATGATATACGTAAGTGGTAGTTAACAAGCAGTCAGCCTTGGGATTGGCAGATAAATTTGTTTGAATCTGCAACCGGGTAGCGCTTCAAACTGCAGTATACTGATTAAGTTCGCGCATACGGACTTTTAATACGCCGATAACTAAGTTAGTTTCTAAAATAGTATGTGTGGGAATCAATAAGCGCACATTACAGCTATAGTAGCTTTCAAACAAATCTGTCGCCCAACTATAGGTCGACTGCTAATCAGTAAAGCCTAACAACCACTTGCGAATACTTTTTCAACCCACTGGTGAGCTTTGTTGCTCTACAGTACAAACTACTCCGAGAATAATCGGCCGATGGACTTGTACCCGACTAAATAATCGGCCAATAAAAAAATTTTCCTAGTGTCGGCCGATTATTAGTTTCCAGTCTGGGGAGACCTCTCATAGATTTTGTTCTTGGCAGTAGCGACTCATCAGAGGTATATAGGGAGCACTTCTCAAATCAATAAAGAACATAGATGGGCCTCAAGCACTTCAAAGCAAAAAATTTGAGGACAAGACATACGTAACAAATGTTTTACTGTTCATTATGAGCAAAAGGAAAAGTGGTGCAGTTTTTTAGAAATTCTGGGATGAAATGAATATATGCTGTGATAACCTCAGATCAATAGGCTATTTTAAATAATAAAGATTAGCATTAATATCCACAGTTTGTTTCTGTTTAGATCTGACATGGCCTACCTAGGTTCTTTATTGACGAAGATCATTGCCCATTTAGAGGCAATACCAGATGGGCGTTGCATTTTCTATAATTTTCTTATAATTTATTATTCTGATATAAACATCTCGTCAATTTTCAGAGCCTATCAAAGCAGTCCTCACTGGCAGAATCGTATAATTCTTCTGAGGAAGACCACCTTGACAACAGTAAGTGGTATATTATACAAAATGCATTAGTTAACTAGTTTCTTTTGCAGTGTAAGAGGACCCCCTGTATTCTTCTACGTAGAGCATCAAAAAAACTTGGACCATCCTCCCTATTTAATTTTAAATATATGCTCTGATTTTAAACTGTCCAACGAAATTTTCTGAAATAATTCTAGTCTTGAATGTACCTTAATGTAGATCCTAAAATAATTTCTATTTTCTTTACTCGCTAAATACTTCAGAAATGTTGCACAAATCTATTGAATTATCTTGCCTTTTCGATAAAAAAAGATGGCCTTTGCAAAGCAGAAACCTGACAAGTAATTTAGACTGAAATACAGAGTATACCATATTGATATTAGCAGGCCAATAAACAGCAGGTATATAATCTTAATGACAAAAGCTCTGACGAGATATATTTATAGATAATTTTGTTTGTAGTTGAAGTATTTAGATTGATGTATGTACCTTAAAAGTGTAACATCGTTTCTACCAGGTACAGTGTGTTCATAATCCCAAGACATTATTTTTAGAAGTCCTGAACTTTATGCATTTCCAATGAATGATCTCTTAGAACTCTTAAATGTAATTCTTTTATTAAACAACGAAGACTGTTGATTTTCTTCCTAGATTTTCACAAGTTTCAAGAATTATAGTTCGCAATACCAAATTGAATTTTGATTATGACCATGAATTTTTGTTGTCGGCTATAGGATGTTAACCAAACTGTGAAGTTTCTATTGAGTGTTGAATCAATTTCCCATTATTTATGTCTAGGGTGAAAATAGTGATCCATCATGCCGAAAAGTAAATAAAGAAACATTACTGAAGATTTAACTATTCATTTCCTTCCTTAAAACCCAATCCACAAGTCAAGCAAAGCAGCACTACGTATCTAGCTCATAATAGCTGCTTTCCAGTCACCAAAAAAGGCGCCCCGGGGGGCGCCTGGAGCTCTCCGATCTAGTCTAGCGCTTTCTAGTAAACTAGTTTCCCTGTGGTGACACGCACCTGACTGGAAAGCGACTATGCTTTCAACATCAGGTACCTCTAATTAAAAAACTCCTTTTAATGAGCAGAACGTATAAAATAATTATGACCTAAAGAAGGTAAAATTGTACCCGACAAATAAGCAATTATCATCAAACTACATTTAAAAAAATTCATACAGTCACAGCTTCAATTTTTCTATTTTATCTAGCACGTCGGCTTCTTTGATGCGAACAAATGGGTCGAGAGGAGCTTGATTCCCAAGTAAATGGCTCAAGTGTATTGCATCATTGTATTTTGTTATTGCAATATAAGTTATTAGCCAATTAATCTTTATTTCCTCGACCATATATCAATAACAAATATGTCGCGAAAAAAATCGTGTTAAGCAACGGTACATAAGTACAATTTTACCCTGAAAAAACCGCTTTTAGTATTTTTGCTAGAAACGAACAAGTAACAATAAATAGATGAACAATCTTTATAATTACAATAAACAAATACACATAGTGTTCACCCCGAAATTCTCGAGAGGATGTCATAGAAATTAAATGTTCCAAGGTCAACTGGAATAAAAATTCAATAAAAATGTTCAGCATTTCAGTAACAAATATAAAAACTCTTTTTGACATTAATGATCATTTAAATGAATTATTTAAAAATTAATAAATATTATCATTGATGTTCTTTTTTATCTTTTCTTTTCCTTTTCTTCTTCTTATCTGATTGAAGATCTTCATCTTTCTTAAGTAGGCAGTGTCTGCAATACCAATTCTCGTTTTCATCTGGAGGAACTTGAATACCGACGCAAACCCTGAAAAGCATCGTCATTTAATTAATTTTTTAAGATTAGAAGAGATAGATTGCGTTCACGATGGCTAGTAACTCATGCCCTAACCCCTACCCTATTCCCTTACTTAAGGATTTCAGGTCTCGTTCATACTGGCTGATAACTAGCATACATTAATTTTACCCCGATGCCGAAGATCTCGACCAATCAGGAAACGAAGCGCGCTTGCTGTCAATGACAGAGAGGACTATAGGCCCTCTTTGTCATATTTTCAAAGGTTCGTTTTGACAATCAGCCATTTAATTCGAATTTATACTTTTGCTAGAAGTAATTATTGGATATTTTTGTTAGCTTTAGCAACGTGTTGATATTTGAAAATTGCAGTAAGAGTAATTTTTATTATCTTTCATCATGGTCGGACAAAAGTAAGTATTGTATTTATCTATTATTTTTGTAGAAAATGCACTAAACTAATTTATTTGGAAACTTTAATTTTCAGGGATAAACTGAGTTCTCAAATTTGTTCAAAACAAATATCTTCTGCTTCGACGAAATGTCGTCATATGCGGAATATTCATCATCAAGATCTTATTCCAAAGCAATTAAAGCATTTAAAATGTCCAATTTGCCCAGAAGAAAAGAAAATTGCTCTTGAGTCCCATAAGACTTTGGATATTCATTTAGAGCAAATTCATTCCATTAACATCATAACATCACAGTTGACTTTTAAAAACGAAGAAGAATTTGAGGCTTGGCGAGCATTGGAGAATAGAAGTGTCGATTACATAAAACGAAGATATCGGCAAAGCAGTGATGGATTAGTAATTTATTTTGAATGTATAATCGCAGTAATTATTCAGGTTTGTTTCTTTATATTTTCCACCAGTTTGATATAATGAGTTCGTTTGAAATATGGTGATATTAGGAAACCATTTAACTTCCAGGATATGTAAGTCAATGTAGCAAATGCAGCATGAAAACTGGAGGAAGTATCAGAATATCTGGGTTCTGCCTTTCTAGAATTCCTGTGAAGATAAGTAGTACAGGTAAGTTTTTCAGTTATTCATTTGTGTTAAACTAGAAATATGATCCAATATTTCATTTGTATGTTTTAGCTGTGAATGTAACATTCGTAGAAACACATGTAGGTCATGAGGATGAACTACACTCTAAATGTTTGAGTAAGGATGATCAGAAATTGATTGCTGATGAATTGGAAGTTGGAATTACAAAAGAGAGCATTTTACAGGATTCTAAAAATGTTACAGAAGAAAAACTGCAAAGAATTAATGTACTCTGCAAGGGCAGATCTTTCTTATATTATGCGAAAATTCAATATTGAAGAAAAAACATGATGATGACATGCTACGGCTTTAAAAGTTAAATTAGATTAATCTAATAAAATTTCTAATTTTTCCATAGATTCTGACAGTAAATTTCAAGTAAGTCTTTGTGATAAGTCAGACATGTGTTTTTCATAGTAGTTGATTGTAGATGGAGTTAAACCAAAGCATTATGAAACTTAAATCGTTGCATGAGAGTGATATTGGACGTATAATGAAATTGATTGATGAAGCACATGATTTGACACATGGTACTGGTGCAACTAGAAGAAAAGAAAAATTGAGAAACAATTATATTTCCCAAAACATAGTAGTTGAATTTAATATTTTGTAATTTCTTTCTCTTCCAAGATAGTTTATACATTTAATTTGATTCAAAGGTGTTGAGGTAGCAGTTCTGGAAGCTTATTCAGTGAAGCCTGTTTTTCAAGAACAAGAAAATTCTAATAAGATGCATGGTGAAGATCAGTTTAAAAAAGGAAATTGATCTCATATGTGGGTTTGCCGCTGCTTGATAGATGGAGGTGCTAGGATTTTGATGAAGCATGTTTAACTTAAAATTATCATTCACCATTTGACTAAGCAAAAATTGAATTTTCTCTCCAATCTAAAAATTATACTCCATTTTTATTTGAACAGAATGTAAATATCAATGAAAGCCATGAAATATATCAGCACTTTCGAAATAATGCATTTTCCAACAAACCTGATCCTGTAAAGAAAAGAGTGTAATATATTGATACTGACTTTTTAGTGTTGCTTCAAGTGCCTTATGGTCAATAAGATATTTCGATAAATTTAAAACAGAAAATAGTATATGTGGTCATACTATTTGGTACGTTCACATATGCACCATTTATCCTTGTTTGTAACTCACAACATATCATTTTATTTGAAATGCTGCAATGAGTAATGAAAGTTTGAGTGTTTTGATCAAATATACTGTGAAACATTTCAATTTGTTTTATTGTCATGAATTGGAAATGTGCATTAAATTAATTATACTACCGATATTGGCCGCTGTTGAGCATCATGCGATATCTTAGGAGTAATTAAATTAATTTTATAAGATACAAAAATTTTGACCAATTGTAAGGGATACTTGGAACTTATTGCATAAATGATCAATAACATTAATGTCTGCTTTCGCACCATACAAAATATATACTTAGTATAATTCGAAATGAAATAAGAATTTATTGATGCTACAAATATTAGATTTTATTCATCAATCAAATATTTTGTGTTTACTTGTTTCAAGAAATTTTGAGGATATAGGTAACTTATTGCTGGTTTATTTTTATTAACATCCCCTACAAATATTTATCATCACTATAGAAACTGATATGGCCGTATTTACACTGTTTTTTACTTGAACCTGTAGTTTTCATCAACAGATTCATGCTTATGCTGGAAGTAGGGAGCCCTGAAAATTCAGTATAATCCAAGAGGAATTGTTATCCATTCTTCATTAGAATGAATGTATAAATGTCTATTTAAAAATAAATGCTATTAAACTGAAAACAAAAGCAGCCTATAAGATAGAAAGGCAAAACCGGAAAAACGTTTTCGGAATCTCTCTCTGCGTGGCGCTATAGCGTATTGCGGCAAAATCTGGAACCTCAATCATATTTTTGGTTAATCTTTCTCACGTCGAAGTAGGACGTGAAGCTGAACTTTATGGAACACAGTGCATCTACGTGATTGGTCGGCATCGGGGTAAAATTAATGTATGCTGATAACTTACTCCCTGAACTGAAGAAGTATAGTTATGTTTGATATTCTATGACGTCAAAGCATAGAGTTCAATACATAGACAGAAAGTTTTGTCTATTGTTCAATAACTCTAAGATGAAAATACACTTAGGCACGTTTGCACCAATAATACTAAAATGAACCCTCTACTTAAATTTGAGAAAGTTTCACAGAATAAGTTACTGAAATGTCATCAGATCAAAAAAGTTAAGCATCGCTTACTTAAGTTACTGTTAAGGATCTCTGGTGCAAACGGGCCTTCATATTATACGAAATCTTCTTTCTGTTAATTCCCTTTCCACGCTCTATGCGCATGTGTAAAAATACTGGCTTGCTATTCGATGCCCTTAATTTGTCCCTAGAAGTTGACAACCGAGTATAAAAGGTAGTACTGAAAGCCATTGTTTCAACATTAAGGGTAAGGGAAAAGTTAAAGGTAACAGCCAGCGTGAAAGCACCCATACCGGTTGGTTGAAAATAAATAAAATAAAGTTATTTGTCGATCTAGATATTGTTATTTTCATTTTCGTTCAGCGAACTTTTCAACAACCAGTAAAACAATTTGTTGAACTCAATGAATTAAATATTAATTATTAATACTCACCAATGGTACCACGCATCACATCCATCACATCCTATCATAGGACTGCCATCATCTTGCCTACTGCACGTAGGACAAATCCATACCTCGTTTCCTTCTGCATCCTAAATTCGAGGAATTAATGATAATGGAATTCAAAGAAACATCTTATTTTCATTGACATCAACACTTGTGAATGGCAAATTTTAGAATCAATGAAATAATGTAACAGAAAAGGATAATATCGGATGTCCAAAGGTGGGTGGCCTATTAAATTGTTATAGAAACTTCATGTAAGATATTAGGTGTACAAATAAGTTTCCGCGGTTTGTCAAAAGATGGCCCCACCAGAAGGTTATGGAGAAATTGTCAGATGTAAAACGTAATATCCCAAGTTTAGTCATCTGGCAACACCATAACCTTAAAGTACTAGTGATTCCGTATCAGCATCACGTAATTTTTTTCGTGCAAAAATGTCAAGTTTTATTCCGAATAAGCATCATTTGCGGGAACTTTTGATTTACTTCTTTAATTTGAAAAAATCTGCAGCTGAGGCGCATCGATTGGTTCTAGAAGCATATGGCGAAGCTGCTTTGAGTGAGAGAAGTTGTCAGGAATGGTTTCAAAAGTTTAAGAACGGTGAGTTTGACGTTAAAGAAAAGAACGCAGTGGAAGGCCGAAAGTGTACGAAGACATGGAATTAGAAGCACTATTGGAGGAAGATTCGTCCCAAACGCAAAAAGAACTTGCACTTACTCTACAAGTGACTCAACAAGCAATTTCACATCGTTTAAAATGGGAATGATTCAAAAACAAGGAAATTGGGTTCCATATGAACTAAAGCCGAGAGATGTTGAACGCCGATTATGCATGAGTGAAATGCTGCTTGCCAGGAATAAAAAAAAGTTTTTTGCATCGTATAGTCACTGGTGACGAAAAATGGATTCACTACGATAATCCAAAGAAGAGAAAGTCATGGGTTAAGCCCGGCGAACCATCAACATCGATGAATATTCATGGACAAAAACTCATGCTGTGTATTTGGTGGGATCAGCTTGGTGTCGTGTATTATGAATTGCTGAAACCAAGCGAAACCATTACTGGAGCTCTCTACCGAACACAATTGATGAGATTGAGTCGGGCACTTAAGGAAAAACGCGCCCATTACTACTCCAGACACGACAAAATTATTCTTTTACACGATAATGCTCGTCCACATGTTGCGGCGCCGGTAAAAACATACTTGGAAACATTCAACTGGGAAGTTTTACCCCACCCGCCGTATTCACCAGACTTAGCCCCTTCTGATTATCATCTGTTCCGGTCGATGGCACATGGTCTGTCTGAGCAGCGCTTCACATCATATGAAGACACCAAAAATTGGGTAGATTTGTGGATAGCGTCAAAAGATGGGGAAAAGTAGTGGCAAATGATGGAAAATACTTTGAATAAAACGTAATGTACTTTTCCTTTACAATAAATTCCTAATTTTTTATAAAAAACCGCGGAAACTTATTTGTACACCTAATATTTCTAATTTTTTGGATATATTAGGTTATCTTAGGTGTACTCAATTTCAAATTTACAGTGTTGCCAGATGTATAAAAATTTGGCAACAGCTTTGTTACTCCAAACGAGAGGACCCATTCAATATTTTTCATGATTTTCCATAAAAAAAAACATCAATTAATTTACTCATCTTCTCTCAGTTTTTAGGTATTAATTAATTTTAAAATCTGGCTATAACGATAATGGTTATATTTCGCTCAATATCCGAGATTTCAGTTCAAAATTTGGCATGACTATAGATAATAATTTGATCTGCTTCACGTTTTTCGAATCTCAGTAGTCAGTTTTTCAGAGTGGTCAAAACAAATAACCAATTTTCAATTTTCATAATGAGAACAACCCACTCTCTTTTTCTTTACCTTTGTCTATACGTATCTGGTTTGGATTTTAAGTTTAATTAATTTCAGATTGATTTGATATACTTCGATTTCTTTTTATTGATATTTCTTCTGTGCTCGCCCATATATCGACATATATCGATCCATAGAAAACCATTTTTCAAGTAACAAACAACAAGTATTCCAAGGAGGTTTTGTATAAATAATCAGAAATTCAACAAACGCGCATAACTGAGAATCTTTATTATATAGGCTGTTGCCAAATTTGCATACATCTGGCAACACTGGAAACTTGAGAATATTTCAAAACGTACCTTAGATAACCTTATATCGATCTACCAAATTTGGAATATTTTGCATGAATAATTTCCATACTAATTAAATAGGCCATGCACCTTGGACACCCGATATACATGGTGATCCACGAAAACCGTTCGCCCAAAGATAAATTGAAGCTAGGGAACAAAAGATTACTCAGAGAAATCATATAGAACATTCTAGGGAGTCAAAACAAATCGGCATTTTACAAAGGAATGCTTTGTCTATCTTATATAGTCTAAGATTATAACTCCTTTTTACCATTCGAAAAAAATTGAAACATGATATTCCATTTGAAAAACTAATGTTGGTATCATTTCTGGTGAAACCGGAAATCGACCATTCATCTTGAACTTATTTGGAATATTTTAAGGAACGGTTTTCGTGAGTCACTATTTAACAAAGGTCTAGTAAATGAAATCCAGTATTTTTGAATGAAATTGAAGGCTTCAAAATGTGGTTTTACCAATTGACTTCTCTCTGAATTGTACCTCCATTTTTCAACTGTTACGAAGGGGTTGTAGAGAATGTTCTCAGATTTCTTTCTGTGTAAACAAGAAAATTTTTGTGAACATTCGGATTTACACAACGTTCAAATTGAAAATGTGGATTTTTAGTAGAACTGATAATTAAAGTAATCGATTTAATAATGGATTTCTTTTACTTCTCCTAGTTTTAAAGCTGTCATGAGAAATGTTAGTATACGTTGTGATGAATTGAGGGTGTGATGTTGAACTTTCCTGCACCAATAGTTTGATATCATTTGATTTAGAGGTTTTGTGAAAGATGAGCAATAAATTTTTGATCTGGTCCTATATTTTTCAAGAGTAATTTCACGCAAATTGCGGACCAACCAAGTGCATCTGCCTTTGGTTATGAGTTAAATATCATGATAAGATCCACCCGATCCAATGAAGTGCCTTCTGAAACCTGAGCAAAACTTACATGTTTCATGATAAACAAAAGACTACTTGTACCGCTGAGTTTTCAAATTCCAGAAGTCCAACAAAGTTAGTTTTTCACACATAATATATCTCAAGCCCCAAATGTTATATGCATCTTTTATTTACAGCAATAATTAGTAACAAGCACCCTTTCGAAAATATAGGAAGTGCACAGTACTTTTCCTGATCTGACATGAACTTCTCTTCATCACTATGAAATGGATTCACACTAAACTGTTGAATATTCCGTAAGTAGTTATCGAAAATCAGAAGTAAAACCTGCAATAAGTTATGAAAATATCGAAGCTTGAGTTTCCATTGGAGCATCAGACCCTGCGCAGATAAGGCATTCATTTTTAAGATATGTTTGAGGACAAATTTTAATGAATGCGCACTTACTTTCTGAATGGGCGAATGCTTCTTTTTAGGCTTTACAGGTTTAGGTTTGACGGGATGTGCCTTAGGCCTGCCCGGCCCAGTAAGTTGTTTCACAGCATTCTCAGGAATTTCCTCGCGTTTATTTATATCCTCAGCTGCATAAACTCACAAAACTTAGAAATTCCAAAGAAACAAAAAAAATTTTCAAACTAGAAAAATGCCATCACCAAAAACATTCAAGATGCAGTTCAGAATTACGTTTTAAGTGAAAACTACAGGTAAAATGACACAGTGACTGTCCAAATTGCAGGAAATGAATCAAATATGCAGGCGCTCAAAGAAAAGTGGAAATTTAAGAAGTTTTCATAAACGTAAAGAAGAGTATATACATTGAAGAAAAGTTTTCATAAAAATTCATCCAAAGCAAATGTAATTTACCATTCTCCACAATTAAATTTCGCAACACCTTTTCAATCATTCTCATAATCTATTTACACCGAGTCACATACAACTTGTATACTTTTGAAACTTCTTGGAAACGGCCTGAAAGAGACCAGAATATTTTGGAAAGACTAAAATCGCAGAATACACACCTGTACTATATCTAACTCATAATGAGTATTTCGTAACCAATATTTGTCCAACAATTTATTAGTGATCCGTCACCGAATTGCTATGAATCGAGACCAAGAACAAATTTACAACGTATGAAAAAACAATGAGTATGATGTATGTTTTAGTAGAAAAAAGAGATGATGATTTTGATTCCCAAAAGCCATTACCTTACTTACTATGTACTTCGATGCAGGTACCGGAGCTGGGACTAAAACTGGATCTTTCTTCATTTCAACCTTGAGTTTAATAGGTTTGATTTCAGATTTGTGTTTTTTCTTCGGTATTGCGTAAGAATTAGGAAAACTTGTTTCAATAGCTGCAGATAAAATAAAAATGAAGTCGAAAATTTTGAACATCCACGATAAATGTAGAAATTTCTTCCGACCAATCTCGCCGTTTCATCATTTTCAATCTACATCAAAACAAAAATTTTTCTGAAACTTGCCGAGGGTGATTGGGAAAAAATTTCACAACGATTTAAAATCCTAAAAGGATGAGAGAATGGTAACGAATCACGGAACAATTGATATAATATTAATTTACAAATGCTTTGGTCACACTTTTTTCTAAAGTGAAACAAATTAATAGGAAAGTTACCTCAACACTACTCTTAAGAAGATAACTACTATGCATTCAAAGACAATAATAATAATTATATATACAGGGTGAGTCTTTGACCACTGAGTTAATTTTAACCATTGATTCTTGACGTCACAAGAAACATTTTCTTCCTATAACATTTTTCCAAATTTGGCCCCGTTCAAAGGTTGAAATTTGATAAAAAAAATTGCATTTTCACCTGCAATATTCAAACGACAATATCTATTGAAATAATCTCTAGTAAAAGGTTTTTTATAACAATCATGCATATTTTGGCATCAATAGATTAATCCATTTCTTGTGGGTTTCTCACTACTACTGTACAGATTGGTTAAATTGCATGAAAAACAAATATCACTTGAACTAAAGACAACAGATAAAATCATTCATCATATTTTTTCCTAAATTGTACCATATTTGAAGTTGAAAGGAATTAAATCGATATAATCATGTGAGTGAATCATTTCTTGGAGGGTAAATAAGGTTTTTGAACAATTCAGAGTCAATATCACCAGAGGACAAAAGTGTAGACAGGCTTTCGTGAGTTTCAAGGTATTAACTATGCCAGCTATCTTGGTACAAGAGCTTTGTCTATATGTATTAGGTTGTTCGGAAAGTTATTTCGTTTTTTCCCGTCAGAGGACTTAATTACGTTTTTTCGAAACCAACTTCACACTTAAGCCGCATAACCATTAACGGTTACGGAGGTATGATTTTTTTTATTAGGTTTTTCTAAATTATCCAAAATGTACCCTTCGAAGCCCCATAACTTTTTTTGCGTGTGCTTTTACAGGCATTTTTTTATTGTATCAAGTCTACAAGTGTGTGTTTAAAAAAAACGTATTTATTGTTACAGATAACACCACAAAATTAACACGTGGGCCTTTTATTAAAAAAAAATATGAAAGTATGAAAACATGTCCACTCCTATTGAAATTTAAAAGAAATTTACAGCTATTATAAACTTAGTTTTATTTTAAAATGTTCTTTGGTTTATAACGTTGCTAACCATATGCTATTTACGTAAGTCAATAAAAAAATAATACTGCAAATAAGGATTTAGTAAGAAGAGTGAAGAAAGTCGCACCTAAATAAAAGTACGGATTTCGACACAACACAGCGAGCAAGGAAATTTTACCTGCCCGTTTTCGACGCGTGTCTTATTATTATTTCTGTCCTTAGGTTGGATTGGGTTAGTCGCCGATGACTTGACCCTACCGTCATTCGAGATTTAACTGTCTCTGCTGTTGGAAGTGTCTGTGCCGCGTTGTTCAGTTTTTAAATTTGTATTTTTTGTTCTTGTTACTTTTATCGACTTTTGCTACTGTTGTTTTAATTTTGGTTGTTGATATGCCTAATTTCACCAACGCTGAGTATGCTGACATGGTGATGGCATATGGCAAGGCCGATGGTGTTGCACGTGCAGCTCAGAGGATTTATCAAGCCAAATTTCCTGATCTAAGATTACCCCACCACGAAACATTCTCGACGATTAAGAGAGACTGGAAACTTAAATTTTCAAGAGCCTCGGGTCTTCAAAGGCTTGAAGTATTTGATCGTCAACTGCTACATGGTGTTGCCTCACATTGACCCGAGGCTCTTGGAAATTTAAGTTTCCAGTCTCTCTTAATCGTCGAGAATGTTTCGTGGTGGGGTAATCTTCGATCAGAAATTTGGCTTGATGAATCCTTTGAGCTGCACGAGCAACAACATCGGCCTTGCCATATGCCATCGCCATATCAGCATACTCAGCGTTGGTGAAATTGCATACAAAAAAGTCAACATAAAAGTCGATAAAAGTAACAAAAACAAAAAAATACAAATTTAAAAAACTGAACAACGAGGCACAGACACTTCCAACAGCAGAGACAGTTAAATCTCGAATGACGGTAGGGTCAAGTCAGCGGCGACTAACCCAATCCAACCTAAGGACAGAAATAGTAATAATGATTCACAGGCGTCTAAAACGGGCAGGTAAAATTTCCTTGCTCGCTGTGTTGTGTCGAAATCAGTATTTTTATTTAGGTGCGACTTTCTTCACTCTCCTGACTATAACCTTATTTGCAGTATTATTTTTTTTATTGACTTACGTAAATAGCATATGGTTAGCAACGTTATAAACCAAAGAACATTTTAAAATAAAACTGAGTTTGTAATAGCTGTAAATTTTTTTTAAATTTCAATAGGAGTGGAGATGTTTTCATACTTACATAATTTTTTTTTTAATAAAAGGCCCACGTATTAATTTTGTGGTGTTATCTGTAACAATAAATACATTTTTTTTAAACACACACTCATGTAGACTTAATACAATAAAAAAATGCATGTAAAAGCACACGCAAAAACAGTTATGGGGATTCGAAGGGTACATTTTGGGTAATTTAGAAAAACCTAATAAAAAAAAATCATACCTCCGTAACCGTAATACTAAGGACCCAGGTTCCAAGACTGAAAAGGTAGCAAATGACCCTACCAACGCCCCAAAAAAATTTGACGGTCCATGTGCCGAGCACCCTGTATGTCTTGATAGCTGATATTGCGAGGCTTGTGTGTAAAAAAGTTCTATTAATTCTACACAGTAGTTTATGTGTTGGTGCCCTTTTAAATATGGAGAGCAATAAGCAGCATTTTCGTCATATTTTACTTCAGAAAAGGTAAAAATGCTGTCCAAGCGAGAAAAACATTGACGGATGTGTATGGAGAAGGCGTGTTAACAGTACGCCAGTGCCAGAACTGGTTTGCAAAATTTCGATCCGGCATTTGTGATGTCGAAGATGCACCACGGTCTGGAAGGCCGGTCGATGCTGAGAAGTCTATTGTCATCAGCTGGACAAATTGAATGATTCACTTAAAGAGAAGAGGCCCGAATTAATCAACAGGAAGGAAGGGTGTAGTGTTCCACCAGGATAATGCGAGACCTCACACAAGTTTGGGCCAAAATATTTTACACTTGAATGGGACGTACTGCAACAAACACCATATTCTCCAGAGCTTGACTACTATTCCGGTCCCTGCAAAATTTTTTGGATGGCAAAACCTTTACCTCAAATGAAGATGTCAAAAACCACCTGAACCAGTTTTTTGCCAGCAAGGACCAAAATTTTTATGAGAGGGGAATTATGTTACTGTCAGAAAGATGGCAAAAGGTGTTGGACCAGAATGGCCAATATATAATTTAATAAAATATTTATTCATTATACGAAAACTGTCTTTCATGTTCCTCAAAAAAAACTAAATGACTTTCCGAACAACCCAATATATGAAAATAGATTTCTCTTCACCCAAGGAAAAGCAATTCATGGTTTTAATACTAGGCAGAAGGACAACTAAGGCTGCCACAAAATAAACCTAATATTCTGAGTAGCACGAAGCGTTGGGTAATTCAAGAATTTACTGAAAGAATACCTAATCAAAAGGGCTGTCTACAACCTTAATAAACTGATAAATTATAGTGACTGCTGTCTAGAGTAAATTTTATATGTAAGCTTTGTACTTCATCTTGAGTGTCTGATTTATGTTTATTATTTACATGACAATTTCCTTATATCTGTAAAGTAAATGGGAATAAAAATTATTATTACAATAGTGGATGCTATGGAAGGTAATTTTCATTCAAAATAAAATGGACTACAGAGGGGTATTTGCCCAATGTGAAAACTTAAAATGCTTGTAACTTTTTAACGCAGCTGAGTATCGAAAAACGTTATAGAAAAAAAAATGTTTCTTTTGATCTCAAGAACCTACGATTAAAATTAACGCAGTGGTCAAAGACTCACCCTGTATATATATATATACAAGGTGTCCAGAAAGGGTCTCGGCTATTTCGTGGTGTTCGTGGCGTCCCCCATTTTGTGGAGTTTTAGTTACGATGGAACAGTACTCGGGGACGCATCGCACATTTTGCGAACGAGCATATCATCGTTATGGTGACTCAATAGTGACTGTGATCCATTGTGAAATGGATCAGGATGTTCGAGAATACAGATGCGACAGTTCAAATTCAAAACTCTGGTCGTCAAAATCCGTCTTTATCCGTTCGAAAGCGTTGAACATTAAAAAGTCGTCTTTATATTCTATTTTAAAGAAAGACTTACGCTGCAGCGATTTAACAACATACTGTTTAGTGACGTGGTTATGTTTATAAGCAGAATTGTCGAAACCTGAATGGTCGATGCATAGCCCAAATGGAGTGGTTTCTTATGTTCTAAATGAAGATCAACGAGGCAAAGCAATTAATGTGAATAGTGACCGATATTGCGATATGTTGCGAAATTTTTTGGTCCCAGAGTTGCAGGAGTTTGCAGGTTTCAACTCCAGAACGTTATTCCAGTAAGATGCCATACTTCAAATGATTCAATGGAAGTTGTTTACGGATTATTCCCTAATAAAGTCATTTGGCGAAGGGGTACCATCAACTGGCCTCCCAGAAGCCCCGACCTTAGCCCACTTGACTATTTTGCAAGGGGATACTTCAAAAGTAAGCTTTATCAAAATAATCCGACGTTGAAGCAAGTAATCCCAGTTGACGCAAAACATCAGGTCATAAATGGCAGCAATATCAGTAACTGTGTGTCAACGTGTTAACGCCAATTTCCTTTTAGAAGAGTGCCAGCAACGCAACGGTCATCATTTGGATAATATCATCTTTTCCAAATAATTCTCCAATTCATATGTTAATAATAAACAATCAACTTTTTTATTGCTCACAATTTTTTTTTCGTTTTATTGAACTTACAAATACCCGATACCCTTTCTGGACACCTTGTGTATACAGGGTGTCTCAAGTTCGAGTGCCTATTGGATGTTTCTGGAGAACTAGACATATTTGAAATCTGAAAATTGGGATTATGATATTGTTCGAAGTTCTCTACAGAGCCAAAATATTTTCGAAGCCCAAAAACTTCCGGTTATACAGGGAGTGAAACTAAATTCGACGAAAAATTTTTTTTTCAAGTTTTCCATTCCTGGTATGATCGAGTATTCAATAATGAATACATTTCTGTTAAAACCATTGTATTAAATCGAATAGTTTTCAAATTATCTAAAAAAAACTGGAAAAAAAGTCAAATATGTTCAGTCAGTAATATGTTCATCATTCTTATTTTAAATATCTCGAGCGTAAACCGTTTTTACAACATCGAAGAGGAAGGATGTTAAAAGGTCATGCATCTTTTGGATTTCAAAAATATCATCACAGGGTTTTTCAAATTTTGTGTTGAAAATTGTGATCTTAAATTGGCCATAACTTCTGCTTTTCAAATTAGAACCCTATTTTTTTATAATTGTGTTGGTGCGGTCAAAAATAATGATAGTTTTCTCACATGATTATGCTCCTAAATTAAATAATTTCTGAGTTATTTGAGATTTTCTGGATTTATGTATCAGGTGTACAAATAAGTTTCCGCGGTTTTTATAAAAAATTAGGAATTTATTGTAAAGGAAAAGTACATTACGTTTTATTCAAAGTATTTTCCATCATTTGCCACTACTTTTGCCCATCTTTCTGGCAATATTCGGATACCCCGTCGAAAAAACTCTTCATCTTTTGACGCTATCCACAAATCTACCCAATTTTTGGTGTCTTCATATGATGTGAAGCGCTGCTCAGACAGACCATGTGCCATCGACCGGAACAGATGATAATCAGAAGGGGCTAAGTCTGGTGAATACGGCGGGTGGGGTAAAACTTCCCAGTTGAGTGTTTCCAAGTATGTTTTTACCGGCGCCGCAACATGTGGACGAGCATTATCGTGTAAAAGAATAATTTTGTCGTGTCTGGAGTAGTAATGGGCGCGTTTTTCCTTAAGTGCCCGACTCAATCTCATCAATTGTGTTCGGTAGAGAGCTCCAGTAATGGTTTCGCTTGGTTTCAGCAATTCATAATACACGACACCAAGCTGATCCCACCAAATACACAGCATGAGTTTTTTCCATGAGTATTCGGCTTAGCTGTCGATGTTTATGGTTCGCCGGGCTTAACCCATGACTTTCTCTTCTTTGGATTATCGTAGTGAATCCATTTTTCGTCACCAGTGACTACACGATGCAAAAACTCTTTTTTTATTCCTGGCAAGCAGCATTTCACTCATGCATAATCGGCGTTCAACGTCTCTCGGCTTTAGTTCATATGGAACCCAATTTCCTTGTTTTTGAATCATTCCTAACGATTTTAAACGATGTGAAATTGCTTGTTGAGTCACTTGTAGAGTAAGTGCAAGTTCTTTTTGCGTTTGGACGAGTCTTCCTCCAATAGTGCTTCTAATTCCATGTCCTCGTACACTTTCGACCTTCCACTGCGTTCTTTGTCTTTAACGTCAAACTCACCGTTCTTAAACTTTTGAAACCATTCCTGACTTCTCTCACTTAAAGCAGCTTCACCATATGCTTCTAGAAGCAATCGATGCGCCTCAGCTGCAGATTTTCTCACATTAAAGAAGTAAATCAGAAGTTCCCGCAAATGATGCTTATTCGAATAAAACTTGACATTTTTGCACGAAAAAAATTACGTGATGCTGAGACGGAATCACTAGTACTTTAAGGTTATGGTGTTGCCAGATGACTAAACTTGGGATATTACGTTTTACATCTGACAATTTCTCCATAACCTTCTGGTGGGGCCATCTTTTGACAAACCGCGGAAACTTATTTGTACACCTAATAGTACGTAGAGTCAAATTCATTAGGATATTCTGTGAGCATAGAAGATAAATCATCCCATTTTTAATTCACAAGTGTCAGATAGGTCTTATTGTTAGTCGTTATGAATTTTTTGATTTCACAAAATGAATCGTTGCTATTCTAATAATGAGATTTTGGATTTATTTCTTATATTGTATTTTTTCAATTGTATACGCAATACACATTCAAATGCACTTATTGATATTGTTTATTTCAAAATCCTGGTGGATGACACAAAATGTTGAGTATCCAATGAGAAGTATCCCCACTTTTTTTACAATTTCTGAAAAGATGTTTCATACTTTCCAAATTTTGGAATGTAAGAGCCCCTAAAGAATACAAAAAAGGACAGTTGGTGAAATTAGTATTTCAACTTATTTCCAAGCGAATGAGAATAGATCTCTTCAATAGGAAACACATTAAATAGATTCGCTACTTCAGTACACCGAATTATGATTATAAATAAATTATGATAATAAAATAAAAATACGTTTCAAAACAAAATAAATGATCAGGTAAGAGTTTCAATATGGTAACCATTTTGTTCCACACACTTTCTAATACGTCTTTAAACTTTTTTATTTAATCACCTGGTTCTAATGCATGAACTTTCTCATATTTGTAGTCATGCATTTTGTGTTTTTTCAAAATTCGGTGCACTGAATTTCTGTCTAAATCGATTTCATGAGCTGCACTTCGAATAGATGCATTTTCATTCGCTTCTAAATAACTCAAAACACTAATTTCATTTTCCTCATCATCAACTACCCTTCTTTTGTATTCTTTAGGGGCTCTAACACATACAAAACTTTGAAAATTTGAAACATATTTTCTAAAGATCTTCTCCGTCATGGAAGGATACTTCTCGTTGAAGGCCCGGCAGGTTCTACTAATAATTCTGTCACATTCACCATATATATAAATATAGATCCAGAATTTCGTAATTAGAATAACAGTTCATTTTGTTAAATCACTTGAAATGAAGATAACGAATAACAATAACACCGAAACTTGTGAATTATCAACAGATAATTTATCTTCTATGGGTACAGAAGTGTTCCTTATGAATGGTTTCAAAGAATATTCATTGAATTTTTGTAAATGCAATTAATCTCAAATAACTCAGAAATTATTGAATTTAGGAGCATAATCATGTGAGAAAACTATCATTATTTTTGACCGCAGAATCCAACACAATTATAAAAAAATAGGGTTCTAATTTGAAAAACAGAAATTATGGCCAATTTAAGATCACAATTTTCAACACAAAATTTGAAACACCCTGTGATGATATTTTTGAAATCCAAAAGATGCATGACCTTTTCACAGTCTCCTCTTCGATGTTGTAAAAACGGTTTACGCTCAGGATATTTAAAATAAGAATAATGAACATATTACTGACTGAACATATTTGACTCTTATTCCAGTTTTTTTTGGATATTTTGAAAACTATTCGATTTAATACAATAGTTTTAACAGAAATGTATTCACTATTGAATACTCGATCATACCAGGAATGAAAAACTTGAAAAATATTTTTTTTCGTTGAATTTATTTTCACTCCCTGTATAACCGGAAGTTTTTGGGCTTCGAAGATATTTTAGCTCTGTAGAGAACTTCGAACAATATCATAATCCCAATTTTCAGATTTCAAAGATGTCTAGTTCACCAGAAACGTCACTCGAACTTGAGACACCCTATATATAACAATTAAAGAAAATACTAAAAATTTCGAAGGCTGGAAGCAAAAAATTAATATTGATTGAATTGATATTTTATAAAGAAGTGCAATAAAAAAAGTTTTGCCTGAAAAATTGTGCCACACAAATATTTTAAATTCACATGAAAGCCCCATTCTGTGTTTTTATATTTCAATTTATTCCCTAGCAAATTAAAGTATCTTATGTGACAAAATTAAAGCAGAGAAATATCACCATAGACATTAAATTTGCTTGTAGTCAGTTGAGAATGAACGTTTAATAAAAGCTTTCGAAATTTATCGAATAGTTTTAACAAAACTTACACTTATTTTTTTTTTAACCCACATGCAGCCAGGAGATCACGAAATTTCATACAATAAAATTACTACCCAAGGTGCAATAATAAACAGTTATCGCAAATCATATTTTATTCGACCTGAAATGAATTAATTTACTATCTGAACATGCAGTATTCACTGAAATGAGGGATACTTGAAAAAAAAAAGGAAACTCACATTTTATCCAAGTACCTTTCATTAAAGAATCCATTTTGGCACTTAAAGTTAATTATTTAGATATAACTGATAATAGAACTTTCATAAAATCATTCATTATTGACATTTTTATAAAATACATCCAGGTAAAAATTGCTTCAAAATATGTAACTTTTTTGAAAATAATTCAATTTTTGTATTAGAGTTCTATCTTCGATATCTACAATTCGAAGCTTCCTGTAAAACAAGTGAATTTTCTGCTGAATTCTCAGTCTGATGATACACCGTTGCACATTTTCGGTGAAATTCAGTGGACAGGAATTTTCACTCAAAAAGGATAAAATATGACATTGTTAAAACGAATCCAAGCACACCAAATATCTCAAATAATACCCCCTAACATCATTATTAGGGGTTGAAAAAATCTGTTTTCGAGACCATGAAAATTTTTTAGTACCCTTGATTTAAAATTTGGAACTAGTGCTAATCTGAATGAATTTCAAGTATTTAATTCTCGTTTATTCTGTTGTGAAATAACTGAAACTAAAAACCAAAGGATTCTTCGATAAAGATATGTAGTTCCGATAACTGTCTAGTGATATTACGTGAAGCTGTCCCTAATCTGAATTCTTCAATCTAGTCTACTACAAGTGCCTAAAAATGGTAGTGCAGCTTACCTGGAGGAGGGAGTTGTTGGGGTGGTGTAGCTGGAGGTGTGTTTTTAGATTTAGGGGGCCCTGTAACAAGGGCAGAAATCCTAGCAAGATTAGCCCCTTCAGATTCAGGGTTATCAACCTCTGGTTCTTTTTTCAGTACAGGCTTTATATTTCTAAAAACGTACATATATCACTCAAACAATGTCAATTAAGAAAATATCTTATAGCAAACAACATAAAAGACCCATATAAAAACAAAAATACCAAACAGTATTGTCAAATAGTGTCATGTATAAATAAAAAGTGTTATACTCACAATTTTTTAGTTGTTGTATCAGGTGTGACAGGTCTTGGAGATGGCGATTTCAACTTGAGAGTCAATTTTGGAACAGCCGTAGACGATTCCTCCTTAATCTGCAAAATCCGAAAACAAAATCTATCTTTTTCACAACTGTTTGTTCTTACTTCTTTTTCTTTACGTTTATCTTTCTTCTCCTTCTTCTTAATTTTTTTCTTCTCTTCTTTCTTCTCAGCCTTGATTTTATCTTTCTTCAGTTTCTTCTTCAATTTATCTTTCTTCTCTTTCTTGTGTTCCTTGGACTTCTTATCAACTTTTTCCGTTTTGATACTTGATGTAACAGGTTCAGGAGTTCGAGGAGGAGGTAAACTGACCGGTTCGACATGGGAAGAAGGTGCAGGAGGTTCTTCGACCTTTGGCACTGAATTAATAGGAGTTGGTAAATTAGGTGGTTTGGAAAGATTTTGGCCGAAATCTGGCAAATTCATCAATGGAAAATGAGCAGGGAATAGAGGGTTCAACGGGTTACCCAAAGGTGTTGGTATCAAACCTGGTCCTACAAAAGCAGTGGACATTAAAGTAATTTCATTAAATATAAACAAAATATTTCATTTTTTGACATCACAATTGCAATATATTACAGATATTAAATCACATTTATACTAATAAGGAAAATAATTCTATAAGAGTTTTATCATCAAAAATTTCTTGTCGGCAGGTATAAGTGTATTTGAATCTAATACAACAGAGTTCATTGCAATGAGACGAATGTCAAACACTTTAAAACAGAGCTATAAACATGAATTTATCTTTCTTCTGTGAAATGTTATCTACTCTTGTATCTATTTCCATTGATATGAAATAACAAAATATTTTTTTTTGGACTTGTGAGATCAGAGATGAAAAGTTTGTGGTTATAAGATAACTGGCAGAAATAGGCCTTGAGTTTGAAAACTTCAACAATCTTATGTTCAATACACAAAATTAGGCTTACCACCAAAGTTTGCCAAGAAATTCAGGTTTGGACGTCCAAATTGATACGGATTTATACCTCCAAATGGAAATTCTGCCATAGGATGTACTATTGGTGGTTGTTTGTGTGCAGTTAAATCGATATCAGCTTTAGGTGTTTTGGGTCGATCACTAAAAGGCTCCAAATCATTGAGATTCGTATGGTAAATAGGCGGAGTGGATGTAGATTTGGGCAGCTAGAATAAATAAATAAAAACATCAAGCACTGAAGAATTATCGAATATTACATTATATTAGTTTCTCATCAAAAAAAGCAACATTTATACACAAAAGATAAGGACATAAGTACGCAGTGAAATATTTAAAAATAGTCACTAACGTATTAGAGTGAAATTCATTTGTACCTTAGGAACTTTGGGTTTTCTCTTCTTCTTTTCTTTAGGAACAGCTGGGGAAAGATAGGAAATCATATCCGGTGTTTTCGGAGTGGATGGTGGTGATTCATCCAAATACATAGGTTCACACACAATGTTAACATCATTTCTTGGTACCGATTTAACAGGTTCAATAGTTATATCACTTCTGAACTGCTTCAACTTTGGAATTATGTCGTCCTGCTCATCAATTATCAAATCCGGAGGACTGTAAGGCTCATCTTTCACATCTTTCTTCACAATTATTTTATCTTTATCGTCATTTTTCTCTTTAACGTTGGAGATTTTTTTGAGTATGTTAGCCTTCTTTTTGTCGGGAATAGTGTGAAGCTTGTCCACACCAATTGGTGGACGATTATTAATTGCTGATTTCATAGGTAATGGTGTAATTGTCGTATTTAGTTTTTCAGTCTTGATACGTGCTGCTTGCAGAACTTTGTTATTAAATTTCACAGGATGTATCTTATGATTAGACGGCACTTGAGGTAATTTAGACACATTCAAAATCTGAGGAAAATCAGGAAATAACTCATGTGGGAATTTTTTCATATGCTTTAACCTAAAAGGATCCTTCGATGCGTTCTTTCTTATTTTATCCCCATGGGTTTTGAAAAGTTCTTTACCAATCTTATCTTTTTTTCTGTCAATTTTTTTCATTGGTCTTGGAAGTTTCTTCGTAGGTAGAACTCCAACGTTTTGGTCAGATGACGGGTTGATAATGGCTGTCGTTGGTGGAGATGGTTGTGCAATAGGAGGTGGTTCTGGAGTTTTAGCTTCAGGAAGCCTTCCTTCGCGAGCTGGTGAAAGAAATCCGGAAGTTGTCATCATCACACTGCTTATTTCACGAGTTGGACGACTCCCCTCATCTTCCCTTCTGTAAATATAAACCGTCAATTCCGGATAAAGAGCTAAAACCCAACAGGTGTGGCAAAATTAAATACATAATTCAGCAGAATGTTCTGTTTTAACTAGATATCCCTCGATATACCCAAATCTATATCCTGACATTTTTGAGACTAGTTGACTAGCTTTTCTTTGAGCACCAAGAGGTTACTGCACAAAAAAGATTTCTGAAAATAATTTAGCCTTGTGCTCACTTTCTAATGCAACATCTTCGCAGAATGATTCAAGAAAGATATGACCTTCTCATTCATTTCAACTGTGGTAATTAATTAATCAATAATTCATCTCACTCCTCTACACCTTACATTAAGGGTTTTAATGAGTTTCATTCATTTTATTTTACTATAGTATTTGTCAATTAGGAAAAAACAAAGCAAAGTATTGGCTACCCGAAAATAATACTTAAAAACTTCAATGTACGACTGGATATTAATGCCTGGAAAACTTAAGATACAAAAACATCCTTTGCCTATTTTCAATAAATCAGAAACTTGACTAGAAATACACCATATTTGAACCGACAAGTATCCAATGTCCCCTAATCAATAACAACCTGAATAAATTAAATAGAACAAATAAATAAAAAGCAAATTAAATGAATAAAGCTTCAAAATTCATAATAAACACTTATTTATCCCCCCACAGGAAAAGACAATTCAAAATGACTCATTCCTCACTTGATTCTTTTGAATTCTCCTTGAGGAACATCCGGAGGTTTTTTGAATACTGAAGGATTCTCTTGAGGGGCAGATTCCTCAGCCTTTTCTGTGATTGGGGGTGTTGCTTCTTTTTCAACTATTGCACCTAAAAACAAGCTTTTTTATAAATTTTTCACATATCCTCATATCAATTTCATCTATTTAAAGATTTGTTGCTCATTTCAATTATTCTAATCTAATATACAAATCCCAGAGAAGTTTCACAATAATATTTGCCACTAGATTTTTTTTTAATTAACAAGTTTCTAACAGTAGCAAATACAGGTTTTTAAATCCAAAATCACGGCCAAACCAAAGAGTTTCATTTTTTCAATAACTTCAAGGGATTCGAATAGTAGAAAGCTTTCCATCATTGATTAATTTAAAATACCACCTTCTAAAATATGATTCATCGGAGGTAGATGTTCGTGTATAAAAACAGGCCTTGTAACAACTTCTTTACTTCCAGGTTTCAGAAAATTCAGCTGGTCTTCCTTAGCCACGGGATATTTACAAACTTGCGTGGCTGGTTCACCAAAATTTACATATTTCACAAACTCTTCTAGTTCTGGCAAACTTATGCCCATATCTCTAAAGGCCAATCCTAAATGATCCAAGTTGGGATCAGTGTAACCGACTGAAAAATATTAGATTTGGTTACATGAACGTTATCATATAGGAATGTACTTACATAGATTAGCATAACTATTAGTTGTTTTCGACAATTGAAAAATATACTTTTGGAGCAAATCTGTAAGAATTTCTAAAGGTGTTGAGTTTGCAGTATGCCATCCCAAATCCTGTAAAATTTTTCCTGAAGCTATTTTCAGATGTTCTCTTGTAAATCGAGCACTCATTTTTACTAAGACTACAGGCAATTCATCTAATTAAAATCATGGGGTAATATAAATGGTATATGTATGTTTATGTGTATAATTTCTTTATTTACTGTTTTGACATCGAGAGCTACCTACGCCCACGAATGTACAACAGATTGTCTTCTTCAGGTCGTCAAATATATTCATGAAGATTTGCAGAAAAATAACCTCTAAATACTGGACCTGTCATAATTGAAGATGCAACGGATCACAGATATAATTTAATATTTTTCTTTATAAATAAAGTGAAATTCATTTTTCTTTGAATCAAGTTTGAATTTCTGATTTTAAATCTTTCCCGAGATCATTTTTTTTAATAAAACCATAATTTCATTACTATAATATTTGAAGAAATAAGTGATATTTAGTTTTACGATGAAATGTTTTTTTTTATCTCGATTTTATGCTGAGCATAGCATAGCATATATTTGATGTTCTGTGGCATAACCTAACTTCACATCATGTGGCTGTCATGACAGCTAGTAATTTGTTTACAGAAGTCAGAACAGAAAAATTATTTTTGAGAAGCTTTTCAGACTATTTGAGAGCAATCTCACTAATCTGTATTTGAAAGATTATTTTCAGTACACCTTTTCTGTTTTCTCATCCATTTCATTATATTTAGAATAATCAAAATTTATGTGACATTGTGAACAAAAGGAAATTAATACTACTATCCAAAATGTATCTTTGTGTGTGGCTGGATAAAAAATTGACACGAATTGAAATTGAAAATATTACTCCTGACGGAAAGTTGAAAGAATTGAGAAGCTTCGCCTCCACCATCGTCAGTAAAAATTTGGAATGTTTTGGTAATTATTAATCAATCTTTATTATCTTTTATGTTTCAAACAAATCTTTTGTCTATAAGGATTAGTAAATCGAGGTCGGTTTCTGGATGATGATGACAAATTATTGGTTGATTATGATATCAGAGGAGATTCAGAAATTCATGTAGTGTTTAAAGAGCCTTCAGATAAACCGACAATATCATATACAGATGAGGAATTAAGAAAAGTTTCTTGGGAGCTGACTGTGTTAGGTAGAATGCACAACTTCCATTCAATAGCTCATGTAAGTATACAAAATCTTCACAGTGATTAAATAATACTGTTCTTATATTAATTCTAGAAGGTAATAAAGAATCAAGCTGCTTCTATGATCCGAGAACGTGTTCCTAATGTGAGTAATACAGCAATTGCATATCTTCTTCATCCTGAACTTCTCCTGAGTTTGCGTGAGCCTAAAGCATTAAGGAAGATAGCTGAAAAGCAACCTTCAATAATTAAAGCAGCTGGTGTTCTTTGTGAATTCATCCAAGCTCAGACAATGCAAGCACAATCAACAGGCTCCAATTTCTATTTGCCTATAAATAATTCTTCGGGAGATGAAGAAGATATGGATTCAAATACTGAATCTTCACGTGACTCCCATTCTCCAAGTCGAAATTCATTGGTTAACACTATCACACCAGCTCAACTGGCAGCAGCTATTGCAAATGCAACAAACTCAGTGACCAGTAATGTTTCAACCACTTCTTCAGGTAGCAACTCGAATATTATCACTAATGAAATGTTCAACAATGCTTTGCAACAAGCTTTCAATATTACACCTAGTAGTACACCCCCAGTGACCCCTAATACGCTCCATGAAAATCTGAACTTCAGCAGCTTATCTAGACGATTTGAAACTGAATTGAGGCAAATGCACGAATTGGGTTTGACCAATGATGCTGTGAATATTCGAGCTTTGCAAACTACATCCGGAAATATACAAGAAGCTTTAGAACTGGTTTTGAATGGAGTCATGGACTGAATATAGAGAAATTGAAATTTTTATTTATTTAATTTTTATGCAGTGTATAGGTAGTTTTATTATAATTCATACTTTTCTATAATTTTATATCTGATATATATTAAGAGTAATTGGAAAATTATAATCTGCTTGAAATATTTTCATCATGTCAAGACCTTCCTAAATTTTGTGTATTTTTGAACGAAGTTGATTTGCGGGCTGAAAATTCTTAACATGGAAGTTGAATTTTAACTTTTATTTATCCTAATAGATCAAAATATACCTGTATGTAAAGTTTGAAGTTGTAATGTTATAGAAATAAAAACAATAGTTGATTGATAATGACTTGTTCTTTTCATTTCCGATATATATATCATTTCAAATATACAGGGTGGCCGGGAGATTAGTGTTGGGTACTCATTTTTATACAATGTACCACCTCACTTCTAATGTCCCACTTCGGTCCATGAGGACCAGGAAGCGATGGAGTCACGCGTCCTGGTCACCGGTGCAAAAATGACAGAGACAAAGGTAAATGACAGTATATAGATACATGCAGGGCTGATGCTGTAAATTATGGAATTACGGAAGGTTTTATGGCGAGGCAGCGTTTTCGGCACCAATTACCAAATATGATGGGAACAATTTTATTTTTGATGATTGTATGAAAATATTGATTCTTCAGAGAAGCAATAAAATGCTGAGCTCTCGATTACTACCTGCTATTTTTTCTAAATCACGTTAAAAAATTCTAAAAAAAAAAGTATAAAACTATTTTGACTCTTTTCTTTTGCAATGAAATTTCCATGAGTTGTACTTTGATATACAAAATAATCAGCTTTGTAAGTTTAGGAAAAATTGGTCTCAAGAAAAAGAAATACGTAAAGTGAATTAGGACCAAAACTTTCAAACATAAATAAAAAATGTAAATGGATGTTTTCTTGATTACTGAATGTAACTATGCGCCTAACTTTTAGCAATCAGGATCATTTACAATAAGCAGTACTTAATGGGCTATTTTTGCTAAAATCCACCATCAAATTCACCAAGGTGAAAATTCTTGAAAAAAATTTTTGTCCTTATATGAATATTAAAGCTAAATTAATTGAGTTGTTAACTAATTAAGATAACTGCAAATAAACTAAAATTTGGTGTGTTAGAATTTTTTTCTATTCAATCATTGTCCAAATAAACTTAGATTAGTTAACAAATTTCTTAAGTAAGAAGTGGTTTTGTTAAAGAATGAGTGACAATAATGTAAAAGAAAATTTATTTATAACAGATTTTGTAAATGACCACCTCCAGCGGGAATGCACATTCTACATCTATGTAAAAATTGTGTTTTAATCGGCTGAAGGCTTCCCTGTTTTCTTTTATTTTACGTCGCACTCCGTGGATGGACTCTTCTGCATACGCATTCAGTAGTAAACCTCCTGAAATTCCATTGGTTCCTGATATCTCAACTAATCGTAAAGAAATGACGACAGTAGGCGTAAACCTCCTGAAATTCCATTGGTTCCTGATATCTCAACTTATCGTAAAGAAATGACGACAGTAGGCATAAACCTCCTGAAATTCCATTGGTTCCTGATATCTCAAGTAATCGTAAATAAATGACGAGAGTAGGCGTAAACCTCTTGAAATTCCATTGGTTCCTGATATCTCAACTTATCGTAAAGAAATGACGAGAGTAAGCGTAAACCTCCTGAAATTCTATTGGTTCCTGATATCTCAACTAATTGAATGAAGCACTACTCAAATAACGGAGCTTTTGATAAACAACATTTTCTACAATACTATTTGTATCACTCACCTGTCGGTGTATAATGGTATTGAGAAAAAAGAAAGTTTGGGATTATTGAAACTATTGTTTTTGCAGTTGTATACGCTAAAATTGTTAATCATTTTGGAATTAATTCGAAAATAACACAAAATTGAAACAGAATACTTACTGAAATGAAAATAAATGATTAAATAAATGAGCTTTGCTGGTTCATGACAGAAGATTTTGACTCAAAGAAATTATAGGTTAGATTGTATATTTTCTTCAACTTCTTCTTTGAATTTCAAATAGATCTCAAAAAAATTATATTCTTCTAAATATTAAACGAATCAATTATACAAAGGAATTATTTAAGATGTCTAAAATAATAATAATGACATTATTCCAGACATCTTAGAATTATTGATGAAAACAATGAACAAGGACCAAAATATGAGGTTACAATCTCTGGGAGATGCGCGAGTCAGATTTGGTGTAAAAAAATCCACGGAGTGCGACTACTGGTTGGTATCTATACTGTGACCTTAGTTCATCTTTACTCGGAGATTCCTTAGCGTAGGCGATTTCGTTTTAGAAACCCCAAATGAAAAAGTCAATGGGGTTAAGGTCAGGAGAGTGTGGAGGCCACCTAATTGGTCCGCCTCGTCCTATCCACCTATTGTTGCGTAGTGACACGGGGCAGTTCATTTTCCAAGAAATTTTTGTAAGTTTCTGGATGGGAGTCCAAATGGACCGATAAATTCACCGTTAAGAGTGAAAAATAAAAATAATAATAATAAATAAAACCTTGATTGATATCTGCTTAAAGATTATTTTTCCAGCAGTAATTTTGATTAGTTTTCAAGTAAATTTAGTCTTAATAATCATAAAAAGACAAAAATTTTTTTAAGAATTTCCACCTTGGTGACTTTGATAACGGATTTTAGCAAAATAGCCCAGTAAGTACTGCTTATTTTAAATGATCCTGATTGCTGAGAGTTAGGCGCATTTTATAGGTTTATTCAGTAATCAAGAAAACATCCATTTAAATTTTTTATTTATATTTTAAAGTTTTGGTCTTAATCCACTTGACTTATTTTTTCTCTTGAGACCAATTTTTCCTAAATTCACATTTAAGTTACAAACCTGATTATTTTTTGTATCAAAGTACAACTTATGGAGATTTCATTGCAAAAGAAAAAAGTCAAAATTGTTTTATACTTTTTTTTTAGAATTGTTTTTACATGATTGAGGACAAAAGTTCTGAAATTTTCTAAAAATAATTATAACTCGAAAACAGTGACTAATCGCGGAACTTACATGACACGAGGAATCTAAATTTTTTCAACGTCAATCTCCCGGCCACCCTGTATATTTCAGTAGTAGTTTGAATCACGAAATCAATCGAATTTCGTGTGCAAATGCTGAAAAAGGCTTATGGAGAATCTGTTTTATCAAAAACTCAAGTGTACGGATGGTACACAAAAAAAAAACAGTTTGGAGGTCGTCAAAAAAATCAAGGAAATTTTGCATGACGATAACTCACCATTCCATGGTGCCACGATTATTAACGATTTCAAGACCAAACACTCGATAAATACCACAGACTAGCCACCTCATTCAACCCTCTGTTTCCTGTTTGTCTAAAAACAGGGAAACAGATGATCAAGTGCGGTATATGGTGACATGTGTAAGGGTTTCTATTTTAATAATACGAAGGAATAGTCGTGCTCTAGTTGGGATGTCGGATAAGCTGAACCTTTTCCATAGGTATTAAGGGTAGCGCAATAATTGAAGCACCACTGTATTAAATCGCATGAATGCACCCTGACTTGCGTAATGGTATTTACCGAATTGAAAAAATGTGCGACGAGCCGTTTAATCATCTATCCTCTTAATACCTAGGAGGGAAAACTCTTTTTCTTTCTTCAGGCTGTGTCTTCGAAATAAATGGTTCAAATCAGTGGCGTAACAATAAGGTGGCAAGGGTCCACCGGCCTAAAAGCTTGGGAGTGCAGGAATATTCTATATTGTCTTCAAGTAACATGTTCTGCTTAAAAAGTATATTTTTAAAGTTCCGCTCAAGTTCCAAGCTGTGACAATTGATGATCATCATTTCAAATCAATAGCTTAGTTAGAAAAATATGTAGGAAAGCACTACTTTAGTTTAAATTCTGCACGCTTGTTCTGAAGGATTTTTCCGGAATTCGGATCAAAGATTGTAAAAGAATCAAAACCTATATTTTGAATTGAAAATAAGCACTCTAGCTTTCCATTTATAATTATTAGCATTATTTGCTCGAGATATATTGTTTCCGGAATCCACTTGAGGACTTATGTCAACTCCTGAGGTTATTCATACGAGTTCCAAGTTTCAAATTGATCAGGTAGATATTGTAGCAGATATTGAGGCAACCATATTGCAGTTGAGCATAACTTGCGGCTCATTTTTATAAAATGTACCACCTTACTTCAAATGTCCCACTTCGCCTCGATGAGGACCAGGTAGCGATGGTAGGGCTGGTAGAGTGATTTTTTTTTATAAATTTTGCGTTATTTATAATCACATTCTACCAAGAGGACACATAGTAACAGGTAAGTACTATTCTAATGCACTTCGAGGAGTCTTAAAGGCAAAATTGAAGAAAAAAATGCAGTTTTATTAGGACTTTGGCTGGACGCTGCATCACGACAATGCTCATATATCAACCATTGGTCCACTAACAATCGAAGAATTATGTTGAAATTATGGTTCATCCCCCCTACTCTCCTGATCTTGCTCCATGTGACCTCTATTCGTTTCCTAAAGTCAATAAAAAATTGAGAGGTAGAAGATTTGAGTCGGAAAAAACCCTGGCTCCCCGCCTAAGCGTGAAAGAATAAAAATAAGCTGAAATATATTTGAGGGACTTCTTTCTTCAAGAGTGGTCTTCTATTGATGGAGACAGAGACTTCTTCAAGTTAACCAAATCGAATCTGGAAATAAAAAGAACTGAATAACAAAAATACCATAATATCATATTCGTTTGAAATTTATAACCCATTCCAAGAAAGAATCGGAAACATCATGAATAGCCCCAAAACCATCTTGAAATTTATATATAGGACAACTATTGATGAGATGAGGTATTGTTTCTTCTGCTTCTCCACATTCACAACTTGCGCTTGGAACTGAGTTCCATCTAAATAGCATGCTATTGGTACGACCATGACATGTTCTCAAACGATTAAGAACTGTCCAAATTTTTCTTGGGAGATCAAAACCACGAATTTTTTCGGAAGGATCAGAAACGAGATACTTATTGAACATTTCGTAAGAGTTCCACTCAGTCTTCCATATATCCTTATCGCTTATGTTCATATTGAAGAACGTATTATGCCATAATGGTTTACGTGACTTCAATCTGGGAATTCTATTTTGTGGAATATATGAAATAATTCGGAATAAATTGGCAAATAATGATATAATAATAATAATAACGTTTATTGATCCTTTGTGACAATAATGTATTGGACAAGTCATAAGGTGGAAAATAGAAATTACATTAGACAAGCACTATGACATCATTAAGGTGATAAGTTACTGTATAATAACATTTTCTTAACATTAAGTTCTTAACAGTTTTTCTAATTTTCCTGGAATCTAGAGATCGAATACTGTGAGGCAGATGATTATAAAGTTTGATGCATTGATAGGAAGGAGACATCTCAAACTTAGTCGTTTTATGCTTAGGGACAAATAGAGTTCTTTCACTTCTGGTACCATAGTTATGAAAACTAGACAACCGAACAATATTTTCTTCATTTTCTTTCACGTGCAGAAGACAATTGAAAATAAAAATGGAAGATAAGGTTAATATTTTATTCTCTATAAATGTCGGTCTACAGGATGAACGTGGCCGTATATTGAATATCAATCGCAAGATACGTTTCTGTATTATAAAAGCTCTTCCAACGTACGAACAGTTTCCCTACAGTAGAATATTGTACTATAAGTGGCTATAAACCAAACTGTAATAGATCTTTATGAGTGACTCTAGCGGAAGTAAGTTTTTCACCCTATTTATGGCATAGTAAGAACTGTTCAACTTTTTGCATACGGACTCTATGTGCAAACCCCATTTCAATTGGTTGTCAAGGTGAATGCCAAGAAATTTAGTACCATTCTTAGATAAAACAACATTATTTAAATGGCCAAGCACCAGAATACGATCACTTTGCCCGATTGTGAAGTAAGTACATTCGGTTTTATTCACTTTCTATTAATAGCTGACACAGAGCCTGAAGCTTATCGAAAGTTAGGGCTGAAACCACCATCGAAACATCATCTGCCAACAGCCTCATCATAAAATTACTTATTAGGGACGAAAAGTCTCTACACGTGAGCACATTCAGGAACATTGCTTTCAAATTAACGGGGAGATCATTGATGAAGAGCAGAAAAATAAGAGGCCCAAGGATCGATCCTTGTGGTACTTCAAGACTCAGATTTGACAATTGACTTATTGTCAATAAAAACACGAAACCTTCTATCAGATAACATATTTTCTTATAATCGTTTATCCATTTACCGACACTTCAAATGGGTATAGAGTTTGAAAATTAATCCATTTTTCCACCCAGTGTCATATGCCGAAGATAAATCAATGAAAGCAGCTCCTGTTTTCAACCTATCATTGAAGCCTGATTCTATGAATGTTGTAAGGCTGAGAACCTGATCTGAACAATTTCTATTTTTCCTAAAGCCTCCCTGGAAATTTTGTAGAGCATTTTCTATAGAAGATTCAATTCTAAAAAGAATTAACCTTTCTAATATCTTGAAAGGAACACTCAATAAACTGATGGGTCGATAACTACTAAGATCACAAGGATTTTCTCGTTTCAAAATACCTCTAGCCTTACGAAATTCGGAAGGAAAGTTTCCTGAATTCAGAATATTGTGATAGAAAAACAATAACCAAGTCAAGGCCTTTTTTCCTAAAAGTTTGATGAATTCTGAATAAATTCCGTCAAAACCTGCTGCTTTTCGAGATTTGGTAGACTTGATTGCAGCCCTCAATTCATCTATATTGAATGGATGTGACACATGTTCTAAAGTAGGAGCTGATCTCCTGAATATGTGTATTATAATAGGTGTGTTGAACAGAACGAAGAGTACTTCGAAGGATAATTGTTGAATTTATTCAAATAAATGTTTCGTTGACATACTAAAGCACCAGTCTCGTTATTTCCTGTTACATCCTCGTATATCGAAATTTGAAAAATTGCGGAAAAGAATTTGATGGTCGTCGATCAGACGACATCACTTAGGGGGTGCCTTCTCTTGTAAAGAAAGTTATGGGGACGGTCGTGTAGACTTGACGATGTTTCTATTGAGGGGGCTATCAAAACGGTGAGCAGAAACATAAATCGGGCCTAATGCCGGCACGTGATATCCCGACAAAGTGGTCATTATGAGTGAGACGTGTGCTGGCTGCTTGTTATCGGTTTCAATTGCCCATTGTGGCTGTAAGGCCTTCGTAGCGCAGCTGTTACGTATCTAATGCCTCCTGGTAACCTCACAAGCCCCAACAAAGATATAATGTTGATCCTGACTATTTGTTTCGTCACTTCTATCGAGATGTATAACAACCTGATAACCTTCTTTTTATTCCATTCAAGCAGACAGTTAGGGATCTCACCCATTCGACCACTTCGACAACCCCATTCAATAGTAGAAGAAATTGAACGCTGCGTATATTTCATGTTCTAGTAGAACAACCCACTATTTATATCATATAAATTAGAATCTAGGTAACTAGTGAAACGATTGTCAGATTTGATTAATTGTATTGTCATTGAAGTGTTCTTTCTCCAATCGTATACAACACCTATACCAATGACATCCCACTTTCCGATAAAATAAGGAAATTTATTCACGCGGACGACACTTCTAAAGCTGCACAAGTAAACAAGTTTGAACCACATGCACTAATCAGTTCTGGAGATTCACTTGCTGAAGATACATTTGAACACGGATAAGTTGAGTCATTTAAAACTAAAAAATTTAAGATTACTCACGAATTTGATACTATTGTTCAATCACGACTGAAAATTTGGTTACCCCGACCAAGTTTTTGAAACTGAAGCGAAAGGACACGAAAAAATTGCTGTGTACTAATATACAGAAAATTGGGTATTCAATCAACGAGACCAGCTGAGAATCACAGCGACTTAGGTATAGGAAGGATATTGGATGCAGACTTTCGGTTTTTCGATGACAGCCCTAAAGAATGGCCATCAAGTATTTTAATCATATTATACTTCGGATAAAATAATTCAATATTAGAAACCTGATTTGGAAGACCGAAACATATCATTGACATACTTTTGATGAAGATAAAAGGTATTATTAATATACGTTAAAATTGAAGTGGGGAAAATTCATATTAAAACATAAACTAAAAGACGAATTAGTGGATTTGGAAGATTTTTCAAAATGATTATCATTGTAGTCAAATGCTGCTTGCCAGGGGTTCTTACAACAATATACAGAAAGTTATGACAGACAGAAGTACTTTGATCCTAATGCGAAGAAGAGTGAACGAGTCTATACAACGTCTAGCAACAACCAGTCGATTTGTTTCAACTGTTCAAAGATGGCTCACGAGCAATATTGTTCCCAAAATGCTGATGGACGACATAGATACTCGTTTTTCTTCCCTAAAACTTAATCATCAGACTAAGAACTACAGAAGAAAACGCTATGGGGACAAAATGGTTATATTTCAACTCACCATCTTCTTCTTTATAGAGACGTCAATTCAGTGATTGCTGATAATACCCAGTACACTGATACTAATATTTCAAATGTGGTTGGTACCATGATAAGTAAAGCTACAGCATCAGAAGAAATGAAGGCTAGAATGCCAAAGAGGTCATTTCTTATACGATGCAGAGCTTGTATTCGTGCCAAAGAAAAACCATATGAGCATCCTACTTAAACTAAGTAGATGCTCTACTAGGATACATAAAGGGAACGTTCACTCAAAACCAATACAAAATCTATCAGCGCCAACAAATTGATACAGCATCAGAAGAAATAAACAACTTGCAAGGAGGAAATTTCTTAGGCGATGCAGAGCTTGTATTCGTTCGAAGGAAAACTATTTGAGCATCCTTGTTAAACTAAGTAGATACTCAAATTCATACTATCCGGCACGAATACTAGCACTGCATCGACACAGAAATGACCTCTTTTCCAGTCGTGCTTATCTTCTCGTTTATATTTCTCTAATTTTGTATTGGTTTTGTGTGAACGTTTCCTTGTATATATTCCCAGTGAATGATATGCTAGATTCAGGTCTGGAGAAAAAATAAAAGTAAAGGATTTACACTACTGGTAAAGAGGTTATTTCTGAGACGATGCAGAGCTTGTATTCGTGCTGAAGAAAAACCATATGAGCATCCTACTTAAATTAAGTAGATGCTTTACTAGGGATACATAAAAGGGAACGTTCACTCAAAACCAATACAAAATCTATCAGCGCCAACAAATTGATACAGCATCAGAAGAAATAAACAACTTGCAAGGAGGTAATTTCTTAGGCGATGCAGAGCTTGTATTCGTTCGAAGGAAAACTATTTGAGCATCCTTGTTAAACTAAGTAGATACTGAAATTCATACTACCCGGCACGAATACTAGCACTGCATCGATACAGAAATGACCTCTTTTCTAGTCGTGCTTATCTTCTCGTTTTTATTTCTTCTAATTTTGTATTGGTTTTGTGTGAACGTTTCCTTTCATGTATTCCCAGTGATTGATATGGAAGTAAGTTTTTCTAACCTATTTATGGCATAGTAAGAACTGTTCTAACTTTTTGCATACAGACTCTATGTACAAACCCCATTTCAATTTGTTGTCAATGTGAATGCCAAGAAATTTAGTACCATTCTTAGATAAGTAACATTATTTAAAAAATGGCCAAGCACCAGAATACGATCACTTCTGTCTTTCGATTGTGAAGTAAGTACTATCTGGTTTTATTCATTTTATTAATAGCTGACAGAGCCTGGAAGCTTATCGGAAAGTTAGGGCTGAAACCACTATCGAAATATCATCTGCAAACAGCCTCATCATGTAAAATTACTTATTAGAACGAAAAGTCTTCTACACGTGAGCACATTCGGGAACTGTGCCTTTCAAATTAACGGGGAGATCATTGATGAAGAAGAGCAACGAAAAAGAAGGAAGCCCAAGGATCGATCCTTGCTGTGACCACTAGGAACTCAGATTTGACAATTGACTAATTCGCTTACTAAAAACCCTGAAACACCTTTCTATCGAATATGCTGCTTATTTTCTTATAATCGTTTATATCCATTTAATGAAACACTTCAAATGGGTATGTGAGTTTGAAATATAATCCATTTTTCCACCCAGTAATCATATGCCGAAGATAAATCAATGTAAGCAGCTCTGTTTTCAACCCATCATTAAAGCCCTGATTCTATGAATATTGTAAGGCTGAGAACCTGTTCTGAACAATTTCTTATTTTTCCTAAATCTCCTTGGAAATTTTGTAGAGCATTTTTCTAGAAGATTCAATTCTAAAAAGAATTAACCTTTCTAATATCTTGAAAGGAACACTCAATAAACAGATAATTCGATAACTACTAGGATCACAAGGATTTTTTCTCTCGTTTCAAAATACCTCTCCTTCTTACGAAATTCGGAAGGAAAGTTTCCTAATCTGGAATATTGTGATAGAAGAAAACAGCTAACCAAGCTCAAGGCCTTTTTTCCTAAAAAGTTTGATGAATTCTGAACAAAATTCTGTCAAAACTCAGTTGCTTTTCGAGATTTGGTAGACTTGATTTGCGGCCCTCAATTTAAATCTATATTGGATGGATGTGACACATGTGTTCTGTAGCAGGAGCCGACTTCCGAATGTATGTATAATAGATGAGTGTGTCGAACAGAACGAAGAGAGTACTTCGAAGGATCAATTGTTGAATTTATTCTATAAATAAATGTTTTCTTGTTGATATACCAAAAGCACCGATCTCGTTATTTCCCCGGTTACACATCCTCCTATATCAGAAATTTGAAAAATTGGTGAAGAAAAAATTTTTGATAGTCGTCGATCAGATTGGCATCACTTGCGGGTACCTTTCTCTTGTAAAGAAAGTTATGCGACGGTCGTGTAGACTTGACGATGTTTTCGGCTGAGGGGGCTATCAAAAACGGTGAGCAGAAACATAAGTAATCGGGCCACTAATACCGGCACGTGGAGAGTCTCCAACACAAATTGATCAATATGGAGTGAGACGTGTGCTAACAGCTTGTTATCGGTTTCAATTGCCATTGTGTGGCTGCCATATGAGCCTTCATTATTTTCTGTTGTTACATTAATATCTAATACCTCCTAGTAACACCTCACAAGCCCAACAAAGAGAGATATAATGTTGATCCTGACTATTTGTTCGTCAAATCACTTCTATCGGGATGTATAACAACCTGATATGTATGCTTCTTTTTATTCCATTCAAGCAGACAGTTAGGGATCTCACCCATTCGACCAACTTCTTGACAACCCTATTCAATAGTAGGAAGAAATTGAACGCTGTACATATATTTCATGTTCTAGTAGAACAACCCACTATTTATATCATATAAATTGGGAATCTAGGTAACTAGTGAAACGATTGTCAGATTTAGTTAATTGTATTGTCATTGAAGTGTTCTTTCTCAATCTATATACAACATCTATACCAATGACATCCCACTTTCCGATAAAATAAGGAAATTTATTCATGCGACGACACTTCTAAAGCTGCGTCAAGTAAACAAGTTTGAACCACATGCACTAATCAGTTCTGGAGATTCTTGTTGAAGATACATTTGAACACGGGGATAAGTTGAGTCATTTAAAATTCAAAAAATTAAGATTGCTCACGAATTTGATACTATTGTTCAATCACGACCTGAAAAATTGGTTACTCCGACCAAGTTTTTGAAACTGGAAGCGAAAGAACACGAAAAATTGCTGTGTACTAATATACAGAAAATTGAATTATTCAATCAACTTGAGACCAGCTGAGAATCACAGCGACTTAGGTATAGGAAGGATATTGGATGCAGACTTTCCGGTTTTCGATGACAGCTAAAGAATGGCCATCAAAGTATTTTAATCATATTATTAGCTGATATAATGCTAACTTCGGATAAAATAATTCAATATTAGAAACCCTGATTTGGAAGACCGGGAAACATATCATTGACATATTTTGATGAAGATAAAAGGTATTATGTGTATACGTGGAAATTGAAGTAGGGAAAATTCATATTAAAACATAAACTAAAGACGAATTCATAGTGGATTTGGGAAGATTTTCAAAATGATTATCATTGTAGTCAAATGCTGCTTTGCCAAGGGTTCTTAGCAACAATATACAGAAAGTTATGACAGACAGAAGTACTTTGATCCTAATGCGAAGAAGAGTGAACGAGTCTCATACAACGTCTAGCAACAACCAGTCGATTTGTTTCAACGCTGTTCAAAGATGGCTCACGAGCAATATTATTTCCCAAAATGCTGATGGACGACGCAGATACTCGCTTTTCTTCCTAAAACTTAATCATCAGACTACAAGAACTATGAGAAAAAACGCTATGGGGACAAAATGGTTATATTTCAACTCACCTCTTCTTCTATAGAGACGTCAATTCAGTGATTGCTGATAATATGCCCTATACTGATCCTAATATGACTTTCAAATGTGGTTGGCACCTTGATAAGTAAAGCTACAGCACTATCAGAAGAAATGAAGGCTAGAATGCCAAGAGGTCATTTCTTATACGATGCAGAGCTTGTATTCGTGCCAAAGAAAAACCATATGAGCATCCTGCTTAAACCAAATAGATGCTCGCACTAGGATACATAAAGGAACGTTCACTCAAAACCAATACAAAATCTATCAGCGCCAACAAATTGATACAGCATCGTGAAGAAATAAACAAATCTTTTAGGAGGAAATTTCTTATGACGATGCAGAGCTTGTATTCAGTTCGAAGGGAAAACTATTTGAGCATCCTTGTTAAACTAAGTAGATACTCAAATTCATACTATCCGGCACGAATACTAGCACTGCATCGACACAGAAATGACCTCTTTTCCAGTCGTGCTTTATCTTCTCGTTTATATTTCTTCTAATTTTTGTATTGGTTTGTGTGAACGTTTTCATGTATATATTCCCAGTAAATGATATGCTAGATTCAAGTCTGGAGAAAAAATAAAAACAAAGGATTTGCACTACTAGTAAGGAGGTTATTTCTGAGGCGATGCAGGCTTGTATTCGTGAAGAAACCATATGAGTATCCTAACTTAAATTAAGTAGATGCTTTCACTAGGATACATAAAAGGAAACGTTCACTCAAAACCATTACAAAATCTATCAGCGCCAACAAATTGATACAGCATCAGAAGAAACAAACAACTTGCAAGAAGGTAATTTCTTAGGCGATGCAGGGGAGCTTGTATTCGTTCGAAAGGAAAACTATTTGAGCATCCTTGTTAAGCTAAGTAGATACTGAAATTCATGCACTACCCGGCACGAATACTAGCACTGCATCGATACAGAAAGCAACTCCTCTTTTCTAGTCATCGCTTATCTTCTCGTTTTTATTTCTTCTAATTTTGTATTAGTTTTTGTTTTGTTGTTTCCTTTCATATATTCCCAGTGATTGATATGCTAGGATTCAGGTCTGGAGAAAATATAAAGCAAAGGACTTGTACCACTGGTAAGAGAGGCTTTCATTTCTGAGGTGATGCAGAGCTTGTATTCGTGCTGAAGAAATACCATGAGTATCCTGCGTCAAATTATGTAGATGCTTTTACTAGGGATATAAAAGGAAACGTTCACTCAAAGGCAATACAAAAATCTATCAGCGCCAACAAATTGAATTACAGCACTCAGAAGAAATAAACAACTTCCAGGGGAGAGGAAATTCTTTGCGCGATGCAGAGCTTGTATCTGTTCGAAGGGGAAAACTATTTGAGCATCCTTGATAAACTAAGTAGATACTCAAATTCATACTATCCGGCTACGAATACTTCAGCACTGCATCGATACAGAAAAAATGACCTCCTTTCTGGTGTAACATCACCTCGTTTTTTATTTCTTCTAATTTTGTATTGGTTTGTGTAAACGTTTCGCTCATCCTGTTTTGTCAGTGAATTAAATATGCTAGATTCAGGTATGGAGAAAAATAAAAGCAAAGGATTTGCACTCCACTGGTAAAGAGGTCATTTCTGAGGTGATGCAGAGCTTGTATTCGTGCTGAAGGGGGAAATGCCATACCAGACATCATCCTCGCCTTAAATTGAGTAGACACACTAAGGGATACATAAAAGAAACCGTTCACTCAAAATTAATAAAGAAAATCCATCCAGCGCCAAATAAATCGATTCACAGCATCAGAAGAAATAAACAATTTGCAAGGAGGTGTAATTCTCTTAGGCGATGCAAGAGCTTGTATTCGTTCGAAGGAAAACCATTTGAGCATCCTTGTTAAACTAAGTAGATACTGGAATTCCCTTAGTTATCTCGGCACTAATACTAGTGATCAGAGTCGATAGAAATGACTCCTCTTTCTAGTCGTGCTATCTTCTCGCTTTATTTCTTCTAATTTTGTATTGGCTTTGTGAACGTTTCTCGTTTATATTCCCAGTGAATGATATGCTAGATTCAGGTCTGGAGAAAAAATTAAGAGCAAAGGATTTGCACTACTGGTAAAGAGGTCATTTCTGAGGTGATGCAGAGCTTGTATTCCGTGCCGAAGAGAAATCATATGAGCATGCTACTTAAACTAAGTAGATGCTTTTACTAGATACATAAAGGAAACTTTCACCAAAACCACACAAAATCTATCAGCGCTAACAAAGTGGATATTGGCATCAGAAGAAATAAACAACTTCCAAGGAGGTAATTTCTTAGGCGATGCAGAGCTTGTATTCGTTCGAAAGAAAACCATTTGAGCATCCTTGTTAAACTGGGCAGATACTGAAATTGAGAATACCCGGCACGAATATAGCACTGTGATCGACACAGAAATGACCTCTTTCCAGTCGTGCTTATCTTCGCGTTTATATTTCTTCTAATTTTGTGTATTATTTTGTGTGAACGTTTCCTGTATATATTCTGGTGGATGATATGTTGGATTCAGGTCTGGAGAAAAAATAAAAGCAAAGGATTTGCAATTACTGGTAAAGAGGTCATTTCGGAGGCGATGCAGAGCTTGTATTCGTGCTTAATAAAAACCATACGAGCATCCTACTAAATTAAGTAGATGCTTAATAGGGATACATAAAAGGAAACGGTTCACTCAAACACCAATACAAAATCCATCAGTATGCCAACAGAAGTGATACAGCATCAGAAGAGAATAAACAACTTCCAAGGAGGTAATTTCTCTAGGCGATGCAGAAGCTGGTATTCGTTCGAAGGAAAAAACTATTTGAGCATCCTTAGCTAAATCCAAGTAGATACTCAAATTATTATTACTCCTGACGAATATCAGCACTGCATCGACACAGAAATGACCTTCTTTTCTCTAGTCGTGCTTATCTTCTCGTTTTTATTTCTCCTAATTTTGTATTGGTTTTGTGTGAACGTTTCCTCGTGTTTTCATATTCCCAGTGGATGATATGTTGATTCAGGTCTGAGAAAAATAAAGCAAAGGATTTGTAATTACCGGTAAAGAGTGTACTTGAGGCGATGCAGAGCTTGTATTCGTGCCGAAGAAATTCATACGAGCATCCTACTTAAATTAAGTAGATGCTTACTAGGGATACATAAAAAGAAACGTGCACTCAGAATTAATAAAAATCTATCAGCGTCAACAAATTCGATACAGCATCAAAGAAATAAAACAACTTGCAAGAAGGTAATTTTTAAGGCGATGTAGAGCTTGTATTCGTGTCGTGAAGGAAAATATTTGAAGATTCGCACTACTGGTAAAGAGGTCATTTCTGAGGCGATGGCAGCTGGTATTCGTAAATGGCGAAAATCAGTCTGAGCATCTACTTAGTTCGAGAAGGATAAGAGGTATGTTATGTTACGATAACTGATTTTCCATGGGGGTCCTTTGTAAAATATAAAATTAACACATTTCTTGGAGAAGAAAAAACTGTAATGTTGGACTATTTGAAATCTATACATACATTTTTCTACATGGAATGTCTAATTTAACTCTCAAAATTTTTATTCGTGATCATCGATTGGCTTCATCTTCAGGTTATCATTAAGTTTGAAACACCTTATATAGTGAGTTGAGAATGAATTAAATTTGGCAAAGAAGAACGAGCAAGATTCGACATCAATTCATTTCATATGACATCCATCTAAAATACAATAGGATCACATGTGGTGCAGCCCTAAAAGAAATAACGAGTGTATTATTTACGGTAGGGTAAGAATTGATAAGTTACAGATTTGCGGTGGATTAGATTATTAAAATCTGTTCTAGATTTGAGACATAATTGAATGTGGGATGAATAATACATTCGTGTCCCAGTCCAGCCACCAGCATCTCTCATGGGACTGGAGTTGGTTCCCCTGCACACAGTCCTGGAATTGACCGTCAAATCTGCCTAGCCGAGCATGATTGTTCAATGAACACCAATGGAATTTAGAGTGGCTACCATTCATTTTCATTATCACTGCATTTTTAAATGAATTTCGACAAGCAGACTACTTATAGCGGATCAATAATAGGTATACAGAGTATAGATATTTTATATAGTGTAGAATTATTCTTTTGGCATCTCTTAAATATTCTTCATTCTACCAAAGATTTCATAGACATCTCTATCGTGCTCAAGGTTGAATTAGCTATTGGGAAAGTCTTCAGTTTGTGAAGTAAAACTTCTTTAGGCGCGTAACTGGACGACAAAATACCAAAGTCCGTTAAGCCAATATGAACGTCACGTTTAAAATATTTTTTTGATTTGTCAATAAATAGTTTCTTAACAAATCAATCAAAAATTTTTTAAAAATTAAACAATTAGTTAAAAATATTAAATTGAATAATAATAAGTAATTTTAGGTAACGCAAATCAACCAGCCATATTTGGAAGAATAAAACAAAGCATGGAAAATTTGAATTACAAATCAGCAGGGAATTTCAAATTTTCAAGCATGCATGGCAAATATGTGCATTGAATTATACCTCATGTGTGAAATTCAAGGCATATGCTAGATTATTAAGATAAAAAAGCTGTTACTAATTTTTATCAATTTTATTCTAGGGGATGTTTAAGAATATAATCATATTATACTTCGGAGAAAATAATTCAATATTAGAAACCTGATTTGGAAGACCGAAACATATCATTGACATACTTTTGATGAAGATAAAAGGTATTATTAATATACGTTAAAATTGAAGTGGGGAAAATTCATATTAAAACATAAACTAAAAGACGAATTAGTGGATTTGGAAGATTTTTCAGAATGATTATCATTGTAGTCAAATGCTGCTTGCCAGGGGTTCTTACAACAATATACAGAAAGTTATGACAGACAGAAGTACTTTGATCCTAATGCGAAGAAGAGTGAACGAGTCTATACAACGTCTAGCAACAACCAGTCGATTTGTTTCAACTGTTCAAAGATGGCTCACGAGCAATATTGTTCCCAAAATGCTGATGGACGACATAGATACTCGTTTTTCTTCCCTAAAACTTAATCATCAGACTAAGAACTATAGAAAAAAACGCTATGGGGACAAAATGGTTATATTTCAACTCACCCTCTTCTTCTTTATAGAGACGTCAATTCAGTGATTGCTGATAATATGCCCTATACTGATCCTAATATTTCAAATGTGGTTGGCACCATGATAAGTAAAGCTACAGCATCAGAAGAAATGAAGGCTAGAATGCCAAAGAGGTCATTTCTTATACGATGCAGAGCTTGTATTCGTGCCAAAGAAAAACCATATGAGCATCCTACTTAAACTAAGTAGATGCTTTACTAGGGATACATAAAAGGGAACGTTCACTCAAAACCAATACAAAATCTATCAGCGCCAACAAATTGATACAGCATCAGAAGAAATAAACAACTTCCAAGGAGGTAATTTCTTAGGCGATGCAGAGCTTGTATTCGTTCGAAGAAAAACTATTTGAGCATCCTTGTTAAACTAAGTAGATACTCAAATTCATACTATCAGGTACGAATACTAGCACTGCATCGACACAGAAATGACCTCTTTTCCAGTCGTGCTTATCTTCTCGTTTATATTTCTTCTAATTTTGTATTGGTTTTGTGTGAACGTTTCCTTGTTTATATTCCCAGTGAATGATATGCTAGATTCAGGTCTGGAGAAAAAATAAAAGCAAAGGATTTGCACTACTGGTAAAGAGGTCATTTCTGAGGTGATGCAGAGCTTGTATTCGTGCTGAAGAAATACCATATGAGCATCCTACTTAAATTAAGTGGATGCTTTACTAGGGATACATAAAAGGAAACGTTCACTCAAAATTAATAAAAAATCCATCAGCGCCAACAAATTGATACAGCATCAGAAGAAATAAACAACTTGCAAGGAGGTAATTTCTTAGGCGATGCAGAGCTTGTATTCGTTCGAAGGAAAACTATTTGAGCATCCTTGTTAAACTAAGTAGATACTCAAATTCATAATACCCGGCACGAATACTAGCACTGCATCGACACAGAAATGACCTCTTTTCTAGTCGTGCTTATCTTGTCGTTTTTATTTCTCCTAATTTTGTATTGGTTTTGTGTGAACGTTTCCTTTCATGTATTCCCAGTGATTGATATGCTAGATTCAGGTCTGGAGAAAAAATAAAAGCAAAGGATTTGCACTACTGGTAAAGAGGTTATTTCTGAGACGATGCAGTGCTTGTATTCGTGCTGAAGAAATACCATATGAGCATCCTACTTAAATTGAGTGGATGCCTTACTAGGGATACATAAAAGGAAACGTTCACTCAAAATTAATAAAAAATCCATCAGCGCCAACAAATTGATACAGCATCAGAAGAAATAAACAACTTGCAAGAAGGTAATTTCTTAGGCAATGCAGAGCTTGTTTTCGTTCGAAGGAAAACTATTTGAGCATCCTTGTTAAACTGAGTAGATACTCAAATTCATACTACCCGGCACGAATACTAGCACTGCATCGACACAGAAATGACCTCTTTTCTAGTCGTGCTTATCTTCTCGTTTTTATTTCTCCTAATTCTGTATTGTTTTTGTGTGAACGTTTCCTTTCATGTATTCCCAGTGATTGATATGCTAGATTCAGGTCTGGAGAAAAAATAAAAGCACAGGATTTGCACTACTGGTAAAGAGGTCATTTCTGAGGTGATGCAGAGCTTGTATTCGTGCTGAAGAAATACCATATGAGCGTCCTACTTAAATTAAGTAGATGCTTTACTAGGGATACATAAAAGGAAACGTTCACTCAAAATTAATAAAAAATCCATCAGCGCCAACAAATTGATACAGCATCAGAAGAAATAAACAACTTGCAAGGAGGTAATTTCTTAGGCGATGCAGAGCTTGTATTCGTTCGAAGGAAAACTATTTGAGCATCCTTGTTAAACTAAGTAGATACTCAAATTCATACTACCCGGCACGAATACTAGCACTGCATCGACACAGAAATGACCTCTTTTCTAGTCGTGCTTATCTTCTCGTTTTTATTTCTCCTAATTTTGTATTGGTTTTGAGTGAACGTTTCCTTGTATATATTCCCAGTGGATGATATGCTGGATTCAGGTCTGGAGAAAAAATAAAAGCAAAGGATTTGCACTACTGGTAAAGAGGTCATTTCTGAGGCGATGCAGAGCTTGTATTCGTGCTGAAGAAATACCATATGAGCATCCTACCTAAATTAAGTAGATGCTTTACTAGGGATATATAAAAAGAAACGTTCACTCAGAATTAATAAAAAATCTATCAGCGTCAACAAATTGATACAGCATCAGAAGAAATAAACAACTTGCAAGAAGGTAATTTCTTAGGCGATGCAGAGCTTGTATTCGTGTCGAAGGAAAATATTTGAGGATTCGCACTACTGGTAAAGAGGTCATTTCTGAGGCGATGCAGAGCTGGTATTCGTACCGGCGAAAATCAGTCTGAGCATCTACTTAGTTCGAGATGGATAAGAGGTATGTTATGTTACGATAACTGATTTTCCATGGGGTCACTTTGCAAAAAATATAAAATAACACATTTCCTGAGAAGAAAACTGTATATGTTGGACCATTTTGAAATCTACATACATTTTTCTACATGGAATGTCTAATTTAACTCTCAAAAATTTTTATTCGTGACTGTCGATTGGCTTCTCATCTCTCAGGTTATCATTAAGTTTGAAACACCTTATATAGTGAGTTGAGAATGAATTAAATTTGGCAAAGAAGAACGAGCAAGATTCTAGACATCAATTCATAATATTTCGTATGACATCCATCTAAAATAATAGGATCACATGTGGTGCAGCCCTAAAAGAAATAACGAGTGTATTATTTACGGTAGGGTAAGAATTGATAAGTTACAGATTTGCGGTGGGTCGTTATTGCACCGTTCTAGATTTGAGACATAATTGAATGTGGGATGAATAATACATTCGTGTCCCGGTCCAGCCGCAGCATCTCTCATGGGACGGAGTTAGTTCCCCTGCACAGTCCTGGAATTGACCGTCAAATCTGCACGCCTAGCCGAGCATGATTGTTCAATGAACACCAATGGAATTTAGGTGGCTACCATTCATTTTCATTATCACTGCATTTTTAAATGAATTTCGACAAGCAGACTACTTATAGCGGATCAATAATAGTATACAGAGTATAGATATTTTATATAGTGTAGAATTATTCTTTGGCATCTCTTAATGTTCTTCATTCTACCAAAGATTTCATAGACATCTCTATCGTGCTCAAGGTGAATTAGCTATTGGGAAAATCAGAAAATGTTCGATTTGTGAAGTAAAACTTCTTTAGGCGCGTAACTGGACGACAATGCAACGGAAGTCCGTTACGCCAATATGGCGTCACGTTTAAAATATTTTTGATTTTGTCAATAAATAGTTTCTGAACAAATCAATCAAAAATTTTTGAAAAAATAAAACAATTAGTGAAAAATATTAAATTGAATAATAATAAGTAATTGTAGGTAACTCAAATCGGCAGCCATATTTGGAAGAAAAGAAACGAAGTAGCGGAAAATTTGAATTACTAAATCAGCGGGAATTTCAAATTTTCCCAAGCATGCATGGCAAATACGCATTGAATTATACCTCTCATGTGAAATTCAGGCATATGCTAGATTATTAAGATAAAAAAAAGCTGTTATTAATTTTTATCATTTTATTCTGGGGGATATTTAAGAATATAAGAGTATTATATCATATGAAATTAATTCCAAAATTGAAATACAAAATTCATTGAATTCCGATCAGGGATAATTGAATTGATATGAATGAAAGCTCAGTTATTTAATGATATTGAAGCAATGAACAAAATGAAACGAAAACATGAAATGAAGACGAGAAAAACAAAGAATACTAAAGTTCAAAATGATAAAATAAGTATAAAATGTGATCGCTATAAATAATAATGATTAAATATAAAAGTTAAGGAAGCAAAATGAGCAAAGATTATCCAAAGGCCTGTTCACTCAGACGGATTTTGTGTGTGCTCCAAGAAAGGGCTTGCGAAACGACACCCTAGGGGCATCAAAATAATAAACGTGGTCTGAAGTGTTCCTGATTTTATTTGCCGACTTGGTCGAGATAATTTAACAATGCCCTTTTTCCCGTTCTAGTGAGAACCTCATTTTTCTCGAATTTGATCGTTTCCATCTCATTTGGAATTTTTTCAGTTCATTATAAAACAATAAAAATGGGGCTGTTTATGTCAGATAGACATACGTGAATTTCTCATATTCAAGTCGGGATGAGAATACTGGAAAAATGGATATAACGGAACTATTTGTTCAAAGTACGTTTATTTATTTTGAAATCTATGATTTTCATAGAGTTCGTTACATATTCATTTTTCATTTAAAGTAAATTTGAAGACATTTATTTGTTTAATTTGAATGTGATTAAATAAAAAGTTATTTAATAAAATTTCTACATTTCCACATTTCAACAATATTGTAACATTATGCAATCATTGTTTCGCCAAATTCTTGGCTTCTTCAGGCGAGTTCGATGTTAAACTATTCCAAAAAAATTGAGTCTTCCTTATATATTCCACGTTACGAAAATTTTTTACTGAGCAAAACCCAATTATTTTTCAGTTTTCTACCAATCCTAGAGGGGGAGTCACCTTTTTTTGAAACTTCTGTATGTATTTTTTGTTTTTATCTAATTTGTCTCTATTATTTTTATAAAATTACTTGAAGTATTATTGGTTTTAAATGCTATATTGAAAATCCTTTCGTTATTCAAAAAATTTGCTACTTCTATTGATTTTTTGCCTGTATAATTTAGTGTTATATATCTATTCTGTTCTATTTTTTCGTTTTTAGAGTATATTAATGTTAAAGCTTGATTTTTTTTCTATTGTTTGTTCCAGGTAGTTCATAAAAAATTCGGCTAGTAACGGACTGAGGGGATTACCCATTGCTAAATTTTCTGTATTCCTATAAAAAGTGTTGTTAAATGTGAAATCATTTTGCTTAAGGCACTTATTCAGGCATTGTAAAATTTCATATCTCAAAACCGGGTTCGTTGTATGTCTGTCTAATGACACCATTTTTTTATTGTAGAACTAGATTCCTTAAAAATTTCAAGTTATTTTGATGTAACATTTTTCAGTTTTGGTTAGAAAATTCTCTCTGAGCGGGAAAATTCGAAAATAGAGCTCCGCTGAAACAAGAATAACTTCGAGGTTTTTGGATGGAAAATTTTCATTTTTGGGATTTTTCAAGATGTAAGATTGATGATCCACTTTAAAAATCGAAATCACGATTCATGATACAGGGGGTGAAAAAATCACTTTTAAAGTTAGGGATGACAAAATCGTGAAAAATCAATTTTTTCAAATTAGAACCCCATTTTTTTATGGCAGATATTGAATCTACGTTAAAAAATAATGTGAGTGTATGCATCACACCCTTGCCCTAAAGTGGATATTTTCTGAGTTATTCACAAAAAACTGTTTTTCGTCTTGAATAGTCAGCTATTTCTTTTCCCTTCACGCCAAAAAGATGAAAATTTCAGGAATTTCAGGAACTGTTACTTAAACCATGTTTTAGATTTTACTTCCCTAATATGCAAGAGGAAAAAGTAACAAGTTGTTTCTGAATAGATGGCGAATTTGGATTCGAATTTGTATCGGAAACCTCTTTATTTCAACTAATCGGCCATCGGTTTTCTCTCCAGTGATAAATAAATAATTCCTTATGAACCATATGCAAAAACTTACCATGTTTAACATTCCTTTTTTTTAATTATAGATATCATTAATTACATCTGCCAAATTCCTCTTTATTCAATAGCATTTTATGTTTACTATTAATTTGGTGATAATTCGTATTAAGTTAGAAAATCGATCACTATGCCTTATTTTACCAATGAAGATTATTTAAATCTCATTCTACTTCATGGAGAATGTAATAAAGTTGTAGATAGAACGATTCGACTGTTCATTGAGAGGTTTCCTGACCGACCCAGAGCAAGGAGAGATACCATTAATAGAACCATGACAAACTTGAGAAATGTCGGATCCTTCGTTAAGAAAACTATACACAGAGAAAAAAGTGTAGTAGAAGATGAGAACAACGAAATTACAGTTCTTGCATATTTTCGTGAGAATCCTCAAAATTCTCTCAAAGATGCCGAGATTGCTCTGGGATTATCTCAATCGAGTGTTTGGAGAATATTAAAAAAACATAAAATGCACCCATATAAATTCAATAGGGTACAGCATTTGAAGGAAACTGATTTCGTCAGGAAAACAGAGTTTTGCGAAGCTATGATGATTCGATTTCAAGAGAATGAAAACTTTTTGGACTGTATAATTTGAACAGATGAATCTAAATTCACAAAAAATGGTTCTTTCAATAGGCATAACAGTCATTATTGGGATGAAGAGAACAACCACCACTTCAGACAATGGAACTTTCAAGAGACCTGGAGTTTCAATGTTTTTTGCGCCATCAAAAATATGCAATTCTCGATGTTCACATTTATGATGGGACTTTAACTGGTAAGATAGAACACTACACATGTTTACATTATTTAAAGAATGTTCTCCCTTAGGAGATAGATATTCTGACATATTGACTCAAATAATTGAGCCGCTAGTACAGAACCATAATGACTTATGGTATCAACAAGATGGCGCGCCTCCACACGATTCACTCAATGTGTCAAATACAGGCTATTTGAAGATCGATGGTTGGAGAACAATGGTCCACATCTTTGGCCACCACGTTCTCCCGATTTAACTCCTTTAGACTATTATGTTAGGGGTAGGATAAAATATATTGTCTATTCAACTCCCCTGACTGATAAAGAGGACTGCATAGAACGAGTCAGAAATGCTTTCAGGTTTGTTTAGATTTTTAGATTCATAGTTTTGAAACTCAATTTGGTTTTTAAACACTTTTGCAGATCTCTTCCTCCCGATGAAATAAGAAGAGCAACGCACGAAGCATTCCTGAGACGTATAAATAAATGTCTAGAAATTAACGGTCAAAATTTTGAGCATCTTCTCTAGTTATAACTGCGAGAGTTTGCCATGGTTATAATAAAATGAATATTTATTGAATGAGTTATCCGAAATAAAACAGATCAGAGAGAGACAGGGAAATATGGCTAGCGTAATTAAAAAGAAAGTCCAATCATTCATATATTAAATGCCTCACAAACCGACTTGAATTAAAAGTAATACCCTTGTAATAATAATCTCTTTTTTCAAAGAGTAGGGAAAAAATTGAAAAGAACCCCAAATCAAGAATTCCTCATTAACTTCCAGCTAGATTTTTATTTAAGATGAGAACGCTGAATTATGCCTTCCCCTTAAATTGAATGTGAAAAAATATGGCAAAAAACGGAATGTTTTAATGAGTAATATCGAAATCTCTCTCGAATCTGCGGTAAAGGAGATCAAAGATTTTTGCGAGGATGGCAAAGGATCTCTTTCAATTCAATATCGAGTAATGATGGCGCATTGAACACAGAAATATCTTTTTGTGTTGAAAATATTTCAACTACATTCTGAATGAACTCAATGTGATGAAAATATCGATATAGGAATAGAAATGTGAAGGAAATTATGTAGGATTATTAGGCAGCGAGTTTCAGATCAATAGGTGGGACAGTATTTATATTTCGGAAACTAAAAAAGGAATGCACTTTTCTTGTAATTGAAATAGATTTCGCACAGATCACCTGATGAAATATAGTGACTTGTTTTCATAATATTCTTGGACAGACGTCAGAAGTTGACAACATTTTTCAGGTGACACTCAATGATAATGATTATGAAAGTAGGCCACTTCATAATAATCATAATAATAATTTTACATTGGTATAAAAGGCGCCTCTCTTACTAGAATTGGAAAACTATCAGTGATGAAACCACGAGTGCTTAAAAATTTTCTGAATAATTTTAAAGCACTAATTGGTTAGCAAAAACTCAAATAGAACAAACAAATTGACACCAATACAGGGCGTCCGGGGAATAACTGTACATAATTCCCATAATATCAAACAAACAATATTTGAACCAACTACATGCATTGATGGTATATTTACCAAGCTTAGTATACCTTATCATTCTTATGTCTTAGACTCTCATATTTCTGACCACAGATCGCAGATAATCACATTCATGCAGGAAAAGCCCAGAGAACAGTTAGGATGTAAGAGACTTTGGTCATATGAAAATATTCAAGTGTTGAAAGCTCTACTGAGCAATCAGAATTGGTCAGTTCTGGATGACTCGGATGATGTCAATGAACAATTCAATACTTTCCATGATATATATACTTCTGAAACATTTTAATGTAGCTTGTCCACTCAAAAATTTTAAAATAAGAAAAAAAAAAGTACAAACACCCAAGCTCTTCTCAGAAGCAAATGAAGCAAAAGATTGGATGTCCTGCTAGTATGCAGTAGAAACGATGAGAGATTTATAGATGAGTACAACAAAGTTAAACGTGAATATGACAGCTTATTGATCCAAAATAAAAAACAAAATTATAGAAAAATAATAGAAAGTTCAGATAATAAAAACAAAACTGTCTGGTCAGTAGTAAACACTATCAAAAATCAAAGAGAAGATAGCAATTTTCCAATCAAAGGAAATTTGGAAAGTTTTTTGTCAACCAAGGTGTAAATCTGACGAAAACCAACACAAATGGAGAAGCCGTTGACAATATTAATATTCAATTTTGTGAGTCTATATACACTGCTCAACAATTGATAGGGATCACTTACTTTTTCTAAATTTATTTCTGAAACATTCGGTCCAAGATTATGAATTTAGTCAAATATCAGAGTATTTTCAGTTGATAATATGGTTCACTTGAGAAAAGAATGAAAAAATGGAAAGTTGGAGAGAAAAAAAGACTTTATTAGGGAGACTTAAAATTCTGTCTTTGAATAACATAAAAATTTTATGATGAAACCACAAGAAGGCTGAAGTTTCGGTTAAGCTAGTACCAGAGCTGTGCCAAAGCATCGTGCTTAGTGCTCGTGAAAGCACTCTAAGCACTTTAGTGCTTCCGAGCAATGTGCTCGCGAGCACTGTGCTCGCGAGCACTTGTCAAAGGCTAGTGCTTAGTGCTTGTTTTTGGAGCACTCTCGCGAAAATCTTAGTGCTTAGTAATCCGCTAAGCACTAAGCCTTTCCGAATTCTTGAAGTAGGGTCAATATAAGCAGGTACGGTATTTGATTTTTTTATGTGCGCAAAGATAATATGATCGTTTTGAATTAATATTCAGTATTTCTTCAGTCACCATTGATTTGACTTTATGGTTGTGAAGGCCAGAAAATTTTTTGTTTTTTTCATATTGATTAATATTCTGGGAATTATTACGAAAACCTCGGCGAAAACCCAATTTCAGAACCTCGTCACTGCTGAACTACTCAATAGATTTGGCCAAATAACGAACCCAACCGAGATATTTAGAAAATTAACCTATTCTGAAGATTTGAGAAGCCTAGGTCATCTCCTTCGAAAGATAGAGAGTATATGGCTGTACGGCTTCAAGTTTCAGAAGGGATTCTTCATCAGGAAGTCGAACCCATTAGATTGAGACCATTTTCGGCTCGATATTCGAAAAATTACAGACATTTCAAGCTATAGCTCACTGTTCCACTATGGACAAGCTCGCAAATAACTTCGAATTCTTCTCGAGATTATACGCCACGATTATAAAATTTCAAGATATGTGGGATATAAACAACATTCATATATGCCCAAATTTTTGTTTAGTTATGACGAATATCCAATAAGATAATGAGTATTGAAAAAACCGTTTTTGGAAATTAAAAAAAAATTTCTATCTTGAAGATTCCCTGGAAATATGACACACTCATTTCTTTTAACGTTATCCAAACATTTTAAGAGTTCGAAATTGATCGAATGGATATTCTAGAAATTATTGCGAAAACCAAATTCCAGATGCTCATAACTGCTGAACTATCCGACGGATTTAGCCCAATTACGAACTTGATCGAGATATTTGAGATATTTTGACAATCAATTGTGTAAATATGAAAACTCAAGGTCATCTCCTTCGGAAGATAGAGAGTAAACGGCTGGCCGGCCGGCAGAGTACTCAAGTTTGAGCACGGCTTCTTTAACAGGAAGTCGAACCCAATCCTCAATTGAGACCATTTTCAAAAATTACAAGCGTTTTGGCTAAACCATAGCATGCTGGTCCACTTGGAATAAGTGCGCAAAAAAAAATCATTGTCTCAATACAAAACATGCAAATTTCAACCTGATCCCTTTTCCAAAAACGACTTCCTAATAGGCCATCCCCGTGAATCACCCTGTCTATGCTTGATAAGGAAAATATAAATATATACACCTAATTTTTTTCAGTACCTTTTGGCGCGCTTATTCCTAGTGGAACAGCGTGCTATCGTTTTGCCCAAAGGTCTGTAATTTTCGAATATCGAGCCGAAAATGGCCTCAATCGATTGGGTTTGACTTCCTGATGAAGAATTCGAGGTCAAACTTAAGTATGTCCGGCCCTCCGGCCGTATACTCTCTATCTTCCGAAGGAAGGGACCTAGAGTTTTCATTTTCTCAGAATAGGTCGAGTGTTCAAATATCTCGGTCAAGTTCGTTATTGTGCCAAATCCATCGAATAGTTTAGCAGTTAATAACATTAATTTCTTGAATATTCATCCTATCAATTCGTAACTTAGAGAATGTCTAGATAGCGTTAAGAGGAAGGAGTGTGCCAAATTTCGAGAAAATCGTCACGAGAGAAAATTTTTTAAAAATTCCCAAATTGTTTTTTTTTCAATACACGAAATCTCATCAGTTATTCGTCAGATCACAACAATTTAGGGCATTTATGCAGGGTATAGGTACCTAAAATATTTTAAAATTTCATCATCATAGCGTACAATCTCCAGAAGATATAAGAGTTTTTCTGAAAATGAAGTCACAGATTATATTTCTATGAATTCACATCACATCAACTATAAATCTCTATGAGGGTGGTGTTAATTTTATGACAAGTTGTCATAATGAGTGAATATTGAGCCGAAAATGAAACTAATTCTGTGGGTTCATTTTTATGACAAACATGTCTAAAATACTGGTGTGTGCAGTTGTCATATTTTGAATGGAAATGTCATTATGAATTTTGCGACAAGAGGACTATTTTTTTCCCAAATGTCTGTAATTTCTGAATATCGAGCTGAAAATGATCGCCATCGGTTGGATTTGACTCGTGATGAAGAAACGGTGGTCCAATTTGAAAATGTTTGGCTGAAAGAGATGAGATAGAGATTCCATATTAATAGAATTAGTTTATTATCCAAATATAAGTCAATGTAGTTATTGGGCCAGACCTGTCCGATAGCTCAGCAATTATGAATCTGAAATTCGGTTATAATTGATGACACTCAACGACAACAACTTATATATGGTATAGAAATGTGGAAAGAATGCCAGATCGAAGATTTGCTGAACTGTAAGTTCACTCAACTTCCATTTAAGATATACGTTTATTGATTCTTTCACACTCATTGTGCTGGCTGATTTTGAATCGCACTCTTTTTAAGTCTGAGAAAAGACTTTAGAACAAGCTCGTAAAAGCTCCTGATCTCACGTCAGTGCTTTCTACATTTTTTCAGTAATGTGTTCTCGCTTATAAAATAATTGGTCCTCGATTATTAATTCAACTTTATGCATTGATTAGGAACAGCCATTCAGATTCAGATCGACGAATAAGATTAACTAGTACCAGAATGTAAATTGAATGCATGCGTTTCACAAAACAAATAAAATGGCTTTTGAGTTTTTCCCAGTCTCGAAATCATAATTTTAGATATGTCGATGACGCTAAAGAGTTCTCATTTCAATCAAACAACATTACATAAAATAGTTCCCACTAAAGTGCTTAGTGCTCGAAATATTCAATTACTTTTGCAAAAGTGCTCGGTAATCCGGAGCCTTCTGTCGAAAGCGGTGCTTAGAACTCGAGACTCGAAGCCTTTTTCTTCGAGTGCTTAGGGCTTAGTGCTCGAAGCACTTTTTTTCGGTGCTTAGCACAGCTCTGGCTAGTACCTAGTTGGTCCTCCACGAGCTCGTCTCAAGCATTCTACCCTACGAGGCATAATTTCAATCAAACGATTCATAAAATTTTGGGGCAAATTCGTCCAAATATCCCGTAAAGCGTTAGAAAGGTCCTCCAGGTTATTGATCGGTTGTTCTAAGGTTGAGAATTGTCTAGACATCTCAGACCAGACATGTTTGATGCAATTCATGTCTGGAGAGCGAGCTGGTCAGTCCATCCTATCAATAGCATGAGTTTCTAGCGCTTCATTAACCAGACGACTACGGTGTGGACGGGCATTATCGTCAATTAAAATGAAATTCTCGCCCAAGGCAGCCGCAAACGGAACAATTATGGGTTCAATAATCATATCGTGATATCTCTGGCTGGTCATTGTGGTGTTCTGCAGAACAACCAACTCTGTGCGTTGGTACAAACAAATGCCTCCCCATACACATATAGAACCTCCGCCAAAAGCTATTGTGGGTACCATAAACTGTTCTGCATACCTTCGACCTCTTTCCCTCCAAGCAAGAATACGTCCATGGGAGTTGACCAAACGAAATCTAGACTCATCCATAAATAAACATCGGCTCCAACTGTCCAATTGCGGTGCTCCTCAGCCCATTGCCGTCGATGAACCCGGTGTTCCCTATTCAAACAGGGATGTTGTACCCTCCTACGTGCTCTCAAACCACGAACATGTAGTCGTCGTCTTACAGTCTGGTTCGAAATTAGAACTCGTGTTGCAACTCTCAGTGATCTATTGAGCCGCGACGCCGGGTAAGTGGGATTTCTCCTAGCATTGAGGATCAAAAGAGGGATCTTGGGCAGCTGTTTTACTGCGCTGCCGACCTCCCCCATGAAGATAAGCTACTGAGTCGTTTTGGATGAACCTATTCCAAGCCCGACTCACGACACTTTGTGAAACATTCAATTGCTGGGACAAACCTTCCTGTATCCACCGTATGATTTGGTCCAGTTGCACAGGAGCCAAACGTCTTCTCGGCATGACTGATAAGCTGATATTGTTCTCATTTCTTCAATTATTGTCACCTTATGTGTTTGAACGAGAGAAAAAAACAGATTTAATAGCAAATACCACATTGCTTTTCACTCCACCTGTAACAGCCTACAGATAATAATCGGTTTTGTGAACAAGAGCCGATAAGTGAAGAAAAATTTGACATAATCAATTCATAACATCTTAATTTTTCCTTAGAGAACATATAATGTACAGATATTCACGAGATAAGTTGAAAAAAATACAAATGAAGAGAAGTTCATAAGTGATCCCTAGCAATTGTTGATCAGTGTATTTGAGATCGATCAGCAAGGAAGAATTAGGAAAAATAATAAAATCCTTAAAAAACAAACATACCAGTGGCATCTTTGGAATACCGAATAGTGTTGTTACTGCAACTTATAGTTGAATTCATTTATTTATATTCCGAGTTGCTTGCTCGATTCAATAATTCTACCCTCTGTATATGTTCATATCATTTTCCGATAAACGCGTAACATATGTTGGAGCATATGACCTATGTCGAACAAAGAAGATTACTGAAGCCGCGCTCGTCCGGTGCAGTGCACTTTTCTTCGCAATAAATTTCTCGTTAATTCTACAAATTCGAACTCTAGTGAAAAAGTGACTATTCTCGCTCGTGAGTGCTTGGACACATCGAATTCAGCCGTACTGTGAAACCAGGTAGGCAGACGTCGATACTCCAACATTCGATTTTCTTTCGAATCATTTTTTCATACTTTTCAGAATTTCATTATTAATTTTCTATTTCGTTTTCGTTTAACTTTCAAAGGCCCTTGTCGTGCCATAAAACAAATATCCAAAAATATTTTGGAACCACTGCTATATATTTTGAACAACTGTCTGAAAAAGGGAATTTTTCCTGACAGACTGAAGACGGCGATTGTTAGGCCAATATATAAGAAGAAAGCAAATGTGAACGATTCTGAAAAATACAGACCTATCAGCATATTACCTAGCTTGTCCAAAATTTTTGAGCTGGCCTTTTGCAACCAGATTACAGAATTCTTCTTGAAAAATAAAATATTCTCAGAACACCAGCATGGCTATATAAGAGGAAAATCGATTCAGACAGCTATTTTCAGGTTTATAAAAAGAATAACTTCTGCATTTGAGGATGGAGATATGTCTATGGGACTGTTTCTCGACTTATCCAAGGCTTATGACTGCCTTGATGTAGGGCAGTTAGTTCAAAAATTGGAAAAATACAGAGTAACGGGACCAGCTCTTGATTGGGTTAGGTCTTACTTTAAAGGACGCACTCAGCTGGTGGAGATCATCTCAGAAGGTGTCAAGCTAAGATCGGAGCTAGAAGAACTAAAATTAGGAATACCACAAGGGAGTATTTTTGTTCTCACTTCTTAATTTTTGCTGTTTGTTGGTCTTTTTTCGAATTCTTCTTATAGGACATGAATAGTCCCGTTCTGTTTTAATTATATTTGTGAACTTTGTGCAGAGAATGTTGACTTCGTACTCTGGAGTATTCTCCAATATATCCAAATCTGTATTTCTAAGTCTCTGTTCGAAATCTTCTATATTTTCCCAAATTACGATTCTTTTATGTGGCAGACTGTTTTCTTGTACTTGAAGATTTGTATTTAGAACTAGCTGACCCGACAGACTTCGTCCTGTCAAAAAGATTTGTAATGTGGCAGTTTTTGTGCCTACGTATTTTAAAAATTCTCCTGAACAGAACCGTCACCCTGGTGATAGGGCGTTGTGAATAAAAAATAATTAAATAAAACATATCTAAGGATTTAAAAGTAAGTAATCGCCTTATTGTTAATCATGTGAATCATAATTATTATTATTATCATTGTAGTGCGTGGTATACGATGTTTTTTGTTTGATTACCTGGCGCATAGATAAACAAATCTGATGGTTTTCCAACACGGGAACAGGCAATATACAATTGACCATGTGAGAAACATGGGTTTTCTAGATTAATACCACAAACACTTAATGATTGCAACTGGGGCTTGTATATAGTCATAGCAAAAGCAAGCCGCACTGGAAACTGTAGTCGTTTAAACTCAAATGGCACATCAGTCGGAATCATTGGGATACGCGGTATGAGAACGTCTTCTCCTTTATACTTTCCTTCGAGTATAGTTGCTTCTATCACATTGTTTAGTAATTTTTTTATCCCTAACCGTGTACCGTTGCAAAGACGCGGTTGGTTGATATTTCGCAACATTATAACCACCGATCCAACCTTTAATTGAAGATTGTGAGGTGGCAATCCTGGCAAATCCAGCGAGTTTAAAAATTCCGGTGGATAGTTGACTACATCATCTTGATTCGTAGCCGAATCAACTGATTTATATATCCTCAATTCGCCTGTAATTTGTTCTTGAATTTTGAAATTTAATTCATTTACATCTATGTTTTTTGCAGCCAGTATAGCTCGTTCGCTCAACCATTCATGGTTTCTGTAATTTTGGGAGACATCTGGAAACACCTTCTGAATAAGTTCATCTTTTGATCGAGTCAACTGACAAAAACTTTGAGGAAAGTTAATGCAGCCAGTCAACATGTCTATAAGAAATTAGCCATTACCACTGTTAATGAGTTGTTTAGAGTTGTTTCCAGATTGGTCATTTCTTTGACATGTTTCCACAAATTGGAGGACTTTAGACATGCATTGAGTTCATCAGCTGGCGTTGATCGTGTAATCACTGGCAATGTTTGACGAAAATCTCCTGCTAATAAAATCATTGCACCACCAAATCGGTTATTATTGCTCCGTAGATCTTTTAAGGTTCTGTCTAAAGCCTCCAAAGATTTTTTATGTGCCATCGTGCATTCATCCCAAACAATCAATTTACATTGCTGCAAAACCTTTGCCATTGCAGAGTTCTTCGAAACGTTGCAGGTTGGAGTTTCATTGCTTTGAATATTTAATGACAATTTTAGTGCTGAATGGTCTGTTCGACCACCTTCAAGCAGAGTTGCTGCGATTCCCAACGAAGCGAGTGCAAGTGCACTTTTATTTTGTGAGCGAATTGTTGCTTATATTAATGAAATCAAAAAAGTTTTTCCTGTACCACCAGGTGCATCTAAGAAGTAAATCCCTCCAGTTTCATCATTTGTTACTTTCATAAGAGTTTCAAATACATACTTCTGTTGTTCATTTAACAGTGGAAGATTTGTTTGAATTAATTCTTTCAAAGCGTTGAGATCATACAGTTTTTCTCGATGCAACTCTTGGTTAAAAGCGTCATGCAGTGGACGATTGGGCGCGGTCAGGCCTAATTGAATTAATAGTTTGTTTGACATTATCAAGCACATGTCCTCAATTGCAATCAATGCTTCATTGTAAATATCTTCACTGATTTGTATATTTGCATTTCCTATTCTATTCCGTATTTGATACAAAATATCATCATACATATAATCTTTGTACTTGATCCACAAATCAATTGGGTTTGATGGGAAGCATGTAGATATGATTATAGAAAACAAGGTTCGTATTTGATGAGCGTGTGATGATATTACAACATCATTGAGAGTTTGATCCCAATGAGCGTCATTTTCAAGCAATTGCAGACATAGATATGATCTTTCACCTACATTGCTTAGACAACAGTGAGTGCTTGTAATTTAATATGAACTTTATACCATAGCAATAAAGCTTAAATTGACTACTTTTTAGTTACAAATCATTTGTATGGGAAAAAGAAAAGGGCTATTTTTAGGGTTTTTCCAGCAACAATTCTATTTTTTCTCACCGTAAAAACCATCCTTGAACTTCAACGAACATTTCAAAAAAAGATTTGGCCAAATTGGTCCAGGCGTTGTTGAGTTATGCGCTTACCAACACATTTTGCGATTCATTTTTATATTATAGATTTGGGCTGTATTATGGTCTGATATCTTTCCTCACTGTCTTGAATATTACTTTTTGTATTGATTGTACGGCTATATGTTTTTTTTTTCTTGAAGTCTGGGTCTATATCTACGTAATACGTATAGGATATTAACGTGAAAATCGGATTCACGTAATGTGGTTCGACGTTTCGAAAACGGGCGTAATAATCAAAATGCGGAAATGGATCGGACCGGGAGAGAACAACAAACTCGAAATGATATTGGAACAATACGAAAGTTATATATATGTTTCAATATAATCGGAAAATAAAATAGAATGGAAACCGTGGACCGTAGAGCGAACGCGGCAGGCTGGTTTTTTCAATTATAAACTCTATTTGGCTTAGCACAGATTGTTGTGTAATCAGTTTAGCTCGTTACGGGCCGCGAGCACTCGACAGTGAACTACAGCGGGAACAATCTAACTAAAGCAAACCTAAACCTTAACTGGAGTAGAATGATTGCATTTCAGGGCCGCATCAAAACACCCAACGCAATTTCCTTTCTTGTTCTTACGTTGTCTCTTCGCATTTCCAAATATTGCTTATGTCCCTCCAATCCTCCCCCTTATTTATTATTTCGATTATGTTTCGCTAATATTCCATCTTTATTTAAATTCGTTCAGTTTCAGCTTCAACGTCATCACACTCCAAGCAATATACAGTGTGCTTCCTTAATTCGACATTGATCTAACTTATAATCAAAGACTTCTATATTCACTTGACTTTTAGGGATTCATTAATTGATATTTCTGCTTATAATTGAGAGATCTCAGTCATTTTATTGCTAAGACACGTTTTGGGCAGCGCCCTTCATCAAATTTGGACTGGGATATACCTAAATTTTATAAGCATTATGATGATTATCACACTTACAAAGATTAAATTTTTAGTTAACAATATATTATTTTCTCTTTTTGTATAGTGTTTAATGAAATTTACCATCTACTTTCAAAAAGTATTCCGCAAATCTATAATATAAAAATGAATCGCAAAATGTGTTGGTAAGCGCATAACTCAACAACGCCTGGACCAATTTGGCCAAATCTTTTTTTAAAATGTTCGTTGAAGTTCAAGGATGGTTTTTACGGCGAGAAAAAATAGAATTATTGCTGGAAAAACCATAAAAATAGCCCTTTTCTTTTCCCATACAAATGATTTGTAACTAAAACGTAGTCAATTTCAGCTTTATTGCTATGGTATAAAGTTCATATTAAATTACAAGCACTCACTGTTGTCTAAGCAATGTAGGTGTGTTCCTAACGTCAAAGATCATATCTATGTTTGCAATTGCTTGAAAATGACGCTCATTGGGATCAAACTCTCAATGATGCTGTAATATCATCACACGCTCATCAAATACGAACATTGTTTTCTATAATCATATCTACATGCTTCCCATCAAACCCAATTGATTTGTGGATCAAGTACAAAGATTATAGGTGTGATGATATTTTGTATCAAATACGGAATAGAATGGGAAATCCAAATATACAAATCAGTGAAGAAATTTATAATGAAGCATTGATTTCAATTGAGGACATGTGCTTGATAATGTCAAACAAAGTATTAATTCAATTAGGTCTGTAGAAAAACTGTATGATCTCAACGCTTTGAAAGAATTAATTCAAACAAATCTTCCACTGTTAAATGAACAACAGAAGTATGTATTTGAAACTCTTATGAAAGTAACAAATGATGAAACTGGAGGGATTTACTTCTTAGATGCACCTGGTGGTACAGGAAAAATTTTTTTGATTTCATTAATATTAGCAACAATTCGCTCTCAAAATAAAATTGCACTTGCACTCGCTTCGTCGGGAATCGCAGCAACTTTGCTTGAAGGTAGTCAAACCCTAAAATTGCAATTAAATATGCAAAGCAATGAAACTCCAACCTGCAACGTTTCGAAGAACTCTGTAATGGCAAAGGTTTTGCAGCAATGTAAATTTATTGTTTGGGATGAATGCACGATGGCACATAAAAAATCTTTGGAGGCTTTAGACAGAACCTTAAAAGATCTACGGAGCAATAATAACAGATTTGGTGGTGCAATGATTTTATTAGCAGGAGATTTTCGTCAAACATTGCCAGTGATTCCACGATCAACGCCAGCTGATGAACTCAATGCATGTCTAAAGCCCTCCAATTTGTGGAAACATGTCAAAGTACTTCATTTAAGCAAGAATATGAGTGTCGAGTTGCAAAATGACCAATCTGGAAACCTATTCTCTAAACAACTCATTGACATTGGTAATGGCAAATTTCCTATAAACATGTGGATTGGCTGCATTAACTTTCCTCAAAGTTTTTGTCAGTTAACTTGATCAAAAGATGAACTTATTCAGAAGGTGTTTCCAGATGTTTCTCAAAATTACAGAAACCATGATTGGTTGAGCGATCGAGCTATACTGGCTGCAAAAAACATAGATGTAAATGAATTAAATTTCAAAATTCAAGAACAAATTACAGGCGAATTGAGGATATATAAATCAGTTGATTCGGCTACTAATCAAGAAGATGTAGTCAACTATCCACCGGAATTTTTAAACTCGCTGGATTTGCCAGGATAGCCACCTCACAATCTTCAATTAAAGGTTGGATCGGTGGTTATAATGTTGCGAAATATCAACCAACCGCGTCTTAGCAACGGTACACGGTTAGCGATAAAAAAATTACTAAACAATGTGATAAAAGCAACTATACTCAAAGAAAAGTATAAAGGAGAAGATGTTCTCATACCGCGCATCCCAATGATTCTGAGTGATGTGCCATTTGAGTTTAAACGACTACAGTTTCTAGTGCGGCTTGCTTTTGCTATGACTGTAAACAAGTCCCAGGGGCAATCATTAAGTGTTTGTTGTATTGATCTAGAAAACCCATGTTTCTCACATGGTCAATTGTATGTTGCCTGTTCCCGTGTTGGAAAACCATCAGATTTGTTTATCTATGCGCCAGGTAATTAAACAAAAAACATCGTATACCACAAAGCACTACAATGATAATAATAATAATTATGATTCACATGATTAGCAATAAAGCGATTACTTACTTTTAAATCCTTATATATGTTTTATTTAATAAATTTTTATTCACAACGCCCTATCACCAGGGTGACGGTTCTGTTCAGAAGAATTTTTTTAAATACGTAGGCACAAAAACTGCCACATTACAAATCTTTTTGACAGGACGAAGTCTGTCGGGTCAGCTAGTGTATTATATATATATATTCTTTTGAACTTTTGGCTTACAATATTTAGTAAGCAAACAATAAAGCATATAGATCAGGGGTTAGTGACGGGGTGTCATACAATTCGGCGTATCACATAAAAGCCTAGGGAAAAAACCCCAGTAATAAAAACCGAGGCTCCCCGACTAGGTGTGAAAGTACAAAAATAAGCTGAAATACACTGATCAACAATTGCTAGGGATCACTTATGAACTTCTCTTCATTTGTATTCTTTTCAAGTTATCTCGTGAATAAAATTAAGATGTTTTGACTTGATTATATCAAATTTTTCCTCGCTTCATCGGCTCTTGTTCACAAAATCCATTATTATCTGTAGGCTGTTACAGGTGGAGTGAAAAACAATGTGGTATTTGTTATTAAATCTGTTTTTCCTCTCGTTCAAACACATAAGGTGACAATAATTGAAGAAATGAGAACAATATCAGCTTATCAGTCATGCCGAGAAGACGTTTGGCTCCTGTGCAACTGGACCAAATCATACGGTGGATACAGGAAGGTTGTCCCAGCGAGAAGTGTCCCGGCGGTTGAATGTTTCGCAAAGTGTCGTGAGTCGGGCTTGGAATAGGTTCATCCAAAACGACTCAGTAGCTTATGTTCATGGGGGAGGTCGGCAGCGCAGTACAACAGCTGCCCAAGATCCTCTTTTGATCCTCAATGTTAGGAGAAATCCCACTTACCCGGCGTCGCGGCCCAATAGATCACTGAGAGTTCCAACAGGAGTTCTAATTTCGAACCAGACTGTAAGACGACGACTACATGTTCATGGTTTGAGAGCACGTAGGAGGGTACAACATCCCCGTTTGAATAAAGAACACCGGGTTCATCGACGGCAATGGGCTGAGGAGCACTGCAATTGGACAGTTGAAGATTGGAGAGACGTTTATTTACGGATGAGTCTAGATTTCGTTTGGTCAACTCCGATGGACGTATTCTTGCTTGGAGGGAAAGAGGTCGAAAGTATGCAGAATAGTTTATGGTACCCACAACAGCTTTTGGCGGAGGTTCTATAGGTGTGCATTTGTTTGAACCAACGCACAGAGTTGGTTGTCCTGCAGAACACTACAATGACCAGCCAGAGATATCACGATATGATTATTGAACCCATAATTGTTCCGTTTGCGGCTGCCTTGGGCGAGAATTTCATTTTAATTGACGATAATGCCCGTCCACACCCTACAGAGCAACAATACTCAGCTGCAGAAAAGACTTAGGTTAGAGATGCTGTGCGAAGAAAGGAAGCATCAGCACCCCAAGATGATCCAGCTAATTTCTGAAGAATATTATTTCTAGTTTGTAGTTTTAAGCTCAAATCATCTGAATGAGCCTTGTAATTGTTACAGATAATTTTCTATATTTTTCATGACTATTCAGATGGAAACAAGATACCTCAGTTTTGTTGGTATTGCGACATTATCCCACTCAATAAAATAATTCCTTAAAATTTCCAACTCAGAAGATAGTATGGTTTCTAGATTATGGAAATCTGAATGTTGGAGAGCAATAGCAATGTCGTCATCATAAACAAATTTCTGAGATATTGAGATACTGAGATATAAATTGAAAAGTAACGGAGCTAGAACTGATCCTTGAGGAAGGCAGTTTTTCAATGTTTTGAAACTGCTACTTTTATTATCAATAGAAACACGAAACCTTCTATCAGATAACACATTTTTTAATAACCATAGCATTTTTCCACACTTCAGAGTTTGAAAATTAATCCATCTTTCCACACAGTGTCATATGCCGGTCAATGAAAACAGCTCCTGTTTTCAGTCTATCATATGAAAGTTGTAAGTCTGAGAATCTGATGTGAACAATTGCTATTTTTCTAAAGCCTTCCTGGAAATTTTGTAGAGCATTTTGTATAGAAGATTCAATTTTAAAAATAATTAACCTTTCTAATATCTTGAATGGAACACTCAATAAACTGATTGGTTGATAACTACTAAGATCACAAGGATTTTCTCCTCGTTTCAAAATACCTCTAGCCTTACGATAATCGGAAGGAAAGTTTTCTGAATTCAGAATATTGTTATAGGAAGACAATAACCAAGACAAGGCTTTTTTCCTAAATGTTTGATGAATTCTGGATAAATTCCGTCAAAACCTGCTGCTTTTCGAGATTTGCTAGACTTAATTGCAACAATTATTCTATATAAAAATCGGCCATACTAAATTAACATAAAAATAACAAATTGATGAATTATCACAGTGATAATAAAATAATCAAGAAATATTAAAAACAAATCACATGATATCATGTATTGTCAGTTGCAGCGCATTTCAGGAATTGTGGATGTTGTTTTGGCACTTGCATCTGCCACGGAGGGGTTTGTATCATCCAGATGTCCTTAAAAGTGAAGCTGTATCAAAACGTTGCTCTCAGAAAAATTTTGCTCAATTTATGATAGCCTTCAATCAAAGATCTTTTCAAAATATCTTTGAAACTTGTTATTTCCATACAAATAATATCAACATTTTTAATAACATGATGTGTGTTACAAAAGGTGAATTCTCCACAATCTCTAATGAATATTTCAACGAATTTATCTAAACATATGTCAATAATGATAACGGTTTGAAAAAAGTATACAACTCTTTATTTAAAATATTGATAGGTGTGATCAACTTTGCACTAGCATAATTCAATCTAATTTTATAATCATGCTCCATAAAACACATATAAATGCTCTTCTGGTAATTTATTAGGTGTACAAATAAGTTTCCGCGGTTTGTCAAATGATGGCCCCACCAGAAGGTTATGGAGAAATTGTCAGATGTAAAACGTAATATCCCAAGTTTAGTCATCTGGTAACACCATAACCGTGAAGTACTAGTGATTCCGTATCAGCATCACGTAATTTTTTTCGTGCAAAAATGTCAAGTTTTATTCCGAATAAGCATCATTTGCGGGAACTTTTGATTTACTTCTTTAATGTGAAAAAATCTGCAGCTGAGGCGCATCGATTGCTTTTAGAAGCATATGGTGAAGCTGCTTTAAGTGAGAGAAGTTGTCAGGAATGGTTTCAAAAGTTTAAGAACGGTGAGTTTGACGTTAAAGACAAAGAACGCAGTGGAAGGCCGAAAGTGTACGAAGACATGGAATTAGAAGCACTATTGGAGGAAGATTCGTCCCAAACGCAAAAAGAACTTGCACTTACTCTACAAGTGACTCAACAAGCAATTTCACATCGTTTAAAATCGTTAGGAATGATTCAAAAACAAGGAAATTGGGTTCCATATGAACTAAAGCCGAGAGACGTTGAACGCCGATTATGCATGAGTGAAATTCTGCTTGCCAGGAATAAAAAAAGAGTTTTTTGCATCGTATAGTCACTGGTGACGAAAAATGGATTCACTACGATAATCCAAAGAAGAGAAAGTCATGGGTTAAGCCCGGCGAACCATCAACATCGACAGCTAAGCCGAATATTCATGGAAAAAACTCATGCTGTGTATTTGGTGGGATCAGCTTGGTGTCGTGTATTATGAATTGCTGAAACCAAGCGAAACCATTACTGGAGCTCTCTACCGAACACAATTGATGAGATTGAGTCGGGCACTTAAGGAAAAACGCGCCCATTACTACTCCAGACACGACAAAATTATTCTTTTACACGATAATGCGCGTCCACATGTTGCGGCGCCGGTAAAAACATACTTGGAAACACTCAACTGGGAAGTTTTACCCCACCCGCCGTATTCACCAGACTTAGCCCCTTCTGATTATCATCTGTTCCGGTCGATGGCACATGGTCTGTCTGAGCAGCGCTTCACATCATATGAAGACACCAAAAATTGGGTAGATTTGTGGATAGCGTCAAAAGATGAAGAGTTTTTTCGACGGGGTATCCGAATGTTGCCAGAAAGATGGGGAAAAGTAGTGGCAAATGATGGAAAATACTTTGAATAAAACGTTATGTACTTTTCCTTTACAATAAATTCCTAATTTTTTATAAAATACCGCGGAAACTTATTTGTACACCTAATGCTTGAAAATAAACTATTTCTACAGCATAGCAATCATCGATAAACATTTTTTTCAATATGTATTCATGAGCCTAGTAGGCACTATCGGGTTATTGTAACCAGATGTAGAACAGTAATCAATACAAACTTAATAATTTGTGTCAGTATTTTAAATGATAATTACAACTCACCAAAACATATGAATCAATAGGAGACTGCTACTTGCAACATTTGTAATTATTCTACTATATAAAAGATTTGACTGAGCATTCTTGAAGAATCATAGCTTTTCCAGGTCCTAAGTAATGAGAATCAGATGATTTAAATGAAACCACAATTAGTAGAAAAAATTTCAAGTTCTAAACAAAGGGAAAACTCACCAAATGAATAGAAGAAAACGTCGATATCTTTATATCAAGCACAAGATTCTTCGTTCTGGCTTACATAAATGTAAGATAATATCTAGAAGATCAATATGAATTAAAGGCAACATTTTTAAACATTTACCTGAAAACATCGATTACTTGAGTTAAAATTGTTTCCAAAAAACCGAATTAATTCTACCTTCTTGCTAGATCAATATATGAAGATTTTCAACTAGCTGAAATAAACTAAAACGTCTATATTTAAAAAAAAAACATATAATGGCAGGAGAGTTTGTTTTTTTTTCCAGAATCTGAGTACCAAATATCTTCTTTGTCAATCTACCAAAATATTTCTCTTGTCATGGGTCAAGTTTAGTGCTTAGCTAAAACAAGCATGATAACAAGCAATCATAGAGCTTGCAGTTGTCAACAAAGGTTCAAACAGATAAAAAAATTGTTTTCTCAGGTGGTTGTCAAATTTTCTTTTGATTATGTTTTTTCACATGAATACAACTTTTATACTTTTTTAGATAACTTGTAATACCGACCACTTGTTCTCATAATTTATATATACAGTGTCATGGCATTTTTTTTAAAGGAACTACTTTTATTGTTGAGTAAAACAAAATAAATCACGTATTAGTCCTAGTTTTTGTTTGTTTTTGGCCTATCTACAAATCAATAAACATTTGAATCATATGCTATTAACAAAGTTTTTTTTTATTTAGCCTAATACGCATCAAATTGTATATTTTTCAAAAATATGCTATTAAGTTTATATTTTAATAACTATGAACTTTCGACTATACATTTTGAGGTCTAAATTTGTTGCAGTTGCAGCTCGTCCTGCCCGGAATACACCCAATTACGAAGAACCTGTATATAAATTCAAAAGAAACACCTAGAATTTTCCTGGAATGAAAAGTTATACCCTGTAAAAAATACCGTACGAAAAAATAAAGTATAACGAGTTATATGATTTAAATGACAGCAGGCGCGTGGCTATTCGCCTCCCCATTGGTAGATTATTGGGGTTGGTGGTTGATACAAGTTAGCAGTTGACGTTGCTATTGGATAACTGCCGCAGTTCAGTTTAAACACAACCCCACAACAGTATTTAAGGCGTGGCTTCACAGGGGTGATTTACAGATCCACAGAATTCCATCATTTCCTGTTTAAAATTCTCAGCGGAAGGAACTTCAGTGGATGTGCGACACTATTTATCGCGAAAAATTAATTTTAAGTGTACAAGTGATTGGGTTTTCAATTTCTGTGCGAAGGGTGACATAAAGATTAATACGAGGGTGAGTTTCTTATTAATTGGAAATATTCTGAACAAAAACTATCATTTGAAAAAATTCATTCCATATTGAGAGCTTGGACTAGATTTATTTTATATGAAAATAACTAACAGAAATGGATTTATCTTTGAGACAATAGAAAAATCAACAGTGTACGTTCAACTGAAACTTTTTTTTTCAGAATGGATTCGGGAAAATCGAATGAATCCACCAAAAAAGAAATAAGCCCGAAACCAAATCAGGTACGAAAACTAAATATTAATCCAAAATAGATAAAATAGAAATTGTGAAATTATTTTCCATACAATCAAAAAGAAGTTTATTTCTTTTCTGTCGATGAATTAGAACTAGTTCATTTTTAAACTCTGAAGGTTGATAATTTTTTTCAATTCAATCCCTTCAACGTCATTTTATTACTCTTGATATTTTCCATTTATTTTTTATTGAATTAGTGACGTATTTTTCTTGAAGACAAATAAATTTATGTATTTTCCCAGAACTTTTTTATTCAAAGTTTTGTAAGTTAACAACTAACAAAATAAATAAATAAAAATTCTCTATGCCAGAATACGATATGGAAGAAAAATATTCAATTTAACGAATCACTTTTCTAATATTTCATTTCAAATAACTCAAGAACCAATAGGTCGTTATCAGGGTGCCCATAATTTGTTGTAGAGGAGAAACAATCCTACATATTCAGATTTAAACCATAGTCTTGTAAGTCCAGTAGTTCACGAGTTAATGGTGAAATTACCATATCGTGTGTGATGAAAAGTTTTAAGTCTTCCAAAAGTACAACTCGAGGGCACTTGTGAGTTCCCATCAGAAACACTGATGTCAAATTTCCTATGTTCTTTCAATCTGCAAGATTCGAATAGGATATTATCGAAAATGAATTTGATCATGGCCAGTTTCAGGTCAGCACAGTGATTTTGTATGGTGTACCGATAGTGTCTTTGGTGATCGAAAACCAAGAAAGGTTGTGCTTGGCTCAGATATCAAACACGTTATTGAAGCAGTTCAGTTATAACGAGATACACAACAGACGTGTGGCACTAGGTAAGATGACGAGTTCTAGATAATCCAGTATCACAAATAACTTATTTAATGTTTCAAGGTATAACCTGCGTCCAATGCACACCTGTCCAACTTGAAATCCTACGTCGAGCAGGAGCTATGCCAGTTTCATCAAGAAGATGTGGTATGATCACTAGAAGAGAGGCTGAACGTCTTTGTAAGAGTTTCTTAGGAGACAACGCTCCACCAAGACTTCCAGAGGATTTTGCATTCATGGTACATCACGAGTGTGCTTGGGGCTGCCGAGGTCAGTTCCTTCCATCCCGTTACAATTCATCAAGGGCGAAATGCATCAAGTGTTCAATGTGCGGTCTGTTTTTCTCCCCCAACAAGTTCATATTTCACTCACATCGTCTTTCGGCAAACGACAAATATGTTCAACCGGATGCTGCCAACTTCAATTCTTGGAGACGCCATATGAAACTCAGTGGTAACCCTCCAGAAGAGATAGTTCATGCATGGGAAGATGTGAAAGCTATGTTCAATGGCGGCACGAGGAAGAGGCTGCTGGCAAACTCCATATCGGAGAGTCCACAGAAACAGGCGAAGATTGAACCTCAACCACAGCCTATTGTTCCATCGCCACGGATACCAACGTGTCAAGATATAACCTTTCCGATCTCGCGTGTTGCTATGGATTTCATTTATCATAAACCTTTGGCATTCACTTCCTATTCGTCATTCCCATGGCTGAAGAGGAATCCAATACTTTTCCCCCAAGAGAACCCATTTTTTTCTATGGAAAAGAGTTACCAATCTGCTTTCAAACCAGTCCAGACGATTTTGGAAAAGTCCCCAGTGGAGAAGAAAGAAGACAGTGACGATGAAGTTGATATTGAGACCACTGATGAGAAAGCGACAAGCTGGGACTTGAAGGAGGAAAAGGTAGGAACTTTGCCTTTTATTAAGAAATTGTGAATCTCATTTTTTCTTCATCAGAACCGTTGAAAATAAAAAAAATCAATTTTTGACTAAGAGATGATTTCCAAAGTTCATCGCATTTATTTACAGACATGTATATACTAATCTATGTATAGGAGTTTTCAACAAGTCTTACCGGGTTTTGTTAGTAAATAAAATAATAAATAAACTAGACGACTTTGATATTCTCAAATGATAATATTCAATATAACCTCTTACGACTTCTGTAACATAACGTTCTGAATCATAATCTCAACTTTTGACTTCACCAAGCGACTTTCTGCTTTGTTTCGGGCACCACACCTCGTCACCAGTTACAATCGATTTCAAGAAGTTTTGATCCTTCCAGCACTATTAAATGTCTTTGCGATACTCAATTCGATTAACTATCTAGTCTTCGTTGATTTTGTGTGGTACAAACCGCGAATTAACCTTCTTATGACCCAAAACTTCGGTCAAAATGCGGAATGCGGTTGTTTGAGTAATGCCTAATTCCATTTCAATAATTTTCACCGGCTTAATTTCAATGAATTATCGATGTTTTCTTCCCATAATCGGTTCTGGGGCGGTCTGATCTTTCTTCATTATCCAACGTCTCTCTACCACATTTGAATCGCCCGAACCACTCGTAAACTTGCGTATGGGATAGACAATCATCACCATAAGCATTTTGTAGCATTTGGTGCGTTTCAGTAAAATTTTTACCAAGTTTGACACAAAAATCAATTTCAGCTTTTTGTTTGAAATGTACAAAATACACTGACATTTGAAACGCAATAACTTTTATTGTATTCATCCAATAGTTATGAAATTTATACCAGTTGTCTATGAGACACTAAGCCAACTACTGACAAAATATTACAACAGATGGCACTAGTAGTACATTTTTTTTTACTTCGACTTCTTTTTTAATTAGAGGGTGTATTCATAAAATCAGTGATTAACTAACAGTAGATGACGAGATATTGTTGATGATGGAGCTCGTGTTGAATGATTATTTGGGCTATTACCATCATCTATTGTGGATGTAATGTTTTCCGACGTTTCGATAGACATCTTCTATCTTTATCAAGGAGAAAAAGTAAAAAACCTTTTGAAAATTATCAATTTTCAAAAAGTCAATATGACAGAAGTCATGAAAGAAAAATGAACAATGTTATATACTCATCTGTGATATGATGATCTTTTTAAGTTGGATCGAACTATAGGCGTCCAAACTTCTGGCAGATCTATAGATATATAGTAATTCAACATCGATGATAAGAAACACGAAACACTTCATAGAAATAATGAAACATCAAGAAATCATGGAAGAAGACGTTATGGTCAGCTTCGACATCACCAGTTTGTTCACTAATATTCCGACAGATAAAACACTTATCATAGTTAGGAAAAAGCTTGAAGAAGATCAAACCCTTAGTGAAAGAACTACACTAAGAGTGAATGCAATTATGGAAATGCTTTCTATTTGTATTGAAACAACATATTTCCACTTTGAAGACATCTTTTATCAACAAGAATTTGGAATGGCCATGGGTTCACCACTATCACCAATTTTAGCTGATTTATATATGGAAATTTTCGAACAGAAGGCATTAGAAAAATATGTACTTAAACCCAAACTGTGAAAAAGATATGTAGATGATACTTTCATTATTTGGCAACATGGGAGAGACACTATAGATGGATTCCTTCAATATCTAAACAATCAAGAGGAATCAATTAAATTCACAATTGAAATCGAGAAAGACAGACAACTTCCATTCTTAGATGTACTCGTACATAAACAAAATGGAATCCCAAGAACCACTGTGTATAAAAAGCCAACGAACACAGGACAATATCTACATTTTGAGTCATACCACCAACTAAACACTAAATTGGGAGTAGCAAAATGTTTATTTGATAGAGCAATAAATATTTGTTGCACTGAAGAATACCAAAATGAAGAAATAAATAACATCTCGAAAACTCTTAGAAGCAATGGCTACCCCAAAAAGATATTAGAAAAAGCTAAACGAACAAGAGAAAGTCAACCTGAACCAACAGATATAAATCAGACCATTAACAACAAGATGTTTTAGGACTTTATAATCCTTATAAATTGTTTGTTTGCTCTTATTGTCTTTTACATAGTGTATAATGTTTTATACAGGCTAGAAAAAGGGCACTGCCCGAAAGATCGCCAATTCTTAATATATTTTGAACAATATTAAACCCTGCAAATCAAATACTGTTATTCTATCTATCTATTAAATACTTTCATTCCATAAAATTAGTATCCCTTCATGAACTCGTGAACCACAATTCAATACAGAAGTTGGGGGGTTGAAAAATTTGATCAGTATCAACTAATATTGTTCAGAGTCGTATAAATCATTAAAGTCATTGAGTCTATAAGATAGAGGGGTGATTCCTGCTTGGAAAAAATAAATGACAGAAATCTCTGAGGCAAAACAGAAGGGTGGGGTCATTAGAGACTTCATGCATAAATTATACGAACCGAGAGAAATTGAATAAGCGTATATTTAGGTAACGATGATGCTTACATATCTATACAGGGTGAGTTTTTAGCGCTCGATAGCTGAAAGAACTCTACAAATTGTGAACGCATAAGTATAAATTATTTCATTACTTCAACTCAACTTTAACAATTTTACTGACATATTAGGTGTACAAATAAGTTTCCGCGGTTTTTTATGAAAAATTAGGAATTTATTGTAAAGGAAAAGTACATTACGTTTTATTCAAAGTATTTTCCATCATTTGCCACTACTTTTCCCCATCTTTCTGGCAACATTCGGATACCCCGTCGAAAAAACTCTTCATCTTTTGTCGCTATCCACAAATCTACCCAATTTTTGGTGTCTTCATATGATGTGAAGCGCTGCTCAGACAGACCATGTGCCATCGACCGGAACAGATGATAATCAGAAGGGGCTAAGTCTGGTGAATACGGCGGGTGGGGTAAAACTTCCCAGTTGAGTGTTTCCAAGTATGTTTTTACCGGCGCCGCAACATGTGGACGAGCATTATCGTGTAAAAGAATAATTTTGTCGTGTCTGGAGTAGTGATGGGCGCGTTTTTCCTTAAGTGCCCGACTCAATCTCATCAATTGTGTTCGGTAGAGAGCTCCAGTAATGGTTTCACTTGGTTTCAGCAATTCATAATACACGACACCAAGCTGATCCCACCAAATACACAGCATGAGTTTTTTTCCATGAATATTCGGCTTAGCTGTCGATGTTGATGGTTCGCCGGGCTTAACCCATGACTTTCTCTTCTTTGGATTATCGTAGTGAATCCATTTTTCGGCACCAGTGACTATACGATGCAAAAAACTTTTTTTTTATTCCTGGCAAGCAGCATTTCACTCATGCATAATCGGCGTTCAACATCTCTCGGCTTTAGTTCATATGGAACCCAATTTCCTTGTTTTTGAATCATTCCTAACGATTTTAAACGATGTGAAATTGCTTGTTGAGTCACTTGTAGAGTAAGTGCAAGTTCTTTTTGCGTTTGGGACGAATCTTCCTCCAATAGTGCTTCTAATTCCATGTCTTTGTACACTTTCGGCCTTTCACTGCGTTCTTTGTCTTTAACGTCAAACTCACCGTTCTTAAAGTTTTGAAACCATTCCTGACAACTTCTCCCACTTAAAGCAGCTTCACCATATGCTTCTAGAAGCAATCGATGCGCCTCAGCTGCAGATTTTTTCACATTATAGAAGTAAATCAAAAGTTCCCGCAAATGATGCTTATTCGGAATAAAACTTGACATTTTTGCACGAAAAAAATTACGTATGCTGATACGGAATCACTAGTACTTTAAGGTTATGGTGTTGCCAGATGACTAAACTTGGGATATTACGTTTTACATCTGACAATTTCTCCATAACCTTCTGGCGGGGCCATCTTTTGACAAACCGCGGAAACTTATTTGTACACCTAATATTTACAGTGTTCGTGATACTTTTCTCCATAAATTTCATTGATTATAAACGGTTTTACAATAAGAACTCAATAACTTTTTTCCAGAATAAATTGCAAGCCATTTGAGTTGTTTCAATAACTTTATAACCAGTTTGAACTGAAATGTAAACATTTATGAATAGAACTCGACTATGTTCATATGACGTTTGCAGCGGTCAATTCTTTTTACTCAATTTCCGATTCATTTCGGCCGAAACAGTTGCTATTTGGCGTTAAATAATGGCTCTGAAAACCTCCAACTTCATCTACTTATTGCCATAGACCAATGACTCAACGTAGGAAAAAGTCTAGAGGTGTTAAATCGCACGAACGAGGTGGCCAATCTTGATAAACTTTATTACAGACAAAATCTGTGTAATCAGATTAGAAATTCTAGTGGGAGGAAATCATTTATACATGAAAATGCTCTTAATTTTGTAGTAGGCATTGACACATTTGAAACATTCAAATATCCTATTTAATAAAGGAATGACATCCTATGTTTTTCCACATCATTCACTGGCCTTAATCATCGTTGAAATGTCCTATTATGTGTAGAAGAGTTAATGCGGGAAATGTATTTGTTTTATTCCCTTCGATTAACTGAAGTGGGCAATGTGATTAAGATATTATATTTTGTAGGTGTGTTGTTAACAATGACTGATTGTAAATATAGCTCTTGAACAAACCGAAGAGTGCGGTAGGTGCGCTGAAGTCACCCTTCCCTCATTTAAAGCGCATGCCTTTTTAATCAAACGTAATCTAATACCGGATGTGCTTTGGTGCTTACTACGATGGTGTAACCTTTCAAAATGATTAAAAGTAAACATTTCAGGATGCCTCTGTTTTCCAAAATTGCATTTGAATAATTTATTTGAATATCTGTAATTCTGTAGGTATCTTGGAGACAAATATTTGACTTACTGGCTGACAGCCCCTAAATACAATATAATGTTCGACGTGCCACACTTCACTTGATTGAATCCGACTTTTTCAATTCAATTGAGGGCGAAAATCTGATTTCATTCATTTTTTAACGGATCTGTTCATTCAATAATTCATGATATGTCAACTGAGATTTTTGAAGATAGACAAAATCGTGTGAAATGGAATATTTTTGAATCTAAATCTCGAAATCTTTCTTGATGTTATTGCAAATTATGTTCGAAATATTTCTAACGCATCTACAGTCATTGAGATTTTTTTCATTCAATTATACAATACGAATATATTGAAAACATTGAATTGAAGTTGCACAATGCGTTTCAAGACTATTCTTGTCCTTGTGATCCTGATATTTGCAATGATCAGGGCCGGATTAAGACCACTTGGCGCCCGGGGCACAATATATTCCTTCGCACCCCACATTACAAAAATGATCATTAATAAAAAACGAACAGGGATATTTTTTTCATCGAAAATTAACAGCCAACAAAAATTATAAATAAATACGTATATATCATACAGGCCATTGGATAAAAAGGAGAATGAAAAACAACTAATATATAAAAATATTATATATATAATATAGCATTATCATATGATTGCCCCCTACAGTTATTTATGTCTAATTCTAAATCATTCAAAGTTTTCATGATAGCTTTTTCCATATTATCAGCTTTCTGCCCAACTTTACTAATGAATTTTAAAAAGCGTTCAACAGTACTACTATCCATTAGCATATAACGGAATATATATGTTAACTAATCTATATGTGATACATCAGGAGTTGAATCTATAACTATGGAATAATATTTATATGCTTTCAACTCTTCGACTATTTTTTCCTGACCAAATCAGCTATGTATGTTATGAATTCATCACAAATAGTTTTGGACAAGTATGAGATATGACCTTTCCCTTTATCTGCATAAGAATAAGAGTTTGTAAATAGTTTTCCCTCTTTCCTGCTCCTGATTCTCTTGTCCAACATGTTCTGAACATCCACGAAATGCTAAGCCCTGTTTTAGTAAATACTCAATTGCTGCTTGAATTCTTTTCAAAACTTGCCTCCAATAATCTTTTTCTGTAAGGTACTGCTGATTCAGACAGGAATCTATTCTACCCAAATTATTGGATCGCACATCGCACTATCAAAGTTTTTGTATTTTCCCGATGTTCGAAGGAATGTTCATTTTCAAATATTCTTTCCGTATGCTTCCAGTCATTAAAACCATTCACAAAATTTGAACTGGTATTAACCGACTCATTACCGAATAAAATACATTGCAAGCAGTAAAATTTATAAGTTGATATAGAATAGACATTTTTCTAGATCCAAATCTAGATACTTTTCCGTACACACGCTTGGTATCTTCAAAATTGATCTCGTCCAAGTTTTGTAGAAGTGTAGTTCTCAAGACTGTCTCTACTAATGCATCATCAACTTTCCAGGTTGCAGGTCCATCGAAATACTTTCCATTTCAGCATTGGCATAAAAAAACTTGGATATGTCTCATCATTTGTACTGGTTTCAGTGATTTCCAGATCTCGGATTCCATTAGGCGTTCCATTAGCTATTCAAATTCAAAATATTTCTCAAAAAAAAAACAAAATTGGTTTTTGGTTGTTTTTTGAAAAATTAATCGCCCAGTCAAAAATTACGAGTAATCAATGTTAAGAATGCATAAGACAGTTCAATATTCGCAGAAAATCCTACAAATTTCACTTTTTTTCATACAGCCGTTTTTTCTATTTTACCTGACTGAATTTTTGAGAAGAATGATCGCGATTTAATCCCTTCATTGCTATATCGGAAAAATTAAATTTTTCCTCTACTTTTCAGCATTTGAGAATACGTATTACCTCCAAACTGGCAAACCGAAAACTAAAGTCATAAAATTTTATAGGATTGTTTTTTGCTGTTGCACGAACCATTTTTCAGTGAGTACGCACCTTTACATGATGAAAAATTCAAAAATATTCAATCCTAAACGTTTTCTACTAGTTAAGTATGGATATAAATATCGATAAAAATGTAAATGTGGAACTTACCTCCATCATCCAAAAACTCATTCTGTGAATTCGATGAGCATTGGGTTCATCTTTTCAGCGAAAAAATTGTCCAATGTAGGAATTTCTTTGAGGAGTTTTTCACTCTTAACTTGCTTCTCTTTCAGAGCTTTGCGTCTTAGTGCTCTACTTGGTTTTATAGCACTCATTTTTTATTCACTTTTATCTTTTTTTCAATCGGCAATCGACTGGCTTTACATAATAAACGCCCTTCAACGAAATGAAACAATAAAATAAATTTACATGACCGGCATTCACAAAACTACAAAAGCATTTATTTCCACAGAACACACAACAATTCGTTTTCGATGCGTGCGCTTTGTATTCACCTGTAATGACTAGTCACCCGAGAATGCGTGGAAGCACGGACATCGAAGAAGCGAAGGGAGGGGCGACCAACGGTTCGTTTGGATGCGATGCGAAATGCGAAGGGCAGGCGCAAGTAAATGACGACTGATATCGGTCGAAGGAACGAAACCTATGTTTCTATTGTTTGGAATCGCTTTTCTCGATTTCAGTGATTTCCGTATGTAGTTAGTAACTTTGATGAATTCGAACCCAATTCTGAATTCGCCCTGGGCTGAATTCGCCCTGGGTTAATCCGGCCCTGGCAATGATGAAGTTATATTTTTGAAGTTGGAACTGCCTGGAATATAACAACGTTTTAATGCAACTGAAGGTGTCAAAATTTTCCAAGATTTTGACAGTGCACTGACAGTAACCAACAATTATTAAGCACGCATATTACACCCTCCATTTCAAAAGAAACCGAACTTTAAAAAACTACCATCAGTGCCATTGTTGTAAAATTGCACCTGTAGATATCTTAGTGCTTACAGCACTGCTTTTAGTACTGTAATGAACATTACGACACTGAAATAGAGAAAAGTTATTGCTTTCCACATGTCAGTATGTTTTGTACATCGGTCAAACAAAGAGCTGCAATCTGCAATTGATATTTGTGTTATACTAGGTAAAACTTCCACTGAAATGTACCAATTGCTACAAAATGCATATGGTGATGATTGTCTATCCCGTACTCAAGTTTACGAGTGGTTGGTAGAGTCGATCATTGTAAAGATACCGTTTGAAGTACTCGGAAAGATCTAAACTTCTTGAAATCGATTGTGATTTGGTGTTTTGAATATGAGCCTAAAATAAAGCGGCAAAGTGCTGGATGGAGAGGGACGAATGAAGAAACACCCAGTTGCTGATTCGTTTTCACGATTTAAAAGGAATTATCCACAAAGAATTTGTTCCACCCGGCCAGACAGTCCTGGGCGTTATGAAGCATTTGCTGTCACGTATTCGTCGAATTCTGCCAGAATATCGAGAAATCGGCAGTTGGACTCTTGAACGATAATGCACCATCAGGATTTGTAACTGAATATTTGGTAAAAAATCCCTTTGCAGCATTCGCGCTATTCACCAGATCTGGCTCCGTGTGACTTCTATCTGTTCCCTAAACTGCATTCGACGACGAAAGGAAAGTGGCAAGCCTCTAGGAGTGGGTCGGCCAGACCAAACATATATATATGTAAATATATAATTTAGAAGCAATTGTCTTGGGATTAGAGCACTGGATTGAAATTAGGATTTCATCTTTTTTTTATTAATATTTTACTACATATGTTTCGGCGTACATTGAGCCTTTTTCAAGTTTACATGTTACAAATACAGTGATCATACCTAAAATGTATAAAATCATATTCATCATGTTGTGAACGCTGTCAATTAGAATGATTCTAATAATGGAAAACCTGTTATCTACTAAAAATTTAATCAAATCACCGCAATTTGATACTACCTCTCTTACACTTGCCATCTGGATCACTCACATTCAACTTGTAACCGAAAACGAACGAAAACTCGTACAACCCTAAGCTCTACACACTTACATCTTACTCCAAACTACTGACCTAGTGAACTGAACTCTGATAATCAAAGTGTAAACACACGCAATGCAAATCTCATATACCCCCTCCCCAAGGGTATCTTGGCCGACCTAGTCTTTGAAAAATGAACAAGTCGTGGGTTGCTGTTTTGCTATTTACAGTTACTAAGAATGAATTTTTATGGTCAGAAAATCACAAAATTTGTTCCATACGCATACACTTTTTTCTGGAATTGAAATAATGTTCAAGTACTTATGATAATGTCCTTTGAAATTTGAGGGTGAAACTTTCAATTATTAACAGGATACGTGACAAAATTTTAAATATATAATGATTTCTCTTTCTATCTCAAATTTAGGATAAACATATGAAGATGTCGGATATTAAATCACAATTTTTAATTTGATATTTGCAATAAACATCGATAATAATAAACAATTTCACCCGCCAGCCGTTTCACATAGGGACGGCCAAGGGTTCTCGGCCGACCTCGCAAGTGTCACAGTCGAGGTATTGTAGAGTTCCATAATAGGAACATCCGCCATATAGTAGGTACGTAAAAAAAATGAGATGGCAACGATTTTCGACACCTGAAGAAGGGATTGATGCGTTCAGAATGCATGTTTCAGTTACCTCAATCAGAGTGGCAAAAGTGCTTCGACATTTGGTTAAAACGCATGCAAAACTGTATAGATCTTAATGGAGAATATTTTGAAAAACAATAAAGCGATTTTCGATTATTAATATTTGTTTTTGTTTTTTGATACCCTCGTATAGCAATGACTTAATCTGTAATTTGGAATAAAAAAAAATAAAAAAGGGGTTTCATACGAATCTGGCTGTACCTCTTATCGTAGTTTAAGATCGTAAAATAAAATCCTAGAACGATCTTCAAACAAAGGTAATTTGCCTGAATAATCGTGCTTAAAAAGCATTTAGATAAAATCGCACCCCATGCTTGGTAAATATTTGATGACATACGTAACTGGCCTCATTGTTTCCTTCATAACCAATATCACGAATTTGTTTTCATACAGATCCTTATTATACTTACCATTTTAATAATTCCCATTCAATTCGAATAATGACGTCGAAAACTGAACAATTTCATTAGGGCCCTTTCATTTGCACCATATAAATGGCGTTTGCTTTGTTAACAATTGATTTCGGATAGTTTGGTTTCAATTGATTAGAAGAGCTATTTCGTCCAGTGGACGGTTGGTTAGCGATGGAAATTTATGATAATCATCGTTGCTATTCATTCGAGAATCGATATAATTGATAATTATTGTTCTGGCACTCACATTATACTTAGTTGATTATGTTGGAAATTGACTTGGTGCCGCCCAACAAATGTTCCATTGAACTATCGTGTTTTTTTACGGATTAATATGTAGCTGCAATCTATGGGTTAAACTAGAAAAAAATTCAATAGTAAGGTGTTCGAATACCGCATTCAAAAAGGCGTCAAACATCCACAAATTCAAGCTGGCGACAAATATCCGGCTCGAAGGACCATTTTAGACAAATATCCTGGCGCCGCCTTTGTTCAATCTCCCTTAAGCTTCCAAGAATACAATACCATATATGGTCATTGGTTTCACTCACGAAAAATCGTACACCGATGTGACCATATATGGGCATTCTAAAAGCCCTCGTAGAGGGAGTCATCCCTGTCGCATAAATAGTCGCATGAAACATAAAATGGTCCTTCGAGCCGGATCATTTTATGTATTCATTCGATTATAAAGAACACATAACTTGATTTTGATATGTTTTTTATTAACACTGTTTGACACAACTAATTTACACATTTAGTGGTTGGTTTGAGGACACTCGACGTAGGAATACTTGATAATTTAACAAATTTGCAGAACGAAAAGAATGTATCAGCACAGTGAAATGAATAAGTGGACTGTATTGGAATGCGTGATTGAATTTGAAGGCGTAAATTAATGAGAATGAGTGACTGAATCTAAATGATTGACTGACTCGAAATGCTTGACTGAATAAGAATGATCTTACTGACTTAGAATTCTGGAATGCCTTTTTTTGGATGTGTCCCGACTATTTATGCGACAGGGATGACTCCCTCTACGAAGGCTTTTAGAATGCCCATATATGGTCACATCGGTGTACGATGTTTCGTGAGTGAAACCAATGACCATATATGGTATTGTATTCTTGGAAGCTTAAGGGAGATTGAACAAAGGCGGCGCCAGGATATTTATCGCCAGCTTGAATTTGTGGATGTTTGACGCCTTTTTGAATGTGGTATTCGAACATACTCCCCGGGCTGAACCGATCAGGTTAAGAAAAGAAACGAAGCGAAAAATTTCAAAAAGATTGGAGGCAAGTTGCGCATTTTGCAAAAAAAAACAAAAATTAAAGAAAATATAAGGGCGATACCTAATGAGTACCTTATTCGCCACATGGAAGTACACATATTTTATTGATGGATCTATTGAATGTTCCTTCTTGTGTTTTTACGCGAACAACCCGAACGCGAGCACCTTTACTTCAATCACTCGGGCAAGAGGCCATTTGAGTGGAGGCGTTGATTCGTCTTTTAGTAAGACAATGTGGTTCACTTGAATATTATCACGAGCAGTGAACCATTTTGGTCGATTTTGAAGTCTGTTCAAATAATCTGTTTTCCAACATTTCCAAAATTGCTGTTGGATTTGGCTACATATCTGCCGGAGTGATAGTTTGTTTATCGGAGAGGAAATGAAATGTTTGTTTAGTGACGTCTGATTTTTTGAAGTCAATGGAATTTGTTTAGCGTGGTTGAGAGATACATATTCTTTGATGAATTCTTTGTATTGAAATTTTCTCTCAGCCTGATGTTGAAGTCTTTTTTCTAAGTTGAGAAATCTTTTCTTAGATTGAAAGTATCAATCACCTAATTTAGATGACTCATTTGGGCTCTTTAAAGGAAGATCTATTTGAAATCTGCCAGACGGCAATCGAATTTTTGTGTCTTTGAAGATTTGTTCAGCCTGTTGCTCGACTGGATTCAAGGTAGATTGAGAGATATTTTGAATTTCTTCAGTTTCCCAAAACAGTTTTTTTAAATGTTTCCTCAATCTTCTTGTCAATAATGTTGGTATCATCAGGGTAAATAGTCATATCCGCTACTACATCACGAAGTTGTGGATTTCCCTCAGGATCAGATGGTAGGTCATTGATGTAAATGAGAAAGATCAAGGGGCCCAGTATGCTATCCTGTATGACTCCCAGCTCGATCAGTTCCTCCCCTGACGTAAATACTTCTCCTTTGGTCGAGATCATAACTTTCTGCCAACGCCCTTCTAGATAGCTCTTGATGAGGTTCAATTGTTTGTCTCGAATCCCGTAGTGTTCAAGCTTATCAGTTGTTTGTGGTTGACAGAATCAAAGGCCTTCGAAAGGCCCAAAAAGAGCCCTACAGGTATATATCCATTATCCATGGCCTCGACGAGTTAACTTGTTAGCTGAAAGATTGCAGTCTCTGTATTCCTATTCTTCCTAAAACCGTGCTGATGATTGGTGAATATTCCAAATTTCCTGAAATTTCTGTTAATATTTTCTCAAAGAGTTTCGCAAAAGTTGTAAGCATGCTGATGGGGTGATAGTTCTCCATTGCAGTAGAGGGTCCTTTCTTATAGCAGGGTCTGATAATTGCCAGCTTGAGGTCATCTGGGAAAATGCCTCCAATGAAAGCATGATTCATTATGTAGGTGAGAGGCTCAATAATTAGATGGATGGACTTCTTGAGGATTTGAACAGGTAAATTATCATGACCAAATGACGATAGATTTTTGATCTGTTCAACAGTACTGATAACTTTTTGGCTAGTTACATCAATCATGTCAAAGCTATTGTCCATCCATTTCATTTTCACTCTCCAGAAACTTTCTCCATCTGTTACTTCTCACTTCTGCGATATTATTCATTAGGCGTTCTCCCACTTCTATAGTCCGATTTGAGAATGCATAGGCAACATTAAGGTATTTCAAGCGACGAACCAAGAGTAACCGGTTATCTTTGGTCTTTTGTGGTACATACCTTTTGCATTCAAGCGGTTTGGGTTATAGATCCGTGACGTCATGAATTAACCTCAATTTGATCGAGAAATGTCAAATCAAACCAAAATCGTAACCCTGCTCGAGAGCAGGGTTACGATTTTAATTATTAAGCAAGTAGGGTTAGATGTGTATAAACATGAAAATAGTAAACAATAGCAAGGACTTTGAATTATTTGGAAGTTGAAAAACTGATCTTGGTAGAACCGAAAGACTATTGAATATTTCACAGAGATAATTAATAATCCAAACTACAGCAACACGAATTCTATTTAATGAAATGGAAGTTCAACTCCAGGTAGGAACTAAGGCAATTTAAGATAAAATTTAAAATAATACGCTCTTCCTAAATTCACAGGTTCAAAAGAAAACTTAAAGAACGTGGGTGAAAAGTTGTGTTGTTTGGATGGAAAGAACTCATCAAAAATGGGACCACAATGTAGAGTTTCTTTAACATAATAAAAAACAGAGCAATTATGAAATACAGTTCTTGAAAGAAGGAAATACTCAGGATCTAATATAATCATGTGCTTCTGAATAATGTTGCTGAAAATCATGTGGAAATCGTAAATTACAGTTCAGTAATACAACTGGTCTGTCAACTGAAGGTGCGTTGAAATGAAACTTATAAATCAATGATTTTCTTGAATTTTAACTTTGAAGGCTGTAGGTATTTGATCACAATTTAAATTTTAGGAAAACTCAAAAATAAAATTGGAAGCAGAAACTTCAATGGAGAAAAATTCCATTTCTATAAATCACCTAGTTAAAAAAATTATTTGGAAACCATTAGAAGCATTGTAGAATGTACAGATTAGATTTGCTTTTCATTAGAGAAAAATAGAATTCCTTGTGTATTTTGTTAGCTGCAGTAATCAAAAATTTTATCAGCAGCTGCAAACATTGAATGTAAAGAGAAACTTAACCAGTCATCAACTGAAAGTATGTTGAAGTAACACAGGAAAACCATCTATTCTTATTGAATTTGTTATAAAGATAATATTCAATTCTATTTCAAATTTCAGGATAACTCTATAAGAGAAGAAAAAAAAGGCTCGAAGAGAAAATGTCATTTGTGTGAAGCAATCTATATTGATAATAATTTGAAAATTACAAGAAAAACCTAAAAATTAAAGCCACATCAATAAAAATCCTTCGAGAATTCTGTTAATGAAACTATGAAAAGTTGCTTCAAATTTATGTCATGTGTGTAATACTGAGTATCTGCAAAGCATCGTATCAATAGTTTGGGTGTTCTGAGAATGCACAATATGGTAGCAATGAGGAGAAATTTTAAGCTAGATCAATAAATTGAAAGAAGAACCAGTAGAAGTGACCAAATAACTTTTTTTTTTAAATTGGAATAAACTGAAATTTATAAATTCAAAATATTGTTTGTTAAAACCATCATGAGATTTGTCATTGCTGTTCCTAAAGTTAAGAGATTAAGAAGTTCTTTCATTGCCTTTTTGTGTTTGTTTCAAATTTTCATCAAGTATAATCTCGAAATAATGGAAAAATAGATTTAATTTTCTTCGTTTTACTAGCTGTTAATATTGATATTTTCATTTTAATCATTTCTTGTCATTTTCTTCATTCCTAGTTAGGTACTCACAAAATAATTTTTATAATCATTTTTTACATGTATAGATATTATATGAGTCTAATTTAGTATTTTTTCCTTGTTAAATTTATTGTAGTTTCAGTAATTCCATTATAAGGATATATTGGCTAATAAAATATTGCTTATAAAAATGTCTTTTGTTTATATAAGCTCGGGAATGGGCCCTTTTTATCTGAATCAGATAAATGCTCAGATAACGTGTTATGCAGATAACCTATGAGCATAAATAAATAAAGCGAAGCAAAAAGAATGACAGCACGGATAACCAAACCCGAGCATTCAAGCGATAATTTCTGGTTATTCTTTCTGGATTTCGAAGGAATAACCAAGAAGAACCAGCAATAACCGCTAGATGGACCAAAATCATAACCTGGTTACTCTTGGTTCATCGCTTGAAATACCTTATTGTCTCTCATCAACCAACCAAATCCTTCAACAACCAAATGATCCCTCCCACATATACCTTCAAGAAATGAAAGACTATAATTGTCAATTTTAGATATTTCATATAAGTGGAAATCTTTAATGTTATGTTTTTAAGTTGCTCTAAACTTTTCCAATGTTCTGTTAAACATATTGCTTTCTGGTCTTCCAAGCTCTCTAAGGAAACACTAAGGAATAACAACTAGGGCCGGATTTATTCGACATCTGCTTTCTGAATATCTCATTTTAAAAATTAGTAATTAATTGATATTGTTTTGAAACTTTAATGAATGTTTATTGATGAAAATATGGGGGTGTGGGGCAACATAAACAGCATTCTGTAACTTAACGTAGAGAATTTGAAATCTTGAGTTTCATGAGAATGATTACTTATTCAGACCTTATATGATAGAAAGAAAAATCCATAGAGTGCACTGGGGAAAAACCGATATCCTGAACTTTCAGTGTGCAGCACCATTATGAAATTTGATGTCACGATATTTAGAACCAACGAACCAAAGCAAACATTCGAGAAGTCTTGAATTGGGCTGTTATTTTGCTATTGCAGCGGAATACGTGTCTTGTTTGCGATATAAAAAAGCAATCATGTACAAAATCAGACTTAGTATCGACTGTTTCAATGTTACCGGAGGGACACATTTGCCCGTCTGACATACCCACCCCTAGGAATAAGAACTCATTTAACTTGGAATGTGTATTTATTGTATTATTGTCGCAACTAATGGTGTATCACATTACTTTTTCAATTTCCGGGAATCTCTTTTGACTTTAAATTCCACACGCAGTCTCTCTGTTTCGGGTTATTGGATGAAAGTTCCAAGTTTAAGGGTTTCTCTTCATTCGGAACTTCACTTAGAATTTATTCTCTTTGGAAATGGAAAAAAAAATGTAAGCGTTTGTCTTCGGATCCGGATATACTCACCGGAAACAAATTGAAATTTTACTGAATTTATTTATGGGTCGAATTGAAGAAAATTGATTAACATGTGATACTTCGTGTAAACAGTGTGTTAACAGAAATCAGTGTATACTAATTCAGAATCTCAAGCTGTTTTATTCTGAGGAGATTTGGGCTATAACCGCCATCTTTTATTATTCTAGCTACCAACGTTTCGAACGACATTTTTGGCCGTTCAAAATCATAAGAAAGCTGAAGAATATAGATGAAAAATCTGAAAATTAGGAGACAAAAACAACTAAAATCCTGATTTTAATATAAGTAACACAGACCAGAGAGCTCTGAAAGATCTTTGATCAGATAATACCATTAAGAATGCTTCCTGAGCAGACAAATGAAATGCTACTTTCATAATTGATATTATATATATATAAATATTCTTTTTAACTATTGGCTTACAAACAAATGTTAGCTGGGGTTGGTGACGGGGTGCCATACGATTAGACATAAAAGCCTAGGGAAAAAACCTCAATGAAAAAAACCCTGGCTCCCTGCCTAAGTGTGAAGGTACAAAAATAAGCTGAAATATATTCGAGGGACTTCTTCAAGAGTGTACTTCTATTGATGAAGACAGAGACTTCTTCAAGTTGTCCACATCGAATCTGAAAATAAAGAGACAAAAGTAGAAAAAAAAACCGAATAACAAAACTACGTATCATATTCGTTTGAAATTTATAACCCATTCCAAGAAGGAATCAGAAACATCTTGAATAGCCCTGCAATCATGATATTTGCTCCAAGAATTCAGAGCTGCAGTCTGTCTGCGAATATGGGGAGGGACAATGTTAGACAAAACTGGTAACCAATGAACCGGTGTAGATCTTATGATGCCAGTAATTATTCTCATGGATGTATTCGATTGTGCATCAATTTTTTGTGTATGTGCACTATTAAACCAAACAGAGCAACAATACTCAGCTGCAGAAGAGGCTAAAGCTAGAGATACTGTGCGAAGAGTGGAAACATCAGCACCCCAAGATGGTCCAGTTAATTTCTGAAGAATATTATTCCTAGTTTTCAGTTTTAGCTCAGATCATTTAAATGAGCCTTGTAATTGAGAGATATTTCCTATATTTTTCATGATTATTCAGCTGGAAACAAGATACCTCAGTTTTGTTGGGATTCGGACATAATCGCCACTCAATGAAAGAATTCTTCAAAATTTCCAAATCAGATGACAGTATATTTTTGAGAGTAGCAAATCCAATGTTATTTGCAAAATCAATGTTGATATTGATGCTTAAGAACAGAAGATTGATAAAATATTTGACGCAGAAAAATTAAAGAAACTGAGGAAAGATCCTACCTCCACAGTTAAGACTTGATTTATGAAATTTTATTTATAGATAGATATTTATTTTGAAAGTACTTGATGAAATGTACAAGAAAAAACGTCAAACAAAGATACATTAAAGAGAAATCGACTTTTCAGCCTTACAAAAATCAAAGTATTCCTTAATATTACAAAGTTCACACCTCAAATTAAAAAATTCAACTTATACAGCAGTAGTTTCTCTGTATTTACATCACGAAATTGCCTTGGCAATGCAAACATTTTCATGAACATGTAATAGCATTATGCCAGTGCCGGCTCGTTTTAGCATGGTCGGAAAGCCGACCCAAACGCAACGAAAAAAAGAAGGTGAAAATAAATATTTGTTTTATCGAAAACATACGTCGCTCGAAGTTCCTATTATGGAACTCTACAATACCTCGACTGTGACACTAGCGAGGTCGGCCGAGAACCCTTGGCCGTCGGCCGTCCTTATGTGAAACAGCAGGCGGGTGAAATTGTTTATTATTATCGATGTTTATTGCAAATATCAAATTAAAAATTGTGATTTAATATCCGACATCTTCTTATGCTTATCCTAAATTTGAGATAGAAAGAGAAATCATTATGTATTTAAAATTTTGTCACGTATCCTGTTAATAATTGAAATTTTCACCCTCAAATCTTAAATGACTATAATCATAAGTACTCGAATATTATTTCAATTTCAGAAAAAGTGTATTCGTATGGAATAAATTTTGTGATTTTCTGACCATAAAAATTCATTCTTAGTAACTGTAAATAGCAAAACAGCAACCCACGACGTGTTCATTTTTCAAAGACTAGGTCAGCCAAGATACCCTTGGGGGGGTATATGAGAATTGCATTGCGTGTGTTTACACTTTGATTATCAGAGTTGAGTTCACTTAGAGCTTAGGGTTGTACGAGTTTTCGTTCGTTTTCGGCTACAAGTTGAATGTGAGTGATCCAGATGGCAAGTGTAAGAGAGGTAGTATCAAATTGCGGTGATTTGATTAGTTTTTTAGTAGATAACAGGTTTTCCATTATTAGAATCATTCTAATTGACAGCGTTCACAACATGATGAATATGATTTTATACAGTTTAGATATTATTGTCACTGTATTTGTAACATGTAAAAATAAAAAGGCTTAATGTAAGAAACATATGTAAAAGTATTAATAAAAAAGGTGAAATCTAATTTCAATCCAGTGCTCTAATCCCAAGAAAATTGCTTCTAAATTATATATATACATATATATATATGCTTGGTCTGGCCGACCCACTCCTAGAGGTCACGAGCCGTCACTGCATTATGCTGTGTCAAGTGAACTTATGAGCTGGATAGAGATAACAGTCTATTTGCCTTATCTTCGCATATTTATTTCGATATGGCTCAAAAATCTCCCGATGCTGAATTAGAAACTGTACACGTATAATCCTGTTAAGGTATGAATATTGCCAGCTCGAAAAACACCCCTACACGATTGCCTGTATTTCATGTTTATAATGGATCTAAAAGCATACTTTTGTTCAACAAAAGGCTGTCCTTACTACTGTTTATCGTATCAAATTTTCATAAAATTATATTAAGTAGTTTAAAAGTTATTCAAGAAAAATTGATTACCAGTGGCGTCCATCAGGAGGCCATATCTCCGTAAAGAGCGCCGCTAGAAAAAAAAATTTCATGTTTATAATGGATCTTAAAGCATACTTTTGTCCAACAAAAGGCTGCCATATGACAAATTCGATCGAAAAGCGGCACAGTAAAAAATCTTCAAAGTAAGCAGATCATTGAGAACATTAATGGCATACAAAGCTGAATTTAATATTTTATTTAAGTGATGTATATGTAAATCCCATCTCAACTCACAATCTACATGAACCCCAAGGAACCTGGTAGATTCCGAGATCTTCACTTGATTTCCATCTAGAGAAATTTCATTTGGGAATTGAAATTTTGACCTTGAAGAGTGAAAAACTACTCATTCTGTCTTTTCTGCATTCAATTTGAGCTTGTTTGTTGTGCACCAGTTTTTTACACTTAAAAGGGCATTATTTAATTCTTCGTTCAATCGAAAAGCGATAGATTCAAGTTGGTCCAATATGCTGTAAATGAAAATCATCTGATAAAATTTTATTCGAATTTAATTTGATGAGTACACTATCAATTGAATTGCCAAAATTTTAGAAGTCGATTGTTACACTTGATAAAAATTAGAAAATTTTCAAATATCATTCAATCGATATTTACTTGATATACATATACTTCATCCCAACCCAGGATAGGCAAAATGGAATGGAAAATGGAACATTCTTAAATAATCATACATTTGACGCTGAAAGAATTTACACAAGAATTTTTATGATGTTTCTGCTTTTTCCAAATCTTGCTCGTTCAAGTTAGCTTATTCGTTTCATCAGACTTCCAATGAATCAATTTCGTGAACTGGATAGGTCTATGGCTACACACAACAGAATGTGTTACGTAAATAAAGATTTAACTGAGGGAGTAGTCCTATTGTGCAGGTTCGGTACACTTCGAAAAGTAAGCTTCCCCTACTTGTTACAGCTCAATTCAGAAGGGATTAGCAATATAATATGCTCTGCAACAAATCGCACGCTCATACGGTTGGGTTCACAACGTTAATGATTTTCAGATTAACAGAATCGTCTCGATGGGATATATCTATGAAAGAAATTATTATTTCTTCCTAATTAATCGATTACAAACATCGAAATCTGGAACGTCTTTTTATGTACCGTCAGTCAGTCTGCTTCAAATAGGTTGATTATGGATAGGATTCCTAAAATAATGCATGTAATTCAGTGACGACTCGTGCCCTTTAGGAGTGGGTCGGCCAGACCAAGCATATACATATGTATATAGTTCTGTTAGGTAAGGGATAGTGGGCCTGGGTGATGAAATCAAATGGAAGACTCTTTATTCTATTGCCAAGCTTTCGAAATAATTTATTTCTTCTTCAGGGCTACTGTAAAATAAAACAAAATTTTAGCATTAGCATTTCTACATGAATAATTTTTTAGAATATTACCGAATGTGAGGTTAATGTGCATTTAGTTTGAGCTTGTGGCTCATCATCTTGGAAGGTGTAGAAACAAATTTCATCCAATTTCTACACCTTCCAAGATGATGAGCCACAAGCTCAAACTAAAGGCACATTAACCTCACATTCGGTAATATTCTAAAAAATTATTCATGTAGAAATGCTAATGCTAAAATTTTGTTTTATTTTACAAAATAATATTCAAGTACTTATGATAATAGTGATTTGAGATTTGAGGGTGAAAATTTCAATTATTAGCAGGATACGTGACAAAATTTTAAATACATAATGATTTCTCTTTCTATCTCAAATTTAGGATAAACATATGAAGATGTCGGATATTAAATTACAATTTTTAATTCGATATACCACGAACCGAAGGCGAGTGGTATTTCGGGATCACTTTATTGAGTGAAATTTGTATAATTTTCAAAATACGACAGAGTGTTCTCAAAAAAAATTCGAATCTCGTGTGATATTTGGAAAGATCATTCAACAATATAAATCAAACGAAATAACAAATAGTTTTTTATTCAAAAATACCCAGATAGAAGCATAACAACAAATTATTCATCTATATTCTCAAAATAATAATTATTGATAGTACAATTATTATACACATTACGAGCATTATTTTCGAATGATGAAGTAGATACTGATGTTGTTTCTTGAAGGACATTTTTTTCATTCCTTATGGCTGTGATTACTTTTTTGTGATGTTGTTGGTCCAGTTGGAGATACGGTTTCACTGACGCTGCAGAAGAATGGCCTGTTATCTTTATCACCTGTTCCTCGCCAATCCCTGCTTTGGCTAATTGGCTGACAGCAGTAGGTAAAGAAAAATGTCAGCAATATAAATAAAACAAGTTTCCAATTGTAATGAAATTATTATTCACAGAGAAGATCTACAGCACTTGAGTGTTTATGCAGAGTTTTTAGATGTCTATAATAACCAACGATTTGAACTTCTTTGCTCAATCTTGGGAACTTCGAGTATTATTTGATATTAAAAAGATCTGACCTTATTTGTTGAATTGGAAATCACCACAGCTCTGCTCTAATCGCCGAGGTAGACTTCTTAGAGTAATATGCAGGCACTTTGGATACAGCTTCTCAAACTTCCACTGATAAATTGTGCCTTGGCCATATGTAATTGCGTCACAGGTTCACAATTCACAACCTTTTTCTTTTATGAAGAGAATTTCAACAGAATAATTCAGATTCACACTGCACTAGGGTAGCTGACTGACCCAACCGGAGAAAAATGCATAAGACAGATAATTTTAAGACGAGGAACTTATAGTTCTGAGTGCCGTTATAGACTGGTGAAAGTAAAAAGAACTGGTAAAGTAAAACTGACCAGACTGGTGGTCAAAATAGAACTGAACTGAGAGAGGGTTTAGAATTTGGAATAAGTAAGAAAGATCGAACGAGATACATGCTGAGCTTAGATGACAAAAAAGGGGATTCCCAAAATTCCGTCCAATAACTGCCGCGGCCCTAAATTCCAAGAAGTGTCGCTTGTTGTGAATTTATCGCAATACTGTATATCTTGTACACAAAAATAATCACATACCTTGCACAGTATTTCATTGCGAGGCTTCGATACTAGTGATACAACGTCTGTCGACACTAGTGTTCAAGATATTGAGAATCTCTGATTGGATTCAATGTAAATATATACAGGGTGTCATGTAAACAATGAAATGTACAACGTAGTTCGCCCCTGATAAACTAAACAAGCTAATTATTTTTAAGGGCAGTGTTTTATGAGGTCTTTACTACTGTTTATCGTATCAAATTTTCATAAAATTATATTAAGTAGTTTAAAAGTTATTCAAGAAAAATTGATTACCAGTGGCGCCCATCAGATATCTCCGTAGGGAGCGCCGCTAGAAAAAAAATTTATGGAAACTTGTCTTCTTATTTTTTAATGTTCTATCTGAATCCGAGAGATATCCCAAATTTTCCCGGACACCCTGTATACTTTCTGCTGTGGCGCTTCGTCTGTTTGGAACGCCGAGGGGAGTTCATCTGGTATACTCATTAAAACGTTTGCATTTGACGAAGGCCAAACACTTGGATCATTAATTCAGACTACAAAGTCGTTCAGTTTCGTTGGGAAAGTGTCAAATTCGAGTAACATCACGAAAATGCAGACAATCTTTGAGTTTACCGTTTAGTGAATCTGGAGAACGTAAAAATTCTTTGTAACGCTCAGCGCTAAACTCATCCAATGCATACTAAATGAGCCTTGAAGAGTGATAATATGTTGTATTTACCCGTCTTTAATTAAAGGACTTTCCTCACTTGGAGGGGCCTGAACAGGAACGGGGATGTGGGGATTTCCTCGCTATTTTTGCTGATGGCTTTTTTCCTCTCTATTCATATAATGAAGCAGAGTTGAAGTCTATCTGTCTATTGCAAATAACAAAAAAAAAACTGAAAGATATTCAGTTAAAAAGTGTTATATTAAAATTTATAGCAATTCATGCAAATACACTATCACAAAAAATCAAAGGATCCAACAAAAATTCCAAATTTGTCTTGTTTTGGGATTAGGACCTTTAAATTTTGTAGCGTCGGTGGTTTTCGAGTAATTTTAGAAATACCAACAGTAAAAAAAATTTCAAATTATATCTAGTTATTATATCTTACTTTCTCACAGGTTTTGAGTAATCTTACTTTCTTGAATCGATGTTGATTCTAATATTCGTGAAGAGATAGAGTCAGTACCTGTGCTCTTCTTATTTTTTAATGAATTTTTGACGGTTGTGACTTCCGCCGAATCAACTAGATAAAAGTAAAAACTATGTCATTCTCTTTTATACTTTTCTTACCAATTTCTTGGTTCACAATACTCCAAATACTTTTATTTTTGTTGACTGAATTTTCAAGGGTAATACCACTAGGGGTGAGAATTTTTGAGAAAACTCTTGTTTTTTGGGAATTATGCGTTTAATTAATCACTTTGTTGAGTGAAATTTGTATAATTTTCAAAATACGACAGTCTTCTCAAACAAACTTCGAATCTCGTGTGATATTTGGAAAGATCATTCAACAATATAAATCAAACGAAATAAAAAATGGTTTTTTATTCAAAAATAACCAGATAGAAGCATAACAACAAATTATTCATCTTTATTCTCAAAATAATAATTATTGATAGTACAATCATTATACACATTACGAGCATTATTTTCGAATGATGAAGTAGATACTGATGTTGTTTCTTGAAGGACATTTTTTTCATTCCTTATGACTGTGATTATTTTTTTGTGATGTTGTTGGTCCAGTTGGAGATACGGTTTCACTGACGCTGCAGAAGAATGGCCTGTTATCTTTATCAGCTGTTCCTCGCCAATCCCTGCTTTGGCTAATTGGCTGACAGCAGTAGCTCGATGCGAGTGGTTGGTTATCTTCGACTTGGTTGTGTTGATGCCAATGAGTTCTGCCGATTCTTTTGTCCATTTAGCTATCGTATTGGGACCGACTGGGGAGTTTTGAAACATGAACCGTATTTCCAATTCTGGAGTAAGGAACAGTCTTTCAGTGGTTATATTTGCAGTTCTTTTGGATAAAAGTAGCTTATATGACCTCACCGGGCAAATATCTTCTTCAATATTGGGAGTCAGCCATTTCGTTTCCGCACATTTTTGGGCTTCACCTTGTCTTGTTTTAGAAAATATCGGATTGTGGGCAATTCGGCCCGTGGGATTACCATAGTCTTCAATTTCGAATTGGAAATGCAAAATTAGGCATGATGAACCCTCTCCTCCGCGCCAAGCAAGCTCCAATGCAGCAATAAAATAAAATTTTCTGTTCAAACCGTCTGGATTATCTTCTTTACATAAGTTGACCATCTTTTTGTGTTACTCCAAAGACAACGCCTTGGCACTAACTTTTCTTTTCTCAGGGTCCACTTGCAAAATACGCCTCTTGGCATTTCGTGCATTCCGCGCCGTTTTAAAAGCCACGTCTGTGAATGGATCGAACCTAACGCCCCATTCGGAATAGAATTTTTCCTGCAGCTGTTTGGCAGTATTATTCCACAAGGTTTTACGACACTTTCCTTGTAGTCTGATCCATCTCTTTTCTTCATATTGAAATCCCACTCTAGCATAATATTATTGAGCTCTGACAAACTTGTTTTTTCATTTACAAGGTATTCTCAGGCAGCACAGAATTCTTCAAATTGTTTCCAAATGTAGGATCTTGACTTCATTGTATTAAGCGGCACACTTTTCTTCACACTTTCCTCAATTGAAGTAATATTACAATTCCCAAAACGTTTCATTTTTATCTACTTTATGGTAAAATACGAAAATAAACTGACAGAACTGCCAAATGTGCTGTTGAAGTTATCGCTAACAACTGCTTGTTTATCGTAACCATGACGACCGCTACTTCCACCAACGGCCAAAGCTATTCCTATGCAAATTAGGCATTTGATAAAAACAAATTTCTAAAAGTGAAAACACTGTGAGGTTGAGTGTTTTCAGATACAGTTTGTTTCTATTGGTCCGTTTTCAAAAATTGAGCGATTTCATTGGACGACGTAGTATAGTGTTGAATAATCAAGCTAATTCGAGCCAAAATTGAAGTCGAGTAAATGATATCTAATTTGGATCATTTACTCAACTCCAAAATGGTTCGAATTAGCTAATGCTTATTTTATAGAGAAGGGAATTTGGTGGAGAAAAATAGAAACTTTTAACAAATTTTTATTTAAAGAACTAAAATTGTTCAGGAGATGAATTCAATAAAAAATATCTGTAGATGTTAGAGATTAGATTGAATTTATTTCATCAAAATCGAACTAATAAACTACATTTTGAAAGCATTCATTCGAACTGAACAAAGTCACTGTGTAATGTTTTCAATCTTTTCTGCTAATACATTCATTATATCCTAATGTCACAACTCACTGTGTTCTAATATTATTTGAGAAGGAAGATTCATCAACATCGTGAAATGTCGAGGAGTTTGCTTCTGGATGCATTGAGAGGTTAGATTCCCCTAGTTCTGAAACTAAAGCATATAGTTTAAAAAAATTTTAATAACGAGAAAATAAGGAATTTAAGTGGTATGATTAATAATTTATATCTTACATCTTTTTATCTGGGACCTCAAATCCAGATTGAGCTTCACTCAGATCTACTCATTCCATATCCTCACTACCTGCAAAATAAATTGATAATAAGACTACTCAATAGTCAACATTCAACTTATTATTGTGAAATTCAGAATTTATCATTTATGACATTATTAAAAGTTTTAAATAGAGAAATCACCACAAACCTGTTGCATCAGTCTAATTTCTAAAAAGAGTTTGTAATGCATTAGGCGTCAATCTTCTGGTACCAGCTAAGATGTATTTCTCATTAAAATGATAGTGGCAGACTCTTTTCTTATAAACGTCTTCCCGTGGAATGGCTTTCAGTTCTGAATTCTGCAGTATATCTAGCCACATATGAAATCTGACCTATTCTTTTTTTAAAATTTGGGAAACGACGTCATCAGGGAGTGTTAATTTTGCAACCAGGTACTGCACATGGCAACATGGTCAAAACGCTCTGAAGTATAACCTCAAAAGTGTCAAGCTTTACGATAGAGCTGTCAGTTAGCAGATTGCAATACTAGGGTTGTCCAATCCCAAAATGTAAAACAAGGCAACCCTCGTAAATCCTGGGTTCCGGAACATTACAATTTGGCAGAAGTCTTGCTTTAGGAATCTGCTTCTGGAATTTTTTCTCTTGAACTTTCGTGTTACAAGCGATAGTAGTTCTGTGTGTGCGGGTACAAAATTTATAAGTAAGTAATTCTCATCCGCTTAATGAGGAAAAGCGCACTTCCTGGTCGCTGGTTATACTCTAAGGGTAAGATCCAAAATTATCTTTGGTAGAAAAAATTTCAGCAATGTAAATAAAACAAGTTTCCAATTGTAATAAAATTATTATTCACAGAGAAGAATAGTTCATAGATTCACAGCACTCGAGTGTTTATGCAGAGTTTTTAGATGTCTATAATAACCAAGGATTTGAACCTATTTGCTCAATCTTGGGCACTTCGAGTATTACTTGATAATAAAAAGATCTGTCCTTATTTGTTGAATTGGAAATCACCACAGCTCTGCTCTAATCGCCGAGGTAGACTTCTTAAAGTAAGATGCAGGCACTTTGGATGCAGGCACTTTGGATACAGCTTCTCAAACTTCCACTGATAAATTGTGCCTTGGCACAGGTTCACAATTCACAACCTTTTTCTTTTATGAGGAGAATTTCAACAGAATAATTCAGATTCACAATGCACTAGGGTAGCTGACGGACCCAAACGGAGAAAAATGCATAAGACAGATAATTTTAAGACGAGGAACTTCTAGTTCTGAGTGCCGTTATAGACTGGTGAAAGTAAAAAGAACTGGTAAAGTAAAACTGACCAGACTGGTGGTCAAAATAGAACTGAACTGAGAGAGGGTTCTATTTAGAATTTGGAATAAGTAAGAAAGATCGAACGAGATACATGCTGAGCTTAGGTGACAAAAAAGGGGATTCCCAAAATTCCGTCCGATAACTGCCGCGGCCCTAAATTCCAAGAAGTGTAGCTTGTTGTGAATTTATCGCAATACTGTATATCTTGTACACAAAAATAATCACACACCTTGCACAGTATTTCATTGCGGGGCTGCGATACTAGTGATACGACGTCTGTCGACACTAGTGTTCAAGATATTGAGAATCTCTGATTGGATTCAATGTAAATATATACAGGGTGTAAACAATGAAGTGTACAACGTAGTTCGCCCCTGATAAACTAAACAAGCTAATTATTTTTAAGGGCAGTGTTTTATGAGGTCTTTACTACTGTTTATCGTATCAAATTTTCATAAAATTATATTAAGTAGTTTAAAAGTTATTCAAGAAAAATTGATTACCAGTGGCGCCCATAAGATATCTCCGTAGGGAGCGCCGCTAGAAAAAAAATTTAAGGAAACTTGTCTTCTTATTTTTTAATGTTCTATCCGAATCCGAGAGATATCCCAAATTTTCCCGGACACCCCGTATACTTTCTGCTATGGCGCTTCGTCTGTTTGGAACGCCGAGGGGAGTTCATCTGGTATACTCATTAAAACGTTTGCATTTGACGAAGGCCAAACACTTGGATCATTAATTCAGACTACAAAGTCGTTCAGTTTCGTTGGGAAAGTGTCAAATTCGAGTAATATCACGAAAATGCAGACAATCTTTGAGTTTACCGTTTAGTGAATCTGGAGAACGTAAAAATTCTTTGTAACGCTCAGCGCTAAACTCATCCAATGCATACTAAATGAGCCTTGAAGAGTGATAATATGTTGTATTTACCCGTCTTTAATTAAAGGACTTTCCTCACTTGGAGGGGCCTGAACAGGAACGGGGGATGGAGGGATTTCCTCGCTATTTTTGCTGATGGCTTTTTTCCTCTCTATTCATATAATGAAGCAGAGTTGAAGTCTATCTGTCTATTGCAAATAACAAAAAAAAAACTGAAAGATATTCAGTTAAAAAGTGTTATATTAAAATTTATAGCAATTCATGCAAATACACTATTACAAAAAATCAAAGGATCCAACAAAAATTCCAAATTTGTCTTGTTTTGGGATTCGGACCTTTAAATTTTGTAGCGTCGGTGGTTTTCGAGTAATTTCAGAAATACCAACGGTAAAAAAATTTCAAATTATATCTAGTTATTATATCTTACTCTCTCACAGGTTTTGAGTAATCTTACTTTGTTGAATCGATGTTGATTCTAATATTCGTGAAGAGATAGAGTCAGTACCTGTGCTCTTCTTATTTTTTAATGAATTTTTGACGTTTGTGACTTCCGCCGAATCAACTAGATAAAAGTAAAAACTATGTCTTTCTCGTTTATACTTTTCTTACTAGTTTCTTGGTTCACAATACTCCAAATACTTTTATTTTTGTTGACTGAATTTTCAAGGGTAATACCACTTGACGTGAGAATCACTTTGTTGAGTGAAATTTGTATAATTTTCAAAATACGACAGTCTTCTCAAAAAAACTTCGAATCTCGTGTGGTATTTGGAAAGATCAATCAACAATATAAATCAAACGAAATAACAAATAGTTTTTTATTCAAAAATATCCAGATAGAAGCATAACAACAAATTATTCATCTTTATTCTCAAAATAATAATTATTGATAGTACAATTATTATACACATTACGGGCATTATTTTCGAATGATGAAGTAGATACTGATGTTGTTTCTTGAAGGGCATTTTTTTCATTCCTTATGGCTGTGATTATATTTTTGTGATGTTGTTGGTCCAGTTGGAGATACGGTTTCACTGACGCTGCAGAAGAATGGCCTGTTATCTTTATCAGCTGTTCCTCGCCAATCCCTGCTTTGGCTAATTGGCTGACAGCAGTAGCTCGATGCGAGTGGTTGGTTATCTTCGACTTGGTTGTGTTGATGCCAATGAATTCTGACGATTCTTTTGTCCATTTAGCTATCGTATTGGGACCGACTGGGGAGTTTTTGAACCATGAACCATATTTCCAATTCTTATTTGGGGTAAGGAATAGTCTTTCAGTGGTTATGTTTGCAGTTCTTTTGGATACAAGTAGCTTATATAACCTCACCGGGCAAATATCTTCTTCAATATTGGGATTCAGCCATTTCGTTTCCGCAACATTTTTGGGCACCACCTTGTCTTGTTTTGGAAAATATCGGATTGTAGGCAATTCGGCCCGTGAGATTACCATCGTTTTCAATTTCGAATTGAAAATGCAGCAAGCTCCAATGCAGCAATAAAATAAAATTTTCTGTTCAAACCGTCTGGATTATCTTCTTTACATAAGTTAACCATCTTTTTGTGTTGCTCCAAAGACAGCGCCTTGCACTAACTTTTCTTTTCTCAAGGTCCACTTGCAAAATACGCATTTCGTGCATCCCGCGCCGTTTTGAAAGCCACGTCTGTGAATGGATCGAACCTAACTCCCCATTCGGAATAGAATTTTTGCTGCAGCTCTTTGGCAGTATTATTCCACAAGGTTTTTACGACACTTTCCTTGTAGTCTGATCCATCTCTTCTCTTCATATTGAAAGCCCAGTCTAGCATAATATTATTGAGCTCTGACAAACTTGTTTTTTCATTTACAAGGTATTCTCGGGCAGCACAGAATTCTTCAAATTGTTTCCAAATGTAGGATCTTGACTTCACTGTATTAAGCGGCACACTTTTCTTCACACTTTCCTCAATTGAAGTAATATTACAATTCCCAAAACGTTTCATTTTTATCTACTTTATGGTAAAATACGAAAATAAACTGACAGAACTGCCAAACGTGCTGTTGAAGTTATCGCTAACAACTACTTGTTTATCGTAACCATGACGACCGCTACTTCCAGTGAAAACACTGTGAGGTTGAGTGTTTTCAGATACAGTTTGTTTCTATTGGTCCGTTTTCAAAAATTGAGCGATTTCATTGGACGATGTAGTATAGTGTTGAATGATCAATTATTTTTGTTTAAAAGTTGTCTTTCGTTGTTTTTAACAGATTACTGTAATACGTTTTGAATTCATTGTAAATCACAAGAGAATGTAAAGACTTCAATTCAGAGTGAAACCAAAGTAAATCTTTCAAATGAAGACTTGCCTGTTGTTACCCAGTTTTTACTATGAGAGGTAATGTGCCTGGCAGGAAAATGCCGGTTATTCAAATGGGTTATGGCATCCATGAATATTCGATAGCATGAATCAACACTACCATCAACATAAATTTCATCAAAGCAAACCGCAGAGAGAGATGCCAGATACTCTTCTATTCTTTGTTCGGAGAAGAACCTTACGTATATGGGGAGGGGCAATGTTAGACAAAACTGCCAGTAATTATTCTCATGGATGTATTCAATTGTGCATCGATTTTTGTGTATGTGCACAATTCAACCAAACAGAGCAACAATACTCAGTTGCAGAAAAGACTAGGGATCATTCAAATGAGCCTTGTAATTGAGAGATGAATCAAATTTAACTCCCAAGTATTTTGGATTGAAATTATGTTCGATAGGAGAATCATTGAAAGTTACAGCTAATTTCCTATATTTTTCATGATTATTCAGATGGAAACAAGATACCTCAGTTTCGTTGGGATTTGGACATAATCGCTACTCAATGAAATAATTCTTTAAAATTTCCAAATCATATGAGAGTATGTTTTCCAGAGTATGGAAATCCGAATGTTGATAAACAATAAATGTTCAGTTTCTCTTTCACATGGTGATGTTGGTGGGTTGAGACGTCTAGACAAGTCTTTCTTTGTTTTTGATATTGAAGCGGTCGAAATTCTTAACATAGTGAAGCAGTTGAAAAACTCCTTTTCATCAGGCTATGACGAAATCCCTAGCATTGTAATAAAGAAGGCTATCCACTTTATTGTTGAGCCAATCAGGCATATTATGAATTGTGCATTTATAACTGGTATTTTTCCATCTGCTTTGAAGCTATCAATGATAACACCATTATATAAATCTGGCTGTAATGATGATTTTAATAACTACCGCCCTATTAATGTTATAACAACTTTTGCAAAAATCTTTGAAAAAGTTCTTTCAGATCGCCTTATTAAATTTTTTAAGAAATATGGCATCTTTTGTTCATCTCAACACGGCTTTATGAACAACAAGAATACATGTACAGCAATTTTTGAGTTGACCCAAACTGTTATCACAGCAATTGAAAAGGGTGAAGTGCCGGTAGGACTATTTCTAGATATTTCCAAAGCTTTCGATTCTGTAGACCATAGTAGATTATTAAGTAAACTTGAAGCATATGGTATAAGGGATAACCAACTAAAACTTATACAAAGCTACCTACAAGGACGAAAACAAAAAGTACTCATTACTATCAACGATAAAAGCTTCATTTCTGAGGATAAGGATATCATTAATGGAGTAATTCAAGGCAGCATACTAGGTCCTTTACTGTTTATTGTATATATAAACGACCTACTTCACAATATTGACCAAATGTTGAATGCAATCATCTATGTTGATGACACCAATATTATTAAGACCTTGTGTAACGCCTCTCAATTGAATGAAGAATTGAATACTGCCTTTTCGAGTGTAAAAGATTGGTGCACAACAAACATGCTCAAATTGAATGCACAAAAGACAGAATGTGTTGTTTTTCACTCTTCAAGGTCAAAATTTCGATTCCCGGAAGAAATTTCTCTAGATGGTAGTCAAGTGAAGATCTCTGAGTCTACCAGGTTCCTTGGGGTCCATGTAGATCGTGAGTTGAGATGGGATGTACATATACATCACTTAAATAAAAATTAAATTCAGCGTTGTATGCCATTAATGTTCTCAAGAAGTCTGTTGATCTGCCCACCTTGAAGATTTTTTATTATGCTGCTTTTCAGTCGAATTTGTCATATGGTATTGTTTGCTGGGGAACAGTTCCTTCACGGACAGCCTTTTCGTAAAACAAAAGTATGCTTTAAGATCCATTATGAACATGAAATACAGGCAGACATGTAGGGGTGTTTTTCGGGCTGGCAATATTCATACCTTAACAGGATTGTACGTGTACACTTCCATCAAGTTTCTAATTCAGCATCGGGTTATTTTTGAGCCATATCGAAATAAGAATGAAAAGACAAGGCAAATAGACTGTTATCTCTATCCAGCTCATAAGTTCACTTTGACACAGCATAATGCTATGTACATGTGTATGAAACTGTTTAATGCATTGCCAAGGCAATTTCGTGATGTAAATACAGAGAAACTACTGCTGTATAAGTTGAATTCTTTTAATTTGAGGTGTGAACTTTGTAATATTAAGGAATACTTTGATTTTTGTAAGGCTGAAAGGTCGACTTCTCTTTGATGTATCTTTGTTTGACGTTTTTTTCTTGTACATTTCATCATGTACTTCGAACAAAATAAATTATTATCTATCTATCTATCTATCTATCAATAGCAGTTTCGTCAGCTTAAACAGAGATATAAATTGAAAAGTAAAGGAGCTAGAACTGATCCTTGAGGAAGACCATTTTTCAATGGTTTGAAATTGCTACTTTTATTGTCAATAATAACAAGAAATCTTCTATCAGACGATGCCGAAGATAAATCAATAAAAGCAGCTCCTGTTTTCAACCTATTATTGAAGCCTGATTCTATGAAAGTTGTTAGTTTGAGGACCTGATCTGAACAATTTCTATTTCTCCTAAAGCCTCCCTGGAAATTTTGTAGAGCGTTTTCTATAGAAGATTCAATTCTAAAAAGAATCAACCTTTCTAATATCTTGAAAGGAATACTCAATAAACTGGTTGTTCGATAACTACTAGAATCACAAGGATTTTTTCCTCGTTTCAAAATACCTATTACTTTAGCCTTACGAAATTCGGAAGGAAAGTTTCCTGAATTCAGAATATTGTTATAGAAAGACAATAACCAAGACAAGGCCATTTTTCCTAAATGTTTGATGAATTCAGGATAAATTCCGTCAAAACCTGCTGCTTTTTGAGATTTGGTAGATTTGATTGCAGCCCTCAATTCATCTATATTGAATGGATGTGACACTTCGAAAATAGGAGCTGAGCTCCTGAATACGTGTAATTTTTCTTCATATTCTTCATTTTAGATTGGGATATATTAACTGATTCAGATATTAATAATGATAAGTAACTTCTCATTTCATTGAAATCGTCTTCATTTCCGAATGCATGATCCAAAATCCAATTGGTCTGGTTTATTATTCAGTGGACCAGATCGAGGGATGATCAGAACATGAATAGAGAGCCGCTTATCCGGTAGATATTTTTCGTCTTGCCCATAGCGTAGTCAGGATACTGAAAGCGATGTTAATTCAAAACTGCCATTGTCTATATTGAGTTCGGTATAGTTAAATATTCATTCGTCTATAGAAACGTTGTAATTTTAAACCATTGTTGGATTAAACAAACGTTAAATCTCATTGTGCTATCCTGTTCATTATAATCGCTATTCATTTACTCGTAAGAACTATATTATCATCCCCTTTATGTTTACACTCTTCACGGCTATCAGCTTAGGCAGGTGGATGTACCCTTGGATTCAGAGGAATGCTTCATGTAGTCATTAATAATTTGTTTTGGATGAGGCACACCCCAACGATTAAAACACAGACACTTATCGGCTGTGAGTTACGATTCAATGTTTTTCGTCAGATTCATTGAAATGTTGTTGAAGTAAAACTTCTTTAGGCGCGATCAGGAGGTATCTGGACGACAATGCAACGGAAGTCCGTTACGGCAATATGGCATCACGTTTCTGTACCATCCGGTTTTCAAACATTTTGATTTTGTCAATAGGTAGTTCATAAACAAATCAATCATAAATTTTTGAAAAAATAGAATTAGTAAAAAATATTAAATTGAATTATAATATTATATTATATTATATATTATATTACATTATAATTCAATTCATTGATCTTTCCCATAGCTTTTAAACGGTCAGTAATTGTTTGTTGTGGAACATTTAACATTTCTGCCATTTGCTTTTGATTCAAAGTGTCATCTCCTTCCAATATCAAATGAAAACAAAGAATTAATGCTTTCCACAAATCATCTCTTTCTGGTACATTTTTAACACGATGAAAAAATATGATATTGTCTGTTCAGTGACTTGATATATACTTAATATGTTCCACAGATGTCATAGCAAACAAATAAGAAAAAAATTAATTATCGAGACATCTGTATCTTGACGCTCACTTCATACCGGTATACCTGGTACAGGCTTCTCCCTGATCCTTGATACTAGTAATCTAAACCACTGTTGAATAAAGCAAAATTAAATGTTTTTGGTGTTCGTACATCAAATGATGAATTAAATGGTCAATTCTTTCAGATATGATTTAATCAACACTTTTTCAAGAATCTTCTATATCATTTGGATAATCACTTCAATTGTATCAGATAAATAACAAATATAATCCACTTGTCACCCTCTATGTCATAAGGTGTGATGCTAATCTACCACCTACTGTTCCTTCATTGCATCATACTGACTCAACACCCTCGGGAACATATCAAATTCGATATTCAAGAGAGAATTTAACACATAAATCTATTGATTCATAGGAACCACCCTCGTGTCGAGCAAGTTATCACTACGTGAAGATTGACGTGATAGATAACATGAATTATTGAAATCTTGAACGTAAACTACCTCAGTTTTGGTTGACAAAAATTATAATAAATAATGGTATTTTTCGTCATTGATTTCACACTGTATCATGTTATATCTAGTAGAAATTACCTCAGGGGTGCATGAAAAATCTATCGTCTCTGACAACTTGATTAATTTTAATGATTGGACCTAAAACGCAACCTTGAAGTATTCCATAATTCTCCATTCAAACACCTGATTTCGATATTTTTCATTATTCAATTTTAATTATATCATCAAAAATTTTTCGCCAACCACTAAAATTTAGTAAGGAATAGTAAAGGAATGCTACCACCAAACATCCATTTATCTTGCCAGAAATCGAAACCTAATTACGAAAGATCTCATAGTAAAACTTCCCTCAAGAAGTAGTAGAGTAGATTCGATATTTAACAGGTCTAGTCAAGCATTGATAAGCGATGACTCAATCAACATCGATTCAACAAAACAATCGATCTAAAATAGAGATACTCGTCTTTGATTGGTTTCCGTGATTTCAGTATATTTTATCTTCATTGGTTACATTTTTCATTGGTCAGATTTATTAAAGAACTGGTTTTCTTTGTTATAGTTTCGAGTCCACTTGTTTTCGGTATATTTCATCTTTGAATTGGCATTTTGAAGTTTTGAATTTTGTTTTTGGGCAATTCATATAAATATATATAAAATCAGAACAAAATTTACCTTATATCTGAGAAATCCATAATTAAAGGAGGAGCTGACTTCGCCTCATTTGAATTCCTGAAGATGAACTTATAGAGCTCTTAATATAGAGAAATTACACAATCACAAGAAGAGTTTTATGAGATGAAATCACCTCCTCCTCACGGTGACTAACAAGAGGGTATCGAAAATAGAGATACTCGTCTTTGATTGGTTCTCGTGATTTCGGTATATTTTATCTTCATTGGTTACATTTTTCATTGGTCTGAATCATTGAAGAGCTGGTTTTCTTTGTTGTAGTACCGAGTCCACTTGTTTTCGGTATATTTCATCTTTGAATTGGCATTTTGAAGTTTTGGATTTTGTGTTTGGGTAATTCATATAAATATATATAAAATCAGTACCATTTGCTTGGAAGTGCTTCGTGAGCGAGCGACTTTTGTTGGATTTAGCTCATCTTGAAACACCCATACAGTCGACTACTGTTTATTTTCGTGCTGATATTCATCCACGATACATCACCTGTCAAGATTTCATACACTTGCTTCGAAGCACCGCGATTGTATTTTTGGAGCATTTATTTCGACCAATCGACACAAGCCGTTCTTTGTGCGATTGTCTAATTGTGTGGGATCCACGTTGAATTAAGTTCATCTATGCACTGTTGTTGAGTTAAGCCATGTCGAAAGTTGAAAAAAATTATCGCACGAAAATGTTCACGATTTAATTCCAAGTTTTGGGCGAGATGAATCTCTTTGTTTGGGCTATTACCATTATCTATTGTATTGTATTGAAACAACATATTTCCAATTTGAAGACATCTTTTATCAACAAGAATTTGGAATGGCCATGGGTTCACCACTATCACCAATTTTAGCTGATTTATATATATGGAAATTTTAGAACAGTAAAGCATTAGAAAAAAATATGTACTTGAACCCAAACTGTGAGACAAAGATGGATCCTTAGATGATACTCAAGAGGAGTCAATTAAATTTGAAAACATGGAAGACAGACAACTTATAGATGGAATCGTACATAAATAAAAGACTTCAAGAACCACTGTGTATAAAAAGCCAACGAACACAGGACAATATTTACATTTGGATTCAAACCACCAACTAAACACTAAATTGGGAGTAACAAAATGTTTATTTGATAGAGCAATAAATACTTGTTGCACTGAAGAAGACCAAAATGAAGAAATAAATAACATCTCGAAAACTCTTAGAAGCAATGGCTACCCCAAAAAGATATTACAAAAAGCTAGACGAACAAGAGAAAGTCAACCTGAACCAACAGATATAAATCAGACCATTAAAACCGTAATTCCTTATGTAAAAGGTTTGTCGGAGAAAAATAGAAGAATTGGAAATAGATACAACATAACGACTGCATTCAAAACTCAAGACACTATCAGAGCTAAACTTAAAAAGTTAAGCCTAATAATGAGACACAAAGGATAAAGAACTGCATATATGAATTACCTTGAGAGTGCAGAAGATCTTACATCGGAGAAACTAAACGCCCTCTGAATGTACGAATAAAAGAACATCAGAAGCTTCTACGAGTACTAGACAGCGACAAATCCAGGTTGGTCCAACATGCTGTAGATGAGAATCATCGTATAAAATGGAATGAAGCATCGATAATATCCAAAGAAGAAAAACTTGAGAGAAGAAAAATTAAAGAAGCAGCATTTATGAAAATAACACCTGATTCCATAAATGCTCCATCTATAGATATGCCAGAAGTTTGGACGCCGATAGTTCGATCCAACTTAAAAAAGATCATATCACAGATGGGTATATAACATCGTTCATTTTCTTTCATGACTTCTGTCAATATTGACTTTTGAAAATTGATAATTCTCAAGAGGTTCTTTACTTTTCCTCCTTGATAAAAATAGAAGATGTCTATCGAAACGTCGAAAACATTACATCCACATTAGATGATGGTAATAGCCCAAACAATCATTCAAAACGAGCTCCATCATCAACGAGATGAATCTCCTAAGTTACTGTAAACAAACCAAATAGCGCTCATATGACAAAACCTTCCGACTAAGTATAACCCTCAAGCTTTACTATAGAGCTGTCAGTTAGCATATTACAACACTAGGGTTGTTCGATTCCGAAATATAAAAGGTAACCCTCGTATGTCTATACGTTAGTACCAACAACAATAAGAGGTGGTTGTAATTGTCCAAATAACATGTCTACAATAAAACTTCGTCAACATCTTATGTTATGTAAATAATCCTTCGGTTTTATCATTGAGGTTAGAGAACCGAAATTTTGAGGTCATCGATTCCTTTACGCTCAGATCGATAGGGTGTGAGTTTCATTTAATTTCAGGCTTGACTAACAGCTACTTTAATTTTCGTGGGGTTCCCTGCTTTGAAAAAAGGTCACCAGTTGACATTTGTAAATGTTTCCTAGGACACCATTAAGCTGTTTCTAGTTAAATAATATAACAGGCGGGGTGTCTAGGGAATACTGAAGCTCATCATAAGGGGTCTTACTTGGGGTTCTCTGTTTCAGGTTTTGCGGCATTCGTTTAAATATAAACGATGAATCTCATTCACCTACATTATTACTACTTTAATTTCAATAATTATTGAATGAGCTATGGTATAATATACAGGGTGAGTCTTTGACCACTGCGTTAATTTTAACAATAGGTTCCCATTTGATGACGAGATATTGTTGATGATGGAGCTCGTGTTGAATGATTGTTTGGGCTATTACCATCATCTATTGTGGATGTAATGTTTTCCGACGTTTCGATAGACATCTTCTATCTTTATCAAGGAGGAAAAGTAAAAAACCTTTTGAAAATTATCAATTTTCAAAAAGTCAATATTGACAGAAGTCATGAAAGAAAATGAAAGATGTTATATACTCATCTGTGATATGATGATCTTTTTAAGTTGGATCGAACTATCGGCGTCCAAACTTCTGGCAGATCTATAGATGGAGCACTTATGGAATCAGGTGTTATTTTCATAAATGCTGCTTCTTTGATTTTTCTTCTTGCAAGTTTTTCTTCTTTGGATATTATTGATGCTTCATCCCACTTTATACGATGATTCTCATCTACAGCATGTTGGACTTCTGATGTTCTTTTATTCGTACATTCAGAGGGCGTTTAGTTTCTCCGATGTAAGATCTTCGGCACTCGCAAGGTAATTCATATATGCAGTTCTTTGTCTTTTGTGTCTCATTATTAGGCTTAACTTTTGTAAGTTTAGTTCTGATAGTGTCTTGAGTTTTGAATGCAGTCGTTATGTTGTATCGATTTCCAATTCTTCTCATTTTCTCCGACAAACCTTGTACATAAGGAATTACGGTTTTAATGGTCTGATTTATATCTGTTGGTTCAGGTTGACTTTCTCTTGTTCGTCTAGCTTTTTCTAATATCTCTTTGGGGTAGCCATTGCTTCTAAGAGTTTTCGAGATGTTATTTATTTCTTCATTTTGGTCTTCTTCAGTGCAACAAATATTTATTGCTCTATCAAATAAACATTTTGTTACTCCCAATTTAGTGTTTAGTTGGTGGTTTGAATCAAAATGTAGATATTGTCCTGTGTTCGTTGGCTTTTTATACACAGTGGTTCTTGGGATTCCATTTTGTTTATGTACGAGTACATCTAAGAATGGAAGTTGTCTGTCTTTCTCGATTTCCATTGTGAATTTAATTGGTTCCTCTTGATTGTTTAGATATTGAAGGAATCCATCTATAGTGTCTCTTCCATGTTGCCAAATAATTAAAGTATCATCTACATATCTTTTCCACAGTTTGGGTTTAAGTACATATATTATATATATATATCGTTTTTCCATATTCAGCTGCGTTAAAAAGTTAAAAGCATTTTGAGTTTTCACATTGGGCAAATACCCCTATGTAGTCCAGTTTGAATGAAAATTACCTTCCACAGCATCCGCTATTGAATCTGAATTGTTTAAAAACATTATTTTTCCTCTAAGAAATAATTCACTCACTCATGTTTCATCAGATGATTATATAGATTCAACTTTCAACTTTTTTTTATCTGCAAAAAAGGTAAAAATGCAAATTTTTGTGAAATTTCAACACCCTATATGTTTTGAACGGGGCCAAACTTGGAAAAATGTTATAGGAAGAAACTGTTTCTTTTGTTCTCTACAATCTAAGTGGTCAAAGACTGACCCTGTATAATTTTTGCAATCGAAAGAGGACAATTGCGTGTTCCAATTCTGATCACTACCAAGAGATATAATAAGTCAATTTATATTCTACCGGGGATAAAACGGTAAAGTTCTCTTTTAAAAGTCACCATCCTGAAAAATTTCGATTGTCTGGAGTGATTGCTTGGAAAGTTGGTGTAAATAATTCGGCTTGTTTTCCTTCGAGTGTCATTACGTTGGATAAAGTTAGAATTATAGAACACGTGAGGTGCATATGAAAGAGAAGTCGTAGATTTGATGTCGAGCCAAAGTTGAAAAAAATTGAGTTAGTACGAAGAGGTTCGTACAAAAATCTAAGCTGAATGATTCTATCAAGTATTGATGCAAAAATAATTGATAGGTTGGATACTTAAAAGTAGCACTTCCAAGCAATTGGTCGCCTGTTTTTTCGGAAAACTGGACATTTCGCAATCGTACCACTATAACAGCGCAAAACACTTAATTCTGAGATGTACACAATCATTTTTTTGTCAGTTCTCTTCCAAGAAATTAGGAAAACCAATCGCCGAAGACGGATCACCCGTCATCACGACAATGGGAGATCTTACACATCGGCCCAAACAACTGCATTTTAAGCACTCAAAACATTGATTTGATGAGTCATCCGCCGTAAAGACGTGACTTAGCACCTCTATCATCTCTGAACTGCAAGTCAAGTGGAAGGCACATGCGTTCATAGGAACCAAAACCCAAGCAAATCAAGCTTGACACTATACTCTCAAGCTACTACACGTTATAAATTCTACTAACAAATCCAGCACTTCCAGTTTGTCAGAGAAAATACTATCGTATATGTTAATAGAAAAATGTTGGTCATGCAAGTAAAGTGCAGCATATAACCCACTGCTTCTGCTCAAGTTATTAGCGCAACCGAAAAACAGATGTACGATATCTACATCTCTCCGCATTCGCATAAATTTCTATGTCTGAGTCCTATTCTGTGAAGGTGGGATGGAGTAAGGCAATGACCGGATCTTAACCGTAGGACAACCGTGAAGAATCTACGAGGTCGATTAATTTTCGAGAACCAGGGGTTGTCCTGGAATGAACTGCGTGTGGTGTATAGCGCGTAAATGCGCCCTTTTAGGGTACATATCTCGTAAAACTGATTAATCCAAGTGTCCTTCAATAGTCTACGAAAGTCCGGCCACAATTCTCGAGGACCACCTGGGATGGAAGGGGGGCCAACTTGATATCTGCCTTGATTGGCTAGCATATCAGCAATATCATTGCCATGTATATAAGAATGGCTGGGAACCCAAATGCACCTGATCACTAATCCAGCTGTCCTGGCCTGATACAAAAGTTTAAATGTTCTAACCGAGATACAATCAGTATTGGAGTTGAAATTTGCAGATTTAAGAGCCTCCAACACACTCAACGAATCTGACACAATTAGAGATCTTGGGATATTATGCTGCAGAATTATCTGAACAGCAGTTCCCACTGCATACATTTCTGCGGTGAATATGGACCAGTGATCTGGTAGGCGAGCAGACATCCTTACCAGTGGGTTCGAGCAGTATACACCATAGCCTACAGAGTCGGGAGATCTGGATAGCGAAGCATCTGTAAATAAAACTCGATGTTGGGGAAACTTTTCTGCCACTAATGCAGCAAACTCTTGAGGGTTCGATAATGAATACTTAGGAAGACCCGAGTTGTGTAAATATACTTTGCTTAGTCTTATCTCAAGCGGAATTTCATAGAAAAGTATATTCTGCATGCTATTTATGAGTCGCTTTCTGGAAGAGAGGTCAAAAAAGGCCCGAATAAGAGGGGGGATGGTTGTACGCGCCCAAAGATGGTCCAACTGTTCATGCTCTTCAATTATCTTGCACACTGGATGGTCTTCCACCTGTAGAATCTTCGACACATACTTAAACGCAAGCCACCTACGTCTCAATGAGAGAGGAAGCTGTGCTGCCTCATAAAAGATGACATTTGTGGGAGTAGAACGCAACAAGGACAAGAAAGCTCGCATAATCTAAATGCGGTAGAGCCAACACTTTAAATATTCTGATCAGTACGGCTGGATGGCAGCCCCATTTCGTCTTGCCCAAAGCTTTGATGATATTTAGTGCTCCTAAAGTTTTGGCACATGCAGTGCCAATCTGCTTGCCCCAGCGGAAGTTGCTCTCAAGTTGGACACCCAGATATTTGACTGAGGGTTTCCAAGGTATAACGTGATCTCGACAAGATATGCTAGGGGGGGAAGAGGGAGTCCTAGATTTAGAAAAGATCATGGCTGATGACTTGTCAGGGGAAAGAGAAAGATTTCTTTGAGACATCCAGGTGAGTATCCTCCCTAGATCAGTTGAGAGTTGGTCTGCCATCAACTTTAAATCAGTGCCACTTACAAGTAGGGAAAAATCATCTGCAAACTGTAGGCTAACTGTACTGGGGGATAGTGTACCAGACGGTAGGAGGGAGTACAAGTTATAAAGGGGAGGAGCCAACACTGAACCCTGCCCCAGACCACAAGAGGAGATCACAGGACCTAATATAATGCCAACAGCTGGGTGAGTGATATACAAAGTTCTGTTCACAAGCAGCTGCTTTATCAACCTAATGAGAGTAGAGGGGACACAGGCCATCTCAAGATCGCCCAAAAGCACAGATGGGAGAACGTGGTCGTAAGCGCCCCTGATATCCAAAAACACCGCCATCACCCTCTCACCGCGAGAAAAGGCTCTGTAAACAAATCCTGCAAGAAACGCCAGGCAGTCATTGACCCCTCCGAAAGCCAAAGAGAGCACAATCAGGGCCAATTCGTGCTTCTATGTGTTCCTCAATACGGTTCTTCACTAGCGTTTCGAGTATCTTTGTGACACACGGCGTCAATGCGATAGGTCGGTAACTGCTAGGAAGTTCAAGAGGCTTACCCTTCTTCAGCACAGGGAACATTAAAGTTTCCTTACATTCTTCAGGAATTCTACCTGAGAATAGAATATTATTGTAAGCAGCCAGGAGGTGAAGTTTGACTGACATCGGTGAATTTACAAAGAGCTGGTACGATAAGCCATCCAAGCCTGGGGCTGAATCTCTTTTATTCCTCAAAGCTAGCAGAAGCTCACTAAGAGAAAATGAGGGACAGGATTCGTCACGGTAACGGGGGCATGGCATTAGAGTCGGTCTTAGCAAGATTCTTGAGTATAGAGAGCATACATTTTTTTGATGGAGAAAAAGTAGATGAAGACATGGAGCCTGAAATTTTTTTAACTACTCTCCACATTTTCTGAAGCGTTATAAAGTCAATACCTTCGCAGAAAGTTCTGAAGGACGATCTCTTCTTACTTCTCATGAGTTTCCTACAATAAGCTCTTTTCTGCTTGACAGCTATATAGTTTTCTCTTGTAGGTTCAATACGATATTTTCTAAACAGCGCTCTTTTTTCCTCCACCGCCGCAGACACCTCATCGTCCCACCAGTGCACCTTAAAATTACCTGCCACAGGAGGTTTACGTTTAGGAATGGACCTGTCAGCCGCCTGAGAGACGAGACTTAGGATCTCTTCCAATTCAGAGCTGGTTGAATTTTTTCTGAGCATTTCACCACTAAGCCAAGATGTGTATTCCTTCCAATTTGCTCTCTTGAGGTTGTACTTTCGAGTGGAATACATTTTAGTAATCATATGTCCCCCAGTAGATCTCTCGTAGTCAATCAAGACGGGCGGGTAAGCCGAGTGGATTCAGTACTGAAGACCAGAAACACCTGGTGTGAAACCAGTACTGTGAAAGCTGATTAAGAGGTCACTGTTTGAATCTGGAGGAGAATACATGCAGACTATTTGCAGGTGCTCGCATCCTTTATACTTCTTGCCAATTTGAGTCACTGCCAATGGGCGACCGAAAGAGTGAAACCAGTCGGCATCGACACGTATCACTGTCGACGTATCACTAGTCATCGACTTAGCGTGGTTTGAAATAATCATTCCAAGAAGAAATTTATCATTCCATTTCTAATCTTTGTGTTTTCTTGAAACTGATCTTTATTTAATAGCTGTAAAATAGATTTAAATCGATGCATTAGTCATTTTCACACTTCCAGGTGATTCCACAAGAGATATCCTCGAATACAGAAGCAGTAAAAGATCCATCATCATCACCAAGAGAAGAGCTGGCCAGTTTTTCACATCGTATCTGGAATTTATCCAGGCTCTCATTCGAAGGTGCTGAAAGGACGAATTTTCTTTATCGTCAAGATATTCAGAGACATTTTTCAATAAATCCTCCAGGTAAGGCTTCATAATCTGCTTTGTGTCACTAAAAAAATATTCAAACGGACATGTAACTAGTATTCATTCGAAAGATTGAGTTACCTGATTTTCTGTCACACAAATCTTTAATTTTCATAAATATTGAGTGACAAGTATAATGTAAAGCTTTTGCATTTCTAAGATTGACAAATTCAGGTGCAAATACCATACCATATTATTATTTCAGTCCTGATAATCATAAACTGGCTGCTCTCAAATCTATTTATTTTATTTATTAATTTATTTCAACTTGAACAAATGAATAAGTTTTATAACCCATCAAAGATACATGTGATGTCAAATCACTATGTGAATTATGTTCTTACCCATAAAAATGTAAGACTTTTAATAAACAACAATAATAAATATTAATATATACAAATAAAAACATACATGTACTTAAACAACATTACATTTACAAACAATAACATCAAAGTAAATAATGAGGGGTATTGAAAACTGTCTTCCATATACTCCTCTATGCTGTAGTAGGCCTTCTTAATGAGAATGGATTTCAGTTCTTTCTTGAGTTTATCTCTATCTAGTTCCCTCAGTTTAGCTGGTAGTTTATTGGAGACTTTTATAGCCAGATAGTTTACATTCAGCTGTGAAGCTACAATCCGGTGGTGAGGAATCAGCAAGTTGTTTTTATTTCGTGTGTTGTAAGTGTGGATGTAGTTGTTTTCCTGCAATATATTCTTATTGTCATAGATGTATAAGACACATTTCAATACAAAGATGGATAAGGTAGGTATTTTTTCTTTGGGGAATAAATCTCTACAACAACTTCTGCTGCTCACACCACATAGAAGTCTCAGGGCCTGCTTCTGTTTCGTGAATATCCTTTTGCTTTCAATTATTTCTCCCCAGATGAGTATAGCAAAGTTAAGGATACTGTGAAAATAGCTGAAGTAAGTCATCTTGGCTGCTGTGGTTCCAGCAATTTGTTTTATTCTTCTGATTGCATATGTGGCTCTTGGACTGCATTATAATTCCCAGAAACTTTATGTGATCATTTGAGGAGGCATCAAAAAGCATATACTGAGTTTTTTCGGCATTCATCTTCATTTTGTTCGAACCGAACCTTATTTGAGCTTCATAAATAGTTTTCCGATTACTTTCCCTCCATCCCCAACATTCAGGAAGGATCTGCAAAAAGCACGGTCTCATCTGATTCTACATTTCCAGGTAAGTCATTTATATAAATGACAAAAAGAAGAGGTCCCAACATTGATCCCTGCGGCACTCCATACTTCACAGTTTCCCATGAAGAAGATTTGTCACCGAAACTCGTTTTCTGCATCCTTCCAGTTAGATAACTTCTCAACAATGTCAGAGCTAGCCCTCTAATTCCATAGTATTCTAGCTTTTCCAACAGTAGATTGTGGTCCACGGTGTCAAAGATGATCCAAGTGCAAGATAAAAGTCGATGTATCTTGGCATTTTTCAGTAGATATCAATTTTTAAGTATCCATTCAAAATTCTTATGAAAGGTTCACCCTGTATAGAGAAACTTGATCGGTTGGAGCATCGTCTAATTCCCCTTGAAGGATAGGGAAACTGAATGCCTTGTAAAAAAGCACTTATATCGTCATATCGACCTGATGAAGGTGCCCCAGAAGATTAATTATCCCTACCTTGAACATCCTAAACACGAATTGAACCTTCACTGAGTCTGGATTGCAAACTGAATGGAGCTTAAGCGGCATGTTGCCATAGCAATCGAAAAACCAATTGATTTAGAGGTTTATTCATGATGTGGAGTACACGATTTGATTACACCTTGTTAATTACCATGAGTTTGTTCATTGAATACGATGGGATTTCGAGGTAGCAATCCAGTCTCTAAGGTTAAATACAAAACGTGGAGGCATTTCATTTAGCAGTGAAAGGGCCTCACTAATTATTTATTACGAAGGATAATCTCCCTTTACTCATGAAAGATGGGACAAATCCCATATTTCGGCGAGAGTATTGTATTTGGTTAAAAATATGCCGAAATGATGTAATAATTTATATATAATCACTACTAGAATTGCCTTTTAAATTTCGGAATCAGAGTACAAAAACAATTCGGTGCCAAGCTAGGACTATACGGCGGATGACTCATCAAATCGATGTTTTGAGTGCTCAAAATGCAGTTGTTTGAGCCGATATGGAAGAGCTTGCTTGTTGTGTACCACTCAGAATTAACTGTTCTGCGTTGTTCTAGTGGTACGATTGCGACATGTCCAGTTTTTCCGAAAACCAGGCGACCATTTGCTTGGAAGTGCTTCGTGCGCGAGCAACTTGACGTGCTTCGAAACACCGCGATCATATTTTTCGAGCATTCCTTTCGACCAATCGACATGGGCCTTTTTTTGAGCGATTGACAAATTATGTGGGATCCAACGCGAACATTGATGCTTTCAAGAAGTGTAAGACTATAATCGTCAATTTTAGATATTTTTAGATATGGGTTTGTTTAAAATCTCCTCACCTCACATCAGTACTTTTCTGAATGTTGCTATTATGAATCAAAATTATCAATCCCAATTTTTCTCCATAAATAAATATATTCGCACTATAATGAAATGGCGATCAAGGATTTTTCCTTTCTGCTTTGATACTGAGTTTCATTTCTATTTTCAGAAACCCCGTTGCTAAGGAATCCAAACATGGATGTGAAAAACAACTTGGACTGCACAAAATGTTATGATCAAAGTAACATCAGCCAGTTGTACAACAATATCAATGATCCCACTGTTAAAATAACATAAACAGTTTGGGCTCAGCTTGAACAATTAATGAAGTGCAATAAATTATGAGAATCTAGTCAATATAGATTCTACAGAGCGGAAGAATGAAGATATATTTGGAGTTAAATGAACCATTTAATATTTCATGGTCGTCCAAATCTAGAAAAATAGAATCAGTTGATAAACGCTGATAAAAACCTACTTCTAGCATATTTCAAAGCAAGGAATATTACGAGATTTGTATATTGTTCGAATAACTTGAATTATTCACTCATTTCGGTGCCTTTGTAAAGTTCATTAAATTGGCAATTTGAATTCCTCATAGGTATGAGATGGGTTTAACAAACGACCATTGTTTTCCCCTCAAATTTGTGACATCACTCTTTATTTCTTTAAGCAAGTTGTTCAACATAAAATTCATCAAAGGTATTCCTAAACTAGAGAATTGCTTTGGAAGATTCACTCTCAAACAATTGCGCTTTTTGAAATTTCGATTTCAAAATGAAATAGTCTAGTCTTGTTACTCAAATATAAGATATTGTGTAACACTTTTTTTTTTGTATAAACCGTTCGGCAATTCCAAGAATTCTGTATATCTATAAATTAAGAGTTGATTGTAGAGACAATGTTATTTATACAATCGTTAGTAAATATATGAATAATTGGAGTTTTTATTGAATTTCCTTCCTTTTACCAACTGCATTTTCTGATTCATGGTGAAACTTAAAATTTCATGTGTATTTCATTGGATTTCTGATAAGTTGCTACCGACTTGACTTCCTATTGCTCCACGAGGGTAAGATATATTTTGCCTTCTCATTTGTTTTGTTCCTTTATAAACCTTCTATATTCGTTATTGGTCAAATATGCACTAATTTTTTCAGTTACTTGTTGGCATTTAGAAATTAACTTCATTATCCCTCGACCCCAAAACGTCTTGTCCTATTTAAAAAATGGACAAAAATAAATGATAATCGCTTGGTGCCAGATCTGGACTATAAGGCGGATGCATCAGAACCTCCCAACGAAGGTTTCGAAGCTTTAAGGGGTCACCATAGATGTGTGAGGTATGGCGTGTCCTGATGGAATACGAAACCTCTCCTATTTGCTAATTCTGGTCTCTTCGGATCCATTACTGCTTTCAATCGGTCTAAAACAAAGGCATTTGGCAAGATAAGGCGCTGGCCAATCAGAAATCTGAACGTCTATTATCGCCTCCCCCTTTTTACAGTGCCGACAATAATATTTTGCTCATCTGTCGTTCAACTACTAAATTCTGATCATTTCCTGAGATTATTACAAAAACATAATGATTTAATACTAAAACAAAGGCATTCAACCAGATTAGGCGCTGGCCAATCAGAAACCAGATCGTCTTGTCGCTTCCCTCGTGATATCATGCCGAATATTGGATCTTAAGTACCGCCAATTTGTCGTTGAACTACTGAAGCCTGATCATTTCCTGAGATCATTACAAATACATGATGATTGAGTACTAAAACAAGACCATTTAGCAAGATCATTCAACACTATACTACATCGTCCAATGAAATCGCTCAATTTTTGAAAACGGACCAATAGAAACAAACTGTATCTGAAAACACTCAACCTCACAGTGTTTTCACTTTCAGAAATTCGTTTTTATCAAATGTCTAATTTGCATAGGAATAGCAATACGTCCGGATAGCTTTGGCCGTTGGTGGAAGTAGCGGTCGTCATGGTTCCCATAAACAAGCAGTTGTTAGCGATAACTTCAACAGCACATTTGGCAGTTCTGTCAGTTTATTTTCATATTTTACCATAAAGTAGATAAAAATGAAACGTTTTGGGAATTGTAATATTACTTCAATTGAGGAAAGTGTGAAGAAAAAGTGTGCCGCTTAATACAGTGAAGTCAAGATCCTACATTTAGAAAAAATTTGAAGAATTCTGTGCTGCCCGAGAATACCTTGTAAATGAAAAAAAACAATGCTCAATAATATTATGCTAGACTGGGCTTTCAATATGAAGAAAAGAGATGGATCAGACTACAAGGAAAGTGTCGTAAAAACCTTGTGGAATAATACTGCCAAACAGCTGCAGGAAAAATTCTATTCCGAATAGGGCGTTAGGTTCGATCCATTCATAGACGTTGCTTTTAAAACGGAGCGGGATGCACGAAATGCCAAGAGGCGTATTTTGCAAGTGGACCCTGAGAAAAGAAAAGTTAGTGCCAAGGCGCTGTCTTTGGAGCAACACAAAAAGAGGGTCAACTTATGTAAAGAATATAATCCAGACGGTTTGAACAGAAAATTTTATTTTATTGCTGCATTGGAGCTTGCTTGGTGCGGAGGAGAGGGTTCATCATGCCTAATTTCGCATTTCCAATTCGAAATTGAAAACGATGGTAATCCCACGGGCCGAATTGCCTACAATCCGATAATCTCTAAAACAAGACAAGGTGGTGCCCAAAAATGTGCGGAAACGAAATGGCTGACTCCCAATAGTGAAGAAGATATTTGCCCGGTGAGGTTATATAAGCTACTTGTATCCAAAAGAACTGCAAACATAACCTCTGAAAGACTATTCCTTACTCCATATAAGAATTGGAAATATGGTTCATGCTTCAAAAACTCCCCAGTCGGTCCCAATACGATAGCTAAATGGACAGAAGAATCGACAGAATTCATTGGGATCAACACAACCAAGTCGAAGATAACCAACCACTCGCATCGAGCTACTGCTGTCAGCCAATTAGCCAAAGCAGGGATTGGCGAAGAACAGCTGATAAAGATAAAAGGCCATTCTTCTGCAGCGTCAGTGAAACCGTATCTCCAACTGGACCAACAACATCACAAAAAAATAATCACAGCCATAAGTAATGAAAAAAATGTCCAAGAAACAACATCAGTATCTACTTCATCATTCGAAAATAATGCTCGTAATGTGTATAATAATTATTATTTTGAGAATAAAGATGAATAATTTGTTGTTATGCTTCTATCTGGTTATTTTTGAATAAAAAACTATTTTTATTTCATTTGATTTATACTGTTGAATGATCTTTCCAAATACCACACGAGATTCGAATTTTTTTTGAGAACACTCTGTCGTTTTTTGAAAATTATACAAATTTCACTCAACAAAGTGATCCCGAAATACCACTCGCCTTCGGCTAATGGTATTTTAAGGATAACTTTGTTTCGTGATATTTAAACGCATAATTCCCAAAAAACTAGAGTGTTCTCAAAAAATTCTCAACTCTAATGGTATTACCTTGATAAGCCGCTGACCATCAGAAACCTGATCGTCTTGTCGCCACCCCTTTCATACAGTGCCAAAAATGAGATCTAAAGCCCGCCTATCTATCTATCGTTGAACTTCTAAATTCTGCTAATTTCCAGAGATTATGACAAAAACATGATGATTCAGTAGTGAAACGAGGACATTTAGCAGATAAGTCTCTGGTCAATCAGAAACCTGATCGTCTCGATTGTCGCCTTCCCCTTTTTACAGTGCCGACAATAAGATCTTAAGACTCGCCCATATGTCTTTTAACTATTAAATTCTGGTCATTTCCCATTTCCTGAGAGCATTACAAAAACATGATACTTCAGCACTAAAACCAGGGCATTAAGTAAAATAAGATGCTGACCCATCAGAAACCAGATCGTCTTATCGCCTCCCCCTATTTACAGTGCCTACTATTGGATCATAAGCCACGCTCATCTGTCGTTCTACTTAATATTAGTCAATTCCTGAGATCATTACAAAACATGATGATTCAGAAATGAATTGATTTTGTTCCGATTGGTCAAGGAATCGCAAATGAAAAAACGATCTATCAAACTCATGCGGCACCCAAAGATTTTTTTTGAAGCGGGCCGAGTACAAATGGTTTAGAACTGTTTTATGGTCCATCTGTAGCAACTGAGAGATGCTGCGGCAGCTCACATGCCAATCTACTTCAATCATTCCATCTTTCGCTTTCAAACCTGATGGCCTGGCTTGCATTATCTCATTTATCAAAGCAATATTGTGAAATGTACCGAATTTTTTCTTTGTTCACCCCCATCTTTGACGCTGTAACACAACTAAACCGTTCAGACACAACAATGACAAAATATTTTTTGCTAGAACATAAATTCTTATTAAAAAAAAAAGTTCAACCAGTGCGACAAATACAAACAGATATATAGGTCAATAAAGCGATGGTCGACAAAATAATGTATTTCCTTTTTCCCAACCAAATATATACTGGCAATTATTGAAATAAGTGAAAAATGTGGAATAGAAAAAAAAAAAATAAAATTAGACTAATATTATATCAGTCAAAATACAAGTCAAGATTTGGAGAATGAATAAACTATAACGTGAATAAGTGAAAAGGGTAGAGCAATATATTATGGGTAAATGTAGTCACCCCCAACAACATATTAAATATTGTCATTCATTCAATAATAAACATTGTTTCCTTGTATTTATTATACACTTACAAAATACGAGGCCAGGTGGTTTGTATAATTATCAATTATATAAGAAATCTATCTGATCAGATACTAATACAGTAATCACTTATAGGTATATGAAATAAGGCACTTGAATGTACAGAAAGGACACATGAAAAGACATTTCTTTTCAAAGAAAAAAATATAGTTAAAAAAAAACTAAAAAAACACGCTTATAAAGAATATCGAGCTAAAAAAGTTAAAAATAATTTTAAAGAGCCCACGCTTCTTTCTAAATTTTACAAGTATGTTTTATATACTATTATCATAAATTGATTTTTAAAATTATTCCTAACTTTTTTAGCCCGATATTCTTTATAAGCGTGTTTTTATTGTTTTCTCAAACTATATTTATTCTTTACTTTTATTGACTGTCATAAAAATAATAATAGTAATCATTAAGTTATGATTGCAAGTCGGAAAGTAGGCCAATGTATCTATCACACATGCACAGTTTTGAAATGAATCCGTGAATCATAATATTCTACAATCTTAGAATATGGCGAAAAAAACATTTTTTCGGCGTGGATGGGAATCGAACCCACGATCGATTAATCCAAGAGCTGACGTGACAGAAGACCGCTCGGCCAACGAATGCATTGACAGGAGTGGGATATTTTAACAGTATTGAACCACTCACGCTTAAAGAAGAAGAGTTACATACTAACATACATACATACAAGTGAAGCAAATATAATCGTGTTAAATAGATTGACCAGATATAGATTTAGGTCAGTAAACTCATGTATCGACAAAATAATGGATTTCCTCCCCAATCTAATATTATCAAGTTCGAAATGGAAATGTAAATAGCATTAAAAATTGTCTTTTCTGCATCAATCTGAAAGTTATCTAGCAGCCTTCAGCAATCTAGTCAGCGCCAAAACACTGCCCCAGATTATAAAATTACCCAATAATTTCAACATTTATTAAATATTTCACAAATTATCCATATAAATTAAAAACTATTCAGATCAAAAATGAAAGTGGAAATGACGTTCAGGAAATATAAAAGGAAATTTGAGGTGATATAGTGATATACATATATTTAAGAAAATCATAGAAGAACATAAACTACCATAACTTCTGGACGTGTTGTTTCTCTCCATCAATTTCTGCTTCCCTGGATAAAAAAAACAATTATATTCTGAACGGGAAATTTAATCATGAAGATTCATTCAATACAATATTCATTTAGAATATATTTTTGGCATATAAAGTATTTTGATCGAAAATAAAGCAATTGCCAAAACTGGGCGAATAGTAGGTTTCTCTATTCCCCTATAATTGTGAATAAAATCTTTTTCTCCAATTTGCATTCAGAACATTGTATAAAATATTATATTTGGAATTGAAACTGTCTTATCGGATATATTATTTAGAAGTAAAAGAAAAACTTTAGTTGATTCTGCTATTTTATGTCAGAGACCTCAGATGGAAACAAATTCAGATGAAAGTCAAGACAACGCTACCGCTTACTCTGCTTGAGAGTTTGAAGGTCACATGATGTTTAGAAGACACACGTTGACACCTCTGTATCGAAAATAAATAAGCAAATGGAAGAAAATTTGTGAGAGTCAGTATTAGGTTTTTCATATTTTTTATTGTTTATTACTTTTCATCGCACTAAAAATGGTTCGTTAGTGTGGAAGTTGTAGTAAAGACAGGAATTTTAATCTGAATTTATCGTTCCATAGATAAGTGTATTGTTAGAACAGAGTATTTAGTTCTTTACATGTTCAGTAGCGTAGAAAGTTTTAATAGGGAAGTTTTCCAATGAGATCATTTCAAGATAAAATGTTTTCTTGAATTAAGGTTCCCAGATGACGATGAAAAAAAGAAGAATATGGGCTTCGCTGTTAGGATGGTCAAGTATTTGCCCAAAGAAAGCAATTTTCATTTGTTCAGATCATTTTGATCCTGAAGATATTGTGACCCGAGTAAATGAAAAAAGATTTTATGCGGTGTTGCCGACTTTCAATGGGGGTGTCAAAACAAATCGACATTTTACAAAGGAACTTTCTGACTACGTATAACCTCAAATTTGTCAAGCTTTACGATAGAGCTGTCCTAGGATAGGATTGTCCTATTCGAAATATAAAAGGCAACCCTAGTAAACACTAAAATGTTGATTTTGTTTGTACATCTTGAGATTCAACAAAGAATTCATGAAAAGTGAGAAATAGATTATTCTATAGGTTAAGTATTTGAGAAAGTGCAACCCGTCGAGTCTCAATCAAATACTATAATTAGTCCATTGAAATGTTACATTTTTTAGGCTTTACCTTGCGTTTTTTAGAGGACGCAATTTTATTTTTTTGATGTGTAGGGGGGGTCAGTGTTAAGCTAAAACCAAGTTTGTGGGGTCGCCACCCTTGTCCCACAGCCGCCATCTTGAAAATAGGGGTTAAAATGGTATTTACGATATATCTCTTAAACTATTTATTTTATAAAAAAAATTTATTAACATTTTTTGTTGCAAATTAAATTCTCTACAACTTTGCTTCAGTAACTTTTTGTCGTAGAACTATAAATAAAAAGTTATAAGCGAAAATCTCCGGAAATTTGAGAAAAAAATTTATATTTTTCGATGTAACTTTTTTTTTATCATTTTACGAAAAAATGATGTCTGACCATTTTTGTACATCGTTTTTTGAGGAACAACTTTTATTCGCATCATTTTTTCATTAAGTCAATAGCTAAGGTTTTACAGCGCTCCGAAGTGAGTACTATTTTTCAGTACTCAGGTTTTATGTACGGAGATGTCATTGCAAATAACTTGCTGTTTCTTCATGCTTTTTCCGGATGTGACACAACTTCAGCTCCTTACAATATCGGTAAAATGAAATTTGTGGAAACCCTAGAGAAACATTTAGAGTTTGCAAGTGGAACGGCTTTGTTTCTCAACAAGAGAGTTGACCCTGCTTTGCTCACTGTAATTGGTGAACGTTTTTTTATCTCTTTATACGGTGGTAATAAAGATGATAATTCTCTTGACAGCCTAAGATACAAACAATTCGCCAAGGCAGTGACAAAAAGTACATTTAACTTATCCTCACTTCCTCCAACACAAGACACAGCTCGCTTTCATACTTTCCGAGTCTACCATCAGGTCCAGTCGTGGCTTGGTAATTATAATGATCCTGAAGACTGGGGCTGGAAAAAATGTGGAAAATTATTGATGCCAGTGCAGAACTCTAAACCTCCAGCACCCCTGAGCTTCTAAAATTGATCTTTTGCAAATGCAAAGGAAACTGTGGAGCGATGTGTGGATGCCGAAAAGCAGGAATGAAATGTTCTGCAGTGTGCTTCCATTGTTCTGGAGAGACTTGCAGCAACGTAATGGAACTCTCAGATTTAATAAATGAAAATGACTTTGATGATGAACCGCCAACATTAACACCCCTTCCTTCTTCAGTTCTCCCACTGGTATTTAATTCAGAAAGCCGATCAGATGCTGAGCCGCAGCCTGGTCCATCGAAACGACTGAGGACGGAGTAGTTCTAATTTAGAAAATCACCGTGGATTATGCCTATTGGGGATACCACGTAAAAACAAAACGCGCCTCTAGACTCTACCTAGTGGGTGGTGGGGAAAAGAGTCAATAATTAATTATTAATAAGATTGCAAAATTTGTAATTAAAAAAGTTATAATAATAAAGTAAAAAAAAAAAAGAAAAAAAAACAATAACTGATGACATGTTATAGGTACACACGTATAATATAGGTATAGTTAAGAGTACTGAAAAATAGTACTCACTTCGGAGCGCTGTAAAACCTTAGCTATTGACTTAATGAAAAAATGATGCGAATAAAAGTTGTTCCTCAAAAAACGATGTACAAAAATGGTCAGACATCATTTTTTCGTAAAATGATAAAAAAAGTTACATCGAAAATTATAAATTTTTTCTCAAATTTCGGAGATTTTCGCTTATAACTTTTTATTTATAGTTCTACGACAAAAAGTTACTGGAGCAAAGTTGTAGAGAATTTAATTTGCAACAAAAAATGTTAATAAATTTTTTTTATAAAATAAATAGTTTAAGAGATATATCGTAAATACCATTTCAACCCCTATTTTCAAGATGACGGCCGTGGGACAAGGGTGGCGACCCCACAAACTTGGTTTTAGCTTTACACTGACCCCCCCTACACATCAAAAAAATAAAATTGCGTCCTCTAAAAAACGAAAGGTAAAGCCTAAAAAATGTAACATTTCAATGGACTAAATTGCTTTGAGCTAAAAATCTCAACAACATTTACCCACTTACATAGTCTTAGTACGTGTCTATCACAACAGCAAGACTTCCTCTTGTAGTATTCTTCACAATCTGCTGCTATCGTTCTACAAAGAGTTGTACCAGAATAACATGTATGCGGAATAAACGATAGTGATTCTGAAACAAACATCTGGTAAAAAAAAACAAATTTTTTCCACTAATTTCTAGCTATAAGTGAAAAACACATGATCACGTTTCTGATGTATATCTTGAAAGTCAACATTTCTCAAGTGTCACGTTTTAAATCAAAGGATTCGACACTTTGTTCTTTCGATTTACCTCTACTGTTTCCTCTCATAACAGAATATTTCATCGCTTTATTTTAGTTTCTATCCATCCATTTTCATTTCACCATCATATTTGTCGTAACTTTTAATTTTATTCTCGAGTTTGTAAAAATTGATTGAAAGATTTGGTCTTATATCGAGCTTTCAAGTCGATTGAAAAAGGAAAAAATAGTATCAAAGAAAAATGACGAAAAATCAGATGACAGACGACGTAATGGTCATGGATGAACGAAAACAAATATACCGGGTGTCAATTTTTTGATCAATACGAGTGTTACCTTTTATATTTCGATATTAGGAAAAAAATATATATATTTATATTCGAAAATCACTCTATTGTTTTTCAAAATATTCCCCATTAAAATCTATACACGTTTGCATGCGTTTGAACCCATTGTCGAAGCAATTTTGCCACTCTGATTGAGGTAACTCCAAAACATGCATTCAGAACGCATCAACTGTTTCTTAAGGTGTCGACAATCGTTGGCCTCACATTTTAATTTTTCTACAGGATTAAAAAGAAATCATTTGGTGCCAAGTCAGGACTATACGGCGGATGACTCATCCAATCGATGTTTTGAGTGCTCAAAGATGCAGTTGTTTGAGCCGGTGTTGTCAGTTGGAAGATTCCAACACTAGGGTGTCCAATCCCGAAATATAAAGGCAACCCACGTAGAAAAAAACTAATTCAACCCTCCAAAATGATAATAGGCAAAAGAGTTGATGAGTTGTCTCTTCGAGGAGAATGATATCGACCCTTGAGGTACTCCAGCTTCTATTTCGATTCATCTTTGTTAAGTGTGCTTTCGACACTGCTTTTGTCGTATGGTCTAGACATCATGTAAAACATTCCTTCCCTACGTTGTCTAATGAAGAATCCATTTTCCCCATAATCCAGAAATGAACTTCAGATTTTTTTTTCCATACCTGAGAAGCGTTTATCACAGCAACAATGATCATTTATCAAATCCGATCCTGTGCAATAGCGAATTTCTTCGTCTGTGCAATTCTGGCATCCCGGAGGAAGGGCCACTGGAATGTTAAAAAGGAAAAATCAGTACTTGGCTTTGTAAATTATACATTTCCAGCTGCTGAATTTATAAAAAAAAACACCGGTAGCACTCCGGGAGTGCCGGCAGAAGTGAAAACTTCAATATTAACGTTGTGCATTTTTGATATTTTGGAATGGTTAGAGAATAATTTTGTATGAATTGCTTTCATTATCAGTATAAAAGTGCTATTATTTATGTGGTGGAATACAATATTCATTTATTGCGCTATCGTACACAAAAATGACAATAGGTTTGTTCGGGTGGCAGTTCCCAGTTGTACTGGGGTCACAGAGAACCAGGTTCTGTAACTCTTGGAATCGTCGCAAGTTGTTCTATGACACGAACGGGTGAGAACAGGTGGGAACAGATAATTTCAAAATGATTTCGTTAAGTGCATAGATAAGTGAAAGTAAGGTTATGTTGTACATCATGGACATTGAACTCTAAATACCATATAGGTATTCATATAGAGTTCAATGATCATGGATCATATCATGGATAGTGTTAAAAAGATATTGAATAAGTTATTGTGTTATTAATATGGTGGAAATACTTTAGAAATTACAAATATTAAAATTGAACAATTTTTTTGTCATAAATAAATAAACATAAACATATCCATATAAATAACTGTAAATATAACTTATATGTAATGAAATATTTAAAGAAATGATTTAATTTAATTATAATTTGAAATTTCAATACATGTAGTAGTGGTCATCAGTGGAGAAATTATTTTTGTTAGTTCATATCTGGATAAACTGTGAATTTTTCTGTTATTTCATTGTAATTTTGGTGGAAACTGTGTACAGAAAATTTTATATAATAGAATTAGGTAATTGTATATGGAACTGGTGGCATTTGGGAAATAAATAAAAATATTTCCTAACAATTTTTATAGCTTTGTAATTATTTTTAGATAAGAATTGTTTCAACAAGTCGTTGTGTTCTTGAAAGAGGTCATTCCTCCGTTTCCTTCCTAAATTTTCAATACATTTTGAGTGGTTAAAAATAAAGATATTACAATCACGAAATAACAAAAATAAATATATAGTATATATAGAAATATATATAAATAATATAAAATAATTATTATTACATACTTTGATCAACAATTATGCAATTGTTTTATTCATCTATTGCAAATGATCCTTCCTCTTCTTTGAGATAACAAAAATTTTGAGAAGCTATTATAATGAATTGATTAAAAATTTATAATCCCACAACATCAAATATACTCAAAAACAGCTATGCGAATATCCTAGTCACCAAATATATAACTTAATTGTCAATTAGAACTACTGAAAAAAGTTGAATCACCGATGATTTGAATTTACCGCTTCTTCTGTTGTACCTTGTACCATCTCTAGATCAGGAACCGTAAGAACAGTAACGAACAGTTCCGAAATCAAGTGTTCCGACCACACGAACGACAAGGAACTCCTGTTCCGTCCCAGACGAACGGGAGGGAACCACAAATTACCAAAAATTACAGTTCCGAACTGCCCCGCGAACAAACCTAATTTATATTACATTAACATACACAAACATTCGCACAAGCGCCCTGCACCGCCTAAACGAAACAGCACACGCAGGCACGGTAGAAAGAGTGGGGGATATTATTCCCTCTCCTACTCCTCGATCTTACGCTTTTTCGATGACAATCACGTGACCCTGACGCGAGTTCGGATGTTTTCACCCATACAAGAGAGTGCTCAGCGCCGCTAAAGAAGTTTTCACTTCAGTAAGATAGAATATAATGGCATAAATGTAAAGGCACAATAACAAAAGTTATTGCTATTACAATCCTGACATCGTATCCCGACATCGTATCGCGTCATGACGGCCAGACCCCCTCTTCCAAACTCAATTTTAAGACGTGTACTACCCAACACTAGCTATTACTGAGGTCAATCGGATTTTCTTCCATGGAAAGCAGCGAATATTTTCTCCGAAAAACAGTTTCCCATCATTGCCTGACCCCCAACAAGAAAGGTCAAGCATAGCTGAGATATCCATCATTCAGAATGACCGGAAAATATCGATTGAGTTAAATATAGACTTTTACTTACATGAAGAAAGGGAAATCGTTAAAGCTGAATTCTTTGCTTGAGTTGCTGAGATCTCATGTTCAATAACATATTCTTCATAACGTACTCTTCTATCAGATTGGATCGATGGAGAAGTGCTTCCTATATAACATACCATATTGAATACAATGCACCTCATTAGATTTTTCATGGTTCATTTTAGCTTCCTATGAGACTTCATGGACTTTTCATTCTGTTTGAAGGGCTCTGAAAAAGATAACCTATAATTTGAATCAGAAAGAGAAAAAACCAACAAAAAATTCCTTCTTTCTTATCTCAATATCTCAAGAAGAGTCTGATTCTATCAAGATAAGAGAAATCATATGCCTGAATGAATATGAAGAAAACTACTAGACCAGCAATAATACCAATATACCAAAATATGACATCGACTAGTAAATGACTTGAGTAATATGACTAGCGGATAAAAATAACATGACTAAAGGGACTATTGCCATATGAATATGTGTATATAGATGGGTTCTTGGCAAATTTTTTTGCCCAAAACCAAGGTTTCTTTCAACCAATTTTCAAACTTTGTCTATATTTCGAACGTATTTACGTCCTTCATCAGGACTCTACAAAAAATTATTACATTATGTAACTTAATATTTTTACAATAAAGATAAATATATACACAAATATTTTATGAAAACATTCACAAATATAAATCCAAGCATAAAGATGTAGACACCTTTGTAAAAACAAAACTTCCAAATAATTACATAATTTAACTATGGTAAAATTACTGAAATAAATGTACAGGGTGTCTCAAGTTCGAGTGCCTATTAGACGTTTCTGGAGAACTATTTGAAATCTGAAAATTGGGAGTATGATATTGTTCGAAGTTCTCTACAGAGCTTAAATATTTTCGAAGCCCAAAACTTCCGGTTATACAGGAGTGAAAATAAATTCGAACAAAAAAATTTTTTCAAGTTTTCCATTCCTGGTATGAATCGAGTATTCAATAGTGAATACATTTCTGTTAAAACCATTGTATTAAATCGAATAGTTTTCAAAATATCTAAAAAAAACTGGAAAAAAGTCGAATACGTTCAGTCAGTAATATGTTCATTATTCCTATTTTAAATACCCTGAGCGTAAACTGTTTTTACAACATCGAAGAGGAAGGATGTGAAAAGGTCATGCATCTTTTGGATTTCAAAAATATCATCACAGGGTGTTTCAAATTTGGTGTTGAAAATTGTGATCTTAAATTGGCCATAACTTCAGTTTTTCAAATTAGAACCCTATTTTTTTATAATTTTGTTGGATTCTGCGGTCAAAAATAATGATAGTTTTCTCACATGATTATGCTCCTAAATTCAATAATTTCTGAGTTATTTGAGATTTTCTGGATTTATGGCGTACGTAGAGTCAAATTGATTGCATCTAAAATAATTCAATGAATATTCTTTCGAAACCATGGGAACACTCTGTACCCATAGAAGATAAATTATCTGTTAGTAATTCACAAGTGTCAGGTGTTATTGTTATTCGTTATCTACATTTCTCTATTTAACAAAATAAACTGTTCTAATTACGAAATTCTGGATCTATTTTATATACGAGGGCCATTCAGAAACTAACCTCCGATTGGTCACAGTGCGGGTAGTGGAGGGGAGTAGCGCGCCATCTGTGCATTCACGCGCTCAGCAGGTCAGTCGGCATCAAGCCGTAGTCGAGTGAACATCGTACCTGCGCTAGTTTAGTTTTTGTGGCAGTTTGAAATGTGTGCTGCAATAGAAAATCCCGCCAAATGTGAGGTGCGTGCTGTTATAAGGTTTTTTACAGCCAAAGGATACTCTGCAGCAGCTATTCATCGTGAGCTTTGTGCCGTGTACTGACCAAAATTTATGAGTGAAGGAGTTGTCCGTGAATGCGTACGTTTATTTAAAAGTGGACGAGAAAACGTTCATGATGAAGAGAGGAGTGGTTACCATCATTGGTGACTGACGAACTCGTTCAGACAGTTGATGCAAAAGTTCGTGAAAATCGACGTTTCACAATGGCGGAGTTGTCTACTAATTTTCCACAGATTTCTAAGACTCTTTTGTACGAGATAGTGACAGCAAGATTGGGTTACCGTAAGTTCTGTGCACGATGGGTGCCTCAAGGCACAAGCGGGTGATTTTTATGCAGAAGGAATTTCAAAGCTTGTGAAGAGATACGATAAGTGCCTCAATCGTAATGGAGACTATGTCGAAAAATAGTGCAAAGATGTAGTTGTAAGATGTATATATTAAAATATTTTTACTTAACTTGGTGTATTTTTTTCAATTAACCGGAGGTTAGTTTCTGAACAGCCCTCGTATAACCTCAAAAAAACCTTTACGATAGAGCTGTCAGTTGACTGGTTGCAACACTAGGGTTGTCCAATCCCGAAATATAAAAGGCGCGCCTCGTACATGTTTCAGTAAATTGCTATATGATATAACCAATAAAAAAAACGAATCTGATCAGTATCGCATTTCTTATATCATAAAATAATAGCAATAATATCATGTTTCATTTTTATTTCATAATGAATTGAAATAGAGATAATGTTATCCTATCAAATCAAATTATATCTATTATTGTCTCTGTATTGAATTTCTACTCAATTTAATATAAGATTCTGTTGATATCCCTATGGTAAATTTGTTGAATTAATTGGTTGTTTTTTGCCATTGTGAATAATATAATAGGAAAACCGATTCAGAATTTTAGCATAATACGTAAACAATAAAAAAAATTGAGAATGATTTGTATAAACTTTGGTGAATTGAAAATATTTCTGATATAACTGAAAATTTCAACGAAATCACTTTTTTCTTCGTATAATTATTCTAGGTGAGGTTGAGAAAGAATGGGCTAATAAAGGTATAACCCGTACCACTGTTGGAGTTTGACTATACAATAAAAGAGATGACACGATGTTATTTTCTACATGAATGGATTTTGTGGAATTAGAGGGGCTCTTCGTGTCGTTTATAAAAGAACCTCATCAATTTCATGAGTATCACAATTCCACACAATGTATAACATTTCTAATGAATAGTTTACATCTGGATGAACATCATACATCAACTTCACCCAATATATATGAATCATAACTGTTAAATCGTTAGTTAGAGTTATATTATTTTTTTCATTTTTGTTTCTGTTCCTCAACACATCGGTCAAAGTAGGTAGGAAAACAGACATATATGGCTGAGTAGGTCGATACTTAATCAGTATACTGGGTGGCTCAAAAATCTGGAAACGATGAGAGTCAAATATCATTGAAAGAAACTCAATAAATAAATAAATCTTTATTTCTCGTAGCAAAAACCTTACATGTAATCGTACAAATATAAGGATATGCAAAAGAACAAAGTAAAAATTCTACTTATTTCTGCAAAAATATTCATCCAAAGAATAAGGTTCTAATTCTATTAAAAATTTTCTTATGTTTTTTACATATAGTTTATAAGGCTCAAAAACGTTTAATCGTGGTGGTAAATTATTGATTTGCATTCACCCCTTCATCAAAGCAAAATTATAAAATGTACCCGAATTTTTCTTTGTTCACCCCCATCTTTGACGCTCTAACAAATATGTTTTGCTAGAACACAATTTTTTCTTTCAAAGAAAAAAAAGTTCGACCAGATGCGAAATATACAAACAGATATACGGGTCAGTAAAGCCATGGTCGACAAAATTATGTATTTCTTTTTCCCCAACCTAATATATACTCGCAATTATTGAAATAAGTGAAAAATGTGAAATACAAAAAAAAAGAAAAAACAACAAAATTTTACTAATATTATATCAGTCAAAATACAAATCAAGATTAGGAGCATGAATAAACTATAACGTGAATAAGTGAAAAGGGTAGAGCAATATATTATGGGTAAATGTATAGTCACCCCCAACAACATATTCTCATTCATTCAATAACAGTTTCTTTGTATTTATTATACACTTACAAAATAAGAGGCCAGGTGGTTTGTATAATTATCAATTATATAAGAAATCTATCTGATCAGATTCTAATACAGTAATCACTTATAGGTTTATGAAATAAGGCACTTGAATGTACAGAAAGGACACCTGAGAAGACAATGAGGACTTAAAACGTGATCACGATTGTCAATCAAGAATCACGTGTTAGTTGCCAAGTCGAAGAGATGTGAGCAAGCATATAAATCAAAAAACTGACACGAATTTATCCTGAGCTGAAGACCAACTACAAGATTCCGTCCCTAACAACAATAATTTCACATCAATGTAATCATAATTCATTGGAAATATATACAATATACACTGCTAGTCAAAATTATAAAAAAAAAATGATTTCCTCAGAAGAAGAATATTTGGCAACAAAATTCTGAAAGAGGCCAATTTTTGTTTTGCTTTTACCAAACTTGTACGTATTTTTGAAGGTTGCACTCTTTTGAATAGGGAATGTGGATCATGTGGTATTTTTATTCAATGCATCCTCAGAGTTTCTGCAAAAGTGTAATAGCAATAACAGACAATATAAAATTTCTTTTTTGTAGAGGACCTGAGGATGCATTAAATAAAAATGCGAAAAGTTTGGCGGAGAATCAATAGTATATATTTACTTATACTCCAAAAGTAAGTCATCAAACCTTGTTCAATTCAAATTGTATACCTGGAACTCTCAATACACTGCAAATAAATCTATATACATTTTCAGATAGATTTCTTGCTTACATAGCACCAATTTTTGACCAGTACTTATTCAAAATCATTTTATTGTTGACCATGTTTTTTCCCAGATAACTGTATACAGGGTGTAACTAAATAAGTGTAAAATATTTAAGGAGGTGATTCCTCATCGAAAAAAAGATAGGATCTTTCATATAAAGAAACTTCATTGGAGCATCCCTTGATAAGATACAGTCCCTCAAAGGAAGTACATAAAATATGTATAACAATTTTTTTCACAAGCACCAAAAAAGTTACAATATTGAATTTAACCTAAAGTTTCCTACTAGCAGAAAGACACTTATCCAGTTATTTATTTGGTTTACCCCATGGTTGTAAGGGTAGGAAACACAACCCCTAAAGTTTATTTGCAATGTAACTTTTTGTCTTATTGTTTGTTTACCATTTAAAAATTTATTTCGGATAGCCTGTTTCATTCTAAACAAAAAATGTCTCGTGAGTTTTTTGCCCAAAATAAACCAGTTCGCAGCAAAAAGTTATTTTACGAACAACTACAGAGATAGGTACATCGTCATAAATGCGAACTGGATTTATTGATGATGGTGGTCAGGTTGAAGTGTTGTACACTGATTTGTCGCGGGCCTTTGATTCAGTTGATCATGATATTCTTCAGCGGAAGCTGACATCTTTTGGTCTTTGCCCTGCTTATGTAAAGCTTTTGGGATCGTATTTGAGGGGGAGAGTGAATTATGTGTTTTACTTTTACAATGGTTTTACATCATTCGAGTACGTTCTCTCTTGTGGCGTGCCACAAGGATCTAACTTGGGACCACTGCTGTTCATTATATTCATGAATGATCTACTGACCTCTCTGAAGTGTCCAGCGTTAGCATTTGCGGACGACTTTAAGATTTACCTGAGGATAATTGATGTTCTGGATTCATTACTGCTTCAGTCAAGCCTGGAATATATTAACGAGTGGTGTATGCGCAATCGCAACCGGTCAACTTCTGCTATCACATAGGTGACCATTTCATAGCCATGATGGATCAGATTCACGATCTTGTTCGTCTTGTTCGATTCTACTTTCAGTTTCATTCCCCACATTGAGGAGCTATGTATCAAGGCTAGCAGAACATTGGGATTTGTACTAAGAGCAACAGCAGAATTCGAGGATCTATCGGTTCTCAGAAAATTATACTTTACATATGTCATCAGTAAACTGGAGTACGCCAACTTGATCTGGTTTCCCATCTATCATTGTCGTCTTATGCCATTGAAACGTACTCATAGGAAGTTCTTCAAATACATTATATTCAGGCGTACTGGTAGGTTTCCTGAGCGTGGAGCAGATTTATCAGACATCATGGTTGAGATGAGAATACCATCTTTGCTTGCAAGACGTGAAGAACAATGTGCAAGATTCGCTCAGAGACTCCTAAATTACAGAATTGGCTGTCCTTATTTGCTGTCCAAAATTATGTTGAATGTTCCAAGATTGGTGTCAAGATCTACAAGTACATTTTACTTGCCTACAGCACGTACAAATATGTTCGAGCGATGTCCCATTTATAGTTTATGTCGGAGTGCTGATAGACTGGGGATGGATGTGTTCGGTTAACTTTGGGATTTGAATTGTGTGGGGTTCGAAGTTTGAGTGTATCTCTCATTGTTTTTGGTTTTTTTTTTTTTTATTATATTATTTCATAAATGCTGTAACACGTTGTAATGTACAAATGCTTATTACTTTACCCTGTAATTGGGATATTCCTGTTGGGTAAATAAAGAATATTATTATTATTATTATTATTCTGTAGTTAGTACCTGCATTTCCCACCCTTACAACCATGGGGTAAACCAAATACATAACTGGATTTTTGCTAGTAGGAAACGTTAGGTTAATTTCAATATTGTAACTTTTTTGGTGCTTGTGAAAAAAATTGTTATACAAATTTTATGTAGTCCCTTTGAGGGGCTGTATCTTAACAAGGGATGCTCCAATGAAGTTTCTTTATATGAAAGATCCTATCTTTTTTTTCGAAGAGGAATCACCTCCTTAAATATTTTACACTTATTTAGTTACACCCTGTATATAGAAATATCCGGAGATTATCTAATGAACTCATAAATTGCAGTTTTTCTTATTTCAACTTCTTCTTCTTAACTCTTGAAGTATTCAATTCCTTCTAACGATGACTAACAAGAGAGTAGCGAAAATAAAGATACTCGTCTTTGATTGGTTCTCGTGATTTCGATATATTTTATCTTGATTGGTTACATTTTTCATTAGTCAGAATCAATAAAGACCTGGTTTTCTTTGTTATAGTACCGAGTCCACTTGTTCTCGGTATATTTCATCCTTGAATTGGCATTTTGAAGTTTTAAATTTTGTGTTCGGGCAATTCATATAAATATACAGGGTGTAACTAAATAAGTGTAAAATATTTAAGGAGCTGATTCCTCATCGAAAAAAGATAGGATTTTTCATATAAAGAAACTTCATTGGAGCATGGAGGGAAAAGAAATAGCTGATAATTCAAGACGAAAAACAGTTTTTTGTGAATAACTCAGAAAATATCCACCTTAGGTTAAGGGTGTGATCCATACACTCACATTATTTTTTAACGTAGATTCAATATCTGCCATAAAAAATGGGGGTTCTAATTTGAAAAAATTGATTTTTCACGATTTTGTCATCCCTAACTTTGAAAGCGATTTTTTCACCCCCTGTATCATGAATCGCGATTTCGATTTTTAAAGTGGACACATCAATCTTACATCTTGAAAAATCCCAAAAATGAAAATTTTCCATCCAAAAACCTCGAAGTTATTCTTGTTTCAGCGGAGCTCTATTTTCGATTATTTTTTCGAATTTTCCCGCTCAGAGAGAATTTTCCAACCAAAACTGAAAAATGTTACATCAAAATAACTTGAAATTTTCTAAGGAATCTATTTCTGCAATAAAAAAATGGTGTTGTAATTTAAAAAACGGAAGTTGACGTCATTTCCGGAAAAACCGGAGGTGCTCATGCCTTGAAAATATTTTAGATTTCATCAGCATCGTGAAATACTTGACAGTTTGACACTTATTGGTGAAAATTGAAAGATTTTCTGATATTGTCAGCTTTTTTAAAAGCTAATTTTCTGCTTTGAAAACGGCAGACGATGTCTGCCGAAACATTGGAAAAAAGAAAGAAAGATATGATGGTTATTGCACAAATAAAAATTCTACACGAGTTCCTTCATCAAAAATAAAAAATACGAGTATGTCATCTAGAAATATTCGAGAAATGCTAGTCAACCATGAGTATCAGTAACTCATAAATTGAGGTGGTTACTCAAATAATGACATATGGCTGGAATTACCATCAAATAAGCTAGTTAAATAATTTCCCAAGAGAAAACGTACTGAAAAATGGATTTTTTCGATTTTTGACCCCGCAAAATTTTTTTTTTCCATTATGAAATTGAGATTCCTGAAAATATAGCTTGACATAGGTGAAATTTTTTTGAGCGTGCTATTTATTATTCTGGTTGGTAGAAACTTACAGGAAATCATCAACGAAAAAATCATTAACCTGGATGTGACACTGTGAAACACTTCTAATAAAACATGTTGTTTATCTGAAACTGAAGGAGCGAAGCTCTAACGATGGTCAATTTTATTGCGGTGTCATGCGCAATTCACCCATGAACGTGACTGGAAATTGAATACAATTTTCCTACTGGTACAAAGTACTGAAGGAAATGTAGTAGCAGAAGATATTCGGTCCGTCGATTAATTCCTCGTTATTAATTAAAAACAATCATTAACACTTGAATTCATGACTATGTACTTAATTGTTACAATGCCAACCATGTTATATGAACGAATAGGTATATTTTGGGTATTAATTGGAATTCTGAATGCTTTAATGAGATATATCAACTGATAAATCATTTTAGACAATGCTACACAGTAAAGAAATGAAGAATTTCTATCTGCGACATTTAATTTTAATGTTTTAAAAATTTTGAACACTTACAATTCACAGGTTTAAATATTTTTTGTATCACTTACGCTACCTGGTAGCGTAAGGGGCTAATATTACCTGAGATCGATAATTGTTAGGGTGGCGCCTTATGAAGGGCAGATACCATTTTATTCCGTTTTGTATTATAGTTGGAAGTTTTCAATTACCTCTTCTTGAAAATTATTATTATTTCAATTTCATCTGGTGGGATCAGTGACGGCTCGAGCTCTCTGGGAGTGGGTCGGCCAGACCAAGCATATATATATGTATATATATAATTTAGAAGCAATTTTCTTGGGATTAGAGCACTGGATTGAAATTAGAATTTCATCTTTTTTTTATTAATACTTTACTACATATGTTTCGGCTTACATTGAGCCTTTTTCATGTTACAAATACAGTGACAATAATATCTAAAATATATAACTGTCCAACAATTCATCTTAAAACTTAGTTAAGTTAAAATCATTTTCATCATGTTGTGAACGCTGTCAATTAGAATTATTCTAATAATGAAGAACCTGTTATCTACTAAACAACTAATCAAATCACCGCAATTTGATACTACCTCTCCTACACTTGTCATCTGGATCACTCACATTCAACTTGTAACCGAAAACGAACGAAAACTCGTACAACCCTAAGCCCTACACACTAACATCTTACTCCAAACTGCTGACCTAGTGAACTGAACTCTAATAATCAAAGTGTAAACACACGCAATGCAATTCTCATATACCCCCTCCCCAAGGGTATCTTGGCCGACCTAGTCTTTGAAAAATAAACAAGTCGTGGGTTGCTGTTTTGCTATTTACAGTTACTAAGAATGAAATTTTATGGTCACAAAATCACAAAATTTATTCCATACAGTACGAATACACTTTTTTCTGAAATTGAAATAATATTCAACCATTCAAAATGAATTAATTGATTCGGTTGCTTTTGTTGTGAATAAACAAATCGAGGACGAAATTTCACAATCATTGTTTTTTTCTTGGCATGTTGATGAAACAACTGACATAAGCTGTCATTCCCAGTTATCAGTCATATTTCGTTATGTAATAGATGACCAACTTGTTGAGCGCTTCATGGGATTTTATGATGTAAGTTCTGGGCGTTCTGCTGATGATCTATTTCAATTTTTATCTTCAAAATTCGGAAAATTTGACTTGCGTTCAAAATTAGTGGCTCAAACATAAGACGGAGCGAGTGTTATGTCCGGAGAAGTGAACGGGTAACAAGCAAAAATTAAATCTATAGCACCACAAGCAATCTTTACTCATTGCTATGCACATGTATTCAATTTGGTTTTAAGTAATGCTTGCAGTTCAATTCAACAGGTTAAAGTTTTTTCTCAACCTTATCAGGATTTTCATCATATTTTTCAAAATCAACAAAGCGTACCCAAGTGTTAGAACAAATTGGAGGAACACGTATTCTTTCGAATGAGGCAACTCGTTGGAATTTCACATCACGAGCCGTTCATACAGTTTTCAATAATAGAGAAAAATTACTTGAAACATTTTATTTCATAATCAATAGTAATAGTCACGATTTGATCAAAAATCTATTAGGGAAGCAATAGGTTTGAAAAATTTTTTAGAAGATGCTGAAAACATATTATTTTTAGAAATGTTTGTATTGATTTTTGATCAACCCGATACTGTTTTTCCTGTTTTACGAAAAAGAAATATAGACATTTGAAAGGCGAGAAATTTACTGCAAACAACATTGAATAGTATACGTGAATTAAGGAGTAACGGCACTTATATCTATACAATTTATAGAAAACTGAATACCGCAGATTAACATTCGAAACGTCGTAAGGGATTTTTTTTAGGGTTTATTTTATTTATTCAAAGTTTTTTTCGTTATTTTGAAAATTTCCAACTTGATCTGATCCGATTTCCGATTCCCATCCCACACCTGGCAGGAATGCTATACACCTCCACGTTGGTTCTTGTTGTACAGCTGCATAATAATGGTTTTCATATTTTTGAGCAATTTAGTATATCGGAAAATAAGCTCATAATATATTGGGACAATTAAATTAATGGCTTTTATTGCTGAATAAAAAAAAGTGATATGTCTATAAATAATTGGAGGATTCATCAAAGATTCCAAGCATTAGTGAAGAAATTTTTTTTAATATATTTATTATGCAACTGACGAAGTAGAGTTCACTATATAAACTTTGTTCGCCACGTAAACCCTATATATATATATATTACATTATTAAATTTTTTTCATATGTGCCTCACCATACTATATTGTCACGAGCCGCCACTGATCAACACAACTTCTGTTACTATCCTGAATTTTCAAATTAGAAATTTTCAGCTTATAGGACACAATAAAACACAATTTCAAAAGTACTGATTTGATCACAAGCAAATAAATCATGAAATTATATATCTATTCAGATTAGAAAAACTTTTGTGAACACATTTTCAATCCTGATCTTCATGAAATTGACACAAGTGTGGAAGAATGAATTGTAGTTTTTCAGAATCTTCCGCTCATTATCCCTGAGACATTCAATTCGAACTTAAAATTTCGCGAAATATTCTAAATCAATAAAAATAGAAGATTTCTATTGGAAAATTCGTTAAGAAGATAAGCAACAGATGGTGGAAATAGCCCAAATATCATCATTGAATTATGGAGGGTCACTACCTCAATACTACAAGAGTGCCATCACCAAAAATATAATGTCATCAAGAAGAATTGAAACAGGAAAATATGCAAAGCAGATTTTGTATATGACTAGATGGGTTCGGTTCAATATTGAACAGATGACGCTAAAATCGAATTATAGATCGCTGTAGTGATAAACAAATTTATTAATCTTCCAAATGAAGAAGATATTCAATCGCAAAGTTCTTAAAATACAAACAGGTTTCAAATCCAGCAAACCTCAGAAGATATATGGTAATATTAAAATTGAAATAAAAATTCAATTCGAAGAAAAACATTCCAATTGAACAATTTCAGGGTTGATAAAATACTTCCCTCTACATATTCAAATTGTTTATTAACACTAACTGACCCGACAGACTTCGTCCTGTCAAAAAGATTTGTAATGTGGCAGTTTTTGTGCCTACGTATTTTAAAAAATTCTCCTGAACAGAACCGTCACCCTGGTGATTGGGCGTTGTGAATAAAAAAAAATTAAATAAAACATATATAAGGATTTAAAAGTAAGTAATCGCTTTATTGTTAATCATGTGAATCATAATTATTATTATTATCATTGTAGTGCTTTGTAGTATATGATGTTTTTTGTTTGATTACCTGGCGCATAGATAAACAAAACTGATGGTTTTCCAACACGGGAACAGGCAACATACAATTGACCATGTAAGAAACATGGGTTTTCTAGATTAATACCACAAACACTTAATGATTGCCCCTGGGACTTGTTTATAGTCATAGCAAAAGCAAGCCGCACTGGAAACTGTAGTCGTTTAAACTCAAATGGCACATCAGTCGGAATCATTGGGATGCGCGGTATGAGAACATCTTCTCCTTTATACTTTCCTTTGAGTATAGTTGCTTCTATCACATTGTTTAGTAATTTTTTTATCCCTAACCGTGTACCGTTGCAAAGACGCGGTTGGTTGATATTTCGCAACATTATAACCACCGCTCCAACCTTTAATTGAAGATTGTGAGGTGGCAATCCTGGCAAATCCAGCGAGTTTAAAAATTCCGGTGGATAGTTGACTACATCATCTTGATTAGTAGCCGAATCAACTGATTTATATATCCTCAATTCGCCTGTAATTTGTTCTTGAATTTTGAAATTTAATTCATTTACATCTATGTTTTTTGCAGCCAGTATAGCTCGTTCGCTCAACCAATCATGGTTTCTGTAATTTTGAGAAACATCTGGAAACACCTTCTGAATAAGTTCATCTTTTGATCGAGTTAACTGACAAAAACTTTGAGGAAAGTTAATGCAGCCAGTCAACATGTCTATAGGAAATTTGCCATTACCAATATCAATGAGTTGTTTAGAGAATATGTTTCCAGATTGATCATTTTGCAACTCGACACGCATATTCTTGCTTAAATGAAGTACTTTGACATGTTTTCACAAATTGGAGGACTTTAGACATGCATTGAGTTCATCAGCTAGCGTTGATCGTGGAATCACTGGCAATGTTTGACGAAAATCTCCTGCTAATAAAATCATTGCACCACCAAATCGGTTATTATTGCTCCGTAGATCTTTTAAGGTTCTGTCTAAAGCCTCCAAAGATTTTTTATGTGCCATCGTGCATTCATCCCAAACAATCAATTTACATTGCTGCAAAACCTTTGCCATTACAGAGTTCTTCGAAACGTTGCAGGTTGGAGTTTCATTGCTTTGCATATTTAATGGCAATTTTAGTGTTGAATGGGCTGTTCGACCACCTTCAAGCAAAGTTGCTGCGATTCCCGCCGAAGCGAGTGCAAGTGCAATTTTATTTTGTGAGCGAATTGTTGCTAATATTAATGAAATCAAAAAAGTTTTTCCTGTACCACCAGGTGCATCTAAGAAGTAAATCCCTCCAGTTTCATCATTTGTTACTTTCATAAGAGTTTCAAAGCTCAATTTGACTACCTTTTAGTTACAAATCATTTGTATGGGAAAAAGAAAAGGGCTATTTTTAGGGTTTTTCCAGCAATAATTCTAATTTTTCTCGCCGTAAAAACCATCCTTGAACTTCAACGAACATTTTAAAAAAAGATTTGGCCAAATTGGTCCAGGCGTTGTTGAGTTATGCGCTTACCAACACATTTTGTGATTCATTTTCATATTATAGATAAAGTTGTATTATATAAGGAATTTCTTCCGAGAAACAAAAAAAACCCTTCTTTCACCTTTTTCCCAAATCTAATTCCTTTTCCTTCAGTTGGAACACCATAATAAAATTTATTAAACAAAAAGATCAAGGATGTAAATTGTAAACTGCAATTATTTATATATATTTTCAATTCAGATCACATTATAAAATAATAAAACAAAATATACAATTATTTAAATTGATTCGTCGATTTCAACATTGGGCCAAATGTAACTAAATATAGGAGTATTTACATTTTTACAAAGAAACTTAGATCACCTATGTACATTGATATCATCTACAATGTTTTCCTTGGACGTTTCTTGTCAGGTGGGGTGTTTGGAGATGAAGGTCGTTTCTTTTTACACATGGCACATAAAAATACCTAAAAATTCAACTTTCATTAATTTCTAACAACCGATTAAAACTCAAATAAAAACATCATCATCAAACATGATAAGTGCTACGAAATTTTTGGAATATTATTTTAAGAGCAAACTTAATTAATTATACACAAATTGGTACTTCAAATATAATAAAAACGTATTTCCAGCCTTGCAATTCATCTAGAATTAATTCTTCATAATTATACTTTCAGGTTCATTTACGTATAAAATATCAATTAATTTGAGCATATATCTAGCTCTTTAACTATGCCAGCTTCGATATATTAGGAATATAATCCATGCATTTTGATTATAGCAAGAAACAGAAGTCAGTTGGTATCCTGGCAAAGAATGCAATACACAAGTTATGAGGTCGACATGTTGAAAAAAAAATGTTTTTTTTAAGGTTAAACTAGATCTAACGAAAACGCATACTGACCTCGGGGATATTGTTTTTCTTGATCCTTGCACAGGAAAGATGTATCCACGTCAGGCATTCAAGACATTCTATCATTGGACGCCCGGCGAATGGTTTACCACAGAAACATGTGATCAAATTAAATGATTCACTATCTTCTTCCTCGCTTTGTTTTTCTATTTGACTACTACTAGCCAACTCTGAATTTATACTGCTTTCTGACCCATCTTCCTGAGGACTAGGAGTTGATTCACTGTGAATTTCCTAAAAATTGAAGCATTTAGATAGAAAATGACTACTCATTATCAAATAAATCACCAAAAATATAACAAAGGATGAGGATTCTCTACAATTGAAGCTATTTAATAAATGGCTGCCTGTTTTTTATCTATAATTTTCTAGTCATTGTTTCCCGTGACCATTTTCCTTACTTACCTATTGTCTCAATATCCTTTCATCTAACAATTATTCAAACTTTATCATGCTCAAAGTTGATAACATTCTGGATCAAAGGAGTAGAGTAACTAAGTATTTCAATGCATATTATTGTTCGTCCAAGCCACAACACAAGCAGCATACACTCAAGCACTATAATCATTAATGCAGTCATTTATCAAGCAACTTGCAGAATGTTATTTAAACAAATGTAAGTTAATTCAAGTAAAAATGTAAACTTTCTCGGGATTTGAATGCTGATTGTTCCTATGAGTTAATAATGATACCACATACCTCATTCACAATTGCCTCATAATTTTCATAATTCAATACCGTTGTGCAAAACTCGTAAAAATCTTCACTGGTCCTAGGTCGACGTGAGTTACTGGTTGATTCAAGATCAATCTGAAATTTAGTTAATCAGTACATATTCATTGTGATGAAAAAATTACCTCATTCTCTTGTGACAAGCATAAGGTGCTATTACTTACTTTCTTATCGTCCGTGATTTCTAGAGGCACTGAAACAATAAGGATATGAAAATTAATTTTATACTAGTTGAATAAAAATAAATTTCGACTGATAATAAAAATATACTAACTGGATATTATTTGCTTGTGTGTCATACTTGATATTCTAAAATTATATCAGGTTCGAAATTCATTAAGGAGCCTAAAACTACCTAGAGTTTCTTCAATTGTCAATAATTCAGCTATATGCCCATAAAAAATAATTAATACAAAAAAAAGTTAAAATAAAATCGACTCGAATTCCTGAACTAGGGAACAATTCGAGCCGTGCTCTGTGTTGTTAGTAGCAAGAACACAGATGATACACAGATAAAAATTATTTCCTATCCCACAGAACATATAACCTACATATTACATCTTGATATAATCTCAATTTTTTTCTGTTTTGAAGAAGTAATCAGCCATGTGAATTGATGAATATAAGAAGATTTAAAGGTTCTCTATTGAATACTTCAATTTCAAATTAAAAAAATAATTGATTGAAAATATTTCATTTTTGGTTAATATGGGACTGCTGCGCATCCGCCCCCTGTTGATTAGATTGAAAAATAGTTAAATTTAAACGATTTCGAATATTTTGATATTTATTATATAATTGAGAACTGATGAAATAGAAACGGAGATAATTTATTGTGAATAAAAGGTTCCATCTGTAGGATAGCTGCTATAATAGTTTCAAATTATTCGTAGTTATTGAATTCATGCTCATTTTTAGGATTACTGAAAATTTTTCTAGCCTGATCATTTTCCTTCGATTCTTAGTAATTCAAACATTACAAATTATGAATTTAATCATTTGGACCATTTTTGGCTCGGTATTCAAAGTTTTCAGACATTTTGGATAAACGATATTACGGTGTACCATTAGGAATTATTTGATCGAAAGTACCAAAAAAAAAATTGAATACCAGCAAGCTGTAACTTTGCACAAAGCTTAAGTTTGACGAGTCTCCCAAGATTTCACAATAAGGAAAGTGCAGGAGCGTGAATTTTTCAGGAAAACGTCAATTTGGCGTAAACAAATAATGTACAATGACCAGCAATTTTTTTTAACTTTGAGTAAAGAATGTCTGTTGTTTAAACCCCCTTTTTCTTGGAGTTTGGTATTACCGTTAAAAAACTACCACAGTCTGACAAAATTTTTGAAAAATTATCCTAGTCCGACGCACAAAAGATGTCGAATTTACGTCTTGGTGGTAACTAGCAATCTAATTTAAATTTTTTCCTTCGTAATTGACATGGACAACATAATGATAAACTTGTCCCCCGAAAAAAATTAGAGAAATTGTTTGAACAATGATGGAAATCACTATTTTAATAGTAGGGTCGCACCAACAAGACCTAGTAGGTACACTAATTTTGATTATATTAAGTCTCAACTGCTTAATATCTAATCCGATGTAAAATTTCTCGCTGAATACGATTCTTGTGTCAGAAAAATTGGAAAAATCGTGGAAAGCTGGAAAAAAAACATGACAATCGTTAAAAATCGAGATCTCAAAAACTCGATTATTTTTATCCCTCAAAGTCACAGGAAATATTTATAATTATCTATACTTTGAAAGAAAGCAAACAAGAGGTTAAAAATATATTTCAGCATATACATCTGCACATGTCTTCATTCTAAATGACCCCCATTCTGGTGTCAGCGATGCAGAAGTTGAAATTTTTTGGAAGATCCATGTCGATAAGGCTAAATCAGTTACTAGAAAAATACATTTTCTTCTGTAAAAATATTCTAAAAGGAAATACCAGTCGGCATTAGACCAAGACTTCAACTGGAGATAACACATCAATGCTAAGAAGAATGAAATAAATCTGAAATTATACACAGGTCCAAATTGAACCTTCGAAATAAATAACCCATTTATAAGGCAATCATCAGATTTAACATGTCTGCATATAAATTGAAAACCAAGCCATGCAGCTGATCGACCACCTGGCCAAACTGGCTCATTATAACTAAAAATTCATCAATGTGGAAATACTTTCTTTAAGCCTGTATATAGAACACATTCACTTAAAACTTTTTAGCAGTAAATCTCAATAAGTCCTACACAAAAAAAATCCCGTAATTCATCAATAATCTTTATAATAAACTCAATGATGCGCTAAAAAATTGTAGTGTTTCAATGTTACATTTTCCGTCAAATTCGCTGGTACCATTGGACTTAATAAATTGAAGGAAAGCAGAAAATTTAAAAAAACATTATTTTCCAGAAAAATATCATAGCCAATATGTAGACGCTTTAAAAAAACTTCTTTTAGCCAACTTTTTAAAACTATTTTCACTTAAATTCAACTTAATATGATATTGCTTTCATTACCCACTACCGGATTATTACCAATTTTAAAAATACTTTGAATTAACCGCGCGTTTCTCTATTTCATACTCAAAGTCAACAGTCCAACTGGTTTAAAAGCATTTTAGCTCAAAGGTGGCAATCGGCGTTGCCATTTGCGGAATTTTCAAACGTCACTTAAAGGTTGCAATAGCAAAATAATTTTAAGATTTTTGTTGGCGAGTAATCTTAGTTGAATAGTATATTTCAATTAAATGTATAAAGAAATATAACGTCTACGTTTATTGTTGCGTAATAATATTAATTCTATTTTATTTCTGAAATAATTCTTTCGATCTTAAGCTTACAATATCCTGCAAACTGAAATTATTTTACATAATTCGGGTTAATAGGAACTCCAAAGAAAAAAAAAAGACATGACAATCGTTAAAAATCGAGATCTCAAAAACTCGATTATTTTTATCCCTCAAAGTCACAGGAAATATTTATAATTATCTATACTTTGAAAGAAAGCAAACAAGAGGTTAAAAATATATTTCAGCATATACATCTGCACATGTCTTCATTCTAAATGACCCCCATTCTGGTGTCAGCGATGCAGAAGTTGAAATTTTTTGGAAGATCCATGTCGATAAGGCTAAATCAGTTACTAGAAAAAGAAATACATTTTCTCCTGTAAAAATATTCTAAAAGGAAATACCAGTCGACATTAAAGCTTATAATCTAGGCATATAATTAGACCAAGGCTTCAACTGGAGACAACACATCAATGCTAAGAAGAATGAAATAAATCTGAAATTATACACAGGTCCAAATTGAACCTTCGAAATAAATAACCCATTTATAAGGCAATCATCAAACAAATATGGATGTATGGCGTCTAATTCAAATTATCGAAAGACTACAATTAAAAATACTTCTTTCATCCCTCTTGGTATTCATCGAACCACACTAAGATGAAGATTTAACATGTCTGCATATAAATTGAAAACCAAGCCATGCAGCTGATCGACCACCTGGCCAAACTGACTCATTATAACTAAAAATTCATCAATGTGGAAATACTTTCTTTAAGCCTGTATATAGAACACATTTACTTAAAACTTTTAAGCAGTAAATCTCATTAAGTCCTACACAAAAAAATCCCGTAATTCATCAATAATCTTTATAATAAACTCAATGATGCGCTAAAAATTGTAGTGTTTCAATGTTACATTTTCCGTCAAATTCGCTGGTACCATTGGAATTAATAAATTGAAGGAAAGCAGAATATTTAAAAAACATTATTTTCCAGAAAAATACCATAGCCAATATGTAGACGCTTTAAAAAACTTCTTTTAGCCAACTTTTTAAAACTGTTTTCACTTAAATTCAACTTAATATGATGAAATTACCCACTATCGGATTTATACCAATTTTAAAAATACTTTGAATTAACCGCGCGTTTTTGTATTTCATACTCAAAGTCAACAGTCCAACTGGTTTAAAAGCATTTTAGCTCCAAGGTGGCAATCGGCGTTGCCATTAGCGGAATTTTCAAACGTCACTTAAAGGTTGCAATAGCAAAATAATTTTAAGATTTTTGTTGGCGAGTAATCTTAGTTGAATAGTATATTTCAATTAAATGTATAAAGAAATATAACGTCTACGTTTATTGTTGCGTGATAATATTAATTCTATTTTATTTCTGAAATAATTCTTTCGATCTTAAGCTTACAATATCCTGCAAACTGAAATTATTTTACATAATTCGGGTTAATAGGAACTCCAAAAGAAAAAAAAAAAAAGACATGACAATCGTTAAAAATCGAGATCTCAAAAACTCGATTATTTTTATCCCTCAAAGTCACAGGAAATATTTATAATTATCTATACTTTGAAAGAAAGCAAACAAGAGGTTACAAATATATTTCAGCATATACATCTGCACATGTCTTCATTCTAAATGACCCCATTCTGGTGTCAGCGATGCAGAAGTTGAAATTTTTGGATGATCCATGTCGATAAGGCTAAATCAGTTACTAGAAAAAGAAATACATTTTTTCCTGTAAAAATATTCTAAAAGGAAATACCAGTCGACATTAAAGCTTATAATCTAGGCATATAATTAGACCAAGGCTTCAACTGGAGACAACACATCAATGCTAAGAAGAATGAAATAAATCTGAAATTATACACAGGTCCAAATTGAACCTTCGAAATAAATAACCCATTTATAAGGCAATCATCAAACAAATATGGATGTATGGCGTCTAATTCAAATTATCGAAAGACTACAATTAAAAATACTTCTTTCATCCCTCTTGGTATACATCCAACCACACTATGATGAAGATTTAACATGTCTGCATATAAATTGAAAACCAAGCCATGCAGCTGATCGACCACCTGGCCAAACTGGCTCATTATAACTAAAAATTCATCAATGTGGAAATACTTTCTTTAAGCCTGTATATAGAACACATTTACTTAAAACTTTTTAGCAGTAAATCTCAATAAGTCCTACACAAAAAAAATCCCGTAATTCATCAATAATCTTTATAATAAACTCAATGATGCGCTAAAAAATTGTAGTGTTTCAATGTTACATTTTCCGTCAAATTCGCTGGTACCATTGGAATTAATAAATTGAAGGAAAGCAGAATATTTAAAAAAACATTATTTTCCAGAAAAATACCATAGCCAATATGTAGACGCTTTAAAAAAACTTCTTTTAGCCAACTTTTTAAAACTGTTTTCACTTAAATTCAACTTAATATGATGAAATTACCCACTATCGGATTTATACCAATTTTAAAAATACTTTGAATTAACCGCGCGTTTCTCTATTTCATACTCAAAGTCAACAGTCCAACTGGTTTAAAAGCATTTTAGCTCAAAGGTGGCAATCGGCGTTGCCATTTGCGGAATTTTCAAACGTCACTTAAAGGTTGCAATAGCAAAATAATTTTAAGATTTTTGTTGGCGAGTAATCTTAGTTGAATAGTATATTTCAATTAAATGTATAAAGAAATATAACGTCTACGTTTATTGTTGCGTAATAATATTAATTCTATTTTATTTCTGAAATAATTCTTTCGATCTTAAGCTTACAATATCCTGCAAACTGAAATTATTTTACATAATTCGGGTTAATAGGGAACTCCAACCTCAACGTCTTGATTTTTTTTATGTTTGTGAATCTGTAAAGCAGTTACTACCTGCAATTTTTCACAGATTAATATATTTTAAGGTCAATCGACAAAGTGAAACAAGAGACTAGAGAAAATCGTTCATTTTGCGTAAGTGATATAAATATATACAGTAATTTTTCAGAAAATAATTAACAACTATATAACATAGAAAATAGCAATATACAATTATCTTATAAAAATAAGCCTAATTTCAACGCTCTCCAATAGAGAAAAAAAAAACTGTATGATGAAAAATATTTTCTGATGGCAGTGAATATCAAAGAAATATCCAGTATTTATCCCTTAATAAAAAAATAATTTGAACTTCGTGCCACTGATTTTTGAATTGAATGTTTTTAAAAGTTGAAAACAGTTATGGCACTCAAAGAGAAACCCTTGTTTAGAAACAATAAAGTTTGAGCTGCTCTGAATTTAATACTGATATTGAATTTTCTTATATCTACTTTAAAAAGTCAGTTCGAACTGGAGGGTCCATCCCTTTAGCAATTCCCTAAAGAAAATAAAATAAATAAAGATTGAACGAACTCTTCGATCAAGTTTCTCAAAGGCCATCGACTTAAGGACACAATACATATCGATATTATGTACAATTTCAAGTCAAGAAATGAAAATTAACAATTTTTTTCATGTAACTGAATTTTGAGATGCTCTGTATAATCACTTCAACAATACCAAGCTCATCAAAAATTAAGAATAATAAATATAGGATACTATGCTACAATTAAGTTCTCTATTTACTATAAAAGTTCAATAAATGATCTGGAAATACTTAAACAAAGGAATGTGAAATTATCGAAACTTTGAAAAAAGTCAAATCTTAGTAATTCATTCAAGAAACTTGCTTAATTGGAAAATAAATACATAACAAAAGCACACTGTTTTGACGTGAATTATTAATATATAATACAAAAAGAATAATTGAAAATCATTGCTGCATGTAGCAAATAGATTAAAAAATTCAATTAACGAAAAAGGAACTATTCATATGAAAACTGAAGCCTGATACAAACTAATGCAAGATCTTTACTCTAGGCGCTACATTCAAAAGCAGATGTATAGCAGATTGAAGGCACTTTATTTTTGATTTGATGTCATATCTATTTATTTATGTGATAAGGTCCAATTGTTTAAAACGTTGATACCTTGCAAAAAACCGAGTTAACATAATATATTCAAGTGTGAACTTATAGAGAACTCTATATCATTCATCGAATAGAAAATATTTTTATCTCATATGCACAGAGATCACATAAAACACACAAAACTATAAGGAATAAATAAAAAAAATCAGTTATGGCTGCCTTTAAAATCACATCAACAAAAGGAATGTTACATTTGGTAGAACTTTATAGAAAACTGAAAAAGAAAATCGAAAATGGTAACAGGATACAAGTCCATGTTAATTGCACAATTGTTTTCTATATAGTTCTCATCATATTAAAAAAAACGAGGTTTCCTACAGCTACGGAAAATAGCTGCTTCACATTGTACTGAAAGTCTTCTAGACAGCACGGAATAAGCAAGTGCTTGATAATATATTGTACCTGGAATCAGCTCAAAGATTTTCCATCGTAATCAAATAACAAGTATAAAACAACTAATAAATTAATTCGAGCTCAGTGCTTCCAAAAATTGTTTTTCATCTTTGGTCAAAAACTAAAGAGTAGGTAAGTACAAGCTTTTGAAATCCTAACACCAAGACTCTTCACCACCATCTTGGCTATCGTCATCGCTGTTATCATTGCCATACATATCAGCTAGTTTTCGGAAACGTGGACCGAAATTAGATAAATAATTGAATTTCAGGTCACCGTCGTCTGTGCAAGATGCTAGGGAGGATAAAGAACCTGCACTGTTGCCATCACCCTCATATGCATAATGACGAACATCGTCATAAGTTAAATTATTCGGGTCTTTATCACAATTATCTATTTTATTATCCAAGAATGCTGGTAGAGCCGCTAATGCTTCCTGGCTTTGGAAGTTTTCCTTGATCGGTTGCTTTTCGTACAAATTAGTAGGCCTAAGAACGGATAAATCGAAGCTGGCATCACTTTCGCCACCTCCTTCATCCTCATAATTGATAATTGTTGCCCTTGTGTCATCAATATCTTTCTCGTTACAGTTGTCTTGTTTCCTTCTATAAACTACAACTGCCAACAGAAGAACTGCAAAATTAAATGAAAGAAATTAGAGGATAAAAACAAATATGGAATCATTCAACAAAAAACAAGAAGGACTTCAACTCACCTATAAAGAGAGCGATACAAACCAAAACGGCAACAAGAAAATTTGAATCGATACCGAAAACCACAGCTTCAGCGAAGCTATAATTACAATTTATATGAATAGAAGGTCCATGATCCGCCGGCTCGCCAAGATTGTACAAGAAACCGTTGTATCTCAAGTCCCTTATGCATCCAATGAAACCCTTACTTGTTGGTGGCAATTGATCTGATATGGTTCTGAATTCCTCATCGTTATAATACCTTTTCATTCCACCGATCTGAAGTGGACCGTTGACATTCAGCAATCCTTTTTGAGACGGTAAGCTCTGCCACTTGAGACAATTACTGCCGCATTTATCGACAGTCAGCTGAACCTCCTGAAATTTGAATAAACTAAGAACTGAAATAATGGATTCAACATCCGGAATCTAATCCGCGTAGAGGGAAAAGTAGCCAAAAATTCTACTCGGAGGGTAGCAGTATGTAATATATCTAATTCATACCATCGAACCATGTTTCCCCTCTAAATTTGAAACTCGATGATTCAAATTGAAAGCGACTCACTTACCTCCATATTGAATGTTATTTCAATATTGTGTGAAGCACCGTCATTGAGATCTTTGTCACCTTTAGCCACAATTTCCAAAGGTCCATGCCCGAAATCCAATTTCAACACAACTGAACCATCACGTAACTCTAGAGACAAGAAATCTGGAAAAAAAATAAGGTTAAAGATATAATTTGGCCTTGAAAGGCGGATCTTTACCTTTCGAAGCTTCTGTTTGAGCTAACGTTGAAGGTCCTGTGTAAAATATCAAACCGTTAGGCGTTTGAGGGAAAATCGTTAGTGAAATTGTTGTTACAGTGGCACAAGCATCGAAAGTAGGATACATAGCCCAACTGTCTCCGCTGAAACCGATGGCCACAATTTCGCAATTGGGACCGTCACTTCCGGCGGGGCAGTCGCATGCGCCACCATCCAAAAGGGTGCCATTGTTACAGCCATCCGGTACTCGGGTCCTGCACATGCATGAACGTTCAACGACAGCCTTCACCCCAACAAAGGAGGTCTTGTTCGTGAACACAACCGCCGGTTCGTTTTTGATACTCAGCTCATTCGTGCAAGATAGCCCATTGCAAGCGGCCTCATCCAAACACTCGCTTATACCAATCATGTGCATGTGGATGCCCAACTCCTTTTCCAACTGAAATCCAAAGAAAAGAGTTAAAACTCATAAATGAGATATCTAAATACGCTTCCGGATAAATAGATATTCACACTAACCTTCACAGAAATCACAGAAGAAGAAATAACCAAGATAGTATCTATGCTAAAGAACAAAAAAAGTTGTGGAGAGGATAGCATCTCCGCTTCTATAGTAAAAAATGTATACATGTGATTGTTAAGCCCATTACCCATATTGTGAACAATTCCTTGATACACGGCATCTTTCCTGACCTACTAAAGAGGGCAATTGTTGTTCCTGTCCACAAGAAGGGAAACCCTGAGTTAATAGAAAACTACAGACCCATAAGTCTCCTACCAGCCTTCTCTAAAATTTTTGAGCTGGTGGTAGCGATCAACTGATGCCTTTATCACAGAACACAACATCCTATCACCGAACCAACACGGTTACATCAAGGGGAAATCCACTCAAACTGCCATCTACGACTTTATCAAGAACATCTTAACAGCCTCAGAGAATTCTGAAATAGTAATCACTCTTTTCTAGATCTGTCGAAGGCTTTCGATAGTCTAGAACATCCCTACATCCTAACAAAACTCAAGCAATATGGTATCAGAGGGACAGCATTGCGATGGTTGAATCTATCTGCAATCTCGTTCTCAAAGGGTGCTAATTAGTCAAGATGAAACACAGTGCAAATCCAACACGAAAATGATAGAACTGGGAGTTCTGCAAGGCGGCGTACTTGGGCCCATCATCTTCATTATCTTCATAAACGAGATCAATGAAGAAACCAGCGATACAAACATTTCAATTTTGAACTATGCAGATAATACTAGTGTCTCTTTAAAGACCGAAACAATCCCTGAGGCAGCAGCACTTTCGAACATCACCCTCTGCAAACTGAGAGAGTGGTTCTAGACTAACGGGCTATGCATGAATACTGAGAAAACAAATGTTATATTATTCAAAACACCCAACTCTAGACTCAATACACCACAACAGCTGAATGCAGCGAATTACAACCTGCCACTAATGGAAACAACAAAATTTTTAGGACTACACATAAATGAAAATCTAAGCTGGAACGAACACATCACAGAACTGGGAAAAAACTAGTCACCATCTGCTACTCATTAGAAGTGCTTAAAAATACCTAGATTGCCACTCGATGAAAGTGATATACCAGGCAATATTTGAGTCAAAACTTCGATCACGGGATCATGTTTTATGGTACCTCTTGAAATCCAGAGAATAGCTGTGTTGCAGAAAAGAGCCATACGAAACATCTATGGGATGAAAGCTAGAGATTCCTGCAGAGGTAAGTTCCGTGAGCTAGGACTGCTCACTGCAGTTGCTGTCCACATCCAAGAATGCCTCATCTTCACCTTCAAAAATAGACAACTCTTCAAGAGAAATCAAACAGCTGGCCATTACACCAGAACAACTCATTTGAAATTTCCAGTTCACAGGCTATCCCTAACAGAAAGAGGCCCCGAATATGCCTGTGTAAAATACTACAACAAGACTCCTCCACACTTCAAAAATGAAAGAAACTTGAAAAAATTCAAAAAATTAATCTACCATCTACTCCTCAAGATAGAGCCATATACTGTAAGAGAATACCTGGAATATAGCATGGCAGATTGCTAAGTTGCTAGACTGACACTATTTTATTTCAAGTGCGATATTTTTTGAGAAATGTAGTATTTTATTTAAAATAAAGATTATTATTATTATTATTATTCACGAAACTTAGCTTGGAGCATCAAGAGTATTCATCATGTAGACAGCAAGAATTTCAATTGAATTTGTTAAAACGCTGACTGAAATTTTGTAAATTTAACACAATAACATCATGATTGTTTAGTTTTTTTTTTCAACTAAGTTTCCGTTTTTTGTTCAGACAATAGCTCTTGGTAGTCACGCAGAATAGACAAGTGACCTTGAGAGTTCCAGATGTAATGTCGAATTGGCAGCAACGTTGCTGGACCGAAACATCTTCCTGTATTCGAAGAATGTCAAAAAATTTACATCTTCAACATACGAAACTAATTTTGTTTGCGATTTCGAAATTTGTTCAAATTGTAACAAAATACTCATTTGAAGTTTTATTTTCTACAACTAACCTTACCTAACAACGACCAAACATGTACTGTAAACAACACAAACAGCGCTCGTCACCCATTTGATATCTAAGCGTTCTTACTAGGTAAATTGATTACACTAAATCAGAAAACTTAATGTAGGTTTAAAGATACGGTTTCTCTGAACATGTCCATTCCATTCAAAATTCTAATGATTCTAGAGCTCCGATCTTTGCACAATGTGGCAACAAATCATAAATAACACAGCCCAGCACATGCATCAAAATATGCTTTGTAGGTTACTTGTCTATTCTGCACATAAACTTATAAGATGTCTAATATATATGATTCTGCAGGATCACCTCACTCTTTTCTGAAAGGAAACTAAAACGTATTTTCATCATGTATGCAGTGAATTTTCTTTTGTCCAGGAATGCCAGCCAGTATCAAGAACCTACCTTTTCTTGATGTTCAGATATTTTGTTGTTTAGATGGTCAGGTACCAAGTACGGTGAGCCATGCGCAGAAAACCTGACGTCAATGTAAGGACCTGATTGTAATACTGTGAATATGTCGACGTTTTGCAAAGTTTTATTCACAAAAGAAGAAATCTCTCTCTGTAAGATGTCCAATTTGCTCAAGTTCTGTAAAATGAATAATATGAATTAGTTAAATCATAAACAAAAAATGAAGGATGTCAAATAAGGAAAACTATTTCGATTGCATATTCACCTGTTCATTTCTTTCAATTAATTTATCGATGGTAGTTCCGTTAAGCCTGATGGAACCTGATTTCACAACTGCTTCTTTAGGTACGGCTTTCACCTTAACATCAACTTTAGCTTCGACTCTGTTATTTATGATGTTAGGAGGATGATCCTCTGTTACATAAAATTCCAACGAATATAAGCCAGCTTCCGTATCACTTCGCATAACTAGCATTCCCCTATCATCTGGATTCAAATAGAAATTCTGATTATCTTCTTTGAACTGGAAAACTTTATCGAGCAAATCCCAATCGTCTGGATCTTCTACGTATACCCTTCCTATCGTTATATCTTCCGATAACTCCTAAAATTAGTCAATTAAGAAATTTGAACCTATGATATCCAACCTTACGCTTACCTCATATTTATAAACGGTAATGAAACTCGAGCCAGATTTGGCAGGATTATCATTTTCATCACCGATCACTACTCTCAGAATGCTGACACCGGTTTGCGGTGGAGAACCATGATCGGTAATTGCAATTGGTATATCGTAATATTTCCTTTCTTCCCTGTCAAACTTGACTTTGGCATAAAGCCGGCCACTACTTATTTCGAATCTATCTTTGATTATTTGCTCGGCAGAATCGTCCAACAAGAAAGAAAACGGTGGTCCATTCTTTTCGCTATCATAATCATCCGCTGTGAGTTCGCTATGAGGTTCGGAGAACTATTTTCATACCATACTACTTCAGTCTGAAACATTAAAGACCATTGCATTGTGCTAATTTGTACCATACCAACATCAACTGTTTAAATTATGAAACTGTAGAAAAGGAAATCATCAACAGCCCTTTCAATAAGATATAAAAAATCGAACAAAAAAAATTCAAAATAGAGAACAATGATAATATAAATCCTAGTTAAAAAGAACTAGCTAGTTTGACTAAAGCAATATTATCTGCTTCAATGATAAAGATTGTAGAAAACGAAATATTTAACAACACTTTCAATGAAAAAAAAATATATATTGAAAAACCGAACAAAGAAAATTCAAAATAGGAAACAAAGATAATAATAAATACAAGCTGAAAAACAACAAAGCTGGAGTACCAGCAGAGAACAGAGAAAAATTGAAATAGATGGAGATCCACAAAAAAATTAAAAATGAAATGTGCCAAAAGATATGTCTACAACCTTTGATATAAAAAAATTCAAGAACAAACTGTGAAAATATTTAATAGAGTTATAATCTTATGGTAATGAAGATTACTTACTTATTTATTACAAGAAAGTGAAAGAAAACAAAGAAAAAAATGTATAATGATCAAATGTAATTCAAAAGAACAACTTGATAGATTTGTCGTAAAATAATTGAATGAAATAACTTACCACTTTCAAAAAAGGTGCATTGTCATTAATGTCAGTCAAATAGAAATTGACTTCAGCAAAAGTTTTCAACGGTGTAGGCCCGAAACTGTCATAAGCAATGACATACGCCTGTACCTTCGGGGTACCGTTTGGTAAATCTCTATCCAAGGGCTGAAAAAGACCTATTTGTATCAAGACAATAAGAATTAATAAAACCGTTTACCTTAATTATAGTCAAACACCCATTTGAGTCGACTTTCAGAAAATCTTTCTGCACCTCGTAGCTTATCCTCTGATTTTCTGATCTATTCTTGATATCGGGATCGAACGCCGTTAATGTTAGAACACAATCAGGATATATCCTTTCCTCAACGATAGGAATTTCGGAGTTGTATTTCTCGAATACAGGAGGTTCATCATTTTCATTTAAAATATTTATCAAAACTCTGGTGGTATCGTTATAAATGCCATCATGAGCCATAACCGTCAAATTGTAGCTTTCTACCTTCTCGAAATCCAATTTATTATTGACTTTTATTCTACCTGTTGTATTTTCGATGACAAACGCATCACCCACATTTCCATCGACAATTTTGTAAGTTATTAAGGAAGCAGTGTCTTTATCGACAGCCTGAACCTCAACTACAATGCTTCCAGTGTCTGAGCTTTCGGATATGTTGTGGACAAAATATGGAGATTGTTGGAAAACGGGAGCATTGTCATTTTTATCTTCAATACTGATCTGGAACGTTTGGACGGCTGAATTTGGTTCACTGGAATTTTTCTTGAGAGCACTTGGGGCACCATCGTAAGCTCTAACTTGAACATGATAAACGCTCTCCGTTTCCCTGTCAAATTTAGTTCTAGCTCTTATATGACCAGTCTCCTCGTCGATTTCAAAAAGATCTGTGTACGTTAAAAGTTGGTACTTCACCAGGTTATTTGGACTAGTACCATCTTTATCATCTGCTTTGACCTGAAGTAAAATATTATTGTTATCAAACATTTCGAAATAGTGGAAATGAAAAGATATTTGTTTGGAATTGAAATTAACCATCTACCTGCATAGCAACTGCCCCTTCAATGTCGTTTTCGACAACGCTACCCTTCAGCAGATCTATAAATGTGGGCATTTCATCATTAACATCTTTTATATTGATTTTGAGCGTTGTGGAAGTGCTGAGTCCCTCTTTATTTCTAACAATTACAGTTAAACTATAATCAGGTACTGTTTCATAGTCCAACGGTCGACCAAGGGTGATTTCCGCTGTCGTATCTTGCTGAGTCAGAACGAATGTGGAATCCACATTGGTCTGCCTTGTTTTACCTTTCATCAACTCGAAGACCACGCTCTTGTCTTTGATATTTGAACTGGAAACAATTTCAAATTCAATTCGAGCAGTCAATTGGACGGTCTCTATAGAAGAATAAGTATGATCTGCTGTCGTCTGACAACTTTAAGGGTGGGTTGTAAGTAATCGAGTTAACTTTTGGTTTAATGAATTTGATTTATAAGCTTGCGGGATAATTCACTTTGTGTTGTAAAATAGAAAATGAGAAAAAGTTCAGCTAAACCACTATATTAATTTTTAGATGTTGGCAACTCTGATATTACTCAGAAAGTTAACCTCTAAATTATGGAGAATTGAATATATATAATCTAGGGATTTTGATGATGTTTACATTTTTTTTTACCTACATACGCTAGCTAATCCTAGGTTATTTTCATTTCATTTATTTTTGTTTACTACTTCTCAAAGTATTTTTGGACTGGAGGACTACGGCCGTCAAAATTCTAAATACAAATCTTCAAGTACAAGAAAACAGTCTGCCACATAAAAGAATCATGACTTCGGATTATATAGAAGATTTCTAACAAAGACTCTGGACAAAGTTCACAAATATCAATAAAAAAAAATAAAACAGAATTAATTGGACTATTCATGTCCCATAAGGAAAATTCGAAGAAAGACCCACAAACAGCCAAAATTAAGAAGTGAGAAACTGGAAAACTGTAAATCAAGACTTGACATTCTACATTCTTGCAAGTTAAACAACCCTGCGTTTAATGAACTTTACAAAAGAACAAAATGAGAGTATGATAACATTCTTTGACAAGAAAAGAGCGTAAAGTATAAACAGGAAATACTGGAAACATATTCATTCATAGAATTCACTCACTGTATTTCCCCCTTATAATATATGTGATGTTGCCAAAGGGCTAGAAAGTTAACTTGTATTTGTTTACAAGTGAAAATTAAGTAAATTTAAGTGGTTATTGTGATTTTGTAGACTTCGAAAGAGTGTTTCAACTGTAAAACATGGTTCGACAATGTTATATTAGCAAAAATATGATTATTTGAACCCAAATCTTTCTTTTCACCGGTAAATTCCTAAATATGCCTTTGGCGTCAATATTTGAACAATCAGTGTCGTAGAATGAAGTGCATGCAAATGTTGTTGAATAGCTTTTAAAGTTATACATTTGACCAAAATGAAATACCTGAATCAATATCAAACCCCATTTGTATCATTCATCCATCTACGACTTCTTCAATAATTTTTATTGCAGGTTTCCTAGCAATACAGAGCAAAAAAAAATTGGTTTTCCTTGGTAAGATTTTCTATATCAAATGTCTTGGTGAGTTATTTACATATAAGGCTCAATCATGAAACCCGAAAATTAGAAGATATTTCGAAGAAATTTAGGATTCAGTCGATATACACTATACTATACTACCCAACACTACCTAAAACTTTTGCAAGTGAATAAATTCAACACAAAAATTTATTTTTAGGTTATACTGCAGAAAATTTGACGTTTAATTATCGTGATTCTGTCATTATTCTAGTGAATTATATGCACCTTGTCGCTAAATCAAGTGTGAAACCAGCTACTCTACTGGTCGAAGTTGATAACCACAAAATTGGTGGCTATTTCGGTTAACCAAATAGTTTAAATGAAACTTAGGTTAACCAACTACCTTACAACCCACCCTATACTGTATATTCTTCAGGCGAATTCCAAGAATGAAAACAATCGACAACACGAAATCAAAAATATACTCACTCGGCCTCTAATGTGATCAAAGTGGTCTCGTAGGAGTTGAAGTCCTCATTGAGCGAAATGGAAGAATTACTTGAGAAAATTTTAGGCGACTGCTTATCTGAACCCACAACCACAATTGATAAATCGGCATAGTTGTTCTTGGGTTCATTGCCGTTGTCGCTGACAGCAATCGCCTCGTCGAATTTCATACCCTGATTAGATTTAAGCGATTGCTTTAAATAAATCACACCTGTATTGCTGTCAATGCGAAAGTATTCAGCGAATTTCGGGTTGTTTTTCGCGAAGGTATAAGTAAGTCTCGAATTCTCGCCGTCATCTGAATCGAAGGCAAACACTCGAACAACTTCGCTGTTCGGCTTCAAGTCTTCTGATACTTGGGTACGGTAGCTCTGCAAGGAAACTTTATGGTTTAGACATGTTTGTTCGAATAATTCATTTAATTTTAGCAATTAATTTCCACTAATTAAATAAAGTGAAGTTATGCGCTGGCATAAGTACGAATGTGAAGTTATACACATACTATGGAAAGATTTAAAAAAAGTAACATATCACTCGTTAATTAAAACTGCTATTTGTTCATTTCGTCAATGAAAATATAAGGAAAAAATAACACCAAGTGTACACAACAGCCAGTGGCGGACAGACATCATCACAACATGAATCCTATGGTGGCTTCAGGTCATTTGTGGATAACTTCACATCCATAACATAAGGGGATTACTTTGAAGTGGACAAAACTTCGACCTACCGCTTGGTCAAAACTAGGAGCATTGTCGTTGATATCACTTATGGTCACTTTGAAGGTACAAATGTCCGCTAAAGGAGGTCTGCCGTTGTCAGTTGCTTGTATACTCAAGTATACCTCTTTCTGTCGATAAGGTTCGTCTCGATCAAATGCATTCACATTCTTTATTACTCCGGTTTTACTGTCGATGGCGAAGTAAACCCGTTCACCCTCCTTCTGCATGATTTTGTATGTAACAGTACCACCATTTTCCGGTGGATCATCGTCTGTCGCTTCAACCTAAATCGAAGAAATAAAGAATAATTTAATGATTATTGATGACATTGAATAACAGCCTCAAAAAATTTTCCGATACCAAGTTAAATTACCTGCAGAACGAAAGCATCCTTTTGTTCTTCTGGCACAGAAGGTTTGTACTCAGCACATTTTGTGAATGTTGGTTTGTGGTTATCATGACTTCTGTAGGTTGAAAATTTTTCTGGAAAAAAAATTCTGGAATTAGAAAGCATTACAACTATTCAAATGAGGTGAGATCAAGAAAGTCCAGAATTATAGGGTGATTCATTTAGAGGTACTCTTTGTGGTGGGGATTTAGTTGCAGAATAGTGTTTCCAAATACGTTGAAGAAAAAGATGTTTCACGCTGAAAATTTAGTATGTTGAAGGAAATGGAATGTTTTTACGAGATATGAACCGGAGATCACTTACAAACCGTCGGTATATCGGAAAATTGGTACTTTGTCCAATAACGGATCATCGGGCAGTCGAAAATTCTTTCAGAGTTGAATTTCCTATGGTGACATCTAGCTTCATCCCGAAAATAAAAATGTTATACCGAGTAGTTTCCGAGATATTAAAATTTGCTATATAGGTCGAAAAATGTCCGAATTATAACAGGGAAAAAAAATTCCACTTTATTCCTACTACCTCTTCCCTTCCTTGTACCAAATTTCAATTCATTCCTGTAGATATTCCCAGAGATTTCCGCCTAATCACTGAATAATTTGAATACACCCGCACGCCACTGACCATGCCGTTCGGGTATTTCCGACAAACGGTCTGTCAAGTACACACCCGTTCGGGATGGATAGTGCTCGGGTTCAAAGTTGCAGGAAGGGTTGAAAAAAAAAAGTTTTAAATGTTTTATCCCTGAAAATTTAGTATCTACGGCTTTGAAGGCGGCTTCTCGAGGAATTAGAGGCTGGCCTCAGGATTTTATTCGTGTTAATCGGGAAATAGAGAAATAGGGTTAGTTCACTTTGACGTTAGTTAGTGGTATCGCGTTTGCTGTGTATCGCGTATGATTATAATCTTTCTCAGGTGAATTTTTTCTGAAATATAAATCTTTTTTATCGAAAGTGACCGACAGATCGCGAAATGGATTCATCGGGACCTAGTAATAGTAAATCTTTTGAAATTCGATGTACTTGTGATATTGTTAATTTTTTAATAAATAAGAAACTTTTTCGACTCATTCGTATGATAATAAATTATATTTAATTGAGGAAGTTAAGCGACCTGTTCCAAATTTGAGTAAATCTCTAGTGTCTAGTGGTGGGGTCGGTAAATCAAATCGGGGATTCCAAAATACGTGGTATGACAAGTACGACTGGCTTACTGGAAGTATTACTTTGAAAAAAATATTTTGTTGGCTGTGCATTTTATTCTCAGCAACTAATAGAAATTCCGACAGAATTTGGTCGAAAAGTGGTTTTAGTGATTTGAAAAATTTATCTCGGGGTCTATCGCTACACAATAAAAGTGCTCAGCATATTTCATCTAATTGCAAGCTTACCGTTATGAGAAAGCAAAAACAAAATATCGCCACAGCAATAGACAATGCGCGTCAAATAGAAATTTGAAAATTTCAATGCTAGATTCAAAGAAAATCAACAAATTCTAAGAAGTTTAATAAATATTACGATGCACCTCTGTATGCAAGAGTTACCTTTTAGGGGGCACGATGAATCGAATGAGTCTTTAAATAGCGGAAATTTCAAAGAATTGGTAGTTCTTGTTAGTAAATTTGACACGAATTTAAAAACCTTTTTAGAAAATGACACCAACAGTAAATCGGTAATTTCTGGTACATCTAAAACCATTCAAAATGAATTAATTGATTCGGTTGCTTTTGTTGTTAATAAACAAATCGAGGACGAAATATATATTACATTATTAATTTTTTTTTCATATGTGCCTCACCATACTATATTGTCACGAGCCGCCACTGCGTATAAAATGATATTTCCTCGACCTTCTTTGTTTTATATTTTTTACACGTTTTAACTTTACATGTTGAATGTATCGAAGTATCTATCAGCACAATGTAAAATTCGAGCAATTTCTAATTCACCTGACAAGTATGTCAACCTAGAACAGCTGACTACGAAAGTATAAAAATGGTCGAAATTTGACATAAGAATTTAGCAACCAATTTAGGATGCGTAGTGGTCGATGCGTATTCTCCCCACTCTATATCTCTGGTCAAATTGCGTGTTTCGCGTTGCATAGCGATCCAGTGTAGAAAATCAAACGAAAAAACTTTTGATCATTAGATTTCAGAATGGAGCCAATACATTCAAAATCTGAAAATCTCATTATTTTTTATTCCTCTGGGAAAAAACATCTGTATTGAAGAAAAACGTTGAAAGTGAGTAACATGCATGCATAATTCTGATAAAAATAATTATCATTGAGAACACCTTCAGTTGTAGAGTTAATTTGAGATTTCCATAATGTGCGTTAATTTTTTTGTGCAGTGTACTTCCTTAGATATTTTTTTTATTTCTTTAACTCAAGCTATTTACCAGCTTGGATTTTCGAGATTTCGATGACAATTTTTTTTTCAAAACTTGCGTCGATCGCATTTGAAATACATGCCTTCCATTTGGCTCTGAAATTCACGAGAGATTCTCAAGATCCTCTTATGCAGTTATGCGTGGACCGCAAAAACCCAACGAAGGGGAAATTATAGAAGGATTTGTCATCCAAGGAATACCTCAGTCTCAGAGATAAAAATACCAAGTGTCTGAGTCATTTGAAATACGGTGCTCTTCGTTCAGCGATACGTGAATGCATTTATTTATCGAGAAGTTTCGTAATCTGTGTGTGTGTGTGTATTCAAAAAAGACAGAGTTATCAGTCAAGCATGTGGATATCCTTATCGAAAACGAGTTGATATTCAAGGCTACAACGCGATGTTACTTCTAGCGCGTACTGGATTGATTTTGTACTTTCAACCGTATCAATTTGACATATTGCTCTAAACAAGGTACAGAAGTGTCCCGAAATTCGATGAGAACCAGAGTTTCCGGATATCCTGTATAAAGTCGAATATCCAGTAATTATGCAGCTGCAGTAAATGGAATCGGCAGTAATGCTCACCCTGTATATTTCGATGTTTTAGAACTACACGAAATCTGATACCCCCATGTTTATATTTTTCTGATAAACTAACAAGAGTAATGTTTATTTTTGGAAAAATAGAAATATCGAAAAATATTTATACAGGGTGTAACTAAATAAGTGTAAAATATTTAAGGAGGTGATTCCTCATCGAAAAAAAGATAGGATCTTTCATATAAAGAAACTTCATTGGAGCATCCCTTGTTGAGATACAGCCCCTCAAAGGGAGTACATAAAATATCTATAACAATTTTTTTCACAAGCACCAAATAACTTGATAAGTGTCTTTTTGCTAGTAGGAAACGTTAGGTTAATTTCAATATTGTAACTTTTTTGGTGCTTGTGAAAAAAATTGTTATACAAATGTTATGTACTCCCTTTGATTTGAGGGGCTGTATCTTAACAAGGGATGCACCTAGGAAGTTTCTTTATATGAAAGATCCTATCTTTTTTTCAATGAGGAATCATCTCCTTAAATATTTTACACTTATTTGGTTACACTCTGTATACACACTGATACTGATTATAATAGAGCTCTGAAATTAAAACATATAAAATTAAAACATACTATATTCATCGTGGTAATTAAATATATGTAGAAAAGGTATATCGGGTGAATCCACAGGTAGCAGAAGGAAATGAATGAAAGCCTCGATGCCAATTTTTGTCCTATGTTAAGGATTATGTTGTGTCACTGTCTGTTCCATCTCAACTGCCATAAGTCTATCTTAGTCCAATTTTTGGTACCTATTTTCAGATGCCACCGTATACATTGACTGGATGATTGAAAATATTTATGTGCAATATGATAACAAAGAAGAAAATGACTCGAAAGAAAATGCGAATGCTGGAGTATCGACTTCTGCCTACCTGGTTTCACAGTACGGCTGAATGAACTTGTCCAGGCACTCACGGGCGAGAATAGTCACTTTTTCACTAGAATTCGAATTTGTAGATTTAACGAGAAAGTTATTTATTTCCAAGAAAAGTGTTCTTGTACTTTATCGGATGAACGCCGGTTCAGTACTCTCTCTTCGACATAGGTCATATGCTCCAACATATGTTACGCGTTAATCGGAAAGTGAAAATGAACATATACAGAGTGTATTACCATTGAACCGAGCAAGCAACTTGGAAGAGAAATGAATGAAACTAACAAATTTAATTAGAATAATAAGTTGCAGTAACAATATTATTTAAGTTTAAAATTTATTTTGTAGGATCAATTTGTGGAAGAATGCTCTTGGTCTTCGTTGTAATGTTGTGATAAGAAAACGTCAGAGAATTTGTGATGGACATTTTAATAAAAATTCTTTTACAAATTCAAATAGACATGCTATTCCTATGGCTTGGGACAACCCTTCATCAGGTATTGAAGTAATGGAGGAATCACAGGCTGTAGAATCTACTGAACCGTCAGGTATTGTGAATTATAATTATTCCTTACATTTTCAAACCTTGATCATTGTTTTAGAAAACATATCAAAATGAATAGTTCCGAAATCAAATCTTCCGACCAGACGAACGACAAGGAACTCTTGTTCCGTCCTAGATGAACAGAGGAGAACAAGAAATTCATCCATCCTATTACACAGTATTGTTGATTAACTGAAACTTTTGATTGATGAAATGTTATTTCAACATTATTTTCATTACTTGGAGCTGATGAAGTTGAAGTACATAATATATTGCAGGAGTGGCATCCTAGCGGATCCATTGCTGTCAGGTAATGTAAATATTTCCAGTGAAATATTGAAGATTCATGTGATATATGTAAATGTTATGATATTATATAAAAATGTTGAGCTTTTCTAATTGATATGTATAATATAGATTGCCTTAATTTCAGGTATCATTGAGCCATGAGTAGCGTCGCCACAGATACCAAGGAATCGTAGTTTTTTCCGGTGCTTATGTGTCAGAATTCATTCTGAAGGGCCTTAAAAGACACATCAGCTATTCCTTATGCTACCAGATGACCATTTCATCCAACTGGATCCTCACAATTTATATATTTCATTTAAAGAAAGGTCGGATCAAAGATCTGTTACAATTCACCCAAGTGAAAAATTCACTATTGCTGTAGGATGTGGAATCACGAAACTAGATGAATTTTTTAAAGACCAACCCTCCCATCCTAAAATAACAGAATCTGCTCTTCAGGCACTTAGATCATACGTTGTATTTGAGGACTTGGGTTGTTCGGAACACAGGGATCGCATAAGGGATATAACAACTTCTGAGATCTGTAGGATTGGCATTCCTTGGTGGTGCAAAAAAAGATCTGAAGAAATTAAATCTGAAGCTAAAAAAATAACATTCGAAAAAAATGGAAGAAAATGCGCCATGAGTAATTATTGATTTATTTTTTATTATTCTGTTCTGTTAATTCAACCTTTGTTGAGTTCCATGTAAAGTCCACTTATTGTTGAAAGTCTATCATTGATAATAACTCCAGCCATATCTCAAATTTGTATTGCTAGTCTTTCTCCAACATCTTCATTCCTAATTATTTCTTATCTCAAGCACCCTGCTTATTTTTTGCATCATTTTATGTTGAAAGTTATGTTTATTTTCTGTACGATAGATGTCATCAATTTCAGAGCACAGAATAACTGATAAAATGTTCATATTCTTCAATAAAAAGAGCTGGGTTATAAATATTTATAATTTTCAAGATGAAAATATCGATATGTAAATTTAAAAATGTATTTTGGGAACATAATGAAAAAATTTTCATCTTTGATAATGCAAATGTTTGCCTAAATCATACATTGCATATCGAGGATGAAAGTTTCTTCATTATTTTCGCAAAATTCATTTTTAAAATTCACTGATCCTGTGCTATCGATTCAAATTTCCCGCCATTCTTTCACGGGCGTCGATCTCAGCGCCATCTGAAATAGTTTTTTTTTAGGAGAGATAGAAAATAACATCGGACACGAATTAAGTTCTACGTGAAAAAGTGCGGGTATAATGTTTCAATTTCAGAGCTCCATCATCAGTATTATCAGAGATATATTTTTTTCGCTTATAACTCGAAAACAAAAGAAGGTAGACCTAAATGAATACTACCTACACTTGTTAGTTTCTCGGAAAAAGAGAACGATAATTAGGTATAAGATTTTGTCTATCTCCTCTGGTTTGAAAGTTAAAGTACAAAAACATCGAAATATGCCCACCCTGTACACCTGATTAGAATGAAATTCTAGAAAGGTGGAACTTGTTTGGGATCTAACCAACGTAATTTGAGAATAACTCTCACGGCTACAATAGGAGACGTCTTATTTTTCAATAGTCACCGTTGATTAGACAGACATTGAAACAATGTCTTAACTTCATTTCTGAATTTTTGTAAAATTATTGACATGAATTTCGGAATCAAGTCGTCACACAACCAACCAATAGCCCATACATTTTTTTTATAGCGATTCGGAAGGCCTTGGAAATTTGATACATTTCAATATTGGTCACGTTAAAATTTTAATTTTTTTTCTATTCTTCAATTTTATACGGTAGTGAATATATCCTTTCATGTTCAGACAGTTTGAATTAAATACAAGCCTGCCTTTTGCCAGGTGTATCTTAGTGAAAAAATTACCTGAATGCAATAAAAGACTCCGAAATCGCACCTACTTAGTTGTTACAGCACCATAAACACCATCTACAATTCAAGTCACCATGCTCGCCTCTTTTTATCAATTGTGTGAAAATTTTAGTTGTGCTAAATAATGCTTGGTTTTTACCCCTGCAATTTTACACATTTCATGAATTTCACAGAATAATTCATGGAATCTGTGAAATGGCCAACTAAGCCCTTTCGAGAAGTATGGTTTCAAGATACCGAAATAAACTAAAACTTCTCCCGGTTTCACCTTTTTGAATCTAGATCAATCAATGAGATGAGAATATTTTTTTAAATTCGCATAATGTTGGGTTTCATAAACATTTATCGGTTGATCAACTCGTTGATTGAACGATTCTATGCGTTAAATTCCGTGAATAGATCAATCTGACATATCCATTGATGTATTCTGTGATCGATCTGAATGAAAATCACTATTCGTGAATGTGATTCACACAGAGTATGGAATAATAATAGAGTTAATAGTGTACTCTATGGTGACTTTTTACGAAATGAAATTCGGGCTCAAAGTGTTTAAAGCGAACGCTTGTAGAAAAAAAGAATTGTTAATTCCATTCAACACGGAGTAAAAACAGTAAGTAGGTGAAGCTCCAACAAAGCATCTCGTTGTTTACTCATATCGAACGTGAAATTTTATCTTTTTGAGTATGTGTGAATTCGAGTTTTCTATCTAGCACAAACAGAGACATAGTCAGAAAACGCTAATCGAATTTGAGTAATCGATCGATTGAATCACAAAGTAAAGATGGTCAATAATGCTCAATATTTGTAGCCAGATAAAAAATTCCCTGCTCCAGTGAAAATGATTAATGCGATTTATTGCTCGCCAAAGATTATTTCCAGGTAAATTTGTTTGAATCACGAAATGACTAATCTACCGCAACGAACATTTAATGCAAAACTTCGTAACTTTACGACGAAATACACCTCCAAGGAGGATAACGACATTTTTGGGCCAAAATATATGTTTTGAAATCGGCAAACCATAGTTTGATCATCGTTTTCGATGGGACTGATATATATTCTATGGTTATGATATCAAAACTGTAGATTATCAGTTAGGGCGAAATAGAGAATACTGATGTTCTGTTTCATAAGGAATATTATTTCAAAAATTCTATACAATCCATCGTTAAAAAATAAACAAAAATAGCGCCACTTAAACCATTAACTCGATAAGTAAGAAACCGAGTCATAAAAGTTTGATATTAATTTTTTCGAAAAATCATATGGATATTCTATTAGTTACCACATCTGGTAGTTAGTCATGGGACTTTTTGACCAATAAATGTGTAGTAATCATAAATAAAAAAAGCGGAAATTCAAAATTCTTGATAATGGAACTTCAGCAATACATGCATTAAATTCAAAGAATCCTAACTTAAAACTATTACTTTCTTCCAGATAAATTTTATAACCAAACAGAGAATATTCAGCTGAGACAAATAGGTACCTATTTGCAGACGAGCTTGAATTCTCTCATGTTGAAACTATAGACGAAGTTCCCATCAAACAATTGTGGGAAAAGGCTTGAATGGTACTTTCTAGGTAGGGACTTCATTATAATTGAACATTTAAAAGAATCGTATTATTTAAAAATGATTTTCACATATTCTATTGCTTTATTTATAGGAAAATCGTTTTTTTAAGGTTGCTCATAGTACTAGTTAGCAGAAAAGGAAGTGAAAACAGGCAAACAATAAATAAAATTTCAACACGTTAATGTTAGTTTTGCCATCAATAGGTAACAATACTTAAATATAATCAATAGATCGCCTTATCTTTTCCTGGCCACTAATGATCTTGAGTAAATGTTTGATTCATCAACACCCACGTAATGGTGTGATGAAAAGAATTAAACCGGAATGTCAAATATTTCTTTGCTATTAAATTCCAACTAGTCTGAAAAAGAGTACCATGAAAATATTTACTCTTCAAGTGAGGAAAATCAATACAAATTATAAATTGGATCACTTATTATCGAGGAGATTTAAATGCACCAATTGAATGAAATATCAATGGCTTCAAAAACAGTTAACAAGGTTCTACCATGAATAAACAGATCTAGAATTACTCATGGATTGATGGAAAGAATTGAGAAAATCTGAAATGAATCAACTTCTGTGAATAATTCACTTCCATAATATTTCTACATGAAGTGTTTTTAACTTTGGTTGTATGACGGATGGATTCAACAAGTGTTTTTCATGAATTAACATTGAATGAACTTAAGAACGTTGTCCTCGATTTCTTTAAAATGAAACTTTTCTGGCACTTCTTGAAACCGAACAATAAATACTAACCTGAAGTCAATTGCGTTGTGGCAAAGGAGAACCATATACAAAGGCACGCTATTCTGAAAATTTCCATATTTTATCACTATATAGTCAATTTTACTCGTCTAATAAACATCACAGATCTTATTGGGTTTTAAAGCAGATAAAAACTATTTTTCACTATCACTTAAGGTTTATCACAGTATTTTCATTTTGATCAAGGCACTTCAAATTAGACTTAAATAAATACACAAAGAAATTTCAGTCGGAATTTAACATCAAGCAGCTCGATGACCGCTGTGCTGATGTCGCTCAAAGCAATGCTGCCAACTCCCAGTAACTAAATAACCTCTCAACTTGAATTGCAAAAGTAACTGAGCAATATAAATTTTGATCGGTGTTTGTTTATTTATTAAAGTACCGAAACAGCTCAGTAATTATCACTTCACTCTAACCATATCTAAAGCTAAACTAATTCAGAACTCATTGCCGACGAATTCTTCTATTCGAACGTTCGTGAAACAGAAAATTGGTGGATACGCTTGCGCTACCTACCAAAAGATTTACCAAATGAGTCATAACTGAATCGTATAGGTATTTTCTTTCTGAGAAATTACGCGAATGAGCGATGAATAATCCGGATATTTGCTAAGGTTTCTACACAGTATGAGTTTTATTAACAATCCCAACACCCACGACAGTAGCGACGCCAGCTTTCGCAATTACATTTTTTGGGGAATCAAATACAGGGCGATAATTTCAAAGCGGTCTTTCTACTTAACTATTCATCTATACAAATGTGTATAAACTCACAAATTTATCGAAACAGCAATTTTTGATATGATTAAAATATAAGGAATATAAGGATAATATATTCGATCAAAGAGCTAAGTAATAAGTAGACTGCGATCAGGTCAACACAATAATTCAGTCCATAAATGGAAAAAAATCTACAATAAACATGGAAACAGAAACAATTTTCTCAACGAAAAGAATAGTTTATTTGAAACACAAGAATGAGAAGCTATCTCATTAATTGATTAGTTATTTTAGAAGCAAACTTTTCGAATCGTTCTTACAGTTTTTTATTTTTATATTGGATACATACATAAAAATTTGTTAGTTCCAAATTGAATCTGAATTTTCTTAAAAAGACGAAACTCCCACTGCAGTAGTGAAATCTGCCAAAATCAGGCTAATTTTCACCTATAGACAGGGTGGTTCAAAAGTATGGAAACTAAAAAATGCTGAAATGGTGGTAAGTATACGTAATTTTTTAATCATAAGAAAATATATGGATGGATTCACATAACAGGAAGTTTTTGTGGTAATCACTGCACAAATAAATGGTATTCATCGAGTAATATTCACAAACAGCTGAAGTAATCAATAAAAACTTCAAGGAAATATCAACTTTCTTATCATCATTGAACAGCAATTAACCATTAAGTCAAACACTGAATTAAATCTTCAAATATAAATCATCTTTCATAATGAAATGTGTGAAATTACATCATGGATAAATCTCAAGTTTAGTTACATAGTGAAGAAAAGGCAATAACAGTAAGCGCGCAAATTCTATTTTAATAACGATTTCTACAATATTGCGAGAAAAAAAATTGGTAGGAATGATCACAAGAATTACTCAAATTGCCTGAAAAACTGAGGTTTCTGGCTTAAGTTTAAAGGACGTGAGGAAACCCCCCTATAAGTTGGTGGAAGATTTTTAACACAGTGTATAATTAACGTCAGCTTTCTGAAACAAAAATTATTACTTCCGTAAATATACAGGTTTATTGAATTTGAAAATGAAAAACATATTTTTCTTTTTGCGTTTATTACTGCTACAAAACAATGATTTCAATGATCTATTTCATGCGACTAATTAATCATTTTTGCAATGGTAACATCAGTCATCAAATCTCCTCAAGGTCTAGTTGTTCACACGAGGTGAAGTTATTCCTTAAATACTGGAGTACAAATTTGCAAATATATACCTCATTCTTCACAAAATATTAAGTGAAAGTCCGATTTTCTATTCAACTACAACAAATAATGAATCAGTACGGATAGATATAGATTTTTTCTATTTACACCGTTGAGGGGTAATAAGAATCCCTTGGCATCACAATTCCATCTCCAGAAGCAATGATGTTTGAGAATTTAAGTTCTTTCAAAGATTATTTACAGTTGGAAAGCATATTATGAGATTAAAGTTACATATTCAGATAAATCAACATCTTTAGCATTCTTTTTATCCAATAGTTTGAATTTAGGCAGATGCACAATAAATTAAATAATATACAAATATAAAAGACGTATTATCGGATGAATAATAAATGTTATCTGGTTGTAAAACTATTTAATGCATTATTCATCAACTGCAATGATCTAGTTAAAGTTAAAGCAGCATGAAATATACTCAATTCAAAATAAAATATTCAACATCTTGAAAAACTAATAATATTTAATAAACTTCAAATGTGACAATAATATATTTATATTAAATAAGCAGATGCACAATAAAATATAATAAACATAAAATGGACGTCTTATTAGGATGATTAATAATAGTTTGTTGTATACACTTTTATGAATGTAATCTGCTAGTACCCTTCAGCCAATATAAACTTCAAACTTCTAGTTACCAGTAAATTCATCCCAGAAAGCGGCTAATTCAGAGCATTCCTTAGTTTTCTGTTCCAAAGATGTTTTTAATGCTCCAAATATGAATCATCTTTCATAATGAAATGTGTGAAATTACATCATGAATAAATCTCAAGTTTAGTTACATAGTGAAGAAAAGGCAATAACAGTAAGCGCGCAAATTCCATTTTAATAACAATTTTTACAATATTGCGAGAAAAAAAATTGGTAGGAATGATCACAAGAATTACTCAAATTGCCTGAAAAATTGAGGTTTCTGGCTTAGGTTTATAGGACGTGAGGAAACCCCTCTATAAGGTGGTAGAACAGTTTTTTAACACAGTGTATAATTAACGTCAGCTTTCTGGAACAAAAATTATTACTTCCGTGAATATACAGGTTTAGTTAATTTGAAAATGAAAAACATATTTTTCTTTTTGCGTTTATTACTGCTATAAAACAATGATTTCAATGATCTATTTCATGCGACTAATTAATCATTTTTGCAATGGTAACATCAGTCATCAAATCTCCTCAAGGTCTAGTTGTTCACACTAGGTGAAGTTATTCCTCGAATACTGGAGTACAAATTTGCAAATATATACCTCATTCTTCACAAAATATTAAGTGAAAGTCTGATTTTCTATTCAACTACAACAAATAATGAATCAGTACGGATAGATATAGATTTTTTTCTATTTACACCGTTGAGGGGTAATAAGAATCCCTTGGCATCACAATTCCATCTCCAGAAGCAATGATGTTTGAGAATTTAAGTTCTTTCAAAGATTATTTACAGTTGGAAAGCATATTAAGAGATTAAAGTTACATATTCAGATAAATCAACATCTTTAACATTCTTTATATCCAATAGTTAGAATGTAGGCAGATGCACAATAAATAAAATAATATACAAATATAAAAGACGTATTATCGGATGATTAATGTTATCTGGTTGTACACTATTTAATGCATTATTCATAAACTGCAATGAACTAGTTTAAGTTGAAGCAGTATGAAACATACTCAATTCAAAATAAAATATTCAACATCTTGAAAAACTAATAATATTTAATAAACTTCAAATGGGACAATAATATATTTATATTAAATAAGCAGATGCACAATAAAATATAATAAACATAAAATGGACGTCTTATTAGGATGATTAATAATAGTTTGTTGTATACACTTTTATGAATGTAATCTGCTAGTACCCTTCAGCCATTATAAACTTCAAACTTCTAGTTACCAGTAAATTCATCCCAGAAAGCGGCTAATTCAGAGCATTCCTTAGTTTTCTGTTCCAAAGATGTTTTTCATGCTCCAAATATGAATCATCTTTCATAATGAAATGTGTGAAATTACATCATGAATAAATCTCAAGTTTAGTTACATAGTGAAGAAAAGGCAATAACAGTAAGCGCGCAAATTCCATTTTAATAACAATTTTTACAATATTGCGAGAAAAAAATTGGTAGGAATGATCACAAGAATTACTCAAATTGCCTGAAAAATTGAGGTTTCTGGCTTAGGTTTATAGGACTTGAGGAAACCCCTCTATAAGGTGGTGGAACAGTTTTTTAACACAGTGTATAATTAACGTCAGCTTTCTGGAACAAAAATTATTACTTCCGTGAATATACAGGTTTATTGAATTTGAAAATGAAAAACATATTTTTCTTTTTGCGTTTATTACTGCTATAAAACAATGATTTCAATGATCTATTTCATGCGACTAATTAATCATTTTTGCAATGGTAACATCAGTCATCACATCTCCTCAAGGTCTAGTTGTTCACATTAGGTGAAGTTATTCCTCGAATACTGGAGTACAAATTTGCAAATATATACCTCATTCTTCACAAAATATTAAGTGAAAGTCCGATTTTCTATTCAACTACAACAAATAATGAATCAGTACGGATAGATATAGATTTTTTCTATTTACACCGTTGAGGGGTAATAAGAATCCCTTGGCATCACAATTCCATCTCCAGAAGCAATGATGTTTGAGAATTTAAGTTCTTTCAAAGATTATTTACAGTTGGAAAGCATATTATGAGATTCAAGTTACATATTCAAATAAATCAACATCTTTAGCATTCTTTATATCCAATAGTTAGAATTTAGGCAGATGCACAATAAATAAAATAATATACAAATATAAAAGACGTATTATCGGATGATTAATGTTATCTGGTTGTACACTATTTAATGCATTATTCATAAACTGCAATGAACTAGTTAAAGTTAAAGCAGCATGAAACATACTCAATTCAAAATAAAATATTCAACATCTTGAAAAACTAATAATATTTAATAAACTTCAAATGAGACAATAATATATTTATATTAAATAAGCAGATGCACAATAAAATATAATAAACATAAAATGGACGTCTTATTAGGATGATTAATAATAGTTTGTTGTATACACTTTTATGAATGTAATCTGCTAGTACCCTTCAGCCATTATAAACTTCAAACTTCTAGTTACCAGTAAATTCATCCCAGAAAGCGGCTAATTCAGAGCATTCCTTAGTTTTCTGTTCCAAAGATGTTTTTAATGCTCCAAATATGAATCATCTTTCATAATGAAATGTGTGAAATTACATCATGAATAAATCTCAAGTTTAGTTACATAGTGAAGAAAGGGCAATAACAGTAAGCGCGCAAATTCCATTTTAATAACAAGTTTTACAATATTTGAGAGAAAAAAATTGATAGGAATGATCACAAGAATTATTCAAATTGCCTGAAAAATTGAGGTTTCTGGCTTAGGTTTATAGGACGTGAGGAAACTCCTCTATAAGGTAGTGGAACAGTTTTTTAACACAATGTATAATTAACGTCAGCTCTCTGGAACAAAAATTATTACTTCCGTGAATATACAGGTTTAGTGAATTTGAAAATGAAAAACATATTTTTCTTTTTGCGTTTATTACTGCTATAAAACAATGATTTCAATGATCTATTTCATGCGACTAATTAATCATTTTTGCAATGGTAACATCAGTCATCAAATCTCCTCAAGGTCTAGTTGTTCACACTAGGTGAAGTTATTCCTCGAATACTGGAGTACAAATTTGCAAATATATACCTCATTCTTCACAAAATATTAAGTGAAAGTCCGATTTTCTATTCAACTGCAACAAATAATGAATCAGTATGGATAGATATAGATTTTTCTATTTACACCGTTGAGGGGTAATAAGAATCGCTTAGCATCACAATTCCATCTCCAGAAGCAATGATGTTTGAGAATTTAAGTTCATTCAAAGATTATTTACAGTTGGAAAGCATATTATGAGATTCAAGTTACATATTCAAATAAATCAACATCTTTAGCGTTCTTTATATCCAATAGTTAGAATTTAGGCAGATGCACAATATTTAAAATAATATACAAATATAAAAGACGTATTATCGGATGATTAATGTCATTTGGTTGTACACTATTTAATGCATTATTCATAAACTGCAATGAACTAGTTAAAGTTGAAGCAGTATGAAACATACTCAATTCAAAATAAAATATTCAACATTTTGAAAAACTAATAATATTTAATAAACTTCAAATGAGACAATAATATATTTATATTAAATAAGCAGATGCACAATAAAATATAATAAACATAAAATGGACGTCTTATTAGGATGATTAATAATAGTTTGTTGTATACACTTTTATGAATGTAATCTGCTAGTACCCTTCAGCCATTATAAACTTCAAACTTCTAGTTACCAGTAAATTCATCCCAGAAAGCGGCTAATTCAGAGCATTCCTTAGTTTTCTGTTCCAAAGATGTTTTTAATGCTCCAAATATGAATCATCTTTCATAATGAAATGTGTGAAATTACATCATGAATAAATCTCAAGTTTAGTTACATAGTGAAGAAAGGGCAATAACAGTAAGCGCGCAAATTCCATTTTAATAACAATTTTTACAATATTGCGAGAAAAAAAATTGGTAGGAATGATCACAAGAATTATTCAAATTGCCTGAAAAATTGAGGTTTCTGGCTTAGGTTTATAGGACGTGAGGAAACCCCTCTATAAGGTGGTGGAACAGTTTTTAATACAGTGTATAATTAACGTCAGCTTTCTGGAACAAAAATTATTACTTCCGTGAATATACAGGTTTATTGAATTTGAAAATGAAAAACATATTTTTCTTTTTGCGTTTATTACTGCTATAAAACAATGATTTCAATGATCTATTTCATGCGACTAATTAATCATTTTTGCAATGGTAACATCAGTCATCACATCTCCTCAAGGTCTAGTTGTTCACACTAGGTGAAGTTATTCCTTGAATACTGGAGTACAAATTTGCAAATATATACCTCATTCATCACAAAATATTAAGTGAGAGTCTGATTTTCTATTCAACTACAACAAATAATGAATCAGTACGGATAGATATAGATTTTTTCTATTTACACCGTTGAGGGGCAAAGAATCCCTTGGCATCACAATTCCATCTCCAGAAGCAATGATGTTTGAGAATTTAAGTTCCTTCAAAGATTATTTACAGTTGTAAAGCATATTATGAGATTCAAGTTACATATTCAAATAAATCAACATCTTTAGCATTCTTTATATCCAATAGTTAGAATTTAGGCAGATGCACAATAAATAAAATAATATACAAATATAAAAGACGTATTATCGGATGATTAATGTTATCTGGTTGTACACTATTTAATGCATTATTCATAAACTGCAATGAACTAGTTAAAGTTAAAGCAGCATGAAACATACTCAATTCAAAATAAAATATTCAACATCTTGAAAAACTAATAATATTTAATAAACTTCAAATGAGACAATAATATATTTATATTAAATAAGCAGATGCACAATAAAATATAATAAACATAAAATGGACGTCTTATTAGGATGATTAATAATAGTTTGTTGTATACACTTTTATGAATGTAATCTGCTAGTACCCTTCAGCCATTATAAACTTCAAACTTCTAGTTACCAGTAAATTCATCCCAGAAAGCGGCTAATTCAGAGCATTCCTTAGTTTTCTGTTCCAAAGATGTTTTTAATGCTCCAATATTGATCTCTAATCTTTTTATAATAACTTTAAGTTTAGTTGTTTCATTTTCAGCCTTCTCTTTGATTTGCATACATTCCAAGTTACCTCTGAAAAGCTATTATTAGTACTTATCTGATAAATCTCGTTGAAACTCACTTATCGAACTGTGACTTAACATGAGCCTTAAGTGATTCGTATCTCCCTTCTTGTATAACAAACGTTTCTTCATATTTAGCCAGTGTTTCCTTCATTTTCTCCTCATTTGCTTTGTAACCCAATATAACTGATTTAGCTTTCTCATATTTCCTAAAAATAACTAAAAGTAATGGTTTGAATCATTTGAAACATATCAATAAAATTAAATGGCCTTTATACATGCTGGTCAGAGTGGAACAGTTGGACAAGGAAAATAAATCTTACTCAAGCAGATCAACTATTGATGATTCTGAATTCGCCAAATGCCTATTGACGGAATCGTTTTCTTCTTTCAATTTCTTGCAATCTGCAAATCTACTTGCTATTGTTTTCTCATATTCTCCTAAAACCCTCATGAATTCCACCTCTTTAGCTTTAGCACATTTTAGATTTTCTTCCAATTCTTTACATCTATCTTTGTAGTCTTTCTCGTCCTTCTCATTAATACTATTTTCATTCTTCTCTTTTTCCTTCAGCTGTTCCTTCAAAGTTTTTATTTCTTGATCTTTCTTAATTGTTTCAGCTTCTTTTTTACTGAGTTCAAGCTCCAGAAGTGCCTTTGCTTGCTCAAGCTCGAAAATAACCTTTGCCTGCTGCACAGCCTTCAAATCTAATTTCGTTTCGGAAAATTCCTGTTGCAGCTTTTCACTGAACTCCTCCATCTAATAAAAAAAGAGAATTCCATATCAAGTATTTCAATTCAAATATTCACCATTCGTCAAAACATTTTTAACGATTTGTTTCCTAAAACATCTGTGATTGTATTAAAGTGAGCGTGATATCAAAACAATTCCTTAAAAATTGTTGCTATGTTCAAAAAGATACGACCTACCAACCCATTCCAAAACTTCACTAGTAAACCTAGTTCTGATAATAGAATTAGATTGTATCATTCTCAATAAACCGAATTCAATCGATGACGTTTAAATGAAGATAAAACTCACCGTTTCTCCTGAATTATTCGATATTTCCTCTATACTTAAGTTTATTTCAGTTTTATCAAGTATGTTATCAACAATGGGAGTCTCCGGAGAACTGGAAGCTTCTACATTTAGAATAGGCGAATCAGTTTCCTCTAAATTCACCTCTGAAGTCACAAAATCTGAATTCGGTAACTCTGCTGTCGAGATTTTGTCAACTGTTTCCTGTACGACGTCAAGAGTAGATTTTTCTTCAAGAAAAGCTTTGGGAGTTGTTTCTGAACATTCAGATTTTATGGATTGATCACCATCTAGTTGATCAGTTACTTGCTGAATGGAAGATTGATCTTCTGAAGGTGTTACAACAGATTCAGATTCAATGAAAGATTGATTATCATTTATTTGATTAACAGTTAATTTCTCAACTGAAGATTGCTCCTCAATAGAAACCTCTGAAGTTGTTATACTACATTCAGGTTTTATGGATAGATTATCATCTACCTGATCAGGTGTTTTCTGTACCACATCCACGGGAGATTCAGAAATTGTTAGAGTACATTCAAGATTAGGATTATCGTTTATTTCATTAGATGTTTTTTGTACCACCTCGACAGTAGATTTTTCTTCAAGGGAAACCTCTGAAGTTGTAATTGTAGATTCAGAAGAGGATTGATTAATTTGTATTTGATCAATACATGCCTGATTACATTCCTCGCTCTCTAATTGATCTTCACAATCTATGACATTCAGAGCAGTTTCTTCATCTTTGACAATTGTTTTGTTTGCCTCTTGGACTACCTGAGTGTTATTGAAATTAAATGTTGTTTCACATGCAATCAACTCCAATTCATTATATGCTTGGGGCACTGCATTGGTGGAAGATTCCTCTATTTCTTGTACATAATAGGTAGAATTCAAATTATTATCCACTATTTTCACAGGGTTGTCATCATTTCCTTGATCCTCTTCAGCTTTTTCAATTATGTCGATGCAATCATCATATATACTTAGGGTTGATTTTTTTTGCTCACTATTAGACAGTCCTAAATTATTCACTTCACTAACTTTGGTTACATTCAGTGCATTTTCATCAAAATATTCACTTTCATTAACTGTAATCGAATTTTTTTCGGAGATTACGCTCGTAACATCAAAAGGCGAATCTGATGATGTTATTAAGGGAATTCCAGGTGAAAATCCTTCCAATTTATAATCTGAGTTGACGTCGACTTCAATATTTTCTTGACAGTCGGACTTCCTTCCTGTAATTATTAGGTTCTGTGTGATCACTGGAGCATCCAAACTTTTCCCATCAGTTTTGGGTTTTCGTACATCTAGAAAATAACATAACCTTATTATGCGAACTGATGCAGTACTTTCAAGAAACGTCACAAGAATGCCATATGGTCAGCATTGAGAATAAAGGTCAAGTCACCTACATCAGCTTGACAAGTCTAATGTTAGTTCACTCAATAAATTTCATAATTAACGAACAAGTTTCCACCTAATTATTTTTTTATTCTATCATCTTTCAAGTTGATTTAACCTAACCACAGAAACCTAAACTGAACGATTTCACGAATGTCAAAATTTCGAATGAGTCATTAAAATTACTAGAAGTTCATGAAAGTGAGAATCCGCTTTTTCAATTTGGGAGATGTAAATAACATTCATATGAAGGTATTTAAGGGCAGAATAACGTTAATTTAATTACCTTGACCTTCTAGTTTGTTCTCCTTATCATCATCGTCATTTCGCTGGTCTGCTCGAAGCGGAGAAGATAATTTCAGCTGTAAACCAATTCACAAGGATAAAAAGCATAGTATGCGTTTATTTATTTATTTTGAAACAAAACAGAATATCGATGTTCATTGAGCTTGAATTCAAGATAAAATTTGCTTTTTTCTAATGAAATTACAATTTTGAAAATATTGATGACCATCGAATACAAAAAATATCGGATGAAAGAAATGATATGATTTTTGACATCTTCACTTCAAAAACTACGTTTTAGTGGGTAAAAATTGTAGCACTGATTAAAACGAAGCCTTTTTCACTTTTTTATGGACTCACCATAGTCTTTTTCAAATAATGCAATAAATATTTATCAGACCACATTTAGTTGTTGTTATTTTGAATAAAAACGCTAATGTTCAGTCACAAGTTTAAAATTAAACTGTCTGTACCCTTGAGTTTGGGAAGCAAAACGATAATACGTTAAAAATTGGTGTTCTATTTATAAATTCATATAAAGGACGTACACCCTCTAACAAAATTTATATTTAAATACAGTTCAATTGTTGCGTTTGCCCAGAATCAATCGTATATAGAGGATATTTTAGTTTTTGCGGAAACAGTCTTCCGACAAGGCTCAGGAAGTCTCTAATTTTCTTTCCTCAATACGGTTTGGTTGAAATGACAAACAGAATTCAAGTTTGATATAACTCGTAACCGATAATAGTTTATAACTTGAAAAAAATCCAATACATAGATTTTGAGAAAGAACCAATTTTGTTTTGGAAATAAGAGTAACTTTGATTGATATTTCACTAAATAAAGAAAATCTTATTACTTGTATTCATAGCTGGACTGTATTGGATTGTTGAACATTAATGATCATAATTCAGAATATATAGCATGTGTTGTATTTCTTTTGCTATAATATATAATTCAGAGGTAATTTTCTTGCTCTTTCTGTGCTTTAAACCCAAGAATTATACCTTTGAATTGTATATAAACCTCAGTAGGACTTCACCATAGCCATGCACCTCATCTCTCTCCATGCAAGATGAAATATTTGACTTTTTGAAAGGATTTTCCACTTACATTCTGCATTCCCAGAAGGACATCTTTTAGAACCTCACTAGTTGTCATACTTTGATAGTTTAAAAAGATGTACAAGAACAAAATTGAATGAAACTGACTGACGGTTACACATGGACTCAAACATGAACACAACAGAACCGATCACGTGACAAATTCGAATTTTTTAAATTTAGTGCCATCTAGGTTTTACAGTACCAAGTTCCGGTTACAACTTTTGCAAAGATTATTGTAGTATCTGTAATGTAGATTGTTTAAATATCACACATAATCATGTATTAGTTTTAGATTTGAGAATATATTTTTATTTTACAGATCCAGCGAGAGATCCTGAGAGAATGATGCTGATTATCGTATAATCGGAATAACTCCGCGCATCCGCCAATACATTTTTTTAACTGTAGACGTTGGTACGAATGTCGTGAAAAACAATTTTTCAACTCATAATGCCCATTTTACTGTCATATTGATCATCATCATGAAATTTCAAATTCCAAATATCCCACTTGTTTCAATTTATGATAATTTTTGGTGGAACGTCAAATTTCACCCAAATTTCATATCTTTGTAGTGCTTTAAAGTTGAGATATTATTGACAAAGTTCTTGATCGAATTCCCGAATGAATTTGTTTGCAAATTATCGGTGTTTACAATTCAACACCATGTTTTTTCTCGAAAATGAAACTAAGTAGGTAACAATTCTTGAATTGAATATATTTTGAAACCATCTAAAGAGTTTTAGATCATCTAAAATCATTAAATTCTCAAAATGTAAACGTTGGATATCAATGAATAATCCAGAAAAGTTGGTCGATACGTAACCTGGGGCAATGCATAAATAAAGAAGCAGTTACTCCTCTTGTTTCATGTTGGAAGCGTCTTGTTGAATCCCCTTTTGACCAAACACTGTCCAACAATATCCGCAAGTTGTCGCTCAGTTAACATACTAACTTATGTGTATAAAATAAAATTTGTATATGACACTATGCAAGGTGAGTATATTTATCTCTTTCATTCTCAAATGTGTAGATGAATCAAAAAGAGAAATATTATTTGAGGAAGCAGACATTTAAAAAAAAATCTGGGTTGTATCTGCGACCTCAAAGAAAATTTTTTAAGATATACTTGTATATAGATTTTAAGTAATTATTCAGTGTGTTTGGGGGGTTGACACAAATTCGAAAAATGCCTTTTCTAAATCTTTCTCAATCTTATTGGAAAACAAAAATCAGTTCGTCAAACACCTCACCTATAAAATAAATTATTACAAAATTAATTTTCTGTGTGTTGCCATGTGGATTGCCGATAATAAATATACAGGTAATCCCAAAATTCAATAATAACCTGGTAGCTACCAACGAAAGACCAAGTTGCAAGTTGAGTAAATTTTTATATAAATATAAATAATATAAAGTATTGAAATAAATTTTTGAAGGAATTAGAGAGAATTACGTCATTGAAAAGTTTTTTCTTTGGCATTTGTCAAAAATGACCATAGAAAACTTGATATGGAACAATTGCTTATCAATACTGTTGTTTGACATAGAAATTCTAATAATTTCGAGAATATAGAAATATACATTATGGTTCATTATGATGCAATATTCAATGATTTAGTGAAAATTATTCTATGAATTATGAAAGAAAGCAGAAAAATGTTCGATTTATTGTTGATTTGATGAAGTTTTAAAGATAAAGGTAAGTAAAATGAATCAATTTGATATTTTATGGAGAATTAAAAAAAAAACTATGAAGGGTATCTCATTTAAAGTAACAAAGCTGTTACCAAATTTCCAATCATCTAGAAATAACTGGAAATTTGAGTATATATTTCAGGAATGTAAGATAACCTTATATTGATGCTGAACTTTTGAAATATTTTGCACGAATCGTTTCCAAAATAATTTAATAGCACACCCATCCTGGGACGATAGAAAAAATGAACTTAAGAATTTTACAATTTCATATGAATCATCAAATTTCTAGAGGACGATAGACGCATTCCAGGTTATTATTAAGGCAAGAATTGAAACAAAACCTTATGTGTAGTGTAACGTCAATTAATTTAATGGTATGCTGTTAAGCGGACCCCATATATTTGCATATAGTACCATATCATTTTCCAATTTGTCAACCGGACAACTACGTTCATCGATATACATATATGCCTATTTGTCTTCACTCAGTGTTGGAAAAAACCGATTGTGCCACATACAAAATGCACATTCACGCTTTAATAAACGTACAAATGTGTATGATTTGCTTAAATGTAACGGTAAGGAAGACGGCTGGAGCGAAAAAGAACCAGACTTTTAGTTTGTTTTCGCAATCTCGTTCTTAACATTACCTCGTGCGCTTTTACCGAATGTTTCCTATTTTAAATGTTTTATTTTTCTGCATGCATTCTGACATTTGGTGATATTTCTGTAGTGCACTATCGGGACGTTTCAGTTTATGGATAAGCTACAAACAGGTGAATTTTCATTTATGTTTATCTGCGCGGAAGAGGATTCATTTGGTGCCTTCTTTTGGACCTTGGTCTTTATTTGATAGATTTTGTTGACAATATAATCTGTAAATTTCTCATTTTCTCATAATTAATTGAAAAATTGCCTCTTTCCATTGCATATCCAATAAAAAACAATTTGAAATTAGTAACTTGAGTTATTCACGTGAACTTGAAGAAAACATAAAAATTATGAAGGATTTTGCGTCTTTATTTTTAATGTACTGTATTTTTACTGAAAAACACCTCTTACAAAATTCGAGTTGAAATATCTACATATCTCTGCCATAATCTGGGATTTAGAATATATTAGTTGAGAGATTTTTGCTCGAAATTCTCCATATATAAATCAGCTAAAAAATGAGACAAGGGTGAACCCATGGTCATTTCAAATTCTAGTTGATAAAAAATGTCTTAAAGTTAGAATTGTGCTGTTTCAATGCAAATGGGAAGTTTTTATTACTGCATTAACTCTGTGTACATCTTTCACTTAATGTTTGATCGTCTTAAGCTTTTTTCGTAGTATCACAAGTACTTTATCTGTTGGGACATTGATGAACAAACTCGTAACATCGAAGCTGACCATGATGTCTTCTTCGAAGATTTCTTGGTTTCTCATTATTTCTATGGAATCTTTTGTATTTTAAAGTATGAATGATTTCGAAAAGGAGATATAATTTCAGAAGGAATTTATAAAATTGTTTACATGGTAAATTCCTGGAACTCACAATGGGTCGCAAAGGAATATTCATTTGATGTATTTTTGTTGAACCATATGGTTCGGAGTTTTCTGAAGTGTGGTATTAGTCTCGATCTATATAATCTATATAATATAGTAATATCTGAATATTTTAAGAAGAAACTCTATAGTGGAGATTTGAAATGTCGGGTGTCACAGGAATGGTTAAAAAAACAAAATTGGCTCCCGTACAAGTATTTTTACGAATAAGGTGAGAAGGTACTATACATACTATATGAAAAAAACGGGTTATTCTTCATTTCGAAATGTGGGTGAAATTCGCAGTCAATCTTATCATGAATCCTTGAGTTTTTCAGTTATTAATGCGGATGTTATCCTATGTCCCTTTTTCCTAAGGGAACATTTTTACTTCAAAGTAAACTTACTTCTATCATTCATTATCTGGTAATATGCAATCTTAGACTCTTTCTTAGTCAAGTATGCAATGGCATAATTCATACTTCATCTGATTTAATCTCATATAATGTGGAACTTCTATTCCCGAATTCGTTGGATGGAACAAAGGAGATTTTATCCTCGTTCAATACAAGGTTGTTCTGTTTCCACTTCATTGTTATATTTACGACCTTTTCTACCAGGATCCTCAAATTATGCCATGTTTCAATGAGAAAGTTAGTGTCATCAGTATAGTTTAATCTTGCTATCCTATTTTCGTCCCATTGTACATCCAGCCCAAAATTTTTATATACATAATGAAAAATATAAGCCTGCGATAGTTCCCTGTGGGATGCCTAGTATTAAATAAATAAACAATAATAGGTGATGGTTATAATGGATCGTCAATAACCAGAAGTGATTTCTATAAATACTGTTTCTTGTTTTTTCTTCTTGTAAAATTTTATTATATGCATATAATAGGTTATATTATAATCCAGTGTTTGAGAAAGCTTTTAATGTTTCTTAATTCGTACCTTCAAAGGGTTTTTTATTTCATTATTCATTAAACTCGAGTCGATATCGTTTGCGTATCTCTGCCATAATCTGGGATTTAATATATATTGGTTGAGAACTTTTTGCTCGATATTCAACATATATAAATCAGCTAAAAAAGGAGACAAGGGTGAACCCATGGCCATTTCAAATTCTGGTTGATAAAAAATGTCTTAAAATTAGAAGTGTGCTGTTTCAATGCAAATGGGAAGTTTTTATTATTGCATTAACTCTGTGTACATCTTTCACTTAATGTTTGATCGTCTTCTTTCTCATTATTTCTAAGGAATCCTTTGTATTTTAAAGCATAAATTATGAATGATTTCGAAAAGGAGATATAATTTCAGAAGGAATTTAAATTCCTGGAACTCACAATGGGTCGCAAAGGAATATTCATTTGATGTATTTTTGTTGAACCACATGGTTCGGAGTTTTCTGAAGTGTGGTATTAGTCTCGATCTAATAATAATGAATAAATAAACAATAATAGGTGATGGTTATAATGTATTGTCAATAACCAGAAGTGATTTTTATAAATACTGTTTCCTTGATTTTTCTTCTTGTAAAATTTTATTATATGCATATAGTGGGCTATATTGTAATCCAGTGTTTGAGAAAGCTTTTGATGTACCTAAATTCGTACCTTCAAAGGGTGTTTTATTTCATTATTCATTAAACTCGAGTCGATATCGTCTACGTATCTCTGCCATAATCTGGTATTTATTATATATTGGTAGAGAACTTTTTGCTCGATATTCAACATATATAAATCAGCTAAAAAAGGAGACAAGGGTGAACCCATGGCCGTTTCAATTTCTGGTTGATAAAAATGTCTTAGAATTAGAAGTGTGCTGTTTCGATGCAAATGGGAAGTTTTTATTATTGCATTAACTCTGTGTACATCTTTCACTTAATGTTTGATCGTCTTCAAGCTTTTTTCGTAGTATCACAAGTACTTTATCTGTTAAGACATTGATGAACAAACTCGTAACATCGAAGCCGACCATGATGTCCTCTTCGAAGATTTCTTGGTTTCTCATTATTTCTATGGCATCTTTTGTATTTTAAAGCATAAATTATGAATGATTTCGAAAAGGAGATATAATTTCAGAAGGAATTTATAAAATTGTTTACATGGTAAATTCCTGGAACTCACAATGGGTCGCAAAGGAATATTCATTTGATGTATTTTTGTTGAACCATATGGTTCGGAGTTTTCTGAAGTGTGGTATTAGTCTCGATCTAATAATAATGAATAAATAAACAATAATAGATGATGGTTATAATGTATCGTCAATAACCAGAAGTGATTTTTATAAATACCGTTTCCTTGATTTTTCTTCTTGTAAAATTTTATTATATGCATATAATGGGCTATATTGTCATCCAGTGTTTGAGATAACTTTTGATGTTTCTTAATTCGTACCTTCAAAGGGTGTTTTATTTCATTATTTATTAGCATGGTATAACATAGATACAATTCTTCATTCTTATCATTTCCTTATCAGGTTTAACTTTTATTAGTTTAGACTTGATAGTATCTCCTGTCTTGAATGGTGATATTTGTCGATAAAACACATTTTCCAGGTGTTATTTTATCTAATCATTTTTTTTTCTATGAAATGAGAAATATTGAATGTTTTTCATTGCTAAAAATTAGATGTGGCTATTAAAATTAGTTTTCGCTCATAAATAAAAACCTAAAAATCAGAAACAATTAAATGTTTTTCTGGTGTTATATTTATGCAAGAATAAACTTGAATTTTGAAGTCGTTTCATTTGTAGATTAACAAGAATTCACGAAAAAGCTTTGTGGAATTATTTGGAATGATCATTTTTCTTCATTTATAATTAGAAATCTATTGATTATAATGACATTTCAGTTTTTTAGAGAAGCCTTTTTTCTTGCAATATAGTATTCCTCCAGATCTATTCAGTAGATATCATTTTACCCGCTCTGTGCATCTCTCCAACCTAAAAAACAAAATTATCTAAGAAAACTTAATTGCAATACATGAAATGTTCTATTTGTTCTGTTTCATAAAAATGATTTCATATGGTTGGTTGAACAATAGAGTCGTAAAAAAGTATTAACATCCCGTAGGTACTATTGCTCATAGAATATCTAAATAAAATTTGAATCAATAAACAGAAATCTGAATCTCAAATAAAATTTAAATGAATATTTATTAATCAGATACGCATAACTCTTAAAATTATTCAAGTTATATTTATTTAGGCCGACTTGATAAGTTAATTATATCTATCGGTTGGTACTAATAATTATTTGGTGTTATCTGTTTCTATATATACATTTGAAAGACGAATCGTTCTGAATTTCCAAAAAAAACTTTATTTTCTTCGCCGATAGTTTTGATAATTATTGGAAACAATTGGTACATTGATCTTACCAGAAATTTATGTGAGACTCGATGTTCCGAGTTGTTTTATCTAGCCAAATAAATCTGAGCTTCAAAGAAATCGAAAAAAAGAAAATGAAAGGTTCAATTGAACTTCTAATGAATTAGTAATTTGCTTAGACTATACAGGATCTTTCACGAGGAACTTCACCCATATTTATTCGGGAAACTACTGAACGTATTTTCATGAAATTCATCACGTATAAGTTTTTCACGATGTTGATGAAATCTAAAATATTTTCAAGGCATGAGCACCTCCGGTTTTTCCGGAAATGACGTCAACTTCCGTTTTTCAAATTAGAACACCATTTTTTTATTGCAGAAATAGATTCCTTAGAAAATTTCAAGTTATTTTGATGTAACATTTTTCAGTTTCAGTTTCAGTTTCAGTTCAGAAAATATGCAAGAACTGTAATTTCGTTGTTCTCATCTTCTACTACACTTTTTTCTCTGTGTATAGTTTTCTTAACGAAAGATCCGACATTTCTCAAGTTTGTCATGGTTCTGTTAATGGTATATCTCGTTGGTCTGGGTCGGTCAGGAAACCTCTCAATGAACAGTCGAATCGTTCTATCTACAACTTTATTACATTCTTCATGAAGTAGAATGAGATTAAAATAATCTTCATTAGTAAAATTAGGCATAGTGATCGATTTTATAACTTAATACGAATTATCACCAAATTAATAGTAAACACAAAATGCTACTGAATAAAGAGGAATTTGGCAGATGTAATTAATGATATCTATCATTAAAAAAAAGAATGTAAAACATGGTAAGTTTTTGCATATGTTTCATTTACCTGAACAAATTAGGTCAAGTTCAACGCTTAAGATATTTAAGAAGCGTCTCAGAGCATTTCTGGTGCAGAATAGTTTTTACACTGTACAAGATTTTTTTAACTGTCCGGTACCTGCTGTAATATAAGTTTCGATATTGTATTGTGCTTTTCTGTTGAAGTTTAATTGTATAGCGATACTTTAAGATTTTTCCAGGTTTTTTATGGAATTTTGACGTTTCTGACATAATGTAATTATTGTCTTATGGAAATGTTTTTTGATTGATTGATTGAAGGAATTATTTATTTATCACTGGAGAGAAAACCGATGGCCGATTAGTTGAAATAAAGAGGTTTCCGATACAAATTCGAATCCAAATTCATGGCGAATTTAGGAACAACCTGTAACTTTTTTCTCTTGCATATTACGGTAGTAAAATCTAAAACATGGTTCAAGAAACAGTTCCTGAAAATTTCATCTTTTTGGCGTGAAGGGAAAAGGAATAGCTGAAAATTCAAGACGAAAAACAGTTTTTTGTGAATAACTCAGAAAATATCCACTTTAGGGCAAGGGTGTGATGCATACACTCACATTATTTTTTAACGTAGATTCAATATCTGCCATAAAAAATGGGGTTCTAAATTGAAAAAATTGATTTTTCACGATTTTGTCATCCCTAACTTTGAAAGCGATTTTTTCACCCCCTGTATCATGAATCGCGATTTCGATTTTTAAAGTGGATACATCAATCTTACATCTTGAAATATGCCAAAAATGAAAATTTTCCATCCAAAAACCTCGAAGTTATTCTTGTTTCAGCGGAGCTCTATTTTCGATTTTTTTCTCGAATTTTCCCGCTCAGAGAGAATTTTCCAACCAAAACTGAAAAATGTTACATCAAATTAAACCAGAAGTGATCTCTATAAATACTGTTTCCTTGTTTTTTCTTCTTGTGAAATTTTATTATATGCATATAATGGGTTATATTGTATGGCAGTGTTTGAAAGCTTTGATGTTCCTTAATTCGTACCTTCAAAGGGTGTTTTATTTCATTATTTATTAGCATGGTATAACATAGATACAATTCTTCATTCTTATCATTTCCTTATCAGGTTTAACTTTTATTAGTTTTAGACTTGATAGTATCTCCTGTCTTGAATGGTGATATTTGTCGATAAAACACATTTTCGAGGTGTTGTTTATCTAATCATTTTCTATGGGATAGGAAATATTTAATTTTTTCATTGTTAAAAATTAGATGTGGCTATTAGAATTAGTTTTCGCTCATAAATAAAAACCTAAAAATCAAGAAACAATTAAATGTTTTTCTGGTGTTATATTTATGCAAGAATAAACTTGAATTTTGAAGTTGTTTCATTTGTAGATTAACAAAATTCACAAAAAAGCTTTTGTGGAATTATTTGGAATGATCATTTTCTTCATTCATAATTAGAAATCTATTGATTATAATGACATTTCAGTTATTTAGAAGAAGCCTTTTCTTGCAACCTTCTCTGTTCCTCCAGATCTATTCAGAAGATGTCATTTTACCGCTCTGTGCAGCTCTCAACCTAAAAAACAAAATTATCTAAGAAAACTTAATTATAATACATGAAATATTTCTTTGTTCTGTTTCATAAAAAATGATTTCATATGGTTGGTTGAACAATGAGAATCGTAAAAAAAATATTGAAATCCATCAAGGTACTATTGCTCATAGAATATCTAAATAAAATTTGAATCAATAAACGAAATCTGAATCTCAAATAAATTTAAATGAATATTTATTAATCAGATATATGACTCTTGAAATTATTCAAGTTATATTTATTTAGGCCGACTTAAATAAGTTAATTATATCTATAGGTTGGTACTAATAATTATTTGGTATTATCTGTTTCTATATAGGGTCTTTCACGAGGAACCTCACCCATATTTATACAGGAAACTACTGAACGTATTTTCATGAAATTCAGCACTTATAAGTATTTCACGATGCTGATGAAATCTAAAATATTTTCAAGGCATGAGCACCTCGGTTTTCCGGAAATGACGTCAACTTCCGTTTTCAAATTACAACACCATTTTTTTATTGCAGAAATAGATTCCTTAGAAAATTTCAAGTTATTTTGATGTAACATTTTTCAGTTTTGGTTGGAAAATTCTCTCTGAGCAGGAAAATTCGAAAAAAAAAATCGAAAATAGAGCTCCGCTGAAACAAGAATAACTTCGAGGTTTTTGGATGGAAAATTTTCATTTTGGGATTTTCAAGATGTAAGATTGATGTATCCACTTTAAAAATCGAAATCGCGATTCATGATACAGGGGTGAAAAAATCGCTTTCAAAGTTAGGGATGACAAAATCGTGAAAAATCAATTTTTTCAAATTAGAACCCCATTTTTATGGCAGATATTGAATCTACGTTAAAAAATAATGTGAGTGTATGCATCACACCCTTGCCCTAAAGTGGATATTTTCTGAGTTATTCACAAAAAACTGTTTTCGTCTTGAATTTTCAGCTATTTCTTTCCCTTCACGCCAAAAAGATGAAATTTTCAGGAACTGTTATTTGAACCATGCTGTAGATTTTCACCCCTTCTTGAAACCGACTTCAAGTTACTATTAGGAGAACCATGGCAAACTCTCGCAGTTATAACTAGAAGATGCTCAAAGTTTTGACCGGTAATTTCTAGACATTTATTTATAAGTCTCAGAAATGCTTCGTGCGTTGCTCTTCTTATTTCATCGGGAGGAAGAGATCTGCAAAAGTGTTTAAAAACCAAATTGAGTTTCAAAACTATGAATCTAAAAATCTAAACAAACCTGAACGCATTTCTGACTCGTTCTATGCAGTCCTCTTTATCAGTCAGGGGAGTTGAGTAGACAATATTTTTATCCTACCCCAAACATAATAGTCTAAAGGAGTTAAATCGGGAGAACGTGGTGGCCAAAGATGTGGACCATTGTTCGCCAACCATCGATCTTCAAATAGCCTGTATAGGATATTTGACACATTAGTGAATTGTGTGGAGGCGCGCCATCTTGTTGATACCATAAGTCATTATGGTTCTGTACTAGCAGCTCAATTATTTGAGTCAATATGTCAGAATATCTATCTCCTAAGGAGAACATTCTTTAAATAATGCAAACATGTGTAGTGTTCTATCTTACCAGTTAAAGTCCCATCATAAATGTGAACATCGAGAATTGCATTATTTTTGATGGCGCAAAAAACATTGAAACTCAGGTCTCTTAAAAGTTCCATTGTCTGAAGTGGTGGTTGTTCTCTTCATCCCAATAATGACTGTTATGCCTATTGAAAGAACCATTCTTTGTGAATTTAGATTCATCTGTCCAAATTATACAGTCCAAAAAGTTTTCATTCTCTTGAAATCGAATCATCATAGCTTCGCAAAACTCTGTTCTCCTGACGAAATCAGTTTCCTTCAAATGCTGTACCCTATTGAATTTATATGGGTGCATTTTATAATTTTTTTAATATTCTCCAAACACTCGATTGAGATAATCCCAGAGCAATCTCGGCATCTTTGAGAGAATTTTGAGGATTCACACGAAAATATGCAAGAACTGTAATTTCGTTGTTCTCATCTTCTACTACACTTTTTTCTCTGTGTATAGTTTTCTTAACGAAAGATCCGACATTTCTCAAGTTTGTCATGGTTCTGTTAATGGTATCTCTCGTTGGTCTGGGTCGGTCAGGAAACCTCTCAATGAACAGTCGAATCGTTCTATCTACAACTTTATTACATTCTCCATGAAGTAGAATGAGATTTAAATAATCTTCATTGGTAAAATTAGGCATAGTGATCGATTTTATAACTTAATACGAATTATCACCAAATTAATAGTAAACACAAAATGCTACTGAATAAAGAGGAATTTGGCAGATGTAATTAATGATATCTATCATTAAAAAAGAATGTAAAACATGGTAAGTTTTTGCATATGGTTCATAAGGAATTATTTATTTATCACTGGAGAGAAAACCGATGGCCGATTAGTTGAAATAAAGAGGTTTCCGATACAAATTCGAATCAAATTCGCCATCTATTTAGGAACAACCTGTAACTTTTTCTCTTGCATATTAGGGTAGTAAAATCTAAAACATGGTTTAAGTAACAGTTCCTGAAAATTTCATCTTTTTGGCGTGAAGGGAAAAGAAATAGCTGAAAATTCAAGACGAAAAACAGTTTTTTGTGAATAACTCAGAAAATATCCACTTTAGGGCAAGGGTGTGATGCATACACTCACATTATTTTTAACGTAGATTCAATATCTGCCATAAAAAAATGGGGTTCTAATTTGAAAAAATTGATTTTTCACGATTTTGTCATCCCTAACTTTGAAAGCGATTTTTTTCCCCCTGTATCATGAATCGCGATTTCGATTTTTAAAGTGGATACATCAATCTTACATCTTGAAAAATCCCAAAAATGAAAATTTTCCATCCAAAAACCTCGAAGTTATTCTTGTTTCAGCGGAGCTCTATTTTCGATTTTTTTCAATTTTCCCGCTCAGAGAGAATTTTCCAACCAAAACTGAAAAATGTTACATCAAAATAACTTGAAATTTTCTAAGGAATCTATTTCTGCAATAAAAAATGGTGTTGTAATTTGAAAAACGGAAGTTGACGTCATTTCCGGAAAAACCGGAGGTGCTCATGCCTTGAAAATATTTTAGATTTCATCAGCATCGTGAAATACTTATAAGTGCTGAATTTCATGAAAATACGTTCAGTAGTTTCCCGTATAAATATGGGTGAGGTTCCTCGTGAAAGACCCTGTATTACAAATTTTATGTATACCTTATGTACTAACAAGGGGGATGTCCTTTGAGATCCTATCTTTTTTTCGATGAGGTATCTTAACTATTTAGGGATGCTCCAATGAAGTTTCAATATTTACATGAAAGATCCTATCTCAACGACATTTTCATTCGATGATGTGTGAAATATAGGCACTCAAAATAAAACGATAACTACATGAAAATAATTTGACATTCTTATGGGCTCTTATTTAGAAATTCTTTACACTTTGTTTTCCCTGTATACGACAAATCAGAAGGTGAACGAATAAATAAAGCAATATTTAAATCTCCAGCAGTATCTTTCATTCTCTTTATAAGTTATTCCTATATCAATATCACATTATTCTTCTGGTCGCTCACCCAAATACTTTATTCCAGGTTGCCGCATCTGTCACTGAGTATGACGTAGCTCAGCCAGCCGAGCTACAGCTTTCAGTTTATGATTTTATCTAACACATACGTCGCTCGAAGTTCCTATTAATGGAACTCACAATACTCGACTGTGACACTTGCGATAGTCGGCTAAGAACCTCACGTCGGCCGTCCCTATGTGAAACGGCAGGCGGGTGAAATTGCTTTATTATTATCGATGTTTATTGCAAAATCAAATTAAAAATTGTTATTTAATATCCGATTATCTTCATTATGTTTATCCTACATTTGAGATAGAAAGAGAAATCATTATGTTTTTAAATTTGTCACGTATCCTAAGTTAATAATTGAAATTTCACCTCAAATCTCAAATGACTATTATCATAAAGTACTTGAATATTATTTCAATTCTCAGAAAAGTGAGTCTGTACTGTATGGAATAAATTTTGTGATTTTTCGACCATAAATACCATTTAGTAACTGTAAATAGCAAAATAGCAACCCACGACTTGTTCATTTTTCAAAGACTAGGTCGGCAGAGATACCCTTGGGGAGGGGGTATATGAGAATTGCATTGCGTGTGTTTACACTTTACAGTAGAGCTATTACCTGTCAAAAATAAGCAAATGTTGTTTGTCTCCTCTATGGTATTCATTTCCCAAGCTATCTGTGAATGTCACAAATGTCAAAATATTACCACTTTCTTGCTAAACGATAATTCTATGAAAACTTTCCACTGAAATATGGAATGAATTTAAACCAGTGGAGTAAAAAATGGTTATTTGATTAATACTTGTAGTCCAAAAATTGCGTTATTCATAACAGATCTCATGAATATCCAGTTGGGTTTCGCGACAAACGTAACAGATCTGCCATTAAAACGATCTAGTTCTTCGGTAATTCACTTTTTTCGGCAATGAAACTATGAACAAATTTCTTCTTAATTATAATGATCCTACCATTGTTAAAAAGCGGCGTTTAATTGCAAATGGTACAGAGGCAAACACCTTAACGATATACCTAGATGCACCGTCATTATCTAGTCTAAGCGTCATTAGAACGGATGATATCCATAATATGGCCATCCTCTTTTGAGCTTCTTGTGCACACCATTTCTTCTTGAATTGGTATCATGACGGTAGAAGAACTTTCTTCGTGTAACAACTGGCACACAGTTCATATTTGGCGGACGCTTTATCTTTAAATTATTATCTACAGCTCCATAAGAATGACCTCATAGGTTTTGGGTAAATCTTTTACTCATACAAAACGTGAACCAGATTCACCAAATATGCACAATGTTTTGTTCATTAAATTGTTTTAAAACAATTTCACCATGTAATAGCGTTCTGTATTTCTGTTGTCAAAACAAAGAAGTGGGTGGAAACATAAACGTAATGTTGTTTCTACTGTATACTCAAATAAATTCAACCAACAAATTGGTACCTACTTTCTGGCCCAGATGCCCGGAGCGCTTTCTCAGCCATGAGCACCTCCGGTTTTTCCGGAAATGACGTCAACTTCCGTTTTTCAAATTACAACACCATTTTTATTGCAGAAATAGATTCCTTAGAAAATTTCAAGTTATTTTGATGTAACATTTTTTCAGTTTTGGTTGGAAAATTTTCTGAGCGGGAAAATCTGAAAAAAATCGAAAATAGAGCTCCGCTGAAACAAGAATAACTTCTGAGGTTTTTGGATGGAAAATTTTCATTTTTGGGATTTTTCAAGATGTAAGATTGATGTATCCACTTTTAAAAATCGAAATCAGTGATTCATGATACAGGGGGTGAAAATCGCTTTCAAAGTTAGGGATGACAAAATCGTGAAAATCAATTTTTTCAAATTAGAACCCCATTTTTTATGGCAGATATTGAATCTACGTTAAAAATAATGTGAGTATATGCATCACACCCTTGCCCTAAAGTAAATATTTTCTGAGATATTCACAATAACGTCTTGAATTTTCAGCTATTTCTTTTCCCTTCACGCCAAAAAGATGAAATTTTCAGGAACTGTTATTTGAACCATGCTGTAGATTTTTCACCCCTTCTTGAAACCGACTTCAAGTTACTATTAGGAGAACCATGGCAAACTCTCGCAGTTATAACTAGAGAAGATGCTCAAAGTTTTGACCGTTAATTTCTAGACATTTATTTAGACGTCTCAGGAATGCTTTTCGTGCGTTACTCTTCTTATTTCATCGGGAGGAAGAGATCTGCAAAAGTGTTTAAAAACCAAATTGAGTTTCAAAACTATGAATCTAAAAATCTAAACAAACCTGAACGCATTTCTGACTCGTTCTATGCAGTCCTCTTTATCAGTCAGGGAGTTGAGTAGACAATATTTTTTATCCTACCCCAAACATAATAGTCTAAAGGAGTTAAATCGGGAGAACGTGGTGGCCAAAGATGTGGACCATTGTTCGCCAACCATCGATCTTCAAATAGCCTGTATAGGATATTTGACACATTGAGTGAATTGTGTGGAGGCGCATCTTGTTGATACCATAAGTCATTATGGTTCTGTACTAGCGGCTCAATTATTTGAGTCAATATGTCAGAATATCTATCTCCTAAGGGAGAACATTCTTTAAATAATGCAAACATGTGTAGTGTTCTATCTTACCAGTTAAAGTCCCATCATAAATGTGAACATCGAGAATTGCATTATTTTGATGGCGCAAAAACATTGAAACTCCAGGTCTCTTGAAAGTTCCATTGTCTGAAGTGGTGGTTGTTCTCTTCATCCCAATAATGACTGTTATGCCTATTGAAAGAACCATTCTTTGTGAATTTAGATTCATCTGTCCAAATTATACAGTCCAAAAGTTTTCATTCTCTTTGAAATCGAATCATCATAGCTTCGCAAAACTCTGTTCTCCTGACGAAATCAGTTTCCTTCAAATGCTGTACCCTATTGAATTTATATGGGTGCATTTTATGTTTTTTTAATATTCTCCAAACACGATTGGATTGAGATTGAGATAATCCCAGAGCAATCTCGGCATCTTTGAGAGAATTTTGAGGATTCACACGAAAATATGCAAGAACTGTAATTTCGTTGTTCTCATCTTCTACTACACTTTTTTCTCTGTGTATAGTTTTCTTAACGAAAGATCCGACATTTCTCAAGTTTGTCATGGTTCTGTTAATGGTATCTCTCGTTGGTCTGGGTCGGTCAGAAACCTCTCAATGAACAGTCGAATCGTTCTATCTACAACTTTATTACATTCTCCATGAAGTAGAATGAGATTTAAATAATCTTCATTGGTAAAATTAGGCATAGTGATCGATTTTATAACTTAATACGAATTATCACCAAATTAATAGTAAACACAAAATGCTACTGAATAAAGAGGAATTTGGCAGATGTAATTAATGATATCTATCATTAAAAAAAGAATGTAAAACATGGTAAGTTTTTGCATATGGTTCATAAGGAATTATTTATTTATCACTGAGAGAAAACCGATGGCCGATTAGTTGAAATAAAGAGGTTTCTGATACAAATTGAATCCAAATTCGCCATCTATTTAGGAACAACCTGTAACTTTTTTCTCTTGCATATTAGGGTAGTAAAATCTAAAACATGGTTTAAGTAACAGTTCCTGAAAATTTCATCTTTTGGCGTGAAGGGAAAAGAAATAGCTGAAAATTCAAGACGAAAAACAGTTTTTTGTGAATAACTCAGAAAATATCCACTTTAGGGCAAAGGTGTGATGCATACACTCACATTATTTTTTAACGTAGATTCAATATCTGCCATAAAAAATGGGGTTCTAATTTGAAAAATTGATTTTTCACGATTTTGTCATCCCTAACTTTGAAAGCGATTTTTTCACCCCCTGTATCATGAATCGCGATTTCGATTTTTAAAGTGGATACATCAATCTTACATCTTGAAAAATCCAAAAACCTCGAAGTTATTCTTGTTTCAGCGGAGCTCTATTTTCGATTTTTTTCGAATTTTCCTGCTCAGAGAGAATTTTCCAACCAAAACTGAAAATGTTACATCAAAATAACTTGAAATTTTCTAAGGAATCTATTTCTGCAATAAAAAAATGGTGTTGTAATTTGAAAACGGAAGTTGACGTCATTTCCGGAAAACCGGAGGTGCTCATGCCTTGAAAATATTTTAGATTTCATCAGCATCGTGAAATACTTATAAGTGCTGAATTTCATGAAAATACGTTCAGTAGTTTCCTGTATAAATATGGGTGAGGTTCCTCGTGAAAGACCCTGTATATGTTTTTAAAAATTCTTACTTTATTTAGAAAACAACTGTACAAGCAATGTATTACGTGAGAAGATCAAATCTATATTTTTCATGCATCATTAGACGTCTCTCCTATTTATAATAATTTAGAACAATGAGAGCATTGTGGAGAGGCGTCGCAAACAACAAATTGACGCGATAACAAATTATGGGCGATAAGCAATATGCTGACTGACAAAATACAACATGGTAATATTCATTTCCTAAATGGATTAATACATTGTTGCAATGATCGTGAATACAAGGTGGATAATATCTTAATTATATACTATTTTTAAAGCTTTCTAATTTATTCAATGAATGATATGCAATTAATAATTGATCGATTGAATCCCCTCATTTATTTCAAAGATTTTTGGCATAGTCATGGTTCATCATGATTTTTATGCCCTGGGCGCTTGAGTCCCCCCCAAGAGAGTATACTGGCCAGACATACTCAATTTTGACCATGTATCTTTCATCAGAATTCGGAACCCAATCGATTCAGATAACTTTGTCTCGATATTCGGGAAACTTATAGGCATTTAATTAAATAATAGCACGCTATTCTACTGTAGAACTAAAAAGTTTTCTAATTGAATATATTTTCATTCCAGTATGCCATATTTTCCTGTCTTCCCATTGTTGCTGACTAGTGCTAAAAATATCAACATCTCAAGAAAGTGCCCAGTATCTTCGTAATGTGATAAGAGATCTTAAAGCGTTGAAAGACAGGTCAACTGCAAGAAGATTAGTGAACGTAAACATAGATCAGGATGATATATTTTCAACAATGATGCCAGACACATATTTGAATAGAAGAGTTGAGAAGAATAATGTTCCAGAATTATCCTTGACAAAGGAGAATTAGCAACACTATATGAAGAAGCGGTAAGTAATTATTTCGATCAAACAGGAACGAATTCCCTTGAACGAATTGAGAAACATGAAATTAAAATTTTTTCGAAATGACCGAGAGATAATCAATTGAACAAACTCTACAATACCTCGACTGTGACACTTGCGAGGTCGGCCGAGAACCCTTGGCCGTCGGCCGTCTTATGTGAAACGGCAGGCGGGTGAAATTGTTTATTATTATCGATGTTTATTGCAAAACCAAATTAAAAATTGTAATTTAATATCCGACATCTTCCTATGTTTATCCTAGATTGAGATAGATTATGTATTTAAAATTTTGTCACGTATCCTGTTAATAATTGAAATTTTCACCCTCAAATCTCAAATGACTATTATCATAAGTACTTGAATATTATTTCAATTTCAAAAAAAAAGTGTATTCGTACTGTATGGAATAAATTTTGTGATTTTCTGACCATAAAAATTCATTCTTAGTAACTGTAAATAGCAAAACAGCAACCTACGACTTGTTCATTTTTCAAAGACTAGGTCGGCCAAGATACCCTTGGGGAGGGGGTATATGAGAATTGCATTGCGTGTGTTTACACTTTGATTATCAGAGTTCAGTTCACTAGGTCAGTAGTTTGGAGTAAGATGTAAGTGTGTAGGGCTTAGGGTTGTACGAGTTTTCGTTCGTTTTCGGTTACAAGTTGAATGTGAGTGATCCAGATGGCAAGTGTAAGAGAGGTAGTATCAAATTGCGGTGATTTGATTAGTTTTTAGCAGATAACAGATTTTCCATTATTTAAATAATTCTAATTGACAGCGTTCACAACATGATGAATATGATTTTAATTTTACTAAGTTTTAAGATGAATTGTTGGAGAGTTATACATTTTAGATATGATTGTCACTGTATTTGTAACATGTAAACTTTTAAAAGGCTCAATGTACGCTGAATCATATATAGTAAAGTATGAATAAAAAAAGATGAAATCCTAATTTCAATCCAGTGTTCTATTCCCAAGAAAATTGCTTCTAAATTATATATATGCATATTTATATGCTTGGTCTGGCTTTTTCATCTTGTTAGTTTTGAGTAATCATCAATATAGTACTTTATTATTATTCAATATATTTATTCTTAATTAATTCGTGTTAGTCAAATCAATTATTCTATAAGTTTCATATTCTCATTATATAAGCTTTATCTGATGAAATAGTGAGCTAAAACTATAAAGTGTTTAAACAAATGTTAGAAGAAATTTAAAAGATTGTTTCAAAATTTTAATTCTGTTGTTTATCTGTTATTTGATGAAAAAATTTTTAAATTGTAATTCATTTACAAAGAAAATTTTAAAATATAATTTGTACATTTATAGTGCTCCTGAGGAAGACTTCAGATAGAAGTCGAAACTATTAGGCCTTGTTTGAAGAATTGGTTTTATTTCTACCCTAGAGCTATTACCTGTCAAAAATAAGCAAATGTTGTTTGTCTTCTCTATGGTATTCATTTCCCAAGCTATCTGTGAATGTCACAAATGTCAAAATATCTGACTGACAAAATACAACATGGTAATATTCATTTCCTAATGGATTAATACATTGTTGCAATGATCAGAATACAAGGTGGATAATATCTAATTATATATACATTTTTAAAGCTTTCAATTCTATTCAATGAATGATATGCAATTAATAATTGATCGATTGAATCCTCATTTATTTCAAAGATTTTTGGCATAGTCATGGTTCATCATGATTTTGGCGCCCGGGGCGCTTGCGCCCCCCCAAGAGAGTATACCGGCCAGACATACTCAATTTTGACCATGTATTCTTCATCAGGAATTCGAACCCAATCGATTCAGATAATTTTCGTCTCGATATTCGAAACTTATAGGCATTTGGGTTAAATAATAGCACGCTATTCTACTAGAACTAAAAAGTTTTCAATTGAATATATATTTTCATTCCAGTATGCCATATTTTCCTGTCTTCCTATTGTTGCTGACTAGTGCTAAAATATCAACATCTCAAGAAAGTGCCCAGTATCTTCGTAATGTGATAAGAGATCTGAAAGCGTTGAAAGACAGGTCAACTGCAAGAAGATTAGTGAACGTAAACATAGATCAGGATGATATATTTTCAACAATGATGCCAGACACATATTTGAATAGAAGAGTTGAGAAGAATAATGTTCCAGAATTATCCTTGACAAAGGGAGAATTAGCAACACTATATGAAGAAGCGGTAAGTAATTATTTCGATCAAACAGGAACGAATTCCTTGAACGAATTGGAAAACATGAAATTAAAATTTTCTTTTTCGAAATGACCGAGATAATCAATTGGAACAGATGTATAGGGTGGGCATATTTCGATGTTTTAGTACTACAACTTCTAAACCTGAGATCAATAGCTAGGTAACTTGAACATTGTATCTTTCTGTGTTAAAAGGTACGGAAAGCAACTGTACACATCAATCGTCATAATGTTGTAGACGAGCTGGTTGGCCATTTTAAAAATCTTTTTCGCACTAAGTACAAGTCCGGATGTTATTCTTAGCTCACAATGGTAAGAAGCAGGTTTTCGAAGGATGGCACATATGCCAATGAACTCCTCCAAACCAAATTGAATCAAACTACTTTCATGACCTGAAATCCGAAGAGCGGTCTTGATTTTTTTACTACTACTTACTTCTTATCGCAAAATACGAGGGGGCGTTTTCGAATTCGAGGCATGGGGGGTAAGAAATATAAATTTATTTTTCGTTGCGAGAACAATTCATGCGCTGTCTTTAGTCATGGCAAGATATGAATAATTTTAAAAATTGTATCTGATACTCCAACCGTTCCTGCGAGTTGGAATCTCCCATTATTATTTTTTCTATCATAGTTTTTAATAATTACCGGAGTGTTCGCCTCAATTTGCCGTTCTGGGCACTGGTCGTCTTTAAGTGAGTCCCTGACTTGCTTGAAGAGGTTATGTAGGAACCCTCACTAATCATCCTACTTAAAAACTCCCCCTCGTACCTTCAAAACGGATTTATAGGGTCTATCTCACCTGCCAACTACACAAAGGTACAGAAGGTTTGAATTATATCGGGCGTCTCAAAGTAGGTGTCCTATTATCATTGAAACTATTGATTCAAAATATTTCAATCTTTTTAGGTCAATATTAGATCATCTGAGGTACATTTCTGAAATACTTTCAAATGCCCAGTATTGCCTGATGTAGGCAAATTTGGCAACAGCTTTGTTATTTTAGATGGGTGACCCAGTATTTATATTTTTTTATGATTCTCTTTAAAAAACCTCAATTAATTTACTTCACTCCACTATATATACAGGGTGTAACTAAATAAGTGTAAAATATTTAAGGAGGTGATTCCTCATCGAAAAAATATAAAAAAATAAAAATATAAAGAAACTTCATTGGAGCATCCCTTGTTAAGATAGAGCCCCTAGAGCCTTGTATAACAATTTTTTTCACAAGCACCAAAAAAGTTACAATATTTAAATTTACCTAACGTTTCCTACTAGCAAAAAGACACGTATCCAGTTATTTATTTGGTTTACCTCATGGTTGTAGGGGTGGAAAACGCAACCCCTACAGTTTATTTCCAATGTAACTTTTTGTCTTATTATTTATTTTAACTTTTTGGTGCTTGTGAAAAACATTGTTATACAAATTTTATGTACTCCCTTTGAGGGGCTGTATCTTAACAAGGGATGCTCCAATGTTTTTTTATATGAAAGATCCTATCTTTTTTTCGATGAGGAATCACCTAGTCAAATATTTTAGACGTATTTAGTTACACCTTGTATATTTATATGAATTGCCCAAACACAAAATTCAAAACTTCAAAATGCCATTCAAAGATGAAATATACCGAAAACAAGTGGACTCGGTACTATAACAAAGAAAACTAGCTCTTTAATGATTCTGACCAATGAAAAATGTAACCAATCAAGATGAAATATACCGAAATCACGAGAACCAATCAAAGACGAGTATCTTTATTTTCGCTACTCTCTTGTTAGTCATCGTTAGGAGGAGGTGATTTCACCTCATCAAGATGTTCTTGTAATCGTATCATTTCTTTATATTGAGAGATCTATGAGTTCATCTTCAGCAATCCAAATAAGAAGATTTCTGTTGATCGAAGTCCTATCTTTTTTTCGATGAGGAATCACCCCCTTAAATATTTTACAGTTATTTAGTTACACCCTGTATTTATATATATAATGGTTTCTGAGTTATAAATTATTTTCAACAATTTTAAATCGAATTGGAGAGTTAGGAAAATGGCTATATTTCGGTCAATATTCGAGATTTCAGTTCGAAATTTGGCATGGTATTAGATAATAGTCTGATCTCATACACTGCTTTCGAATATTAGTTATCAGATATACAGAGTGGTCGAAAAAACTTATCATTTGTCAACTTACAAAATTGAATATACAACTTACAATTTTGTGAGTTGACAAATGGTAATATTTTTTCGACCACTCAGTATATCTGATAGCTAAGATTCCAAAACAGTGGCTGAGATTAAACTATTATCTAACATCATGCCAAATTTTGTACTGAAATCTCGATTATTGAGCGAAATATAGTCATTTTCCTAATTCTCAAATTTGATATAAAATTTTTGAAAATAATTCATAACTCAGAAACCCTTATATACAGGGTGAACCACGATGAACTGCATCGATCGATATCTCAGAAACTGAATGTGGGAAAAATTTGAAATTTTGGGAACTTGCCAGATGTCTTGGGACCTATAGAGCTAAACTATTTTCATCTATTGGACACTTCCGGTTATACCGGAAATAGATCCTAAGTCGCTTATTTTAAATGGGATACCCTATATATTAATACATTTTTGGATTCTACTTAACATTCTAGGCAGATTTCATATATCATGTCCTATCCCTAAGTCTGAGCGTTTTTGACATATTCAGGTTTTTATGTCAAAAATTACGAATGCAAGCCCTAACTTAATTATCCATTGTTCCTATAAGGAAGCCCTTTTTACTTACTTTGGGTTAGATGTCTTGTTGAAAAGGACATACTTCAATAGATTTTGTATAATACTTGGACAAATAATCATACAGAGTGTTCAAAAAAAAAGATCTAGAATGAGATTGAGAAAACTGACAAAACTCGATTTTTTCAAATGGAAACCCCCTATTTTTATTATTTTGTAGCATTAATCATCAAAAATGAAGGTACCTTTGTATGAAGTTATCTATACCTAAAATTTGAAGTTTTCGAAATATTGCCAATTTAATATTTTTCTATGGCGGTTTTGCATTTAATGTGTTAACAATTAGATCTAAGATAGCCACGAAATCTGCCTAGAATGTTAAGTAGAATCCAAAAATGTAATAATATATAGGGTATCCCATTTAAAATAAGCGACTTAGGGTCTATTTCCGGTATAACCGGAAGTGCCCAATAGATGAAAATATTTTAGCTCTATAGGTCCCAAGACATCTGGCAAGTTCCCAAAATTTCAAATTTTTCCCACATTCAGTTTCTGAGATATCGATCGATGCAGTTCGTCGTGGTTCACCCTGTATAGATATGGTGCGGTGAAATCTATTAATTGAAGTTTCTTATGGAGAATCATAAAAAAATAGATATATGCCCCATTTAAAATAAGATAGCTGTTGCCAAATTTCCACACATCTGGCAGCACTGTAAATTTGAAAGTATTTCAGAAATATACCTTAGATAACCTTATATTGTCTTCGTCTTCTTCTTGATTCTCAAGCAGACTGCTCAGCAGTCAATGATGCCCCTAACTGGAAAGGGCTGAATATGGGCTCAGCCTTAAAGACTATGCACCCAATCTCCGTGTTACTGTAATGCTTCTAATTACTAATTCTTGGGTCCTGGGGCCACATCAGTCACCATCCGCTTCAAGAATGGGTCGAGTTCGTTCCGATTCAGCCGGTCCAGAAGGTTTTTTTGCGTCAAATCATGCGGCACCCAAACATCTAATTTTTTTTTGTATCCAGCCTTCTGCAGATGGTTTAAAAGGTTTGGTGACTAACTCCCATTTCCTGGGCGATGTTACGAGATGCCACATTCCGGTCTGACTCGATGTATTCCATGATTTCATCGGTATTTTTCGTCACATGTCTTCCGCCGGCTGGCTTATCCATGGTGTCGTTTTCACCGGCTCTGAATCGTCGAAACCATTCCTCCGCGGTTCGAACTGATAGAGTACCATCCCCCAAAACACCATTAATCTCACCGAACGTTTCTCTAGCGGATTTGCCTTTAACGAAGAAATAAGCAGTTTGTCGAAGAACATGACTTCAAAAATTTACTAACTAGCCAATCGTTTAATAGAAATTCGATATTTTCGATGACCTTGAATCTGTTGATATTTCTAAAAGAAACAGTGCCCATCTCACCGATTAAATGCATTCTGTTTGTTCGAAGGTATCAAAAGGTCATACCGTTCAACTGGAAACAGGTGACGATAGTTATATAAATGCTGCATTACATGAATTACCCGATGACGAACGTGAGAGAAGGCCAGGAGTTGCAGATGATGGCTCTCATGCAGACGAAACTGGTTATTATTATTATTACTATCCCATCAAGAGTTTTTTGGATGGAATTACCTCACAGCCTTCCGATGTAAGTAAGCAAAATGAGTCGACGCTAACCGTTCTTTGATACTCTTTCAATTACTTCATTACCGAGTCATTCCAATTTTTCCTAACTTGAGCTGAATTTTTTTATTGATAATCTTTTTAATCATCCAGTCTTTCGTGAATCTGTTTGTTATATACTTCCTACCAGGGTTGCCTTTTTATATTTCGGGATTGGTAACCCTTGTGTTGCAATCTGCCAACTGACAGCTTTATCGTAAAGCTTGACATTTTTGAGGTTATACGTTGACGTTTTTACATAGGAGCAATATTTTTATAACTTAATTAATCTCACCCAAAAAATGGAAATTGGATTCTTAGACTATGTAACGATATTTACATTGAAAAGTGTCGCATCAGAAACTTAGAGCATAAAGTAATTACATGTAGAGTGGAAACTAAGATAAGGGTTCACAATAATAGTTCAATTTGCAGACGCATGGTGCTCTGGCTTCTGTGATTTTTGGTTTTTTGATGTTCTCATAATCTCGTCATTTCTGTTTTGCTCCTTTGTGTAGAACACACCTTTGAGAATTTCGAGAACTCAGAAGCACCTATTACATCCACAAAGGATCAAAACAGAGATGAGGTTATGGAAGTATCAACAAACCAAAAAACAGAGAAGCCAGAGACGCCATGCGGCGGCAAATTGAACTATTAACGTGAATCTATCTCAGTTTTCACTCTATATGTAATTACTTTATGACTTAGAGCTGGTCGATTGCAACGTATTGAGCTGGTCCACTCAGGTCATAAAAACTTTTCATGTTGCCAAACTCTCTATTCCCCTATAATTGTGAATAAAAACTTTTTCTCCAATTTGCATTCAAAACATTGTATAAACTTTTATATTTGGAATTGAAACTGTCTTATCGGATATATTATTTAGAAGTAAAAGAAAAACTTTAGTTGATCATGCTATTTTATGTCAGAGACCGCAGATGGAAACAAATTCAGATGAAAGTCAAGACAACGCTACCGCATACTCTTTGAGAGTTTGAAGGTCACGTGATGTTTAGAAGACACACGTTGCCACCTCTGTATCGAAAATAAATACGCAGATTGGTTCGTAAGTGTGAAAGTTGTAGCAATGACAGGAATTTTAATCCGAATTTATCGTTCCATAGATACGTGTATTGTTAGAAACGAAGTATTCAGTTATTTACATGTTCAGTAGCGTAGGAAGTTTTCAATGAGATTATTATAAGATAAAATGAGGTTTTCATGAATTAAGGTTGCCAGATGACGATGAAAAAGGAAGAATTTGGGCTTCGCTGTTGGGATGGTCAAGTATCTACCCAAAGAAAGCAATTTTCATTTATTCAGATCATTTTGACCCTGAAGATATTGTGACCAGAGTAAATGGAAAAAGATTTTATGCGGTGTTGCCGGGTGAGGTTCACAAGAGACTTTCAATGAGGGAGTCAAAACAAATCGACATTTTACAAAGGAATGCTTTGTCTATCTTATATAGTCTAAGGTCGGATCCCACAGAATTTGTCAATCGCTTAAAAAAAGGCTCGAGTCGATTGGTCGAAAGAAACGTACCAAAATACGATCGCGGTGCTTCGATGCACGTCTATGACATCGTGACAGGTGATGGAATCGTGGATTTACGCGTATGAGCCTGAAAGTAAACAGCAGACGACTGTATGGGTGTTTCAAGATGAGCCGTATAGTCTGACTTGGCACTGAATGACTTCTTTTTATTCCCGTACGTAAAAAATAAAATGAGAGGTCAACGTTTTTCGACACTTGATGGTTCAGAATGCATGTTTTGGAGTTACCTGAATCGGAGTGGTAAAAGTGCTTCGACAATTGGTTCAAACGCATGCAAAAGTGTTTAGATCTTAACGGGGAGTATTTTGATAAACAATTAAGTGATCAAAGTTATCAAAATAAGGTGTCTAAAGCACAAAGTTGGATGAACCTGATCAAAATCAAACCCCATTCTCCAAGAAAACATAAATGTTGCAGTTTACACATTATACCGACGTTAATTCAAGCAATTCTTACAAAAAACAGGATAACGGATTTAGTGGTGTGTTTCTGAAAGTAAACATGAATTTATATTTGCATATAATTTTTAATTAATTTGATCATATATCGTCGTCACAGTTGCTGATTACAAAATAAAAGCAATTATAGCGTCACTCAACACTTGCATAATTTCGAAGCGTTATTATACAGGATGCGCAAGTTTCTTTGGTCAAATTTGTAGCGCGAATAAATTGTATAAACTCTCTGACGAAAAGTAACCGAAAAAATGAAATAAAAAGCAAAAATTTTAAACTTCATGCTCCATTTGAAGCGATACACATATGCCAACGTATGTTCCAATTATGGCGTCTATGGAGAAAAGGAATAAGTCACACGAATCTAGATCAGGCGAATATGGTGGCTGGACGATGGTTAAGGGTCTCTGAATGTTTTAACGGTTTTAGATGTTAAATAAAAACAGAATATTAATTAAATCTCGTATTATTAAGTGTTAATTCAAAGAGCAATTCTTGAAGTTTATTTATGAAAAATAATAGTTTTTTTCAATAACTCGCTGGAGCATCGCCCTTCGAATAGAATCGGTTTCTTCAGTGATTATTTGCTTCAAAACATTCAAGTTGGCAATGGATTGTTAATTTGCTTTCTAGGTAGGCCTTTAAGAAGAAATCAGTGACTTATCTTGCTAAATGCTCTTGTTTTAGTATTGAATCACTATTTTTTTGTAATAATCTCTGGAAATGACAAGAATTATTTAGTAGTTCGACTTTTTTTTGCCACCCATTGTTGGCTCGTTTGTGTCTCGTCGCCAGTTATGATCCACGGGATCGGAATTGTTTCTCAAGAAAATTTAGCTCGAACGGACCGAGCCGTTTTTAAAGCTTTTATCGATTCGTACACTTGGATTTTCAATCAAACAGTCTCCATAGGCCTTTTTGAGCATTCGCAAGGAGTCAGCACACGAAATTTCGTTAAAAACAATTTAAGACAAACTCTTTGTTCAATATTCAACATTAGTAGAGTACCACCAGTAGCTGCTTGTCCTATGAGGCAGGTTCTCATCAAAAAAATTCTGAACCGTATATTTCTTCATTCCCTTTCATCATCACTTTTTTCCTCAATATTTTTCCCAATCTCACGTTCCTTGTATATTCATAACAAATCAAATCCTCTTTGAATAAACGGTTGGAGGCATGCCTAACGCAGGCTTCTTTGACTGAATTAGCGTGTCCTACTTCGATGACCTAGGAGAACGTAATGGAAAGCCGTTCTAGGATTAATCCGAGGCTGGCCTCTGCGCGATCTTAGCTGATCTGAGATCGTTTCGTTTCTGCGATGTCCAGCGGGTTATCTGCGTCGAAGCGGTGAGAACATCTCGAACATTCTCGAGAAATTAGAGGCTGGCCTCAGGTTTTTATTCGAGTTAATCGGGAAGCGGGAAATAGAGTTAGTTCACTTTGTCGTTATTTAGAGGTATCGCGTTTGCTGTGTATCGCGTATGATTATAATCTTTTTTAGGTGAATTTTTTCTGAAATATAAATCTTTTTTATCGAAAGTGACTACCAGATCGCGAAATGGATTCAGCGGAACCTAGTAATAGTAAATCTTTTGGAATTCCTAAGGAACATGTTCAGTGTACTTGTGATATTGTTAATTTTTTAATAAATAAGCAGAATTTTTCGACTCATTCGTATGATGATAAATTATATTTAATTGAGGAAGTTAAGCGACCTGTTTCAGATTTGAGTAAATCTCTAGTGTTTAGTGGTGGGGTCGGTAAATCAAATCGGGGATTCCAAAATACGTGGTATGACAAGTACGACTGGCTTACTAGAAGTATTACTTTGAAAAAAATATTTTGTTGGCCGTTCATTTTATTCTCAGCAACTAGTGGAAATTCCGACAGAGTTTGGTCGAAAAGTTGTTTTAGTGATTTGAAAAATTTATCTCGGGGTCTATCGCTACACAATAAAAGTGCTCAGCATATTTCATCTAATTGCAAGCTAACCGTTATGAGAAAGCAAAAACAAAATATCGCCACAGCAATAGACAATGCGCGTCAAATAGAAATTGAAAATTTCAATGCTTAAGTCAAAGAAAATCGACAAATTCTAAGAAGTTTAATAGATATTACGATGCACCTCTGTATGCAAGAGTTACCTTTTAGGGGGCACGATGAATCGAATGAGTCTTTAAATCAGGGAAATTTCAAAAAATTGGTAGTTCTTGTTAGTAAATTTGACACGAATTTAAAAACCTTTTTAGAAAATGACACCTACAGTAAATCGGTATTTTCTGGTACATCTAAAACCATTCAAAATGAATTAATTGATTCGGTTGCTTTTGTTGTGAATAAACAAATCGAGGACGAAATTTCACAATCATTGTTTTTTTCTTGGCAAATTGATGAAACAACTGACATAAGCTGTCTTTCCCAGTTATCAGTCATTTTTCGTTATGTAAAGATGACCAACTTGTTGAGCGCTTCATGGGATTTTATGATGTTAGTTCTGGGCGTTCTGCTGATGATCTATTTCAATTCTTACCTTCATAATTCGGAAAATTTGACAACTGCTTCCACAGAAAGAAGTTTCTCTGCGTTGAAAAGGATTAAAAATTATATTAGGAATACAACTGGACAGGCGCGGCTGAGTAATATGGCTAAAATTTCGATCGAAAAAGGATTCATAAAATCACAGGACGAAAATATTTTTATTGACAAGGTTATAGATCATTTCGCTGATCAGAAAAATCGTAGAATTCCATTGATTTACAAAAAATTTTAACATTGAGAACTCAATTCAGAATCATTTTCATTTATAACTTTCAGAATAAATCCTATTTTACACTGCCTTTTTAATTTTATTTTTCAGTGTTTATTTTATTTGTTTAGAGTTTATTTCGTTATTTTGAAAATTTCCAACTTGATATGATCCGATTTCCTTCATTCCCATCCCACACCTGACAGGAATGCTCTACACCTCCACGTTGGTTCATGTTGTACAGCTGCATAATAATGGTTTTCATATTTTTGAGCAATTAAGTATATAGAAAAATAAGCTCATAATATATTGGGACAATTAAATTAATGGCTTATTTTGCTGAATAAAATAAAGTAATATGTATATAAATAATTTGAGGATTCATCAAAAATTCCAAGCATTAGTGAAGAAATTTTTTTTAATATATTTATTATGCAACTGACGAAGTAGAGTTCACTATATAAACTTTGTTCACCACGTAAACCCTATATACGATGGTGAGGAATATCAGTCACAAGGAACAGTTGTATACAATTTATTCAATGGCAACGTTTCTGAGCATTTAGCTCCTTCATCAGGCTAAAAACCAAAACCAATTTATAAACAACGGCATGGATCATACTATTGGTGTAGCAATAAAGATAAAAATAGATAAAATGACGTCGCTATACAATAATAAATATGAAATATAAGCTAGATGACAAAATAACAATAAATACAAATATAAATATAAAGCACAACAACATAAACAATTCACGTCAGGTCGGCCAAGTAAACAATAAGATTACAACAAAAAGTGATCTCACCCTATGAATAACGGTTATAAATCATTCGAATACATCGAAATCATCAAATAAATGTTCATACAATAAAATGGCATTCTCAGGATAGCATTTAACCACATCAAATAAGACGTATCAGTATAAACAAATGCATCGGGCAAGACAGTCTGCATTAAAATGTGATGGACATACAAAACATTCGATTCAAAACGAATCACGAACTACCGCGCAATAAAATTATCTACATTAACCTTACTAATTAAGTTAAAATAGACCGAACTCAAACTACCAATATCGGTGCGTGTATTCACACAATCTTTTCTTCTCTTGATAAAAACCATTTCTTTAAATGTTCGTTTAAACCAATTCTTTTCTTTATTTAAAATTTTTACATTATTAAAATCAAAGGAGTGGTCATTAATTTTTGCATGCCGTGATAATGCTGTTGCTTCACTCTGATTTTTGCAATCCCTCTCATGTTGTTTCAACCTCGACCCTATATACTGTTTTGTTTGGCCTATGTAACTGCCAACACAATCTGAACAATCTATTTTGTACACTAAATTAGAATGTCTCATCAATGGATTACCATCCTTCAGTCGACTGAACAATTTGCCCACAGTTTTATTATAATAAAAAACTACTCTGTTTGAGAGATCACTCATTATTCTTGCCAACTGCTGAGAGCATCCCGGTATATAGACTAATTTACAATAATGTGTCGTTTCATCAAAATCATTGGATGATCGAGAATCACTTGCACTAACAGATGAATAAAAATCTTATATATTAAATTTCTGGGATAACCATTCCTGACAAGCAGGGCAGCCTGATCACGGAAATTTTTTTCATGGAATGACTCATGAGAGAGATTTAGAATTTTATATTTTACATTCTTTATTATAGCGATTTTTTGTGTGAGCGAATGCAAAGAACTAAAATGTAACAATCGCTCAGAAGAAACGGGCTTCGAGTACAAATCAGTTATTATCTTGTTATCACGACGGATCAATAACAAATCTAAGAATGGAATTTTTTTATCATTTTCTAATTCATATGTGAACTTCAAGTCCTTATGATATTCCTCACCATCGAATTAAATCTTCGGAACGATAATTCTATCTTAAATAAACCCTATATATATATTACATTATTTAATTTTTTTTTCATATGTGCCTCACTATACTATATTGTCACGAGCCGCCACTGAGTACCACTGGTTTCAACAGCTGTCGTAAATAAATTAGTTGACAGGCCGCGCTCATGTTTGGCATAGTGATTACGGACAGTCCTACCAACATACAGAAACTTCAAATACTTAAAAATATACACAAATGGCAATTTAAATGTGAATTTCCTGTTACTTTTTTGAGAGTATTCTGGAGCCGTATATGTATATCTTCAATTTACTATATTTACTTATTACCACAAATACGATGAATACCTAAAGAAATCGCTGAAACAAACATTTTTTTCAGAAAAATCATCAATACAATCATAAACACAAGACCCACTACGACGTAAAACCAAAACAAAAACCAAACTACAACTATCATACCCATACACATCAGGTAATATATTATGTGATTCCATGGGGTTACTGCAAAAGTAGGATTATCCATACAGATTATTGGAACTACAGCGTTTTTTCCCAAAACAGTTCTTTATTAAGTAAATATGGATGTATATCTAAATTTTTTTTTATATTTCTTGTATTCACACTATATCTTTCTTATATTGTTCGCTTGTATTCGGAGGAAATTAACGTTTAATGCTCTTTCATAGTAAAACTATACTATTAATTACAAGTTCATTTCAATGGATATCTAGTTTATTAATAGTAATCATGTTTTTACAGCAGCCCCAGTAGTAATAACCGAAACTTTCAATGCAGACAAAATGTATTTTTTACAGCATAATGTTAAAATCTCCACATTGAAAGATGGCGATAAAAAAAATAAGTTAGAGCCATTGTTCATGGCCATTTCAGGCTTCCTTGGAATGGCTGTTATGTTTGTATTGTCGGTACTAGTACTTCCCAAGTTTGGAATAAAACCTCACAAACCAAAGGGAAAACAGGAATTAGGCGATATAGCTCGAATAGCTTTGCAAGCAATAGAAGGTCAAGATTGTCGAGAAAGATTTGCCTGTGAGTTGAGCAAAACTGCCAGGTCCTTGAATCTGCAAGAAAACAGATTCATCAAGTGAGTACTTGCATAACTTTCGTCAAAACTCACATTATATATTTGTGTTTTCAGGAATTTTCTTTTTATTTCAATTGATTTGTTTTCAGATTCATTTGGCGAATAACGCCCACATCGTTGAGTAAACAGTTTGCGAAAGTCAATAAATATCCTAAAGAACTGAAATGTACCGCCATTCCATGTAAAAAAAAACAATCCGTAGCCAAAAATAATGTGAAAAACCTCAAGAAAAAACAGAAGAAGTCCTAACTGCCAAAGTAGATAATTAAGATTGAAGAAAATAAAATAAAAACTGAATTTACTGTCTCTTAATTCCATTTCCAATTTGTTTATATCTGTTGTTAAATCGGAAATAAGGGGAAATAAAACTTGAAAAACCAGCTAAAAAATTAATTAAATAGCAACAGAAGAATAACTAAAACATAAACCCAGTCATAAACAACAATTTTATAAAACAAATGGAATAATAGCTTTCCTTCCCTTAGGGTAGTCTTGGAACTCTTTCTTATAGTTTCTATGTTTTCCTAGCGCCCAAACTGACATTTGATAGAAGCCAGCCAATGTGAAAAGGAACGCTGTAATAAAAAAAAAAGTTAATTCAGATCAACCAGAAAATTTTCAACAACTAACCAGGTAAGCATCCGCTCATTAATGTGTATCCCAGCCAAGCTCCTACTTCATATGTATAATTTGGACATGAGACAAGATCAAATAGACGAGTCAAAGGGTTCCAATTTGGGTGAGGAATCTTTCTGACTGTGCTTCCCGCAGGTCTTAGGTCTCTCAAAAGAAGATGCACACTAAGATTTCCCAACTCACAAACCTAAACATGAAATCAATTTTTGAGATGTAAAAGTAATAATTGCATATTATCTATCACTTACAGTCCATAAAGCAAATCCGATATGGGTGACTGGCGTTGGCGGTTCAGTCCATAAAGGATGATTCACATGATATGCCACATAGAAAGCAAATCCCCAATAGTATGTACAATTTTTAAACAAATTCCTAATCGGCATAGTACTATGGGAAAATCTGTGAACGAAAATCGTTTCCAATATTCTTTTGGCATAATGTATCACCCAGGCCCAGTAAGTCAATCTGAAATAAATATCCAGTTATAATTAATGTTTTACAATTCAAACCTGAAAGTTGCTTAAGATTTTTAAACTGGAATTCCATTTAGTGAATTATTTTCTCAAATCTAAAGAATCACATGTAATTGTGAAAGGAACAATACATTTGATTAATGTAAGTATAATGACTGATTAACCATCACGACCATTAAATAACATTTAGATAATATGACCTGAAAGAATTCTGTTTGAACAGAAACCTTGAACAACAATTAATTGTATTTTCCACATACCCATTACACGATTTGGATCATCAATCACAAACGAATACGACATATCTAAAAATAGAATTTTTCTTACCTAGCCATGGTTGTAAGTTGCCTTTCTGGCAATGAACTGTGTAGAAGACCATTACTAGCAGCCACTAATGCATATACTACTATAGGTCCAGCATATTCGGCAAGGAAAACAGTACTCCAACCAACTTGTGGTCCAAGATCCTTAACGAAAATCTTAGCAGGACTTCCTAATTTTAAATTTCCAACTTTGAGACTATCATTTAAATCTTTTCCTTTAACTTCTTCGCGAAGCGACTGCCTGTCTATCGAAATTTTCGATATTTTGGCGATTCTAGATTTCAGTTCTTTGACGGTAAGTGTTTCAGGAACATCTAGTTTTCCTAAGCTTCTTTTTGCAACAGTGAAAACTTCCAACTAAATAAAAAAATCTGGTTCATTCATATTCAGACTTTGCATTAAAAAGAGTGATAATGAATACACAACTTACCTGAGGCATGATTTTGCGAGTTAATACAGCACAATAACTAAGGTACAATGAAGAATTAAAACTTGACTACCTTCCACGAAAATTGAATATTTATGTTGAATGAACTCTGGCCCCTAAAATGTAACCACTTCAGGCCCCTCTCCAGATTAATTTAAAGAATTTCAATTCGAAATTCAAATGCATTTCATGGTTACTGGTTTCCAAGGTCAAGATTGTGTTTGTATATGTGGCTAGCTGTCACGTTGAACAATTTGCCTGATGTAAGACAATGAACAGGTTTCTTCTGGAATTGTTGCATGGAAAGTAGATCGATTACTACAGGTCTCTTTAATCTAAATAAGTTTCCGTATGTTGAAAAATAAATTATAAGCGATTTACATAAATCTGAAATGAGACATCTTGTGGCGACTTTTGGCATAATTGCTGGGAAAATTTTGTTAACAGGTTAGTTTTAGAATATTTCTTTGAGTTCTTAAGTGTTTTTAGGATGTTTTTGTGGATTTCAAAAGAAAAATGTAGATGATTGTTGAAACATATTTTGGATTCTGTAGATCTAATTCAATCATTTCTCTAAGAAATAATGAAAAATTACGAACTGGGAAGAAAGCTAGTGATTTATTCAATTCAGTCAATTCAATCAGCTTCATTAATTTGGCTTCTTATGCTGTTGAAATCCTAGTTCGTACCTATTTAACAGTCAGTATTACTTTCATTATTATATTTGATTGATTTTTAGCTTATCGAAGAGATACACGAGTTGTGCAACTGCTGACACATTTCGTACATATACCTTTAACTAGAAAGAGGATTAATCCTTAAAAGCAAATGAAAGTGAACTCTGCCCTTTTCAGGAGCAACATGTGACAAAAAAAATCTAATGATTTCTAGGGAAGTTCTACAAATACATTTAGAGTGATCTAACGTCAGTCAATACTTAGCAATTTTGAGCATGTCATATATCAATCAGGCCTTTCAAGTGAGTCTTGTCGATATTGAAACCGATAGTTGAAACTTTTAATGGTCAATTACACATATGAGCGTGAATCCAGCAACGATTTCTCCAGCATCACTTTTATCGCTTAGCGGACGGTGCCTTGCACATGCCGTAACTATTGATCCCGGCTGAAAATTTGCTCTAAGGAATTATTCGCTTCTGAGTTTCAACAGTAGACTCTTTGAGTTGTTATTATAAGATAATAAAGGTAATATATGATATAAAATGTTCGGCGTGATCCATTGCCATTCGCTTGAGGTGCTACAAATAGAATTTGAATCTTTGGAATGGGCTATTCGATAGAGTAAGACGAATTCCTGAAAAGACGTTGTCGCATATGTTTAATGAAATTAAAGTGATATTTATGACTTGAATAATCATTAGAATCGATGAAATACAGTGTCACGCTTCAGGGAGGGTACAGAGGGATTGGAAAAAATGCAAAGTCCATCAAAAATCAAAAAATGCGTTGTCGCGCCATCTCACGATATTGAAGTTAATAATTTTGATATTCAGAATATTCTATTGTCAATGAAATTGATTTTCGGGCTTCAGGAACGGCAGAACCGGACTTTGAAAATTTCTACTAAAAAAAATTAAAAATTCAACAAAAATTAAAAAATGCGTTGTCGCACCATCTGACGTTATTGGGGTTGTTAATTTTGATATTTAGAATACTCTGTTATCAATGGAATTGATTGTCGGGCCTCAGGAACGGCAGGACCGGACTTTGAACATTTCTACCAAAAAAAATTCAAAGTTCAACAAAAATTAAAAAATGCGTTGTCGCACCATCTGACGCTATTGAGGTTGTTAATTTTGATATTTAGAATACACTGTTATTAATGGAATCGATTGTCGGGCTTCAGGAACGGCAGGACCGGACTTTGAAGATTTCTACCAAAAATAAATCAAAGTTCAATAAAAATTGAAAAAAGCGTTGTCGCACCATCTGACGTTATTGGGGTTGTTAATTTTGATATTTAGAATACTCTGTTATCAATGGAATTGATTGTCGGGCCTCAGGAACGGCAGGACCGGACTTTGAAAATTTCTACCAAAAAAAATTCAAAGTTCAACAAAATTCAAAAAAAGCTTTGTCGCACCATCTGACGTTATTGAGGTTGTTAATTTTGATATTAACAATACTCTGCTATCAATGGAATTGATTGTCGGGCCTCAGGAAGGGCAGGAGCGGACTTTGAAAATTTCTACCAAAAATAATTCAAAGTCCGATAAAAATCAAAAAAAGCGTTGTCGCACCATCTGACGCTATTGAGGTTGTTAATTGTGGTATTTAAAATACTCTGTTATCAATGGAATTGATTGTCGGGCCTCAGGAACGGCAGGACCGGACTTTGAAAATTTCTACCAAAAATAATTCAAAGTTCAACAAAAATTAATAAATGCTTTGTCGCACCATCCGACAATATTGAGGTTGTTAATTTTGATATTTAGAAGACTCTATTATAAATGGAATTGATTGTCGGGCTTCAGGAACGGCAGGAACGGACTTTGAAAATTTCTGCAAAAATTCAAAGTCCGGTCCTGGCGTTCCTGAGGCCCGACAATCAATTCCATTGATAACAGAGTATTCTAAATATCAAAATTAACAACCTCAATAGCGCCAGATGGTGCGACAACGCTTTTCTTGACATTTATTGAACTTTGAATTTTTTTTTGGTAGAAATTTTCAAAGTCCGGTCCTGCCGTTCCTGAGGCCCGACAATCAAGTCCATTGATAACAGAGTATTCTAAATATCAAAATTAACAACCTCAATAGCGTCAGATGGTGCGACAACACTTTTCTTGATATTTATTGAACTTTGAATTATTTTTGGTAGAAATTTTCAAAGTCCGGTCCTGCCGTTCCTGAGGCCCGACAATCAATTCCATTGATGACAGAGTACTCTAAATATCAAAATTAACAACCTCAATAGCGTCAGATGGTGCGACAACGCTTTTTTTTATTTTTATCGGACTTTGAATTTTTTTTGGTAGAAATTTTCAAAGTCCGGTTCTGCTTTTCCTGAAGCCCGACAATCAATTCCATTGGTAACAGAGTTTTCCAAATATCAAAATTAACAACCTCAATATTGTCAGATGGTGCGACAACGCATTTTTTAATTTTTGTTGAATTTTTAATTTTTTTTGGTAGAAATTTTCAAAGTCCGGTTCTGCCGTACCTGAAGCCCGAAAATCAATTTCATTGACAATAAAATATTCTGAATATCAAAATTATTAACTTCAATATCGTGAGATGGCGCGACAACGCATTGTTTGATTTTTGATGGACTTTGCATTTTTTCCAATCCCTCTGTACCCTCCCTGAAGCGTGACACTGTATTTCATCGATTCTAATGATTATTCAAGTCATAAATATCACTTTAGTTTCATTAAACATATGCGACAACGTCTTCTCAGGAATTCGTCTTACTCTATCGAATAGCCCATTCCAAAGATTCAAATTCTATTTGTAGCACCTCAAGCGAATGGCAATGGATCACGCCGAACATTTTATATCATATATTACCTTTATTATCTTATAATAACAACTCAAAGAGTCTACTGTTGAAACTCAGAAGCGAATAATTCCTTAGAGCAAATTTTCAGCCGGGATCAATAGTTACGGCATGTGCAAGGCATCGTCCGCTAAGCGATAAAAGTGATGCTGGAGAAATCGTTGCTGGATTCACAGCCGTATTACACATTATAAAATCAAAATTGAATAACCATTGTTTCTCTGATGAAAGAATGTATTTGAGTTACGCTTGTAAATATGATAATTTCACATTGAATTTCTACTTTACCAATCGAAAATATTTTTTTCACAGAGTATTTTATTCCACTCCCTTTTTGACGAGACGTAAGATATTCAAGTAGATAAATTTAAGTCGAATAATGATAGTTGCATGAGATTAGATATAGAATTTTAAATTTCAAAGAAAAATATGAAACAGCAAGATTTGAGTTTGTAATAAATGCAAGAATACTCTCAAACCCTTTACATTCATAATACATTTATTAGACCCGATAACATATCTATGTGAGTTTTATCAAAAATAAAATCAATTTCGAAATTCGATTACACTTATAACATTTGAAATGTCTAATTTCAGTTTCAATTAATCTCATTAATTGGTTTAATATCAATATTGTGTCTTGTAATAGATCTTCAGTAGTATAACATGCAGTCATGGGCTTTTGCATAATATCTTGTCCGGAAGTATAATAAAATTATAACTTCCTTCTTGTACATATGCTTTCTACTCATTTAATTTCTTTAGTGAAATTATAGGTAGAATGAGATTCGACATGAGTAATTGAAACTACACTAACCAATAGTCAGGTGTGTGAGACAAAGTATCTCTCTAGACCGTCAACTTAATAGAACGTACTGGCATAGTATAGGGACCAAGCAGTAGTCGCACTCCGTGGATTTTGAATAGAAATACATAGAAATTTACTCAATAGTTTACTCAGGAACAGCCTCTGAAACTTTTTGAAATATGTTGAAAATCATAAGTACCTTAGGTTTGTAAGTGAAATGTCTTAAAATTTTTCTAAACGAAGATTGATTTGAAGAGTAGGTATTATATGGAAAAATAAGTAGTTGGTGGTTGAAAGCATCGAATGTCTTTAATATAAAATCCTCAATACTTAAATTTCACTGAAACATTAATCTTCGAGTCCATGAAAAATAACTTTCTTTTTATATTGAATTGTTTCGAACAATTTTTTTCAATGATTTCTCTGATGATTTAGTTTGAACTAATACTATTTTTTACTATATTCAATTTATGAAAAGAGGAATTTGATTATGGAATTCTAGAATTACTGGCAAGTTTTAGCGAGGGACCTGAACTGATATTGAGTGAAAAGTGAGGAAAGGAAGGGGTGGTTTAGATCATTTCCATTCGAAGATTTAGCGTGAAAACTTTCCTGGGGGGGTTAATTACAACCCCTCCTCCCCACGTAAATACTCCCCTGCGCTTAATATGCTGAGTGTTCTCTAGAAAGGATTCCCTCATTATGGTAGGAAAAAAATAAAAAACCTATCTAGTTATTATTATATATATATATTATAATATTATTGTTATTTCTATTTATAAAATTGAAAATCATATAGCTACACACTCAAATATTTATCTAAAAAAATTTCACTCTTCTGCATACGCATGCAGTAGGCGTAAACCTCCTGAAATTCTATTGGTTCCTGATATCTCAACTAATCGTAAAGAAGTAACGACTATACTAAGCCTAGGGATGGGACATCATCATCGATGTTTGAGTATCGATGTCGATGTTTTTACCATCGATGTTAACTGATTTTCAACATCGATGTTGCGGATAGAATATTCGTTAGAATATTGAGTTTATTATGTATATTTATGAACTGGATTCACTATGAATAAAACACTATATAGATAACACTTTATGTTTAATTGAAGGATTATTGTATAATCAACATTTACACGAATACTTATATCTCTTATCATATCTACGAATAACTGCGAAGTAAGTTCTCTAAAAGACTGGAGGAAATCTGCATCTGTCTACGTGACGTCATGCTGCGTAGGAACTACTGCACATATGATCCATTCTTCAACGCTCCTTCTCGTCGGTGATATTTGAATCTTCAGTTCAAATATTGCTGACGAATCACTTTCCATGCTTCCTTTTAAAATACCTATTTATTGTCAAATAATAAACTTACTTTTGATAAGAGTCTTATATTGTTTCATCACCTCCTTTATTCCTTCAACCTAAATACTTCTACATAAAATACTTTACCTTGTGTTATCTAAAAAAACACATTAACTGCATTATCTTCTTTATTAACAAAATAAACCTTCTTTAACAACATTATCTTCTTTATAAATAAAATAAACCTTCTTTAACAACATTATCTTCTTTATAAATAAAATAAACCTTCTTTAACAACATTATATTCTTTATAAATAAAATAAACCTTCTTTAACAACATTATCTTCTTTATAAATAAAATAAACCTTCTTTAACAACATTATCTTCTTTATAAATAAAATAAACCTTCTTTAACAACATTATCTTCTTTATAAATAAAATAAACCTTCTTTAACAACATTATCTTCTTAATTGTTAATGAACAACATATTTTCATTATTATAAATCAACATTATCCACTTTGCATTATTAAGTAATAGAAATCTACATTGCTCCTTAAAAATAACTTCATTTCCCATGTCCTTTGTTTATTCAAAGCTATCTTCATTTTCTGCTAGAAAAAATCATTCAGAATTAGTTTCCTTCAAGACTACATTTTTGAATTCATTAAATTTAAGATTGCCTAGGGGTTTTGTCAAAGCATCTGCTAATTGATTCTTAGTACTGACCCACTTAATAATTATGTTTCTTTTTGATACCTCAAATCTAATATAGTGAAAACACAACTTCACTATATGTTTCAATGTTTGAGAATCCTCTGACTTTGCAATATTAATTGCAGCTCTATTGTCTTCATACATTATTGGAATAATATCCATCTGAATAAAGCGCTTACACATTTCTCTAATACTAACTACTTCTCTACACCCCAATGACATGGCAATATATTCTGCTTCTGCAGATGATAAAGCTACATGGGTTTGTTTCTTAGTTCGCCAGAAAATTACATCATCAAACAGTTTTATTAATATTCCACTTGTTGATCTTCCATTCAGATCACCAGTCCCCAAAGATGCATCTACATAGCATTCTAAGTTTCTTCCTATACCTCTGTACTCTAAGCCAAAGTTTATGGTTCCTTTCAAATATCTGAATATTCTTTTAACTTTCATCCAATCTTCAAAGGTGTAATTATTTTGTTTCCTGCTTAACACATTAACAGCGTATGTTATGTCAGGCCTAGTTCCACTTGATAGGTATAGTAAACTTCCTATTGCTTCTCTGAAAGGAAATTCCTTTTGGACAAATGTTCACTTTCCATTCCTCCCTTCTGTTCTGTTTCTCTGGTCACCATTGGGGTACTGACTGGTTTACTAACGAGCATATTAAAATTTTTCAACATTTTTATAATAAACCTTTTTGATGTAAATATATAGTTCTGCGTTCTCTATCTCTTTTTATTTCTATGCCCAGAAACTTTTCAGGACATCCCAAGTAAGTCATTTTGAATTCTTTTTGCAGGTCATTTTTAATTTGATTAAGTTTATTTTTACAGTTACTGGCAATTAAAATATCATCCACATACAATAACAAAATAACAAATTTTCCCTTTTTTCTCCATATAAATAAACATGATTGTAGAGGATATTTTTCCAAATGTAATTTACTCATTGTCATTTGGAACCTCTCATACCATCTTTTGGACTTACTTTTAATCCATATAACGCTTTTTCTAACCTACAGACATGTTTTTGTCTGAGATCATCTCCTCCTTCATATCCCTCGGGTATTTCCATGAATACCTCCTTTTCTAGCACTCCGTTTAAAAAGGCTGTTTTCACATCTAGCTGATGTAATTCTAAATCATATTTATTTGCAATTATTAAAAGAAATCTTACATCTGACAGTCTTGCCACAGGAGCATAAACTTCTCCTACATCATAATCATTTTTGTCAGCATAGCCTCTTATTACCAGTCGAGCTTTGTACCGTATCTCATTATTAGGTTCTTCTTTCTTTTTGAATATCCACCTTGTAGTCATTATAGACTGATTTTTGGGTACTTGATTTCGTTCAATCAATGACCAGGTTCCATTTCTCTTATGAGAATTATACTCAGATTCTATTGCTGACAACCATTCGTTCTTTTCTTTACTGTCAATGGCTTGAACATAGTTCAGAGGTTCATCAACTTCAAAAACATTGCCACTTATATGTTCCATACTTTCACCTATTAGAGCAGTAAATGATTCTCTAATATCATTCACACTACTTTTTTTTCTGTAATTCTTTTTGGATGCAGATCTTCGGTGAAGAAGTCCGATCCTATTTCATTTACATCGACTTGTGGATCATTGATTACATTCTGCTTATTGTCTTTATTAAAATAATCCCCATACGTTTTAGACTCAATGAACCTTACATGTTTACTTTTAATTAATTTTCCACTTTCTGGTTCAATAAGGGTATAATATGTGTCTCCACATGCTATTAGGAAAGCTCTGTTTCCTCTTTCTGAGAATTTTTCTTTTATTGTTGGGTCTAGAACAAATCTCACACTTCCAAATCTTCTAAAGTATTTTATGGTACATCCTTTACCTGTAATCATTTCAAAAGGTATTTTGAAATTGATTCTACTTTTAGGTGTTCTGTTATATATACTTAAAATAAACTGTAGAGCATGAGCCCATAGTTGCTGTGGAAATCCAGAATCTATGATTACACTTCTTATTTTTTCTTGTAGTTCTCGGTTGAACCTTTCAGCTGTACCATTAAGATTTGGAGTATATGGTGGAGTGAGTTCCAGCACAATTTTCTCTTTCGGAGAAATTCCTTCATGTTTTCAGTACAATATTCTGTACCGTTATCTAGCCTTAAAAACGTTATTTTTACATTCTCACCCTTTAAAAGTCTAGCATTCTCCATCATTTTGCTAAGAGCAATATGTACTTCTTTCTTATCTACCATTGGATATGCCCAAGCATATCTGGTGCAATAAATCCACAAATGTTATTATATATCTTGAGCCATATTTATATGTACATGGTGATATGGGTCCCATGACATCTGTATGAACAAGTTTGAGTGGCTCATTGTATTGATACCTTTTTGTATTACTAGGTTGTCGAGTAATTTTGCTTTGGCACAGACTTCACAATCAGTGATTGCTTTTGTGAATTTTACACCTTTTAGTTCTGGGATCAACTTTGCTGCCTTCTCTAAATAACTTTTAGACACATGCCCCAATCTATAGTGCCATAACAAACCAATGTCATTTTTCAAACTTTCTACTTTTCTACTATTTAATTGTTGAATGTCATTTAATTCCATTTCACTCACAGTTTTCAAATACTTCTGTAAAGTATCTGTCTCATTTATTTCTTCATATGAAATTTGCCTTTCTGAGTTCGTTTCATCCATTTCTTCATATGTTATTTCATTTTCTACATTATCTTCATTACCAATTTCTTCATATTCTATTTCATTTTCTACTACATTTTCATCTACAGTGTTGCATGTGTTGATACTTTCAATACTCCCTTCCTTCTCAATAACCTTTACTGTTTTTGTTTTATCTTCTACGTTCTGATAAAAGCCTTCTATTCCTCCTTTATTCGTTATTTTTGGATTGACTAGGTCAAAATTTAACCACCAAAATTTACCATCATATTTACCAGTTTTAATGATATCTTTTGTATTTTCATTTTGCAACTTTATATGGTTTTTATTTATATTTATTTGAATACCTTTATCGACAAGTTTTCTGATGGAAAATAAATTTTGAGATAAGTTTTTAGAATACAAGACATTATTCAGTTTAATTATTTTACCATTATTTCCTTTAGCCATAATTGTCCCTTACATTCTATTTTTAAATCTGCTTCACTATTTGCACTTTTAATTGTTCCTCCATTATTTATACTACAAATATTTGTCAGTTTATCTAACTGATTCACCATATGTTCTGTAGCCCCTGTATCGGCTATAAATTTTATATTGGACTCACCTGTATTTTGATTTTCTTCCTTGTGTAGATAGTTGGCTTCCCCACTTATTGTTTCATCTTCGTTTACTGGCCATGAAGACACTCACTTCTTTTTCCTTGGGGTTGGTCGTTTTACTCTCTTATACATTTGATCATTTCTTTCCTTGTACTGCCCTCGAGTTCCTCCCGAACTCTTGGATTTCTGATACCTCTTGTAACTGTTCCTCTGTATGCACCTCTTCCTCCTCTTGAATAAGCAGCTCTTCCTCTACCACCACGATAGCCTACTTTATTTCTACCATGGTATGCTGGTTTAGGACATGTAGCTGCTTAAGTGGTTGTCAGTCAGCTCTCGACAATTATAACAAATCTGTTTAGTGTTTTTGCACTCTCTGCTGAAGTGATTTGGTTTGCCACACTTGTAGCATACTCTACTTTTGTTTGTTGAACTGACATCCACTTTCTTTCTTTTTATGTCTGCATTCAGAGCTTGACCTTCATTAGCTCTTTCTTTCGTTTCTTTTTCTCTTCCTTCTTCATTTATTAATAGAGATTTTAGCTCATCAAAGACAGTTTTTCACCTGATGCATCATATTTTCTGATTAGCTCAGGATAGCTGTTATCAATAGCCATGAGGAAATTTTCTATAACTTCTTTTTCTGCCAGAGGTTCCCCAAATGCTTCTACTTTACTTTTGAGGTCTTCAAATCTCACTATGAAGTCCACTGCATTTTCATGATTTTTCGCAAAGTTTGTGGAATTCCATGTTCTTTTAGCAGAAAATTTTGAAGATGACATTGCGGGTTTTTAATATTCTCTACTTTCGTTATTATGTCTCCTGCAGTTTTCAAGTGACACACCACTTTCCTGTAGTTGTCATCAAGTCTACTTAATAGATATGAGATAGCAAATCCCATTCGCTTTGCATTTTCTTCTTCCGATAGTGTAGGTCTTGGCAATTTACTATTCAGAAGGTATTCATAACCAAATGATTTAAATTCATTTTCGACAACTGTCTTCCACACATTGAATGGTGTATCTTTATCCAATATGAACGGTGGATTTCCAGCTACTTTAGGGTAGAGACTTCATATTGAGGACTTCTTTCAATTCTTTTATTTGTGATTGCAACTTTTCCACTTCTTGCTGCATATTATCTGATTTATCAGGTTCCATTTTCTGAAAGATATTACTACTTATTCCAACTTCAATAAAATGGTTTTAATTAGATGGTTTTTTTTATTAATTCCTTGAATTCATCCAAACTTAATACTTTCTGTTTTTGAAAGATATTACTACTTATTCAAACTTCAACAAAATGATTTTAATTTGATGGTTTTTATTCATTCCTTTAATACATCCAAACTTAATACTTTCTATTTTTGAAAGATATTACTACTTATTCAAACTTCAACAAAATGATTTTAATTTGATGGTTTTTATTCATTCCTTTAATACATCCAAACTTAATACTTTCTTTTAAGAACTACTTTATTCAAACACTGCTTAATGCTACTTAGGATATCTACTTATTTTTTTTTGATAAGTACATGTACATTTAATTTACCAACTTACTACCATTTGAGTTAATACTTTCTCCTTAGAACTACTTTACTTATTACATTTTCAACTACGCTTTCACCTTTAACCAACATTCGACTTATATTATCTAAATACCAAATTTTTACCTTAATTTAGCAGCAGGTTTGTTCTGTGCTTTTTGTCCCTTTTTTTTTCTCATCTACTTTTATCTCCTTTATCTACTTTAACGACTTTCTTACTTAATTAATACACTCAATGGTTTTACTGGACATTAAAACTTCTAGCATGCAATATTATTGGCCTTAATTAATTTCTATCGACATATTTTTCTACTTACTTTTCACACCGGTTTATTTTAATTCTCTCTTGCCCAAGGCACCTCCACCACGTTAGAATATTGAGTTTATTATGTATATTTATGAACTGGATTCACTATGAATAAAACACTATATAGATAACACTTTATGTTTAATTGAAGGATTATTGTATAATCAACATTTACACGAATACTTATATCTCTTATCATATCTACGAATAACTGCGAAGTAAGTTCTCTAAAAGACTGGAGGGAAATCTGCATCTGTCTACGTGACGTCATGCTGCGTAGGAACTACTGCACATATGATCCATTCTTCAACGATATTAAACATCGGTTTCTCGATGTTTTATATATATTTATGGAAATTCAGCTATTGAATCATTTTTCAGTCAACTAGGTTTGTTTTTATACGGTTGATTTATATATTATTCAAAATCATGGATATGACTTGTCAAAAATTGTAGAAGAAAACAGCGTCGTACTCAGAATGAAGTGTACAATGAAAGTATGAGAAAATATACCGATTTTGCCATCAAATATTCAAAAAATAGTCCATTTTCTGTCTAACTGGAAATATTTGTGACCCTTCTTTGGTACAACCAAAAATATTCCACACTGCAAAAAATCGAATTTCATATCCTCATTGATATACAAACATGAGCATGATTCCATATTTTGTTGTCACCCTGTATAGACAGATGGGTGAAATTAGTCGTCACAGTTCTGGTTGACGTCAGGAGAAAGTTATATTCGGGTTTTACCCCAATTTTGTGTTATGATAATTTTGGAGTCGGTCGTTTACTATACAGGGTGTCAATTAATTACTTGTGCAAACTTTAAGGGGTTAAACTTTGCGTAATTTTAAAATAAAAAAGTTCATATGAACGACTTGATTTCTGAGATAGAAGGCGTCCAAAAATTAATTTTTCTTGATTTTGTGCTTTCCAGTTTACTCTAATTTGGTGATAAGGATATGTAATAAGGAGTATTTGGGACCTTTAATTTATTTCAGTGTCCAGAGTTCTATCCATTTATTGAATCAATTTTTATTTTATGCTTTTCCAAATTTATGTTATAGTTACCTGTATCTTTTTTCTAATATAAGAATTCTCAGTAGACATTGAAATTTTTTTTATATATTGGGAATTTATCGTTAAATCATTATGAATGATTGATATACCTGTAAGTATATATAATAATATAATATATATATGTAAGTATAATTAAAGTGTAAAAACACCAATGTTCACAAACATCGATGTTCGATTAGCGATGTTCAGTTAACATCGATGGTACAGTTCGATGTTATCATCGATGTTAAACATCGACGAAAATCTATCGATGTCCCATCCCTAACTAAGCCTGCTGTAGGCGTAAATCTGCTAAAATTCCATTGGTTCCTGATATCTCAACTTATCGTGAAGAAATGACGACAGTAGGCGTAAACCTCCTGAAATTCCATTGGTTCCTGATATCTGAACTGATCTCAACTAATTGAATGAAGCACTACTAAAATAACGGATCTTTTAATAAACAACATTTTCTACAACACTATATGTATCACTCACCTGTCGGTGTCTTATGGTATCGAGAAAAAAGAAAGTTTGGGATTATTGAAGAATTGTTTGGTTAAAAAACTCTAGAAATTATAATTTTTTATAATAATCGTCTGGCGTAAATTATTATAGTAAACAGACAACGGAACTTAATGTTTATGTTTGAAATAAAATTATTTTCGTTCAACATCAACATCCGTCACGTGATTGGGAATCACTATTATAAGAGAACAGCACAGGTATGTTAATTCTTTTCGTGTTGTTCAGTGTTAGTTGCATGTTGAGCTAAGTTTTTGACGTGAGTTAAAGTATTTTCAATAAGTGGTAATCATCAAATATGGGTCTTACTAAATGTGCAGTACCTGGTTGCAAAATTAACACTCCCCGATGACATCGTGTCCCAAATTTTAAAACAGAATTGGTCAGATTTCATATGTGGCTAGATATACCGCAGAATCCAGAACTGAAAACCATTCCATGGAAAGACGTTTATAAGAAAAGAGTCTGCCACTATCATTTTGATGAGAAATACATTTTACCTGGTACCAGAAGGCTGACGCCTAATGCATTACCAACTCCATTCAGAAAAGAGACTGATGCAACAGGTTTGTGGTGATTTCTCTATTTTAAACTTTTAATAATGTCGTAAATGCTATAAAATTCTGAATTTCACATCAATAAGTTGGATGTTGACTATTTTATATTGTTATTATAAATTTATTTTGCAGGTAGTGAGGATATGGAATGAGTAGATCTGAGTGAAGCTCAATCTGGATTTGAGGCCCCAGATGAAAGATGTAAGATATAAATTATTAATCATATCACTTAAATTTCCTAATTTTTTCATTATGAAAATTTTTTTAAACTATATTCTTCAGTTTCAGAACTAAGGGAATCTAACCTCTCAATTCATCCAGAAGCAAAGTCCTCGACATTTCACGATGTTGATGAATCACCTTCTCAAATGATATTAGAACACAGGATGAAAGGATTGAAAACATTACACAGTGACTTTGTTCAGTTCGAATGAATGTTTTCAAGATTTAGTTTATTAGTTCGATTTTAATGAAATTAATTCAATCTAATCTTCTGTATGTTATGCTTACCTCGAATCTCTTAGTAGTATTGATAATGTCCTTGATTTATCTTTATATGTGATAAATAGGATAATTTATCTCTAACATCTACATATATTTTGACTGAATTCATCTCCTGAACAATTTTGGTTCTTTAAATAAAAATTTGTTAAAAGTTTCAGTTTTTCTCCACCAAATTTCCTTCTCTATAGAATAAGCATTAGCTAATTCGAACCATGTTGGAGTTGAGTAAATGATCCAAATCAGATATCATTTACTCGACTTCAATTTTGGCCAAATGAGGAAATTAGTTCGAGCGAACAAACGCATGGTGTCGCTTTGTTAACGTGACAAGTCTAACATGTGCGTTGGCAGTCTATCAAGATACTTTGTCTATGCACTGACCTTTGGAAAAGTCATATTAAATGAATAACTATCAAGTTCGTACAAATGTGCAAACAGCCTATACAGGACCATATCAAAAGAATAAAAAATTTTTTCTCTGGAGTGAAAAAAACAGTTTACTGTAACGGTGCCCTCTAGCGTGCTTTGGCCGAAGCTCTTCTTCAGTTCCCCATGCTGACCATAGATAGCGCTATTAGTTAGATTTCTAGTTTTCCTTCCTACTTGCGCTATCTATTGAAGAAATAGATAAGCTCAAACTAATTTTCCTCAAAATTGATAAGTATTCTTCTTAATATTTTCATTGGGGCGTACGACTCATATTTTCTGGTTAATTCGAGGACGTAGATTGCAGATTTTGCTTCAATTTATGCTACGATGGATCTTAAGGGAGGTACAGCGATATAATTGCGAACCCCGCAACAGGAAATTTAAAGCTCTCTGAGAGAAACAGGTGATAGATATGTAGGGACGCAACATACTCATGTTTTTTTTTCACTCTAATCTCGCAAAAAAAATTTCGAGATAAAAGTGAATTGAACATGAGTAAAACATACTTTCTTAATCTGCCATCTATTTCACTTTGAGATGTCTATTTTTGCGGTTATGAAAGTCAGCGATAATGAAATTTCAATACCCTGTATCTCCCGAAATCATCAACGCAAAAAAAAACGGGTCACTGATTCTGAAAGGGTGCAACTCTTCCACTCCATTTTCAATTCGATCTTGGGAAAAAAAAATTGCCGAAAATCTAAATAAATTTTTTTCTCGGAATACGCGTGAATTGAACACGAATGAGATGTGTGCTTTCCGAATCTGCCATCCATTTCATATTCAGAGTTCTAGCAGCTTCGCGGTTATGGGAGTCTGCAATTATAACCCCCTGTATCGATTTCCACCGAAATTCTAACGGGATTAGCAAGAGCGAGTTGTGTCTTTTTGGAATCTGCCATCCGTTTCTTTCTGCGATGAGTAGTTTTGGAGATACAGGGTGTTTAATGTCATAATTTCAAACTCTAATAACAGCGAAATGATAGCTCTCAGAAGGAAACAGATTGCAGATTCGGAAAGGACACAGCTCACTCTAGCTGTTTCCGATCAAGACAGTAAAATCAAAGAAGCAGCATTTATGAAAATATAACACCTGATTCCATAAGTGCTCCATCTATAGATCTGCCAGAAGTTTGGACGCCGATAGTTCGATCCAACTTAAAAAGATCATCATATCACAGATGAGTATATAACATCGTTCATTTTTCTTTCATGACTTCTGTCATATTGACTTTTTGAAAATTGATAATTCTCAAAAGGTTTCTTACTTTTCTCCTTGATAAAGATAGAAGATGTCTATCGAAACGTCGGAAATCATTACATCCACAATAGATGATGGTAATAGCCCAAACAATCATTCAATACACTTATCCAGTTATTTATTTGGTTTACCCCATGGTTGTAAGGATGGGAAACGCAACCCCTAAAGTTTATTTCCAATGTAACTTTATGTCTTATTATTTGTTTACCATTTAAAAATTTATTTACGATAGTCTGTTTCATTCTAAACAAAAAATGTCTCATGAGTTTTTTGCCCAAAATAAACCAGTTCGCAGCAAAAAATTATTTTATCTCGTAATTGGAAGAAATGGTACAATCACAAGAAGACTTTTATGAGGTGGAATCACCTCCTTCTAACGATGACTAGAGAGTAGCAAAAGTAAAGATACTCATCTTTGATTGGTTCTCGTGATTTCGGTATATTTTATCTTGATTGGTTACATTTTTCATTGGCAGAATCATTAAACAGCTAGTTTTCTTTGTTATAGTTCCGAATCCACTTGTTTTTCGGTATATTTCATCTTTGAATTGGCTTTTCCAAGTTTTGAATTTTGTGTTTGGGCAATTCATATAAATATATGTAAAATTACTACAAAATTTACCTTATATCTGAGAAATTCATAATTAAAGGAGGAGCTGACTTCGCCCAACAGAAATCTTCTTATTTGGATTCCTGAAGATGAACTCATAGAGCTCTTGATATGAAGAAATAATACTATTACAAGAAGATTTTTATGAGGTGGAATCACCTCCTCCTAACGGTGATTAACAAGAGAGTAGCGAAAATAAAGATACTTGTCTTTGATTGGTTCTCGTGATTTCGGTATATTTTATCTTGATTGGTTACATTTTTCATTGGGCAGAATCATTAAAGAGCTGGTTTTCTTTGTTATTGTACCGAGTCCACTTGTTTTCGGTATATTTCATCTTTGAATTGGCATTTTGAAGTTTTGAATTTTGTGTTTGGGCAATTCATATAAATATATATAAAATTACTACAAATTTTACCTTATATCTGAGAAATCCATAATTTAAGGAGGAGCTGACTTCGCCCAACAGAAATCTTCTTATTTGGATTCCTGAAGACTGAAGATGAACTCATATCATAGAGCTCTTCATTTAAAGAAATGATACTATTACAAGAAGATTTTTATGAGGTGACTAACGGTGACTAACAAGTGTGTAGCGAAAATAAAGATACTGGTCTTTGATTGGTTCTCGTGATTTCGGTATATTTCATCTTGATTTGTTACATTTCTCATTGGGCAGAATCATTAAAGAGCTTGTTTTCTTTGTTATAGTACCGAGTCCACTTGTTTTCGGTATATTTCATCTTTGAATTGGTTTTTTGAAGTTTTGAGTTTTGTGCTTGGGCAATTCATATAAATATATATAAAATCAGTACAAAATTTACCATATATCTGAGAAATCCATAATTAAAGGAGGAGCTGACTTCGCCCAACAGAAGTTTTCTTATTTGGATTACTGAAGATGAACTCATGGAGCTCTTAATATGGAGAAATGATACTATTACCAGAAGATTTTTAATACGTGGAATCACCTCCTCGTAACGGTGACTAACAAGAGCACAGTAATCTCCCCTAGAAATTGCAATTTCACCAAGATCCAAGCAGAAAACCTTTATTCCTCCAAATTTTTTATGATGTATACCCTTTCAAAATATTTCGATCTTGAACTAAAATTTTCTCGAACATTGGGGAATATTTCAATGTTTTCTGATTGAAATGCACTTGCAGAATCCAAATCTGAAATTAATTTTGAGCTACAATGAATATTTTGGCTGCTAGAGCTGATTTATGTTTGGAAGAATACTCTCGAAAACTGGCCAATGGGAGTCCCAGAAAAGAACTGATTACAGATTCCGAAAGAGCACAGCTAACTTTCCCAGAAAATGCAAATTCACCAAGATCCGAGCAAAAAACTCAACATGTAGAAACATGGCTAACAAAATGAAAAAAATGATACATATTTGTGCTACAGAATCCAGAAAACCTTAAAAGGTCCTTTTTGGGACCGTGATATGAAAATTTCATATTAGTTTACTTTCCCTAGTGATCGAAAGAACGCCAAATCATTCTTCCTCAAAATTTTTTATGATGAAACCCTTTGAAAATTTTTCGACCTTGAACTGAAATTTTTCTCGGACTTTGGGGAATATTCCTATGATTTCTGATTAAAATGCACGTGCAGAATCCAAATCTGGAATTAATTTTGAGCTACAATGAATATTTTGGCAGCTAGAGCTGATTTATGTTCGGAAGTTTTCTCTCGATATCTGGCGAATTAGGAGTCCCAGAAAAGAACTGAAATGAATTAATTTTTTTGCCCAAAAATGTTGGAATGTTATAAATTTTTTCGGCAAAAAAAATATTTTTCGATTTTGTGTGATATGAGATATGGAGCAGGCAGAATGCGTTGCGACCCTACGGAATCTGCCACCCGTTTCTGACTGCAATTAATATTTTCGGAGATAGAGAGTGTTTAATGTCATAATTTCAAACCCCCATAACTACGAAATTATAGCTCTCAGAGTGAAGTGGGTGGCAGATTCGTTAAGTGCGCAGTTCCTTCAAGCTGTTTCTGGTCATATCTCACCAAAAATGGAGCAAAAAAATTTTTCCCTAAATTTAGGGAAAAAAAAGTTGTAAATTTTTTTTGAGATATAAGACCTGAAACAGCTTGAGTGAGCTATGTCCTTTCCGAATCTGTCAGTTGTTTCTCTCTGAGAGCTTTAGTTTTGCAGTTATTGGGGTCTGAAGTTATGACATTAAACACCCTGTATCTCGTAAACTAATCATCGCACAAAAAAACGGGTGGCAGATTCCGGAAGGACTCTGCTTGTTCTTGCGATTTCCACTTCAATTCCTACGAAATTCGAAAAAAAGTTTTTTTGGTCGAAAAAAATCTAAGGTTAACCCCTTTGAACTTTTTTCAGCCAAAAAAATATTTTTCGATTATTTGCGATATAAGAGTAGAAATAGATAGAATGAATCAAGATCTTCCGGAATCTGCCACCCGTTCCTTCCTGCGATGATTATTTTGGGAGATACAGGGTGTTTAATGTCATAATTTCAGACGCCCATAACTGCAAAACTATAACTCTCAGAATGAAAAAGGTGGTAGATTCGGAAAGAGCGCAGCTCACTCTTTCTATTCCCGCTCTTATCCCGCAAAATATGGAGAAAACATTTTTTTCCCTAAATTCAGGAAAAAAAAAATTTCAATTTATTTCGAGATAATACCATAACGAGCTTGAGAGAGCTACGTCCTTTCAGAATCTGCCACCCGTTTTTTTCTGCGATGATTAGTTTGAAAGATACAGGGTATTTAAATGTCATAAGTGTGGGCAGCCATAGCTGCAAAACGATAGCTCTCATAGTGAAACGTGTGCGCCGTAAAATTTATCTCGTAGGCAACCAACAATACACGAGAATGTTTTTCTGATTGCCTACCTAAGCGCCCCGTTAAATTGGCCAGGTAGACAACCAACAATACACTAAAATGTTTTTCCGATTGCCTTCCTAACGATTTTCAAGGGGCACACCTGTTTCACTATGAGAGCTATCGTTTTGCAGCTATGGCTGCCCTCACTTATGACATTTAAATACCCTGTATCTTCCAAACTAATCATCGCAGAAAGAAACGGGTGGCAGATTCTGAAAGGACGTAGCTCACTTGAGCTCGTTACAGTATTAACTCTCGAAATAAATTGAAATTTTTTTTTTCCTGAATTTAGGGAAAAAAAAATTTTCTCAATTTTTTGCGGGATAAAAGCAGGAATTGAAAGAGTGAGCTGCGCTCTTTCCGAATCTACCTTTTTTTCATTCTGAGAGCTATAGTTTTGCTGTTATGGGCGTCTGAAATTATGACATTAAACACCCTGTATCTCTCAAAATAATCATCGCAGGAAGAAACGGGTGGCAGATTCCGGAAGGTCTTGATTCATTCTATCCATTTCAACTCTTATATCGCAAATAATCGAAAAATATTTTTTTGGCCGAAAAAAGTTCAAAGGGGTTAACCTTAGATTTTTTTTGACCAAAAATACTTTTTTTCGAATTTCGTCGGAATTGAAGTGGAAATCGCAAGAACGAGCAGAGTCCTTCCGGAATCTGCCATCCGTTTTTTTGTGCGATGATTAGTTTACGAGATACAGGGTGTTTAATGTCTAAACTTCAAACCCCAATAACTGCAAAACTAAAGCTCTCAGAGAGGAACAGGTGACAGATTCGGAAAGGCCACGGCTCAATCAAACAGTTTCCGGTCTTATATCTCAAAAAAATTTTACAACTTTTTTTTCCCTAAATTTAGGGAAAAATTTTTTGGTCCATTTTTTGTGAAATGAGAGCGGATACAGATTGAATGAGATGTGCACTTTACGAATCTGCCACCCGTTTCACCCTGAGAGCTATAGTTTTGCAGTTATTAAGGCCTGAAGTTATGACATTAAACAGCCTGTATCTCGTAAACTAATCATCGCACAAAAAAACTGGTAGCAGATTCCGGAAGGATTCTGCTCGTTCTTGCGATTTCCACTTCAATTCCGACGAAATTCGAAAAAAAGTTTTTTTGGTCGAAAAAAATCTAAGGTTAACTAACCCCTTTGAACTTTTTTCGGCCAAAAAAATATTTTTCAATTATTTGCGATATAAGAGTTGAAATAGATAGAATGAATCAAGACCTTCCGGAATCTGCCACCCGTTCCTTCCTGCGATGATTATTTTGAGAGATACAGGGTGTTTAATGTCATAATTTCAGACGCCCATAACTGCAAAACTATAGCTCTCAGAATGAAAAAGGTGGTAGATTCGGAAAGAGCGCAGCTCACTCTTTCTATTCCCGCTCTTATCCCGCAAAATATGGAGGAAACATTTTTTTCCCTAAATTCAGGAAAAAAAACATTTCAATTTATTTCGAGAGATAATACCGTAACGAGCTTTAGAGAGCTACGTCCTTTCAGAATCTGCCACCCGTTTTTTTCTGCGATGATTAGTTTGGAAGATACAGGGTATTTAAATGTCATAAGTGTGGGCAGCCATAGCTGCAAAACGATAGCTCTCATAGTGAAACGTGTGCGCCGTAAAATTTACCTCGTAGGCAACCAACAATACACAAGAATGTTTTTCTGATTGCCTACCTAAGCGCCCCGTTAAATTGACCAGGTAGACAATCAACAATACACTAGAATGTTTTTCCGATTGCCTTCCTAACGATTTTCATGGGGCACACCTGTTTCACTATGAGAGCTATCGTTTTGCAGCTATGGCTGCCCTCACTTATGACATTTAAATACCCTGTATCTTCCAAACTAATCATCGCAGAAAGAAACGGGTGGCAGATTCTGAAAGGATGTAGCTCACTCAAGCTCGTTACAGTATTAACTCTCGAAATAAATTGAAATTTTTTTTTTCCTGAATTTAGGGAAAAAAAAATTTTCTCAATTTTTTGCGGGATAAAAGCAGGAATTGAAAGAGTGAGCTGCGCTCTTTCCGAATCTACCTTCTTTTTCATTCTGAGAGCTATAGTTTTGCTGTTATGGGCGTCTGAAATTATGACATTAAACACCCTGTATCTCTCAAAATAATCATCGCAGGAAGAAACGGGTGGCAGATTACGAAAGGTCTTAATACATTCTATCCATTTCAACTCTTCTATCGCAAATAAGCGAAAAATATTTTTTTGGCCGAAAAAAGTTCAAAGGGGTTAACCTTAGATTTTTTTTTACCAAAAAACCTTTTTTTCGATTTTCGTCGGAATTGAAGTAAAAATCGCAAGAACGAGCAAAGTCCTTCCGGAATCTGCTACCCGTTTTTTTGTGCGATGATTAGTTTACGAGATACAGGCTGTTTAATGTCTAAACTTCAGACCCCAATAACTGCAAAACTAAAGCTCTCAGAGAGGAACAGGTGACAGATTCGGAAAGGCCACGGCTCAATCAAGCAGTTTCCGGTCTTATATCTCAAAAAAATTTCACAATTTTTTTTTCCCTAAATTTAGGGAAAAATTTTTTTGGTCCATTTTTTGTGAAATGAGGGCGGATATAGATTGAATGAGATGTGTACTTTACGAATCTGCCTTCCTTTTCACTCTGAGAGCTATAGTTTTGCAGTTATAGGGGTTTGAAGTTTAGACATTAAACAGCCTGTATCTCGTAAACTAATCATCGCAGAAAAAAACGGGTAGCAGATTCCGGAGGGACTGTGATCGTTCTTGCGATTTCCACTTCAATTCCGACGAAATTCAAAAAAAAGTTTTTTTGGTCGAAAAAAATCTAAGGTTAACCCCTTTGAACTTTTTTCGGCCAAAAAAATATTTTTCGATTATTTACGATATAAGAGTTGAAATGGATAGAATGAATCAAGACCTTTCGGAATCTGTCTCCCGTTTCCTCCTGCGATGATTATTTTGGGAGATACAGGGTGTTTAATGTCATAATTTCAGACGCCCATAACAGCAAAACTATAGCTCTCAGAAGGAAAAAGAAGGTAGATTCGGAAAGAGCGCAGCTCACTCTTTCTATTCCCGCTCTTATCCCGCAAAAAATTTAGAAATTTTTTTTTTCCCTAAATTCAGGAAAAAAAAATTTCAATTTTTTTCGCGAGATAATATCGTACCGAGCTTGAGTCAGCAGCGTCCTTTCAGAATCTGCCACCCATTTTTTTCTGCGATGATTATTTTGGAAGATACGGGGTATTGAAATGTCATAAGTGTAGGCAGCCATAGCTGCAAAACGATAGCTCTCATAGTGAAACAGGTGGCAGATTGAGAAAGCACACAGCTTACTCATACTCACTCAACACTTATTTCGAAAAAAAATTTTTTCCAATTTTGCAAAAAAAAATTTTTCAGCGAGATTAAAGTAAACATAGCATCATCAAGCTGCTCCCTTTCAGAATCTACCTCTCGTTTCTTTCTGTGATGATTATTTTCGGAGATACAGGGTATTGATATTCCATAATAACAGACAGCCGTCACAGCAAAACTAGAGCTCTCAGAGTGAAATGGGTGGCAGATTTCGTACGTACACAACTCACTCATGCCCATTTCACTTTTATTTCGAGAAGAAATTTTTTCAGAAAATAGAAAGACTATAGTCTTTCTTCGAATTTTGGCAACAAAAAATTATTTTTTCGATTTCTTGCGGAAGGAGCTTGATAGAGCTGCGTCGTTTCGTAATCTGCCTCCCTTTCCTTCCAGGGATGATTATTTTGGGAGTATTGAAATTTCTTTGTTGCATAATTCCATAAACAGCAAAACTATCTCTCAGAGCGAAAGAGCTGGAAGATTCCCCTCAAATCTGGCTAAAAATTTTTTTTTTCAAAATAAGTGTTGAATGAGCATGAGTGAACTGTGTGCTTTCTCAATCTACCTCCTGTTTCATTATGAGAGCTATCGTTTTGCAGCTATGGCTGCCTACACTTATGACATTTCAATACCCCGTACCTTCCAAAATAATCATCGCAGAAAGAAACGGGTTGCAGATTCTGAAAGGACGCTGCTGACTCAAGCTAGTTACGGTATTATCTCTCTCTTCTCAGCTCAACTATATTATTCAGGATCTTCAACTTTAGGAATAGAAATGAATAAATAAGATAATTCAGTTTATTAGAATCATTACTCAACAAGTAGGGATAAATGATGGTAAAACAATATAACATATTAGTTAGAAGAAAAATTAACACAGTTCTCAAATTCAATTGTAACGGTTCAGAATTTCAAACAATATGAATAACAACAAGCAAGATTTAGCGATATTTAACAAGTTTTTAGCAATTCTTACATATTTGAGGCAACAAACATTATATTTCAGTAATCGTCATCTCCAATCCGAACAACATATTCATCATGGAGTTAGAAAACATGAAATTGGGTGACGCCATAGGTATTAGAAAGGAAAGAAGGCGGTGCTTGCAGACTTGCTGATTGCCCTCGTCCAATGCCAGGCATATTTTCCAATCCATTGGTTCCTGAAATCTCAAGTAATCGTAAACAAATGACGACTATACTGAACATGCTGTAGGTGTAAATCTGCTAAAATTCCATTGGTTCCTGATATCTCAACTATTATTATTATGTTCGGAAGTTTTCTCTCGAAAACAGGCGAATTAGGAGAACTTCACCAAGATCCGAGCAAAACACCATTTTTCGTCAAAATTTTTCATGATGTATACCCTTTGAAAATTTTTCGACCTTGAACTGAAATTTTTCTCGGACTTTGGGGAATATTCCTATGATTTCTGATTAAAATGAACGTGCAGAATCCAAATCTGGAATTAATTTTGAGCTACAATGAATATTTTGGCAGCTAGAGCTGATTTATGTTCGGAAGTTTTCTCTTGATATCTGGCGAATTAGGAGTCCCAGGAAAGAACTGATTGCAGATCCCGAAAGAGCACAGCTTACTTCCCCAGAAAATGCATTTTCACCAAGATCCGAGCAAAAAACCTTTTTTCGTCAAAATTTTTCATGATGTATAACCTTTGAAAATTTTTCGACCTTGAACTGAAATTTTTCTCGGACTTTGGGGAATATTCCTATGATTTCTGATTAAAATGAACGTGCAGAATCCAAATCTGGATTTAATTTTGAGCTACAATGAATATATTGTCTGCTAGAGCTGATTTATGTTCGGAAGATTTCTCTCGAAAACTGGCGAATTAGGAGTCCTATAATTTTCTGTTTTTTCGCCTTCATGAGGAATTTTATATTCCTTGCCTTAACTTTATTATATTCAGGAATAAACCACAATTAGACTTACAACACCTCAAGAACAACATTTAGGGGATATTTTGAGATTAATTGATATCAAAACATATTGATGGAAAACTAAATAAATACAGTCCTTATATTCAATATGAAGAACCTACAGTAGGATTTAGCGATATTTTACATATATTCAACAATTCTTACTTATTTGAGGCAACATGCATAATATTTCAACATATATACAACATGGATCAATATGTCTCGAGACTAACCATAAGATGCAAGTCGTAATCACGTCTTTCTAGAGTAGTAACCTTTGCTTGAAACGTGTCAAAATTTTAAGTCGATCGGACCAGAAACCGAGGTTGGAGTAAAGTCGTGTTGTAGTTTGTTTAAAAAATGGAAAAAAATCGAGTTTCGTGTTCTGATAAAACATTGTTTTTTAATGGGTAAAAACACCGTGCAAGCGAAACAATGGATTGTAAAATGTTGCTTGGACTCTTTTCCATAAAAAGCAACGATTTGTCGGTGGTTTGCCGAGTTTATCTTTTGGCTACTTGTGGATTACCCGATATTTCCTCTCTGATACATGATGCAGAACTTTCTGAGCTCGAATTAGGCCGAAATCTTCTGTTTTATGGGCCCTATGAAGTACAAACAATTCCTGTCCTGCTCGCATTTGTGTGCTTCTCAGGAACTAGTTGACTAGTTCAATCCTGTAACATAAAAGAGAATGGGTACTTTTAGGAAGGTGCTCTTTCGCAATTGAATTTTTTCTTTGTATTGATATGCAATACAATACATTTTTTGAATAATGAGAAAACTCATTAGGAAGGAAATATTAAAAAAGTTCTTATTTTTTCTTTATGGGGTGTATTGGGTTAGGATATAAACAAAGTTTATATTAAAGAAATTGAGCTGTAACCTAGCCGTTCCCAAAGGTATTTCACAACAATCTGACCAGACACGTACAGGTGGTTTATTCACGTCTATAGGAGTTATACGAATTGTAAGTATTTTATACCCTTGTTGAATGAATAAAATAAAAATTATCCTTCAATTACGATAATAAACTATCGATTACATAAAAATTCTTCATATTCATCTACCAAAAATGTATATGAATTCACAATAGCGAATGCAATAATAATTAATCAATTATAAAAATATTCAAAATGGAATCTTGTTAGTGACCTCTGCCGTCGACTTTCAGAAACGTCGATGAAAAATGTTGGTAGCGCCCTCTTCTAACCGTCTTGTGATGCAACAGAAATATAGTCAAGGAACCTGCATTGGACTGGGTGCAAAGTGAAGGAATCTGACAGGGTGTGATGTTAATTTGAGGTTTCCCCGATAGATGGCTAAAAGTGAGGTCAAAGCCAAGATCTCAGATGCCGCTAGCGACTAGTTTCATTCACCACGTAAATATCTAAAATTGAAGTTGAATTCAAGAATGTAACTGATATGGAACTCAACCGAATTAAAATTAGCACAAAATGTACCGTATATCTGAGAAATCCATAATTAAAGGAAGAGCTGACTTCGATCAACAGAAATCTTCTTATTTGGATTACTAAAGATGAACTTATAAAGCTCATAATATAAAGAAATGATACTATTACAAGATTTTTATGAGGTGGAAACACCTCCTCCTAACGATGACTAACAAGAGAGTAGCGAAAATAAAGATACTCGTCTTTGATTGGTTCTCGTGATTTCGGTATATTTTATCTTGATTGGTTACATTTTTCATTGGTCAGAATCATTAAAGAGCTGGTTTTCTTTGTTATAGTACCGAGTCCACTTGTTTTCGGTATATTTCATCTTTGAATTGGCATTTTGAAGTTTTGAATTTTGTGTTTGGGCAATTCATATAAATATATATATAAAATCAGTACAAAATTTACCTTATATCTGAGAAATCCATAATTAAACGAGGAGCTGACTTCGCCGAAGAGTAATCTTCTTATTTGTATTGCTGAAGATGAACTCATAGAGCTCCTAATATGAAGAAATGATACTATTACAACAAGATTTTTACGAGGTGGATTCACCTCCTAACGGTGACTAACCAGAGAGTAGCGAAAATAAAGAAAGATACTCGTCTTTGATTGGTTCTCGTGATTTCGGTATACATATTTGATATTAATTAACAAAAATTGAATAAAAACACTTGACTGTACGTTTCACAAATTTTATTTAAAGCATCGTTGACATGCATGTTTCGGGTTTCATCCCATTTTCAAAACTGAATATAAAACAATATCGGTTAATATAGTACACATCCACATAACATATCAATTGAATGTAACACAAAACCTTTTCATGAAAATTCACAGGTGTTTCACTCACTGATGTCAGGTTATTCTCACTTATTCGTCTGTTATTAAAAAGTTTATCAAGTTTTCTAAGATGAATCAGATATTGATTGTGACCCGAATACCTCACTTCCTCTCTGATGGCAGAATCCAAATAGTCAAATTCAATGGGGTTGAGTCGATAGGTTAACTCACTATGTATTATTTTAAGGTGTAGTTTATTGTTGTCTCTTATCCTGTACCACTTTTTCATTTCCAGCTTGATCCATGTTCTTATCGCAGTGTTTATCTCTGATTTCGCCTCGGATAAATTATGTTTACAATTGAAAGAAAAATCTGAGATCAATATTCTTTAATGGTAAGGATCGAGCGAACAACACACAATTAAGCGGTGTATATAAGCTTCACTGTAATGAATGCCCTGCATTTTACATAGGTCAAACTGGTCGTTCACTGGCAAAAAGAATTGATGAACACAAAAAATCAATGCTCCAAAACAAACCCACTACTGGTTTCTCCAGTCACTGTATCACCTCAAACCATTTTATTGATTGTGAAAAAACCAAAATATTGCACAAATGTCATAAGGGTAAACGCATGGACCTTTTAGAATACTCAGAAATAACATCAGCTTTTAAACAAAATCTTCCCATTGTAAATGATCAGTTAGATATCCGTCTATCACCAATTTTAACATGTGTTACTTGATATGTTATGTAGATGTGTACTGTATTAACCGATATTGTTTTATATTCAGTTTTGAAAATGGGATGAAACCCGAAACATGCATGTCAACGATGCTTTAAATAAAATTTGTGAAACGTACAGTCAAGTGTTTTTATTCAATTTTTGTTAATTAATATCAACTATGTTTCACCATGGGATAAGCGAGGAATCAATTACGATATTTGATTTTGATTGGTTACATTTTTCATTGGTCAGAATCATTAAAGAGCTGGTTTTCTTTGTTTCAGTACCGACTCCACTTGTTTACGGTATATTTCATCTTTGAATTGGCATTTTGAAGTTTTGAATTGTGTGTTTGGGCAATTCATATAAATGTTTATAAAATCAGTACAAAATTTAACTTATATCTGAGAAATTCATAATTAAAGGAGGAGTTGACTTCGCACAATAGAAATCTTATTTGGATAGAGCTCTAAATTTGAAGAAATGATACCATTACAAGAAGATTTTCATGAGGTGGAATCATCTCCACCTAACAATGACTAACAAGAGAATAGCGAAAATAAAGATACTCGTCTTTGATTGGTGATTTCGGTATATTTTATCCTGATTGGTTACATTTTTCATTGGTCAGAATCATTAAAGAGCTGGTTTTCTTTGTTATAGTACCGAGTCCACTTGTTTTCGGTATATTTCATCTTTGAATTGGCATTTTGAAGTTTCGAATTTTGTGTTTGGGCAATTCATATAAATATATATTGTAACGATACGATCGTTACAATTTTTCTTTTTGAAATTTAAATTTATTCATTACATATTTGTTGTACCGCCACTGCATTTGTACGTGTATCGAAGAATTCAGATTTGCAGATTGGCGCATGTTTTCAATCTGATAAGATATTAATCGGTTATTCGAAGATTTTATTCTTTCTTTTCTGCTTTGTCTGATGAATGAGAGAAGTCTTCAGAGTTGAGTTCTTGATATAGATATTTTTTGGTATTGAATTTTGAGATTTAGTTAATATTTCATAGTTTCTATTGGTTTAGTGAAAACTCAATTAAAAATTGAGGTAAGATGCCTTTATATTTTCAAATATATTTATTTTTTTGTTTTTGCAACCTCCTCTGCCCAACAAAGATTTTTTTAAACGAAATTCGATTCATCCTTGCCGTTCAGGTCCATTTTCATTCGCTTCAAAATCAATTTTTTTATAGATTTCATTATTCAGATCATTTTCATGTTCAAAATCTCACGCCATATAAAATAAATCTTCACTAAAGTGCTCCCTTCAATTCACTCATTAAAAATTTTTCATTTCATATTCAAAATTCAATGTAACGGTTAAAATCAGTTTCAATTTTATTTGTTAGATTATTACCTATTATTTTTTTGAAAAGTGGCTGTCGATTCACATATGTAATTTGTTATACTTGAGTACACAACTTTCTATACGAAACATGGACGGCAAGGACAATAATATGTTCTACTGAACGATCTCTGAAAGAAGTTAATTTTACAGTTTTTGGGTGAAGCCCAGATTTTCGATTTGAATATATATTTCCAAGTTGAACTTTGTTGACCAACATCCAACTTCGAAGAATCCATCACACCTGAAAACTTGGTGATCAGAACCTGGAAATCCTTATATGTGCTGTGTACAGTATCGTACCAAATCAGATGGTTCTTCCTGCATAGGAGCACTTCACCTGGATTTTAATTGCTAATGGAAGTATTCTGTTATATATTTTGTAATTCTATTCGATATCCAATTTATATAATTTCGTGTGCTCTATTTCATTTTGCACTTGAGACATTGCGCTTCGAAGCTATTCATAATAATTTTCATTGTTGAAATCCAATTGTGAGCAGCTATTTTTCAATATTTCACTCTTAACTTTTTATTCTAATTTGAGCAATTTACTTGATGTTATTAATAAATCTCTGAAAGTGGATAAATTTGTTTTTGTGTGGGAACCAAGGCCTTCAAGATTGCTTTCTATTTTGAAAATAGGTTCCGGGCTAGCTACAACCTATTAACCCCGACCACCTCTCCGACTGAACTAACAGATCTCTGAAGAAAGGATAAACACTTAAATGGTTACAATATAAAATCAGTACAAAATTTACCCTATATCTGAGAAATTCATAATTTAAGGAGGAGCTGACATCGCCCAATAGAAATCTTAATTGGATTCCTTAAGATGAACTCATAGAGCTTTAAATTTGAAGAAATGATACCATTACAAGAAGATTTTCATGAGGTGGAATCACCTCCACCTAACAATGACTAACAAAAGAGTAGCGAAAATAAAGATACTCGTCTTTGATTGGTTCTCGTGATTTCGGTATATTTTATCTTGATTGGTTACATTTTTCATTGGTCAGAATCATTAAAGAGCTGGTTTTCTTTGTTTCAGTACCGAGTCCACTTGTTTTCGGTATATTTGATTTTTGAATTGGCATTTTGAAGTTTTGAATTTTGTGTTTGGGCAATTCATATAAATATATATAAAATTATTACAAATTTTACCTTATATCTGAGAAATCCATAATTTAAGAAGGAGCTGACTTCGCCCAATAGAAATCTTATTTGGATAGAGCTCTTAATATGAAGAAATGATACTATTACAACAAGATTTTTACGAGGTGGAATCACCTCCTAACGGTGACTAACAAGAGAGTAGCGAAAATAAAGATACTCGTTTTTGATTGGTTCTCGTAATTTCAGTATATTTTATCTTGATTGGTTACATTTTTCATTGGTCAGAATCATGAATGTGTAGCTCTTTATGTCTTTATGAGGCAATCAAAATAACGCTCTCCAACCCAAATAAGAACTATAGAATTTTCTCCGATTCCTTCAGCGTATTACAATGTTTGGCTGACATCAAGTTAGATATTAAAACCAACCCATATATTTTATTCACAAAAGAAAAATACTTACTGTTTCTAGAAAGTTCGAATAACTCAGGAAAAATAGAATTTTATTGGATACCATCTCATAGCAATATAGAGGGTAATGAAAAAGATGATAAATCTGCTAAAAATGCAGCTTGGAAAGTAAGCGACAGTAAAATAAAAATACCATACACGGATTTAAGACAACAATATAAACAGAAAATGTTTAACAACACAAAAAAGGAGAATGAAAATGATGGAAGGTACAAAGGAAAACTGTATTTTCAGAACTTCATTTCTGGGTCAACCAAACCTTGGTTTTGGAAAAAAAAAATCTACCTAGAAAATTAGTGGTCACCATCAACCGGTGCAGAAGTAACCACTACAATTTAGCTTCATCTTTACCAAAGGTTGGAATCATAGAAGACCCATCTTGTACTTGCGGTTGTACAGAACAAAACCTAGATCACATATTATGGCAATGTCCTTTGTATGACAATCAAAGATCTGTACTTTACGAAAACTTGGCAAGGTACAAACAATTCCCACCCTTTATCTCCAATTCATTTCTATCAGAACTAAAAATTAGTCATATAACTTTGATAATTAAGTATCTTCAAGATTGTAAATTGAACATTTAGACATAATTTCAAAAATTTTCAGGGATAAATCTCAAATTGTAATTGTAAATATTCAGCTGTATAGTCCCTAGGGACTTTGGTAAGCTTAATAAAAAAAAAAAAGAGCTGGTTTTCTTTGTTTCAGTACCGAGTCCACTTGTTTTCGGTATATTTGATTTTTGGATTGGCAATTTGAAGTTTTAAATTTTGTGTTTGGGCAATCCATATAAATATATATAAAATCAGTACAAAATTCACCTTATATCTGAGAAATCCATAATTAAAGCAGGAGCAGACTTCACCCAACAGAAATCTTGCGATTTGGATTCCTGAAGATGAACTCACAGATCTCGTAATATGAAAAAATGGTACAATCAGAAGATTTTCATGAGGTAGAATCAACTTCTCCTTGAAAAAGCAAGCGAATTTACCTAAGCTGGATTAGTATCAACTCCTCGTTGATTGGCATTGGAGAATCCAGATTTCAATTTCATCTTTCCTACTTCAGTTTTCTTTTCCATGAGAACTAAACAGCTGTCATAGCCTTGAGATACACATCCAATAACTCTGATTTATGGTTTTTGCATCAGTTCATTCATCCCCAGATCTACAGGTACAAATTGGGATGCATGTCAGGAGATTGCTGTGAAAATATATTCTGTTAACTGCTTTATACCCAACAATGCATTCATCATATCATTAAAAATAGTAATAGTCAGTTAGGAATACAGAGAAATGAGTTACTGGGCACCACATGGCTGAAAATCGTTACAAGAATAGCTACTTATAAAGGAAAATTAATGCAGCAGATGCAGGTCCAAGGTGGGCATCTATTTAGATCCTCTAAAGGTTACACCAAAATAGAAGAAGAAAAGGGTTAGAAACCTTGAGATTTGCAAAAGACTGGGAAATGATAATCAATTCCAAGCAAAAGATCAGTCATTGTTGGTCATTGTTTTGCTCCTTCCATCGGTTATTTGATTGCATCTTATATCACAAGCAAGATAGACCAAAATAATGATCCATCTTTTGTTTGGAATAGGCATATGATAGAGGTCTTATAGTAGAATTATAATAGAAGCCTCAACAAATTAATTTTGCCTTCTCCGAATAAAAAAATTAGATCTGAGACCTTTCGCAGTTAAAAATTACGAATAATAATAAAAACATAAGAGAAAATTTAATAAGTGAATGGCAATATCAAATATAAATGGTCTCATGGTGGCCAATTCGTGGAAAAAACAATAAATAAATCACTCTGATAAAAATTTACAAGGGAAAAACATGAATTGGAATATTGTCTATATGGTAAATAAGCCAATGATGAACCAGAGAACAGTATATTATACTAAAAATTTACCAGGGTTTGTGAATTCCTTACAACAGGATAAAATATTTACCTAAAAGTTGATGTTTATCAGATCTGATTTCAATTTCATCCTCTACATTGTGTATAAACTGAGGCCAGTAACTTGAACCTTTGTGACATCATACAATCCTGATATATCGCTAGTTTGTCCCATTATTTATCCCTTTCTTTTAAAATTATGCACCACCAGGTAAGAATATTCTTTTGAAGAAAATATAAGATCTCTTAACGTCTTTTCCAGATGAGAGAAAGTAACATTCAAATTGCAGCAAGCGTCCATGTAAAACTGAAAAGTACAGAACAATACTTTCGGGAAAAAAAATAAAATTTTCTCTATAGATTAACAATTTCCATCAAGTAACGAGAACACCCTGAAATATAATTTTATAAACATCAGCTATCTGCCAAATTTAATTCTTCTGAGGGTGATATACCGAATAAAAATAATTTTTTTAATTTCAAAGAGCGGTAACTTGAAAAAAAAAAAGAGGGTATCGAATAAAAAAATATATGAAAACCCCCCTTTTATTTTTGCCAAGGAATAACTTTTAGGAATCTTTCACATTAATTCAGAAACACCTAGCATGTTACATCCATATATGAATTAGATGATTAAACCAAAAGAATTCTCGGACGTTTCATGCAAAAACTTAAACTCATTTTACTTGAATCACTATTGTTGATTTTCGTAACAATTCTCTAAATTGATTCGAATTTACCAAGATGTCTGATGGGCGGGGCTTAAGGCTCAATTGTCATGGATTTGCTTGAGTCACTGTCACGTGAGGTGACTAACAAGAGAGTAGCGAAAATAGAGATACTGGATTGGTCCTCGTGTTTTCGGCATATTTTAACTGGATTGGGTACGTTTTTCATTGGTCAGAATCACTAAATAGCTGGGTTTCTTTGTTATTGCACTGAGTCCACGTGTTTTCGGTATATTTCATCTTTGAATTGGCATTTTGAAGTTTTGAATTTTTTTTGGACAATTCCGATAGAGACAGACATTTTCTATCTCATGGCCGTTTTGCATTAATGGAGTCATGAAAGTGAGGTACATAATTACAATTCATTACTTATATTACAATAAATCAACAAATATATCCAGTTATTGTTGATTTTCGTAACAAGCCCCTAGATTCAAATATACAAAGATGTCAGATGGGCGGAGCTCAAGGTTCAATTGTCATGGATTGAAATAAATACATAATGTACCTTATATCTGGGAAATCCATAATTAAAGAAGGAGCTGACTTCACCCAACAGAAATCCTTTAATTTGTATTCCTGAAGATGAACGCATAGAGATGCATTTCAGGAGATTGCAGTGTGAACATATTCTGTTAGCTACTTTATACTTAACAATGCTTTCATCATATCATCAAAAATAGAAATAGCCTATAAGCAATACAGAGACCTTGCATTTTTTCGACAAATAACTTTTTTTTGTCGATTTTCGTCAAATTTAAAGTAGAAATCGCAAGAACGAGCTGAGTCCTTTCGGAATCTGCTACCCGTTTTTTTCTGCGATGATTAATTTAAGGGGTACACGATGTTTAACGTAATAATTTCAGACCCAGATAAATGCAAAACTATAGCTCTCAGAGTGAAACAGGTGGCACCGGTGTGCACCCAGTTCATCTTCTTAGATACTGGCTATTGGAGTTGATTCATCAATTCTAGTGCAAATATGACGGAAAATATTGACAAAATCAAATGATTACGTTTTGTCGTTTGTTGGGAGTTTTTAGAATTTTCATCTTCTATTGAAGAAATACTAAATTGAAGGAGGAGCTGACATTATGAAACGAAAATCTTTCGAATTGGTATCACAAGATTTTGGTGTGGTATAATTACCTCCTCGTATGAATAAAAATTAAAATATACTGGAAGAAGTTGATTTTAAACAAGTGAGCAAATTCACCTGAGCTAGATTAGTATCAACTCACCATTGCAGTCAGACAATCCAGATTTCAATTCCATCTTTCTAGCTTCTTTGGGACTTCTGTGATGTCAGAAGTTAATAACTATCAAGGGTTGATGTAAACACCCAATAGTAAACATTGGTTACCCTGATTTCTGCATCAATTAATTCACTCTTAGACATCAAAACACAGGATGGCTGAGAAAATATAACATGGATGAAAAATTGTATACCCTACAAATGTTGAATTATACAGTGATAAGTATGAAAATAGCCTATCAGCAACTCAAGATAATATTATTTTCTTTTGATTCTATCTACAATTGTTCTCGTGACATCGATCTGTTGTAATTTCATCTAATTAAAATTATTAGACTTCAAGAGTCTTACCATCATGAAGTTACAAATACCTCAGATCTTGGACACCCAGATTATATCATATAGCTCTCGGGAACACTTCTTTCTGAAACAAAAAACGTTACATCCATCCATCATTTCAATTCCTAAAGTAATTACGTTTCCACCTTGAGTGGATTTGGTTTAAAACAAATCATTTATTGCTGACCTGTCGATTACGATAAAAAAGTATCGTTTACTTGAAAATTCTTCACAATTTACTTACCAAAAATGGACATCAATTTGCGATTTGTTGCGAATGCAATAATAATAAATAACAAATTCAAAATGGCATCTAGATGGTAGTGAACTCTGTCGGCGACTTTCAATAACTCAGAGGAAAAATAATGGTGGCGCTCTCTACCGGCAGTCTAGTGAATCACCACAATTTGGTAAAGAAATCTGACTATTAGTAATATTAGTTTGAGGTTTATCCGTTAGATGGCCAAAAATGAGCACAACTCTTTAGTTGTCTATGGTTAAGAACATTCTTTGTCTATGGTTCAGAGCATAATAAGGTATTTCAAGCGATGAACCAAGAGTAACCAGGTTATGATTTTGGTCCATCTAGCGGTTATTGCTGGTTCTTCTTGGTTATTCCTTCGAAATCCAGAAAGAATAACCAGAAATTATCGCTTGAATGCTCGGGTTTGGTTATCCGTGCTGTCATTCTTTTGCTTCGCTTTATTTATTTATGCTCATAGGTTATCTGCATAACACGTTATCTGAGCATTTATCTGATTCAGATAAAAAGGGCCCATTCCCGAAGCTTATATAAACAAAAAGACATTTTTAAAAGCAATATTTTATTAGCCAATATATCCTTATAATGGAATTACTGAAACTACAATAAATTTAACAAGGAAAAAATACTAAATTAGACTCATATAATATCTATACAAGTAAAAAAATGATCATAAAAAATTATTTTGTGAGTACCTAACTAGGAATGAAGAAAATGACAAGAAATGATTAAAATGAAAAATATCAATATTAACAGCTAGTAAAACGAAGAAACTTAAATCTATTTTTCCATTATTTCGAGATTATACTTGATGAAAATTTGAAACAAACACAAAAAGGCAATGAAAGAACTTCTTAATCTCTTAACTTTAGGAACAGCAATGACAAATCTCATGATGGTTTTAACAAACAATATTTTGAATTTGTAAATTTCAGTTTATTCCAATTTAAAAAAAAAAAAAGAGTTATTTGGTCACTTCTACTGGTTCTTCTTTCAATTTAATGATCTACCTTAAAATTTCTCCTCATTGCTACCATATTGTGCATTCTCAGAACACCCAAACTATTGATACGATGCTTTGCAGATACTCAGTATTGCACACATGACATAAATTTGAAGCAACTTTTCATAGTTTCATTAACAGAATTCTCAAAGGATTTTTATTGATGTGGCTTTAATTTTTAGGTTTTTCTTGTAATTTTCAAATTATTATCAATATAGATTGCTTCACACAAATGACATTTTCTCTTGAGCCTTTTATTTCTTCTCTTATAGAGTTATCCTGAAATTTGAAATAGAATTGAATATTATCTTTATAACAAATTCAATAAGAATAGATGGTTTTCCTGTGTTACTTCAACATACTTTCAGTCGATGACTGGTTAAGTTTCTCTTTACATTCAATGTTTGCAGCTGCTGATAAAATTTTTGATTACTGCAGCTAACAAAATACACAAGGAATTCTATTTTCTCTAATGAAAAGCAAATCTAATCTGTACATTCTACAATGCTTCTAATGGTTTCCAAATAATTTTTTTAACTAGGTGATTTATAGAAATGGAATTTTTCTCCATTGAAGTTTCTGCTTCCAATTTTATTTTTGAGTTTTCCTAAAATTTAAATTGTGATCAAATACCTACAGCCTTCAAAGTTAAAATTCAAGAAAATCATTGGATTTATAAGCTTCATTTCAACGCACCTTCAGTTGACAGACCAGTTGTATTACTGAACTGTAATTTACGATTTCCACATGATTTTCAGCAACATTATTCAGAAGCACATGATTATATTAGATCCTGAGTATTTCCTTCTTTCAAGAACTGTATTTAATAATTGCTCTGTTTTTTATTATGTTAAAGAAACTCTACATTGTGGTCCCATTTTTGATGAGTTCTTTCCATCCAAACAACACAACTTTTCACCCACGTTCTTTAAGTTTTCTTTTGAACCTGTGAATTTAGGAAGAGCGTATTATTTTTAATTTTATCTTAAATTGCCTTAGTTCCTACCTGGAGTTGAACTTCCATTTCATTAAATAGAATTCGTGTTGCTGTAGTTTGGATTATTAATTATCTCTGTGAAATATTCAATAGTCTTTCGGTTCTACCAAGATCAGTTTTTCAACTTCCAAATAATTCAAAGTCCTTGCTATTGTTTACTATTTTCATGTTTATACACATCTAACCCTACTTGCTCTAATAACCAAAATCGTAACCTTGCTCTCGAGCAGGGTTACGATTTTGGTTTGATTTGACATTTCTCGATCAAATTGAGGTTAATTCATGACGTCACGGATCTATAACCCAAACCGCTTGAATGCAAAAGGTATGTACCACAAAAGACCAAAGATAACCGGTTACTCTTGGTTCGTCGCTTGAAATACCTTAATATTTGATTTTCTGTGATTAGCAGATCATAATAAATATCTGGAAGCACGCAGGAAAAAAGATCAGAAAGGATAAACATACGAAAAATCTATCCAAATACACAACTCATAATCATTGTATAAAGAAAATCTTTATACAATGTCATAATCTAACCAACCCAATACAAGACCAGGAAAAAACATTGATTGACAACAGAGAACTTTCAGACGCCTTTGGGAAACATTTCCAGAATATCTACAGAAAATATAATGACAAAAACCACGAAAAACAGGTAGAGCAATAGTACCAAATCAGCATGCCCTGTACAGGACTAGAAAAAAACATAAAACTCTAACAGACAAGGAATACTACCAAGCCTTAAAGTATGGAAAAAACAGCCCCCGGATACCACAATATACCCAGAAAAATGATGAGAAAACTTGATCCAGGGAATGGAAGAAGGATATCCTAATTGCAATTCCAAAGACCAAGATTGACCATACCAATAAAAAACTACAGACCCATCAGTTTTGGCTAAAACTTTTGAAAGAATTTTATCTGAAAGAATCAGGACTGAAATAGGCAAAACCAAATCACCCTATCAGTTTGGATTCAAGACAATAAACCCACTAAACCACTCATCCCTTAATTATCCTTACATCCAACATGGAGTGCAACAAGAAAAAGGGAAGAAAAACAGCGGCTTTCTTTATGGAGATATAAAAAGCCTTCGACAGCGTCTAGTATATGGGACTATTATACAAATTATCCAACCTACAAAGCCCAAACTGTCTGCTTAAAATGGTTGTACCAAATCTAATTCAGAGAACTATTTGAATTGCCCAAACCACTCGTTAACTTGCGTACGGGATAGACAATCATTACCATAAGCAATAACTTTTGTTAAATGCATCCATCTAGGGTATAATATTACAACAGAAGGCACAAGTGGTACTATTTTTTTTCTTTTGGAATGGAGGGTTAATATCGTACGCAGAAACCTTTCAATTCTAGTCTTGTCAAGTAATAAAACCTTACATATCCGGATATAATATGGTTTGAATGAATGAAAGTTGTAAAACGTAAAAAAAATTTAATACTTTAAATTTTTTAGATATTTCGTAAAAATATAAACATAGATTTATAATAATAAATTACCTAATAAATCTATCATGTAGCTTCAGATAGATTTCATTTGTGCCATCAGATCATCCAAACTGACATCATTAGTTGTTGCAATTTCTGGTTCTGCATTTGATTCTTCCTTTTTCAACGTATAAGCGAATTCTATACCAGTAATACCAACTGATACTTTTTGCTCTTCAACACTTTCATCGACAACAGATATACCCCATTCATTTTCTTCATGCAGAGGTGTTTCCTCTTCTTGTTTTTCTACCACTTCTTCCTTAATTTCCTGTTCTTTTTCCTTTTGCCTTTTTCTACAGAAATTGTCTTCGCAATTTACATTTGGTTTAAGGCTCATAGTAGGAAAGAAATCGTTCAATGCATTGTAGCCAAGATAGTTTGCTACATCGCCAAAACCAAGGAGATATTTCAAACAGTTCTGTACAAGAAAACCTGCAACTATTGCCATTGTAGTAGGTAAACTAGCTGCACATACACCATCTCTTTTCAATGTTTTCTCATCAATATTTGAAGCAACAATGAGAGGAGGAACACACTAAAAAAACAAATTGAAAAATAATAATTGCAACTTATGAAGGATTAAATTTACAGCAAAACATGCAGTCTTTCCCGGGTTTATAAATTGAATATGTCCAGAAATTGCATTTTCAGCAACTCCAGATTCAAACCAATTCAAATCATTCTCATTGCATACTGTATTAATCGTCAATCTAGCTTCAAAATTGTCCACACAACTGAGCACTGTGTCAACAGGTTTATTATCTATTCCTTGATTCCTGAAATAATCTTAATAGAAGTGTGTATATTTTGACAATGGTAATTCACGCACATCAAAGAACTCTGGAAATTTTCAAAATTATCCATGAGGGTGATGTTATAATTAAAAGTCAATATTTCAACATCAGGATTGATATTCCTCAAAGTCTCAGCAGCTGCTTCAACTTTACTGAGACCTGATTGGTGGGGTTGGAAAAACAGCCTGTTCATGTTAGCTAATTCAACTTTGTCATAATCAAAGAGGAGCAGCTTTCCGATTCCACATCGTGTTAACATTTCAGCTGCAACACTACCCACTCCCCCAACACCAACAATTGCCACACAGAATGTTCTGATCTGCTCATAATTCTTAACTATCCCCATTTTCTTTAGTGCCATTAATCGACTGAAATCAATGGATTTTGGTGTTATGAAGGTTTTTCCTCAGCATGTATATAATTACCTGTAGGGATTAGAATCTACAACTTGAGAAGACATTTCATTTATTTTATGCCTCACGACATTGCTTTTCCTCTCTAATTCGTCCACTCTTTTACGCAGTTCTTCATTGATTTTTAGTAATTCGGCTTCTCGGCTCATTTTAAACAATAATTTGAAGACAGAAAATACTTAACATATGGTAGGCTAACACAGGAATGACAGATGTTTATTTCCTTAACCTCCCATCAAACATAAAAAACAAAACAAGGGCCACGTCACGTCACAGAACATAAAGGATAAAACGATGGTGAAGGTAGCCGATAAGAATTGTGATAGGGCTTCTATCTAATATGTACTATTCCGACTTTACGTCTGTTTAGCCAAGTCAAATATTGCCGCTTATGAATCTTCATGTACTAGAAGAATAGACCCATTGTGCAATATAAGGCTGTTATTCACTCCCATACAAAGCGATTTTGATAATGAGGGTAGAGGCGAATAAAAAAGTCGAGATTACCCTCAGCTATCTTCATACTCACACCAGGAATGATGAATTTATGGTTTGACTACGTAACAGGTTAAGATTCATGCAAATATGCTTTAACCTTTGGTTTCCTCATCATTTCGCTAGATATCGAATTTCTCACCAGAATTAACGATGGCTCCGGCTGCAACCTTACCCAGCTTTTCTAAGGGTAACTCTGACAGAAATGGGGTAAACGCCGTTTTGTTGGGACCTCCAGGAGCTGGGAAAGGAACTATAGTGAGTGATTCAGTTTTTTTAATGCAAGGATGGATAATTACATCTACTTCTAGGCTCCAATGTTGAAGGAGAAATATTGCGTATGCCACCTTTCTACTGGAGATATGCTAAGAGCAGAAATTCAATCTGGTTCTGTTATCGGAGCAAAGTTGAAAAAGGTAATGGATGAGGGTAAATTAGTTAGTGATGATTTGGTAGTGAGCATGATCGATAAGAATTTGGATAAAGAGGAATGCAAAAATGGCTTTCTACTTGATGGATTCCCCAGAACAGTTGTTCAAGCAGAAAAGGTAAATTGAAATATAGTTATCCATATCAGTGAGTGACTTGTTATCTTTAACAGCTTGATGACCTATTAGAGAAAAGAAACACTTCATTAGATGCTGTTGTTGAATTCGGGATTGATGATAAATTGCTGGTTCGTAGAATAACTGGTAGATTGATACACCCACCCAGTGGAAGATCATATCACGAAGAATTTTATCCTCCTAAGAAAGCAATGACAGATGATATAACAGGTGAACCTTTGATTCGGAGATCAGATGATAATGTAGAAGCTCTTAAAAAAAGACTCAATGTTTATCACACCCAAACAAGACCACTTATAGATTACTATCAGATACGTAAAATACATTATAGAATAGATGCTGCACAAGCGCAAAAGGATGTTTTTAAAGATGTTGATGACGTTTTTAAACGTGCCAAAAAAATTCATTCCAAATTTTGAAAATATTGATGTCCCTTCATTTCTGTTATATAATTTTTTTTTATATATGTCCTAAATATGATGAATTTTTTAAGTGATGGAAAGATATATTATTATTGTCATCAATGTAGTATTCATTTCATATTTAAGATAAACACTTTTTGACTGGTGATTATTCATTTTTATGTATCCAGGGAGAACATTAAATGATACTTATTCAATAAAGATGTATTATTATTATTAGAATTATGTCAACTTTATCAAACATTCCAGCTTAATAAAAAAATTGATAAGGACCTAGGCATTGAAAAGTAATTAGTGGGAGAGTGGAGGGACTTAACAAAGTCTTCACTCGAGTGTATATGAAATCTTACTTTTATTTGCAATAGTTGATTAATTTCACGAAATTCAACCATAAATAGATTTTTTCAATTCACCAAGGAACAATGACATAAAGGACAGTTTTTCGTAAAATTAATTAAATGAGTCAATACTTTATGTTTACATTCTTTGCACTCCCATGTGTTCTGACCTTCGATTAATGGTTTCCCAGATACCACACAGGTGAAAATTTCTCCTGACAACCTGAACATGCGGTACTCCTAAAAATGAATAAATTTGAGGCTAATTTTCAGGAATAAGAGTAAAATTTTCCTTGAAATATGATGATTTTTGACAGATTATACTGGGTTGTCATCGGGTACAGCCTTCGAAGATTATGGAGAAACGAACATTGTATCTATTTGAAATTTCGTGTATAGGTAATATACAACCTTCAGTTATACCGAAAATTGTAAAATATTTATTCATTCTTTTTGTTTTGATAGTGTTTTACTGTTTAATTTAAAATTTTTGTCAGATTTATCTGGTGATGATTGATTTATTACTTTCCAAGTTTTTTTGATGGCAAATCCAATTTTGTTTATACATTTCTTCTCTGTTTTAATGAACTTATTAATCCTGTTTTTTAATATCATAAAATCTCTTCAGTTATCTACATAATTTGTCTCTTTTTACTATTGTGCCCATCGATTTCTTCAATGCTCGTTATTTTTAATTTATTATCATGATGAGATCATCAAAATCCTTGACGTTATTATTTTACAAGTAATGCTTCAAGGACTTATTGAATTTTTTGTAGTATCACATTGTTTTTTTATTTGCATGGGAAATTCTGCATATTTGTGATCTGAATTTTGCGAATCGGTGCATTCGATATTTAAATAGAAAATGCATAATCAAATTCTACGAAAGTCTCATGTAACATTCTCTTTACCTATTTGAAAGAACAGTTTTTAATGGATTTTTTGAAAGAGATAAGTAATAGTTGTTGAATTTCACTTTAGAAGACGTACTACCTTAAAAATTTGCATTGTCATACATAACAAATAGTCAACGACTAATACCCACATAAAAAATTTCAAATATTGTATAATATACAATGTTTGTTTCTTCATGAACTCTTAGTGGCGGTTCCAGTTGAGACACCTTGTATTGATTTTGAAAAGTAAAGAATGCATGGATACTTTACCAATAGGGAATTAATTTACTGCATTCAAAACACTGTACTTTCTGAACTCTCAAATCTTTTGCTCCATTCTCCAGGAATATCTCCCACGATAATTTAATATATTCTTTACGTTCAGCACTTGACATCTGAAAGAAATTATCTGCAATATGATCAAGAGACATATTTGATAGTCAAAACATACACTTTGATCGCCTTTTTTCAATTTGATAAAAGCCCTTGAGCATAATCCAAATGCTCGGTTCAGGCAAGCTATAAAAGCATAAAGAGAGTATATTTCTGTCAGACTGATGTAATCGTCATAATCTTGTAATTTGTAAATGGTACATAGTGCATCGTGAAGTTTTCCGTTGTAAAGTTGTTCTTGGGCCAACATGAAATAATGGTAAGCTTCAGCTCCTCTCCATTGGTTGAAAAAAATTTCACTATCTCCTACTAATTCTATTGAAACAAAAAATTATAGAGTTAATTCTACTGAAATAAATTTTAGAAAAATTCTGGTCACCTAGATTTGAGTGTCTACTATGCATTTCTAAAAGCTTTCCCCCGTAAACAAAATGTTTCTTTTTATCCATCAAAGTGACTCCTTTCTTCTTTGCTATCTTACTGGCAAACTAAAATAAAATCGATTATAACATGATATGTGAGTTTTAGATTGCAAAGCTCACTTGAAATGCCAGGATAGACGCTTGAAGGTAGAATTTAGCTTGAACATTAACGTCAATGGCTTGATACACTTTATTCTGTTCTATCAGATGCTCTGTATATTTGGTGAAATACTCTGAGATTTTTGAAATATTATATTTCTTAGCGAGTTCAATAGCTGTATCCCACCTGTTATGACGAACACATAGATCAATTGCAGGTTTCACATTTCCAAACTGAAAATAATTCATCCAATATGCTATTATTTGACACTCTGGGAGAAAAGTATCCGTAAATTCTAATTTAAATTGACTGCGTTGAGTATTTGAAGTTTTGGTATGTTGGTAGGACTGTCCCTAATCATTATGCCAAACGTGACAGTCTGTCAACTACTTTGTTGAAACCAGTCGACCTCAGTGGTAGCGAATGATACATCATGATAGAAATACACATGTATAATCTTTAGACGTATCTATCTCATCTGTAACGTCATATGAGTCGTAAAACAGTAAACAATACCTGGTTTTGAGGTTAATCTCATGACAGAAAACTTTTCTACACCTCTTCAATGCGCAGGATCCTGTGTATTTCCACCATGGTTTCGAACAAAAATATTGAACAAGGAGTTTATCTCCAATTTTGTGTTTTGAAAGAAATTTCGTGCGAATGTTGAAAAAGGCACATGGAGACTCGGTTTTACCAAAAAATTAGTGTACGAATGGTGCAAAGCCTTTAAAAACGGTCATGAGATCATCGGTGTTTCCATTAGCAGTCACGAAAAGCATGAAAATTATTCAATAGATCAAAAAAGGCTGTCTAATCTAATAAATATATAACTCACTCTTATGTAAGCTCTTACAGCTTCAGAATGAACTGCATGCATTGCAAACATATCGCCTATTCTTTTCAGGGAAAGATCTCCATCTGGTAGAATGTCGATGTAAGAAGCTAACTTGTCATATTCTTCCAAAAAATAGTAACATTCAATCACTTCCTTTGTATTCTTTGCTAGTTCGAAATACTCTGCTGCTGCTGAACTGAAAGTTGAATTTTACAAATACAGTAGCAATTACCTTATTTCTACTAACTAATTATTAGAATCCTTGAAAAAAAATGCAATTGCTTCATAGGTTTTTTCCAGAATTTCATCTGAAGCTGTCGCCCCATTTTTCAAAATTTGGATAACCCGAAACCAGTCCCCTAGCATTCGCCTGAGGTCTAATGCAAGATCACTGAAATGATATGCTGTAATAAAGGAATGTAATACTTTGAAAAAAAAAACCTTCTATCAGCTTCCATGTATATTTTCTCAGCTTCATCGAAATTTTTGAAATAGGATGCTATCTTGCCTCTGTTTATTATCTGATTGTTAAATTCAGATAATTTCTTAACAAATAAAACTCTTGCGTATTCTTTTGATCTGATAAATGCATTGGTGGCTACCTCCAAGTTCATTTTTTTGAGTGCGGCTTCTCCCAGTAAACGCCTGAAAAAAATCAATTCAAAAGAAGTTTCAGGAAAATTTCATTTGAATTCTGTATGTTGGTAGGAATGTCCGCTCTGTCAACTAGTTTTGTGCTTTTTTTTTTTGCTTTGAATCTATCTTATTCTTAATCAGAACTCTACAGTACTAGAAATTTTACTTTATTACCATAATCTAGGGTGCTGATTATCCTCAATGAAACTTTCAGTTTCTGCAAGTCCAACTTTATCTAACAGCATTCTAGTGTCTCTTAAACTCTTAACTTCTACTTTCACCAAACAAGTTCTCACTGGCTTTTCAGGGGCTTTAGTCAGTTCATCTAGAAGAACAGATTGGACTTCCAAGTCCTATAAGAATAATTGAATAATACAAAAAGTACAAGCAATTTGTTGAGAAGTTCTGTACTAACATTGAAGCTATAAATGTAACCTGTGCAAGCTATAGGTTCTTCAGGTGAATTTCCTTTGAAAATATACATTCGGGTTTTTTCCATGATTGCAAGAAGTTGGGGATTATCAGAGGCCCAACACATGGACCAAACATCCTTCCTCTCAAATTTACCATTTTCGCTTGAAGCGGAAGATCGTCCCATGCCATCAGAAATATCTAGAACTGTTAATATTCCAGCAACATCTATAACAGACATCTTCCTGTAAATAATTAAAATTCATCCCATTGTTACGAATGTTATTAAATCGACTTACGTTGAACTACAGTTTATTGAAAGTTTATGAGGTCTTATCTGTACTTTATATCTTTTTGTGAGGACGATATGTGGTAGAGCATAATATTGTATAGTGCCACTCTCTCTACCTATTAAGAGACACTTATTGGAGCAAGCTAAACAGCAAATGGGATCATAGCTCGTTTGAGTTCTAGTTGTCTGTATAATTTCCGTTTCGTCCAAATCCTGAATGATGTTTGTAGTGCCCAACGGTGTGTCATCGATGTGGAATATTGAACATTTCATTTTGTTACCTAGAAAATGTTCAAATTGAGGGAGATCTTCCGTTGAACTGATCTTATCAGCTACTTGATCGAATTCGACAAAAATACAATAATACAACTCAAATTTTAATTTATGTTGTGGAAAACCTAGTATTTTATATCAATATCAATGATTGCCTTGTAAACGAGCAACTCATTTTGAAGGTTCAATTTGGACTTCCTGCCTATAAGCCAATACATTTTTCGAAATTTCAAATTTATTTATTCTTTTTGGCAGATTGTTGTTGGTGGAGTTGCTTGAGTTTATAATCAGTCCGTTGTGTCAAATGTGGAATCATTTGTAACGATTTTTTCAACTGGTGTATTAATCTGTGATATTTAATTAACTCACCATCAACGCCGATGGATTTAGGTGTTTTATACTGCCAGATCAAGAAATTTTGTTTGGAGGCAGCTGCCACGTAGGTCGAACTCATTGCCAGGAAGACTGGTTCTATATTGATGTCTTTTCCTGAAATTAACAAGTTCATCGCCATATTCTATTTTGTTTAAAACAATTATCACCATCTATAGGAGTGCCAACTGCATTACAAAGTAACAAAGCATATTTGCCCCCAGTTTCCTCGGATGAATTCGATGGCACAGATATAACACAATGGTCTTCACATCCAGCTATTGCCAATAGGGCTGGTACATGCTGATTATGAACCTATTTGGAAAATCTAGTCCATTAATAATAATAAAAGGTTATACACTCTGACAAAAAAGTATCCGAATATTTTCATTTAAATTGCCAGCGTTGAGTATTCTATGTTTCCGTATGTTGGTAGGACTGTCTGTGATTACATTATCATGGAAATATTATGAACTGTTTGTTTGATATTAGCATTAAAAAAATTGTGTAAGAAAAACTCAACCGATTGCAATGAATAAAATTAAAAGAATAAAACTTCACAATCGTTACCTGATCATTAGCAATATCCCAAAAAGTCAGATATAAGCCAGGCTTCTGAACCTTACATGAGGTATAGACTAGAGTGTTCTTGAAGTAGCACCACTTATAGTCTGGCCGAATATTTGCAAAATAAATTGAAGAGTCAACAGCCAATGCTACCCTGAGGGATCCCCCTTCCCAAACACAAGATGTAATGGATACGCCAGGAACTTTCAACGTCCTCAAATGCTAGATAAAATGTCAAATAAATTTTTAAATCTACAGGGTGTCTAAGATAACTACAAAGACTTTTGGGAGGTGATTCTTCAGCCATGAATACTCTCAAATTGAAAATCCCTACTGAGTTGTTTAAGTAAAGAAACACCTCACAAAACTTTCTGCAGTTTTTTCTCAACACCTCAGAAACTCACCTCTCCAAGCGGATTGTAAAATTGAACAAGATTTGTATATTTGTCATCCATCATTTGCTTTCCTGTAATCGCTAGCAGTGACCCATTGTGATTCCAATTTCCATGCACAATTAACATTCCTGTGTTCAGCACTACAGAAGCTGAAACGTTATCAATTGAATATAAATTCGATAAGTATTAAGTACAATAAACTGAAAGCTTTAAATAAATATTTCATACAATCAGACGTTCCACTTTCATTACACATTATCTGCACTCTCCCATTTTCATAACATATTGCCAAGTTTGGACAGAAATAATGCATGTAGCCATATTTTCCACTATACCAATCTATACAAGCTATGGGAACTTCTTCGTCTGCGCTGTCCAAGCAATAGATTGATAATTTTTTCTGTTGAGGAAGTTCAGTCTTGTTATCTGTTTTTTTTTTTATTTATTTAAGATGCACTCACTATGAAGGATCCTTGATTATCATATACATGAACTTGTCCAGTTTTCAAGCCGAATAACAATAATTTTCCATCAGGGGACCACTGAACACAACATAACGGTACAGCTTTCAATTCTTTACCCCATAATTTATTTCCATCTACTGACCCTACAATTATGGCTCCATCTTCGTAGATTATACAAATTTTCAATCCATCAGAACTCCATGACATTCCAATTACTGTTGATTTCTTTCGGTTGTTGATCATCTCTTCATACCATGAACCCTGAATTATTAAAAAATTCAAAACATGATACCTTGTTTTGAGCATGCAGTACCTTATACATCATCCATACAATGATTACTCCAGTACTATCACTTGTTGTAAGTTTTTTCTGAGATTCATTCCAAACCAGAACCTTGATACTTTCAGTATGCCCTTCCAACGTCTGGTTTAAAGACAAATTACTGGTGACTGATAGACCTTTGTTTTTATTTGTTTCTACTTCAGTTCCTGACGAATTACCAAACGTTTTAACAAAATAAAGATTATTTTCATGAAAACTTTACCTGTATCCAATTTGAATACTTTAAGGAGACCTCCTTCACCACCAACTGCAATGTATCCATCATCTTTATTCCAAGCTAAAGCATTTATTTTGGTTTGATTGGGTATAGCAATCTGAAATAATCTTTTAAGTAATCGTTTAAAATGCCTAAAAGTAATATACCTTCTTGCTCAAGTAAATAAACATTGTGCAATTAAAACATGATAAATTTTAGGAAACAAATACAAAACGATTAATTTTGTTTTGGAAACAAATAACACGTTACTATGGTGATAACACAGAAATAAATAATGAACATAGCAATCATAGAGCAGGGTATTGAAATGGTTTGAATGAAATTTAAATTTTTTTCAAATAGCCCCCGGAACATTAATTTTGTTTGGAAATAATTTAGAATAGCCAAACTTTCCATATAACAATATAACCATATTTTTTCTGGAAGACTGCAGTGTGCATCTTCAAAAGTTACTCGACCCCAGCAGCTGATTTGAATAGGACATTATTGATATAAAAAAGCTTAGCACTAGTGGGACCTAAAACTATAGAAAGATTCTATAGTCTAAGAGTGGAACCTACCCAAAAATATGTTAACTGGGGGAAAATGCACCAATTGCTATATTTGAACTTGGTTTCATTAAAAATGAATGCATTTCATTTATCATGAAGGTCGAATTATTGAAAAACATTTTTTTGATATTTTTATTTACAAGAATTCTCAATCCATTGAATATATACAGATTATACAAAATGATGTTGAAGAGGTGTCGAAATTCAACCAACAAAATCCCTAAAGTTCAAATCAAAGTCATGATTAGGACTTTATTTATTCAATAAATATAAATGAAACACAGATAACACTGGTATTGCTTTAAAACTAATTAATATATTATTAAAAAAAAACTGCGAGTAATAGAAAACAATATTTTCATTACATTAAACATCCTATCCAGTAATTAGAAATATTGTATGATACAAGAAGCCTGTAATTTGGAATATGGCTTCATTAATAATTATTTGAATTTATTTTGTGAAGGCAGCAAAAACTGCCCATAAAACTTCAGATGTGTTAGGTTTCACAGATTCTTGTTCAAAATCTAAGTCAAGCAACTCACGAACTCTTTTCATTGCAAGTTCATAGTCATCATCATTCAATGAAGCAGTTGCATTTTCTAACACATCACTGGCATTAGCTAGAAATATCAGAGCCAACATTCGTTTATCCATTCTTTGAGGATCATTAACCCACTTAGCTAAAACTGCATCCTGAATCTAATAAAAATTCTAATAAGTAACACAATTACACAAAAATAAGAAAGTTCTACCTTTTTAATTAATCGACTTTTAGTAATATCATCTGTGAGGGGATGTGTTGTCATATCAAACAGAAGGAAATTTTGTTTTTCAGTTGTGAGAACTCCTTTCTCTACAAGATTTTTGGCAAGTCGTTCACGCACATTTTTTAACTGGTATTTGAGTTTCAAGGGATTCCAAGATTCTCCTAGACCAAAGAAAATACAGAGTGTGGTAATTGATGAACAAATATCTGCTTACCGCTCAAGTACTCAATCCAACATTGAACAGTTTCAGGAGGCTCAGTTTCTTTAATATGTTTTAAAGCTTCATCTAATAGCACATCTCCAGTTGGTGTATCATTTTTGAGAATTAATTTTCTAGAAAGCAAACCTTTTCTTCTCATACCAGCTCTTTCTAATTCTATCCTACCCCGAAGACCCAATTCAATAAGAATACAGCCCCTCAAACCACTTGATATACAATCATTCCAAAATGAGGTATAACCCTGGAAAACACAATTTCTATAATTTCACAATACGAAGGGTTATTCTCCAATATACTTCTTTATCTTTCAATCCGAGGAGCAATACTTCTTCCATTAATGTTAGCCTGGTTTCTTTTGAATCACCATCTTCCACATCCTCATCACGATCTTTTTTTTCACTACTTGAGGGATCAGTTGATACATTTTCTGTATTCTCACGTATTATATTACGCCTCTGTACCAATCCATCAGATCGATTCATTTTAAATTTAGTTATTATGAAAGTAAAAGAGGTAATTTACCTTTCCTTAATAATCTATTTACTTTTCGTTAATTGTTGACGTTTACATACAGATATGTTGGAAACCAGAGAATATAGATAAATGAAGATGGCGTCAGATCAAAGAACCCTTTCATTTAACCTCATTTTACACGTCCGAAAATGTAACTTTTCTGATGGCAAAAAGGTGTAATTTATATTCAGCAGATTAGAAACACGCTCTGATCTTCTTTGTAGAAACAGTAGTATGAAGTACTGTCAACCCTGGGGTTCCTCAAGGTACGATGTGTGAACCTCTGTAATAGATTTCTAATAATATTGAAGGTGTCTGGGGGTAGATAACTTTAAATGAACCTTTTCCTTTGTATGCCCCCATAAGAAAAGGAATATACATCCAGAGTCCTGGGAGGCAACTTAATAATGCCTTTACAAACTATGTTTTACAACAAAACACCTTATTTCAGTGTTATATGCAGCCTTGAAATGACACTACGAAACAAAATAAACTGCAATAATTGCTCCCACTTCTGCATCTTCCATCGAATAGTTATACTTCATTAAGAACATCTAGTTTATAATTATTTTATTATGCATCATTTCATTAAAAAATTAAAAAACAAACAGTATATAACATACATAAATAAATAAATTTTTCCTCAAATGCATTTACAGTCTTAATTTTGTATTCTAAAAATAAAAATCTTACATTACTTATATACAACACAGATTACATGCCAGGAGTTACATACACTAAGATATATAAATTAAACTTTTACACATAACACTTAGCGAGTTGGAAAAATTACATTATCAATTAGCATTACCATATGAACATCAATAAAATAAACAAAGAGTACTTTAATTGTGCTGTTTAAAATAATATAGAATGCATAAATAGCTTCAAATAGTCATTTATTTCACCAATGGAAATTGAGAAATACATAAACTATAAAAAAGTAGTTGCAAAAGTATAATTTTTTTTTGTTAAGCATTTCAACTTGATCTGATTTATTGTCATATGAAAATAGCAATGAAAGTCGAATACCTATAACAACTTCAGATATGTTTATTCAAAAATTACTCAACCCCAGTGATTCTTATAAATAACACACACATAAATAACTAATAATTGGTTTCTGAAAAGTCGCACTCCCGCTTTAATTGGATATCAATTTGATAACTCCGTAGTATCAGAATGGAGTTATTGAATTGATAACTGATATAAGCAGGAAATCGATATCAGAACCCGTTTTTACTGCTCATTTGAATCAATAAATGACTATTGAGAGGAATGTATCAGTTTCACAGAGATATAGCTGCTTATCTCCCATCAAAAATTGTTATTTCGAAAGATTTTTTCCGAGTCAATGAAATTTTTTAAAAACTAAAACTTCCTTAGTATTGACAAGGAAAGACAATGAAGATCACAAATGATACAATATAATTTAGTATCAAATTAGATTATAAGATAAAAAACGATTCCTTTGGCATTGGCATATCAAAATAAATAAATATCAAAATCCAATAATCTCATTCCATTATTACTAAGAGCTGTTCTAAGATTATTTGTATACAGGATATATATATAAATATAAAATAATTTATAAAACAGTGACATAGAAAATATGGCCATCTTGAAAAAGTATCCCTTAAATAATCGATGCTACTTTAGTTTTGTAGGATAAATAAGTTTTGAGCCTGGCATTTCTTAGAACCATTTAGTCCTATGGAATGAATTTCGTAGGTTCCTTCTCACCTCATGTTTTACAGAGACTGTGAAGTTCAGCATAGTTGACAATAGCACGATGTAAGAATTCATATTGAGCCTGGAATATACTGCCATTTATCATAACTCACCACAAAGTAATTTGATACATACATAAGAATTCAGAAGTTCTAGCCTTTGAGAACGCAGTTTACGTGTTAAAGTGAATATATCCACTCTTCCTTCTGTACGCAACTGCTCCACTAGAATGCATAATCCCACGAACATGGAACTTCTGATAGTTCCTAGATTACAATGAACCACCATGGATGGCGAACATCCATTAGGAACTAGAGATGATTGAGAATGATCAACCAATTCGATTAGGCCCCTTGTCACCTCAGGAACCTAAAATGAACAGTTCATAAATAACTCTTTGTATTTTTTAGTGAAAAGAAACACATACCTCCCCATCGACTGTAGGCCAGCCATGGTACTGAAGATGAGTTACCTTCGTTTCTTCTCCATCCCTGCTTTTCACATACATTTCCCGTCTGGTATAATATGGGCAGCTTTCTGCTTGAACATATCTTACCATTATATGATCGTAACAGTTCTCATCTTCTGGCCAATATCTTGGACATTTACCATCGCCTAGTTCTGAAAGCATTACAATAACACTTATCCCTTGTTCGCATACCATACGCCAAAAATCGTTGACTGTGTTTTCCATAGGATCCTGGGTAATAATAAAAGCCTCTGTGTTATCATAACCTTCAATAAAAGTGGCATTGATGTAAGTGGAATGTTCTCTTCCCGTTAAAGGAGTTAATATAACTCGATTCCTATCATAAGGAACAACCTGATCAGATCTATTTTTTTCACGGTTTTCCTCAGCAAAAGCAACAGATGTTGATTTTCTATCTTCAAAAGCACTAATTATTTTCTGTAACAGGAAAAAGTGATTTAAACTTATGCGGATAGAAACCTAAAGACTCAGCACCTCAAATTGTTCCTCCAATTTACATTTAGATTCATTCATATCACATTTTTTTGCCTTTTCAATGGTTGTTTTTAATTCGTCAACATTTATCTCTTGATCTCCATGTTGAGCTACTTCCATTAAAGCGCGATAGATAAAGATGTATTGTTTCTGGAATTACACATACATATAAGCAGTTAGAAGCATCACTACACCAAATCTGTTCACAATTTTCCTTGACGAGTGTTCTATTTTACGGTTTGATTAATTTTTCTGTAGTTTTCTGAATTGTTTGATGTACTAAGAATGAAAATATTTTCTTTTTTATTCTTCCTGGCACTGTGTGTCAGGAATAAGAACCGTAGGTTCAAAAGTGTATTATAATTATCAGTATATTCTAATACAAGTTGCAGAATGGGCACCTTTTCCAAAGCAAATGCGACATGAATGTTGGAATTGCCTTCTGTAACGAGTATTAGACGATATTTTCTCTATTTCAGTCAAGAATTGTGATAAATTTATTGGAATTCAATGAAAAATTTAGATTATACCTCTTAGTGCCTTTGGTATTTTATTTTCGCAGTTGGTGTGACTGATAAGAAAATTGACAGATTATAGAATTTGAATAGTGCGTCAAATCGCCACATGGTTCAATATTAACAACTGACATGCAATGGACGGACGCGTGTTGACATTCGAAAGGATAAGATTTCAGTGTTGTCAACCACAAAACGAAAAATATAACTTAAAACAATGCTGCAATGAGTTTTACACGACAACGGCGCCAACCAATCAGAAACGTGATATTGCCGCGACTGTCTGGTTGGTTGAAAACAAAGTGATTAACTTGACAGTGCTAAAAGAAAGGAATTTTACACGACAACGGCGCCGACCAATCAGAAACGTGATATTGTGGCGACTGTCTGGTTGGTTGAAAACAAAGTGACTATCAGGGCAGTGCTAAAATAATAGTATATTCAAAAAAGTTGAAGAATGGCCACTTTGTCCAACATAAATGCGAAATTCGAACGCATGAGTGTTGGAATTGCCTTCTGCAACGAGTATTAGACGATATTTTCTGTATTTCAGTCAAGAATTGTGAGAAATTTATTGGAATTCAATGGAAAATTCAGATTATACCTCCTAGTGCCTTTTGTATTTTATTTTCGCAGTTGGTGTGACTGATACGAAAATTGACAGATTATAGAATTTGAATAGTGTGTTCAAATCTCTACATGGTTTAATATTGACAATTGACATGCAATGGACGCTGTATGACATTTGAAAGGATAGGATGTCAGTGTTGTCAACCACAAAACGAAAAATACTATAATGAACTCATTACGACACTGAAATAGAGAAAATAGCTTCAATAAAACATTGAATTTATTCGAAGTGTCATGTTGATACCAGTTTTGAGATTGAAAAAGTTCCATTATAATAAAATTAAAAAAGTACAGAATATATCCAAGTGGAAACATATACTAACCAGAGACTGAACTAAAAAGTTCCGTTGATGTCTAAGATCACAAATCGTATTGAATATGGACACTTGTCCTTCCTCCTTGAGTTGTTGTAAAAGACAATCCAGAGCTACCAAGGTACCTGTTCTTCCGACTCCTGCACTACAGTGAACCAAAATGCAGCCTTTTTCTATTGAATACACTTCGTTCATCCTTTTGATGAACTTGATTATACCATTGGGATGCTCTGGCGCCATGAAATCTTTCCAAACCAAGTAATGATACTGAGTGATTTTTCGTTCTTCCTCTTTAACTCCATTCTTTCGACATATCTTCAGATTTCTAACTAGATAATCAGAATACCTGTTTTCGTCTAAATGTGTAACAGTAATGTCTCCGAATACTTTTTCACCGTCAACTTTATCCGGCCAATATTTGGCACATTTCGTTTTACTATATTCTTCCAAATTAGTCAACATGAGAATAAGCTCTAAATGTTGTTCCCAAATCATTCGCCAGAAATCGTTTACTGTCGTATCCATAGGTCCCTGAGCACAAATGAATTTCTTTCTCTCTCGATAGCTCAAAACGTAGTTGGCATTGATGTAATCAGAACCGGCTATACTGTCTACCTGGGAGAGTTTCACACGGGTTTGATCGTATGCTTTTATATCTGGATATCGATTTTTGTAAACATTATCTCTAGAATCAGATGATCTGGTTGTTCTGTCACTGAATCTATCAGGCAAGAGCTCGAATTCTTGCTGAAAGCCATAATCGGAATCTCTATGTCGTTCAATGTACGCATTAAGAAGGTCCCTTTTCAGAATAGGGCACATATCTGGTGGATTCAATGATACCAAACGTTGACGTCCCCTCAAGCTCCTGTACACAAGTAATTATTTTATTTTTATTACTACACCCAACAAATCACCAGATGTTCTTCAATTTGAGAAATAATAAACATACATGACCAAATTATGAATTTATAGTTACCAATTCTCACAGCAGACTAATTCTTTCGCAACAAGAGACTGTTGTTAAATCTATATCAGTATCTTATAATTATCATCCATCCGCTCTTTTTTAATTATTAAGTCTTTTGTTTCTTTCAAAAGATATGATAACAAGAGATATGCTCGACTTAAAACTATTGTTCACACAAATAATTACTGTCTTATTGATAATTCTGAGATATTTAAGAATTCTTGATAGTGTTCTTACATTGTTATAAGATAGACTCCTGCAAAGATTTATAGAAAACTACAACAAACAAGACCGCATAATATCCAGCTGTAAGTTGGCAATATTACTAAACTCATAAATTCATCACATATAAATTCAAAAAATTAAAGAACGAAATGATTATTTAATATTACCTGAGTGAAGTACGGAAAGTGATCATTTCAACCGCTTGTGCATGAGCTTGTTTGGTATAACGGTGCAGCACAATTAGGGCGAATAGTAACAAAAATATAATCAGTAGCAACCCACAGAGGGTTTTCACAACCAGAGAAAATGAATTAGCAACAGGGGCTACCACAACTTCAGGACCAGGATTCATCATGACAAAATAGCTACTGTACGCTGCCAAAGTACTGAAGCCAGGGCCACGCACTGAAATAATTCGAAATAAATTCCTTTTTGTCACTGGAAAGCACCAATAGCTCACCTAAAATCTCAACGAATCCAGTGTAATTACTATCTATATCTAAACTGCCATCATAAGGAGGTAATGGGTCTACAAGGTCATTCCTTCTTACCCTATCAACAGTATCATTTGAAGTAGTATTTGTGGTTACATTCGAAGCTGCAGTTACTATCTTACGAGGTGCCGAGTAGGGCCTTAAACCTATGCATTTATCACACTCGCTGCCAGAAAAGTTGTAAACCTGATCGTCTCCAAGGAAAACCTCTGGATGAAACGCAGTACTGAAAGTGAAAAAATTAATCACTGATTTAATCGATTGAGCCGTTTAAAAGTTACAGAGGTTTTACGCTTTGAAGTTGTTTTGCCTGTCAAATAAACTTGTTAGGTCAACATTAAACTCTTTAGTACATAGCGGGTTGCAAGAATAATCTAGTAACTGACAGAAATATCATTAAGATCACAATCATACTAATAACGGGATTAAACTAACGTATTGGATTTCAAAAGTCAGTAGGGGCGGCAAAAATTGAATAGCCTACTAGCGGCAAATTTGTAAAGCCGCCACTGAAGGAGGTAGCAAAGTCAAGTAAATTATAAATTCAACTTACTTGTCGAACATTTCAGCAACATAAGCACCACCCTTAGGTGTACGATGTGCCTCTTGATAAGATACTATGAGCAAATCTTCAGGTTCGGGCAATTCAGCCAGTTTCTGTTGCGCTTCCATCCTAACAAGGTATATTCGATAACAACATATTGGTCCTTTACGCTCAGAAATGCGAGGTATGTTCAATTTGAAGATGTATTTTCCCAGTTGCTCCTCGATCTTTTTCCAAGTCAAACGAGACAGCTTCTGTTTATCAGGCAATGTAGGAGGCATACTACATTTCAGTTCGACATCTTGACCATTACGTTTGGTACGGGTCACCCCAGAAATCCTAACTGTATAATTTGTGTTTGCAGATACATTGTAAAAGCGAGTATTCAGCGTATTTTCGCTGACACTAGTAACTTTTGGCCCCCATGTTATGTGTTCCAAATTTCCTTGTTCATTGTAAAATGTGGCACTTCCGTCCACATTCACCTAATGGAATAAAAATGCCACTTTGAATGGATTGTATTCGAAAATATGTCACTTATGTGTTTATTCCATACCTATACAGGGTGTCCCCCATGAAATGGTGACTTAGAAATGCGTCTAAGAATGTCATTTTTGAAAAATAAAAATAATACTGCGAATTGTGTTCTGAATCGAACAAATGAAACTAATATCATTGTTAACATGTGAAGTAAATTAGGCTTTAACAAGTATCGGCTCAAAAAAATTATTGTCAACTAAAACTCCACGTTAAAAAAAAATACAACACTGCCCTTGAAAATTTTCAAAGGATTCAAAATGATACAACAATTGCTATCTTTGTTTGATTCAATTGATCAAACCAAGTTGTGTTTGGATGATCAACAAAGCTCATATCTTATTTCGAAGTAAAGGTTTCTGAAATACTGGAATATACAGGGTGAAACTAAATAAGTATAAAATATTTATTGAAAAAAAGATAAGATCTTTCATATAAAGAAACTTCATTGGAGCATACCTTGTAAGATGCAGCCCCTCAAAGGGAGTACATAAAATTTGTATAACAATTTTTTTCACAAGCACCAAAAAAGTTACAATATTGAAATTAACCTAACATTTCCTACTGGCAAAAAGACACTTATCCAGTTATTTATTTGGTTTACCCCATGGTTGTAAGGGTGGGAAACGCAACCCCTAAAGTTTATTTCCAATGTAACTTTATGTCTTATTACCATTTACCATTTAAAAATTTATTTCCGATAGCTTGTTTCATTTTAAACAAAAAATGTCTCCTGAGTTTTTTGCCCCCTTTTTTTTTTGTAATACCCTTTGAGGGGCTGTATCTTAACAAGGGATGCTCAATGCATAAATAAAAATGGCCAATTATCCATCCACTTTGACAATTCGAGAATAACAAAACTACTCACATTATAAGACATGATTGTGCCATGAGGATCCACTGGTGGCTTCCAAGAAACTGAGACAAATCCTGATTGACTTATATTATCAAATTTACATTCGATAAAAGCATCAGAAGGAGGACCGGAAATACCATCCATTGTCGTACCGTTAACAATCTCAGAAGAGGGTCCGCAAGTATTAGTATAATCGCTACAAGCTGCTACTTGGAATATATACATAGTAGCCGGAGTTAAATCAGAAAACATGTAAAGGTTGTCCCTGGAAGCTGGCTGAATGGTTTCTTTGGTGGAAGAGTTATTACTCTTCGATATTAACTGGTAATAATGTATAAGATCAAGGAATTTCTTAGGAGGTTCACTCCATTTGATTGTGATCGAACTGACAGTAACTCCTGTTACTTTGACTTCAGGAATGAAGATTGGCTCCTCAGAAAGCATAGCAACAGGTTTACTAACAGAATACTGACTTTCACCCTCTTGATTGGAGGCCATTATACGCACTGTATAGTCTGTGTCGTTCTTGAAATTTGAATTTAAGATATAGGATCTATTACTTCCCTCAACTTTATCAGGATAATAGAACCATGTTAAATCTTCAGCAGACTTATACTGAATTCTATACGTTAAATGCTTAGCATCATTACCATCATTGACAGTCCAATTTAAATAAATTTTTCCAATTCCTATTGACTTAATAAATTCAATACTAATTTGAGGTTTATCTAAAACTAGAATCATGGTTGTACCATTTGCGGTTTCCAAATTTGTGCTGGCATAGCATGTATAGGTTCCATTATCATTTTTTGTTACACTATCTAATTCAAGTGTACTATTTTTTAATGTTTGATTTATGCTCACAACTTTCCACATATCTTTCTCCAACATTTGACCATTTTTAAACCATGCAATTTCATCAATAGGGTATCCCTGAACAGTACAATGTAACTGAATTCTTTTGGTCATTCTGGTATAAATCGGAGATGAGATGGCTATTATCTCAGGAGATATAGTGATATTTAAAATTTGTCTAGCAATATCAAGTTTTTGATCTTTGGTCAATGAAAGACATGTATATTCACCTATATGATGGAAATCAATATTGACTATATGTAAAATTGATACTTCATATTTCTTCCCAGACTCCTCAATATTTTCACCTTCCTTTTCTAGTAGAAATCTACGAATAGCTAACATGAGCGACAAATAACTCTCAAAACAATTAACGACTTACCCTTCTTGACTTGTAATGTTTTTTGAGTCAAATATCCACAATAAAGTGCTCTCAGCCATGGTAGTTCTACACATGATTGTTACATTCGATCCAATCGGAATTTCAGTGGGCTTGTAAATTAAGACATTGATAAACACAGATATTTCTTTCTCCTCATCAAGAGGGCCTGAAAATGAGAATTTCAACAAATGGAAGTTACTTCTTATGTGGCAGATCGCAAACCACTTACCAATCGTATGGCAACCACAAAGGAACAATTTAGTGAAAATCCAAAGGCAGATAATAATTTTATAATGGGTTGGGCACCCCAAAGTAGGCATCATCTTGAGGAATTGGAATTAATTTAAAGATTGGGAAAACACCTACTTATTTTATATTTATTTACACCTGTGAGACAACTTTTGCGAAGCATTTTTAGTGTACTATCACAAATTCACAAAAAAAATGTATTTTGCCGACATCCCACATAATATTGTTGTTGTATAGGATCCATCTTGAATATCTGTCATATAATCGGACAACAGTTTTTGCGCAACTAAACCTGTGGTAGCTAACTTCATGTATATGGTATCGATAAAAAAGAAATTTTTTATATTGTCCAAATAGGTTCACTAAAATCACATAGATGGCGAAACAACAAATAACAGGTACTAGGTACCTGTTTCTACTGTTATGAAAGTAGCTGTGTGAAAACCGCTGCCAGCCGCCAGCTGCCAAAAACCGAAGATGCCCGAGGCGCCTGCTGCTACCTGGATCAGTGGCGGGTACAATATTCTTCCATTTCATTATTCTCTTCACTGAAAGCGAACATTCTAGCTGCCAGAAATTCCAGCTGCTTCCGTTTTTCAGCTTCTTATCATCGCGGTGGAGGGTATTTTCACGTTTTCATTAATTATTGCACCGAATGAGACTGTTTGATGGGACTGAACTTGCATTTTCCGAGGTTTTCGGTAAAAAATGGTAGAATATGAAAAAATTGTTTTCACATATACGGACAATGACCGTAAATATAAAACTAGTGGTTTGATGTTCCTCTACTAGTCTTCCAGTTATCCTAGTAAAATAAATCAGGTACAAGCTTGCTTTCGGGGTAAAAACAACCCCAAACTGACAAAAAACACTTAATTAATTTTTTTTCGCTTATTCGGCAGATGACTGTCAAAATGAAACTAGTGGTTTTATATTCCTTTAAATATCTTCAAACTACCGTGAAAAAATGAATCGGGAACTAGCCTGCTATCGGGGTGAAAACTACCCCAAACTGACAAAAACACTTAATTATTTTTTTTTCGCATATTCAGCAGATGACTGTCAAAATGAAACTAGTGGTTTTATGGTCCTTTAAATATCTTCAAACTACCGTGAAAAAATGAATCGGGAACTAGCCTGCTATCGGGGTGAAAACTACCCCAAACTGATAAAAAACACATAATTAATTTTTTTTCGCTTATTCGGCAGATGACTGTCAGAATGAAACTAGTGGTTTTATGTTCCTTTAAATATCTTCAAACTATCGTGAAAAAATTAATCGGGAACTAGCCTGCTATCGGGGTGAAAACTACCCCAAACTGACAAAAAACACTTAATTATTTTTTTTCGCATATTCAGCAGGCGACTGTCAAAATGACACTAGTGGTTTTATGTTCCTTTAAATATCTTCAAACTACCGTGAAAAAATGAATCGGGAACTAGCCTGCTATCGGGGTGAAAACTACCCCAAACTGACAAAAAACACATAATTATTTTTTTTTCGCATATTCAGCAGATGACTGTCAAAATGAAACTAGTGGTTTTATGTTCCTTTAAATATCTTCAAACTACCGTGAAAAAATGAATCGGGAACTAGCCTGCTATCGGGGTGAAAACTACCCCAAACTGATAAAAAACACTTAATTAATTTTTTTTCGCATATTCTGCAGATGACTGTCAAAATGAAACTAGTAATTTTATGTTCCTTTAAATATCTTCAAACTACCGTGAAAAAATGAATCGGGAACTAGCCTGCTATCGGGGTGAAAACTACCCCAAACTGACAAAAAACACTTAATTAATTTTTTTTCGCTTATTCGGCAGATGACTGTCAAAATGAAACTAGTGGTTTTATGTTCCTTTAAATATCTTCAAACTACCGTGAAAAAATGAATCGGGAACTAGCCTGCTATCGGGGTGAAAACTACCCCAAACTGACAAAAAACACTTAATTATTTTTTTTTCGCTTATTCAGCAGATGACTGTCAAAATGAAACTAGTGGTTTTATGGTCCTTTAAATATCTTCAAACTACCGTGAAAAAATGAATCGGGAACTAGCCTGCTATCGGGGTGAAAACTACCCCAAACTGACAAAAAACACTTAATTATTTTTTTTTCGCTTATTCGGCAGATGACTGTCAAAATGAAACCAGTGGTTTTATGTTCCTTTAAATATCTTCAAACTACCGTGAAAAAATGAATCGGGAACTAGCCTGCTATCGGGGTGAAAACTACCTCAAACTGACAAAAAACACCTAATTATTTTTTTTTCGCATATTCAGCAGATGACTGTCAAAATGAAACTAGTGGTTTTATATTCCTCTAGCTGTCTTCAAACTACTCTGAAAAAATAAATCGGGTACTAGCCTGCTATCGGGGTGAAAACTACCCCAAACTGATAAAAAATACATATTTAATATTTTTCTCATTGTCAGCAAATTTTTCACATATTTAGCTAACTATTGGTCTCATAATTTTCGAAACATGTATTTCCTCCCTCAAAAACTAAATCGTTCACCATCCTACCTACCCCAATGAACAAAAATTGCAAATTTGTTTGGTTGCGATAAGGAATGTTTTCCGAAAAGAGGTTCAAACATCTGGATTTTATTGTGGTTTAATGGCTTGTTGCAGAATTTGTGAATTCCGTTGTTTTCAAGCTATCCTGAAAAAATAATTCTGGTTTCAACATAAAACAACTAGTTTCATTTTGACAGTCATCTGCAGAATATGCGAAAAAAAATTAATTAAGTGTTTTTTATCAGTTTGGGGTAGTTTTCACCCCGATAGCAGGCTAGTTCCCGATTCATTTTTTCACGGTAGTTTGAAGATATTTAAAGGAACATAAAACCACTAGTTTCATTTTGACAGTCATCTGCCGAATAAGCGAAAAAAAATTAAGTATGTGTTTTTTATCAGTTTGGGGTAGTTTTCACCCCGATAGCAGGCTAGTTCCCGATTCATTTTTTCACGGTAGTTTGAAGATATTTAAAGGAACATAAAACCACTAGTTTCATTTTGACAGTCATCTGCCGAATAAGCGAAAAAATTAATTAAGTGTTTTTTTTCAGTTTGGGGTAGTTTTCACCCCGATAGCAGGCTAGTTCCCGATTCATTTTTTCACGTTAGTTTGAAGATATTTGAAGGAACATAAAACCACTAGTTTCATTTTGACAGTCATCTGCCGAATAAGCGAAAAAAAATTAATTAAGTGTTTTTTATCAGTTTGGGGTAGTTTTCACCCCGATAGCAGGCTAGTTCCCGATTAATTTTTTCACGGTAGTTTGAAGATATTTAAAGGAACATAAAACCACTAGTTTCATTTTGACAGTCATCTGCCGAATAAGCGAAAAAAAATTAATTAAGTGTTTTTTATCAGTTTGGGGTAGTTTTCACCCCGATAGCAGGCTAGTTCCTGATTAATTTTTCACGGTAGTTTGAAGATATTTAAAGGAACATAAAATCACTAGTTTCATTTTGACAGTCATCTGCAGAATATGCGAAAAAAAATTAATTAAGTGTTTTTTATCAGTTTGGGGTAGTTTTCACCCCGATAGCAGGCTAGTTCCCGATTCATTTTTTCACGGTAGTTTGAAGATATTTAAAGGACCATAAAACCACTAGTTTCATTTTGACAGTCATCTGCCGAATAAGCGAAAAAAAAATAATTAAGTGTTTTTTATCAGTTTGGGGTAGTTTTCACCCCGATAGCAGGCTAGTTCCCGATTCATTTTTTCACGGTAGTTTGAAGATATTTGAAGGAACATAAAACCACTAGTTTCATTTTGACAGTCATCTGCTGAATATGCGAAAATAAAATAATTAAGTGTTTTTTGTCAGTTTGGGGTTGTTTTTACCCCGATAGCAGGCTAGTTCCCGATTCATTTTTTCACGGTAGTTTGAAGATATTTAAAGGAACATAAAACCACTAGTTTCATTCTGACAGTCATCTGCTGAATATGCGAAAAAAAAATAATCAAGTGTTTTTTGTCAGTTTGGGGTAGTTTTCACCCCGATAGCAGGCTAGTTCCTGATTCATTTTTTCAGGGTAGTTTGAAGATATTTAAAGGAACATAAAACCACTAGTTTCATTTTGACAGTCATCTGCCGAATAAGCGAAAAAAAATTAATTAAGTGTTTTTTGTCAGTTTGGGGTAGTTTTCACCCCGATAGCAGGCTAGTTCCCGATTCATTTTTTCACGGTAGTTTGAAGATATTTAAAGGAACATAAAACCACTAGTTTCATTTTGACAGTCATCTGCTGAATATGCGAAAAAAAATAATTAAGTGTTTTTTGTCAGTTTGGGGTAGTTTTCACCCCGATAGCAGGCTAGTTCCCGATTCATTTTTTTTCACGGTAGTTTGAAGATATTTAAAGGAACATAAAACCACTAGTTTCATTTTGACAGTCATCTGCCGAATAAGCGAAAAAAAATTAATTAAGTGTTTTTTGTCAGTTTGGGGTAGTTTTCACCCCGATAGCAGGCTAGTTCCCGATTATTTTTTTCACGGTAGTTTGAATATATTTAAAGGAACATAACACCACTAGTTTCATTCTGACAGTCATCTGCTGAATATGCGAAAAAAATAATTATGTGTTTTTTGTCTGTTTGGGGTAGTTTTCACCCCGATAGCAGGCTAGTTCCCGATTCATTTTTTCACGGTAGTTTGAAGATATTTAAAGGAACATAAAACCACTAGTTTCATTCTGACAGTCATCTGCTGAATATGCGAAAAAAAATAATTAAGTGTTTTTTGTCAGTTTGGGGTAGTTTTCACCCCGATAGCAGGCTAGTTCCCGATTCATTTTTTTCACGGTAGTTTGAAGATATTTAAAGGAACATAAAACCACTAGTTTCATTTTGACAGTCATCTGCCGAATAAGCGAAAAAAAATTAATTAAGTGTTTTTTGTCAGTTTGGGGTAGTTTTCACCCCGATAGCAGGCTAGTTCCGATTCATTTTTTCACGGTAGTTTGAAGATATTTAAAGGAACATAAAACCACTAGTTTCATTCTGACAGTCATCTGCTGAATATGCGAAAAAAAAATAATTAAGTGTTTTTGTCAGTTTGGGGTAGTTTTCACCCCTGATAGCAGGCTAGTTCCTGATTCATTTTTTCACGGTAGTTGGAAGATATTTAAAGGAACATAAAACCACTAGTTTCATTCTGACAGTCATCTGCTGAATATGCGAAAAAAATAATTAAGTGTTTTTTGTCAGTTTGGGGTAGTTTTCACCCCGATAGCAGGCTAGTTCCCGATTCATTTTTTCACAGTAGTTTGAAGATATTTAAAGGAACATAAAACCACTAGTTTCATTTTGACAGTCATCTGCTGAATATGAAAAAAAATAATTAAGTGTTTTTGTCAGTTTGGGGTAGTTTTCACCCCGATAGCAGGCTAGTTCCCGATTCATTTTTTCACGGTAGTTTGAAGATATTTAAAGGAACATAAAACCACTAGTTTCATTTTGACAGTCATCTGCCGAATAAGCGAAAAAAAATTAATTAAGTGTTTTTTTTCAGTTTGGGGTAGTTTTCACCCCGATAGCAGGCTAGTTTGATTCATTTTTTTCACGGTAGTTTGAAGATATTTAAAGGAACATAAAACCACTAGTTTCATTTTGACAGTCATCTGCTGAATATGCGAAAAAAATAATTAAGTGTTTTTGTCAGTTTGGGGTAGTTTTCACCCTGATAGCAGGCTAGTTCCCGATTCATTTTTTCACGGTAGTTTGAAGATATTTAAAGGAACATAAAACCACTAGTTTCATTTTGACAGTCATCTGCTGAATATGCGAAAAAAAAATAATTAAGTGTTTTTTGTCAGTTTGGGGTAGTTTTCACCCCGATAGCAGGCTAGTTCCCGATTCATTTTTTCACGGTAGTTTGAAGATATTTAAAGGAACATAAAACCACTAGTTTCATTTTGACAGTCATCTGCTGAATATGCGAAAAAAAATAATTAAGTGTTTTTGTCAGTTTGGGGTAGTTTTCACCCCGATAGCAGGCTAGTTCCCGATTCATTTTTTCACAGTAGTTTGAAGATATTTAAAGGAACATAAAACCACTAGTTTCATTTTGACAGTCATCTGCTGAATATGCGAAAAAAAATAATTAAGTGTTTTTTGTCAGTTTGGGGTAGTTTTCACCCCGATAGCAGGCTAGTTCCCGATTCATTTTTTCACGGTAGTTTGAAGATATTTAAAGGAACATAAAACCACTAGTTTCATTTTGACAGTCATCTGCCGAATAAGCGAAAAAAAATTAATTAAGTGTTTTTTGTCAGTTTGGGGTAGTTTTCACCCCGATAGCAGGCTAGTTCCCGATTCATTTTTTCACGGTAGTTCGAAGATATTTAAAGGAACATAAAACCACTAGTTTCATTCTGACAGTCATCTGCTGAATATGCGAAAAAATAATTAAGTGTTTTTTGTCAGTTTGGGGTAGTTTTCACCCCTGATAGCAGGCTAGTTCCCGATTCATTTTTTCACAGTATTTTGAAGATATTTAAAGGAACATAAAACCACTAGTTTCATTTTGACAGTCATCTGCTGAATATGCGAAAAAAATAATTAAGTGTTTTTTGTCAGTTTGGGGTAGTTTTCACCCCGATAGCAGGCTAGTTCCCTGATTCATTTTTTCACGGTAGTTTGAAGATATTTAAAGGAACATAAAACCACTAGTTTCATTTTGACAGTCATCTGCCGAATAAGCGAAAAAAATTAATTAAGTGTTTTTGTCAGTTTGGGGTAGTTTTCACCCCGATAGCAGGCTAGTTCCCGATTCATTTTTTCACGGTAGTTTGAAGATATTTAAAGGAACATAAAACCACTAGTTTCATTCTGACAGTCATCTGCTGAATATGCGAAAAAAAAATAATTAAGTGTTTTTTGTCAGTTTGGGGTAGTTTTCACCCCGATAGCAGGCTAGTTCCCGATTCATTTTTTCACAGTAGTTTGAAGATATTTAAAGGAACATAAAACCACTAGTTTCATTTTGACAGTCATCTGCTGAATATGCGAAAAAAATAATTAAGTGTTTTTGTCAGTTTGGGGTAGTTTTCACCCCGATAGCAGGCTAGTTCCCGATTCATTTTTTCACGGTAGTTTGAAGATATTTAAAGGAACATAAAACCACTAGTTTCATTTTGACAGTCATCTGCCGAATAAGCGAAAAAAAATTAATTAAGTGTTTTTTGTCAGTTTGGGGTAGTTTTCACCCCGATAGCAGGCTAGTTCCCGATTCATTTTTTCACGGTAGTTTGAAGATATTTAAAGGAACATAAAACCACTAGTTTCATTCTGACAGTCATCTGCTGAATATGCGAAAAAAAAATAATTAAGTGTTTTTTGTCAGTTTGGGGTAGTTTTCACCCCGATAGCAGGCTAGTTCCCGATTCATTTTTTCACGGTAGTTTGAAGATATTTAAAGGACCATAAAACCACTAGTTTCATTTTGACAGTCATCTGCTGAATATGCGAAAAAAAAATAATTAAATGTTTTTTGTCAGTTTGGGGTTGTTTTTACCCCGAAAGCAAGCTTGTACCTGATTTATTTTACTAGGATAACTGGAAGACTAGTAGAGGAACATCAAACCACTAGTTTTATATTTACGGTCATTGTCCGTATATGTGAAAACAATTTTTTCATATTCTACCATTTTTTACCGAAAACCTCGGAAAATGCAAGTTCAGTCCCATCAAACAGTCTCATTCGGTGCAATAATTAATGAAAACGTGAAAATACCCTCCACCGCGATGATAAGAAGCTGAAAAACGGAAGCAGCTGGAATTTCTGGCAGCTAGAATGTTCGCTTTCAGTGAAGAGAATAATGAAATGGAAGAATATTGTACCCGCCACTGATCCAGGTAGCAGCAGGCGCCTCGGGCATCTTCGGTTTTTGGCAGCTGGCGGCTGGCAGCGGTTTTCACACAGCTTATGAAAGTTACTATTATGATGATGAGTGTAGCAATATTTTCATAATTCATTTAAATTTGAATGCTGCAAAAATGACAATGTCGCAATTAAAAATGAGTCAAGTGGAAGAAATGTGTAAAAGTCTGTACGTGTGGCTAGAAACGGTGGTTCCCAATGTAGGAAAGAGCCTTGATGATTTAGCTGATGGTGTTGCCATTGCTGATGCTCTTGTTCAAATTTCACCAGAACATTTCGAAAAACTACTGCCTAAAATCAAGAAAGACGCTGGTAGCAACTGGAGGCTGCGAGTGAGCAACCTGAAGAAAATTCTTCATGCTGTAATCGAATACTATCAAGATGTTCTCTCCTTGCAACTGCAGCTAGAAGCTGTAAATCCCGATGTTGTTTCATTAGGGGAAAGATGTGATATGGTCCAGCTTGCCAAACTTTTACAATTGGTGCTAGGTAAACAGAATATTAGTTGTCTGAATTATTTTCCAATCTGTGAATCTTTTAGGATGTGCAATCAACTGTGATAGGAAACAGGATTACATAACAACCATAATGCAATTGGAAGAATCTGTACAGCAAAATATAATGCAAGCAATACAGCAATTGGAGGATGTAACACTTGGGTCTGGAAGATCAGGAATTAGTCTTCTGTTGTTCGATACCGAAACAAAAAACAGACTCGTTAGCGAACTTGAAGCAGCAAATAAGACTAAGGATTCCTTAACACAGCAATGTTTGAATTTGGAACAACAGATACAAATTCTTATAGATGAAAAACAGAACTTGATAATTGAGAATGATAATCTTAAAGAAATTGAAAAAAAGTATAAAGAAGGAAGAAGGCAGATAGAAAATTTGAAAGAGGAGTTGTTTAAGGACGAAGTACAAAAGGATGATTATAAATCGAAAATCATGGAGCAAGAGAAACAGATAATGAATTATCTGGAGAAAATTTCCGAATTAACTGTTGCTGCTAATGCAACTTCTCGTTTGAAAGATGAAATAGATGCTCTCTCAGAATCTGCATTAAAAGTACAAGACTTAGAAATGACAGTGAATTCATATAAAAAAAGATTAGAAAAATATCAGGAAATCAAAAAGAAAATGCAGCAGCTTGAAGAAAAGAACATGGAATATCTGCAGAAAAATTTGGAATATGAAGAAGAACTACAGAAAGTAAATATATGGAAGAATCAGTGTGAAACATACAAACAACAATTGAATAATATCCAGCAGAAACTAGACGAAGAAACACAAAGAGCAGATAAAGCCCAATTCACTGTTGAAAAACTTGAAAGCAAATTATTGGCATTACAGGGAGAAAAGGATAGGCTTGTTTTAGAAAGAGATGTCTTGAGGGACGAGAATGAAGAATTGAAATTTGGTAGACCGGCTGTTAAAAGTGGAGCGGCGATGTCCGAAGAATTGACCCCTACTGAGATGAAAGAAAGACTTCGTTTCCTGGAAAAGGAGAATAAATCATTGAGAGGTATTTGTCAAGAAGCGGAAGCAAAGCAAACTCTACTTGACAATGCTCTAGGCAGAATTGAAAAATTACAACAAATAAATAGAAATTCAACACAGACCATTCTCAAATTGGAAACTCAAGTAGAAGAGTTGACAAAGACTGATCAAAGAAACGAGGTTCAGGAAAATGTAATGAAAGAATACAAACATAGAATTTTAGCATTACAAGAAAGTTTGAACCTCAAAGAAAATGAATTTCAAGCGTTACAAACAAGATATAATAGAAACATTGAGAAAGCTAGAGAGGTAGCACAACATTTAGATACCAAATCTAACGGTAATCTAGATATTTCGGTACAACAAGCGCATGTAAGAGAACTCGAAAACAGACTTATAGCAACTGGATTTTACAGATTGAGTTTGAATTGCCACCAGGAAGCAATGGATGAAAGAATTGCTGCAATGAGCACTGGTCAAGGCCAAACTTTTTTAGCACGTCAGAGGCAGCCTACACCAAGGAAGCAAATACAAAGATTCAAGTCGAAATGAATGTCGGTTAGTGCTAAATTTGGATTATCTCGCTTAATACATAAAATTCTGTAAAGGAATTTATGGGATTATCTGTAAATTCAATCATGGTAACGGTCTATTCCATTTTGTTTAATACCGTTGTTATGTACCAAAGCACCTTGCTTGATTGTTCCTGTTGTTGATTCAATGATTTTTTCGCTGATGAATGCCATCTAATATTCAATGTGATATGCCTTTATACAGAACAATCATTTACCTTGTATAAAATAGAATGATAAAAGAGAGTATTATGTAAAGTAACCTTATATTTTTATGTTCATTTTACTCAATATATGTTTATTCATGTATTATTTTTCCTTCATGTTCTTTCTCTTATACCAAAACTGGGAAATGTATCTTGGTTTTTATTGTGCCTGACGTAGGTGCCAAAATTTAAAAATAAATTTTAAGTAGGCCATAACACACCCTTGTTTAAGTATTGAATCAAAATTTTGTAACAATCTCTGGAAATGATAAGAATTTAGAAGTTAAACGCCAGATGGACGGGGCTTTAGATCATGTATAAAGAAGGAGGTGCCAATTAGTTTTGGGTAGTACACGTCTTAAAAATGAGTTTGTAAGAGGTGCTTCATTTTTGTACTGAAGCTACATTGTACCACTTCAAATGAGGCGAGGTGGTCTGGCCGTTCATGACGCGATACGATATCGGGACAAAATTTGTACTAGTATAGACGACGGGTAGTTGAGGCGGTGTAGCGTAGTGAGGGCAAGGTAGGTAAGAACTACGAACGTTGTTGGTCTGTCTCACTTCAAATATGTCGATGCAAAAGGAGGGTAACGTAAACTGTCGACAGAATTGGAAAAATAAAATAGGCAAAATTCAGAATGCAAATTAATTGTTGGATTTTGAAACTTAAGGATGGTGACCGAGTGAGGGAAAGATTTTACTGAATATGAGGGTTTTGTTATTCAAATTAATTGAAGCTAACTTCATTCACTGAAAAGTTATATTATTAGTCCTTAAATAAACGAATATTACGAAATAAAACACAAAAATAACTTTAAAAATACTTCAAGCACATTTACTCTAAACTGATACACACCGTTTGATCTCTATGCACAAATACAGGGCGTTCGGCACATGGACCGTCAAATTTTTTTGGGGCGTTGGTAGGGTCATTTGCTACCCTTTCAGTCTTGGAACCTAGGGTCCTTAGTATTACGGTTACGCAGGTATGATTTTTTTATTAGGTTTTTCTAAATTACTCAAAATTTCCCTTCGAAGCCCCATAACTTTTTTTGCGTGGGCTTTTACATGCATTTTTTTATTGTATTAAGTCTACATGAGTGTGTGTTTGAAAAAAAACGTATTTATTGTTACAGATAACACCACAAAATTAACACGAGGGTCTTTTATTAAAAAAAAAATATGAACCCAGCAATGCTGGAATATTGAATTAGTGTACTTTCCGGAGCACATTTTCAGATTACAGCTCCAAAATTCGGTTTGAATTCTTTTTGTGAGACTTCATTTTGCCAAAAAGATATATTGCTTATTTATGGCTCATCGCAAATCGCAATTTTAACATTTTGGCACGACAAGGGACCTTGAAAAGTAAAAGAAAACGATAGAAAATTATTAATGAAATTCTGAAATAATATGAAAAATGACTCGAAAGAAAATGCGAATGCTGGAGTATCGACTTCTGCCTACCTGGTTTCACAGTACGGCTGAATGAACTTGTCCAGGCACTCACGGGCGAGAATAGTCACTTTTTCACTAGAGTTCGAATTTGTAGATTTAACGAGAAAGTTATTTATTTCCAAGAAAAGTGTTCTTGTACTTTATCGGATGAACGCCGCTTCAGTACTCTCTGTTCGACATAGGTCATATGCTCCAACATATGTTACGCGTTAATCGGAAAATGAGATGAACATATACAGAGTGTATTACCATTGAACCGAGCAAGCAACTTGGAAGAGAAATGAATGAAACTAACAAATTTAATTAAAATAATAAGTTGCAGTAACACATTTATTAGGGTCGTTTATTGAGTATTACTATCTCTGTAATTTATTTGTGTTAAGTTGGTTGAATAAAAACTGAATATTTCCCCCGTTTGATAATAATAAGAACTCGTTCAATTTTTCGTCGAATCGACTTATCATGTCTTATAATTTTTCTTTATCTATGACGAACAGAATTCCTAATAATAATTAATATTTTTAAATCGAATAAATTAAAACTAATTAATGAGATACTGGTACAAAATAGCAGGTAGTAATCGACAGCTTAGCGTTTTATTCCTTTACTGAAGAAATAATATTATCATACAAACATCGAAAATAAAATTGTTTTTCTGTTGAGTTCAAAGAAATTCCTATAAAATCCCATCATATTCGGTAAGAGATGCCAAAGTGACAAAGACGCCGCCGCGCCATAAAACCCTCAATAATTCCATAATTTACGACATCTGTGTACTGTCTACTATGAATCAGCCCTCATTTACCTGTCTCTGTCGTTTTTGTACCGGAGACCAGGACTTATCCCCTCTCCCTCTTTGTATTTGTCGCGTGACTCCATCGCTTCCTGGTCATCATCGAGGGAAGTGGGACATTTGAAGTGAGGTGGTACATGGTATAAAAATGAGTCGCTCATTCGAACGTGAAATCTGTAAAATCCTTGACAATGTATAAAACCGCTAAATTAGACTACAATCAATTGCTGCAAACTACTAAAAGTAGATATTACGTAAACATTATGAACAACTCTTGTCAAAAAAACAAAACAACTTGGAACCTAGTATATAAAGAAATCGGTAATAAAAATAGGGAACAGAGAAGAATAAATCTACTTTTGAATGGAAATTTATGTACTAACCCAACAGAGTTAGCAAACTCATTTGGTGAATATTTTTCAATTGTAACATCTGAAATGCTAGCAAAACATTTCAGAAATTCTTTATCTATTTCATGTACAACTTCAAAAATGCTAGATGTAAGTTTTTATTTTTATCCGGTAACAAAACATGAGGTAGCTGATAACATCAAATTGTTGAAAAACAAAAAAAGCACAGGTGTTGATTGTATATCTTCAAGAACTCTGAAGGCGGTCGGCGATTCTATTTCCAAACATTTCGCGTACCTGCTAAATCTTTCTATTTCTTCTGGAAGATTTCCTTCAATTTTGAAAGAATGTATTGTTGTGCCCATTTTTAAAAAGGGAGATCCGCACAGCATCTCAAACTATCGTCCTATATCCCTTCTGAGTTGTTTCTCCAAGATTTTTGAGAGAATAGTTTTGAACAGAATGCTTAGTTTGTTGAATAGGTTTAATGTGATTACCAGTTCCCAGCATGGCTTCAGGCCTGGCCGTTCTACTGAGACTGCTATTTCATTCGTGCAGACCGTTTATGAGAAACTGGACGATGGGTTCTTCGTGGCTGGTCTGTTTTTCGATCTGTCAAGGGCTTTTGATTCCTTAAGGTTCAGATTCATGCTGAGCAAGTTTTACAATCTTGGATTTAGGGGTTTATTCCTTGATTGGTTAAGAAGTTATTTGGCGGAGCGCAGTGTGAGGGTTAGAGTCGATGGTGCTGACTCCGGGAAAAATATGCTTGGCATAGGAGTTCCCCAGAGCTCGGTTCTGGGTCCATTGTTATTTATTTTGTTCATAAATGACCTACCTGAACACATCATCGCACTTGTAGTAGCGCTTTTTGCTGACGACTCATCTATTTTGATTGCGGCAAGGAGTTTTGAAGAGCAAGCTGCTGGAATTTCAGCTTTACTGGATATGTTTGTATCTTGGTGCAGCAGAAATGGCCTAGTAGTGAATGCCGATAAGACTGTGTGCTTACACTTCAGTCTTAGGGATATGGGTAGAAATCAGGTGCTGACATATAGGAATCTATCTCTTTCCCCAAATGAGTCAACTGGATTTCTTGGAATTCAGATTGATAAATTTTTACGTTGGAGTGAACATGTAGAAAAGGTTTGTAAAAAATTAAATAGCGCCTACTACGCTCTCAACAAAATTAAAAACCTATTTCCTCTCCAATCCCTTCTGGATGTTTATTTTTGTCTTGCTTACCCACATTTGTCATACAATATTCTGATCTGGGGTAGTGCATCTGACTTGGACAGAATTCCTGTGTGCCAGAAGAGAATACTGAGAAGTATCTTTAGAATACCTCCTCGGGTCTCCTGTCGACCTCTTTTCATAACACATGGGATCATGACAGTTGCATGCTTGTACATATACAGATGCCTCCTACATGTAAGGTCCAACGAGGGATGTTTCAAGAAGCTGTCAAGTTATCACCAATATTCGACGAGGAAAGGGGATGTACTGCTTATACCCAAGCATAGAACATCAAGGTTTGAACGCTCGCCTCTCTATCAGAGTATACGAGTATACAATCACTTGCCAACAAGTTTTAAAAATCTTAAAATAATTCAATTCAAAAGAACCATCAAGAAACTACTACTGTGCAAAGGCTACTATTCAGTAACTGAATATTTGTGTGATTTTTCACTGTTATCTTGGTCTTGTGACCACTAATAATTTGTTTTCTATTTTGTATTGTTATGATTGACTTGTCCCATACTGTATTGTCTAACGGGATCAATAAAGTTTATTTATTTATTTATTTACATTTCCTCGTCATGTACTGGACAAATGAGCCGCCTCTTGTAAGAGGTACCCAACACTAGCGCCAATAAGCGATCAGGTCTCTGATTGGCATGCGATTTGTCTTGCTAAATGCCTTCGTTGTATACTGAATCATCATGTTTTTGTTATAATCTCAGGAAATGGTCAGAATTCAGCAGTTAAAATGGGCGGGGTTTAAGATCTTATTGTCGGCACTGATAAAAGGGGGGAGGCGACAATAGATCATAAGGTTTCTGATTGGCCAGCGACTTATCTTGCTAAATTCCCTCGTTTAAATACTGAATTATCATGTTTTTGTAATATCTCAGGAAATGACCAGAATTTAGTATTTGAACGACAGATGGGCGGGTCTTAAGATCTAATTGTCGGCATTATATAATGACGGAAGCGACAAGACGATCTGGATTCTGATTGGCCAGCTCTGAGTGAAACGGTGTGATAAATAAGTTTATTAAAAATAAACACTTATAATCTATTGAATTCAGCGAAGATAATAATTTATTTAATATTTATTGAATTTCATTTAGGGTATTTATTATCTTTTTCACTTATGTTCCGTACAATTTGTTAGATTAATAAAACAAAATTTTTCCTAAATTTGTCCAATTTATCGACAAGAACCCTATATTATTCCTGTGTACGGTTTAACAAGGATTAAAATTCATTTCAAAGCGGGCTAATTGAAACAATGTCAAGAGAATTGGTTGGAGAACGTGTCGTCATCGATCACAATTAGACCGCTTTGAAAAGTTCAATTATCTTGGTCTTATCTTGGTTCATCTCCACGATGAATATAGTGTTTGATTGTTATTAATCCTCGGTTAGAGTTACATCACACAGGTTGCTTATGCTTTCTTCATGTCAATGTGTTAGATTTTCCTCCGAATGAGAGGTGTTGAAGACATAAATTGGTGGCTCGCTTCTGTTTGTGTACTACTACTATCTATTTGTCTTCTAACTATCACCTTATTCCTAAGGTTACCTTGCCCTGACGAAGCCAATCAGCAGAAACACGTGTCGGCAAGTACCATCTTCATTTATTTCCTTTGCTACTTGTGGATTTACCCTTTCCTACATATATCTGATCTCCACGATGAATATAGTGTTTGGATCCCATAGATGTTTCTAGATCTCTACATGAAATGTTTCATATTTAAAGAGGAATGTTTAGGATATGTTTCTGAGATGCAAAAATGTTTACTGGAAAGCCTTATAGACCTACATGATTCCCGAAAATTTGGATTTATTTTTTGATCCTTCCATTTTTCCAGTAGTAGAGCTATTGAAAAATTGGCAAAACATCCAAACCATGGTTTATTTTGCTTGAATATGATCTATACTGCATTTGTTCTGAGTGAACAACCCTAATCTGTACTTGCTTTGGCAAAAACTCTCCCAGCTAGCCGAGCATTTTGGAGAATTTGGTGAAGGCATACTCACTGACACATCATCTACTGAAATAGTCTAACTATCGTTTTATGACACTTCATAAAAGCTTGTACAGTCATAGCCTTGAGTGTCTAACCTACTGGAATAGAAGATCAATAGTCGTAGGGGTTTCAAACGAGAGAGAATTTGTGTTATTAAAAGAGTATGATGAAAATTTAGTTAACAGTCAACAAGTGACTCCTTTGAGTCAAAATGCAGGAATCAAATCTCGTCCAAAATGAGGTCATTGATTTACAGAAGAGATTCAAAGGGGGAAGTACCAATGAAAATAAAAAAATACCAGAAAAAAACATCACTTAAATGAAACATTTATTATCTATAACATTCAATAAAATTTATAATTAAATCAAGTAACAAATAATCGAACAAAACTTTTTCAGAGTTCATATTTACAGAGTTCAAACATTTGACTCTGTATCATAAAATATATACTTAGATATTTTTATTTGGTAGCATTGTGCGGTTTGCCCAAAGGATATTATCATTTTTTCCAAATATAAGGGCCCTTTATCATCTCCAATAAACTTTCACATTTAATAATTTAATCTCTATACGAAAAATCATATATGAACTCGAAAATAATTATTTTCACATCATTTTCCATTATATTACAGTAAATCAGTTTCACATTTATGTAGATCTTACATCTATCAGGTGAATACGTGACGACATAGCAGGATATATCTAAAATTTTCAGATGGGGTGCCATGGGAATATGAAATTGTGATATCCGATAACCTCAGTTTTTAGCGCAACATATTTTTTTTGAGAAATACCAATTGTTGTCATCATCTGTACCTGCAGACTAAAGTAACGCGTATAAAAATGGTCCATCAAGAATTCTTCAATTGTTCAACTATACAGATTTCGAGCAAACTGGTATTCGATCTGAATTAAAAAATTTCTTGCAACAAAGTTTACTCGAAACCTGACGGTAAAAGAAATATATTGAAGGGGAAATGGGATGACTGCATTTTTATTGAGTAATGAGTATGAGCTTTTGTGAGCTATCAACACAGAATAGCAGTTGCCAGGATCACATCTGTAAGAAAAAAATAATCATCTCAGAAAATTGATTTTCCGTGATATTTTTCTCACCAATCTGGATTCAAGGTGGTTATGGATTTTTTGCTGAGCACTCAGACTTGGGAGGTATCCGGAGAATCATGTCTGGATAAAAGAGGAACGCTAGATTCATCACCGTGTATTTCTGGGCTTGTCAAGTCACAAATTTCTCTGGATACTTTGGAACGATTCAGGTAGTCAGATGTAGATACGTTCGAAGAGAATTCTTCTTCCCTAGTAGTGCTTGTTGGTTTTTCGCCTACTAACCAGTACGTAAGCATTGTCCCTTTACCCTGGAAAAGTAAACATTCAAAATTCTGATTTTGATAGATTATTATGAAGATTAATTCTCATAACACCAATATTCATTGAGATAGCTTTCGAGTTAAATGGAAAATCACTCTTTCGTCATCCAAATGCTTATTTTATTAACACGCGTTTAATTCTCGAAGACATTTTCGAGAGGAAATGTCGAAAATCGTGGTGTGAATAAAATTACGAGGACGCTGCATATTTGAATTCGTGATGAGGAAACTGATTTGCATCTGAAAATGGAGCCAGCATCAAATAACACACCAATTACTCCTGTAAACTAATGGTAAGCATCCCTTCATCAGAGTGTTTTAATCTAGCTATAAATTTCAACATCATCACTTAAATGAAGATTATTGATTAAGTCACAGGCTTTGTCTGCCGTCTTACTATATATATATATATATTCTTTTGAACAACCAATGAACCGGTGTAGATCTTACGGTGCCAGTAATTATTCTCATGGATGTATTCAATTGTGCATCGATTTTTTGTGTATGTGCACTATTAAACCAAACAGAGCAACAATACTCAGCTGCAGAAAAGAACAGGGCTAGAGATGCTGTGCGAAGAGTGGAAGCATCAGCACCCCAAGATGATCCAGCTAATTTCTGAAAAATATTATTCCTATTTTTCAGTTTTAGGCTCAGATCATTCAAATGAGCCTTGTAATTGAGCGATGAATCTAATTTAACTCCTTAGTATTTTGGATAGGAATTATGTTCGATAGGAGGATTGAAAGTTACAACTAATTTCCTATATTTTTCATGATTATTCAGATGGAAACAAGATACCTCTCTTAATTCTTTAAAATTTCCAAATCAGATGACAGTATGTTTTCCAGAGTATGGAAATTCCGAATTTTGGTAAGCAATAGCAATGTCGTCGGGATAAACAAATTTCTGAGATGATGTCGTGGGTAAATCACTTAGATATAAATTGAAAAGTAAAGGAGCTAGAACTGATCCTTGAGGAAGACCGTTTTTTAATGTTTTGAAATTGCTACGCTTAATAAAACCACGAAACCTTCAATCATATAACATATTTTCTAATAATCGTACCATTTTTCCACACTTCAGATGGGTATAGAGTTTGAAAATTAATCCATCTTTCCACACAGTGTCATATGCCGAAGAGAAATCAATGAAAGCAGATTCTATGAAAGTTGTAAGGCTGAGAACAATGATCTGAACAATTTCTATATTTCCTATAGCCTCCCTGGAAATATTCTATAGAAGATTCAATTCTAAAAAGAATTAATCTTTCTAATATCTTGAAAGGAACACTAAATAAACTGATGGGTCGATAACTACTAGGATCACAAAGATTTTTTCCTCGTTTCAAAATTACTTTAGCCCTTCGAAATTCGGAAGCAAAGTTTCCTGAATTCAGAATATTGTGTTATAAAAAGACAATAACCAAGACAAGGCCTATTCTTAAATGTTTGATGAATTTTGGATAAAGTCAAAACCTGCTGAATTTCGAGTAGATGCTTTTGGTAGATTTGATTGCAGCCCTCAATTAATCTGTGGTGTGCAGTTGGTTGTCATGTCCTTGCAGCTTCTGATGGTATTTTCTATGTCTGTGCTTACATATAGGACTCTTAAATCTCCATGGATGGTGTGGTTGAAGACATACCAAGGGGCATCAACCAATGCATGTAGTATTCTTGATTGTACTCTTTGGATATATTTGAATATTTGATGGTTTAGCGCAACCCCAGAATTGGACGTCTTACGTCCATATTGGATTGATGATCGCTGTGTAAATTAGCAGTTTATTTTGAAGGTTCAATTTGGACTTCCTGCTATAAGCCAATACATTTCTCAAAATTTCAGATTTCATTCTTTTAGGTATTAATTTGTTGTCTCCAGTTGAGGCACTGGTCTAAATGTATGCTTAGCCCTGGTGTCGACTGGCACTTCCCTTCCGAATATTTTGACAGGGGGACAAATACTTCTTCTTATAGTGAATGTAACTTGAACTGACTTAGCTTCATTGTAGTTGAGTCGCCATTTTCGATGCCACTGTCTAAGGTAATCCAGGTGTTTCTGTAATTGTTTGGGAGCTGTTTTAGATACAAGTATGGCTATATCGTCTGCAGAAGATGCTATAGTGGTATTTAGATTTTCTGGTATGTCCGAAGTGTAGATAATATATAAAAGTAGTCCCAAAATACTTCCCTGTTGGACTCCAAATTTGACTTTGGCAGGAGTAGTTATTGCTTCCCCAAACTTCACCGCAAAATAATGGTCTGCTAGATACGATTTCAGAATCTTGTAATACGGCTGTGGAAGGAGTTGTTTGAGGTTGTATTGCAGTCCGTTATGCTTAACCTAGTCGAATGCTTGCGATGAATCCAGACACACTGCTGAGCAAAATTTTCCTTCTTCGAGGCTTATTGAGGAGGTGTTCCTGACCTGATGCGTTGTCATGTGATTCTCTCGAAAACCTAGTTGGTAGCCAGGTACCAGTTGGTGCATATCCATGTCATCATTTAGCCTTTTGAGAAGCAAATTCTCAAACAGTTTACCTAGGATTGATAGAAGACTTACAGACCTATATGATACCACATTCTATTCTGGTCAATCAGATTTGGGTATCATTATAACCTCAGCACACTTCTATATGATTGGAAAATAGGATAAACATCATCATTCTATCAATTAATGTTGTGAGCAGTACGACAATTTTTTGGGTAGTCTTTTCAGAATTTTGGCTGTTATGTTATCCATGTTCGGCAAATGCATTGCATTTTTCTTCATCGAAGGCAGCACATTCTCCATTGGTCAATTTAATCGGGTATTTCCTCAATGTGGGTCTTCTGAACTTATTCATAGCCTTCCAAATACTGTGCTCATTTTAGCTTTTATATTCTCTATAATGTGTTGGAATCCTTGTATTTACTGTTACTTCTCCTAATTGGTTTTCTTCGTCGTTAGTGACAATTTAATTTCATACTGAGTGTCTAAGTCAGTTTGAATATCATATTTCTTCTGAAAATTGAACCAACCTTTGAGAAGAAAAAAATTCTGGGTAACAAGCTGCTTCACTAGGAACAAGCGAGTAAAAGTGAATCTGGAACTCTAAACAAAGCATCCATTTCTGATGATTTCATGACTGAATCCAACTTATTAAGGCGAGATTCAAATTTTGAGATTATATTAAAAAACTGACGTGGAATTATCTTCACTATACTACTATCGTGAACTACTAAATTCAAAAGAACTTCATTTCCAAAGGAGTTTGATCGATGTGACATTGAAACCTAGCGAAAATGGCTCAAAATAACAGAGAATTAGAACTTCGAACATCAATATCGTAAAAGTTCCAAGAAACTTTCTTACAGGCTCCTCAACTATCCGTTTTCACCAGCAAATTGAATCTACTTAGCCGCTTTGAATAATTTCCACTTTTCTACCCTTTCCCTCCACCGGAAGAGATTAAAACGCAGGAAAATGTTTTTGCCAGATGAAATTTCGTTCATTATTCCGAATTAAAAAGTTTGGAAGTCGGGCATGAACGGAAGCGCGCTTATAAAATTTGTTATGGAAGGTGAAGGGTGTTTTTTAGAGGCCGAGGATCTCGAATTAGTGTTATGTGACAGCCGTTTTGCCAGTCAGCTTGGTCTTATTTTGGCTTGATATTTTGTAGGTAGACCTTTACAATGTTCTTTCTATACCCCAAGCGAAGGCTCACGTAGTAGCAATGCTGAAAAGATGTTCTCAATCAACGAGTTGATCAATCGATTAACGTTTATGAAACCCAGTGTTAAATACGGATATTTCAGAAAAAAATTAGGCCATCTTTCATCAAAACTTTTGATGTTTTCACTATTCCGGGGTAGATCTTGCTCGAGATCGAAAGCCCGTATCTTCTTCTAGAAGTATGTTCTTTAGAATTGCTACTCCTCAAGTCTTCCCTTGGAGTATAGAAGAAATTGTTCATTGTAAGGCTTCAATCCTTTGATCAACGATCTTTATGAAACCCACTATAAGTTGAAAACATTTGTTGAAAAAGTTTTGAAAGTCCAAGCTTTTGATGACCTCAACTGATTCATCGAGCGAGATTTTCGGGATCAAAAACATCATTGGATGCCAGATTAGATTAGGCGCATAGCAGTTAAGTTTTTTAGCGTGATGTGTGCTGGCTAAATATAGAGAAAAAATTGAACTCACCTTCATTTCGACCTTTCCTCTACACACTAGGTCAAAGGTGCCGAAGTAATCCAGGATTGCCTTCGTCACATGGCTGACATGGATCCTGGAAGGTTCCCCTGTCGACTCCATTCTCGAGGCCGTGCAGACGGTATCACCGAACAGACAGTATCTAGGCATCTTGAGACCAACAACCCCCGCAGCGCAAGGTCCAGAATGAAGACCTACCCTGAGTCTGAGCTGGTCGTTAGGACGATGTTTTATTTTGAATTTGCGAACCTCCTCGAGCATCGCTAGCGACATCCTTGCTATTTCACGAGCGTGGTTATTTTCGTTGCGCTCGGGAAGACCTGATACCACCATATAAGCGTCGCCTATGGTTTCGACCTGAGAAGAATCCACAGCAATCAGTAAAATATGAATGGACTCAGAAATATCGGGCCTACTAATAGAGAACCGCCGGTTTACCATAGGTCGATAAGTACCAACAGAAACGTTACATAGTCAGCTGAGGCATTAGTCAACAACCCTACAAAATCTTGCTTGTCTATTTTTACTGTGCTTTGTTTTGTTTGGTGAAGGTTGCATTAGTGAAAGAACGTGTTGGAAATGGTTTCATAAGTTCAAAATGGCGTATATAACGTAGAAGACAAGGAACGTCTTGGACCCGTGAAAAAGTTCGAGGATGCAGATTTGGAGACTTTTCTGGATGAAGATTCTTGTAGAACGCAACAGGAACTTGCAAATTCATTAGGCGTGACTCAGCAAGTGGTTTCTCATCGCTTAAAATGCTTAGGAATGATTCAGAAACTGAGACATTGGGTGCCGTACGACTTGCAGCCGAGGGACATCGAACGGCGCCTTTTCACGTGCTAACAACTCTTCCAACGGCAAAACAGAAAGAGTTTTTTGCATCGTATCGTGACCGGAGATGAAAAGTAGATACATGATGACAACCCGAAGCGGAAAGAATCGTGGGTCCTCCCTGGCCATGCATCAACTTCGACAGCAAAACCAAACATTCTGTGTATTTGGTGGGACCAGCTTGGCGTGGTGTACTATGAACTCTTGCAACCAGGCGAAACCATTACAAGAGCCCTCTATCGGACGCAACTAATACGTTTGAGTCGAGTGTTGAAGGAAAAACGCCCGCAATACGCGACAAGATAATACTTCTGTATGACGAGGCTCGGCCACATGTTTCTAAGGTCGTGAAAACATACTTGGAAACGTTTAAATGGGACATCCTACCCCACCCGCCTATAAAAATGTCTCCATGATTGTAAGAATGGTTTGTTCATGTGTATTGCTTCATTTTGAAGGAGATTCAATGAATATTGAAGAATTTCAACATTTTTGCGTTTTATATCAAATTTTCGAATACTCAGAGAGGAAAACTCACCTTATAAACGTCGAAATTCTCGATGATTGAGTCGAAGCATGTATACAAATCATTGAGGAATTCCACCAGTTCGAAAGGTGTACTTTGAGCAGCTAGAGTGGTGAAGCCAACAATGTCACTGAAGTAAATGGTGACGCTGTCGAAATTCTCAGCCTGTACCTCATGACCAGTAATTAGTTGTTGTGCAACGCTTTTTGGTAATAACTGGTAGAGAACCTCCTCGCATCTGCGTTTCTCCTCCATGTAATCTACAGTGCGTTCCTCGACCAACACCTCTAAATTGTTGGCATATTGCTCCATGCGTTGAAGAAGATTATTTACGAAATTTCCATCACAGTCCCTGAAAGAAAGCCATCAACCATTTCATCAATTGACCATTTTATATTGAATGTGACTCGATATTTCTTTTGTTTTTCTGTTTATTTAATTTTAATGGTATTGACAATTCTGGCGACAGCCTCAGACCATTACGTAGTACCTATTAACTAGTGCTCTGCAGTGTTAAAAGTTAGTTTCATAGAGCATGAGAGTGTTTTCGGATGAAAATAATGAAATTATGAAGGCATTCATCAGATACGACCCCCTTGAAAAAAGATTCCATTATTGAATAAGCATATCAAGCGAACATGTCCAGGATCATTGAGTTTGTTATTTGGTATTCAAAACCTTCTTCAGAATTGAATTTCCGAAGTTACTCTCACCCTGAGTATATCAAAAGTTGGAGATTGAGAAGTCTAGAATTGATCAATGGCTTCGTTTCCCGGAACCCGCAAACCTAAATGCAATTTTCTGCTCGGACCGTGATCTCTATATAACCGTATCCTATCTGCCATTACTGACCTAGAAATTATTATTCGATATGTTTCTACGTCACATTGAAAAATGATTGGATTCCCACAATGACACATACCTACGGCAATAGGAAAGGCAGAGTGAATGCGTCACCGAAATTTGAACCTGCATTGCACTGTATTGACCTCTCTTCTGTTGGGATTTATTGAAAATTGATGTTGTTCATCGAATTTCAAATCGGCAACCCAGATCACATGTCACTTTGTATGAAATAATTATACAGGCAATAACTCTTATTGCTCTTTTTCCAAAAGTTTCGACAGATATCTGCAGTTGTCAGGATGGAAATTAGCTTTTAAAAAAGCTGACAATGCTAGAATATTTTTCAATTTCCACCAATAAGTGTCAAACCAGATGAAATTGCTACTTATCTCATGCAAGCCGTATTGCCTTAGTCATGTCTCTTCCTAGCTTATAAAAAAGTTTAACTTTGATATGATACAAGGAATTCTGGTAAATATGTCACAGAGTCGCACAGATCAAGCAAATTTGAGCATTTACCTAGTTATGTTGGGGAAAGGGTTATGAACTGTCTCCCCAATAGCATACCATATTTCAGATTCAAAACATTTATAAAAAATTAATTTCAAGAGAGGTGTTTTTATTCGATTGAGGAGCTTTATGAAGACTATGTAGGAAGAACGCTGCCAAACAACATTTCAGATCACAATACAGCCCAAATTCTAAATACAAATCTTCAAGTACAAGAAAACAGTCAGTCACATAAAAGAATCATGACTTGGGAAAATATAGAAGATTTCAAACAGATACTTAAAAATACAGATTGGGATATATTGGAGAATATTCCAGAATATGAAGTCAACATTCTCTGGACAAAGTTCACAAATATCATTAAAACAGAATAAAAAATAAGAAAAATTCGGAGAAAGACCCACATCCAGCCAAAATTAAGAAGTGAGAAACTGTAAATCAAGACTTGATATTCTAAATTCTAGCAGGTTTAACAACTCTGCGTTTAATGAACTTTACAAAAGAACAAAAGGAAAGTATGATAACATTCTTCGACAAGAAAAAGGCGAAAACTATAAACAGGAAATACTGAAATCAGCCAATAGAAATAAATGTCTCTGATTGCTCTTCCACAACGACAACGCACCGATTCATCAATCAGCATTGGGGTACGAATTGCTACCTCACCCACCATATTCACCAGATCTGGCACCGTGTGACTCACGAGTATTCATCAATCCAGCCTCGTAGGTTTTGTCTGAAACAACAACGTTTAAACTGCAGTTATTCACTTACTTGTTCAATGTTTTCAGTCTATTTTTGATATTGGTGAAGTTTGGTCTATCGCCAGGGTCCTCATTCCAGCATTTCCTCATTAACTGAGCAACTTCATCATCACACTGAGCACTCTCTAAGGAAGGTCTTAAAAGTTCTCCGTTATTATTGCTGCTAGATCCTTTTCTTACATTCTCTACGATTTCTGCAAAAAAAAGATGTTACAGAAGTGAAACATGACTCGATGTTGTAAATAGTAAAAATTTCAGTTTGATTGCTAATGGTTCTTTGAACGAAAAGGATGAATAGTTAGTCAATCTAACGACGACTTTTTGAGGAAGCCCATCCTTCAAGTCTGGAAATTATATCCAAAGCAAGTTCATATTAATTCTAAGTTTCCAATTTTGTAAATTTCTGTGTCGACTTGTTGAGCGAGATAATACTCTATCCTTATATTTGAGGTTAGTTTTTCGAATCTTAACTGATTTCATGTAGCATATTCATGCGGCATCTCACAATTAAGTTGTAACCAAGAATTTTTTGAATTATTGTTAATCGAATATTAATGCCTGATGAGAAAAAAGTGTTATAATCAAATCACATGTGTCGTATTCTATTTCATTTTTTGATTAATTTTTCTGTAGTTTTTTTTTAATTGTTTGATGTTATGATAAGAATGAAAAATTCTCTGTTATTCATCAAAGAAAACAGTGTTTTCTAAAATAAATAAAACTATCATTGGTACTTTCAAGAAGTTGCAACGATTTGCACGCCACTGACGTTATTCCGTACGCGCACCCGAATTATGGTTGAAATTTGAAGTAGTTCTCCTGCAATAGAATATGGTTGTGTTTGTTCTATGCCGGTTATCTGTGTTCCGCGAAGCTAACCTCGAACGGTCAGCGTAGTATTTTTTTCTCTCTGTCGATATCAGATGCCGGTCATCTTCTGTAGTAATTATTGAAATCAATATCTAAAAGTGACTCTTGTGGGTCAGAAATTTGCGAGAAATACATAACTATTCTCGCTCCTCCCTGGGGGCCAAGTTATATCCTATTACGAGGCCAAAGACATATGCTACTTCAAGATTGAGATGCATTCCACGATGAGAGATTAAATCATATCCAGTCCCTAGTTCGAGCAGTACATAATTGGAGCTTGTGGCATGACCACCTTGCCATGGAGCACATTCTTCAACTGGGACGAAAATTGGAGTCATCGAGTCGTTGTCTGGAACATCTGTGTGGAAACTATACAACCCGTTTCTGGTCAACTGGCAGGACATACCCTCTGGGTCTTTATTTTGTAGTTAAGAGAGAAAGAAAGATTTTATTAGGAACACTCAAAATTCTGTGTTTGAATAACATAAAAATTTTATGATGAAACCACAAGAAGGCTGAAGTTTCGGTTAAGCTAGTACCTAGTTGGTCCCCCACGATCTCGTCTCAAGCATTCTACCCTACGAGGCATACTTTCAATCAAACGATTTATAAAATTTTGGGGCAAATTCGTCCAAATATCCCGTAAAGCGTTAGAAAGGTCCTCCAGGTTATTGATCGGTTGTTCTAAGGTTGACAATTGTCTAGACACCTCAGACCAGACATGTTCGTGGCAATTCATGTCTGGAGAGCGAGCTGGCCAGTCCATCCTATCAATAGCATGAGTTTCTAGGGCTTCATTAACCAGACGACTATGGTGTGGACGGGCATTAAAATGAAATTCTCGACCAAGGCAGCCGCAAACGGAACAATTATGGGTTCAATAATCATATCGTGATATCTTTGGCTGGTCATTGTGGTGTTCTGCAGAACAATCAACTCTGCGCGTTGGTTCAAATGAATGCTTCCCCATACACATATAGAACCTCCGCCAAAAGCTGTTGTGGATACCATAAACTGTTCTGCATACCTTCGACCTCTTTCCCTCCAAGCAAGAATACGTACATCGGAGTTGACCAAACGAAATCTAGACTCATCCGTAAATAAACATCGGCTCCGATCTTCAACAGTCCAATTGCGGTGCTCCTCATCCCATTGCCGTCGACGAACCCGGTGTTCCCTATTCAAACGGGGATGTTGTACCCTCCTACGTGCTCTCAAACCACGAACATGTTGTCGTTGTCTTACAGTCTGGTTCGAAATAAGAACTCCTGTTGCAACTCTCAGTGATCTATTGAGCCTCGACGACGGGTAAGTGGGATTTCTCCTAGCATTGAGGATCAAAAGACGATCTTGGGCAGCTGTTGTACTGCTAGTACTGCGCTGCCGACCTCCCCCATGAACATAAGCTACTGAGTCGTTTTGGATGAACCTATTCCAAGCCCGACTCACGACACTTTGCGAAACATTCAACCACCCGGACACTTCTCGCTGGGACAAACCTTTCTGTATCCACCGTATGATTTGGTCCAGTTGTACAGGAGCCAAACGTCTTCACGCCATGACTGATAAGCAGATATTGTTCTCATTTCTTCAGTTACTGTCACCTTATGTATTTGAACGAGAGAAAAAAACAGATTTAATAACAAATACCACATTGCTTTTCACTCCACCTGTAACAGCCTACAGATAATAATCGATTTTGTGAAAAAGAGCTGATGAAGTCAGGAAAAAATTTGATATAATCAATTCAAAACATCTTAATTTTTCATTAGAGAACATATAATGTACAGATATTCACGAGATAACTTGAAAAAAAATACAATTGAAGAGAAGTTCATAAGTGATCCCTACACTGTAAAAAATTGTTCCTCATCTCAAACCATATTAATTTGTCTCAAGTACTCCGTACGTTTGAATACAGCCAAATGCATAAAGTACTTGACCCTACCGACCTCTACGGTTGAGAATGGCGTTTACCCTAAATAAAAGTTTCTTGAGCTAAGAAACTGATTAGTTTCAACCAAGCTATTGACTCAGGTGGTAAAAAAATTTGATCCAACGGTAATATTAATTAGTATGTAACTATTGATACTTTTCGTAGAATAAAAATTTTGGTTTCATGTAAATAAATATTACATTTCACCGAAACTCGATTTGTAGTTGATTTAAAGGATCTTAGTTGAATGGGTCTAGAATTCAGTCGATAAAAATGATAGTATCTCTTATGTCAAGTGAAAGTTTCTTGGGTTAAGAAACTGATTGATTTGAGCTAAATTGAAGGGTTTTTGACACTAGCAAAGGAATAATTTGATAAAACAAAAAAAAACATTTGTATGTAATCATTATTTTTCTTCACAGAACAATTATTTCTCTTTTATATTAATAAATACCGCAATACCGCGGCAGACCATGAATATTGTACGGAATGGGAAAGGCGTCTAGAGTTTCGTTGGAAGTTGCAGAGAGGGAGCAAGTATACCTCAAGCGTCAACCGTCTGCTTTTCCAAGACACGTCGTAAAGTCAACCGTTCCCATCACGTCGGGGTCACCAATGTAGAATCGAAGGAATTTATGCCTACTTATGTGTTTCGTCCCTGGCGCACACATTTGGACTCATCAGTATGGCTTGTGTGCGCCATGCCATAGACGCAGGGGTTAGAAGTTTTGAGGGAGCCGCCGGGAGTTGAACCCGGCACCTAGTACCTAGTCGGTGTGAAACTTGAGCGCAAACCTCTAGGCCACCGAAGCGCTGTGAACTAAGCTATGCGTGGCTATATAGAGTGCCGCCAAGAGATCCCTATACACTCCCCTGTCGCTGACAGAGTGCCGCTACAATAGCTATAGTCCAGGCAGTGGGTTATCATCTCATCCCTGTCATCATCCAATACCAGATCACCCGGTTCTCCACCAACACAAAAATATTTGGTTTGCTCTAAGTTGACATTTAAGCCCCACTTCTCGTATTCTTCAATTAGCTTGCGCATCATGTATTCCATGTCATCTTTATCACCGGATACAACAATATTGTGAGTAAAATGCACAAATAATTGCATTTAAATGGGATATATTTAATATAAAAGAAATAGAGTTTTGATTTAATTGCAGCCAATATAAAAAGATTGCTACAATTAATTCGTTTTATTAAATCAATTACGCAATATTTTTTTTACAAATGTAACTTCATATTGCAACAATTATATGTTCAATTTTATTCAAATATATATAGTTTTCTTCAAGTAAATGAGGCGAATAATATAATCTCGCGAGATTCTTGTCTCAAGAAACTGTAGTCGTTGCATCAACTGACAGAATTTACGACAACCGTACCTTCGTTCTATTGAACAAATAAAAATGAAACGAACGAATGGTTTCGTTAAAACCTATTTAGAATAATGTATTTGTATCAATCAATTATGGATATTGAGACAAGTGCATAAACAATTTCTTGTAATTGTATGTTTATGTTGAATCAGTTGTTTCTATCATTTCGCTGAAATGTAAAAAGTTTCAGGCGAATGTTTTAGCTGTTCTCTATAATCAACTAGGTTGTTTTAATCAAGAAAATTAGTTCATTTGGCGTAATCAATTTTAGATTAATTCAAATTAAAATGGTTTGATTGAAAAAAAATTCTCAAACTCCTGAGGAGTTTGAGCGCAGAATTTTATTTTTTACAGTGTAGCAATTGTTGATCAGTGTATAAATATAGAAGTTATTGAATTTCTACATCGAATGAACGCGAATTCTGCTTTCAGTATTAATGTATCGAAGACGAGCTTATTGAGAAATTACAAATGATGAATCACTCAATCAGGAAAATTGACACCGCCTGTAACTTCAGTCAGAACGACATATCGCTTCATGATATACGAGAAATGTAACGAGATATGTTATTTGTCTCTTCACAAAGGAAATGTGACTCGAATGTTTCCGGTGGAACTCAATTTATTAATTCTTAGAAATCTTAGATCGCTTGTGAAGTAACATCAAATATCGTTTAATAAGCGCGACTTTTTCGATAATGAAGAAAATCGAATTATTGAATTGGATTCTGAACATGGATGATGAAATAATACTATTGGGGTAGCAAGAGAACGAAAAGTTAGACAAGGATTTGGAAAAACATGTTCCATGTTGAATTGTACAGGGGCATATCATATGTTCCTTCAGAATTTGTAATGATGCAGTTTTTCCATATCGTGCTGAGTCAATGACTGGGAAAAGTACTGAAAGGAGCATGGCCGCACATGACGGGACTAGAGGTGGGAGACTAAAACATAGGTAGGAGTTTGGGTAGCATACAGGCGATTCGGCCTTCGAAACTGGATCCACTTGACTAGCAGTTCAAGTCCTTAACGGGTCTGGGTCCCCTGAGGTGACTAGTATTTTCTATTTTAGTTCTTATCACATCAAGAAGATAATACTTTTCACGCCCAAATCTCCTTTGTCTCAAAAACTAGCGACTTCAAACGTATAGAAAATGATACTTTAATATCCTACAATTTTGTATTTCACTCGAGGCAATTTCACGAGGAATCCGCAAACAGCCAATCCTTGTGAATGAATGTACCTATTTTACGTGTCGAACACATTTTGACGATCCAATAAAAACTATAAATCATTACTCTGCGCTATTTCTGATACATTCGGCGCCAGCATATTCCTTTCGACTGGAATAAACAACGCTGTCTCCCATTTTGTTCATCAATACATTCATTTGGACTGTTATCTCGTCCATTTTACCCTACATATATTTCCCATCATAGCTTGTCATCTGATCGGCTGAAACGGTCCATTTGTCTGAATTACCTTTGGAGAACGCAAGAAATTTCTGGATTTGAATAACGAATTCCGTTCAGTTCGAATAGAGAAAGTTTGTTCAGGTTCTTTATGGAAATATATTTTATATTATTCAGCTTGATTTTGAGGGAAAGAACATATTGCAATTTCATAAGTGGCTGGAACATTGATAAACAAGAATTGCGAGACACCTTATTTCTGCGAACAATAATACAGGGTGTGCGGCACATGGACCGTCAAATTTTTTTGGGGCGTTGGTAGGGTCATTTGCTACCTTTTCAGTCTTGGAACCTGGGTCCTTAGTATTACGGTTACGGAGGTATGTTTTTTTTTTTTAGGTTTTTCTAAATTACCCAAAATGTACCCTTCGAAGCCCCATAACTTTTTTGCGTGGGCTTTTACATGCATTTTTTTTATTGTATTAAGTCTACATGAGTGTGTGTTTGAAAAAAACGTATTTATTGTTACAGATAACACCACAAAATTAACACGTGGGCCTTTTATTAAAGAAAAAATTATGAGAGTATGAAAACATCTCCACTCCTATTGAAATTTAAAAAAAAGTTACAGTTATTACAAACTTAGTTTTATTTTAAAATGTTCTTTGGTTTATAGCGTTGCTAACCATATGCTATTTACGTCAATAAATAATACTGCAAATAAGGTTTTAGTCAGAAGAGTGAAGAAAGTCGCACCTAAATAAAAGTACGGATTTCGACACAACACAGCGAGCAAGGAAATTTTACCTGCCCGTTTTAGACGCGTGTGAATTATTATTACTATTTCTGTCCTTAGGTTGGATTGGGTTAGTCGCCGCTGACTTGACCCTACCGTCATTCGAGATTTAACTGTCTCTGCTGTTGGAAGTGTCTGTGCCACGTTGTTCAGTTTTTTAAATTTGTATTTTTTTGTTTTTGGTTACTTTTATCGACTTTTTGCTACTGTTGTTTTAATTTTGGTTGTTGATATGCCTAATTTCACCAACGCTGAGTATGCTGATATGGTGATGGCATATGGCAAGGCCGATGGTGTTGCTCGTGCAGCTCAAAGGATTTATCAAGCCAAATTTCCTGATCGTAGATTACCCCACCACGAAACATTCTCGACGACTTATAGACGATTAAGAGAGACTGTAAACTCAAAGAGCAACGACACGAATGCTTGTAGTTGGATCTTCTTCAAAGGCTTGAAATATTTGATCGTCAATTGCTACATGGTGTTGCCTCACATTGATCCGACGCTCTTGAAAATTTAAGTTTCCAGTCTCTCTTAATCGTCGAGAATGTTTCGTGGTGGGGTAATCTTCGATCAGGAAATTTGGCTTGATAAATCCTTTTAACAATAGGGAACAAATGTTCCCTATCAAGACATTTGTATTTGACGCTCACTTCATACCGGTAAACCTGGTATAGTAGGAGGTGACTGGAATGTCAAGCACATTCATTGGGCATCAAGACTAATAAGTCCCAAAGGTCGTTATCTAATGAAATCGAAATCAAACAATTTTGAAGTAGTTTCACCAGGTTCATCGACTTACTGGCCAACAGATAGAAACAAGATTTCTGATGTTGTTTTGGACTCTTTCATCACAACTTAAATGAACAAAAGCCACATACAAGCGAAATCTTATCTTTTCATCTGACCATTCACCAGTCTTGCTAATCCTTCACCCAAATCGTATGAAATTAAATCGTCACCAATCAAGGAGAAAAAAGCTAAGTTCCTGCAAATCATTCAGAAAGAAGCAGTTATGAGTATAACCTCAGAAACACCAGATTATATAGAAACATCTGCAAACAACAGACAACAAAAGGCCTCATGTGAACGTACCCCAATACTTTCAAGGACGGAAGAAATTCAAACTAAATTACCACTTCAAATTCGGGAACTGCTAGTGTGAAAACGAAAGCAAGGGGCAAATGGCGAAGAACACAGAATCCGCTAGACAACACAATACTAAATCATCTCATCAGAAAATCACGTGAAACCCTGCAGCCATTAAAAAATGGCAATATCATCACTATATAGAGAATATAAATGACAAAAATGAGCACAGCATCAGGAAAGCTGCAAACACATTTAAATGACACACTTTGAGGAAATCTTCGATTAAAATGGCCAATGGAGAATGGGCTGCCTGAGATACATAAAAGTGCAATACATTTGCCATACATCTTGCACATGTTTCTACACCAAATGATCCCTATCCTGGTATCAGCGATGCAGAAGTTGGAACTTTTATGGATGATCCATGTTAGATGTCTTCACCAATTCAAACTTTTACACCAACAGAAGTAGCAAAAGAAGGCTTCTGAATACCACCTCATAACGGTAGAAACACCGAAAGAACTTCCCAGGAAAATTGTAAGCTCGCAAGATTGTTTAATAGCATAATGAGCATATCCTATATACCTATCATATAGAAATACGCTGAGGTTATTGATACCCAGCCTGGTAAACCAAAACACAACGTGGAATCATATAGGCACAGAAGTCTTTTTCCAATTCGAGAATTTGCATCTCAAAAGGCTGAAAGATGACATGGATATGCACCAACTGGTACCAGACCACCAACTAGGTTTCTGAGAGAACCACTCGACAACGCATCAAGTCCATCGCATCGTGAAAACCATTTCGAAAAGCCTAAAAGAGGAAAATTCTGCTCAGCAGTATTTCTGTACTCATCTCAAGCATTCGACAAGGTTTGGCACAACGGACTGCTGTACAAATTCAAACAACTCCTCCCACGACCATATTGAGTTATTTTGCCGTGAAATATGGGGCAGCAATAACCACTGTATCCGGAGTCCCACAAGAAAGTATTTTGGCACCACTTTTATATATAATCTATACATCAGATATACCGGAAAATGAAAATATCACCATAGCATCTGTTGCAGACGATATAGCTTTCCTTGCACAAAACCAAATAAAAATATTAAATGGCTTCTTCCCCCACAAAATGATTCCCAAATATACATGGATACAGAAAACAAGGAAATTGAAATCAATAATAGATTATACAATAATGAGATAGGAAACAAAACTGAGACCACAAGACGTCAGAGTCAAACGAGGAACCTCATGCGGCAGCGATCACTATTTGCTTAGTGCAAGTATTATGTTCCCAACCAAAAATACTTCTGAAACAACAACGAAAGAAAATATAAATGTAGAAAAACTTGAAGAACGAAAATATAACCTTGAAAGCTTGGAAAACGAAAGTGTGAAAGAACTTTACCAGAGAAGGCTTAACGAAAAATTACAAGAATAAGAAAATTTTATCGACTCCAATGAACAGTACGAGCACACAAAAGAGTCCATAGGTACATCGAGCAGCCTTCGAAGCACTAGGATTGTATGAAGATAAGAACAAAGAAACACCTTATTGGTGGGATAATGATATAGAAGAATATATCCAACAAAAAAGGGAAAAATATCATAAGTACCTAAGCTCCAAAAAGATTGAAGATAGAATTGAATATAAGGAAGCACAAGCAAGAGTAAGAAGAGAAATATACAAGAATAAAACGAAGCATGGGAAAAAAATTGCCAGAGAATAAACTCATACTTAGGAGGCACCAGAAGTTCTGAAAGCTGGAGGTTAATAAGAAACCTAAGAAGAATCGAAGCAAAGAAGTTATAACAACTATACAAGCTCAAGAATGGGACGATTACTTCAAAAGACTTTTGGATGAAAAAAGGACAGAATTCTTAGACAACAGCCAACGAGAAAAGAACCCTCGAATTAATAATGTTTTGGGATCCCCCATCAGAATTAAAATAGAAGAAGGAAAGAAAATATGCAAGGAGCTGAAAAACGGTAAAGCTGCAGGACCAGGTGTAATACCTCCAGACCTATTGAAATATGGTACAGAACAATTGTTTGAACACCTAAGAAACCTATTTCAAAACTACATCAGTATGTCACAAATACCGAACGACTGGAAAATTTCCTATATTACCACTATTCATAAAAATAACAAGTTCGATGAGTAGAGTGTATGGCAGTGACGGCTCGTGCCCTCTAGGAGTGGGTCGGCCAAGCCAAGAATATATATATATATGTATATTTCAAAGCGGGCTAATTAAAGCAATGTCAAGATAATTGGTTGGAGAACGTGTCGTCATCGATCACAAGTAGCAGGCAGGCTATAGTTTCGTAATTTTTATTCTTCATCAGTGTCGCTTAACTTGATTGATGATGACGGCCAAAAATGAACCCACAGAACTTAACTCAAACCGGAAGGCACACTGGAACCATATACACCATCATGTGCCATCTAGCGGTCAAGCTAAACTTGTGATCGATGACGACACGTTCTCCAACCAATTCTCTTGACATTGCTTGACTTTTCTCATATACTATATATGTATATATATAATTTAGAAGCAATTTTCTTGGGATTAGAGCACTGGATTAAAATTAGGATTTCATCTTTTTTTTATTAATACTTTACTACATATGTTTTGGAGTACGTTGAGGCTTATTCAAGTTTACATGTTTCAAATACAGTGACAATCATATCTAAAATGTATAACAGTCCAATAATTCATCTTAGAACTTAGTAAAATTAAAATCATATTCATCATGTTGTGAACGCTGTCAATTAGAATTATTCTAATAATGGAAAACCTGTTATCTACTGAAACACTAATCAAATCACCGCAATTTGATACTACTTCTCCTACACTTGCCATCTGGATCACTCACATTCAACTTGTAACCGAAAACGAACGAAAACTCGTACAACCCTAAGCCCTACAAACTAACATCTTACCCCAAACTACTGACCTAGTGAACTGAACTCTGATAATCAAAGTGTAAACACACGCAATGCAATTCTCATATACCCCCTCCCCAAGGGTATCTTTGCCGACCTAGTCTTTGAAAAATAAACAAGTCGTGGGTTGCTGTTTTGCTATTTACAGTTACTAAGAATGAATTTTTATGGTCAGAAAATCACAAAATTTATTCCATACAGTACGAATACACTTTTTTTCTGAAATTGAAATAATATTCAAGTACTTATGATAATAGTCATTTGAGATTTGAGGGAGAAAATTTCAATTATTAACAGGATACGTGAGAAAATTTTAAATACATAATGATTTCTCTTTCTATCTCAAATTTAGTATTAACATATGAAAATGTCGGATATTAAATTACAATTTTTAATTTGATATTTGAAATAAACATCGATAATAATAAACAATTTCATTCGCCTGCCGTTTAACATAGGGACGGCCGACGGCCAAGTGTTTTCGGTCGACCTCGCAAGTGTCACAGTCGAGGTATTGTAGAGTTCCATTAATAGGAACTTCGAGCGACGCATGTGTTAGATGAAATCATAAACTGAAAGCTGTGGATTGGCTGAGCTGCGTTATTACGTATAAGGACAGATGCGGGAACTTGGAATAAAAATTATTTGAGGTGTTTGACCGAAATAATGTGTACTTCGATGTGTTGAGTGGAAATATGAGATATATAGAGGGCAGAGGAGAAGATACTAAGGGAATTTCTCGAGATTTAAATATTGCTATAAATTTTTCAAATAAGTTTCGATTAAAAAAATATTTATTTTCACCTTCTCTTTTTCGGTTACCCTGACGAGCCGTCACTGTTGTATGGTAAACTCATAAAGAATAAAATAAAATCAAAATACAAATCTACCTTGCAATGAATACATCAATGTGTAATACTTTCTCTTAGTCTGTACATACAACACAGTCACTTAATACTTTTGAAAATAGATTGTAAACCTCAATACATATAATAAAATAATTCATAAGTGACATACTTATTGCAAAATACTCAGAAATGAATGAAACTTCATGATGCTGAGCTCGAATTTATTATTCGAGTCATGCAAATTCGTTCGATAACAACACTACCCCCTCTCCATTCTAGAATCTCTGAGGAGAGTAGAGAAATAAAAGCGTCGGAAAAATCCTTGGAACAGGAAATATTCCACAGTTAACACGTGTCCGTTGAAGATTCTTTCAATGATTGGAATTCTTAAATTCATTGTCGAATAGAAGAATGTTAGCCAGAAAAGGTTTATGTTATGCAACCGTAGGTGGAAAAATAGACCCGTATGGAGTAGGTCTGAAAAGGTGTTTCGTCACTGTGTTCAAAGTTATACACGTGACTGAATTGATTTCTAATTACACAACAAATTGGTGGATCTAGTTCGAAATATGGTTCCTCCAGGTTCGGATATATTTGCAATCATGGGGCGTTAATGTAATTGAACTCCGTAACACACGTTACCTTAGTAACATCGTTTTTACGCTGATTACCAAACATAAAATCTAATTAGACTAGACAGAAATGAAATATGTCAATGATGCATATAGGGATGAAATAACAAATAATGGAACGTTCGGAATATCTCTCATCAATTCACTGGTCGAGGAAATTTTTAAGAAAATGTATCGAATTTTACGTAATAAATACTAAGAAAATGCGGATGTCCTGCAGAGAATGAAATTCGATGTCAGGTACAGTCTTACTCGTTTGATAATACTGAAAATGTATTAAAAAACTAATTTTTTTCTGGAATTGATTGCCTGGAAAACCCACACTTTTGAAGATGTCTTTTGAAAGAAGAAGATAGGAAACATGATGGCCCAAGAAGGAAATTAAAATGGAACTTGAAAGGCTTCGACGGATACTGGTATTATGGACAGTAAATATGCAAGTTCAAAGGTTTTATTATACAGGTTGTCTAAATTGGACATCATTTTTCTAAAGAGGTTGAAAAAACTAGTCTATCAAGTATATAAGGAATCAAAATGCTGCTCATCCAATGCGTGTCCCATCGATTAAAACAAATGGTAGTCGGAAGGAGCCAAGTCTGGTGAATACGGTGGGTAGGGTAGCTCCCAGCCAAGTGTTTTGATTGTATGCTGAACCGGTTTTGCTTTGCGTGCAGGTCATGGAGCAAAATGACCTTGCGGTGTCCTCTGGCCCATTCTGGTCGTTTCAATGCATGGTTCAAATTGATTATTTATTGTCGGTAGCGATCAGTATTAACGGTACCACACCTTTCTGGTCCCACCAAACACACAGCATTGTCTTCTTGTTGTTGTTGTTTGAGGACTTCTCTGGTCCTGCTGGAATATCCATTTCTGCATCAGGAACTCAGGTTTTTGTGACCCCACCAACTATTTGTTCAGAAATATTTATTTTTTTTTGTAGTGAATCTTCAATATATCCTTCTGCAACAGAACTTGAGCGCCATCCACCATGTCTTTTCAAAACTGTCAAATCTGCCCCAGAATTTGCGAAAAGGATTGCAGAAGAACGCCTGAAACTGTGCCCTGTATATTGTTCAGCATCAGAGAGGCACAAATACTTTGCAATAGTAACGGGCATTTTCGAAAATGTACATTTTTCATTTTTATAATTTATAAATAGTTGCTTGTCATCAACTTTGCTTGGCCTCAAGGTCCTATACTTGCGGAATATATCGAGTGCAGCAACCGAGGGGTAAATATCTGCCTGAAATGTTGTACACCATAAATCCTTTTTGGCAATTAAATCCCGAGAAATCCCAATAAAATCCCATTGATCTCTATAAATCCCACTAATTCCAAATAAATACCCATAAATTCCCATCAATCTCTATAAATCCCTATAATTTCAAATAAATCCCTATAATTTCAAATAAATCCCTATAATTTCAAATAAATCCCTATAAATCCTTTAATCAGATTTTACTAATGTAATCAGTTTTTTAATTCTTATTTTTGATTCGGACTTGGCAAATAAAAAAATAGAAAATCAATACAAGTCTTCTTTAAACTTATTTATATTCACACTTAACTAACAATAATTTATATACACAATTTATCTACAGAATTTCACTAGGAACACCTGTTTATTCCATGAATCGGCTTCAGTCATTTATATCCGGCGCTGTTTTTCTAGAAGTTACCAGAAAGATGCTTCACATTCCAGAATGATAGTAGCGGTCTCTTTTATGTCACATAAATATGCCACCATTAATCGTTTTTTATATGACAGCTTTATGGCGAGCGGTCCCTTTCATCATGTTCTTAATCCCTTTGTCGGCGCATGAAGCGGAACTCCTCTGTTGTCGCAGCAGTCCTTAAAATGTTCATATTCGGTTTTGTTACATTGCTCCCTCCTTAAAAAAATGTTCGGTCCCCGAACTTTTCCTTCATGATTGAATCTGCAAGCGCTCCCATTTCTGCAGATCCCTTGTTGATCGAAATAGCAGAATAACGTTTTCTTTACGGGACCGCCTTTCGGGTTGAAACTACAAACCCGTATTCGGACATCGGTATTCTGGAAAACTATCTCCAGCATGTTACGAACTACTCTCCAGTTCAGACGATCCAGTCCACAACCCAGCTTGGGAATTGCAAGCTTGTTCACACCTACTCTAGCCAGCTCGTCTCTAAGGTTCATCAAGGTACTCCACATGGCTTAGTAGGTTGGCTTTCCATAAGATTTTTCCTTGGTTGCCGTATAGAAAAGGTAACGAGGTCCATCGGTCAACTTCAGGATTCGGCTAAGGGAAGGTTGTTGTCCCATGAGGTCTGTTACACGACCAAATTTCTTCTTGAAGAGGAGAGCTATCCCTTTGGACATGTTGAGATCTTCAGCTGCACAGTGCGCCAATGAGTAGTCTACCGGTACCGCAAAAAGATCTTGTTGCTCCTCGGTTGTCATCCCGAACCTCGCTTTTCCGGTTTCTCCATAATTTGCCATGAACTGATTAAAGCTCAATTCCTCTTGATCTGGGGTCTGAGTTGTAGTCCTTCCCACTCCCGTCTCGTCCTGAGCGTTATGATCGGCCTCATACCTTGCCAGGCGATTCACATGAACTACACGTTTATTTCCTCTTGGCAATTTTTGGATGCGGTAGACTACGTCATTAATCCTCTTCACAACCTTATATGGTCCTTCCCAATCCTTCTGTAACTTTGGGGATAGCCCTCTTCTCCTCTGGGGGCTGAACAACCATACCAAATCTCCCACCTCGTATCCACCTACTGCCGCCTTGATGTCGTAACGAGTCTTCATGAGATCACTTGCAATTTGCAGGTTTTTCCGGACCTTCTCATGGATGTAGTGCAATCTCCCCTTCAGACTGCTCACGTAATTCTCACCCGCAATATCCGTTCCAGGCGTACACCCAAACTCCAGGTCACAAGGGAGTCTCATCTCTCGACCGAACATGATGCATGGTGAATAGATGCAGGTACCTATCCCAATCTCTCTGGTGGTCGGAGACAACCTTGGCCAAGTATTTTCCCACAGTCCTATTCATTCTCTCGACCATGCCGTCTGACTGTGGGTGGAGGACAGTTATTCAGGTCTTCTTGATCCCTAGCAACTCGCATAGGGTCTGGAACAAGCTGGACTCGAAATTTCGTCCCTGATCTGAATGAAGCTCCATAGGCATGCCGAATCTGCAGAACATCTCCTTGACCAAGACATCAGCAACTGTTGCGGCTTCTTGATTCGGAATGGGGTAAGCCTCCACCCGTTTGGAGAAGTAGTCCATAGCAACAAGGATGTACTTGTTTAAAATTTCATCAAAATGGGATAAAATGTTGTATACGACACCTGAGTTAAAAATGTTTATTCACTCGTAGAAATTAACCCACTCGCCCTACGGGCTCGTGGATTAAACTTTCTTCTCATGACTAAACATTCATTTAACTCACTTGTATAAATAACTATTATTACTTCAATGAAATCTTAAGAAAAGGGCCTGTCTAATGTTTTCGTTTCAAATGATCAACGTCAGGAATAAACAAGTTATGACAATTTTTCATTTGACATCATTCTTCATTTTTCTCTAACGGTTTGACTTGAAACGTTGCGGTTTTCACTAAATGAATGCTTTCGAAAATCGAACCCGAAAACGTGCCAGTCATTTTGTTCTACCTTATCGGGTTTCTGAGATCTCCTCACTAGACAACGAATTTCGGAAACCCGGTACATTGTGGGATATACAGGGTGAGACCTATTAATAAGTAATAAGTAATTAATACATCAGCTCCCTCCAGTTCCACACATTCCTTATCGCAAATCGTCAGTGACGATATAAATGTGGACTATTCAGAATGTCACATCTCGAAAATTCCGTGTATGAATTTTACGAACTGGAACAATTGGAACCATAAATATAAATATGTTAAAGTGAGCATCTAGATTTTCATTGTCAAATTTTATATTTCTAATTAAAAATGAGGTCATGAGAACATGAGGTCTCGACCATTAATCGCTATCATAAATAAACTAGTTGATTAAATAACTAGGAATACTGCTGAAAGTAACAATGCATAACAAGAAAAAAAGCCAGAAATAACATTTGAACGACCATCTAGAAGCGACAAAACGTCAGCAGTTGTGGAAATGATGAAATTTAGATGAGATGAAGGGTTTCAAATATTGATTTTCCACAGGAAGCGTGACGTCTTTGTCGAAGTTCTATGATTTAAATTCCATGAAAATTGGGTTTCTGAGCGCGCCTGATACGAGTGGATCCGCAAAACGTCCTCCGATTTACACAGTATGACGAGTTCTGGCATTGTCTTCGCTGAATGTCAGATAGTGGGAAAAACTGGTGAGCGAGAGAGTATTCTAAAAGGCCGTAGGAAGTAGAAATGCTACAAACTAGGTGACAGGGTCAAACTTGCCAGAATGTGCCATGGGTGTCTGTATATACATTCTCTTGTCCAGTTGATACTTGATGACTTTTCTCTACTTAATGTTTGCATTTCGGTACTGTAATTGATTCTGCAAAATCCTATATTTTTACGTTAGTATTTTTCGCTGACGATGCCAGCTGCCAGTTTGTTGAAAATCTTAATACATCGATCTAGCAAGAAGGTAGAATAATAATAATAATATACTTTATTTCAGGTAAAGTGTATAAATGTAATGCAGTGAACACTCGAGATGAAAAACAGGGTCATAAACAATTTTACTCTCATTATATCATGTAGGCTAGGATGTCTTCTACACTATATGGTTCAATTTTAAGTAGCAGCTTCAAAATGAACTTCTTGTATTGTTGTAGGGTACATTTTCTTCCCAATTTATGTGCTATCTTGTTACAATATCGAATGCACCTATATGCAGGTCCTTTTTCGGTGAGACTAAGTCTATGTTGCGGGAATTTTATAGCTGTTGTTCTTGTATTATAATTATAGTATTGTATAACTGGTGCGGTTAATAAATCATTTCTTTCAAATATTCCCCTACACGACTCCATTAATAATAATAATAAGCTTTATTTCAAATTAAGTAGCAACATAATTATTATAATACATTACTTCTTGAAATGAAATAGTGTCAAGGTATGTAATCAACAGTTTGAGGTATCTCCCATCTCATACATCAGAAATTCATCAACAGTATAGAGTTCTATTTGTACCAACAGTTTAAAGATTTGTTTTTTGAAAATTTTAAGTGCTGTTGTTTCTCTTATGTGATCTGTGACCTTGTTGTAATATTTAATGCAACTGTATTCTGGTCCCTTTTCGGTCAGTGTTAGTCTATGTTTTGGATATTTCAACTTTGTTGTTCTAGTGTTGTACGTTGTTACCGATTTAGTTTGGAAGTAATGTTTATTTTTGAATACAAAAATAAGGCACTCCTGTATATGAATTGCAATTGCAGTTAGCAAGTTATTTTGTCTGAATATTCATCTACACGATTCTCTGCTGGTCATTTGCATAATCGTCCGAATAGCTCTTTTCTGTATCATCAGAACACGACCCATGGTGCTTGCACTTCCATAGAATAAAATGCCATACCTTAGCCTGTATTCAAATGTCGCCTGATAAATCATTTTCATGGATGATAGGTCCAAGTAATTTCTTAAGACTCCTAGTGAGTAGCAGATGGAAGTAAGTTTCGTACATAGAATTGATATATGTTCTCTCCAGTTTACATTTTCATCTATCACGAGACCTAGAAAGCGTCCAGTATTTTGTAGAGTAACTTGGTTGTTATCGAGTTGGATGTGAGATAGTGTCTATGAAGCCTGAGCAGTGTTTAAAAGAATGGCACACGTTTTTTCTACATTCATACATAGCCTGTTAAATTGGAACCATTGCATAGTTTATTCTAGAGCGCTTTTCACTAGGTATAAAATTTCGGGGATGGTATTTGCACTCAAGGTTAAATTGAAATCATCAGCATAATTTATCATATGTTGCTGTATTCTGTTGGATAGGTCATTGATGAAGATGATAAAGAGTATAGGACCCAAAATACTCCCCTGTGATACACCAAGTTTTATGCATACCTCTTCCGATATAGTTTTTGTACCATCAGCCTCAATAACTACTTCCTGAAAATTTCATCTTTTTGGCGTGAAGGGAAATGAAATAGCTAAAAATTCAAGACGAAAAACAGTTTTTTGTGAATAACTCAGAAAATATCCACTTTAGGGCAAGGGTGTGATGCATATACTCACATTATTTTTTAACGTAGATTCAATATCTGCCATAAAAAAATGGGATTCTAATTTGAAAAAAATTGATTTTTCACGATTTTTCATCCCTAACTTTGAAAGCGATTTTTTCACCCCCTGTATTATGAATCGCGATTTCGATTTTCAAAATGGATACATCAATCTTACATCTTGAAAAATCCCAAAAATGAAAATTTTTCATCCAAAAACCTCGAAGTTATTCTTGTTTCAGCGGAGCTCTATTTTCCAATTTTTTTTTCGAATTTTTTCGCTCAGAGAGAATTTTCCTACCAAAACTGAAAAATGTTACATCAAAATAACTTGAAATTTTCTAAGGAATCTATTTCTGCAATAAAAAAATGGTGTTGTAATTTGAACAACGGAAGTTGAAAAAGAGGTGCTCATTCCTTGAAAATATTTTAGATTTCATCAGCATCGTGAAATACTTTTAAGTGCTGAATTTCATGAAAATACGTTCAGTAGTTTCCCGTATAAATATGGGTGAGGTTCCTCGTGAAAGACCCTGTATAGAATCGTTTGTAACTTTAGATGATTCACCTCTCAAACATAAATTCTATTCTAATTACTCAAGAGTTAAATTAGATTCATCTCTCAAATTTAAGGCTGAAATTCTGACAGAATTTAAAACTAGGAATAATATTATTCACAAATTAGCTGGATTATCTTGGGGTGCTGTTACTTACCCTCTATGTACATAATTTTCAGCTTAAGTCTTTTCTGCAGTTGAGCACTATTGATCTTTTTGATTAAATAGTACACAAAAAAGATGCCCAATTTAATATGAGAATAAATATTGGAACCATAAGGTTTACAGTTACCAGTTTCATTTAACTTTATCCCACCCCATATTCGCTGACAAACTGCAGATCTTTATTACATTACGTTCCCGACTTATTTTCAATTTTTCATACATCCCACAAAATAGAATTCCAAGATTTAATTGACGTAAACCCATATGGTATAATATATGTTTTTTAATATGAACTGTCATGAAATGTTCAATGAAGATCGTACTTTCCGAAGAAATTCCTAATTTTCGTATTCCTAGACAAATTTGGTCAGTTCGACTGAGGTTTTTCCTGAGAACTTGTATCATACGCCAAATTGTATAGAACCTCTGAAAAAACTTTCACCGTATACACATGCTAAAAGAATATGCAATCCAAAACTTCAAAAACAATCAATAATAATATATATCGGCAGGTTAACCAAACACCCTAGATAGGAATAATAAATAACAACAGTAATGAATAAAATATTTCTGTATAGAAACCGTAGCATGCTCGAATCATCACGATTGGCTGTCGTAACGTCCCTCAATGCAGTAAAACCACGTGCTACAGGTACAATAACTCTAACCTCAAACCAAAAAGAAAATGAATTGAAGAGTAAATTCCATGCATTTAATTTTCAAATTTTACTTAGGTGCTTGAATCTCTCCTCCAAAATTGCATTACAGTTGTCGCAATTCAAAGTGCAGTGAGGTCTTCGAACTTCCAATAAAGGACTGACTGCTCTTCTGGGGGATGTTGAAGTTCCCATTTCCTTCCCCCCTGGAGTCTCAGAAGGAAGGCACAGAGATATGGGGTTAACTGAAGACATGACACGACAGGCTCAGAGCATTGCTCCCGAAACTATTCGAGTTACGGAAAACCCACCCTGTCGGACTGGAGGGTGAACGCAGACTGAACCGTAGAATCAACTGGATGGAAGCGAATATGTTCCAATGTTGCCGTAATACTGCTCAAATATTTGGCGTCTCCATATGCGTTCACCACTCACGGTCCATATTCATTATAGGAAATAATTGAGGACATTCCAAATCAAAATCGCCCTTTAAATTTTCCATCTGCTCTGCCTTGAATTTTTCATGAACGAAAACTATTTTTAACTGCAATGAATTGAATTCGTGACTGGCGATATCGTTTCCACTGGAAGATGGATACACGCGAAAACAACCCTTGTGAACTTTTATCGCATTCGAATTCATGTTTGATAGATTATCATAAAAATAAATTTTTTGAAGTGCTAACGACGCCTCACAGCAAATAGGGCAATCAACTTTCCGATATACGTTTTCATTCGCCTGTGAAATTAATGATTCATAGGGTCTGGCAAATTCAAGATTTCGAATTCAGTATTAAAGTGTTCATCTGACCCTTCTTTCACTCAATTTACGAGGGTTGCTTCCTATATATCATTATTACTATCGGAACAAATATCATTCTTTTTCCAATTTATTCCCAATTCTTTCATATAATCCACAATATAGAATTCCCAGATTGAAGTCACGTAAACCATTATGCCCAAACAACACACACTGATCTAAATGACATCCCATTTATGTCAAAAGAGATCTCAAAACCTCTTAATCTTTAATATGATTAAAAGTAGATTATCCAAAATATATGTTTTTTATAAATGATGTTTTTTAAATGTCTTTTAAACGTATGATCTAATTATTGAAGAAATTCTATATCATGGCGATATCTAATTATAGATTTATTTTCAACAGTACTTCTAAAAAACGTTTATATAATATCTTATTGCACTCATCGTGAAGAAGACGATTTTAAGACGTCATTTATAATATCATATGGTCATATAGTTTTAAGACATGAATATTCGACTTCATTTAGACATCTGAAAAACGTTTATATAATATCTAATTGCACTCATCGTGAAAAAGTCAATTTCAAGACGTATTTTATATATCATATGGTCATATAGGTTTGAGACATGAATATTCGACTTCATTTAGACGTCTGAAAAACGTTTATATAATATCTAATTGCACTCATCGTGAAAAAGTCAATTTTAAGTCATATTTTATATATCATACTGTCATAAAGGTTTTAGACAGGAATATGCGACTTCATTTAGCCGTCTGAAAAACGTTCATATAATATCTAATTGTACTCATCGTGAAAAAGTCGATTTTAAGTCATATTTTATATATCATACTGTCATAAAGGTTTTAGACAGGAATATGCGACTTCATTTAGCCGTCTGAAAAACGTTCATATAATATCTAATTGTACTCATCGTGAAAAAGCCGATTTAAAGACGTAATTTATATATCATATGGTCATATAGGTTTGAGACATGAATATTCGACTTCATTTAGAAGTCTGAAAAACGTTTATATAATATCTAATTGCACTCATCGTGAAAAAGTCAATTTCAAGACGTATTTTCTATATCATATGGTTATATAAGTTTGAGACATGAATATTCGACTTCACTTAGACTTCTAAAAAACGTTTATATAATATCGAATTGCACTCATAGTGAAAAAGTCAATTTCAAGACGTATTTTATATATCATATTGCCATAAAGGTTTTAGACAGGAATATGCGACTTCATTTAGCTTTTTATAATTAATATTTCTATAATTATTAGATACTTACAATTGAACCTTTGTTATCTTTCGCGGTACATTAATCTAGAACAGTATATTTAATGATAAATTTTAGATAACCGTTCACAATTGTATATTTGGTTGGATACTATACTGATAATTTATACATACCGATTATATGTGTTCTTGTGGAAAAAATATTGACACAAGGATGAAATTAGTAAGTTATTGTTTGATCATATTAGGATAACACGAATAGAGTGATTATCTAAAAAAATCTATTGGGTTATTCTTTAAGAGTTTTAATTATTTCTTGAGAACATATTTACATAATAATCGGTTTATGTTCAATTAGAAAATTTGAAATCTGTTTGAATTGATCAAAATAGTAGTGAATCATCTGAAATTTCAAATTTTCGGGATTAATATTTCGTAGGGTTGGATCTATAACCGTCTTTATCACAGCAGTATGATTGTTCTGAAGTAAAATGACTTATTAATTTTCAGAAGGATATTATTCAAGTGAATTAATAGACCTCTTTAAGGCACCGATTCAGAATTCAATCGAAATTGTTTAAACAATTACAAAGAATTGTTATTTTTCAACCGGACAAGTTTTTTTGTATTTTTTGTTGAAATACAATTAAAAAATTTATGACACCTTTTGCGCGCTTGTTCTAAAGTCTTTTCTCAGACCTAAAACAGGGCGATTCAAAATTACCCAGCACCATAAATATATATCTTAAATGGGGGATAAGTAAACTTTCCTGCGAATTACGAAATATAGAAATCAACAGTTGAAATGTCAGATTTTGAAAGGAATACTGTTGCGATATTCTCGCAACAAAGGACAGTTCTCGGAATTTGGGGTAGCGGCCGTCACTTCCAAGAATGCCTTCTGTCGGACGGAATTTTGGAAATCCCTAAATTTAGCTACCTGAACTTTTGTACACGTCCGAACTCTTTCAGTTATTCGAAATAGATGTGCACGGAAATTCAGTTGGGCTGGTCAAAAGACTAAGGAGCCCTTTCAGGCACTGAAATGCTGCAGAATTTTAATTGGTGAGTTAGAAATTTCCAAAAATTTTCTGAATTACTCTTGAATTAAACTCTTCTCCTGAAAAATGCTTATCCTCATCCTATCCCCCAAAAAATTTTAAAGAATAATCATAAACTTTCGATTCTTTCTATTTTTGATGAGAATATAATGTCATTTTAGAGATCTAAAATCATTATATCGTCAAATTTTGATATTTATTGTTTAAAGATAGTATTATTTCATGATTATTCACTTGTACTCAATTGTGAAAACAGTAAGTTATTTTGAATATCGTGTCGCTTTCAGAGGCTGTTTATGTACTTTTCGGCAACGAAACTCCGGCAGACCTCAATGATGGCGTTATTAAGAGGGCGGTTCAAGACTGGCTACGTCTTGCCAACCAGAGATATGAGTACGAGAAGAGGAAAACAGATGTTAGGACAGAAATTGATTCTTGAAATGTTAATATTATTTATTTTTGATTAGAAATATATACTTAGTTATTTTTTCATCAGGACATTGTTTTTGTTTCCTTTCTCCTATTTTGGATACCAACCTGATCTAACAATTGCATACAAAAATGAACTTCTAAATCCCCAGTCTATGAATCAAACGATATCATCGATTCCATTATTTAGACTTGATCTTTACAGTGTTTGACTTGAAGATAAGTGATTTCTTAAGTATTTCATTATAGCTACTTCTTAATCTTTCTCCGTAGGTATTCTTTTGTTGAAGTTTGAAATTATTGGGAATTCAAAATATATTCATGCATACTTTCAAAATTTCAGCAAATATATTTATGATGACCTTGAATACATAAAATGTCAATTTTTTGAATTTGCAGACGATGAACCGTTCTTCGAAACATACCATGATCGTTTTTGAGATCAGAAATTTCACCTATTATAGAGAGCTTCGTTTTATGAACAATAGATTATCACCAGGAATTACATTTGCAAACGTCTATTACATATCAAACAGTATACTAACTTAAGATAAACTAAAAAAAATCTGAAATTGTACGTATTATAGAGAGGCTTCGTTTTACGTAGAATAGATGATCACAATAAAATACATCTGCAAACGTCTATTACATATCAAACAGTATACTAACTTAAGATAAACTAAAAAAAATCTGAAATTGTACGTATTATAGAGAGGCTTCGTTTTACGTAGAATAGATGATCACAATAAAATACATCTGCAAACGTCTATTACATATCAAACAGTATACTAACTTAAGATAACCAAAAAAAAATCTGAAATTGTACGTATTATAGAGAGAATTCGTTTTACGTAGAATAGATGATCATAACAAAATACATCTGCAAACGTCTATTACATGTCAAACTGTATATTAACTTAAGATAAACTAAAAAAAAATTGAAAATGTACGTATTATAGAGAGGCTTCATTTTACGTAGAGTAGATGATCACAATAAAGTACATCTGCAAACTTCTATTGCATGTCTTAAAGTATACTAAATTATGATACACTAAAAAAAATAAAAAAATTGACCTGTTATAGAGATACCTCATTTCACGTAGAATAGATGTCTTGAAAAGTCATACTTTTCAACGTAAATCTCGCGGACATTTTTCCGTCTAATCTAGGTTACAAATTTTGAATTACTGATGTTTTATAGATCATCTAAAAATCTACAGCGTTTCATCTATTACATGTTTTTTAGACGTGTGTGTGTTGTTTGGGTGGCATAATATGTTCTTCAATATGAACATAAGCGATAAAGAATTATGGAAGACTGAGTGGAACTCTTACGAAATGTTCAATAAGTATCTCGTTCCTGATCCCTCTGAAAAAATTCCTGGTTTTGATCTTCCAAGAAAAATTTCGACAGTTCTTAATCGTTTGAGCACAGGTCATGGCCGTACCAATAGCATGCTATTCAGATGAAACTTAGTTCCAAGCGCAAGTTGTGAATGTGGAGAAGCAGAAAAAACAATACCTCATCTCATCAATAGTTGTCCCATATATAAATTTCAAGATGGTTTTAGGGCTATTTATGATGTTTGCAAATCTTTCTTGAAATGGGTTATAAACTTCAAACGAATATGATATGTATTTTTGTTATTCAGTTCTTTTTTCTGCTTTTGTCTTTTATTTCCAGATTCGGTGTAGGCAACTTGAAGAAGTCTCTGTCGCCATCAATAGAAGACCACTCTTGAAGAAAGAAGTCCCTCAAATATATTTCAGCTTATTTTTGTACTGTCACACTTAGGCGGGGAGCCAGGGTTTTTTTTATTGGGGTGTTTTCCCTAGGCTTTTATGTGATACGACGAATTGTATGACACCCCGTCACTAACCCCTGATCTATATGCTTTATTGTTGGCTAACTGAATATTGTAAGCCAAAAGTTCAAAAGAATATATATATATATTGGTGATGATAAGACCAGTGAAAATCATTGGATGTATGGGGGGATGAAGCATTAACTTCTTTGCACGGCCAAAACTTGCTTGGTTGATCTGATGTCTGCAAGGTGGGATAACCGTGATGTAAAATGATTTCGATTGGTTCCTCGAGAACTTCTGGAAAACAAATGGTCGTGTACCTAGCTGAGAGCATAAAATGAAAAAACAATTACTGTGCTGAAATCAGTATAAAAATACCTTTGAATTGAGGTATCACTCACCTCATCCTCCCTATTCAAAATTGGGGGTGGGGGTTGTAGCAGTAAGGGTTGAAGAGCTACGCGTCCGTAACCTAAATCTTAAGTTGTCCCCCTCGAAACAGAAATCGACCTGTGCGAGCATTTCTATCGCAATAACTTATTCCGTCAGTAATCTCGTCTGTTTCGTTTTCAAATGGCCACCCTGTATATACACCCATATATTTACATATATCATTCCCATAGAAAAACACCCTGTGAAAACTTACTCCCATCAATCAAACAAGTTCTGCTCTGAGCAATTTATATTTTCTTTCAAAACATTGTTCTCAAGATGTCTGTCTGTCAGCAGAAATGGGAGTTTGGAACTGCGAAAACATGGATTTCATTGTCGGAAATTAAATTTGAACAAATCGGCATTTGATGAATATTCATGATGGATAAATATCAGAAGTGAAAGGAGAAATGAGAGAATGAAAATGAGAGGAGAGCCTTCAAAATGTGCTCAATACTCTGATGTTATTCATCAGATTTAGGTTTGTGGTATCCGGTTCCAATCTATTTTTTGTAGGATGTTGATCCACGCTGGGTCATTTTCTGGGAATCTGATTACTGAACTAGACTGGGTTTCAATTCATCAATCGAGCTGTGCAAATCAATAAAAAGGAATTCACTTTTCGGTTTGGAAATGTGAACAGTGTAAACTAAGCCCCATATGAGATAAAATCGATGAGTTTTTAATTGTTTTAATTAATTTTAATGATATCAATATTTGCATATCCAACATCACTCTCCAGAAGATCAGATTATGCTAGCTAAACTGGAAGAATTAACATTAAGGAGTTGATTCAACAGCTTAAGGACAAACCTCAGTAAATTTGATTTGGTTTAAATTGCTTCTCTCCTTCCAATGATAAAGCTATCCTTAGTCGCAATGGAATGTTCATATAATGTATTTTCGATGAGGTCTAAGCCACGTTTAGATGTATGCATCAGAAATTTTTTTTTTTATATTAGGTGTACAAATAAGTTTTCGCGGTTTGTCAGAAGATGGCCCCACCAGAAGGTTATGGAGAAATTGTCAGATGTAAAACGTAATATCCCAAGTTTAGTCATCTGGCAACACCATAACCTTAAAGTACTAGTGATTCCGTATCAGCATCACGTAATTTTTTTCGTGCAGAAATGTCAAGTTTTATTCCGAATAAGCATCATTTGCGGGAACTTTTGATTTACTTCTTTAATGTGAAAAAATCTGCAGCTGAGGCGCATCGATTGCTTCTAGAAGCATATGGTGAAGCTGCTTTAAGTGAGAGAAGTTGTCAGGAATGGTTTCAAAAGTTTAAGAACGGTGAGTTTGACGTTAAAGACAAAGAACGCAGTGGAAGGCCGAACGTGTACGAAGACATGGAATTAGAAGCACTATTGGAGGAAGATTCGTCCCAAACGCACTTACTCTACAAGTGACTCAACAAGCAATTTCACATCGTTTAAAATCGTTAGGAATGATTCAAAAACAAGGAAATTGGGTTCCATATGAACTAAAGCCGAGAGACGTTGAACGCCGATTATGCATGAGTGAAATGCTGCTTGCCAGGAATAAAAAAGAGTTTTTTGCATCGTATAGTCACTGGTGATGAAAAATGGATTCACTACGATAATCCAAAGAAGAGAAAGTCATGGGTTAAGCCCGGCGAACCATCAACATCGACAGCTAAGCCGAATATTCATGGAAAAAAACTCATGCTGTGTATTTGGTGGGATCAGCCTTGTGTCGTGTATTATGAATTGCTGAAACCAAGCGAAACCATTACTGGAGCTCTCTACACAATTGATGAGATTGAGTCGGGCACTTAAGGAAAAACGCGCCCATTACTACTCCAGACACGACAAAATTATTCTTTTACACGATAATGCTCGTCCACATGTTGCGGCGCCGGTAAAAACATACTTGGAAAAACTCAACTGGGAAGTTTTACCCCACCCGCCGTATTTACCAGACTTAGCCCCTTCTGATTATCATCTGTTCCGGTCGATGGCACATGGTCTGTCTGAGCAGTCCTTCACATCATATGAAGACAGCGTCAAAAGATGAAGAGTTTTTTCGACGGGGTATCCGAATGTTGCCAGATGAGGAAAAGTACTGGCAAATGATGGAAAATACTTTGAATAAAACGTAATGTACTTTTCCTTTATAATAACTTCCTAATTTTTTATAAAAAACCGAGGAAACTTATTTGTACACCTGATATTTAGATATATTTTGTGAATCTCCGTTTCAACTGTGGAGGTAGCATTTTTCTTGGAAATTTTCATTTTTTTTTAGTCTAATATTCGATTTACTATGAATTATATTTCAATTCATTATCACTTTGATGAAAACAGATTTAGGTTCGAAGATGATGCATATTCAACGGTCGCTATGGTAATGCCAGCTTTCTTTAATTCAAAAGCGAATATAAAAGCAGGAAAAATCAATTTTTTTCCTCAAGTAATATTAATGTGATTAGTAACATATGAAAAATTTTTTAAATCAGTAAAGATTTTGTACCAAGGTAAGAGAATTTTCGAATATACGAGGTTTGTAAATTAAGTAATGAAACTGACAACGTTGCGTTTGATCTGGCAACATTGGAAGCCCAGGGCTTAGTGGGGCGATAGGGGAACATGTGGTCCACCTTCAGTACGAGTTTGACCTCACTCGAGTCATTTGGTTGTGCGTAGCGATTGTTTTTGTGAAACAGCTTTTCTAAAAATGAATGACATCAATTTCGAGCAACGGTGTGCTATCAGGTTTTGCTTCAGACTTGGGCACATGGGCCCAGGTTTTTCGGTGGTTTAAGGCATTTTCAGAAGGAAGAGATTCGATTGAAGATGGTCCACGAAGCGGAAGGCCTTCATCTTCAAGAACCAATGGAAATGTCGACAGAATCCGGGATCTTGTGCGTTCAGATAGTCGGTTAACAGTCAGAAGTATAGGGGAAGAGTTGAATTTGTATCACACCACCGTTCATAAAATTTAGACCAATGAGTTGGGGATGAGAAAAATCTGCGTTCCAAAAAACCATTTAAATAAACGAGTTTTTGGCCAGTAAAGACATTCCTCTGGCTCCCCAGTCTCCTTATTCGCTCGACTGGAGTCCTTGTGACTTTTTTCTCTTCCCGAAGTTGAAAATTTACCTCAAGGGAAATATTTTTGGGACAGTCGAAATGTCTCCAGCGCTGTGTGGCCTCAGAAGGAAGTTATTTTGAAGGTGACAATATTGAATTGTAATTATATTTGTATTAAAAATTTAAGAAAAATCTTATTACTTAATTTACAAACCTCGTAGTTTATGTTTGAGAAATCACGAATCTGCCTCATTTCTCAAAATTGGCTAGATTAAAATTCATCAGTTTTCTTTTAGCTGCTATAGTTCTCGTGATCCCTTCAGTAGACCACGAATTTTGCGCACCCTGTATGCATCAGGAAATTTAGTTCTATATTTATATAGGATTTTGTGAACCATCGTTCCATGGTTCTTTTTTGATATTTTTCTGCTCCTAATATTCAATTCAACAGAATTCCATAGATTCATACGCATGTCCCAAACCGTCAGTCATGATATCCTGCCCAATGTTTTCTAATGCAAGCTATTAATCATCTATTCAATTATTGTCGATCTCTAATTAGCCTGTGGACTATAATCAGAATTCAATTACACGCAGTGGGTTAATCTAACATCGTTGCTGTTCCGAAGTTTCAGAACCCAAAGGCTTTCTGCTAACTGCAGTAGGCGGAAACAATCGGAAACACAAAGGTGGATGAAAAGATAATTTGAAAAATTTATGTCGAAAACCCTCCAGGTACGTCCTGAAAATGATCTTCGGGAAAAAACCTCTACAGAACAGAATCTGAAAATATGATCTCTATCGAAATATATTCTAAGGCATCAAGATATTGTTCTCGGTAATTTTTCCGAACTAAGTACGTACATCTCAGCAACATTTTACTTCATATTCAATTATCCTGGATCAGATCTCTCTGTATCTTGATTGAATTTTCCATTCCATTTCTTCTAAAATCAAGGGAAAGTGTTTCTCTTTACAATAACGTCAGAAACATAAGGCATTGATTTAATTTGAATGTGATCATATAAAACTTATTTAATAAAATTTTCACATGTATTGTGTTTCAACAATACAGGGTCTTTCACGAGGAACCTCACCCTTATTTATACGGGAAACTACTGAACGTATTTTCATGAAATTCAGCACTTATAAGTATTTCACGATGCTGATGAAATCTAAAATATTTTCAAAGCATGAGCACCTCCGGTTTTTCCGGAAATGACGTCAACTTCCGTTTTTCAAATTACAACACCATTTTTTTATTGCAGAAATAGATTCCTTAGAAAATTTCAAGTTATTTTGATGTAACATTATTCAGTTTTGGTTGGAAAATTCCCTCTGAGCGGGAGAATACGAAAAAAATCGAAAATAGAGCTCCGCTGAAACAAGAATAACTTCGAGGTTTTTGGATGGAAAATTTTCATTTTTGAGATTTTTCAAGATGTAAGATTGATGTATCCACTTTAAAAATCGAAATCGCGATTCATGATACAGGGGGTGGAAAAATCGCTTCAAAGTTAGGGATGACAAAATCGTGAAAAATCAATTTTTTCAAATTAGAACCCCATTTTTTTATGGCGTCTTTGATTGGTTCTAGTGATTTCGGTTTATTTTATCTTGATTGGTTACATATTTCATTGGTCAGAATCATTAAAGAGCTGGTTTTCTTTGTTATAGTACCGAGTCCATTTGTTTTCGGTATATTTCATCTTGGAATTGTCATTATGAAGTTTTGAATTTTGTATTTGGGCAATTCATATAAATATATATAAAATCAGTACAAAATTTACCTTATATCTGAGAAATCCATAATTAAAGGAGGAGCTGACTTCGCCCAACAGAAATCTTCTTCTTTGGATTACTGAAGATGAACTCATAGAGCTCCAAATATGAAGAAATGATACTCTTACAAGAAGATTTTTATGAGGTGAAATCACCTCCTCCTAACGTTGACTAACAAGAGAGTAGCGAAAATAAAGTTACTCGTCTTTGATTGGTTCTCGTGATTTCGGTATATTTGATCCTGATTGGTTACATTTTTCATTGGTCAGAATCATTAAAGAGCTGGTTTTCTTTGTTATAGTACCGAGTCCACTTGTTTTCGTTATATTTCATCATCATCTTGTGCTTTTTATGTGCACAATTTTGTAGTTTGAATCAATCATATGTCCCTCGTCTAAAAGATGGTTCGCATAAGCTGAGTTTTGTTTTTTATTCAGGAAACTAGTCTTCTTGATCCTTTTCTCGAAGTTCCTTCCTGTTTGTCCAATATATACTTTCTGGCATGAACCACAATTCAACTTATATACTCCTGATTTTTTGTTTTTATCTAATATGTCTTAATTATTTTTGATTAAATTACTTAAAGTATAAATGCTCTATTCAAATTTTTTCTGTTTTTCAAAAACTTTGCTCCTTCTATTGATTTTTTACCTGTGTAATTTAGTGTTATATATCTATTCTGTTTTATTTTTTCGTTTTTGGGGTATATTAATGTTAAAGTTTGTTTTAATAAGAATTTATTCAATATTTGGTCCACAATGTCAGTCTTGAAACCATTATTAACAGAGATTTGTTTTGTAGTATCGAGCTCACAGTCAAAATTCTGTTTACTATTGATTTTTGATATTGTTAAATCCATGTAAATGATATTTTATGTTTGTTCATAGGAACAATTAGACAGTTGACCATGTTTTCAGATTTCATTAATAAACTTTCACCTCATATAAATTTCACGTGTGAAAAGAAAAAAAACTGATAAAATAAATTTTTCAGATTTAACAATATCAAAAATCAATAGTAAAACCGATTTTGCAATTTATCGCAAACCAACCTACACCGACATAACGATCCATTCAAAGTCACATCATCCATATTAATATACTACTATATTATATACTATACTAATCAAAACACCTATGAAAAAACAGAATTTTGACTGTGAGCTCGATACTATAAAACAAATCTCTGTTAATAATGTTTTAAAAACTGACATTGTGGACCAGATATTAAATAAATTTTTATTAAATCAAGCTTTAACATTAATATACCCCAAAAACGAAAAAATAGAACAGAATAGATATAGAACACTAAATTACACAGGTAAAAAATCAATAGAAGTAGCAAAGTTTTTGAAAAACAAAAAGAATTTCAATAAAGCATTTAAAACAAATAATACTTTAAGTAATTTAATCAAAAATAATAAAGACAAATTAGATAAAAACAAAAAATCAGGAATATATAAGTTGAATTGTGGTTCATGCCAGAAAGTATATGTATATTGGACAAACAGGCAGAAACTTCGAGAAGAGAATTAAGGAACATTCGACTAGTTTCCTGAACAAAAACAGAACTCAACTGATTCGAACCATCTTCTAGACAAGGGACATATGTTTGATTCAAACTACAAAATTTTGCACATAGAAAACAAAAGTAGAAGACTTAATATTCTAGAAGCAATGGAAATTAAGAGATATAACAGCAAAATATCTTACTTAATGACCAAACGGATGTCAACACATCACCATGGATAAATATGCCATGAAAAATCCCAAAAGCATTTAGAACACCGTTCCCCCCTCTTCCATCTTGTGGAATATATAAGGAAGACTCAAATTTTTTTGCAGTAGTTTAACATCGAACTCGCCTGAAGAAGCCAAGAATTGTCGTAAAATGTTGTGTTACAATATTGTTGAAACACAATAAATGTAGAAATTTTATTAAATAAGTTTTATTTAATCACATTCAAATTGAATGAAAATGAATTTCCATCAAGTGAGGACCTCAACCATTCATGATGGAGCATTGATTTTTTTCTAGAATGATTGGCAGATAATCATTCTTCTATCATGAGAACTAATGAAAATGGAGAATTTTTTAAAACGATAGAAGATGTCCGTTGAAACATTTCAATAAAATATGGTAGATTTAACCCAAATAAACATTCTGCAGCCATAATAAATCTCGATTCCTACAACCATGATATTGGTGAAATATTAGATGCCAGAAAATATTAAAAACAGAAGATTCACAAACGAGGCCACAATTACAATTAAAACATATATCTATAATTATGAATAATTGCATACATTATGAATTTATCAAGGTCAGTAAATCCTGTATGAATTTATACCGAATTACAGGATGAAGCAAGCTCGTTCCTGCATAGGAAAACAATTTAGTTCCGGATGAATAATCAATTCCACTACAGCGACAATCTTGTTTCTACTTAATATTACCCTAAGGGGAGTGGGTATCAGTTACAAACTTGGAGGTCGATTACTAGGCGTTTCGCGTAAGCTCCGTCAATATCCAGATCTGAAAAAATATGGAGATTTGTGGAAGCAGAGAACCCGAAGGGTAGAAACTAGAAGAGAAAATTCGTGAAAACTTCCTAAAGGGACGAAAAGATTTACATCGTAATAAAATCGTGGAAAATCCATAATTCACTGCTGGGGAAATACAGAAAGGATAATTCCGAGGCTGTAATTGCTTTTGCGAGAATGGAACCAAGTGGGAAATGTGAAATGAGGAGAAACTATGATTTCTGGTAGACCTTCTCAAATTCAGAGCTCATTCAACACCAGTTTGCTCATTATTTATCTTTTACTGTCGCTACGGGCGGATAATAATAATCCTCTATAGAATGAAAGGCTATTCCACTTAACCATCTATTTGAAAAAGAGATGTTCTTCACGGCCACAGAATTTTAAAAAACAGAGGAATATCAAATCAACGTTAAGTTAAGGTTAAAGAGAAGAATTAAAAATAAATACGATATAGAAATCACATTCAAGACACCAGCTACTATCACGACTTGCATAACAAAGGTTGATAGTGGGTTTAATAAAGATCGTTGATTAAAGAAATCACAGAATACTTCATCGAATATGTCAAATTGACCACGGAATTTCAGGCAAAGAATTGCACCATCAACCATAATGAAACCCAGCATTACCTAATCTGAAAATGAAAATCAATGACAATTTCAGAAATAATTGCTCGAGACTAACTGTGTGTTTCATTAAGATCGTTGATTGAATATTTCACAGAATAGTTAAATGGAATTGTTAGATTGACCATCGAAATTTCCCATTTACGGTATTCTGGGCATAGAATCGCTCTACAAGGCATAGTTGATCAATTATTCAACGTTTAGTAAACCCAGCATAATTGTCTCTAGCAATTTTTGTGTGCCAACTGCACTAGAACATGAGAAGCTATCAGAGTTCAACTAAGACGGAATTTGCTGTTATTAAAAATAAATAATAGGCAGTTTCAGTCCATTGTGTGAGTTTCAGCGAGATTCATTACCTATTAAACACTCACTGCGGTCATTCCCTTTCCTCGGCAGACATAGAAAGTCAAGCTAATTTGATGTTTGTTTTCCATCTGTGCACTTGAAGAACATTCTGAAGCTCCATCTCATGTTTTTGGGGATTTAATCCAAAATGCAACGTACAGACAGCAGCGTCTTGGATGAAATATCCCATGTACCGAATTTTGGGCATAGAATCGCTTGAATTACCTATTAAACACTCACTGCGGCCATTCCCTTTCCTCGGCAAAAATAGAAAGTCAAGATAATTTGATGTTTGTTTCTCATCTGTGGACTTAAAGAACATTCTGAAGCTCCATCTATTTTTTTTTGGGATTTAATCCGACATACAAGGTACAAACAGCAGCGAATTGAATGAAATTGCCAGATTTACCAATGAAATTTCCCATGTACAGAATTTTTAGCATAGAAACGCTCGATCAAGTAGTTGATGAAGCTAACAACGTTTTGTAAACTCAGCATAATTGACACTCGCAATTCTTGTGTGGCAACTGCACTAGAACTTGAGGAGCAATTAAATTCGAATTGAGACGGAATTTGCTGGTAATGAAATATAAATAACTGGCAGTTTCAGCCCATTGTGTAAGTTTCAAGGAGATTCATTACCTATTGAACACTCACTGCGGCCATTCCTTTTCCTCGGCAAACATAGAGAGTCAAGCTAATTTGATGTTTGTTTTCAATCTGTGGACTTAAAGAACATTCTGAAGCCCCATCTTATGTTTTTGGGGATTTAATCCGAAATGCTAATTTGATATTGGTTTTTCATCTGTGGTCTAAGAACATTCTGAAGCTCCATCTTATGTTTTTGGGGATTTAATCCGAAATGCAACGTACAGACAGCAGCGAGTTGAATGAAATTGCCAATGAAATTTCCCATGTACGGAATTTTGGGCATAGAATCGCTCGATCAAGTAGTTGATCAAGCTAACATCGTTTTGTAAACCCAGAATAATTGACAGTCGCAATTCTTGTATGGCAACAGCACTAGAACTTGAGAAGCAATCAAATTCCAACTGAGACGGAATTTGCTGGTAATGAAAAGTAAATAACTGGCAGTTTCAGCCCATTGTGTGACTTTAAGCGAGATTCATTACCTATTAAACACTCACTGCGGCCATTCCCTTTCCTCGGCAAACGTAGAAATTCATGCTAATTTGATATTGGTTTTTCATCTATGGTCTAAGAACATTCTGAAGCTCCATCTAATGTTTTTGGGGATTTAATCCGAAATGCAACGTACAGACAGCAGCGTGTTGAATGAAATTTCCCATGTACGGAATTTTGGGCATAGAATCACTCGATCAAGTAGTTGATCAAGCTAACATCGTTTTGTAAACTCAGAATAATTGACACTCGCAATTCTCGTGTGGCAAGTGAACTAGAACATGAGAAGCAATCAAATTCCGACGGAGACGGAATTTGCTAGTAATGAAAAATAAATAACTGGCAGTTTCAGCCCATTGTGTGAGTTTCAGCGAGATTCATTACCTATTGAACACTCACTGCGGCCATTCCCTTCCCTCGGCAGACTAGAAAGTAAAGCTAATTTGATGTTTGTTTTCCATCTGAGGACTTTAAGAACATTCTGAAGCTTCATCTATTTTTTTTAGGATTTAACCCGAAATGCAACGTACAAACAGCAGCGTGTGGACTTATCGATGAAACCTTTTACATTATCGGGATCAGAAGCGGAATATTCAATCTGATATTTAGGAGGAAGACAACCTCGTTAAAGCCAGATTAAAAGGGCGAGAAAAAATCCGATATGAAGTTCGAACGAAGAGCTAACAACTAACAAGGGGATCTCAAAGAAACCCTGTATTGTATCGGAAAGAACGTGAAAGATGAAAGAAAAAACCCTGTCTGGCATGAGCTGGGCTCTAATTAAAAATGTGATATTCTAGTTTTTTTGAAGGCGGATAAACTTTATTAAACATAATCGTGAACGATTTTAACCATCTTAAGATCTTCAATACGATCTTGTTTCCTTCCAGTTTATAGTGGCCTTGAATGTAATACCTCAACCAACTCAACCAACTGATTCAGACAGTCGAAAAATCTATTTGAAACAAGAGTCCAGCGTACCATAATATAAATAATTATCCGAAAGTTTTATATTAATCAATAGTGGAAGAATAGTTACTTTACAAGGTTGGCCTTCTATAATATATATAGGTATTAGAGAACAAAAACAAATATTAGTAATCGAAAATCACTTTCAGGTTTTTTAGAATATTCCCCATTAACATCTATTACCCCAGTACACCCACCCCCCCGTAAAGAATCCCCTGGGCTAAATATGCTGAGTGTTCTCTAGAAAGGGTTCCCTCATTATAGTGGGAAAAAAATAATAAAACATCTATTGAATTATTGTTATATATATATATATACTATATTATTGTTATTTCTATTTATAAAATTGAAAATCATAGAGATACACACTCAAATATTTATCTAAAAAAATTCACTCTTCTGTATACGCATGCAGTAGGCGTAAACCTCCTGAAATTCCATTGGTTCCTGGTATCTCAACTAATCGTATAGAAATGACGACAGTAGGCGTAAACCTCCGGAAATTCCATTGGTTCCCGATATCTCAACTTATCGTAAAGAGATGACGACAGTAGGCGTAAAGCTCCTGAAATTCTTTTGGTTCCAGATTTCTCAACTAATCTCAACTAATTGAATGAAGCACTACTCAAATAACGGAGCTTTTAATAAACAACATTATCTACAATACTATATGTATCCCTCACCTGTCGGTGTCTAATGTATGCGCTACAATTATTAATCATTTTGGAGTTAATTTGAAAATAACACAAAATTGAAACAGAATACTTACTGGAATGAAAATAAATGATTAAATAAATGAGCATACCCTGGTCCTTGATGGAGCTACATCGCCAAAAATTGAATTAAGTTCATCGATGCATTGTTGTAGGGTTAATCCACGTCGAAATTTGTGAAAAATAATCGCACGAAAATGTTTTCATTGTTTGGGCGAGATGAATCTTTTATGTTACTGTAAACACCACAAATAGTGCTCCTATATCAGAAGGTTCCGACTACGTATAACCTCAAAAATGTTAAGCTTTACGAAAAAGTTGTCAGTTGGCAGATTGCAACCCTAGGGTTGTCCAATCCCGAAATATAAAAGCAACCCTAGTAGTTGAAGAAGGCCTTCGTAAAGATCGTGGCAACAGAAGAGGAATTTCTGGAAGTGATGTCTCTCATACAAGGAATTCTATGCGTGATAGACCTATAAGTGGTAGAAGATCTGATACAAATTACAAATCAGCAGTCTAATCACTATATAAGGTTGACAACTTGTAGAAATGCTACCATGCCGATCAGCACTTAGATGTTGGACAGGTATTTGGAGTTCATCTATCTGACTTAACCCTATGAAGACGAACTCTTCAGACGGCTTCATGGGCACCGCAATCCGAAAATAAGTCCACGTTCCGACTTCTGTCTGAGCTGGTGACCACTCGTTCCAAACTGAAGAATTTCGGATTTCAGTAATGCTACTCGAAGAAATCAGGATGTAGCAAGTGACGTCGACGAACCGATAAGAGCTGCCCATTCTCGACATAGCCCTCGTTTGCTGAAGAAGTTGGTATGCAATCAACTCATAGGAACACAGGCGACAAGTGTCCTCAGGAGCATCCCTACGTTTCAGTGTGGAGGTTATGTTGCAGATAAATTGTGTTGTGGATGGTAATATTAAACTGGATCGAGCTATGACCGTTGATGAGTATTTAGAAAGGGAATCACGCTGTACAGGGCAAGCCATAACAGATCATTTTTGTATTGAAAAAACCTAGAATGTTACAGTAGGTTTTTTGAATTGTTTGATGTTGTGATATGAATGAAAAATTCTCTTGAATTCATAAAGGAAGTGTAAAACTATAATTGTCAATTTTAGATGTTTTAAGAATAATTTAACACAGAAAGCGCTACGAATGCCAAATGCAAGGTACGAAACAAAGCTTAGGGCTTGCGCAGGCACATCGATTTTCTTACAGGATTGCACGTTTTCTTTCAGCGTGCTGACCCACTGGTGGAAAGAGCGGATGTTGTTTTATTCAGTCGAGAAAAAAATGTGAGTGGATCATTCTGAATCCATAAAAATAGGAACTATTCCATTTCATCCAGTCGTTTTCTTCGAAAGTTTTATATCTTAACTAGGTGAAGTAGGCGGACGTCTAGGACGTGATGCAAATTATAAACGAATTCAAATCACAAATCTGATGACAAGTGTAGTGGCCCGTTCACTGTATCGGCGGATGGGTGCCCGATTCATTCAAGAACTCTTCCGGCTCAGCACGGTGACCTCTGCACGAGAAAGTGATTAAGGGTCGATTCAGGCCACATGATGCCAACCGAGCGGGCAAATATCTGATGGATATAATACTCCATGTGAAGAGATGAACTCTGATTGGTTGAATAATTCAGATTCGTCGTTTCCTTAACCTATGCTAAATCTTTTCACCAAACACTCATACGATGGGGTTTCTATAGGAACTTGGAAACTTTGAATTAAATTTAGTGAGAAAACAGTGTAGAGTCACTCAAACCTAAATTTCAAAATCCCTCTGGGTTATGTTTTAGAAATACAATGCACTAGATGTTAAGATAATAATAAGCAGTATATCTGGAGTCATCTCAAGCATTCGACAAGGTTTGGCACAACGGATTTTTATACAATTTCATCTACTCCTCCCACAGCCATATTATTATTAATATACAATCACATGTCCAATTATTTAACAAAATATTCCATACTGTCCAATCAACAACACGACTTCAGGTGTGGTAGGTCTACCCAATCCGCCAGTTGTGAATGTTTTGAATTTATCTACAGCAGCTTGGACAGCGGTGAGTACGTGGCAGGTATATTTTTTGATCTGTCTTAGGCGTTTGACACGCCACAGCATGGATTTATTTTGGATAAGATTTACCAGATGGGATTCAGGGGCGTGTTTCATGATTGGGTCAGGAGTTTTCTATCTGATCGCAGAATTTATATGAGATTGAATGACCTTGCATCTAACGAGCACACTAACAACCTGGGTGTCCCTCAAGGATCTGTCCTGGGCCCACTTCTGTTTATATTATTAGTCAACGATCTGCCTGCATACGTGGTGGCCTATATACTGGTGATGTTCACTGACGATACTTCCATCGCGATCAAAGCGAAAAGTGTACAGGAATTGAAGATGCTATCCGAGACCATAATACAATGTTTTATTGATTGGTGTGGGAGAAATGCGCTTATACTCAACTTGACGAAGTCGGTGATAGTCAGGTTTCAGAATCAAGATAGGCCTAGTGATCCTCTCATTATAGAACACAAACAGGAGCTATTCGAGGCCAAACGCGACGTTAAGTTTCTGGGTCTCTATGTGGACGGCGATCTGAAGTGGTATCGCTACACGGATCATGTTTGTGCTAAGCTCAATAGCCTTATCACGTCTCAGAAGTTGTCACCCCGTCAAGGAGCTGCTGACTGTTTATTACAGCATAATTTACCAGATGGGATTCAGGGGCGTGTTTCATGATTGGGTCAGGAGTTTTCTATCTGATCGCAGAATTTATATGAGATTGAATGACCTTGCATCTAACGAGCACACTAACAACCTGGGTGTCCCTCAAGGATCTGTCCTGGGCTCACTTCTGTTTATATTATTAGTCAACGATCTGCCTGCATACGTGGTGGCCTATATACTGGTGATATTCACTGACGATACTTCCATCGCGATCAAAGCGAAAAGTGTACAGGAATTGAAGATGCTATCCGAGACCATAATACAATGTTTTATTGATTGGTGTGGGAGAAATGCGCTTATACTCAACTTGACGAAGTCGGTGATAGTCAGGTTTCAGAATCAAGATAGGCCTAGTGATCCTCTCAGTATAGAACACGAAGAGGAGCTATTCGAGGCCAAACGCGACGTTAAGTTTCTGGGTCTCTATGTGGACAGCGATCTGAAGTGGATCATGTTTGTGCTGAGCTCAATAGCCTTATCACGTCTCAGAAGTTGTCACCCCGTCAAGGAGCTGTTGACTGTTTATTACAGCATAGGTTATAGTCATTTAAGTTACAACGTGGTACTTTGGGGCTCCTCGGTATGGTCGAATTGGGTGTTCATTGCTCAGAAACGAATCATACGCCTCATTTTTAATCTTCGCCTACGTGATTCATGTCATCCGATATTCCTTCGTTTTCATATTGTTCCCTTCCCATATGTGTTCATTCTTTATAGTCTTGTCTATATTAACCTGAACTTGAGTAAATACATGAAATGCTCTGACTTTCATGAGTATGGAACGCGACACAATAACACTATTGCCTTCCCTAGACATCATACAGCTAAATATGAGTCCTCACCAAGTTATTTAGGTATTAAATTGTATAACCGGTTGCCCAGTAGTTTGAAATCGATGTGAAGGTCTTTCAAGAGAGAGGTTAAATTTTTATTACTTAAGAGATGTTACTCTAGTATTGAGGAGTATCTTAAGGACTTCATTTGTTGAACTTGTTTTGTTTTATTCTTGCTAATGTACGGTATTTTGTATGACTTGTCCTAAATATTTTTACAATGTCCAAAAGGATCATAAAGTTTATTATTATTATTATTATTATATGATTCTGAAGTCTTATTTAGCAGACCGTGAATTTGGAGAAATAATAACTAATCCTTCCAAGGTCAAATTCGGAGTCCTACAGGACTACTTTCATCTATACCTCAGACATACCAAGTAGATAGGCTATGAGAGTTCAAGCACAATTTCATCCAATTTTACATGTAAATCTCCATAAGGAAATCTAAGGTCCATTCTGGTAATTTTTTGTCACCTTTTTCAAGGTTCAAGTCATTCTGCAGGCGAGTTGGGGATTGTGTTTAAGCAGTCTGTTGAGTGGCCTGTCCCTATATAAAAGCGAACTTAAGCTGTGTTGTCTGCAGACCGCTTTCACACAGCTAACGACCGCTTTTATACAGATTATTTATTTATTTAGCGTATGGCAACAGTATACATAATATGATTTTACAATATAAAATTAGATTAAAACAACAACAATCACAACAGCAAGCCCAAGAAAAACATACAAAGATAAAGACTTGCAGAGCACTTGTAAACAACAAGTCCACACATATTTATCATAAACTAACACGCAAGTTCATTATCCATTCAATCGCTGTCGGAGGGAGAGAATATATGTCCGTAGCTGGTCCCTGGTAAGCCGTAAGTGTGCAATCTTGATATATATGTTTTACAGTTTGATAGGGTGCTCCACATTCACAGTTGCGCGAGGGTTGTCTATTCCACCTATACAACATGTCCGCGCAAATACCGTGTCCGGTTCTAATTCTGTTCGCCGTCTTCCATACTTTGCGAGGCAAGTCGAATCCTGCAGGCTTTGTTTGGACTTCTACACAATTGAGTACCCCCGAAGGGCGTCTCCCTCCAGCCTGCTTCCCATTCCTGGAGGCCCCTGAAATCGCTTTCATGTAATGTCTGAGCGGTCTTGATTGGTGGATGTCTGGATTTTAACCTGGTTAGGCAAGCAGTGGGTATATAGTCATGGATAGGCAACTCTGGGTTATCCATTATTTTCTTGTATTCTCGAAGAAGAGCCTCTCTTCGGCGGATTCGTGGCGGCATAATGTGACTGAGAGTTGGAAGCCAATAGGTTGGAGTAGATTTTATGCACCCTGTTATGATACGCATGCTCCTGTTGAGCTGCACATCCACTCTAGAGACATGGTGGCTGTTCATCCAAACCGGAGCCCCATATTCAGCCGCGCTAAAGACGAGACCCATTGCCGAACATCGCAAAGTTTCGGCAGTCGCCCCCCATGAAGTTCCGCATAACTTATCCAGAATATTATTCCTCGTTTGAATTTTTGCAGCCGTGTTCTCTAGATGTTTTCTAAAGGAGAGCGTTCTATCCAGTGTAATACCCAGGTATTTTGGGTTCGGGTTGTACCTAAGCCGTTCACCTTTCCAGAATATGTCAGGTTCGTGGTTGGCCATTTTATTATTCAAGTGGAAGAAAGAGCACTCTGTTTTGCTGGGGCTTGGAACTAATCTCCATTTTTTGTAGTAGCTATCTAAAGCTATATTATAATTTATACAGATAGAGACGGCTCAGTAGAGAGATGCAACGGGCCTACAGACCGCTTTAACACAGCTAACGACCGCTTCAACACAGCTTAAGTCCGCTTTTATATAGGGACAGGCGACTCAACAGACTGCTTAAACACAATCCCCAACTCGCCTGCAGAATGACTTGAACCTTGAAAAAGGTGACAAAAATTACCAGAATGGACCTTAGATTTCCTTATGGAGATTTACATGTAAAATTGGATGAAATTGTGCTTGAACTCTCATAGCCTATCTACTATACCAGAACATGAAAACACCAACTATACAAGAGCATCTGGTTGACCTTGGTCATTGGAATCGAAAATGGTGACTCAACATCAATGAGGATAAATCAGTTCAAGTAACATTTACTTAAGGAAGTAAAAGTACATGTCTCTCTGTCAAAATACTCCGTTGGTATGGAAGGTCTCTAAACCAATCATAATTCTTTCCATAGAAGCGAATAAATGTGGTTTGAATTAATCTTACCTCTCACCGGTATATTACATTCATCCCCCAAGTGAAAGGGCTCCTTTCCTGTTACAATCTCATGCATTATTATGGAGAAGGAGTATACGTCCCCTTGTTGTGTACCTCTTTCTCGTGGAGACCTCAGGAGTTCAGGTGCGGTCCATAACATGCCTGAAATTAATCATTCAAAGGGTTCATGAATTATGTTCGAGAGGGTTATAGGTAGGAGCAAAAGTGAAATATCCATTTCGGAATTTCGACATATTTCAACCCATTGAAAATAAATTTCTATCGCAACAGTTGGAATCAATACTGGACCTATTTCTTACATGTAGTTCCTCTACGCGAACTAGAATTAATTCATTGAAGATCCTGAGTGGTGCTTTTGATATATTAAAATTCCTAACAGAAAATAATCATCAAACCATATTTTTTTCCACTTTTAACCTTCTTCAAATAATCAGAACGAAACTTTTCTACGTTGAAACGAATAAAGACCTTTTTGAGAAACTCAACCGAGTTCCAGCCGAGTTTTCTGTGAGTAATTCATACCTGGGAAACTAGACATAGGATTGAGGTCAAATTTCACAATAACATCCTGAAGCATCAACTCATAATTTCTGCATATGCCACATTCACTTGCACCCCCCAGGGGGGTCAGTAGGTACTCGGCCTGATTTTTAAAAATTCATAAAAAATCAACTATACATGAGAATGCCATCAAACTCCTGCAGGATTATCTACATGTCGACAAAAAAATAATTCAGTAGTTATCTCTGACTTGCATCCCCTTGGGGGGCTAAAATAACGGCTTAATGACTATTCAAGCAGATACGAATATCTCGAGAACTAGACATAGAATCGACACGAAATTTGGTATTTATTCTTCTCTCTGAATACAGAGAATAACTCTATGACTCACTTCCACTTGCACCCCTTGGGGGGGCTAGTGCGAGTTTCAGCCGAGTTTTCTGTGAGTAATTCATACCTGGGAAACTAGACATAGGATTGAGGTCAAATTTCACAATAACATCCTGAAGCATCAACTCATAATTTCTGCATATGCCACATTCACTTGCACCCCCCAGGGGGGCCAGTAGGTATTCGGCCTGATTTTTAAAAATTCATAAAAAATCAACTATACAGAGAATGCCATCAAACTCCTGCAGGATTATCTACATGTCGACAAAAAAATAATTCAGTAGTTATCTCTGACTTGCATCCCCTTGGAGGGCTAAAATAACGGCTTAATGATTATTCAAGCAGATTCGAATATCTCGAGAACTAGACATAAAATCGACACGAAAATTGGCATTTATTCTTCTCTCTGAATACAGAGAACAACTCTATGACTCACTTCCACTTGCACCCCTTGGGGGAGGCTAGCCGAGTTTCAGCCGAGTTTTCTGTGAGTAATTCATACCTGGAAAACTAGACATAGGATTGATGTCAAATTTCACAATAACATTTAGAAGCATCAACTCACAATTTCTGCATATGCCCCATTCACTTGCACCCCCCAGGGGGGTCAGTAGGTACTCGGCCTGATTTTTAAAAATTCATAAAAATCAACTATACATGAGAATTTTCGAAAATCACGAAATCGAATACTACTGACCCTCCTAGCCGAGTTTCAGCCGAGGTGAGCACCTGGGAAACTAGAATTTCATATGCTGACACTTTGAGTTGACAAAATCAAAATACTGAGCAAATGCCTATCTCTATGTCTAGTTTCCCAGGTATGAATTACTCACAGAAAACTAGGCTTAATGCTTATTCAAGTGCAAGTGAATATGAGTCATAGAGTTGTTCTCTGTATTTAGAAAGAAGATCAAATACCAAATTTCGTGTCGATTTTATGTCTAGTTCTCGAGATATTCGAATCTGCTTGAATAATCATTAAGCCGTTAATTTAGCCCTCAAGGGTTGTAAAGTCAGAGATAACTACTGATTATTTTTTTGTCGTAATGTAGAAAATGCAGGAGTTTGATGGCATTCTCATGCATATTTGATTTTTGGAATTTTTAAAAATCAGGCCGAGTACCTACTGGGGTGCAAGTGATGTGGCATATGCAGAAATTATGAGTTGATGCTTCAGGATGTCATTGTGGATTTGACCTCAACTATGTCTAGTTTCCCAGGTATGAATTACTCACAGAAAACTCGGCTGAACTGGCTAGCCCAGAGTGCAGGGGGTGTGGTGGAATATGAAGTTATTTTCTCTAAGTTTAAATACCAAATTTTGTGTCGATTCTATGTCTAGTTCTCGAGATATTTGAATCTGCTTGAATAATCATTAAGCCGTTATTTTATGTCTAGTTTGCAAGTCAGATAACTACTGAATATTTTTTTGTCGTAATATAGAAGATTCTGCAGGAGTTTGATGGATTCTCATGTATAGTTGATTTTTATGAATTTTCAAAATCAGTGGAATGAGTGCTGGGAGGTGCAAGTGAATTTGGCATATGCTGAAATGTGACTTGATGCTTCTAAATCGTATTGTGAAATTTGAGCAATCCTATGTCTAGTATCCATAATTACTCACGTGAAAACTCGGCTGAAACTCGGCTAATCCCAAATTATCCCGGCGTATCAAAATTTTTTGCATCGCTATCCGGCCAATATTCCAGTGGCGTACGAAAAATTCTGTACAAAACTCGGCTTTCTTACTCGGCTGTTTTCCTATCAGTAAATAAAACCAGAAGCAGTGATAAATCAAAGTCACGACGTATGACAAAGGGCAGAATGGAATGGAATACTTACTTACTTTTCCAGTATGAATGGTGAGTATAGTCCTCTGAGTTGTTGTCCTCGGTGTAAGTTTCCAAACATCTTAGGCCGTAATCAGATATTTTAACGCTGAACCTGTTGTCGACAAGACAATGGGTAGACCTCAGAGTCCCGTGTGATTTCAGTGAAGACGAGTGTAAGTAAAGCATACCCCTGACTATATCCATCAGTAGAGATATGCGGAACGACAAGTCATTCAGTCTGATCTTCTCGTCATGGATGACGTCGTATAGAGTCCCCTTCGAACAATATTCGTATAGAACGCAATTATGTCTGGGATCTTCGAAGCATCCCCCATAAAATTTTACTACATTTTCATTCGATAGATCGTGCATTGCTTTCAGCTCCTTCAGAAGAAATTTATTCAACTCCATTTTGATGCTTTTATAACGTTGCATGTAAGCTTTCTGCGACTTGTAAATTACGAATCCTTCTTTGCCGTAAAGGTCCCCTGCTATACTTATCCCTTCGAAAACCTAGAAACAAATGGACTTTTAATTACCTAAATGAATGAATTAAAACGAAATTTAATTGATATCATGTAATGCGATGGGTACAGATGACTGTTTTCCGACTTTATTCGAAACTGTATTCTACATACCCTAGTAATGAATTAATTCGGGACAAAGAAAACAAAGATATCCGGCTCGAAGGACCACAATGTAGAAAAAATGATTTCCATTATCTGGCAACTGATTGATAGGGTTTCAATGCTATGTTATGCTCTGGTACATCATGTCCACAAGCAAATACAATATTCGATATTCAGTCTCATACAATATTCTTGACCGTACATGAATGTTTCGTATCACATAGCTATCCGTGACCAAATGCTATGTCGCAATTCGAATTAACATCACAGTATCCCATTTATTATATGCAACAGTACAATCACGTTGTAATTGTATGTGTTACACATAAATTGCGAACCAAATTTGATTAATTAAAAGGTAAACATTGCATTTTGTTCTACATCGAACCAATATACTACCAGTAAATAATTCCTGTGATATAAGCCAGGTATCTACATTATACTTCGTTATTTATTCACTCGATGCAACCCTCTGGGAATTATTTAAACAACAATAGATATCAAAAGTTGAATGGATATTTCCTCATGAAATGGAAGCTGATTTATGTTCTGACGCTAACACTGAAATACTTTCTCTCTGTCTCGCTCAGAATCATATCGGTAATTCATACAGATACGAGAATTTTGCGTTAATTGGACCCTCGGCGTTATTTGATTAATTAGTTTCAAAGGAAATATCAAACTTTTTTTTTCATTACACGATAAAATCTTCTGAACGAAATTCCATTAAGTTTTATCAAACACTACTGTATTTCAAGTAGAAAACGGTTCCTATAACGTGTATTTCCACCTTATTAATGCAAGCTCATGCTGCTCACAAGATTGGCAATTCGCTGTTGGAATATATTCTGCCAAGCTCATTGGAGTTATGAAAGACTTCGGCCTAATGGCCCTGGGAAGCATTTCCCAAGCTTGTTCTATCGGGATCTCATCAAGGGACAGAGAAGGCCACTCCAAACGAAGAATACTTTCCACCTGGTCGAACTCCGTGCTCATTTTGTAGTGGCGGTACTCTCACTGGTCATTGACAACTCAAACCCTTCTCAAGAATTCGTCTTCTTAGAATTGAGGCAGATAGACGACCTCCTATATCATCTCTCTGAAGTGCAGGAATCAGCATGGTAGGATTTCTCCAAATTATCAACCTTATACAGCGATTCTGCTTTTGATTTGAAGCAGGCCTTCTACGATTTATAGTCCTATCACGCACAAAATTTGTTTATTTTCCATGTCACAATGAAAACTGCCTATTCTGTCAGACATAATTTTGCCTTCGTCAATTAAAACCTATTTTGTAGGATTGCTTTTGGTATTGCTCGGCGATTCACGTTCATGATCTTCTTATTCGATCTTTGTCTATACCAAGGGTATCATTTCAACTGACAAATATTTAACAAATAAACAGTACACTCATGGCGGCTGCTTGATTTCTTCAGAGATCACCCACTGCGACCTTAGAGTAGATGTTTTCGACCGACTTTCTTGGTCTAATCACATCCAACATGAGCTCAATAAGGCACAGAGAATTCTTTATGTGCTGAGTATATCATTTTTCCGTTGCAAAATCCGATTTACTACATATGCCCCCCATACTGAAATATGCTGGGCCAGTTTGGTCTCCGTCTCTGATTCGTGATGCACAACTACTCTAAAGTGTCCAGCGTCGTGCGACCAGGATCCCTTATGGTGTGCTTCGACCCAGTTATGTGAATTTTCCCCTATTCTCTGAGAGAAAGATTCGTGGTGACTTTATAATCACTTACAGAGCTCTGAATGAGCTCCTCAGCGCGGACCTGGGAAGAATTTTCACTTTAAATAATCACGAACGATTGATTGTATCGTGTATTTCCACTTCATTAATGCAAGCTCATGCTGCTCACAAGATTGGCAATTCGCTGTTGGGGTATATTCTGCCAAGCTCCTGTGGAATTCTGAGAGGAAATTCTCGGCTGAACAGCTCTGGAAAGCAGTCCCAAGCTTGTTCTATCGGGATCTCATCAGGGGACACAGAAGGCCACTCCAAGAGAAGAATACATTCCACCTGGTCGAACTACGTGCTCATTTTGTAGTGGCGGTACTCTCATTGGTCATTGACATCTCAAACCCTTCTCAAGAATTCATCTTCTTAGAATTGAAGCAGATAGACGACCTCCTATATCATCTCTCTGAAGTGCAGGAATCAGCATGGTAGGATTTCTCCAAATTATCAACCTTATACAGCGATTCTGCATTTGATTTGAAGCAGGCCTTCTACGATTTATAGTCCTATCATGCACAAAATTTGTTTATTGTCCATGTCACAATGAACACCGCCTATTCTGTCAGACATAATTTTGCCTTCTTCAAACCAAACCTATTTTGTACAATTGCATTTGGTATTGCTCGGTGATTCACGTCCATGATCTTCTTATTCGATCTTTGGCTATACCAAGGGTATCATTTTAACTGACAAATATTCAACAACAGTAAAACAGTACACTCATGGCGGCTGCTTGATTTCTTCAGAGATCACCCACTGCGCCTTTAGAGTAGATGTTTTCGACCGACTTTCTTGGTCTAATCACATCCAACATGAGCTCAATAAGGCACAGAGAATTCCTTATGTGCTGAGTAAATCATTTTCCCGTTGCAAAATCCGATTTACTACATATGCCCCCCCATACTGAAATATGCTGGGCCAGTTTGGTCTTCGTCTCTGATTCGTGATGCACAACTACTCGAGAGTGTCCAGCGTCGTGCGACCAGGATCCCTTATGGTGTGCTTCGACCCAGTTATGTGAATCTTACCCTATTCTCTGAGAGAAAGATTCGTGGTGACTTTATAATCACTTACAGAGCTCTGAATGGGCTCCTCAGCGCGGACCTGGGAAGAATTTTCACCTTAATTAATCACAAACGATTGCTTGTATCGTGTATTTCCACCTCAATAATGCAATCTCATGCTGCTCACAAGATTGGAAATTCGCTGTTGGGGTATATTCTGCCAATTCTCGGCTGAACGGCTCTGGACAGCAGTCCCAAGCTTGTTCTATCGGGATTTCATCAGGGGACAGAGAATGCCACTCCAAACGAAGAATACATTCCACCTGGCCGAACTCATCTCTCTGGCGATACTCTCAGTTCAGGAATCAAGAAGCATGGTACGAATTTCTCCTGGCTCAGCAGATTTCTCCTGGCTCGAGATGCACAACCAATCGAGAGTGTCCAGCGTCGTGCCAACAGGATCCCTTATGGTGTGCTTCGACCCAGTTATCCTCTATGGCTATCCATTATGAATCATCCCCTATTCTCTGAGAGAAAGATTCGAGGTGATCTTATAATTACTTACAGAGCTCTGAATGGACTTATCAGTGCGGAGCTGGGAAAATTTTTACCTGGAGGCACAATTTTCTGAACAACATAGAGGAAGTACTTCTCTATCTGATACTTTTCCCTTCTAAGTTTATATCGATTTGATTAATTCAGTATACAATACAAAGAAAATGATGTTCAATATACGATAAGTATACATCTCTATATCTCCTGAACGCAACTTACCATCAAACTAGCCTTTCTCATGGAAAAAGAGGATTGAATACTATGTCTTCGCATATCCGGTATGATAATATCGTCATAGTTGATTTTCCAGGCTAATGAATGTATCTCTCTTTTGAATTTAAAGTGCCTGAAAAAATCTCAATCATACTAAACTGAGAGCTAGATCGTAGACTGATTTTTACCTATAGGCTATTCCTCCTACTAGCACAATTCCAAGGCACAAAACCGAGACCAAACTCAAAGCCAAAATACTGACAGGATCGACCTCTGGAAATGATAAATATCTCAGATAGAATTTTTATAATATTCTCCACAATGTAGAGAGAAACTTGGACACTCACGAGGACAAAGTGATCTATCGTAACCGCATTTTGGAGTATCAGATGGTATATCGTCTCCTGAAGGCCATTTTACGGACCAATTTGAAATAACTTTTTCGGAAGCATCGTATATTGCAACCGTCTCATACTGGCCAGTTTCATTGACATTCAACAAGGCGAAATGATTGATCCTTTGGCCATTACAATTCGTTCTTTCCATTCCATGTCTTCCTGGAAAGATAGAGATGAAATAACTTCTATGATTTAAACATTGCCTATGTACAAACAATCCCTCAATAAGTCCTAGTCGCTTTTCATAGGTGGAAAGTACAGTATCCGATTTTCTACAAAATAATAAGAAACAGAAATTTCGACGAGTTTCACTAGGTTCACCGACCTACTGGCCAACAGACAGAAACAAGATTACTGATGTCTTGGACTCTTTCGTCATGAATAAATGAAGAAGCAGTCATGATATCATCTCATTAACACCTGATGATATAGAAACAGCTGCAAACAACATAACAAATATGATACAGAAAGCAGCATGAGAAAGAACCCCAACACACTCAAGGAATGGATAAATTAAGCAAAATCAAGCCTTCGACTTCCATGATAGATGTCCAGGCCAATTAAAACTTCTACACCAGTTGAAGTAGATAATTAGGTAAGAAGATAGAAAAACAGGAAGTCTCCTGGATACTCTGTAAAAACTACCCAGTAAAATTGTCTTACTGCTCACAACTTTTTTTAATAGAATGATGAGCATATCCTATTTCTTCAACATATGGAAGTAGTTGAGATTATATGAGTCCAAACCTGGTAAACCAGAACTCAAAGAGGAATCATAAAAGCCGATTGGTCTTCTATAAATCCTGAGTAAACTCTTTGAGAAGCTGCTTCTTAAAAGGGTGAAAGATGACATTGATATGCACCAACTACTACCCAACCACCAACTAGGTGTCCGAGCATCAGATCCGCCGCATCGTGGACACCATTTCCACAAGCTAAAAAAAGAGAATATTTTGCTCGGCAGTATTTCTGAACTCATCCCAAGAATTCGACAAGGTTCGACTAAACGGACTGCTATACAAACTCCAACAAATCCTCCTGAAATTCCAAAAAATGTATTGGCTTATAGGCAGGAAGTTCAAATTGAAACTTCAAAATAAGTTGCTCGTTTACAAGGCAATGATCAAACCAAAATGGTGGTACGATATAGAATTCTGGAGTTGAATATTCAAATCATCAAAATACTTCGATTTGAAAAATTACTTTCATTGGTCAATACCCCTTGGTATGTCTCCAACCCATCATCTTTAAGAATTCAAGAGTCCCATATGTCATTCCAGAAATGGAAAATCACTTGAGAAATACCATCAGAAGTTACAAAGGTATGCAAACCAACTCATAGACCAACTGACAGAAAATCCATTCACGAAGGTTGGAGATGACCTGGCCAAACGACCTTACTGGCTAACTATGAATGTTCAATACTGTCTCTGAGTTTCCAAGTAAAAGTCTTTCAACAAGAAATATGTTTCTGATTTGTGGTAACATCTACCACTTCACACCATTGACAGTTACCTTTTTGACATATATATATATTCTTTTGAACTTTTGGCTGACAATATTTAATTAGCAAACAATAAAGCATATAGATCAGGGGTTAGTGACGGGGTGTCATACAATTCGGCGTATGACATAAAAGCCTAGGGAAAAAACCCCTGTGAAAAAAACCCTGGCTCCCCGTCTAAGTGTGAAAATAAAAAAATAAGCTGAAATATATTTCAGGGCCTTCTTTCTTCAAGAGTGATCTTTTATTGGTGGAGACAGAGACTTCTTCAAGGTGTTCACATTGAATCTGGAAATAAAAAGACAAAAGCAGAAAAAAGAACTGAATAACAAAAATTCGTATCATATTCGTTTGAAATTTATAACCCATTCCAAGAAAGAGTTGGAAACATCATGAATAGCCCTAAAACCATCTTGAAATTTATATATGGGACAACTATCGATGAGATGAGGTATTGCTTCTTCTGCTTCTCCACATTCACAACTTGCACTAGGAACTGAGTTCCATTTAAATAGCATGCCATTGGTACGACCATGACCTGTTCTCAAACGATTAAGAACTGTCCAAATTTTTCTTGGAAGATCAAAACCAGGAACTTTTTCAGAAGGATCAGAAACGAGATATTTATTGAACATTTCGTAAGAGTTCCACTCAGTCTTCCATAATTCTTTATCACTTATTTTCATATTGAAGAACGTATTATGCCATAATGGTTTACGTGACGTCAATCTGGGAATTCTATTTTGTGGAAAATATGAAATAATTGGGAATAAATTGGGAAAAGAATGATATTTATTCCAAGAATTCAGAGCTGCAGTCTGTCTGCGAATATGGGGAGGGACAATATTAGACAATACTGGTAACCAATGAACCGGTGTAGATCTTATGGTGCCAGTAATTATTCTCATCGATGTATTCAATTGTGCATTTATTTTTTGTGTATGTGCACTATTAAACCAAACAGAGCAACAATACTCAGCTGCAGAAAAGACTAGGGCTAGAGATGCTGTACGAAGAGTGGAAGCATCAGCACCCCAAGAGGATCCAGCTAATTTCTGAACAATATTATTCCTATAATTATAAGCAATTTTGACATATGCGTAGTAGATGCTTCGGCAATTGTTACAATGAATTCAATTTCGTTCGTTTTTAATTTAAAAACTATGGAAATGTTGGATCTGTCCACCTTGTGAGACCGCCATTAAGAATCTGGTTGCTGAATTTGATTCGACGGGCTCGGTACAAAATGAGCCTACACCAACACGTATTCGACCAGGCCGTTCAACTGAAAACATCGCAGTCGTCAGTCACAGTATTGAGGAAGAACAAAATTTGTCAATTTCTCGACGTTCTTAACAACTGGGGTTATCCCAGACCACCAGATGACGAATTTGCATAAGGATTTGACTTTGAAGCCTTACAAGTGCAGAACTGGAAGCCGACCGACCATTCACATCGCCGTAGATTCGCTCAATTCATTCTGGAACAACCCGTTGGTTTTTCCATCAGACGAAGCCCATTTTCACTTATCAGGGTACGTCAACAAGCAAAATTGTCTCATTTGGGCTTTTGAAAATCTTAGAGCGATAATTGAGAAGCCTTTGCATGCTCAACGCGTCACTGTATGGAGCCCTATGTGGACTGGATGCGTGATTGGGCCATTTTCTTCGAAGATGATAGTAGAAATGCGGTAACAGCCAATGGATCACGCTATCGCGAGATGTTAACAACACCATTTTGGGCTATTATTGATGACATGTATATGACATATGGTTTCAATAAGAATTGTCACTTGTCACGCAGCCAATGAGGCGATTAATTTATTGCAAACCAAATTTGCTGATAGAATAATTTCACGAAATTCGGCTGTTATACGGCCAGCCAGATCTTGTGATTTAACAGCACTGGATTATTCTTTGTGGAGTTATCTCGAGAACAGAGTCTATACGGAGCCAATTGAATCGATTGCAGCCTTGAAACTCAAAATCTGTGATGTGTCGAGATAGACACTAAATTTCGATGAAAGACTTTACTTCTGTCAGCGTTCGTGTTGGACATTTGCCAGATATCATTTTTCATTCATAATTGCCGAACTTTTCTTTGTGTAATACAATAATTGAACCATCGTCATCAACTTTTTTTGTTTTAAAAAACGAAGTTGTTGTTGAAAGACCCTGTACAAGACAGTTACTCAATACTTTCATAAGCAGATTGTATATCCCAATAAATTCAGTGAAAAAACAGAACTAATAGCTATTAAGAACTCAGAATTGTTTATTTACCGGCATAAGATACGCCTACCATGTTTTCGAAAATTTCATAGCCTTTTATCCCGTCTTCAGTGTCTCCATGAAGGATTTTGTTGAAGAGAGACTTATTCAACGCTTGGGAATACAGCATCATACCGTCATATAAACCATCGATATATATAGATCCTCTGTTTGACTGATTTTTCACTAGATCAAAATTAGTGTGCATAAGTGGTGTGAATGTGAACATCGACCTGTAGGCCATTTTGGCAATTTCGTTATTTTCCGATGTATCCTTCGGATCATACCAGGGTTCCATTGGATACTCAGCACTGAAAAACAAATATTTAGTGTTGTGATAATAAGCTCAAACTATTTTCACTCACTCATTGTACATTTCGAAGTTGAAAAAAATGTACTCTCCCATTTCCATCATGTTTAATTTATAAGCCTCCGTAATTATCTGCCGTGCCTTCTGCTGATTGGTGCAAATTAGGATAACTAAAAGAGGACATGAAAACTATGTAAGTTAGCAGGAATTCCTAAACGAGTTCCAATTTCTTTCACATCTGTCATTCCGCTGGGCGTAGACAAAAAAAATTACGTAATAATGGAATTTCTATTACGGTAACAACACATTTCTTATTCATGAATTAGCATAAGAATATGAATTGAGTTTTCTCCTCATTTCAATACGTACAGTAAAATGAAGTTCCCCCATTTCACTTCAGGTTACATTATGTATTCATTTTGATACGGTCGGACGGAGAAAGCTGTCGGAAAATGAATGTCTTAAGGTTCTCAATTCATAAACTGGTGCCACAGGTACACATCCGCAGCACTCAGCAATTCAGATCTGAAGTGCCAACATTCGCCACATTTTTCCCTCGTGAATCTACTCTCTATGCAGCATAATTCCGCAGATGATATCCTCTGCCCCTTTTTAATTTACTAGAATTGGGCTCATACTCAAATCATGGAAAGCAGCAGGTTTTGAGGGGATTCAACCAGAATTTACCAAGCATTTAGGATAAGGGACCGTGCTCTAGTTATTGCCTTTCTACAGGCCCAACTAATAATTAGATATTTTTCTGTGATATTTACATTGCATCTCTGTTGACAGGTAACAAAATATAACTTTTCACGAAATTACTTCTTCCGCGATTTAGCTGGCAATCATTTTCGTGACACTACTTGCGCTGCTTCTATCAACTCCGGTGGGGTCAGAGAAAACTCAGAATCAATCATTTTTAACTTTATAGTATTTAAAATAACTACTGAACAATTACTGAGTTCGCAGTTTTTGAATCAAATCACAAAATTAAATTAACAGATATATGATTACACCGAAGATTTCCTTAGCAACGCAGGTTTAATAGCTTACTAATTTAAAAATTCAAATTTCATATCGATAATATTCTGTCTTTAATATATTATAATAATATATTCTTTCACTCTTTAAATCGTAGTTTTTCCTGTCACAGAAAAAAATAGTGTATTATACACGGGAACAATATTAGATTTCAGCTCTCGGTTTTTTTTTAAATCTAATACTTTTTTCCCTTGTACAATAATATTTATTATTGTATATGTATATTGTATTGTATAATATTTATACAATTGCCTACTTGCAAACGTTGTTCGTTCGTGTACTTGACCGTGATGAAAATGTTCACTATACTGAATAAGTTGACGTTGACAGTGACGATGATTGTACTAAGGGTGCGTTCACAAATTAAATTCGAAGTAGTTATTGGAAAACCGATACTCAAAAGTTAAATAAGATGCTTCTGTTATCGTAAAGCAGGAATAACTGGATCATCTTGAACTTTTTACGCGTCCACTCTAGGCGCAGGATCTTTAGTCTTTTCTGCAGCTGAAAGCTGCTGCTCTATTGGGTTCGTTCACAATTTAAATTCAAAGTAGTCAAGTGCCCATTGGAAAACCGATACTCAAAAGTTAAATAAGATGCTTCTGTTATCGTAAAGCAGGAATAACTGGATCATCTTGAACTTTTTATGCGTCCACTCTAGGCGCAGGATCTTTAGCCTTTTCTGCAGCTGAGTGCTGCTGCTCTATTGGGTTCGTTCACAAATTGAATTCAAAGTATTCAAGTGCCCATGAGAAACCGATACTCAAAAGTTAAATAAGATGCTTCTGTTATCGTAAAGCAGGAATAACTGGATCATCTTGAACTTTTTATGCGTCCACTCTAGGCGCAGGATCTTTAGCCTTTTCTGCAGCTGAGTGCTGCTGCTCTATTGGGTTCGTTCACAAATTAAATTCAAAGTAATCAAGTGCCCATTGGAAAACCGATACTCAAAAGTTAAATAAGATGTTTCTGTTATCGTAAAGCAGGAATAACTGGATCATCTTGAACTTTTTATGCATCCACTCTAGGCGCAGGATCTTTAGCCTTTTCTGCAGCTGAGTGCTGCTGCTCTATTGGGGTCGTTCACAATTTAAATTCAAAGTAGTCATGCCCATTGGAAAACCGATACTCAAAGGTTAAATAAGATGCTTCTGTTATCGTAAAGCAGGAATAACTGGATCATCTTGAACTTTTTATGCGTCCACTCTAGGCGCAGGATCTTTATTTAGCCTTTTCTGCAGCTACTCTATTGGGTTCGTTCACAAATTAAATTCAAAGTAGTCAAGTGCCCATTGGAAAACCGATACTCAAAGGTTAAATAAGATGCTTCTGTTATCGTAAAGCAGGAATAACTGGATCATCTTGAACTTTTTATGCGTCCACTCTAGGCGCAGGATCTTTAGCCTTTTCTGCAGCTGAGCGCTGCTGCTCTATTGGGTTCGTTCACAATTTAAATTCAAAGTAGTCAACTGCCCATTGGAAAACCGATACTCAAAAGTTAAATAAGATGCTTCTGTTATCGTAAAGCAGGAATATCTGGATCATCTTGAACTTTTTATGCGTCCACTCTAGGCGCAGGATCTTTAGCCTTTTCTGCAGCTGAGCGCTGCTGCTCTATTGGGTTCGTTCACAATTTAAATTCAAAGTAGTCAACTGCCCATTGGAAAACCGATACTCAAAAGTTGAATAAGATGCTTCTGTTATCGTAAAGCAGGAATAACTGGATCATCTTGAACTTTTTATGCGTCCACTCTAGGCGCAGGATCTTTAGCCTTTTCTTCAGCTGAGTGCTGCTGCTCTGTTGGGTTTAATATTGTACGTACACAAAACAGAAAAAACACAAAATCACTGGAACCATAAGATCTACACAAGTCCCTTGGTTTTGTCTTACATTATCCCACCTCTTATTGGCAAACAGACAATAGCCCTGAATTCTTTAATTCATTCCTTAAAATAGAATTTCAAGATTTGAGTCGCATAAACCCTTATGATATAATAATTTCTTCAGCATTAACGTAAGCGATAGAGAATAGTTTCGAAAGAAATGCCTGATTTCGTTCTTCCTAATAAAATTTGGTCAATTTTAAATCGTTCTACAACAGGTCATGGTCTTACAAAATCCACAATTGGAAATTCATTATTGTATATTAAATTTGCTCAAAAGCATAAAATAAATATACTCACTCCCATATTTAGACCCAACAATATTCTGAAAAAATTCAGTGTAATTCATTTGGTTGAGGTCCAGATCTCCATCGTAAAAATCCAGCTGTGGTGTTTCTCGGAGCTCAATTATAATTGATTTCATCAGAAGTTGACATCCATCGTCACCAGATAATTCGTTTTGTTCAGTTTTCTCGTACATAAGAGCTATTTTACCCCATTTGTACCTGTAATGAAGACCTACACAACTATTACGAATTTCAAACGCAACTAACAAATCAACTATACAAAACTTCTACAAGGATCAACCCTCAACTCCATAATGAATCTACCGACGAAGGTAGATAACTTCCTGTAAGCTAATCTACCGAATTTGGGTGCTTACTAGTTGAGTGGCATATATGGCACATTTCTAAATGATAATACACCACTGAAAAAAATTAAGGGATCAAAAAAAATCCCAAATTTTTAGGCAATTTTCAACAAGCCGTAACTTCGAGAAAAATGGTCGTACAAGAAATCAAATAAGAGGAAACTATAGCTCCAAGTGACTAGTTTTTGGATTAAAACTTGAAAATTTTTCAACCTCTGCTTTTTTTGAGTTACTGAAGAAGAACCAGCAACGAACAAATTTTCAAAATTTTTCAAGTTTTTTTTGTCTACGGGCGTGTAAATTTTTTTTTAGCTTAACCATTTTACGGATCGGACACTTTGTCCATTTAGCTTCAATTTCTTTTTTTATACACCTTGATACGTCCATTTCCTGCCGAGATATCGGTCTTCAAATGGAAAAGCGTCCATTTATCTCTGATTATCGATATCTTAGCAACCAATGATCGCACAGAAAGTTAAATGTGGGTTTCAAGAACTTGAATGAATTCTCCTGCAATCCCAAATACAACAACAACCTTGGCCATTAAATAAACTTCATCGGGTGCATTATTTAAAAAATCACTAATTTGTGTACTAGTAAAAATCGCAGCTTTCTTGGGCGTGTAACCTTTCCCATTTTGTTTCAGAAATGTAATTAGTTTGAAATATTTTGAAATGTCTACATATTATTGGATCGTAACATACTTTTAATCATTGAATAATTCGACCACACTGTTGATGGCTTTTGTTGTTGTGCCAGTTCCGAAAAATAAGCCAATAACACTGTCTCCGAGAAAGAACTGCATGTCTTTTTCATTTTCCATTCCATAAATCTTGAATACGCGGTTTCGTAAATTTTCCGCGATTTAGCTGGCAATAATTTTCGTGACGCTACTTGCGCTGCTTCTATCAACTCCGGTGGAGTCAGAGAAAACTCAGAATCAAGCATTTTTAACTTTATAGTATTTTAAATAACCACTAAACCATTACTGAGTTCGCAATTTCTGAATCAAATCACAAAATAGAATTGACAGATATTTGATGACACTGAGGTTTTCCTTAGCAACGCAGGTCTAATAGCTTACTAGTTTGAGAATTCAAATTTCTTATGGATAACATTCTGACTTTAATATATTGTGATAATATTTTCTATTCTATTTTATATATTCTTTCACTATCAAATCGTCACAGAAATAAATAGTGTATCACACACGGAAAAATATTGATTTCAGCTCTCGGGTTTTTACCTCGAGCTAAAATTTAATACTTTTTCCCTGCTATAATAATATTTGTTATTGTATATGTATATTGTATTTTATAATATGTATTATACAATGATACGTCCATTTCCTGCCAAGATATCGGTCTTCAAATGGAAAAGCGTCCATTTATCTCTGATTATCGATATCTTAGCAACCAATGATCGCACAGAAAGTTAAATGTGGGTTTCAAGAACTTGAATGAATTCTCCTTAACGACTAGTCATTGCTTTTCCAGAAAAAATTGTGAGAACAGCTCGAAAAAAAATTTCTTTTCTCATTTTAAAAAATTATGAGCTTTTCAGAGCAAAAAACGTGATCCTTATATTTTTCAAAAATTCGATCGAGTAAAACAAAAAAACGGCCAGCTGAATTGATTTGGTTTTTTGTAGGTTTTTTGTCGACATATTGAACTGTAAAATGCACACATAACGTTAGTAGTTCTCTTAATATTTCGGATCAAGCGCTTGATTTTCCAAAAAACTACCAAAAGCCCTTTTTTTTTGCATTCTCAAATTCATGTGACAAAAAGAAAAAAAGCTTTCTTGGAAAAGCAATGACTAGTCGTTGAGGAGAATTTATTCAAGTTCATGAAACCCATCTTTAACTTTCTGTGCGATCATTGGTTGCTGAGGTATCGATAATCAAAGAAAAATGGACGCTTTTCCATTTGAAGACCGATATCTCGGCAGGAAGTGGACGCATCGAGATGTATAAAAAATAAATTAAAGCTAAATGAACAAAGTATTCAATCCGTGAAATGGTTAAGCTAAAAAAAATTTTTCCACGCTCATAGACAAAAAGAAATCTTAGAAAAATTTTGAAATTTTTTTTGTTGCTGGTTTTTCTACAATTACTCGAAAACCGCAAAGGGTAAAATAATTTTCAAGTTCTAATCCAAAATCTAGATACTTGGAGCTACAATTCCCTTTTATTTTATTTTTTATACGACCATTTCTCTTGAAGTTTGCGTGTTGAAAATTGCCTAAAAATTTGGGATTTTTTTTGATCCCTTAATTTGTGTTATGGGGCTCGTAAAAAAAACTTTACAACTGACTATGTGTTTTAGTCACCCTAGGGAGCAGCTTTAAAACAGTAATGAAAAGGAAGTACATGTGAAAAGAATGCAGAGTGACAAAACCAGTATCAAAATTAAGTTTTAAATAACTTATTTTTCTTTCAACACCAAGTATCTGAAGAAGTTGGTTCTGGGAGAGATCAAAGAAACCCATATGGTCGAATAGAAAGCAGCTTAGGAGGGTTTCTGTCTATATTTCTGGCCTATCAATAAAAACATTCAAAATTCTTATCCGATCTGCATTTTTGCTTCTAAAAGAGCATCTATTCAACTACTAAGGGTGGTAGATGTGAGATCGGTTTGAGCTAAGGATTTTCGGGGTAGTTTCAAGATTCCTTCCAATTATCTGATGACTATTTCACTGGTGTCTAAAGGCGGATGATGATCACGTGATTTTCCGAATCGCCGTTCTTCTAAACCAAGCTCTGATGTAAACGATAAGACCTTATACAGGGTGAGTTAATTTTAAGCATAGGTTCTTGAGATCATTTTCCCATACCGTTATTCCATATTCAGCTGCGTCAAAAAGTTATAAGCATTTTAAGTTTTCACATTGGGCAAATACCCCTCTGTAGTTCAGTTTAGTTTGAATGAAAAATACTTTCCACAGCATCCACTATTGAATCTGAATTGTTTAAAAACATTATTTTCCTCTAAGAAATGATTCACTAACTCATGTTTCATCAGATGATTAAATAGATTTAATTCCTTTCATCTTCATATATCTCAAAAATGGTGCAATTTAGGAAAAAAGATGACGAATGATTTTATCAGCAAAAATGACTAATGATTCTAGGAAGTACAAGATACAAACCTCTAGTTCAAGTGATATTTGTGTTTCATGCAATTTAACCAATCTGAACAGTAGTAATGAGAAATCCACAAGAAATGGAATTATCTATTGATGCCAAAATATGCTTGATTGTTATCAAAAACCGTCTACAAGAGATCAATTCAATTGTCGTTCGAATATTACAAATGAAACTGCAATTTTTCAATGAAATTTCAACACCAAATTTAGAAAAATGTTATAGGAAGAAAATGTTCCATTTGACGTCAGGAATCTATAGTTAAAATAAACCCAGTGGTCAAAGACTCACCCTGTATATACCCACATTTTTGCAGATAGCGAATCATCTGTGAGAAACGTGTTGGTAGGAGGCAAAAATGAGAAAAATCAATTACCCCGTACACATCGATTTCCGCTTCTATCTGAGAGATTTCGTTTTCCAACATGTCCGCCTAATTTATCTACGTTGGAAGTTAGAAGCCGAAGATTCAGATTGATATACCGGTGTTTAATTTTCTCCCTCGCTTTTTCCCTAGAAATAAATATCGAACTCATTGGAATTCATTGCTGCATTACGATACTTCTATCTTGAACGAAGTTGATATACGAGCACCTTTGTTTGGATAAATACAATAAGAAGTTCTCTCACATTATCAGAAAAGATTTGTTCCTTGAACTAATTCGTAACGGATTGTTCAAAGAAAGATATCTTGATTTCCAGAATATGAAGAAATATTTTCAATATTTACCTATCCAGTATGAGATGGAAAAATTCTGCGTATGATGCAAAATCGGCTGGACCTGAATTCACCAACATGTAGAATTCGTCTTTACATGTAGTTTTCTTCTTCGTGAAATCAAAACTAAATCCTCCAGGTGTTATAACTGGAGTTCCAAAATAACCGATGTATTTCGCAACTCTTCCAACACTCGCTGGAAAAAAAATTACAAAATATAGCTTGATTGTGTTCAAATATGGTTCATTTTGAATTGTCCCCCCATAAAACTATTATTTGATGAAATATGTTGTGTCTTCTTCCCCATTAAAAATTCTGCATCAAATGCCCAACGTATGTGTGTTTGGCTATTCCAAATCAGATTTTGAATTCTGGACAGATACTATTCCGACAGATCCTAGTGTATGTACAGTGTCACTTTATCTAGTGGCACTATACTTTTCTTACTGAATCGATTTTGCTGCTTCCACCTGCACAGGCAACTCCTCAATATCGAAAATGAATGCTGAGGGCCTAGTAGTACAATCTTCTTTACGAAATTCACATACTCAGTGTTTTTTAGTAGGTTGCCACAATGCTTATTATAACACAGAAGATTCCATTAATTTTTATTCATTTCCTAATGAATGGTTTGAGAGAGAACGGAAGCAGATATGGATTAATAGAGTTAGAAGAGTTTGGTAAGGATATCTGTTTGATTGGAGATGTTATCATAATTCAATTCATTCAAAAATTTAGTAATGATGGTACTTTCAAGCAATGGCAACCGACAATATTCCATAAATTATGTATTGCTCATTTCGTAGGAAATGCCAAGAGTAATATACCTGTGTCCTCCTTACAACCCAACGATTTTTCCAAAGGTTAGTTCAGTTTCAGTTATCTATCTCTGATCTCTTTTAACTTATTTCAGATGTATAAAAAAGTGGATAATTCCATTTCAAAGAAAAATAGCACGATCAAGAAGACAGGATGTGTCCAAGGAAGAATATGTTTTTCAATCTTTAATTGAAAGAGGTGATGATAATCGTTCAATGCAAGTGGAAAGAGGCCAGAAGGAATTTTCTGTTGAAACAGCAAGAGCCTTAATGCATGCTAGAGAAGGAATATTTGATCAGAGTTTTTGGGCAGAATTAGTCAACACAGCCACATACATTCTGAATCGCACTAGTAAATCAGGTGTTGAAGGATTATCTCCTTATAAAATATGGTTCAATAAGAAACCAAAATTGAGTCACTTGAAAATCATAGGTAGTAGTTGCTATGCTCATATTCCTAAGATGCATCGGAAGAAAATGGAAAAGAAAGCTACTAAAGGTATTCTTATGGGTTATGAAAATGACGACGGTTATCGGATATGGTCTATAGATCAAAAGAGATTAGTAAGATCAAGGGATGTCATTTTTGATGAACGTGAAATTTTGCCAATAACAAATAGCAGACTGAAAGTCAAAATGGTGGACTTCAAAATAATTTTGATTACTTGAGACTTGTTGACAAAGGGGAAAACTCCTTGAATCATCAAATTCTGACAATGAACATGATCAAGGGTCAATTGAAGAAGATAATCAAAATCTGGAACGAAAAGAGTTACCTACAGAAATAGTTGAAGAAAGTGAGCAGAGTGCTGAAGAAATCAGACAGGCGTTAAAGGACAGAATGACCATTAGAAAACCATCACGTTTTGATGATCATGTTATGACAGTTGCTGCAGAAATATGTGAATCAAATGAACCTTTAAATTACATGGATGCCATAACTTGTAATGAAAAAGAACACTGGATTACAGCAATGAAGCAGGAGTTACAATCTTTGAAGGAAAATAACACTTGGATTTTGAAAGAATTACCTCCTGGAAAAACCTTGCAAATGGGTATTCAAGCTAAAAACAAATCCTGATGGCTCTGTTGAAAAGTACAAAGCAAGACTGGTTATAAAAGGATACTCTCAGAAGAAGAGGGTTGATTATGACCAAACGTATAGTCCAGTGGCAAAAGGAGGAACAATAAGGTCACTATTAAGCATAGCTGCGAGTAAAAATATGTCTCTTACACAGTTTGACGTATGTACTGCTTTTCTCTATGGTAATTTAGACGAAGAAGTGTACATGAAACAACCTGAAGGTTTCATAGATACAAGCGGCATGGATTGTAAACTCCAACGGAGTTTGTGTGGATTAGAACAAGCTCCAAGATGTTGGAATAAACGTTTCAGTGATTTTCTTGAGTGAATCAATCTTCTTATACAAAGAAAATTCTTGAAAGATATGGCATGTCAAACTGCAAACCAGTAACAACTCCAATTGTAAAAGAAGTTTCTCAATTAGGGAAGGAAGATGGAGAATTGAACACAACTTTTCCTTATTGAGAGGCAGTTGGTGCTTTACTTTTCCTAATGACAAGTACGAGGCCAGACATAGCTTAAGCAGTCAGTGTCGCCTCAAGAAAGTTAGAAAATCCAACAAACGCAGATTGTGTTAAGGTTAAAAGGATATTTCGTTATCTGAAGGGCACAATGGATCTTGGACTTAGCTACAAGTCGAAGGAAAGAGATGAGTTAGTGGCCTACAGTGATGCAGACGGAGGAGATTGTGAAACAGGCCGCTCAACTTCTGGAGTTTTATGCATGTATGCTGGTGGAGCTATATCTTGGCTCAGTCAGCGTCAAACATCTGTTGCAATTTCCACAACAGAGGCTGAAATAGTGGCTGCTAGTGAACCTGCACGGGAAATAGAATGGCTAAAGCGATTGTTCAAAGAAATACTCAGTTTTCAGTCAGTTCCAACATTGATGGTAGACAATGAAGCTGCTATTAAGCTGAGTCAAAACCCAGAATTTCACAGACGCACTAAACATATACATATAAGACATTTCTTTGTGCGTGAACTAGTTTTAGATGGGGAAATGAAAGTAGAAAAAGTTTCAACAGAGGACCAATTAGCAGACTTAATGACAAAACCTTTGTTCAAACCTCGACTTCAAATGCTAAGGAACAAAATGGGATTAACCAAAATATTCCAATGAGGGAAGGTGTTGAAGCTGAAGATATTCTCAGCAGCATTAGTTTATTTTGTTTCTATGATTATTGTTCTTTTAATAAGATCAGTATACATTAGAGATGTCAAAATAAATAAAGGTGTCAATCAATTTATGAATAAATATTAGTTCCTTATTCTGAATAAAAGTAACTTCAACATTTTCATGTCAAACTGATCCATATGATTCAGATGATGATATATTTTTATTTGAGAGGGTAATTTCATGGGCAATAGTGAGGGGGTAATGTCTGTCCTGGCAATTCAATGTATTATTGCTGATAAGACCAAATTATTTGTTGGTAAAAACGACAAATCTGTTGGCATCGATGAACTTATCGAATGTATGGGCTTCCATAGTATTAAATCTTTAAAATGTGATGAAGAGTTGAACTGTATTGCTGGTATTGTCTTCGATAGATTCAATTTTCTTGTTTCAATTTCAGCTTACAGCGGAAATTTTTAACTCAATGTGGAAAATAGATTGTTACATTTTTTGATGAAAATTAAACTTGGCTTATCATTTGTGTCATTAGGAGTTTTATTTCAACTACATTCATTGAGTTGTCAAATATTTTTTTCTTCTCTTTTGGAAAAACTAGTACAAAAACAAATATTTTCATATTTGACCTAGTTGAGAAGGCCTTATGCATTTAGATCAATAACTGATTTAATATGATGTTTATGAAGAAGATATGCATGAAATCCTTACTGAAAACAATCTGAATAGTACCAACCTAGGCAGTAATCACATATAGGGCCAAAAATAACATTTGCACAAAAAACTGCTGCAGCTTCAAATACTTTAATGGTAGCATACTCTTGGGTGCAGTTGTCATCAAAAGTTTTATATATCATTTTGATTCCATCATTTAAAATATCGAGTTTACGGGCATCTTCCACTGCTGATTCCAAAACGCTTACAGCCTACAAAAAGTATAATCTGATGAAATGAGTTAAACTTTTTTTGTGCATTGAAATATACGGAAAATTTTTATACGAACCTCGTTCAGATTTACAATATAGTTTGAGGACTTAGGCAGAATGATAGCAACTTTTATTGTGCAGTTTCTTTCATCTGAACACATATATAGGTTACAATAATCCTCTTTTTCCTTCTTACAAACATCACTCCTATAATGACAATTCTCAGTTTTGAAGCTTGGCGTATTCAGTATGCTCAAGTTCCATGGATAATCATCGTAACATCTCACTGAACCGATATACAGGATAAGGAGCTTCAGAAACATCATCAAAATATGGGGTTGAATGTTTTATATCATTGCTTTCATTTTCTAGGCGTTCACCGGAGATACCCACACTATACTAATTCAATATCTCGCTCTTGGAGATAAGACTATTATTACTAATCATTGTGAAAAATAGATATTATATACGACATCGATTTGGGTTCCGATGGAGATCAGATAAGTAGTTGACAGCATGTAATCTACTACTTGCTTATCCTTCGCTTCATCCTTTTGTTTGTACCTGTGCATGAAGGGGGAAACCCCAATTGCCACACCAGCAATACGAGGGTTGAGAATTATTTCATTAGAAGGAATATTTTTGATAGTGAATAATTATCTATCAGAGAAGGGTTGTTGGATAAGGATGGCTCGAAGGTATTAAGACACGAAATCCATAACTCCATGAATTATCCTGGCCACAGTGCCATTTTGTTCTTGTATTCAGTCCCAACAATTTCCTGACATCCACCTGTGATATTTTGGATGTTTCCTTGTATTGAACAACTAGCTTCATTTGGTGCCGCCTTTCGCGATGTATTTTGAGTCGTTGTTCGTAGGAATGAATTGTCGACATGAGCCTTGTTGCATTGGTTTACATGAAGATGTTTTATTTCCATTCCCTCATTTTCATCTCTGTGGTGATCTGTTGGTTTAATTCTAAAAACTTCTGTAGTCTCAATGTAGTTGAGAATTCCGCATTAGGCTTTGTGAGGACGTGGAAGGTTGCTTCCATCATGCGATTCACGAATCGATCCAATTTTTGGCTTCTTCGTAAGAACTAAAGTGCTGGTCGGCGAGGTCATGCGTCCTAAATCAGAAGGGGCGATGTCAGAAGAGTAAGGCGAGTGGGTAGGAGGTCCCATTTCAATGTTTTCAGGTATGTTTTCACGACCTGGGAAACCTGTGGCCGTGAGTTGTCATGCAGAAGTAATATATTGTCGTGTCTTTCCGTGTATGCGGGCGTTTTTCCTTCAACGGTCGACTCAAACGTATTAGTTGCATCCGACAGAGAGCTCCTGTAATGGTTTCACGTGGTTGCATGAGTTTATAGTACACTACGCCAAGCTGGTCCCACCAAATACATCAACAGCATCAACTTCGAACCATGAATGTTTAGTTTCGCTGTCGAAGTTAATGGGAGGTCCCACGATTTTTTCCGCTTCCGGTTGTCATAGTGTACCTACTTTTCATCTCCGGTCGAGATACGATGCAAAAAACCCTTTCTGTTTTGGCGTTGGAGGAGTGTTCGCACGTGAAAAGGCGCCGTTCGGTTTCAACTTGTACGGCATCCAATGTCCTAGTTTCTGGAACATTCTTAAGCATTTCAAGCTATGAGAAACCGCTTGCTAAGCCACGCCTAATAAATTTGCAAGTTCCTGTTGCGTTCTACGAGAATCTACATCAATATAATATAATATATAATAAATATAATATATATACATCAACACAGACTCTGGGTTGAAACAATGTTGTATCCTCAATATCAGAAGTGCCAAGATAAATGACGGACCATTTCAACTAAAAAAACAATAGCAAATATAGGGTGCGGCAAAGCAGCTGCAATGGGCGACTACAGCTACTGTGGTGAGGCTGGGAGCCTGTAAGGGGATTCATTGTGTCCGATCAATCACCCAGTTTCCAGTCGTAATAATGATTTTGAGTGTAGAGCATCGCGGCTCCGCCGTTTGAACGTTTTTTGAAAAAGATCGTTCTTTCATTTTCACTCAATGGACCTTTCGACATAATTTGATGATGTTCAAGTACTCTTTCAATCTAGTCATTATCATGTAGAATAATTATTTGGGCAATAACCACCATTAGATATTGATATTTATGCGAGAAAAGCCGATTGAATCTGAATGTCAAGAAGTGTAATGTCATGTCTTTTACACATAACAAAAATGTAATTAATTCCTTTCAACTATACTGTGGATGGTAACTAGCTTGAACGTCCGGCGTTGTTGACGGATTTGGGAGTGATTTTTGACCCAAAATTTTCGTTCGCACCACATATTGATGCCACTCTATCTGCTGCAAAAGGGATGTACGGATTAATTGCGCGCATTTCTCGTGACTTTTCGGATATAGCCACATTGACTTTGTATTAAACGTCTTATTTTGTATATTTAGAATTAGTATTTTGTTCTTGTTTACCTGTTTTGTAGTTGGGTTTAACCTGTAGAACATTGTATATTTTGAATAAATAAATATTTACGTAATTTTGGCTGCTGCCAATTTAGCACAGAAGATTGTTTCTGATTCTTTTAGCTTTTCAAGTTTTTCATATCCCTACTTGTTGAATGATCATCTGGGCTATTACCATCATCTATTAAGGATGTAATGTTTTCCGACGTTTCGATAGACATCTTCTATCTTTATCAAGGAGGAAAAGTAAAAAACCTTTCGAAAATTATCAATTTTCAAAAAGTCAATATGACAGAAGTCATGAAAGAAAAATGAACAATGTTATATACTCATCTGTGGTATGATGATCTTTTTAAGTTGGATCAAACTATCGGTGTCCAAACTTCTGGCAGATCTATAGATGGAGCACTTATGAAATCTGGTGTTATTTTCATAAATGCTGCTTCTTTGATTTTTCTTCTTGCAAGTTTTTCTTCTTTGGATATTATTGATGCTTCATCCCATTTTATACGATGATTCTCATCTACAGCATGTTGAACTAACCTGGATTTGTAGCTGTCTAGTACTCGTAGAAGCTTCTGATGTTCTTTTATTCGTACATTCCGAGGGCGTTTAGTTTCTCCGATGTAAGATCTTCCGCACTCGCAAGGTAATTCATATATGCAGTTCTTTGTCCTTTGTGTCTCATTATTAGGCTTAAAATTTGTAAGTTTAGCTCTGATAGTGTCTTGAGTTTTGAATGCAGTCGTTATGTTGTATCTATTTCCAATTCTTCTTATTTTCTCCGACAAACCTTTAACATATGGAATTACGGTTTTAATGGTCTGATTTATATCTGTTGGTTCAGGTTGACTTTCTCTTGTTCGTTTAGCTTTTTCTAATATCTTTTTGGGGTAGCCATTGCTTCTAAGAGTTTTCGAGATGTTATTTATTTCTTCATTTTGGTCTTCTTCAGTGCAACAAATATTTATTGCTCTATCAAATAAACATTTTGCTACTCCCAATTTAGTGTTTAGTTGGTGGTTTGACTCAAAATGTAGATATTGTCCTGTGTTCGTTGGCTTTTTATACACAGTGGTTCTTGGGATTTCATTTTGTTTATGTACGAGTACATCCCTACTTGATCGTTTTTTCTCTGACGCACACTAGACTCGTCAGTGTTGCTTTTTTTAGAGTGTGCGTCATATCACAGTCACGGGAGATTCATTCATTACACTGGCAAAAAAATTTTGTAACAAGAAAGGTGCTGACTAATTTTGAAAAACCTACCTACCCTCATTTATAACCATATTTATTTTGATTCCATCAGATCTAGTTTTCGTGATACAGCTTTTGCCCACAAAATTAAAAATTAACTGTTTTTATTTTACTTTTGCATTTAGAGAATTTGTTCTTTTGAAGAGTGCAGTGGTTTGTTGTATTTTTAAAGTAAAGTGATTCTTAAATAATGTCAAGAAAGTGTTAAATAATCCTGACAAGTTCTGTTACATTTGTGGTGACAAATGACAGTCGAAAAAGAGCCATTGGATTTTGACTTTGAAGAAGCTTCCTCATCCACATCTAATGAGCCATCTTCATCTTCTGATCACTTGGTACGTGATTGTCTAATGATTAAAGGGATGGAATTCCTTGTACAACCTAAAACAAAAAGTGTGCTACTTTGCAATCGAGATGAAGAGCTAAAAGGTTTTTCACAAGATGATCAGCTTATATTTTGTCTAATGGGTAATGGAATATAAAGCAAAAGAATGGCGTTTATTTATTGATGGGTCAATATTAAGTCTAAAAGCTGATCTTTTACATATCGGCAATAAACTCCCCTCTATCCCATTAGGTGAGGCTCCCAACAAGAAAGAGTCTCATGAAACGATTAAGTTTATCTTGGAAAAAATTCAGTATAAGGAACATAACTGGAAATTTTGTGGGGATTTGAAGGTGATTGCCCTAATTTTAGGATTACAACTTGGGTATACAAAATACTGTTGTTTTATTTGTGAGTGGGATAACAGAGACCGAAAAAATCATTATATTAAGCAAGACTGGTCCAAAAGAGAAACTCTTACTCCAGGACAAATAATATTAAAAATCCTCCAATGGTGCAGCCTGAAAATATACATGGTGTTTGGCACATGGACCGTCAAATTTTTTTAGGGCGTTGCTAGGGTCATTTGCTACCTTTTCAGTCTTGAAACCTGGGTCCTTAGTATTACGGTTACGGAGGTATGATTTTTTTATTAGGGTTTTCTAACTTACCTAAAATGTGCCCTTCGAAGCCCCATAACTTTTTTTGCGTGTGCTTTTACATGCATTTTTTTATTGTATTAAGTCTACATGAGTGTGTGTTTGAAAAAAAACGTATTTATTGTTACAGATAACACCACAAAATTAACACGTGGGCCTTTTATTAAAAAAAAAATTATGAAAGTATGAAAACATCTCCACTCCTATTGAAATTTAAAAAAAACTTACAGCTATTACAAACTTAGTTTTATTTTAAAATGTTCTTTGGTTTCTAACGTTGCTAACCATATGCTATTTACGTAAGTCAATAAAAAAAATAATACTGCAAATAAGGTTTTAGTCAGAAGAGTGAAGAAAGTCGCACCTAAATAAAAGTACGGATTTCGACACAACACAGCGAGCAAGGAAATTTTACATGCCCGTTTTAGACGCCTGTGAATAATTATTACTATTTCTGTCCTTAGGTTGGATTGGGTTAGTCGCCGCTGACTTGACCCTACCGTCATTCGAGATTTAACTGTCTCTGCTGAAGAATGTCTGTGCCGCGTTGTTCCCTTTGTTACTTTTATCGATTTGCTACTGTTGTTTTAATTTTGGTTGTTGATATGCCTAATTTCACCAACGCTGAGTATGCTGTTGACATCGTTCGTAACGCCGATGACATTTTCGTGCAGCTCAAAATTTATCAAGCCAAATTTCTGATCGAAGATTACCCCACCACGAAACATCCTCGACGTTTATCACCATTTGTGACTGGAAACTTAAATTTTTAAAGCCTCGGGTCTTGAAATGCTTGAAGTATTTGATCGTCAACTGCTAAACAACAGTAGCAAAAAGTCGATAAAAGTAACAAAACAAAAAATACAAATTTTATTTATTTATGTCATATTCAGCATTTGGAGCCAATTCAGCGTAGATTTTATAAATATCTCTCATATAGAGATTAAGATTAAGGCGTTTATCCCCCCAGAGGTACTGATCACGCTGTACTCTTGGGTAAGTTCGGTACTGTCTCGCTTGCTGATCGAAGAGGTTTGCAAGCAATAATTTTTTTATACACGGAGTTGATTGCTCTTACCTACTGAGGAAGGTTAATTTCTATGTTCCAAGGCCAAACATGAGATCTAGGCCTTTGTTCTATCTGGTCCCTCCCAGGAATAATTGCATGATTCGAGCGCCTGTTCAGCATATGTGTAACCTATAGTAAACGGCTTATGTGGGACTAGTAATATCTTTCTTGATAGTTTAACTACCTTTAAGCGGGCATACCTCAATGGTTCAGCATAATGGTATTGTATTTTTTTTGTGTTATTATTTATATATACTGTTGTTAATTTTTCTGTAATTGGGTTTTTAACCTGTAGAAAAAATGAAAAAAATAAAGCCGGTTTTTTATTTCGTAAAATCTATGGACAGGAGTGGTTTTTTATATTTAAAAGAAACATTTCGTAAGTTGAGTGAAGCAAAAATTGAATAGGGCATATTTATTGGCTCCCAAATCAAGCAATTGATGAAAAATGATACATTTAAAGAAGGCTTAGTGATTTAGACTAGTGTTATTTATTATGCTTTCGATTGATATTCATACTGGTTTAATGAATATATTAACTCATTCAGATAACGATTTGATCTACTGCATACGAAAAATTAAATTCTAAATGGGATGAATGGATTGAGGAATGAAATCAGACACAAAAATCTCTCTCAAAGTTCAATTTAATATCAATCAATGATTCGACTAAACATGCATCCTAAACCTCGTCTCCAGGTATCGCAGCTTCGTTCACGTGACCCTCACTTCTTGGGGTACCTGAATTCAATTCAATACTCTTTCGTCTGCCTAACTTTTTGTGTATCCTTTTTTTGAGCAGATACATAAGATAGAAAAGTGTTTGTAGAGCGAAGATGAAAACACCGACCCCGGCACAAACTAAAAGAGTCTTGAACGGCAGCTCCCATTTCATTATCGGATATATGTAATCCGTTCCTTCCCTATAAAAAAATTTTAAGTGGTCCACATCCTTGATCTGATAGCAGCTCACTCACCTACTTGTACCTCCAGCCAAATAATAGATAACAGAAAAAATTGCGTACGTAGTTACAAACATCATAGGATAAATACAATGAGCAACACGGAATGGATGAGACACAACCCAGAAATCCAACAACATCGTAACGGTGTTCATACCATGAAGTAGGAAGTTCATGACATCGAAGGCATTTTTTGCAGCTGAAAATTACATATTTACTTAATGAATGATTCATATCTACTTAGGTTTTGAATTAACCCCAGCTTGTTCATTTGGGCATAAGTATTTAAGTAAGACGAAGGAGAAAGTAGATTTTTAGACTCCAACATCGATGAACTTTCTTAATGAAAATAATGACATATATAGGGTTATCCAATAGGGACTTGACAACTTTGAATCTAAATAAAACCAAAACCATTTGAGATATTTCAAAAACTTCATTATTGGGTAGAAGTACAAACATAACCACGGGCCCGTTTGCAGCGGTCAATTCTCTGGGCCCAATTTTCGACGACTCAGCCATACATTTCAGCCGAAACGGCCGCTATTTCGTGCTCAATGTTGTCTCTGAGCTCTTGCAATTTCGTCGGCTTGTTGGCATAGACCAGTGATTTGACGTAGCCCCAAAGAAAACAGTCCAGGGGCGCCAAATTGCACTAACGAGGCGGCCAATCGACGGGACTGTTTTTCGAAATTACACGCTCACCAAATGTCTGCTTCAATAAACCAATGGCTAGTGGCCCCGTCCTGTTGAAACCACATGTTAGCCAAGTCCATACCTTGCAAGTGGAGCCAAAAAAAATTCGCCATAGAGTGGTTTGACGGATGCCCAATTCTTGAGAACGCCGTGGAATTGACTGATTTGGGTCAACGAACGGCAGCGATGTTTTCGTTATTCCGACCGGTCCTTTATCTCACGGGCACCACAACATCCAACAGCGAATAAGTAGACCCAAATTTTGGCACCAAACTTATGATTACCTGTCTACCGAAAAATGGAGTTGAGGCTTTTAAAGTTGCGGTCACCGACTCCGAATTTCGGTAGTAATTTTTTATAACTTGCAAATGTTGTTCGTTCGTGTACTTCACCATGATGAAAATGTCCACTTTACCGAATAAATTGACGTTGACAGTTCGATGATTGGTCAAAGGGTGCGTCCACAAATTAAATTCAAAGTTGTCAAATCCCCATTTGAAAACCCGATATTTTGATGTCATAAATTCGTTCTTACTTATTTTGGCCTTGTATTTAAAATTGGCAACATTACATACTTGTGCAAGGAAGGTAAAACAGTGAAACAGACAAAATTTGATCTTTGAACAAATACTTACGATTGAATATGAATGACCAATATACAATAGTAATCACACAAGCTAATACAGTAGCTATATTATTGAAGGCCCAATAAAGTTTATAACATGTGAATGTTTTATATGGTTTCTTCTTGTATGCTAGTATACAGGATGTTAGCATAAATGCAGCCAAAAGGGCTTGGAATGTACATGTTGTGTAGCCCCAGTTAGTGAGGTATATCAACCATTTAACTTGGAAACTATCAGTCTTAGTTTTCACGATTAAAATCGATAAGAGCCATGTTGTGATGAAGTAAATCACTAACAGCCATCTGTAAATCAAGTACCATATACTCGGACTGTTCTTTCGTTGCCACTGAAACAAATTAATTAGTAAAACAATATATTTAGAACCAAAATTTGACGAAACTATTATCAAAAAATTTAGGACGTGAGATCAGATTGCTTTGGCGCTCTTGTTGAGTTACTTGCGAGTAAATATTCAAACCATAACAACCATAAGCTTATCCGAAGCTCACTGAGTTCGAAAGTATCGGTTCCGCTGGTTAGAAATGAGGCGGGTGATCTGTGTTCTGATGGTTCCGAGTGTGCTTCTGCTTTTTCTGACACCTTCTCTAATTCGTTTTCTGATGAGCCTTGTGATCCTATGCCAGCAATCTCTGCACCACGTGCAGTCAGTACACTGGATAACATAGATGTCCGAGAGGAAGAGATTTTGGGTATTCTGTCTCGGTTGGACGAGTCTACTGCGCCAGGTTTGGATGATCACCCGGTTATCATTCCATGCTTGTCAGTTGCCACCAGCTTGGAAAATGTCAAGAGTCACTCCAGTCTTTAAGAGGGGAGACAAACTGAGTACCAGCAATTACCGCCCTATTAGCTTACTTCCCTTAATCTCCAAGATTACTGAGAAGATTGTGTCTGATAGATTGCTTGGGTTCTTTGTTGAAAATAATATAATTCCTGAACAACAGCATAGTTTTCTTCCGGGACGATCAGTTGTCACATGTCTTCTGCAGGGTGTCCAGCATTGGACCAAGTCTATTGACTGTGGTATACCTGTTCATGTGATATATCTGGACCTCTCCCGAGCCTTCGATCGTGTTCCTTTTCGCCGTTTGCTGTTCAAGCATGAACATCTTGGTGTGAGAGGTAGGGTTTTGGACTGGCTGCGTTCGTTCATTGTTGGTAGGTATATTGTTGGCGACTCATTATAGGTCAAACCCGTTTCGGTGGATTCGTTCTGTTTTGGGTCCGTATCAGATCTGCCTGGTTTATTCTCGTCCCACTCATCCCAATATGCTGATGACATCAAACTTTTCAATGATACTCGCTTGCCTAATATTCTTCAGTTTGACCTGAATCGGTTTAGCCAATGGTGCCGTCAGTGGCTTCTTCCCGTGAACGTAGAAAAGTGTAGAGTTGTTCACCTGGGAGTCACAATACGCGTAACCAGTATATGATCGAAGGCAAATGTTTGGTCTCCGCTGCACAGCACGTCGATCTCGGGCTGGTGATAACTGAGGATCTGTCTTGGTAAGCCCATGTGAGGTTGTACTTGATGCGGAAAGTTTTTTCCTAGATGCTCGATCGAGATATGCCGGCAGCTTTACATCACCTATGTTCGACCAATTCTGGAATTTGCTGGCCCTGCATGGTTTCCTGGCCTGATCGCAGATCAACAACGTTTGGAGGGAGTGGAGCGTTCTGTAACGAGGATTCCTTTCGGAGTGGTTCGCCCTTCATATGAAGACAGACTGAAAATGTTTGAGCTGGACTTGTTTAGTGATCGTAGAATGCGTGGCGATCTAATAGTGCGTGGTTTCATTGGTGACAATCTGGGCATTATTTTCGAGTTAAATAGAAATTATCTTCGTGGCCACCAATATAAACTTTACCATGAGGTATTCCGCGCTCGTGCGAGACAGTTTTTCCTGCCGAATCGCGTGTTTGCGAAATGGAACTCTCTTCCTGACAGTGCAGTTTGTGCCGATAGTGTAAACTCTTTTAAAAACATATTGGACGCATTAACAATTGTGTGATATTATTTCCTTGTGGCAATACTCTTTTTTTGTTTTTTTGTTAATTCTGAGGCGCCACTTAATTTTCAATTTTTGTTTGAGATTTATAGGCAACAGCCTTTTCTCTGTATCCTTTTATAATAATAATAATAAATCTATAAGCACTCTGAAATTGATTTCATCAGAAGGCAACAAAATCCTGAAACAGGTCAATGTTTGCTTCATTTTCACCCAATTTTTATGCATTTTGAAGGATTTGCACCCTGTGCCAACCCCATCAACCCTCTGAATTTTTGTATAGAGAGAGTGGGTCATGTGGTATCTGTCAGGCAAGGTTTTAGTATCTTCTTTACAGGCGTGCAGAAATATTTGAAAAATCAGTTAGTTCGAAGAGGTTGTCAGTATGTGCACATTGTAAAGGATCATTTACTTTAAAACTATGGTACCTGATGAAATTTGTCACTGAATGACAGTCGACTACAAAACTAAAATTTTTCATGGATAACGTTCAACCCCTACGAACCTTTTAGTGGAGAAAAAATGGAGTGATATTAGAAACTTATTTCGCTATTAAAGTACCAGGAGAACCGGAATATCATTGTGCATTACAAGATAAGTTCAATTGAATGTTCAAAATGGACATCATTGTTCTGGATGCAATAATCAAAGCGCACCTACCTAAAAAAATTTTTTCTTGAAAATCTCTGTAAAAAAGGAAATATACAGATATAAAGACCTTGCTCCAAAAAAATACCACATGACCCACTTTTCCTATTCAAAAAATGTAGAGGGCTGATCGGGATGGTACGGGATACAACAAAAACCCTTCGAAAATACATAAAAATTAGGTAAAAGTGAGATAAAAATTGACCTGTATCAGGATTTTGTTGCCAAATATTTTTATTTCTTAAGAAAATGAATTCGTTCCGTAATTTTCACGCACACTGTATGATATTAAAAAAATTAAATAATAATCATCCATTATAATGATTTAGAAGCGCCCCGGGCGAGATCTAAAGGGGGCGCCAAAATCAACAAAAGGATAAATTTTTTTTTTTGGATTATCTCGGAAAAAATTAATTTTCTAATGCTATAATCGAAACTGTAAAATGGAAACATGATAAACCATCACAATCCAAAAATCTTTAAAATAAATGAGGATTCAATTGATCAATTAATAACTGCATATCATTCAGTATTTTAATTTTACGAGCAGTATTCAATGTATTTCGTATGAATTGATGTCATAAGAGTGTTCTACTGAATTACTGGAAGTAAAATTAAAATTATGACTTCACGGTAAAATATATAGGGTGTTGAAAAGAGACAAGACATCATATCTTATTATGAGAAAATTTATCATTATTGAATTGATAATAACGTAAGACAGAGCACAGGGTACTGAAAGCTTTTTTTTAATCGCATTTTCTTGGGAAGTAAGTATTCACAAATCTTTTCGGAGATTTTTTGAAAACCTTTCAGGATTGCTCAACTCATGTTGACTTGGAATGTGGTATATATTACCTTGATTTAGATATTTCTTAAGCGCTAGAAAGTTAACTTGTATTTGTTTACAAGTGAAAATTAAGTAAAGTTAAGTGGTTATATTGATTTTGCAGACTTCGAAAGAGTGTTTCAACTGTAAAACATGGTTCGACAATGTTATATTTGCAAAAAATATGATTATTTGAACCCAAATCTTTCTTTCCACTGGTAAGTTTCTAAATGCTTTTGGCGTCAATATTTGAATAATCAGTGTCGTAGAATGAAGTGCACGCAAAGGTTGTTGAATAGCTTTTAAAGTTATACATTTGACCAAAATGAAATACCTAAATCAATATCAAACCCTATTTGTATCATTCATCCATGTATGACTTCTTTAATAATTTTTATTGCAGGTTTCCGAGCAATGCCGAACAAAAAAAATTTGGTTCTCCTTGGTACGATTTTCTATGTCGAATGTCTTGGTGAGTTATTTACATATAAGGCTCAATCATGAAACCAGAAAATTAGTAGATATTTCGAAGAGATTTAGGACTAGGTCGATACACACTAAAACAATTTTGTTTTGGAATGAGTGATCAATGTTGAGTCTATGTTTTAGATGTATAAATATCATTTTGAATGGTTTTGTTATGAATTTGTGTTATCAATAAATTTAAACATTGAAAGTTTGTTTCATTAACCCAACTTTTACCCAAATTTTATGCTTTGGTCAAAACCAGGGTTATTTTTTCATGGCATTCTATTACCGCAGATAAACTGCTACTCGGTCAAATTTAACAGAGTTAGCAGTTTCACTCCTGTGACTACCTACGAAAGATATTGATTATAATCGAAATTGCAGGGATTATAGTTCAATATTATAATATCTACACTTTTCATTAAATCTTTCGAAATATAGTACGAGATACCCTCTATTATCGTATGAACCTATTTTATTTTTTATAACTTTAAAGAAGCCAAGCTGTACGATAGAGCTGGCAGTTATATTTTACACGATTGATGGTCTGGTTAGGTTAGATTAGGTTACTTTAAGTTAGGTTTGAAGAAAAACAATGCTAGAATTGAAGAAAAAAAAATTGAAACCAATTAAAAAATATTTTTTTTCAAATTTGCACTTTTTTTCTTATGTTTTGTATGGTTGAATTCAGCAATAACAAAAAACTATGTCAAAATTTAATTTTTGGCAATTCAAGCAATGGACAATGGAAAAAAAACATAAAAAATGCGGTGGGTCCTCGAACTGCAAAATTACCAAATTGCAAAACAAAAACAATGCAATACCTACTTGACATATCACAAATATTTCAGGATCCTTATGTGTTAATCCAAATTCTTGAAGGCTGAATTTATTTTTCCATTCATTCAGCATATTGTTCTTCCAATATCAACAAGTCGGACCAAATGGTTTGATCCTCAAATCGAATCTGTAAATTATATAGATCTTAACTTAATAAAACTAAACAAAAGGTCGAACGGAATTGAAAGGAGGTCATTCACAAAAAATTCGACAACTAAAATTCGCATACCACACCGAAGGTGTATTTATAGTATAGGTATTCGCGACAAATGAAAATAATCCGACATTACATATGTGATTTATTTTCAGAATGAAAGATAGACTAAAAACTTTCTATATAACTTATAGCGATTGATATTCTAACTGGAATCTTAGTAGCATTAGCAGTTTAAAATTTAACTATTATCCAAATAAAGAACTAAATTAGCCAGAAACATAAATATTTAAAAGAATACTCACAATCGAACATTATCTTCTTAAAATGCTGATTTGACCTGGAAAGAAAAGAACTATATCAAAATGGGAGAATACGATTCTCAATCAATCTCGATGAATTTTGCCACTTTAATTTTATGTTACTTAATTAAAGGACCAGTTCGATGAAATTCATCTGTATTGATTTTTTTTTCATAGATTGCGATATGGATAAATTGGAAGTGCATTGTATTCTATTCAAGTTGACTTAATAATACACGTTATTGAGAGCCCTATGTTTTATCGATTGTTAGTGTCAATATGTATCTGATAAAATTTATATAGATACCCATACATACCGGCTTCATTCAGAAGTTTATTTCGAACGAACTCAAGACGGAAGTTGAAGAAAATGAACCTATCAATTGGCAATCTTGAACTACGCAGATATTTATCGATAACTTCAATAAGAAACGTTTGGTTTCTACATCGATTAGGCAGACAAAAGGGACTCTCAGAACAATGCACTTCTTTAAAAATCGAACAAATAAAACACGAATTTCGTATAATACAAGGCGTATCCATAAAATAAGTTCCACGAATTGTCACATTAAAAAACTAGTTAATTTGCAAAATAAAGTACATTTGGTAAGTTCAATCTTAATTCTACTTTTCTAGATAATCGCTGTTGCTTTCTATGCACTTCTGCATTAGAGGCACCCACTTCTTTAAACCAGAGTCATACGAGGGTTGGCTTTTATACAGGGTGTAACTAAATAAGTGTAAAATATTTAAGGTGGTGATTCCTCATCGAAAAAAACATAGGATCTTTCATATAAAGAAACTTCATTGGAGCATCCCTTGTTAAGATACAGCCCCTCAAAGGGAGTACATAAAATTTGTATAACAATTTTTTCACAAGCACCAAAAAAGTTACAATATTGAAATTAACCTAACGTTTCCTACTAGCAAAAGGACACTTATCCAGTAATTTATTTGGTTTACCCCATGATTGTAAGGGTGGGAAACGCAACCTCTAAAGTTTATTTCCAATGTAACTTTTTGTCTTATTATTTGTTTACCATTTAAAAATTTATTTCCGATAGCCTGTTTCATTCTAAACAAAAAATGTCTCATGAGTTTTTCGCCCAAAATAAACCAGTTGGCAGCAAAAAATTATTTTACGAACAACTACAGAGATAAGTACATCGTCATGAATGCAATTTGGATTTATGATTATTCTGTAGTTAGTACTTGCATTAAACGACTTAATGGTAAAAAACAGAACTAATTTATTAATAACAAAATAAAGAACACGTAGAAATCATATTAAATGTTCAATACATATGTCTTCAGACATCAACATGCGTCTAGACTTTTTCCTGCCATTCAGTTATATAAATATAATTTTTCTATAAGGGTATTAGACTGTATATGTGAGCAGGTAGTTAAACTCTTTTTTCTATGCCTAGCTTTCGCAATTAAATTTTATTTCTTCATCAGGGCTTCTGCAATAGTAACATCAAAATCACAATCAGTAAACACATAAAAAATTATTTCTTACTGAAGTTGAGGGTATCCTTAAATATGGCACTCACATTAATATATGTCACGACAATTGTACAATTTATAATTTAGAAAAATCTTTTACAAATTCAATTCTACTATTACTTGCTTTAACTATTTGACAACTAAAACAAATCTGACATTTAGTAGAAGTTGGTGGTTTGAAATCCAGGAAAATTTTTCTTCTTATGTTTGTGGTCTCAGTATTTCAATCATCTAGTTGATCATACGCAGCTACCTCGCAATCCATTTTGATTTTATTCAGTAGAAAGGAATAAATGTTGCTGAGTTTGTTTGTATCAGTTTTCTTGTTTATACTAGCTCCATACTTATTTATTTGTATCATCTCTTGGACAATTCTTTCGTTATAATTTTTTTCTTTCATTAGTACCTTTACATTTTGAAAGTCAATTTGATGATCTAGGTTATGTGCACGGTTGGCTAATGCACATCTGTCTTTGTATTTTGTAATGTCACTCTTATGTATGGGAACACGACTCTTTAGCGAGTAGAAAAAATATGTCATAGAGATTTTCGTGAAAATAGTATCAAAAAACTATTTAATATATTGGTACAAAATTCATATCCACCTACAATGATTAAAAAATTGTTGTTTTCAACAGGTGAAAACAATATTCCAGATAACCATAATAGAAACTTAGAACCACAAATTGAACAGACTGATGTGAGAATACATTATGGTTCATTTCCTAATATAAATAAATTAACATCGAGAATCATTAATCTGTTCAGAGAAGAAAATGTGAAAATAGTAGTATACAATCAAAAAACTGTAGCCTCCTTGTATTCTCGGTTAAAAGATGTAATACCTATAAAATTGCAAAGTAATGTAGTGTATCAAATAAATTGTTTAGATTGTGATGGAACTTAGGCCATTCATCACAATGGCTAAAAAAGCCAACCATGCACATAACCTAGATCACCAATTGCTAGAACGACACACCACCCGAAGACTCAAAAGGAATTGGCCAGCAGACCTTAAGTAGGACAGAAGGGGTCTTTTCATTGGAGAAGACCCTATAAACCTACTTCAGAGCCTCATGCTCTACAGACATCTGATTAGCTTATAGAATTATTTTATTGTATTCTGATTGCTAATGAATAAATGAAATGAAAAAAAAAACGTAAAGGTACTAAAGAAAGAAAAAAATTATAACAAAAGAATTGTCCAAGAGATGATACAAATAAATAAATATGGAGCTAGTATATACAAGAAAACTGATACAAACAAACTCAACAACATTTATTCCTTTCTACTGAATAAAATCAAAATGGATTGCGAGGCAGCTGCGTATGATGATCAACTATCAAAATTGAAAATTGGAGAATTGTCGTAACATATATTAATGTGAATGCCATATTTAACGATACCCTAAACTTCAGTAAGAAATAATTTTTTATGTCTTGAATGGTTGAGGTCCTCACTTGATGGAAATCCATTTTCATTTAGTTTGAATATGATTAAATAAAAACTTATTTAATGAAATTTCCACATTTATTGTGTTTCGACAATATTGTGACACTACATATGCAACAATTGTTTCGCCAAATTCTTGGCTTCTGAAGCCAAATATACATTTTACCGTTAAGTCATAATTTTAATTTTACTTCTAGTAATTCAGTAGAACACTCTTATGACATCAATTCATACGAAAGACATTGAATACTTCTCGTAAAATTAAAATACTTTAATTTTTAATATGTTATCTTCCTATCCTTCCTTACCTGTTTTACGTCATTCGTAGATGACTGAATGATATGCAGTTAATAATTGATCGATTGAATCCTCATTTATTTTAAAGATTTTTGGCATAGTTTATTATGTTTCCATTTTACAGTTTCAATTATAGCATTCGAAAATTAATTTTTTCGAGATAATCTAAAAAAAAATTATCCTTTGGTTGATTTTGGGCCCGGGGCGCTTGCCACGCTTGACCGCCCCCTTGATCCAGGCCTGCGAACTAGGAATTAAGAAAAATGTCTGATCAAATTAAGAGTACCCCTTCCCAAATAGGAATAATGAAGACGGGCGGTACAAAGAGCAGAGCTCACCAGCTGCGGTTTGGTATTTCATCAAGACCATAAATACCCTAATTAGTACCAATCCAAGCAATCCGTTTTGCGTGATTAGAAACATGAGGATAACAAATTATTTCGTTAGAATAGCTTCTCTATCTCTTAATTCCTAATTCACTTACTCTGTAATTAACACTGTTCGTTTTCATTCCTTCAATGGAAATTTCTAGTTTGCGCTGTTGTAGTTACATCACGACACGAAATGCTCATAATACGATATATATTTATTTCAATAAATGTCAGATATGATGAACACTCATGAATGTGTGTCAATTGTGAAGTTATTCACTTCTTTCATCAACGCTGAAAATAGTTGACTGAACGGAAATCGAAACTACGTATCAGATTTTGTAATACTTCGTAATCAGAAATCCATTACAACATCATAAGAAGATTAAAGGAAATATGAATTCCCCCCAAAACCTTCAAAGCACATTTATATTTTATATCTCAGATTTCGATATAATTTATATAATCGAGGTTTGCCTTTTATATTTCGGAATTAGAGAAAAAAAAACAAATATTACTCATTCAAAATCGTATTATTGTTTTTCAAAATATTCCCCATTAAGATCTATACACTTTTGCATGCGTTTGAACCAATTGTCGAAGCTCTTTTGCCACTCTCATTATAGTATCTTGTAACATTTTGAAATTACAATCCCAAAATTTATTTAGATTCTATCGTCTCCTGATCTATTTGAAAATAATTTATTTCAAATTAATTTGCTATACCATCTATTGTTGAATATTGTAATTTCCTGTACATAAGGTATTATTCTTTATAGAAATTTGTTCATTAAAATTTTCGGTGGGGGTGTCTGGAATTAGATGTTGTTATCGCGAATTAATTCATTCCATCTTTGAAACTGATAGTATGCAGACATTATCTCTCGATTAAGGATTTGTTAATTCACGTTTACATATTATCCAGGGAATTTTATAATATTCTTTTCGTGTATCCCTTTCTAGAAGGTGAGTTCAAAATAATTAAACGAATTGTTTTGCTGATTTAAGTATATTTTTTAGGGATTTCTGTATTATCGTATTCTTAGATTCTTTTTTTCTCGTCTCCTCAAATTCTTCGTTTCATATAATCCCAGATTTCTCGACTTTTCGATTCAACAACCACTCCAGACACTATCACCGAAGTTTTCTCAACAACTACCATCATTTGAAGAAAAGTGAGTACCTATATGTTGAAGTTTATCGCCTTCCTGAATAAAGAGATTGTTCATCAGAGTGAGATTACTTCTTCAATTTCGTACACCGTCATCCTGAGATCACATTCGTATGTTTATTAGTTTTTATACGAATAGAACTCAAAATTGTGTCTAAACTAATTGGCGCCCATATTATCACACAAAGAAATGATCACAAATTTTCATATAAGTCAAATGAACCTACGCCCATAAATGTTCTCCGGCCAACAGCTGCCCTACGCTTTGTGTCCTTCTTTTAACATCAAATAGTCAGGAGAAAATTACGTGACAATCTCCAGAACGTGCACTTTTCATTAAATCTTTCGTAATATAGAACGAAATACCCTCTATTATCGTATGAATCTATTTTAATATCATAGTGACGGAATTTGTCTGGCATCGTTTACCTAAAATCGATTATACCAGATTTAGAGTTCGTAATTCTACAGGTTTTCTATCATAATCTCAGATATTTCTAATTTTGAAGGTTCCTCAAACATAAAACGAAACCATTAAATAAGTACGCCACTGAGTATTTGACGACTCATTATGCAGCGTTGCCAAAGTGCTAGAAAGCATATAATCCTGTCCTTTTCTGACACATGGTGAAATAATTCAATGTGCAATGCTATTAATTGCAACAGTTTTATGAATGAAATACTATATCTTTATATGTCTATGGGTCGGACGTTCTTGAGAACGCCGTGGAATTGACTGATTTGGGTTGTCGGCTACGGAGGCCAGAACGGCAGCGATGTGTTCGTTACTGCGACCGGTCCTTTGTATCACTGGCACGACAACATCCAACGTAGATTCAAATTTTTGCACCAAAGTTGTGATTGCCTGTCTGACTCAGAATTTCGGTAATAAATTTTTATAACTTGCAAACGTTGTTCGTTCGTGTACTTCACCATGATGAAAATGTGGACTTTACTGAATAAATTGACGTTGACAGTTCGATGATTGGCCTAAGGGTGCGTTCACAAATTAAATTCAAAGTTGTCAAGTCGCCATTAGAAAACGCGATATTATTATGCTATTCGAACCCATGAGAAATTTTGCATACCCGGTATTGATCGGAATGTGTAGCGTAATAATGGGTGTATTATATAAATATACACCAGGAAAAGGATGAATTTCTCTTGGAAGTGTTGCATAAGCCAATATTTGTTTTGATACAGTGAAAGACAACATAGACTAAAATGCAAACATATTATATCTTTTCTGAGTACCTAATCTGAAAAGTGTTTAATCTTAAACTATCGAAAACTAGCCTAAATCAATTTTGAGGCGAAGGTTTGGATTTGATTTTCGGTTTCAAGTCTTACAATAATGAAATTATGCAACCGGAAGCGGAAAAACTGGCTAAATGATTTCTTGAATAGAGAACAGTCGCATTTGGCTTAAGACAACCCTGAAGAGATACATGAGTTACCTCTGTATCCAGAGAAAGTGAGAGTTTATTAAAGTTTTCGTTGGTTAAAATTTTAATCTTCTGACGAGCTTAACTGGTGTGAAAACAGCAAACCGAGATAGCAAACTTTGACCTTGAAATCCCCGAGCGCGCTCGAAAGATTGCGCGGAGAACGATGCAAACAAAATTTATTTTTGCCGGAACATTTGATCGAATTCAATTCTTTTGTCTGTATTGAGGACAAAAAGGACACTCTCAGAGTATATGGGGCATTAATCCTACACTTACGAGTTGTCGAAGGGGGCTCAACAAGTGACAAAATTTGCGATTTCTCAAAACCTGTACATAGGATCGCGATCACATTTTGTAGTAATATTGAGGACCCATAGCAACCAGGATCTGCACATACGGCATGTACTTACACCTAAAGGGGGTCGAAGGGGGACACTAGAAGTAACAATTTTGCGATTTCTCAAAAGCTGTACATAGGACCGCGATCAAATTTGGTAGTAATATTGAGGACCCATCGCAACCAGGTTCTGCACATACGGCATGTACTTACACCTGAAGGGGGTCGAAGGGGGGCACAAAACAGTACAAAATTTGCGATTTCTCAAAAACTGTACATAGGATCGCGATCAAATTTTGTAGTTATATTTAGGACCCATAGCAACCACGATCAGCACATACGGCATGTACTTACACCTAAAGGGGGTCGAAGGGGGGCTGATCGTGGTTGCTATGGGTCCTAAATATAACTACAAAATTTGATCGCGATCCTATGTACAGTTTTCGAGAAATCACAAAATTGTCACTTTTTGTGCCCCCCTTCGACCCCCTTTAGGTGTAAGTACATGCCTATGTGCAGATTCTGGTTGCTATGGGTCCCCAATATTACTACAAAATTTGATCGCGATCCTATGTACAGTTTTTGAGAAATCGCAAAATTGCTACTTTTTGTGCCCCCCTTCGACCCCCTTCAGGTGTAAGTACATGCCGTATCTGCAGATCCTGGTTGCTATGGGTCCTCAAAATATCTACCAAATTTGATCGCGATCCTATGTACAGTTTTCGAGAAATCGCAAAATTTTCACTTTTTGTGCCCCCCTTCGACCCCCTTTAGGTGTAAGTACATGCCGTATGTGCTGATCGTGGTTGCTATGGGTCCTAAATATAACTACAAAATTTGATCGCGATGCTATGTACAGTTTTTGAGAAATCGCAAATTTTGTACTGTTTTGTGCCCCCCTTCGACCCCCTTCAGGTGTAAGTGCATGCCGTATGTGCAGAACCTGGTTGCTATGGGTCCTCAATATTACTACCAAATTTGATCGTGGTCCTATATACAGGTTTTGAGAAATCGCAAATTTTGTCACTTGTTGAGCCCCCTTCGACAACTCGTAAGTGTAGGATAATGCCCTATATACTCTGAGAGTGTCTTTTTTGTCCTCAATACAGACATAAGAATTGAAATCGATCAAATGTTCCGTCAAAAATAAAATTTTTTGCATCGTTCTCCGCGCAATCTTTCGAGCGCGCTCGGGGATTTCAAGGTCAAAGTTTGCTATCTCGGTTTGCTGTTTTCACACCAGTACGAGCTTATTGAAAACGAAAATGCAAATATTTATTTGATGGATGTATGGATATGTCTTCTGAATACCTTACTTTATCCGGAAAGTTTTTAATCTTGAACTATCTAAAACTAGTCAAAATCAATTTAGAGTCGACAGTTTGCATTTAAGATTCGGTTTCAAGTTTTACAATGATGAAATTATAGAACTATCAGCGGGAAAACGAGCTAAATGATTTCTTGAATAAAAACCTATCGTATTCGGCTGAAGACCACCCTTAAAAGATAATTTTTTCGTTGGTTTAATTTTTGAAAAGTTTTTTCGTATCAAATTTGAAAATTCTGAGTGCTAGTGACTCTGCATACATAACATTTGATTGCGTTGGTTTAGAATTTTGATTTTTTTCACTGCTCGAAGGAACAATTGATTTGATTATTTATTAAGAAAATAAGGGCTAACATAGAGACATTTTTTGTTTAACCTCAAAACTGCGAAACCCTTTAAGGCGTCTTATCGTCAATTTACACTTCCTGAATCGGTTAATCAAAGTCCTGCGCCCCTTTTCAGTCTTCGAAATCGTGGATTTGATAATACGATATAAATAATGTGGCAGTAATTTTCCAGTGCAAATCTGACACAACAAAAATAAAGCATTTTTTTGCCATCATGCACTTAGACTTCCTTAAGAGGAAATACCACTCTGGTTTCATGAATTCAATAAACACATGTTACTTCTCTAGAACAAAATTATTAATCAATTGAACACAAAAACTAGTTGGGAACGTTACTTTCGATAGTACTGTATACAGGGTATTTCAAAAAAAGGTGACCCCCTCTCTAGGATAGAAAGAAAACTGAAAAATAATTGGGGTTTGCTCAGTAAAAAATTTTCGTAACGCCATCCTTATTCAAGATATTGAAGAAAAAAAAATTATACACATTTTTTGAAATTTTGCAGAAACTACTGGCAACATTGTAATGAAATTTTATACGAATATGTTCTGGTAGCTGATACATCCAATGAATTTGTAGTATTGGACATAACTTGTTCAATATTAGATTTATTGAGCAAAATTTCAAGCGTACTTAAACATTATTCAATTTCACACAAAGAAGGTACCCATGGTAAAACTCGATACTGTGTACCGTTTTCGGAGTATTTTGATTTGAAAATTATGAAGTAATAACCGATTAATTCTACACGGCAATAGCATTTTCTCTGAAATTTCAGTTGCCATGGAAAACTGTCTTTCATTTAATAGTTTTGACGTTGAGTCAACAATAATTACGTTTCTATTTGTTAAACTAGATATTATTAATCAAAATGTACTCAAATTTTGAATACACTGACATGTTATTAAGAGAGTGTTTAGGAAACGCTAGTGCAGCTGTTACGCCTTATGCAGAAAAGTTTCCTCGAAGAAACTTTCCAAGTAAAAATACATTTAGAGCAATTGAACGACGTTGTAGTGAAATTGGGAGTGTGAGACCTAAAAAAATAAATTCTGGTAGGCCAAGAACAGCAAGAACCATAAAGAAAATATGATTTTAAATTTAGTTGATCAAAATCCAACAGTTAGCGTAAGGGATGTGACAAGACAAAAATTGAATTGAAATTGAATGATGTTTAAGTACGCTTGAAATTTTGCCCAATAAATCTTATACTAAAAAAGTTATGTTCAATACTACAAATTTTCATCTCTGGTGAGAGGGAGATCTTGCTGGGTGTGCCCCAGAGAAGCATTTTTGGTCCCCTTCTATTTCTAATTTATGTGAACTTCTTACCACAAGCACCTAATATTAGACACAGCATCACACGTAGCTCCAAAGATTCTTGCAGGTACAACATCCCACTATTCAGAACATCAATGGTATCCTTACGAGAGTTTGCTGATGACATCAACTATTTGGTTAGGTCATCTGATATTTCATTATCTATTACTGGGGTAGAAAATATACTGACCGTTGTAGGGAATTGGTTATCTGATCATAACCTGGTCTTTCATGTTAATAAAACTCAGTGCATGTATTTTTATAGCGACAGATCTAATTTGATTTATCACGGAACAATTGTTGTGTCTGATGATCACATTAAGGTGGAGGACAGTATAAGGTTCCTTGGAATAATCCTCGACAAACATCTCAAATGGGGCCCTAACACAGAAAAGTTTAGAGGGAGACTTAATATTGCATGCTATTCCTTGTTCATACTTAGATCGAAGCTGGATTTTCATTATCTGAAGTTAGTGTATTACGCCAATTTTCATTCTATACACTCTCACGGAATAGTATTCTGGGGAAGCTCTTCATTTATGAGTGATATTTTCATTGTCCAAAGAAAAGCTTTAAGAATCATGTTAAATTAAATATGTTTAATCTTCTACCCCTTAAGTTATGAAGCATCCATTGTCAGAGTAAATTCAAGAAGACACTGAACAATTTCATTCTTCATTGCGAACCCTACAATCTAAACGAATTTAGAGAGTATTGCAAAACATAATTGTATGTGTTTTAACAGCCTTTGGTATTATAAATTATTTTGACTTGTTCCAATTTTACATTTTGTAATATCTTACTTTGTAAATTTTTGAGATCAATAAATTACTATTATTATTATTACTTGGTACGAACCGTGTAACTACGAGAGTCAGACATAAAAACGAATTCATTGGATGTATTAGCTTCCAAAACATATTCGTATAAAATTTCATTGCAATGTTGCCAGTAGTTTCTGCAAAATTTTAAAAAATGTGTATAATTTTTTTTCTTCAAGGCGTTTCTTGAATACGGATGGCGTTACGAAAATTTTTTACTGAGCCAACCCCAATTATTTTTCAGTTTTCTATTCATCCTAGAGAGGGGGTCACCTTTTTTTGAACCACCCTGTATATGGATGTAATATATGGATTCTTTAAAAATAGCTGGGATTTCTTCGATTTTCAACAGAAAATGTTCATTAAGCCAAGCTAGTTATTAAATTCAAATAAACTCACCTTCATAAAAAATACATATCCGGTCAGTAGCACTTCATAGTTATGAATAAACAGTCAAACTATCACAAACAAAATATATATAAACAAATAAGTCGTCGAATGCCAAAAGAGTTTTTCTTTCGAAATCTCTTCATTAATTGATTTTGGTATAATAATTCAAAAACAATTTTACGACAGTTCTTTCACCATTCTACCAATGGTACTAAGTGTTCCTGTATTAAATGTCTTGTATAATCTGATCATTCTGATGCCCAGATTGAAACGAGAATCAGGTTAAAATAGTGGCAAACCAATTACAAGCCGGCCTGATGTATAGTTGTGTGGTAGGGTTTGCGTCCATGAAACTTTTTAAGTAGTTATCACAGAGCAGTAATCTTGATTACTCGTCTGTGCCAGTTATTTAACACACGCTGTAAGAAGACAGTGTAGATAAACATAACAATGATTGTTCATCGACGCTAAATGTGGAAAGCCAAATATTACGCCGGAAATTTGGACAATTGACAACTTTTTATCAGAATGCTCTAATAGCCCTTCAATGTACCAAGTGTATTTAGGAGATGGCTATTTGTTAAATATATTTATACAGGGTGTTCGGCACATGTACCGTCAAATTTTTTTGGGGCGTTGGTAGGGTCATTTGCTTCCTTTTCAGTCTTGGAACCTGGGTCCTCAGTATTACGGTTACGGAGGTATGATTTTTTATTAGGTTTTTCTAAATTACCCAAAATGTACCCTTTGAAGCCCCATAACTTTTTTTGCGTGGGCTTTTACATGCATTTTTTTTTATTGTATTAAGTCTACATGAGTGTGTGTTTAAAAAAAACGTATTTATTGTTACAGATAACACCACAAAATTAACACGAGGGCCTTTTATTAAAAAAAAATGAAAGTATGAAAACATCTCTACTTCTAAAAGAAATAAAAAAAGTTGCAGTTATTGCGAACTTAATTTTATTTTAAAACGTTCTTTGGTTTATCGCGGTTCTAAAAGTATGCTATTTACGTTAGTCAATAAATAAAAAAATACTACAAATAGTGTTTTAGATAAAATAGCAAAGTAAGGACATATTTTAGTAAAATACAGTTTTTGTATGATTGTTTATTTACAAAGTAAAATAACACGATTCTTCAACGTAAATTCTGTTCGAATTGTTCTCCTCTACTCCGAATGCACGCCCGACGCCTTTTTCTGATTTCGACCGTTGTAGTGGCTAGCAACATTTCTTCTTTCATTACCACAAATGCCGCGTTTATGCGTTCAATCAACACCTCTCTTGTAGGTATCTCTGTGAAATAAACCAATTCTTTGGCTCTACCCCAGACATGGTAATCTAAAGGTGTTAGGTCTGGAGATCTTGCTGGCCAAGGGATGGGTCCGGCTCTGCCTATCCATGAATTTGAAAAAGAGTTGTCGAGGTGATCTCGAACTTCTCTCAGGAAATGTGCCGGGCAACCGTCATGCTGGAACACAATCTTCGTCTTCATCGAAGGCCGGAACATCGGCTAGTAGCTCCGGCAGAGCATTCTGCGAAAAAATGCAAATAAGCAGGCCCACTTAGTCGAGCCGGTAAATAGTGTGGCCCGATGAGATGTCTTCCTATCACACCAGCCCAAACGTTAACACTAAATTTTTGTTGAAAACTCATTTGCCTTTTCACGTGGGGATTCTCATCTTTAGGTGCCCAGTGATGTAAATTGTGCAGATTTGTTATTCCTTCTCGGTTAAAACAGGATTCGCCTGTCCACAAAATTCGTTTTAGAAACAAGTTGTCAACGACATCTGTGTGCAGCAAAAATCTACAGAATTCCAACCGTCTGGCAGGATCGCCTTCATGAAGACCTGTAACAATTAATAAAATTCATTAGTCTGTGACAATTTTTTCGCAGTCAAAAGGACAAATTTATCAATAAAAAAGTTCATTTACCTTGTACCGGGGTGTAATGAAAAGCGTGTTGATTTTTATCCCACTGACCAAACTTTCCAAATCGTTAAGTTGAGTCTTTGAGCAACGACACGAATGCTTGTAGTTGGATCTTCTTCAAAGGCTTTGAAGTATTTGATCGTCAACTGCTACATGGTGTTGCCTCACATTGACCCATAGGCTTTTGAAAATTTAAGTTTCTAGTCTCTCTTAATCGTCGATAAGTCGTCGAGAATGTTTCGTGGTGGGGTAATCTTCGATCAGGAAATTTGGCTTGATAAATCCATTGAGCCTTACGCCATCACCATATCAGCATACTCAGCGTTGGTGAAATTAGGCATATCAACAACCAAAATTAAAACAACAGTTGCAAAAAGTCGATAAAAGTAACAAAAACAAAAAACTACAAATTTAAAAAACTGAACAACGTGGCAAAGACACTTCCAACAGCAGAGACAGTTAAATCTCGAATGACGGTAGGGTCAAGTCAGCGGCGACTAACCCAATCCAACCTAATGACAGAAATACTAATAATAATTCACACGCGTCTGAAACGGGCAGGTAAAATTTGCTTGCTCGCTGTGTTGTGTCGAAATCCGTACTTTTATTTAGGTGCGACTTTCTTCACTCTTCTGACTGAAACCTTATTTGCAGTATTATTTTTTTTATTGACTTACGTAAATAGCATATGGTTAGCAACGTTATAAACCAAAGAACATTTTAAAATAAAACTAAAATTGTAATAGCTGTAACTTTTTTTTAAATTTCAATAGGAGTGGAGATGTTTTCATACTTTCATATTTTTTTTTTACTAAAAGGACCTCGTGCTAATTTTGTGTTGTTATCTGTAACAATAAATACGTTTTTTTTCAAACACACACTCATGTAGACTTAATACAATAAAAAAAAATGCATGTAAAAGCCCACGCAAAAAAAGTTATGGGGCTTCGAAGGGTACATTTTGGGTAATTTAGAAAAACCTAATAAAAAAATCATACATCCGTAACCGTAATACGAAGGACCCAGGTTCCAAGACTGAAAAGGTAGCAAATGACACTACCAACGCCCCAAAAAAATTTGACGGTCCATGTGCCGAACACTCTGTATATAAGGTGTCCAGAAAGGCTATCGGGTATTCGTAAGTTCAAAAAAACAAAAAATATTTGTGAGCAATAAAAAACTTTATTGTTTATTATCAACATACGAACTGGAGAATTATTTGGAACAGATGATGATGACCGTTGCGTTGCCGGCACTCTTCTAAACGGGAACGAATAGTCATTGATATTGCTGTCATTTATTTTGCTTCAACTGGGTTAGATTCGCCGTATTATTTTGATAAACCTTACTTTTAAGGTATCCCCATGCAAAATAGTCAAGCGGGCTAAGGTCGGGGCTTCTGGGAGGCCAGTTGATGTAACCCTTTCGCGAAATGTCTTTATCAGGGAATAATTCGTTAACAACTTCCATTGAATCATTTGTGATATGGCAAGTGGCCCCATCTTGCTGTAACCACGTTCTTGAGTTGAAACCTGAAAATTCCTGCAACTCTGGGACCAAAACCAGGAATTTTTCAGAAGGATCAGAAATGAGATCCTGAATGATGAGTTCCACTCAATCTTCCATAATTCTTTATCGATAATGTTCATATTAAAGAACGTATACCATAATGGTTTATGGTTAATCATGTGATCACGAGCTAATTCTCCAATACTGTTACGACGTTTTTTGAGCACAATTTCTTTGATTTTTTCGAGGTTATCATTGGTTGAAGAGGTCGTACTGAACGAGGCAAATCTTCGACGTTCTCCCGACCGTTTTTAAAGGCTTTGTACCATTCGTACACTTGGGTTTTCGATAAAACAGAGTCTATAAGTCTTTTTCGTTATCCGCAAAGCGTCAGCATACGAAATTTTGTTTAAAACACAAAATTCGAGACAATCTCTTTGTTTGAGATCTGTAATATTCGGAGAATACCACTGGGGTCGACTGTTTTCAACAGTTGTCATAAACAAACTAGTTGACAGTCCTATCAACATACAGAAACTTCGAATACTGAAAATACACTACGCGGGTGATTTAAATGAGACACACAAATACAGGGGGACTTAAATAAAGATCTCAATGAATGATTTTTGGAAATATTGATCATCTTCAAGTTTCCTTTGTAGGTTTTCTATCCCTGGCGCACACTTTTGGACTCTTCAGTATGGCTTGTGCAGGCCCGGATCTAGGGGGCAAGCGCCGCGAGCGCCAGCTTAAGGGGGCGCCAAAATCAACCAAAGGATAATTTTTTTTTTAGATTATCTCTGAAAAAATTAATTTTCTAATGCTATAATCGAAACTGTAAAATGGAAACATGATAAACCATCACTATGCCAAAAAACTTTAAAATAAATGAGGATTTAATCGATCAATTATTAACTGCATATCATTCAGTCATCTACGAATGACGTAAAACAGGTAAGGAAGAATAGGAGGATAACAGTATAAATTATTTTAATTTTACGAGCAGTATTCAATGTATTTCGTATGAATTGATGTCATAAGAGTGTTCTACTGAATTACTGGAAGTAAAATTAAAATTATGACTATATTTAGGGTGCTGAAAAGAGACAGGGCATCATATGTAATTATGAGATAATTTGTCATTATTGAATTAATAATAACGTAAGACAGGGCACAGGGTACTGAAAGCTTTCTTTTAATCGCATTTTCTTGGAAAGTAAGTATTCACAAATCTTTTCGGAGATTTTTTGAAAACCTTGCTCAGCTCATGTTGACTTGGAATGTGGTACCTATATATTACCTTGATTTTAGATTTTTCTTAAATTACTGAAACTCCTATTCACGTCGATTAATCATGCTAAAAGCTGAAATATTTTCATTCTATTTTTGTGAATACAAGAAGAAAATAAACATAGATATACCTTCAAATTTTTTCAATTATAATAGGGAGTCATTCATTGAATATCAATAGAATATTCAATATAAATTAAACGTAGAAACGAAAAGGGGAGATTCTTTGAGTAAGTTGAAAAAAAAAAGTTCTATAAACATTGGGTCACAAACGTTTCGATTTCGAGGAGCTGCAGCTGTGAAGAAAAAAATCTAATTTCTTTCCTTGTGATATTTTTTTTAGTAAGTATTAGTATTTATTCTCATTAGTAATTTTTGTTTTATGTTATTTTTTATGGATAATTCATGAATTCATTCTTTCCTTGTGATATATTTTTCATTATTAGTATTTATTTTTATTATTTATTTCTTGTTTTTATGAATAATTCATATATTACACAAATGAAGAGATTATATATATATATAATGTGAAAAAGAGAAATCCTCTCCTCATCATGTTCTGAAGTTTGTTGGATGTCAGTTAAACTATTTTAAACTCTCAATTCAAAGAAACCCAACATTGTATAAGTTATTCATTCCATTTTGCAGTCATGTCTTTGTAACTAGCCTTAACTTTAATTTATGTAACTTACAGATTCTTTACGTATGTACTTTTTTTTTAGATGTTCTGAAGAAGCAGTTGAAATACTGCGAAAGCTAAGCATTTGCAATAAATGGTATAACTATTGAAAGACCAACAATCTCTATTCGCCAATTATACATCAATTCTTTATATATATATATATTTATGTATACATTTTCAAAGCTTTCAATTCTCATGTTCAACCTTAGGGTTTTTCGAAATGATTCAAAACCTAATCCTCCAAAAATCATAGAATTGAATAATATTATTGGGGCGCTCTCCTGTTGCAATGACATTGATTTTCAGTTCAACTGTGAATTTTCACTAAAATTAGAATAACTGCCAGATAATGGACATTGGCCTAATTATTTTCCACTATCAAATATATCGCTTTACCAACTACGAAGCATTTTTTATATCCACAATATGTGAACATCATCTATACAGATGAAACGAAGAATTAATCTAGATTGAGAATATTATTCATTGATCTAAATTGACATAGGATGAATTATTGCTTTAACCAAATCGAAAAAGTCAATGACAGAACATTTACTTGATTTTCATGTAGACTTTAATCAATTGGCGAATAAAGCACAATTGAGTAGGTACGGATGGCAATCAATCCCTGAGTTAATTAACGTTCCCTATATTTATAATGAATTCCATCAAGTAAATACCGGGTGAAATTTCATGTATGCAGTTTTAAGTATAGAATGGCCATATTTAGATGTTAGATGCAATCTTCGAATAGATCTTCTGTCAATTGGTCGATCAGTATTCTAAGTTTGCATAACTAGCGCTTATACTTCTTGAAGGGACAGAGGTGGAGGATGATGTTGCGTTATTTACCTATCTAACACATCCCAAATGTGTTGGATTGAGATCAGGGCTGTTAGGTGGCCAATTGATGAATATTTACTTGTTGTTAATACTCATTTATAATTCAAGTAATTTTGGTGTGAAAGATGCACCACGCACTGTCTTCAAAACTGTTGATGAAATATTGAAAATGATCGAAGTAGACCTACATGAGAGCTGCCGCAGCATAGCTCAGGACCTGAAGATGGACTATAAAACATTTCTAAACCATTTGCATAAAAAGCTTGATGTTTGGGTGCCGCACGAGTTGTCGGAAAAAAAATTGATGGATCGTGTTTCCATCTGCGATTCCTTGACCGAATGGAACAAAATCGGTTCATTTCTGAAGAGGCTGAGTACTGGTGACGAGAAATGGCACAATGTTAAGCTCACACGGTGGCCAAACAAGTATTGACGGCCCGGAAAGTTTTACTATGTATTCGGTGTGATTGGAAAGGGATCAACTACTTTGAGCTACTGCTCGATTGCCAAACACTTAATTCGGATCTCTACTGCCAGCAATTAAACCGATTGAAAGCAGCAATTGATCTGAAAAAAAACAGAATTATTAAATAGCAGAGATGCCGTATTCCATCAGGACAACGCCATGCCCTACACGTCTTTTATCACTCAATAAAAACCTCCGGTACCTTGGTTGGGAGGTTCTTATGCATCCGCTTTATAGTCCAAGCGATTACCTCTGGTTATCTGATTTTTTTTTGCAAATAGGGACAAGACGTTATAGGAACGAGGCAAAGTGAAATAACCTTCTAAATAGCAACAAGTAACTTAAAAAATGGATGCATTTGAGCATTAACGAATGATAGTAACTTTGTGAAATAAAGCTTCAAAATTCAAGTAAAAATAGATTTCTTTTTCCCCAACCTAACATTCTCTCAAGCTTTCCTTTTATGGTAGGGTTAAAAATATTATCAGGTGGAAGGGTTTAATACAATTTCCCACTTCATTGAACCCCTTTTTATGAACCTTCACTAAATGGGTGAGGTCAAAAGGAACACGTCAAATAAAACGATATTCATCCTTAATAATTTATTTTGAAAGCTGCTGCATAGCAATTAGCTATGAGAAAAATCAATTCTTACAATAAATAATATTCTATTGCACAAAAATAAATGAATAAAATCATTAAATATGATACAAGCTTGTACAAAATATGTGGATCCTCAAAAACCACAAGCAATCAGAACAATAAAATAGAAAGGCATTTATAATTGTTGTTCACAACTTAAAAATGTTCTTGGTAAAATTAAATAACTGAAAGGTTTGGGAAAAATCAGTGAAAGTAATCAGATACTTTACGTTATCAAATGTCCCATCATAAATACCTGTATATTATATTTAACTAATTCACTACCTACTGTCATCTATTAGTATAAAAATTGAAATATCTGTGAAAATTACAACCATATGTATCAAAATGTTACCACACATTTCTAAAAGCGTCAAAAAATGAATAAAGGAAAAAATTAGAAAGTAAATATGTCATTACCAAACACTTGAAAAGATGGAATGTCAAAAAAGGAACTTCTTACCTTGATAATATAAGATATTTAAGTCATTCTATTTCAAAAAAGAAATACAGCCATTTTTATCAATTCAGACTCCTGAATGTCAACAAAATCCTTCAGATAGAGGTTTTGGACCCAAGGATAATTCAAAATTCAAGAGACTTTACAATAAAACCAGATATAACAAAACTGTTAATATCCATAAATAATATAGTTGAAGAAAGTTCAGCATATTTCGGTATTAATTTACTAATCGATATCAATACTTTAAATAATTCTGTATTGTTTTTCATGTTTAAAATCCGCTTTCGTTGGAACAAAAAGTGTCAAATTGAATGACCATGTCTAAAAAATTCTAAATGTTTGTAAGAAATGTTGTAATTATGCAACACAACAACTAAAATTGGATGTAAGCACGATTCCCTTTAGACTGTTCTCCGAAATGCATTTTAATATTGCATTGTTTGTTCTGACAACCACTTAGTGATTAATATCTCCTAGTAGCGTATACAGTAAATTCTCATAACTTTCAGTTTACCAAAAACTATTCTGCCAAGATATCACGAAGAGACCTTATTTAATTACATAACTTGAAGACTTTGGCTTGCCTCAAAAGCAGTACCTGGTTGAAGTACAATTGGATGTGTCACTCTGCCTGATTCCACGCACAGCATATTTGGCCATTCTTCAGGTCCAAAATCAGGTAGTTCCTTCGCTTTTTCTGCCCATGGATTCCAAACAACTGTATCAGGAAAGTTGTATTTTTGTATACGCATTTTCCTTCCAGATACCACATTTGTTATAATATGTTCTTGCGATGTATTTCTATAAATTCTGTCTGTTTGCTCTGTAACAACAACTGCATCACGATTTTCATGGTAAATGCTACAGTCCCGCAATTTATCAACATATGTGCATCCTGAAAGTCCAGTAATCTGGCATCTGCGCACATCCGGGACTTTGAAGTAAGTGTGCAGTAAGAGGGTGAAGTAAAATGAAGCCTCTTTATTGGTATTGAAGACATTTACATTGAAATGGAGTTCTTTTTCGCGTAAAATCAGCCTATAAGTCAGCCTAAACCTGTAACAACCATGAGTATCTAGATTTATTACACATAAAATTCCAAATTGAGAGAAGAAATACAACAGAACTTACTGATAATTCCACATGTTTCTTGTGAATGGGCTGTCTGAAAGTGAAAAAACTACTTCTATGTCTCCGCTAGCCATTCTCTCTGGGGCTTTTTCCAGATTCCAGCGCATAATTCTTCCAAACCCATGTTGCGGTCCTAAAGGCCATTCTCCAAATTGTGCTGCATATTTGAATGGTATAATAAATATAAAGACAAACCTTCATTTAATCTTAAAAATTCAATGAAACCCCAAAAACGTTTAAAAATAGGTACTCTTTCCACATTTTAAAAATCATTTCAAACGAAGTATATCAAATACTCACGAAAAACAAATGGTATTCCACCTCTTATTGCTTTCTTGCCATCAAATATTGCTTCCTTACTGAAAATCAAAAAACTAAATTCTTCTACCTTATTTAATAAAGACTTAAATATTTTATCATTACTAACAATGATGCTGATTGAAGTCAGATAAGATCAGATAAAGAATGAAATAACTGTGAAAATTGCAAATTATAGATATACCAGTTGAAATTCCTCATCTTTAATGAGATTTCAGACTCACCTCACAAAAAGTTGCTCTTGATTGTTCACTCTCCAGGAGACTACAGTGGCACCTACAAATAAAAACGTAAACAAAAAAGATAGGTTATGTCTTTTTTTTATAGGTTAGATTTTTTCTGATTACTGAGTAAATACAATAGGAAGAGGCCGAGACAAATTAAATTATACCTACCGTGTAAATTAATCGTACATGTTGTATTATTACCCCTATCCATCAAAACGCAGCTAGTAGCCGCCATATCAAATAATTCGGTCTTTGACCGGTTTGTTTATCTTTGAAGAACAAAATGTTTTCTTCTCGTGGTTTTGATCGATCTACACTCTCACTTTACCTGCGCGTTAAACCGCAGGTGCAAATGCCTTCTGTAGATTTGGATGTTGAACCTTACGGATCTATATTAAAACTGTGAATTATTGTTATTAAATTAATACGAAGGGTCACTATAACAATGTATGAAACACCACAAAACTCCGCAAATACAGCTAGCAAGTATCAAGCGGACCTAAGCTTGGGATTCTAAATTTTATAAAAAATTGAAATATGTGGTAAGAGGTGCCATCTCTTAAAAACACTTTGAACTATGCAACATAAAAATATATATGAATATAAGAGAAAACGTGAACTTTATAAATTGCAAAAATAAGGTTTTTCGAAAGATTGTTTATAAAATAAAACGTTTTGAATTGAATTTATGAAGTTGGTCAAAAATTAAGCGTAGACGTCCGTTTTGACAAAAGTCAAGTTAAGTCAATTGTCATTGTCAACTGTCACGGTTTTCTCTAAAAGTTTGTAAATTTGCATTCTCAACAAAGATAAAATAAAATAAGTGTTATATTTTGAAGGAATTGAGAGTTATTTACCCTGAAATTGCAAATTATTCACAGGATTAAAAATCAATTCAATAATTCCTCTTATTTCTTATTACTTCCTCGCAAAGGTCCAAGGAATCGGCTTTTACTCTATATAGAATGACTGAACTGAATAATTGAATTTGTTTATTGTTTAAATTTTTTCTATTTCACCATGTTTTCGAATCTGAACAAAAGTTCTTTTGGTACTTCTGCTCCTGGTTCTTCATTTGGTGAGTAGATGTTTTGTTTTTAATTATTTGAACTAAGAAAAACGTTCTTGTATAGGACTAGGAACCTCGACTGCGAATAATAGTAGTCCATGGGGTAATACTGGAGGTAGTCAACTTTTTGGAAAACCAGCAGCACCAGCATTCGGTCAGCCTACTTCTACTTCATTTGGCCAACCATCTACTTCTTCTAACTTTCTGCCTTTTTTTTCCCAATCAAATTCTTCAGGTTTTGGATCCGCTCCTTCAAATCAACCAGCTTTTGGTAAGTAGGCTACATCCAAATGCAAAGTCATCTCGTTGATAAAGTTCTCTTTCTTTTCTTTAATATTGTATTTGAATATCTTATTTTATTGAAGGTTCAAATGTATTTGGGCAGCAACCACCTACTTCTAACCTGTTTGGTTCAAACACCTTTGGACAGCAAAAACCTACAGGTTTTGGTTTTGGAGCTCCAAATCCAGCTCAGCCTCTTTTTGGACAAGCCAGTCAGCAGCAAAGTTCTATTTTTCAACCAAGTGGTACCTCAAACCTTTTCAGTAGCGGTGGGGCTTTTGGTTCTTCTTCAACGCAAATGTCATCAGGTACCACTATCAAATTTACTCCTGTAACAGGAACTGATACAATGCAGAAGGGGGGAGCGACTTCAACTATCAACACTAAACACCATAGTATAACTTGTATGAAGGAATATGAGAACAAATCATTTGAAGAACTTAGGTATGAAGATTATTCAGCAAACAGAAAAGGTTGGTCTACTCTACTTTTTATTTAAATTCTTTTTTATTAATATCTTGCGTTATTGTTATTTATGAATGTGTCATATAATTTCATTCAGGTCCTCAGTCACAATTCAATTCTACACCATTTGGATGTGCACCCTCAATGTTTGTCCAACCGACCGAAAATAAACCTGCATTTTCGCAATCCACTGGTTTTGGGCAAATTGGTGGAGGATCAAGTTTTGGACAGCCTTCAACAGGTTTTGGCTTGAATGCTCAACCATCAACATCTAATAGCATATTTGGAAAACCCCCAGCTTTTGGTGCTCCAACTTCTACAACAACCAGTTTTGGAGGTTTCAATACACCATCCACCAGTAGCGCATTTGGAACCAATCAGAACAAGGGCTTTGGAAGTACTGGTGCCACTTCACTATTTGGTACTACGCAGACACAACAGTCGACACCATTTGGCAGTAATCTGTTTGGTCAAAATAATCAGGTACCTTATTAGAAATATTCATTGTTTGCCTTATGCAGTGAATGACACTATTGGGTTGAATAGGACAAATAGTTTTGGGGAATTTAATAGTAGCTCGTAATTTAAGTCTTTTTTCAGTAAAGTCTCTACACCCTCCATTCTAAAAAACCGAATTAAAAAATGTACATTTTGGAACAAATCATTTTTATTAATGCAAAATCACAATAACCACTTAATTTTACTTAATTTTCACCTGTAAACAAATACAAGTTAGTGCTTTGGCAACGTCACGTATAATATAAGGGGGAAATACGGTGAGTGAATTTTACGAATGAATATATTCGCGCAGAGTTGTCGATCATCAGTGAAGTATCCGTTCTTAGTTTTTAGTTCTGTGCCGATGTCAACATGCTGAATATTTTCAAACAGTTTCTAGTAATAAAACACATTATGACAACATCACAAACGGGTTGGATGAGTATGGCGTATGGTTGCCAAACTGCCTTTTCATTGGGAGCTACATGATTTAATGTATCTGCAGAGAAAGTTAGTCTGGTTCCAGTCATCGAGATGTAGATGGCGCTCTTAAGTTTGGTTTAATTTAGATTGGAGGGTGTACTTTAGCCTTTCCTAATTTACAATACTGTGTATTGTTCTCAGGTGTGATAAAAAAAATTTCGAATGAGACCAGAAGGTGTTGTTTAATAAAAATATTTTAAGTAGATAAATAGAGAATTATCGAAAACCCAAATAAGCGATACTGTAGTAAAGTATCTCTCGACTTTGTTGCCAAATCTATTGAAGCGCTTCATTGACGTTCTACTTTGTAATGACATTTCTTTTAATTTGACAGTCTTTGTTGTTTTCTGTGGTCTTATATGTGAAACGAATGAATTAATTATTCTGTTATTTGTGAAATTTGTTGTTATAGCTGCTTTCCAGTCACGAAGTAAAGCAACCCGGGAGAGCTCCTGGTGCGCTCTGATCTACTCTAGCCCTTTCCAGTCAACTTGTTCCCTTCATGAAGAGGGCGACAAGCACCTGATTGGAAAGCCACTTATATACATTAAGTTCATGTTTGTTATTAATAATCGTTTTCTTAACCTAACTAACTCATTAACAATACATCTCAATAATGTTAACAACTTCATTCAGGCCATAGAATATGATAGGAGAAATGTCAAAACAAAGTAAACCTTATTAAAATCCTTTAGGGCTCGTTTATACTGGCTGGTACCTTATGCCGTAAGCCCTTACCTTATTCCGTATGCCGTAAGAATTTCAGTAGGCGTTTATACTGGCTGTTAACTTAACCTTAAACAGAACATAGAGTTTATGGATTTTGCTGTATGCTTGTTAATAATTGTCATTTTGAATTTGAGTTTCAATGTTTTGAAACGTGCTGACCATCTTGAATTATAATTTATTATATTATTTGAAATTACCGCTATTAAAACAGATCGATTCTGTATTCAATACTCTGATATAAATAATTGACGCTCTATAGAATGCGCATATGTCAAAAAAACTCGCCCACTATTACATTTCCTTAATTTGTCTTACTTATAAGATAGTCTTATACACTTATAAGATAATCTAATCTAATTATCTGATATATATATGTCATTTGTCCAAATTATTTATGAATATATATTTCTATGAATTTGTCCCTAGAAGTTGAACATTTTACCGGTAAGGGAAATGGTTAGGGAATGAGTATGAACGAAAGCATTGAATTCCTATGGTTCAACTTTTAAGGTTAAGGTTACGGCATAAGGTACCGGCCAGTATAAACGAGCCCTTATTTGGAGAAAGATTAGGGATTCCCTTATCTGTCAAAATAAGGGAACCTTATTGAGGGACCAGCAAAACGGACACTTCAATAGCTATGGTTCAAATGACAGTTTGTTTCCAAACACTTATCTGTGTAATAATTCAGTTGATTTCAAGGTAACCTGGCCCAGTTAATTAATGATGTGTCAGCCAGGATTTTTTTTCCTTGCTGGTTCATGGATTTTGTCCTGTTTTACTTAAATGTGACTCAGTATTATTCAGCTTTAAATGCTTTCGATGTGAATTGAATGATACGTTTGTGCTGTAGAAATTGTATTGATTTGAATTGCACAGTTTCAAATAGCTCTGTACAAATTTTAATTTCTAAATTTTCAATATGAAACCAGTACAAGGATCCATATGTCTGCCACTTTCCAGATGTAGAGAAGTGCATGAATGTAGACTGGTTTTCCTGTACATTTAGTACAAACTTTTAGTCAAAACATTTTCCAATATTGCATTTGCAGAATACTACTGGGAGTTTCTTCAATAAACCTGCACTTACGACAGGTGGCTCTTCTGGGGGATTTAGTTTTAACCAGACCCCTGCCACTACTCCAAGTAATCTATTTCAGCTTTCTAAACCTGTATTTGGAGGTTTGGGTCAAACAAATACAACCGGTACATTTGGACAAACACCAGCTTTTGGTCAACCGACCCAACAAAATACGTTTGGCAGTAACACATTCGGAAAGCCTTTAACTTTTGGGCAAAATCAAAACACATTTCAACTAGGTAAGTTTACTTAAGGGTATTTCAAGCGAATAACCCAGAGTAACCAGGTTATTATTTTGGTCCATCTAGCGGTTATTGCTGGTTCTTAGTGGTTATTCCTGCGAAATCCAGAAAGAATAACCAGAAATTATCGCTTGAATGCTTGGGTTTGGTTATCCGTGCTGTCATTCTTTTCATTCGCGTTTATTCATGCTCATAGTTTATCTGAGCATTTATCTGATTCAGATAAAAAGGGCCCATTCCCGAAGCTTATATAAACAAAAATACTTTTTTATTAGCCAATATATCCTTATAATGGAATTACTGAAACTACAATAAATTTAACAAGGAAAAAATACCAAATTAGACTCATATAATACATGTAAAAAAATGATCATAAAAAAAATTATTTTGTGAGTAACTAGGAATGAAGAAAATGACAAGAAATGATTTTAATGAAAAATATCAATATTAACAGCTAGTCAAAGGAAGAAAATTGAGTCAAAGAGACAGAATGGGAATGTTTTAATTTTAAAGTCAATGACGAATTTTTTTCCAGAGTTAGAAATTGAATCTATTTCTCCATTATTTCAAGATTATACTTGATGAAAATTTGAAACAAACACAAAAAGGCAATGAAAGAACTTCTTAATCTCGTAACTTTAGGAACGACAATGACAAATCTCATGATGGTTTTAACAAACAGTATTTTGAATTTCTATATTTCAGTTTATTCCAATTAAAAAAAAAAAGAGTTATTTGGTCACTTCTACTGGTTCTTCTTTCAATTTAATGATCTACCTTAAAATTTCTCCTCATTGCTACCATATTGTGCATTCTCAGAACATCAGAACACCCAAACTATTGATACGATGCTTTGCAGATACTCTCAGTATTGCACACATAACATAAATTTGAAGCAACCTGAAAATTTATCTTTTCATAGTTTCATTAACAGAATTCTCAATGGATTTTTATTGATTTCTTGTGGCTACAATTTTCAGGTTCTTCTTGTAATTTTCAAATCATTATCAATCTAGATTGCTAGATTTTTTTTCTTCTCTTATACAGTTATCCTGAAATTCGAAATAGAATTTAATATTATCTTTATAACAAATTCAATAAGAATAGATGGTTTTTCTGTGTTACTTCAACGTACTTTCAGTTGATGACTGGTTAAGTTTCTCACTGCATTCAATGTTTGCAGCTGCTGATAAAACTTTTGATTACTGCAGCTAACAAAATATACCAGGAATTCTGTTTTCCTCTAATGAAAAGCAAACCTAATCTGTACATTCTACAATGCTTGTAATGGTTTCCAAATAATTTTTTTTACCTAGGTGATTTATAGAAATGAAATTTTTCTCCATTGAATGTACAGTTTCTGCTTCCAATTTTATTTTTGAGTTTTCCTAAAATTTAAATTGTGATCAAATACCTACAGCCCTCAAAGTTAAAATTCAAGAAAATCATTGGATTTATAAGTTTCATTTCAACGCACCTTCAGTTGACAGACCAGTTGTATTACTGATCTGTAATTTACAATTTCCACATGATTTTCAGCAACATTATTCAGAAGCACATGATTATATTAGATCCTGAGTATTTCCTTCTTTCAAGAACTGTATTTCATAATTGCTCTGTTTTTTATTATGTTGAAAAACTCTACATTCTTCTTATTTGATATCAGGGGTATTATGGTCCCATTGTTGATGAGTTCTTTCAATCTAAACGACACAACTTTTCACCCATGTTCTTTAAGTTTTCTCTTGAACCTGTGAATTTAGGAAGAGCATATTATTTTTAATTTGATCTTAAATTGCCTTAGTTCCTACCTGGAGTTGAACTTCCATTTCGTTAAATCGAATTCGTGTTGCTACTTATAAAGTTTGGATTATTAATTATCTCTGTGAAATATTCAATAGTTTTTCGGTTCTACCAAGATCAGTTTTTCAACTTCCAAATAATTCAAAGTCCTTGCTATTGTTTACTATTTTCATGTTTATACACATCTAACTCTACTTGCTCTAATAACCAGAATCGTACGATTTTGGTTATTCTTGACATTTCTCGATCAAATTGAGGTTAACTCAGGACGTCACGGATCTATAACCCAAGCCGCTTGAATGCAAAAGGTATTTACCACAAAAGACCAAAGATAACCGGTTACTCTTGGTTGTTCGCTTGAAATACTTTATAGTTTTATCAAATGAAGTATCTTATAATTTTGTTTATTTTGCAGGAGGACAAACGAATTTATTCAACAACAATCAACAGAAACCTGGCTCTCTTCTAGGTTCTGGTGGGGGACTCTTTGGAACTAATACTTTTGGATCGAACAATTCATCAGCTTTCCCTATATTACAGTCCAATACACAGTTACCGGGTCAAGGGTAAAAACACAAACAATCTTTACAACACGCATTTACTCATTTTTTCCTTTATAGCTTATCGCTTGAAAACAATCAAGAATCCAAAACCTTACCTTTGCTAGCTACAAATCAGTTTGGTCATACGCCTTTCTTAAAAGGTTTACTTCCTATTGACAAACCTTCATCTCCAACTTTATACACAACCAATCCAATAGAAATAAAAAAAATGCTTGAAAATAATAAAAAAGTAGATGAGAATACAAATGTAAGGGTCAAACTGAAACTTGGTCCTCCCAAAACTCAAAAGAGTAATATATTCGAGGAAGGTACCGATGAAGACAACAATAAACTTTATAAGACCTCTTGTAAACGTTTGATATTGAAGAAGAAACACGATGACTCTAATAAGAGTATATTTGAAAGTAACTCCCTATGTAACGACTTGTCTCTTAATGAATCCAATGACCGCCAAATTGATATTGAAAGTCTAAATGAGACAAACGCCAATTATAAAGGCAATGAGAGTTTCTCCTTATTGAAGGAAAAAAAATCAGACATGAAATATAATACGGATAAATTGGCTATTAATAAAAATATGGATAAATCAATGAATAATACTGTTGATGAATCTACACTAACTTTGAATAGTAGTAAAGCTGATGGTATGGGTGACGCATCTATAGGTTTTGAAGAAACCAAAAACAGTTCAGAGGTTACTACTTCAGGTGACAGTGATGACACAAATGTTAAGAGTGAGCTTCGTTTAATAAGTTTTATTATAAAATGTTGAATGAAACATGTATTTCGTCTAATTTTAAAATAGTTTTTAAACCATCTTCAGGTTTCGTTCAACATTCATTTGATCACTTTTTTCACTAGATGTAGATTTTGAAATGTAAAATGTATCCATTTCAGGTCCCCTTCTCTTGCAGGCAGCATCTGAAATCGCTCCTAATAGCAATTTCACTTTGCTTGATCATTCAAATAAAAAAGTTGGTCCTTGTGGAATAATATTGAATAGATCAGAATACTACACATTGCCATCTATAGAAGACCTAGATAATATGGTCGGTGAAGATGGACGATGCATGATTAGGGGTTTCACCATAGGACGTCGGGGCTATGGGAACGTCCATTTCCCTGACGAAATAAACATAATGAATATGAATTTGGATGAGATTGTCCACTTCCGTTACAAAGAGATTCACATGTACCCGGATGAGTCTAAAAAACCACCAGTAGGCGAAGGTTTGAACAGACGTGCCCAAGTTACGTTGGATAGAGTGTATCCCAGGATGAAGGAAACCAAAGAAATAATCGATAATGTGGATCAAGTATTGGCAGCCAAGTTCCCTGAACAGCTTGTGGAAATATCAGCCAAACATGGTTTGAAATTTGTAGATTATAGACCTGAAACTGGTTCTTGGGTTTTCATGGTTGAACATTTTTCTAAATATGCATTCACAGAAAGTGATGAAGAAGATTGTGAACTGGTTATTAACAATGAAAATAAAACTATTATAAAGAAGGGGCGATCGAAAGTTTTACCTGAGAAAAAAGGGTTACAATCCACTGAAAAACTTCGAATGGAAACTGATGTAAGTACATTTTTTCAATAATTCAGTGCCTTTTCACTTCAATTATGTTTCAGACTGCAGTGGATAGCATAAACGGAGATGTAGCTTCAGAATATACGGATGAAGGAGATCAAAGACAAGGTGATCTTCTTCACAAATCGATGACAATAGACATGGAGGGACAAGAAGACGATTTTTTAAATCCAATATATGAGCCAAGCGATACAGATATATTTTATCATAATTCACACATTCAAGTGTTGAAAGCTGCATTTTTTTCAGAATCAGAATGTGCCTCGACAATTACTTCAGTTGATCGTTATTCTCCTTTTAAAAGCGACACATCAGATACAAAAGCAAAACAAATACGTCGTAAACCACCTCATAGACCAAAAGTTTGGAAAATATACTTGAACAATGGTAAGGTGAACATTTTAAAATGAAAGAATTGTAATTGTAATATATGGATCATTTTTTCTTCAGTATCCCGTCCAAATGATTCTGTTCTTTTGAATGCAAGCAGATGTTACAGTGATTTTGGTTTGTTCAGAGGAAAGTCGTACAAAGTTGGTTGGTGTAACGGTTTTCAGAATTATACAGTGAAATTTCCAGGATACTCGGAGTTTGATGGTTCATTATCTCTTTCCTTGAACACTTTGATGAAATCGACAATTGATGAAAATATCATGGCAAGATAATTTTATTAAATAAATTTATTTTTGTATTAATCAAATTCGTGCTTTTAGGATGCAATTACAGAGTGTATGAATGTTGCAAGAAAATGTAGTACTTTCACTCTTGAAGGTGAAGAACAAGTACCAACATTTGAAATCATTAAAGATAGATCATATTTGATAGCTTGTCATGCAATTCTGCAAAATACTTCGGATACTAATTTTTTGTTTAACGATGTCTGGTCATTATGCAATGCTTTGTGGGGTCCTGGAAGGACCACAGTCCATTTTGTTAAGAGCAGAGTAAGCTCATGGTGAGTTTTAATATCCATGGAATATATCGTTCATTATATATATTATTAATTATTTATTTATTTCAGGCTCAAAAACTCAGTCAAAGATAAAACACCTAAAAGCAAGCTGGCGCAAATTGATACCATCGAAAGTAAATTAGATACCATATTTCACCATCTATCCTGCTTTAACATAATGGAAGCTTCGAAAATAGCCATGGATGCAAATATGCCAGTCCTTGCGATGCTTATTGCACAAGTGAACTTGACAAAAAGGCTTAAAGCGCAAATCAAGCACCAGTTGTATTGTTGGTACAAGGATATGTTTGTTGATCATATTAATCCCGAAGTTTTGAAGATATATTTATTGTTATCTGGAGAAACATCCAGTAACGATGTTAACATTTTCGAGGGTTTGGAATGGAAGAGAGCATTTGGATTATATTTATGGTATATAACTGGTGATGGTTGTCCTTTACAAGAAGCCATTGCTGCATACACTAACGGTTAGTTGTAGAGATTAGGTAAAAAACATTAATTGATGCAAAAAAAATTGTTTTACAGGTTTCGCTAAAAATAATGGTGCAGCTGCCCCTTCACCTGCTTATGAGACCGATGAAAATACAATGTGTCATGATATCCTCTACCATATACTCCAGCTGTACAAGAGCAACATTTACAGTCTAGTAAAAATACTGCATCCTGAAACTCACACTAGCGTAAAGACTGATTTCCAACTTTCGTAAGTCATTCAGAGCAATGAATTCACAATTATTGCAATCTTTATTCATTTATTTAAATTATTGTGTCTCCACAACTAGGCCATTGACACATACACAATACTATTATAATTCATTGTGGAGATGATCAATACAATGCAATCTTATATATCCTACTAAAATGATTATTTTTTGATATTTCAGATGGTTGCTGCTGTTGCTTTTCCAATCTTTGAATGTGGGTCTCATCGATGACTCTGAAATAAATTATTTGCATATAAGTTTCTCAGCTCAATTAGAAGAAAAGGGTTTGTGGGATTTTGCAATTCTACCGTTGATGTATATCAAGAATACCTTATTGAAAAAACGTTTGATTATGGGTATTTTGAGCAGAAACTTGACAGCTGAAGATACTGAAATAAGAAAGAAGCTGGAGGAAGATTTACACGTGCCAACTATTTGGATCGATACTGTAATATCTTGGAAAACTGATTCAAACGATGATATTTGATGTTAATCATTAAATTTGAAATTGATTTTTTTTAACTATTTTATGTAATGCAAAGTTTAATAATAATAATAAAATTATTTCTTATTCTCAATGTTTTTTTCTTCGGAATATTATTTGTATACTTGCCTTCCGGCTGTAACAACTGCCCAATTGAGTTATTGAAGATATTCAGCAAACACTTAAAAGTCCTTAGAGGGTGCATTAAGTGTTTCTGCACTTCTAAAAGTGATAAATTCCTAATATTTCACTCAATTCTGATTATACCGGTATAAGCTTTAGATGTAGAACTACCTATTTTTTTTCAACAGAAATTTATTCTCTCATTAATTTGCTGTTACAGTCAGATGATCCGATGATTTGGAGAACTTGCTATCTTTTAAGTGAGACATATCCTTTTGTACGATCTGTTACTCAGATTTAGTTTAGAAAGCTGAAAAAGTTAATCTTAGTTTTGTTCATTCATAAGAAAAAAGTAATAAAAAAAAGGTCCATTAATGAAGGATTGAAGTGATTTCTGATGAATCATAGTCCTCCTTGAGCATACAAGATTTTTCCATCTGCAGAATGTTGTTAAAATCAACAATACTTTAACCATTGTTTTCCTGAGCTGAATTCATCAAAAACTTTCAGTAAATCGGAATATTTTAGTATCAAATAAGAAGGGATGTTCTTTTATGAATATTAAAAACGCCTAGTAGAAATTTTACAGTATATTATAACAAGGCAATTTCTAGGAATTAGAATGTTTATTATTTCCAAAATCAACGTTTTCATATTTATATTATAGACAAAGATGGAACGCGCATGCGCAAGACAGAAGTGTGCCTTTTTCAAATAGTCGAATATTTGAGGGGTAAATAGAAACAAATTGAATGAAATGAAAATTTGAATATCCGAAAATAAATATTCAAATCTTTGTATGAATAAATGAAAAATTTCATTTTGAATGATAATTCAGAAACGGTTTGCGCATGTATAATTGGCGCATGGCGTTTGTTCAAGAATAAGAAATAAAGATTAGGTGCCTGACAAAGGTGAGCCCACAGATAAGGCCGAACAGAAGATAATTAATCAGAAAGCAGACTGATTTTTCACCTCCTTATCAACTATTTTGTTTATATCTATTTCTGATTGAGTTAACAAAGGTGTATTTAAAAGTTGCGATAGTTCAGCTACAAAGTGAGAAGTGTTCTTAGAAGCCATTTTATGACGCACTGTTCACGTTGTTGATAATTTTATTACAACAGATAAGATGGATAGGATGAGAGATCGTGATTATTCTCCTTATGGACGAAGGAGTATGTCAATTTCACCAGATTACAGAAGGGATTCACCAGATTATAGACCAAGTAGATCCGCTTCACGATCACCACATCAAAGGAGGCATAATGGATATAGAAATTCACCGTACCATTCATCAAAGAAAAATTGTAAGTTCAATGATACCAAAAATAAATTAACCATTAGGAGTACCTAGTTCTTGCTTTGAAATTCCAAAGTGCAATAGAATTTCGAACATTTCAATAATATTCCTTCACTGTTGTTTCACTGAATCCTAGTTTTAGATCTCCATAAATGTTGTTTTTTACAACAATTGTTACGCCAACACTGTGGCTTTATCAGGTTTTACATTTTGAATGATAGTTTCACTGAAGTAATTCTGCATTTATGGCTGTAAAACTCTTTAAATATGAATACCAATTATCTACTGAATGGAAAAGAACTATTATGAATTTATCTCTATTTAGTAATTGGTGGTGTACACTGGCTCAAGCAGAAAAAACTCACGACTCCCTGGTTGAACTTTATGAGAAGAGTTAAAATTGAGTTCTTTATTATCACCCAAGTCTATTTATATACATACATCTCTCTCAACTTCGTTTCTTCAATAGAAACTGTTTTATAATAGGTAAAATTTAATTTTTATGCTCATTGTAATATTTCAAAGTAAGAACTCTAAAAAGTAACATGAGAATGTTATAAAAAACAAATTTGTTTCTGAAGTATATTCCATTTTACAAATTTCAAATATACTGGAAAGTTATCAAGTTAAAACAAGACATTCTAGAGATCCATACTATTTTATTCAACTTTGAATAAAAACGTAGATTATCTTTCTCAACATTTCCACTATAGTAATAATGTATAGTACTATAAAATGCACTAAAACCATATAATTTGTATGGTGTTCAAGGGTATTCCAGGAATTCGGTAGTTAGAATTTTGTCTCGCATCTTTTTTATGAGTCTCTTATTTCAATACCCTGCCCACCAGCTTAGCCCTCTACTGTTCACAACTTTTTATAGGTTTCATTCTATTCTCAGATATTTATGCTTGGTTTCAAAACGTTGATCAAGTTGTTTGTTGAGCAATTCTATGCCATTGGCCGATCTGACATATAAGTTGGAGTTTTAGTGACTTTTTTGATCAACGATCTTTATAAAACCCACTATTAATTCACAATTCTTTGATTTCACTTTTATACCTTGGGAATGTTGGGATAGTTTGTTAAATCATTATTTACCCATTCATTTTAAATCCACTCATACTCTTGAAATTCCTATTCACTGAACCCTTCAGTTTGGAATTTATTATTTAATCATTATTAATTCCTTTTCTGATTTTCATTCATTCTTGTTTTAGTTCCTAACCACTTGTTTGCTTATTTCTCAATTGTATTATATTCCATGTTCGTTTTCTCATGATTCCCTTGAGGGCTTTTTCATCGTGTCTACAAATCTCTTGATAATTATAATCAGAAATATCTTTATTTCACAAGAAGTCTCAAGAGGATGTAAACCGAAAGCTTCTCTTCAACTTACCCTTGTAGTATAAAAAATTGATGATAGATTGAATATCTGTCTACTGGTATATGTTTTATTGTGAGAAATCTTCAAAATATGAATGTTTCAATGAAGTATCACTCACTCAGCATTTTTGCTTTATGTTATCTTAATGTTGCTATCTACCCAGTTTCTGTAATTTATTTCTACTTTTACATACCATTCCATGCACTCAGAAAGACCTGAGGAATCTAAAGTAGCATAAAATTACTAATGGAATTCTAAAATAATTGTGAATGCCCTTCCCTTGATTTTTATAGAAATGTCATCAAATTTTTGGAAAAGAGTATAGTTTTCTGACATTGCGGGAGGTCGCCACCAGAAAAATGAAACAGTGTGGCGTCATCTGGCGAAAAGAAAATGAAAGTTTTGTCTTCAAACCTGTAGAACCAAACCGAGCGGTGCTAATTTGAGCAACACACTCAGATCACTTGTGCAACTGCTCCAAGGATTCAATAAAAATATGAGAAGTAGAGGAATGAGCTTTATTCAGTTCAAAATATTGCTCACTCTCTATTCTCTACTTATGATATAAGTATCACAACCTAGGCTTGAAGATGTTTTAGATTACAATAGAAAACTAATACTTCTGGACTACTTACGAGAAAAATGATATTTAGCTACGTTTCTTGCACTTTCCTGAGTAATCCTCTTCAGCTCAATTGATAAAATAACGTTGATCATGACACTGTTGAACATATGACATTTGCCCACTGAAATTATATTTTGTCTTTTTTATACCAGACCTCCTGACTTGTGGATTCTATGCTGCTAGTTGGTAGAAGTGGGAAATGCGCACGCCCACTCTCCGAAAATTCCCACTTATTCATTTCCCCAGCGCGTGCGTGTTTCAAGTCGATTGGTTCTTGACGAATTGAATAAACAAATAATGATATTTTCAATTTTTGAGAAAAACGCGTTAAGAGAAAAATACCGTGGTTTGAAAAATGAATTATTTATTCGAAATTTTCGGCTGACTAATGGATTCACTTTCAAATATAGAACAAGAATATGGTACAAATGTAAGGAGAGCTTAGTAGATTTAATTAAAGGATTTCCCATCCTTTCCTATAGATCCAAAAAAAAAGAACCCCAACCTGATACAACCCATCCTCAAGAATAATTTCGTGGTAAGATGTTTCCGTCTGAATTGTTTGATATTATGTGAGGTTATTTGAATGTGCATTTCCATTTCCCAGACCATGATCACAACGAAGGAAGATCAAGAGGAAGTGACTATGAAAGTGATAGGGAATACAGGAGAGAAAGGGAATCGTCTTATGAAGACAGGAGTCATTCACGAAGTCCGGATGGACGAGATAACCGTGGGAGGTATCATAGAAACAGAGAGCATCGCAGAGGAAGAAACAGAAGATCTAGAAGTGATTCTAGGTGGGAAAGGAAGTCTGAGGAAGGAAAAAATCGTGATAGAGATAGGTCATACAGGGATGATGATAGTGACAGGTAAGGAACATTTTGTAGGATTAATTTTTTCAAACTTAAACATTTGATGGATTAGCGAGAGGAGTCCCAATGGAGCTGTACTAGGAGCAAGCGGTGCAGAGATAATTGGTTACAAGAGTCAACCTCCAAACAATACCATCATGATTAGAGGCCTTGCTCAGCATATCACTGAAAACGATGTAAGCAGATAATGATTTACTGATGAAATTTTTCTTATAACGGTACTCATTCTTACAGATTCGTCAGGATATTATGTTATGCGGTCTGATGCCCAAAGATATAAGGCTTATTCGTAAAAAAGACACAGGTATGTACCCAGTACTGGTTGATTAAGTAAGGTTGTCCTTAGGCCGTTTATTGTGCATTGTAAAGGTGAAATTAGGGTAATACCATTGGTGTCTATTGTGCTGTTTAGGTGCCTCTAGAGGTTTCGCCTTTGTCGAGTTTACAACACTTGCTGAAGCCACAAGATGGATGGACATGAAACAGGTATCTTACTATAAAGAAGAGTCAATGTAAAAAAAGAAAATATAATTTTATCCAGTCTGATAAGTATAATAAACAGTTACATAATTTTTTCATTGAGTCAATATAAGAAATTATCTGTTACAACACAACAAATTGAGGGAATAATTGAAAATAAGAAGTTATAATGAAAATTCTTCTCATTAATTTAGTTGCATGAATTTCATGGTTCACTCATTATTCACTTTTTTGAGAAGCTTGAATCGTTGATGTTTTACTTTTATAAAACCGATTCTCTAGACAACGAAGGTCTCTTCTTAAGAGGGGTTGTTGGTTTTCTGGGCAGAGTTTAATGTTTGTTTTCTCTCTTTTGCTTACAGGGGGTGCTGATGCTTCAAGATCAATATAGAGCTATCATGCAGTATAGCATACCAAAAGACATGAGTTTCGGCTACGAGAGACCTCCGAATCATAAGGCGTCTGCAGACTGGTTTTGCATCAAAGTAAGATTTAGTTGTAAATATTGATAAATATCAGCATTGATTTGTTATTATTCACAGTGTGGTGCACAAAATTTTAGAAGACGTGACAATTGTTTCAAGTGTCATGCTTCTCGAATGGAAAGTGAGGAGGGCGGTAGTGGCAGTGATGAAATATGTACATATGCTACCAAAAGTGAGTAACTTCTAGGAATTTTATGATTTAAGTAAATACTGGATACTTTCCTTTTGATGCAAATATAACGTTCAGTTAAAAGAAATGCATCATTTTTCTAAGAGATGGCACTCCAAAGATTTATTTTATTTTATCGAGGGTAGAGGGAAGGAGAAGTAACTCCGTGCATTAGAGTGGCCCAAAAACTGATCCAGACTAGGAGGCGCTGCTGTCGCAACTGGGTGAAAATTGACATTGGCACAAATATCATGTCATCTGTCATCTTCAATTCGTTCAGTTTTCAGTTCATCCGTGATCACCGGCTTGTCAATGTCAGAGTAGGAAGTAAGCAAAACATAAATTAACTGAACAGTTAATTTAGTAAAGAAAACGTCGACTATTCATGGGATGAATGTTTGAACTGCATGTAAATCCAACCAAAATGAAAATGAAGTAGTGTCTATAGTCGTACCATGAGAAAAAATTATACGCTAGATTTAACGATTTTATGTATTCAATTTTCTCATTGAAAGTAGATGTAACACAAATGTTTTGGAACTTTCAACATTCGGATTCGAAAGTATTTGAATTACAATAAGTCTAAATGATATCATGTTCGGTATGTGTGAATGAATTTGATTTAGCCATGGAGTTCTTATTTACTTCTTTTTAATTTCATGAAATAGCGATGTTTTTATACAACGGGGGAGGAGTGGGTGATGGCTGTATGTCCATTTACTGTTTTTAATAGGTCTTCTACAGAACTCATGAACTAGATCGCCTATGAATTCAAATGTTCTAGAGATATAACGAGATTACTATTGTTTGATTTACCATTCGAAATCCCTGAGGAGTAGGTGAATGCCGTATGTCAATTTATCGTTTTCAATAGGTCTTCTACAGAACTCATGATCTAGATCGCCTATGAAATCAACTGTTCTAGAGATATAGCGAGATTAATATTTTCGCCTTACCATTCGAAATCCCTGAGGAGTAGGTGATTGCCGTATGTCCATTTACTGTTTTCAATAGGTCTTCTACAGAACTCATGATCTAGATCGCCTATGAAATCAACTGTTCTAGAGATATAGCGAGATTAATAATTTTCGCCTTACCATTCGAAATCCCTGAGGAGTAGGTGATTGCCGTATGTCCATTTACTGTTTTCAATAGGTCTTCTACAGAACTGTCGAACTAGATCGCCTATGAAATCAACTGTTCTAGTGAAATATAGAGATTAATATTTTTCGATATACTATTCGAAATCCTTGAGGAGTAGGTGATTGCCGTAGGTCCATTTACTGTTTTCAATAGGTCTTCTACAGAACTGTCGAACTAGATCGCCTATGAAATCAACTGTTCTAGTGAAATATAGAGATTAATATTTTTCGATATACTATTCGAAATCCTTGAGGAGTAGGTGATTGCCGTATGTCCATTTACTGTTTTCAATAGGTCTTCTACAGAACTGTCGAACTAGATCGCCTATGAAATCAACTGTTCTAGTGAAATATAGAGATTAATATTTTTTCGATATACTATTCGAAATCCTTGAGGAGTAGGTGATTGCCGTATGTCCATTTACTGTTTTCAATAGGTCTTCTACAGAACTGTCGAACTAGATCGCCTATGAAATCAACTGTTCTAGTGAAATATAGAGATTAATATTTTTCGATATACTATTCGAAATCCTTGAGGAGTAGGTGATTGCCGTATGTCCATTTACTGTTTTCAATAGGTCTTCTACAGAACTGTCGAACTAGATCGCCTATGAAATCAACTGTTCTAGTGAAATATAGAGATTAATATTTTTCGATATACTATTCAAATCCTTGAGGAGTAGGTGATTGCCGTAGGTCCATTTACTGTTTTCAATAGGTCTTCTACAGAACTGTCGAACTAGATCGCCTATGAAATCAACTGTTCTAGTGAAATATAGAGATTAATATTTTTCGATATACTATTCGAAATCCTTGGGGAGTAGGTGATTGCCGTATGTCCATTTACTGTTTTCAATAGGTCTTCTACAGAACTGTCGAACTAGATCGCCTATGAAATCAACTGTTCTAGTGAAATATAGAGATTAATATTTTTCGATATACTATTGAAATCCTTGAGGAGTAGGTGATTGCCGTATGTCCATTTACTGTTTTCAATAGGTCTTCTACAGAACTGTCGAACTAGATCGCCTATGAAATCAACTGTTCTAGTGAAATATAGAGATTAATATTTTTCGATATACTATTCGAAATCCTTGAGGAGTAGGTGATTGCCGTATGTCCATTTACTGTTTGCAAAAAAGGAAATATAATTATGAATTGAGACTCAAAATTAGTAAGTAATTAAATCTTAAATCAAATAAAATATAGCAAATAAAAAAAAAGCTTACACACAAATTCTAACGTAAATTGGGAAGGAACAAAACAAATGGGAATGCACAATTTTCAACACAGTAATTTGGCATTTTTTCTATACACATTTGTTCTGTTCTTGAGAGCTTATTTTTTTTTTTATTTTCTGATTCTGAAACCACACGATTCGACTTTTACAACGTTCAACCGAGTCACGTATCAAACTAAATTCATCCCATCAATCTCGATTCATTTCTACACTGTTGCTATACTAGCGCCATTGTGGTGATTGCTTGAACTACTTTATTTCTTCCACTCCGCTGGACACTTTTCGATCAGATGCGCCATAAGAGATTGTTCTCCTTTCCTCTACCCTCCATATTTTATTCATTGGCACTGCTCAAGTGAACGTGGTTATCAAGGATCTTTCAAAAACAACTTTGTTTTTTGATTGTGGCCACACCTACCTCATGTCAGCATTGACAGTTAGTTTTTTGACATATTCGTAATAGATGCCTTCGCAATTGGTGCAGTGAATTCAATTTCGCTCGAAAATCGCATTAAAATAAATGAGATCCATTATAAAAATGGCGGATCTGTTAAAATTACATTCCGTAAAATTCGTGATATTTTCTGGAACACAATCGACCTTATGAGACCGCTATTAAGGGTACAAAATGTGCCAATAGTGTTGGACCAAGCCGTTCAACTGGAAACATCGCAACTGTGAGCCACAGTGTTGAAGAAGATCCAAATTTGTCAAGTTCTCGACGTTCTCAACAACTTGGGTTATCCCAAACGACCACATAGCGAATTTTGCATAGGGATTTTGCTTTGAAGATTTACAAGATTCAACTGGTGCAGGTATTGAAGCCGACCGACCATTCACATCGCCGTAGATTCGCTTAATTCATTCTGGAAAAACCCGCTGGTTTTTCTGAAAAAATCATTTCATCAGACGAAGCCCATTTTCACTTATCAGGGTACGTCAACAAGCGAAATTGCCGCATTTGGGCTTCTGAAAATCCTAGTGCACAATGTGTCACTGTATGGAGCCCTATGTGGTCTGGAGGCGTCATTTTTCTTCGAAGGTGACAGTAGAAATGCTGCAACGGTCAATGGATCACGTTATCGCGAAGTGTTAACAACTCAATTTTGGGCTATTATTGATGACATATGGTTTCAGCAAGACTTGTCACTTGTCACACACCCAATGAGGCGATCAATTTATTGCAAACCAAATTTGCTGATCGTATAATTTCACGAAATTCAGCTGTTAAACGACCAGCCAGATCGTGTGATTTAACACCACTGGATTATTTTTTGCGGAGTAATCTCAAGAACAGAGTTTATACGGAGCTTTGAAACTCGAAATCTGTGATGTGATAGTCGAAATAGACACATTTTGTCCAAAAGTGATTAAAAATTTCGATGAAAGACTTATCTTCTATCGGCGTTCGTGTTGGACATTTGCCAGATATCATTTTTCATTCATAATTGCCGAACTGTGTAATACAATAAAAATTTGAATCATCATTATCAACATTTTTTGTTTTATTATTTTGATTTAAAAAACACAGTTCTTGTTGAAAGACTCTATATTTTAGTTTTTCTTTGTAAAGCGACGTAGGGAGTTGAAAATGTTTAAATTGTTAATTTTTTTAAAACATTGTTTATTGCTAGTTGTTTCAATGCAATAAGAATGTAAGGGTTGACATTTTATGACTTACACCATATCAAGTATTGTACCATAACTCATATTAATCATATTAATCTTGCAGCTATAATGTTACGAAACTTGGATGCTTTAACAACAGAAGACTCGGTAATGAGTGTACTCAAAAGTGTTGTACCGGATCTAGTAAATAGTATTGCAGCTGTAACTATTGGAAGGGATCCGCTTACCTCAACTTCCCGTGGAATATGCTACTTAGGTTTAGAAAGTACAATTGATTCACTCACTCTTTATGGAGCCCTCAGCAACCTAACAAACCCCTTAATTATTGACGGAAAAACAGGTTTGTTTTAAGATGTACACCCTGACAAAAAAGTATCCGGAAACTCATTTAAAATGCCAGCGTTGGGTATTTTCAAGTATTCGAAATTTCTGTATGTAATTACTATACCAAACATGAGCCCGATCTGTCATCTCGTTTGTTTATGACAACTGTTGAAACCAGGCAATCTCAGTGGTGATCTGCGAAAATTCAACAAAGAAATTGTCTCAAATTTTCTGTTTTGAACGGATGTTCGTGTACAAATGCTGGAAAAGGCTTATGGAGATTATGTACGAATGGTTTAAAAACGGTCAGGAGACCGTCTACCTATTCAACCAACGATAACGTCGAAAAAGTGACGTATATTTTGGAGGAGATGCAATTAATATCGAAGAAGTTTAAAATTTTTCCGTTCTATTTCAAATTTCCAGATACTTTTTGTCAGAATAATCAGAATTCTTATCATTCCTCTGCAGTTTTTGAGTTTTTTGTTTTTAGTGATATTATCGTACTGCAAATACCAAATGGGAGATAACAAGCGAGCCTACTCTGAAGCAGAAAACGTGGCTTTTCCTAATGCTGCCATCCCAAGTACATACGCCATGACTGATGTAGATAGTTTAGCTGAATATGCAGCCAATCGTTATGCCAAAACACCTCAAGAGTATATCCACTATGTTATGTATTACAAGGAATATTTCACTCAACAGATTAGTGCCGGTAATTCAATAACTCTTCATCAGGACAATCAAATGGATGCTGCCAACGCAGCAGCAGCTGTTGCGCAGTCAGCTATCCAGCAAGTGAATGCAACTAAATCGATGTATGATACAACTCAGCGGGCAGTACCTACTGGCATCGATGGCAAAAGATACCGTAAGTTCTCCATTATCCAGGATTGCTCTTGACAAATCTGCTTTTGCACACCTAAACATTCATCAATGTTAAATTATTGAATCTTTGCAGCTGTCCCCGACATATCCAAGTATGTATTGGACAAAGCCAGCAATTATCAGTTTGATCCGAGCACAGGTTTATATTACGATCCACAAACTGGCTATTATTGGAATCCTCTTCTTCAGATTTATCTCTATTGGGATCCAGAGAAACAAACATACGTAAGAGCTGATAGCATGGATCAGTATTCCTCAGCGCAACAGGTCCAGGCACAAAATCCTATTGTACAAGCACCTACTTCTGGCGAACCGGAAAATAAAAAGCAAAAACCAGAAAAACAGGATAAAGTGAAAGTGGCCAAGAAGATAGCCAAAGATATGGAAAGATGGGCTAAAACCCTGAACCAAAAGAAGGAAATTTGTGCATCGAAAGCAAGTTACGATATGCACAACAGTAATGGAACCAGTGCTTCTGCAGATATAGGATTTTCAGTTTTGGAGAAAAAGGTTAACATGGCGAATACAGTTTACCAAAAGGAAATCCAAGAAGACCCTGTTCCTGCAGTAGTTCCAGGACCTCTTGTCGCTGCTTATGGGGGTGAAAGTGAATCTTCAGGTGAATACAAAATCGAAATTAAATTTTCATTATTTAAGTAACTTTTTTATTGTTGAATTTCCCAGGTGATGAAGAACATTTCGATGAGAACGAGTTGCTCGATTTCAAAAAATTGATATGTAATCTGTGTAAAAGGCAGTTAGGATCAGCTGAAGCACTCACTAAGCATGCCCAGTTGTCAAATCTCCACAAACAGAACCTGGAAGCTGTTAGGAAATTGAGGAAAACTGAAGCCAATGAAAAAATAGTTTATAGAGATAGAGCGAAGGAAAGAAGAATGAAATACGGGAACCCAGACGAACCACGTCCTAGTAAGCTGAAAGAGAAATTTTTGAAATCGAAAGAACTGGCAGATGTGCCTGTTGCTGCATCTGTACTCGAACCCATCGGAGCCGAAAATGTTGGTAATAAACTTCTGCAGAAAATGGGGTGGACAGAAGGCCAAGGCTTAGGGAAATTGAATCAAGGAAGGACTACCATTATACAGGTAATTATGACAAAGTTACTCAAGCCCAACTACCTTTGTCATGGATGCAGAGTTAACCTGTCCGAGTTGTTGTCCATCACGCCATTTTCCAGTCGAATATTCACTATTCTCAACATCCTGAAAGATAACTGTTCAATTTTTTTTTCATTTTATTTATTTTCTCTCTGTATAAACGAAAGTGCGCAGGATCTAGAAAGTAAAGAATTTCGAACAAGATCATAATCGCAATTTTCTGATTTCAAATATGTCCAGTTTTCCAAAAACTTCTAATAGGCCCTCGAACTTGACTACAAAGTAGTGTTAGGTAGTAGTGGTACATTGTACCACTTCAAATGAGACGAGAGGGTCTGGCCGTTCATGACGCGATACGATGTCGGGACAAAATTTATACTAGTATAGACGACGAGTTGTTCAGGTGGTGTAGCGTAGCGAGGGACAGGTAGGTAAGAACTAGGAACGTTGATGGTCTGTCTCACTTCAAATATATCGATGCAAAAGGAAGGCAACGTCAACTGTCGACAGAATTGAAGTAATAGAGGCAAAATTAAGAATGCAAATTAATTGTTGAATTTTGAAACTTTAGGAAGGTGAGCGAGTGGGGGGAAGATTTTACTGAATATGAGGATCTTTGTTATTCGAAATAATTGAACCCAACCGTGATTATATATTCTCTTGTAATTAAAAAATTTCAAGTTTCCTCTCACATCAAACACAGTTTTCCTGTTCGTTTTAAAACAAACTGTTTTTATAAAAATGTATCCAATTACTAGTAATATCAGGCTGAATTCTTTTCCTGAGACTTCATTATGCCGAAAAGATATATTGCGTTATCGGAAAAATTTAATTACCCCCGGTACACAGACCCCCGCCCCCCGTAGATACTCCCTGCGCTAAATATGCTGAGTTTTCTCTAGAAAGGGTTCCCTCATTATGGTGGGAAAAAATAAAAATCTATTGAATTATTGTTATATATATTTTATATTATTGTTATTTCTATTTATAAAATTGAAAATCATAGATACACACTCAAATATTTATCTAAAAAAATTTCACTCCTCTGTATACGCATGCAGTAGGCGTAAACTGAAATTCCATTGGTTCCTGATATCTCAACTAATCGTAAAGAAATGACGAATATGCTATCAGAATATTATGTGGTGCTAAGAGCAAGCTGCCGGCCATTGTTCAGGCAACAACATATTCTTACTCTGACCTCAGTGTACATAATAGCTTGCATCACTTCTGTCCATGCCTGCAAGGATGAATTAATCAAGAACAACTTCAACCACTCTGATGATACCAGAAATGCTAACAGATTCGTCATCCCGTATCATAGGCTCTCGGCAACACAACTGAGTGTGAATCACCTGGCAATTAAAATTTATGATTCACTGCCAGATGAATATAAATCTATGAGCAGCAAGAAAATACGGTATCTACTCGAGAAAAAAAACTGGTGCAGAAAGCTTACTACAGCCTTGAGGAATACTTCGCAGATCCGATAATATATTAATATGTTTGTCCATTATGTAAAATGTCTACTGTCTTATTCAAGTTTCATGTTGTTGGTTCCTTTTTTTTCATTTCTAGCTTGAAATTTTGCATTCTTGTAATTTATTATGACTCCCCATGTATATTTGATGGGCCGAAATGTTGTTGTACGTTCGCTGTTGCAAACAAACAATAAACAATAGAAATGACGTCAGTAGGCGTAAACCTCCTGAAATTCCATTGGTTTCTGATATCTCAACCAATCTTAAAGAAATGACGACAGTAGGCGTAAACCTCCTAAAATTCTATTGGTTCCTGATATCTCAATTAATCGTAAAGAAACGACGACAGTAAACGTTAACCTCCTGAAATTCCATTGGTTCCTGATATCTCAACCAATCGTAAAGAAATGACGACAGTAGGCGTAAACCTCCTGAAATTCCATTGGTTCCTGATATCTCAGCTAATTGAATGAAGCATTACTCAAATAAAGGAGCTTTTAAGAAACAATTTTCTACAATACCATATGTATTGAGAAAAAAGAAAGTTGAAATTTTAGTATTAATTTGTGAGCTTCAGGATAAGTGTATCATTTTTTTTTCAGGCTGAACACCGTAGTAACTCAGCAGGTTTAGGTAATGCCTTGCCTGGATACAATGCCGTTGCTGGGGAATCTTACAAAGACTGTGTGAAGAAGATGATGTATGCAAGGTACCAAGAGCTGACAGAAAAAGAAAATTCAACATAGTTTGCGACCGGACTTCAGTTTGTAAATAAATCAATCACACATTGTTGCAGTTTTATGCAGAAGAGACATTGAATTATAAAAGACGTTAAAATAATTTTTTATATTTTGAGTTATGCAAGGTACAAAATTGGAGGTAGTCCCTGAAGCTTCCAATTCTTCTCATTGTTGAATCTTTCTGTAAATTTTGATTCAATATTTTTAGGATTGGTAGTTTATGAATTCTTCCGTAATCTTCAATTGGCGTAATTTTTAATTCGAAAATTTTCTTTAATATATTGTATCGATATATTTGTGTCGAGATTTTTTCTAGGCATTTTTGTTGTACATAATTGATTATTGTTTATATGTTAAGGCCATTTTGTAACCTTTGAAATGAATTACTATTTCGTTTGATCGCTTTAATTTTGAGAAATATAATTGATTTTGCAAAATACTTCTTTATGTGATCCTTTTTCTTTAGGAATTTTTGTATTTGGCCAATAAGAAAAAAAATTATGCTTGACTGAATTTTTTTTTAATTCGGTGTTAGGATTCCAACCGAAGTTACAGAAAATGCTGTAGCTTGTTGTGAAAGTGATATTCAGTTATTCTGTATAAAACTGCTGTCAGATCATTATATATCTGAATTATCAAAGGGAATTCCTGATTTTGATGTTCCTAGAAAAATTTGGTCAGTGTAATCGATGAGGATGGGTCACCATGCTGTTCAAATGGAATTCTGTTACAAGCAAGTTATGAATGCGGAGAAGCAGAAGAAACAACGCCCCATTTCATCAATTATTGTCCCATATATGAATTTTATGATTTTTCCATTCATTCATGAGAATTGTTATGAATTTCAAACGCATTAGATTCGTTAACTATTAAATTCTTTCCCCTGCTTTTGTATTTTCAAGTTCGATGTGGGCAGTGTATTCATTAATAAAAGAATATTTCAGTTCATTTAGTTAATATTACTCTACGTTCAAATCACTACTTCTGAGGGTTTTTTTACTGAGGTTTTTCTCTAAGCTTTTGTATCATTCTTAAAGTCTACCCCAATTTTTTACCAAATCCTAACTATGTGTTTGCTATTTTGAAATCTCTTGGCACAAATCTTACCTTGAAAGATTAATTGCAACAGGCCATCTGGATTTCTTGTTATATGGTGTATACAGGGTGTAACTAAATACGTGTAAAATATTTAAGGTGATTCCTCATCGAAAAAAAGATAGATCTTCATATAAAGAAACTTCATTGGAGCATCCCTTGTTAAGATACAGCCCTCAAAGGGAGTACATAAAATTTGTATAACAATTTTTTTCACAATCACCTAAAAAGTTACAATATTGAAATTAACCTAATCAGTTTTGTTGTTTTGTTTTTTACCATTTTGTCGTTCAAAGCAGGTACTAACCACAGAATAATAATAAATCCAGTTCGCATTATAAACATGTAATTTTGTTTCTCGTAGTTTTGGAAATTATGCAGATAAGAGGCCAAATTACAACTTTCAGGATACTCTGAATACCTTCAGACTACTGAGGATTCGGGAAGAAATTTGAAATCTTCTTTTCAAATCATCAAGGAGACTATTTAGATCTGTTATCTTTTTTCTTCATTTTTGAGACTTTGGAAGTATATTCTTTATTTGATTTTCTCAATTTCTTAACAAGGGATTGAGAAACTTCCTCTAATATCTATGACGTTTATGATATTTGTCTCTAATCCGAGGGGAACATTTTCTATCTAACAGTTCGAGTGAAGTAGATGGAATAATTAAACTTTCTGTCTCTGGTTGCTCATCTATGTTTTCTCTTGCAAGATTTGCTGACATGGAGGAAACATCCTAGGTGAACATGAACAAAGGAAAATGTATAAATAGTCTAGACCCATAAGAAACCTAAAATATTGTAGCAAATAAAATACGATGCCCTATCTCTGTAGTTGTTCGTAAAATAATTTTTTGATACGAACTGGTTTATTTTGGGTAAAAACTCATGAGACATTTTTTGTTTAGAATGGAACAGGCTATCGGAAATCAATTTTTAAATGGTAAACAAATAATAAGACAAAAAGGTACATTGAAAAAACTTCAAGGGTTGCGTTTCCCACCCTTACAACCATGGGGTAAACCAAATAAATCACTGGATAAGTGTCTTTTGCTAGCAGGAAACGTTAAGTTAATTTCAATATTGTAACTTTGTTGGTCCTTGTGAAAAAAATTGTTATACAAATTTTATGTACTCCCTTTGAGGGGGCTGGGATGCTCCAATGAAGTTTCTTTATATGAAAGATCCTATCTTATTTTCGATTAAATATTTTTCACTTATTCAGTTACACCCTGTATATTCTAGCTTTCGCTGTTTGATTTTATATGCTAGTTTTTACTAGTGCTCCTCAGAACATTATTCGATATATAACAGATCATTCTATTTCAACTTATATCAAAGAAATTGAGATAGGAATTAAAAATTTGATTTTCTACATGAAGCGACGAAATGGGAAAATTCTAAATCTTTCAGCGTTGTTACAATAATTCATAAAAACTGTGTATAGAACGAAAACTTCCTTTGCTATCAGAAAAACTTGAAAAAAGTGATATTAAAGTACACCAAAAATTGCAATTCCGGTCCCATGTCTATTCGATTTGCATTTATGTTGAACTAGATACTGGAGACTTGGAAATACCACGAAAGGCGAATATTTATCACAAATCCAGAAGAAATCATCAATCCAAAAGTTTTCATAGGATAGGGAGAAATGAAAATTGGATAGTATTCATCAGAAATATAGGAAAGTCGATATAGGTAAATGGAATATATTTACTTAAATCTGTATTCAACAAAAAAAATCAAAACACATTAAATCCACAACATATAACAGAAATTGCCTCTTTTTATTCCTTTTTTTCTAGTTTTCGAAATCTACTTTAGTCGACCTTGAAATCATATGTTGTCAGTCCAGTCTTCTTCTTGCCGAGCTGTCAGATAGATTGTAGGAGTTTAGACATCGAAGGGAGTTTGGATATTAGTCATAGTCAAATAAAATTATATTGAAAATCATCTGTATTAGTCAAGTGAATTGATCTTATCGAAAATGTGTGCAAAAATGGCTTTTCAACATCAAGCTGGTACAGCAATGGAATGCTTAAGCGTAAGTATTTGTTTAAGAAAAAATTCACCAAGAAATTCAAGACAGATATTTCTTAATTTTATATTTCGTAATGTGTAGATCCCAATTACCCTCCACAAAGAAGTTGAAGGCGAAACAATGCGTTGTGGCTTCAAAATAGGTGGAGGCATTGATCAAGATTTCAACAAGAGTCCCCAAGGATATACAGATAACGTAAGTTCATACATCTCCCTTCTGATAATATTGAGTATTTACACACTTTCTTTCTATGCAGGGTATTTATGTAACTGAAGTCCACGAATCAAGCCCTGCGTCCAAGAGTGGACTTAAAGTGCACGATAAAATATTGCAGTGTAACGGTTATGACTTCACCATGGTGACACACAAGAAAGCTGTGAGTTATATAAAGAAACACCCTGTTCTTAACCTTTTAGTAGCTCGTAAAGGAGTTACATCAACATAAAGTCAAATCGTACAGGTACATGTACTCTTAGCCAAAGTTAAAGAATTATTTGATTGTTATTACGCCTTTTTATAAAGAACTCTGTACATTCTGTTTCATTATATTGTTTTATGCAGCTGAATGTGGATAGAAGTAATTCTCTTCATTATAAAGTAGATCTCTCAGATGAATCAAAATCTATTACGAGTGTTTTGCTTCATCTGGCCATATTCAGGTATTCGATGAAAAAGCTCACTTTAGCTTTTCCATTGTTGGACACAATTTCGATTCGGGTTGATTTCATACATTATTATCGTATTCTTGAATAAAAAGATGTGGCAGTATTAATCTTATTGAATTTACACATTATATGAAATTTTATATATTTTTTTAATAATTTATTTCATAAAAACTGTATAGACTTGTGGAAGGAACTAGTTACTTACAATCATAAAAGCTCATCATTCCAAATATATGCAATATCCTATCAATATAATTTGCACATCTTATTGAAGTAAGCATTTTAATTTGTATATTTAATGATTTGGCTGAACAACATATTTCCCGAAAGGTTTATTATATTTCCAATTAATTTCAACAGGGTTTGATTAATTTTGTTTTATTGTGTTATGTCGTGAGTTGTGTGAAAATTTATGTGTAGTAGTAAAATAATATGTATATTGATATATTCTATTAAATTGAGTTTTTAGATTTAAGGATAATCATTTTTAATCAGTTGAAAGTGAATCAAATTTTAGCTCTATTGGAATTTTATAAAACTTTCAATCTGTTTTGTGAGAAAGTGAATTGTCATCCATCACATTGTATAATTCCAATTTTTCATTCCAAATTTCACTTTTATATTTCGAAAATGTATATAAAGGGAATAAAGAATATGTGATACTGTATGACTTATAATTTGAGATCTCGATCGAGTTCGATTTTAACTACTAGAATATCCATCGGATCAAGTTGTAACTTGACGGATATTTGAATTATATTGAAACAAAACGACAAATTTGGCAGTAATCGACGTGCTAGAAAATTTTCAAAAACATCCAAGAAAAGAAGTTTCCAATACTTTATACCTTGAGATATCTGACCTATTTAAACAAAAATTTGTGCATATATGGTCGTTATTGATATCTTAAATATTTAATATAAGAAATTAACCAACTTACAGTTGTTATTATGGAAATATTAACAAAATTTGGATGATACATGCATCAAAATTTCCTATTACAATCTTTGAGTTTAATAGCAATTATCAAAAATTATCATTCAGCCAAATGTTTTCGTAAACTTTCTTGAAATGTTCCGTAACCGGGTAATTTGTTTATCGTTCTACAGCGGCATCTTCTACCATATTTTGTTTTTGTATTCTTATCCAAATTGATTCTTTCTCTATATCTTTTATTATACTGATGAATAATGCTGTTTTCCGCTGTTATGCCGTTTTTGTGATCTTGTAAACAAATATGTACGATTCTCGCAAATAGAGTTACAATAATGAGGTGCGTGTATCGAATGGTAACTTCAAGAGATATTTCACTACTTCGTTTTGTGATCGGTGTAATCTATTTATGTTGGATTTGGTCGTATTACCCCATATAACAATTAAATAAGTTAATACACTGTCTATATGAGCGTTGTTTCTGTTTATCTGTAAAATAGTTTCGTATATGGGAGATAGCACCAATGATACTGCTGATTTCATTTATTGAAGTGTCAACCTGGTTGCTTCATCCAAGTTCATCATCAACGACCAATCACGAGTATTTGCCCAAAATAAACCAGTTTGCAGCAAAAAATTATTTTACGAACAACTACAGAGATAGGTACATCGTCATAAATGCGAACTGGATTTATTATTATTTTCTTCTTGCCGAGCTGTCAGATAGATTGTAGGAGTTTAGACATCGAAGGGAGTTTGGATATTAGTCATAGTCAAATAAAATTATATTGAAAATCATCTGTATTAGTCAAGTGAATTGATCTTATCGAAAATGTGTGCAAAAATGGCTTTTCAACATCAAGCTGGTACAGCAATGGAATGCTTAAGCGTAAGTATTTGTTTAAGAAAAAATTCACCAAGAAATTCAAGACAGATCTTTCTTAATTTTATATTTCGTAATGTGTAGATCCCAATTACCCTCCACAAAGAAGTTGAAGGCGAAACAATGCGTTGTGGCTTCAAAATAGGTGGAGGCATTGATCAAGATTTCAACAAGAGTCCCCAAGGATATACAGATAACGTAAGTTCATACATCTCCCTTCTGATAATATTGAGTTTTTACACACTTTCTTTCTATGCAGGGTATTTATGTAACTGAAGTCCACGAATCAAGCCCTGCGTCTAAGAGTGGACTTAAAGTGCACGATAAAATATTGCAGTGTAACGGTTATGACTTCACCATGGTGACACACAAGAAAGCTGTGAGTTATATAAAGAAACACCCTGTTCTTAACCTTTTAGTAGCTCGTAAAGGAGTTACATCAACATAAAGTCAAATCGTACAGGTACATGTACTCTTAGCCAAAGTTAAAGAATTATTTGATTGTTATTACGCCTTTTTATAAAGAACTCTGTACATTCTGTTTCATTATATTGTTTTATGCAGCTGAATGTGGATAGAAGTAATTCTCTTCATTATAAAGTAGATCTCTCAGATGAATCAAAATCTATTACGAGTGTTTTGCTTCATCTGGCCATATTCAGGTATTCGATGAAAAAGCTCACTTTAGCTTTTCCATTGTTGGACACAATTTCGATTCGGGTTGATTTCATACATTATTATCGTATTCTTGAATAAAAAGATGTGGCAGTATTAATCTTATTGAATTTACACATTATATGAAATTTTATATATTTTTTTAATAATTTATTTCATAAAAACTGTATAGACTTGTGGAAGGAACTAGTTACTTACAATCATAAAAGCTCATCATTCCAAATATATGCAATATCCTATCAATATAATTTGCACATCTTATTGAAGTAAGCATTTTAATTTGTATATTTAATGATTTGGCTGAACAACATATTTCCCGAAAGGTTTATTATATTTCCAATTAATTTCCAACAGGGTTTGATTAATTTTGTTTTATTGTGTTATGTCGTGAGTTGTGTGAAAATTTATGTGTAGTAGTAAAATAATATGTATATTGATATATTCTATTAAATTGAGTTTTTAGATTTAAGGATAATCATTTTTAATCAGTTGAAAGTGAATCAAATTTTAGCTCTATTGGAATTTTATAAAACTTTCAATCTGTTTTGTGAGAAAGTGAATTGTCATCCATCACATTGTATAATTCCAATTTTTCATTCCAAATTTCACTTTTATATTTCGAAAATGTATATAAAGGGAATAAAGAATATGTGATACTGTATGACTTATAATTTGAGATCTCGATCGAGTTCGATTTTAACTACTAGAATATCCATCGGATCAAGTTGTAACTTGACGGATATTTGAATTATATTGAAACAAAAAGGCAAATTTGGCAGTAATCGACGTGCTAGAACATTTTCAAAAGCATCCAAGGAAAGAAGTTTCCAATACTTTATACCTTGAGATATCTGACCTATTTAAACAAAAATTTGTGCATATATGGTCGTTATTGATATCTTAAATATTTAATATCACCAACTTACAGTTGTTATTATGGAAATATTAACAAAATTTGGATGATACATGCATCAAAATTTCCTATTACAATCTTTGAGTTTAATAGCAATTATCATTCAGCCAAATGTTTTCGTAAACTTTCTTGAAATGTTCCGTAACCGGGTAATTTGTTTATTGTTCTACAGCGGCATCTTCTACCATATTTTGTTTTTGTATTCTTATCCAAATTGATTCTTTCTCTATATCTTTTATTATACTGATGAATAATGCTGTTTTCCGCTGTTATGCCGTTTTTGTGATCTTGTAAACAAATATGTACGATTCTCGCAAATAGACGTACAATAATGAGGTGGGTGTATCGAATGGTAACTTCAAGAGATATTTCACTACTTCGTTTTGTGATCGGTGTAATCTATTTATGTTGAATTTGGTCGTATTACCCCATATAACAATTAAATAAGTTAATACACTGTTTATATGAGCGTTGTTTCTCTTTATCTGTAAAATAGTTTCGTATATGGGAGATAGCACCAATGATACTGCTGATTTCATTTATTGAAGTGTCAACCTGGTTGCTTCATCCAAGTTCATCATCAACGACCAATCACGAGTATTTGCCCAAAATAAACCAGTTTGCAGCAAAAAATTATTTTACGAACAACTACAGAGGTAGGTACATCGTCATAAATGCGAACTGGATTTATTATTATTCTGTAGTTAGTACCTGCGTTTCCCACCCTTACAACCATGGGGTAAACCAAATATAACTGGATAAGTGTCTTTTTGCTAGTAGGAAACGTTAGGTTAATTTCAATATTGTAACTTTTTTGGTGCTTGTGAAAAAAATTGTTATACAAATTTTATGTACTCCCTTTGAGGGGCTGTATCTTAACAAGGGATGCTCCAATGAAGTTTCTTTATATGAAAGCTCCTATCTTTTTTTCGATGAGGAATCACCTCCTTAAATATTTTACACTTATTTAGTTACACCCTGTATAGGACCACTTGAATCAGAATTTTCATGAATATTCTGAATTTAAGTAATTCTTATACAGGGTCTTTCACGAGGAACCTCACCCATATTTATACGGGAAACTACTGAACGTATTTTCATGGAATTCAGCACTTGTAAGTATTTCACGATGCTGATGAAATCTAAAATATTTTCAGGCATGAGCTCCTCCGGTTTTTCCGGAAATGACGTCAACTTCCGTTTTTCAAATTACAACACCATTTTTTTATTGCAGAAATAGATTACTTAGAAAATTTCAAGTTATTTTGATGTAACATTTTTCAGTTTTGGTTGGAAAATTCTCTCTGAGCGGGAAAATTCGAAAAAAAAATCGAAAATAGAGCTCCGCTGAAACAAGAATAACTTCGAGGTTTTCGGATGGAAAATTTTCATTTTTGGATTTTTCAAGATGTAAGATTGATATATCCACTTTAAGAATCGAAATCGCGATTCATGATACATAGGGTGAAAAAATCGCTTTCAAAGTTAGGGATGACAAAATCGTGAAAAATCAAATTTTTCAAATTAGAACCCCATTTTTTTATGGCAGATATTGAATCTACGTTAAAAAATAATGTGAGTGTATGCATCACACCCTTGCCCTAAAGTGGATATTTTCTGAGTTATTCACAAAAAACTGTTTTTCGTCTTGAATTTTCAGCTATTTCTTTTCCCTTCACGCCAAAAAGATGAAATTTTCAGGAACTGTTACTTAAACCATGTTTTAGATTTTACTACCCTAATATGCAGAGAAAAACAGTTACAGGATGTTCCTAAATAGATGGCGAATTTGGATTCGAATTTGTATCGGAAACCTATTTATTTCAACTAATCGGCCATCGGTTTTCTCACCAGTGATAAATAAATAATTCCTTATGAACCATATGCAAAAACTTTCCATGTTTTACATTTTTTTTAATGATAGATATCATTAATTAAGGTGGGTGGACCATGAAAGGCCACTCTAACGAGTAAACGCTTTTTATTCGTTTATTAACTGGATAAATGAAGGAAACAAATTATCAAACAATAGTTTGTTTTATTGTGTACCATATAAATCACTTTTTTTTAACCTAGCTTTAATCAGTATTCATTAAACTTAAGTTTTGTTAAGCTCTTCCAAATGGCCTTGCAAGGAACACGGCTCCAAACAAGGCCAATATTATACATCAGTCGTTCAACTTAAAAATAGAGTTGTAACAATTAATATATTCGCTTTTACTAAAACTACATAATAAGCTCTTTCATTTAAGCAAAACATTAAATGCTCAATATATTTTTATCATTTATAAAAAACTCAACGAACATTACTTGAATACCATCGTATAACTAAGAATATATTAATGGAAATTATTTAAAAACAGTAGTAATGAGTATTAAATTGACATCAAATAACTTGCCAACGCGTATTATAATGAAATTAAAAACTTTTTTTTTACCTCAAATGGCCTTCTTATGAGTCCGTTCTTTGTAAGGCCAAAATGTTCCTAAGAAGGCCAAAATAAAAATTATCAATGACTTTATTCGCATAAAATTTAATCATCTATTCAATTACCGCCTTATTGTTATAAAGTTTTTTTTGCTTAAAATATGATTATAGACAGACTATCTTATATATAACTCATCACATACTTACTTTATCACATACTTCACCGTTTTTAACATGTAAATATTTTTTATATTCGTTGCTCTTCATGTAAATTAGTTTAGTTTATTTTCAGACATAACCTTTCCATGAAAGAAATTTAAATATATACTGATAATAAAATAATTTTAAAAGAAATGTCTATTCAATATGAGTTAAAAAGTTTAATAAGCCTTATAAATAGAAATATTATAAATATAAAACATAGTTTTAACTGTAATGGTACGTATTTATAACTTAAAAGTAACTGTTCATATGTTCATGGTTTGTACATGTTCTTTGTGAGGCCCATGTACCCTAGCAAGGCCAACCGTCAAATTTTTGATTGGCCTTATAAGGAACCATCGGCTTTCCTGGGAACACTGCCAATATTTTAACTTAAATCGAGGCAAAACAATTTTTTTTTCTTTAGTACCATAAACATATCCTTTTACGACAATTGACAGTAAAAAAATATGAAATAATAACAGGATATCTAACTAGAGATCGCACTGCCACAATAGCAGCGCGAGCGACTCGCCGCCGCATCTGTGGACTTGAGTTTGATGGATCTTAGTGTATAGCCGAAGGAATATGTGTTAACATGTCAATAACTACGACTTTTTGATAGTTGGCCTTCAAAGGAGCGTGGCCTTCCATGGTCCACCCACCTTACATCTGCCAAATTCCTCTTTATTCAGTAGCATTTTGTGTTTACTATTAATTTGGTGATAATTCGTATTAAGTTATAAAATCGATCACTATGCCTAATTTTACCAATGATTATTTAAATCTCATTCTACTTTATGACGAATGTCATAAAGTTGTAATTAGAACGATTTGACTGTTCATAGAGAGGTTTATGACCGACCCAGACCAACGAGAGAGATACCATTAACAGAACCATGACAAACTGGAGAAATGTCGGATCTTTCGTTAAGAAAACTGTACACAGAGAAAAAAATTAACTAGAAGATGAGAACAAGGAAATTACAGTTCTTGCATATTTTCGTGTGAATCCTCAAAATTCTCTCAAAGATGCCGAGATTGCTCTGGGATTATCTCAATCGAGTGTTTGGAGAATATTAAAAAACATCAAATGCACCCATATAAACTCAATAGGGTACAGCATTTGAAGGAAACTGATTTCGTCAGGAGAACAGAGTTTTGCGAAGCTATGGACAGATGAATCTAAATTCACAAAGAATGGTTCTTTCAATAGGCAAAACAGTCATTATTGGGATGAAGAGAACAACCACCACTTCAGACAATGGAACTTTCAAGAGACCTGGAGTTTCAATGTTTTTAGCGCCATCAAAAATAATGAAATTCTCGATGTTCACATTTATGATGGGACTTTAACTGGTAAGATAGAACACTACACATGTTTGCATTATTTAAAGAATGTTCTCCCTTAGGAGATAGATATTCTGACATATTGACTCAAATAATTGAGCCGCTAGTACAGAACCATAATGACTTATGGTATCAACAAGATGGCGCGCCTCCACACAATTCACTCAATGTCAAATATCCTATACAGGGTATTTGAAGATCGATGGTTGGCGAACAATGGTCCACATCTTTGGCCACCACGTTCTCCCGATTTAACTACTTTAGACTATTATGTTTGGGGTAGGATAAAAATATTGTCAACTCAACTCCTCTGACTGATAAAGAGGACTGCATAGAACGAGTCAGAAATGCGTTCAGGTTTGTTTAGATTTTTAGATTCATAGTTTTGAAACTCAATTTGGTTTTTAAACACTTTTGCAGATCTCTTCCTCCCGATGAAATAAGAAGAGCAACGCACGAAGCATTCCTGAGACGTATATAAATAAATGTCTAGAAAATAACGGTCAAAACTTTGAGCATCTTCTTTAGTTATAACTGCGAGAGTTTGCCATGGTTCTCCTAATAGTATTAGGTGTACAAATAAGTTTCCGCGGTTTGTCAAAAAGAGGCCCCACCAGAAGGTTATGGAGAAATTGTCAGATGTAAAACGTAATATCCCAAGTTTAGTCATCTGGCAACACCATAACCTTAAAGTACTAGTGATTCCGTATCAGCATCACGTAATTTTTTCGTGCAAAAATGTCAAGTTTTATTCGAATAAGCATCATTTGCAGGAACTTTTGATTTACTTCTTTAATGTGAAAAAATCTGCAGCTGAGGCGCATCGATTGCTTCTAGAAACATATGGTGAAGCTGCTTTAAGTGAGAGAAGTTGTCAGGAATGGTTTAAGTTTAAGAACGGTGAGTTTGACGTTAAAGACAAAGAACGCAGTGGAAGGCCGAAAGTGTACGGAGACATGGAATTAGAAGCACTATTGGAAGAAGATTCGTCCCAAACGCAAAAGAACTTGCACTTACTCTACAAGTGACTCAACAAGCAATTTCACATCGTTTAAAATCGTTAGGAATGATTCGAAAACAAGGAAATTGGCTTCCATATGAACTAAAGCCGAGAGACGTTAAACGCCGATTATGCATGAGTGAAATGCTGCTTGCCAGGAATAAAAAAAGAGTTTTTGCATCGTATAGTCACTGGTGACGAAAAATGGATTCACTACGATAATCCAAAGAAAGAAAGTCATGGGTTAAGCCCGACGAAACATCAACATCGACAGCTAAGCCGAATATTCATGGAAAAAACTCATGCCGTGTATTTGGTGTGATCAGCTTGGTGTCGTGTATTATGAACTGCTGAAACCAAGCGAAACCATTACTGGAGTTTACCGAACACAATTGATGAAGAGTCGGGCAGGGTCCAGACACGACAAAATTATTCTTTTACACGATAAAATCTACAGCAAGGTATTCAAATAACGAGTTCTGTCTGAGCAAATTTCATCAAAAGATGAAGAGTTTTTTTGACAGGGTATCCGAATGTTGCCAGAAAGATGGGGAAAAGTAGTGGCAAATGATGGAAAAGAAACGTAAGCTGAAAACCGCGGAAACAAGAAGTCGGTTTCGAAAAAAAGCAGTTCAAATAACAGCTTCTTTTTGGCGTGAATTACTCAAGAGAAAATATCAGAAAATATCCACTTTAGGGCAAGGGTGTAATGCATACACTCACATTATTTTTTTTATTTTTTAACGTATATTCAATATCTGCCATAAAAAAATGGGGTTCTAATTTGAAAAAATTGATTTTTCACGATTTTGTCATCCCTAACTTTGAAAGCGATTTTTTCACCCCCTATATCATGAATCGCGATTTCGATTTTTAAAGTGGATACATCAATCTTACATCTTGAAAAATCCCAAAAATGAAAAATTTCCATCCAAAAACCTCGAAGTTATTCTTCTTATGTTTGTACTTCAAGCTAATAATAGAGTTTTTGAAATATCTCAAATGGTTTGTTTTTTATTTAGATTCGAAGTTGTCAAGTGCCTATTGGAAAACCCTTCATTAGCGACCAGTTTTTCCCTTCATTCAACTTTTTGAATGATCCGGCAACTACGAGAAATGGAAGCGTATCCGAACGAGATAATCGGAAAAAATGGAAATGAAGTATCTATGCGTATAAAATGGACGGTTATGAAATTTGACGAGGTCCGTGGAGAATTCCGAAGGAAAATAAGCGCGCAAACATTCTAACCAAATATTTGTGGAAGGACTCGATTCGTTGAACTTCCATCTGCCGAATCCACATTTTCCGGTCATTAGGAAAAATGCCATTTATTCCTTTTTGTTGTTGGAACTCTCATAGTATTTTTAAGTGCTTCGTTTAACTTACATTCGAGAACATTGAAAAGCTAGGGTTTTCCGCTTCTTGTTCCAAAAGAAAAAGCTTTGTGAAAACTTTACTTACACTCTTCAACAGCTAATTTACTTATGTTATTTTAGCTTCAGTTTCAATTGTACTCTTTGTTGTTACTCTCTATGGAAAAATGTTGCCAACAATTTTTCAAGCAGATATGATATTAGGACTATTAATTTATTTTCTAATCATCAAAACCTTTTATTATATAGTATATATATACATACAATATTGGAAAGAATTTTTTCTCTTAATTTTGGGTACTCGGCAAATTTGGGGGGCAATTATACAGAGATGTGACTCAGCATTAGTAAATTCTCTATATTTCGAACACAAGTGCAGTTCTTCATCAGGAAAACTGAAAAACATACAATTATAATAACTCGGCGTACAAAGTTCAAAACTTAGATCTAAACAGGTCAAAATACCGGCAAAAAAGATGACCTCAAAGAGTTATCAACCATCAAATGCAGCGAAACTTATAGAATATATCGAAATCAAATATCATTTGATGGTTGATATCTCTTTGAGGCCATCCTTTTTGCTGGTATTTTGACCTGTTTAGATGTAAGTTTTGAACTTTGTATGCCGAGTTATTGTAATTAACTTTGGATGTATGTTTTTCAGTTTTTCTGATTAAGAACCGCACTTGTGTTCGAAATATAGAGAATTTACTAATGCCGAGTCACTTCTTTGTATAATTGCCCCCCAAATTTGCCGAGTACCCCGTCACTAACCCCTGATCTATATGCTTTATTGTTTGCTAACTAAATATTGTAAGCCAAAAGTTCAAAAGAATATATATATTAAGTCGAATGAGGTTTGATTAGTTTAAGAAACGGAACAACAAAGGCATGATTCTAATCGAGATTTGTGAAGCATAGACGTCGAGATAATTATGAAGATAGCTGGTAATTATATAACGCGATATGTGTCCGCATAGAATGGGCGGTCAATACAGTCCGTATAATCAGGAACTGGAGTAGGTACGTTGATCGAACTAAAAGGAGAAGCAGTGGAGGAAGTGCCTGTGTTCTACTCGATTTTTCTGCGAAAGATGTAACTGATGTGTAGCCGCAGGCTGATCATGATCATCAGGCTGGCCGTTCTCATAACTCTCACAGAAAAAGTGACCATAATATGATGAACTTAGCACTACATGTGGGTGAAAGGTGGCTACATTCTACAAGACTCCAACTGGCGTCGCCGAGGCTGTGCTTTCAGAGCTAGAAGTGCTCCAGTGGCGGTGCAATATGGAAATTTTCTTTAAATTCTATTCTGAACAAAAAATTTAATAACTTTGATCATACGTTCCGTGTTAACCCTTGCCTCATTGAAACTTTTGGGCGGCAGTCGAAAACGAAACTTCAGGAAATTTCCCATCTCCTCAAACTTACAAGAAAAAAGCCCCAAACTACTCGTAATTTTTGCTCTCACAGAGACGTATTCGAATTACATAAGTCGGACTTATTCACTCAGTTTCAGTTGGTTGAAAATTAATCGAAATGGTTCATTTATGGCGAAATAATATACGAGAATTGCCTTTTATATTTTGGGATTGGATAACCCTAGTGATGCAATCTGAATATAACAAAAGATTCCATTCACCACAACACAAGGAAGCAGTCACCAGCACATGTCCCAATGGACCACCAGCTCTCCACGAGTCCCATCTATTTTTGAAACTATTTACACCATACAACATATTCCATGTGCGAAAGACCCTATTGCTCAGAAAATTCTCTCTGCTCCTTATGTAAAACTTCTCTCTACTGAGCTTGTAACCATGACCTCTCAGGTGGTCATTATTAAGAGTAAACAGGCCCGACATATCCACCCCAAAAAAGCCCTTCAAAGCTCTAAATGTAGTTAGCACATCCCCTCTCAGCTTACGATTGGCAAACGTATCTAGAGCCATAAGTGAAAGCCGATTTTGGTAATCAGGTCTAATGATACCGCATGGGATTCGAGTAGTCCTTCTCTGAACTGCTTCCAGTGGATCTGCATCCTGGGCGAATGTGAGATGCCATACCGGACCGGCAAACTCCAGTTGTCGAGCGATGCTAATGTGTGGTGTCGCCTGCAATATATGTGACCTCCACAACAAATCCGAATCCACTGAGACTCCTAGGTCAACGTGAGTTGAGCACGATTCTATTGGACTTCCGTTCAGATAATAGATTTTCTTCGAGTTGTTGCTACCCAAATGCAGTACTCGACATAGAGTAATTGAGAGGTAATAGCCGTTCCTCTGTTCACTTTTTTATTATATTGCAGTCACTCTGAAGAGCATTACTAGACGTAATGGGGTTATTGTAAAATTTCATATCATCGGCATAGGATGCACTGTTAGAGGATATCAAACGTGGCAGATCACAAACATAAACCAGGAACAGCAGAGTAACCTACACGGAACCCTGCGGGACTCCACTGCTCACTGAAGCCAATACATTGTTCGGAATTTCAGATTTATTTAATCCCTCTTAGTGTTGATGTGTTGTCCCCAGTTGATACGAAATTCTTTGCTTTGGTGTCTACTGGTATTTTCGAGTATTTTGACATGGGGACTTGTAGTAAAAGGTTCTTGAACTAATTTAGCCTCCTTGATGCTGAGTCGCCATTTTAGATGCAACTGCCCAAAGTCATCCAGTTGTTCGGAAGCTGTTACAGCGTTTTCATCAGATGCAAGTAAGGCTATATCGTCAGAATGTCTGTAATATAGTTACAATGGCAACAATTTGCCTAAGGGAAAACTCATGAAGCTCCTTCAAACATTGGAAAAGAGTACCTAATCAAAATCGTTTCGTATTAATTTTATCCCAGTTCGTTCAAAAGAACATTCCACAAAACAAACCTTGGCCAGCAAAATGGCATACTTCAAGATAACTGACGAAGTCAAACAAAGTATCATTCATAAATTCCTCTCGACTTCAAAGAAAATTGAAAATTTACGAAGGAAAATCCCCCAGGCGTGCGACAATAAAATGTCCCCGCTAATTCCAACTTGTACTCAACGGAATTCCTGCAGCGTTTTGAAGGAAATCATTCGACAGGAAGCTCGGCAGGACTCTCAGAACAGAGAGGTTCTCCCACATGCTCAATCCATTTAGAAGAAAAATAATTATATTAAGTTTGATACGAAATAATTATTTGATTTAAAGAGTTCCCTCAATGTTGACAACAAATGGAAATTGAGATATTTTCGAACATTTCTTGCTTTTTTGAAAGCTCGAGAAACATAGAAAATGTCTAAAGATGCATAGATCAGAGATTTTGGAGTTCACCACGACCTCTATCGGCCTGGTAAGAAGTAAAATAAGGCCGAACTGAATGTTGAATGCAAAGCTAGTTATTTGTTGTTTATGTTATATCGAAATGACTTTGTCAATTAATTTTTATTGGGGACGATGTAATTATAAATTTAAACGCTGGTAGTTCGAAGGATAGTTCAATTTGAATAGGTGCGATATCGAATTTATCTAAACAACTTGATTAAAAATTGGGCGACACTAAGCAGTCATTGGGATACTCTAGCATCTGTTGACTAAATCTTCAAATAAACTCATTAATTCTTACCACGTTGAAAGAGGGCGCTGAAACTCGGTTCCAGGTCTTAGCAAGGGAGTTGCCAATCTATATGAATTTATCTATGTTCAAGATATTGGAAGGAAAAAGATCAATACCAGAAGGCTCTTTTTATTCAAAGGGTTCCTAGAGTTCTCCCATTAGAAAGCTCATTTGTCAAAATGCTTGTGAATAAATCTATTGTAAATGAAAAGGTGGACTCGCCGTGACCGGTGTCCTTGGTTTTCCTCGATATTTTAATATATATATATATATATATATATTCTTTTGAACTATTGGCTTACAAACAAATGGGTTGGTGACGGGATGCCATACAATTCGATGTATGACATAAAAGCCTATGGAAAAAACCCAGTAAAAAAAACCCTGGATCCCTGCATAAGTATTTTTGTGTGTACAGAAATAAGAAAATAAAAAGACAAAAGCAGAAAAAAGAACTGAATACAGAATATACATATTAAATTCGTTTAAAAGTTATAACCCATTCCAAGAAAGAATCTGAAATATCGTGAATAGCCCTAAAACCATCTTAAAATTTATATATGGGACAATCATTGATGAGATGAGGTATTGTTTCGTCTGCATATGATTCACAACTTGAGCTTGGAAGTGATATCCATCTGAATAGCATGCTATTGGTACGACCACGACCTGTTCTCAAACGATTAAGAACTCACGTGAATCAGTACCATCGTCCCAAAAGTAAATGAGCCATGACAAAATGTACATACTGGAAACCTCTTTGGACTAACTTATCATATCAATTTTTTTTCTTAACGCCTTCTGTACGCCTTCAAGGAAAATACTAAGACCTTGCCAAAAAATTACTCCCTTTCCCTAATCAAGAAATTCAGAGGGTTGATGGTGATGACACAAAGGGCAACAAAAAAATGCACCCCAAGATGATCCAGCTAATTTCTGAAATATATTATTCATAGTTTTCAGTTTTAGGCTCAGATCATTTAAATGAACCTTCTAATTGAGAGATTAATCTAATTCAACTCCTAAGTATTTTGGATAGAAATTATGTTCGATAGGAGAATCATTGAAAGTTACAGCTAATTTCCTTTATATTTTATGATTATTCAGATGGAAACAAGATACAAGTTTTATTTGTATTTGGACATAATCGCCACTCAATAAAATAATTCTTTAAAATTTCCAAATCAGATAACAGTATGTTTTCCAGAGTTCCGAATGTTGGTAAGCAATAGCAATGTCGTCAGCATAAACAAATTTCTGAAATGATTTCGTGGGTAAATTACCGAAAAGTAAAGGAGCTAGAACTGATCCTTGAGGAAGACCGTATTTCAATGTTTTGGAATTGCTACTCTTATTGTCAATCAAAACACGAAACCTTCTATCAGATAACATATTTTCTAATAATCGTACCATTTTCCCACACTTCAGATGGGTATAGAGTTCGAAAATTAATCAATATCTCCACACAGTGCCGAAGATAAATCAATAAAAGCAGCTCCTGTTTTCAACCTATCATTAAAGCCTGATTCTATGAAAGTTGTGAGGCTAAAAACCTGATCTGAACAATTTCTATTTTTCCTAAAGTCTCCCTGGAAATTTTGTAAAGCATTTTCTATAGAAGATTCAATTCTAAAACGAATTAACCTTTCTAATATCTTGAAAGGAACTCAATAAACTGATTGGTCGATAACTACTAGGATCACAAGGATTTTTTCCTTGTTTCAAAATACCTATTACTTTACCCTTAGCGAAAGTTTCTTGAATTCAGAATATTGTTATAGAAAGACAATAACCAAGACAAGGCCCTTTTTCCTAAATGTTTGATGAATTCAGGATAAATTCCGTCAAAACCTGCTGCTTTTTGAGATATGGTAGATTTGATTGCAGCTCTCAATTCATCTATATTGAATGGATGTGACACATGTTCTAAAGTAGGAGCTGATCTCCTGAATATGTGTAATTTTTTCTTTATATTCTTAATTTTAGATTGGGATATATTAACTGATTCAGATACATCAACTGGGTGACGAGCGATTAATCTCGGATCAATTTTTGATGATGATGAGGCTAGGGAGTAGCTTCACCTAATTTTCTCAATATATCCCATGAACTCCTACTCGAATGTGTGAAATTCATTTTTGATACAACAAATGAGATAAACAGAAGTCTACAAGAAGCAAAATCAAAGAGGCAACATTTATGAATATCGTCTTCAAACCACAGATTTATACAAATATCTAGTTTTCGGATTTGACACTTGAAAAAATTTTCTAATATAGTCAGCTTTTTAAAAAGCTAATTTTTGCCTTGAACGAAGATATTTTATTACCACTTCGCCACTAAATCAATATTTTAAGTGAAGAATGATTGTTTGGGCTATTACCATCATCTATTGTGGATGTAATGATTTCCAACGTTTCGATAGACATCTTCTATCTTTATCAAGGAGAAAAGTAAGAAACCTTTTGAGAATTATCAATTTTCAAAAAGTCAATATGACAGAAGTCATGAAAGAAAAATGAACGATGTTATATACTCATCTGTGATATGATGATCTTTTCAAGTTGGATCGAACTATCGGCGTCTAAACTTCTGGCAGATCTATAGATGGAGCACTTATGGAATCAGGTGTTATTTTCATAAATGCTGCTTCTTTGATTTTTCTTCTTGCAAGTTTTTCTTCTTTGGATATTATTGATGCTTCATCCCATTTTATACGATGATTCTCATCTACAGCATGTTGGACTAACCTGGATTTGTCGCTGTCTAGTACTCGTAGAAGCTTCTGATGTTCTTTTATTCGTACATTCAGAGGGCGTTTAGTTTCTCCGATGTAAGATCTTCCGCACTCGCAAGGTAATTCATATATGCAGTTCTTTGTCCTTTGTGTCTCATTATTAGGCTTAACTTTTGTAAGTTTAGCTCTGATAGTGTCTTGAGTTTTGAATGCAGTCGTTATGTTGTATATATTTCCAATTCTTCTCATTTTCTCCGACAAACCTTTTACATAAGGAATTACGGTTTTAATGGTCTGATTTATATCTGTTGGTTCAGGTTGACTTTCTCTTGTTCGTTTAGCTTTTTCTAATATCTTTTTGGGGTAGCCATTGCTTCTAAGAGTTTTCCAGATGTTATTTATTTCTTCATTTTGGTCTTCTTCAGTGCAACAAATATTTATTGCTCTATCAAATAAACATTTTGCTACTCCCAATTTAGTGTTTAGTAGGTGGTTTGACTCAAAATGTAGATATTGTCCTGTGTTCGTTGGCTTTTTATACACAGTGGTTCTTGGGATTCCATTTTGTTTATGTACGAGTACATCTAAGAATGGAAGTTGTCTGTCTTTCTCGATATCAATTGTGAATTTAATTGATTCCTCTTGATTGTTTAGATATTGAAGGAATCCATCTATAGTGTCTCTTCCATGTTGCCAAATAATGAAAGTATCATCTACATATCTTTTCCAAAGTTTGGGTTTAAGTACATATTTTTCTAATGCCTTCTGTTCGAAAATTTCCATATATAAATCAGCTAAAATTGGTAATAGTGGTGAACCCATGGCCATTCCGAATTCTTGTTGATAAAAGATGTCTTCGAATTGGAAATATGTTGTTTCAATACAAAGAGAAAGCATTTCCATAATTGCATTGACGCTTAGTGTAGTTCTTTCACTAAGGGTTTGATCTTCTTCAAGCTTTTTCCTAACTATGATAAGTGTTTTATCTGTCGGAATATTAGTGAACAAACTGGTGATGTCGAAGCTGACCATAACGTCTTCTTCCATGATTTCTTGATATTTCATTATTTCTATGAAATGTTTTGTGTTTCTTATCATCGATGTTGAATTACTTTTTAATGGCGATATAATTTTCAGCAGAAATTTAGCCAATTGGTGGCATGCTGAATTTCTTGAACTCACAATTGGTCTTAGAGGAATATTTGCTTTGTGTATTTTTGGTAGACCATATAAATGTTGTGGTTTACTGAAGTGAGGTGTAAGTCTTGATCTAACGAATTGATCTGGAAATTCATTTCGATATTTATAAAGGATTTTGTAAATCTTGTTTTCAACTGTGGTGGTAGGGTCCTTATTTAGTCTTTTATATTTTCCTGCTTCTAATAATTCATTGATTTTTTGATTATAAGAGCCAACATCTAGAATTACAGTGGCGTTTCCTTTGTCTGCTGGAAGTATCTTTATGGAACTATCCGATTTAAGATCTTTTAATGCCCTCTGTTCAGCTTTATTTATATAGGGTAGAGGTGTTTTGTTATTCCTGTCTAACAAGGTTCTGATTTTCCATCTGTATTCTTCGGCTTTTTCAGGTTCTCGAATTTTCTGTGCAGTTTCTTCTGCCGCCAACATGATTTCAATTTTCTATCGTCTTAGGGGCTATAGAGAACTTGAGACCCTTGTTGAGGAGAGATATCTGATCTTCACTTAAGTTCTTATTAGATAAATTGATCACGGTTTTTGAATGATCTAAGGGTTCATATTTTCTTGACTCCTTCATAAGTTTCTCCATTTTCCTTTTTTGGACTTGTTTTTGTTGTTCATATATTCTTTCATAGCTATGTTTAATAGCTCCCAGAATATTTTCATAATCTTCAGCATTAGTTTTTGATTGAATGCTACATCTAAGGTTCTCGCATGTTGTAAGTAATTTGGCTTTGTTGAATCGATGCTGATTCAGTCTTTCTCTCATAAGGGCTTGACTTGTCCGTTTTGAAATCCTATCTGCTCTATAACTTCTGACAGGAAGTTTCACTCTGAGACCTTTAGGAATTAGGTTTCGATCTCTTGCAAGATGGATGAATGTCAAATGGTTGCATTCCTTTGCCAATTTTATGCTGGTTCTTTCATAACTTCTAACTTCTTGAAACAATTCGGGCCCATACCGAATTTCTAGTTGATGACGAGATATTGTTGATGATGGAGCTCGTGTTGAATGATTATTTGGGCTATTACCATCATCTATTGTGGATGTAATGTTTTCCGACGTTTCGATAGACATCTTCTATCTTTATCAATATATCCCATGAACTCCTACTCGAATGTGTGAAATTCATTTTTGATACAACAAATGAGATAAACAGAAGTCTACAAGGAGCAAAATCAAAGAGGCAACATTTATGAATATCGTCTTCAAACCACAGATTTATACAAATATCTAGTTTTCGGATTTGACACTTGAAAAAATTTTCTAATATAGTCAGCTTTTTAAAAAGCTAATTTTTGCCTTGAACGAAGATATTTTATTACCACTTCGCCGCTAAATCAATATTTTAAGTGAATTTGAAATATTGAAACCGATTCTGCTCGAATTGGGCGAAATTTGTGTTGTACTTTAAATAATAATTCGATCGAATATGACTAATCCCGAAGCGACAAAATTGCAATTGCAAACACACACTTCTGTTCTCCTTTGTCATAAAACTGAGAAAGCATTAATCATTATATATTCGACAAGTATAAAGAATACGCTCAAGGGCCCCGAAGTTATGAATTCCAAGTCTCTGGTCTGACTCAAAGTCAACGGAGAGCATCAACTTTTAATTAAACCTAACTCGGCACGGATAGATCAAAGATGCGGCAAAACCGTATTTATAAAAAATTTAAGCCAGTACAGTAGGGAATTAATTCCCCATTCTGTAAGCTCAATAATGCTGTTAGGTTCATCTTGCAGCTTTTATTCATTTTGTCGCTGTTAATATGAACATATCGAAGATCTTTCGGAAATATCATAACACTAAAGCGACAACAGTTTAATATTGACATAAAAAATTTTCTCAACAAGATAGCGCCTTACATTTCGTAAAAAAATCGTTTTATAGCCCAAATATATCCTGGGTACGTCATTCCGAGATATGCCAAAAACGAAATCCGGAAATTTGGAATAAAACGCGAAAATATTGAACTTCTACAATACCAGGTATATCAGTATGAAGTGAGCGTCAAGATACAAATGTTTCGACAAAAACATTAGTTGTGAACGAGCCTTTTCTCTAGCACTGGCATGAAGATTTTCAAGCACAATTTCCCTTTTATTTTGACGTTATCGTTGATTGAAGAGGTCGACGGTAGTCCTGAACGAGTCAAACCTTCGACGAACGTTTTAACAGGTCGTAAACAAACTAGTAGACTCATATTTGGCACAGTAATTACTGATAGTCCGGCCAACATACAGAAACTTCAAAAACATAACACGGGCAGCTCAAATGAGAATTTGAGGATGCTTTCTTGTCAGAATGTAAACTGAACATCAATGTCTTTAGATCTTACTCCTATGGGCAATTTTTATAGGGATATGTCAAATTTTCATTACACAGAGTCAAACCTGGAATATTTCAGGACCCTAAAGAGAAAAAAATCACGTGATATATGTAAAAAAATAATTGAAAATTGCACGCTGCCAGTTCATGGAATTAGTAAAACAACGTGCTATCGTTTTGCCTGAATGTAATTAACTTTCGAATATCGAGCTGAAAATTGATTTCAATCAATTCGACTGGACTTCCTTAAGGAATTCGTTTTCAAACTTCAGTATATCCGGCTGGCCGTATACTCTCTATATTCCGGAGGAGATGAGCTAGAGATTTCATACTATCAGAAAAGGTTAATTGTGTCAAAATCCGAAGCATAGATCAGCAGGTATGAGCAGCTGCGATTTGGTTCTTCCAAGAACTCCATGGAAATCCATCCGAGCAATTTTTTACTTGGAAGATATTCATAATTCATGAAAATCTTCAAGTTAAAAAAGTTATATTGAGAATATATTGAAGTTTGTAAAATGTTATTTCTTACCAGCTCATTCTATATATCTGTTTCTTGAAAAAAAAATTCAATGACATTTCTTTAAGGCCATAAAAAAGTAGGTAGGTATATTCTATCCATGGAAATGTTTTATGAAGTGAACATAGATAATCATAATAAAACCTATATTCATATCTGGTTTGAAGTTTCACTGAATGACATGTCATAATTGTGATGATATTTAGTAAGATATATTACAGTTTTTAGTGAAATAGTTTCGTGGATGAAATGAAACTGAAGAAAAACTGTGAGTTTCGTTTTAAATTTACATTTATTTCTGATTATTATTAAGAGTAAAAACGGTATGCACTCGAATGGCAAACAGAAAGCATCGAGGTAATTTTTGATACATCACATATATTGGCTTTTACTTTCTTTGTAACCCAGATGTTCCTAACGAACTGTGCTTCAAATTATAGTACAAATAGTTCAACTACATGAATACTTCACATGAAAAGAAAGTTTTTGGGTAATAAGACTACATTAAGTGAATAAGAATGGTTAGAACAATTTTAAAATAATCACAGAGAATGTTCTCTGTCTCTGGTATCCACATGTCAATGATCACTCCAAATAAGAAATGAAAAAAAAAAAGAATGAATAGTTCCATCAAATGAAATCATGTCACTTCCATAGATGGACTTTCGGTCGAAAAAGTTTTTGCTTTATGATTTGGACATAGAGAATCATAATAATGTCTAAATATCAGGTTTGAAGTTTTATTAAATATCATGTGTTAAGTTTGAGGATATCAATAGAGAGTATACTACAGTTTTAAGTGGAATAGCATTGTGACTAGAATGCAACTGAAGGAAAAGAGTGAGTTTGATTATTGTTTATTCGAAACATATGTTTGTTGATTCTTGTATATTGTCTATCTCCGTTGCTTCTGTATCGCATTGTTCCAGAGTTGGGGAAAATTCTTGAGAAAAAGTGCACAAAACTCTGGACCTTAAGTCAGCGCTTTTTCACAATTACATTTCTTTCTGATTATTATTTAGAGGAAGAAATAATATACTCGAATGGCGAACAGATGGGATCGAAGTTATTCTTGATACATCTTATATATTGGCTCTTACTTTCTTTGTAACCCAGATGTTCCCAACAAATTCTGTGCTCCGAATTATAGCGCAGATAGTTTAAGTGGAATAGTATTTTTGCTTAAATGAAACTAAAGAAAAAGTGTGAGGTTGTTTATTGTTAATTCGAAATATTCGTTTGTTGATTTTTTGTGTTGTCTATCTCCATTGTTTTTGTATCGTACTCTTCCAGAAGCAAGTCAGCACTTTCCCATTTTTGAATTAAATTTTATTCATTACTCAAGCAACGTTAAATGATTTTGTGAATACGAGAATGGATTGATATGCTTGAGGAAATCAATATTTATATTAGAAAGTTCATATATTTGTTAAATGAACCGATTGGATTCCATGTAATAAAGAAATCGATAAAATATTATCATTTTCTCGTCTTCATCGCACTTATTTAAGATAAGACAATAGTTGTCCTCATCGAATGAATAACGCCAAAAATTTGCGGTCTAGACTGATGAAGATTTATACTTGTGAAAGTCTAATAAGAAATCACCTCGAAAAAAGTTAGGTGAAATTACCGCATCGTAAAAAGTTTTCAACTGAAAATTCCCTTCTGATATAAAATGCATGGGACCGGGGCTGTGTCATTATGAGGTAGTCCCTGCCCTATAAAACCGCAGGGGATGCTTACTTACTGTCTCATATCTAACCATATAATATGTAATGCACGTTAAAACGTCTTTTAAATTGAGACTCATGGCCTTCACTGGCAATATTAAATGTATTTAGGATGATTTCATTTTCTTCGGCTACTACGTGTTCCTTGAACCTCATTTCTCTTATGTAGCTAATGAAAATTTATAAGTGATAGGTAAGACGTGGGGAGCTAATTTTGAATAAAAATTAACGAACAACATCTACGACAAGTTCTTATTTTTTTTATCGATGCTCTTTGTTAACTAAACATACTGCTTCATAATATCTATAGAATATGCCAGAGGGAAAAACATCTAGAACAAACTAACTAGTTTCCAACAAACAAATAAAACATATATGAGTTCTAAGACACTGAAATACAGGGTATAAATAAATAAGTGTAAAATATTCAAGGAGGTGATTCCTCATCGAAAAAGAGATAGGATCTTTCATATAAAGAAACTTCACTGGACCATCCCTTGTTAAGATACAGCCCCTCAAAGGGAGTACATGAAATTTGTTTCACAAGCACCAAAAAAATTACAATATTGAAATTAACCTAACGTTTCCTACTAAGACACTTATTCAGTAATTTATTTGGTTTACCCCATGGTTGTAAGTAACAAATCAGAACACCCTGTATATAAGTTCTAATTAAAAATCTGATGAATACTTTCATGAAATAATTCAAGAAAAGTGAAGAATTAAGAAAATCTCTCGAACAAAATGAAATAGTTTCTATGGAAAAAATATACAAATGATCAAGCTCGAAGTCATGTCAAGGTTCATTTGATCTGAAAGACGATGGACAGAAAGTAATCTGTATGTCCATCCACAATCAATCAATTTCACCAAATCATGGTAGGCTATTTGAACGATTAGCATAAAACTGATGAACTTTTCATTGGTAAACGGTCCATGTAACCCAGCCTCAGAAATGAACTATCGACATAAACAGTTTGAAGACAGGGTGTTGTCAGTTCGGAGTCATTAATTTCATCTGAATCACGACAGTCGTTCAGTCACGTAGGTTGAAACACTTAGCGGTTTTTTAGCTGTGTCGTATTCTGAACGTTCGTTGACGGAGGGGCGCCGTGTTCTCAAATAATTACCGGATTTAATTAAAACTAAGCTCAAACGTTGTCTGGTGGGAGCCATCTATCACTGAACGTGTCTCTCAGTCGCGAACATTCTTCGTTTGCATACCGACGTTACTTTTACTTTTGCCCCCTTTCACAACTATTTCCTCTTTTATTACCTAGTCGAGGTACGGCTTGTTTGGACCTGAATATACAGAATTCCCATCTCCAATTGGCTTAGGCAGGCCGCACACCAGCGCCACATTGCTACACGTATCGAACATTTACGTCGCCACAATCGTTGCGCTACAAGTCAGCTTACTACAAATGTATTGTATATACGCACATCGGAAGCACAGTTGTAGCGTGGCACCGAATTCAGCATGTCGACGTCATCTTCTGATGATGAAAAGATACTAGAAACAAGCACCAACATAGTAAGTGGAGAGCGAGTTGAAAATGCTGCCTTACCCTTAGAAAATGATGAAGTAAGCCAGCCAGAACTTGGAAATTTCAACAAACTTAACCCTGTTGCTAAAAAAAGAGTAGCTGTAGGAACAACGGCAAAGGCCTTACAGGCATGCCAAGAAGAGTTTAGAGAATATAGAAAGACTCTTGAACAGAGGCCAGAAAAAAATGATGAAACATTAACGTCGTTGAAACTTATAAGGCAATTCAAGAGAGGCAGGATCAACAGTTCTCCATAATTGAGGAATCAATTAAGGGAAGAAAAGAATAATCTCTTAAAAGAATTGTTGCGATATTCTCGCAACAAAGGACAGTTCTTGGAATTTGTGTCAGCGATCGTTACTTCCAAGAATGCCTTCTGTCGGACGGAATTTTGGAAATCCCTAAACTTAGCTACCTGAACTTTTGTACACGTCCGACCTCTTTCAATTATTCAAATTCATTCTCTCTCTAGACTTTTTCATGTACAGTACTCAAGTAAGTTCTCTTTTATCAATTTACTTTTCACGAGTCTATAACGACACTCAAAACTACAAGTTCCTCTAAAGATCTCTCAAAACAATCTGTTTTCGGGTCAGTTAGCTACCCTAGTTCATGCGTATGTGAATTACTCAGTTGAAATTCTCTACGTAAAAGAAAAAGGTTGTGAATTGTGAACCTGTGACGCAATTACATATCGCCAAGGCACAATTCATCAGTGGAAGTTTGTGAAGCTTTATCCAAAGTGCCTGCACCTTATTTATTTACATTGAAAAGTGTCGCATCTGAAACTTAGAGCTGGTCGATTGTGACGTATTGGGCTGCCCACCAGTGGCGGCTTGTCCTATGAGGCAGTGCCTCATCAAAAAAATTCTGAACCGCATATTTCTTCATTCCCTTTCATCATCACTTTTTTCCTCAATATTTTTCCCAATCTCACGTTCCTTGTATATTCATAACAAATCAAATCCTCTTTGATTTGGCCATCTGACACATTATTTGGGACTATGAGCCTACTTCGGTACCGGTTACAGCAACAGGCACAGTTTTGTGGCGTTTGCCCAAAATTTCTGTCAGTTCCCTGTAAAACAATACATAAAAATTATGAGTCAATGTAATAAGAATTCAATTCAAGCATACATATGTTTCATAGTTACAGGTAAGCCGACCTCTTTCTGTTTTACTATTATTGAATAAAACCTTTTTGTATTGCCTCTCCAAGGATTTCCATTTATTTTCTGTTTGTATTGCACTAACATGATACCCTGCATTCTTCATCTCTTCGCTTATGATTTTCCATATTTCTTTGAAGTTTTTTATTCTTCTAGATCTAACTAATTCATTTTTTTCTTTATATAATGTAGGAAAAAGCTTTGTATTGGCGTGGTTTCATTGAAATTAGTATAAAAGTAACGAAAACAAAAAAATACAAATTTAAAAAACTGAACAACGCGGCACAGACATTTCCAACAGCAGAGACAGTTAAATCTCGAATGACGGTAGGGTCAGGTCAGCGGCAACTAACCCAATCCAACCTAAGGACATAAATAGTAATAATAATTCACACGCGTCTGAAACGGGCAGGTAAAATTTCCTTGCTCGCTGTGTTGTGTCGAAATCCGTACTTTTATTTAGGTACGACTTTCTTCACTCTTCTGACTAAAACCTTATTTGTAGTATTATTTTTTTATTGACTTACGTAAATAGCATATGGTTAGCAACGTTATAAACCAAAGAACATTTTAATATAAAACTTAGTTCGTAATAGCTGTAACTTTTTTTTAAATTTCAATAGGAGTGGAGATGTTTTCATACTTTCATTATTTTTTTTTTTTAATAAAAGGCCCACGTGTTAATTTTGTGGTGTTATCTGTAACAATAAATATGTTTTTTTTCAAACACACACTCATGTAGACTTAATACAATAAAAAAAATGCATGTAAAAGCCCACGCAAAAAAAGTTCGAAGGGTACATTTTGGGTAATTTAGAAAAACCTAATGAAAAAATCATACCTCCGTAACCGTAATACTAAGGACCCAGGTTCCCAGACTGAAAAGGTAGCAAATGACCCTACCAATGCCCCAAAAAAATTTGACGGTCCATATGCCGAACACCCTGTATAAGATATTCATAAATACCATCGAATGTTGTCTTCTCTGAAATTTCCATGAGTTCCAATTTTATTTCCATCAGAGCTTTATTGGATTTTCGGTGGCAAATGAGAATATGATATTCCGGGAGAAAAATGGGCTTGTGTAATACACTGGAAATGGCAGTTTTCGCTGGAAGGTGCCATTAAAGCGTCCAGGGAATAAAGGCGATTGTGTTCGAAGACGGGAAAGACGAACGTGTGGGTGATAGGGGGTGGCTAACGACCACCATGTGGCATTAGCTGGCCATCAACATCGGTGCGCCGTCTTATCAACCAGGGATAATTGGGTATTGATCTTTAATCTATTACATTCGAAGAACTCGAAATCCATTTCATTGTGCTTCTTTCCTCTCGGAAAATGTCTCTACAAGAATTATGTAGAGAATGCGATGGGTGAAATCTTTATGCTGGATTGATTTTTAAATTACATCGAGTTGAATTTATACAGTGATTCATTAGTGAAAAATACTTCGAATATCTTTTCACACTTAGTGGGAGCAGACTATACAATTTTATCCCCATATATAGCGTGCTCTGTTCAGTGATTGAATACTTATGTACCGGAAAAAATATTCGTAGGTTCTTCTAGTAGCGTTATTATTTTTATACTCCTCAAAATAATATGGGTGTTTGCGTACAAAAAGTATAATTCTATAAATATATAGACCTGGTACAGTTAAGATGTTACCAGACTTGAAGCAACCCCTGCAGGATGATCTGAAACCCATATTCAACATTGCTCATATAGCTTGCTTTTGAATTACAAATATATGGTTAGCCTGAGAACTAGAGCCCCAGAAAATAATGCCATATGATAAAATAGATCGGAAGCTTGCAAAATAGATGGTCCTTAGTGTGCTAATATCAACTACATTCCTGATGGCCCTCATTGTGTAGATCACTGTATTTAGTTTAGATGTTAGAGTTTCACAACGCTGGTCCCAACACAGATGACTATCCACTGATACACCGAAAAGCTTTGTAGTGGAGCAAGTTAACATATCATTTTCTCCTACTCTTATTCTTTGTGGGTGCATTCTATTTGATCTTATGTTGGAGAAATATACTACCTTGGTCATGTCTGCATTAAGCATTAAAGCATTTGATCTACACCATTCCTCTATCCTGGACACGGCCAATCTCAGGCCTTCACAAACATATTCGGATTATTGGAGGATATAACCACGTTGGTGTCATCCGCGTATAACTTTGCATCAACGTCAAGCTCACTAGTGGTTGCAACTGGGAGATTCTCCAACACATCTGGGAGGTCATCAACGTAAACTATAAACAATATTGGTCCCAAAATAGTTCCCTGGGGTACTCCAACCAGCAAGGTTTCCTCTGATGACAGGAATCTTTCACCATTCATATCCAAAACTACCATTTGCTTTCTACTAGATAGATAATTCTCTACTAGCTTAAGTGGTATACCTCTTATTCCCTTCTTCTCTAGTTTCAGCACGCTTAGTGGTGCACTTCCCCTAAATTCCTTTCGAAATCGCCATCCTTTTCAAGTTACACCCTTCAGCAGAGGTAGACGGATTTGATGTTTTAAATTATTTTTATCGGTTCTGAGAATCGTATGTAATGAAAATTGAAAAAAATGTCATATTTCCTTATACAGGGTGTCCGGGGAATAAATGTATATACTCATACCAGAGATAGAGTTGGACTAGCTGATTACGAATTGGCTATAAAAAATTAATTTCTGGATTTCCCTAGAAAGCTACAGGGTGATATTCCAGCTTCATGGAAATACTAAGACCTCTTCTTAGGCATTTGCTGATTTGTCACACAAGCTAAGTTGAAGTTTCATTAGTATTTCAAATTAAAATCTGGACACTCTTGAATTTTTCCTTGGGGTGGTAATTTGTCCTCGCCGAAGGCTGCCTCAATAATGATATTACTGTCTAACTTTTCTTGTATTTTACCTTGGGATATTTAATGAAAATATCTAACAGTTTTTATTTCTTTAGAATTTATAGCTATTTTATTTATTTCTTCAGAAACTAAGTATTAAATTTTGTTCTGACGGTTTTCTATATAATATAGTAATAAGATCGTGAACGAGAGAAAATTATTACAGGGGGTCCCGTGAGGGACCCGGAAAGCGAAGCTTTCCGAGCGGCCCGCAGGGCCGCTCGAGAGGCAATCTTAAACAAAATCGAAAAGGCGTATCCTCTTCTAGGGGAAGCGACCGCGAAAACCCCGGGCGCTCTTAAAGCGCCCGAAATTATCAAAAGAAAATCGCGAAAATGACGTTTTTCGCCATGTCCCGGAATAAGGGAATAAACTCCGAAGCCGGAACGCCCCGGGTCCGAGAGTCACTACATATTCCGAGAGCAAGAACCGGGGGATTCCTTAGAACCCATTAGAATTCTGGAGCCCCCCTATTTCTGGGCTAAAATCCCTTAAGTAAAACGGCAATTTTTAGTTTCGCCAGCCCCGCGAAACGTCAAAATCACCCATGATGCTTTCGATCCGTGCGGGCGCTACGAGCCCCCAAACGCCCTTTCGAGGGTAGAGTATTAAACTTTAGGAAATTTCCAATCTCCGGGTACCAATTTTCATATCCAAGTAGCGAGATAAGGCCGCGAATTCTTCATTCCAAATTCGGCAATTTTCACGAAATACGCTGTGAAATGTCACAATTTCTAATACGATTCCGATGATAGCCCAACGCGAGCTCCAAATTTGAAAATCCGGCATCAATTTTTCGCTCAATATGGGCGGTGGAAGATTGTTAGCGCCTTCCAAGCGCTCGAATAAGAATCTACAGGAGATTCCGAATCTCTAGAGACCACTCACGGTTCACGATTCGAAAGAAAAGCACCGCAAATATGCGTTTCAAAATCGTCATTTTTCAGTCGATTTTCGCGCGAATTCATTGCCCTCTCCGAGGTCCGATCCAACATATGATACTCTATGTTAAAAAGTTTTTTGATAAATTGATAACTTGTTTTTCCTTCAGGGTATTTTATGAGCGTTAGTTTCAGATTACATTTCTGTTTTATTCGTTTTTTCAGAAATTATTACGCTATTTCCAGAAATTGTTCTCATCAATTTCTAACGTTTCTTGTTTTTCCCCTTGGGGTTTTTTGAAAGTGTTTATCGAATTTTGTTACCTTTTTATTTAGATGATATAACTCCTGTAGAATGGTTATTTGGGTTTATCCACCATTTGCTATAAGTCTTATATCTACCAAAGTATCGATGGGCATCTCCTATTGTTCTCAAGGTCTAAGAAAATGTTTGAAAATTGGAAATTTCCATACCCTATTCCAGCTTATATCGAAATGAATACGGTTTTTGGCGCTCTTGTTCACCCGAACCGAGTGCCTATCATTTTGCCCGAATGTCTGTAATTTTGGAATATCGAGCCGAAAATGGTCTCAATCAATCGGTCGGCCGTATCCTCTCTAGCATCCAAAAGAAACAAGCTAGAATTTTCAGATTTTCAGAATAGTTTAATTGTCCAAATATCTCGATCAAGTTCGTTATTGGGCCAAATCCGTCGGATGGTTCAGTAGTTATGAGCATCTGAAACTTTGTATCCTCAATAACTACTAGAATATCCATACGATCAAATTGATACTTGAAATATTGTTGATCGTGAATATATTGAGATGGCTGCTCAAAACGGCTTTCGTAAAATTTTCACAGAAATCGTCACACTAGAAAATGTTTCAAAATTCGGAAAAATGACCTAGGTTTATCATTCATTAATTTGAGATATAGGTTTATTCATTCATTAGGCGTTCATATTTGCATCACATTGTCCCATAGTACGGGAAAAGACTATTGTTCACGTGATCAGAGTGCTTATAGATTTGTTATGGTTTGAATATTTAATCGCAAGTAGGTCAACAAGAGCGCCAAAGCAATCTGACCTCACGTCAGTGCTTTCTAAATTTTTATATTTGTCATTAGAGAAGTAAAACTATAAATTGGTAATCGGCATGTAGTTTACATTAGATTCGAAAGTCCACGGGATTGATAGCCAATATTTCATCTATTTTATACGTTTATCTTCATATATAAATATCAATAAGGATTGTAACAGTTATATCGTGTCAGAACGCAGTACAAGTTGGAAAATAATAAGTATAGCACTGCTTTTATATGTCACGACTTCTCATCGAAGAAATCGATAATGATATGCAAGAGTATTGCAGTCTATTAATGATTTTGTTCAATTAATTATACGTCCGATGTTGCTTGCCAGTCATATTTCTGTCAAATTGAAAACAACTTTCATTCGATATCAAACTTTTCACATCATTTGTCGAAGTTGTTCAATGCACATAGAAAAAAAAAGTATGCTATGAGATAAAAACTGAGTGTGATTGCATATAATAATGAAATAAACATTCCGGAAAGATGTGAGGAAGCAGGATTGCCGAAAAGGCAAATTTGAGGGTGCTTTCTTTATCTCCCTCTAATTTTGTAATATTACTATAGTTAATATTTATAAACCTCCGAAAACTATTTGGCCAAGAAGTTTGGATGTGAATCTTCCTCATCCTTCAATTTATTGCGGTGATTTTAATTCTCATTACGTAATGTGGGGTTATAATAATAATGATAGTGGAATAGCTTTAGCTGACTGGATGGAAGACGATAATTTCTATTTGATTTTTGATGGAAAAGTTGTACCTAATTTCCATTCTTCTCGATGGAATAGAGGCCATAATCCTGCCTTATGTCTTGTGACAATACTTGCAAACCGCTTCCTATAATACGTAAAAGTTTGTCCTCATAGCCAACATAAGCCTATTCTGTTAACTTTAAGAAGTTAAATTCAATCTTCTGAATGTTTAAGAAGATTCGTTGGAATTTCAAGAAAGCTAATTGGATTAAATTTGTTGAGAAGGTAGATAGTGATATTAGATGGATTAAGCCCACTCACGATAACTATCACAAATTCATAGGTGTTGTGAAAGCCGCAGCAAAAAAGTTCGTTTCAGGAGGTTTCCGGAAAGATTATATTCCAGGTTGGTCGAAAGAAACCGATAATCAAAAATCATCATCCGTCGATAAATGTGAAAGGCTCTATCAGTACAAGCCGAAAAGAGAAATAGGATAGTGTATGAAAAATGAATTTCACACATTCGAATAGGAGTTCATGGGATGTATTGAGAAAATTAGGTGAAGCTACTCCCCTTGCTTCATCATTATCAAAAATTGATCCAAGATTAATTGCTCGTCGCCTAGTTGATGCATCTGAATCAGTTAGTACTTCCCAATCTAAAATGGAGATTATGAAGAAAAATTTACGAATATTCGGGAGATCAGCTCCTACTTAAGAACATGTGTCACATCCATTCAATATAGATGAATTGAGGGCTGCAATTAAGTCTATCAAATCCCGAAAATCAGCAGGTTTTGACGGAATTTATCCTGCATTCATCAAACATGCTTTGTCTTGGTTATTATCTTTCTATAAAAATATTCTGGATTCAGGAAACTTTCCCTCCGAATTTCGTAAGGCTGAAGTATTATTATTATAATTTTAAGATATTTCTTAAAATTATACGTCGAAGAATTTTTAGAAAGATGGAGCAGGATATAAGCGAAACACAATTTGGTTTCAGAAACTCGATGGGTACTAGGGAGGCGCTGTCGCCTCTATTGTCGCCTATTGGCAATTAGCCAATATATGTAGCCTTCCTCGATTATAACAAAGCTTTCAACGAAGTTTGCCATAACCATCTCATAAAACTCATGAGAGATATAAACATAGATAGGAATGATATGAGAATAATAGCATGTCTCTATTTTAATCAGACTGCCAGGGTTTCTGTGCAAAATGAACTTTCAGGAGAGATAAATATAAAACGTGGAGTAGGACAAGGATGCGTGCTCTCACCTTTACTCTTCAATTTGTATTCGGAAGATATAGTTCAAGAAGCATTGGAAAATTAAAAAATAACAGGAGTGCGACACTGACCGGCTGGAAGCATTCGAGATGTGGAAATTTGTTAGTTTCGTTCATTTCTCTTCCAAGTTGTTTGCTTGGTTCAATGGTAATACACTCTGTATATGCTCATCTCATTTTCCGATTAACGCGTAACATATGTTGGAGCATATGACCTATGTCGAACATAGAGTACTGCACCGGCGTTCATCCGATGAAGTACAAGAACACTTTTCTTGGAAGTAAATAACTTTCTCGTTAAATCTACAAATTCGAACTCTAGTGAAAAAGTGACTATTCTCGCCCGTGAGTGCCTGGACAAGTTCATTCAGCCGTACTGTGAAACCAGGTAGGCAGAAGTCGATACTCCAGAATTCGCATTTTCTTTCGAGTCATTTTTTCATATTATTTCAGAATTTCATTAATAATTTTCTATCGTTTTCTTTTACTTTTCAAAGGCCCTTGTCGTGCCAGTGGACATATCGAAGAATCTTCAAAATAAGCTGAGTGAGCAGAACAACGAACGAGGAGGTATTGAGAAGAATGAGAAAAGAGAAAGAAATAATTAACACGATCAAAATCAGAAAATTGTAGTATCTAGGCCACGTGATGAGAGGGGAGAGGTATACACTGTAGCAAACTATTATGCAAGGAAAAATATAGGGTGAAAGAAGTGTAGGAAGAAGACGCATCTCCTGGTTGAATAACCTAAAGCAGTGGTAAAACAGTAGCTCTGTAGAGTTGTTCAGATCCGCAACTTCAAAGATAAAAATCCCCATGATGATAGCCAACCTTCTTAAAGGAGATGGCACGTAAAGAAGAAGAAAGTATTAAGTATTTTGAAACGAGAAAAAAAATTCTTGTGATCCTAGTAGTTATTGACTAATCGGTTTATTGAGTGCTCCTTTCAAGATATTAGAAAGATTAATTCTTTTTAGAATTGAATCTTCTTTAGAAAATGTTCTACAAAATTTCCAGGGAGGCTTTAGGAAAAATATAAATTGTTGAGATCAGGTTCTCAGCCTTACAACTTTCATAGAATCAGATTTCAATAATAGGTTGAAAACAGGAGCTACTTTCATTGATTTATCTTCGGAATATGACACTGTGTGGAAAGATGGATTAATTTTCGAACTCTATACCCATCTGAAGCGTGGGAAAAGGGTAAGATGATCAGAAAATATGATATCTGATAGAAGGTTTTGTTGACAATAAGAGTAGCAATTTCAACATATTGAAAAACGGTCTTCCTCAAGGATCAGTTTTAGCTCCTTTACTTTTCAATTTATATCTCAGTGAATTACTCACGAATCATCTCAGAAATTTTTTTATTGCTTACAACATTCGGATTTCCACACTCAAGAAAATATAAAATTATCTGATTTGGAAATCTCAAAGAATTATTTTATTGAGTGACGATTATGTCTAAATCCCAACAAAACAGAGGTGTCTTGTTTCCATCTGAATAACCATGAAAAATATAGGAAATTAGCTCTAAGTTTCAATGATTCTCCTATCGAACATAATTTCTATCCAAAATACTTAGGAGTTAAATTAGATTCATCTCTCAATTACAAGGCTCATTTAAATGATCTGAGCCTAAAACTGGAAACTAGGAATAATATTCTTAAGAAATTAGCTGGATCATCTTGGGATGCTGATGCTTCCACTCTTCGCACAGCATCTCTAGCCCTAGTCTTTTCTGCAGCTGAGTATTGTTGCTCTGTTTGGTTTAATAGTGCACATACACAAAAAATCGATGCACAATTGAATACATCCATGAGAATAATTACTGTCACCATAAGATCTACACTGGTTCATTGGTTACCAGTGTTGTCTAACATTGTCCCTCCCCATATTCGCAGACAGACTGCAGCTCTGAAAATCATTCTTGTCCTAATTTATTTCCAATTATTTCATACACTCAACAAAATATAATTCCCAGATTGAAATCCCGTAAACCATTCTAGTATAATACGTTCTTCAATTGAATATTAGCGATAAAGAATTATGGAAGATTGAATGGAACTCTTGTGAAATGATCAGTAAAAATCTCATTTCTGATCCTCCTGAAACAATTCCGGGTTTTTGAAAAATTTGGACAGTTCTTGATCGTTTTTAGAACAGGAGATGGTCGTACCAATAGCATGCTATTCAATATTCAGTATTTAATGGCTCGTTATCAATCCCAATAATTAGTTGACAGAAATTCAATCAATTTAATAGTTTTCTGGGTGTAAACAAACTCCGAATATATCCTGAATGAGTCCTTGTGTTTTACTTTCCAACTAGTTTCGAGTTCTGAGTTACCGATGGACACAATTTCTGTAGGGGACCCATGAATTATTAATGAGTGAATCCTTTCTTGTTTTCATTAGATCGGACATCTAATCTCCCACACCTAACTGGTTTAATAATGACTTACAACGTATCAGAATGATTGCATTAATTATTTCTATGTCCAGTCTAGGTGAATAGATCACAGCTATGTCACATTCCACATTAAAATTAGACGGCAGAGATTCAACCTACGTCGGTGGCACATTCTTGATATTGTCCAAGTTGACAGCTGTAAAGGCCATGCAGTTCGAGAATTTCTTACTTGACACTTGACGTGAGACAGATGGAAGGGTTTCTTGCTATATTGTCTTGAAAGGGGGAAACTGGAGTGGTCCTAAGTAGCCTTTCTCATTCCTGATAGATTCTCCATTTGATTTGGCGCAATCAAGGAGAACTATCGTTGTTGTTCTCTCAACTGGCCGAAATGCAATTACTTGTACCTACGAAATATTGTCTTTCATTTGTTCCATTCTCCGGGGACTAAGGAAGGGGTACCAATGTAGTTCGTGAATGAATTCAATCACTTCTGAAACAAGGGTTTTTGATGTAATTTATTTTTATTAATTTATTGAAAGAAATACAATGTTCTACAGGTTAAACTCAACTACAGAGCAAGGCGAATAATTAAATTAAATTTACAAAATAAGACGAATTAATCAGCAAAAATAGTTCGACTTGATATCTGAGATGCTACAGTCAAAATATCCAAGCTAGGACACACAAAGTTACAGGAATGACACAAATTATACAGGGGCGAATACTTTATAGCTATTATTACAACTAGGTAAATTCTAATTTTTTTTAACATTCATGGTCGATATCTTCAGTTTCTGTGTCACCAACAGTTGCTGACAAAACGTCGAGTGGACTTATTCCTATATTTAAATCAATACCTTCATCATTTTCATCATTGGTTGACTCTGCGTTTAAGCATGACTGACCACTGCAATGTCCACAAACTTTTGAACATCTTAATCTAATTTATTCTGCATCAACATTTGCCGCTGCAACCTTTTGTATACACAGTCACAGGTTTCATACTGTTTTTTCGTAACTCCGAAATCGACAGAGTCTCTGAGGATTTGTAGACCGGAGACTGGTAACACAGTTTCTACGAGATGTAGAGTGCAAGAAGAACTTGTCGGATATTTCCGGTTTCTTCTTGGACTGGATTTCCCAAATTAATGAAAAATCCCTTTAATTGAAAAGAGGTTGTACAACTTAAAACTTTATTTACACTATGTATACCTCGGATGTCTGGATGGCACATATAACCAACTCTTACGACCACAATGAGTCAGCACACTCACTAGAAATGTTGTAAATATTTCTCTAAGTCTTAACCTTAGTTCTATTTATGTTGACTGGCCAAAACAAACAAAACATTGAAATATATACAAGTTCCCCCTCATCAAAAGGAGGCGTAAAAAGGGTTTGACCAAATAAATGGAAAGTGCAAAACGTACAATTCTGGCCTTTCCCGAAAATACCCAGGCGGAATTCCCGCATTGGACAAAGGTTTAAATATAAAGATTTATTTCTTGGTCATCCGGTCATAAACTCATACCGAAAATACCTCTGGTCATAAACTCATGCCGAAAGTACCTCTGATCATCAGGTCATAAACTCATACCCTAAGTACCTCTGTAAATTCTTTCACTTTCGAAACTAATTGGGGTACTTCGGATATTGCAGTTCCATGACCGTTACAAATCTTAACACATACATAAAAATGAAATATCAGTCGAGTTAATTTTTCTGTATTCAAATAAAAAATCATTCAGGAAAAATTGACACAGAAGACAAACAAAATTTTGAGAGATTACAAATCGTACCTGCAATTTTTCTGTGGAATGTCCACATAAGAGTCTCAAACAAAAACGAGTGAATTAATAATTTCAGATTTTTTGAAGAACATACTCTCGAAGTGAACACTTAACAAAAGAAAATTTCGAACGGATCAAAGATCAAAATAGATATCCACGAAATCCTCTTTTCAAGGTGTGATCTTGAAGTCTCATTTCGTTCTTGGAAGAAGCTTATCGGTCGATACAAACGTTAATTAGGAAGGAAGTTTGGAACTAATTTGTTGGGCGACTTCAGAAAGAAGGTCGATTGTCCTGGGCGTCGTGAAAGCCGTTAATTAGCTATATTTTATGGCCTGCCCTTTTCGCAAATTACTCGAAAACGTTATTTATATGGTAACGAAGACTCACGTCACCGAATATCTATCCCAAAATTGAGGAAGAAAATTTTGTACGAAATTCTAAAAACACAATTTCAAAACTGTGTCATGATACTTTGTTTCGTGATACAAAGTTTCGTGTTTTTGTTGCCAATAAAAAAAAGCAATCTTGAAACATTGGGAAACTGTCTTTCATAAGGGTCAGTTTGAGCTTCTCAACTGTTCAATTTATATCTCAGTGATTTACCTACTTCATCATCCCAGAAAATTTGAGCTTCGGGATTTAAACAAAAAAACGCTCGGACAGGTCTAATTTTGTTGAGAGGGGGCAAATGAGAGTGTTCAAATGAGTTTGATATCATTACCATTCTTGCCGCAACCCCTAACAGCTCTCATTTTCAATAGGAAAAAGAGATCGAGCAGCACCTTGTTGGAAGGGCAATTCAATTTCCTGCTTCCCTGTTTTTATTTGAATTCTCTTTTTCTGCTTTGTTTATATTAGAAACGGGGGTTTTGTTGTTTTTATTTAAGAAGGTGTTTCTACTTTCGAAGGGTATTGAATTTTTAGTGTTGTTTTTTCTGCAGCCAACATGATTTCAATTTGTGGAATCATTTTGAAACTTTGAAACGATCGATACGTTAGTATCAAGTACAGTAATTGATATTTGTCATTGCACAAAAAATAATTCTACATCATCAAATATTTGCTTCACTAAGGGACATGGATTTTTCTCACCTTATTCACAGCTGACGAACCATGGCATCTATCAGGTTATCATTTAGTTTCGGGGCGTCCTGTATTCATCATCGTGAAGATGGAGTTGAGAAACTCGTCTCTTAAATGACCAATTCTTCTTCGGTTGGGATCGATCCAATCCTTCCTGTGACAACGATATATGAGGATCCGCCATTAATTATTCTCGACAGTGAAATTCCTGAAGTTTTGAGTTTCGGGGGAGCGAGAAGAATTGGATCGGTATACTTCATTGTATAAACAAAATAAATCATGGGCAATTAGTAAACGCCAGCTTAGAATGCCTGCTAAATAGACTTGGTAAATGAGGAACTGGCAAGCCATAGGTAAGTGACAGCATTGGAACTAACCAATGGCTGTACCAATTATCATTTGTCAAGTGGGCAGTTAATGAAAGTGACCAGAGGCTATACAACCACCGGCAACTCATTTACAGTCTCCCTTTATCTCCATAACCCTTCTAGACCCTTCCCCTTATCTAGCCGACTTGTCACTAGCATATATTGGACGAGACCCTTCGTTTACAGTTTACCTTCTGATGAGCAAACAGAAAAATGTCAATATTTTGACATAACACACTTGATTATTATTGGGAATGCAGCAATAAAACGGCTGTACACATTTTCTTTTACCTCAAGCTTTCGAGATTTTATTTATCTATTCCTCGGGAGCACTTAAACATGAAGTAATTAACTCTACGTGTTACAATTTTTATTTATGTTATCTCTTACAAGAAGTGTGGTTGTAATACATGTTCTTGAAAATTTTAACATGGAGAATACTCATTTATCTTCCAAGGCAGACGTGTTTTGACATCAATGACATTAAAAATAATTACAGATAACAAATTCAATATATATAGCAAATATAGATGAAATTTATTTGGGTATTCGGCAATGTTGGGAATGATCAATAATCAAAGTTGTAATTGATATTGTTTATCATTGAAAAATTTTTCTAGGAAAAATGGACGTGTGCCAAAAAAATAAAAACGCTCCAGTATTGTAAACTTATGGTAAAATCTGAAGCAAGTAGAAAATTTCTGAAAGCGGAATGTACTCGGTGTTTTTTCAACCTGCATACTTAATCTGAACTTATCATAATTCTCATTCTGTATTTTTCAAAAAATTTGGAATTATTGAAAGACGATAATCATATTGTTCTACACTGAAAATTTCATCAAGATTGATCAAGCCATACCAAAGTTATGAATAAAAGAAAAATCGGTCGAATCGGGCAAATCACCCTGTAGACTCTCAATGAAGGCCCCGAACCATAAACCCAACATTGTTCCGAAACTATATTAACTACTGTATACTTCACCTAAAATCTGACGGTCTCCTCCGGAATCACCCTGTATACCGCATTGCAAGCTTTACATGAAATTTGATAAATAAGGTCTGATTTGGAGAGTTTATTTATATTATAATATGGTAGAAACTATTGGTCTCAGAGGAATATCTGATTATCTGAGGGGAGAATCATCAAAATTACCCATATTTCATATGAATCTTCAGTAGGAAACAAGATGATTTCGTTTTTTGGGGTTGGAAATATTCATTCAACAGAATAATTCCTAAAGATGTTCTTCAAAATATGAAAATCCGAATGATGGCAAGCCATATATATGATGAGAGGATGAGATGACATAAATAAGTGAGATATGAATTGAATTGTACAGGCGTTAGAAATGATCCTTGTGGATGACCGTTTTGAATTTAAAATTTCTATTTTTATTGTCAACAAAATCACAAAAACCTTATATCGAACATTAATGTATTTTCTTTTAACCTTACTATTTATCCTTATTTCAGATGTGCATAGAGTTTGAAATGTAACCCTCTTTTCCACAGAGTCATGTTAATAAAATCGTTTTCTGTATTCCGAAAAGAACGGTTCGTACCTATCAAGGGAGCAGCTCAAAACGATATTCGAGCCGTCTTTATGTTCTTTGACGAAAGATCATTTAGTCCCTGGGGTGGACTCAAGGAGAACTTTTTACCAATATCTTGCTGAAATATCAGACATTAAGGGATGTTAAGAACATCTGTGTAACCCTTTCACGTTTCCTTGCTCGAGAGACGGTCTCCCCTTCGAGAATGACACCTAATGAATCGCCTGTCATTCAATCAAGATAATTAGATTGTTTTTCTGAAGGGTTATGTGTGTAGAATAACTAGGATATTAAGAAAATAATGAAATAAGAAAGTTTTCGAGTCTAGGGATTACGTGTTAGCTGCAACAGTTCCTCAGAAAAATACAATTCGATACTTCGATATATTTTCTCTTGGGAGAAGACCCTGAGATACCTCGCTAACGAATTTCAGAATATTCAAAATATCAATTGCACCCTGTATTTTTTCAGATGTTAAAAGCGTAAACATTTCATTTATTTTAAACCAATGTTCCACACCCCGTTCAAGTTGTCCTGTAATAGAAAGCAATCAAGTAAAGTCAAGAATTTCCTATAGACAACTTGAAATCATCTATGGAGAATCGTAAACAGTTTTGCAGAACTCGACCTCGACTATGTGTTTCTCAAAATCGACTACTGTTTTATATTTTTGCAACACCAATTCTATCATTTTAACAGAAAGATATTGAATAAACATAGATGCTACCACTTGATGCAGAGTTTCCGAATCTTTGTGTATATTCAAACTTTAGAGAAATTATTTTAAAGTCATTTATCTAGACGAATCACACCCATGAATTGAAATAGAATTGAGATAATTAAAGGGAGTTTATAATTGTACAATCATAGAACATCTTAGGATTTCTGCCTGAGGAAACCGCATTATGTTATTATGACTCGTTACTCTACAACTAGATCGTTTCATAATAGAGCATTTATCTTATAATTCCGCACCAGAAACGGTATATCGATTATCTCAAAAACCGTCAGGCAGAATGCTCTCACTGAACAATCATTTTGTTATTCATTAGGTTAACTATTTCTGTTGGTCAATGAATTTTTACAGTTAATACCGAAGAACCTGTTTTTCTGAAAATTTTCCTAACAAGTGGATAGAATTGTTGACGAGAAATTTTTGATGGTGGAACTCGTGTAAAATTATTATTTGGGCAATGACCACATCCCTTATTGTTCAGGGTGACTCAAGTTCGAGAAGCATACTTCAAAATTTCAAGAAATATTGGAAAGAGCGAAGAGAATAACAGAAAATCAACTTGAACCAATTACAACGTAAGAAGATTATCAAGAACAGATAGTAATCATGATAATCAGAGCAACTTCCATAATACATAGAGAATAATAAGCATGGTGAATATGGCAACTTCAATAATGCAACAAGAATTAATAATCATTGCAAATATATAGTTCAATAAGGCAACAAGGATAATAATCATGGTAAATATATATACTTCAATAATGCAACAAGGATAATAATCATGGCAAATATGTAAACGACTAACTATAACCTTCGTCATGGTCACGGGTCCAGAGTATGTAAGCCATAACTATAATATTGTATGAGCTAAAGCTAAGCAATTGGGAACACGGGTAAGGTCATGGAATTCCAGCGGCGGGTCTGAAAAAATTAAAGTTTCGCGGTCGATAAAAAGATTATATTCTCTCATGCCTTATAGCACATGTTAGTAACGGTTCCTGCCTTAAAGCCTTGGAACCGTCCCTTCAAGGCCTTCGATCCAGGTAGCTAAGGAATCTCATACAATATAGGAATGGTCCACAATCTCGAGACCCCTAAATGAAATATCATGTAATACGTAATACGTAATACATAGAAATAAATAAACGAAAGAGCTTTCACCATTTGATGAAACAGTAAAACATAAATAATCAACAGTAAGAAAACATAGACATAAATAGCAGCAAGAGAACAATATAAATAATAAAAATACAATATACACAATCGACAGTAAGAAATACACATAAACGACAATAAGAAATATACATAATGGAAGCAAGAAAACAGAAATAACTGAACAAAAGCTCTCTCACCACTCGATACAACATTATGGTGCTACACACAAAGGGTTACGTCCACTACTTTGTATCAAACATACTAGTAACACGACAAGTCGATGATCTCAGACGTTATCATACGTTCCTGTAGTTTAACCACAGATCCTGGTCCATGAAGGTCTTGGCAATTTATGCTGCAAATTAGAGTACGATGAATATAATTGCTTTGTCTATAATTACGTAATTTTTCCGATAAGCTGAAGGTAGTGCCTTATTTGCTATAGATGACATGCGAACTACAAGATTTGTAGTCTGGAATTGATGAAACTGCATTGCTAGGTAACATAATTCAGGTCCTAGGTAACAAGCAGCGTAATACAACTTGAACAAAGCATTATATGCACAAAGAAAGCAGGGTGATCTAAATTAACAAATTATTACATTCACAAAGAAAGTAGGGTTATCCAAAACATTGAAGCAATACATTCTCAAAGAAATCAGTATCAATGACAAAGGCCCAAACATCACCTAAGACACCATGAAACCTAATAAATATTGCATAACACCAGTATTAATTCACAAACATAATAGAAAATTAGTAAATTCACTGAACCAATCAAGTTCCCAATGCTATGCATCAACAAGGGTTAATAAAATGGACAAGCAACTAATAACATTTAAAAAAGTCTGAATTATACAAAATATATTCTAGAGTTACTCAACGAAAGATGGCTTCGTTTTCGAATTCACACAAAGGCACTACCTAAAACTTTTCTACTTCTCTCCCAACTCAATCGATCATCCCATCATTCATCTTGCATTTTTTTCCTCTACACAATGTACTTTGGCAGCTCGACGTTGACACTAGACAGTGAGAAGCGTTCTTCTTTCTCCGATTCTAACCATGGAAATTATTTCCACGGTTTGGTAACCGCTAGTAGCGTATCAGCATAGGGTAGAATGAGACTACGATATTTTTTTATTGAAAAAACCTAGGATGTTACAGAACCACCAGCTAATTTTACCTTTGAAACGACAGAAGATGTTTATGAGTAAATAGATGAAATGCTCTTACTTTCATGAGTATGCAACGCGACACAATAACACTATTGTCTTCCCTAGACATCATACAGCTAAATATGAGTCCTCAACAAGTTATTTAGGTATTGTGCGGGTACAAAATTAGAAATAATAATAATCACCCGCCTAATGAAGGGCAGCGGACTTCCTGAGTCGCTGGTTACACTATAACAGTAGATCCAAAAATTATCTTTGGTAGATAAGATGTTTGCAAGGTGAATAAAAACAAGTTTGTAGTTATAAAAGAATTATGTATTCACAGATAAAAATAGTTACACAATGTTCGGCACTTGAGATTACACTCGCAGAAAGAGTTTTTAGGTGTCTATAATAACCAAGGATTTGAAGTTCTCTGCTCAATCTAGGGCACTTCTGGTAATATAAAATGACAAAGAGATCTGACCTTATTTGTTGTTTGGAGTTCACCACAGCTCTGCTTCAATCGTCGATGGTAGATTTCTCTGAATAAGGTGTAGGCGCTTTGGATAAAGCTTCTCAAACTTCCACTGATGAATTGTGCCTTGGCGATATGTAATTGCTTCACAGATTCACAATTCACAACCTTTTTCTTTTACGTAGAGAATTTCAACTGAGTAATTCACATACACATGAACTAGGGTAGCTAACTGACCCGAAAACTTATTATTTTGAGAGATTTTAAGAGGAACTTGTAGTTCTGAGTGCCGTTATGGACTCGTGAAAAGTAAATTGATAAAAGAGAGCTTACTTGAAGATACTGTGCACAAGAGCGTCTTGAGAGAGAATGAATTTACTTGTAGGAGTACTTACCACCTTGAGAGGTGCAGAGAGAATGAATTTACTTGATTAAAAGAGGTCGGACGTGTACAAAGTTCAGGTAGCTAAGTTTAGGGATTTCCAAAATTGGCATTCTTGGAAGTGACGGCTGCTACCCCAAATTCCGAGAACTGTTCTTTGTTGCGAGAATATCGCAACAGGTATTAAATTCTTAAATATTGTCAGCATTTTTAAAAGCTAACCTTCATATCAAGAAATGGTGGTGATTGCCCAAATAATAACTTTACAAGTGGATGGGAGTAACGAAGAATGAATAATTCAAAGACGATTGGAACGTAACAGTCGAAGGATCGATTGATTGGCCTCACGTGTCCTGCAATATTTCAAAGAGGTCAGGATAATCCGTTCCGTGGAAACTAATTCAGTTGGCAAGGAATATTTATAAACGGACCGACCGCCGACTTGATTTCCTCAGGTGATACTTCAGATTGAAGTTTAGTGGAAAGCTGAGTAACGTCTGCAAAAGACGTGGACCAGCTCATGCAAGGACCAGATTCCCGAGCGTCACATTAAGTGGCCAGCTCTTAGTTTGACCGTGAGCTATTCGTATCCCTTTTGGGTCGAGGCAGGGGAGGGTCTGACTGCCCCTTCACTATCTCATGAGGCCTCCCTGGTCGCTTTCCTTCGTCTACTATCCTACTGGGAACTGATTAATTATTGCCAGTTAATGCCTGAACACATCATAACATACAATGCGACCCTCGATGCTTTTCTTACTGGAAAAATCTTCAGGTTCCAACAAGGAAGCAAACAAATATTTATTTGTATGTGGGCAATACATGACAGCATAAAAATAATACTTAATGTATTGTTTGAATAATTTCCGGATACATTTTTGAAGGTATTGAGTGTGATGTGAAATTCTGAATAACTATTTTTCCCATAAATGGTTAGTAATGTTACTTTGCTTGATGATTAGTTTCTGTACCGAATCCCAATAACAATTTACTTGGACAGATTACAAGTATTCCCAGATTTAGGTGTGCAATTATACTTGCTTGAAGAAATTGAGTTTGATCACCTAAATTTGCTTCTGAAAAATCAACTAGGTGTTCTTTAATAAAAAAATTTTTGTTAGATCATTATCAACATTGTGTAAGTTATTTATTCCATTTTACAGTCATGTCTTTGTAACAAACCTTCACTTTAGTTTATATAACTTACAGATTCTTTACCTATGTACTTTTTTTAGATGTTCTGAAGAAGCAGTTGAAATACTGCGAAAGCTAAACATTTGAAATAAATGGTATAATTATTGAAAGACCAACAATCTCTGTTTACCAATTATACATAAATTCTTTATGAACATTAATCAGAGATGAACTCCACATAACTTATATATATATATACTTTTATCTCCATCTTTTGTACTTTCGTTTGCCTACCTATCCCATATTATTGTAGTCTTGAGGGAACAACAAAGATTATTAGTATTATTATTGACTTAATACTTTTGATAGTAGATTGTCAATCTCAGTAAATTCAATGTAAAAAAATGAACCATACTGTGGATAAAAAAGAATGGAGTTCATGCCAAAAATCAGAAATTTATTCAGAGTGACATAACTCTCCCAACATAAAATATTATGCACAGTTGCGTAGGCCTATAAAGGTGGCAAAAATTTCAATTCCCTTCGCCAAGTCGTTAACGATGGCTCGTAACATTTGTGGTGTAGCGAACTGGGGATATTAGCAATTCATGCGACATTCAGCGATAACAATAAAGTGTTAATGTGATCCCAGAGGAGTTGCAGACATCGGGTCTGGCCTGGACGTGTCCCTGGAATCAACAGTGATCCTGATAAGGAGTTCCTGGTCCTTCTTTTCTGCTGCTCGTGATAAGCATGCTAGAAGCGCGATAAAGACCGGGCCTAAGCGTTTGGGTTGTCCCTGAAGATGGATGGTTGTCGCGGGAAATCCACCCACCTATATCTCTCTACATTCGCCGCACGTATTAACGACTTGTGACAACTGTGATCTATAACACTGATTCTCCGACGAAAAATTGCCATTCTTTCGCACGATTCCCTCCGCAAACCTTTCCAATGGATTTAATTTGAATTGGCCACATGACTGATCGATTAACGCGGGGGAAATTTATTTTATTCGTCACATCTCTTCATTCCATTTGAGCAATAACCACAAACTCTTATTGTTGAATATTGAAAGAAACAAGAATTTTGTGTTATTTTCATTTTATTGATCTTACGACACGACCAGTTTCGGTTATCAAACCATCGTCAAGTGCTAGATACAGCTCGAAATAATTTACTGTTCTTAAACCTATGAGATGTTCAAGAGTTGTCAGTGGCTTATCTCTATTTGGGTATTGAGTGGTCAAAGAATATGATTTGACGTTTTGAAAGAAATGTGATTTGACGTTTAATATTTCCCTAAGGAAATATGAACTGACGTTTCATATTTGCCTTGGGAAATATGAGTGTGTTATGACACATGGTTACTAAGGCAATATAGTTCAATATTGGTTCGATCAGGAAAAAAAGTATTTAGTAAATGTGTTGTATATACAGACTAACAGAAAGTATTTTACATTGATGGATGCTTAGTTATGACCAGTCAAATAGGTAGTTTGGTCAGGTCCTTTTCAATATTCGTGAGTTGAATGGATCTTCTCTCTTAGTTGGTTGGCATGTCTTTGTAGCTTCTGATGATATATTCTCGAGCGGTCTTCTATTTCGTTTGGTAGCCAATAAGCCAATACATTTTTCTAAATTTCAGATTTGATTCATTCTTTTTGGCATTAATTTGATGTCACCAGTTGAGACCCTGGTCTGAATGTATGCCAAGTTGAGTTGACTGTCTGGCTGGGTGGAACAAATTCTTTGTGAATTCTTTTTGAATTGTAGAAGCAAATCAGCATAAACTTGACTTTTGACTTCACCAATAAAATTCCCGCAGCACAGACTTAGCCTCACCAAAAAAGGACCTGGTGCATTTGATATCATAACAAGATAGCACATTAATTGGAAAGAGAATGTACCCTACAACAATACAAGAAATTCATTTTCAATTTGCTACTTAAAATTGAACGATATAGTGTAGAAGACTTCCTAACCGACATGATATAATGAGAGTAAAATTGTTGATGAACCTGTTTCATCTCGAGTGTTCAATGTATTACATCTATACACTTTACTATTATATTATTACTAGCTGACCCGACAGACTTCGTCCTGTCAAAAAAATCTGTAATGAGGCAGTTTTTGTGCCTACGTATTTTAAAAAATTCTCCTGAACAGAACCGTCATCCTGGTGATAGGGCGTTGTGAATAAAAAATAATTAAATCAAACATATATAAGGATTTAAAAGTAAGTAATCGCTTTATTGTTAATCATGTGAATCATAATTATTATTATTATCATTATAGTGCTTTGTTGTATACGATGTTTTTTGTTTGATTACCTGGCGCATAGATAAACAAATCTGATGGTTTTCCAACACGGGAACAGGCAACATACAATTGACCATGTGAGAAACATGGGTTTTCTAGATTAATACCACAAACACTTAATGATTGCCCTAGGACTTGTTTATAGTCATAGCAAAAGCAAGCCGCACTGGAAACTGTAGTCGTTTAAACTCAAATGGCACATCAGTCGGAATCATTGGGATGCGCGGTATGAGAACATCTTCTCCTTTATACTTTCCTTTGAGTATAGTTGCTTCTATCACATTGTTTAGTAATTTTTTTATCGCTAACCGTGTACCGTTGCAAAGACGCGCCTGGTTGATATTTCGCAACATTATAACCACCGATCCAACCTTTAACTGAAGATTGTGAGGTGGCAATCCTGGCAAATCCAGCGAGTTTAAAAATTCCGGTGGATAGTTGATTACAAATCTTCAATTCGCCTGTAATTCGTTCTTGAATTTTGAAATTTAATTCATTTACATCTATGTTTTTTGCAGCCAGTATAGCTCGTTCGCTCAACCAATCATGGTTTCTGTAATTTTGAGAAACATCTGGAAACACCTTCTGAATAAGTTCATCTTTTGATCGAGTTAACTGACAAAAACTTTGAGGAAAGTTAATGCAGTCAGTCAACATGTCCATAGGAAATTTGCCATTACCAATGTCAACGAGTTGTTTAGAGAATATGTTTCCAGATTGGTCATTTTGCAACTCGACACGCATATTCTTGCCTAAATGAAGTACTTTGACATGTTTCCACAAATTGGAGGACTTCAGACATGCATTGAGTTCATCAGCTGGCGTTGATCGTGGAATCACTGGCAATGTTTGACGAAAATCTCCTGCTAATAAAATCATTGCACCACCAAATCCGTTAATATTGTTCCGTAGATCTTTTAAGGTTCTGTCTAAAGCCTCCAAAGATTTTTTATGTGCCATCGTGCATTCATCCCAAACAATCAATTTACATTGCTGCAAAACCTTTGCCATTGCAGAGTTCTTCGAAACGTTGCAGGTTGGAGTTTCATTGCTTTGCATATTTAATGGCAATTTTAGTGCTGAAAGGGCTGTTCGACCACCTTCAAGCAAAGTTGCTGCGATTCCCGACGAAGCGAGTGCAAGTGCAATTTTATTTTGTGAGCGAATTGTTGCTAATATTGATGAAATCAAAAAAGTCTTTCCTGTACGACCAGGTGCATCTAGGAAGTAAATCCCTCCAGTTTCATCATTTGTTACTTTCATAAGAGTTTCAAATACATACTTCTGTTGTTCATTTAACAGTGGAAGATTTGTTTGAATTAATTCTTTCAAAGCGTTGAGATCATACAGTTTTTCTCGATGCAACTCTTGGTTAAAAGCGTCATGCATTGGACGATTGGGCGCGGTCAGGCCTAATTGAATTAATAATTTGTTTGACATTATCAAGAACATGTCCTCAATTGAAATCATCATTGTAAATTTCTTCACTGATTTGTATATTTGGATTTCCCATTCTATTCCGTATTTGATACAAAATATCATCACACATATAATCTTTGTACTTGATCCACAAATCAATTGGGTTTGATGGGAAGCATGTAGATATGATTATAGAAAACAATGTTCGTATTTGATGAGCGTGTGATGATATTACAGCATCATTGAGAGTTTGATCCCAATGCCCGTCATTTTCAAGCAATTGCAAACGTTGACAGGCTTCTCTGTAGGATCCACACAATTCACCATCAACAGTTCGTAACTCTTGGAATGATGTTGGGCGACGTACATTGACTAATTTAATATGAACTTTATACCATAGCAATAAAGCTCAAATTGACTACGTTTTAGTTACAAATCATTTGTATGGGAAAAAGGAAAGGGCTATTTTTATGATTTTTCCAGCAATAATTCTAATTTTTCTCGCCGTAAAAACCATCCTTGAACTTCAACGAATATTTAAAAAAAGATTTGGCCAAATTAGTCCAGGCGTTGTTGAGTTATGCGCTTACCAACACATTTTGCGATTCATTTTTATATTATAGATTATTAATGCGTCAGTCACCATGTATCTCAAAAGTACACTGTTCAAATATATAAATCAAGCATCTTAACGGAAAACATAGATGATGTTCATTGACGACTCATGAAATACCCTGTATATATAGATCATTACGGTTTATTGAAGACACCTAAGTTTAATTGGGCCGGAAAGCTGATTCCTGGCTCTTGTCAATTCTCGATTGCTTTTATCGGAAGAACACACATGTCGCTTGTGAACGTCAGTTAGTTGGTGCTTTGAGACTCAGATCAGGAACAAGGTTTAAAATTACTCTCTACTCGTATCCAGATCCGTGATGTCTAGGAATAGTCCCCTTGACATAAAAGCGTTTTCGTTCTTATCGGAATTTATAAAAATAATCGGAAACCCCTTGAGACTGAAATGATATTTCGACAACTTTGATGTAACATTCACGTGCTATAATATGCAGACGGTTCAATCGATTGCTTACAGTTTGTCTTTAAATAGAGGGATACTAGATCAGTTGACCTAGATTTCTCTGAAGATTCCTTTATTCTTGACTGAAACTAATTCTGAATGTTTTTTTTTAAAAACTTTATTCAGCATTTTTCACTATCTGCCATTGTTGAATAATCCAATGTTTTAGTGAACATTCCTTCACAGCCAAACTGACTGATATATCATTGCATCAAAAGAGCCCTTCGATACACTATTCAGTTAAATTCTACTGATGAATTCTATGATTTTATAAGCATTAGGTTCTACAAGTATGGATTGATAAGTACCCGTGTTTATTTATTTATATATTTATTGATACAACTCGCAGATTTCACAATACACGATTATTCCAGTTTCCGATTCTTGAGTCGGCAATTACTAATATCAACTCTACACTAATAATTATAGAGACGATTTAGTTTTGAACACTTCTGATGTTGAATGTAAAGGGCAATAAACAAAGTATCTCTCTAGACCATCAACTTAATAGAACGTACTGGTCACGGCCCTTTTAGTTCGAGCGATCAACCGCTATCAATTTTTGTCAGGCCAGTCGCTATTTCTGAAGAAAACTGCAATCCCATAACCATATATTTATTATCATTTTTAATTGTTTGGTTAAAAAACTCTAGAAATTATAATTTTTTATAATAATCGTTTTGCGTCGTAAATTATTATAGTAAACAGACAACGGAACTTAAATTTTATGTTTGAAATAAAATTATTTTCGTTCAACATCAACAACATTCGTTAGGAATCACTAATATAAGAGAACAGCACAGGTATAATAATTCTTTTAGTCTTGTTCAGTGTTAGTTGCAAGTTGAGCTAAGTTTTTGACGTGAGTTAAAGTATTTTTAATTAGTGGTACTCATCAAATATGAGTCTTACTAAATGTGCAGTACCTGGTTGCAAAATTAACACTTCTCGATGACATCGTTTCCCAAATTTCAAAACAGAATTGGCCAGATTTCATATGTGGCTAGATATCCAGAATTGAAAGCCATGCCACGGGAAGACGTTTATAACAAAAGGGTCTGCCACTATTATTTTGATGAGAAATACATCTTACCTGGTACCAGAAGGATGACTCCTCATGCATTACCAACTCTTTTTAGAAATGTGACTGATCCAACAGGTTTGTGGTGAATTCTCTATTTTGAACTTTTAATAATGTCATAAATGCTGTAAAATTCTGAATTTCACATTAATAAGTTGGATGTTGACTATTTAATAGTCTTATTATCAATTTATTTTGCAGGTAGTAAGTATATGGCATGAGTAGATCTGAGTGAAGCACAATCTGGATTCGAGGTCCCAGATGAAAGATGTAAGATAAATTATTAATCTATATTTTTTAGTTTCAGAACTAGGGGAATTTAACCTGTGCGAGTACAAAATTAGAAATAATAATAATCACCCGCTTAATGAAGGGCAGCGGACTTCCTGAGTCGCTGGTTATACTAAAACAGTAGATCCAAAAATTATCTTTGGTAGAAAAGATGTTTGCAAGGTGAATAAAAACAAGTTTTTAGTTATAATAGAATTATGTATTCACAGATAAGAATAGTTACACAATGTTCGGCACTTGAGATTACACTCACAGAAAGAGTTTTTAGGTGTCTATAATAACCAAGGATTTGAACCTCTTTGCTCAATCTAGGCACTTCTGGTAATATAAATGATAAAGAGATCTGACCTTATTTGTTGTTTGGAGTTCACCACAGCTCTGCTTCAATCGTCGAGGGTAGATTTCTCTGAATAAGGTGCAGGCACTTTGTATAAAGCTTCACAAACTTCCACTGATGAATTGTGCCTTGGCGATGTGTAATTGCGTCACAGATTCACAATTCACAACCCTTTTCTTTTACGTAGAGAATTTCAACTGAGTAATTCACATACACATGAACTAGGGTAGCTAACTGACCCGAACACAGATTATTTTGAGAGATCTTTAAGAGGAACTTGTAGTTCTGAGTGCCGTAATGGACTCGTGAAAGTAAATTGATAAGAGAACTTACTTGAAGATACTGTGCACAAGAGCGTCTTGAGAGAGAATGAATTTACTTGTAGGAGTACTTACCACCTTGAGAGGTGTAGAGAGAATTTACTTGTAGAACTTACTTACCCCTTGAGAGGTGTAAAGAGAATTTACTTGTAGAACTTACTTACCCCCTTGAGAGGTGTAGAGAGAATGAATTTACTTGATTAAAAGAGGTCGGACTTGTACAAAGTTCAGGTAGCTAAATTCAGGGATTTCCAAAATTCGGTCCGACAGAAGGCATTCTTGGAAGTAACGGCCGCTACCCCAAATTCCTAGAACTGTCCTTTGTTGCGAGAATATCGCAACATAACCTCTCAATGCATCCAGAAGCAAACTCCTCGATGTTGATGAATCACCTTCTCAGATTCATCGAAGGCAGAAAAGATTGAAAACATTACACTGTGACTTTGTTCAGTTCAAATGAATGCTTTCAAGATGTAGTTTATTAGTTCGATTGTAATTAAATTAATTCAATCTAATCTCCTGTAGGTTACGCTTACCTCGAATCTGTAAGTAGTATGTATGGATAATGTCCCTCATTAATCTTTATATGTAATAAATAGGATAATTTCTCTAACATCTACAGGTAATTTGACTGAATTAATCACCTGAACAATTTTAGTTCTTTAAATAAAAATTTGTTAAAAGTTCTTGTTTTCCTCCACCAAATTCCCTTCCTTATAAAATAAGCATTAGTTAATTCGAAACATTTTGAAGTTGAGTAAATGATCCGAATCAGATATCATTTAGTCGAATTCAGTTTTGGCTCGAATTAGCTTGAAAATAATAGTTCATAAGAGGTATGGATTTAAATGCGCCGCTTTCCCGCCAAATGAGGAAATTAGTTCGAGCGACCAACCGCATGGTGTCGCTTTGTTAGCGTTTACACGTGCGTTGGCAGTCTATTAAGGTACTTTGTCAATGCAAAGGGTGATTCATTTAGAGGTACACTTTGTGGTGGGGATTTGGTTGCAGATCGCGCATGTGTCGTGTAAATTGAAGTGGTATCGCAGTATAGGGGCCAAGCAGTAGTCGCACTCCGTGGATTTTGAACTGAAATCGCTTACACCAAAGGGAACTTTTGATTAGAAAAAGTTATTTGCGTTATCTGAAAACTTAATATTTTGATTTAAGCTGGTAATAAGTTTTCACAGAGATATTTAGAGAGTATGGAGCATTGTTTAGTCTATATTCATATAACTATGATGTAACCGTAAAGATAATCACATTTCCTCATTAACAGAACGCATTCAATAAAAGATATATTGTTTAATTTTGGTTTTAATATCACTTTGAAAGAAACAGTAATTAGTGATGAAATATACTCAATAGTTTACTCAGGAACAGCCTCTGAAACTTTTTGAAATGTGTTAAAAATCATAGGTACCTTAGGTTTGAAAGTGAAATGACTTAAAATTTTTTTAAACGAAGATTGAGTTGAAGAGTAGGTATTATATGGAAAAATAAGTAGTTGGTGGTTGAAAGCATCGAATGTGTTTAAAATCCTCAATACTTAAATTTGACTGAAACATTAATATTAGAGTCCATGAAAAATAACTTTTTTTTTTTATATTGAATTGTTTCGAACAATTTTTTTCAATGAATTCTCTGATGATTTAGTTTGAACTGATACTACTCTTACTATATTCAATTTATGAAAAAGAGGATTTTGATAATGGAATTCTAGAATTACTGGCAAGTTTTAGCGAGGGACCTGAACTGATCTTAAGGGAAAAGTGGGAAAAGGGGTGGAAGGAGGTTTAGATCGTTTCCATTCGAAGATTTAAAACTCTTCCGGGGGGGGTTGTTAATTATCCCCAGTACACCCCCCTCCGTAAATATTCCCCTGCGCTAATTATGCTGCCTCATTATGCCCTCATTATGGTGGGAAAAAATTAAAAACCTATTGAATTATTGTTATATATATATTGTATTATTGTTATTTCTATGTATAAAATTGAAAATCATATAGATACACACACAAATATTTTTCTAAAAAAATTTCACTCTTATGCATACTCATGCAGTAGGCGTAAACCTCCTGAAATTCCATTGGTTCCTGATATCTCAAGTAATCATAAAGAAATGACGACAGTAGGCGTAAACCTCTTTAAATCCCATTGGTTCCTGATATCTCAACTAATCGTAAAGAAATGACGACAATAGGCGTAAACCTCCTGAAATTCCATTGGTTCCTGATTTATCAATTAATCTCAACTAATTGAATGAAGCACTATTCAAATAACGGAGCTTTTAATAAACAACATTTACTACAATACTATATATATCACTCACATGTCGGTGTCTAATGGTATTGAGAAAAAAGAAAGTTTGGGATTATTGAAACTATTGTTTTTGCAGTTGTATACGCTACAATTGTTAATCATTTTGGAATTAATTTAAAATAACACAAAATTGAAACAGAATACTTACTGGAATGAAAATAAATGATTAAATAAATGAGCTTTGCTGGTTCATGGTAGATTTTGACTCAAAGAAATTCCACTAAATTATGGGTTAGGTTGTATGTTTTTCTTCAACTTCTTCTTTGAATTATAAATAATCTCAAAAAAATTATATTCTTCTAAATATTAAACAACAAGATTGTGCCACTTGCCATACAGCCTGTGAAACCATGGCTTTACTGTGAGAGCATTTCGGCGAGCAGATCATTTCACGCTTCGGACCAGTGAATTGGCCGGCTAGATCATGTGACATCACACCTCTTGATTTTTTCCTTTGGGGCTATGTGAAGCCCAAAGTCTACATGGACAAACCGGCTACGATTAAGGTATTGGAGGCCAATATTACTCTAGTCATTGGACAAATATCACCCGAAATACTCACACGCATCATCGAAAATTGGAACTGCATCCAAAACTCAATCCAGATTGATAATGTAGACCAGCGGTGAAACCATGCAATTGAACTGGGATTCTGTTCTTCACATGAAACATAATATAATATAAGACAGATTCGAATACCTAGTTTGGCGATATTTGAAATAATATAAATAGGTCGGTAATTTACTATTTTTTTTTCACCCGATGTATATGTTAGGCCCGAAGACCGAAAACGCTCAGTGGCCGGAAAAAACGGCCACATCGCGTTCTGGTTGCCTTCGAACGCACAGAACTCGTTTTGGCTGTTTTTAAACGCTCGCAAAGCGTTCTGGTAATTGTTAAACAGCCGGAACGAGTTTTGTCAATTGTTCAACGCTCACAACGCGTTCTTAATGTTCGACTTGTATTATTTGCCGCTTTCTTCCTGCGTAGGATAAAATTTATATTGTCCCTCATAAAACAAAGTTAAAAATTGGAATACAATTCAATTATTGAAAACTACAATTAAATACAAACGACGGGTTTTTCCGAACTTTTGTGTACTTTACATTGGTACGTTACTTATTTTTACAAGAACTGTTTGATTGACATTTCGAATTACATAGTACATTTAAATTGTATCCGTAAAGTATGGAACAAATTCATTTTTAGCTAATCAGACCATTTTAAGAAATAATCCTGAAACACATCGATTTTCATTTCAATTTACCTTATTTTAAAATAATAATCTAATATAAAGCGTGAATTATTTTCGAGTAATGACATCACCGTCATTTTTTTTAAATTGAACTTTTTTGTCTCCATTTTCGGATTACTCTAGCTGAGCTGATTCCAAAAATGTATCACATGTTGATTCCAATAGGAACAGGGTCGACAAATATACAATAGTTTTGTATGTGCTCATAAAGAAATGCTAGACCACAAGTACCAAACAAGTTCGGAAACAACTTATTTTTATTATTCTAAAAATGTAAAAAACTACAGGGTCTTACATTTGAATCAATTGCCGTTAGAGAAACGCGTTCCGGCTGTTTAACAATTACCAGAACGCGTTTCGAGCGTTTAAAAACAACCAAAACGCGTTCTGTGCGTTTGAAGACAGCCAGAACGCGATGTGGCCGTTTTTTCCGGCCACTGAGCGTTTTCGATCTTCGGGCCTAACATATATATACAGCATATAAAAGCTATTTTAAGTTTTATCGGAAATGTGTTTGGAAAGATGAATTCAATTTTTTGAAATGTTCGTATTTGCTTCTCAACATAGTTTCCTTTTAGATTGATACATATAGCCCAGCGATATTTCAACTGTTTCAAGCCTTTTAAAAAATATGATTTCTCGAACTTTGCAAAATAGCCTCCGTTTCAGCGATGACCTACCCCGACATTTTCGCATGTTTGGAAACAAAAATTAATAAGTTACACAGTGCCAGATCTGGTGTATACGTTGGCGGCGATGTTGAGAAATAGATATAAAAATATCCAAAAGATTGATTTCACTTTCCAAACGAGGCTTCCGGTCAATCCATCCTCAAATTTGTGAGAGGATTTTGGGAAAAATGAAACTAGTTTTTTGCTGTTTCATTAGGAAATTTGAGCTTGCGATTTAGTTTAGTTTATGAATCAATTTTTTCATTTAGTAATTGGTGAAATGCCAACGAAATTCAGATAAATTGGCACCCAGTTGTTCCTGGCTATGTGCATTTCCCACAGGAGCCCGTTTCAGATTGCAGAGAGGAGCTATGGCACCCTGTCAGAAATATCGATCTGAGATGACGACAAGTTGAAGTTGCAAGATGTATGGAATCAATTAAGCGTAAAGGGGGAAGTTCGGGCGGGTAGCCGATAAGGTTATTCTGAAATCAGAAACGGAACTACTTTTCGCTGTCGCGCGTCAGTATGTCCATCACGTAGACAAGTGAACAGACGTCCATTCCGTCGGCCCTTCACGTACAAACCTACAGATATAAGCCGTGATACAAGCCCTCTCTCGTGACCCCATCGTTGTCCTCAAACGCCTTTTCATTTCACATCCTGCCGAATTGCCCGCTGTTTCTTCAGGAGGCGCACATATCCGATTATATTTCCAATAAAACATGTTCCATTCATAATAGGAATACTCTGTTTATGCCCCCAATCTAAAACGCTTCACTAGCAAGGCAACCAAAATGAAAACTTTCACGAGTTTAAGTACAATGAATTATAAAAGACGAATGAACAAGTGCACAAAATAAGCTGACGAATAATTGTAATCATAAAAGTTTGTGAATTTTGCTGATCAAATTTTTTACCAATTCCAGACAATAATTTCACTTTCATGTATTGAATGTCTGAATAATGGACTGAAACAAGAGTGCAACAAATAAAAAGGAAATTTTCTTTATACTTCATGTAATATAGTTACATAAAAAGTTAAAGAAATTCATTAAAAATTTGTAGTCAAGTTTTCTTCAGCATTATCAATCTTTGTCATATTATTATCTCGGTTCCATTCTCAGAACATAAAAGAACAATTTCCTATTCTATAAAAATATTCATACATACAAAGGGATCAGATCCCTGAACTTGATATCCAGTTGAACGGTAACTTTTGGAAGAAAACACTGAGAAATATTAACTTAACATCATTTGTGCTGCATTTGTTACATTCATCACCCTGTAAATTTTGATTTGCATACTTCATTAAGTAAAAATTCTGATTTTTAAAAATTTAGCATATATTTGTAGGGAAACTGAGCAAGGATGATGGAAAGGGATAGTTCTCAGCTTTTGGATTAGTAGTTGATGCGGAGATGTAGTGGCAGCGGCTTTCATGTTTTGTGATGTTTGCACATTGCAGTTTACCATTATTGTGGAACATGTTTGAGTTCCCTTATTGATTCCTATTCCATCGGTTTGTGTACCTATATCAAAGCTTTTCGGTCTCTTAAACAGGTTCCAAGTAGGATCAGCCGTTTTATTTAAGTAGCGGCCAGTCATTATATAAGGTTCGAAGTGATCACTGTAAATCCTGTTTCCTCAGAATTGTCGCATCGCCGCAGGCCAATTTCCATTGCAGGGCTCGTAGAGGGTCATCTGAACTGGGAAATCTAAAGAATCTCACACCCGAAACATTCGAACATTACTTAACTGAACATCTTCTCTTGGTTTCACTGATTTCATCTACAAACCAGACTTCTCTGCCGAGCTATGAAAAAGCTTAATCCAAATATGAAAACCCGTGCGGAATGAAATTCTAGATTTCCTATACAAAATCAGCGATAACTTTTACTCCATATATCACGCTATCATTAAAAATTTTCGAATGGAGGCAAAAGAATTCATAGACAAGTTATATAAAATATGCCATTTAATTCAAAAGTTAATTTCTAGAATTTTTCATCTTATTTGAAAAATATGTCGCGTTGTGTTTATTCGGAATGGTAAATGGATCAAAAGGCAAATAATTGCAAATTGCCACTTGCGGTAGTGTATCTTTCTTGTTAATAGAAGCAAGGTAGAGCAATGCGTCACGAGGGGAGGCAGCGAGAACGTAATTGGCACAGTACAGTCGAAGCATTATTCACTTTATCTAATTACCTCAGAAACAGCGAAGAGACATGTCCTCGCCTTGCGAAGGGAAGTTCTATTCCGAATTTACTTACTTCTTGGTCTTGAACCATGCCTGGAGACATTTAAAACTAGATCCCACTCTCCGGCTGGTTGCCCGAAGCGTGTTTATAACTAGCAAAAGGACACATTGGAATCATGTTCCTAACTCTGCGTTTGTTGCATTACAAATTGAGAACTCAAATATCAATGTTGTTTTTCTTTGGAACAGAAAAAGTTCTAGATCGAGTTGAATTATGGGAAATATGATGAAGTGATAGTGGCGTAACTATACCATCTGGGGCCCGTGGCAAATTCTTTTGAGGGGGCCACCTATCAATTAAATTCGTCATGATGTATTGTTACCAAACAAATTCACCTAACAATAACGTCTTTTCCTGACTTGGTTTTAATTATGAAGAATATTTTAGTGATTTACGGAGTTGGTAATTTTCTTGGACATTGCTAAAGCAGTTTGAACCTCATTACTCAATTTTTCCGGCTATAATCACACGCAGCTGAAGAAATATCACAAAGATGAATCATCACTTTGGCAGATCAAAATCCTCAGGAGTTGACATAAGTCCTCAAGTGGATTTCCCGAAATGATATATCTGGAGTTAATAATCGTAATAATTTAAATGGAAAGCTAGAGTGCCTATTTTCAATTCAAAATATTAGTTTTTGATTCTTTCACAAACTTTGTGAGTCTTGTTTCGAATTCCGGAAAAATACTTCAGAACAAGCGTGCAGAATTCAACCTAACGTAGTGCTTTCCTACATATTCTCTACACTAAGCTATTAACTTGAAATTATATTATGATCTTTAATCTTTAATTGCCTCAGCTTGGATCTTGAGCGAAACTCAAAAAATATACTTTTTAAGCAAAATATATTACTTGAAGACAATAAAAAAAATTCCTGAACTCCCAACCATTTAGGACAGAGGCCCTGTTGGGTCTGAGGCCAGTGGCATTTTGCCAGCCTATTGATATGCCACTGAGTGATATGGGCGTTTGTATTTGTTTGTCATTATCATATTGTTGGAGAGAAAAGACTCTAGTTCACCTGAACAGTGTACTTATAAGTTTGTTATAGTTCGAATATTTACTCGCCAGTAGCTCAACAGCCATCTGACCTCATGCCAGTGTTTTCTAAATTCTTATACAATCATTTCACTTGGTTTGTAGTTTTCATGAGTTTCTCGACTCGCATTAGTCGGGTATTCTTTCGGCTTGCCTCGTTTATTCATTTATTCTTTTGATCTTTAGCTTTCCTCGTGATGTACAGTCTCTAATTCATCTTCTGGCCACCCCTCGCTGTAATTAAACCACATTGTTCAAACAGGGCCGTATATCCAAGTAATTATGAATTTGTCTAACCACATCTGCGACATCTTGAATTTTTGTCATTAAAATCTCGTCCGGGGGCAATTTGTTCCGACAATTAATTCAAGGAAAAAAAGAGGAGGAACAAGGGTTTCCCATTTAAATTAATATTCAGACTTATTGTGCCGTTTTTTCTTCCTGTCCACCGAAGAGGACGTCTTTTTCGAGTACGAAATCGTTTTCTTGAGAAGCATTTAGATTCACAGGACCGTATCCTTTTGAAAATTTTATCTGAAAACGCAGATAATCGAGGAGAATTTTATGATCTTAATTGAGTAATATGGAGTTGATTGTAGAAAAATCGAGGTCATTTTGAATGTCAACATCTAGAGATGAGCGATATTTCACTGTCGGTGATTTCTCACAGTGATTTCAAATTTCAGAATCACTATTTGCTACTGGAGTCAGTTTGGTCCTCTACTAGAGTCAGACGTAATAAGGAATTCATCGGATGTAAAAGCTTCCCAAACATATTAGTAATAATTATAATAATTTTTATTAATACTTTAAGACACTAAATTTTGTATAGGACGAGTCATTGAATATGATAAAGAAAAGGTGAAAACAATTAAATTGACAATGAGTCAACAAAGTATTCATCTACTGAATAGAAATCCTTTCTCAGCAGAAGCTTCTTGACCTCTATTTTAAATCTTCTCAAAGTCAAGAGTCTCAGAGATGAAGGCAAATGGTTAAAAAAATTAATACCTCGATATAAGGGAGCATTCAAATTTGGAAGTTTTATGTTTAAGGAACATCATTGTTTGTAGATTTCTAGTATTAAATTCATGTTGACTTGATAGTTTCAATCATTCGCCCTCATTTTCCTTGGCATTGATTAAACATTTCAGAATGTAGATACAGGGTAACTTTAGAACATGTTTTTCCACAAAAATTTCCCTGCATGACTCTAACGGTTTTAGATTGAATGTATCGCGTAAAATACGCTTCTGTGGTACCAATACTCACTTATAATACCACAAGAGCTTCAAAATTATCGGGTATTTCCCGATAGGTTCGTTGCAAACAAATGAAGGAGTCAAGTTTTTCAGGTTAAAAAATCACGAGCGCGAAGCGCGAGTGATTTTTCCTGAAAAACTTGACGAGTTATCGGTAATGGTCCCAGAAGAGGTAGATGGCATGAGGTTTAGGCTGTTGATGGCATTTTCTGCAGTAGGCTCACTCCTTCGCAGTTTCTTGACAATTAATTCGTGGTGTTCCTGGTCGAGTTGGAGATACGGCTTGATGGAGTTACTGTTGGCATGTCCAGTTATTTTGATTATCTGCTGCTCTCCCAGGCCCGATTTCGCTAGATTGGAGACGGCTGTTGCACGACTGGAGTGATTGGTGATTTTTTTGTTACCAAGGTCAAGCCCAGCTTTTTGTGCTGACTCCTTAACCCACTTTGAAATCGTGTTTTGGCCTACTGGGGAATCCTTGTACCACCTACCGCCTGGAACTTCATTCCAGAATGGATTTTGGGTCAGGAATAGTCTGTCGCTCTTGATATTGACATCTCTCTTCTCTCTCAATTTCTGGAACAGTCTCACTGGGCACTTGTCAGGGATTTCCCGATTCTCCACTAGCCACTTGCTGTCTGATAATTTTTTATCACCACCTTGTGTGGTCTTGCTGAAAATTGGATTGTATTCAATTCTCCCAGTTGTTTCCCCGTTATTTCGCTGTTCTGCCTTGAAGTGATGTATTGACGCCATGCTGCCCTCACCACCTCTCCAAGCCAATTCCACTGATATTATCATGAATAATTTTTTCTGGAGGCCATCAGGAGTTTTCTCGTCCCAAACAGTGGTCATTGCATCCCAATCTTTTTCCTCCAACGCTGCTGCACTTGCCCTCCGTTTTTCCGGAATAGATTGTAAAGCCTTACGCTTGGCATCATGAGCTCCTCGAGCGGTCTTGAATGCACCATCCGAAAATGGGTTGATTTTGATGTCGAAATCGTTCAAATACTTTTCTTGAAGTAATATGGCAGTCTGATTCCACATTGTTTTTATTGTACCTTCCTTATAGTCTTCTCCATCCATTTTCTTCATATTGTAAGCGTAATCTTTCATAATGTTTGCCAATTGCGCTTCACTCGTTTCAGCACTCAATGTGTATTCCCTCTCAGTACAAAAAGTAGTAAATTGGTTCCAAACTGTTTTTTTTGCCTTCTCCGTATTAATGGGAACATTTCCTTTGACTTTTTTATCGATGGTGGACAGAGAACAAACTCCAAATCGACTCATTTTCATGCAAAATCTCCAATTTTCACAATTGAATTCAACCTGTCAGTTTGACGTGTGCTTAATTTGAATGGATCATGTTTTGTTTATATATAGCAACTACCAGAGAAAATTTTCAAAAAATTATCAGTATAATACCATGTAGGTTGTACCACGTGACGTCGAATGGTGCAATTCTATTGGTCGATATTTGGGTCGGAAAAATAATCTTTGAAAATTAGGGCTACTTCCCCACAGCGAGGTATTATAGGATAGGCTATACACCAAACTATAATAACATTGAGCACACAGTCTATGGGCAAATTCTGGCATTGGCAATTGCATGGGGTTGTCCACCTTAAATACCTATCTAAATAAATTCCTAGAAATTTATTGGACTCTGATGATGTAATGTTATCAATCCCACATCCAAACGTAAATGAGCATAATTCCTTATTTTTAAGAGCAAAATGAACACATACGGTCTTTTCAACATTTACCATTAAGTTGTCCCACAAACGCACGCATAATACATATTCGTTGCAAATAGGTGAACATCAAATACACTAAATTCTAAAATACTTATTTTTCGTGTGCTTGATGAAGGTCAATTCAGGTTGGGATTTTAGACAATGAGTTTCATTGTCTGTTATAATCTGTCTCTTCTTTGAATAACTGAGTGACAAGATCTTTCTCGAATGATGTCACAATGTCGAAAGAAAGCTCTTCATTACGAGCGAAAAGTTCAATTTTTTTTCGTAGCTTGTCACGTATACTTAATAAAATAATTTGCCATCCGCGGGATGAAAAACAAGGGACGCTATAGAATGTCTCGAAACCGTGAAGTGATTAATAAGAAAAGAGAAGGTCTGAGGGGGAGCGAGCATTTTGAGGCATCCGGCTCCAGAGACCTGAGGGACCTCTAGCTGGCGGCGAATTCTGGCAACAAGTAGGGACGCTTTGACATGAAATTCGTATTATAAACAGGAATCCGGATTAAATTAGCGTTTTATATTCCGGAAAAACTGTAAAGAACCGGGGTATTACGGTTTCTTTATTTCCCTTATGTTTACATTCCCCGCTTAATCTTTGGCTGACGTGCCTTTGTCACCACTCTTCACGAGGAGCCTTACTCCTGCCTCCTAATTTAATAAAAATTTAATTCTCTTATTGCTACCCTGCTTCTCTCTGTGAATTTATCTCTGCGCGTATGTAACGATAACTTATCGCCGGATCTGGGCTTCCGATGTTGCTTTTTTTGCCAGATGTGCGAAATGGCTGTTTGCAGAAGTATTGTCGCATTTGGAGAATTCTGTTTTTGAGTCCCATCAGATACCATTTCAGAACATTTCAGAGTAGCAGCATTCAATTCATTACTTTAAAGAGGAGGATATATATATATATAATGTTCAAGATAATGATCGCCAAATATGATAATATATACAATATAAGGGATATCGATCAGTAATTTACAAGATATATACACTCTTTATTCATATAAAGCCTAGCTTTCGAAGCTTTTTTGCTTCTTCCTCAGGGCAACTGTAAAATACAACAAAACACATCAATAACAATAAAACAAAAACAGAGAACAACAACTTACTGAATGCGAGATTGATCTCAAGTCCAAGAAATGTAAAAAGGTAAAACACAAACATCAAGTAGGTCAATATTGAAAGATTGTCAATTAAGAAACTCATAACTGTAACACGCAATAAACAATGTTAGGTTAGATGTCATTCATCAACTGGACCTTCGAAAAATGGTCTATTGGAAAATTTTAAAAGATAAGCATATATTGGACTTAGTGCTTGCGTGTCTGTTTTCTTGTTAATTTTGCTATTCTGAGTTTTTATGTGGATCATTTCTAGTATACACCTTTTTTTATAATTTTACATTTGTATCTAAAATTTTTACGTTATTAAAATCAATATTATGAGAGTACTTATTAGCATGAACAGACAATGCACATCTCAAGTTATTTGTTCTTATATCTTTTGTGCAAGTTCATGCGATTTCTAAGCCATTGTGAAGTTTGACCTACGTAGGTTTCATGACAGTCATTACATTCTAGTTCGTATATTACATTCGATTTTATTTCTTTTGGTATAGGGTCCTTTAGTTTTGGATATAAATTTGCCACCTTCTTTTTACACTGTGCCACTATTTTCACTTCTTCATTATAATCTTTAAAACAGTTTTTAATTTTGTGAGTAAGGTAAGGGATGTTCGGGATGCTTCTATATTTCACAACTTCTGTTTCTCCCACCATATCAGGCTGTGTTGGTCTCTCAGCCAAAGGCAACGCTGAAGCAGAATAGAGAAGTTTCTTCAACATTGTCTTAGGATAGGCGTTCTCAACCAAAAGATCAAAGAGTCTTTTTATGCTTCCATCTCTGAATGTTGGGTCACAGATTTTATAGATCCTGTTTTTTTGTTCTTTAATGAAATTTAATTTTATGTTTATTGGATGGTCAGATAAAAAATGTATAAACTTTCCTGCAGATGTCGTCTTTCTATACCAATCTAACTTCACTCTATTATCTACTCGGCATACCCTGGTATCTAAGAACGGAACAGTGTTGTAACAATCTTCTGTCTCAACTGTGAACTTTAACTTAGGGTCGAAGCTATTGAAAACTTGCAATATCTCTTCAGTTCCCGTTGATGGTAGGGATATTATCAGGTCGTCCACATATTTTTTTATGAATGCGAGTGTGAATGTTAATTTAGGTATACAGGAGTCGAGCACATAGTCCATCACATATAACGACAAGATTGGGCTAAGCCTGGATCCCATAATGCACCCAAATGTTTGTAAATAGAAACTGCCATCGAACATGAAGTAACCTGATTCTAGGAGGAAGGTGATTATCTCCCTGAAGTATTCTTTTGATATCTTGCAGCATGTCTCAACCTTGTTCCAATAGAATTCGATTGCTTTCAGTACCAACTCCTTTGATATGTTGCCAAATAGGTTGACCACGTCAAGTGATATCAGAACATAATCTGGGGGTAATTGAAAATTGTTAACCTTATTGGAAAAGTCGCACGAATCTTTTACATAATATGTATTATCCTGGTCATAGGCTTCTGTTAGGATTTGTGCAACATAATTTGAAAGTTTACATGTAGGGCCCTGTACATCAGATACGATTGGTAGCATTGGGACATTTTCTTTATGTACTTTCGGATATGCTAAAAATATCTTTGAAATTAACACATGAATGATTAATGGAAATATGTGTGTACAAATTGAATTCAAAGTTGTCGAGGGCCTATTGGAAAAAATATTATAGTATTTTCAGAAACCTTTACATTTAAATTTCCAAAATGTCAGAAAAATATATATCTATGCTTGTATGAAGAAGTATTTAGTGATTGCATTCGATATAGTAATCTGAAGCGCATACTTGTCCTCATCACTCCTTCAGCAGAAGTGATAGGCATTGTTTGAAAGCAATTACATCATCAGACCAATTCGTGGCCCTCAAAGAACAGGGCTTTAAAGGGAGGAAACGGTTAATATTTGTCATTTTCCAGTCGATTTAGCTGCCACGAGACTAGCATCCCTTAGGGCTGAACGTCTGACATGTCAAGCTTGTTTTAGGGGACACTTTGAAATTGCTTGTACTGCAGGGTTAAGGGAAATCCCTGTGCGATCCTGCGGCATTGAACACAAATTATAATTAAATATTGAATGCCTCTGTGAATCAGCAGAGGAGGTTGCTAATTATTTCATATTGTATGTCAGGGGCCAACTGAAAATTATCCGCGTAATCCAATTTATGTCTCCTCGTTGGATATCAATTCATGAAAAAGAAAGAAGAAACAATTTGACGAAGGGTTGATCGATTCCTATTATTAGCAACCTAGTCGATTTAAACTCAAAAAAATAAACTCGCGATTGAAGAACAATATCTTTGACATTATACGAAATGGCGATTAATTACGTCAAAAATCAATTCATAATATACAAATTTAAAGAAGTATTTATTGATTATATAACACTAGTAATGTATAGATTAATTAACTTCGACCACTACACATTTTAATACAATAATTCAATCACTATCATACTTCATATATGATATGATTGTTCAATGATAACTGAAGTGAGAGACATAAATTCTACCCTGCATATTGTTTAAAGTTGTTGAGAAAACTGCGTCAATAGTTGTAGTCTTGTAGTTGATTGAACAGGAGAATTATTCATTGTTAAATTCAGTTTATAACCTAAAAAAAACCTAAATCTCCAGCAATAATTAGGGGTATCTTATTGTATTTCAAAGTATGCTAATCGAAAACCATGAATCTTCTAAATAATTTTTATTCTTTCTATTGTTTACGTGCTAGCAATACTGAAGACTCAACTCTTCCTATCAATAAACACTTTGCTTCTGAATAATTTGTATTCATGGTTGAATGCCATGTTATGATTTTCGAAATCTTTTGAGTCAATTTTATTGCCCTATAAGTAAAATATTCTTGTTCATTTATTTTTGTATAACTTCATTCATATTAATTTAATTATCCCTAATCTGAATTCAATGAATTTTGTAGTCGGTTCAGTTTTGGAATTGATTTCATATGATATAATACTCTGTAATTATATTCCTCCTAGTAGAGCGTGAAGAAGTTATACTTCAAAAGAATTCAGTCTTGATTTTATTACATCACTTGTCGAGAAAAATGTCAAAAATAATACCACTAGAGATGAAATTTTTTCGGCACTATTTCGCGATTTTATTATGAAACTTAGTTGCATAAGCAATTTCGGGAATGACATTCGTATCGAAATCAAAATTTGGAAAAAATGTCATGAGTGAAATTATAATTAATCAAGGACTATATCAGCAATAGATAACAAACGGTTGAAATAAACGGTGTAGTAACTGAAGAAAAAACAGTAACAACAGGTGTTCCACAAGAAACTATCCTTGGCCTAAGGTTATTTATACATTAACGATATTTTCACAGAACAAAATATTAAAAAAACTTAATCCTATCTTTCGCAGATGATACTGTTTTGTTGTACTATGACGATAATTGGCTAATTCTGCAAAATAGACTCAACTTTACCTTGAAAAAATTAAATTCATGGTTATGTAATGACTGTAATGTAGTACTTAACAGTAGGAAAACTATATGTATGACTTTTTCCAACTATGCTGATACTTTACCTGTAAATTTCAATATTACGATGTATGGTGATATTATCCAAAAGGTGAAAGAAACTGAATATTTAGGTATTACAATTGATCAGCATATAAGACGGGAAAAACAAGTGCAGAGTATCATAAATAAAACAAAATATCTAATTTATGTTTAAGCCAGACTAAGAAATATATTAACATTTAGCGCACTAAATGCTATTATGTTTGGATTACATTATATTATAGTAAAGCCACCTATGGTGTTGTAGCTTGGGGTCAGGGATTCATCAAGTCAAGTAGCTTGATATTTTTAAGAAGAACTTGACTTGAAAGTGAAGCTTGTAACGAATACATACTTGACTCTTGACTTGACTTGATTTGAGATATTTATTACTTGACTTGATATCAAGCTACTTGGTATTACTTGATCATGATACGTACGAGTCGTGCTACGTATATTTCTGCAAGTTCATGCGTGTTTAGACAAATTTAGGGGGTTTTCCGAGGTCCATGCTGAATGAAGCGATCGCGTAGTCTTCTTAATTTTATCTAGGTGAATAGAGAGGTATTTTTGTCCAAGTGTGTGAGTCGTTACGTCAAATAATTGAGTGTTTCAACCTGTGCAAAAAATGAGTATTTCATCGGAAATAATGGAATTAGAAACCAGCGGGTCAGAATATGTGTTTGAGGAAAATACTCAATCCGAAGATCGTGATCTTATACAAAAGCCAGCACACAAAAAATCTAAAAGCAATGGAAAGAAAAAAATCACAGATTATTTCACAGTTGAACAAGATCCGAAGAGTTCGAAAAAGACTGATAAGCAAGGGACAAGCACGCTTTGCACAACGAAACCCACTGTACTAAAAATGAAAAATTGTGGAACATCTGCATTAAAAAGTCATTTGCAATCCAAGCATACTAAAATCTATGAACAAGTATTTGGGATAGTAGAACATTCGACTTCTCATGCAAATTCCTCTGAAAGCACTAATGCTAATAACGAGACTACAATTTTGAGCTGGCGTAGTAGTAGTGGCAGTAATACAAATGAAAGAGTAAGTAACTGTTTAATGTATAATTTTTGTAAATGGAATGACGTGTATATTTTGAGATATTCTGAAACAAAATTTAATATAATGTACTATATCCCTATTCCTAAAATTAAAAAAAAGTACTATGAAATTTGCATTATTTTGTAAGGTCTGTCTTTTTATAATCAGATGTTAATTAAAATTGTTCTACATTTTCAGGATTTCCAACAAGAAAAGTTTCAGAAGGTACTTGTGGAATATATGGTGAAAAAGTACCTACCGTTCAATTTTTTCGAGGACGAAATAAGTTTACAAGATTATAGATACTTAAATACTAAAGTAATTTTGCCTGGTAGAAATAAAATGAATTCTTTGGCAATGAAAATGTTTGGGTCAGCACAGGATTCCCTCAAAGAGTTACTAAACAAAAACAAATAGAAATTCTCATTTACCATAGATGGGTGGTCCTCTTTTAGTATGAAAGGGTACTATGGAATCACTGCTCATTTTATTGATGATAATTGGAGACTACATGCCATCCTTTTGGATTTTGTTTCGGCGCAGGGACAACATACTGGCAGATGGATAGCAAAGCTATTTGCTGATACACTGGAATTCTACGATTTAACTAATTCTGTGCAAGGAATAACGACCGACAATACAAACAGCAATTTCACATTTATAATAATAATAATAATAATAATAATAATAATAAGTCCTTTATTTCCAACAGGTTAACACCCAATTACAGGAAAATTGTGATAAATCATCAGAAATTTATACTAACATATGACAGCTTAGGCATGAAACAAAAAATTGTAATGTTAAACATTAAAAATGACCAAACCCATCAACATAAAAAAATCCAAGCGAATATCAACTGACCCCCATGAGAAAAAAAACAAAATTTACATTGCGAACAAAAAATTTCTACTCAATAGAATTAACATATATGTCCACTATTTTATCTATAGAATCAACAGTTACATCACACTTATCAGCCACAGTATTGTAAATATTACACATAAAATTAATTGGTGATTGCAGGTTCAGATTAGTCCTACCAGAGTTCAAATAAAACAAATGTCTACCTCTAGTTTCTAACCGTGGAATAAAAATTGGTAACTTCTCCAACAATGCCGGGCAATCAATCCTGTTATTCAGCAAATTGTAAATAGTTTTAAGGGCTAATACAGCCCTCCTGTTCTCCAATGTTTGTCCATTGAACCTTTCCAGTAGACGTCTGTGATTACACCCTATTGGAGGATATACAGAGTCTTCTCTCCAAACTAGAAATTTACAGAATTTACGCTGAACGTTCTCCAGCTGATCCCCATGACACCGGTATATAGGTCGCCAAATAAGGCTGGCGTACTCGAGTCTACTTCTTATCAACGAATTGAAAAGGTTCATTTATGAATGAACTGACAGATTTCATTTCCGACATTGACCCTGAAAATAGTCATTTCGTATGTTTTGTTCACATTTTAAATTTGGGGGCAAGAGATTTCATAAAAATACTTGATTTGAATTCTGAGTTTCAAGCGACAGATGATACCCTCTCGGATGTAGACAGTGGTGAAATATCTGAAGATGTAAATTCGCTATCGCCAATAAAAAAAATTCATTGCCTCGGCAAGAAGTTCTGAGAATCTCCGTAAAGATTTCAAAAAATTTTGCATTACTATGAATTTAAATATGGCTTTGCCAAAATTAGATGTCATAACAAAATGGAATTCAACTTTGGATATGCGCCAATAAAAAAAAATTCATTGCCTCGGCGAGAAGTTAAAAAATTCTGAAGATTTCGAAAAATTTTGCATTACTATGAATTTAAATATGGCTTTGCCAAAATTAGATGTCATAACAAGATGGAATTCAACTTTGGATATGCTGCGGTGGGGCCTCAATATGAAAAAGTCGTTAAACATTCTTTGTGATAAAACAGAAAATATGAAAACTTTGAAGCCTACAGACACGGAGTGGTCGATCATAGATCGAGTTTGTAAATATCTGAACAGTTTCAAGACGCTTTCCAAAACATTAGAAGGTGAAGCATATTGCACACTTCCGACGGTGATAATTGGTATAAATATGCTCCTGGATAAGCTAGAACAATGGGCTATTGAACTCGACAATAATCCTAGTAGAGATGAGACTGATGAAAAATTCATTTATAGTATTCAAGAGGCTAAAGATAAAATTATCAAACATTACCAAAGAACCAACTGGATGTACTGTGTTGTTTTAGTCTTAGATCCTCGGCATAAAGTGGAAATATTCTCCAATACAAGTTAGGGAAAAGACTTGGAGAAGGAAGCAGTTAGACACTTTGAAACAATTTTTGAAACAAAATATTTTCAGCCAGGTCTACAGAGTACAACAGCATCATCTTTACCTTCATCTTCAAATGATGAGTTCGACATCGATCTAAGCTTATTCAAGAAATCTCCAATGAATCGAGCAAATGAATTGGCTTGGCGTTACGAAATAGACAAATTCCTTTCGGAACCATGTGCTGACAGTTCTGGAGAGAATAGATTAGGCGACAATTCTATAAAATGCCTTATGTGTCTTAGATCCTGGATGGAAAATGAGGTGGTCAAACAGTGCTTAGACCATTCTCATAATTGAGAAATTATTATTTTTATTTTTTTTATGTATTATAGCGATAAAATTTGTGTTTCCATTTTGAAATAGTTGATATTTGTGATTCTCATATTCAAGTTTGATAAATAAAAGTATTTTTTGCAAAGTTCATTCTCATTCCATGATTCATTGATGTGTAGACTGAAATAAAAATTTCTAATTAAAGATCAAGTAGTTTGGTAGAAGTGATTGGTATTTCGAGTACTTGATAAATTACTACTTGACTTGACTTGACATTGAAAAACTACTACTTGACTCGAACTTGACTTGATTTCAAGTCAAGTCAAGTCAAATAGCTTGAATATCAAGTCAAGCCGTGAATCTCTACTTGGGGTCGAGCTAATCCAACAGTACTTCTATATTTGAATAAAGTGCATGATAAGATTTTGAAGATAGTGTATAGAAATGATGAAAATGAAGTAATACCACTAAATATAAGAGGAAACTATAATTTACAAGCAATAATGATTTATTATGATAAATATAAAAATATATATTTGGAATGTGAGGTAATTACAAGGAATAGATTTATTAGGTTGCCTAAACCTAGACTGTCAGTAGGTGGAAATCTACTAGAATTTGTTTCTATTTAAATATTCAATTCTCTTCCGAATGAATACAAAATATCAAATGAAAAGCAATTAAAAAAAATGTTCACAATTTACATAAATGATAAGAAACAAAAGGTTAAGTTGGGTTAACAAATAGGAATAACCGATGAAAGCGAATATATAATAAAATAAATGAAAAGAATGAAAAAAAGAAAACAGGCAGATAAATTATTATCAGAAGGGTGAAAGCGGGTAATATGAAAGAATAATAGTCAACTTTTTGTACAATAGATATAAGTTTAGTTTAGTTTTATCTCTGTGAAACGAGAGCTGCTATGGAAACTTTCCCACTAAAAATGGTATGAGCGAAATGATTAATGGAATTTTTCAGATTTGTCAAAATTCAATATGGCCCAGAAGTTCCTTGCACCAACTCTTCAGTAATAAGAAACTGGAATCAACCTGATGACAAAATTCACTTCAAAAACCAAGAAGTTGAACGGGAAAGTTTGAAGTGTTGCTCTTAAACGAATCGAGCCCATATTCCAATTATAAATGAACAGGGAGTTCCTCTGAAGGCAATCGTATATTTTCATGCCATAAAAATTCCATTTAACAGGCATGAAACGACAAATTATTCAATGAAACTTAGGATAATTTACGATTCTCCTCGATTGAGAAAGTTCACACAATGTAATGAACGAAATGCTATTTATTCCCACCCACCTACTTAAATCCTTTCGCCAATTTGTAAACATATTTCCTTGTAGTTTGTTGTTGTTTCAGTGCCGTTCGCAGGAATTTGTTTATGTGTCTAGACTTCGCTTCAAGTTAACAACGATATCAAATCGATGAAAACACAACAGAGTTTCTTTGAATGTCGCAACATCCTGGGAGTTTTTGGCTAGGATGTTCCATCGAAGTGTGAGATGTTACTCAGTATTGTTGAAATCATTGTGTTTAATAAATTTGAGATTCACGGCTAGACTTGATATTCAAGCTACTTGACTTGACTTGACTTGAAATCAAGTCAAGTTCGAGTCAAGTAGTAGTTTTTTAATTACAAGTCAAGTCAAGTATTAATTTATCAAGTACTCGAAAAACCAATTACTTCTACCAAACTACTTTATCTTTAATTAGAAATTTTTATTTCAGTCTACACATCAATGAATTATGGAATGAGAATGAACTCTGCAAAAAATACTTTTATTCATCAAACTTGAATATGAGAATCAAAAATATCAACTATTTCAAAATGGAAACACAAATTTTATCGCTATAATACATAAAAAAAATAAAAATAATAATTTCTCAATTATGAGAATTGTCTAAGCACTGTTTGACCACCTCATTTTCCATCCAGGATCTAAGACACATATGGCATCTTATAGAATTGTCGCCTAATCTATTCCTAGTTTTTGTAACTGTCAGTGCTGCTCTGGAAAACTGCCTTTCAACAGGAGCTGAAGATGCTGGCGTTGATAAGAAATCTTTAGCCATTATGGCCAAGTTTGGAAAAACGTTTTCGTGTCTCTTCCATCATTCTAAAATATCTTCAGAACTGTCAGCACGTGGTTCCGAAAGGAATTTGTCTATTTCGTAACGCCAAGCCAATTCATTTGCTCGATTCATTGGAGATTTCTTGAATAAGCTTAGGAGATCGATGTCGAACTCATCATTTGAAGATGAAGGTAAAGATGATGCGGTTGTGCTCTGTAGACCTGGCTGAAAATATTTTGTATCAAAAATTGTTTCAAAGTGTCTAACTGCTTCCTTCTCCAAGTCCTTTTCCCAACTTGTATTGGAGAATGTTTCCACTTTATGCGGGGGATCTAAGACTAAAACAACACAGTACATCCAGTTGGTTCTTTGGTAATGTTTGATAATTTTATCTTTAGCCGCTTGAATACTATAAATGAATTTTTCATCAGTCTCATCTCTACTAAGATTATTGTCGAGTTCAATAGCCCATTGTTCTAGCTTATCCAGGAGCATATTTATACCAATTATCAACATCGGAAGTGTGCAATATGCTTCACGTTCTAATGTTTTGGAAAGCGTCTTGAAACTGTTCAGATATTTACAAACTCGATCTATGATCGACCACTCTGTGTCTGTAGGCTTCAAAGTTTTCATATTTTCTGTGTTATCACAAAGAATGTTTACTTTTTCATATTGAGGCCCCACCGCAGCATATCTAAAGTTGAATTCCATCTTGTAATGACATCTAATTTTGGCAAAGCCATATTTAAATTCATAATAATGCAAAATTTTTCGAAATCTTCACGGATATTTTCAGAATTTTTTAACTTCTTGCCGAGGCAATGAATTTTTTTTATTGGCGATAGCGAATTTACATCTTCAGATATTTCACCACTGTCTACATCCGAGAGGGTATCATCTGTCGCTAGAAACTCAGAATTCAAATCAAGTATTTTTATGAAATCTCTTGCCCCCAAATTTAAAATGTGAACAAAACATACGAAATGACTATTTTTAGGGTCAATGTCGGAAATGAAATCTGTCAGCTCATTCATAAATGAAATTGCTGTTTGTATTGTCGGTCGTAATTCCTTGCACATAATTAGTTAAATCGTAGAATTCCAATGTATCAGCAAATAGCTTTGCTATCCATCTGCCAGTATGTTGTCCCTGCGCCGAAACAAAATCCAAAAGGATGGCATGTAGTCTCCAATTATCATAAATAAAATGAGCAGTGATTCCATAGTACCCTTTCATACTAAAAGAGGACCAACCATCTATGGTAAATGAGATTTTCGATTTGTTTTTGTTTAGTAAATCTTTGAGGGAATCCTGTGCTGACCCAAACATTTTCATTGCCAAAGAATTCATTTTATTTCTACCAGGCATATTACTTTAGGATTTAAGTATCTATAAACTTGTAAACTCATTTCGTCCTCGAAAAAATTGAACGGTAGGTACTTTTTCACCATATATTCCACAAGTAGCTTCTGAAACTTTCCTTGTTGGAAATCTTGAAAATGTAGAACAATTTTAATTAATTAGACTTCACAAAATAATGCAAATTTCATAGTACTTTTTTTTAATTTTAGGAATAGGGATATAGTACATTATATTAAAAATTGTTTCAGAATATCTCAAAATATACACGTCATTCCATCTATAAAAATGATACATTTAACAGTTACTTACTCTTTCATTTGTATTACTGCCACTACTACTAAGCCAGCTTAAAATTGTACTCTCGTTATTAGCATTAGTGCTTTCAGAGGAATTTGCATGAGAAGTCGAATGTTCTACTATCCCAAATACTTGTTCATAGATTTTAGTATGCTTGGATTGCAAATGTCTTTTTAATGTTGATGTTGCACAATTTTTCATTTTTAGTACAGTGGGTTTCGTTGTGCAAAGCGTGCATGTCCCTTGCTTATCAGTCTTTTTCGAACTCTTCGGATCTTGTTCAACTGTGAAATAATCTGTGATTTTTTTCTTTCCATTGCTCTTAGATTTTTTGTGTGCTGGCTCTTGTATAAGATCACGATCTCCGGATTGAGTATTTTCCTCAAACACATATTCTGACCCGCTGGTTTCTAATTCCATTATTTTCGATGAAATACTCATTTTTTGCACAGGTTGAAACACTCAATTATTTGACGTAACGACTCACACACTTGGACAAAAATACCTCTCTATTCACCTAGATGAAATTAGGAAGACTGCGCGATCGCTTCATTCAGCACGGACCTCGGGAAACCCCCTAAATTTGTCTAAACACGCATGAACTTGCAGAAATATACGTAGCATGACTCGTACGTATCATGATCAAGTAATACCAAGTAGCTTGATATCAAGTCAAGTAATAAATATCTCAAATCAAGTCAAGTATGTATTCGTTACAAGCTTGACTTTCAAGTCAAGTTCTTCTTAAAAAAATCAAGCTACTTGACTTGATGAATCCCTGGAATAAATGGAAAAAGATTTTATGCTCTATATACTCTAAGCAAATACCTTATGCCCTTTCTGAACACCTTGTATTAGCAGCTGCTTCAACGTCAGAAATTAACTAGCCTTATATTCTTCTTGTTGAAAGGAAATGTCTCGCATCCGAATGAAAAGTTCCACGTAATAAACCTGGAGTTTTCTGCAGTAATTTGGCGATCCTAGTGGTCATGACGAATAGAAGCGAACGTAATTCAGTTTCCCTATGTCCGGCAAAACTAATTATTTTTCAAGGAACGGGAACGTGCCAGCAGGAAGAAACAAAAACCTAATTACGGAAACGGGGCGACCTGATGACAACACATTACAGTGACGTCCTTAAGGACTCGTCAAGCTTCCTGCTGCAAATGGTAGTTTGTTTCTCACGCTCCTTTCCTCTAAATTACCTACAAGACACGTGAGCCTCTTTATGGCGCTGATCTTTCACATTTATTAAGGGAGAGGAGATGAATGTCCCTTTATTTTCTGGTTAGATTCGATGTAGGGCCTGTAGCTTACCTCTATCGACATTTTCTAGTTCGATCACTTTCTTTTATCCAGTTCTCATTTCTACACAACGTTACTGTATGACCAATTTCTGTTCTACAGATTATCTATATATATCATATTTGCAAAAGCTTATTACTGCGTGAAAAAATTAACGCACATTATGGAAATCTCAAATTTATTCAACAACTGACGTTGTTCTCAATGATAATTAATTTTATCAGAATTATGCATGCATATATTTTCCCCTTTCAACGTTTTTCTTCAATACAGATGCTTTTTCCCAGCAGGAATAAAAAAAGATGAGATTATCAGATTTTGAATGAAATTAGTTGTTCTCGATCAATTCTAGTGATCAATAGTTTTTCTTTCGTTTGGTCTTCTACACTCGATCGCTTGCAACGGGAAACACGCAATTTGACCCAAGAGGAATGTACCCAAGCGGTAATTTCGCGAGAAGAAGGGTGGACAAACACAAGAATTGCAGAAAGGTTTGGAGTTTCCCATACAGGTGTGTACAGAATGTTGCAGAGATTCATGGAGACAGGTATGAATGTCCGAAGACCTGGACAGGGTAGACCAGGGGTACTAACTGCCATTTAAGACCGTTACTTCTTTGAGACGATTAGCAACCGATCGCCTCTTTCAAAATCAGCTTGAGCAAACTCATGGGATGCAAATTAGCACTCAGACAATATGAAATCGACTCAGAGAATATGATTTAAGGCAATCAGAAACAAAATTTGATTCCATTCAGAAAAGTGCCCGAAGAATGTATTCACAGAAACAAGATATATGCAAGAATAAACAAGTTACAAGGTTGTATCAGAAATGCCCAAAATTGGAAAACTTTTTTTATCTTTCGAACAAGTCAAGATATCAATGTGCGGTGTTCGGGATTTATTTTTCACAAAAATCGACCTCGTAGCAAGTGGGTTATTTTTCTCTTACTCCTCTAGAAATTAGTGATTTCAATCAAAAGTGTCCTATTCGGACCACTCTGACATAAGGTCGACACATGTCCATTGGTTACAAGTTTTCCCTCTGTTCCAGCTCGCATATTCGCAAACTGTAACTCTATATTAATATTTTTTTCACAATTTATTTGCAATTTATTCATTCTTTCCACGAAAAAGAATTCCAAGATTAAAGTCAAGTTAGATCGTAGAATGTATTATTTTGAAACGAAGTTCCTAACGGCAGGCTTGGAGGAGATAAGGATTTTGCTCCGCGACCGAAGTGAAAAATAGTGATGGTAAAACCGTAAGGAAAAGTCCGTGGAATAAAACCGTTAAATTTCTCTTTAAAAGTCTTTATATAGACATGATATTAATAATTCTATTTATATTTAATCATTTTTAGTACTGCAAAACCACCAAAAACCAAAGCAGAGTATCAAAAAACTATAGGAAATACGAAAAACGCTAAAAAAATGGAAATAAGCAAGAAAGGTACGATATGAAGCAAAGGTATCCTCTAAACAAATTAATATATTTAAAAAGTTTATTGATTATTTTTTTCAAATGATTAAAACAATTCTTCCTTCAGTTCAAAAAATTTAAATATATATATATATAGATATATACAGGGTTGGGATGAAGTTTGGCACCAAATTAATATATTTAAAACGGAACGGGCGATATTTTTGAAATTTGGCAGCTGCGTGTAATGGACCACAATGCATCTGATGAGCATATTTTCATTAATAGGATACTTTTTTTTATTTAAATGGGACACCGTGTAAATTTCTGCAGATTCTGAAAGAGTGCCTTGTTTCGGATCTGTCCATACCAGGTTCCATGTAAAAATTATCTGTAAAAAGATGGTTTTATCTGGAGACTTCAATATCAATTTTGCAGATGAAAAATCAGAACCACTAAGAACATTTCGTATAGAAAAATTTGAATTACATTTAAATAACAATCCAAAAGAATCGACAACGAGATATGGTACTGCTATTGATGCTGAGTTTTCGAGGTACCTGCATAAAATAGAATCGCAAAGATATGTATCATGATCAAGTAATACCAAGTAGCTTGATATTGAGGGATTCAGAACAAATCGACATTTTACGAAGGAATGCTTTGTCTATCTTATATACTCTAAGCAAATACCTTATACCCTTTCTGGACACCTTGTATTAGCAGCTGCTTCAACGTCAGAAATTAACTAGCCTTATATTCTTCTTATTGAAAGGAAATGTCTCGCATCCGAATGAAAAGTTCCACGTAATAAACCTGGAGTTTTCTGCAGTAATTTGGCGATCCTAGTGGTCATGACGAATAGAAGCGAACGTAATTCAGTTTCCCTATGTCCGGCAAAACTAATTATTTTTCAAGGAACGGGAACGTGCCAGCAGGAAGAAACAAAAACATAATTACGGAAACGGGGCGACCTGATGACAACACATTACAGTGACGTCCTTAAGGACTCGTCAAAGCTTCCTGCTGCAAATGGTAGTTTGTTTCTCACGCTCCTTTCCTCTAAATTACCTACAAGACACGTGAGCCTCTTTATGGCGCTGATCTTTCACATTTATTAAGGGAGAGGAGATGAATGTCCCTTTATTTTCTGGTTAGATTCGATGTAGGGCCTGTAGCTTACCTCTATCGACATTTTCTAGTTCGATCACTTTCTTTTATCCAGTTCTCATTTCTACAATTATTCATGCATATGTTTACCCCTTTCAACGTTTTTTCTTCAATACAGATGCTTTTTCCCAGCAGGAATAAAAAGATGAGATTATCAGATTTTGAATGAAATTAGTTGTTCTCGATCAATTCTAGTGATCAATGGTTTATCTTGATTTCGCTTGCAAAACTACAAGTCCTATGGAAAAAGTTAAAGAAGCAAAGTTGTAGGCAATAAAAAGATCTACGACTTTTGTATATGCAGATTTTTCACATAACCTCAAAATTTAGGTGAAAAATTCAATAAACCAAGTTTTTGGTTTTTTATTTATATCTTTTTCAAAAAATTTTTTTTTTCTACGAAATTTGGTGAAAACTTACCTTATTATGTCCCAAATACACTGTAATTTATTTGATTAAAAATATCTATTGTTTCGCTTCATTTTAATTTAATATCAAAAAAGCACCCTAATTTTCAATCGAAAATTCCGACGTCAAAATATCAGCTTTTTTCAAAAAGTTTGGGGGCTTTTTGTTCGTTGAAATATCTTCTTTCTGATGGTGTAAAGAAAAATATACATTACTATAGGAAATATTCTTAGAAAATGCAAAAAATTGAAAAAACCTCAAATTCGAAATTTTTTTTTCCTTTCAATTTGATCATATTCCCCTCCTTTTCTAATGGGTTTCATCCTACTGTAATTTTCTTTGGTTTCAAAAATTATCTACCCTGGTCTACTATGGTTACCACAAGCCAATAGTTTCAGCAATTGTATTTAATGACGAGACTGATTAATAAGAATTACTTGTAATAATAATTAAAAAACTTTCTTGTGATTATTTTTATTTCTATGTAACTTTATGTTGTCAAACAAAAATAGAGAGACATATTTTGTAATTTTAATTGATAATTTATATCACAATATTTTTCAATTTTAAGTAATTCATTATTTCCTGAAATACTGAATTTTCTGAATACTTTTTTGTACTTAAATGAAAACTAATCTGTGAAATTCAAGAGGAACATCAAGGAAACCTGCATAAAATTGAGCACGATTTTTCTTTTGCAAATTGTGTCGATTCTACAAAAGCCGAAGGAACTTCGTTCCTACCTGGTGTCCCATCTTCTTTTTCTCCTTATTTTTCTCATTGTCAGAGTGGAATGACACTTTTTTCCTGTTTACGAGATCGTTCAGTTTGTTTTGTAATATCCTGGGAAAATCGCAGAAAGATTTTCGCGAGCAGGAGAAGATAACGAAATGAAAATCGATATCAGACACCCTCCAGCTCTCTTAATGTTGAGAAATTTGAAACCCCGTCCGGTTTTCGGCACTTCGGTGATTGTAAGATTTATCAGAGCCCGTGTAGCCAAAAGCTGTGGCCACATGTTACAACAATTATAATATTTCAACGATAAATTTTCACAAGTCACCGTAATATCTTCTGCTAACGACAGCCCCGACCATCGGCTAAATTGGACAAGAATGACTTTCTGTTTCCAGCATTTCTTTCGACAAAATGTGTTTATGATGACTTACGTCTCTCGCCCACCATCACACCATCGGTGACAACTCGTTATGTTGTTGATTGATTTTATTTCCTCTTTGATGAATGATATGACAGGCCCTTGCCGAAGAATAAATGAAAAATCTGCGCTAGAAGTCAGAAGGAGTTAGTCGGTGTTTTTCAGCCAGCAAGTCAAATGTAAACGAGATCAGATTTGTTGCTTACATAAATTTATTGGGTATAATACCACGAATGCTTGAAATTTCCGAAATTTTACGCATGAGTGCTTTTTTATAATTCAATACAATATAATTCATAACCACGAATTCATCGACCCTCTTTGAGGGGTGTAACTTTCAGAGGAATGCGATTTCGAAAAACTTTCAGATCAAGTACCCCCATTGATTCGGATTTATTTTAGCTTTTCATCTCGATTGCTAAAGTAGCACACTTTTGTTTTAGGTTGTAATAAATTTCATCCCTTTAATCGAGAGCCCAAAAGTTCTACCTATTGTTTGGACAAATTTAAGTCAAGTGTACCAAGTCGTTGAGATCTCCTTGTGATAGAAGACGCTTATTTAATGCCGGGATACATAAAATCACTACTTTTCCGGAAAGACAGGTTTTTTTAACTAAGGTTTTTCCATTTTTCCTTTAGCACACAACTTGTTGTTATCTAGTATTCATTTATACAAAGAACAAATTTAATTGGGAAATTTCGATTGAATCCCTTGAATGTCTGAAACCTCTTAGTATAGTTCAAAATTTCCGTAACTGCTGCAATATTCTCGACACTACATGAAATATGAGGTCCCTTGGATAACGCAGATATCACCCGTTGATTAGGAAACAGGCAAGCACGATTTTCTTCCTCTTTGTTAGATACGGTAAATCCTTGCAGATAGGCATCTAGTCACTATAGGAGAAACATAATAGAGAACAAATTGAATATGCATAATTGATGAACGGAAATAACTATACTTGCGACTAAACGGTCAATATTTATACAGACTATCCCTAGAAGTTGGGCTAACTCCTAAATTCGAAACAAACCGGATGATATAATATGCCATTAAGAATGAAATGGGTCGCCTGTGTAATCCAGATTTTGTCTAATCATAATTTCGAAAATGAATAATTCTCCGGTGAATATTTCGTTCGCTGATTTGAATTCAACAGGAAGAAGAGGAAACTAAAGATATACAGGTTGGTTGCATTTGGATCGCATTGAAGAATTCCATGCGCATCCCAAAACACAGAGGCCATTATGTAATAATAATCTTTCTGCATTCCAAATTTCACAACAACTTGAAATATTCGAAGGTGTAACATCATCTGGCCTCCCAGAAGCCCCGACCTTAGTCCGCTCGACTATTTTGCATGGGTATACCTCAAAAGTAAGGTTTATCACTTGTAATACCACAAGAGCTTCAAAATTATCGGGTATTTCCCGATAGGTTCGTTGCAAACAAATGAAGGAGTCAAGTTTTTCAGGTTAAAAAATCACGAGCGCGAAGCGCGAGTGATTTTTCCTGAAAAACTTGACGATTTTATTTGTTTGCAGGGAACCTATCGGGAAATACCAGATAATTTTGAAGCTCGTGTGGTATTCGAGGGATTATTTTTCTGTCCCAAATGTCGGCCAATAGAATTGCACCATGAGACGAAATGTACAGTTAACAAATAAGAATTTCATAATGAATAAAACAACATTTAATCAAGAATCAGGGTAGTGCAATTAAAAATACAATTGTTGTAGACATTGGTGCATGTTTTCTTCAAGTCAGAGTTATCGGTAATGGTCCCAGAAGAGGTAGATGGCATGAGGTTTATGCTGTTGATGGCATTTTCTGCAGTAGGCTCACTCCTTCGCAGTTTCTTGACAATTAATTCGTGGTTTTCCTGGTCGAGTTGGAGATACGGCTTGATGGAGTTACTGTTGGCATGTCCAGTTATTTTGATTATCTGCTGCTCTCCCAGGCCCGATTTCGCTAGATTGGAGACGGCTGTTGCACGACTGGAGTGATTGGTGATTTTTTGTTACCAAGGTCAAGCCCAGCTTTTTGTGCTGACTCCTTAACCCACTTTGAAATCGTGTTTTGGCCTACTGGGGAATCCTTGTACCACCTAGCGCCTGGAACTTTATTCCAGAATGGATTTTGGGTCAGGAATAGTCTGTCGCTCTTGATATTGACATCTCTCTTCTCTCTCAATTTCTGGAACAGTCTCACTGGGCACTTGTCAGGGATTTCCCTATTCTCCACCAGCGACTTGCTGTCTGATAATTTTTTATCACCACCTTGTGTGGTCTTGCTGAAAATTGGATTGTATTCAATTCTCCCAGTTGTTTCCCCGTCATTTCGCTGTTCTGCCTTGAAGTGATGTATTGACGCCATGCTGCCCTCACCACCTCTCCAAGCCAATTCCACTGATATTATCATGAATAATTTTTTCTGGAGGCCATCAGGAGTTTCCTCGTCCCAAACAGTGGTCATTGCATCCCAATCTTTTTCCTCCAACGCTGCTGCACTTGCCCTCCGTTTTTCCGGAATAGATTGTAAAGCCTTACGCTTGGCATCACGAGCTCTTCGAGCGGTCTTGAATGCACCATCCGAAAATGGGTTGATTTTGATGTCGAAATCGTTCAAATACTTTTCTTGAAGTAATTTGGCAGTCTGATTCCACATTGTTTTTATTGTACCTTCCTTATAGTCTTCTCCATCCATTTTCTTCATATTGTAAGCGTAATCTTTCATAATGTTTGCCAATTGCATTTCACTCGTTTCAGCACTCAATGTGAATTCCCTCTCAGTACAAAAAGTAGTAAATTGGTTCCAAACTGTTTTTTTGCCTTCTCCGTATTAATGGGAACATTTCCTTCGACTTTTTTATCGATGGTGGACAGAGAACAAACTCCAAATCGACTCATTTTCATGCAAAATCTCCAATTTTCACAATTGAATTCAACCTGTCAGTTTGACGTGTGCTTAATTTGACTGGATCATGTTTTGTGTATATATAGCAACTACCAGAGGAAATTTTCAAAAAATTATCAGTATAATACCATGTAGGTTGTACCACGTGACGTCGAATGGTGCAATTCTATTGGTCGATATTTGGGTCGGAAAAATAATCAAAATAATTCAACGAATCTAACCCAGTTGAAGCAAAATATCAGGTCAGGAATGGCAGCAATATCAATAGGTAAGTGTCAAAACAAGATACCTCGGTTTCATTAGGGTTGGGACATACCAAAATTCAACAAGATAATTCCTTAAAATCCCCAAATCAGTTGATAGTATGCTCTTTGAATAATGGAAATCCAAATGATGGTGAGCAATAACAATATGGTCAGTATATGAATTCCTAAGATGAAGTCTCAGGTAAAGAGATAATATAAGTTGAAAAGTGAAGGCCCTAGAACTGATCTTTGTGGAAGACCGTTTTTCAAAAACACTTATTGTCAACAAAAACCGGAACATTTTATCAGATAACATATTCTCTAACAATATTAACATTTTTCCACACTCCATATGGGTATTGAGTTTGAAAATCGACCCATCTTTCCATACAGTGACATATACCGAAAATAAAGCTATGAAAACATTTTAAATTTTCAACATAGTAAAAAAGCCTGGTTCTTCGAAAGTCGAAAGGGTGAGAACCTGCTCTGAACTATTTCTATTTTCCCTAAAACTCCCCAGGAAAATCTGTAGAGGAAGTCTATTGGAAATCCTAATGCACATGTAACAATATCCTTCTGTACACCACTAAATCTGCGTAGATCTGTTTTTCCATTATACTCATATGCTTTCTAGGGTGGTATGATATGATTTGACTGAGATACAAACACTTCTTGGATTTTAAAATCTCGAAAAACTCTTTATGGAAGAGTTTAACTGTGTGGTTCATCTAGAAGGATTATATTTTCTCATCTGCCTTCTTCTTGTTGATGCAGCTCCCTATACTACGTAAAGGTTGTGTCTCGGTGTGGCATTTTCCATTCTATTTTAGTTTGAGTTTTGGCTAGTTTATTTCCCTCGATTCCAGAGTGATCAAGAACTGACACTCATCATAAAAAAATTGTGTTTTCATTTTATTTGTTATGTTTTATTTATTTATTCATTCAACAGGGTAACATACACAGGTAAACAAATACCCAGAAGATTGTTCACAAATAAATTCAGTAATTACAGAGGTACACAACAATTATTCAAACTAAACCAGTGTAAACTTGATACTATAGTGAGAAAAAAAGAATGAAAAAAAAACAAATATACTGCATTGTCCACTACATAATTTTACCCCCCAAACCATTTGAAAATCTCAGGAAGTAATATCTTAAATATTTCCTAACTGCTTTCTCATCAAGATGAAAGATATCAATTGTAGTTCTAAAATGGTGGCACCGTTCAAGTACCCCTATAATAGGGGAATTTTTGGAGCTGTTAGTAGCCTCAAGGGCAGGACGAAGGTGTCCAACTCAATGGAGCATGAAGGCAAAACTGCGAGATAAGCCAAGGCGATTCCAATCGATTACTGAGAAACTTATGAGCAAATAGTACATCACTCATCTTTCGGAGGTTTTCCAAACTTATCATATTGGAATGTCTCAACCTTATAACATAATTTATTGAATAATGTGAGCTTTGTGTCGGATGATATTGGAGCTTGATCACCAGAATGTACCTTTGTATCAGCTAATCAATTATTCTCATAATGCACCACGCATATGGAGATATTCGACATTAACACGCATGTGAGAATCTCGAGAAAAAAATGGTTGGAAACGTTCTGGTTTTGACGTGGAATATATCATCTTTGTTTTGTCTACTGAGCTTCATGACATGAATGCAGGTGATTACGAATGATTTGTACCTACATACGTATTTTACTCCGATCACGAAATTATTCATCAATAATACACTAATTGATTTATTTGTGTTAGGAGCGCACGATCGAATTGGCAAGGAGCCGTTTAATTCAGAATCCCACTGTTTTATTAATGGTTACCATGTCTAGATTCCACTAACAGACAAAGTTGCTTACCAGCTGCATGGTCGTGCTACCCATTGGCGTGCAATTACAATAAACAGCAAAACAATAATTCTGTTCAACATGAAATTGAACACTCTTCCTCATCAATTCCATATTGAATGTTGCTCCTTGCATTCGATTCTTTGCAGATTTAGCTAATTTAACTGATATTTATTTATGATGGATTCGGTCTTTACTTGTTGGAAACTAAATATGATTACTTGATTGAAAGGAGACAGTTTCAATTTCGAAAAATGTTTGTTTTCAACTTAACCTGTTTCACCATTGGTATGTTCAGGTCGTAATCCAGGAGGGTGAAAGTACACGTTTATGCTACACCAAATAGGGTTCATATACGAGCATATATATAAAATCCATAAACAGTGAGTATGTTATTCTTTACAAAATAACCTCTACATGATTCTCTATAACCCAAATGTAACATAGTACGCAGTTCCGTCTTTTGAACAACAAAAATTTGTTCCATATGCGTTGAACTGCCCCTGAGAATTATTCCATACGAAAGTTTGGAATGAAAATTGGCAAAATAGAAAAGTTTAAGAACATCAAAATTAACTTGATTCCTCAACATAAATAATGTGTAGCATGCAGAGTTTAGTCAAGCCCTAAGTTGTTCGATGTGGGGCCCCTACTTCAATTGATTATCAAGAACTAAGCCCAAAAATTTCACATTATCATCAACCACAACACAGCTATGTGTCTATAGTTCCAGGATAATCTAGTTTAAATTATCACTATGAAAAATCATACACTTTGTCTTTTTAATGTTCAAAACAAGATTGTGATTACATAACAATGTTTTTATCGAGTTAACTGTGACATTACTTGAATTGATAAAAGACGAAATACAAGAAGATCGAGTCAAGGTATTAGCATCATCGCAAACAATCTCAGAGTGGTGGTGTTCTAGCCATTTACAGGTTCATTTTCATATCTGATTGCCTCAGGAAGATAACTAATGTAAATTATGAACAAAATAGAACCAAGAATACTGCCCTGCGGTACCCCTAAGTTAGGAGTTTTCATTTTTTGTATATTAGTGTTCGGTGTTGGTACATCATTTTTCGTGACGAAGAAACAGATTATGAACAGAAAAACGCGAGTGAATAAGTGTTATCAAATTCTATTACAGCTGAACTACCAAATGTCTTCGGAAGATATTCAATAAAGGTGCCGAATCCATATATGTTTGTTCATTCAAAAGAATATTCCAGTTATGGTAACTGTTGATTTTAAGATCCTCTAAGAGGGTCAGTCTTGAACTTTTGATTTCTATGTGTTTTATACAGGGTGTAACTAAATAAGTGTAAAATATTTAAGGGGGTGATTCTTTATCGAAAAAAACATAGGATCTTTCATATAGAGAAACTTTATTGGAGCATCCTTTGTTAAGATTTGTATAACAATTTTTTTCACAAGCACCAAAAAAGTTACAATACTGAAATCAACCTAACGTTTCCTACTACACATATATATATACAAATACACATGAAGGGAAAAGAAATAGCTGAAAATTCAAGACGAAAAACATTTTTTTGTGAATAAAGGTCAAGGGTGTGATGCATACACTCACATTATTTTTTAACGTAGATTCAATATCTGCCATAAAAAAATGGGGTTCTACTTTGAAAAAATTGATTTTTCACGATTTTGTCATCCCTAAATTTGAAAGCGATTTTTTCACCCCCTGTATCATGAATCGCGATTTCGATTTTTAAAGTGGATACATCAATCTTACATCTTGAAAAATCCCAAAAATGAAAATATTCCATCCAAAAACCTAGAAGTTATTCTTGTTTCAGCGGAGCTCGATTTTCGATTTTTTTTTCGAATTTTCCCGCTCAGAGAGAATTTTCCAACCAAAACTGAAAAATGTTACATCAAAATAACTTGAAATTTTCTAAGGAATCTATTTCTGCAATAAAAGAATGGTGTTGTAAATTGAAAAACAGAAGTTGACGTCATTTCCGGAAAAACCGGAGGTGCCTTGAAAATATTTTAGATTTCATCAACATCGTGAAATACTTATAAGTGCTGAATTTCATGAAAATACGTTCAGTAGTTTCTCGTATAAATATGGGTGAGTTTCCTCGTGAAAGACCCTGTATATCCTTGTCAGAGAATACTTGAAAGCTTCGGTAGTTTGCAAAATAAATCTACTCGATATTTAACATCTTGGAAAATATCGTATGTCAATAATTTGAATTAAGGCAGATGCACAATAAATAAAATACAGAAATATTTTAACGGATTTACAATTGGGATGTCTGATAAGGTCTGGTTTAATAACATTCAATTCACATCATCAACTCAAAGAAAACCGAAAGCTTTTTGTTACTAGTAACCTCAGCGCGACAAGAACTTCGTTTCATGTGAACAGTATTCGAAATAAAATATTGGAAAAACTGATAATATTTAATAGTCACCAAATGATACATACAAACACAAATGCACAATGAAATATATTGAAATTAAAGCGGGCCGTTTGTTATTGTGATCAACAATGGTTGATTTCAAACAATTTCACGCCAACAATAAGCCAGATCCTCAAACCGTGAAAAATATTAAAACTTCTTCATACCAGCCCATTCTTCACTTAATGCTGCTAATTCGGAGCATTCTTTTGTTTTCTGTTCTAATGATATTTTTGTTATACTAATAGCATGTTCCAATTTTTTCCTACTGACTGCCAGTCGTGTAAGTTCATTTTCAAAATCACTCTTGATTTTCAAAACTTCCGCACGTCCTCTGAAAAATTAATTATAGTACAAATCAATCATTTTAAATTCATTCATATTGAAAATATGTATATTTTCATGGAATTCTGATTATTGCCAAAAAGAAGTTAGATATTTTTTCATACTTCAAAAAAATATCTACTGTTTGACATCCATACAGTGCGCGTCAAAAATTAAGGAACAAATACTTTTTGTCAAAAGAAAAATATTTGGCCACAAAATCCCGAACCAGTTCAATTCTTGTTTCACTTTTACCAAATTTTTATCCATTTTGGAAAGATTGTTGTTGCACCCTGTGTCATTCCCATCAACCCTCTCATTTCTTTAATAGGGTGAGTGTGTCATGTGGTACTTTTTTGGCAACGTCTTTGTATCTTTACCCCTATTGAAGAAATTTAGAAGGTTGATGGGGATGGCAGAGGGTGCAACAAAATTTTGGTAAAAGTGAAACAAAAATTGGCCTGTCTCTGGAGTTCCTTGCCAAATATTTTTTTTTCTGAGAAATTCAATTTGTTTCATCACTGTATATTAACGCTATATTACTTGACAATTTGATTTCTATAATTTTGACACGTAGTGTATGTTCCGTAACTTAACGTCAAGCGGTTACTGAGCGATATGCTAGATTATACCAGGTCTAGCAAAAATAAAAAAAATTCTATGTCACATCGTTAAGTGGTAATTTTTTGTTGTGACAAATTTTCCAATTTTGCAGTGATTTTTTTCAAACGTAATCCTAAATAACCATGCTATTGATTACAGTCACAGATCCATTGTTAGGTACAATTGTTTTATCTTCATTTTATTTTTATTTTTTTTATCATCTTTTATTTGTTTTAATTTTTCCTAGAACTGGTATAACCCTGTATTTAATGTTTTAGTTGTGGAGGTGATATTCCTTGAAATTACTTTTCCATTCCTGCGTTAGAATAAGCTTGAAGCAACTCGAATCTCCTCGCTTGTTCTTTTAGCATTTCTTCATATCTAGCGACTGCATCCTGTAATTTAGTCGCATTTCTTTCGAAGCCCTCTCTAACTGCTTTGGCATTCTCATATTTCCTTAAAAAAATTAAGATTATCGTTTGATCCATATGAAAAACAGAAAATGAAATGGCCATGCCATAAGCCTCTAACGAACAATTTTATTTTGAGGGAGAAAAAAATTCTTACTGAAGTAAATCTAAGAAATTCCTTTCTGTACCGGCTAAACGCATTTTGTTTTCATTATATTCATTTTGCAAGATATTTAGGAGTGCCAGTTTTCTTCTACTCATTTGCTCATATGACTCTATTATCTCCTTGTAGACCAGCTGATCATTTAAAGGTCTTCTAGATTCTTCTAACTCTTTATACATATCTTTGTCGGATTTTGATTTGATACTGTTTCCATTCTCATTTTTATTCTTAATTTGAGCCTTCAAATATTTTATTTCATGTTCCTTTTCCTTCAATTGAACATCTTTTTTATGGATTTCAAGCTCCAAATGTGCCTTAGCTTGCTCGAGCTTCAAAATAAGTTCATCAAGCGCCAAATTTTCACTTGAATGTTCCATCTCATGAATCTTCAATTTATATAAAAACGTTAATAAACTTTTGAGATAAAACTTTCGAAATAAGTGTCAATTTAATCCGAGTTCAATGAATTCGGAATAGGAGAATCAATCGAATAAAGATATCCAAATGATCAAGTAGTTATTTATTCATTACATGGCGATCCTGCCCAAGAAAAATAATTTTTGGAAAGTTAACAACTACGTGGTACGTACCTATATTGTGATTCAATAAGTTGAAAAGTTGCCGATTACATAAATGGTGATCGTAAAAATTCTTAAATTGAAAATGGGATCTTCCCACTCGAAGGACACGAAACAAGACGTGACGGAAAATGGTGCAGTAAATTCAAATTTCATAGTGCAGGAGAGCGAATACAACATCACGAAAGATGTTAAGATTGTAATGTTCCTTATACTGGCAATACTGGTGATGGATATGGTTTTCAAACTGTATAAGGCTCACAAGAAAAAAATATGGAGAGACGCATTAGAAGGAACCTCAACGTATCCCTGGGTTCTGTTGCACAAGTATAGACAAGAGTGCTACATGACTACATGGTGTGAGTGAACTATTCAGGAACAACAATAAGGTTTTGTACTCAACATTCCCTATACTTTGTTAAAGAAATTAATTGCTGACTCTTATTTTACCTATGTTGAATATCCAATTAACAGTTCTATGTTTAAGGTCCGAGGATGGAAAAACCATCATAGATATTACAATTATTGCGTATTGGTTATAGTATAATATAGTAAGTAATATGCCCACCGATGTCACAGGCTCATGAACACTAAAAACAAAGAGCTGAATTTTAAAGTTAGATCAGGTAACAGTTTCATTGAAAAATACTAGCAAAAGAATTTTGAAGAAAGAAGTCCCTAAAACAGAGGCAACAAGGGCAGATATTAGAGATAACCTGGTAAGTTCATTCAATGACTTAACTCAGATTTTGAGAGACACTTGGGATACTTTAGATAACGTCGATAAACAAATTTGCAAAACTTCTTTCCTTAATAGTAGAGATAAAGTAGTACGCTCATTTCAAGTACTGGGAGTCAAGATTAAAGTTCCAACTTCATGCCTAGAAAAGATTGATCCACTAGTTTTAGACGAGGACTCAGAAGTAAAAACTCATTTGAAATTATGGCCACTGCAGAAAGTGAATTTTTCAATTTGGCAAGTAAATTACTTCCTAATCAATTCGACGGCAAAATTGAAAATTTACGTTCATTTCTGGATGCATTAGAGCTCTTGAAAAGCATCTGTACCAACGGTCAAGGTAATGCAGTTGCATTTATCAAAACACGGTTAACAGGGAAAGCTCGCGATCTGATCACCGAGGAAAATGACATTGATGATATAATTTCAAAATTGAGGAACGGAATAAAGGGGAAAGCTCTCGTTTATTATCAGCCAGACTTTCGAGCTGTAGACAAAATCACAAAGACCCTGCTAGTTTTGCATCCGAAATAGAAGTTTTATCGGAAAAACTACAAAAGGCGTATATAAGCGAGGGAGTGCCCAGAGAAGTTGCAGAAAATTACTCTGTGGAAGCCACGGTACGCTCACTCATGCAAAATTCTAATAACGAACGAGCAAAATTAGTCGTTGAAGCTGGTTCATTTAAGTCGGTACAAGAAGTTTTATCGAAATTTGTGAGTGCTTCGAACAATCAACCCCAAAACAATGTACTTTATTTCGGGCAATATAGGCGTCCTAGGCGAGGTTTTTCAAATCGGCGTGATATTGGAAACAGGTATAATCAGAATTACCGTCAAAATAATAACAATCCCTCAGAACAAAATACCCGCAATCAAAATCGTCGTGGTCACTCGAGAGGGTACAGACGATATGGAAATGCTACTAGACAGGTAAGGTATCTCGAAAATATCGACGATAATAATTCGGAAAACCAATCGGTCCCCAACGGGTCCGATTGGGGAAAATCAAAGCAACACAATGAATTAGATAATGTCTTTTCTATCAATTTGTCACTGTCAAATATAGTTATTCTTACGACTCAAATGACAGGAATGGAAAATATGTATTTTGTCGACACAGGTGCTGATATTTCAATTTTCAAAAAGGAAAAATACGGCCAGACATTTTCGTGGATAATTCAAAAGCGAGTAACCTTCGAGGAATTACGGATGAACTCACCAAATCATTGGGTGTTGTAGAAACTAACATTTCAGTCGAATAATACGATCTAAAACATGCTTTTCACGTAGTCAACGACGATTTTCCGATACCAGGTGACGGAATTTTGGGTAGAGATTTTCTTGCAAAGTATAACGTTGCTATCGATTACGGCAATTGGACTATGAGAGTCAGGGTGGACGAATACCAAATAACTATTCCAATTTTGAATGGCCCCGCAGAAAATCAAGTTTTCATTCCAGCTCGATGCGAAGTTGTTAGAAACATTCGCTGTTTAGACAATATAACCGAGGATCAGTTAGTCATGAATAAGGAACTTGCACCCGGAATATTCGTAGGAGAACCATAATAACACCATCTAATAAACTTGTTCGCATAGTAAATACAACATTAGAAGATGCCCTGGTCGACACTTCCCAAAATTCAGACAAGAAAAAAATTGAATTCATGGTTTGACGGCCCCTTCAAAGTAATTGAAACACAAGGTGTCAACTGCACAATTGAGGATGACAAGGGTAGGCATATTACCATGCATAAAAATAGAGTGAAAAAATATTTCCCTGCGCAGTAAAGAGGTATACCTATTGACTATTTTATTATGTCCCCGACAGTTGCAACCACCCTATTGATGAACTTTTGTGTTATTGATTAAATTACTACTTATCATGTTATTTTATTATTTAGGTATAATTGTAGGGTTATAACAATCTCTAGTTTTAGTTGAAGCGATACCTTATTGTAGTAGATAGTTAATAGTGATTCTAGATGTAGCAGAGTTGTAATATGTACCTAGTTATGTCTTTTGTTATGTCTTTATTCCTTAATTTGATTGCTTGTTTCACAATTCACATTCCTGGATGTCCTTACAATCGGCCGTTGTAACGGACATCTTCAGGAAGGGGAGGTGTAAAGCCTGAACAACCTGTATATTAATTCCAAATTAAAGAGAACAATATTGTTTATTCATTCAGGCTTGGTATTAGTCAATACGCCAAGCTTGCAATATATTTTGTAGGACACCAATCCGAGTTCAATGAATTCGGAATAGGAGAATCAATCGAATAAAGATATCCAAATGATCAAGTAGTTATTTATTCATTACATAAGCAATATTATTTAAAAAATACCTTATTTCAATGTTGGTGTGAAAAAATAATAAACAAAATTGTGAAAAATTGGTAGCAATTAATAATTTTAACGATAGTCCAATATGCGAAATAGTCAATCAATATGAACACAATAACATCTGAGAAAATGACGTCTTATTATTTATTTTTTGGAGGTTTTCACATTGGGCAAATACCCCTCTGTAATCCAGTTTAGTTTGAATGAAATTTCTTTCCACAGCATCCACTATTGAATCTGAATTGTTTGAAAACATTATTTTTCCTCTAGGAAATGATTCACTCTTTCAGGTTTCATCAGATGATTATATCGATTTAATTCCTTTCAACTTCAAATATCTCAAGAATGATACAATTAAGAGAAAAGATGACGAAACCTTTAGTTTAAGTGATATTTGTTTTTTATGCAATTAAGAATCTGTACCGTAGTAGAGAGAAACCCACAAGAAATGGAATAAATATATTGATGCTAAAATACAGGGTGTAACTAAATAAGTGTAAAATATTTAAGGAGGTGATTCCTCATCGAAAAAAAAAGAATCTTTCATATAAAGAAACTTCATTGGAGCATCCCTTGTTAAGATACAGCCCCTCAAAGGGAGTACATAAAATTTGTATGTATTGAACATTTAATATGATTTCTACGTGTTGTGTGTTTTGTTATTAATAAATTAGTATTGTTTTTCACCATTTAGTCGTTTAATGCAGGTACTAACTACAGAATAATAATAAATCCAGTTCGCATTTATGACGATGTAAATATCTCTGTAGTTGTTCCTAAAATATTTTTTTGCTGCGAACTGGTTTATTTTGGGCAAAAAACTCATAAAACATTTTTTGTTTAGAATGAAACAGGCTATCGGAAATAAATTTTTAAATGGTAAACAAATAATAAGACAGAAAGTTCTATTGGAAATAATCTTTAGGGGTTGCGTTTCCCACCCTTACAACCATGGGGTAAACCAAATAAATAACTGGATAAGTGTCTTTTTTGCTAGTAGGAAACGTTAGGTTAATTTCAATATTGTAAAATTGTTATACAACTTTTATGTACTTCCTTTGAGGGGCTGTATCTTAACAAGGGATGCTCCAATGAAGTTTCTCTATATGAAAGATCCTATGTTTTTTTCGATGAGAATCACCTCCTTAAATATTTTACACTTATTTATTTACAGCCTGTATGCATGACTGTTATCGAAAACCTTCTACAAGAGATCATTTCAATTGGTATTGTCGTTTGGATATTACAGGTGAAAATGCAATTTCTTCATGAAATTTCAACGGGGCCAAATTTGGAAAAATAATGAAAATTATTATTAAATTATTTTCTCGAATAATGATTTATTGAGCTATTGTCAACATCTGTAATTCATCTTCATTCTACATCGTTGTCTCATTTTCTTACGGAATATTGGCTTTCGAGGACATAAAATAGAAAACTAAAGTTATTTTATGCAACTTGATTCGTCTGATACGAATTCATAATTTGAGTATTTATGTTATCTTTCTTTATTGAGAGCTAAAATCTGTTATTATAACGAAAAAGCTTATTTACTCACATCTTTCACAATCTCAATTACACTTCGACAGAGTTCAAACGATGTAAAGATTCATTTATTGAGAGATGGATTAACTCAGCATATTGTTGGCAACCAGCTGATAATTCCGTTATCGATTTTTAACTTTTTTCTATTAGGCTAAAAAAATGCAATATATACATAGACATATAATGAGATGGCCCTAGCATTTCATTCAAAAACTGTTGAAATTAATAGCCAACATTGAATTATTTCACCATGTGTCAGAAAAAGACAGAAATATATGCTTTCTAACACTTTGGCAACGCTGCATAATGAAGTCGTCAAATACTCAGTGGCGTACTTATTTAATGGTTTCGTTCAATTTTTGAGGAACCTTCAAAATTAGAAATATCTGAGATTATGATAGAAAACCTGTAGAATTACGACCTGTTAATCTAGTATAATCGATTTTAGATAAATGATGCAAGACAAATTGCGTCACTATGATATTAAAATAGATTCATACGATAATAGAGTGTATTCTTTCTATATCTCGAAAGATTTAATGAAAAGTGTAGATATTATAATATTGAACTATAATCACTGCAAGTACGATTATAATCGATATCTTTTGTAGGTGGTCACAAGAGTGAAACTGCTAAGTCTGTTAAATTTTATCGAGTAGCAGTTTTATCTGCGGTAATAGGGCATGCCATGAAAAAAATAACCCTGGTATTGACCAGCGCATAAAATTGTGTGAAACATGTTTCATCAAATTTGGGTAAAAGTTGGGATAATGAAACAAACTTTCAATGTTTACATTTATTGATAACTAGCTGACCCGACAGACTTCGTCCCTGTCAAAAAGATTTGTAATGTGGCAGTTTTTGTGCCTACGTATTTCAAAAAATTCTCCTGAACAGAACCGTCACCCTGGTGATAGGGCGTTGTGAATAAAAAATAATTAAATAAAACATATATAAGGATTTAAAAATAAGTAATCGCTTTATTGTTAATCATGTGAATCATAATTATTATTATTATCATTGTAGTGCTTTGTGGTATACGATGTTTTTTGTTTGATTACCTGGCGCATAGATAAACAAATCTGATGGTTTTCCAACACGGGAACAGGCAGCATACAATTGACCATGTGAGAAACATGGGTTTTCTAGATCAATACCACAAACACTTAATGATTGCCCCTGGGACTTGTTTATAATCATAGCAAAAGCAAGCCGCACTGGAAACTGTAGTCGTTTAAATTCAAATGGCACATCAGTCGGAATCATTGGGATGCGCGGTATGAGAATATCTTCTCCTTTATACTTTCCTTTGAGTATAGTTGCTTCTATCACATTGTTTAGTAATTTTTTTATCGCTAACCGTGTACCGTTGCAAAGACGCGGTTGGTTGATATTTCGCAACATTATAACCACCGATCCAACCTTTAATTGAAGATTGTGAGGTGGCAATCCTAGCAAATCCAGCGAGTTAAAAATTCCGGTGGATAGTTGACTACATCATCTTGATTAGTAGCGGAATCAACTTATTTATATATCCTCAATTCGCCTGTAATTTGTTCTCGAATTTCGAAATTTAATTCATTTACATCAATGTTTTTTGCAGCCAGTATAGCTCGTTCGCTCAACCAATCATGGTTTCTGTAATTTTGAGAAACATCTGGAAACACCTTCTGAATAAGTTCATCTTTTGATCGAGTTAACTGACAAAAACTTTGAGGAAAGTTAATGCAGCCAGTCAACATGTCTATAGGAAATTTGCCATTACCAATGTCAATGAGTTGTTTAGAGAATATGTTTCTAGATTGGTCATTTTGCAACCCGACACGCATATTCTTGCTTAAATGAAGTACTTTGACATGTTTCCACAAATTGGAGGACTTTAGACATGCATTGAGTTCATCAGCTGGTGTTGATCGTGGAATCACTGGCAATGTTTGACGAAAATCTCCTGCTAATAAAATAATCGCACCACCAAATCGGTTATTATTGCTCCGTAGATCTTTTAAGGTTCTGTCTAAAGCCTCCAAAGATTTTTTATGTGCCATCGTGCATTCATCCCAAACAATCAATTTACATTGTTGCAAAACCTTTGCCATTGCAGAGTTCTTCGAAACGTTGCAGGTTGGAGTTTCATTGCTTTGCATATTTAATGGCAATTTTAGTGCTGAATGGGCTGTTCGACCACCTTCAAGCAAAGTTGCTGCGATTCCCGACGAAACGAGTGCAAGTGCAATTTTATTTTGTGAGCGAATTGTTGCTAATATTAATGAAATCAAAAAAGTTTTCCTGAACCACCAGGTGCATCCAAGAAGTAAATCCCTCCAGTTTCATCATTTGTTACTTTCATAAGAGTTTCAAATACATACTTCTGTTGTTCATTTAACAGTGGAAGATTTGTTTGAATTAATTCTTTCAATGCGTTGAGATCATACAGTTTTTCTCGATGCAACTCTTGGTTAAAAGCGTCATGCATTGCTCCAACGCATACACACACACATTGTTTTGATAGATATGATCTTTGACGTTAGGAACACACATTGCTTAGACAACAGTGGGTGCTTGTAATTTAATATGAACTTTATGTTTATGTTTATTATACTGGTTTACCTAGGTGTACATATATCAATGTAGACTCCCCAGAAGCTAATTAAAGCTTGTGCGAGTTAGGTTAACCAGTGTGTGTCCTGTGTAGGCTTTGTTACTGTGTCCTTACGCCACCTTAGGCACAGCACTGTTAATTTTAGACCCAACAGTGAATGGTGGCCGCATACCGAAAGCTAGAAGATTTCTTTCCTAGCCCCGGACTTGAACCTAGACACGACGGGTTTCCACGTCGAAGGTCAAGGCTTTATTCCACTAAGCTATGCGACACGCATAGCAATAAGGCTCAAATTGACTACGTTTTAGTTACAAATCATTTGTATGGGAAAAAGAAAAGGGCTATTTTTAGGGGCCTTCAAGCAATAATTCTAATTTTTCTCGCCGTAAAAACCATCCTTGAACTTCAACGAACATTATAAAAAAAGATTTGGCCAAATTGGTCCAGGCGTTGTTGAGTTATGCGCTTACCAACACATTTTGCTATTCATTTTTATATTATAGATATAAATTCATAACAAAACCACTCAAAATGATATTAATGCATCTAAAACATAGACCCAACATTGATCACTCATTCCAAAACAAAATTGTTTTAGTGTATATCGACCTAGTCCTAAATTTCTTCGAAATATTTACTAATTTCCTGGTTTCATGATTGAGCCTTATATGTAAATAACCCATCAAGACATTCGAACAATATCAAAAATCATTTATCAATCAATATGACGAAAAATGAACAATGCTGGAGTATAGAAACAGATTATTGTGGAATGATGAGCTTATTCCCAGTTCTACAAGTATTCAATAATAATATTGTTGGAAATGAACTATATAAATATTATATGAAATAAATAGGTGATGGGATAAAAAAATGTTATAAATGAAGTTTAGGTGTCCAAATCATGTTTCGGGAAAATAAATTTAGTATGTTGTGGTAAATTGTACTCAAGCCCAAAGAGTCAGTTCTCAGGTTGATATTGTCTGTTAATTGGATTTGTATCATCTCCCCTATATTACGTTTAAACGTTTAAAGAATATTTATGTAGTTCATTTCCAACAATATTACTTTTTAAATACTTGATGAGCACTGTTCATATTTGTCATATCAATTGATAGCTGTCATTAAAAAAATTTTAAAAATTCATGCACTCTAATTTTAATTCGATAGACGTTTCCCACTTCCGAGATATTCCTATAATCATAAAACCATGTTCTTTATAATAATCTGTGTGTGTTTGTATAGCTTTGAAGCAGCCTTAACGTCTTAAAAAAATAAAGATTCCATACCCACGAAATAAAAAAATCATTAAAATTACTATTCATTAGTGATAATTAATGGGGGTACTTTTAAAATTTCATCGAAATCGCGTTCCTTTCCACCCAGAAATTTCTTGGCATGAAATGTGTTATTTTATACTATTTGCAGAAACAGACGAGATCACAGACGAAATAAGTTTTTTCGATAGAAATGCTCGGACAGGTCGATTTTTTTTCGAGGGGGACAACTTAAGATGTAGGTTACGGACGCATAGCGCTTCAACCCTTGGCTCTACAACCCCCACCCCCAATTTTTGAATAGGGAAGATGGGGTGAGTGATACCTCAATTCAAAGGTATTTTATACTGATTTCTGCACAGTAATTGTTTTTCCATTTTATGCATTAGTTCTCGAAATATTCATGCGTTAGTTAATTTTATCGCTTAAATTAATTTTTTGCGCTTTTTCGTGCTTCCGAAACACCAAAATTTCCGTACTTGTATTTGAAATTGCAAAACATCTACCACTGAGCAAATGAAGTCATACCGTACGTGTTAATGCTACTAGGGTCAGATGTTCGACTAGCTGTTTTATTCACTGAAATCATTCTCCAACTGTACGGTATCAGAACGATTCAAAGTATTGATCTAAGAAATAGGACTTTTCAAAGTAAAGTAAATAATTTATCAAAAACTCCCATCAATTAATTAAATATTCAAATTGTTCACCATTAGCTTCCATACAATGAAATAACTTTTGTTCGAAACGATGGCGCACATTTTGCAGCATTTCTGGAGGGATTTGACGACATTTGTTCACTATACGTCATCTTAAAACTTCTATGGAATCGGGCTGTGTAGAGTAAATTTTACTCTTCAAGTGGCCCCAAAGAAAGAAATCTAGTTGTGACAGATCTGGCGATCTGGCTGGCCATTCAGTGGGGCCCCTTCTTCCAATCCACCGATTTGGAAATCTTTGATCCAGATATTCTCGAACTGGTAAGGCGTAGTGTGGAGGAGCTCCATCCTGCTGAAACACAATCTGATCTTCCACATTGTTACTGCAACTTATTATTAGTTAAATTTGTTAGCTTCATTCATTTCTCTTCCAAGTTGCTTGCTCGGTTCAATGGTAATACACTCTGTATATGTTCATTTCATTTTCCGATTAACTCGTAACATGTGTTGGAGCATATGACCTATGTCGAAGCAAGAGTACTGAAACGGCGTTCATCCGATGAAGTACAAAACAGTTTTCTTGGAAATAAATAACTTTCTCGTTAAATCTACAAATTCGAACTCTAGTGAAAAAGTGACTATTCTCGCCAGTGACTGCCTGGACAAGTTCATTCAGCCGTACTGTGAAACCTGGTAGGCAGAAGTCGATACTCCAACATTCGCATTTTCTTTCGAGTCATTATTTCATATTTTCAGAATTTCATTATTAATTTTTCTTTCGTTTTCTTTTACTTTTCAAAGGCCCTTGTCGTGCCACACATAATTTCCAGTATTGTTTTCAATAATTTCCGTTAAAATTGGATCAATGTGTCATGGTTGTTTTGAAGCTCAAAATGTCGATTTTTCACAAAAAACACTACAAGTGCCATGAGAAACCACTTCATTTTCAAATACTCAGTTAAGTATATTTCAAGAACTAATGCATAAAATGAAAAAACAATTCCTGTGCTAAAATCAGTATAAAAATACCTTTCAAATGAGGTATCACTCACTCCATCTTCCCTATTCAAAATTTGGGGGTGGGGTTGTAGTAGCAAGGGTTGAAGGAAGAAGTCTGTTAAGTCGAATTATATCCAGTATTTTCTTTGAAGTTTTCGGAAATCCTGTAAAAATCCGATTGAAATGAATTTCTCGGTGCAAAATGAATTTCCTTTTATAACTTTTCAATTAAGTTGTTATTCTCGTTTGTAATCCCAATAAGATTATCTATTTCCATATCTTCACGACCGCTCAGTAACGATTCAGATCACAATATTGGACTGAAAAAGATTACTGCTCGAAGTATTGTATAGTTTAGATGCTTCTTCACCACAGGTATATAATCACGTTTCTTCATTTCTCGATTCATAGATGATGCTCGAGCATTTTTGTCGGAAATATAATTCATTACATCAGATCAATTGTGGTTATTTATAATGTTCAAGTTCATTATAAAGGAGTTGGCCAAACTGAAATCAGCATGATAGGCCAAACCACAAATCTGAACGACTTCGTGGGTTTCATCAGAACTTGAATTAAAAAAGCAATATACATTTCCCCTAACTGCACAGTGTACAGTTTACATACAATTAGGTGGCCTCACTCCTATTTATCATTTTTGCTTCGAAACTGGATTTTGTAATCCTATTCATCTTGGAAAATAATGCATTCCTCATATACTCTCAGACAAAAAAGTATCCGGAACTTTGAGAAAAATTTTCCAACAATATTTATTGGATATCCTTCAAAATACACATTTGCCAACGTTTTTTCGAATCATGAAATAGTTATTCAATCAACTGGTTTATTAATCTCTAGATTAATAAACGAGTTGATTACAAGATTTTTTCGTCGACTTCATTATGAATTAGAAATAAGTTATTTACTCAAGTAAATTTCATTTGTCACAATATAAAATTTGACAATGAAAATCTCGATGCTCATTTAGACAAATTCATAGACGGAATTTTCGAGATGTGACATTCTGAATAGTCCACATATACATCGTTACTGGCGATTTGCGATAAGGAATGTGTGGAACTGGTGGGAACTGATGTATTAATTACTGGAAAAAGATTATCGCACAAAATTTTTTCAGCAATTTCTAATCTATTTTTTCATCGAGTTTTCGATGTACCATTCTGCAACAGATGTTGATCTCCATCCTCCAAGCCGTTTGATGCCTGCAAAATCTGCTCCACCGTCCGAAAGGATAGATGCAGAAGAACGCCGAATACAGTGACCAGTATACAGATTGGGTTGTTCTAATTTGAGAAATTTTGCAATTAACGATGGTATTTTCTAGGGTAATACCACTAGAGGTGAGAATTTTTTGAGAAACGACAGAGTGTTCCCAAAAAAAATTCGAATCTCGTGTGGTATTTCGAAAGATCATTCAACAATATAAACCAAACGAAATGAAAAATAGTTTTTTATTCAAAAATAACCAGATAGAAGTATAACAACAAATTATTCATCCTTATTCTCAAAATAATAATTATTGATAGTACAATTATTATACACATTACGAGCATTATTTTCGAATGATGAAGTAAATACTGATGTTGTTTCTTGAAGGACATTTTTTTCATGGCTTTGATTATTTTTTTGTGCTGTTGTTAGCCCAGTTGGAGATACGGTTTCACTGACGATGCAAAAGAATGGCCTGTTATCTTTATCAGCTGTTCCTCGCCAATCCCTGCTTTGGCTAATTGGCTGACAGCAGTAGCTCGATGCGAGTGGTTGGTTATCTCCGACTTGGTTGTGTTGATGCCAATGAGTTCTGCCGATTCTTTTGTCCACTTAGCTATCGTATTGGGACCGACTGGACAGTTTTTGAACCATGAACCATATTTCCAATTCTTATGTGGAGTAAGGAATAGTCTTTCAGTGGTTATGTTTGCAGTTCTTTTGGATACAAGTAGTAGTATAGTGTTGAATGATCGAAAACGTATTGATTCCTACTAGCAGGATCAAAGTTGGTGCTTCAGTCATGTCTGTAACTCCCGGGGGAGTTAAGGAGATATTGACTTAGTTACTCATTGTTACAAGGATAAAATATCCAATAAGCGGCTATGAAATGTTCTTAAAGATTGATGAAAGATTTCGTTTTTCTGTGTCAAAAATAGGAGAAGAATTAAGTTTATCGATATGGAATCAATAACAAAGGAACTTTAATCGATTCAATTGAGAGAGCCAAATGAGAACATCTACGTGAATATACACCAGTCGAGTAGTATATTTTGGCGTCATTACAGAGAGATCACGTTTCTTATAGTAGCCGGTGTCTATCACGAATTTTGAATGACAACCAGCGTATAGATGGGAAAACAGCACCAGCCGGCACTTTAATTCCACAATTACCCTACCTGTTATTACCTGGAGGTAAGTCACGTACTTTGGTGAACTGTAATGAACTTTATAGTGGAATTTGTCCGATGAGTTGCATCGAATCTTATTACTGACAACGGTAGCAGCTGACAGATACTTCAACTCGTACAGCAATCTCTCCGGTGTTTTTATTCCTCCCAGATTTCGCAACATCAGTTGATAAATGTACATCAGAGAATTTCGAAACTCAAGACATGAATTTGTTGGTCTTCATTTCACTAAAAGCCTACAAGATGTGTTTATAAAAGGAATTACAATATGTAAGAATAAGTGGAAGATATTTGATCTTCCATTCAGAATGATGATATGACAGATTTTATATTATTTAAGAAATAGCAACTATTGCATGTATATATTCCAGAATTATCATCCACAATTGTATGTGCAATTCTTTACAACCCAGATAATCTAAAAAACACCATCCGAACTGAAACCACAAAACAAATCAAACCATAAGGAGTGAGTTGAAATTCTTGAGGATACTACAAAGAGATTCCTCAGATAATATGGAGAAATAATAGTTACTCAAGCTGTAACATTTGCCACTTTTTCTTTCGAAAAGAATGACAAATATCATTTTCCAAACTAACTACGACACTGGAGACTGAATGATTCCAGATACAAAGACTCGGCCATTTAATGTGATCGTCTAGCAAGGGTAGGACGTAATAATTCAAGTTCGTGATAATTGAGTTCAGTGGAAATAATTGGGAAACAAAGATGGTAAATAAAACACAATGGTTAGACCCAGACAACCAGCTATTTATTAAGGGTCTAAAAAAATATAGCCGAAAGCCTCAGGCAGAAAACCCCTCATGTTAGGTGATGTTAGGGCACTTGTTTAAAACTAAATAGTCAATCATTACAGCTAGCAAAGGCAAGTATAACAATGCTGAGAAACTATAACAATACAAAACAGATAGTAATCATAATAATCAGAGCAACTTCCATCATACAAATAGAATAATAAGCATGGCAAAGATGTCAACTTCAATAATACAACAAAAGTTAATAATCATTGCCAATATATATTCCAATTAGGCAACAAGGGTAATAATCATGGTAAATGTACACTTGTATTATATGAGCTAAGGAATTGGGAACACGGGGAAGGTCATGGAGTTCCAGCGGCGGCTCTGAAGAAATGACAGAAAGCTTCGCGGTTGATTAAAGAAAGGTATATTCTCTCATGTCTTATAGCACATGTTAGTAACGGTCCCTGCCTTAAGGCCTTGGAATCGCCCCTTCAAGGCCTTCGATCCAGGTACATAAGAAATCTCATACAACAGTATAGGAATGGTCCACAATCTCGAGACCCCTAAATATCATGTAATACGAGCATATAGATAAATAGATAGCAGTACGAGATCATAGCATAAATAAACAACAAATCTTGATAGAATATCCATCACGAGTAAATAATAAGAACCAAAATGCACTATGGACATGAATAACAGAAACAGATATAGGTAAACGATAATAAGCAATATAAATGGTGAAAGCAGAGAATCTACATAATCAACCGAAGGAAATATACATAACGACAGTAAGAAGAATAAGTTGACACAGTACGAAATATGCACAACAATAACCATGAATAGTAAGGCAAGTACATTACACAGTAAAATGTCCAACTACAACAGTACGAAATATACATAATGATTACATGAGACAGGGGTAACGTAACAACGTTAACCTTCGATATAACACCATGGTGCTACGACACTGGTTACATCCATTATTCCATATCAACCATACTAGTACTACCACTAGTGGAGGTCTCCATATGTTTCTGCTTTATCACAGGTTCAGAACCCCAGAACGATTGATAATCCCTATTGTACCATAGTTACAGAAAAATTGGTCGGTTACCCTCCAGTAACTCACTGTAGAAAGTTGCAAGATATCTTCTAAAGTCATTCAAAGGCACTCACTAAAAACTTTCGAAAGAAGAAGTTAATTCTTTCACAACTCAACTGATAAGAACCACACCATCTTGGATTCCTTCCTTCATCTTCTTCCCTCACGTGAGGGCAGTGGCGTCTCAACATAGGGTGAAAAACTACGTTTTTTTGTATGAAAGAAAACCTAGGATGTTACAAAGCTAACAAAGGAGGACCCACAGCATCATGCAAAAGAAGAGTATATTAAACTTGTAGATTAACTACTCAATAACAATGAATATAATCAATTCTTACAAAGTGATCCCACCTCAACAATCGAACAAAAGATCAACAAAATAATTAGTGAACTACAACCCCTGAGACAGCAAAGAAACTGAATACTTATCATGTTATTTCTTCTAAAGTTTATCGACTTCCAAAAGTACGTAAACCTGATTTATATTTCAAACCAACAATTTTCTATATAAAGAAGCCAACTTCAAAAATAGCTCAACATATCAAATACGAGGGTTGCTTCTCAGTGAAAACTTCCCTATCAAAACTTTCTACGCTACTGAACATGTAAATAACTAAAAACTTCGGTTTTAACAATACACTTATCTATGGAACGATAAATTCGGCTTAAAATTCCTGTCGTTACTACAACTTTCACACTTACGAATCATTTTTAGTGCGATGAAAAGTAATAAACAATAAAAGATACGAAAAACCTAATTCTGACAATCACAAATTTTCTTCAATTTGCGTATTTATTTTCGATACAGAGGTGGCAACGTGTGTCTTCTAAACATTATGTGACCTTCAAACTCTTGAACTCTTGACTTTCACCTTTATTTCTTTGCATCTGTGGTCTTTGACATAAGATAGCAGAATCAACTAAAGTTTTTCTTTTATTTCTTGCTAATATATTCGTTAAGACAGTTTCAATTCAAAATTTAAAATTTTATACAATGTTTTGAATGCAAATATGAGAAAAAGATTTTATTTGCGATTATATGGGGAATAGAGGAACCTACTATTAGCTCAGTTTGGCAACGTGGAAATTTTTTATGACCTGAGTGGATCAGCTCAATACGTTACAATCAACCAGCTCTAAGTTTCAGATGCGACACTTTTCAATGTAAATGAAGGGGTCTATTCTTATAGTCTAAGGGAAACGTAGCTTTAGATCGAAGTATTTTTATTGGTTCCTTCGATCGTGATTGCATTTTCAACATTAATATCCAGAGGAACGAAACTTTCAATAAATCTTGTTCTAAGAGAAATGGTTCAGGCAAACAGAGGAAATGTATCGGATTAAAGCAACGTAATGTCTTAGATTCTGCTCCACAGATTCCACAGAATGTCTCAATAATAAAAAAATAGGTACTTAGAAATACAGAAATTATAGCCAATTTGCGATCACGGTTTCCAACACAAAATTTAAAGCACCCTGTGCTGATATTCACGAAATTCAAAAGCTGCATGATTTTTCCATATTCTTGAACTTTGAAATCATGAGAACAATGTTAGTTCAGGATGTTGAGAATAAGAAAATGAAAGATGGTCATTTTCAGTGACGAGGCTCATATCTACAAGCAAAAAATGCGTCATTGATAGGTTGAAAATCCACATGTGCTTCATGAAACACCGCTTCATCCTAAAAAAATAACTTTTTGGTGTCCTTTGAATACCGGCCGATAATGTCTCATCGTCGACGATAATGATCGTCACGTTACTGTGAGTGGTAATCGTTATTACGTCATCACTACCGATTATTTTAGGCTAAAATTGGCAGTTATGGACTTAGATAACATCAGGTTCAACAGCAAGATGTAACACCGCCTCAGCATACGTTACAATCGATTTATTGAAGAGTAAGTTTGATGAGCGTATTTTCTCAAGACATGGACCAGTTGATTGGCCACTTCGTCCGTGCGATCTAACGCCTTTGGAATTTATTCTTTGGGGGCGCTGCAAGCTTTCCCGCGGTGATCATATGAACGTCGTAATGCATCAATAAATGTTGGAATTGTACGTGAACCTGATATTCGACAGTTGAATTGATAGGTTAGCGAACTCTGTTTCAAACATCTGCATATTGCAATCATTCTTACGAAACTTTATGAGATTTTTCAATCCATTCATATCGATTTATTTTCAGTGGAGACCCCTTTTTGTAGCTATACGAAGCGGTTTGTTTTTCGGGTCAGTGGTATAAGAATAAAATAGTACACTCACGTATCAGGCGGCCCTCAGGAACTGTCGACCGCCGTCTTAACTCACAGGACCAAGGGCTGACCCAAGGAGGGTGCTGAGAAGTGGCCAGTGAGGAACGTGATGCCCTCTACAAGATCTATTACAGATAAAAGCTTCGTAACTTATGTCTTTGCAATATACGACCGATCGTATTTTATTGCAGCAACCAGATTCTCACGAATTCAAAGCCGTCTATATCGAAAAGCGCTGAAATTTAATCGAAATTGTATCAAATTTGTTTTTTTCTTACGAACTCCAGTTCAAGCTTTCTCTTGGAAGCCGTCTTGGGAAATGGTAATGAAATCGATAAATATTCTATATTCTACATTCTTGCTAGTTGAACAACCCTGCGTTTAATGAACTTTACAAAAGAACAAAAAGAGAGTATGATTACATTCTTCGACAAGAAAAAAAGGGAAAAGTATGAACAGGAAATACTGAAATCAGACAATAGAAATAAATTTCTCTGGAAAATTGTCAAAAATATCGAGGGTACCACAAATGAAAACACTGAAATACCAACATTCTTCAAAATACTAGAACTAACTATTTCAACTCAGCTTGTATCATACGTAGTACGAGAAAAAATTTATCACATTCACAACATGGATACCTCAAAGGGAAGTCCACACAGACAGCAACCTTTGAGTTTATCTCAGGAATCTTAGACGCTCTGGAAGATACAAATGTAACGGTTGGGTTGATGTTGGACCCATCGAAGGCATTGGACACCCTGTCCCATGATCTTATCCTAGAAAAATTACAAGCCTATGGAATAAAGGAAAAATGGGTTTAAATCGTACCTAACCAACCGTAGACAAAGAGTAATGACGCAAAATTCACAGAACTAGGGGTACCACAAGGAAGCATTTTAGGTCCCATCATATAACTTTGCAATTCCTCTCTGAGTCTGATTAGGTGTAGTAATTTGCTGGGTCTCAAACTGGAGGAAACTCCTGATTGGAGTGAACACATCACCAACCTTTGTTCTTAATTGAGTTCTATCTGCTACTTACTTGGGGTACTAGTAAATACCTGGACTCTATGTCAATGAAAACCATTTACCAAGCAGTATGGGAATCGAAGATGAGGTATGGCATCATGTTCTATGGTAGCTCACATAACTTGGAGAGAGTGCTGAAGATGCAAAAGAGGGCAATACGTATAATCTGGAAGACGAAGAGAATGGAGTCGTGTAGAGGAATATTTAAAAATAATAATTCATTAACCGCAGCTATACATATTCAAGAATGCTTGATTTTCACTTTTAAAAATATGCATTACTTTGAAGAGAAAACACCAAGTAATTATAATACAAGAACAACAGTAATAAAATTCCAGCAACATAGACTTAGCCTCACCGAAAAAGGACCTGCATATAGGTGCATTCGATATTATAACAAGATAGCACATAAATTGGGAAGAGAATGTATCTTACAACAATACAGGAAATTCATTTTCAAGCTGTTACTTGAAATTGAACCATGTAGAGTGTAGAAGATTTCCTAGCCTACATGATATAACGAGAGTAAAATTATTTAGGACCCTGTTTCATCTCGAGTGTTCACAGTTTTACATGTATACACTCTACCTTAAATAAAGTATATTATTATTATTATTATTATTTTTTTGATTCACCATTGATCGGGTATAATCGAGGCTCCTGTCAGATGTACATCAAGACAAATGCTAGTGCTACTGACCTTGCAAAAATTTCCTGATCAGTCGTGTCGTGCCCAGTATGACCTGTTTCTGCGAGGCTGAGATGATGTATGGATCTAGACCCAGCCTTTGGGTGTTCTCAGGCAAATGCTTTTCTACCAGACCATTGACCGACATCACCATCGGTAAGATGCTGATGGTCCGGAGTCTGTACATTTCTCGAAGTTGGAAAGCCAAATCGGTGTACTTGGCAATCTTCTCCGAGTAGGCCTTTGACAGATTGTCATCCGCAGGTATCGTGAAGTCTAGCAAAAGACAGGTTTTTTCCTTTTTGTCAAACAACGTGACATTCGACCTGTTGTACGCGGTTCCTCTATCCGTAGTCATCGTCATATCCCAATAGAACCTGTACTTACCGAGGGCTTCGGCAGGTATGTGTAGTGTGGGACCTCATTCTCTATCAGCCCAAGTCTAAGTGCCATCTGCTGGTGATAGATTTTTGCCATGGAGTTGTGCCTCTCGGTAATCTCTCGGGGCAAGTATGGGGCAGGCTGAGGTCACGTGCTGAATTGACTCTGGCGCTTGATCACATTTGCGACATCTGTCAGAGGGGATGTCTTGTCCTTGGAATGTGCTTAAGGTATGCCCTTCTGGCACCACTTGATCTTGGATGGCTATGAACCTACCCTCCGTTTCCGGGAATAGGTATCCTGCCCGGAGATAGGTGAGAGATTCCTTTTGTTGACTACAGATGTCCGGGATATCTTCCGTGCAGGGCCTTCGCACTCCATTCTCTAACCAACTCTTCCTGTGTGGGCATGGTGTTCTGTAGGTCCGGTTGAGCCAGTTTGAGTGCAGATATTCCCTCATCCGCCTTTCGTATGGCCACAAAGAGGGCTGAGCTTTGTTGGGTGCAATACCTTCTGAGGTTCTGGACACACTCGGCATGGGCACTTTCCAAATTGGTCATTCCTCGACCTCCCTTATGTCTCGGGAGGTAAAGGCGTATGCAGGATGGATGCGGGTGGTGTATTCCAAATTTGGTTAGCATGACTCTCAAAGCTCTGTCCATTTCTTTGAGGTCCGTAACGGACCAATTCAGGATTCCGAATGAGAACGTCATGCTTGGAATCGCCCATGTATTGATTGCGGTGAAGAGAGATCTTGCATTGAGCCCAGATTTCATTAATATGTTGACTCTGTGGTATAGTCTCCTTCATTTCTGAGACTTTGATGTCCAGTGCTTGCCTTATTCCCTGATACTTGTAGGCTCCATCTTTATCTGAAGGAGGGATTGTGATGTGATTTATCAGAGTTTTTCCTTGGGTTGTATCTTGGATCTTTCCTCTCTTCACCTTCAGTACTGCGGGTTTGTCAGGGCTGACTGATTTATTATTATTATTATGGCTAAATCACATAGTCATCTTACTAAGGTGACAGTTTAAGTGATAAAAGAAACACCGGGTTTATACTATAAACCTAAGGATATTCTTATTTCAGGATGAAAGTGGTTGCGTAGATTTCATTTGGGTACTATGTATGCCGTACTCAAGACAACAGTTTTCTGGAGGGTGAGAATATTGTGATTTCCAGGGATTTCCTTCATGAATTTACTGGTTGCTTCGGTTATTAGTCCAGTGGCGCCTATTACAAACTGGTGCAACTGTAGTTTTCATTTTCCAGAGCCGTTGTATTCCTATTTGGAGATCTTTGTATTTCGATAGTTTTTCCGCTTCTTTTTGTGTGACATTGTAGTCGGATGGTATTATTATTAGGACAAATTCGTTTCAAACGAGGAATTTTTAATGATAGAACTAGTGTAGGATTATGATTATGAAACCAATTGAAGAAGACGCGATGTTACGAGTTTGTTCAGCAATGTTTCAGCAAACTGAAAAGTGAACAATCTCGATATGCTAGTTATTGATGTTGTTGGAACCGAGTTTGCCTGAAAGGAAAGGAGCGGCGCATCCATAATAAATAATCGAATATGAGATATCTCAATCCAGCATTTTTTCGATAACCTATAAACTTGTCATGATAGACTGATACTCCCCCATAATATTGAGGCCGCGCCGTAATACAGAAAGATACCTGGGGGAGACTTTGTTGAGGTTTGATTCATACCCTCAAAGGCGTCCATAACTTGGCCGTTTCTAGAGGGTCTTCTCGAACATGAAACGCGATAAATATGGTGTATAGAATGGCCAAGGCCCTTACTGCTACGTGTTCATTACTCCCCGGTGGCAGTGCCAGTTTAACATCCCTGGTTCTACCTGAATTTGCAGCGATTAAAGCGACTTTATTGTTTTTCTCTCTTCAATATTTCAAACCATCTACGAGACTCATCGTTTTCTACTAAAAATTGTGCTGGTGGAATCACTTCATCGGGATATAAAAAGCTTAAGTGTCTATTTCTCTTCTACAGGACTTGCTGAGCCCAGAGGGGAAACATTGAATTACTGAGTTCTTTTTTAAACTATTTTTCTTTCTAACAGATTGTTTTGATGACTCACTTATTTTGTGGAAATCCATCATAAATATGGAACTATATTGATCTCACGACACGACCGGTTTCGGTTATTAAACCATCGTCAGGTGCAAGATACAGATCGAAATATTTTCCTGTTCTTAAACCAATTGGATGTTCAAAAGTCGTGAATGTAAATCTCTATTTAGTTATTAAATGGTGAAAAATTGGGGTTGTATAGATTTATCATCATTATCAATTAATTTCAGGCCTTACTCGTATCTGTGAAGTATTTTATAATTGACGCTATCCATATGTTTTTCAGTCATAATGCGATTATGAACTGCGGACTTTCTGTCTGATTTCAGATGTTCTTTCAATCTAGTCTCAAAGTTTCTGCCAGTTTGGCCAACATGCAGCAATTCAATATTTACACCTGAAGTTATGGCGGAGTTCTGTATAGATTTTGAGTTGTATAATATTTTTCCTAGGTTGGGGCATCCTGAAAATGTTGTTTTAACCTATAAGTGGTAACATCCCTCCAAATTACACTCCCATGAGAGTTTTTTATGTCATTGCGTTAAGGATAAGTCCAGTAAAAATTCGTGTTTAGTTTTATATATATAAAACTTTATTTACTTAAATAAAACAATATCAATGAGAACCATAAACGTTTTGAAAAACAGAAACGAAATCAATTCATGACAATATAATACAATCCAAACGAAAATGAAGATATAAGTAAAATTTTTTCATATATGAAAATGTGATAAAATAAAATTTGAATGTTAATATATCAGGTATTTCGGTCTAGAATGAGGGTTATTTGTGAAAATAAAACACTTATTATTCATGGGAAAGTAAAAAACATTTCATTCAAGTATTGGCCATTTTGACCTTCTTCCTGGCAATTTGTGTATACCACGCCAATAAAATTGTTCGCCTTTTAAAGCAAACCAACTAGACTTCCAATTTTCGACCTTCTCGTAGGAATCAAAGTGCTGCTCAGCCAATGCCTGTCCCATCGATGAAAACAAATGGTATTCGGAAGGAGCCAAGTCTGGTGAATACGGCGGGTGGGGTAGCAGCTCCAAGCCAAGTGATTTGATTGTATCCTGAACCGGTTCTGCTTAGTGTGCAGGTGCATTGTCAAACAAATGGTAGTCGGAAGAAGTCAAAGTGAATACGGCAGGTGAGGTTGTGACGTATTTTTGAATTGAAGATGTTAAAGAAATATATATATCTGAGTACACAGGGCAAACGGTTGCTTTAATATACTGGTGGGCAAATATGGGTGGGATATAAAAGAATTTGAGTAATGTATTTCGATGTTGGAGCGCCAATTGGGTATTATTTTCGAATTAGTTTTGTGTATTGCTGGAAACCAATAACTAAAAATGATTGAGTTGTTAAATACAAATCAATAAAAAAAGGCTATACAAACAGTTAATTATAGAGGGTTGTTTATTTATACATGCATTTCCATTTTCTGTTATGTGGTTATAGAGATGTTGTCGGCTGTACCAAAATTAAATTTCCTCCGTTATTATATTCAACGACCCTGTCTTCTGCTTAGTCCAGATAGGATGAATTAACAGTGATAATTTTACGGTAGTTGAAGTAAAAACCCTGAAACGATAAATTCTGAGAACTTAGTTTTGTATGCCAATATGGCCGCTTAATAATTTTCAGGAAAACTCACATTTCAAAAAGGGTTTCGATAAATTTATACGAATGACGATAAATGTGAATATAATTCTACTATATTCATCGTAAACTTGACTTCAATATCGAATTGATAAGTACGACATCTGGCAGAAACAGAAGACGACAATGTTGAACAGAGTACCACAACTCATCGCGGTGTTATTAACAATACTTTAATATTTAAAAAAATACCATAACTTCAACTTAATGCTACAAGGTAGCAGCTCACAAAGTAGTGTTACAATTCCTGTGCAAAAGGTGAATAATCCCAAGAAGTTAGACAAACTCCGACCAATTAACCTACTACCTGTTGCTGACAAAGTCTAGGGAATTTTTGTGCATGAGCAGTTGACGAACTATTTAGAAATGAACAAAATAATCTATGTTGGTCAAGCCCGATTTCGAAGTAATCATTCATGTGAAAGTGCGTGTCAGTATTTGCTGTCAAAGTGGAAAAAGCAAATTGATGAAGTTAGTATTATTGTTAGTGTTTTTGTTGACTTAAAACGGGCTTTTGAGACAATAAATCGGGCAAAGCTGATAGAAGTTTGTAAGGTTTGTGGAATTCTTGTAATATTATCATTTTTTCATATTAAGAGCTCTATGAGTTCATCTTCATTTATCCAAATAAGAAGATATCTGTTTTTAAATTTACATGTAGACTATATATGTGTGAAGAATTAGGAAAAAAAAATTGGATACTTTGGGGGGATAGCATATAAACTGTCCGCATTTCGAGTACTGTATGTCACTATTGATGTACTGTAATGCTGAAGATTTGAATAAGATTCAAATAATGCAAAATAGGGTGATGAAAATATTGTTAAAATGTGATAGATATGCTGAGATAGGGTATATGTTGTCGAAATTAAAATTTCTGGTTATAAGGAAGCCAACTTGATTACATTCACAAAATTAAATATAATTTGATGCCTCAATTTATGTCTGGCTATTTGATAAACAGATTAGATATGTTGATTAGATAAGATAAGGTTGATTTCCGCAAATTATCACTTTCTGGTACAAAATTCGACATTTTAAACACGATAAAAATATATAACGTTGTCTGTTCATGACTTGATCTATACTAAATATGTTTTACAGATGTCATAGTAAACAACAAATGTTCCCTACACATTTGTGACATTTGTGTCTTGACGCTCACTTCATATCGGACTACCTGGTATATAATAATTGTTACTTCTCTTCAAATATATTTTGCTGGTATGCATGATTCGAAATCAATTAAAAGAAAAACAATTTTACGAATTTTCGCTTCAAGTTGCGTAAAACAAAGGTTATCTAGAAGATTGAATATTTAATTCCGTTCAATTTGCTCCCTCAAGAAAATCCTGATTTTTAAGTAGGTGGCCTAAAATCTAAGTTGTCTACTACTTCTGGAAATATTGCCACAATAAGTAAAAACTTCGTACGCTATAGGATGGAATATCTGAGTTGGTGAGGAATAAATACATTTTTCATGTAAATTAAAATCCGAACTTTCATCGAAGGATGGCAATAAATTGCCTTTAAGGGGTTGGGAAAACTTTTTATCCGTAAAACAGTTGTGGCTGGGTAATTAGTCATTTATGAATCCTGTAATTACACATAAAAAGATAAATAGATGTTCCCGCCTTAATGGGCCCGACCATCCCTCCGAAATAGGCCCTTATGCAGCCCTATATAAGAAGTGAAATTCGCCCTTCCAACAGTTTCATTTTTAAGATAGGGGCTTTTTAGCTTCTAAATTAGTCAACGGACGTCTTGTGATGAATTTGGATACAAACGAGGATTATATTAATCTTGCTTATGGCATCGAGAACTCTCCCCACATATTTGTGAGAAAATTTATGTTCTAGGCTAATTTACAGTACGGAAGTTATGAACATACCCCTTGAATTACCTACTTTGCAATATTGCTTTCGAGAATTTAAAGAAACAACAAATATATGCTATATATTTTTGTTCTTAACAAATGCATCGACATAAACGATTTATGTAGTTATAGTTTACTGACAATATTAGAAATTTATAAAATTTTCACTGTGAAAACTAGATTAAATTGGTGCTCACCTTTGGCTTGAAGAGTATAACATTTTTCATCAGGATATGCGCAGGCGCACCAAATACTACGTCCTTGCTTTTCAACATTCTTTCCTTCGCAATCGATGGATGTACCATTTTCAGAAATTCCGAATATATCAATGGTACGGGTATTCCTGTTTATACAACCTCCTTCGTTGGTTTTTCTTTGAAACCGGACTCATCATTTTGCCGGCTCCGGGTTACGATTTGGTCAATAAAAATAATCAGCAAATGAGGCCTACAGGCCTACATCCCTTTGAACTTAAAATTAATCCCGATCCCCTTTGATGCTTCAACTTCGACATGACAACCCTCGTTGACATCCACTTTAGGAATATATCATTTGAATAACTTCAGTTTTATTTTTCGGCTTCCCTTTTCCTTCGCCCGCACCCCTTGCAGAGGGGCACTTTCGAGAGGATTTGATTCCGTTGATTAACATTAGCTTAACCGTAACCCCATTCGTTTGTTCACCCTCAAGAATATCTTTCTCGGTTGTAGGCATCGAAAAAATTGGATTCTGATATGAATGGGGTGTTACACAGTTCAACTTTAATGTTCAGATGAATTCCATATTTCTCTCATATATCTCTAATCTTAACATTCACTTCTTTCCTTGAATTATGATTATCAAAAGTTACACTAAAACTTATAAATAAATCCGAGTGATCACCAATATTTGCAATATGAAAAACATTAGTCAGATTTTGACCCTTGTCATACATTTAGACCAGCGCCTCAACTGGAGCCAACACATCAATGCTAAGATTTATTAAATAAATCTGAAAATCCGTAGAATGTATTGGCTTATAGGCTGAAAGTGTAAACTGAATATTCAAATTAAATTTCTTACTAACAGGGCAATCATCAATTTCTCTTAGTCTCTAGATACAACAGATTAACTTAATACTTTTGAGAGTAGATTGTAAATACCAATAAATTCACTACAACAACTTGTCAAAACGAATATCTTTTCCCAAGTTATATTCATGGGTGATATTTCGACAGGATATTTTTGAATAAACGTCGTGAATCAATGATGATCAGTAGGAAAATTCGTGAAAAATGAAATTCTAACTCATCTGAAATACGACACTGTGTAAGTTAAGTTGAATTGTCCATTATTTCAGATTTTCTATCAATGTAGAACAACAGCTAAAAATTTCTGACGATCGCTTCCGAATTGTCGATCCAGGCCGTAGATTCAGTTCAACGGTGACTGAGACGACCCTCAGGAGTACTACAGTGATAGAAATGATGGAATCTCTTAACCGCCAAACGTGCAACTGGGGGAAAATAGCCATGATTGAGAGCACGTCCCGGCACTGTACGGAGGCACCCTTATCCAGAAGCCGCATGATCTACCAAATGCATTATGAAACACTTTGCGGTATTTTTATTGGCATCTAAATACGATATCAATATGTTACGCCGTTTATATGTGACTGAACTCACGCGGCACTGGAAAATATTGCGACGTGTCAACTGAGGGAGCGAAGATTTACTCTTCAAGAGGGATGGAATCACTAATTTGGCTATAAAAAACGATCTGCTAGAGGATATTGAATTGGGTACATGTTTCCCCTGCCGTATTCGTTCAGATGAGGGAAGATAACGCCATATCCAATCGATAAACAATTTCAACTTGCCACTTCGATACTCGATATAATTTTCTCTTAAGGTTATTCAATCCTTTTCAAGTTTGTTCACTTAATAGGCAGTTTGCCTATGTGGCGAAATTAAGCAAAATCGTTGAGAAACCAAACAGAATTTGCTGTCATTTTACCGAGTCTTTAACCGTGGAAATTTCTGTTTTTTTGTGACGCTATTTCTGTAGTTACGTTGTACCCTCTTCTCCGTAGCGATTTTTATTGTGAAGATGTTGTTCACAGCCTGTTTTTCAGGCTTAAATTTTATCTCCTTCTCAGGTTCTTCAGGATTCTATAGCCTATTCGTCCAATGGTTGAGATCACTGCTATTCCCATGTAGTTTTTGGGATCTGATTTTGTTCTTTTGAATGAATTGGAGAAATGTAAGATGTTCGCCATTCTTCTGGGGGTTTTTCGCTATTTAGACAGCGTTCGAATAGTATTCTGAGCATTTTAATCTATTTAGCATATTTAGCGAATTCTGGATTTATTCCTCCTGGGTCCGGTGATTATTTAAGCTTTGTATCCTTAACTGCCTATTGAACAATCTCAACATGTAAAGAGATCTCTTGTGTCACCTCCAATCGAGAATCATAAGCGATAAATCTGTTAGAGGAATAACTTCCAACAATTTTCACTAAGAAATCATTTCCCAAAGTTTTTCGCATTTGTATACAGACACCCTGTATACTTGAGGCTGCATATGTGTGAGGGACAGATTGATAACTTGTTCTTCGACTGCCCTGTAGTTGCAAGTTTGCAGTAGGCACAATTCCAGATTGATTGGTTCTGTATATAAGAAAGTTTAAGTAACTATGCCAAAATATCATGGGAGCAAGTAATGATTGGTTGGGAACAGTAGCAGAAAGTGGAATTGACCGTTAAGAATGACAATACAGATTTTGTCTACTTCTTGGAGAAATGGTTAGAAAAATGGGAGTTTGAGGCACCCACCCATACGTTCACTTTGTCCCATCTTGGCTTTCATCTAGAAAGGGTTTTTTTTTTCAGAAATCAGGGCAATCCCCTTTTATCATATCATGCCTATGGGTTATAAAAAGTCCGGTATCAGGCCAACATGAAAGGTCTCAGTGAAATAGAATTGTTTGAAATGAATGGAATTGAGTTATCATGGATATCATCCTGTTTATCACTTAATACCCATAAACATGCCTTGGGTACATTTCGGTGATGATTACGCCTGAGAGGAGCATTGTGTTCAATAAATTATCCTGAAATAGTGCACAGGAACAAGGACGATGCTCGTTGCATGCTGTTGGGCCATCCTTTCGGCTGTCGCTAACCGACGTTCAGCAGATTTACTACTAGATGGCGTGACCTCTAGTCTGTCTTCTGCCCTCTTTTGTCCAGAGAAGATTTAAAATGTCCCAGGGTTGGTGGTTATCTATTGTCTTCAGCTTGTAATTGCTATTGCTAATGGCTTGTTTACAGAGTCCGACAATTTTATCTGTTTCTAGGGAGATACGTGTTTGCAACGTCCTTATTCAAAGAATTAGAGCTTCGTCCAGTCCCTGCTCAAAATAAGAAAAATGTGGAAATTGACGTGAGGAAAATTGTTTTCGTGTTCCCATTGAATGTCGAAATAATTCGAAGTAATGAAGATTTTCTTTTTGCGAGCTTGTTCCAGTTCATTACACTAAAAGAACAGCGTGCTAGCGTTTTGCCCAAATGTTCGTGTGTCGTTTCGATGGGTTTATGTGTAGAATAAGTGTACTGTATTTGTTAGTTTTAAGAATCGTATATTTGAGCAGGTTACACTTTTAACATGGAATGATTGTCTTAACTTACGTCTTGCTGCAGACTTCTTTGGAAGCTTAATGGGGTTTGAATGGTGCCGTTCGGGGTATATATAGTCCCTCAACGTTGGAAATACCAGGAATCAGGTACCAAAGGACTACTGTGATTCAGCGGCGTAGAGTTTCAAGGGGGCACATTGTACACAGGTGATGCTCGTATTTTACAGTTTGAAGTGGAATATAGGCTGAAATGACAATGAACGAAAACGATAAGTTTGATTATTGTTAATTCAAGATATTTGTTTCTTGATTATTCTTTAATAGTTGTTTTTGTACAGCACTGTTACAGAGAGTCAGGAAAGGGTCTTTAGAACAATAGCTGTATAGCCCCTGAAATCTCGTTAATGCTTTTCTCCATTTTTATTATTATGTGCTAATTCTTTTTGATTATGAACAATCTATTTCAATTCTATTATACAGGGTGAGTCTTTGGCCACTGCGTTAATTTTAACCGTAGATTCTTGACGTCGAAAGAAACATTTCATTCCTATAACATTTTTCCAAATTTGCCCCGTTTGAAAGATATAGGGGGTTGAAATTTCATAAAAAAAAATTGCATTTACATCTGTAATATTCAAACGACAATATCAAATGAGATGATCTCTAGTAGAAGGTTTTTGATAATAGTCGTGTATATTTTGGCATCAATAGATTTATTCTATTTCTTGTGGGTTTCCCACTACTACTGTACAGATTGGTTAAATTGCATGAAAAACAAATATCACTTGAACTAAAGGACCGTATCTTGTACTTCCTAGAATCATTATTCTTTTTTTGGAGATAGAATCATTCATTTTTTTTTCCTAATGCACCATTTTTCAGATTTTTGAAGTTGAAAGGAATTAAATCGATATAATTTTGTCCAAATTCTCTGATTTTCCCAAATCCAACTCTGTGCTGAAATGATTCAATAATCAGATTCGTTCAATGTTGCCATATTTTATGTCTTTTTTCATAAAATATTTCTACAAAGGGAAAAGGTTTGGGAAATCTCTCCAGCCTGAGGTTTCACCAATAAACACTATAGATTAAATTAACCACTGAGCAATTTTTGTCCAACATTCACCAAAAAATCTAAATTCCATTGCTGTATTCATTATTGATGGTGTTTAGTACCTTGTTTAATATTTAACCCAGAGTAATATTCCATAATAAATAGAGAAAAAGATTTCCACCTGCTACATGGGTACTTCGATATATTTTCATGATGACCGTTGAAATAGGTAATGTATTTTCTGTCAGGACTTGTTGAATTGAAGACTTGTCTTTATGAAGAGCTGGTTTTTTATAGCTTCAAACTTTCAGGGTTCATCAAATTATATCTATTCTAACATAGAAATGCTCCAAATTAAGCTCATATGAGTTTTGAAAACTTCGAACCCAGTCTCCTAGATTTGTTTTGTAAGTTTATAGAAGTTTTCTCACATCTTTAATTCATACACCGAATCAATCTGGTTCACAAACTTGGGAGATAATAGAATTTGACTTTGTTGTAATATTTCTGAATGTTTGTTATGAAGCATGTTTAATTGAAATTCCTTCAATATTGAAACTGAAAGCTATAAGCTCATAAACAAAAAAGATTAGAATGCATTTTTCATTAGAACTGAATGATTTCGAATTATCGAAATTTTCCACATTTTTTTTAAAGAAAGCTACAAATAACTGTTTCAAACAGAATCAAAACAACAAGGAACCACAGAACACTATTTTATTTGGAACTACCTACCACAGAGACGTTATAATAACATTATAAAGTGGTTATAATTCACTCTAGTTATTCTGAGAACAATTACGAGTATATCTGAATATCGATAATGGTTAGAGATTTTATCTTTCATTTGAAAAAATTTGCAATTATTCATTTTTTCTCTCCTGGAGCTCAGTAATAAATTAATATTCCATGGTAAATTGTTAAAATTTGTCATAATCTATAAATAACCATTATTTTATATTTATGTTATTATTTACATAATTACAACAAATACTGTGATTATCAAAATTTGCAGAATATGTTGCTTTTTTATCTATGATATATTTATCAGAAGAATATTTGAAATTTAAATAAAATTTTGTTAAATCATAGTTGAAGGTCAATAGAAATTATGCTAATGAAATTGAAACTACATATTATAATATCTGTTAATAGAATAATACCTCAAGTTTTGTGAAAATCTGTGGAAAAGAATTTCATCTTATTATGATAACACTTGAACTATTAAAAATGGCGTTCTTATGAATGATATACGTAGTGATATCATTCATTGTTGTTGAAGATTTCGAAAAAGATTTTCATATTCTTAACAGTATGATATAGAGACTTCATAGACCTGTTCACTGGCCAATACTCAAGAAAGTCTGTCAAGGAGAAGAAACTTCAGAAATATCAGTGTTTGGAAAATCATAAATAATTTTTTTTGGCTTTGAGTGGAATGTTTTACCAGAAAATTAGTATTTCGTATCTTCCTCCTGAATATGGACTTCATCTGATGAAACATGAGTCAGTGAATCATTTCTTAAAGGGAAAATAATGTTTTTAAACAATTAAGATTCAATAGTGGATGCTGAGGAAGGTAATTTCCATTCAAATTGAACTGGACTACAGAGGGGTATTTGCCCAATGTGAAAACTTACAATGCTAATAACTTTTTAACGCAGCTGAATATGGAAAAACTGTATGGGAAAACGTGTTTCTTTTGATCTCAAGAACCTCAAGAACTGCGTTAAAATTAACGCAGTGGTCCAAGATTCACTCTGTATATTTTTCAAAGAGTCATGATTGCATTGATGTCAATCAGTATGTGTGAACATCTGTCAGTGATGAATTCTTCAATATTGTTATGAATAATTTCGGAGAAACTGAAGCGAAGAGGTGAAGTTAATCTTTAGATTAAGCGTACATCGACTGATGGAATGAAAATGCAATCCGAACATCTATTCGATATTGACCGAAGGAGTCTGTTGAGATTAAACCTTATCTGCAGCATATTCATTTCGATGAGACTGTTCTTTCCTCTGGGAGTCCAGAGTCAATAAAAGCTAGGAAAACAGGAACTGGCCAACTTCGATGAGACATACACATTGTTTAGAATTCCCGTCAGTTCTTAGCGGCTCTCTATTAATTGGCCAAGTTTGTGACCAGGAAGAAAACGGGCAGAGTGCTTTAGTGGCTGGGGGAGAGAGTGCTTTGATGAACATCGCAATCACAGTTCTATTCTAACACCCGTGCCACTTTAGCCGGAAATCACAATTAAGGACTATACATTTTTATGTGCGACTAGATTGCTATATACAGAGCGTTGGTTAGGATCATATCATTGACTTTTGGCTTACATATTCTTTAAGCGAACGATGTAGCATGTGTATTTCGTAAAATTTTTAGAAGAGGTTTACTTAAGGGGAGTACCATACAGTACGGCATATGATACAAGAGCTTAGAGAAAAACCTCAGTAATTGAGTTCCTAAACTTGCTTCTGAAAAACCAACTAGGTGTTTTTTAATAAAATAATTTTTGTTAGATCATTAATATGAATCTATTCTGTTTAGACTATAATTCATTACTGAACATGCATTTTTTGGTTTTTATAATCAGAGTATTTGTTTTAAATATGTGAACAAAACCATAAATATTGAATAATGGTTATTCATAGATTATGTCAAATTTTAATATCAGAGAATATTGATTCATCACCGAACCCCAGGAGAGAAAAAATTAATAATTCCAATTTTTTTTAATGAAAGATAATATCTGTAACCATTATTGATCATTAGTTATAATTGTTCTCAGAATAACAAGAGTAAATAACTATCATATTGAAATGTTATTATAACGTTCTGTGGTGGGTACCTAGTTCCCAATAAAATAGTGTTCTCTGGTTCCTTGTTGTTTTGATTCTGTTTGAAACTGTCAAGAGTTATTTTAAACTTTCTTAAATAAAAAACTGTGGCAAATATTTTAAGGATAATCGTGATAGTTTAAAATTATTCAATTCAGTATGAAAAGATTATGGTCAGAAAATGCATTCTAATCTTTCTTGTTTACGAGCCTATAGCTTTCAGTTTCAATATTGATTGAATTTTAATTAAACATGCATCATAATAGTCATTCAGAAATATTATATAATAACAAAGTGAAATTCTATTATATCCTAAGTTTGTGAACCAAGTTAAATCGGTGTATGAAATAAAGATGTGAAAAAACTTATTAAACTTACAAAACAAATCTAGGAGACTGGGTTCGAAGTTTTCAAAACTCATATGAGCTCAATTTGAAGCATTTCTATGTTAGAATAGATATAATTTGATGAACCCTGAAAGTCTGAAGCTATAAAGAACCAGCTCTTCATAAAGAAAAGTCTTCAATTCAACAGGTCCTGACAGAAATACATGGAAATCTTTTTCTCTATTTATTATGTAATATTACTCTGGGTTAAATATTAAACAAGTTGCTAGACCCATCAATAATGAATACAGCAAATGGCAATTCTGATTTTGTGGCGAATGTAAGACAAAAATTGTTCAGTGGTTAATTTCATCTATAGTGGTGGAACCATAGACTGGAGAGATTTCCCCAACCTTTTGTAGAAATATTTCATAAAGAAGACATAAAATATGGCAACATTGAACAATGTGTTAAAAAGGCTAATGCCAAAAATATTGGAATTTGGAGGATCATTTGCAGTACCTAATTGCAAAGATTTATTCTCAGAGGAAAATCTCGAGGTTTCAATGCTTGTACTTGCTGTATATGAAATGCGTTAAGTGAATTTTCCTTCAATATCAACCAAACAACATCCTTGGTTAAGTTAAATACTTCAGCAATTTTGCTTGTAGAGGATTGTGGATGGCCTTTCACTAATGATAATACAGATTCTTTTAGTTTTAGTTAAATTCTTCAAATAATGGAACTGACATAAAGGTATCACAGAACGACTTTTCAACTCAATATTCTGTGAACTAGAATTCGGTTAAGCACCTATTCCAAATTTCAATTTATTCCGGGAAAAGTAGCGACTATATCAAAATATTCCTGATAACATTTTTTGTAATTTAAAATCGCGAATTCGTTGACCCTATTCCCTGCCACATCGAATCTGAAAAATTCACAAGAGCAAGATGAAAAATAACGTATCAAATTCATATTCATATTTCATGAAATTCAAAAATTTGGTGCATCTGTTCTTAGAGTATGATTGAATACCAGGAATTAATTCAGATTGAAGGATCTGATATTTGGTCGTTACAATATACAGGGTCTTTCACGAGGAAACTCACCCATATTTATACGGGAAACTACTGAACATATTTTCATGAAATTTAGCACTTCTAAGTATTTCACGATGCTGATGAAATCTAAAATATTTTCAAGGCAAGAGCACCTCCGGTTTTTCCGGAAATGACGTCAACTTCCGTTTTTCAAATTACAACACCATTTTTTTATTGCAGAAATAGATTCCTTAGAAAATTTCAAGTTATTTTGATGTAAAATTTTTCATTTTTGGTTGGAAAATTCTCTCTGAGCGGGAAGATTCGAAAAAAAAAATCGAAAATAGAGCTCCGCTGAAACAAGAATAACTTCGAGGTTTTTGGATGGAAAATTTTCATTTTTGGGATTTTTCAAGATGTAAGATTGATGTATCCACTTTAAAAATCGAAATCGCGATTCATGATACAGGGGGTGAAAAAATCGCTTTCAAAGTTTGGAATGACAAAATCGTGAAAAATCAATTTTTTCAAATTAGAACCTCATTTTTTTGGCAGATATAATAATGTTTCGAGAATAGGTCATGGACGTTGAACAAACATGATGCTCTTATGAAAGAATTTATTTTAGAGCCCTGGTTATGAATGAGGAAAAACAGAACTCCACTTATGTAACACCTGAGAAACTGAATGCTATCTTCAAGCATTTATAGTAGATTGAAGGTGCATCTATACTTTGACATTTCCTCGTTACGATAATTAAAGAAAGGCGTAACCTTACTTCGTTCCAATGAAAGGACGAAACGATTTCTATCATGAAGTTCGAATAAAATAATATCTCATGATAATATTACCAAGTAATCGAGACACTAATACCTGACGTAAAATGTCCTATGGAAATTACACTTTCCATCGTTGCTGGAACTATGAATTGATTGTATGGGAAAAAACATGTATGACTGCAATTACCGAAGATTGGTTCAGTAAGAATCGATATTTGCTACATGCGGTGACCTCTCCCAACTTCTCTCTACATTTGCCCGTTTCATCATATAATCTGCTGATTAACATGAAAGGAAATAAAACGAACATATGTGTATACAGGAGGTCCCATCATCAATTAATAGAAACTAGCGGACGCTATGTTGCAAATGCATATCTCAAATATTTCTTTTTTTTATTGATTCAGTCTTGTTGGAAATTAATTTTGATTAGTTGCTTGATTAGAAGCGGAGAGTTTTATATTTACCTTTGACAGCAAGAAAATACTGAGCATTTGCTATAAGTTCTTTTACATGATATTTCTCGAGAACTTTCGATTTCTTAGGAATACAGGATGTTCGGCATATGGACCGTCAAATTTTTTTGGGGCGTTGGTAGGGTCATTTGCTACCTTTTCAGTCTGGGTCCTTAATGTTACGGTTACGGAGGTATGATTTTTTTATTAGGTTTTTCTAAATTACCCAAAATGTTCCCTTCGAAGCCCCATAACTTTTTTTGCGTGTGCTTTTACATAAATTTTTTTATTGTATTAAATCTACATGAGTGTGTGTTTGAAAAAAACGTATTTATTGTTACAGATAACACCCCAAAATTAACACGTGGGCCTTTTATTAAAAAAAAAATTATGAAAGTATGAAAACATCTCCACTCCTATTGAAATTTTAAAGAAAATTTACAGCTATTACAAACTTAGTTTTATTTCAAAATGTTCTTTGGTTTATAACGTTGCTAACCATATGCTATTTACGTAAGTCAATAAAAAAAATGATACTGCAAATAAGGTAAATAAGAGTGAAGAAAGTAGCACCTAAATAAAAGTACGGATTTCTACACAACACATCGAGCAAGGAAATTTTACCTGCCCGTTTTAGACGCGTGCGAATTATTATTACTATTTCTGTCCTTAGGTTTGTTTGGATTAGTCGCCGCTGACATGACCCTACCGTCATTCGAGATTTCACTGTCTCTGCTGTTGGAAGTGTCTCTGCCGCGTTGTTCAGTTTTTTAAATTTGTATTTTTTGTTTTTGTTACTTTTATCAACTTTTTGCTACTGTTGTTTTAATTTTGGTTGTTGATATGCCTAATTTCACCAACGCTGAGTATGCTGAGTTATGTAGACTTAATATAATAAAAAATGCATGTAAAAGCTCACGCAAAATAGTTATGGGGCTTCGAAGGGTACATTTTGGGTAATTTAGAAAACCTAATAAAGAAATCATACCTCCGTAACCGTAATACTAAGGACTCAGGTTCCAAGACTGAAAAGGTAGCAAATGACCCTACCAACGCCCCAAAAAAATTTGACGGTCCATGTGCCGAACACCCTGTATAACCCACTTTTTGTTCCTTAATGAACATCATCAGTTTGAGATATCTGCTTATATCAATATTCCTTTAAGTATGCCAACAAAACTCTTTCAGAATAATTGAAAACGTTCTTTTCCTCGCACCATGACATGAATTCTGCGTAGGATTTGTCATACAAAGTCGGCTTATTTCAGGTAGCAGGGTCAAAGTTGCTGCTTCAGCCATTTCTGCAACGTCCGGTGGAATTGAGGGGATATTGACTTTGTTATTCATTGTAATTTAAGTAATTGGCGATATTAGATTAAGATTGAGAGCAGCTATATTACTCGTAATTTGACAGATCGATTATGTTTGGATTTGTTTCTTTATTTCTTTCATCTGTGGAATAACAATGGCATCAGAGATAAATACGCCACTATTCTGTGATTGAGAGTGAGAGTCACAGGCCTTAAAACGATAGGAATACAGGATGTTCGGCATATGGACCGTCAAATTTTTTGGGGCGTTGGTAGGGTCATTGCTACCTTTTCAGTCTGGGTCCTTAATGTTACGGTTACGGAGGTATGATTTTTTTATTAGGTTTTCTAAATTACCCAAAATGTTCCCTTCGAAGCCCCATAACTTTTTTGCGTGTGCTTTTACATAAATTTTTTTATTGTATTAAATCTCCACAGTGTGTGTTTGAAAACGTATTTATTGTTACAGATAACACCCCAAAATTAACACGTGGGCCTTTTATTAAAAAAATTATGAAAGTATGAAAACATCTCCACTCCTATTGAAATTTTAAAGAAAATTTACAGCTATTACAAACTTAGTTTTATTTCAAAATGTTCTTTGGTTTATAATGTTGCTAACCATATGCTATTTACGTAAGTCAATAAAAAAAAATGATACTGCAAATAAGGTAAATAAGAGTGAAGAAAGTAGCACCTAAATAAAAGTACATTTCTACACAACACATCGAGCAAGGGAAATTTTACCTGCCCGTTTTAGACGTGTGCGAATTATTATTACTATTTCTGTCCTTAGGTTTGTTTGGATTAGTCGCCGCTGACATGACCCTACCGTCATTCGAGATTTCACTGTCTCTGCTGTTGGAAGTGTCTCTGCCGCGTTGTTCAGTTTTTTAAATTTGTATTTTTTGTTTTTGTTACTTTTATCAACTTTTTGCTACTGTTGTTTTAATTTTGGTTGTTGATATGCCTAATTTCACCAACGCTGAGTATGCTGAGTTACTCATACTCTATGTTCGGTTGCCCATGACAATCAGGCATTAAAATAGAAAGAAATCGTGCATTAAAATGGGTCATTAATGCATGATTTTGTGAACGTTAAACAGAGCTTTTATTGGGAGGTAGACGAAAAAGTTTATTTTTATTCGGTTTATTTCATTAACTAATGTTAGAAATGTGAAAATAATATATAATAAAAAGTTTTACAGTCTCTATAAAACTAGTTACTATGGAAATTTCCCCCCTAAAAATGGAATAAGTGGAACAGTCGGATGGAGATTTGAAAATCGAAAGTTCCCGCCCATAGAGTATAACCATAATATAGAAAACAATTTTCGTTGAGTGGGATTGAAACGTCTTACGAAATAGCAGTGCAAATGCCGAATCAGAAAGAATTCCCGACACATAGAGGCAGTCGAGTAACGGTAACGGTCAATTTTATGGTGTACCTCATTTATTCCGATGCTTCAAATGCATAAATCGAAGAGCACGAAGGTTGAATAAAATTGAAAAATCGTTTAAACAATAGGAGATGCCACGCCAATGGCCCCCGGGCCATAAAGCTTGATAGAAACACGGGTAGGGTCAGTCGAGTTGGCTAACCCTAGGGTACTATAACACGGTATACGCCCGATCTAGTGATATACACCTTCCGTCAACTGCTGTAAATGTCTTCTGGTCATCAGCAAATGGTGACTGCCCAGAAACATTAAAGTTTCGCATGAACGCCGACCCAACACGGTTACTTCTACACCGATTTGGAAATTTCCCGATAGCTCTTCGACCTATGCTTTCTGCCTTCACACATTTCGTCACATGTTTCACCGTGTTAACTTAAAGATAGACTTCGGAAGAGGATCTATGATCACGAACTCTATGCATGTCAAACTGTTCTCATTTCATCCAGGACGACACACCCTGCCTGCGTCTTCGCACTATCGAATACAAGGGACTCTCGATAAGTTTCGCGAGAAAGCAAAGCATTTTATTCACATTTCGATATTTATTTTGTATACAGGGTGAGTGTTTGACCACTGCGCAATAGTTCTCTATATCCCTCAGCTGTTTAAAAGTTATAAGTATTTTAAGTTTGGGCAAAGAGTTTAGTCCAGTTTAGTTTGAATGAAAAATACCTTTCACGGCATCCACTATTGAATCTGAATTGCTTAAAAACATTATTTTCCCTCTAAAAACTGATTCATTCACTCATGTTTCATCCGATGAGGTCCATATTCAGAAGGAAGATACAAAATACTAATTTTCTGGTAAAAAATTCAACAATATGAACACAGATTTTTGTTGTTTTACCATAATTTCTTTCTACTACAAGATTAAAGACCATCCCTTTCTAGTGAGAAATTCTAAAAAAACCTCAGAATTATTGGATGTTATCATCATACATTTGTAATTTTCTTTTTAAGATTTCCAAATCATGAAAATCATCATTCTATGAAAACTTGCTGTTGGCATGAGGTTGTCACATTGCTTTTTTTTCACTCAAAGCCAGAAAAAATCATCTATGTTTTTCCAAACACTGATATTTCTGAAGTTTCTTCTCCTTGACAAAGACCAGTGAACATGTCTACGAGGTCTCTTGATATCATACTGTTAAAAATATGAAAATATTTTTCGAAATTTTCAACAATGAATGATGTCACTACGAATATCTATTTTAAAGTGATGTTACTTTGCTTGATCATTATTTTCTTTGCTGAATCCCAATAACAATTTACTTGGATAGATTACAAGTTATCCAAGATTGAGGTATGCAATCATAATGCTTGAAGAAATTGAGTTTGATCACCTAAATTAGTTTCTGAAAAACCAAGTAGGTGTTCTTTAATAAAAAAATTTTTGTTAGATCATTAATATGAATCTATTGTGTTTAGACTATAATTAATTACTGAACATGCGTAAATTTTTGGTTTTTATAATCAGAGTATTTGTTTTAATTATGTAAACAGAAACATAAATATTGAATAATGGTTATTCATAGATTATGTCAAATTTTAATACCTCATCATAGAGTATTAATTTATTACCGAACCCCAGGATAGAAAAAATTAATAATTGCAAATTTTTTTAAATGAAAGATAATATCTTTAACTATTATTGATCTTCAGTTATAATTTTTCTCAAAATAACTAGAGTGAATTATCTATATTATAAAAATGAATAGCAAAATGTGTTGGTAAGCGCATAACTCAACAACGCCTGGACCAATTTGGCCAAATCTTTTTTTAAAATGTTCTTCGAAGTTCAAGGATGATTTTACGGCGAGAAAAATTAGAATTATTGCTGGAAAAACCCTAAAAATAGCCTTTTTCTTTTTCCCATACAAATGATTTGTAACTAAAATGCAGTCAAACAGCAGATTTGTTCATCACATTTACATGCAATCCGCAATGGATAGAAATCAAGCAGGAGTTATTCCCTGGGCAATCACCCATTGATCGTTATGGTTTTTGGACAAAAGTTGAAATTTTCAATGGATTTCATCGTAAAACATATTGTGTTTGGTGAGACACGCTGCTGGATGTATTCTGTGAAGAGGCAGAATCGAGGATTGCCACATGCACACATTTTGATTTGGTTGGTTGAAAAGATAAGGCCAAATGATGTTGATGCAGTGATATCAGCTGAAATCCCTAATGTACAAGTAGATCCTGGATTGCATGAGGTAGTTATCAAAAACATGATACATGGTTCATGTGGAGCTCTTAATCAAAATTCACCGTGTATGATGGATGGTAAATGTACAAAACGATATCTACGGACATTAATATCGGAAACAATTACTGGTAATGACGGTTATCCATTGTATCGTCGGAGATCGACAGCAGAAAATCAACAATTGTCAAATTAAATCAACAAGATATTGAAATAATCGTTGGATTGTTCCATATTCACCCATTTTATCAAAGACATTCAAAGCACACATCAACGTTGAATCTTGCTATTCAGTGAAATCTATTAAATACATTTGCAAATATGTAACCAAAGGGAGTGATATGGCTATGATTGGAATTGGTGCAGAGAATTCCAATGATGAAGTTACCCAATACCAAATGTGCCGCTATGTCAGTAGTAATGAAGCAGTTTGGCGAATATTTTCTTTTCCTATTCATGAGAGACACCCTTCTGTTGTTCACTAAGCTGTGCATTTAGAAAATGGACAAAGGGTGTATTTAACAGCACAGAACGCAGTACAAAGAGCTGCTCAGCCACCATCTACTACATTAACCAGTTTTTTTGAGACATGCCAAAACGATGATTTCGCACAAACATTGCTATATTCTGAAATGCCAAAATATTATACCAGGATATACATATGTATCTCCACCGATGTGATTGGCCGGATTTATTCAGTACATCCAAGCAATGATGAATGTTTTTATTTACGACTGCTATTAGTCAATGTACGTGGACCAACATCATTCCAACAGTTACGAACTGTTGATGGTGAATTGTGTGGATCCTACAGAGAAGCCTGTCAACGTTTGCGATTGCTTGAAAATGACGCTCATTGGGATCAAACTCTCAATGATGCTGTAATATCATCATACGCTCATCAAATACGAACATTGTTTTCTATAATCATATCTACATGCTTCCCATCAAACCCAATTGATTTGTGGATCAAGTACAAAGATTATATGTGTGATGACAAAGAGCTGCTCAGCCACCATCTACTACATTAACCAGTGTTTTTGAGACATGCCAAAACGATGATTTCGCACAAACATTGCTATATTCTGAAATGCCAAAATATTATACCTGGAATCAACCCTCAAGGAGATTTATACGACGGAAACAAGGAAAAACCAGTTCCAGGATATACAGATGTATATTCCACCGATGCGATTGGCCGGATTTATTCAGTACATCCAAGCAATGATGAATGTTTTTATTTACGAGTGCTATTAGTCAATGTACGTGTCCCAACATCATTCCAACAGTTACGAACTGTTGATAGTGAATTGTGTGGATCCTACAGAGAAGCCTGTCAACGTTTGCAATTGCTTTAAAATGACGCTCATTGGGATCAAACTCTCAATGATGCTGTAATATCATAACACGCTCATCAAATACGAACATTGTTTTCTATAATCATATCTACATGCTTCCCATCAAACCCAATTGATTTGTGGATCAAGTACAAAGATTATATGTGTGATGATATTTTGTATCAAATACGGAATAGAATGGGAAATCCAAATATACAAATCAGTGAAGAAATTTACAATGAAGCATTGATTTCAATTGAGGACATGTGCTTGATAATGTCAAACAAACTATTAATTCAATTAGGCCTGACCGCGCCCAATCGTCCAATGCATGACACTTTTAACCAAGAGTTGCATCGAGAAAAACTGTATGATCTCAACGCTTTGAAATAATTAATTCAAACAAATCTTCGACTGTTAAATGAACAACAGAAGTATGTATTTGAAATTCTTATGAAAGTAACAAATGATGAAACTGGAGGGATTTACTTCTTAGATGCACCTGGTGGTACAGGAAAAACTTTTTTGATTTCATTAATATTAGCAACAATTCGCTCACAAAATAAAATTGCACTTGCACTCGCTTCGTCGGGAATCGCAGCAACTTTGCTTGAAGGTGGTCGAACAGCCCATTCAGCACTAAAATTGCCATTAAATATGCAAAGCAATGAAACTCCAACGTTTCGAAGAACTCTGCAATGGCAAAGGTTTTGCAGCAATGTAAATTGATTGTTTGGGATGAATGCACGATGGCACATAAAAAATCTTTGGAGGCTTTAGACAGAACCTTAAAAGATCTACGGAGCAATAATAACCGATTTGGTGGTGCAATGATTTTATTAGCAGGAGATTTTCGTCAAACATTGCCAGTGATTCCACGATCAACGCCTGCTGATGAACTCAATACATGTCTAAAGTCCTCCAATTTGTGGAAACATGTCAAAGTACTTCATTTAAGCAAGAATATGCGTGTCGAGTTGCAAAATGACCAATCTGGAAACATATTCTCTAAACAACTCATTGACATTGGTAATGGCAAATTTCCTATAGACATGTTGACTGGCTGCATTAACTTTCCTCAAAGTTTTTGTCAGTTAACTCCATCAAAAGATGAACTTATTCAGAAGGTGTTTCCAGATGTTTCTTAAAATTACAGAAACCATGATTGGTTGAGCGAACGAGCTATACTGGCTGCAAAAAACATAGATGTAAATGAATTAAATTTCAAAATTCAAGAACAAATTACAGGCGAATTGAGGATATATAAATCAGTTGATTCGGCTACTAATCAAGATGATGTAGTCAACTTTCCACCGGAATTTTTAAACTCGCTGAATTATTTTTTATTCACAACGCCCTATCACCAGGGTGACGGTTCTGTTCAGGAGAATTTTTTAAAATACGTAGGCACAAAAACTGCCACATTACAAATCTTTTTGACAGGACGAAGTCTGTCGGGTCAGCTAGTTATCACATAAAAATGTTATTATAACGTCTCTGTGGTAGGTAGTTCCCAATAAAAATGTTTTCTGTGGTTCCTTATTGTTTTGATTCTGTTTGAAACTGTCACCAGTTATTTGTACCTTTCTTTAAAAAATGTGGAAAATATTTTAATTTTTTTGGGGTATTCTAACATTGAACTCGCCTGAAGAAGCCAAGAATTTGGCGAAACAATTGTTGCAAATGTAGTGTCACAATATTGTCGAAACACAATAAATGTGGAAATTTCATTAAATAAGTTTTTATTTAATCACATTCAAATTAAATGAAAATGGATTTCCATCGGGTGAGGACCTCAACCATTCAAGATTTCCATTTTAAGTCAATTTCAGTCTTCCATAATAAACTCAATTCTTTGGAAAATCATACAATGCAGTTGTATTTTTCTGTGTCGATTTGGTGAAACGTCTCAGCTAAATAGAAGTTTTTATTTATCGAAGAAAACAAGAATCATCGTCTTGATTTTGAACTATTTTGCGAGGTTTTTCGGTTTCGGCTCTATTTTTCCTACCTATTCCAATGATTGTTGGTTTGTTTATTTGTCGTATTCCTAGAGCCATGTCTCGTCACCAGTTATGATCCGTAACGTGAACGTGGGCCAGAATGATCACCTGCTGCTATCTGCATCCCGTACTGTTTTTGAAGAAAAAGCCGTGCGGCGACGCCCTGCATGCTTAATTGGTTCATCAAAATCAAACGAACGGTTTCACGACCTTCTCTCACTCTGGGAGAACGATTTTCGAGCACAATTTGCATGAAATTTTCGATGTTAACGTTGGTCGATGAGGTCCTCGGTCTTTCTGAACAAGGCAAATATTCGACGATCTCCTGATCGTTTTTAAAGGCTCTATAACATTCGTACTCTTGGATATTCGATGAAATAGAGTCTCCATAAGTCTCTTTCAGCATTCGCATCGAGTGAGAACACGAAATTTTGTTCAAAACACAAAATTTGAGACCAACTCTTTGTTCTTTCTACTGAGATCGGCTAGTTTCAACAACTGTCTTAAACTAGTTGACGGAGTGCGCTCAGAGTAATTATGGACAATCTCAACAACTTACAGAAGGTTCAAATACTAAAAAATTGTCAACTCCGATATTTTAAATGAGAATTTTCGAATAATTTCTTGTTACCTACATTTACTAAGTCAGTTGATTGGACTGCAACCTGTTTCATGGCTTCACTAAAAATTATCCATATGGTTTTCAGAAAGTGCCAATATTTAAATAAGAATTGTCAAAATTTCATGACGTTTGATTCGTGATTCATCCAGTTACAGTAGTTTGAGTTACGCTAATTTCGTGATTTCTAAAAACGTTCTTGAACAGACGCGTCCAGCTGTATCAATCTTCCGCAAAGTTGCTGATCTCTCAGATGATTTATAAAATAGATGCGAAGGTGACAATCGCGTAAAAAATGGCAAGAAAGCACATTAATCAAATTTCATGCAACGACGACGGGACTTCACCCCTATACAACTCAATTTCGAAGCTTCACGTAATTTCATCTATAGGGTGGGAAGCCAGAGAGAGATATTAAACAAGCAACATTCAGAGACCTTGGCAAATTTAAATGGGATTTATAAAAATCTACGGCGACAGGGCACATAACTTATCCAAAATGTCAGCGCTGAAAATTAATTCGCATCCAGGCTCACAGGGCTGTGTTATTAAAGTTTTCCTGGCCGGGCTCCTTCATGTCAGCTCCAGAACAACGTTATGAATTGTTTTAATATATCCGAACTTGCCACTAAGTTGTCCTCGGCAAATTGTTTTTCACTTTCTTCTGCAGTTAATTTCTCGATATAGGGAGAAAATTTACCACCAATTGCCTAGTCATCAGTTTCATGAAGAGTGATAACTTTGTATTCAACCAGTTTGACAACTCCAGTGAACAGATTATGTTATAAGGAATCTTCTTTGAATATAATGCTTCCTACAGTGTAAACGAGCTAGTCAGTCGTGATCTGTTAATTGAGCATGTGGTATAGACAAAGCATTCCTTTGTAAAATGTCGATTTGTTTTGACTCCCTCATTGGAAGTCTCTTGTGAACCTCACCCGGCAACACCGCATAAAATCTTTTTCCATTTACTCGGATCACGTTATCTTCAGGGTCAAAATGATCTGAACAAATGAAAATTGCTTTCTTTAGGCAAATACTTGACCATCCCAACAGCGAAGCCCAAATTCTTCTTTTTTCATCGTCATCTGGGAATCTTAGTTCACGAAAACCTCATTTTATCTTAAAATAGTATCATTGAAAACTTCCTTATTGAAACTTCCTACGCTACTGACGAGATATTGTTGATGATGGAGCTCGTGTTGAATGATTATTGAGGCTATTACCATCATCTATTGTGGATGTAATGTTTTCCGACGTTTCGATAGACATCTTCTATCTTTATCAAGGAGGAAAAGTAAACTTTTTGAAAATTATATATTTTCAAAAAGTCAATATGACAGAGAAGTCATGAAAGAAAAATGAACAATGTTATATACTCATCTGTGATATGATGATCTTTTTAAGTTGGATCGAACTATCGGTGTCCAAACTTCTGGCAGATCTATAGATGGAGCACTTATGGAATCTGGTGTTATTTTCATAAATGCTGCTTCTTTGATTTTTCTTCTTGCAAGTTTTTCTTCTTTGGATATTATTGATGCTTCATCCCATTTTATACGACGATTCTCATCTACAGCATGTTGGACTAACCTGGATTTGTCGCTGTCTAGTACTCGTAGAAGCTTCTGATGTTCTTTTATTCGTACATTCAGAGGGCGTTTAGTTTCTCCGATGTAAGATCTTACATCGGAATGGATGGGATGAAGCATCAATAATATCCAAAGAAGAAAAAACTTGCAAGAAGAAAAAATCAAAGAAGCAGCATTTATGAAAATAACACCAGATTCCATAAGTGCTCCATCTATAGATCTGCCAGAAGTTTGGACACCGATAGTTCGATCCAACTAAAGATCATCATATCACAGATGAGTATATAACATTGTTCATTTTTCTTTCATGACTTCTGTCATATTGACTTTTGAAAATATATAATTTTCAAAGGGTTTTTACTTTTCCTCCTTGATAAAGATAGAAGATGTCTATCGAAACGTCGGAAAACATTACATCCACAATAGATGATGGTAATAGCCCAAATAATCATTCAACACTTCCTACGCTACTGAACATGTAAATAACTGAATACTTCGGTCCTAACAATACACTTATATATATATACAATGGAAGGATAAATTCGGATTGAAATTCCTGTCTTTACTACAACTTTCAAACTTACGAACCATTTTTAGTTCGATGAAAATTAATATACAATAAAAAATATGAAAAACCTAATACTGATTCTCACAAATTTTCTTCAATTTGCGTATTTACTTTCGATACAGAGATGGCAACGTGTGTCAAATTGTCAAGCAGAGAATGAAGCAGCGTTGTCTTGACTTTCACCTGAATTTCTTTCCATCTCTGATCTCTGACATAAAATAGCAGAATCAACTAAATTTTTTCCTTTACTAAACTACAGGACGGTTGTTCCCATCTGAATCAGGTATCTTGAATATACTATCACAACGGCAACCTTGGATCTGAGTTTATTAATAATAACACATAATTACTATACATGCCATATTCTTCAATTGCCATCGTCCTGCTTACTCATATATTTATCACGACTTCATTTGCAACTTATTCCAATGCGATTACAATAAAAATGACATATCTGACGCAAATTGGCCTATTCGATCGGTTTTAAATAATTGTAAACCTAAGTTACTTTTCATTATTGCCTCATGCATTGCAGGAAGTTGAAACTATCGCGTCATCTCATTCTTGGAACCTCCTTTTCCTTATAAGCATCTTGAAGAAGGACACCGGAATATACTCAGTTCCTGCTGATTGAAAATGAAAGGCAACTAATGACTAAATCAGTTCTAAATGATGTTATTTCATTGAATTTATTTCTGAAATATTCAGCAATATTTTCTGAAAATCCGAATTGGTATACTCCTCCTTTAATCAACTGTTGTTTTTCTTCTTGATATTAAAGTTACCTTGCCCTGAAGAAACTAAATAGCAGAAACACGTGTCCTGCAGTAATTTTTCTTCAACTAAGTGACTCTCTAAATCTATTGTTCTGAATTTAAATATTTTCAAAACAGATGGATGATGTAAAAAGTTTTGAGTTATTCAGGAAAATTTTCATCTGGTTTTACTATAAGTTTTTATGAATTCGATACGCGTCATGCGAAGTTTCATTGATATACATCAACTATCTGTATTTTCAGCAAGTTTCCATCAACTATTTTAGCTTTTTTTGCAGATACATTCGTCACGTTTCATAGTTTCTAGAGAGGGTGCTATTGATTGGGTTTTCATTTTACATGCATATATTAATAAAGGTAATTTCTTTTCACTGGGCACACTGGGTATCTACAGGTTTATTGAACTACGGACTTATTGATCTACTGGCCTGTTGACCTATTGGCTTATTGATCTACCGAATATATTGATCTACGGACTAACTAGTTACATTTAATTCAATAGTAAATTTTTTTTGACGCATCGATACTTTTGATAGTCTATGAATAAAACTTTTAGAAGCTGATATTTTTTATAACGGATGATTGGAAAGTTTATGAATTGTTATATCTGTAGGGGTAGGTTTGTGAAACATACTAAACTTGAGCGAATTTTCACTTCAAGTGATACTGAGGTCAAGGTAAATAATACTTCGGTGAATTTAATTTTTGGATGGATAAAGTTTATGAATAATTATAGCGTTCGGTAAGTGCCTCTGAAACAACAAGTGATATCATCTACATATCTATACCAATAGAGAAAATATTTCATTAAAAGGTTTAAATGTATTTGTGTTTGTAAGTAGTTTATAGATATTTCCGGTGAAGTTGGAGGAAGAGGATAATCCATTATCTAGCCTTGCTCAGACATATAGATCTTTACATCGTATAGATTGCCCTGGAGTTTATGTAGATCAAACCGGAAAACATTCAAGAAAAGGATCCTAGAACACCAGATAAGTTATACATCCGACTCTTCCAAGTCCACATATGCGAATCATCTCAAGGACTTTGGGCATAATTTCGAAAATTGCCGAATAATACATATAGAAACCAAGAGCTGAAGCACTTGAAATTAACAGGTACCATAGCCGGAATATATTTTCGAATGAACAGACAGATGTGGACACGTCATTTTTATTGAATACCCTTTTAATATAGCAATTAAAATGAATTTCCAACAAGTTAAGACCGAAATCATCAATATAGAGTAAATTGATAAAGGATAAGTCGATGAACAAAGAAGAATAAAGGGCTAATGAAATGAGCTAGGGTCGCCACTCTTTTTGTGAACCTTTTCAGAAATAAATATGTCCAACCACGAAGAACGTGTCCGTAGGGGGTGAAGGGAGAATAGAATTGGCCACTTTTTTCTGTTGACAGATGTTACGTGGTTTATAAGGCGGCAAACTCATGTCACTTTTTATATTCCGAACAAGATATTTCTTCCCTAGACGGATTCTATCGATTCTACTGCTGCTCTGTATTTGTGGTAACGATGTATTTTATCATGCAAGGAATGTTTTTTATGGAATTTATCAACAGTATACATTTGATCAAAGCTTTATACTTTTTTAGAATTGTTAATATGTTTGTTATACACCTATGTAACACTCTGCGGTTGAACTGAATCATTGAATTGGAAAAAATAAGTTCTTTTTAACGTTTTTACTTTTATATGTACAGTTTTTAACTCTCACTTATCGGGATAAGTGCTCGAGATAATTTGATCCTTGGTGGTCTAATGAAGGAGTTACTGGTCTCTGAGGTTATCTTTTGTAACTTTTATTAATGAATATAATTCGGAAATTCGCGGATTCATTTAAATGAGAAGAAATTCTGAAGTGTCATGGAATTTTATTTTCGAAAACTTCTGTTGGGTCTTTACTAATAATTTGGAATCGATTTGGAATTCGAAAAGAAATGGTTTTTTCAATATAGTCTTGTTTCGGGATGGCTACAGTGCTATTTTCTTTGTCTGCTCTAGTAAATATCAAGATACTTTTGTTCGGCCATGGAGCCCCTGTTCAATTAGGGCGTTTGGTGTGATTCTGAAATCCACCACTGGATTTTTGAAGTCCTCCTAACAATTATCTCTCCCTCGGAAGATTATAGATTAACCCCAGAAACATTCGATTTGGGGTAAAAACGAAATCGATCAGCCGGCCGTCCGTTCAGTCACATGTAATTCGTCGATGTTCCTGTCTAAACTTTCAATTACCGTTGTTGGTATCAACTTCCGCAGAGTTGTCTCCCATATAGCAAGGGTGCCAACTTTCCTCCGTTGCGAAACAATGTGCCAAATCAATAGGAACAACGGCAAAAAACATAAAACACCCTTGGATATACTCAACCGTTGGAGAATTGTTTTCCTACGTACGAATGATGTATTGCCTTGTGTTTCCTACTAGATGGAATGAAAATTCGGCGACTTCTTGTTGGATAAATCATACTGGGAATTGGTTTGTGTGGTTTGTCATATTCCTGGTGCATGAATAATAAATTCGTTGTGAAATTTATATTCGAGTGTTTGAGCATTACTCCATGCAAATTTTATATTCCTACAAGTTCTGAATGAGCAAAATTGTTTCGATTTCAGAATAAAAAAAATTTTAAGGGAAAGCAACATTGAGTTATTTTCGCTTGAAATATGCCATCTTCCCAATAAACACAGTAACGTTGATGCAACATATTTTTTGAGCGTTGACAATACTGCAAAATGTCGTTAGGGGTTTCATAGTGAAGTTATTCTTAAGCGGTTTTATAAGTTAATAAAACGTTGCCAGTCTCCTCATTATCATGAATATGATAATGTGGATATAACGTTAATATCCAATTTAAACGTTACGATGAATTTTCTTTGCTGAGATACGAGTTCTTATGGTTGATGTCCATATAGAAATGTCACATACACACACAGTTGGATATGGAAAAATTGTATGGGAAGAAGTGTTCCTTTTGATCTCAAGACCCTATGATTAAAATTAACGCAGTGGTTAAAGACAACGTGTACGTTGAATAAACTTTCGATACCATTCACAAACGTTCAGTATACGTTTGTGTGTTTACTGGGTTATAACTGTTGATACGATTGCAATAACACAACCCAAAATATCTTCGTACGTTCGGAAATGATCCCATAATATTATCAACAACGAGATATCGATTTAACCCAGTGACCTGCATTGTCGTGAAAATCCCTTCGAAATTTATCGTCCCTTTGCCCATTTGCGAGATCATTTCTTACTGTCTCCAGTAACGTCACCCCCAATGGAATCCCACCGGAGTACTCTTACCCTCATATTCTATCCCCTCAGATGCAGTTGCAACAGCATAGCGAATAATCCATAAACGTGCTCAACGATTTCAAAAATAGTTTTTTTTCCTCAACGAGGTTAGCAAATTAAGTAATGAGACTAATTTTTTCGAAATTTTTAATACAAAAATAATTACAATTCAATATTGTCACCTTCAAAATGAATTTCTTTTGGGGCCACACTGCGCTGGAAGAGTTTCTTTCACTCCTTATAGCAATGCTGGAAATCCGATACTGAAATAACCTTCAGCTGGTCGGTTACAGCCCTTTGAATTTTTTAGACTGTCCCAAAATGATTTCCCTTGAGGTAATTTTTCAACTTTGGAAAGAGAAAAAAGTTACAGGGACTCAAGTCGGGTGAATAAGGATGCTCAGGAGCCGCAGGAATGTTTTTACTAGTCAAAAACTCGTTTATTGAAATAGCTTTTTCCCATCCTCAATTCATTGGTCAAAATTGGATGAACGGTTGTGTGAGTTAAATTGAACCCTTCCCCTATCATTGTGAATGTTAACCGATGATCTGAATGCACAAAATCCCGGATTCTATCGACATTTTAATCGGTCCTTCAAGGTCAAGGCCTCGCTTCGTGGTTCATCTTCAATCGATTCTCTTCCTTCTGAAAATGCCTTAAACCACCGAAAAACCTGGGCCCGTGACAAAACACCATCTCCTTAGGCCTGCTGAAGTTTGAGAAGAGTTTCCCTTGCACTGTGCCCCAGTCTGAATTAAAACCTGATAGCATATCGTTGCTCTAAATTGATGTCATTCATTTATAGAACACAATAGAAAAAATGTTCCACAAAAACAATCGCTACGGACCACCAAATGACTCGAGCGAGGTCAAACTCGTACTGAAGGTGGATCACATGTTCCTCTAACGCCCCACTAAGCCGCGCGCTTCCAGTGTTGCCAGATCAAACGCAACGTTGCCTGTCTCATTACTTAATTTTCAGATCTCGTATGAAAGCACACGTAATAATAATACGATAATAATAATAATAATATTGCGACATTTGGAAAAGTGAACATTGTCATGAAAAAAGAGGAAGAATGCCCCAAAATTTGATTTGGTTGCATCGTTTTCGCTATATTTGATATAATTTTGATCACACAATAATTTTTAGAGATTCGGAGAATTTTTGTTTCTGATTTTCTAAATTTTTTTCCAAATTGCCTTTGAGTTTAGCCAGTATCGCATGATTCAATTGGATGAAGCTCCAGCAAATGTTTCGCTCGAGGTTTTTGAGGAACTCAATGTTTGGAGATCGTTGGATTGGACGCCAATCCTCACTTTCATGGCCCCCAAGATCTCCTGATATTACCCCTTTTTTGTTTTTATTTATGGAGAACGAAAAAATTTGATTTACGAAAGACCAGTAGGACATAAAGAAGATTTGAAACATCGTATTGAGAATGCTTTACATTCTCTAAAGGGGGACGAAATCGAACCAGCCAGTAACAGCGGTACTTTATGACATCTTCAAAAGTGTGAAGAACGAAATGACCATCATATTGATTATGTGACCTAACCTTTCATTGTAATAACAGGAGGTTTCGTGTTTTTATTGAAAATAAGAGTAGCAATTACAAAACATTGAAAAACGGTCTCAAGGATCAGGTCTAGCATCATCATCATCTCAGACATTTGTTTATGTTGACGACATTGCTATTGCTCATCAACATTAGGATTCCCATACTCTGGTAAACATACTGTCATCTGATTTGAACTTTAAAGAATTATTTTATTGAGTGGCGTTTATGTCCGAATCCACACAAAACAGAGGTATCTTATTTCCATCTGAATAATCATGAAAAATATAGGAAATTAGCTGTAACTTTCAATGATTCTGGGGTTAATTAATCCCCCCCAGGAAAGAGTTTTCACGTTAAATCTTCGAATGGAAACGATCTAAACCTACCCCCCCCCTTTTCCCGCTTTTCACTCAAGATCAGTTCAGGACCCTCGCTAAGACTTGTCACTAATTCTAGAATTCTATAATCGAATTCCTCTTTTCATAAATTGAATAAAGTAAAAAATAGTATCAGTTTAAACTAAATCATCAGAGAATTCATTGAAAAAAATTGTTCGAAACAATTCTGGCACGACAAGGGCCTTTGAAAATTAAACGAAAACGAAAGAAAATTAACAATGAAATTCTGATAAGAAAAAATGACTCGAAAGAAGATCGAATGCTGGAGCACTGCCTACCTGGTTTCACAGTACGGCTGAATTACCTGTCCATGCACTCGCGAGCGATAATAGTCACTTTTTTCACCAGAGTTCTAATTTGTAGAAATTAACGAGAAAATTCATTCATTGCGAAGAAAGTGTTGCACTACGATATGTGGATGAACGACGACTTCATACTTTCGTCTTTGTTCGACATAGGTCATATGCTCCAACATATGTTACGCGTTAATCGTAAGGTGAAATGAACATATACGTGGGCCGCACGAAACGAGCAAGCAACTTGGAATAAAATGAATGAATTCAACCAATAACAATGAGTTGCAGTAACAAATTCAATATAAAAAGAAAGTTATTTTTCATGGACTCGAAGATTAATGTTTCAGTGAAATTTAAGTATTGAGGATTTTATACTAAACACATTCGATGCTTTCAACTATCAACTACTTATTTTTCCACATAATACCTACTCTTTAACTCAATGTTCGTTTAGAAAAAATTTAATGAGTCATTTAACCTAGAAACCTAAGATACCTATGATTTTTAACAACAATGGTGCATATACTATAAGTATCAGTTTGAAAACTTATTACCAGATTAAATTAAAATATTTAAGTTTTCAGATAACGCAAATAACCTTTTCTAATCAATTTTTTAATTCGTGGTCGATAAGATTAGATGCGCAGGGAGGAATGCGCGAGTCCCCTTTGGTGCAAGCGATTTCAGTTCAAAATCCAGGGAGTGCGACTACTGCTTGGTCCCTATACTGTGGTTATATCCAGAGTAATCCATCTCTTTACCTGATGATTACCGTTAAGAGTAAATCTCTTCGACAATATTCCCATAAAGAGCCTGAAATTTACAAGTTGAAATATAGTATAGTAATAATTTGAACTTATTATAGCACCACATCATATTCGCACAATGTAATTCATTGAGAGATTGATAATAAGAGTTATATGATTGACAACTTAGGAGATGCCATTAGATGGTTTGTGAATGAAATTTGTTTTCTTATCAATTCCTGAATAAAATGATTACACTTCATTTTTTTTTCACAATATATTAAAGGGCATTGATTCATGTTTCTCTATTTGCAGAAAACACACCGGTATCACAAGATTTATCATTACCGATAACTATTTAAAACCACCTCGTAGGTTGTTTGTTTCGAATATAACCGTGCCCCCTATTGAGACGATCTGGATCAACTGGCTTCCTTATTCTGAAAACGCCTGAGATCAACATAATTAAGAGGCTAATTCGAAACTCCTATAATAATTATTCTACAAGTTGTTCTCGAACAAAATGAACAAATACCATCTTCTATTTAATTCTCATGAAGAAAGGCTTGCACGTGGAGAGTCATTCTGTATGGTTGTATATTATTTATAGTTATAGTTATATATGAATTTGCCCTTGAATTCGGGGGCTCACCTAGTATAAATAAGTACGAACTAGGATTTCAACAGCATTGGAAGTCAATTTGATGGATCTTTTTCTCATCAATTAAGAAGAAATTGAGAAGAATATTGAATGCATGACCAGCTTTTTTCGCAGTTCGTAATTTTATAAGGCCTACAAATAGGTTGCACTAGCATTGCAAATCGGTCAATAAGTACCAACATTTCCAAGGTCGTGAAACCGTACGTGGAAACATTGAAACGGGACATCCTACCCCAACCGCCGTACTCTCCTGACATCATCCCTTCTGATTTCTATCTATTCCGATTGATGACCTCACCGACCAGCACTTTCGTTCTTACGAAGAAGCCAAAAATTGGATCGATTCGTGGATCGCGTCAAAAGACAAACCATTTTTTCGACGAGGAATTCAGAAGCTGCCAAAAAGATGGGAGAAGGTTGTGGCTAGCGATGGAGAATACTTTGAAGAATGAGTAGGTAACGAGTTGTTTATAATAAAACCTCAAATTATGAATTAAAACGGCGGTTTTCTATTTGTACGCCTATGTAATTAAATTTCATCTTTACAAATCGGAAAAATATTTCAACAGTAACCTCATTTTTCACCAAATCCACAAAACACCTGAGAAACTCCAGGAATATATACAATATGCAAAACAACGGTTTTAGAATTGACGTTTTAGCTGTCAAACCAGCTGCCAAAAAATTTAATCCCTGTTTGAAGACCATTTACATCAAATTTGTCTGATAGCCATCATACGACATAATTAAGCGTTCGGCAGCATGTCGTTAGTTTTCGTTTGCAGTTTTTAGGAGAACAAATAGAGGGTGTAATAGGGTTGTTGGTAATTGGTAGTGCGTGATGCTGCCACGACACCAGCAGTGGCGCTACAATCCATCACTGCAAGGCGCTAATGACACGCTAAACTCACGCAACTTCCTTCATTCAACCCCCTGAAGCCCCAAGCGCCCCCTGGTCGCACCCAGGACAAGTAATTAATGTATTCGCGAACTGCCACAGCGTGTGAAAGCACACTCAACACTCGCAATTACAGACTGAAAGCTCCATTTCATTACTGATAAAATAAGATTGCATTCCCGACATCGCCCCCTATTTATGAAAAATCTCTTCCATGGTGTTTACCGATGTCACTGATAAATGTCGAAAGTTGCCAGACGTCGAATTGCAATGCTCGTCTGAGAAATTATATCATTCCGACCACCCCATTTTCACAGGCTTTCGTCAATTAGACCTTCTCAAGACTCGACAATCAGAAAATTACTGGTTGGATTCTTTTTTCACGCACAGAAAAAAAATTAGGAAAACTAAAATGAGGTCCAAAGCTCTTCTTTTTAACTATTGGCTTACAAACAAATGTTGGCTGAGATTGGTGACGGGGTGCCATTCTATAAAGTATGGGAACTCCGTGTACTTCTTGTGAATTCAATAAGAATTGTCTCCTGTAGATTTATTACTTGGTCAATAATCATCATCTTTTATTCTTCTTGTTACCAACGTTACGGTAGATATCTTCTGTGGTTTTCAAGGCGACATACAGCTTTAAAAAAAACCGACAATATCAAATATATATACTCTCATCTCATCATCATACAGGACATGGCCTCACTTTTAATGAAAAACAATTATCCTCTATCACAAATAAAAAAGATAATAAAACAGCTTAAATAAATTAATCCTATCCAATTCATAACGAAACCATACGCATGTTCGCAATCTGAAAGAATAGAAAATATCTTGAAACTTTATAGTTACGTCAAAATAGCTCACAAACCACACATTTAAAGTAAACACCTATATAGCAATTTGAAATCACCAACATCAATCAATAAACGAAACATCACATGTGGTAAATAATATCATTGTGAGGGCGTTTACATAGGACAGACAGAACAAAAATTGAAGGACAGATTGAAAGGGCACAAGTATTCCAAAGCACCGACGGTACTTTACAAACACAACCTTGAAAAAGGGCACTGCCCGAGACGTTTCCGATTTATATTACATTATTAATAAAATCAAACCCTGCACATCAAATGCTGTTGAACAATCACAAATTACACAGGGTGATTACTTACATTCGATAAATATGAAATACAGTGTTAAAATTTAAATACAATCAACTTTGAAGAAGATGCACAGGAAGATAAATTCCAGTTCCAATTTACGTTAGATAGCAGGAAACAAAAATCCTTGAAATCAGGTCCGGCAATCACACGAACCGATTCTGTCGACATCGTATTTTCTGCTCCATTAGTGAAAAGCGTCGGTCTCCACAAAACCCCCCTCGGACTGACGTGGCGATCCAGGGGAAGGGTGAGAAGAGGGAAAGATCCGGAATCGAGGTTCCGGGGCAGCTTGCAGCATCCGTGTGTACTGGACCAGCTTGATGGATGGTTTCCATCATCTATCAATGACAAATCACAAATCCATACGCTTGTCCGACCCCACTGTTCTCTTCCAGTTTGATTTTCTATTATTTTATTAATTTGAAACATGACTAAACACTTTCCCTGTGTTTTATCGATATTCGGCTGTTGTGTTTCGACACTTCCGAACGAAATATGACGTCGTGTCAAAGACAGAAGATTGCTACCCGGAGGAAATCAATTTTGGACAATATTCATCCCTCAAATCTACGACCGCAATCTACTCAGAGTACTGGTAAAGAGTGTGCAATCTATATTATTTCTTATTTTTGTGAATGAATTTGTATAAGAAAGATAATCGATTTATACAAGCGGTAAAATTATGCTGATGACATAAATATCCTAATGGCCAGAGATGAACAGCTTGCAGAAGTATGAGGACCTTCACAAGAACTGAGTAAAACATAGGAAGTTTCACGTATTCATTTCCCAAGACATATCAATTGGAACTTAGCGAATTAAGCTTCACTAATGGAACGAAATTTTGTCAATGCAATAATTCTTTATGAAGTTCGAGTCAGTTATCCAGAGCACATAACAAATGCAGTGTCAAAAGAATTACAAGATTTCTATATGTTCAATATTTTATATTTTGAATGACTTTTTACTGAACTACATTCTGTATTTATGCCTGTTAAAACTTTTTTGGAATGCCACCCTTAATGGGGTAATAGATATTGAATTACGCTGGTTTTTATCGGGAAGATGTTTAAAAATGGGGATCGGTCAACATCTGTTGGTTCATTCAGAAGAAGGTTTTGAGAATTGTGGAACTTTTTCTGTCTGTATGGAGGATTTTGAATGTTGAGTCCGCATTCATGTAAATTCATTCTTTGTTAGTTTTATATATTGTCCAAGACTGTTCGTTGGTTTGAATGAGACATTGCAGTCTTTCCGAAATGTCTTTTATATAACTGTGACAGATATATGTTTTGTCTCAATTATCCAATTCCATTGACAACTAATTGAAATTTTCTAATGATTTTTGAAGAGGAGTTTATTAATTATGTTTAGATTATACAGGGTGATTCTTTGATCACTGCGTTAAATTTAACCATAGATTTTTGACGTCAAAAGAATCATTTTCTTTCTATATCATTTTTCCAAATTTGTCCCCGTTCAAAAGTTGCATTTTCACCTGTGATATTCAAACGACAATATCAATTGAAATGATCTCTTGTAGAAGGTTTTAGATAACAGTCATACATATTTTAGCATCAATAGATTTATTCCATTTCTTGTGGGTTTTTCATTATTACTGTACAGATTGGTTAAATTGTATGAAAAACAAATGTCACTTGAACTAAAGGTCAGTTCTTGTACTTCCTAGAATCATTAGTCTGTTTCGCAGATAAAATCATTCATCATGTTTTATCCTAAATTGCAGATATTTGAAGTTGAAAGGAATTAAATCGATACAGTCATCTGATGAAACATGAGTGAGTGAATCATTTGTTAGAGGAAAAATAATGGTGGATGCTGTGGAAGATAATTTTCATTCAACTAAACTGGACTACAGAAGGGTTTTTGTCCAGTGTGAAAACTTGCTTATAACTTCGTAACGTAGCTGAATATGGAAAAACGGTATGGGAAAAAAAGAGTTTATTTTGATCTCAAGAACCTATGGTTAAAATTAAAACAGTGGTCAAAGACTCACCCTGTATACATTGATTTTTGCTATTTGTCCAATAATGTTTAATTCTCATGTGAAATTTTCATGGGTCATAGGAATTTGAGTTAATTTATGAACCTTGCTATTATAATCTGAAAATTTATGGGTGATGGGATGGTTTTGAAGAATTAGAGATTTTTATGTCTGTGTGGTTGGGTTTTTGAAATATACCGAATTCAAGTTGATTGTTGAATTGTGTTATGTTTAAATTTTAAAAGTTAATCCATCCGTTTTGTTCTTTTTCAAATGTGAATTTAATATAAGGGTGCATTTTATTGATGAAATTGAAAAGTGTTATGAATTTTCTCTTTGTACCTTTGAAACAACAAAGATTGTCATCAACAAACTTAAACCAATAAAGGAAACATTTGCTTAATGTATTTTTACGTGATTTATGTTCGATATAATCCATAAATATTTCTGCAAGAATTTCTATGACAAATGAAAATTTCAATTTTAAATTAAACAGACAGCAAATCACAATGGATTTAATCCAAAACTAATTGATAAACTCCTATTTAAAAAACATAAGAATATTGAGATGAGTTATGACCAGAATCAGATGATAGGGACAAAAAATATATCTGTGTCAGTTATTTGAAAGACGTTTCGGAAACAGTAGCTGAATATATCATCAAAATTTTAACTGCAATGCCTCAATCAAAACAACGAACAATCTAGGACGACCTACAACAAAGATCGAAAAAAAATATCTGGAGTTTATAAGTTACTAGTTTTGAATTGCCCTATGTACTTATACTCATTTTCTACATCCTTCATTCGGAATTTATTATTCCTTCAGTATAGAAAACCGATTATAATTGATTCTAGAATATTCATCTCATAAGAATATAAATCCTTTATTTAGAAACTTATAAAATATCCGTAATTCATTTTCCTTGGCAACCTTGAAACTGAATACAAGGGTTGCCTTTAATATTTCGGGATTGGACAACCATAGTGTTAAAGTCTGCCAACGTCAGAACGTTTTGGCATTTACAGTAATTTAAAAGATTCATATCGCCTAAAAAATGGAATTAAATCGTGAACATTTTCGTGAGATCATTTTTTACATCTTTTGACTAAGATTAACTCAACAACAGTGCACCGATAAACTCAATTCAGTTTTTGGCAATGAAGCTCCATCAAGGACCAGTGTTAATCAATGATTTGGTTGTTGGTCCGAAAACCATTCAAGCTGTGCGCCAACTAATATTGCAAGATCGTCATGAGACCTATTGTGCGGATTGGTCGAAATAAATGCTGCAAAAATACGATCGCGGTGCTTCGAAGCACGTCTATGACATTGTGACAGGTGATGTATCGTGGATTTACGCGTATGAGCCCGAAATTAAACAGCAGTCGACTGTGTGGGTGTTTCGAGATGAGCCAAATCCAACAAAATCTCGAAACATATGTATTCTATTTCATTTTTTGATTAATTTTTGTTGTTTTTTTGTTTTATTGTTTGAGGTTATGATAAGAATGAGAAATTCTCTTTTATTCATTAAAGAAAACTGTGTTTTCTAGAATAATCAGGTATCGGTGATTCTTTTTCAGAAGTGTAAGCCAATTAAATATGAGAATAAAATTCTTTTGGAAGAGACAAAGAATGAATAATTAGCCTGATGATTTATTGAATATGCACACAAACTTTTTTCCCTTGAATACATCTAAAAATGTAACTTATTGCCGTCTTCACCTCAAATTGGGACGAATTCAGAAGAATGATAGGTTCACGATTGAGTCGAAGGCGGAGAAAGCAAACGGCGCACCTTCCAAATTGAAAAACACGAATGTAATCGTTTTTTAATTTGGCCACCATATAAACCACCATCGACATCAGTTATGAAGGTATTGTGAAGTTTTGATAATATTAACGGAGAGCGTGTAAACGATCGAAATCACGAGGCAGGGAGCGGAGGGGTGTGGTTGTCTAACGCATGACTCTGATGCAGGGATCGCGTGCTGGGATTTCCTCCTGAAGGCTGCTAGCTCGTCAAAGGACACCTTAAGGAATATTACCTCACTTCATTTCGTCCATATCTCGACCGAAGATCGCGATTATGTATTTCAAAGAGGATAGGTCACACCATCGTAAACTATCACTCACTGAACATTACCATATCGAATTATACCTTCGCCATCGACTGAAAATTTGGTGAAGAATATACTCAAGAAACATGTCGGATCCGCTAGTTATATGGAACATCCACCCCGATATACAGGGTGTCTGTAAATAAATGCAAAGAATTTTTGGGGGTATCTCCTCTAAAAATTTTTCTAAATCGTCTTCCTTTCCAAGTTACACTCCTCAAAACTGGTTCAAACCGGTTCTGAGAATCGAATAGTACTAAAATTCTCCACTTTCGATCAACTGCATAGTTGGTTTTTCCAGGGATTTTTTCAACTCCCTAAATTTATTAATAGGGGTTGAAAATAGCCTCCCCTATTACTTTTTCTGTTGAGCAAACATTGTCAATGAGCACAAAATGAGAATCTATTACCTTCATAGATAATTATGTCAGTTTATCTTGTATTCCATTCACTACATTTGACAGTAGGTTTTTTCTCTTATTTTAAACGCCGAATTCTATTCAACCCTGCTAAAACTTTTAACAAATAAACAAGCTACATTATTTACTGAAAGAATATGTGAGCCAAATATTCGAAAGATTATATACAGGCTCTCTGTAAATAAATGCGAAGAATATTTGGAAATGATTCCTTACTGATAATTAATGGGGGTATCTCCTCTGAAAATTTTTCTAAATCATCTTCCTTTCCAAGCTACACTCCTCAAAACGGGTTCAAACCGGTTCTGAGAATCGAATAGTACTAAAATTCTCCACTTTCGATCAACTGCATAGTTGGTTTTTCCAGGGATTTTTTCAACTCCCTAAATTTATTAATAGGGGTTGAAAATAGCCTCCCCTATTACTTTTTCTGTTGAGCTAACATTGTCAATGAGCACAAAATGAGAATCTATTACCTTCATAGATAATTATGTCAGTTTATCTTGTATTCCATTTACTACATTTGACAGTAGGTTTTTTCTCTTATTTTAAACGCCGAATTCTATTCAACCCTGCTAAAACTTTTAACAAATAAACAAGCTACATTATTTACTGAACGAATATGTGAGCCAAATATTCGAAAGATTATATACAGGCTGTCTGTAAATAAATTCGAAGAATATTTGGAAATGATTCCTTACTGATAATTAATGGCGGTATCTCCTCTAAAAATTTTTCTAAATCGTCTTCCTTTCCAAGCTACACTCCTCAAAACGGGTTCTAACCGGTTCTAAGAATCGAATAGTACTAAAATTCCCCACTTTCGATCAACTGCATAGTTGGTTGTTCCAGGGATTTTTTCAACTCCTAAATTTATTATTAAGGGTTGAAAATAGCCACCCCTATTACAGTTTCTTTTGTGAAAACTTTGTCAAAAAGCACAAAATGAGAATCTATTACCTTCATACATTATTATGTCAGTTTATCTTGTATTTTGTTCATTACTTTTGACAGTAGCGTTTTTTCTCTTGTTTTGAACGCCGAATTCTATGGAACCCTGCTAAAACTTTTAACAAATGAACAAGCTACATTATTTACTGAAAGAATATGTGAGCCAAATGTTCGAAAGATTATATACAGGCTGTCGATAAATAATTACGAAGAATTTCTGGAAATGATTCCTTACTGATAATTCATGGGGTATCTCCTCTAAAGATTTTTCGAAATCGTCTTCCTTTCCAAGTTACACCCCTCAAAACGAGTTCAAACCGGTTCTGAGAATCGTAAAGTAATAAAATTCCCCACTTTCGATCAACTGCATAGTTGGTTTTTCCAGGGATTTTTTCAACTCCCTAAATTTATTATTAGGGGTTGAAAATAGCCACCCCTATTACTTTTTCTGTTGAGAAAACTTTGTCAATGAGCACAAAATGAGAATCTATTACCTTCATAGATAATTATGTCAGTTTATCTTGTATTCTGTTCACTACTTTTGACAGTAAGTTTTATCTCTTGTTTTAAACGCCGAATTCTATTGAACCCTGCTACATTATTTACAGAAAGAATATGTGAGCCAAGTATTCAAAAGAATATATACAGACTGTCTGTGAATAAATGCGAAGAATTTTTCGAAATGATTCCTTAGTGATAATTAATGGGGATAATTCTTCTAATTTTTTTCGAAATACCTTCCTTCCTAAGTTACACCCCTCAGCAGGGGTCGACGAATTTGTGATTTTCAATTAGTTTAACCGGAGAATCGAATAGTCATGAAATTCCTACCATTCGGTTAACTATACACATCGTTTTTTCAGGAATTTTTTCAAGCCCCCAAATTATTAGGGGTTGGAAATTGCCACCCCATTTAATTTTTCTGTTATATCTGTTTTGTTTGGTGATCGAAAGATTTTGAAATTTTTTTTTTCTTTAGAATCTTTGCTCAATTTTGAAAGGAACTGTCCCTCAGAAAATTCTGATATAATCGATACTTTTCCCGGAATAAATTAAAATTTGAAAGGAGTGCTTATTTGAATTAGATTAAGTTCACTGAATAATTGGCAATTGAGATTAATAGCCTCTTAATTCGTGCATAGATGGAATACATTTTCTGTGATACCTTTGTGTCAGTTCAATTACTTGATTAATTAAATTTTGTTTGAATTTTTGATTCAAGAAAAATAAAGCAATTTGAAAGCTTTCTGATAAATTATATTACAACTAACAAAAAATTGAACCTTGAGATAAATATAATATTTGACGTCAAAGTATCAGGTATACCTGTATGAAATGAGCGTTTTTTTTTTTAAACACCACTTATTAATAGGAAAGTAAAAACATTTCGTTCAAAGTAATTCAAAGACCCAAACAGCTCTATATAAACATAAAATTGAGAATAACCATACCTTCAACTTCGAAAACATAAAAATATACAAATATGTAAGTGATATCATTACAACATGATCTATGCCATTCCCCTAAATTGTTTTGAATTTATCAAGATGTCATATGGGCGGGGCTTAAGGTTCAATTGTTATGGATTAGATGAAAGTCACTCTAACGAACGGTGACTAACAAGTAGCGAAAATCGAGATTCTCGTCTTTGATTGGTCCTCACGTTTATGGTATATTTTATCTTGATTGGGTACGTTTTTCATTGGTCACAGTCATTAAATTGTGGTTTTCATTCAACGTTCATAATTGAAAACATTTGTGAAATCAAAAGCTATTTGGTTGTCCGCTTGTTCTAATACAAAAAACCTAAGGAGAACTATGAGTAGTTATTTTTAATTCGAGATAGGTTTGTTCAGCCCTTAAAATTCATTCTAGTTTGAGTTAACGCGACAGGAACCAGTATGTGCTCGATTTCCAAATTTCAGACATTTCAAAAAAATAAGCTCGATTTCACCTTTACGAAACTTGACCAATCAATGAAAGGAAAATATTCCTTCTCATATTCCGTATAAGGCGAATTTCCGTCCACCTCTTCCGACCCGAACCAAACGGCTATGTTCGTCAATTTTTTGTTGCCAAAAAAAAATCGGGCCATCTCACGGACTAATAATCTGGTATTACAATAATAAATAAGAGGACGAAAGAATTTATTTACAACGTGAATAGTGCGAATATTCCGTAGTATAGAGATGATTCGTCGTTCCTTCTTGAAACGGAACCACATTCTAGTAATAAATTTCAAAATACCTGTCCCAATTATTTTCTCGCACCGATGGTTTGGCGCATATATTAAGAAGATTTAAGTGGATATGATTTGTAATTGTCTCCTCGCTGAGGCCAGATCCGTATCGACCATATTCGGAAATGAAGTCTTCTTCATTTCTATGTTTTTGGAATCCCACGAACGTCGAGATGGATAAGACTGAATAAAGCGACCAAACCTTTTAAAAATGGATCATATCAAGAAATGATGACATAGAAACAACTGCAAACATCATAACAATAATGATACCAAAATCAACATAGAAAAGTACCCCCACATATTTGAGGACTCTAGAAATTCAAACAAACTGTTGCGATATTCTCGCAACAAAGGACAGTTCTTGGAATTTGGGGTAGCGGCCGTCACTTCCAAGAATGCCTTCTGTCGGACGGAATTTTTGAAATCCCTAAATTTAGCTACCTGAACTTTGTACACGTCCGACCTCTTTTAATCAAGTAAATTCATTCTCTCTGCACCTCTCAAGGTGGTAAGTACTCCTACAAGTAAATTCATTCTCTCTCAAGACGCTCTTGTGCACAGTATCTTCAAGTAAGCTCTCTTTTATCAATTTACTTTTCAAGAGTCCATTACGGCACTCAGAACTACAAGTTCCTCTTAAAATCTCTCAAAACAATCTGTTTTCGGGTCAGTTAGCTACCCTAGTTCATGTGTATGTGAACTCAGTTGAAATTCTCTACGTAAAAGAAAAAGGTTGTGAATTGTGAATCTGTGAAGCAATTACATATCGCCAAGGCACAATTCATCAGTGGAATTTTAAGAAGCTTTATCCAAAGCGCCTGCACCTTATTCTGAGAAATCTACCTCGACGATTGAAGCAGAGCTGTGGTGAACTCCAAATAACAAATAAGGTCAGATCTCTTTATCATTTTATAGTACCAGAAGTGCCTAGATTGAGCAGAGAACTTCAAATCCTTGATTATTATAGACACCTAAAAACTCTTTCTGTGAGTGTGAACTCAAGTGCCGAACATTGTGTAACTATTCTTATCTGTGAATACATAATTCTATTTTAACTACAAACTTGTTTTTATTCACCTTGCAAACATCTTTTCTACCAAAGATAATTTTTGGATCTACTGTTTTAGTATAACCAGCGACTCAGGAAGTCCGCTGCCCTTCATTAAGCGGGTGATTATTATTACTTCTAATTTTGTACCCGCACACAAACTAATGAGATAAACGATTAGCAAAAGGGAAATGGCATATATCAAGGAATTTACTAGACAAGATAATACTCTGCACCAATGTAAAAATTCTAAATTACAACAGTATATAAAGAATATGTCAGGTATGAAATGAGCGTTTTTTGAAAAAAAAAAACACTAATTATTAATGAGAAAGTAAAAACATTTCACTCAAAGTATTGGCCATTGTTTTCCACACATTTTGACCACCTTTCTGGCAATTTGTGAATACCGCGTCAACGAAATTGTTCGTCTTTTAAAGCAAACAAACCAGACACCCAATTTTCGATCTCCTGGTAGGAATCAAAGTGCTGCTCAGCCAATGCGTGTCCCATCGATGAAAACAAATCTGAAGAAGCCAAGTCTGGTGAATACGGCGGGTGGGGTAGCAGCTCCCAGCCAAGTGTTTCGATTGCATCCTGAACTGGTTTTGCTTTATGTGCAGGTGCATTGTAATGGAGCAAAATTACGTTGCCGTGTCTTCTGGCCCATTCTCGCCGTTTCACGATCGATGCATGGTTCAAATTGATCATTTGTTGGCGGTAGCGATCAGTGTTGAGGGTTTCACCAGGTTTTAGGAGATCGTGGTACACCACACCTTAAATATTCAAACCATAACAAATCTATAAGCACTCTGATCAGGTGAACAATAGTCTTATCCCGTACTATGGGACAATGTGTTGCAAATAATGAACGCCTAATTGACGAACAAACCTATATCTCAAATTAAAAATAACTACTCATAATTTTCCCCAAGTTTTGTTCGAAGCTACAATTCCCTTTTCTAAAAACTGACGTCAGTGCTTTTCTGAATTTTGACAACGTATATTATTTCAGCCATCGAGATTGAATCTCTCTCTATGATTTCTCGTTATGAAAAATTTTGATTAATATTACGCCTACTGACACTGATTAATGAGCCCGGCATTTGTCAATCGATTATCGATCTGTGATGGCCATCGTTCAAAGAAAATCATCGGGACGTATGTCATTTCTCATTTCTCTTGAGTAAATGAAAAAAATTATCATATCTTTAGATAGAAAAGAGCCACGGCAATGAAATTTGGGGATAAGTAAGATATCGATCACCTCAATATATTCACGAATTTTTATTGAAATCCGAAAAATATCTTATGAGAAAGTGCGGATTAAAAATTTTTTTTTGGGAATTTTTTAAAATTTTTCTAGGGTGACGATTTCTGCGAAAATTTGCGAGCCGTTTTGTTGCAGCCTCCCTCAACAATATTTTTAGTATCAACTGGATCGTATGGATATTCTAGTAGTTATTGAGGGAACAAAATTTCAGATGCACATAACTACTGAACCATCCGACGGTTTTGGCCCAATAACGAACTTGACCGGGATATTTGGACAATCAACCTAGTCTGAAAATATGAAAACTCTAGCTCAGCTCTTTTGGATGCTAGAGAGGATACGGCCGGCCGGACGGACTCAACTTTTGCCATGGATTCTTCATCGGAGAGTCGAACCCAATCGATTGAGACCATTTTCGGCTCGATATTCCAAAATTACAGACATTCGGGCAAAATGATAGGCACTCTGTTCGGGTGAACAAAAGCTCCTAAAATAGAGGCTCTTTCACAACAAATTTTCCCTATCGAGACAATTGTATCTTGACGCTCACTTCATACCGGTAGGTATAACCTGGTAAATGACAAAAATGAGCACAGCATCTGGAAAGCTAGGAAGAAATTCAAAAGAGCCACTTTGAGGAAATCTCCAATTAATTTGTCCAAACATCTTAGACGTGTCTTTATACCAAATGACTCTTATTCTGAGTGATGCAAAATTTGAACATTTTCTGGATGTTCCATGTCCGCTGTCTTTACGAATTGAAAGTTTTACACCAATAGAGGTAGCCAATGAGATTAGGAAACTGAAAAACAAGGAAACTCCTGGATTCGATCTCATAACGGCTTAAGACACTGAAGAACCTACCCAGGAAAATTGTCGTACTGCTCACAACACTGTTTGGTAGCAAATCCAATTAACCCATCATATGGAGATATGCTGAGGTTATAATGCTACCCAAATCTGATAAACCAGAGCACGAGGTCAAATCATATAGGCCTATATGTCTTCTACTAATCCTGAGTAAACTGTTTGAGGAGTTGCTTCTCAAAAGGCTGACAGATGACAAAGATATGCACCAACTACTTAACTTAAACAACCTCTCCCACAGCCATGTTATATGATTTTGAAGTCTTATCAGATCGTTATGAAAGGTTTTTGAAAGAAATTAGAAGAATTGGGAATAAATACGATATAACAACCGTATTGAAGACACAAGATACTATCAGGTACAATGTTAAAAATGGTTGACTGATATTGAAAATTAAAAAACGAAGAATTTAATTTATGAACTACGATGCGAAAGAGAAATATCTTTTCCTACTTCCGGGCCTAAAGTGACAACTTCACTCCCTTGTGACAGGTACTAAAGTGTCACATTTAATCCCTCCGGGATTAAATATTGACGAAACTCCCGGAACGATTAAATCACAAACAAACGAATTTAAGGGATATTTTATTGAAAAATACAATTAATTAGAACAGTAATTAACGTTAATATTCAAATTAATATTGTGACAGTTCGTCATATTGACCAGTCTTTTCTGGGTTAATGCAGCAGGTAACTGACGAGTAACAGATAGGTCCTTATCATATTGAACTGGTGTTTGTTTCGAAGATCCTGCGGAAACAGGAAGCGAGAATGAGGACTGTGGCATAACTATAGTGGACGAATCGGCGACTTGACCAAATATTTTATCTGAAATTTTTTGTTTATTTTTAATAGACGATTCAATATATCTCTCGGCCACGTTGGAGGATTTCCATCATCCATGTCTCTTCAGCACGTCTATTGTTGCTCCCGAATCAGCTAACAAAGACGCAGATGTGCGTCTAAAACAATGTCCCGTAGAAGACGTCGCATTTTCTAATTTCAAGAAAGCTGCTATTTGCCGTGGAAATGTACCAAACATGTTTTTTCCTACTACTCGCGTAGTACATTCTTGTATTGAACAAAAAATTTTGAATGAGGTGTCCCTGTCTTTCGCAATGCCACATATTTTCGAAATATCGCCACAGAACTGATGGCAATGTTTTCTGAATTTTTGATCATAAAATTTCGGTCAATTTTATTTTTGGTGTTTCTAATCGCAATTAGGAAGGAATCGCCCAAATCTCTCACATCGTCGATTTCTAAATCAACCAACTCTTTTCCACGACAAGCTCCCGCAACGCCCAAAATAAGTGCAACCTACAAAAAAATTGATTTCTTAAAATTTCTGAATATAAACACATTTCCAAATTTACCTTAAGCATTAAATATTTATCATCTGGAGCCTCCCGTAAGAACTGATCTACCTGCTCAGACGTGAGAATTCTTGACTTCTTTGGCTTAAATCCCTCATTTCTTCTCTTCAAAAAAGCTAATAATTTTGGAAATTTACTTATATCAATATCTTCTCTAATGTTAATAACCGATTTCAGCATTGAGTAATGTGCCCAGAGAGTTGAGGCACAAACCGCTTTTGATTTATCATTGAAGTAGACTAACAGCGCATTTTCAGTAGGTTGTCTCACATTTTTTTAGCGGCACCACTTTTTAAAAGCATCGTACTGCTGCTCGTATAGTTTTCTAGATTTCGGTGGTAACAATTCTTCACCTACTTTGGCTGCTCTTTTATCAATATCAGATACACCTTCTTCACTCATGATACCAATAATTATCAATAACAATGTTTCTTTACAATGACACTAGTAATGACAATGTTTCTAAATTATAATTGTCACAACGCAATGTTACTATGGTAACTTATTTTGAAGTTAATTAAATGAGTTGAAGAGAGAAAAAACTGATTGAAATTATTGAAATAATTAATAAAATCATACCGGAAGTACGAAAAGTATCGTATATACCTTGCGACTGAAGTACATTTAATCCTTCAGGTAAATTATGGCCCTCCCTGCGGTCGGCCATAAACTTTACCTTCAGGATAAATGTACTACTTCAGTCCCGCGGTATATAATATACTATTTCTTTATTTCAGTGTCGTAATGGGTTCATCACAGTACTAAAAACGCCTTATTCAAATTCTATAATCTGTCAATTTACTTATCAGTTACGGCAACCGCGAAAATAAAATTTAAAAGGTACTAAGGGGTATAATCCGAATTTTTCATTGAATTCCAATAAATTTCTCACTATTTTTGACTGAAGTAGAGAAAATATCGTCTAATACTCGTTGCAGAAGACAATTCCAACATTCATGTCGCATTCGTGTTGGAATAGGTCCCCATCCTGCAACTTGTATTAGAATATCCTATTATCGGAGAAACAAAACTTACTTTGAAAGAGCGAATGAAGAAACATCAGAAGCTGGGCATCGGTAGACCCAAGTTGGTCCAGCATGCAAATGAAAATCATCGGACATGATGGAACGACAGAAAAGTTAGTTATATCGGAACGTTGATGAGAAGATCAATAAAAGATGGTGAAAAAACCCTTATAAATCAATCAACAAAATGAAAATTTCCATTTTCAGTATGACGCTGGTTTTTGTACTAACCAGCCATCATGTTGGACTAACTGTTCGATCAATCAACTTCAATGACCCCCATTAGGAAAATGATGGATTCCTAGGAACGAGAAAAAAAGGACATCAACCGATGTGGAGAGGAAATTATCTGAATACTGATCTGACATATGAACTGCTAGGAGGTTGTCTTTTGTCGGAATTTTGCCTCGCAATCCTGCTTTGAAAGTCCCGGCGAAGCGTGGATCGTAACAGCAAACGGTTTCGGTGACTAGCTGCTTTCTTATCCTGTATACCAGCCACCGACAAGAGGCGATACTCCGACACGCATAGCTGGACACTGGACTTTTTGAAGAAACTCATCACACGATGACATTGGCGTAGATGAAGATGCAATAATCGACTGGAATTATTTTTGATATGAGAGATTCCCAAATTCAGTGTCTTATATTGAATGGTACATTTTCTGCTTGTCCCTTTATTGATTTGAATTGATCAAACTGCAACAGCACCAATGGAAAAAACCTGATGCCTCTAGGGCGTTTTAAACTATTCACTGCAATGTTTAGAAACAAACAACCGTTCAATTTTGTTATCGTTGAAAGTGATGATCCAAATAAGTAAAACCCACGGCATTCTCCAGAGTTGGGCATCACTCAGGCCACTTTATGGCCAATTTTGAGTTAGAATCTTGGTGCATAAATACAAGATGAAGCCGATAATGGGCCATTTGAAGCGATGTACGTTCTCTGATTGGGCTGTGGGAAAGATGCGCCAAGATGATCAATTTCAACTCGAAATTTTTTGTTGTTTGTAAATCAGCGGCAATTATTTTTGAGCCAAATTGGAAGATATGAATTTAAACGATATGTGGATGGTGTCACCAGTACACGCAACAATTGGTTTATTAGAGAGCGGATTATTTCAAGGAACGGTCCAGTGGATTGGCCACCTCGTTCTTGTGATTTGATGTTTTTTGCCTTTTTCTTTGGGGCCACGTCGAAACGTCAGTCTATGCCAATAAGCTGACAATGTGGAAGTGCTCAGGGCCGAATTTAAACGTGAAATGAACGATAAAGGTGGTTTAGGACGCCGAACAGCTTTCAAGCGATATTTTCGTGGATTGACGATCTCATAAGAATTCCTACGCCTCTGATTGAGATATCTCTGCATTATCAGTACACGCAATGTTGGCTAGCGGTTATGTCCAAGTAAGAGTGTGAATTTATAAAAGTCTCTGGGATGGAACCTCGTACATTAAAATCACATCCGCGGTACTGAAGTCCTTTCTCCACGACGATATAATTGGTTCCTAGATCGTTATGAAAATCGATTAATATCGAAGATGAGGGATTATTATTTCTCTACATAGTTTTCTTCGTCTAGCGTGACCGGGTTATATTGATACGATCCACGCATCGAAGAGCCCAGATGTAATTTAGGTGGAAATTTTCGTTAATTCCTATCTGATTGCGGCATTGGAAATACGGTCATCGTACTCTTAAAAATCATGAAGAGAATTATTCATAACATAATCTCGTCTTTTACAATTTCATTATCACTCTCTTGCAATGCCAGATATATTGACATCAAGAAGGCATAAAGAAATAATCGACGATAACATATCATTTGTTCTCAATGCAATGTGACGTTTTCACACGAGCCAATTTATTTCTGTACCAGAAGTCACGTTTTTGCCATTGATATGCTAAGTATGTTCTAATTGGCAACAGGACATTTAGAAACTGGTTATTTTGAAACAGACTGCTCTATTCCCATTTCTATCCAAGGCAGTTCAAAAAGATATGATGGATTATGGGTTGGAGATTCTTCTTCAAGGGATTCCCCAGTAGAGATTTTACCTATGAATAAGGAATCTCCATTCTGTATTGTAGACCTATAATTACAGATAATAAAATGACCATTGGGAATCATATACTTTTCTCAATACAAGACCACGAAAGATTTTTTCAAAACACTAAAATTAATAATCCATAAAGGAAGAACAAGATTTTTAGAATGTTTTATATGGATTATGGGACTGATATTCATCTTCAATTGGAGTCTTCATACAGGGATTTCCAAGTAGATGTTTTACGTATGAAGAAAGAATTTAGAGTATTACAGAACCAAGTTATTAAATGAGAAAGTGATCTCAGGAAATCTTGGGGATTTTCTTAATTGAAGACTAGGCAAGTTTCTTCAAAATAAGGAAATCAATTATACATAAAAGAAAAATAAGATTTTCAGAGAGACTGTTCGAAACAATCCGAAAAAATATGATAAATTATGAGACAGAGATTCGTCTTCAATTGGTGTCTTCATACAGGGATTCTTAAGTAGATTTTTTAGGTATGAAGAAGGAATTAAGAGTATTGTAGCTCCAAGTTTACAGATGAGAAAGTGACCGAGAAAATATGATACATTAAGAGACAGAGATTCGTCTTCAATTGGTGTCTTCATACAGGGGTTTTTAAGTAGATTTTTAGGTATGAAGAAAGAATTAAGAATGTTATAGCTCCAAGTTTACAGATGAAAAAGTGACTCTAGGAAATCTTGCGATTTTCTCAAAAAAAGACAAAGCAAGTTTCTTCACAATAATGAAATCAATAATATATAAAGGAAGAATAAGATTTTAAGAGAGACTCTGTTCGAAACAATCCAAGAAATTATGATGAATTATGAGACAGAGAATCGTCTTCAATTATTGTCTTCAAACAACCCCTGTTGTAGATTATTTAGATATGACGAAAGAATTGAGAGTACTATTGACTAATTTTTCTAGTTTCCAGAGATTACACTCGAATAATTTCTGAGTTTTCCATTCATTTGGATTTCTACATCACTAGATGGAAGTTTTTTGTCATCTAATTTATGTTATAAATTTTATTTAGTGAGTAATTTCTGGATCTGGATTGAAAATATCCATCCGACATCCACACAACCTTTTTGTTCATACGTAAAGTTTTTCAGGGCGTACACGTAAAAAATTTCTTTCAAATATAAAATGAATAATTCCAGCCACAGGAATACCACTGAAAACAAAGAATTCCCTATATATCATTTTGATTTCCTTTCAGGGTGGAAATAATAGGACGAATTTTCAATGCGTTTCAGTTTTTCTTGATCACGCGACATCGAGTGTCTAACAGGTAATATGTTCAGCCTGCTCATGCACACCGGAAATTAAACGATTTCCTACATTGGACGGAAGTTTCCAATAGATTGACACACGTTTTAACAGGTGATAAAATTATTGCGTGTAAGTAAGAACGGCATTTTACATCGTAAAGAGAAAATACAATTAATTGAAAGGGATGTCCTCGAATGATTCGTTTTTGGGAACTTATTCTAACTAGAACTGCGAGCTATAGTTTCACCGAAGCGTCTGTATTTTCAAGAATCTAACATGGGACGATTTCGTGATGAAGGGTCCGTTGTGAAGATTGAGTAGGTGAGGACGTATGTGATATGCATTTCGATCGAATTTATATTTTCAGGGTGAATTAATTGTTTCATGGAAGTAACAGAATCTTTTGCTTTATTATCGTCGTATAGAAGAGATGGCCAAAACGAGCAATGGAGTATGTTCCCGGAAGTCGCAGAAGGAGAGGAAGACCAACGATAACATGGGAAGACGGAATCAGGACAATAATGAGAGATAGAGCCATTGGAGAGGATGAATGGCAAAATAGAGAAAAATGGCGATCGAAATGCGGGATGCGGCGGAGGCTGTAGGACCCCCGCTATATATATATATAGAAGAGGATAAAAATCAATTAAATCGGATGAAGAATTTACAGTAAAAAATCTCTTTATGAATTACTTAAAATATCAAGAGCCACGTGACCGACACAACACTGAAAAAATTACGAACAGTTCAAGATATATGTGTGATATGTAGAAGATTGTTGATGTGGAATTTTTTATAATGGAACCCGTGTAGAATCTTGTGTGGTCAAAGACTCACCCTGTATAGATGATAATTTGATCATGGGCAACATGGAAGGAACACTATAGATGGATTCCTTCAACATCTTTACAATCAAGAAGAATCAATGAAATTCACAAAGATAAACAACTTCCGTTTTTAGTTGTACTTGTTTATAAACAAAATGGATTCCCAAGAACCAGTATGAATAAAAAACCAACAAACACTCAGAAGAATAAACAATAAGATCGACATTTGTGGAAATTTCAGCCTATCATTTACTCTCAGTATTGGCTATCCAAGAAAGATATTGGAAAGAGTGAAACGATAAAATCAGCTTTAACCCCATAATGGACAACACATGCGGATATGGGGCAAACCATATGAAGCGTCTTTCCTTATGTAAAAGGTTTATCAGAAAAAATGAGAAAAAGTAGAAACAAACACGACTTAACAACCACCCTTAGGACACAAAATAACATCAGAACTAATTCAACAAAAGTTGAACCTGATAATGAAAATCAAAGAACGAATAATTGCATAGATATATGAGATACAATGAGAATGGAGGAGATGTTATATCTGAGAAACAAAACGCCCCTTGAAAGTGGGAATAGAAGAATATCAGAAGCTTTTTCAAGTGTTAGACACATATACAAGGCGTCCAGAAAGGGTATCAGATATTTGTATGTTCAATAAAACAAAGAATAGTTGTGAAGAATAAAAAATTTTATTGTTATTAGTGGAGAATAATTTGGAAAAGATGATCTTATCCAAATGATGACCGTTGCGTCGCTTATTTTCTTCTAAACGGGAACGGTGATTAGTGATAACACGTTGACACATAGCTATTGATATTACTGTCATTTCTGACCTGATGTTTTTCTTCAACTCGATTAGATTCGTCGGATTATTTTGATAAACCTTACTTTAGAGGTACCCATGCAAAATAGTCAAGAGGGCTAATGTCTGAGCTTTTAGGAGGCCAGTTGATGTTAATCCTTCGATGGTAAATGGCCCCATCTTGTTGAAACCACGTTATTGAGTTAAAACCTGCTAACTCCTGCAACTGTGGCACCAAAATATTTCGCAACATATCGCAATAACGACCACTATTCACTTTAATTGCTCGCTCTCATTGATCATCATGAAAATAAGGACCAATTATGCCTTTAGCAGACACAGAGGCCCAAACCATGCAGGGGTCGTTTGTGCTATCGTCTCAAATTCTCCAGTGCCCAGTACCGACAATTGTGCTTATTAACAGGACCATTCAGGTGAAAATTTGCTTCGTCACTAAACAGTATGTTGTTAATATTGTTAAATCGCTGCAGCATTTCTTCGCAAAATTCAGTCGATTAGCATAAACCGCATACTTCTTGAACCAATTAGGCTTACAGATGTAAATGAAAATTATTTGATAAAATAAAATCATATGCAAAGAAGAGAAAAACCTACATGAGGAAAAATTTAAGAAGGAGCATTTATGAATATCGCTTTTGATCTCACAAGCACACCATTAATTGATTCTCTGGAGGTTGGGAGTCCAATTGTACATCTTGATCTAATTTTCGGTGTTCTGTCAATATGACACTTATAAGTGAAAATTGAAGAATTTTTAATATTATGGGATTTTTGAAGTTAACATTCTGCCTTGAAAACGACATAAGATGTCTATTGAAACGTTGGTCACAACAAGAGAAAGAGATAATGGTTATAGCCCAAATAATAATTCGACATTGAGACAATTGAAAATTATTCAATATATATATATTAGAAGTTTGTGGAACCCAGTATTTCAGCTTCCCTTATGATCCGATCAATATATTTTAACTTTATTCTTTTCAAAATGGTCTAGAATCATATTGTGTTTCCCGAGAGCCACGCCGGATTCATCTATTTCAATTCTATGGATCGGTTACAATACGATAATGGACATGTGAGCTCCATATAATCGGCAGAGATTCAGCGAGATACCTTAACATGAATACGTGATCGGAAACTATATGACGTGAATCATATTGGAGATATTCGAAAAAGTGCCCGATCAAATTTTGATTATGCCCCCGAACATGAGGTCACCCCGGACATTTCCTGAAAAAAAAAACGCGTAATTAATGCACACTTACAAAAAGGGGGTTCGATGGGACTCGGGAATGTTCGCCATCAAAGCTTCAGTCGAAAGGAAATAAAATGAGCATGTTTGCCCTTTGACTTGAAATGAATCAGGGTTTTGCATTTACAGCCATTGAAAATTCGACTTTTCTATGTTTGTGAATGCCAGATATTTCAATTACGCAAATGGACATTTCAACATATGCTATAGGTACATATTAGCTGGAAACCTTCACGGTTAACTTACGAATGATTTACTTAATTTTCTGAATGCGAGATTAGATTTGGGATTAAAGATTTCGGCACTCTCACAAATGAACGAAAATCGTGCGAATGAGACTGCCTGCGATTATCCACAATTCCATTCGTTTCTATTCGAATTGGGGACTTCAAAAATACTAACTCAAAGTGTGTTAGGTGAACATGAGGCAGAAATTCAAAAGATTACTTATTCTTTGGGTTTTTGAACGTAGTATGTTGGTAAGAGTCGATGGTGCTGACTCAGAGAATAAGAAATTGTTATTATAATAATAATTTTCTTTATTTACCCAACAGGAATATCTCGATTACAGGGTAAAGTAATAAATATTTGTACCTTATAACATCTTATAGTATTTATAAAATATTATAACCCAAAAAGAAAACAGTTATTGTCTGAAACCATGAATAATGAGAAAAACACTCAAACCCTGAAACCCACACAATTCAAGTCCCGAAGCAAACCCAACACATCCATTCCCAGTCTGTCAGCACTCCGACATATACTATAAATGGGACATCGTTCGAACATATTTGTACGTGTTGTAGGCAAATAAAACGCACTCGTAGACCTTGTTACCAACCTCAGAACATTGAGCATTATTTTGGACAGCGAATAAGGACAGTCAACCCTGTAATTTAGGAGTCTCGCAAGCAAAAATGATATTCTCATCTCAACCATGATGTCTGATAAATCCGCTCCACGCTCAGGAAACCTACCAGTACGCCTGAATATAATGTATTTGAATAGATAATTCACTCTTTCCCTTAAATATGATCCCAAATGCTTCACATAAGCAGGGCAAAGACCAAAAGATTTAAGCTTCCACTGAAGAATATTATGATCAACCGAATCAAAGACCCCCGACAAATCAGTGCATAGGTGATCAACTTGACCACCATCATCTAAACACTCAAATATATACTGTGAAATTGTTGCTAAATTGGTCACAGTGGATCTTCTCCAAGCAATCCATGCTGTCGTGGGGAAATAAATGAGTTAACGTTGAAATAAATAAGCTTATGCAATATCTCTTCGTAAACTTTAGGAAAGTTGGACAAAATCGAAATGGGTCTGTAGTTTACAACCTGGGATTTATCTCCCTTCTTGAACACAGGTACTACACGAGCTCTTTTCCATCGACTGGGAAACGTATATGTTCTCAGACTCAGGTCTATAGTATGTTGCAGTGGTCCAGCTAGCAACCCACAGCAGATCTTCACAACGAATGAAGGAATAGCATCATGCTGTTGGCTGGCCGGGAAACCTCAACATGATAGAGTGGATTTCTTCCCTAGTAACTACAAGCTTAGGAACCATCGGTAACTAGTTCAACACATCTGAATCCCACTCCTCTCCAACACACTCCTGATGTACTGGACCTGAAAAATGCTCCGCAAACAAATTGACAATATCCTAGAGCCCACCATGTGATGTTTCATTACCGTGGATTGTACCTGGGATCCTGGTCGTTCCCTGTTTGTAACTGATAAACTTCCAGAGGTCAGCTGGGTTGGTCTTAAGATTAGTCTGTATAGAGGTCAGGTAGTCATTGTACGCAGAGCATATCTCCGATTTCACCATGGAGCCTGGTACTCCAGTTTTCGAGTTGAGAGCCACCTCGATCGATAGAAGTTCTTCAACTTGATATCTGCAGTAAACCATATGGGAAACCTACAGCTACCAGAAATGAATCTTTTGCGCGGGACATAATTATCAAAGATTTGAAATACCTGCTCATAGAAAAAATCCAATGCGCCATCGACCTGATAAACTGTGTCCTCAGTTAAAGTTACCAATTGCTGTCAACAATCCCTGGAAGTCAGATTTTTTGAATCATAATGGGTAGCATTAACTTTGGGAAAATTTATGATGTTGCTGGGGGAAACGCCTCAGTGATATATTCAGTGCTGGGTGAAATGAATCTTTAGAAACAAAGGGAACTTCACAGCGGTCAACAGACACATCAAGAACATCAGAAACAAGTACCAATCCAAGAACCTCTGTTTCGAACGTCATTCACTTGCTGCACAAGATCACAGAAATGACGCAGCAGCATCACCTTAGGGAAATATTCGGAGCGAAACCACAGTATAGGGACTGGTTAGTAGCTATACTGGGCGAAACTAGGAATGTTGAAATAATTATATTAACATATCAAAACCGGCTGATTAAAAACTCTTGAATCCATATGGGATTTCAGCGAAAGAATATGGATAAAACTCCTATGTATCTAAAAATGATTCATGATATAAGTGAACGTGATTTTTCAACAGAGAAAGTATTGCTATCATTCTTGAATTTAGTAGGCTGTAAAATTTATTAATTAAATAAAAAAATTAATGGTCGTACCTAGTCGAACCATTTTATTATCATCGTTTATTGCCCTGTATTACTGTGACAACTCCACTCTGTGAAGAACGAGATTACCGGGCAATATCTTGAACTCCCCATAGCTTGGAATGTCACACATTTAATTGATGTAAAATGCCCACTACGTATTTTCTTTGCTTTGAAGATTACAGGTCATGTACCTAATCTAAATAGCTTAGCATGAACATTTGCTTTTAAGGCTCACGACTAGGAATCTTTCAGACGTGTAGCATTTTCGACTTGCACAGATCCGAAGTATACGGTGACTTGAATTATAAGAAAATATACATTTATTCAATACTCTTTTAACATTTTTTTCTTCACATGTACGAAATGAAGGTCCTGCGATGTTTATGATAGCTCTGTTGTAACTGTTGACTCATGGATTTCATAACCATGGAGGCGAAACTCTTTTTTCAAGATACGTTGAGAATAAATAATAAGATACTGATTTCCACAAATTTTCATTGTTTTTTACAAGTGTTTCGCCAACACTGTGGCTTCATCAGGTTTTACATTTTGAATGATAGTTTGACTGAAGTAATTCTGTATCCATGGCTGTAAAGCTTTTTCGGAACGTCGTTTCAAATAGGGTAATAAATATTGAGGTATGTATTTAATCGTCAATAAGTCGTCGAAAATGTTTCGTGGTGGGGTTATCTTCGATCAGGAAATTTGGCTTGATAAATCCTTTGAGCTGCACGAGCAACACAATCGGCCTTGCCATATGCCATCACTATATCAGCATACTCAGCGTTGGTGAAATTAGGCATATCAACAACCAAAATTAAAACAACAGTAGCAAAAAGTCGATAAAAGTAACAAAAACAAAAAATACAAATTTAAAAAACTGAACAACGCGGCACAGACACTTCCAACAGCAGAGACAGTTAAATCTCGAATAACGGTGGGGTCAAGTCAGCGGCGACTAACCCAATCCAACCTAAGGACAGAAATAGTAATACTAATTCACACGCGTCTAAAACGGGCAGGTAAAATTTCCTTGCTCGCTGTGTTGTGTCGAAATCCGTAGTTTTATTTAGGTGCGACTTTCTTTTGGCAAAGAGTTGTACATTTTTAAGCATCTGTACTCAGCTTGCTTCTGGCTTGTTGTTAAATTATGCCTAGGGTATATATAATTGTTATTCCTTGTGCCATAATAACTTTTTTGGTTTTCGTATTTAGGAAATAAATTTGGATTCTTCCTGATGAAAATTACACACTCTTGAATGTATACAGCATATATAGTTAGTAATCCCAACTTCTTGAATGTACCTCTACATACCTCATGTAATTGAGTATTCTTATTGCTTTTTCCTGTAGTACGAATAGAGGCTTTATATTACCGGATCCATAGAAGATTATGCTAAATCTCAATTTATTTATTTAAGATGAATTTCCACCAAGTAAACACCGATACAATTAAATACGTTGAAGAATACTGCGTAATTCTTGCTAAGTCACTTTTCATGAACTTAAACTGAGGATCTCAATCAATTTATAGTCGAAATCCTCAGGATCTAATTCCTCAAATTCAGTCCACGAAATACGAAAGAGAAATCAATAAGCACAGGTTATCGGCCCAGCATGAGGATGTTCCAACCTATACTACCGATTTTATCGGAAAGGACATTAATCCATTTTGAGATTGGCACAATCATTAACGAAAAAATGCCCGCTTATGTCATGTTTGCCATCCAGAGAGATCTCACCCCTCCTCGGAATGAAACGTATCCCCTGGAATCTGATTCATTGGTTAAATAACGAGTGGAGTGCGTTACTGTGGGTTGAATAACCAGAACGAGATAGAGATTTTTCGAATTCCATGAGATATCCATGACAATAGATGGACATGTTAAATTTTCCATGTGTTGTTGATGAGCACCAGTAAATTATACAAATATATGTCAATCCAGAAGCTTCTCCTAACATCTTGGGTGGTCTTGCAACGCAACATTGTTGAAACGTCAACCACACTGTTCAAACAAATAATTCCACATATAACGAAGCCACTATGCAGGATAATAAATGACTGCATTTCTCATGGGATTTTTCCCGACGAGCTGAAAGTTGCCGTTGTTTGTCCAGTTTTAAAAAAAGGAGATGAACAATGCTGTGATAATTACAGACCTGTATCCATGTTACCTGCTATATCAAAGATCTTTGAACTGGTTTTGAAAAACCGGTTGGTGAATTTTCTTGAGGAAAAACTCAATGTCAATACGGCACAGCATGGATATAGACAAGGCAAGTCAACCATCTCAGCTATGATCGATATACTCGACGCTATAATAGAAGCGTATAATAACGATGAGGACGTAGAAATGGTCAGCATAGACCTGAGCAAAGCTGTTGACTGTGTGAGCCATAGAATTCTCCTGGAAAAGCTTGAAGAGTAGGGAGTGCGAGGAAAAGCTCATGATGTGATCTCTTCTTATCTATCTAATAGAAAGCAAGCTGTGAAATGGAATGGCACCGTGTCAGATATGAGACATCTGACAGTGGGAGTACCCCAGGGGTCTATCCTTGGTCCGCTGCTCTTCATTATCTTCACGAACGACCTCTTCGACAATGTGGAGGCGAGTGGGGCATGTGGCTACGCAGATGATACCGTATTTCTGAACAGCTCTAAGGAATAGGATCAACTACACGAATTGTCACGAGCGAGCCAGTTACAGGCTCTAGATTGGTTCACTACCAATGGTTTACTCATGAACCCGGATAAAACACAAAAGCTTATCTTTACTAATAGAGAGCACAATAACTCATCTCTAAAATATCTAGGAGTAGAATTTCAGTCATCTCTAACTTGGCAGAAACACATAAATGCTTTGTGTAATAGGCTATCCACAGCAATCTATCTGATAAGAAGGATGAGACAAATATCTAATGTTGAAACTGAGAAACTAACGTATTACACAGCTTTTCACAGTCCAGCAGTGTATGGAATTATGATGTGGGGACAATCATGTGACGCCCAGGGGGTTTTGATACATCAAAAAAGAGCATTGAGAGCACTATGTGGCCTGAAGAAAAGAGAAAGCTGTAGAGAAATTTTCAGAAATGAAAAAATACTCACCATAACATCTGTTTTTATTCTCGAGTGTGTAAGTTATATCCACCAACATCCGGAAAAATTTTCCAAAAATTCTCATTTCCATAAATATGACACTAGACACAAAGAAAAGATATCTGTCCCGCTCGTGCGAATAAAAAAGGCACAGCAGGGTCCCAACTATACCTGCATCAAACTCTATAACAAAATCCTCGATAGCTGGAAGAAAGTTGAACCCAAAGTTTTCAAGCATAAAGTTAAACATCTTACTCGAAAAATCTATATATAAAATTGATGAGTTCCTGGAACATAAGTCTCTTTCCTGAGTCAAATCTGTTGGTATATATGTTCAGTGATTTTGCGTATTTTACAAATTTTAGATTATATGTGTATAAATATTTATATCTGTATTTTTGACAAGCCATGTAGGTGTTGATGGCGAAATTTGTACATATGAATTGTTGAATTTGCTGTCTGCATGCATATGTATGAATAAATTATTATTATTATTATTATTATTTATTTTGAGAATACTAAAGAGAAACCAGAAAGGTGTGGTGTACCACGAGCTCTTAAAACCTGATTAGTACTGATAGTATAAGTTTGTTTATTTCGTTGTTTGATATCAATAAGACATCGTCTTCTAGTAAAGGGATTGGTCGGGCACTTGCAACTGTGACCTATTGATGTAGTTGTCTATCTAGAAAGTCACGAAGTGAAATATTTGCAATTAATCACGGTAGTCTTATGCTCCTATCGGGTCAATTAATTATAGTATATAGATACTCTTTTACCTTCGACTATTTTCCGTAAATAGCAGCTGGACACTTTGATTGCTCATATAGTTTACAATGTGATACGAAGTATCTGATTAACATTTTAGATTAAACCACACCCGCCTACCTGAAATAGAGGTAGGTACTTCTTTTCACACGATGAAAATTTCTGAAGAGAATTTAGGGTTTTCTTCGAACATTAAATGTTTAACAGGAGAAAATTTTGAATAATTCAAAAATGTTTTTCGGAGAGTTGGTTTGCAATGCCAGGAATATTTTTTCCCAACGGTTTCCAAATTACCACAAAAATTGTGAATTATCCTCAAAAGAAAATTTTATACAGTTGTAAAGTAATACCTTCACTATATCTTAGACCTAAAATAATTAATAAAAAACATTCAGAACATTAAAAATTTCACAATTCACGATATATTATGTGGAATATAAGTTGAAACCGTTACATTTATCGTACTTGATTTTGATTCATCTGTGCAAGAAATCTTATGTTATATATTGACAATGTTTTGTGTATTCGACATCAAGTGTTACTTTTCTTCATGTTCTTATGTGTTTTCATTATTTTTTCATTACTTATTCTTATCTCGCGTTCTCGCATTTTCGAAATTGAATGTATATTCTTTCGTTACATCCTTATGCTATTTCAATGTACCTAAGAGTAATTTTTCAAGAAATAATTGAAACTTGAGCCTCATGGTACAACAAGACAACTTGAAGCAAATAAATCATTTGTTCATCTGATTCAACACCTCATGCTTTCTTCATACAGATATCTTACGAATTATTATCAATAATTACTTTGCTGAAATATTTTGATAGCATTTTACATTTTTCTTTAACTTTCTTTCATTTACCTAGCGAATTCTATTCATATATCAATTTTCAAAAATTGATAATTTTCAAAAGGTTTTTTACTTTTCCTCCTTGATAAAGATAGAAGATGTCTATCGAAACGTCGGAAAACATTACAGCCACAATAGATGATGGTAATAGCCCAAATAATCATTCAACAAAGAAAACCGTGTTTTTTAGAATAATCAGATATCTTTGCTATTTGGGTACTAGCTAACCATTTTGTCCCAAACATCGCAATTTTAATGGATTGATTCATTATTTTTAACGGTGAACTTCTTTGTTCTCAACAATATATATGAGCATGTATAGTTATGAGAAGACATAGGGGACAGTGTTGACCGCTTCCTGTTCGCATAGAGGACTTAGGACCGATAGGAGATAAATATACAGCATCTGTTCCAACGATAAAATGTTTATTGTGGAAAAATTCAGCGGTACCTATATTGCAGTACTTTCTCTACTGAAGCACCATTAAGCCGTGTATGCATTTCAAACGATTGCACATTATTATTTATTCCGTTGCATCCTGTAGTTTAATGATCTCCTTGGACGCTCATATACAGCCATGTCCAGCTAGAGCATCGTGACAAGCCATAAATAATAATTTTTAATTTTCTACCTTGAAAATATTTGCGACTCAATTTTCCGCCCATTAACCTCCGCTTCTCGTTAAAAAACATTGATAAGAAATCTTCCAATGAACCGAAATACACAATAAAGGATAATTCAGGAAATTTATGATCAGATATATCTGGAGAAATCGTATTCCTCATAAATGCTTTCGTCTTAAACAAAATAATAGGGAATTAGAAAAGTATCATATATCGGGTTTTGACAACTTTGAATTCAATTTGTGAACGCACCCTTAGACCAATCATCGAACTGTCAACGTCAATTTATTCAGTAAAGTGAATATTTTCATCATGGTGAAGTTATAAAAATTAACTCACGAAGTTCGGAGTCGGTCACCGCAACTTTAAGAGCCCTAACTTCAATTTTCGGTCGTAGTTCTTGTAGACTGGCAATCACAAGTGTTTTCATATTTTCAACAGTATGATATCAAGAGACCTCATAGACCTGTTCACTGAAAGTTCGTCTAGAAGAAGAAACTTCAGAAATATCAGATCATTTTTCCTTGCTTTAAGTGAAAACAAGCAATGTGGCAACATCATGCCTTGGAAGTTATCCCGATCATATGTACAGTTTTTGAGAAATCGCAAAATTGTCACTTTTAGTGCCCCCCTTCGACCCCCTTTAAGTGTGAGTACATGTCGTATGTGCAGATCCTGGTTACTATGGGTCCTCAATATTACTACAAAATTTGATAGCGATTCTATGTACAGTTTTTGAATAATCTCAAAATTGTCACTTTTTGAGCCCCCCTTCGACCCCCTTTAGGTGTAAGTACTTGCCGTGTGTGCAGATCCTGGTTGCTATGGGTCCTCAATATTACTACTAAATTTGATCGCGATCCTATGTACAGTTTTTGAGAAATCGCAAAATTGTCACTTTTTGTGCCCCCCCTTCGACAATTAAATAAGATAGATCTTATTTAATCTTAAGATCGATTGAGCTCATGAAGGTTATCTGATTAGTGCATAGTGCACGACTGGAAAATCTAGTCTGGCATAGCTAATTCCAGTATTGTCTGTAAAATGAATGAACACTAGTTGCCCAACAAGTACGCATCGGCTATTGGTGTATCAAATCGATTCGCGTAATTCGAAATCATTCGAGAATCCACCGCAAATGATGAAATTCTGTTAATCGCATGTGAGGCAAGGAATAAAAGAAGAAGAACGATTTAAAAAGACGAAGACAATGGCGGCTATGCGTGAGATGCTCCGGGCGTATTTCACTTTCGCAAGTATCTAATGATGTCAAGTTCCACAAGAGAGTGCTGGACTCCCGACTTCACCCACATGCAAGAAAGGCGATGCAAGAAATACAGCATCTTGGTCAGTTCATCGGAATTTATTTATACAATAATGGCTTTCTAGATTCATTTTAACGATAGTGCCTTCTCTGTTTGTGAGGTATTCTGAAACCATCACAATGACGTTGTGATCAACAATGAGAATGTTGCAAGAATTAATTTCCTCGTGTTTCTATTATTCAAACACAATGCCAGTTTATATCACAAATGAACGAGGTGTGTTCGATTCCGACTACAAAATCACAGTCGTTAATCATTTTCAGGCAAAATGGTTATATTCAGTTGAATTATATGCGAGATAGTTCGATAGATCGCTTTCATCAGAATGTGTTAACTACGCTCGCTTCCATGTACGCTTGTTACATCGACCTACCTGACCTATACGACTTACACTTTTCAACAATTCCAATTATTCACATTCACACGTTCGATCTCCTTGGCCACCGGCGATCTTTCAAAATCGTTCGACGATTCTTGTTCATTTTCAATTTAACGACGTTCAACGACCGTGATTGGGGTACTGATAATAACAAAATGGCTTTCAGTTCACAAGGGCCTCAATGCTTCTTCTCCTACCAGAAGATATAGTACCCAAACTGAAGATGATGCTTACCTTTTTGCTTCCAATTATTCACATTCACACGTTCTATCTCCGTTGCCACCGGCGATCTTTCTAAATGCTGTTGTCGATTCTTGTTCATTTTCAATTTGACGACGTTCAACGACCGTGATTGGGGTACTGATAATAACAAAATGGCTATCAGTTCATAAGAGCCTCAATGCTTCTTCTCCTACCAGATGATATGGTACCCAAACTGAAGATGATGATTACCTTTTTGCTTCCAATTATTCACATTCACACGTTCTATCTCCGTTGCCACCGGCTATCTTTCTAAATGCTGTTGTCGATTCTTGTTCATTTTCAATTTGACGACGTTCAACGACCGTGATTGGGGTACTGATAATAACAAAATGGCTTTCAGTTCACAAGGGCCTCAATGCTTCTTCTCCTACCAGAAGATATGGTACCCAAACTGAAGATGATGATTACCTTTTTGCTTCCAATTATTCACATTCACACGTTCTATCTCTGTTGCCACCGGCGATCTTTCTAAATGCTGTTGTCGATTCTTGTTCATTTTCAATTTTACGACGTTCAACGACCGTGATTGGGGTACTGATAATAACAAAATGGCTATCAGTTCATAAGAGCCTCAATGCTTCTTCTCCTACCAGAAGATATGGTACCCAAACTGAAGATGATGCTTACCTTTTTGCTTCCAATTATTCACATTCACACGTTCTATCTCCGTTGCCACCGGCGATCTTTCTAAATGCTGTTGTCGTTTCTTGTTCATTTTCAATTTGACGACGTTCAACGACCGTGATTGGGGTACTGATAATAACAAAATGGCTTTCAGTTCACAAGGGCCTCAATGCTTCTTCTCCTACCAGAAGATATAGTACCCAAACTGAAGATAATGCTTACCTTTTTGCTTCCAATTATTCACATTCACACGTTCTATCTCTGTTGCCACCGGCGATCTTTCTAAATGCTGTTGTCGATTCTTGTTCATTTTCAATTTGACGACGTTCAACGACCGTGATTGGGGTACTGATAATAACAAAATGGCTATCAGTTCACAAGGGCCTCAATGCTTCTTCTCCTACCAGAAGATATGATATCCAAACTGAAGATGATGATTACCTTTTTGCTTCCAATTATTCACATTCACACGTTCTATCTCTGTTGCCACCGGCGATCTTTCTAAATGCTGTTGTCGATTCTTGTTCATTTTCAATTTGACGACGTTCAACGACCGTGATTGGGGTACTGATAATAACAAAATAGCTTTCAGTTCACAAGGGCCTCAATGCTTCTTCTCCTACCAGAAGATATGGTACCCAAACTGAAGATGATGCTTACCTTTTTGCTTCCAATTATTCACATTCACACGTTCTATCTCCGTTGCCACCGGCGATCTTTCTAAATGCTGTTGTCGATTCTTGTTCATTTTCAATTTTACGACGTTCAATGACCGTGATTGGGGTACTGATAATAACAAAATGGCTATCAGTTCATAAGAGCCTCAATACTTCTTCTCCTACCAGAAGATATGGTACCCAAACTGAAGATGATGATTACCTTTTTGCTTCCAATTATTCACATTCACACGTTCTATCTCCGTTGCCACCGGCGATCTTTCTAAATGCTGTTGTCGATTCTTGTTCATTTTCAATTTAACGACGTTCAACGACCGTGATTGGGGTACTGATAATAACAAAATGGCTTTCAGTTCACAAGGGCCTCAATGCTTCTTCTCCTACCAGAAGATATGGTACCCAAACTGAAGATGATGATTACCTTTTTGCTTCCAATTATTCACATTCACACGTTCTATCTCCGTTGCCACCGGCGATCTTTCTAAATGCGGTTGTCGATTCTTGTTCATTTTCAATTTAACGACGTTCAACGACCGTGATTGGGTTACTGATAATAACAAAATGGCTTTCAGTTCACAAGGGCCTCAATGCTTCTTCTCCTACCAGAAGATATGGTACCCAAACTGAAGATGATGATTACCTTTTTGCTTCCAATTATTCACATTCACACGTTCTATCTCCGTTGCCACCGGCGATCTTTCTAAATGCGGTTGTCGATTCTTGTTCATTTTCAATTTGACGACGTTCAACGACCGTGATTGGGGTACTGATAATAACAAAATGGCCATCAGTTCATAAGAGCTTCGATGCTTCTACTCCTACTAGAAGATATGGTACCCAAACTGAAGATGATGCTTACCCTTATCGCTTCCAATTATTCACATTCACACGTTCGATCTCCTTGGCCACCGGCGATCTTTCAGAATCGTTCGTCGATTCTTGTTCATTTTCAATTTGACGACGTTCAACGACCGTGATTGGGGTACGGATAATAACAAAATTACCATCAATTCATTAATAACTCTCCCAAGAGATATACAGAACAAGGAACAACAGAAACAATCACTGAGGAACATATAAAAAAAGCCATAAGGCCTATGAAAAACAAAAAGGCTGCTGGACCAGGAAGAATCCTAGCCGAACTGATTAAAAATGGAACGGAAAAATTACGAAATATGATTAAAGACCTCTTCAACAAATACCTGAACGGCGAAAATCCACCTAGTGAATGGAAAGAAGCGTGGATAACTCCCCTTCATAGGAAAGGCAGTAAAAGTGATTGTAAAAATTATCGATGTATATCAGTAACAAGCACATTCAGCAGATTATACTGTAAAATCTTGAAAAATCTGATTGAAAATGAATATGAGCCAAATGAAATAGAAGAGCAGGCTGGATTCAGAATTGGGAGATCCTGTATAGACCACATTTTCACGCTCAACCAACTCACTGAAAAGAAGATAGCAACTGACAGAAACACTCATTTGCTGTTTGTTGACCTGACAAGTGCGTATGATAGTGTACCCATCACTAAGCTCTGGCAGGTGCTGGAAGAGTCCTCGGTAAACGTGACACTAATAAGAGCAATTCAACAGCTTTATGAAAATTCCTCTTCAAGGGTTAAAATTAACAATCAGTTATCATCCAGCTTTCACGTATCAAAGGGATTGAGACAAGGTTGCAGCCTATCACCAACGCTGTTCAAAATTTATTTGAAGGAAGCATTGAAGCATTGGAGAAGATCATGTCGCGGAATGGGGATCCAACTGGGTGACCGGACGACTTTATACACTTTACATTTCGCTGATGACCAGGTCGTTATCTCACTGAACAGAGATGATTTGGAATTTATGACACGTCGCTTGATCGAAGAATATGAAAAATGGGGATTAAGTGTGAATATGCAGAAGACCAAGTATATTTTTATCGGCTCTGATACAGAGGATTTTAAACTGCAGGATGGCAGGCAGATACCGACCACAACAGAGTATACATACTTAGGAACCAAAATCACTAACACTGGCCGAACAGAGACAGAGATAGAAGAAAGATTAATAAAGGGAAAACAAATAATTGGTGCCCTATATTCGATATTATGGTCAAATAAAATATCTAAAGAAAATAAACGACAAATATACAACACTATCTTCAAGAGTGTAGTTCTGTATGGCTGTGAGACATGGCAACTAACATCAAGGACAATGGAAAAACTATCATCTCTGGAAATGAATTTTTGGCGACGAGCAGCTCGGATTTCTAAACTCCAACATATTCCAAACATCACAATAAGGGAGATAATGAATGCAAACACCACTATAATCGAGGATATAAAGATCAAACAACTCAGCTGGTATGGCCATGTGCAGAGAATGGGCGAAGACAGGATACCAAAAAAAATTATGAACTGGAGTCCATTGGAGCGACGAAAGCGGGGAAGACCAAAAATAACTTGGATACAGGGAGTGAACAAAGCAATGTCGGAGAGAGGTCTTAGACGGGGAGATTGGGAGAATAGACAGAGATGGAGACTGGGCACCGCAGGGCGTAGAACGCTATAGAGCGGATATATATATATATACCATCAATTCACAAGGGCCTCAATGGTTATTCTCCTACCAGAAGATATGGTACCCAAACTGAAGATGATGCTTACCCTTATCGCTTCCAATTATTCACATTCACACGTTCGATCTCCGTGGCAACCGGCGATCTTTCAAAGTGCTGTTGTCGATTCTTGTTCATTTTCAATTTTACGACGTTCAACGACAGTGATTGGGGTACGGATAATAACAAAATGATCATCAGTTCACAAGGACCTCAATGCTTCTTCTCCTACCAGAAGATGTGGTACCCAAACTGAAGATGATGTTTACCCTTTTCGTTTAAGGGAGAACGTAATGGGTTTCTCCAATAGGGACTTGAGAACTTTGAATCTAAATAAAACACAAACCATTTGAGATATTTCAAAAACTTCACCATTGGCTTGAAGTACAAACATCACATTGATGACCAAAAATTATCTGCTATATACCAGAGACAAAGGAATAGTCGAAGCAGTGCACTTCTCCAGTGCGAAGGCTATAGCCGTTGATTTTTCTCAAAGAATAATCCTAATTGACTACTTTAAAAAGTGAAAGACAATAACAGGGCGGTATTAGACTGAATTATTACTAACGCACATTCGGCATTCCTATCTCATCCTCCATATTCATCAGATCTACCACCGCGTGCCTTTTTTGGTCCCCAACATTAAAAACTGTTCCGGCAGAAAGCGGTTCACACTAAACGAGGAGGTCATTGCTAGAACGGAGGCCTATTCTGCGAAGTTCGATAAATCATTTTTGAAATGCATGAAAATATCGCTAGGCAACTGTATCGAGCTAAAGGTAGACTATGTCGACAAAAAATTGACTTTTCGTTCCAAACACGTTGAATTCGACATCTCATTTCCTGGAGATGTCTAGAGATGCTGCTGCGGTTCTTTTCTTGTCACTACAATTTGCGATCCTAACACTATCATTTCAACATGTGATGATCGGGTACACGATCATTTTATTCATACCTAAATGCAGCAGCCCACGAAATATAGCTGAAATCCATTTTGATATTACCCTTCTACTCTCTGACAAAAAAGTATCCGGAAATTCTTCTTCAATATCTATTGAATGTAACAACGTTTACTCCGATCATAGAAACATCTTATAGGCGCTTTCAGGGATGGTCATCAGTTCCTTCTGCGAACTTTCTTTTATGGCTTCTATAGAAAGAAATGTGGTCCGGAGAAAAGAAAACAGTCATATGGAGCTAGATCAAGCGAATGAAGTGGCTGGTCACTGGTATTTATCGAGTGTTTGGTCTTGAAAACGCTGATAGGCGACGCGCTGCATGATTAACCAAAATCAAACGAGCGGTTTCACTAGAGATGATGATATCACGTGCAATCTTTCTAGCACAGGTATGACGATTCTTGAGCACAATTTCCTTGATTTTTTCGACGGTCGTCTTGAACGAGGTACATCTTCGACGAACTCCCGATCATTTTGAAAGATTCTGTACCGTTTGTACACTTAGGTTGCCGATAAAACAGAGTCTCCATAATTTAAATGGGAATTTCTGGAAACTTTTTTGTCAGATTGTATGGCGACACAAACTTACACAACATAATAGACTTTCACCTGTTAAGTGTCTAATGCGCTGTCATCAGCCCTTTGGCAAATATAGAAGCGTGAAATTGCAGAAGTCACTATATTGTGGATTATTGTATTTTCGTGACAAAGGGTTCTTGATGCAATCTTCTGTTGGTAAAGTATTGCTTGTTTCAAGTTCCTGATCGACATATTCTTTATTCTGTAACTCGAAAGCTACAAAGGGTTCTTTCAACACTCAGTTTATGGAACTGTTCATCTGTGCTCCATTTTTACGAAATATGAAAAACACTAAAGTTGTTTAAGGAAAAGTTATGGTTACATTTTTAAGATTAGAGCCGATAAAGTTTCAGATGCAATCACAGATGGGTATATTCGTAATCCCACCACAAATAAAGCAGGTGCATGTATTATTAATTCAATCATTCAATTGCATAGTATCGTCCCATCGCGAATTGTGCGCAATGACGAGTGAAAGCCTGCACGCCTTCTGTGACAGTGCGACAAACCGCGAGCAAAGTTAAATTCAGTCTATATTCTGAATCCGTGGCACAACTAACATCAGATTGTCACTGGTTGTCGCCCGACTCACCGCGCATCCGCAAACGATACGTATTTGGAAACAAACCACGTGTATGATATAAACATGACAACGTTTTCGCTCAGCAACCGGCAATTTTGATGAAAGTTCTGATATCGCGACGCCAAGCTTGTGAAAAAATTTTGTTCACCCCGATTTGGCACCTCTGGCAGTGACCCAAGAGGTAAGGAGTAGGGTCAGAAAAACTTTTCGAAAATGATGAGATTGAGAATTACTTGATGCCGGATGTTTTCTACTTTGAAATGTGATTTTTTCCTTAATTTAACACATGGGTCAATATGTTCAACAACACAATATATTTCTATTCATCGAGCATGCCACCGATGTAGAACGATTTATCGAGACCTTCAAAATATGGTTTAGATTGACCATTACTTCCTCATCTAAGTCAAATCTCTTTCTAATGAGCATCTCTTTGAGTTCCGCGAAGAGTCAGTAATCACTGGGGGGCAGATCTGTACAATACGGTGGGTGCGGTACAAGACGAAACTGAATTTGACCATTTTGACGCTGTTTTTATCAAATTGTGACACAGTACATAATCTTGCTCGAGGAACACCTTTTTCTTCCTCAAATAAGGCTTTTTCTGAGCAATTTCGGACTTCAAACGATCAAACAAACTGTCGCTTTTGATTTTTTTTCATTTGGACGACCAGGTTTTAGTGCGACAACGTTCGAAATGGGGCCCCATCAAAAAGTAATCAAGGATTTACATTGATTCGTTTTTACAAATCATGAAAATAGCGACACTTGAACTACTGTAACTCGATGAATAATTAACCAGAGGTCATGAAACTTGACAGTAATCTTTGAAGTTTGGTACTTTAGAAAAATCATATGAATATCATGCTAGTGAAGCCATATGGTAGTTAGGCTTGGAACTTATTAACCGATGTAATATGTAAAAATATGAATTTGATTAACTAAGCGTGGAAAATTTGGAAATTAGCTATCAACCAAGAGGATATCTTGTTCAGGCAAATTTTTGATGTATCTTGGACTAATATCAGAGCGCATTCATTCAACTTGTGACCCTTGAAACAACCTGGAGAGGAAGACGGTCGGTCAATTGGTATCGAGTAGCTAGATAACCTTGGCGATATAATGGGTCACTATATCGCTGACCGTGATTCTAACTCCTATGCCTCGATCTTCACAGGATGAAAACGATTCGTTATAACATGCAAATCGCATAATTAATTACTCTTGACAAATTTGAGCGACGAGCAGAGAAGATTTGTTTCGAAATGAAGGCAAGGAGGCCTCGAGCGGTCACTCTTCATGGATCTGTAACTGTTATTGTCGTGTTAGAAAGTCCTGCACCTACGTCTTGAACTGTTCCCTGTTCGTAATTTGTTCAACGATCATCTGAAAATCTCGGCAAACGAGATCATATCAAACCTAATTACACTTTGCCAAGATATATTCTGTTCTATGCTTCTAGGAAATGTTTGATTCTACTATGAATTCCTTTCATTTCAGTTTGAATTTTGATTCTCAGTTTTTTAAGAAAATCATATCCTTTTATTAAATACTCAGCTTATTATTATCAAAAATAGTTCTCTTTCAATTTTGACCGATCAAGTGACGATTTTCAAATATCATCGACGTTTGTAACGTACCTATATGTAATATATATATATATGAATAATTGAAGATTAATTGAAATATTATATTATATATATTATTAAATTTCCAAGTGTGTTAATATCTACCGGTTGCACTTCACATCTCCTATTCAAACATTATACAATATGTTTGTATTGAACCCCACTTTTCATGCAAAATTTGAGGCACCAGAACGGTTGGTATATTTGTGTACAATAAAACAACATCTAAGAAAAACAATTTATGGCAGTCCCAGATCTACGACATGATGGCGCTCCCCCTAAGATTGAACATGAGAATTGAAAGCTTTAAAAGGGTATATAAATATGTTAGGCCCGAAGACCGAAAACGCTCAGTGGCCGGAAAAAACGGCCACATCGCGTTCTGGCTGTCTTCGAACGCACAGAACGCGTTTTGGTTGTTTTTAAACGCTCGCAACGCGTTCTGGTAATTGTTAAACAGCCGGAACGCGTTTGTCTAACGGCAATTGGTTCAAATGTAAGACCCTGTAGTTTTTTAAATTTTTAGAATAATAAAAATAAGTTGTGTCCGAACATGTTTGGTACTTGTGGTCTAGCATTTCTTTATGAGCACTGAGCACATACAAAACTATAGTATATTTGTCGACCCTGTACCTATTGGAATCAACATGTGATACATTTTTGGAATCAGCTCAGCTAGAGTAATCCGGAAATGGAGACAAAATAGTTCAATTTAAAAAAAATGACGGTGATGTCATTACTCGAAAATAATTCACGCTGTATATTAGATTATTATTTTAAAATAAGGTAAATTAAAATAAAAATCGATGTGTTTCAGGATTATTTGTTAAAATGGTCTGATTAGCTAAAAATGAATTTGTTCCATACTTTACGGATACAATTTAAATGTACTATGTAATTCGAAATGTCATTCAAACAGTTCTTGTAAAAATAAGTAACGTACCTATGTAAAGTACACAAAAGTTCGGAAAAACCCGTCGTTTGTATTTAATTGAAGTTTTCAATAATTGAATTGTTTCGAATAAAGTAATTAAAAGAGTTATAAATTCAAGTTTGTTTTGTTCTCCATAATAAGTTGGATTTGTAGAAAATAAATTGAAATTCATTTGTTCAATAAAGAACTTTTCGCTTTTTAATTCATGCATTTATATATTATATGCTCGACAATATAAGTTTATTAGTGTAACTTTCTTCCTAGAACCGAAAAACAATTATAAGAAATTTAATATTGTTGAAATGATTCGGCAAGAAAAACCGAACCCATCTTTGGTATCCAATTGTAGTTGTCAATAATTGAATTGTATTTCAATTTTAAACATTGTTTTATGAGGGACAATATAAATTTTATCCTACGCAGGTAGAAATCGGCAGATAATACAAGTCGAACATTAAGAACGCGTTGTGAGCGTTGAACAATTGACAAAACGCGTTCCGGCTGTTTAACAATTACCAGAACGCGTTGCGAGCGTTTAAAAACAACCAAAACGCGTTCTGTGCGTTCGAAGACAGCCAGAACGCGATGTGGCCGTTTTTTCCGGCACTGAGCGTTTTCGGTCTTCGGGCCTAACATATATATAATTTCTTCATTAGTGTAATATATGAATTATTCATGAAAAACAGCAAGAAATAAATAATAAAAATAAATACAAGTATTCTGTGGTTCCTTGTTGTTTTGATTCTGTTTGAAACTGTCAAAAGTTATTTGTATCTTCAAAAAAAAAAAGTGGAAAGATTTTGAGGGATAATATCGATAGTTTTAAATTATTCAATTCAGTATGAAATGATTATGGTCAGAAATTGCATTCTATTCTAATCTTTCTTGTTTATGAGCTTATATCTTCCAGTTTCAATATTGATTGAATTTTAATTAACCATGCATCATAACAAACATTCAGAAATATTAAAACTAAGTCAAATTCTATTATCTCTTAAGTTTGTGAACAAGGTTGAATCGGTGTATGAAATAAAGATAATAAAGGTATAAAACAAATCTAGGAGACTGGGTTCGAAGTTTTTAAAACTCATATGAGCTCAATTCGCAGCATTCCCATGTTAGAATAGATATAATTTGATGAACCCTGAAAGCCTGAAGCTATAAAAACCAGCTCTTCATAAAGACAAGTCTTCAATTTAACAGGTCCTGACAGAAAATACTTCACCTATTTCAAAGGTCAAAATATACCGAAGAGCGATGGAAAACTTTTTCTTTATTTATTATGGAATATTATTCTGGATTAAATATTAAACAAGGTGCTAGACATCATTAATAATGAATACAGCAAATTGCAATTTAGATTTTGTGGTGAATGTAAGACAAAAATTGTTCAGTGGTTAATTTCATCTATTAGTTTTTAGTGGTGGAACCATAGAGGGAAGAGATTTCCCCATCCTTTTGAAGAAATATTTAATATAGACATAAAATATGGCAACATTGAACAAATCTTGTTATTGAATAATTTCAGCACAGAGTTGGATTTGGGAAAATCAGAAAATTTGGACAAAATTATATCGATTTAATTCCTTTCAACTTCAAATATCTCAAGAATGGTGCAATTTAGGAGGAAAGATGAAGAATGATTTTATATGCAAAAAAGACTAATGATTCCAGGAAGTACGAGATACGGACCTTTAGTTCAAGCGATATTTGTTTTCATGCAATTTAACCAATCTGTAGAGTAGTAGTGAGAAACCCACAAGAAATGGAATAAATCTATTGATGCCAAAATATGCATGACTGCTATCAAAAACCTTCTACAAGAGATCATTTCAATTGATATTGTCGTTTGAATATTACAGGTGAAAATGCAATTTTTTTATGAAATTTCAACACCCTATATCTTTTGAACGGGGCCAAATTTGGAAAAATGTTATAGGAAGAAAATGTTTCTTTTGACATCAAGAATGGTTAAAATTAACGCAGTGGTCAAAGACTCACCCTGTATATTATTAAATTTCCAAATGTGTTAATATCTACCGGTTGCACTTCACATCTCCTGTTCAAACATTATACAATATGTTTGTATTGAACCCCACTTTTCATGCAAAATTTGAGGCACCAGAACGGTTGATATATTTGTGTACAATAAAACAACATCTAAGAAAAACAATTTATGGCAGTCCCAGATCTACGACATGATGGCGCTCCCCTAAGATTGAACATGAGAATTGAAAGCTTTAAAAGGGTATATAAATATGTTAGGCCCGAAGACCGAAAACGCTCAGTGGCCGGAAAAAACAGCCACATCGCGTTCTGGCTGTCTTCGAACGCACAGAACGCGTTTTGGTTGTTTTTAAACGCTCGCAACGCGTTCTGGTAATTGTTAAACAGCCGGAACGCGTTTGTCTAACGGCAATTGGTTCAAATGTAAGACCCTGTAGTTTTTTACATTTTTAGAATAATAAAAATAAGTTGTGTCCGAACATGTTTGGTACTTGTGGTCTAGCATTTCTTTATGAGCACTGAGCACATACAAAACTATAGTATATTTGTCGACCCTGTACCTATTGGAATCAACATGTGATACATTTTTGAAATCAGCTCAGCTAGAGTAATCCGGAAATGGAGACGAAATAGTTCAATTAAAAAAAAATGACGGTGATTTCATTACTCGAAAATAATTCAAGCTGTATATAGATTATTATTTTAAAATAAGGTAAATTAAAATAAAAATCGATGTGTTTCAGGATTATTTGTTAAAATGGTCTGATTAGCTAAAAATGAATTTGTTCCATACTTTACGGATACAATTTAAATGTACTATGTAATTCGAAATGTCATTCAAACAGTTCTTGTAAAAATAAGTAACGTACCTATGTAAAGTACACAAAAGTTCGGAAAAACCCGTCGTTTGTATTTAATTGTAGTTTCAATAATTGAATTGTTTCTAATAAAGTAATTAAAAGAGTTACAAATTCAAGTTTGTTTTGTTCTCCACAATAAGTTGGATTTGTAGAAAATAAATTGAAATTCATTTGTTCAATAAAGAACTTTTCGCTTTTTAATTCATGCATTTATATATTATATGCTCGACAATATAAGTTTATTAGTGTAACTTTCTTCCTAGAAGAAAAACGAAAAACAATTATAAGAAATTTAATATTGTTGAAATGATTCGGCAAGAAAAACCGAACCCATCTTTGGTATCCAATTGTAGTTGTCAATAATTGAATTGTATTTCAATTTTAAACATTGTTTTATGAGGGACAATATAAATTTTATCCTACGCAGGTAGAAATCGGCAGATAATACAAGTCGAACATTAAGAACGCGTTGTGAGCGTTGAACAATTGACAAAACGCGTTCCGGCTGTTTAACAATTACCAGAACGCGTTGCGAGCGTTTAAAAACAACCAAAACGCGTTCTGTGCGTTCGAAGACAGCCAGAACGCGATGTGGCCGTTTTTTCCGGCCACTGAGCGTTTTCGGTCTTCGGGCCTAACATATATATAATTTCTTCATTAGTGTAATATATGAATTATTCATGAAAAACAGCAAGAAATAAATAATAAAAATAAATACTAATAATGAAAAAAAAATCACAAGGAAAGAATGAATTCATGAATTATGAATTATCCATAAAAAATAACATAAAATAAAAATGACTAATGAAAATAAATACTAATACTTACTAAAAAAAATATCACAAGGAAAGAAATTAGATTTTTTTCTTCACAACTACAGCTCCTCGAAATCGAAAAGTTGTGACCCCATGTTTATGGAATTTTTTTTCTTCAACTTACTCAAAGAATCCCCCCTTTTCGTTTCTACGTTCAATTTATATTGCATAATTGATTGAAGAAAAAATTTGGGGGTGTATATCTATATTTATTTTTTCTTGTATTCACAAAAATAGAATGAAAATATTTCAGCTTTTAGCATGATTAATCGACGTGAATAGGAGTAATTGAAGTTTCAGTAATCCAAGAAAAATCTAAATCAAGGTTATATACCACATTTCAAGTCAACATGAGCTGAGCAATCCTGAAAGGTTTTCAAAAAATCCCCGAAAAGATTTGTGAATACTTACTTTCCAAGAAAATGCGATTAAAAAAAGCTTTCAGTACCCTGTGCCCTGTCTTATGTTATTATCAATTCAATAATGACAAATTATCTCATAATAATATATGATGCCCTGTCTCTTTTCAACACCCTATATATTTTACCGTGAAGTCATAATTTTAATTTTACTTACCGGTAATTCAGTAGAACACTCTTATGACATCAATACATACGAAATACATTGAATACTGGTCGTAAAATTAAAATACTTTAATTTTTAATAAGTTATCTTCCTATTACCTGCTTTACGTCATTCGTAGATGACTGAATGATATGCAGTTTTTAATTGATCGATTGAATCCTCATTTATTTTAAAGATTTGTTTCCATTTTACAGTTTCGATTATAGCATTAAAAAATCAATTTTTTCCGAGATAATCCAAAAAAAAAATTATCCTATGGATGATTGGATGATTTTGGCGCTTGCCGCGTAAATTTAAGGAGGCATGTTGTTATGAATAGGCAATGATTTTGCTGTCTGGAGTGATATGTAGCGTGAATTCTCCCATTTTTTTTAAAATCGAATAATTATGTTTTTGCAATAGGGACGTTAAATCTTTTTTATTTGCTTTATACGTTGTAGTGTCAGTTAGTAGCTGTTTCATTTTGTATGTGTAAACATCTTTTTTCGTCATTATTGTTGAATTACTATTGTCTGCTTTCGTGAACATAATTTGTGGGTTTATCTCGATAAATTTCTTTGTTTTGTAGTAATTTGAAATTTATTTATGTTGTTCTGGTTTCAGCTTTGAGTTGTTTTTTAGGCACTATCCATAGCAATGAAGTAACAAATAAATATCTCCTAATTAACTTGACACTTGTAGGGATTTTTGACGCTTTTAGTTTCAATTCAAATTGATGCATAATACTCAAAAACTAATGCTTTTCCAACTGGTTGCACAAAAGACTATTTTCAAATTAGTAAATTTCGTTTTTATTCCTCGCGGAGGAAAATATTTTCTATATATATACAGGGTGTTCGGCACATGGACCGTCAAATATTTTTGGGGCGTTGGTAGGGTCATTTGCTACCTTTTCAGTCTTGGAACCTGGGTCCTTAGTATTACGGTTACGGAGGTATGATTTTTTTATTAGGTTCTTGTAAATTACTCAAAATGTACCCTTCGAAGCCCCATAACTTTTTTTGCGTGGGCTTTTACATGCATTTTTTTTATTGTATTAAGTCTACATGATTGTGTGTTCAAAAAAACGTATTTATTGTTACAGATAACAGCACAAAATTAATACGTGGGCCTTTTATTAAAAAAAAAAAATTATGAAAGTATGAAAACATCTCCAGTTCTATTGAAATTTAAAAAAAAGTTACAGCTATTACAAACTTAGTTTTATTTTAAAATGTTCTTTGGTTTATAACGTTGCTAACCATATGCTATTTACGTAAGTCAATAAAAAAAATAATACTGCAAATAAGGTCTGTACAGTTGTAAAACCCACAAGAAATGAAATAAATCTAATGATGCCAAAATCTGCATGACTGTTATCGGAAACCTTCTACTAGAGATCATTTCAATTGATATTGTGGTTTGAATATTACAGGTAAAAATGCAATTTTTTTATGACTCTATATCTTTTTAACGCGGCGAAATTTGAAAAAACGTTATAGGAAGCAAAGTTGGTCAAAGACTCTGTAAAAATGATTTAGTAACTTCATTCAGCACGAATTGTTTCTACTGAATATCCCGATCTCCACTGAAGAGTAAAGCATTTTTTTATTCTGGAATCAAAATCCGATTCGTTATAGCTTTGTCCCTCTTCATAACTGTTTAGGTGCCTCTGTATCATTAATATCTAAAATCCAATATGCAATCTCGTTGTTTTCTTCTTGTGCGCTCAGAATTTTCATTCAAGTCGGTATGAGGAACTTCAATAATAGATGCAAAACGTACTTGAGAAGGCTCACATACAGTCTTCTGGGAATTAACCGGCGCATAATTTTTTTTCTCTGCTTCGAAGGTGCTATCTGAGATGTCTTCATGCAGCAAAAACGCGATTTAATCGATTATTAGAGCATTTAACCGATGGTCTCAAAAACATTACATGACCTTTTCAATGATTTTACTCATTATAGATTATTAAAAATTGTTTGTTTACTTTACTTATTTTCCATGCTATATATCGAATGTAAAAAATGTCCAAATATTACGCTGAAAGACTTACTTGCTATGTTTTGCTGGGTTGCATATTTCATCCCTGTGAAACGAGAGTTGCTATAAAAACTCAGCAGCTATTTGCATTAATCTAAAACGGCAAATATTTCATGGGAGACATAAAATATTCTTTTCCTTCCTAGGAACTGATGTCAAAAGGCATCGTTCATTCTGTCATTTAAAAAGATAAGCCCCTAATATACAGGGTGCGGCAAAAGTCAATTTATCGTTTTACATATGAGGAGCAAAAATAATTGCAAATAAATTTATTTTAGAGAAAAATAGAACAATACTTACTTGTGGCCTCACATTTTATGTTTGAATTGGCTCCCCCCCCCCTTCTACATACATGCGGCATTGTTTAGTCAAAGTAAAACAGATTTTACGAAGAAATTCGGTATTGGAACGAAGTTTCTCTCATTCTTCCTCGATTCGCACGCGTAAATGAGGAATATCACGAGAACGTTCGCTGAAAACTTTGGCTTTGAGATCGCTCCAAGACGCAAAATCAAGCGGCGTCAAGTCGGGCGAACATGCTGGCCATTCCACATTTCCTCGTCTTCCTATCCAATCGCCGAATTGTTTGAACAAACACGGACGCGCTTTAAACGTAGACAACAACAGTATTATACGCGGACAACTCAACTCGCTACGTTTCAGCTGCCTCCTTCCGCCCTAGGTACAATACTGGCCGAGAGTACCCGCATGCGTGAATACCAGACAGTGTAAACTGACCTTTGCCGCACTTTGTATAAAAGAGCTTCTTCAACGTTTCAATTTTTTCAGTTCCTAGAAAAGTTTCGATTTTATTCATTTGACCATATGTGAATAAATAATTTTTCCTTTTAATGACTTCTGTTCGAAAATAATTCGCAATGACTCTGTATATTTTGTGAAATAAATTTAAAATATATGTAGAATTTTAAAATTTGACATTACGAAATGATTGATTCCCTTGGCCTTTGCACGCTATTTTACAGTCAAAGGAATTACTATATATATAACAGATAGTTGTGGAGTGGTTCAATCTTAGACTATACAGGGTCTCTGGGTCATTTGGGAACCTTAATTCAAGAAAACCTCATTTTATCTTATGATAATCTCATTAAAAACTTCCCTATTGAAACTTTCTACGCTACTGAACATGTAAATAACTTAATACTTCGGTTCTAACAATACACTTATCTATGGAACGATAAATTCGGATTAAAATTCCTGTCTTTACTACAATTTTCACATTAACTAATCATTCTTAGTGCGATGAAAAGTAATGAACAATAAAAAATATGAAAAACCTAACCTAGCCGGTAGTGTTTCGATTACTAATTCCTTGCCATAGTATTCATTGAATATCATCAGCTCACAGTCTGTATAATTTGATAAATGAATATTGAATTGAAACATGTCTTTTTCAAGAATTGATTGATTATCCATTCTAATCTCCTTCTGATAACATTCCCAACTTCTCTGGCAAAATAAATTCAGACTATAATCGCCATATGTTTCTCCCTCTAGATATTTTGTATGTCATTATAACAACTGTGATATCGTGCTTTTAGCTGCAATGTCAGATTGATAAAGGTTCATGTATTGCGATATTTCTAAAAGAGAATTTTTTTGTTCTTCAATCCTTATCGCAACCTTGGCGTGATGTAATAGTTTTTGTTATTGTACGTAGAAATTTGATGACAATGAATAAAACGTGGGTCGACAAACTAACAATAAGTCCTCACAGTTTTCGGCATACTTGGTCACCTCTGCACATGTGTATATTATTTTGTATTTCTGGCTAAAAATATTCCCATGCGTTCCGGTTGGATTGACCGATGAAACCGTACTGAACGCAACAAATTCTAAAAAACAACTCTAAATGTATTGAAGTATCACTCAAGACCCAGTTTATATGTATGCAGTGCGTGACAAAGAAAAAGAAAATTATTTGTCAACAAAATCATGAAACAGGTCAATTTTCGTTTCAATTTTACCAAATTTATATGCTTACTAGCTGACCCGACAGACTTCGTCCTGTCAAAAAGATTTGTAATGTGGCAGTTTTTGTGCCTACGTATTTTAAAAAATTCTCCTGAACAGAACCTCACTCTGGTGATAGGGCGTTGTGAATAAAAAATAATTAAATAAAACATATATAAGGATTTAAAAGTAAGTAATTGCTTAATTGTTAATCATGTGAATCATAATTATTATCATTGTAGTACTTTGTGGTCTACGATGTTTTTTGTTTGATTACCTGGCGCATAGATAAACAAATCTGATGGTTTTCCAACACGGGAACAGGCAACATACAATTGGCCATGTGAGAAACATGGGTTTTCTAGATTAATAACACTAACACTTAATGATTGCCCCTGGGACTTGTTTATAGTCATAGCAAAAGCAAGCCGCACTGGAAACTGTAGTCGTTTAAACTCAAATGGCACATCAGTTGGAATCATTGGGATGCGCGGTATGAGAACATCTTCTCCTTCATACTTTCCTTTGAGTATAGTTGCTTCTATCACATTGTTTAGTAATTTTTTTATCGCTAACCGTGTACCGTTGCAAAGACGCGGTTGGTTGATATTTCGCAACATTATAACCACCGATCCAACCTTTAATTGAAGGTTGTGAAGTGGCAATCCTGGCAAATCCAGCGAGTTTAAAAATTCCGGTGGATAGTTGACTACATCATCTTGATTAGTAGCCGAATCAACTGATTTATATATCCTCAATTCGCCTGTAATTTGTTCTTGAATTTTGAAATTTAATTCATTTATATCTATGTTTTTTGCAGCCAGTATAGCTCGTTCGCTCAACCAATCATGGTTTCTGTAATTTTGAGAAACATCTGGAAACACCTTCTGAATAAGTTCATCTTTTGATCGAGTTAACTGACAAAAACTTTGAGGAAAGTTAATGCAGCCAGTCAACATGTCTATAGGAAATTTGCCATTACCAATGTCAATTAGTTGTTTAGAGAATATGTTTCCAGATTGGTCATTTTGCAACCCGACACGCATATTCTTGCTTAAATGAAGTACTTTGACATGTTTCCACAAATTGGAGGAATTTAGACATGCATTGAGTTCATCAGCTGGCGTTGATCGTGGAATCACTGGCAGTGTTTGACGAAAATCTCCTGCTAATAAAATCATTGCACCACCAAATCGGTTATTATTGCTCCGTAGATTTTTTAAGGTTCTGTCTAAAGCCTCCAAAAATTTTTTATGTGCCATCGTGCATTCATCCCAAACAATCAATTTACATTGCTGCTAAACCTTTGCCTTTGCAGAGTTCTTCGAAACGTTGCAGGTTGGAGTTTCATTGCATTGCATATTTAATGGCAATTTTAGTGCTGAATGGGCTGTTCGACCATTTAATATGAACTTTATACCAGCAATAAAGCTCAAATTGATTACATTTTAGTTACAAATCATTTGTATGGAAAAAAGAAAAGGGCTATTTTTAGGGTTTTCCAGCAATAATTCTAATTTTTCTCGCTGTAAAAACCATCCTTGAACTTCAACGAACATTTTAAAAAAAGATTTGGCCAAATTGGTCCAGGCGTTGTTGAGTTATGCGCTTACCAACACATTTTGCGATTCATTTTTATATTATAGATATTAGCTTCACTTGTATGTATGTTACTTTGTAACTTACTTTCTTTAAGCGTGAGTGGCTCATTGCTGTGAAAAGATCCATTTTTTCAATGCATTCGTTGAACGAGCGGTCTAAGGCACGCGTCTTCTGTGACTTCAGCTCTTGGATTCATCGATCGTGGGTTCGATATTCTAAGATTGTAGAATATCAGAATTTAGAGCTTCATTTCAAAACCTTTATGCTTGAGCTGTGCATGTGTGAAACATTGGCCTACTTTACGAATTGCAATCATAACTTAATGATTAACATTAATATTTTTCTGACAGTCACTTAAAAGTAAAAAATAAATATAGTTTTAAAAATCTATTAGGTGTACAAATAAGTTTCCGCGGTTTGTCAAAAGATGGCCCCACCAGAAGGTTATGGAGAAATTGTCAAATGTAAAACGTAATATCCCAAGTTTAGTCATCTGGCAACACCATAACCTAAAAGTACTAGTGATTCCGTATCAGCATCACGTAATTTTTTTCGTGCAAAAATGTCAAGTTTTATTCCGAATAAGCATCATTTGCGGGAACTTTTGATTTACTTCTTTAATGTGAAAAAATCTGCAGCTGAGGCGCATCGATTGCTTCTAGAAGCATATGGTGAAGCTACTTTAAGTGAGAGAAGTTGTCAGGAATGGTTTCAAAAGTTTAAGAACGGTGAGTTTGACGTTAAAGACAAAGAACGCAGTGGAAGGCCGAAAGTGTACGAAGACATGGAATTAGAAGCACTATTGGAGGAAGATTCGTCCCAAACGCAAAAAGAACTTGCACTTACTCTGCAAGTGACTCAACAAGCAATTTCACATCGTTTAAAATCGTTAGGAATTATTCAAAAACAAGGAAATTGGGTTCCATATGAACTAAAGCCGAGAGACGTTGAACGCCGATTATGCATGAGTGAAATGATGCTTGCCAGGAATAAAAAAAAAGAGTTTTTTGCATCGTATAGTCACTAGTGACGAAAAATGGATTCACTACGATAATCCAAAGAAGAGAAAGTCATGGGTTAAGCCCGGCGAACCATCAACATCGACAGCTAAGCCGAATATTCATGGAAAAAAACTCATGCTGTGTATTTGGTGGGATCAGCTTGGTGTCGTGTATTATGAATTGCCGAAACCAAGCGAAACCATTACTGGAGCTCTCTACCGAACACAATTGATGAGATTGAGTCGGGCACTTAAGGAAAAACGCGCCCATTACTACTCCAGACACGACAAAATTATTCTTTTACACGATAATGCTCGTCCACATGTTGCGGCGCCGGTAAAAACATACTTGGAAACACTCAACTGGGAAGTTTTACCCCACCCGCCGTATTCACCAGACTTAGCCCCTTCTGATTATCATCTGTAATGGTCGATGGCACATGGTCTGTCTGAGCAGCGCTTCACATCATATGAAGACACCAAAATTGGGTAGATTTGTGGATAGCGTCAAAAGATGAAGAGTTTTTTCGACGGGGTATCCGAATGTTGCCAGAAAGATGGGGAAAAGTAGTGGCAAATGATGGAAAATACTTTGAATAAAACGTAATGTACTTTTCCTTTACAATAAATTCCTACTTTTTTATAAAAAAACCGCGGAAACTTATTTGTACACCTAATAAAAAATACGCTATGAAGAGTTGGAATATGGAAACTTCTTCGTTTTAACCAGATCGAATACTGAAAGAGGTAGATGTAGAAAAGCTATTTTTTTTTGCTGTCTGAACTTCGTCTGAATGAGTTGTCTCATCTGTTCAAGAGAAGTGCGCTTCTCGGAGATATGAACAAAAATCATAACCGTCAAAATAATGTACCTAATTGTAGGTGTGAGCCACAAGTTTCAAAGCTATAATAAGCAACAATGTTCCATGAAAAAAGTTCATGTTGCCGACAACGAGACGTTTGCTGAAAATACAATGCTTTCTGTTCAGATTCTCTGAAAAAGCAGACCGGCTATTGTGTTACGAAGTTATGGTACACCTATTTTAAATCTCTCGAACCTACCACACATACGGACCTCGTTCAAGTAAAATACCGTATTTTACGAGTTGTAAATCATCCGTGTGTCGTCTATATAAAATCGAATAAGTACTTCATTTTAAAATAGCATACTGTAAGTGTCGCCGGCTATTTAACTTTATTCCCGAACGTACAAAATGTTACGATTCTCTAAATACATAGGATAAACGCCTCTTCTCTCTCAAAGCAATTTACATCATTGTTACACCCTCACCGGCTTCCTATGTGGGTCAATGTTCCCCCTCGTATGTAGGGCTCTGACCTATTACTCAGACGTCTGACAGATTCCAAGGTCATGGCTGGTAATATCTCCTATTCCTGAAAATTGAAACGGGAAATGAAGGACCTACTACCACAATTCAGATATAAAGAATATCTTCTACGTTCTGCGTTAATTTTAACCATAGATTCTTGACGTCAAAAGAAACATTTTCTTTCCATAACATTTTTGCAAATTTGGCCCCGTTCAAAAGTTATAGGGTGTTGAAATTTCATAAAAAAATTGCATTTTCACCTGTAATATTCAAATAACAATATCAAATGAAATGATCCCTTGTAGAAGGTTTTTGATAACACTCGTGCATATTTTGGCATCAATAGATTTATTCCACTTCTTGTGGGTTTCTCACTACTACTCTACAGATTGGTTAAATTGCATGAAAAACAAATATTGCTTGAACTAAAGGTCCGTATCTCGTACTTCCTGGAATCATTAGTCTTTTTTGCATATAAAATCATCTCTTCTCCTAAATTGCACCATTCTTGAGATATTTGAAGTTGAAAGGAATTGAATCGATATAATTTTGTCCAAATTTTCTGATTTTCCCAAATCCAACTCTGTGCTAAAATGATTCAATAATCAGATTTGTTCAATGTTGCCATATTTTATGTCTTTATTAAATATTTCTACAAAAAGGTTGGGGAAATCTCTCCAGTCTATGGTTCCACCAATAAACACTATAGATGAAATTAACCACTGAACAATTTTTGTCTTACATTCACCACAAAATCTAAATTATCATTTGCTGTATTCATTGTTAATGATGTCTAGCACCTTGTTTAATATTCAATCTAGAATAATATTCCATAATAAATAGAGGAAAAGTTTTCCATCACTGTTAAATTGAAGACTTGTCTTTATGAAGAGCTGGTTTTTTATAGCTTCAGACTTTCAGGGTTCATCAAATTACATCTATTCTATCATAGGAATGCTGCAAATTGAGCTCATATGAGTTTTAAAAACTTCGAACCCAGTCTCCTAGATTTGTTTTATACCTTTATTATCTTTATTTCATACACCGATTCAACCTTGTTCACAAACTTAGGAAATAATAGAATTTGACTTAGTTTTAATATTTCTGAATGTTTTTTATGATGCATGGTTAATTAAAATTCAATCAATATTGAAACTGGAAGCTATAAGCTCATAAACAAGAAAGATTAGAATAGAATGCATTTTCTGACCATAATCATTTCATACTGAATTTATTAATTTAAAACTATCGATATTATCCTTCCAATATTTTCCACATTTTTCTGAAAGAAAGCTACAAATAACTGTTGACAGTTTCAAACAGAAACAAAACAACAAGGAACCACAGAACACTTTTTTTTTGGAACTACCCACCACAGAGACGTTATAATATTTTAATGTGATAATAATTCATTCTAATTATTCTGAGGAAAATTATAACTAAAGATCAATAATAGTTACAGATATTATTTTTCATTTAAGAAAACATTGCAAATTTTAATTTTTTCGCTCCTGGGGTTCGGTAATAAATTAATATTCTATGGTAAGGTATTAAAATTTGACATAATCTATGAATAACCATTATTCAATATTTATGTTCTTGTTTACGTAATTAAAACAAATACTCTGATTATAAAAATCAGTAATCAGTAATTATAGTCTAAACAGAATAGATTTATATTAATGATTTAACAAAACACCTAGTTGATTTTTCAAAATCAAATTTAGGTATTTCTTCAAGAAAGTATAATTGCACACCTAAATCTGGAAATACTTGTAATCTATCCAGGTGAATTGTTATTGGGATTCAGTACAGAAAATAATCATCAAGCAAAGTAACATCACTTTAAAATGATTATTCGTAGTGACATCATTCATTGTTGTTGAAGATTTCGAAAAAGATTTTCATATTTGAACCGTATCAAGAGACCTCATAGACCTGTTCACTGGTCTCTGTCAAGGAAAAGAAACTTCAGAAATATCAGTGTTTGGAGAATCCTAGAAGACTTTTTCTGGCTTTGAGTGAAAAAAAAAGCATAGTGACAACCTCTTGCCTTGGAAGTTTTCATAGAAATGATGGTTTTCATGATTTGGAAATTTTAAGAAGAAAATTACAAATGTATGATGATAACACCCAATAATTCTGAGGTTTTTTGGAATTTCTCACTAGAAAGGCATGGTTTATAATCTTGAAGTAGAAAGAAAATATAGTAGAACAACAAAAATCTATGTTTATGGTGTTGAATTTTTTTTACCAGAAAATTAGTATTTTGTATCTTCCTTTTGGATATGGACCTCATCGGATGAAAGATGAGTGAGTGAATCATTTCTTAGAGGGAAAATAATGTTTTTAAACCATTCAGATTCAATAGTGGATGCTGTGGAAGGTATTTTTCATTCAAACTAAACTGGACTACAGAGGGGTATTTGCCCAATGTGAAAACTTAAAATGGTTATAACTTTTCAACGAAGCTGAATTTGGAAAAACCGTAATGGAAAAAGTGTTTCTTTTGATCTCAAGAACCTATGGTTAAAATTAACGCAGTGGTCAAAGACTCACCCTGTATATACAGAGTCTTAAAATATAGGTTCTTGAGATCAAAACACTTTTTTTCCATACTGTTTCTCCATATTCAGCTGCGTCAGAAAGTAATAAGCATTTTAAGTTTTCAGATTGGGTAAATACCCCTCTGTAGTCCAGTATAGTTTGAATGTGAAATATTTCAGAACAAATATTATTTCGATAAAGAATAATTTGGTTTTTTATATCTGAGAACTTCATGAAATCACCCAGATTATTCATCACAAGCAATAGACAACTAAACATTTGAATGCAGGAAAATAGGCAAGTTGAACATTTTTTGAATATTTCCCTACAAGATTCGCCAGGCCCCCATAATCTTATTTTTTTCCGTATTTCTCCAATGATTCGGTTGAATTCTTTTATTCAATTTTTAATCGAATTCAACCAAACACATGAAAATTTTTTCTGCATTATCTAGCAGTATGAAATCCTCTCCCAGAAATCACAGACATTTGTGAATATGCGACAAACATTTCGATTAATTTTGGAAACGTTCGGAGGTGCCATGAATTTTTCCATCATTTATAATCGGAATGAGGAATTTTTCGAAATTAAATATTCCCAGAATATAATATACTCCGCAAAACAACATCTTACTATTCGATTTCTTGAAGATCCAACCATTTCCAGAGTAAAAAAAAATTATTACAACCAATTCGAGTATCATCTATTTGTCGCTACGTCATGCATCGTTTCAATCCTGACGGTAGAACCATTTTGATGATAGTAACAACTTTTAATCTCGTGGACCATAAAAATTGTCCCAATCAGAATTCGACCTCAAAATATCACGAATTTATCACCAATCGGATTTTTTCATGTCGTGACCTATGTCTCATCACAGATAATACGACATTTTGCGTTCTATAACAGCCAAGATTGAGAGAATTTTGCTACAGGATTATATCTATAGATATTAAGGAATAATTGAACCATTTTGTTTGTCGTCATCAAAATATTGAATCTAAATTCCAAAATTCATACTTAGAATTCAAGAAGACTATCAATATTTCGTTAATATTTTCAGTTTGGATCGGGACAGGTATGTATTTGTTTATATATTTCTGAAAATAAAGAAGACAAGAAACAAAACTACAAATCAAATTCGTTCGAAATCAGCATATGTATGTATAGCTTCAAAACTTGTAATTTGTATATGGAACAATAATTGTATTCTCTGCTTCATCTCATTCAACTAGCGCTCCTAACTTGATTCCATCTTCATAAAATTTTCGTTCTACCATGATCTATTCTCAAACGAATTAGAACTAAGCAAAATTCAGATCAATATCAGGAATATCTTCTGAAGTGTCAACAATTCAAAAAAACTACAAAAAAATTAAATAAAAAATGAAATAGGATACGACACATGTGTTTCGAGATTTATGTAGAACAATTTTCTCTTGTCAGGCATTCAGATTCGATTAACAATAATTTAAACAATTCTTGGTTACAACTTACTTGTGACATGCCGCAACTGCACAAATGCACGTGCTACAATGAAATTGACTCCAAGTGGAATTCTTCCCATAATTCAAGTTATTTAATTGAACAAGTCTATTTTTGAAAGTGTGTGAAAGTGCAAGCAATGTTTTCTAGAATAAATAATGGTATAATTCAAGAAGTGTGAGACTATAATTGTCAATTTTAGATATTTTTGATTTATTTACACTTTCAAGAAGAGTCAATTAGATAAATATAATATTTCATTTGAGGATTTTGAGTATTATACAGGTTGTAACTAAATAAGTGTAAAATATTTAAGGAGGTGATTTCTCATCGAAAAAAAGATAGAATCTTTCATATAAAAGAACTTCATTGGAGCATCCCTTGTGAAGATACAGCCCCTCAAAGGGAGTACATAAAATTTTTATAACAATTTTTTTCACAAGCACCAAAAAAGTTACAATATCGAAATAAACCTAACGTTTCCTACTAGCAAAAAGACACTTATCAAGTTATTTATTTGGTTTATTTTGGTTTTATGGTTGTAAGGGTGGGAAACGCAACCCCTAAAGCTTATTTCCAATGTATTTTTTTATTTTATTATTTGTTTACCATTTAAAAATTTATTTCCGATAGCCTGTTTCATTCTAAACTAAAATTGTCTCATGAGTTTTTTGCCCAAAATAAACCAGCTCGCAGCAAAATATTATTTTACGAACAACTACACAGATTGGTACATCGTCATAAATGCGAACTGGATTTATTATTATTCTGTAGTTAGTATCTGCGTTTCCCACCCCTGCAACCATGGGGTAAACCGAATAAATAACTGGATAAGTGCCTTTTTGCTAGTAGGAATGTAACGTTAGGTTAATATCAATATTGTAACTTTTTTGATGCTTGTGAAAAAAATTGTTATACAAATTTTATGTACTCCCTTTGAGGAGCTGTATCTTAACAAGGGATGCTCCAATGAACTTTTTCTATATAAAAGTTCCTATCTGTTTTTCGATGAGGAATCACCTCCTGTAATATTCTACACTTATTTAGTTACACCCTGTACACATTGAATGATGCTTAGTTTCGATCAGGAAAATGACACACAGTGTAGATTTGAGTATGATCTGATGTCATTTATTGAATTGTTGAGAAATTTTTCATTATGATATAGCTGCTTGATGGGAGATGAACTCGCAGTTAGGTACACGATAAAAAATATTTGGTTAAAAATAGTTTTTCTAAATGGTTTAGTTCCGAATATTTGGTTTGATAACATTAGCTCAGAACCAGTTGGACAATTAATAACTGTTGCGAATATAGGATAACGGAAAGAGCCCAATTAGTCTTCCAAATCAAATTCCATCATCAAAAATACCACGATTAGTAGGACCTGAACAATCACGGATACGACAGATCAATTAAAGGAACCGGCGTTTCCGCCATTTCGTTACCCTGCATATTGTGACTTTGCTTAAAAAGTTTTGTGCTCAAATGCTTCAAACTTTCGAAATGTTGGGTGCTTGAGTTTCACATAGAGAATAACTGAGAATGAAATTCAGTGGTTTTTCGGAGGCTGTTAGCACTCATTTTTCAAAATGTTATTGAGGAGTTTATGTTTATCTCTGGTAATAATTAATGGTTAGCTACTTAGATATTTCAACCAATCCATCATTTAGGTTCTATTCGTAACAAAATATCTCTACGGCCTTCTGCTCTTGTAGAGTGCCATTCTAATGAAGAAAAAAACATCTCAAATTGTATTTTTCATCTCTAACAAATTCTCAAATACACAATACAATTGCAGACACGCTAAGTGAGACGCTTGGCCTTGGAAAAAAGTTAAGGATACTCAACGAGTGGCTAAATACATAGCAATTATTCCGATTAAGGTCCTTCTGTAATTAAATTCAATATAATATATTCACTCCGTTAACACTTGTTGATATATTTCATGGCATCGTCTAAGTAATTTGGTAATTCAACTAGGATGCCAAAAAGCGAACAACCAATTTTCTGACTTCCAGCTGTGGAATACTCCGGATTCGAAGGAAACTGAGCTTCGAGAATCGGCAAACGCAAGCAATATGTGATGCGACCCAAATCCTTGACAACATCATATACCAAAAAATCATTGAATGATATAGGATTGTGGGTAATTTCGCGAGGATGTAAATTTTTTTATCGAATCACCAAAACTACTCATCATTCATACTAGATTCATATAGTTTTTCGTTGGGGGCACCTTCCAATTACCTGTTACTCTGACGAAAAGTCTGTTGTGAGTAAATTTGGATGAATAAGTGTTTATAGCACTGCAAGGTATTGGATATAGTAGAGCCAATAGCACAGGTGGGTCGGGTGTCCTATTGTCGCCAGCTGGAGGGGATGTCACCAACATTCAGATGGCATGCGCGAGGCGGACGCAAATGTCACCTGCTGGCCGAATACGCCTTGAGATTCCGTTCCCGTCCTCGGTTGCCCTCTGTTGGAGCGCCGGCAACACTAAAACGAGTTGCTGGTCCTTCGCACCGGATCGGATCTCATACTCATGCCGCAGACAACGCGTGATTTGCGCTTCTTCAGTGAAGCGATACACTCATATCATCGACTCTGTTTCTCTTGAAACATTAATCTCCCAAAACAACAAAAAATGATGATTAAGTAGAGAGCAGTAAATGAAGGAATATTTTGGTTCAACGTGAATTCATAGAGAAAGGATCGATATGCGTCTATGGATTGTTCGGAGCACTATGTCTGTAGTTTTCCATGAACCCGAAATCTTGGTCTATTTCTCTTCGATATCGATTGTCTCGCGTCTGTTCGTAAGATGGAATGTGTTGTGTTTGGTCTTGATTCATTCCATTTCAGATACAGAAGGAGGGTTATTCATTAATTAACATTGAAATCAAAGGGCTTCACCCTTGAACTGGACTTTTATTAAAAACTTTATTGTGTGTACTATTATGAATACGACAATTTCATTATTTATTAATATGAAATTATTTCCTTGTAAGTGATATCTGATATTTTTCGAGTTTCACCTGAAACGTCGACATGACACGGTTTTCGCCAGGCATTTTTAGAATAGGAAAGGAAAAAGGATTAACGCATGTATCATGTGTTAAATAAAGATACAAACACGAAAAAATAGTGAATTGCAACCAGTATATATCGCACAGGGTTGGCCTTTACATTAACTACCTATACAAAGATTTAAGCTATTTTATTTTACCTTTGTTAGGAACCTGTTCATGACTATTTTTTTTTGTGAAACTCAGTCACTCTTCACAGTTAACTACAAAATGCGTCATTTGTCCAGATTAATTTTATTAAAATTGATTCCTGAGAACCTTCGATTAAAAATTTTTTTTCATTCGGGGGGTTGTATAGGTGGGTACCTAATTTTTGCTTGAGAACGTAGTAAAGTATACCTTCTAGTTATATTTGGCGGTAGGGACGCAATTTTTCCATTCTGTTCTCGAATTAAAAACCGCAAAGAAAATTGTCAATCAACAATCGCCACCAATAAAAGTTTTATTCATTTATAAATTCACTCTGGATATATTTCTTTGGTATTCAAGCAAAAAAGAAGGAGATAAATTTGAAAAATCTCTCAATCAATAAATTCAAAATTCATCAAGTGAATGTTATTGAAAATACCTTTGATTGTTCAGGTGGTTTGGTCACGTGGCGGAATTATATAATAAGCAATGGTCAGAGTTATGTATCGAATCAGGAATTATTCGTCGATAAAAACGAATATGCTGTTCAATTTGCATTTTTCTATTCCGTCCTGAATAAGCTACCTAATTACCATGTAAAAAGCTGTTTTGTAATTTTATTCCAACTAATTATCTTAAACTGTTCATCTCAATTTTAATGAAAATTCGAACAGTTGAGTTGAATCTTGTTATATAATAATTTTTGTAATTATTATATATTGATTTCTGTCATTGATATATTGATTTTTGTAATTATATGTCGAGATTTTGTAATTATATATCGATTTTCAATAGGATTATTCCCGATATAACTTCAGTTATTTGCAGTATAGGTATATTATTATTTCATACGAATAATTTATACCTACATCTCTGTACCAGCACTTCTTTATAGAGCAAAATGAGATATTCCTTTTATTCTGAATCAACAAGATTGAGAACAATTCATAGAAGAAAATACTGGAATTACTGGAATTCGGGGTTCTGAGGAACAAATCACCAATACATTTCTAGAGGTTTCATTAAATATAGGAAGGATTGTAAATTATAAATATCATTTCTTGAAAAAAATTTACTTTTCGAATTCTTTTCAGGAATCTGCATTCATTATTGATCTAATAAGAGTTTGACATCAATAATCTTCAAAAATTTCAATCAGATTCCTCATGTAGGAAAAAAAAATCTTGTATATCTCGAATTTGAATTGATCAGATATGAAAACATTGTATAAATCAATCTCTGAGCAGCATTCGATTTCGTGATTAGTAAACTTCTTGCGTTCAAAAATTGAATTCATCTCAGAAAACATCCATATAAATTCCAGAGCTCCGATGAAAATATAAGCTTCTAATAGTCATACAATTTTTTCATACTTGTCCCAAAAACAACCCCCATGTTATATTCTTGGCATACCAACAAAATATATTCATTAAACCGTTCCTCGACGAATATATCCTCATCGTTTGCAAAAACGTCCACCCCCAAATTTTCCAGAATTTCACAGAGCACCGGCCAATCTGAAGAAAATCTCCATGCACCCCTTCGAACGTAACACCCGAGCGAAGCATATGGGGGCGGAGCTATTAAAATTGTCACTGCACGAACGACTGTCACTTGTCGCATGAGTTGCGCACGCGCGTTCCTGAGGGGACCATAGGTCGCGACGACGCCAGTGACACGCCCGGCGTCCACACGACCCTTGACCCCTGGTGCCCTGTGCCAGTGTCGAACGGTCACCCTTAGTTTCGTGAGGCTCCGTCTGGTAACGCACCCTCGATTGAAATGAAAATCTGCACAGGAAACACGGCGTCGTTGCTTCCCCTGGCCTCTATCAGCTAATGGTGAGTTTATTTCAAAACGTTCTCATTCATTTCTTTCGGGAAGATGGGGTGAAATAACATACCGAGAGCTTTCTGATTATACAGCCTGTGCCGCGGACCTAGCGTCCTCCAGGGTTTCGCCGGTAATTCCATTGCAAATGGGAAAGGAGTTCTTGAAAAAGAACGTATCGTTGCCAATATGTTGCGACTGGTTCGAAAACACGTTCGATCTTGTTGAGAAAATAGTCGCTTTAATCGCTAATTAAAGTTCCATTACGTGCTGCCACAAATCAGAATATTTCAGGCATGTGTTCAGTTCGTCAGCAACGGTCGATCGAGGATTAGGTAATAGCGATCGATTCCGAATTTCGAAAATGTTTTATCAATTTGGGGTCACAACTTTTATTTCATTCGAACAAACAATATTATTAACAAAAAACAATATTCGGGGAGAACTGAAAAAAAGTACTCTGTATGATAGATACGAAGAATAAAAATTAAGCCACCCCTAATATTTTGAACTCAAAATATTGTTCCATTGAAATGAGGTGGTTCTTTAATGTGAAAGAAAAAATTTCACAGAATATTATATTCTTATGTATATCATTACTTTATTTGAATTTTTTTTTCCTTATATTATTTGGTGCTTAAACCCCCTTCAGGTTTCTTCAGGTCCAGATTACAGGGAGTCATTCAGACAAAATATTTTAATTCATCTTCAGGGCTCTAAAATAAATCATCCATTCAAATAATACAAAAATATAGACATTCGATGGAATAAAAAAAGTTGGCTCAAAAATGAATACACAAAATAGCAACAATTACGTAGAACTTTTATTGTATATTAACATTAAACAACCCTGATAAAACAATAAATAAGTATGAAAAAAATGCTCAGTATATTGAAAAACCAGTATTATGCCAAATCAAAATTTCATTTAATTTGTTTCTCTGCTCTGTGGTCACTCATCCCCGATTTCAGGAACACTTTATATGAAATTAAATGTTACCTAAGTGATACTTATTGGAAACATGAATCAGTCCGAAAAAAGTATTTTAATACATGAAAACCAAATGATTTACTACGATTTCAGTTCAGTTCATATTGCTTAAAATTTAGTTGTGTTTTTTGATGATAATGAACTTCCTCATTAAAAATAAAAAAATCCTGGTTATTTTCTGGATTGCCTCCCATCAATATCACCCAAATCTAAATTATTAAAAGCATTAATCGATAAACTCACCGTAATTCAAAAAAAGCAGAGAAAGATTAATAAACGCGTCTCCTTCCGAAGTTGGATTCAGTGTGACAACATCCGATGAACGGATCGTCCTCTCCTACTTTATTTGGTTCCACGAGATCCTCCTACCTCGTTTCGCATTACCCCCTCTAGAAATGGGAACTGACCATCTCAAGTGATATACAGAATGATCTTCACTACACGTTTTATCTGTTTCCCCGATAACACAATTAAAATTTCAAAAAGCACCGGCCTGTTTCGGTATATGATAAATTAAATTGAGCGATTCGATTCGGATATTTCTGAAGCCATTAGACCTACTCACTTGATTGAATCGTATATTATTGTTGAAATGTGAAATATTGGATATTCACTTATATTCTCCGACTTCAACTTTTATTGAAATAGTTTTGATAAAGAAAGAAACTCAAGCCCAAAGTACTTTGACTTTAAACATTTTTCAAGTCATCAGGGATTTTGTGTTTTGTTAAGTAGTGTTTTCGTTTGTGTCATCAACTGTTGTTTTATTTTATCAGTTATTTATTATGGTTCATACTGATATATTTTGAATTCCTATGAAGGTACTCAAATGTACAATTGGAAAAAAAGTTTTTCATTCGGGGGGTTGTAAAGGTACTTAGTGTTTGCTTGAGAATGTAGTTAAGTATACCTTCTAGTTATATTTGGCGGTAGGGACGCAATTTTTTAATTCTGTTCTCGAATTAAAAACCGTAAAGAAAATTTCCAAACAACAATAGCCACCAATAAAAGTTTTATTCATGTATAAATTCACTCTGGAAATATTTCTTTGGTATTCAAACTAAAAACAAGCAGATAAGTTCGAAAAATATCTCAATCAATAAATTCGAAATTGACCAAGTGAATGTGATTAAAAATACCTTTGATTGTTCAGGTGTTTTGGTCACGTGGTGGAATTATATAATAAGCAATGATCAGAGTTGTGTATTAAATCATCGATAAAAACGAATATCCTGTTCAATTTGCATTTTTCTATTCAATCCCAAATATGCTACCTAATTCCCATGTGATGAGCTCTTCTGTAATTTAATTCCAACTAATTATCTTCAACATTTCTCTGTTCATGTCAATTTTAATGCAGTTGAATCGAGTTAAATCTTGTTATATAATAATTTTTGTAATTATTATATATTGATTTTATTGATTTCTCTAATTGATATATTGATTTTTGTAATTATATGTCGATATTTTGCAATTATATATTGATTTTCTATAGGATTATTTTTAATATTAGTTCAGTTATCTGCAGTATCTTATGTCATACTAATATGTTATAGCTACATCTCTATACCAGCACTTTTTTAGAGAGCAAAATGGGATGTTCCTTTTATTCTGAATCAACAAGATTGAAAACAATTCAGCTAAGAAAATACTTGATAGAATTCGGGGTTCATTAAATATAGGTAGGATTGTAAATAATAAATATCATTTCTTGAATTTGATTTCTTCGAATTCTTTTCAGTAATTTTCCTTTATAATTTATCTGTAAGAGTTTGACATCAATAATATTAAAAAATTTCATTCAGATTCCTCATGTAGGAAGAAAAAATTCTGTTGCTTTATTGCATTCCCCTTTTTCAAAATTACGATCATACGGATTGATTTCAATCTGGGTTGAACGCTTCGTAAAGTATATTGAATATGTAAGGTACAAATACAAAAAGCTGTCCACTAATCTAAAACCATTCGAATAAAATGAAAATCTACGTTTAAGTGTGCTTAATGTACATTTAATATGTCGCCTATGTTGACCAGTCAAAAAATCCGAATAAATGGAACATACTTCGCTTTCAATCACTGAAATCTAACATTAATAACGGCAGTTTCCTAAAGTATTCTGATTGATTGAAAAAAAGTTTTTCATTCGGGGGGTTGTATATATACAGCAAACAATAAGTACCTATAGGTACTCATTAAAATACCTTTGATTGTTCAGGTGGTTTGGTCACGCGGTCAAATTATATAATAAGCAATGGTCAGAGTATTGTATTAAATCAGAACTTATTCATCGATAAAAACAAATATGCTGTTCAATTTGCATTTTTATATTCAGTCCTAAGTATACAACCTAGTTCCTATGTGATGAGCTGTTCTGTAATTTTATTTCAACTAATTATCTGGAACATTTCTCTGTTCATGTCAATTTTAATGCAGATTTAAACGGTCGAGTTAAATCTTGTTATATAATAATTTTTGTAATTATTATATATTGATTTCTGTAATAGATATTTGATTTTTGTAATTCTATGTCGATATTTTGTAATTATATATCGATTTTCAATAAGATTATTCGTAATATAAGTTCAGTTATTTGCAGTATATTATGTCATAAGAATATTTTATACCTACATACCTATACCTATCAACGAGATTGAGAGCAATTCAGCGGAGAAAATACTGAGTTGAACACCTCGTAAAGTCTGTCGAATATGTAAGGTACACATACTAAAAACTGTCCACCAATCATTCGAATAAAATGAAAATCTACGATTAAGTGTGCTTAATGTTCATTTAATATGTCGCCTATGTTGACCAGTCAAAAAAATTCGAATAAATGGAACATACTTCGCTTTCAATCACGGAAATCTAACATTAATAACGGCAGTTGCCTAAAGTATTCCCCCGCAATGTACCTCAGCTAGGTATACGAGATCAGCTGTTCAGATAAACGAAAATTTGTTCTCATGCTTGTATTCGTTACGTGTGACCTTCTCATTGAAGATGGTCTATGTAATTAGTGCTAATCTCATGGAAATTTATATACTTGGGTACATATACCTATAAGTTGGATGTATAAGGAAGTGTAGAAGGTGTTTCACATCGAACCTCAGAAATGAGAAACCTCTTATAAATTTTTAAGCGACCTCTAACAAGGATTTAATTCTTTTACTTAGAATGATTCGCTTCAACCGCAGAGGTCATTAGGGATGGAGTGTTACATATAAGATGCATATAACCATAACAATTTTTTTTTGATCAATTGCATTTTTATCTGTAATATTCAAACGACAATATCTATTGGAATGATATCTTGTAGAAGGTTCACGAAAGATATGTTTAACTGTTTGTTTAACTAATATGTCACAGGAAAATTCTTGCTAGGGGGTAATGAGATGTTCATGTGTAAATCTAGTATGGCAAATTTAGAGTTTACTTATTATAACCTGTTTTTTTTTCTAGTTTTCTGGATGTTTTCATGTAGTGTAATGTATTTTTTCACTTCTGCTAATTTGTTTCAAATCGTTTTATACACTCTGTGATGTAATTGAATCCAGAAAAATTTGTTTTCCGTTGTGTTGGTCTTGTCTTTTTTGGTTCAATTTAATTTTAGTAGTTCAACTGTAAAATAGGGTGGTTAATTTCGAGTTCCTGTTTGGCTTTTAATGAGATGAGGGAATCAGTGATGACGGTGCATCGTTGATGATTGCAGAATTGTAAGGCTAACGCATTGTTGGTTTTGGCCCATCTTGAAACACCCATACATGCTGTTTACTTTCTGGGTCATACGCGTAAATCTATTATCAAATGTTCATGCGATATCCTACTAATGCCTAAGGTTATTTCAATCTCACAATAGGTCACATGATAAGTTCAGTTGGCGCACAGCATCAATGGTTTTCGGATCAACAACTGATTTTGGACGACCTCCACAAAATTCGTCTTGGAATGAACTGAGACTTCGTTTGAATTTATCATACCATCGATAAACATTGGTCCTTGATGGAGCTTCATCGCCAAAAATTGAATTAAGTAGCGCTCGTATGTTATATAACCCCAAAAATGTCAAGCGTTACGATAGAGCTGTCAGTTGGCAGATTGCAACCATAGGGTTTGTAATCCCGCTGTTCGGGTTAGTCTTCTGTGGTGAATGCAACGCCGACTCCATATCTTTGATGCTTCTGTATATGATTTTTTATAATTTTGGTATTTTTGCAATCATATGGAGTTTCTAGTTCAGTTTTTCATCTAATACCATACCATTAAATTCAATGCTCCTGACATATTCCATAGGATTTTCATGCAGTATGACTGTAGGTGCATTTCTTGATGTTTCCGGGTGAAGAATACCAATCTTGTTTTCGACGAGGAAAATTGCAGTCCCATTTCGAGTAACCATTTTCTAATCCTTTGAGGATATGTTATAAATATCTTAGTATTGTATATTTGTGTTTTCCTGGAAAGTATAACTAAATCATCTGCGAATAGTCATTTTAGTATTTTTTTTTTTTATTCGATACACATATAAAAACGTCTACTTCCGCGATACGTCAATCATCAACTGAATCTTATGTCTGTATTGACGGACTCCGATTATCTATATTACGCTGCCCTCGTATTATTTTTGTACATTCTTGGAGAGAAAGTGAAAAATCTGATACGAATCTTCTTGGGATTATAGTTCATTGAAAAAAAAAGTTGTAAAGAAAATTTATGGGGAGTGGGGATTGTTACTGCAACTCATTATTATTGGTTAAATTCATTCATTTTTGTTCCAAGTTGCTTGCTCGTTTCGTGCGGCCCACGTATGTTCAATTCATTTCCCGATGGGCGCGTAACATATGTTGGAGCATATGACCTGTGTCGAACGACGAGTACGAAATCGACTTTCATCCGATAAAGTGGAACACTTTTTTTCGCAGTAAATTTCTCGTTAATTCTACAAATTAGAACTCTGGTGAAAAAGTGACTATTCTCGTTCGTGAGTGCTTGGACACATCGAATTCAGCCGTACTGTGAAACCAGGTAGGCAGACGTCGATACTCCAACATTCGATTTTCTTTCGAGTCATTTTTTCATACTTTTTCAGAATTTCATTATTGATTTCTCTTTCGTTTTCGTTTAATTTTCAAAGGCCCTTGTCGTGCCAGGGATTGTCGCCGCCGACGCTGCGAGCCTGCGAGCACCGGGCTTGAGTCGATAGGTCTAAGCACAAGCGCGTGGTATTCTTGCTATGCAGTGAAGTAAGCAGTGTGAGTGTCGCTTCGTTAACTGGATAAGGAAATTTTATTTTATTAATAACTGATGTACTTGGTGTCTCGCCTGGTACCAGATTATCGTTTGACTAACTTCGGATCCATAAGAATGCGTTCATCTCAAAGATGACCCATTTAAGAGCATCGGTCGAAATATAGTTATGTATCTGGTATAATCTTCTGCTCCTGGTCTGTCTGGAGACTCCTCAGCCGAAGTCTCCCATTCTGTGCGAAGCGACATCGAACGCACAACTAGCCGAGATCGGGCGCGTTATTCCAAAGCGATACCGGTATGAATCGATAAAACACCAAGATCCTGAGGCGCTGATCATTTTCATGTACAACCAGTACGAGGAATTTATTAGCGGATAATCTTGTTGAATAATTTCGTTTTTTGCCGCGGCGGCTCGGCCAGATTCGAAACAACGGCCCCGGCAGAGGGGAGATCCACACTCTGCCTTAGTTCTTACTGCCTGAACGTCGGCAACTTGAACGGACGGAACAAAACATCTCACTGTTCAGCGGATTCACGTTTTCCACTAACGTACATGTGCTTTTGATAAATGAGTGCCAACGCCACTGGATCATTCCGGACGTGTCGTGTTCCGTTTTTTGACATTTGACAGTTCGATCTGACCCCGCCATGTGACTTACGCTCATCGAGGATCAGGTGTTGAGTGAAATACGATTTGGTTTTTGTCCTAATATTGTCGGAAGGAAATGAGCGGTAGCAATTTTTCCGGGCGTTTCATGAATGTGAGTCTTGAATTTAACCGATTTTACGGCTACTTCCTTCTGTATTCAGCGAATATACAGGATGTCTGTAAATGAATGCGAAAAACGTTGTTAAATCATTCCTTAGTGAAAATTACTGAGGGCACTTCCTCTGAAGTTTTTTCTCGATCACCTCATTTCCAAGTTACACCCCTCAGAAGGGGTCGACGAATTTGGGTTTTAAATTATTTTACCGGTTCTGGGAATCGAATAATAATGAAATTCCGCACATTCGATTAACTGCATAGTTGTTTTTTTCAAGGATTTTTTCAACTGCAACCTTTATTATTAAGGGTTGGAAATAACCACCCCTATTACTTTTTCTGTTTTATCTGCTTCTGTAATCAAGAGATTTTGAATTTTTCAGTTGCTTTAATACTTGGTCAATGTTGAGAAGAATTTGGATACCTATAATCTTATTCAAGTTCATATAATTATTGGCGATTTAGTTGAATGGTCTCCGATTTCGTGCTTAAATGGAATACATTTTCTGTGATACCTTCATGTCAGTTCTGTTATTTGAAGAATTAAATTGTGTTCATATTTTACATTCAAAAGAAATCAATATAATTTGAATGTTTTCTGATATATTACTTCGTAACTAACAAAAAATTGAATGATTCTGCTTGTTCAATGTGAATCTTCAAATAAATATTAAATATAAAGTCGAAACAGATGTTGAAAGTGACCATCTCTTGCTGATACGCATGAGTCAACTGTTTGTGTCATTAAGCGCTGTATTTTTTCGAATATCCCTTTCGTATTTCGGACATGATGCCACTATAGGATTTTTAAAACCAATATATATATATATATATTCTTTTGAAGTTTTGGCTGACAATCTTTAGTTAGAAAACAATAAAGCATATAGATCAGGGGTTAGTGACGGGGTGTCATACAATTCGGCTCATAAAAGCCTGGGGAAAAAACACAGTAAAAAAACCTGGCTCCCCGTCTAAGAGTGAAAATACAAAAATAAGCTGAAATATATTTTAGGGACTTCTATTGATGGAGACAGCGACGTCTTCAAGTTGTTCACATCGAATCTGAAAATAAAAAGACAAAAGCAAAAAAAAAACTGAATAACAAAAATACGTATCATATTCGTTTGAAATTTATAACCCACTTCAAGAAAGAGTAGGAAACATCATGAATAGCCCTAAAATCATCTTGAAATTTATATATGGGACAACTATTGATAGGCTGAGGTATTGTTTCTTCTGCTTCTCCACATTCACAACTTGCGCTAGGAACTGAGTTCCATCTAAATAGCATGCTATTGCTACTACCATGACCTGTTCTCAAACGATTGAGAACTGTCCAAATTTTTCTTGGAAGATCAAAACCAGGAACTTTTTCAGAAGGATCAGAAACGAGATACATATTGAACATTTCGTAAGAGTTCCACTCAGTCTTCCATAATTCTTTATTACTTATGTTGATACTGAAGAACGTATTATGCCATAATGGTTTAAGTGACTTCAATCTAGGAATTCTATTTTGTGGAATATAGGAAATAATTGGGAATAAATTGGGAAAAGAATGATATTTGTTCCAAGAATCCAGAGCTGCAGTCTGTCTACGAATATGGGGAGGAACAATGTTAGACAAAACTGGTAACCAATTAACCGGTGTAGATCTTATGGTGCCAGTAATTATTTTCATGGATGTTTTCAATTGTGCATCGTATTTTTGTGTATGTGCACTTAAATCAAACAGAGCAACAATACTCAGCTGCAGAAAAGATTAGGGCTAGAGATGCTGTGCGAAGAGTGGAAGCATCAGCACCTCAAGATGATCCAGCTAATTTCTGAACAATATTATTCCTTGTTTTCAGTTTTAGGCTCAGATCTTCTAAATGAGCCTTGAAATTGAGAGATGAATCTAATTTAACTCTTAAGTATTTTGGATAGAAATTATGTTCGATGGGAGAATCATTGAAAGTTACAGCTAATTTTCTATATTTTTCATGATTATTCAGATGGAAACAAGATATCTCTGTTTTGTTGGGATTTGGACTAATCGCCACTCAATAAAATAATTCTTTGAAATTTCCAAATCAGATGACAGTATGTTTTCCAGGGCATGGAAATCCGAATGTTGGTAAGCAATAGCAATTTCGTCAGCATAAACAAATTTCTGAGATGATGTCGTGGATAACTCACTTAGATATAAATTGAGAAGTAAAGGAGCTAAAATTCATCCTTGAGGAAGACCGTTTTTCGATGTTTTGAAATTGCTACTCTTATTGTCAATAAAAACACGAAACCTTCTATCAGATAACATATTTTCTAATAATCGTACCATTTCCCCACGCTTCATATGGGTATAGAGTTTGAAAATTAATCCATTTATCCACACAGTGTCAGATGCCGAAGATAAATCGATGAAAGCAGCTCCTGTTTTCATCCTATCATTCAAGCCTGATTCTATGAAAGTTGTAAAGCTGAGTACCTGATCTGAACAATTTCTATTTTTCCTAAAGCCTCCCTGGAAATTTTGTACAGCATTTCCTATAGAAGATCCAATTCTAAAACAAAATAGCACTGGTATCTAAATCCATATTGAATATGGTTGAAATTTTCTACTTTCAAATTGGAATGAAATATCCCCCAATTTCATTATAAAATCCGCTCGATAGACGATATAAGTGTTGTGATGGGCTCCTGCAAACACTATAATAATCTTCAAATAGGTACTCAATCGGGATGCTTTTTTCATTTCACGATTTTTCAAGTCGTCTGTAATAAGCACCGTTGAATTTAACTTTATAAATTATATAGTCCACTAACGATTTAGTTGTCATTTAATAGAGACTTGCGTGTAAAATAAGAGAGAAGCACCAGCAATTACTAGACTTTCGCTTGGCGAAATCAGGGACCGCATTCTGTATGTCGATCAAGTACAAACTCAACACGCCATTCGGCCACATTTAATGCTGTACCACTAGAGGAATTGACCATGAAGGGAGATCCATTCGAACCACCATCACTAAATCATACAGAAAAAGTATATCATAAATCCATTGTTGAAAAAACTCAACGAAAATTCTACATATCACTGAAATGAAGTCTCAAGTCCTATCGAATACAATATGGCGTCGACCGACGAACAAATTTCTGTTACCATAGCAATCAAAGAATCTATGCATGGATCAAAGAGATATTTCCTTTAATCTGTGGTTCTGATCAGATGAGTTTTGTTTGTGACGCCATATGGAATTATCGATCTGTTATTTCTATGGATAGGTCCATAACCAGTGAGTTTTTGGAAACCACAAAGGCAGCTTATTCACTATGTTATAAGTAAATTAAATGCATGTATAATATTTGTAGCCTACACATTCTTTAATAAAACTTGGGTGAATTAATTGCAGTGTTCATTTGTTGAACATCTATTCTCAGGTATCTTACAAGGGAGCAATAAACATTCATTTCAACCCTTTTGTCCATAAACGTCGAAATAAAATCACGTTTCAGCGAAGCTTCATCAATAGCTGCATTTCGCAATCGTAAGCTAATTTTATGACTTATTTGAGGCCATTAAAACATCGTGATTAGAAGCTTATAGTCCATTAGCTTTTTTGAATTTTTATTTTCGGTTTTGTTTGGATTCGACGAATATATGTTGCAAATTACTGTTACAACAGTAATTACTGCTGCAATAAAATTTTTTTGCAATGGGCGCGTCAAAAATTTAGATTTCAATATCGTGACATGTGAAGATCAAACGTCGACAATTATGTTTAGCAGTAGTACGTAGTTGAGCAGAGAAGTATGCAGTCCAACATTTAACATAACATAGCAATGAATAAAGAAAAAGGAAAATATTTATGTTCATTTTCTTCAGCATAGAGTAGAATTTTGTAAATATATATAAATGGAATTGTCAATATTTCATGCTAAATGAAATAGCACCCCAGATTTCAACTTTATATGACAAATGACCATAATTTAGACTGTAGTAGACTGATATCAAAGCACCGAAAGCGAGCTCTTAAATCTGCTAATAGCATAGTAGGCAGCAGAGATTTTTTTACTAAGATATTCAACATTTATTATTATTTATTGAATTTGTACTACAAACAAGTTCGTTTATTGTTATTTCCAAAAGTTATTTCAGTATTCCAGTAGTCCAAATTTACTATAAACATATTCTAATTTTTCCTATCAATTGAAAATCTAATATTTTCTTGTCTTGGCATTTCCGAGTGACATTATCTCTCTCAATGTTCCAGTCTGTATGAGGACTGAAAAAAATTGATTTAGCACATAAAGTAATTTGCTTCTGTAGAAAACCAATCTTGAATGTAGGAAGCTTTGACAATATTTTATGAGTTCTCATAAATCTCTGGGAACATAACGTGAATTATAAAATTCATATTAAAGCTTGATGGCTTATAAAAAGTCACAGTTATTCCTTTAATTTATTTGCTCTTAACGTTCATTAATTCTAGCCGCTGGAATTTGAAGCGACTGATAGACATGCCGAGATTTGAGAAACTAATTTCCTACTTGTTTTTCTAGTTGAACGAATTCTATGTGTTTTGGCCGGTTGGATTCGTTTCAATTTCAATTTTTCACACTAGGAAAAAAAATGATTATGTGAAATCGGTGGTATATAAAGGTTTGAATGATTTGTCAAGTCTCAAGCTGTGAGGCTCATTTCTCGGTTGGACTGATGAATTTGTTCCACGGAATAGAAAAACTTCCCAAGAAGTACAATAAATAACAGGGTTGAGAAAAGGGACGTGCGATAATCGCCAATTTCAACGCTAATAAATTTAAGTGAATTAGCATTAAACGTGCCTAAATAGAGGTTGATTAAACATTGTCCGTATATAAATCATCAGCGTAAGTTATATTAAAATGCTGGTTTAATATATGCAGATGGCAATGCTCAACTCGGCCAATATTATGTCGGTAGACTCACCGCAGGCGTTTCACAAAAATCAACAAGTGAACATGATTATTCCATAATTCTGATACGGTTCACTAGCTATGTTTTTTCCTCAACTAACTGCTGTCAAGACTTTGCAGTAAAAAGGAGATTTTCCAACGATGAAAACCTATGTAGGGTATCGAGTCTCGAAAGGAAGTAGCTCAAAAATGAAAAATTTAATGAATTAGTCAAATAGCAAGCTATCAATCGCAATCACTAATAAAAGCCGTCTGATTGTTAAGTAAGTGAAATAAATTCAGTTTCGACGAGTTTTGGTGCAAATAATTATTCCCAGAGTGAAGTCACGTAAACTATTATGGCATAACGTTCTTCAATATGAACATAAACGATAAAGAATTATGGAAGACTGAGTGGAACTCATCCAAGAAAAATTTGGTCAGTTCTTAATCGCTTGAGAACAGGTCATGCTTCGACCAATAGCATACTTTTCAGATGGTATTCAGTTCCAAGCGCAAGTTGTGAATGTGGAGAAGCAGAAGAAACAATACCTCATCTCATCAATAGTTCAAACTTAGTTTTATTTTAAAATGTTCTTTGGTTTATAACGTTGCTAACCAAATGCTATTTACGTAAGTCACTAAAAAAAATAATACTGCAAATAAGGTTTTAGTCAGAAGAGTGAAGAAAGTCGCACCTAAATAAAAGTACGGATTTCGACACAACACAGCGAGCAAGGAAATTTTACTTGCCCGTTTTAGACGCGTGTGAATTATTATTACTATTTCTGTCCTTAGGTTGGATTGGGTTAGTCGCCGCTGACTTGACCCTACCGTCATTCGAAATTTAACTGTCTCTGCTGTTGGAAGTGTCTGTGCCGCGTTGTTCAGTTTTTAAATTTGTATTTTTTTGTTTTTGTTACTTTTATCGACTTTTTGCTACTGTTGTTTTAATTTTGGTTGTTGATTTGCCTAATTTCACCAATGCTGAGCATACTGATATGGTGATGGCATAAGGCAAGGCCGATGGTGTTGCTCGTGCAGGTCAAAGGATTTATCAAGCCAAATTTCCTGATCGAAGATTACCCCACCACGAAACATTCTGGACGACTTGTCGACGATTAAGAGAGACTGGAAACTTAAATTTTCAAGAGCCTCGGGTCTTCAAAGGCTTGAAGTATTTGATCGTCAACTGCTACATGGTGTTGCCTCACATTGACCCGACGCTCTTGAAAATTTAAGTTTCCAGTCTCTCTAAATCGTCGATAAGTCGTCGAGAATGTTTCGTGGTGGGGTAATCGTCGATCAGGAAATTTGGCTTGATAAATCCTTTGAGCTGCACGAGCAACACCATCGGCCTTGCCATATGCCATCACCATATCAGCATACTCAGCGTTGGTGAAATTAGGCATATCAACAACCAAAATTGAAACGACAGTAGCAAAATGTCGATAAAAGTAACAAAAACAAAAAACTACAAATTTAAAAAACTGAACAACGCGGCACAGACACTTCCAACAGCAGAGACAGTTAAATCTCGAATGACGGTAGGGTCAAGTCAGCGGCGACTAACCCAATCCAACCTAAGGACAGAAATAGTAATAATAATTCACACGCGTCTAAAACGGGCAGGTAAAATTTCCTTGCTCGCTGTGTTGTGTCGAAATCCGTACTTTTATTTAGGTGCGACTTTCTTCACTCTTCTGACTAAAACTCATTTGCAGTATTATTTTTTTTATTGACTTACGTAAATAGCATATGGTTAGCAAAGTTATAAACCAAAGAACATTTCAAAATAAAACTAAGTTTGTAATAGCTGTAACTTTTTTTTAAATTTCAATAGGACTGGAGATGTTTTCATTCTTTCATAATTTTATTTTTAATAAAAGACCCAAGTGTTAATTTTGTGGTGTTATCTGTAACAATAAACACGTTTTTTTTAAACACACACTCATGTAGACTTAAAACAATAAAAAAAAATTCATGTAAAAACCCACGCAAAAAAGTTATGGGGCTTCGAAGGGTACATTTTGGGTAATTTAGAAAAACCTAATAAAAAAATCATACCTCCGGAACCGTAATACTAAGGACCCAGGTTCCAAGACTGAAAAGGTAGCAAATGACCCTACCAACGCCCAAAAAAAATTTGACGGTCCATGGGTCGCACACCCTGTATACAGGGTGTCCTGGTTTTCGAGATATCGCCACTTTTGTGTATTTTTAAAGAAATATCCACTTTTCGGTATTCCATCGCATAGCATTTCTAGAAATTACTTCAAACTCATGTTTTTTTTTACCTAGGCTATCTTGAATAGTTGCTTTAGAAATGAAGTAATAACTTCACCGAGAACTAGAACAAAATCCTTCAAAAAATGTCTAACTTGTTGTATTTTATGCCAAAGTTAAAAAGTTAACTTCAGTTTAACTGAATGCTTTTATCCAATATTTTGACGCAGTTTTGATTTTGCATTCGGTTTGAGTAGACTTTTTTTCTGATGCATGATATCCAAAAGTACGAATAAGGGTGACACAGTGTTTTTGAATATTATGGTTGTTACATTAATATTTCTCGCGTGGTAGCAGGTCATAATTTTGTTTCGGGTCACCCTGTATGATAAGGTACACCCTCAAAAAATATCAGTCTCGGATAATGTGGAGTGGTTGCCTGGATTAAAAAACACCAAACGAATTGAAAATGATGTTACCCTACTTGAACCTTGTTCAGGGGGTGTTTTCCAATAACCAATGAAAGTTTTCCCTGGTAATTTGACGTCGTAATCGACATGAGTTCGAACACACGAAATCAGTAGTAAGAAGCATTCAATTAGTAACAAAAAGTGCGTGATGAAAAGTCATATAACGACGACATATATTGAACTGTTGAGAAAACAAACATCCGTTTGATTAGTTATAGGTTTCAGTTGTATAATGCAATCTTTCACGCTAGTCGTGTTAAGGACAAAGGAGTTGTCTATCACTACGTTAACACGCCACCTCCATAAGGCCCGTCAGATCCGGACCAGGGTTAAAAGCACCCTTATTTCTCTAACCACCTCGATAGATGTGTGTTCAGTAGGTCCAAAAAAAAAGCTATGCTGTTCCAATATGATTTTTCAGATAGTCCTAAGCAGAGATTGAAAAATTTAGGAAGCACTGAGATCAGATTGCTTTGGCGCTCTTGTTGAGCTACTTGCGAGTAAATATTCAAACCATAACAAATTTATAAGCACTCTGATCAGGTGAACTATAGTCTTTTCCCGTACTATGGGACAATGTAATGCAAATATGAACGCCTAATAAATGAACAAACCTATATCTCAAATTTAAAATAACTACTCATATTTTTCCCCAAGTTTTGTTCGAAGCTGTGATTCCCTTTCCCTAAAAAGTTACGTCAGTGCTTCTCTGAATCTTGACAACGTATATTATTTCAGCTATCGAGATTGAATTCTATCTCCATGATTTCCCGTTATAAAAATTTTTGATTAATATTGATTGGGATATATTGGAATAATTTTATGCAATTCTATCATTTGAAACAGAAAAAAATCAGATAAAACAGAAGAATATTCTTGGTCTCCACTTTATTAGCTGTAGGCTTCGTTTTACCTAGTCCATTTTTCGGATATATCCGATCTGAATTTGGATTAATCTCTGACAAAATGAATCCCGAAGTAAAAAGCAACATTTATTGGATCTCTTTCAAAATAGGCTCCATTTGAAACAACACGTAAGCCAACGTTTATTTCAACCATGGGAACATTTCAGGAATGGCCTTGAGCTCCTACGGCGTCTATAAAGTGAAATCTGGTTACCAGAAGCAGTAATTTCAGTCTGAAGAAAAAGAGATAAATCGATAGTATTTACAGTTTTTGGCGTCGTTAATAATCCTGGCCTTATGAGATTGTGCACTGTGCAGCGACGCGCTACATACCAAATTGGCTCACCAAAATCAAACCAGCTGTTTCACGGGAGATGTTGAGATCACGATCTATCTCTTCAATACTGGTATGACAATTTTCGAGCACAATTACGTTGATTTCACCGACGTTGAAGAGGTCGACGGTCATCCAGAACGAGGAAAATCTTTGACGATCTCCCGACCGTTTTTAAAGGCTTTTTACCATTCGTAAACTTTTCGATAAAACAGAGTCTCCATAACATTTTTCCTGCATTCGCAATGAGCCAACACAAGAAATTTTGTTCAGAATACAAAATTTGAGACAAACTCTTCGTTCAAATCTTTTTCCATTGTGAGATTCGCTGACTACCACTGGGGTTGACTGGTTTCAAACTAATTGACAGATCGCGCTTATGTTTCCCATGTTTATTATGGACAGTCCTACCAACATTCTTAAAAATACTCTACGTGTTCAATTTAAATGAGAATTCCCGGATAATTCCTTGTCAGAGTGTATGTGTTAATCGGAATAACTCTTTCTAAGTGCTAATTGTACTACAGAACATCGGAAAAACATATGGATATGTTCAGAGCTACTAAATACCGTGCCAGTTTCAAATAATCTTCTTCGCGAACGAGAAAACCATTAAGGGATTGGAGAAGTAATATAGTGATGCAAGCAAGGCCACATTGGTGGAACTGTGGAAACGCTACAAGTGGCCAATCAGCAATAAAAAGAAAAGAACCAGTTCTCAACAGTCTCTGAAATGATCTGATCACTAAAAATGTAGGATTTCAACTCAATCGTCCGAAAACCATCTTGCATGTATAGCCAGAAGGATCAAATCCCAAATAACCGAGGTGCATCTTAATTTCCGAGCAACATGGAAATGGAGGAATCATTGTCCTGTCAACATATCACACCGTATGTCGACTATTGAGTTCAATTTGACCGCAATCGCATGTACAGTCGAGTAGCCTCGGGCCCAATATATGTGAGGCCCTTGGCAGAAATTGTCACGATACATTTAAATGCTAATTTCTTAGAGGACATGTGTCCACGTTGTAGCCGAATAGGGACAATGGAATTGCGCCCTTTTCGAATGCGGTTTAACAGCTATGCGCCCGATTGTCATATGTTTTCTAGTCCATGTTACGGCCCTCCGAAGCTGCAATTATCGACATTAAATAATCAGCCTGATCGCCCTTGGCATGAAAAAATCGAGAAAAGGGCTGTATTATCAATTTCGAGCAGATGTTCACTTCAATCCGCTGATGCGGCTTGTTAAGGGGCCGAGGACGGTTTATTCTTAAAACGTTTGATTTTAATTTCGATCTCACTTGTGATTTTCATTCTTTGAAAAACTCAAAGATGAGTGTTCCGAAGGATGCCTCTTAATGATTCGGTCCGATCATGAGCGGTAACATAAATCTGTATCGATGTAATTCATATTTGGTCAAAATACAAGAGGGTTAGGAGGCAGAAATCGAATAACAATATCTTATCGGTTCAGGTATAAAAGAAAAGACCCACCGACGAACTTGTTTGAGTTCAGCCAATAATTCATCATCCGCCTTTACTTATTATACAATATGGCTCGCACCTGGTAATTCCTCGATTGGCGTCCTCTTGCACAGGGCTGTACTTCTCTGCAGTCTCTGAAGATCGTTTCTTTCAGAGAGTTACTAGACTAACTTGAGTGAAAAGTGAAGCAACGAAATAGTTTTTTGTGAAACCATATTTTTCTATAACGTATTTCTGCACAACGAGCGGACAAATTGTCCACGAGGTAATGAAATAATACTTTTCTCGGCAAAAAAGTGGCCATTTTGAAATTTCGATCACAATAATTCTTTCTTTTCGTGCTGTACTTGTATAAAGAGCACGTCATATCATTGGAGCTACCTCCCATATTATGCACGTTGCGGTTTGCCATACAGATTCCAGGTAAAGTAATAGATTCCAATTAAAAAATAAGATCGCAAGTATCAATTAGTATGTGTTGTCGTGCGAACATTTATTCTTTGAATTCATGAAAGCCGTAATAATCCATTACCTGTGTCGATGCCTGTTCTGCAGAGAATATCATTACACGAATGCGCTTTTCTTCAATTTCCGGTAAAACATTAAATTAATAGAAAGCTGAGCCATCACTCAGCGACAATTTTCAAGTTCGATGACGTCGAACGAAGGAAATTCTATTCCAGTATGATTCTGTTCATTCAATCTTGACGCGCACTGTATACTGAGTAAATATTCGCAGTTCATTGAAATGATTTTGAAGAAGTCGGACTGGAAACTCACTCAATATATTTATAACAATAAGTATTACCTGTCGTTATGAGTATTCGATTCATTCCCTTCCTACTCGATAAGAAAATGATTACATACAATTACTAAGAACTGATAATACACTTCAATTGTTTGCATTAGGTATAAGTTATCCTTCAGCTTGTATTGTGCACGCTGTATATTCACAGAGCTCCATTTTGAACCGGCGAACTCTAAATGCAAATAGGGTGAAAAATTGCCAAGTAGACATGTTTCAATTAGGGTCCCATATTGAATCAGCATATGGCGATTAGAAGGGTTTATTAAATGAGAAAAGGGAAGGCACAGATTTGACAAGGGGTTGAGCAGACTAACAGGGCTATTCCACCACTGGGGGATATTACAATCACATGCCCTCGTTAATAGATCGCTATTTCATTACCTCATGATTGAACGTTATGAACCTATCCGACTACAGTCGCTTCATAAAAATGGCGAGTGAACCCGGGTGATCAATGGGATGTTATCAGAAAGGAAGTTTTAAATTTTTTTCTACCCCCACGCTTTGGATGATTTCGTTCTTTAAATATCATTCTAACTAATATTCATCACAGAGCCAAACACAATTATTTTCGGCTTAAATTAAAAAACTAACAGCTGATATGAACAGTCCGTCACGTCGAGTGGCAACATCTGACAATTGCAAAAGTCAGTAAGAAAAAATTGTTTCTCGCAGTATGTAGAATTCAACTGCTTTATCTAAGGAAGAAATGAATTTATAAATACAGGGTGTCTTAAAATGAATGCAAAGAACTCTGGGAGATTATTCCTCAGTGAATATTGATATTTTTTTTAATTTATTCAGACATAAACCGTTCGACAGCCTTGGCCAATTACAGAATGGGAAATTACAAGTCTTTACAGAAAAAAAAGATTGAACATCAAAAGTAAATTACACATATGAACATGACAACGACAAAAAAAAAGAGAAAATGAAATTAACACCAAGTGCGAGTTGAAAAAAAAATTAACTCAATATGAGAATGGAGATCGCACCCAGTTAAATCACATATTCTGTGAGTCCAAAACAGCTCACCTTATGCTTGATCGTTTGTAAGCAAAAATATCCATGATTTTTCATTAAAGAACGTTATATCGTGGGCAAGGTAGATAAAATGTTCTGATAGTACGTAGCAATCTAGGTACATGTATGCAGATTAGGCCCAGCAAGTAAAGACAATTATATTGTATATGTAAAACGAGCACATTATATTTCGCAGAAATAAAATACCTAAATAAGTGCGACGACATTCTAGGGAATTAACCTAAAATCTCAAGAAATTTCGTGAAGTGTACCACGCTTCGGGTAAACACCGTCAATCTTGAAACAAAGGCTCCAAATTAGGCACCTCACAAGTGCATTGAATAGTATAAATACTGTACGCCTACTGTCTTCTTTCCTTTACGATAAGTTGAGATATCAGGAATCAATGGAATTTCAGGAGGTTTACGCCTATTGTCGTCATTTCTTTACGATTAGTTGAGATATCAAGAACCAATGAAATTTCAGGAGGTTTACGCCTACTGTCGTCATTTATTTACGATAAGTTGAGATATTAGGAACCAATGGAATTTTAGGAGGTTTACGCCTACTGCATGCGTATGCAGAAGAGTAAAATTTTTTTAGATAAATATTTGAGTGTGTGTCTATATGATTTCCAATTTTTTAAATAGAAATAACAATAATATAATATATATATAACAATAATTCAATAGGTTTTTTATTTTTTTCCCACTATAATGAGGGAACCCTTTCTAGAGAACACTCAGCATATTTAGCGCAGGGGAGTTATTTACGGGGGAGTGTACTGGGGGTAATTAACCCCTCCCCTAGGAAAGAGTTTTTCACGCTAAATCTTCGAACGGAAACGATCTTAAACTCTTCCCCTCCTTTCCCTGCTCTTCACTCAAGATCAGTTCAGGTCCCTCGCTAAAACTTGCCACTAATTCTAGAATTCCATAATCAAATTCGTCCTTTCATAAATTGAATATAGTAAAAAATAGTAGCAGTTCAAACTAAATCATCAGAAAATTAATTGAAAAAAATTGTTCGAAATGATTCAATATAAAAAAAAAAATATTTTTCATGGACTCGAAGATTAATGTTTCAGTGAAATTTAAGTATTGAGGATTTGATATTAAACACATTCGATGCTTTCAACCACCAACTACTTATTTTTCCATATAACACCTACTCTTCAACTCAATCATCATTTAGAAAAATATTAATGAGTCATTTCACCTACAAACCTATGATTTTTAACACATTTCAAGAAGTTTCAGAGACTGTTCCTGAGTAAACTATTGAGTAAATTTCATCAATAATTACTGTTTCTTTCAAATTGATATTAAAATCACAATAAAACAATATATCTTTTATTGAATGCGTTCTGTTAATGAGGAATTGTGAGTACATTTACGGTTACATTATGAGCTGAGTCATAATTTTTATATGAATATAGACTTAACAATGGTTCATACACTCTAAATATTACTGTGAAAACTTATTACCAGCTTAAATCAAAATATTTGAGTTTTCAGATAACGCAAATATCTTTTTCAAATCAATTTTTAAATTCGCGGTCGATAAGATAAGATGCGCAGGGAGGAATGCGCGAGTTCCCTTTGGTGTAAGCGATTTCAGTTCAAAATCCACGGAGTGCCACTACTGCTTGGTCCCTATACTGTGGCCCATGTCTTTAAATTGAACAACCTCACCAAGAAGGCAACCACTAATATTATAAAGGAAATATATTGTAGTTCTTTTACAGCTGAAGGACATTACACTATATTTTGAACGTTCAGAGGAAGTTAGTTGTCCCTGCATCAACGGTTTGGCCTATCAATGTCACCCTGGAGATCCCAACAATCCTCAACACAGAGAATGCGACGATACTGCTTGAAGTCATAAAAAAAAATTAGGTCAGGTACCATATCATTAATGAAGATGAAGAAAACTGGAGGCCCCAATATAGACCCCTGAGGGACACACCTATAACCAAAACACGAAACATACAACAAACATTTAAAAAAATATTGAAATTCAAGATTTAATCCGAAAGAAGACAGCTTCTTGATAAGTATGCCTGGATCCAGTCTGTCAAATGCCGTCGTGAAGTCCGTGTAGATGACATCAACTTGAGAAGACTCATCCAATGCGCTACCGATATACTGAGTTAAACAGTTGGTCACTGTTGATCGACCGTTGATGAATCCATGCTGACAATCAGAAATCTGGCTCCTTTCTTGAATTCTGAACTTATTTATCTTCTTCCAGATAGTAGGAAAATGATGTGACAGTCTATAAATAATGGTGAGAGGTCTGACGAGAACAGTTCTTTAACAGAAAAGATGGAATTTTGTAAAGACCTGCTGTCATATTAGATTTGCAACTTTTGAGATTCTTGAGCACAATATCTTCCTATATCTCCAGGACAGTCAGAGTTTGCGCAAGGAGCTAACAGGTGATCCATCCAGCGTGCTAAAATCAGTGGAGGTAATGAATGAACTGTGACTATGTTTTGGTGGCCAGTGATGGAGTAACCTCCATTGTTCATCGATTCAGGAATGGAAGAAGTGTTGTGAAGACTGTTCAAATGAGCCCAAACATCCGATGGATTGTCTGATAGGTTTACCTATCTGACACATCTGTACAAAGGTCTTTATACTCGTTCAAGTAACCGATGGTTCCTGATGATCTATATTTGTATAGGTAAGAATCTCTGGTTTTAAGAAGAGCAATAACATGACTTGTAAACCAGGGTGGATTGGAAGACTTTCCATTTTTCGATACGATACACATTCGGAAAATGAGCAATTCAGCATGTTACACAATGCATCACATGCCAAACTAACTTTATCGTATGCACCCAAGATATCCCAGTTGGTGTTCAATATATTTATTTTCATAAAGCTTAGAAAGATCAGCCTTTTTGAAGTTGAAACACTCTTTGCTGATCCTATGACATCTATTGCGACCAGAAGTGAATGCTAGGAGAAACTCCAGTGGGGGATGATGGGTATCCACAACATACAAAGTTTCATTTTGCTGACTCAGTCCGAAGAAGTTCATGAAATTCATGAGTGCTTCAATTTTGATATTACGCAGACCTTCTTTTCTGTAACTAATATATTCAGAGATATTGCAGTCTCTGAGAATGATCAAGTTGCTATTTTCATTCAGCAAATAAGGAATGGCCTCAAAAATAGCCACATAGTGGTCGGAGGTACTTCCTCTGATTTTTTTCGAAATCGTCTCCCTTTCCAAATGACAACCTTCAGAAGGGGTTACGTTCATAGATGTAATACGTTTTTTTATACCTTTTTGTGAATTCCAACCCTTCTGAGGGGTGAAACTTGGAAGGCGATTTTGAAAAAAAAAAATAGGAGAAGTACCCCATACATTTTTACCAAAGAATCCTAAAATTCTTCTCATTTATTTACAGATAGCCTGTATATATTCATTCAAATATTTGGCTCACATATTCTTTCATGTAGCATGTTTATTTGTTTAACATTTTAGCAGGTGTTGATGTGTCGGGGTTTGAAACAAGAGGTTAGGGAAAAACCTCGATGGAAAAAAAACCTACTGTCAAATATCGAATGTTGAAGGGCTTCTTTCTTCAAGAGACAATAAATAGACAAAAGCAGAAAAAAAAACACTGAAGTTTGAATATAGAACTATTATTTCATACTCAACTTTAGTTTCCAATTCATTTTTCTCAAACCTCTGATCAACTCACGTAGGCGATATACACCCGTGTTCGACAACTAACATTTAGTGAAGCTCAAGATCAAAATAACAGATAAATAATGAAAAATAGCAACAAAGCTAACTCCTAATTTACACTGGATCTCCGTATAAGCTAAAAATAAAGCAATATTATTTCATCTACAATGAAGCCATAAGATGAAGATCACATTCGTAATAACAAATATTGAACGAGTCTCTATGGATGAACCACATAATATAGATGCATAGAATAGTCAACGACTTGAACATTTGATATTTGTGACATGACATATAATGATCTATGAAGGTATTAGATTCTCATTTTGTGCTCGATAGCAATGATTGAATTTATGTCATTTCCGTAGGTGGCATGACATGATGTATAAAAAAAAAATTGATTACAAGAATGTGAGAGTGGATCGAGAAACATTTGCTTGTGACCTAATAAATACGGTGAGATTTTGTGGTTTATTTAATTAAATTCGAAAAAAAGTGATATTTGAAAGTGTCGAATGACATCCAGTCAGAAAGAATAATGCTAGAACATTTTTAAAGTTTTTCACCAGGATATGATCTTTCAAATCATCTAATCTTTGCCGTTCACCTCACCTGCCCAATATAAGGTATTGTTGTTATTATTATAGTCCAAATTTAAACAATAGTATCGATGATAACATTCATAAACTGTTGATTGAAATCACGACTTAAATAATTATTTCATTGGAATTAATTGACTTATTGTGACATTATCGCTGATCGAATACAGCATTATGTCATCTGTTCCTCGAAAGGAAATAATGAGCAGTTGCTTACAGGAACTTCATATTGTATTGGAGAAGTTTTTCGCTGAAGATCAACATCGTAGCATAACTAAACCATTTTTTGCGCGCTTTCTTTAGTAAAACAGCGTAATATCGTAAAATGTCAGTAATTTCTCAATCGATGTCGTATGTCCGTCTGACCATGTATTCTTTACATTCCAACGGATATGGGCTAGAATTTTCATGCTAACAAAATTCCCGGTCAAGTTCGTTATGGAGCCAAATCCGTCCAATGGTTCAGGAGTTATGAGAATCTGAAATTTGGTTTCCTCCATGAATCCTAGAATATCCATAGGATCGAGTTGTGTCTTGGAAGACGTTTGAATTAGGTTGGAACGTGTAGCTTTGCAAAATTTAGCCCAAATCGAAACGCTAGAATATTTTGAAAAGATCGCCAAAAAATTTTTTTTAAACTTTATACCAACTAAGATGTTCGTCGTATTTGAACTGAATTTTGTTCATGTATGGAGGTAATCGATAAGTTGCATAAACTCAAATTTCATTGTCGTAGCTTTCTTCCATCAGAAGATTTTTTTAATTTAATTAAGGGAAAACAAGTTGATTGATTACGTTGAAATTTACGTTCTGTGTCGACTTAAGGCTCATTAAAACTTTGAGGTGGCCGTCGAAAACGAAAATAAAAAGGAAATATCCCATCTCCAGGTACGCCAATTTATCGTTGAACTTATAGGAGACCCCCAATTTATTCTTCGGGAAATAGGAATTTTTTGTAAAAAAGGAAAGGAGAAATGTCAAAGAGACCGTCAAAAATTGAAAATTATCTAATTGAACAAGTCTATCCTTGAAAGTGCAAATAAATCGAAAATATCAAAAGTTGACAAGTCTAACACTTGTTGAAAGTATAAATGATATCTTTATTTATTCTAGAAAACACTGTTTTCTTTGATGAACAAAAGAGTTTTTCATTTTTATCATATCATCAAACAATTCATAAAAAACTACAGAAAAATCAATCAAAAAATGAAACAGAATACGACAATTGTGTTTCGAGATTTGACTTAGAATAAAACACTTAAACCATCTTGAAATTTATATATGGGACAACTATTGATGAGATGATGTATTGTTTCTTCTAGTTCCCCACATTCACAATTTGCGCTGGGAACTGAGTTCCATCTGAATAGCATGCTATTGGTACGACCATGGCCTGTTCTCAAACGATTAAGAACTGTCCAAATTTTTCTTGGAAGATCAAAACGAGGAATTTTTTTAGAAGAATGAGAAACAAGATACTTATTGAACATTTCGTAAGAGTTCCACTCAGTCTTCCATGATTCTTTATCACTTATGTTCATATTGAAGAAAGTATTATGCCATAATGGTTTACGTGACTTCAATCTGGGAATTGTATTTTGTGGAATATATGAAATAATTGGGAATAAATTGGGAAAAGAATGATAATTGAAGAATTCAGAGCTGCAGTCTCTCTGCGAATATGAGGAGAGACAATGTTAGACAAAACTGGTGAACCGGTGTAGATCTTATGGTGCCAGTAATTATTCTCATCCATGAGAAGTCATCCATCAATTGTGCATCTTTTTTTTTTCTGTTAATGTGCTCTATTAAACCAAACAGAGCAACAATACTCAGCTGCAGAAAAGACTAGGGCTAGAGATGCTGTGCGAATCATCAGCACCCCAAGATTATTATTCCTAGTTTTCAGTTTTAGGATCGGATCATTTAATTGAGACTTGTAATTGAGAGATGAATCTAATTTAACTACTAAGTATTTTGGATAGAAATTATGTTCGATAGGAAAATCATTGAAAGTTACAGCTTATTTCCTATATTTTTCATGATTATTCGGATGCAAACAAGATACCTCTGTTTTGTTGGGATTTGGACATAATCGCCATTCAAAAAATAATTCTTTAAAATTTCCAAATCCGAATGTTGGTAAGAAATAGCAATGTCGTCAGCATAAACAAATCTCTGAGATGATGTCGTGTGGGTAAATCACTTAAATATAAATTGAAAAGTAAAGGAGCTAAAACTGATCCTTGGGGAAGACCGTTTGTCCGAAGTATATGAGTAGGTGTATAACTATAAACATATATTTTAATATCTTATCACGTCAGTGTTTTTCAATGATTTTAAAATTCATTTGTGTATAAATTTACGAGGTGGGCTTTATTCCCTATTTCTTTTTTATTCTCTTCAATATCAACGTCTCGATAGACATCTCCTATCATTCTCAAGGCTAATTAGCTTTTGATTAAAGCAGAAATTGCTTGAAATTTTTCTATTTTCATCAATTGTCATAACTGACAAAACTTCGAGATAATATAAAATTTGTACTCATCTGTGATTCCTGCTGTCAGTCTTGACAATTGATTTTCAATCATTTTCTGCCTTTTCAAGAGATGTAACATGAATGATTTTTCTACACAAAATTCCACTGTAATCTGCTCTGAATGATGAATTCGTCGAAAACTGTGGTGGAAGACTTCAACAATGGAAGGTGGTGGTCATTGATGTTGGTTTCAGATGAGCCCTTTACTTTTTCGTCAAGTGTTTAGAGTAGTACTTTCGAGTTGTATAAATTGCTTACCATAGGGTGTGTTGTTTGAATAACTGCCATTTTCATTCAGCAGTAGGTTTAAAGATCCCCATTGTTATGCTTACGGAACGCTACCTAATAATTGTGGATGGGTTAATTCAACAGATCGTAGGCGATGTCTCAATACTTTATCTCTCGAGTGATTCCGTGTGAATTGTTAATCACGTGGTGGGTGTTGAGTCGACATCTAGTCAACGTGCAAACGAACGACGTTGTGTAGATGATCTTCAGATGTTATGAATGGCCGAACGGTCAATTTGATCAAAAATTTACTTTATTACTACAAATATGAAAAATTTCTTCATTTTCGTAGAAGCAGCCCATCCCTGAAAGCGCCTATAGAAAATATTGAAAAAACATTCGTGGGCAGTTGTAAGGAATAGAAGACGGTACTTGCCGAAACGTGTTTGTGCTCTTTGGCTTCATCAGGGTAACGCAAATTTGAAACTAAGGTGAAAAAATCGAAGAAGAGCAAGTACCATCTTTAATTCCTTACTGCTCCATTGCGGAACTACCCACTAACGTTCTTTCATTATTCGTCATCTCCGAACGATAAAAATCTTGATAACATATTTCTATGACTTTAAAGAACGTTTGCACATGTGCAAATGGAATATATTTTGAAGGAGATTCAGTGAATATTGAAGAAGTTCAATATTTGCGTTTTATTACAAATTGCCGGATTTTTTTTCAGTCAGAGAGTATATCAAGAAACCCGTAATGAAATGAACATTTTTTGCACACGAACGAAATTTGGCCCCGTTCAAAAGATACAGGGTGAGTCTTTGACCACTGCGTTAATTTTAACCATAGATTCTTCACGTCAAAAGAAACACTTTCTTCCTATAACATTTTTCAAAATTTGGCCCCGTTCAAAAGATATAGAATTGCATTTTCACCTGTAATATTCAAACGACAATATCAATTGAAATGATCTCCTGTAGAAGGTTTTTGATAACAGTAATGCATATTTTGGCATCGTTAGATTCATTCCATTTCTTGTGGGTTTCTCACTACTACTCTACAGATTGGTTAAATTGCATGAAAAACAAATATCGTTGAACTAAAGGTCCGTATCTTGTAATTCCTGGAATCATTAGTCTTTTTTGCAGATAAAATCATTCTCCATCTTTCCTCCTAAATTGCACCATTCTTGAGATATTTGAAGTTGAAAGGAATTAAATCGATATAATTTTGTCCAAATTTTCTGATTTTCCCAAATCCAACTCTGTGCTGAAATGATTCAATAACAAGATTTGTTCAATGTTGCCATATTTTATGTCTATATTAAATATTTTTTCAAAAGGTTGGGGAAATCTCTCCAGTCTATGGTTCCACCACTAAAAATTAATAGATGAAATTAACCACTGAACATTTTTTGTCTTACATTCACTACAAAATCTGAATTGCCATTTGCTGTATTCATTATTAATGATGTCTAGCGCCTTGTTTAATATTTAATCCAGAGTAATATTCCATAAGAAATAGAGAAAAAGATTTCCTTCACTAACATAGGTACTTCGGTATATTCTCATGACCGTTGAAATAGGTAATGTATTTTCTGTCAGGACCTGTTGAATTGAAGACTTGTCTTTATGAAGAGCTGGTTCTTTATAGCTTCAGACTTTCAGGGTCCATCAAATTATATCTATTCTAACATAGGAATGCTTCAAATTAAGATCATATGAGTTTTAAAATCTTCGAATCCAGTCTCCTTGATTTATTTTGTAGGTTTATAGTTTTTTCACATATTTATTTCATACACCGATTCAACCTGGTACCTACACGAACTTAGGAGATAATAGAATTTGACTTAGTTTTAGTATTTCTGAATGTTTGTTATGATGCATGGTTAATTAAAATTCAATCAATATTGAAACTGGAAGCTATAGCTTCATAAACAAGAAAGATTAGAATAGAAATGTATTTTCTGACCATAATCATTTCATACTGAATTGAATAATTTCAAACTATCGAAATTATTATTATTATTTTATTATAATATTTTCCACATTTTTCAAATAACTGTTGACAGTCAAACAGAATCAACACAACAAGGAATCACAGAACACTATTTTATTGGGAACAACCCACCACAGAGACGTTATTATAACATTTCAATGTGGTAATAATTCACTTTAGTTATTCTGAGAAAAATTATAACTGAAGATCGATAATGAGTACAGATATTATCTTTCATTTAAAAAAAAAATTTGCCATTATTAATTTTTTTCTCTCCTGGGGTTCGGTAATAAATTAATATTCTATGGTAAGGTATTAAAATTTGACATAATCTATGAATAACCATTATTCAATATTTCTGTTTTTGTTTACATAATTAAAACAGATATTCTGATTATAAAAACCAAAAATTTGTTCAGTAATTAATTATAGTCTGAACAGAATAGATTCTTACTAACGAAAAAACACGTAGTTGGTTTTTCAAAATCAAATGTAGGTGATCAAACCTAATTCCTTCAAGCAAATATAATTGCACTCCTAAATCTGAGAATACTTGTAATCTATTCAAGTCATTTGTTATTGGGATTCAGTAGAGAAAATAATCATCAAGCAAAGTAACATCACTGTAAAATAATAATTCGTAGTGACATTATTCATTGTTGTTGAAGATTTCGAAAAAGATTGCCATATTTTTAACAGTCTCATAGACCTGTTCACTGGTCTCTGTCAAGGGGAAGAAACTTAAATAATATCAGTGTTTGGAAAATCATAGATGATATTTTCTGGCTTTGAGTGAAAAAAAAAGCAATCTGACAACCTCTTGCCTTGGAAGTTTTCATAGAAATGATGGTTTTCATGATTTGGAAATCTTAAGAAGAAAATTACAAATGTATGATGATAACATCCAATAATTCTGAGGTTTTTTGGGAATTTCTCACTGGGAAGGGATGGTTTATAATCTTGAAGTAGAAAGAAATTATAGTAAACAGCAAAAATATGTTTGAGGTGTTGAATTTTTTTTACCAGAAAATAAGTATTTTGTATCTTCCTTCTGGATATGGACCTAATCGAATGAAACATGAGTGAGTGAATCATTTCTTATAGGGAAAATAATGTTTTTAAACAATTCAGATTCAATAGTGGATGCTGTGGAGAGTATTTTTCATTCAAACTATACTGGACTACAGAGGGGTATTTGCCCAATGTGAAAACTTAAAATGCTTATAACTTTTCAACGCAGCTGAATATAGAAAAACCGTAATGGAAAAAGTGTTTCTTTTGATCTCAAGAACCTATGGCTGAAATTAACCCAGTGGTCAAAGACTCACTGTATATAACAAAAAAAAATGACGCTTGACAGAAAAAGACTACTTCAGGATGCGATTCAATTCAGTCCATCTTTCTGCAATAAAAGTATGCGGAGGAGATGATCTTCGGCTTCAGTCTATAACAAAATACACCTAATGGAAGTAGATCTTTATCGAAATCGAAAAGAACATTAGTGACGCTTCTATCCAAAGGGGCGTGATCATTTCTGTTACACAGCATGTTACGAAAGGTACTCAGATCGAAGGCGATAAGCGTTAATGACGAAATGACAATCCCGTCATTGGACTCCACCTATAAACGTGAAAACCCGCAAATGAGCAAATAAAATCGACTTTATATGTAGTCCCTCATCTTCAATATGCCCCGACTGGGTACGTTTGCCAATGTTTATTTTTCAAATTATTCAGACCTTCTGTTGGGGTTTGCATTATATTTGTTTTCTATAATTTCGGATATAAAAAAAAAACAACCAACGGATTATTGACAAATATTGAATCAAAATACAGACAAAAAATGTATTTAAAAATTTCAAAACTTCAGAATTTACAAGCATCTCACACACATCTACAGGACTTTAGAAAATGATTCCTCTAATTTTTTTCCCCAAAGAATGGGGTCGATGAATTTGCGGTTTTAAATTGTTATTACAGGTTCTGAAAATCGTAAAGTAATGAAATTCCATACGTCCGATTAACTGCACAGTTGGTTTTTTCAGGGATTTTTTTCAACTCACTAAATTTATTATAAGGGGTTGAAAAATGCCATCCCTGTTACTTTTTCTTTTATATCTGTTTTTGTGATCACAAGATCTGGAAAATTTTTCCTTCCGTTCAATCCGCAATTTTGAAAAAAGTATTTTGGAAAATGTTGATATAATCGATATACTATTTCCGGAATAAAATGGAATTTGGAATAAGTGCTTATCCAAGTTATATTTGTTGGATTCGTTCTTTACTTGTTCGAAATTCAATTTGACTAGTTGATCAAAAAGAGGCAGTTTCAATTTCCAAAAACTTTATTCACAATTACAGCTGTTTCACCATAATATGGCATCAATCGTTAATTATTCTTTAAACTTGAATGTACTTCAAATTTTAATTTATTCCGGGGACAATATCGATTATATCAAAATTTTTCTGGGAGACATTTATTTTTCAAAATTCAAAAGAAAAGATTTTCAAAATCTGGTGATTACAGAAAAATTAATAGGTGTGGTTATTTTCAACCCCTAATAATAAAGTTAGGGCAGTTAATCGAATGTGTGGACTTTCATTCCTATTCGACTCTCAGAAACGGTGATGATAATTTAAAACCGCAAATTCGTCGACCCCTTATGGGGGATGTAACTTGGAAAGTAATGCGATATCGGGAAAAAATTACATATGTACCCCCATCAATATTCATTTGCGAATAATTGCCCAAAGTCTTAGTTCTAGGAGTCCAGGTATTTTAGTTGGCAATGTGACATTCTTGGTTATGGAAAATAATATTTAGGGGTTAAATAAGATTATCTCTCAATTACAAGGGTTATTTAAATGATCTGAACCTAAAACTGAAAACTAGGAATAATATTCTCCAGGAATTAGCTGGATCATCTATAAGGAGCATAATCATGTGAGAAAACTATCATTATTTTTGACCGCAGAATCCAACACAATTATAAAAAAATAGGATTCTAATTTGAAAAACAGAAGTTATGGCCAATTTAAGATCACAATTTTCAACACAAAATCTGAAACACCCTGTGATGATATTTTTGAAATCCAAAAGATGCATGACCTTTCCACATCCTTCCTCTTCGATGTTGTAAAAACGGTTTACGCTCAGGATATTTAAATTAAGAATAATGAACATATTACTGACTGAACATATTTGACTTTTTTCCTCTTTTTTTTGGATATTTTGAAAACTATTCGATTTCATACAATGGTTTTAACAGAAATGTATTCACTATTGAATACTCGATCATACCAAGAATGGAAAACTTGAAAAAATTTTTTCGTCGAATTTATTTTCACTCCCTGTATAACCGGAAGTTTTTGGGCTTCGAAAAATTTGGCTCTGTAGAGAACTTCGAATAATATCATAATCCCAATTTTCAGATTTCAAATATGTCTAGTTCTCCAAAAACGTCTAATAGGCACTCGAACTTGAGACACCCTGTATATATATATGGAAAATAATTAGCAATATTATACAGGGTGTCCCATAACTCAACATCAAGCATTTAATGGGCGATATGCTAGGTAATACCAGTTCTAGCAAAAATTAAAAAAAAATTCTATGTCACTAGGTTAAGTGGTAATAGGTATATTCGTATTCACAAATTTTCCAAATTTGCAATGCTATTTTTTAAACGTCATCCTAAATAACCATGCTAATTATTACAGTCACAAATCCATTGTTAGGTATAGTTGTTTTATTTTTATTTTTTTTTTTAATTTTGTTAAATAACCATGCTATTGATAAGAGTCACAAATCCATTGTTATGTACAATTGTTGTTTTTTATTTTTGCTAGAATTGGTATAACCTAGCTTATCTCCCAGTAACCGCTTGACGTTGAGTTACGAGACACCCTGTATGTGTGCATTATTAGCATGATAATTCTTGAATAATCATACTTGATAGCGGAAACTGCCTAAATAAATATCTTAAAAATAATTTGGTAACGTATCAATCAATTAAACTCTAAAACTATCACGAGAGTTCCACACCAAACTATAAATCGCATCACTGCCGTACCACGTTATTGTTTGAGGACAATTGAATATACACATATATGTGTATAGACGAATCAAACGTCAAAACAAACAGAAAAACCTGATAAATATATGAGGTAGCCGATCATCCGTACACATCGTCAGGCAAGAATCACTTAAGGAGTTTTCTTTCTAATTAACACTTTTAAAAGATACTTAGGGTCTTGGACACATTCGAGTTGTTAATTGACCAGCGTTTAGTGTCGCACTGATAAAATACGATGATACTGTTTGAATGAAAGAATTTTGTCTCATTTTGTCTACCGAATAGGCTGGGAACAGAGGCGGCGCTTAGTGTTTTCGTCCAAAAATATACCAAATATATTCACTAAAGGAATGCATTGACTTGGAGGATGTCAGTAGGTTATGATTGGGGCAATAACCATCATTGTCCTCCTTGCCAACGTTTCGGCAGACATCTTGTGTCGTTTTCAAGTCAAAACATCAGCTTTTAAATGTATCTGAACTCCGCAAACTAGATCAAATTTGTATTTATTGGTGGTTTGAAGACTTCTTGCTAAACTACCGGCAACTTAATTGATCGTGCACTTATGGGATTGAAAGGGATACTCATAAATGGAGCCATTTTGATTTTTCTTCTTTGGATATGTTAGATATAGCAATCCAGTTCATTAGATGATTTTCATCCACAGCATGTTGGTGTATTTTTACCAGGTATACCGGTATGAAGTTAGCGTCAAGATACAAATGTCTCAATAGGGAACATCTGTTGTGAACGTGCCTTTATTTTTTTGGTTTGTTTGCTATGACATCTCTGAAACATATTTAGTACACATCAAGTAATTGAACAGACAACAACAACATTAAAAATGTCGAATTTGGTACCAGAGAGTGATGATTTGCGGAAAGTATTATTTTTTTGTCTTCATTTGAAGAAAGCGCTGCAGAGCCGCGTCGAATGCTTGTCGAGGCATATGGTGATGATGCTCTATCAGAAACAACAAGCAAAAGATGGTTTTAACGGTTCAGAAATAATGATTTTGATGTGAGAAATGAAGAATGTGGAAGATCACCAAAGATATGCTCTCTCGCAAAATCCAAACGCGCCCTTCGATGGGCTGGGGTAAGAGCTGGGCGTCTTACCTTAAATCATATTCTCTGAGGCGATTTCTTATTATCTGAGTTTTTATTTGCATCACATGAGGTTGCTCAAGCTGATTTTGAAGGAGGCGAGGGGTTGCAAACCGTTGTCTCAACGAAGAAACTCCCAAGTAACGTTCTTGAATGGCTGTCCTGGTCTTCGGACCTATCTCCCTGAAACGCTGCAACATTCTAGACACACTTGTATGGGAAACTCCAAACCTTTCTGCAATTCTTGTGTATGTCCACCCTTCTTCTCGCCAAACTACCGCTTAGGCACATTTCTCTTGGATTAAATTGCGTGTTTCGCGTTGCATAGCAATCGAGTGTAGAAAATAAAACGGAAGATAATCTATTGATCACTAGAATTGATCGAGAACAACTGATTTCAGGATGGAGCCAATACATTCAAAATCTGATAATCTCATCTTTTTTTGTTCCTGCTGGGAAAAAACATCTGTATTGAAGAAAAACGTTGAAAGTGGATAACATATGCATGCATAATTCTGATAAAAACAATTATCATTTAGAACACCTTCAGTTGCAGAATAAATTTGAGGTTTCCATAATGTGCGTTAATTTTTTTGCGCAGTGTACTAGGCAACTATCAGAACGATACCACTTTTAGTGAGTTCCACATGATGAACTCGTTGCACATAATTGCTTCGTAGGTTCAATAATATTGTATGTCTTTCGTACAACACACGGCCATTTAAAACGTGCTCCGTTTGTGTGTTAGAGTTTGCTAGTCGGTTAGTGGCCGTAGTTTCAATTGAACATGCCTTGCTTTATCGTTCGCTCATAAATATGTCGTGGGACACGATCCCATCCCAGGCATGCTACAGTGACTTATCGCCATCCTAACGACTGTTAGATTAATCTACACAAGACTTTTTCGCATTACAGATTTTACCGCTGAATGTGCCTGATTGTTTTGTACGGTGCTCCTGAATGACTTACTTATCAGAGAATGGCGTTCAAGACAATGCTTCATAGATTTTTTTGTCAGAACACATCAGTTAATTCGACCATTTTTGCTACTGTTTTCATGACAAGGGGGTGAAAAAGGTGAACCACTTTCTTCTTCGTCTGAGACTTTCGTCTTCGTGGATTTTCCTCATCGAACCACGATTAATAACTATTTTAAGACCAAACACTCGACTGTTTTCTTCGCTCCAGACTGAAATTACCGCTCCGCAAAACCAAGTTTGACCTCATAGATGACATGAAATGAAAAATTGTACAATTAAGCGTCTGGCCATATGGGAGCAGCTCATAGTGGATGATTCCCTTCCAATCCCAGCAAAACCTTCCTGGCCGTCAATCCCGGCTTGGCCACTGTTTGAGACGATTCACCTGCCTTCGACCATGACCGTTTTCGCTTGATATTGTCGTATGTGATCCATTTTTCGTCGCCAGTCAATATCCGCTTCAAGAATGGGTCGGGTTCGTTCCGTTTCAGCAGCATATCGCAAGGGTTGATTCGATCCAGAAGGTTTTTTGCGTCAAATCATGTGGCACCCAAACATCAAGCATTTTTTGTATCCATCCTTCTGCAGATGGTTTAAAATGGTTTGGTGACTAACTCACATCTCCTGGGCGATGTCACAAGATGCCACATGCCGGTCTAACTCGATATATTCCATGATTTTATTTATTTATTTAGAGAATTTGGGATACAAACAGATCCAATATCCAGAAACAGTATCCACAATATATTATACAAATTAAAAAAAAACACACTCAAAGAAATGTCTTAACTACAAGCTTAAACTTAAAATGTTATATTATAACACAATACTACGGAGTAACCAACAGATCTCAAACAAAAAATTATTGGGATAACAAAAAAAACTTAGGATTGAGAGAAAAAAAAACCGAAAAAGTGAATGGAAATTTGCCGTGATTAAATCTAACCGAAATTGAATTCAATAAGCTTCAATATATGACTTTTTCAAAATGACTTTGATTTTTTGTGGTGTATGATGAAATATGTCAACCAATTGCTGTGATTCATTGCCGGAACGAAGCATTCTAACAAGTGGACTATTTTTAGTATAACTTTTACGTTTCAATTCAATATGAAATAACTCATGCTGCCTCAGGTTGAAGGGTGGGATGTTAATTTTTACCATTTCTAGAATTTCAACTGCCTGCAGGATGCCACCTAAAATTGATGTCGGCCGTTCTACGTCTATCTTCAAGGGATAATATTCCTAACTGTTTTCTCAAAATGGGGTAGCGATCTACATTATGCTGTACTGACAGATTATCTCTGAAAGCAAGATGCTTCAGAAATCGATTCTGCACTCTTTCAAGGCGTGAAATATATATTTTATACTGAGGGTATACGGCCACTACTTTCGATTAGTAGACCATAGTAGATTATTAAGTGATCTTGACGCGTATGGCATAAGGGATAACAAAATAAAACTTATACAAAGCTACCTACAAGGGCGAAAACAAAAAGTATTTATTACTATCAATTATAAAGATTTATTTTTGAGGATAAGGATATCATTAATGAAGTAATTCAAGGTAGCCTACTAGGTCCTTTACTGTTCATTGTATATATAAACGATCTACCTCGCAATATTGACCAGTTGTTGAATGTTGATGACACCAATATTATCAAAATCTTATATAACGCCTTTCAATTGAATGAAGAACTAAATAATGCATTTTTCAGTGTAAAAAAATGATATCCAACAAATAAGTTCAAATTGAATGCACAAAAGACAGAATGTGTAGTTTTTCACTCTTCAAGGTCAAAATTTCAATTCCCAAATGAAATTTCTCTTGATGGAAGTCAAGTGAAGATCTCGGAATCTACGAGATTCCTTGGGGCTCATATAGACAAGAAGTCTATTGATCTGTCTACTTTGTAAATTTTTTACTGTGCAGCTCTTCAAACCAATTTGTCATATGGTATTGTTTGCTGGGGAAACAGCCTTTTTGTAAAACAGAAGTATGCTTCAATATCCATTATGAACATAAAATACAGGCAATCGTGCTATGTACATGTGCACAAAAATGTTTAATGCATTGCCAAGGCAATTTCGTGATGTAAATAAAGATACACTACTGCTGTTTAAGCTGAATTTAAACATTTTTTTATTATATAATATATATATTATATAATTTGGAGGTGTGAACCTTATGATATTAAGGAATACTTTGTTTTTTTTAAGGCTGAAAAGTCGATTTCTCTTCAATGTATCTTTGTTTGACAGACTTCGTTCATATGATCATCATATTTGCTGCGGTCGATTATATGGACCCAATTTTCGTTGACTCCATGATGAAAATGTTCACTTTACTGAATGAATTGACGTTTACAGTTCGACGATTGGTCGAGGGGTTCACATATTAAATTCACAGAACGAAGAAACTCTCAAGTAACATTCTTGAATGGCAGTTGTCTACCCTGTCCTGGTCTTCGGACCTATCTCCCTGAAACGCTGCAACATTCTAGACACACTTGTATGGGAAACTCCAAACCTTTCTGCAATTCTTGTGCAGGTCCACCATTCTTCTCATAAAACTACCACTTGGGCACATTTCTCTTGGATCAAATTGCGTGTTTCGCGTTGCATAGCGATCAGTGTAGAAAATAAAATGGAAGATAATCTATTGATCACTAGAATTGATCGAGAACAACTGATTTCAGAATTTCAAAATCTGAAAATCTCATCTGTTTTTATTCCTGGTGGGAAAAAACATTGAAGAGAAACGATGAAAGTGGATAACATATGCATGCATAATTCTGATAAAAACAATTATCGTTTAGAACACCGTCAGTTGTAGAATAAATTTGAGGTTTCCATAATGTGCGTTAATTTTTTTGCGCAGTGTACTAGGCAACTATCAGAACGATACCACTTTTAGTGAGTTCCACATGATGAACTCGTTGCACATAATTGCTTCGTAGGTTCAATAATATTGTATGTCTTTCGTACAACACACGGCCATTTAAAACGTGCTCCGTTTGTTTGTTAGAGTTTGCTAGTCGGTTAGTGGCCGTAGTTTCAATTGAACATGCCTTGCTTTATCGTTCGCTCATAAATATGTCGTGGGACACGATCCCATCCCAGGCATGCTACAGTGACTTATCGCCATCCTAACGACTGTTAGATTAATCTACACAAGACTTTTTCGCATTACAGATTTTACCGCTGAATGTGCCTGATTGTTTTGTACGGTGCTCCTGAATGACTTACTTATCAGAGAATGGCGTTCAAGACAATGCTTCATAGATTTTTTTGTCAGAACACATCAGTTAATTCGACCATTTTTGCTACTGTTTTCATGACAAGAAGGTGCAAAAGGTGAACGAACCACTTTCTTCTTCGTCTGAGACTTTCGTCTTCGTGGATTTTCCATGACGATAACGCGTCATCTCATCGAACCACGATTAATAACGATTTTAAGACCAAACACTCGACTTTTTACTTCGCTGAAGACTAAAATTACCGCTCCGGAAAACCAAATTTGACATCATAGATGACATGAAATAAAAAATTGTACAATTAAGCGTCTGGCCATATGGAAGCAGCTCATAGTGGATGATTCCCTTCCAATCCCAGCAAAACCTTCCTGGCCGTCGATCCCGGCTTGGCCACTGTTTGAGACGATTCACCTGCCTTCGACCATGACCGTTTTCGCTTGATATTGTCGTATGTGATCCAGTTTTCGTCGCCAGTCACCATCCGCTTCAAGAATAGGTCGGGTTCGTTCCGTTTCAGCAGTATATCGCAGGCTTTGATTCGGCCCAGAAGGTTTTTTTGCGTCAAATCATGCGGCACCCAAACATCAAGCATTTTTTTGTATCCATCCTTCTGCAGATGGTTTAAAATGGTTTGGTGACTAACTCACATCTCCTGGATTCAACAATGTAGACTCAAATTTTTGCACCATACCTGTGATTGCCTGTCTACTAGAGCTCGAATTACGACCGAAAATTGGAGTTAAGCTCTTGAAGTTGCGGTCACCGACTCCAAATTTCGGTAGTACATTTTTATAACTTGTAAACGTTGCTCGTTCGTGAAACCATGACGAAAATGTTCACTTTACTGAATGAATTACGTTGAAGTTCGAAAGTTGTCAAGTCCCTATTGGAAAACTCGATATTTCGCTGATTCGTAGTTTTCCGTAGTTTTAAATAATTGCAAGAGCATCAAAGCTAGTGATTTCTAAATTTTTATGAATGAAAAATCTTCGAGGGTATTTTTCCAGCAGTCAAGTTTTCATGGACCCTACGGTTTTTCATGCGGTGGAAGAGATTCTAGGTTCCACATTCTATATGCAGAATGAAAATAACGTGTGGGGATATCCATATTCATTCGGAACTCTTGTTCTGGATAGATAACCCAAGTTTGCCTAACCCTTCACTGGATGTTAGCCTTTGGCTAAATTATGGTGGAATCAAAAACAAGCACCAAAATTATGTGGGTCCACGTATATGACTATATCAGTGTAACGCTGAAGGGATTGGTTCGTTATAAACTTGATGTAAGCAAATCATTGATGTTACCTCCCAGAATGCATAGGTTCGTTGAAAAGTTCGATTAGCGCCATCTTACAGTCAGAAGTAGAGGTTAAATTTGTATGCTATTTTGATATTGCATCTTGCATGTGAACACAATAACAATTCAATTGAAATGAAACTTCTAATGTCAATTCCAACAAGGTTGCGTTGAGCGATTAACGACCAAATGAGCACAGTATTCGTCGCCTGCAGTGGGCTAATAAGCACTGTCGTGTTCCCAAAGAATTTTGGAGTTCAGTAGTGTTTTCAGATGTGACTGCCAAGTGACAGTCGAGGAACTCGTAATTTGGGAGACCGGACAAGGATGCCCAACCTGCTTCGGCATGTTAGACCCGTGTCACTATATTCACTGTTGGCTGTGCTAAGATCTGGGAGAGTATTGTGTATTGAGTATTGTCTGCAAGGCTAAGTAAGAAACGGCAGGAGAATTCTGCATCTTTACATTCTACTATGGAAAGGCCATTTTTGTACTCGTGTAGAATTATTATTTGTGCAAAAGCATAATCACTTATTGTACTTCTTCGCTTATGCTGCCTCTTCGATTCTTCTTCTTGTAGGTTTCTTTCTCTTCTTTGGATCTGATAGATGTATCGTTCCAATCTATCACATGATTTCGTCCACATAATCAGTATCAATTATGATAATAGCATTTGCTTAGTCTGCTGGATGTATTCAATGGATATATGTGATTCAAATCTTTCACAGCTCCTTGTTCTACTTTTTTTATATTAGAAACTTGGGTTTTGTTGTTTTTGTCTAATAGGTTTAATATTTTCCATCTATTTTCTTCAGCTTTCAGAGGATTTTGAATTTTTAGTACTGTTTTTTTCCTGCTGCTAACCTGATCTGTATTTCTGGTATCACTTTAAGTGCTATGGGGATCTTTGTTAAGAAGAGAAAGAAGAACAATAAAAAGTCATGGTTATTCGCTAAATAACAAATCTATACGAGAATGTGTATTTAAATAACAACAGGCTTTTCAGAATTCTGTTTTTCTGCCGATTGCATTTCTAGTAGTACTAGACTACTGAAAGTCCATCACACACAGTATAATCACAGTATAGGGACCAAGCAGTAGTCGCACTCCGTGGATTTTGAACTGAAATCGCTTAAACCAAAGGGAACTCGCCCATTCCTCCCTGCGCATCTAATCTTATCGACCGCGAATTTAAAAATTGATTAGAAAAGGTTATTTGCGTTATCTGAAAACTTAAATATTTTGATTTAAGCTGGTAATAAGTTTTCACAGTGATATTTAAAGTGTATGGACCATATTAAGTACCCCCAGTACACCCCCCGTAAATTCTCCCCTGCGCTAAATATGCTGAGTGTTCTCTAGAAACGGTTCCCTCATTATGGTGGGAAAAAAATAAAAAACCTATTGAATTATTGTTATATATATATATAATATTATTGTTATTTTTATTTATAAAATTGAAAATCATATAGATATAGATACACACTCAAATATTTATCTAAAAAAATTTCACTCTTCTGCATACGCATGCAGTAGGCGTAAACCTCCTGAAATTCCATTGGTTCCTAATATCTCAGCTAATCGTAAGGAAATGACAACTATACTAAGCCTGCTGTAGGCGTGAATCTGCTAAAATTCCATTGGTTCCTGATATCTCAACTGATCGTGAAGAAATGACGACAGTAGGCGTAAACCTCTTGAAATTTCATTGGTTCCTGATATCTTAACTAATCTCAACTAATTGAATGAAGCACTACTCAATAACGAGCTTTAAATAAACATTTTCCATTGGTTCCTGATATCTCAACTAATCGTAAAGAAATAACGACTATACTAAACCTGCTGTAGGCATAAATCTGCTGAAATTTCATTGGTTCCTGATATCTCAACATCTAAAGAAATGAGGACAGTAGTCGTAAACCTCCTAAAATTCCATTGGTTCCTGATATCTCAATGGTATTGAGAAAAATGAAAGTTTGGGATTATTGGAACTATTGTTTTTGCAGTTGTATACGCTACAATTGTTAATCATTTTGGAATTAATTCGAAAATCACAATATTGAAATAGAATACTTACTGGAATGAAAATAAATGATTAAATAAATGAGCTTTGCTGTTTCATGGTAGGTTTCGACTCAAAGAAATTCCACTGAATTATAGGTTAGGTTGTATTTTTTTCTTCAACTTCTTTGAATTTTAAACAGATCTAAAAAAAATTATATTCTTCTAAATATTTAACGAATTATTCATACAAAGGAATTATTTAAGATGTCTAAAATTATAACAATGACATTACTCCAGACATCTTAGAAATATTGATGAAAACAATGAACAAGGACCAAAATATGAGGTTAGAATCCCGAGATGCGCGAGTCAGACTTGGTGTAAGAAAATCCACGGAGTGCGACTACTGGTTGGTATCTATACTGTGGTATAATATCGACAGGGTTATTTAAAGAAGCTCGTATGAGCCGGGTTGTCTATTCTTCCGTAACCATCAAAGGATCCCTTTCAAGATAACTCGTATAAATAATGTAATCCATGTCTTTATATTGTCATGATTGAAGGAGTAGTCAGATATGACATATGGGTCGTTTTTAACAACCGAAATCGTGTATTTTTATACCAACTATCATGCACGTGTACTATATGTGTCACTAAAATAATTTTGATAATGTGTCGAGAGGTTCCATTAGTGCAGTACAAAAATACATCCACCCGTTTGATATTCAGCACACTTCGATGAGTGGGTTCAATAGCTTCTTGTCATTTATCAACGTACTTTATACTGTTTGCAATAAAGTTTTGGCTCTGCTTACCATCACACTGCTGATATGTCTATGACCCATTGGCGTTTGATTTATTTATATGAATGCTTCAGTTTTTATTTGGAAATAGACGAAGATGTAAATTTTCGAATCGGTGCTAATCGATACCTTGTGAAACAACGATTGAATTGAATCCGAAAAATTCCATTTTGGGGTTCAAAGTAATACGTAATAATTATTTATAGCACCTGCAGAGCAATTGCGGGTTGGAATTGTTTGGTTCGTGTCCAAAACCATATATGAAATGCTAGATAAATTCTCGAATATCGATTTTTAATCTCTACCATTCATCTGGTATCAGGAAACCTGTACTTTTTTTTAATTCGTTGCATTTATGCCGAATCTCAACTTTTCGATCAATTGATAATATACATCAATTGTTGATGTGACATTTTTAAGCGATATCACGAATTGAATTGAAGCATAATTCAGCTTCTTTCTAAAAAGCGAATCAATTATTTGTAATTCGAAATACACCTATAAAAAAATTCATGTAAAATCACACGCGAAAGAAGTTATGGGGCTTGGAATGGTACATTTTGGGTAATTTAGAAAAACCTAATAAAAAAATCATACCTCCGTAACTGTAATACTGAGGATCCAGGTTCCAAGACTGAAAAGGTAGCAAATGACCCTACCAACGCCCCAAAAAAATTTGACGGTCCATGTGCCGAACACCCTGTATTATTGTTACAAATAAACATTATTATTATCTTTGACAGTAAAAAAGGGACATGATACCTTCGATGTATGAAAGATTTTCAGTAAAAAATTGGAAAGCTAAATTTTCGTCGAGCGTATTCTGATGATTCTCGAAAAATATTGATATTCATAAATTCTGGCCCTGAGAGAGAGTTGAAATCAAGCGTGAACCAGCGAAGGGTGAGTTTCAGACGAATAGTATTTAGCCCATCTCATGAAAGGGATGCTATAAGTACGTCGTTCGTCAGTTGTTTAACTCAATTATTGATCAAATATGGCGCGTTTCCCACCCTCTGGTTTCTATATTAACCCTTCCACCAAAGGGTCCCAATAATTATGTGCCAACCCTTGCATAGCATCCGATCTTCGTTATAACCTACCCATTATATTTACGGGAAATATCACTTATAAGTATCCTATTGTTGAAATGGTTTATTTCCCGAAGAATCAGCCGTTCAGATACTCAATTGCCAATTGTTATCGTAAAACTCTTTCTCCCTTAAAGAAAGTTTTATTCAAAAGAATTCATAAAAGCACGTATAATAAAATCAAAATCGAATAAAGAACCTAATATACCTGCAAAATCCTTGCCATGAAAGAACTAATTACTTTAATATTTTCTGTCGAAATAATATCGATAATATGATGTATCCAGAAAATTGCTGCCATTCAATTTAAAGGATCAATCCTTTTTCAGTGGTCTTCGGTAGCATCATGGTTTGCGGAGCCCAAATCTTCCTGTCGACAAAGAGCGATGGAAGAAATTGAACGATATACGAATGAGCCGCCCAAGTCCATCGCAACCGATTCTCATAAGGAGCCCGTCAAAAGTGAAAAAAACGGCGAGAGGATCCTAAGAACTCCTAAAATTGCAACGGTGAGTTATTGAATTTGTTCATTGAAATCAGTGGTTGCCCAATCCGTAGAACTGCTTGAGGCACGTGCAACCTATGGGTTTCTTATTGAATTATTATCTTCAAATGCATTTATTACAATTGAATAGTATCACTTTTTCTTTTTGATCGCAATAATATCTTCGCGTTTCACTTTGGTCTTCATCATCGATTTCAGTTATGCTGCACTGATGATGGGTGGTAATCAAAATTGCAGTCCAAAATCAAAAAACGGTGAGGTCATTGTACACAAAAATCAAAGACCCCATTCCAACATCCTTCCAAAGTAATGTCGTATACAAAATAAATTGTGAGACTTGTGACAAATGTTATGTAGGACATACCTCCCAATGGGTAAAAAGTAGAGTGACACTGCATAGATCGGACATAAGAAAATACCCAGAGAGATGTGCATTGGCTGCTCATGCACATAATCTTGACCATCAAGTGAATTTTGAGGATGTTGAGGTACTCAAATTAGAGAAAAATTATCAAAAAAGATTGATCCATGAGATGATAAACATAAACAAAGATGAAAAAACCATAAACAAGAAGACAGATACAAACAAATTAAGCTCGATATACAGTTATTTGTTGGAAATGATAAAGATGAAACCTTTTTATGACGGCCCAGTAGATGAATGAAGAAGATCAAGAACACAGAGAAGTGAGAGACTAGTTTTCCAGGAAAGAAAAAACATAACCTTAAAAAATAAAATGACATTGTGTTACCTTAGAGTTTTTAATTGATTGTGAATTTGAGAATAAGAGCATCAACAAAAAGAATTTTTCGAAATTTTAAAATAGATTTAGATGACGTGTTTCGTGAGGAATTCCTATGGAATCAAAAATTAACTTTCCATTGTTTTTATTAATTATAACGTTTGTGTCAGATGTCATCCATCTAAAACCTCACATTCAGTGAGTTGATTTGTTTTAAAATTGGTTGTCTATAAATTATATATTATTGTTCTTTTGTAGAACCCCTGAAGAAGCATTAAATTAATGCGAAAGCTTGGCATAGAATAAAAAGTATTCGAATCATTTACTCCCAAATCCGAGCCTAAAGACCCTTAAAATTCATTCAATATCTATCTATCTATAGAATTCTCCTGGTTGGCATAATTTTTTGGAATCTTTCAGAGTAATTAAGGGTGCGTTTTCTTTGATAACTGTCTCTGTTTTCGATAAGACGTTAATTCTGAGTTGTTTTTTGAAATCTTTTAATTAAAATAAAACATTGTTGTTATTACAAATTTTATGTACTCTCTTTGAGTGGCTGTATCTTAACAAGGGACGCTCCAATGAAGTTTTTTTATATGAAAGATCCTATATTTTTTTCGATGAGGAATCACCTCCTTAAATATTTTACACTTATTTAGTTACACCATGTATATCTTGGTATGAAGCATTATACGGTCGTATATACTTCAGATCAACAAAATAAATAAATAGGAGAAAACTAGTAGTTATATAAATCATTTATAATGAAAAACAAGGGAAAGAGCCCCTGATTGCTCGTTCCTGAAAACTGTGATGCTCGTAAGTTTTGAGAATGAAGCCTGAGATAGTTATTCTTTCATACCAGATTCGAATTGACTTGGCTTAATGGCGAGGTATGTACTATAACAATAATTATTTGCAACAGGTTCGCGAGCAGAGTGGTTTCTAAGAAGAACGAGTAGCTCAGATGGTATCTTCCACAATAAGTTCTTAAGCGCATTTTCTAGCGCATCGTCTGTCACGAATTTTCGTGGAAATGTCAACGGGAAATAACGTCGATCAAAGTGCCAGTGGCTCGATATATATTCATGAACCATTATTACAACTGATATTGGTCATAAAAAATTCCATTAGTCCTAGACGTGTCGGTCACAGAAATACGGACATGTGGGACGAACACGAGGGACCCCGCTTTAACTAGATTCGTGGATACAGTGACGTGTTATGCAAGGGATTAGGGAATCTTCTTGATATTTCTTTGGATTCTGTAAGTATATCAATATACCTGTTACTATAGTACGACGTTCTTTGATTCTAGCATGTAGTGCTTCAGATAAATCAGTGCTTAACGCCGTGTCGTAAGTGAGCAACTTCTCTAAAACAAATTTTAGTGTTGTTTCAGCAGTTAGTAGGGTCGAATCCCTTCTGCATAACGTCTCTACAGCTAATTTAAATGGCTGCAAACTATCTATCAAGTCTTTTATTCTCGACCATTCAAGATCATTAAATTTTAAGTCAGATCCTATATCTATTAAAGCTTTGTCAATACACACTTTCAGTTTATAAACTCTTTCTATCATAGCCAGAAGACTATTCCAACGCGTGCGGCAATCCAAAATAAGGCTTAGTTCTTTACCTGTATCTTCTTTTACGTACTTTTGCAAATAGATGTCATATTTAGTGGGCGATCTTTTAAACAGTTGTACCACTTTTCGCACTTTTTGAAGAAGGTCATCGTATCTAGGAATTAATTCAGCACTAGAAGGATCTGTTATTGTTACTGAAACTCCTTGTTCTCCTAAAGTATCATCCGTTGTGTCTTCGTCATCTGTATCTGAATCTGAATCAGGAGTTGTTGTTGGCATTATTGAGTCTTCTTCTCTCTTTTTATATAAAACATCGATCACAGCTAATTGCAACCCATGTGCGTAGCAAAGTTGCTGATAGCACTTCATTAGCTTACCTACTTTGACCATGACACTTGCACCGTCAGTACTCATACCAATAATATCAGTATCTGAATCAAGTCCGAAGCTTTTTAAGCGGTTTTCTATTAGATTTATAGTATGTTCCGCAGTGCACGAACCGTGTATTCTAATCAAACCCAGATTAAAATGTTTTTCTTTGTGGTGTACATTTAGATTCAAATAACGGTGATTTTTGTGAAGTCCATTCATCAAAACTCAACGAAAATCTTTTTCCTTGTTTCTTAAGATATTCGAACTCAATTATCAAGTCGGCTTTAACGGTATTTGCAAAATTTAAAACTATAGATCTTATGGTGTTTGGTGAATTAGGAAGTTTAAATCCACTTTTCGAAAACAAATATCTCAAATCTGCCGATGTACAAAATAAACTGAGGGGCACACCATCTTTGCAGACCATTCTGGAAACCATCATCTCCATCGAGTTTTCTTTCTTAAAGTAACTGCCAATGTCAATTGTTTTAGACTTTTTCTTGGGTATTATATCTTCCTCAGAAACACTTTCAGCTAATACCGTTTTTGATGTGGATGGTTTAGGAGATGAGTCAGAGCCGGGACGTTTTAATTGGCTACTTTCAAAACTTAGATCAATACAATGCTTTGTTTGCAAATGTGTTTTTAAGCCTTTATAAGAACCTTTACTTATTTTTAGTATGTTAGAGCATAATGTGCATTCCGCGTTCACAGACTTATCCTTTTGCTGTTTTTAAAATAATTCCATACAGTTATTTCACTGTCCCTACTACAGGTTCCCTCATCATGTAGCAAACACTGCGCGACGATCAGCGTCAAACGACTCGCACGCACACGCACAACATGTTTAAAGTGCCTACTTCAATAGCGCTTTCAAAACAGAAATGCCGGTAAGTGTTTTACATGTCACCATCGCAACACGCCACGACCACCAAACATGTCACCATCGCAACACGCCACACCACCAAACGTTCCATTAAACGCCTTGTTCCATTCTGATGGGTTTAAGGCTTGACGGTTTAATGACATGTTTTTGGTATTAACTGAAATCGATTTCTGGGGTATTTTCATTAGGACGAGGTCGTGGATTGTGCATTACCAACGGCCAGAGAGTGATTGCGATTAAACGATTCTTGAGAACAGATTTTCTAAGAGCCTCCTACGTGGGTTTCTCTCTATTGTTCTGGCCGAACAGAGTGAACACCAAAAATTTCCATCAGAAATTGCTTTATTGCTCTGAAAGTTATGGGATATGAAAGATGTGGGAAACGCAACCCCTTAAATTTATTTCCGATGTAACTTTTCGTCTTATTATTTGTTTACCATTTGAAAATTTATTTCCGATAGCCTGTTTCATTCTGAACAAAAATGTCTCATGAGTGTTTTGCCCAAAATAAACCAGTTCGCAGCAAAAAATTATTTTACGAACAACTAGAGAGATAGGTACATCGTAATAAAGGCGAACTGGATTTATTATTATTCAGTAGTTAGTACCTGCATTTCCCACCCTTACAACCATAGGGTAAACCAAATAAATAACTGGCTAAGTGTCTATTTGCTAGTAGAAAACGTTAGGTTAATTTCAATATTGTAACTTTTTTGGTGCTTGTGAGAAAATTGTTATACAAATTTTATGTACTCCCTTTGAGGGGGCTGTATCTTAACAAGAGATGCTCCAATGGAGTTTCTGAACATGAAAGATCCTATCTTTATCTCTATGAGGAATCACCTCCTTAAATATTTTACACACCTTGTATAATGTTGTTTGATGACGAGATATTGTTGATGATGGAGCTCGTGTTGAATGATTGTTTGGGCTATTAACATCATCTATTGTGGATGTAATGTTTTCAGACGTTTCGATAGACATCTTCTATCTTTATCAAGGAGGAAAAGTAAAAAACCTTTTGAAAATTATCAATTTTCAAAAAGTCAATTTTGACAGAAGTCATGAAAGAAAATGAACGATGTTATATACTCATCTGTGATATGATGATCTTTTTAAGTTGGATCGAACTATCGGCGTCCAAACTTCTGGTAGATCTATAGATGGAGCACTTATGGAATCAGGTGTTATTCTGCTTCTTTGATTTTTCTTCTTGCAAGTTTTTCTTCTTTGGATATTATTGATGCTTCATCCCACTTCATACGATGATTCTCATCTACAGCATGTTGGACCAACCTGGATTTGTCGCTGTCTAGTACTCGTAGAAGCTTCTGATGTTCTTTAATTCGTAAAAGAGGGCGTTCAGTTTTTCCGATGTAAGATCTTCCGCACTCGCAAGGTAATTCATATATGCAGTTCTTTATCCTTCGTGTCTCATTATTAGGCTTAACTTTTGTAAGTTTAGTCCTGATAGTGTCTTGAGTTTTGAATGCAGTCGTTATGTTGTATCTATTTCCAGAGGAAATAGATGTTGGCTCTTATAATCAAAAAATCAATCAATTATTAGAAGCAGGAAAATACAAAAGACTGAAAAAGGACCCTACCAGCACAGTTGAAAACAAGATTTACAAAATCATTTATAAATATCGAAATGAATTTCCAGATCAATTCGTTAGATCAAGACTTACACCTCACTTCAGTAAACCACCACATTTATATGGTCTACCAAAAATACACAAAGCAAATATTCCTCTAAGACCAATTGTGAGTTCAAGAAATTCAGCATGCCACCACCAATTGGCTAAATTTCTGCTGAAAATTATATCACCATTAAGAATTAATTCAACATCGATGATAAGAAACTCGAAACACTTCATAGAAATAATGAGACATCAAGAAATCATGGAAGAAGACGTTATGATCAGCTTCGACATCACCAATTTGTTCACTAATATTCCGACAGATAAAACACTTATCATAGTTAGGAAAAAGCTTGAAGAAGATCGAACCCTTAGTGAAAGAACTACACTAAGCGTGAATGCAATTATGGAAATGCTTTCTATTTGTATTGAAACAACATATTTCCACTTTGAAGACATCTTTTATCAACAAGAATTTGGAATGGCCATGGGTTCACCACTATCACCAATTTTAGCTGATTTATATATGGAAGTTTTCGAACTGAAGGCATTAAAAAATATGTACTTGAACCCAAACTGTGGAAAAGTTATGTAGATGATACTTTCATTATTTGGCAACATGGAAGAGACACTATAGATGGATTCCTTCAATATCTAAACAATCAAGAGGAATCAATTAAATTCACAATGGAAATCGAGAAAGACAGACAACTTCCATTCTTAGATGTACTCGTACATGAACAAAATGGAATCCCAAGAACCACTGTGTATAAAAAGCCAACGAACACAGGACAATATCTACATTTTGATTCAAACCACCAACTAAACACTAAATTGGGAGTAGCAAAATGTTTATTTGATAGAGCAATAAATATTTGTTGCACTGAAGAAGACCAAAATGAAGAAATAAATAACATCTCGAAAACTCTTAGAAGCAATGGCTACCCCAAAAAGATATTACAAAAAGCTAGACGAACAAGAGAAAGTTAACCTGAACCAACAGATATAAATCAGACCATCAAAACCCTAATTCCTTATGTAAAAGGTTTGTCGGAGAAAATGAGAAGAATTGGAAATAGATACAACATAACGACTGCATTCAAAACTCAAGACACTATCAGAGCTAAACTTACAAAAGTTAAGCCTAATAATGAGACACAAAGGACAAAGAACTGCATATATGAATTACCTTGCGAGTGCGGAAGATCTTTTATCGGAGAAACTAAACGCCCTCTGAATGTACGAATAAAAGAACATCAGAAGCTTCTACGAGCACTAGACAGCGACAAATCCAGGTTGGTCCAACATGAGAATCATCGTATAAAGTGGGATGAAGCATCAATAATATCCAAAGAAGAAAAACTTGCAAGAAGAAACATCAAAGAAGCAGCATTTATGAAAATAACACCTGATTCCATAAGTGCTCCATCTATAGATCTGCCAGAAGTTTGGACGCCGATAGTTCGATCCAACTTAAAAAGATCATCATATCACAGATGAGTATATAACATCGTTCATTTTCTTTCATGACTTCTGTCAAATTAACTTTTTGAAAATTGATTAATTTTCAAAAGGTTTTTTACTTTTCCTCCTTGATAAAGATAGAAGATGTCTATCGAAACGTCGGAAAACATTACATCCACAATAGATGATGGTAATAGCCCAAACAATCATTCAACATAAGGTTGTTTGTTGTTTCGGAAGTGTAAAGTTCATAACATGACGTGGTTCTAGATCATCATGAAATTTCATATTGAATAAGAGATGTTTTGACCCCACTGAATTCTTTTCGAACATAGGGGGACATTCTGTATATATTATCGATGATTTATCGTAGGAATCCAGATGAATCAAGAAATCTTTTCCCAGAAGTCTCATTGATAAATATATCTCTCGCTAGCTAGAATCATTTACATACTAATAATATATTCATGACTGATTAATCGCTCGTGTATAATGTTCAATTTCGTGACAATATATCATAGAATGTCGATTAAATTATTAATCATTTTTTCTGAATTCGTCCAGGTATATCCTGAGTTAATTGGTTTTTTACAAGTCGAGTTCAAACACAATAATGTCGAATCATTATTTCCCATAATGATTGGGTCGATATTAACAATGGAAAAGACGGTGTTCGTCCTCAAGAAAGTGAATATCATTGTCACCTATTGCAGAATTATCAATTCAGGGAACTGCTAATAAACCTGGAGGTGTCAAAATATTTCATTCAACTCACAGACATGACATGAATAGTTTCCGAACAATGGTTGGCACTAGACAGACATTCAGCTTAATGACTTTCAGCATTGGACTGTCATCGCTCGTCTAGGGTCCTCGAAGAATAGCTTTTCATATAAGTACAGGGCCCTTTGGTCTTCTCAAAAGCTCAAGCCTCAATTTATGCATGTATATCCACTAATTTTCAATGGTTGAATGAATTCATCGATGACTAGAAGAAACTGATATTGAGTCGATATTCTTTCGCGCACTCTTTTATTCCAGCTTTTACTGATTCATCAATTTCTTGCGTTGTTGAGGATATGTCGAAGTCAGTGTCACTTTTTCTCTATGACTTACATTTTGTTTATTGAAATGAGATGGTGTTTTCATTTATTTACTGTTACGGTGAAATCCAGATATAATTTCAGAACCTGTGATTTGTATATTATATATATATATTCTTTTGAACTTTTGGCTTACAATTTTTTGGTTAGCAAATAATAGAATGTGTAGTGTTAGCCGGGATTAGTGACAGTGACCCATACAATGCGGCGTATGACATGAAAGCTTAGGGAAAAAAACCCAGTAAATAAAACCCTGACTCTCCTAATGTGTGTTCTTAAACTCCTACTCAAATGTGCTCAAAAACTGAGCCTGTAAATTAGGAATGTAATGGGTTGGTCAAAAACGGTGGTACTCTCTATCCATATTTCAATTTTTCAATCTATAAAAAGACCACGAACCGCACATCCAATATATTGCACGGATAACGTGGAAGATTTGAATGTTAAACTCACATTTCGCTCATGAACTTGACCCAAAGATCAGAGTGATTACCGGTAATTATTCCAACATTTCAACTGCTTCTGTTCTGGTACCGTACGGCAATATAGGCACGAATTTCAACACGGAAGGTGCTTTTCTAGTTTTCCTTGTTAGATAATTCTTCCTGAGAGGTATTGCATTGCGATTCAATGATAATTTGTGGAATGGTTTTCATGGGCGACCTGGAGGAATCGTGCTGAGATATCGGTCATCAGGATTCATTTGTGTGAATCAACATGAACATACACAACAATTAATTGAAGTAATCGCAGAACGATCGTTCTCGAATCATTGCAGTCTTGAATTGCATTGATACGTCGTTCAAAATCATCCTTTCAAGATATTAGAAAGAATAATTCTTTTTAGAATTGAATCTTCTATAGAAAATGCTCCAGAGAGGCTTTAGGAAAAATAGGAATTGTTTAGATCAGGTTCTCAGCGTTACAACTTTCATAGAACCAGGCTTCAATGATAGGTTGAAAACAGGAGCTGCTTTCATTGATTTTTCTTCGGCATATGACACTGTGTGGAAAGATGATTATTAGAAAATATGTTATCTGATAAAATATTTCGTGTTTATGTCAAGGATCAGTTCTAGCTCCTTTACTTTTCAATTTATATCTAAGTGATTTACCCACGACATCATCTCAGAGATCTGTTTATGCGGAGGACATTGGGAATCCCATATTCGAGAAAACATACTGTCATTTGATTTGGAAATTATAAAGAATTATTTTATTGAGTGGCGATTATGCCCATATCCCAACAAAACAGAGGTATCTTCTTTCCATCCGAATAATCATGAAAAATATAGGATATTAGGTAACATTCAATGTTTGTCCTATAGAACATAATTTCTATCCAAAATACTTAGGAGTTAAATTAGATTCATCTCTCAATTACATGGCTCATTTAAATGGTCTGAGCCTAAAACTGAAAACTAGGAATAATATTCTTAAGAAATTAGCTGGATCATCTTGGGGTGCTGATGCTCCCACTCTTCGCACAGCATCTCTAGCCCTAGTCTTTTCTGCAGCTGAGTATTGTAGCTCTGTTAGGTTTAATAGTGCACATACACAAAAAATCGATGCAAAATTGAATACATCCATAAGAATCATTACTGGCTCCGTAAGATCTACATTCATTGATCAACAGTTTTGTCTAACATTGTCCCTCCCCATATTCGTAGACAGACTGCAGCTCTGAATTCTTGGAGCAAATATCATTCTTTTTGTAATTTATTTCCAAATATTTCATACATTCCACAAAATACAATTCCAAGATTGAAGTCACGTAAACCATTATGGTATAATACATTCTTCAATATGAACATAAGCGATAAAGAATTATGGAAGACTGAGTGGAACTTTTATGAAATGTTCAATAAAAATCTCATTTCTGATCCTTCCGGGTTTTGATCTTCAGAGAAAAATTTGGACAGTTCTTAATCGTTTGAGAACAGGTCGTAGTCGTAGGGGAGAACGGGGACAAACGTAACGGCTGGTCGAAAGTAACAAACGCCCTATAGATCAAACGAATACTCGGATTGCCGCTAGATATTGCTAGGAGTTGAACAATAACACTCCGTCCGTTTACATTTAGTTACTGCGCATTCCCGTCGCCACATGTTTGTGTCAGTGGACGTGAAGTGATTTCACCATTCAAAAGTAAGTTTTTCCATATTTATTCATTAAGTGATTGAGTACTGATTAAATCATCGTATTGATTTGAAAATTTGCTCATTAGTTCTTAGTCAGATTGTGTTCAAATTGTCCTTATTGATGTTTATCCAAAACCTTCCGTTTTTGTGTGGGCATTCTTGAATTAGCAAAAACCTGGTTGGGTACAAAAGTAACACAGCACTATGTTGTCGAAAGTAACATGTTACTTTCGCCGCCTTGGTGTTACTTTTGCCCCCATATTGTTACAAGTAGGATTCCCTTACTTTTCATTTCCATGATACAATTTTATTTCAACAGAATGCCGCGACAGCGTGTAAGAAAAACCGTGGAACCACAGGCATTGAGGTATATAAAAAGGCTGCTGAAGAACACGTCAGAGATAAAAGTTCAATAAGATCCCTGGCAAAAAAATATAATGTTTGCCATGTGACATTGTCAAGGTATATAAAAAAAATTCAAGAAGGAAATACCACTGCAATAGTTGGCTACCGTTGCGTCAACCGTGTGTTCACTGTCGATGAAGAAAATATACTTCAGGACTATTTACTTGAATGCTCCAGAGTTTATTTTGGACTAGCCCCAACTGAAGTGCGAAAGCTGGCCTATGAGTGGGCAGTAAAAAATTACAAAACATTTCCAGAAAAATGGCATTACAACCGAACAGCAGGAAAGGAATGGTTTGCTGGTTTTTTAAAACGACATTCGACACTCTCATTGAGATGTCCTCAAGCAACAAGCCTGTCTCGAGTATCGAGCTTCAATCCATTCAATGTGAATAAGTTTTTTGATAACCTAGCCAACGTTATGGATAGGTATAAATTCGAACCAAAAGATATATGGAATATGGATGAGACAGGGGTCACTACAGTCCAAAAACCAAGCAAAATCATTGCTGAAAGAGATATCAAACAAGTAGGTGCAGTAACATCAGCGGAACGTGGCCGATTAGTAACTGTTGTTGTTGCCATCAATGCACAAGGGGGTCATATACCTCCTTTTTTGGTGTTTCCATTGAAGCGGTATCAAGACCACATGATACGCGAGGGTCCTGTTGGGTCCTCTGGTGCTGGAAATGGAAGTGGATGGATGCAAGAGACAGAATTTCTACTATTCTTGGAACATTTCAAGAAACAGGCGAAACCAACTACAGAACAAAAATGCTTACTTTTGCTGGACAATCACGCCTCACATATATCCATTCAAGCTATTGATTTTTGTGAGAACAATGGAATAGTCCTACTTTCGTTTCCACCCCATTGTACGCACAAACTTCAACCGCTAGATAGAGCAGTTTTTGGACCATTCAAAAAGATGACCAATATAGCTACAGACAATTGGATGCGAAATAATCCTGGACGAACAATGAATATTCATTATATTCCTGGAATTGTAGGAGAGGCTTTTCCGCTCTCAGTCACAGAAAAAAATGCTATTGCTGGGTTCGCTTGCACTGGAATTAGTCCATTTAATAGGAATATATTTGATGAAGCAGATTTTGCTCCTTCATCTGTAACAGACCGTTCTTTGATAGTAAATGGAGGAACCCCTACAGATGATCTGCCTATTAGAAACGGCACTACTTCAGTCCTTGAAATTGATACATCTTCAGTCCTCGGAATTGACACACCTTCAGTCCTCGAAATTGGCACAAATAATATATCAAGTGACGTTATTAGCTCACCTGTAGCAGGACCTAGTGGAGTACAATTTAATTCACCACCAAATGCATATTCTCCTAAAGATGTGAGACCTATTCCGAGAGCAGGTCCGAGAACTGTAACTTCTAGGGGACGTAAGAAACGGAAGACAGCAATTTTGACTGATACTCCCGAGAAGATCGCTATCGAGGAGGAATATAAGGAGAGACAGAGAGCCAAGCGAACAATTTTGAGAACTGAAATCGGTAATCACACGAAAGGGAAAGCGAAGGGCAAAGGGAAAGAAAAGAAATCAAAGAAGGCACTGAAGAAAAAGAAAATATTAAAAAAAGTATTTCATCTGATGAGGATGATTGCTTTTGCCTCGTTTGTTTGGAGCCTTTTTTAGCAATAGTATGCACAATGAGCAGTGGATACAGTGCATAGAGTGCAAAAATTGATCGCATGCGGCATGCATCAACGATGATGTACATTATACATGCCAAAACTGTGAATCAGAATGAGAACAAAATTGTTCTCACTGAACATGATTGATACATACAGAGAGAAATCTGAGTTTGTTTTATTTTTATTGTTTATCTTTAGAAAATGTTTGATTTGAATGTTATTGTTGAGAATAAATATATATTTTTGTGAAATTTATCTTAGAATAAATGTTTGATTATTTCAACACTGCATTTTATATTTATTCATATAACTCTAGATTATGTTACTTTCGACCCACTCCCTGTTACTTTCGACCTGACCTCGGGGTCGGAAGTAACAAGTTTCAATTTTTTTCCAGATCGCTATAACCCGTAATAACTGGCAGATATTGAAAAAATTCAAATACATATTAGTAGAGTATAGTTGAAATTTTTATCTAGTAAAGTTCATTTCATCCTTAATGTGATAAACAGCTAGAAACAAGAGTTAGAGTACAAAATGTTACTTTTGTACCCGGTTTCCCTTACCAATAGCATACTATTGAGATGGATCTCAGTTCCAAGCGCAAGTTGTGAATGTGTCGATAATTCTCTTGCGTTATTTTTTCAATGAAAAAGGTGTTATATGTCAATCTTCTTCAACTATGAGTGATGATTTCCCTTTGAATAGGTTCCATAGCAAACTTCACTTTGACCGCAAAACCTGATTCGCAGAATCCTCCTAGCAGATTGACAACAAATTCCGTGATTTGAGTTAAAATAAACAGGGTATTTCTAAGGACAAGAGTCTCAATCGATTGAGTTTGACAATCTGATGATGAGTAGTACTTCAACTTTGAGGGTATCCGTCCGGATAGCCAAAGACACTTTACCTTCCGAAAGAATTGACCTACAGTTTTCATATTTTCAGAATAGGTTAACTGTCCAAATTCGCTCAGGTTCGTTACTGGGCCAAATCCGAATGTAAATGTAAATGGCGTCGAGACGTGGTGATTTGAATATGAGGCCAAAACAAAGTGGCAATGTACCGAATGGAGAGCGCCCAAAAAAAGTCGCTTGGTGAAGTCGAAAGTTGAAGTTAGGTTGATTTGTTATTATGATTCAAATAGAATTATCCACAAAGGTTTTGATCCATTCGACTAGACAGGTCACTGAAATCTGTCTGCGAATAAGGGGTAATAATATTACTAGTTTTCAGTTTTAGGCACAGATCATCTGAATGAGCCTTTTAATTGAGATATCACTCTAAGTTAACACCTAAATACTCAGGATAGAAATTATGCTTGATAGGAGAATCATTGGAAGTTACAGCTGATTCCTGATATTTCTCATGATCGTTCAAATGATTCCTCTGAGCCATTCAACAAACTAATTACTTGAAATCAGTTGATAGTATGACCGCAATGACAATACATACAGTAGATGTAGATAGCATTCCACAGATTGTTTTCTACCTTTTCACAATGAAATCCTTCAAAGCAATAAACATTTTAGAAGAAAAACTTTTAATCCGGTTCTAGGTAGGTAGATTGCTACCTACGAACCTCTAGGGCCCAAAAATCAGTTGCAACCGGTATACATATATTTACAGACGATCCAGAATAGATACGTGTGCAGCAGGTGGCTAATTTGAATACGAAATCTGCCACAAAACTGAAATTCAGAAATGGCAGATATGTGGTTACAGATGGAAAATTGTCGGCTATCTTTCACTGAAAAGGGTGAAATTGGATGTCTCAAAACGTTCATCTATCGCCAACCGAGAATCAGACCAATTTCTAAAACGTGTTATTATTGAAAGAATGCAGATCGTCGGCCCGGTCGATTTCGGCAAGAAAAAAGTCATCAATATTCAAATATGGAATCTATCATTTTATCTCGATACAGTTCTGATGGTCACGACAGAAAGGAGTCAATTTAGTTCTATTTAATGGATACTTGGGGTCTTTCTTGGTCAAGTGAGACGGAAAGACTATCATGACTCGGCAAATCGAACGTATACTTAAAGGTACATTTAACACTTAATACGGCTCGTCAGTGTCACAGGTTTTTCAATTTATGCGCCGTTGCCGCTAGGACATTCCAATTTTTTTCTGGATGACAATTTGAGAAAATTACATTCAATATAAGCTCAATTTAAAGGCATTTGTGTAGACCGATGTTTTACATTCCTTTCGGTTTGGCCGCGGGCGAAATTTTCGGATCTCGAACGTGCCAATGACACTCAACTTGATATGCCTTGCTGCTCCCATTAACCGGGCTACCTACGAGGAGAATTCGAAAAGTTAAAAACGGGGCGACAACTGATTCAGTGAATTTGAATTCAAATTTGAATAAACTAGCATACTCCAAAGTTATTAACTTTTCCTTGAACAAAAATCTGAACACATTCAAGTCCTTCGAATAAGAGAACTGACAAAAAAATAACTTCCCGTTAAGATTGGTTAAAAAAATTTTAAATGCACAACCTACAGAAAATCGCCCGGTAGATATGAATGACAGCAGATATTTCAAAATACCATATATTGAAGAACTAACTGAAAACCTTGAATAGAATTTTTCTAAAATAAATGTGAATACGGCTTTTAATTCTGACAACACGAATAAAAATTTTTCTCTAAGTTGTCAGAAGATCGCCTGAAATCCACTGTTTTTGAGAAATAACGAAATTGTAATTTTTGGGAGTCCCATTCGAATTCCCTGAGGAGAAGGTGAATGCAGTATGTCCAGTTTCTGTTTTCTATAAGTCTTTCACACTACTCGAGAACTAGATCCCCCATGAAATTCACTGTTTTTGAGAAATAACGAAATTGTAATTCTTAGGATTCCCCTTCGAATTCCTTGAGGAGTAGGTGAACGTATTATATCCAGTCTCTGTTTTCTATAAGTCTTCCACACTACCCGATAACTGGATCGCCCCTTAAATTCACTGATTTTGAGAAATAACGAAATTGTAATTTTTGGGAGTCCCTTTCGAATTCCCTGAGGAGAAGGTGAACGCAGTATGTCCAGTTTCTGTTTTCTATAAGTCTTTCACACTACTCGAGAACTAGATCCCCCCTGAAATTCACTGTTTTTGAGAAATAACGAAATTGTAATTCTTAGGATTCCCCTTCAAATTCCTTGAGGAGTAGGTGAACGCATTATATCCAGTCTCTGTTTTCTATAGGTCTTCCACACTACCCGATAACTGGATCGCCCCTTAAATCCACTGATTTTGAGAAATAACGAAATTGTAATTTTTGGGAGTCCCTTTCGAATTCCCTGAGGAGAAGGTGAACGCAGTATGTCCAGTTTCTGTTTTCAATATGTCTTCCCTGCCACTCGATAACTAGATCGCCCCTGAAATTCACTGTTTTTGAGAAATAACGAAATTGTAATTCTTAGGATTCCCCTCTCGAATTCCTTGAGGAGTAGGTGAACGCAGTATATCCAGTCTCTGTTTTCTATAGGTCTTCCACACTACCCAATAACTGGATCGCCCCTTAAATTCACTGATTTTGAGAAATAACGAAATTGTAATTTTTGGGAGTCCCTTTCGAATTCCCTGAGGAGAAGGTGAACGCAGTATGTCCAGTTTCTGTTTTCAATAAGTCTTCCACGCCACTCGATAACTAGATCGCCCTGAAATTCACTGTTTTTGAGAAATAACGAAATTGTAATTTTTGGGAGTTCCATTCGAATTCCTTGAGGAGTAGGTGAACGCAGTATATCCAGTCTCTGTTTTCTATAGGTCTTCCACACTACCCGATAATTGGATCGCCCCTTAAATTCACTGATTTTGAGAAATAACGAAATTGTGATAGTTGGGTTTCCCATTCGAATTCACTGAGGAGTAGGTGACTGCAGTATGTCCAGTAACTATTTTCCATATGTGTTCCATACTACTCGAGAACAAGATCGCCCCTGAAATCCACTGTTTTTGAGAAATAACGAAATTGTAATTTTTGGGAGTTCCATTCGAATTCCTTGAGGAGTAGGTGAACGCAGTATATCCAGTCTCTGTTTTCTATAGGTCTTCCACACTACCCGATAACTGGATCGCCCCTTAAATTCACTGATTTTGAGAAATAACGAAATTGTAATTTTTGGGAGTCCCTTTCGAATTCCCTGAGGAGAAGGTGACTGCAGTATGTCCAGTTTCTATTTTCTATAAGTGTTTCATACTACTCGAGAACGAGATCGCCCCTGAAATTCACTGTTTTTGAGAAATAACGAAATTGTAATTTTGGGAGTCCCATTCGAATTCCTTGAGGAGTAGGTGAACGCAGTATATCCAGTCTCTGTTTTCTATAGGTCTTCCACACTACCCGATAATTGGATCGCCCCTTAAATTCACTGATTTTGAGAAATAACGAAATTGTGATATTTGGGCTTTCCATTCGAATTTACTGAGGAGTAGGTGATTGCTGTATGTCCAGTAAATGTTTTCTATTTGTATTCCACTTTACTCGAGAACAAGATCGCCCCTGAAATTCACTGTTTTTGAGAAATAACAAAATTGTAATTTTTAGGACTACCATTTGAACTCCCTGAGGAGTAGGTGATTGCAGTATGTCCAGTTACTGTTTTCTATAGTCTGTCATACCAAAATTATTTTTATCCGATATAATCTATGAAATTCCCTGCCACGATTGCCAATGTGTGTATATAGGACAAACAGGACGATATTACAAAATCGAATAAATGGGCATAAAAGAGATTCTCTCAATATCCTCTTAAAAAAAAAGAATGAAAATAACACTGCCCTATCAAAACATGTCTCAACGACACTACATCCATTCGATTTTGATTCGTGTAAAATATTAGACACTCAAAAACTTCTAAAAAAACGATTACTACATGAAATGATTTCGATAAAAGAGAAAAAATCTATAAACAAAAGAACTGATATCGACAACTTTAATACTCAATGTTATTATCTAATTAGTAAAATCAGAAAAAAATAGTACAGCACCCTTAAAATATATATCCTTAATCAAGAGTTTCTTGTGAATTTAAAGTCACCTATATCTCTCTGAAAAATTTATATAGGTAAATATGTTGTTTCAGTCTGCGTTCCACGTTTCATCTGAGTGTCTCATTATAATTGTTCTCAATGATTAGGAATCCCTTATGAATTCATAATGAACTTTGTTTTCTATTAATTGCAAGCCGTTTTGGATTTCACCCGCATATTAATTCAACATGGTTCCTCAGTCAGGAAATTCCTCATTTATGTGTGGGCTTTCATCATCTTGTTAGTTTTGAGTAATAGTCAATATAGTATTTTATTATCATTCAATATATTCATTCCTAATTAATTCGTGTTGGTCAAATCAATTATTCTATAAGTTTCATATTCTCATCATATAAGCTTTATTTGATCAAATAGATAGCTAGATCTATAAAATGTTTAAACAAATGTTAGAAGAAATTTAAAAGATTGTTTCAAAATTTAAATTTTGTTATCTATGTGTTATTTGATGAAAAAAATCTTTAAATTGTAATTCATTTACAAAGAAAATTTTGAAATATAATTTGTACATTAATAGTGCCTGAGGAAGACTTCAGAAAGAAGTCGAAACTAGTAGGCCTTGTTTAAAAGAATTGGTTTTATTTGTACCCTAGACCTATTTCCTGCCAAAAAGAAGCAAATAGAAATCAGGGACTATTCAACTCAATGTGAACTTGAATATAATTCGGATAAACACTCATTCAAAATTTTATTTTTTCTTCGTGAAAGGTATCGATTATATCAAACGTTCCTTAGAGACAGTTTCCTTCAAAATTGAGCAAGGGTTCAAGGGAAGATGAAATTTTAAAAATCTTGTGATCACAAAAACAAATGTAATAGAAAAATTAATAAGGGTGGCTATTTTCAACTCCTAAAAATGGAGTAAACGGTTTGAAAAAAATCCCTAAAACTCCGCAGTTGATCGACTGTGTGGAATATCATTACTATTTGAATCTCAGAACGGAAAAGAATAATTTGAAACTGCAAATTTGATTTGAAAGTTGATCACTTCTGAGGGGTGTGATTTGGAAAGAAAGGCGATTTCAGACCCCTTTAATTTTCTTCAAGAAATCATGGCCAAAGTTCGAGTACAGTCAATCATTTCAAAATCACAAAATTATGATTTGTGCAGTTTTTCCATCTGAACTGCAGCGCCAATCACTTATATGTTGTTTTACCCCATATATCGAATTTGATTTATAATAATAGGTAGAACGGTACGAATTATGTCCAATCTAATTGACTATATACTAGAAAAAATATAGGGTAACACATTTTGTAACTGAATATTTGGGAAACAAATTTCAATTCAGCTGAATTCACTACCTTGGAAATATGATCTGATAATTGAGTTCTATGTTGAACCAGAGTCGAATTCATAATTAATTATCATGTATATAGAGAAAGGGTTTCATTCTGTTTGGAGTAATAAAATGAATAAGAATCCGAGAAAGCACAACTGTTTCATCCTATGTTATTAGTCGCCAGGTACAGGCTAGATGGAAGAGAGCTTAATAATTGTGACACGGTCAATAAGGAAGAAACCCATCATAAATATACCTATAGAGGCTCTCAATAATTTAGTAATTTAGTTTCCAAGACGACAGCCGGCCACTGATGACTTTCAAAGACCGTCAAAGGCGGCAGTGACAACAAACTTGATAAAAGGAATCGGCAACGTCATCCTCTTGATTAAGGCCATATCGAAAAGAAAGAAGCACCTCTATAAGTGAATACATCTGCCAATAACCCCTGTCTACTTTATATCGTTGCAATGGACAGAGATTCGAAGATTTCCATGACAAAGTTTAGTGTCAGGCTTTTCTCAAATATGAAAAAATAAGGACGCCTATATACAAGTATTCGCCAATATCGATGAAATGTTTTTTCATTTTATTGAGCCGTTAATAAGGCATCATCTACTTATACGTAATTCCTCCCTTGAGTTAGTACGGACTTTTTAATAACCCCCATCATACCCCCACCCGTAAATACTCCCTTGCGCTAAATATGCTGAGTGTTCTCTAGATAGGGTTCCCTTATTATGGTGGGAAGGAAATAAAAAAACAATTGAATTATTGTTAAATATATATATTATATTATTGTTATTTCTATTTATAATATCGAAAATCATATAGATACACACTCAAATATTTATCTGAAAGAATTTCACTCTTCTACATACGCTTGCAGTAGGCGTAAGCCTCCTGAAATTCCATTGGTGCCTGATATCTCAACTAATCGTAAAGACACGACGACTATACTAAGCCTGCTGTAGGCGTAAATCTGCTAAAATTCCATTGGTTCCTGATATCTGAACTTATCGTGAAGAAATGACGACTATACTAAGCCTGCTGTAGGCGTAAATCTGCTAAAATTCTATTGGTTCCTGACATGTCAACTTATCGTAAAGAAATGACGACAGTAGGCGTTAACCTCCTGAAATTCCATTGGTTCCGGATATCTCAACTAATCGTAAAGAAATAACGACTATACTAAACCTGCTGTAGGGATAAACCTCATGAAATTTCATTGGTTCCTGATATCTCAACTAATCGTAAAGAAATAACGACTATACTAAATCGTAATTGATTCCTCGCTTATCCTATGGTGAAACATAGTTTGATATCAATTAACAAAAATTGAATAAAAACACTTGACTGTACGTTTCACAAATTTTATTTAAAGCATCGTTGACATGCATGTTTCGGGTTTCATCCCATTTTCAAAACTGAATATAAAACAATATCGGTTAATACAGTACACATCTACATAACATATCAAGTAACACATGTTAAAATTGGTGATTGACGGAAATCTAACTGATCATTTACAATGGAAAGATTTTAATACTAAACCTGCTGTAGGCATAAATCTGCTAAAATTCCAAATCTCCTAAAGAAATGACGACAGTAGGCGTAAACCTCCTGAAATTTCATTGGTTCTGATATCTCAACTAATCGTAAAGAAATAACGACTATACTAAACCTGCTGTAGGGATAAAAGATATCTCAACTTCTAAAGAAATGACGACAGTAGGCGTAAATGAAATTTCATTGGTTCCTGATATCTCAACTAATCGTAAAGAAATAAGACGTAAATCGTAACCTTATCCTATGGTGAAACATAGTTTGATATCAATTAACAAAAATTGAATAAAAACAACTGTACGTTTCATTGGTTCCTGATATCTCAAAACTAAAACAATATCAGTACACATCTACATAAGAAATGACGACAGTAAAATTGATGATGACGGAAAAACTGATCTTCTGAAATTTTTCATTGGTTCCTGATATCTCTGAACTCAATCGTAAAGAAATGACGACAGTAGATAAACTGAAATTTCATTGGTTCCTGATATCTCAACTAATCGTAAAGAAATGACGACAGTAGATAAACCTCCTGAAATTCCATTGGTTCCTGATATCTTAACTAATCTCAACTAATTGAATGAAGCACTACTCCAATAACAAGCTTTAAATAAACATTTTCTGCGATATTATATGTATCACTCACTTGTCGGTGTCTAATGGTATTGAGAAAAAAGAAAGTTTGGGATTATTGAAACTATTGTTTTTGCAGTTGTATACGCTACAATTGTTAATCATTTTGGAATTAATTTGAAAATAACACAAAATTGAAACATAATACTTACTGGAACGAAAATAAATGATTAAATAAATGAGCTTTGCTTGTTCATCGTAGATTTTGACTCAAAGAAATTCCACTGAATTATAGGTTAGGTTGTATTTTCTTCTTCAACTTCTTTGAATTTCAAATAGATTTCAAAAATATTATATTATTCTAAATATTAAACGAATTAATTATACAAAGGAATTATTTGAGATGTCTAAAATAATAATAATGACATTATTCCGGACATCTTAGAATTATTAATGGAAACAATGAACAAGGACCAAAATATGAGGTTAGAATCCCTGCGAGATGCGCGAGTCAGACTTGATGTAAAAAAATCTACGGAGTGCGACTACTGGTTGGTATCTATACTGTGGTGTTATCCCTACTGATGCGTTTGGTCCCTGGCGCACACATTTGGACTCATCAGTCAGGCTTGTGTGCGCCATGCCATAGCACCTAGCCTGTAAGAACCTTGAACGCTAACCTCTAGGCTACTGAAGCACTGTTTGTTGATGTTTTGTGGGGTCTTATGGAGTGCCGCCACATGAGGTCACTATAACTTGTTCGAAAGATACAAGGTGTTTTTCAATTTTGTGCGTTTATGACCCAACCCAACCAATATTTTTTGTTTCTTTGAAATTATTCTTCAAGCATTTCTTGAGCATTTTTTTGTGAAAATAAAACTCTAATTGTTGATGGGAAAGTAAAAGACGTTTTTATCCAAAGTATTGGCCGTTATTTTCTACACATTTTGACCACCTTTCTGGCAATTTGTGGATACCACGCCAATGAAATTGTAGGTCTTTTAAAGCAAAGCAACCAGACACCCAATTTTCGACCTCCTCGTAGGAATCAAAGTGCTGCTCAGCCAATGCGTGTCCCATCGATGAAAACAAGTCGGAAGGAGCCGAGTCTAGTGAATACGGCGAGTGGGGTAGCAGCTTCCAGCCAAGTGTTTTCATTGTATCCTGAACCGGTTTTGTTTAGTGTGCAGCTGCATTGTCATGGAGCAAAATTACCTTGCCGTATTTTCTGACCCATTCTCGATGAATGCATGGTTCAAATTGATAATTTATTGTCGGTAGCGATCAGTATTAGCGGTTTCACCAGGTTTCAGGAGCTCGTGGCACACCACACCTTTCTGGTCCCACCAAACACACAGTATCGTCTTCTTGCCAAATCGATCTGATTCTGCAGTATTTTGTCTTTTAGAACGGCGTTCATAAAAATATGCTATATATGCTATAAAATGTTTGTTTCGGTCATTTCTAGAAGATAATTTCTATATTTTTCTCAGATAAAATGAACAAAAGTCATAGTAAACTCGAATCTCTGGATTATTTTTATTCAAAAACTCTTCTAGATGACCACGTGCATATTATTAATTTTAAAATACTTTCTTATCTCCCCACTAATCAACCATTGTTTTAATCTTCGTATTATAAACTAAAAACTCAATTCACTAATCTTTTTTTTTTTAATAACCACGAATTACTGCATGGTACGCAACAATGGTCCTTCAGACACGACGCCATTTGTAATTTCATTCTTCGAATTCAATTAAATCACAATTGAAAGTAAGGGAAGGAACACAACTAACTGAGAAGTATTAAAATGGGAATTCAACACTCAAAACAAAACAAATTTCGTAAATGAACAGACAAAAAGCACAAAAATGAAAGAACAAATTGAAAAATGCAGGGTTAACTATTAACCAATTCAAAAAGGAAAATCTTGATACTGTATCCACATTTGAAAATGTTTAAATACCGCACATAGTGGGATAGTCAGCTCGTATCGTTTATTACTTTCGTTCCAATCTGTGGAATCCTTTTTAAAGTTTTCAGGGCAACTGCTGGAATTCCCGCCCGAAAACATTCTACAAACAGGAACAACGAAAAGTTAGAGGAGGGTACGGAACGGAATTTAGACAAGCACGCTGCAGTTCAAGTGAAATTAACACAACAATATACCTGATCAACATGCGGTGATTTGCAGAAACAGCGTAACTATGCGTTCAAATTTGACGGCCATCGTTGTGAAAATGCGGAAATATTCCATGAATTCGTTCGATCATAGTTTGCCCGGAGTTCGGACGCGTGTGCTTTATCCCAGTACGGAGAATGCGTATCCACCGAAATTGTTCAGGGGACCAAGTTTAGACCGCTTTACAATCAGAATTGGAGGTATCATACATTTTTCTATTTACAGAATATATTTCGGCTATTTCGATGATAATGCGAATCACTTCTGTTCGTTGTTGAATTCAGGACTTCTCCATGATATGTCACGCAGTGTCGCCGCTATTGAAATTTAAAGTTCTGACGCGCATTTTTGCCACTGACATCCGTCTAAAGCTCTCCATAGTTTGTATTTTTTATGTTTTCTTTTTAATGGAATACATTCCATCAAGTCGATAGAACTCTCAGCTGAAACTGAAATCACTCAAAGAGTGAATCCAAAATACAGCAAATAAATGGTAAAAGATCGAAAGCCGCATATAAATCATGAGAAGTAAATAATGTGTTGAGATATAATTGAAATTTCAGAGGAGAATTAGGGGACAGAGCATGTCTGAGTGAGGGCGCTAAGGATGTCCGACTGTTTCAATCACCATGGTGAATATCGAATTAATTATATACATACATAGCGAATCCAGCGTTTGACAGACTGAGCGTCCCTATTCAAGACACGGGAACGAGAGGTTTCAAACTTGAAGTTACCCGGACAACCGGAGGGTTATGGAGAGATATATTTTGAAAGGGGTATTCGGTTAATAACCGAACTCTAATTCGTCGAGGTAATAGACTGTCACTGTTGATGCCACACGCCATTATTCCGATCACAAAATTTGTTCCTGTATGAAAAAGGTCGTTAAAATTTTTCTTCCTTCATTAATGACGGACGATTCACCTTCCTTGGGGTTCCATGGAGGTTTCACAAGACCTCATTTTACTTGAAGCGCCGGATTTGGTCTCAAGAACCCTTCGAGTATACAGATAGACGTAGCTTGACATAACCTTGAGCTCCTCGCATTTGCAAACAATTTCTGACCGCTTAAAAGCTATGAGAAAGATCCAAAAGTGTGGAAAATGGGTGCCACATAAATTGAATGAAAGTCAAATGGTAAAACAAAAACCACTTGTGAAATTTTCTTCAAAGCACGAAAGAAAAACAGTTTTGCATTTGATTGTTGAAAAATTGCCGATTCGGCAAGAAGACAATGTTTGGTGGGACCAGAAAAGTGAGGTGTACTACGAGCTCCTAAAATCTGGTAAAACCATTAATACTAATCGCTACCGCCAACAAATGATCAATTGGAACCATGCATTGATCGAGAAACAATAAGAATGGGCCAGAAAACACGGCAGGGTAATTTTGCTCAATGACAATGTACCTGCACACAAAGCAAAACCGGTTCAGGATACAATCAAAACACTTGGCTGGGAGGTGCTACCCTACCCGCTGTATTCACCAGACTTCACTCCGTCCGACTACCATTATTTTCATCGATGGGACACGCATTGGCTGAGCAGCACTTTGATTCCTACGAGGAGATCGAAAATTGGATGTCTGAATGTTCGCTTTAAAAGACGAACAGATTTATTGGCGTGGTATCCACATATTGCCAGAAAGGTGGTCAAAATGTGTGGAATGTTATGGCCAATACTTTGAATGAAATGATTTTTACTTTCCCATTAATAATTAGTGTTTTATTTTCGCTTATTTTAAACCGGTATATCTGATATTGTTACCTTCTTGTTAATTCATTGATATTGTATGTTTTTTGCTGAGTATCAAAGTTATCGCAACGTCAACAAGAATTTCGAATCACGGTCACTCCAAAAATAGTAATACATCTGTTTCAAATGTCTTCTAAAGGGTTGAGTAACTGCGTAGTCCGAATTATTTAAGGGTGTGACTCAATCTTCACAATACAGGTTAGTTCTTCCTATAGATATTGGGTAAAAACTTGAACGTTAAGGAAATACCGTTTACTTTATTATTATCATACTAGCTGACCCGACAGACTTCGTCCTGTCAAGAAGATTTGTAATGTGGCAGTTTTTGTGCCTACGTATTTTGAAAATTCTCCTGAACAGAATCACGTGATAGGGCGTTGTGAATAAAAAATAAATAAATAAAACATATATAAGGATTTAAATGGTAGTAATCGCTTTATTGTTAATTATGTGAATCATAATTATTATTATTATCATTGTAGTGCTTTGTTTTATACGATGTTTTTTGTTTGATTACCTGGCGCATAGATAAAGAAATCTGATGGTTTTCCAACACGGGAACAGGCAACATACAATTGACCATGTGAGAAACATGGTTTTTCTAGATTAATACCACAAACACTTAATGATTGCCCCTGGGACTTGTTTAAAGTTATAGCAAAAGCAAGCCGCACTGGAAACTGTAGGCGTTTAAACTCAAATTGCACATCAGTCGGAATCATTGGGATGCGCGTTATGAGAACATCTTCTCCTTTATACTTTACTTTGAGTATAGTTGCTTCTATCACATTGTAATTTTTTTATCGCTAACCGTGTACCGTTGCAAAGACGCGGTTGGTTTATATTTCGCAACATTATAATCACCGATCCAACCTTTAATTGAAGATTGTGAGGTGGCAATCCTGGCAAATCCAGCGAGTTAAAAAATTCCGGTGGATAGTTGACTACATCATCTTGGTTAGTAGCCGAATCAACTGATTTATATATCCTCAATTCGCCTGAAATTTGTTCTTGAATTTTGAAATTTAATTCATTTACATCTATGTTTTTTGCAGCCAGTATAGCTCGTTCGCTCAACCAATAATGTTTTCTGTAATTTTGAGAAACATCTGGAAACACCTTCTGAATAAGTTAATCTTTTAATAAAGTTAACTGACAAAAACTTTGAGGAAAGTTAATGCAGCCAGTCAACATGTCTATAGGAAATTTGCCATTACCAATGTCAATGAGTTGTTTAGAGAATATGTTTCCAGATTGGTCATTTTGCAACTCGACATGCATATTCTTGCATAAATGAAGTACTTTGACATGTTTCCACAAATTGGACATGCCTTGAGTTCATCAGCTGGCGTTGATCGTGGAATCACTGGCAATGTTTGACGAAAATCTCCTGCTAATAAAATTATTGCACCACCAAATCGGTTATTATTGCTCCGTAGATCTTTTAAGGTTCTGTCTAAAGCCTCCAAAGATTTTTTATGTGCCATCGTGCATTCATCCCAAACAATCAATTTACATTGGTGCAAAACCTTTGCCATTGCAGAGTTCTTCGAAACGTTGCAGGTTGGAGTTTCATTGCTTTTCATTTTTAATGGCAATTTTAGTGCTGAATGGGCTGTTCGACCACCTTCAAGCAAAGTTGCTGCGATTCCCGACGAAGCGAGTGCAAGTGCAATTTTATTTTGTGAGCGAATTGTTGCTAATATTAATGAAATCAAAAAAGTTTTTCCTGTACCACCAGGTGCAACTAAGAAGTAAATCCCTCCAGTTTCATCATTTGTAACTTTCATAAGAGTTTCAAATACATACTTCTGTTGTTCATTCAACAGTGGAAGATTTGTTTGAATAAATTCTTTCAAAGCTTTATACCATAGCAATAAAGCTCAAATTGACTACGTTTTAGTTACAAATCATTTGTATGGGAAAGAGAAAAGGGCTACTTTTAGGGTTTTTCCAGCAATAATTCTAATTTTTCTCGCCGTAAAAACCATCCTTGAACTTCAACGAACATTTTAAAAAAATTTGGCCAAATTTTTTTATTATATAGATTCATTTTTTATTATTTCATAATAGATTTTTTTCATATAATACAATGTTCATAAATAAAATGTGTTCAATTTGAAATAAGTTCGATATCAAATTGCGGTTGACAGCAACTAATCAGATTTCGTTTCTAAAAAAAATTGCCCTTCTCCAGAACGTATCTATTGATTTAAATTTTATTTTTTCATTTCAAAACGGTACGTTTCACGAAAAAATCACAAGAGACTCAAAAGTTCCTTGCCAAAAGAGGCTATCGTAGTTCAAGCATTTTCTATAGCTTCTTCTCATTAAATCAAAATATGGCATGTTCCATTTGAGTAAACGAAAAAATATTGGAATTGAGTATTTAATGATAATAGCAACAGCGCAATTCTCAATTCCGCACGGTGAGAAATATGAGAAGTTGACCAACAATTGATTACAATCTATTCGAAATGTTTCAAGGAGATTTCGATCTGAAACAGTAGATGAATGGTATTATAATTAGAATTGATGAACACCCGATGAAGAGCTATTAGCATCGAAATGGTAACCACTCTTCAAATGTCACGCCTGCTATAATGGTCCCGCTTATTACTTTGATTATTGTTCTGCGAATTGACCTAAAAGTGACAAATACGTTTCGTAGGTCATTTCGAAACACCGTGAAATTGAATAGGTTGAGGTTGGAAATGATCAAGAAAAGTATTCTACAGTCATGTGTTATAAGCACGGTGAATTCAGGTTGTATGAAAATCCTTCCATTCACAACGCCAATGAAGTAGCGCACAAATGTCTGTCAAAAAGTGTACGAGACATACTGTAACATTCGGACGTTTCATTCTCGAAATACTATCTGACCAAAAATTATTAGAAATAAAATGCGAAAATATTGAACTTCTTCAGTATTTATTGAATCTCCTTAAAAATATGCTTCATATGAAGTGATATACATGTGACAACGTTTTTCCAATTATGGAAATATACAGGGTGTCTCAAGTTCGAGTGCCTATAAGACGTTTCTGGAGAACTAGCCATATTTGAAATCTGAAAATTGAGATTATGATATTGTTCGAAGTTCTCTACAGAACTAAAATATTTTCGAAGCCCAAAAACTTCCGGTTATACAGGGAGTGGAAATAAATTCCACGAAAAATTTTTTTTCAAGTTTTCCATTCCTGGTATGATCGAGTATTCAATAGTGAATACATTTCTGTTAAAACTATTGTATTGAATCGAATAGTTTTCAAAATATCCAAAAAAAAACTGGAAAAAAATTCATTATTCTTATTTTATATATCCTGAGCGTAAACTGTTTCCACAACATTGAAGAGGAAGGATGTGAAAAGGTCATGCATCTTTTGGATTTCAAAAATATCATCACAGGCTGTTTCAAAGTTTGTGTTGAAAATTGTGATCTTAAATTGGCCATAACTTCTGTTTTTCAAATTAGAACCCTATTTTTTTATAGTTGTGTTGGATTCTGCAGTAAAAAAAAAATAGTTTTCTCACATGATTATGCTCCTAAATTCAATAATTTCTGAGTTATTTGACATTTTCTGGATTTATGTAGTACGTAGAGTCAAATTCTTTGAATCTGATTCATAAGGATATTCTGTGAGCATAGAAGATAAATCATCCCATTTATAATTCACAAGTGTCAGACAGGTCTTATTGTTAGTCGTTATGAAATTTTTTGATTTCACAAAATAAATCGTTGCTATTCTAATAATGAGATTTTGGATTTATTTCTTATATTGTATTTTTTCAATTGTTTACGCAATACACATTCAAATGCACTTAATGATATTGTTTATTTCAAATTCATGGTGGATGACACAAAATGTTGAGTATTCAATGAGAAGTATCCCCAATTTTTTTACAGTTTCTGAAAAGATGTTTCATACTTTCCAAATTTTAGAATGTAAGAGCCCCTAAAGAATACAAAAAAAGGGCAGTTGATGAAATTAGTATTTAAACTTATTTCGAATTGAATGAGAATTCATCTCTTCAATAGGAAACACATTAAATAGATTCGCTACTTCAGTACACCGAATTATGATTAAAAATGAATTTTGATAATAAAAATAAAAATACGTTTCAAAACACAAATTAACAAAATAAATAATCAGGTAAGAATTTCAATATGGTAACCATTTCGTTCCACAAACTTTCGAATACGTCTTGAAACCTTTCAATTTAGTCTCCTGGTTCTAATGCATGAACTTTCTCTTATTTGTAGTCATGCATGTTGTGTTTTTTCAAAATTCGGTGCACTGCATTTCTGTCTAAATCGATTTCATGAGCTGCACTTCGAATTGATGCATTTTCATTCGCTTCGAAATAAGTCAAAACACTAATTTCATTTTCCTCATCATCAACTACCCTTCTTTTGTATTCTTTAGGGGCTCTAAAACATCTAAAACTTTGAAAGTTTGAAACATATTTTCTAAAGATCTTCTCCGTCATGGAAGGTAAATGGGGATACTTTTCGTTGAAGGCTCTACTAATAATTCTGTCACATTCACCATGTATATAAAATAGATCCAGAATTTCATAATTAGAATAACGGTTCATTTTTTTAAATCGAGAAATGAAGATAACGAATAAAAATAACACCTGACACTTGTGAATTATTAACAGATAATTTATCTTCTATGGGTATAGGTTGTTCCCATAGTTTCGAAAGAATATTCTTTGAATTATTTTAGATGTCATCAATTTGACTCTACGTATATCATAAATCCAGAAAATCTCAAATAACTCAGAAATTATTGAATTTAGGAGCATAATCATGTGAGAAAACTATTATTTTTTTTGACCGAAGAATCCAACACAATTATAAAAAAATAGGGTTCTAATTTGAAAAACAGAAGTTATGGCCAATTTAAGATCACAATTTTCAACACAAAATTTGAAACACCCTGTAATTTAACTCCAAAGTATTTTGGATTGATATTATGTTCGATAGGAGAATCATTGAAATTTACAGCAAATTTCCTATATTTTTCATGATTATTCAGATGGAAACAAAATACCTCTGTTTCGTTGGGATTTGGACATAATCGCTACTCAATAAAATAATTCTTTAAAATTTCCAAATCAGATGACAGTATGTTTTAAAGAGTATGGAAATCCGAATGTTGGTAAGCAATAGCAATGTCTTCAGCTTAAACAGATTTCTGAGATGATGTCGTGGGTAAATCACAGAGATAATAATTGAAAAGTACAGGAGCTAGAACTGATCCTTGAGGAAGACCGCTTTTCAATGTTTTGAAATTGCTACTCTTATTGTCAATAAAAACACGAAATCTTCTATCAGATAACATATTTACTAATAATCCTACCATTTTCCCACACTTCAGATGGGTATAGAGTTTGAAAATTAATCCATTCGTCTTTCCAAACAGTGTCATAAGTCATACACGAGCAATTTGAATGAGAATTTCTGGATATTGAATTAGTCAGAGTGTATAGAGATACACTATTCGAAAATCTCCAAATTTGATTTATGTTTATATGGCACAAGTCCAAATTCTGTTAATTTTATTCAGAAAGCTGCAGGTAGAATTCTACTAGATCACGAAAATTGAATTGAAAAGGGTGGAATTTGAGATCTTAGAGCATTTTTAGGTCAAATAACAGTGCTATCAATCGCCACCTTGAATAAAAGAAATATCATTGTGAACTAAATAAAATGAATTAAGTTTTGATACAAAATTATTGTCAGTTGACTTTAACATTTCATGTTGGAGAAAATTTACCAACCTTGGCAAGTTTTTTCAGAAGATTATTTTCAAACATTTTCTACTTTTCGATAGAATATATCTATCGAAATGTTGGTAGGAGAGTGGTCGATAACCATTTATGGATATAGCCAAAGTAATAATCATTCTACATGATTTTTCCATTGTCAAAAAAATCCTCATCGACTTTAACCAAACTTTCACGATGCCGAAAGATGGCAATAGGAATTCTTAAATATGGAACCCATGATGATCGTTGACTCCATTTATAGCTCCAACCGAAACGATCGGTCAACTGATCGATATGTAAACAATGTTATTAAAAATAAAGTATTATACCTATGGGACCGCGTTAACAAGGTTCATGTTGAAGAATAGTGAAGCTATCCTTTGTTCCGAACCGCTCACGGACAACAGGCCGTAAATATCAAAGATAGTAGTAAAGCATATTCCATTGACATACGGAATAAGATGAGTTGTTAAAGAATATTCGACAACGATACAGGACTGTACTGATCGGACTTTTCGAGCTACTGTAATTCAGCAAAAAATTTTCAGTATAGCTTCATTCGGGTTCGTATTTTTCTGACAGTCCTCAGGGTGCGCAGAACTGATGCGTAATAAAAAAATGCATGTAAAAGCACACGCAAAAAAAGTTATGGGGCTTCGAAGGGTACATTTTGGGTAATTTAGAAAAACCTAATGAAAAAATCATACCTCCGTAACCGTAATACTAAAAACCCAGATTCCAAGACTGAAAAGGTAGCAAATGAGCCTACCAACGCCCCAAAAAAATTTGACGGTCCATGTGCCGAACACCCTGTATGATAAAGTCTTCAGAACAAAACAAAATCCAAATTTGAGCAATAAAACTGGGGATCTAGAATTTGAGGTGAACGAAATCAATGATTCACAATCATTCTAAACAGAGAAAAAATATATTATAAGATGGGATTATGGGTTAAACAAATTTACTGTGTGCCTGTGGAGCCGGAGTTGAGGGAATTTTTCCCGGCATCGAATTGCAAGAAAATTCGTACTACCTCAAAAACGCATTGCAAGATCCATTTTTGGTAATTTTTAACGAATTCGTTTATGCAGGAGAGCGTTTTCTATTCGTTTCTGAACAATCTGACATTAAAGGTGCAAGTAAAGTGGGATTTATAGGGCGCACCCGCTATGAATCATTTTAACACTGCAATTCTTATAAAAGCTTTGACACTGAACGCTTTATTGTGACACGAATACCGGAAATGATGATCATTATCCTGTAACAAGGTAGCATTTTTCGATATGGGTCATTCCTTAATCTGGAAGAATGGGACACACCTTATGGAATCATGTCTTAAATGCCTCATGTCACGATATGTGAAGCATTATATCGAATGATGACGAAATAATTTTTTCTTCAGATATTCAGAAAAAAATCCTAAATAGAATTGATTCATCTTATCAATTTCTTAGATGAATGGAGTCAGTTTAGAATTTAATCCTGAAGGTTTCCAAGATCTTTCATTCAAACATAAATAATGATTTCATTCCATTTCTCACTGTATCGAAACATGAAAGAGATGTGAAAAATTATCTCGTCATCACAGAATTTTTCCTATTAATTTTAGTTCGTGCTCAATTTGTTATTGAAAATTATTAACCGAAAACGAACGTCAACTTAAATTGGAACCTTTTTTCGAGTCACGCTCATCGTGAGAAGTGTGTGTTGCTGTAATTATCACACATTATTGATTTATCCTTATTTACATTTAATGCGTTTCAAAATTCGATGTGAAGAAATTCCTAGTGCTGATCTCTCAATATCCTGTTGATTTTCAGATGACCAATCGAGCTTCGTTTCATTTTTAGAATCTACCACGAAGTAATAAACTGCCGTTCGTTGATTACTAGAAATTTAATTTTGTATCACACATTCTGACACTTCCTGATAAAAATCTCATTGGAATGAGGCTGATATATCCCTGCTCAATTTCCAAATCTGATATGGGTGTTTTATTGCATTTATTATCATTGAGTGCAGCTGACAATAGTGGTACAGTTCTCATGAAATTAGACATTATCTGAAACAAGATCAGTAAATCACCTCGATTAAAGGCAGTAAAATGAAAAGGGTTAACTTGTTAATAGTTTCGACAGTGATAAATAAACACACCACGTGACTCCGGTTTTCTATCCGAATTAATGGAACCGACAATTTCGAACAAAATTAATATTATTCCGAGTACAGAATTTGTAAAACTGGTAATGAAAAAAAACATCTACCCCAAATTAACTGAATACTAATAAACCAATTATTCATTTGGAACTTGCAAATAATTATTGCTTTAATTCTACTTTCGATTTATTAACGAGTGTACATTGAGTTTGTTATAATTATTTTATTTCGGTTTCAATGAAATTATTATTGAATTATTGTTAATGAATGTATTTGAATTCACTGAACTTATGTTTAGAGACAGAAAGTCTAACATCAAACGAATGTATCAAAGATCTTCATTCTTATAAGAATAATATATATTTATCATCAATAAACTAACAGATCACATACAGGGTCTTTTACGAGGAACCTCACCCATATCTATACGGGAAACTACTGAACGTATTTTCATGAAATTTCAGTATTTCACGATGCTGATGAAATCTAAAATATTTTCAAGGCATGAGCACCTCCGGTATTTCCGGAAATGACGTCAACTTCCGTTTTTCAAATTACAACACCATTTTTTTATTGCAGAAATAGATTACTATTTATTATTACTATACTATTAAATTTCAAGTTATTTTGATGTAACATTTTTCAGTTTTGGTTGGAAAATTCTCTCTGAGCGGGAAAATTCGAAAAAAAAAATCGAGAATTGAGCTCCGCTGAAACAAGAATAACTTCGAGATTTTTGGATGGAAAATTTTCATTTTTGGGATTTTTCAAGATGTAAGATTGATGTATCCACTTTAAAAATCGAAATCGCGATTCATTATACAGGGGGTGAAAAAATCGCTTTCAAAGTTAGGGATGACAAAATCGTGGAAAATCAATTTTTTCAAATTAGAACAGGATGTCATTTCCGGAATAACCGGAGGTGCTCATGCCTTGAAAATACTTAAGTGCTTAAGTGCTGAATTTCATGAAAATACTTTCAGTAGTTTCCCGTATAATTATGGGTGAGGTTCCGCGTGAAAGACCCTGTATTTCTCGATGTTGTCAACCGTATAGACAACCGAGGGAAATGTATTCATATTTACCGTTGTGTAACCAAAGGTTTTTTTCTGATTGAAACAATCTTATATGGAAAAATTATTATTAGATTGTATATTTTTGTAATAATTAAATTTTATATTGCTATGGGCCATGTTTCTGAGAATATTTAAATAATTATTAATGAATAACAATGGCATATGACGTTTTTAACAATGTCTGCGCATTCATTTTTATTCTCGGTAATGGAATAACTTGTTAAAGAGGGTGGTAGAATTTGAAAACTCTTTCAGGGAAACTGCTGAAAGAATTACCCTTAGACGTAAAAACAAAAGGCCTAAAAGATTTGGATGAATTTACCACTACAATTAGAGTTAAGTGGTTCAGTAAATTTGTATGCATGAAATAGTTTTCAAATTCTACTACCTCCTTTAAAAAGTTTACTCTTGTGATTCCATTAACTGAAATAAAAATGAATTAAGGGTGACATTGTTGAATACGTTTAATATTAATGCTCATTAATAACTATTTATTCACTATAACAAAATTATATTCAGTAAGAATTTCAAACATTTTTTATTGATAAACTGATTCTACTATGACATTATTTATAATGAAATACTAAGCACGATTTCCTTTGCGTTTTCCATCGCCTACTATGAGAAAGAGTGGGAAGTTTCGGGATACTACTGTGTCAAAGTGTTTACTTTTCCAAATAAATGTCTAAATCTTTTTCTGAATGATGTTCCTTGTGTTAAAATATTCAAATGGATAATTTTCGATTTTTCCTGCCACTTTCATGATGGAGTGATACCTTTGGAAGCACAAATTTGCTTCAATTTTTAATCGGAATTGAATCGTCTCTGAGCAATTTGAATGGTCCACTTCAATTGGAAACACTTTTTGAGACAGCGTCAAAATGGATTGGGCATGATTGAAAAGAGATTTCTAATGCACTGAGAGGGCCTAGGAGAGCGATTCCTGATAGTCATGCTCGTAAAAAATGCACTCAGCGAGCAAAAAACGAATGAACGAGTGGATCAAAATCATGACATTAAGAGTAATGGTGGTACGGTTCGTCTTGTAAAAGATGGATAGTAAATAAAGTGTCCGATGATGATAGATTTATTCTGCGGTTTCCATCGATTTCTCCATTCAGTTTTTCTGTTGACAGTTACTGGAATAATTGTTCGTGGAATTGGGAATTCCATTGCGAGGTTTAACAACCTGACGAATTTTTTTGAAGTATTACTGGATGCGATGTTTTTCACAAAAATTGTTTTTTTTTTCGAAGATTGAAAATATCACAAGTCAATCGAAAGATTGCCCTCCAACACCTTCAAATCAACAGATTACACATTGACAAAAAAGTATCCGGAAATGGTCATTTAAATTGCTTGTCAAGAATAAAATTATTGAAAAAATGTCAAACTACTTCGATACTCAAGTGGAAAAGGCCCGAGAATCTTTGGTTCCGGCCAAATCTCAAGCTGCTTACAGTAAAGAGTACGAATGCTTTCAAGAGTGGAAAAGAAAAAATTTGGTGGACGGTGTGCGCATATTTCTAAGATTTGGTATATTGCTCTGATTCTTGTTATTCCTGATGTATGATTAATTCATTCGATCCCCAGTGGCAGAAATACTCTTCAAACTGATGTCAAATTATTCGATGAAGTCGAAGCATTTGTTGAGAACAAAATAAAGGATACGTTCCCAAAAAATCAGCATTGTTGTCCGGGAAGCAGCCGGATTTTTAAATTCATAATTTTGAAGGTTATTTTAATAATGGAAATCTTTGACGCCTGCAGAACTAGTGTTGGTGAATATGCTATCTTCTGGAGTCGTCTTTCAAAAACTCAAAAATGCCCATAAGTGGCTTTCACTCTTTCATTATGAAAGTAGATAGTTTCAAAGATAACCAATTCGTCAAAGCAACTATTGTATTACCAAAATACAGTGTATCATCGCGAATCTTCCGAGATTGAAGACGAGGTGGGTGTCCGAAAATCACGACGGCGTAATATGGAACTGGTTGTGGAATTTAAAAAGGCTCTTACGACAATTATTAATAAAATTCTTTACCGGCGCATCTCGGCACATACGATAATGTCTTTGATCATACAGGTTTGGTTGACGCTATATATTCGTAACGACACCATAAAGATGTTAGCATGTCAGCCAGTTATGTTTATGGTGTCGGGGTTCACCAACACAAATGACCCTTCATCCGACATTTCTTTGCACCCGCTCACATGACTTAAGCCACTTACTTTAAGCGGCGTTATTCCAACAGCATCAAGGATATTTGAGTGAATTGCGTGAAAAAGATCGACAGCTGACACGTATTTATTTATATGTGTATCAGTGTGGTAGCGGCTAGTGGGGTAGTGATATCGAATTCATTTATTGACACGTCCGAGCGTTTTTTCCATCTCAAAGATCCGAATTTGACGTGTGAAAGTTATTAATGGAATACTGAGTGACCCCGTATAATAATAAAGCGATAAAAAAAACATACCCTCATGCAAAAAATCTAATTGCCTTTCCAACAAGGTGCTGCTTGACCACTTTACCCAATTCAAAAATGAGAGCTGTTAGGGGTTGCGGCAAGATATGTATTAAACTCATTTGAAACCCCTTATTTGCCACTTTTTCAACGAAATTTGAAATGTCCGAGCGTTTTTTCGTTATTCCAATCCAAAACTCAAAATTCGGGGTGGTCCACGCTGTATAACCGTTAAAAGATATTTTCAATAGGTAAAGGAGAAATTCAATGTGGAATTACTATATTCACAAGCATAACTTAACTATACTTTTTCATCAAAAAACAATGACTCATTATTGAATTTGACATCATTCCTTGCAAAAGGTCTGGTTGTACAAGGTGTTCAAAAAGGTTGTTTTCGCGCTATATTCGCAACTTACGACTTTATGACTAAAATAATCAAATATTTTAGACAGGTCTTTTTCTGCTGTATTTTTCAGACTCTCCCTCGTATCATCTCTAAATAAAATAGCAGTGGCGTCCGCAAAACTTAATAAATTACCAGAAAATTGTGAGGTAAGGATATTATTGAGATATACTGTAAACAGTACTGGACCCAAGACAGTTCCCTGTGGTAACCCAAAACTAACCACTTGTAGTATAAGCAGCCTGTATGATTGCATGTGCGCCCTTAGAATCAGGGTTACATCCGCTGGCACGTGCCGGCGAGCAAGGACCGATAATCATTTTATTTAATTGTATACAATGTCAACCTTGTTTTATCAATACATTACCTGTTGAATAATAGACAGACAATATAAACAATATAGTATAAATAGTTATGATATTGTCTGGGAATTGGAACTCGACATTCATTCAAGACACAGACAATGTTCTTTGATCATTTCATTCATGTGTACCTCGTTGAAGTGTAATGAATATCTCCTGTAAAATAAACACCCTTCCGTGAGAGTGCTGAGTGTTATTCACCATCCCTCAATCGTGTAAACGATTGGCCGAACCGAGTACCCCCAGCCAGGTACGCTACACACTGCTTCATCACTTAAATCCTTGTTTATCTTAACTACTTGTCTGCGGTTTGGTAAATAATCTGCAAAAAGAACATAAGATGCCCTCCGTACCCCTGCATCTTCCAAAGCCCACAACATCTGCATATGGTCTACAGTGTCAAAGGCCCTAGCAAGATCCAGGAACACGCACAGAACAGGTTTACTAACTTTCAAACATTTAGCAACTCCATCAACCAACTCACCGACAGCATCTCCCGTACACAAACCTTCTCTGAAACCTAATTGTTTCTCAGACAGTACCTTATTTTCATCGAGAAACTTTACCAATTTACTCTTTAAAACTTTTTTAAATATTTTAGCCAAACTTGTAATTAGTGAGATTGGTCTATAGTTATTGACATCTTTTGCGAACACTCTTCTATATATAGGAGTAATCATAGCTTTTTTAAAATCCCGTGGAACTCTATTCGAAACAAAAATTTTAATTAAATGACATATATATATATATATTCTTTCGAACTGTTGGCTTCCAATATTTAGTTAGCAAACATTAAAGCATATAGATGAGGGGTTGGTAACGGGGTGTCATACAATTCGGCGTATGACATAAAAGCCTAGGGAAAAACCCAGTAGAAAAAAAACCCTGGCTCCCGGCCTAAGTGTGAAAGTACAGAAATAATAAATATATTTGAGGGACTTCTTTCTTCAAGAGTGATCTTCTATTGATGGAGACAGAGCTTTTTCAAGTTGACCACATCGAATCTGGAAATAAATAGACAAAAGCAGAAAAAAGAACTGAATAACAAAAATACGTATCATATTCGTTTGAAATTTATAACCCATTCCAAGAAACAATCGGAAACATCATGAATAGCCCTAAAACCATCTTGAAATTTATATATGGGTCAACTATTGATGAGATGAGGTATTGTTTCTTATGCTTCTCCACATTCACAACTTGCGCTTGGACTTGAGTTCCATCTGAATAGCATGTTATTGGTACGACCATTACATGTTTCCAAACGATTAAGAACTGTCCAAATTTTTCTTGGAAGATCAAAATCAGGAATTTTTTCAGAAGGATCAGAAACGAGATACTTATTGAATATTTCGTAAGAGTTCGACTCAATCATCCATAATTCTTTATCGCTTATGTTCTTATTGAAGAATTATGTTCTTATTGAAGAACGTATTATGCCATAACGGTTTACGTGACTTCAATCTGGGAATTTTATTTTGTGGAATATATGAAATAATTGGGAATAAATAGAGAAAAAAATTATATTTGTTCCAAGTACTCAGAGCTGCAGTCTGTCTGCGCACGCCAAGATGATCCAGCTAATTTCTGAAGGATATTATTCTTAGTTTTCAGTTTTAGGCTCAGATCATTTAAATAAGCCTTGGGAGATGAATCTAATTTAACTCCTAAGTATTTACGATAGAAATTATGTTCGATAAGAGAATCATTGAAGGTTACAGCTAATTTTCTATATTTTTCATGATTATTCAGATGGAAACAAGATACCTCTGTTTTGTTGAGATTTGGACATAATCGCCACTCAATAAAATAATTCGTGACAATTTCCAAATCAGTTGACAGTATGTTTTCCAGAGTATGGAAATCCGAATGTTGGTAAGCTATAGCAATGTCGTCGCCATAAACAAATTTCTGAGATGATGTCGTGGCTAAATCACTTAGATACAAATTGAAAAGTTAAGGAGCTAGAACTGATCCCTTAGGAAGACCGTTTTTCAATGTTTAGAAATTTCTACTCTTATTGTCAACAAAAACACGAAACCTTCTATCAGATAACCTATTTTCTAATAATCGTACCATTTTCCCACACTTCTGATGGGTGGGAGCTTTCTTGTCTTTGAGAGAATTTTTGACTGTTTTAAGTTCTTTTTCATTTGTAGGAGAAATGAGGAAAGTGTTTTGATTTATTCTAGAAGAACACTGAATACTTTCAACGGTAGATTATAAATTTCAATAAATACTTCACCTACAAAAAAAATGGGGTGAAGGATGAGGTGTTCTATATCATTTCGCGAATGCAGATATATATTGGAAGGGTTGACGTGTACGAAATCTAGGAGTGACATTCAAAATGTCTCAGTCACGTTCACGATGGAACAGAGAGGGAAGCTGTTAAGTGGTTAGATGAAATGGGTTCGCGTCTGTCTTCGATCCATTTATAAACATCTTGCCTGTTGGCATGCAAATCAGACATCCAACCCAGATTTTGATTGATCACTTCAGAAGATTGATTACGAGGGAACGCGTATATATTGTCGACAAAAGTGCGTCGCTATTATGTGCCATAGAATATGCCAGTCTATTATATGGAGACTCATTCGGAATTGTTATCAGTATTTTTCCTTTCTGTCTTATCTGATTCCCATTATCTCGAGTATTGCCCTTTTTATTACGCTTCTGGTTCCGCGGGTATTGTACTCTTTAAGCTCGATACTACCAATAACTTTTGCACGACTTCCGTGCTAATTGTTCGTTATAAATACGATTGATTGTTCGCAGTTCTACGAAAAAAGATTTTCCATCTAGAAAAATTGGGAAATATCCTTCCTTCATGTCTTCCGTCCTATTATTGCCACCTCTTGGCCATCAACTGATTATTTTGTCCTTTTGATTATATATAGAGACTTGTGCCTGTTTTTATAGATTAAATATATCAGAATCGGTGGCTGGAACATAGAGTATTGATTGAGTGAACTACCCAAGTCTAATAAGCAGCAACCAATTATTACACAAAAATTTGACACTTCACCTCGAATGATTGGTGGAAAAATATATCATTCTATGGAATTACTTTTATTCCTGGCAGAAAGTGAGTATTTTTTTAATGAATTTGAAGTTTATTTGAAAAAATGCTTTCTTCAAAATTATACTAGATCATCAATAATATACTATTGCTCTTGTTGCATTTCAAATAGGAAAAATAGAAATTGTTCAGATCAGGTTTTCAGCCTTACAACCAACTTTCATAGAATCAGGCTTCAAAAGGATGAAAACAGGAGCTGCTTTCATTGATTTATCTTCGGCATCTGACACTGTGTGGATAAATGGATTAATTTTCAAACTCTATACCCATATCAAGTGTAGGAAAATGGTACGATTATTAGAAAACTTGTTATCTGATAGAAGGTTTCGTGTTTTTATTGACAATAACAGAAGCAATTTCAAAACTTCGAAAAACGGTCTTCCTCAAGGATCAGTTCTAGCTCCTTTACTCTTCAAATTATATCTAAGTGATTTACCCACGACATCATCTCAGAAATTTGTTTATGCCGACAACATTGCTATTGCTTACCAAGATTCGGATTTCCATACTTTGGAAAACATACTGTCATCTGATTTGGACATTTTAAATAATTATTTTATTGAGTGGCGATTATGTCCAAATCCCAACAAAACAGAGGTATATTGTTTCCATATCATGAAAAATATAGGAAATTAGCTGTAACTTTCAATGATTCATCTATCGAATGTCATTTCAATCCAAAATACTTAGGAGTTAAATAAGATTCATCTCTGAATTACAATTGATGACGAGATATTGTTGATGATGGAGCTCGTGTTGAATGATTGTTTGGGCTATTACCATCATCTATTGTGGATGTAATGTTGTCCGACGTTTCGATAGACATCTTCTATCTTTATCAAGGAGGAAAAGTGAAAAACCTTTTGAAAATTATCAATTTTCAAAAAGTCAGTATTGACAGAAGTCATGAAAGAAAATGAACGATGTTATATACTCATCTGTGATATGATGATCTTTTTAAGTTGGATGGAACTATCGGCGTCCAAACTTCTGGCAGATCTATAGATGGAGCACTTATGGAATCAGGTGTTATTTTCATAAATGCTGCTTCTTTGATTTTTCTTCTTGCAAGTTTTTCTTCTTTGGATATTATTGATGCTTCATCCCACTTCATACGATGATTCTCATCTACAGCATGTTGGACCAACCTGGATCTGTCGCTGTCTAGTACTCGTAGAAGCTTCTGATGTTCTTTTATTCGTACATTCAGAGGGCGTTTCCGACTCTTTCTTGGAATGGGTTATAAATTTCAAACGAATATGGTATGTATTTTTGTTATTCAGTTCTTCTTTCAGCTTTTGTCTCTTTCTTTCGAGATTGGATGTGGACAACTTGAAGTCTCTGTCTTCATCAATAGATGAGTTGAGAAAAGAATTCCCACAAATATATTTCAGCTTATTTTTGTACTTTCACACTTAGGTGGGGAGCCAGGGTTTTTTTACTGGGGTTTTTTCCCTAGGCTTTTATGTCATACGCTAAATTGTAAGACACCCCTGATTGTATGACACTCCTGCTCTATATGCTTTTTTGTTTGCTAACTAAATATTGTAAGCCAAAAGTTGAAAAGAATATATTTCAAATATTGTTCACCAGTGTGTGGTTTTTGTATAGATAAATAGTATCTGGACAGATCCAGTGAATACAGATTTCCTGAGCAAGGTTCATCTATGAATAAGGAAGTTTGACCATATGTCTCATATGAAATTACCTCTATCAATTGTGCATATCTTTTCGCTTTAAGTAAATAAAAACAGGATTCAGATCTGGGGATCAAGAGAGGGATTCATAAAATATACGCAAGACGTCCTCTTCATCTTTGATTGAATATGCATCAAGTTCTGATGAGTATTAAATGTAGGTCGACACGTTTGAGTGAACATACTATGATTATTATGGAGATAGCACGATTAATTATTTCACATCGACTATCACACTAAAAACCTACCAAACTCGAAAAAGTGTCATCATTTCACCCTATTGAAATCTGATGTGAAGAATTATGCCATATATTGGACATTCGATGAAGATCAGTTCAGTTATTATCGAGGAATATCCATTGTCAGCTCGACATTAATTGCCCGTCATTCCAATATTTACTTTGTAGAAATGAGTGGAAAAGGGCGAGCTACGTGAATCCAGTATACCCTGTCGTTTGTTATGATTTCGAATTTACATTCCCAACTGGCATATAATCTGCAGGGTCATCACATTGATGAGTATTAATGGATTAATGCAGTATGTGCGGTCAACACAACATATTGTTACGTTTTATCATCGATTTCATCGAATTTTCAGTGCATTATTCCGTTATGTATAGAGAAAATGTATATATCTTTTATTCAGACCTTTGTTGACCTCAATGTCCTAAACTCTTCTGGTATTATTGGAATGTTATTTGTGCGTTAGAAGTCGGTATTTCAAACTTGGTTCAGTGGAGAATGAAAGGGTCGATTTGGAACATGGGGTGCCGCAGGGGTCTATTCTTGAACTTCTGCAGTTCTCTCTTTATGTGTAGGCCACAAGCTGTCTCAATCTGAAAGGTATTTACTTTATATTTGCAGACTATACGGCGCTAGTCTATAGTGATAAAACGTTGTTGAACTTGAATGTAACATCACTTCGAATCGATAATTGTATTAAGCAGGGTTGTTCTCTATCCTCAATCGAATTATGTTCGTGATAGACCTAGAATTGGCAGAAGGCGTGCTGTGCTACAAATCAACCGCAGAACCTCTGTGTAGGGTTGACAATTAAGTAAAATCCTACCATATCAATTCCAATAGTTCAGAGAAGAAGATTTGTCTAGCAAGTCTGAACAGAACCGACAGGATCTGTCTTTTGCTCATGCGCGACCCGTGCAACCAGTGGCAGAAGGAAGTACTTTGTTTCGGCTGGGGCTAACATGTGATGGTTGTACGGATTTAATACACATCAAGGCACGAAGACTGGCTATTGCTACATCAAGAGCATGCTGCATGCTCACGTTCGACTGTGGAGAGGTGCTGTTGGCGATAAGTTTTTGTTTACTACCATGCCAGATCACATCGAGTAAAGTCGTGGATGAGTATTTAGAAAATGAACCGGAGTGGCTTTCTTTGTCTCCTGATATGAACAAAATATAACAGTTCACAGTGGAAGAATGCATCTAGAACTGCACGAGATGAATGGCAGTACATACCCCATCATTGAATTGCCAATCTTGTGAGCAGTTTAAGGCGGGTTTGACGCCAAAGATGGAAATTTAAGTTAATGAAAGTCATAGAAAGAATCTACTTATCTACTAATGATATGGAAGATGAGGCTGACTACAACACATTAGCTGATATCAAGAAATTTAAATTCCCTGCAGTGTGAGTTCAGAACAACCATGGGATGTTGACTGACATAAATTTTTGATTAACCTCCTATTCAACTGGAAACTAATCTAACTAATCGAGTAATGCAAGTAGTAAATTTCATAAGCATGTATGACTGAATTTATTGAGTTGTAAACGCGAATTTTTTGTCTTATCATTCATCAGTTTTTGGAAATCCATTCATACTTTTGAGCAGTTTTTGCTAACAAGTAACAAACAAATTCAAATATGCATAGTGTGAGCTTTGTTATATGGTTTTTTGGCTATTTACTCCTTCTTCTGTATATGATATGTATGATCTTTCAACTAATGTTTCGGTACATATAAAACAGGAAGAACCTTCTTTCACAGCAAGATTCACTTCCGAAGATTTTCCACATTAACTAAGATATTTCATTAAAATTCTGGGAATATAAAAATTAATCTAATCCCTTTCGGCAAAGAAAGAGTAAATGGTCCCCTAAGACAGCCCATTTTCCAATGGCCCCAGTCTCATTGTTTTATGTCAGAGAAATTGGCGTCAACCTCAATAGGTCCCTGGGGCGTCCTAAAAAAGGCCAATTTGAATATTTTCAACAAGGATTTTAAGGAGCGTGAATTTTTATAGGGGAATTATTGAACGATGAGGATACGGTGACTTGAGTAGTCGGAATATAGAAAACAAAGATTGACCTCTAGAACACTGTTGACAAAAGAGAATTCATAGAAATTCTGATTTTCCGATAAGAAGTTTTATATTGATTTTGAAGGAAATTATGTTTCCAGGAAAGTTTTCAAAGGTTTTATGTAAATAGAAAAGAAGGATATATGTATATATATATTCTTTTAAATTTTTGGCTTACAATATTTAGTTCGATTTTTTTGGCGTGAAGGGAAAAGAAATAGCTGAAAATTCAAGACGAAAAACAGTTTTTTGTGAATAACTCACTTTAGGGCAAGGGTGTTATGTATACACTCACATAATTTTTTACGTAGATTCAATATCTGCCATAAAAAAAATGGGGTTCGAATTTGAAAAAATTTATTTTTCACGATTTTGTCATCCCTAACTTTGAAAGCGATTTTTTCACCCCCTGTATCATGAATCGCGATTTCGATTCTTAAAGTGTATACATCAATCTTACATCTTGAAAAATCCCAAAAGTGAAAATTTTCCATCCAAAAACCTCGAAGTTATTCTTGTTTCAGCGGAGCTCTATTTTCGATTTTTTTTTCGAATTTTCCCGCTCAGAGAAAATTTTCCAACCAAAACTGAAAAATGTTACATCAAAATAACTTGAAATTTTCTAAGGAATCTATTTCTGCAGTAAAAAAATGGAAGTTGACGTCATTTCCGGAAAAACCGGAGGTGCTCATGCCTTGAAAATATTTTAGATTTCATCAACATCGTGAAATAATTCTAAGTGCTGAATTTCATGAAAATACGTTCAGTAGTTTCCCGTATAAATAAGGGTGAGGTTCCTCGTGAAAGACCCTGTATATTTGACTGAAGGCTTGCAATTTTTGAGGGAAAACGATGAAGCATATAGTGTTATCAGGGGTTACTGACAGGGTGCCATACAATTTGGCGTATAAAAAAAAACTTAGGGAAACTCAGGCTCCCTGAAGTGTTCTATAATGTAATGATAATGATCATGTTTTGTATTTTGACATATGTTGCTGTATTTGACATATATTACCCTTCTCATGAAAGAATCGAAAACATTATGAAGAGTCCCTAAACATTAAATTTATAGGTATATATGGGTAAGTTATTGTTTCCTTTGCTTCTTCACATTCACAACCGGCACTTGGAGTTCCATCTAAAAACCATGGTATTGGTACATGCATGACCTGTTCTCGAACGATTTAGCTTTTTTTCTAAGAAGATCGTAACCAGGAATTTTTTTGAAAGATCAGAAATGAGATCTCAATTGAACATAGCGAGTGAGTTCCATTCAATCTGGGAATTGTATTTTGTGGAATGCATGAATTAATTGGAAATAAATTGGGAATGGAATGATATTTGTTCCAAGAATTCAGAGTAGCAGTTTATCTTCTGATAGAGGGTGGGACAATGTTAGACAAAACTGGTCATCATTGAAGATCTTATGGTTTCTCATTCTGGCGAATGAGCCTTCTTATTTAGAGATGATTCTAATTCAACTCCCATTTACTAAGTATAGAAATTAAGTTTGATAGGAGAAATAGTTGATTTTTATTATTTCTCATGGTCATTTAAATGAAAACAAGATACCTCTGTTTTATTAGGGTTGGGACATAACCGCTATTCAACAAAATAATTGATAACAAGTCTCAAAATCAGTTGACAGTATGTTCTTCAAACTATGGAAATCCATAATGTATAAACAAATTTCTGAGATGACGTTGCATTTTTAAATAATGCGTGATTTCTGTTACAGGCTATCAAATGTACTGTTGCAGAATGTTCTTGTGAATGCTTCATCCCAGGCAGCAAGCAAATTCGATACTGTGAAAACTGTAAACATGGCTGGGTACCACATGGTGAGTTTTCTACCATTTCAATATTTCCTCTGAATTTCATCCGAGAATGTGCAAAAACATAGCCTGAAGTAGAAAAAGTAAATCATGTCTACTATTATTCCCCACTAGAGTTGCTCATGTTGAGGCAGGACTAGCAAAATCCTGGAATCCAACAAGAATCTCGATAAAAAAACTTTAACGCATCAAATTTGAGGTTTTAATAAACAGTTTTTTCATGCGCTTTTCGTTATATTAGGTATATAAGTTACACTCTTTACCTGTGATTCAATTTAATGAGAAATAGTGAATTTCTCTTTAGCATTGGTTTTAAGGTCCACCATAAGTAGTTTGAAAAAGTTACGGACCATAGAAAGAACATTTTAGTTATATTCTAATAGTAATTGATTTCCTTGAATCCCCAATTAGATTCTTCACTTCGCGATATACACTGTTTCAATATCGAAATGATTCATGAATCTGTTGTGCAATTAACCTAACAAATTGCATTACAAGATTCTATTGCGAGTCACCTCGACTGTGGAAGACGTAAGTTTTCATTTACCCTTTCAGAATACGCTCTCCTCCGTGTCCTAATTTAATAAAGCACCCGCTACATCGCGCAAACATTACATTTTAATTTAATTTAAAAGTCAGGCCAACATAATGGCAATATTTAATCCTTCGTGAAGTCACCCACTGGTGTCGTGTGTCATTTCAGAAGCTCACTACTAGATATTGCCTGAGCCCGGGGGTATCCAGCCAGTTTACAAATTGTTGGGGTTGTTAATGAATACATCAATGTTATGCTCACTATGCCCGACTGTTATTTTCGGTCTTTTGTCGCTATTAGCTAATCGGGGGAAAGCATCTTCGATCTTGTGGTCGTTATCTTGTCCCTTTTGTCATTAATCTGTCGTTTACATTTGTTGAGACGGTCAATCTGACGCGTTTATAACATCTCAATGCTGTTAATTTTGTACATTTGGTCGGAAAAGTATCACAAATGGATTATTTTTGTTTCTGGTTCCGAATTCAATCAATTAGTTTATTAATGATAGATGAAGACGATAAACGAGTCGATTACAAGATCTTTCCGTCGACTTCATTATGAATTAGAAATAAATAATTTATTCAAATAAATTTTATTTCTCACAATATAAAATTTGACAATGAAAACCTCGATGCTCACTTTGACATATTAATAATTATGTTGAATGATTGTTTGGGCTATTACCATCATCTATTGTGGATGTAATGTTTTCCGACGTTTCGATAGACATCTTCTATCTTTATCAAGGAGAAAAGTAAGAAACCTTTTGAAAATTATCAATTTTCAAAAAGTAAATATTGACAGAAGTCATGAAAGAAAAATGAACGATGTTATATACTCATCTGTGATATGATGATCTTTTTAAGTTGGATCGAACTATCGGCGTCCAAACTTCTGGCAGATCTTTAGATGGAGCACTTATGGAATCAGGTGTTATTTTCATAAATGCTGCTTCTTTGATTTTTCTTCTTGTAAGTTTTTCTTCTTTGGATATTATTGATGCTTCATTTTATACGATGATTCTCATCTACAGAATGTTGGACCAACCTGGATTTGTCGCTGTCTACTACTCGTAGAAGCTTCTGATGTTCTTTTATTCGTACATTCAGAGGGCGTTTAGTTTCTCCGATGTAAGATCTTTCGCACTCGCAAGATAATTCATATATGCAGTTCTTTGTCCTTTGTGTCTCATTATTAGGCTTAACTTTTGTAAGTTTAGCTCTGATAGTGTCTTGAGTTTTGAATACAGTCGTTATGTTGTATCTATTTCCAATTCTTCTCATTTTCTCCGACAAACCTTTTATATAAGGAATTACGGTTTTAATGGTCTGATTTATATCTGTTGGTTCAGGTTGACATTCTCTTGTTCGTTTAGCTTTTTCTAATATCTTTTTGGGGTAGCCATTGCTTCTAAGAGTTTTCGAGATGTTATTTATTTTTTCAAGAAGACTAGTGAACATTCGAGTAGTTGCCTGAATAAAAAACAGAACTCAACTTATGCGAACCATCTTTTAGAGGAGGAACATATGTTTGACTCAAACTACAAAATTTTGCATATAGATAATAAAAGCAGAAGACTTAATATTCTAGAAGTAATGGAAATAAACAGATGAACCAGGCAAAATATCTTACTCAATGACCAAACAGATGTCAGAATATCCCCATTGATAAACATGCCATAAAAAATCCCAGAAGCATTTGAAATACCGTTTCCCCATCTTCCATCTTGTGAAATATATAAGAAAGAATCAATTTTTTTGGAGTAGTTTAACCATAGACTACCTATAAATAGGCAACTCTGGCATGAATTTTGGTCCCGATTTCCAGAGCTCAACTTACAGCGCCATCTTTAGTCATTCCCTAGTTGATTACAGATTCCATTTGCACAACGTTCCGTCTCGTGGCGCCCTTTAGTGCATTTTAATTTTAAAACAAATACATTTGAAATGACCATTATTTCGATCTGCTGAAGATTGTCACAATTTCAATAAAAAAATATTTTGATCAGAAAATTGTGACAATTTGCAGCAGATTAAAAGAATTATGGTCATTTCAAATATATCTGCCCTTCAAATTGAAGAACATACTAATCTTTAGAGGATGAAAGGAAATAAACAAAAACTAAACTTTGGAAATATATATATAATGCAGTAAATAATCAATTTACAAAAATTTCAATATCGAGGGAAAGAATAAACGAACTAACAATAATTATGCAACAATTACTCATCAAATTATGAAAAATACATTAAAAGAATAAATTAGAATATTAGTGACAAATATATCAATTTAAGCACGAAATGCATTAGATTTATATATTAGATTTTTGATAGAAACAATTTCTTAAAGTCTATTTTCTTTTTGATACTTTTTCGGATGCCATCTTCATTATTGGATCATAAGATCTTATTGTTTTTTTTTCCCGATAAAATTTTATTAATAGTTAGTTCATAAAAGTACAGAATTAATTTCATGGCAAAATCTAAAACTGAAATTCCATGAATTTGGTGTTTCAACGGTAAATCTCACATATCCGTTGAAGTATTCTAGGAATCATCTGATAAACGATTTTTATGAAACCCACTATTAGTGGAATACCCAAAACTACAATCAATGACCATGAGCAGTTCACTTATATATAAATACCTTCTTGCCTCAAAGTATCTTCAGGAGTTGTGGAAGGTAGAAAAACTATGTCATCATTATGAGGGCAGCTTACATAATCTGAAAGATTATTGAAATTACAAAAATGATAATCATAGGAAGTAGAATGAATTACTTGGCAAAGTAAGTGTTGGTAGAGCAAATCTGTTCAACTTTCCATGTGAGTCTATACAATCCATATGAAAATGCTTTATGCAAATAACGCTTTTGGATGAATGAAGACATGGATTTCCGATTCTTTCCAACCAAACATTTCTAACACTCTCAACTTGTAAAATGAAAAACCTAGAAAGAAAACAGTGTTAGAAACTGTCCCAAATTTTTACTAATCAGAAATTACTACACTCGTCGAAGAAAATCGTGACCACCTTTGTAGTAGGCGAGTTCCCACCCCCTGAGTTTAACATCGAACTCGCCTGAAGAAGCCAAGAATTTGGCGGAACAATTGTTTCAAATATAGTGTTACAATATTGTTGAAACACAATAAATGTAGAAATTTCATTAAATAAGTTTTTATTAATCCACATTCAAATCAAATTATCCAATCTGAATAATTTGTTGATGGGGAGAAATCGGTATTTTTCTTAGTAGTCATCTTAATTAATATGAATATGCTTAATATTCTTGTTTACCGTGCGATCGCTTTTATAATGCGATAATATAAAGAATACGTTGTGAGGCAAGAGTTGACATTTTAGTGAAGAAGCTGTCCCAGAGGAGAAGAGGCTTGGTCCGAGCTAGTAATAAACGCGAACAGGGGAAGCATAAACATATAAAAATTCAATACATAGACAATACAGTATATCATCTACGGGAGAGTCTCTAAATCCCTTGAGGGACATTCAGTATCGGGACATCGTATTCTATGCATAGACAACGGTCACTGGTCGCACATTTGACTATAGATGACCCAAGACAAGGAGCTTCGTAAGCAAATTGGAAGTGTTTGGGAAAGGGCCTTTGTGAAACGAGGGACTATAATTCAAATATGGCAATTTCCTATTTGTCCAGTTTCTTTCGAGGAGAAAATAATTGGAAATGGAAACAGAGTGAGGATTTCTATATCGTACATAAATAAAACAAATTACTATTCTTGTAGGAATAGTATGATCCGACAAAAGTTTTCTTCATTATTGTCTGGAAGTCTGGCTTCTTTTTTCTGACACATCTCAAGATGAAGCAGAAACTATGATGGCTATAATCACAAAAACAGGCAGGCTCACAAAATCCTCAAAGGCTCTAAATTTACACGAGCACATAAAACTCTTCCACGAAAAAGGCGATAAATGTCACAGATCCGTAAAAATAATAAGCCACGATCCTATAACCTGTAGGTTACAAAGTAGAATGGCATCTTCTGTTGCAAAAAAATTGACGAATGATGCCAGAGTAAATATTATTGTTGGATCTATAAATAGTGAAATTGTCGTTCAAAGTAGAGGCAATTGGAATGTATGTGTTAACGGCTGTCGCGATCTGTTTATCAAAAACGACATGTGTGCCTATACCGAAGCGTCACGACGCTGTAAACAGTTCGACGGACGTTCGGAATGATCTTTACGACGTTAGATCAGTGGCGTGCGTTATGCGACATACCGTTTAGACGTGTTGGATTATGGATAGAACAGAATTCCAAATGCCACTGTGACCCTCAATCTCTTTTGCATATAGTTTGTGACAAAAAAGTAATTGTAAATTTGAAATAAGGAAAAAATATCAAAATTTATTCAATCTCCTTCATTTGACACGATACACATGTGCCAATCCTTTTTTCCAATCTTAAAAAAAAATTTCTAGGTGCTTGCAGGTGTGACTACCAGCTCGAATTCTTTTTGCGCCTATAGGGTCAAATCTGGTTGCCCGGAGCGATAATTGCATTCCAGAGAAACGAAAAAAGTCGCAGTGAGCTAGATTGGGCCAATAAGGTGGCTGGTCTGTTATATTTATCGAGTCTTTGGTGTCAATATCTTGAATAAATCTGCGCCAATGAGATCGCGTATTATCTTCATGCTAAATTGATTTTTCGACGTTATCGTTGGTTGAGAAGATCTCCCCACCGTTTTTAAAGGTTCTTTATTATTCGTTCAGCATTCGAAACAAGTCATGAAACAAGAAATTTCGAGTAAAACAAAAAATTTGTGACAAACTTTTTGTTCAATATTTGTTTCCATAGTAACATTTGTGGACTACCATAGAAGTCAACTGCTTTTAAGAGCTGTTGTAGTTGACACGCCGCGCTCATGTTGGGCAGGGTAATTACGGATAGTCCTACCAACATACGGAAACTTCAAATACTTGAGTAATTTAAATGAGATTTTCGGGGAGAGTTTTCTATCATGATCAATTTTACTCGCAGAGAAAATAATATCCTTTATATATCATTTTTCCTTGTTGTTGATGTGATTCTCACCAACTCAGACAAGTGAACAACCAGTAAATCATCATCAATGGCATTACTTTCAAACTGATTTTCGGTTTCTACAACCCATCTTGGAATATACTCCATACCGCTGGTTCCCTTGGAGCCATTGCAATAAATTAAATTTATCTATCAATAACATCAAAATCTTATAATTCAGTCAATTACATAAGTTGATGTGTTTCTTCATACAACGTAGTAACATCGTATACTATCAATAATTAGATGGAAATTACATTGATCAATCAACTAACACGAAACTTCATGCTAAATTGATTGTTCATTCAATTCCTTTAATGTCAAACGATGTACTCACTGTAAAAATTGTTGATTCTAGTTAATCATTGATTGTTTGATTTCAAAGGGTAGAATTATGTTTTCAGTTCTCTATATTTTTCAATCCGTCGGTATGTCATCCTGTTCGTCTTTCGAATGATCTTCTTCAATTTTTTATTCACAAGTTATCACTTTGAACTTTTTCCTGCAAGCATTTCGATTCGTTTAGAGTACAGGTAAAATACCGCGTTCCCTAACACTTACAAAAACAGAAAAAAAAATCAGATCTAAAGATAGATAAACGGCCCTTGCAACCCACCACATGTTAATAATAAACACCAATATAATTTTCGAGCGGTTTCTGTTCTAGATGTAGAGCGAAATTATACAAAATGATACCGTTAATTACCGAACTGACACAGATAATTTGAGCTCGATATATAATAATATTTTGGATCTTATCTAAAACAAATATTCAGTACAGTGAGTTGAGAATTCAACTTTTTCAACAACATATTCTGGACTCCACCTGTGGTTAAACAGGTTAAGATCGAAAAAAATATTTCATTGAATGTGACACGTTGTTCTGATAATCTGTATTTTGCCTCTAAAAATATTTAGACGGAGTTTTTTATGTTTCTTTACATGTTCGATTCCATTTTGCTCAACAAGCTGATATTAAGATCGACTTCGGTAAGGTTTTCTCGATTTTAAATATGTGTTTCTATGAAATCCAAATAGATAGAAAAAATTAATAGAATAAGTCTGTGTTAAGTTTAATATATAGTTCGAATTGTAAATTTGGGTTACCAATTTTTATATGTTTATTTTGAAACCATTTTTTAATTTTATATTCCAGATATATTTATGCCATATTTAATCTCTGTATATTTCTCTTTTGTAGCCCTGAAGAAGTAGAAATATATCCACGAAACGTTGGCATTAGTTTAATTTAGTTTTTTGATCAATTGCTTTCCTCAAAGTTCCGTAAAATCAATCATAACATGTCTCTACAAGGAAATGATCTATCAGACCATATCAAATTTGCAAATTATTCGAACATATCCGTGAACAGTGCTACCAATCAGATTTCTGTTTCTCTTGAAGGAACACACGATCCAAAAATATTTGTCGAATAAGTGGCTACGCCAATGCGTCGAAAGTTTACAACTCACAAGACTAACGTAATTCAGGCCACCTTCACTTTTGTTTACTTAAAGTCTTCTGTTTGAATCTAAACCGTTGACAAAATGGGTAATTGCTTTCCGAGCTTATTTATTCTACTTCCACGGTAAAAGAAATTTAATACAAATGAGGCGCCGTACAGGAAAAAGTAGACGGAATATAAAAATCAAGTTTCAACCCGTTACCGAGCATTTATACTCTGAAAATATCTGTAGATTTAATGAAATTACTGTTCAATCATTATACATATATCATCCAGAACTTGTAATCGATAATGCCACATTCAGACAAACAAGGGTTAATAATTTTAATTTCGGCTGAGTGGGGTGAAGAAATTTATATCGAAATTTGTCTGAAGGAAACAAAAACTACGAGTGATATAATTGATTTCCCCATATCAGTTTATGTGTCTCAACTAATGGAGACATATTTCACCAATGCCCAAATTCAATACAGACGCTAGACTCTCTTGGGGTTCCCCATTTCTAGATGATACATATCGTTTTGACACTAACTCAATATTGCTGTTCTGGGTGACTTCCTTCCGAACCTGCTGTACTCAATCATCTAGACGGCATTACCAATTGAACTTATACAAGGCATGTTTTCTACAAGGTTCGAATATAAAAACATACATAAAACTATAAACAGAATTGGAGATAGGTAAAACACATAAAATGGCAACACTTGAAAATATTTCCATAATTTTTTATGTGTTCTTCAATTTTTTACAATTCAATCATATTTTGTCATTGGATGTTACATTCTGTTGAAACATATTAGTCGTAATTCGACCGTATAGATGATGAACATGAATCGTCGAGTAAAACAATAGTGTCTTCATTTGATGGAGGCCATAAGCGAAAATTTGTGCATGGTATAACCAGAAATGGTGGTAGGCTTACTACAATTCCAAACCAGATGAAACCAGAGCTGTTGATGAGTATAGGAAAATATAGGTCTTCGTCATTTGGAGTAGCATTCAAGGCAACCCCAAGGGCTACTGGCGCCTGCGTGCAAAAAAAATTATAGCGCCCCTTGAAAAATTTCAAACCATGTTTATTTCAAGGTAGGCATGGGAAGTTAAGCAAGGAACTAAACTTCAGAAGTCATATTTATTTGCAGGGTATAATCTCCGTCAAGTTTCAGGTAAGAAGTGAGTGTGTACTTTATACGCGCAGCCATGGTAACGAACGCACTGTAAACACGCAGACAACACAACTCGCTATGTTTCAGCTGCCTTCTTCCGCCCTAGGTACGATACTGGTCGAGAATACGCGCATGCGTGAATACAAGACAGTGTAAACTGACTTTTGCCGCTCCTTTATATAATGTAGTACAATAGGGACACCTATTCAATTAAATCAGGAAGACTGGAGGAGCTATTAAACGAATGCTAAGTCAATCCTGAAAGAATATTTCCCAATATTCTTCATAGATGCTGTTGCGTCACGTCAAAATGTCTCCATTTCTATGTAGAAACAGTCCACTCCTATTCGAACCAAACGGACCGGTCATAAGCATTCATTTCATAGAACGGATAACGCATTCGTCAAGACCAAAACCATATACTTCAGGAAAATTTCGCCGAACTGAATAAATTGATTTTATACGGATAGAATTGATGGGCAAGCGATAGCCTGTTTCCCGTATTAAGTCATCTTTTACGGCTGGTAAATTTGAAGGGTCCGGTATTAAAATCTGTCATATAAAATTTATATCCACCTCGCATGACGCGTCAAGAATATCAATTGGGCGAGTTGACCATAGCGCCTCGCTTTCTAGATGCTAAAATATTACCGAACTCCCTGGCAACGCATCCCGCAAGTAGATGATCTAGGATTTTATTTCTTCAGAGAAACGGCTTCCTCTGAATGCTATTTTTCTAGGTCCTATTCGAAAGAATACGTATTTCGACGAGGATAAGTCTTGCAATTGAAATAAGATGAAAGAAAAGCAGTGAATTGTGGTCATGGGTTCAGAACAGTTAATTTTAAAATGATATATCCTCCTATGAGTATTTACAGTATACAGGGTGAGTCTTTGACCACTGCGTTAATTTTTATCATAGGTTCTTGAGATCAAAAGAAAGACCTTTCCCCATACCGTTTATCCATATTCAGCTGCGTTAAAAAGTTATAGGGCTCGTTTATAGTTGCCGGTACCTTATGCCGCAACTGGTACCGTAAAAGTTGAACCATAGGAATTCAATGCTTTCGTTCATACTCATTCCGTAACCTTTTCCGGTACCGGTAAAGTGTTCAACTTCTAGGGACAAATTCATAGAAATATATATTCATATAATTATTTGGAAAAATTACATATATATATATTAGATAATTAGATTAGATTATCTTATAAGGGTATAAGATTATCTTATAAGTAAGACAAATTACGGGAATGTAATAGTGCTCAAGTTTTTCTGACACATGCGCATTCCATAGAGCGTCAATTATTTATATCAGAGTATTGAATACAGAATCAATCTCTGTTTTGACAGCGGTAATTTCAAATAATATAATAAAATATAATTCAAGATGGTCAACACGTTTCAAAACATTGAAACTTAAATTCAAAATGACAATTATTAACAAGCATAAAGCAAAATCCATAAATTCTATGTTCTGTTTAGGGTTAAGTTAATGGCCAGTATAAACACCTACTGAAATTCTTAGGGAATAGGGAATACGGTAACGGCTTACGGCATAAGATACCGGCCAGTATAAACATAAGTTGTCACATTGGGCAAATACCACTCTGTAGTCCAGTTTAGTTTGAATGAAAATTACCTTCCACAGCATCCACTATTGAATCTTAAGATGCCAGTAATTATTCTCATGGATGTATTCAATTGTGCATCGATTTTTTATGAATGTGCACTATTGAACCGAACAGAGCAACAATACTCAGCTACTGAAAAGTCTAAGGCTAGAGATGCTGTGCAAAGAGTGGAAGCATCAGCACCCCAAGATGATCCAGCTAATTTTTAAAGAATATTATTCCTAGTTTTCAGTTTTAGACTCAGATCATTTAAAAGAGCCTTCTAATTGAGAGATAAATCAAATTCCACTCTTAAGTAATTTGGATAGAAATTTCCTATATTTTTCATGATTATTCAGATACCTCTGTTTTGTTGGGATTTGGAAATAATCTCCAATCACTAAAATAATTCTTTAAAATTTCCAAATCAGATGACAGTATTTTTTCCAGAGTATGGAAATCCGACTGTTGGTAAGCAATAGCAATGTCGTCGGTATAAACAAATTTCTGAGGCGATGTCGTGGATAAATCACTTAGATATCAATTCAAAAGTGAAGGAGCTAGAGCTGATCCTTGAGTAATACCGTTTTTCAATGTTTCAAAATTGCTTCTCTTATTGGCAATAAAAACACGAAACCTTCTATCAGATAACATATGTTCTAATAATCGTACCATTTTCCCACACTTCAGAAGGTTACGGCCAGAGGTGTAATGATATCAAACTCATTTGAATACCCTTAGTTGATACCTTTTCAACAAAATTCGACCTCTCCGAGCGTTTCTTCGGTATTCCATCCCAAAACCCAAAATTCGGGGTGGAAAGTTATGGATGGCCCACTCTGTGTATTCACAATAAGATTAGGGGGGGGGTGTATTAGGATTTCCATGAATCTATACTCCAGCTCATCCCCTTCAAAAATTGATGCATATGTTAGGCCCGAAGACCGAAAACGCTCAGTGGCCGGAAAAAACGGCCACATCGCGTTCTGGCTGTCTTCGAACGCACAGAACACGTTTTGGTTGTTTTTAAACGCTCGCAACGCGTTCTGGTAATTGTTAAACAGCCGGAACGCGTTTTGTCAATTGTTCAACGCTCACAACGCGTTCTTAATGTTCGACTTGTATTATTTGCCGATTTCTACCTGCGTAGGATAAAATTTATATTGTCCCTCATAAAACAAAGTTGAAAATTGAAATACAATTCAATTATTGACAACTACAATTGGATACCAAAGATGGGTTCGGTTTTTCTTGCCGAATCATTTCAACAATATTAAATTTCTTATAATTGTTTTTCAGTTCTAGGAAGAAAGTTACACTAATAAACTTATATTGTCGAGCATAAAATATATAAATGCATGAATTAAAAAGCGAAAAGTTCTTTATTGAACAAATGAATTTCAATTTATTTTCTACAAACCCAACTTATTGTGGAGAACAAAACAAACTTGAATTCATAACTTAATTACTTTATTAGAAACAATTCAATTATTGAAAACTACAATTAAATACAAACGACGGGTTTTTCCGAACTTTTGTGTACTTTACATAGGTACGTTACATATTTTTACAAGAACTGTTTGAATGACATTTCGAATTACATAGTTCATTAAAATTGTATCCGTAAAGTATGGAACAAATTCATTTTTAGCTAATCAGACCATTTTAAGAAATAATCCTGAAACACATCGATTTTTATTTTAATTTACCTTATTTTAAAATAATAATCTAATATACAGCGTGAATTATTTTCGAGTAATGACATCACCGTCATTTTTTTTAAATTGAACTATTCCGTCTCCATTTCCAGATTACTCTAGCTGAGCTGATTCCAAAAATGTATCACATGTTGATTCCAATAGGTACAGGGTCGACAAATATACAATAGTTTTGTATGTGCTCAGTGCTCATAAAGAAATGCTAGACCACAAGTACCAAACATGTTCGGACACAACTTATTTTTATTATTCTAAAAATGTAAAAAACTACAGGGTCTTACATTTGAACCAATTGCCGTTAGAGAAACGCGTTCCGGCTGTTTAACAATTACCAGAACGCGTTGCGAGCGTTTAAAAACAACCAAAACGCGTTCTGTGCGTTCGAAGACAGCCAGAACGCGATGTGGCCGTTTTTTCCGGCCACTGAGCGTTTTCGGTCTTCGGGCCTAACACATATATATTTGGACGAAGAAGTACCTTTCGTCTGAAACAAAATGGCTGAAAATTCGAACAATGACATAACATCTGCAGCGTCTTGAGTCCTGCGTACACAATGAGAACGGGAAATGACGATGAATCCGTGTTTCCCACATTCTGCATCGGCAGAACTGAGCTGCTCCAAATGACAAAATTATTCCGAGGAGTAGGGTAAACAGATTATAATCATTAAAACGTTCAAGTTATAACTTGGCGTACACCCATGTCTCTACAATGACAGTCTTCCCGAGGTAATTGAGGTAGAGTTAATTGTTGAGGCAGAGATCAGTTTGGCGCAATCGCAGCCGCAACTATATAATTATAAGTAACTCGTTTTATAGTTATTACTGTTCCTATATAATTAAAATTATTCAGAGTTTTCTTCATTTCTGCTCTCTGTGTACTACTGTTAATCGAATTACGTCTTCGAGTCGTTGATGTTTCCATCCAGATTTGTGCGATATTTTGTCTGCCTTCTGCAGGTTTGAGAAACTATAACGCATCCTATAAATAGTCGCAACTTCCGATATTAGGCCACAAGGAAGTGAGTATGTTTGTTTCCTCGAAATAATCGCTCAATATGTCACATAAACTTTAAGTGTGGCCCGATAAACATCGACACGTGATGTGATATGAATATTAGGTGTATCCTGTATTGCATCGGACCAGTCCTCATTACGATTTTAGTGTTCTATTTTGCGTATGAGGCCGGAATTTTTAGATGAAGTTGAACTCAAGGACGGTTTTCAGAAAATGGTTCTTATTGACGACAATTCCATCATAGTAATTGTTATTTGTGATACCAGTTGGGAAAATAGTGTTTCCATCGTAATTCACTTTTTCTACTCATCATCAGGTTGTGGCTATTTGAAAAATAATTGATGCCTTTAACAGCGTCCATCGTATATCACAAATATCAAAGGGCTAGTTATAATTCCTTTATTTCAGTTCCAGTAAAATTATCATTGAATTATTGATAATGGATGTATTAAAATCTATTGAACATATGTTTATAGATAAAAAGTCTTACTTCAAATGAATGTATCGCTTGTCTATTGCTAATAAATGTTTTCAATTTATAAGTTATATATAGTCATAGAACAAAAATCTTCATTCATATAAGAATATCGTTTATTTATTATAAATAGAGGCACTTAACTAACAGATTACACATATTTATGCAACAAAAATCTTTGCTCTGGTAAAAGTATTACTTTTCATTATCAATTAGTTTACTTAAGTAACACACTCCATATATTAAACAAGTGAAATCTTTCTTTACTATAAATAAGAGAATTGGCTGTTTTAAATAAAAGAGTTAGGTTTCATAAATAAATATTTATTGAACATAATTTCTCAAACATAAAAATAAAAAAATGGTTTACAAAAAATCATACTTGTTTTATAATATTAGGTTTACAAATAAGTTTCCGCGGTTTGTCAAAAGATGGTTTTCACCAGAAGGTTATGGAGAAATTGTCAGATGTAAAACGTAATATCCCAAGTTTAGTCATCTGGCAACACCATAACCTTAAAGTACTAGTGATTCCGTATCAGCATCACGTAATTTTTTCGTGCAAAAATGTCGAGTTTTATTCCGAATAAGCATCATTTGCGGAAACTTTTGATTTACTTCTTTAATGTGAAAAAATCTGCAGCTGAGGCGCATCGATTGCTTCTAGAAGCATATGGTGAAGCTGCTTTAAGTGAGAGAAATTGTCAGGAATGGTTTCAAAAGTTTAAGAACGGTGAGTTTGACGTTAAAGACAAAGAACGCAGTGGAAGGCCGAAAGTGCACGAAGACATGGAATCAGAGGCACTATTGGAGAAAGATTCGTCCCAAACGCAAAAGAACTTGCACTTACTCTACAAGTGACTCAACAAGCAATTTCACATCGTTTAAAATCGTTAGGAATGATTCAAAAACAAGGAAATTGGGTTCCATATGAACTAAAGCCGAGAGACGTTGAACGCCGATTATGCATGAGTGAAATGCTGCTTGCCAGGAATAAAAAGAGTTTTTTGCATCGTATAGTCACAGGTGACGAAAAATGGATTCACTACGATAATCCAAAGAAGAGAAAGTCATGGTTAAGCCCGGCGAACCATCAACATCGACAGCTAAGCCGAATATTCATGGAAAAAAACTCATGCTGTGTATTTGGTGGGATCAGCTTGGTGTTGTGTATTATGAATTGCTGAAACCAAGCGAAACCATTACTGGAGCTCTCTACCGAACACAATTGATGAGATTGAGTCGGGCACTTAAGGAAAAACGCGCCCATTACTACTCCAGACACGACAAAATTATTCTTTTACACGATAATGCTCGTCCACATGTTGCGGCGCCGGTAAAAACATACTTGGAAACACTCAACTGGGAAGTTTTACCCCACCCGCCGTATTCAACAGACTTAGCCCCTTCTGATTATCATCTGTTCCGGTCGATGGCACATGGTCTGTCTGAGCAGCGCTTCACATCATATGAAGACACCAAAATTGGGTAGATTTGTGGATAGCGTCAAAAGATGAAGAGTTTTTTCTACGGGGTATCCGAATGTTGCCAGAAAGATGGGGAAAAGTAGTGGCAAATGATGGAAAATACTTTGAATAAAACGTAATGTACTTTTCCTTTACAGTAAATTCCTAATTTTTATAAAAAACAGCGGAAACTTGTTTGTACACCTAATAATAACACCATAACATTTATAAACTCCATAAAAATCAATCTTGATTCATAGAAATTAATTGTTAATTGTAGAAGCATCCAATATGTCTTCACGGGTGTCATTGCAGCAACGCTTTTCAGCAACGGATTTCGAAAGCTGATTTATATTTACGATTGCGTGTCATCGGTTGAATGAAATGACCTAATTTTTTCGGGAAGTGTTATATTTTTTGTACTTCATTAGTGGGGGAACCACCTACATAAAAAGGACCCCCAACAACACCCCACGAAACCTCCAACATCAAAAGACAATTTATTTTGCATTATAATTATGTCGGTTTATTAAATATAATCTACTGAATCCAGCACATATACTGAAATAATTTGTGACCCCCGCTTACCACCGCATAGCCCCTCGAATTCAAAAATTCGGCGGACAGTGAAAGTGAGCATTGCTGGCGATTTTTCAATGAAAATAGTATCTTTGTATAAGGTCGAATATAATCTATAGGATGAAATAATTTGTGACCCCGTAATCCCCCAAAGCACGACAGAAACAACCCCTAAAGCTGACGAGCGCAAAAACTAAGTGGAAACGTCCGTTGCTGGATATTTTTCTGCAAAATGAGTCTACCTTAACTTATTCAATAAGCCCCATATAATGAAATAATTTGTGACCCCGAGCTGCAATCAGAATTGCGCCCCTCTAGATTACAAAATTTTCGACAAAAATTTTATGCTTGTATATCGCTCAATAAAATCTATTCAACTCGTTCAATTCGTCCAGTATCATGAAAAATTTTGCAGAAAAAATATCCAGCAAAGGCCGTTTCCACCTAGTTTTTGCGATCGTCAGCTTTAGGGGGTTGTTTCTGTCGTGCTTTGGGGGGATTACGGGGGTCACAAATTATTTCATCCTATACATTATATTCGACCTTATACAAAGATACTATTTTCATCGAAAATCGCCAGCAATGCGCAGTTTCACTGTCCGCCGAATTTTTGAATTCGAGAGGGCTATTCCAGGGTAGGCGGGGGGTCACAAATTATTTCAACATATGGATGGCATTCAACGTTATAAAAGGATGCCATTTCCATCAAAAAATCGCCAGCAACGCACAGTTCCTCGTGCTAAGGAATTTGAAACTTTTAATTCTACAGGGGGGCAATTCTGATTGAAGCGCGGGGTCACAAATTATTTCATTATATGGGGCTTATTGAATAAGTTAAGGTAGACCAATTTTGCATAAAAAATTTCCAGCAACGGCCGTTTCCACCTAGTTTTTGCGATCGTCAGCTTTGGGGGGTTGTTTCTGTCGTGCTTTGGGGGATTACGGGGTCACAAATTATTTCAACATATGGATGGTATTCAACAATATAAAAGGATGCCATTTCCATCAAAAATCGCCAGCAACGCACTGTTCCTCGTGCTACGGAATTTGGAATTTTTATTCTACAGGGGGGCAATTCTGATTGAAGCGCGGGGTCACAAATTATTTCAACATATGGATGGTATTCAACGATATAAAGGATGCCATTTCCATCAAAAATCGCCAGCAACGCACAGTTCCTCGTGCTAAGGAATTTGAAACTTTTTGATTCTACAGGGGCAATTCTGATTGAAGCGCGGGGTCACAAATTATTACATTATATGGGGCTTATTGAATAAGTTAAGGTAGACCCATTTTGCAGAAAAAATATCCAGCAACGGACGTTTCCACCTAGTTTTTGCGCTCGTCAGCTTTAAGGGTTGTTTCTGTCGTGCTTTGGGGGATTACGGGGGTCACAAATTATTTCATCCTATAGATTATATTCGACCTTATACAAAGATACTATTTTCATTGAAAAATCGCCAGCAAACGCACAGTTCCTCGTGCTAAGGAATTTGAAACTTTTCAATTCTACAGGGGGCAATTCTGATTGAAGCGCGGGGTCACAAATTATTACATTATATGGGGCTTATTGAATAAGTTAAGGTAGACCCATTTTGCAGAAAAAATATCCAGCAACGGACGTTTCCACTCCAGTTTTTGCGCTCGTCAGCTTTAAGGGGTTGTTTCTGTCGTGCTTTGGGGGATTACGGGGGTCTAAATTATTTCATCCTATAGATTATATTCGACCTTATACAAAGATACTATTTTCATTGAAAATCGCCAGCAACGCACAGTTCCTCGTGCTAAGGAATTTGAAACTTTTCAATTCTACAGGGGGCAATTCTGATTGAAGCGCGGGGTCACAAATTATTTCATTATATGGGGCTTATTGATTAAGTTAAGGTAGACCTATTTTGCAGAAAAAATATCCAGCAACGGCCGTTTCCATCTAGTTTTTGCGATCGTCAGCTTTAGGGGGTTGTTTCTGTCGTGCTTTGGGGGTCACAAATTATTTCATCCTATAGATTATATTCGACCTTATACAAAGATTCATCGAAAAATCGCCAGCAATGCGCAGTTTCACTGTCCGCCGAATTTTTGAATTCGAGGGGCTATGCGGTGGTAAGCGGGGGGTCACAAATTATTTCAGTATATGTGCTGGATTCAGTAGATTATATTTAATAAACCGACATAAGTATAATGCAAAATTAATTGTTTTTGATGTTGAGGTTACGTGGGGGGTTGTTGGGGGTCTTTTTATGTAGGTGGTTCCCCACTAATGAAGTACATAAAATATAATACTTCCTGAAAAAAATCAGGTCATTTCATTCAACCGATCAAAATGACACGCAATCGTAAATATAAATCAGCTTTCGAAATCCGTTGCTGAAAAGCGTTGCTGCAATGACACCCGTTATGTCTTCCAACAATTTAGTTACTTGCAGAACCTTCGATGTTGTTTCCATTTTCACTACACTTACAATTAATAATAATAAACTAGGTTTTTGAAGGTACACTTTAGCTCAAGACAACTGATCTAATTGTAACCCAAATTCGATTTATTAGATGAAGATACCTATGATTATACAAATATGGATAAACTGGAGCTAGAAATGAAATACTATACCGGTTTCGGAAAGGGAAGTACCTTCTCAACAACTTGAAACTACGGGCGCAGTGACTGCGTGTGCCGTTATTTGCACAAGGGGTAGGTCTTACAGCTCCATCTTTCGAACGTTTTGGTACTCTAAACAAAATATTTCTGTAATTCATAAAGAGATATATTATTGGTTAATATAGCATTTTCAAGGCTAAATATCGATAAGTATTCAAAATTGGTGAAGAATACTTGGTAATATTATCAAAGTTTTATTTAGCAGCAATCGATATATTCTAATAATTACCAATCCCCATTAGCGAATAACAAAATAAGTAATATCAGGTAATGAGTAAATTTTAAGCTATTGCTTACCAACATTCGGATTTCCATACTCTGGAAAACACACTGTCATCTGATTTGGATTTAAGACGGCTGTTTAACAATTACCAGAACGCGTTGCGAGCGTTTAAAAACAACCAAAACGCGTTCTGTGCGTTCGAAGACAGCCAGAACGCGATGTGGCCGTTTTTTCCGGCCACTGAGCGTTTTCGGTCTTCGGGCCTAACACATACATATTTGGACGAAGAAGTACCTTTCGTCTGAAACAAAATGGCTGCAAATTCGAACAATGACATAACATCTGCAGCGTCTTGAGTCCTGCGGACACAATGAGAACGGGAAATGACGATGAATCCGTGTTTCCCACATTCTGCATCGGCAGAACTGAGCTGCTCCAAATGACAAAATTATTCCGAGGAGTAGGGTAAACAGATTATAATCATTAAAACGTTCAAGTTATAACTTGGCGTACACCCATGTCTCTACAATGACAGTCTTCCCGAGGTAATTGAGGTAGAGTTAATTGTTGAGGCAGAGATCAGTTTGGCGCAATCGCAGCCGCAACTATATAATTATAAGTAACTCGTTTTATAGTTATTACTGTTCCTATATAATTAAAATTATTCAGAGTTTTCTTCATTTCTGCTCTCTGTGTACTACTGTTAATCGAATTACGTCTTCGAGTCGTTGATGTTTCCATCCAGATTTGTGCGATATTTTGTCTGCCTTCTGCAGGTTTGAGAAACTATAACGCATCCTATAAATAGTCGCAACTTCCGATATTAGGCCACAAGGAAGTGATTATGTTTGTTTCCTCGAAATAATCGCTCAATATGTCACATAAACTTTAAGTGTGGCCCGATAAACATCGACACGTGATGTGATATGAATATTAGGTGTATCCTGTATTGCATCGGACCAGTCCTCATTACGTTTTTAGTGTTCTATTTTGCGTATGAGGCCGGAATTTTTAGATGAAGTTGAACTCAAGGACGGTTTTCAGAAAATGGTTCTTATTGACGACAATTCCATCATAGTAATTGTTATTTGTGATACCAGTTGGGAAAATAGTGTTTCCCATCGTAATTCACTTTTTCTACTCATCATCAGGTTGTGGCTATTTGAAATTAAATGAAATTGATGCCTGGTCCGTAACAGCGTCAAGTGAATTTATTTTTCCTAATTTTGATTGTCGTAAATGTGAAAATTTTAATCGTTTTCGAGTGAAATTAGTGATTGTGTTGATAAGAGAGCAAATATCAAAGGGCTCAGCAATATTTACAGTTATCTTTTGTATTTAGATTTGAAAGATGCCCCTTTTACATCGTTGAACCTACACCGAAAAAATGTACCTAATAGTTACGAAATTCATTTACCACACAATCTTCCATTGAAATATGGCTTAATAAATATTTATTCGTCTCTACCCAATAATTCATTTGGAACTTGCAAATAAATATTCCTTTAATTCTACCTTCCATATATTAACGATTATACATATAGTTAGTTATAATTCCTTTATTTCAGTTCCAGTAAAATTATCATTGAATTATTGATAATGGATGTATTAAAATCTATTGAACATATGTTTATAGATAAAAAGTCTTACTTCAAATGAATGTATCGCTTGTCTATTGCTAATAAATGTTTTCAATTTATAAGTTATATATAGTCATAGAACAAAAAATCTTCATTCATATAAGAATATCGTTTATTTATTATAAATAGAGGCACTTAACTAACAGATTACACATATTTATGCAACAAAAAATCTTTGCTCTGGTAAAAGTATTACTTTTCATTATCAATTAGTTTACTTAAGTAACACACTCCATATATTAAACAAGTGAAATCTTTCTTTACTATAAATAAGAGAATTGGCTGTTTTAAATAAAAGAGTTAGGTTTCATAAATAAATATTTATTGAACATAATTTCTCAAACATAAAAAAATAAAAAATGGTTTACAAAAAAATCATACTTGTTTTATAATATTAGGTTTACAAATAAGTTTCCGCGGTTTGTCAAAAGATGGTCCCCACCAGAAGGTTATGGAGAAATTGTCAGATGTAAAACGTAATATCCCAAGTTTAGTCATCTGGCAACACCATAACCTTAAAGTACTAGTGATTCCGTATCAGCATCACGTAATTTTTTTCGTGCAAAAATGTCGAGTTTTATTCCGAATAAGCATCATTTGCGGAAACTTTTGATTTACTTCTTTAATGTGAAAAAATCTGCAGCTGAGGCGCATCGATTGCTTCTAGAAGCATATGGTGAAGCTGCTTTAAGTGAGAGAAGTTGTCAGGAATGGTTTCAAAAGTTTAAGAACGGTGAGTTTGACGTTAAAGACAAAGAACGCAGTGGAAGGCCGAAAGTGCACGAAGACATGGAATCAGAGGCACTATTGGAGAAAGATTCGTCCCAAACGCAAAAAAGAACTTGCACTTACTCTACAAGTGACTCAACAAGCAATTTCACATCGTTTAAAATCGTTAGGAATGATTCAAAAACAAGGAAATTGGGTTCCATATGAACTAAAGCCGAGAGACGTTGAACGCCGATTATGCATGAGTGAAATGCTGCTTGCCAGGAATAAAAAAAGAGTTTTTGCATCGTATAGTCACAGGTGACGAAAAATGGATTCACTACGATAATCCAAAGAAGAGAAAGTCATGGTTAAGCTCGGCGAACCATCAACATCGACAGCTAAGCCGAATATTCATGGAAAAAACTCATGCTGTGTATTTGGTGGGATCAGCTTGGTGTTGTGTATTATGAATTGCTGAAACCAAGCGAAACCATTACTGGAGCTCTCTACCGAACACAATTGATGAGATTGAGTCGGGCACTTAAGGAAAAACGCGCCCATTACTACTCCAGACACGACAAAATTATTCTTTTACACGATAATGCTCGTCCACATGTTGCGGCGCCGGTAAAAACATACTTGGAAACACTCAACTGGGAAGTTTTACCCCACCCGCCGTATTCAACAGACTTAGCCCCTTCTGATTATCATCTGTTCCGGTCGATGGCACATGGTCTGTCTGAGCAGCGCTTCACATCATATGAAGACACCAAAATTGGGTAGATTTGTGGATAGCGTCAAAAGATGAAGAGTTTTTTCTACGGGGTATCCGAATGTTGCCAGAAAGATGGGGAAAAGTAGTGGCAAATGATGGAAAATACTTTGAATAAAACGTAATGTACTTTTCCTTTACAGTAAATTCTAATTTTTATAAAAAACAGCGGAAACTTGTTTGTACACCTAATAATAACACCATAACATTTATAAACTCCATAAAATCAATCTTGATTCATAGAAATTAATTGTTAATTGTAGAAGCATCCAATATGTCTTCACGGGTGTCATTGCAGCAACGCTTTTCAGCAACGGATTTCGAAAGCTGATTTATATTTACGATTGCGTGTCATCGGTTGAATGAAATGACCTAATTTTTTTCGGGAAGTGTTATTTTGTACTTCATTAGTGGGGGGGAACCACCTACATAAAAAGGACCCCAACAACACCCCCACGAAACCTCCAACATCAAAAGACAATTTATTTTGCATTATAATTATGTCGGTTTATTAAATATAATCTACTGAATCCAGCACATATACTGAAATAATTTGTGACCCCGCTTACCACCGCATAGCCCCCTCGAATTCAAAAAATTCGGCGGACAGTGAAAGTGAGCATTGCTGGCGATTTTTCAATGAAAATAGTATCTTTGTATAAGGTCGAATATAATCTATAGATGAAATAATTTAGACTTCTCGTAATCTCCCAAAGCACGACAGAAACAACCCCTAAAGCTGACGAGCGCAAAAATTAAGTGGAAACGTCCGTTGCTGGATATTTTTTCTGCAAAATGAGTCTACCTTAACTTATTCAATAAGCCCCATATAATGAAATAATTTGTGACCCCGAGCTGCAATCAGAATTGCGCCCTCTAGATTACAAAAATTTTCGACAAAAATTTTATGCTTGTATATCGCTCAATAAAATCTATTCAACTCGTTCAATTCGTCCAGTATCATGAAAAATTTTGCAGAAAAATATCCAGCAACGGCCGTTTCCACCTAGTTTTTTGCGATCGTCAGCTTTAGGGGGTTGTTTCTGTCGTGCTTTGGGGGATTACGGGGTCACAAATTATTTCATCCTATACATTATATTCGACCTTATACAAAGATACTATTTTCATCGAAAAATCGCCAGCAATGCGCAGTTTCACTGTCCGCCGAATTTTTGAATTCTGAGGGGCTATTCCAGAGTAGGCGGGGGTCACAAATTATTTCAACATATGGATGGCATTCAACGTTATAAAAGGATGCCATTTCCATCAAAAATCGCCAGCAACGCACAGTTCCTCGTGCTAAGGAATTTGAAACTTTTTTAATTCTACAGGGGGCAATTCTGATTGAAGCGCGGGGGTCACAAATTATTTCATTATATGGGGCTTATTGAATAAGTTAAGGTAGACCAATTTGCATAAAAATTTCCAGCAACGGCCGTTTCCACCTAGTTTTTGCGATCGTCAGCTTTGGGGGTTGTTTCTGTCGTGCTTTGGGGGATTACGGGGTCACAAATTATTTCAACATATGGATGGTATTCAACAATATAAAAGGATGCCATTTCCATCAAAAATCGCCAGCAACGCACAGTTCCTCGTGCTACGGAATTTGGAATTTTTTTATTCTACAGGGGGGCAATTCTGATTGAAGCGCGGGGTCACAAATTATTTCAACATATGGATGGTATTCAACGATATAAAAGGATGCCATTTCCATCAAAAAATCGCCAGCAACGCACAGTTCCTCGTGCTAAGGAATTTGAAACTTTTTAATTCTACAGGGGGGCAATTCTGATTGAAGCGCGGGGTCACAAATTATTTCATTATATGGGGCTTATTGAATAAGTTAAGGTAGACCCATTTTGCAGAAAAAATATCCAGCAACGGACGTTTCCACCTAGTTTTTGCGCTCGTCAGCTTTAGGGGGTTGTTTCTGTCGTGCTTTGGGGATTACAGGGGGTCACAAATTATTTCATCCTATAGATTATATTCGACCTTATACAAAGATACTATTTTCATCGAAAAATCGCCAGCAACGCACAGTTCCTCGTGCTAAGGAATTTGAAACTTTTCAATTCTACAGGGGGGCAATTCTGATTGAAGCGCGGGGTCACAAATTATTTCATTATATGGGGCTTATTGAATAAGTTAAGGTAGACCCATTTTGCAGAAAAAAATATCCAGCAACGGACGTTTCCACTAGTTTTTGCGCTCGTCAGCTTTAAGGGTTGTTTCTGTCGTGCTTTGGGGGATTACGGGGGTCACAAATTATTTCATCCTATAGATTATATTCGACCTTATACAAAGATACTATTTTCATTGAAAATCGCCAGCAACGCACAGTTCCTCGTGCTAAGGAATTTGAAACTTTTCAATTCTACAGGGGGCAATTCTGATTGAGGCGCGGGGTCATAAATTATTTCATTATATGGGGCTTATTGATTGCTAAGGTAGACCTATTTTGCAGAAAAATATCCAGCAACGGCCGTTTCCATCTAGTTTTTGCGATCGTCAGCTTTGGGGGTTGTTTCTGTCGTGCTTTGGGGTCACAAATTATTTCATCCTATAGATTATATTCGACCTTATACAAAGATTCATCGAAAAATCGCCAGCAATGCGCAGTTTCACTGTCCGCCGAATTTTTGAATTCGAGGGGGCTATGCGGTGGTAAGCGGGGGTCACAAATTATTTCAGTATATGTGCTGGATTCAGTAGATTATATTTAATAAACCGACATAAGTATAATGCAAAATTAATTGTTTTTGATGTTGGAGGTTACGTGGGGGGGTTGTTGGGGGTCTTTTTATGTAGGTGGTTCCTCCACTAATGAAGTACATAAAATATAATACTTCCTGAAAAAATCAGGTCATTTCATTCAACCGATCAAAAAATGACACGCAATCGTAAATATAAATCAGCTTTCGAAATCCGTTGCTGAAAAGCGTTGCTGCAATGACACCCGTTATGTCTTCCAACAATTTAGTTACTTGCAGAACCTTCGATGTTGTTTCCATTTTCACTACACTTACAATTAATAATAATAAACTAGGTTTTTGAAGGTACACTTTAGCTCAAGACAACTGATCTAATTGTAACCCAAATTCGATTTATTAGATGAAGATACCTATGATTATACAAATATGGATAAACTGGAGCTAGAAATGAAATACTATACCGGTTTCGGAAACGGGGAAGTACCTTCTCAACAACTTGAAACTACGGGCGCAGTGACTGCGTGTGCCGTTATTTGCACAAGGGGTAGGTCTTACAGCTCCATCTTTCGAACGTTTTGGTACTCTAAACAAAATATTTCGTAATTCATAAAGAGATATATTATTGGTTAATATAGCATTTTCAAGGCTAAATATCGATAAGTATTCAAAATTGGTGAAGAATACTTGGTAATATTATCAAAGTTTTATTTAGCAGCAATCGATATATTCTAATAATTACCAATCCCCATTAGCGAATAACAAAATAAGTAATATCAGGTAATGAGTAAATTTAAGCTATTGCTTACCAACATTCACTTTTTCAAATATCGTTGGAGGGTAGTCGAATTTCTTATGAAAAAACACCCAATTAAAAGAGGCACAAATTCCCATTATTTTGAATCGAAAGTGATTATCCAGGTGACGTTCTATTCATAGTTAAACAGTAAATCTGAACTTTAATAAACCTTCGAAGAGTGCCTTATTATGGTTATATTTTGGTCTTACGCGTTGGCTGGAAAACAAAAATTGTCCGAAACGATGGAATAACGAAGGGGGGAATTCCGTGAAAGATCGAGTAGCAACTTTTCATTCATAAAACATCGTACAGTCTCAAGAGAGGATGCTTCAGTGTTCTAATGAGATACTCGTTTGCTGAAGCTAATCTTCTGGAAAAAAGCATATTTCAAATACTCGTTGACAGTCCCACGCGTATGTAAAATACGATTCCTGAAATACAACCCGTGAAATTGGGGGTCACTGTGTATTTGTGGTGTCTCGAAACGAGCGAAATAAATAATATCTAACTGCAAACGTAGCCCTCGAGCGTCGACAATGTCCTTCGCACGAAGGTAATATCAGATAAGAACGATAAAATCTGATAGAGGTCCGACAAATTCTCATTTTTGTACACCGTTTATTATGTTAATCAAACCCGACAATTATCCTTTTATGAAGAATGACTTCCCCTGATAATTTTGTTTGTGACGTTCTGTTGTCAGAACAGAACCAGGATCACGGCATGGTAATCAAGAGGTAATGAATTGCTTTAACTGTTTTGTTACGGGTCATGTCGACTACGGTCGAGATAATACGAAATTGATTTTGTTTTAATTGGCCACCACCAGGATTTTGACAAACGCATATTTTCGGAGATCGCTACACGAACTTGTCGGTAGGCAACATTACCATTTCATGTGGCTTCTCTTTTGCAACCAGAGAATAAATCATTTTAAGTTGTCCATAATTTATGTGACAACAAAATCACCCTTATTTTGTGTACAAAATAAGCCTAAATATATTTGAGGGACTTATTTCCTCACGAGTGGGTCTTCTATTAATAAACACAGAGGCTTCTTCAAGTTGCACATATCGGAATCTGAAAATAAAAAGACGAAAGCAGAAAAAAGAACTGAATACAAAAATAGATATCAAATTTAAAATAATTGGTAATAAATTAGGAAAATGTTTGACAAAACTGGTAACCAATGAACGAGTGTGGATCGTATGGTGCCAGTAATCATTCTCATGGATGTATTCAATTGTGCATCGATTTTTTGTGTATGTACAGTATTGAACCAAACAGAGCAACAATACTCAGCTGTAGAAGAGACTAAGACTGTGCGAAAAGTGGAAGAATCAGCAAGATGATCCAGCTGATTTCTGAAGAATATTATTCCTAGTTTTCTGTTTTAGGCTCAGATCATCTAAACAGTGGCGGCGTAAAGGGGGGGCGGTCCGCCCCGGGTGCCAAGCATCAAGGGGTGACAACACGGTGACAAAGAAATACGCCAAAATCTTCCTCTAAGAGGACATAGAGAAGGGATTTCATCAGACAATAGAGGGAACTTTTTAGAATTAGTTAATCTATTGTCAAAATATGATCCAGTGCTAAAAGAGCACAAAATTAAAATTGAACATGCTATCGCCTGTACAAAAAGTAAACGGGTAGATTCTTATTTGTCTAAAGACATTCAAAATGAGTTCATCAGTCTTTTGGGGAGAGAAGTGAAGAATAACATTCTGGACGACATAAAGAAAGCTAAATATTTTGGAATTATTTTCGATAGTACACCAGACATATCACATGTTGATCAGATGAGGTATGTAATCAGATATGTTCATATTGAAGGCGATCAAGTTGAAGAGAAGGAATCATTTCTAGGTTTCTTCCCTATAGCTGGAAAGACTGCAATCGAACTTACGGAAAATATCCGTACGCAGTTAAAAAGTGATAACTTGGACATTCATCTATGTCGGGCTCAAGGATATGATAACGCTGCAACCATGGCAGGAGTTCATGGTGGTGTGCAATCTATCATTAAGGAACACAATCCTAAAGCTTTGTTTATGGCTTGTGCTAATCATTCGCTAAATCTATGTGGGGTGCACTCTTTTATGAGTGTTAGTTCAAGTGTAACATTTTTTGGAACAGTAGAAAGAGTTTACACGTTCTTTTCGTCATCCACACATAGATGGGAAATTCTAATGAAAAGTGTAGGCGTATCGGTCAAAAGACTAGTAGAGACAAGATGGAGTGCTCATCACGATGCTGTTAAGTCATTGAAGAATAATTTTGAGAAACTTGTATCAACACTCGAAGAGATGTGTGATCCCAGAAGCAGCAGAGAAAACGTCGATACAAGAGAAGCAGCATCCACACTCTTACCAGCTTTATGTGACTTCAGTTTTTTATGCTACCTCTCTTTTTGGTGTGAAATCCTAGAAGAAGTTAATCAGACACAAAAGTATATCCAAACATCTGGACTATCGCTGGAAAAGTGTGTTATAAAAATTAAAGCCCTAAAAATTTTTCTTCAAACTCAACGTATACAAATAGTGGAAAGAGCTATTTCCTACGCAACTGAGAAATGTGAGGACTTGGATATCTCCGTTGAAAGAAGAGGAAGGAGGAGATTCCGAAAACGAATGCCAGGAGAAATGTCCTAAGATGTTGGACTAACATTGCCAGAAGAGTTGCATAGAGCTATGTTAGAATGTCTTGATAGATTTTACGAAGAACTAGAGCATCGCTACAAAGCAATGGATGATATTCCCATAACATTTGGTGTTGTTCATAATGTTTGGTGTTGGAAGCCGCCAGCATTTCTCTTCAAGAAGCGATCCAATGGATTACCTTGGAGCTTCTGAAATTTATTGTAAAATGGGACAGTTCTGAGTCTGTTCCAAGTCTAGCTCTATGTCTAAATTTTTTTTTTTACTATTTGTGTTTCGGTGGCTACTTGTGAAAGAAGTTTCTCGAAATTAAAGTTAATAAAATCTTACTTAAGATCTACAATGAGCCAAACACGACTTTCCAGTCTATCCATATTGTCCATTGAAAAGGAGAGGAAAGTAAATTTTGATAATGTCATTGAGTATTTTAGCAAAATAAAGTCACGTAAACACGTTTAATATTTGTCGTTTTATTTTGAGGGTGCTCGATAGAAAGTCGCCCCGGGTGCCAACCTATGCTACGCCGCCACTGCATCTAAATGAGCCTTGTAATTGAGAGATGAATCTAATTTAACTCCAAGGTATTGAGAATTGAAATTATGTTATAATTATAACGTTGATATACAGGGTGAGTCTTCAACCACTGAAACATTTTCTTCCTATAACATTTCTCCAAATTCGGCCCCGTTCAAAAGATATAAGATGTTGAAATTTCATAAAAAATTAAATTTTCAACTGTTATATTCAATCAAGTCTATGGAAGTTTTCTTAAATTTTTTAAGAGGAACTATATCTAGTGTATTTTTGGGTAGACTATCATACAATTTTACACATATGTACTTGGTATTTTTTTCAGTTAGTTTCTTCCTATGCATTGGAAAGTTAAACAGAACAGTACGTCTAGTGTTATTTACATTTTTTAAGTTCTCAAAATAATGGTGACAGGTTTTCACAAAGATGATGCACTCCAAGACAAACAATCCGTATAAAGTTTGAATTTCAATCTGTCTAAAATGCCTTCTACACGACTCTTCATATTTAAGACCAGTCATAGATCGTAATGCTGACCTTTGCAGCACAAATAGCTTACTGTAATCAGAACCTCTACCCCAAATCACGATTCCGTACCTAAGAATAGATTCAAAACTCGCAAAAAAAATTTATCATATAAAGGACACTATTCAGTTTTTTACTTATATGATAAATGTGTTCTCTCCAATTTAATTGATTATCTACATAAACTATCGCATCCGGGAAACTTTCTCTGGATCTATTAGTCCTGAACATGACACACATTTTCTTCCTATAACATTTTTCCAAATTTGGCCCCGTTGAAAAGATATTGGGTGTTGAAATTTCGTTGAAAAGTTGCATTTTCACCTGTTATACAGGGTCTTCCACGAGGAACCTCACCCATATTTATACAGGAAACTACTGAACGTATTTTCATGAAATTCAGCACTTATAAGTATTTCACAATTCTGATGAAATCTAAAATATTTTGAAGGCATGAGCACCTCCGGTTGTTTTTCTGGAAATGACGTCAACTTCCGTTTTTCAAATTAGAACACCATTTTTTTATTGCAGAAATAGATTCCTTTCAAGTTATTTTGATGTAACATTTTTCAGTTTTGGTTGGAAAATTCTCTCTGAGCGGGAAAATTCGAAAAAAAAATCGAAAATAGAGCTCCGCTGAAACAAGAATTACTTAAAGGTTTTTGGATGGAAAATTTTCATTTTTGGGATTCTTCAAGATGTAAGATCGATGTATCCACTTTAAGAATCGAAACCGCGATTCATGATACAGGGGGTGAAAAAATCGCTTTCAAATTTAGGGATGACAAAATCGTGAAAAATCAATATGTCAAAATATCTATCTCCTAAGGGAGAACATTCTTTAAATAATGCAAACATGTATAGTGTTCTATCTTACCAGTTAAAGTCCTATCATAAATGTGAACATCGAGAATTGCATTATTTTTGATGGCGCAAGAAACATTGAAACTCCAGGTCTCTTGAAAGTTCCATTGTCTGAAGTGGTGGTTGTTCTCTTCATCCCAATAATGACTGTTATGCCTATTGAAAGAACCATTCTTTGTGAATTTAGATTCATCTATACAAATTATACAGTCCAAAAACTTTTCATTCTCTTGAAATCGAATCATCATAGCTTCGCAAAACTCTGTTCTCCTGACGAAATCAGTTTCTTTCAAATGCTGTACCCTATTGAATTTATATGGGTGCATATTATGGTTTTTTACTATTTTCCAAACACTCGATTGAGATAATCCCATAGCAATCTAGGCATCTTTGAGAGAATTTTGAGGATTCACACGAAAATATGCAAGAACTGTAATTTCGTTGTTCTCATCTTCTGCTATACTTTTTTCTCTGTGTATAGTTTTCTTAACGAAAGATCCGACATTTCTCAAGTTTGTCATGGTTCTGTTAATGGTATCTCTCGTTGGTCTGGGTCGGTCAGGAAACCTCTCAATGAACAGTCGAATCGTTCTATCTACAACTTTATTACATTCTCCATGAAGTAGAATGAGATTTAAATAATCTTCATTGGTAAAATTAGGCATAATGATCGATTTTATAACTTAATACGAATTATCACCAAGTTAGTAGTAAACACAAAATGCTAACTCAGAACATATTCACTTTAGGGCAAAGGTCTGATGCATACACTCACATTATTTTTTAACGTAGATTCAATATCTGCCATAAAAAATTAATTTTTCACGATTTTGTCATCCCTAACTATGAAAGCGGTTTTTCCACCCCCTGTATCATGAATCGCGATTTCGATTTTTAAAGTGGATACATCAATCTTACGTCTAGAAAAATCCCAAAAATAAAAATTTTCCATCCAAAAACCTTGAAGTTATTCTTGTTTCAGCGGAGCTCTATTTTCGATTTTTTTTCGAATTGTCCCGCTCAGAGAAAATTTTCCAACCAAAACTGAAAAATGTTACATCAAACTAACTTGAAATTTAATAGTATAGTAATAATAAATAGTAATCTATTTCTGCAATAAAGCAATGGTGTTGTAATTTGAAAAACGGAAGTTGACGTCATTTCCGGAAATACCGGAGGTGCTCATGCCTTGAAAATATTTTAGATTTCATCAGCATCGTGAAATACTTATAAGTGCTGAATTTCATGAAAATACGTTCAGTAGTTTCCCGTATAGATATGGGTGAGGTTCCCTGTGAAAGGCCCTGTATTTCTCGATGTTGTCAACCGTATAGACAACCGAGGGAAATGTATTCATATTTACCGTTGTGTAACCAAAGGTTTTTTTCTGATTGAAACAATCTGATATGGAAAAATTATTATTAGATTATATATTTTTGTTACATCAAAATAACTTGAAATTTTCTAAGGAATCTATTTATGCAATAAAAGAATGGTGCTGTAACTTGAAAAACGGAAGTTGACATCATTTCCGGAAAAACCGGAGGTGATCATACTTTGAAAATATTTTAGATTTCATCAGCATCGTGACATACTCAGTGCTGAATTTCATGAAAATACGTTTCCCGTATAAATATGGGTGAAGTTCCTCGTGAAAGATCCTGTATACAAACGACAATATCAATTGAAATGATCTCTTGCAGAAGGTTTTTGATAACAGTCATGCATATTTTGGCATTAATAGATTTATTCCATTTCTTGAGGGTTTCTCGTTACTACTGTACAGATTGGTTAAATTGCATGAAAAACAAATATCAATTGAACTAAAGGTCCGTATCTTGTACTTCTTTGAGTCATTAGTCTTTTTCGCAGATAAAATGATTACTCATCTTTTTTCCTGAATTGCACTATTTTTGAGATATTCGAAGTTGAGAGGAATTAAATCTATATAATCATCTGATGAAACATGAGTGAGTGAATCATTTCATAGAGTGAAAAAAATGTTTTTAAATAATTCAGATTCAATAGTGGATGCTGTGGAAGGTAATTTTCATTCAAACTAAACTGGACTACAGAGGGGTATTTGCCCAATTTGAAAACTTAAAATGCTTATAACTTTCCATCGCAGCTGAATATGGAAAAACGGTATGAGATTAAAGTATAAGATAATCCTATGGACAATTCGACGGATTTATGGCTATGTTACAATATGTCGCACTCACATAACATCAAAATATATATACAATTAAAAGATTCCTTAGTTTTTTCTGTGTATAGGTTCAGTATTCTGTAGAATCAAACAAGGCGTTGAGAAAATCATCCAAGGGACTCGGAATAAAGGAAGGAAAACAAGGAATGATAAGGGTTCTTCTATCCCTACACACGAAGCCCCGAATTAGAGTTTCAATCTGTTACATTGTTTCAATGAAGGTCGGTGTGTCAATCTAGAATAATTTATTCCGAGGAAACCACCTAAATCTTACGCGCTAAATATCAAGAATCGGTAGAAGCATAGGATAAGTTCGGCGTAAAGTGGAACGGACTAGCCATAAATCAGGAACAGGTAGTCGTCCCGAAGGAATGCGCCCAGAAATTGGGAAAGGCCGCGGTCTTGAGCCCTCTGGACCTCGAGATAGATTGAGTCACTTGCCTGTCATTGCTATTTCCAATCTCATCTTCAATCCTCATCTTTGAAGCTCCTCACTCCCTGCAGCTTCTTCGACCGTCGCCGCTTTTGTTTCGTTCCCGTTTAATGAAATTCTAATTTGATTACCAAAAAGGTGCGTAAATTTTGAATAGCCCGGGTATTGACGACAGACTCCGGGTGAAGATATTGATTGCGCCGGAGAAGCCTTCTTTTTACCACCGGCTCGAAAAGATTTCCACCCTACCTTCCAGGAAACGGCACGCCACAGTTTTTCGTTCGAATTGGCATGGTTATTCTCGGATAATACTACTTTAATAGCAACTAAAGGATTGAAACAAGGGTGTTGTTTATCTCCTACTCTGTTCAAAATATACCTGGAAAATGTACTGAGGCAGTGGAAAAGGAAATGTGAAAATATGGGCATACCTCTTAACGACCTAATACACATAATCTCTTGCGGACGATCAAGTTATCATAGCCCAAGATTATGAAGACCTAAATTACATGACGAGAAAGCTGTTAGATGATTATAAACTCTGAGGAATGGAAATCAACATTGAAAAGAGCGAATACATGTGTATAAACAGACATGCAACGAAAAATATAATAATCAGAAAAACAGACGCCTACAAATATCTAGGTGTCATAATTACACAAGACGGAACATCGGAAAAAGAAATTATAAACAGAAATGGACAGGGTAGGAAAGCAATAACCTTGCTAAACGTAATACTTTGGGACAAAAGCATATCAAAATAGAACAAAAATCAATATACCACACAATTGTTAATTGTTTATCGTCATTCGAGTAAACGATATTTCAATTATACAATTTATTTCTATGATTTCTTTAACATTAGGTTTGAAATATCGTCATCAAGTTATTTTAGTTGGTTGGTCCATAAATGTTTTATTTTTATGATTAACTAGCTGACCCGACAGACTTCGTCCTGTCAAAAAGATTTGTAATGTGGCAGTTTTTGTGCCTACGTATTTAAAAAAATTCTCCTGAACAGAACCGTCACCCTGGTGATAGGGCGTTGTGAATAAAAAATAATTAAATAAAACATATATAAGGATTTAAAAGTAAGTAATCGCTTTATTGTTAATCATGTGAATCATAATTATTATTATTATCATTGTAGTGCTTTGTGGTATTCGATGTTTTTCGTTTGATCACCTGGCGCTTAGATAAACAAATCTGATGGTTTTCCAACACGGGAACAGGCAACATACAATTGACCATGTGAGAAACATGGGTTTTCTAGATTAATACCACAAACACTTAATGATTGCCCCTGGGACTTGTTTATAGTCATAGCAAAAGCAAGCCGCACTGGAAACTGTAGTCGTTTAAACTCAAATGGCACATCAGTCGGAATCATTGGGATACGCCGTATGAGAACATCATCTCCTTTATACTTTCCTTTAAGTATAGTTGCTTCTATCACATTGTTTAGTAATTTTTTTATCGCTAACCGTGTACCGTTGTAAAGACGCGGTTGGTTGATATTTCGCAACATTATAACCACCGATCCAACCTTTAATTGAAGATTGTGAGGTGGGAATCCTGGCAAATCCGGCGAGTTTAAAAATTCCGGTGGATAGTTGACTACACCATCTTGATTAGTAGCCGAAACAAATGATTTATTCGCCTGTAATTTGTTCTTGAATTTTGAAATTTAATTCATTTACATCTATGTTTTTTGCAGCCAGTATAGCTCGTTCGCTCAACCAACCATGGTTTCTGTAATTTTGAGAAACATCTGGAAACACCTTCTGAATAAGTTCATCTTTTGATCGAGTTAACTGACAAAAACTTTGAGAAAAGTTAATGCAGCCAGTCAACATGTCTATAGGAAATTTGCCATTACCGATGTCAATGAGTTGTTTAAAGAATATGTTTCCAGATTGATCATTTTGCAACTCGACACGCATATTCTTGCTTAAATGAAGTACTTTGACATGTTTCCACAAATTGGAGGACTTTAGACATGCATTGAGTTCATCAGCTGGCGTTGATCGTGGAATCACGGGCAATGTTTGACGAAAATCTCCTGCTAATAAAATCATTGCACCACCAAATCGGTTATTATTGCTCCGTAGATCTTTTAAGGTTCTGTCTAAAGCCTCCAAAGATTTTTTATGTGCCATCGTGCATTCATCCCAAACAATCAATTTACATTGCTGCAAAATTGGAGTTTCATTGCTTTGCATATTTAATGGCAATTTTAGTGATGATGGGCTGATGGGCTGATCGACCACCTTCAAGCAAAGTTGCTGCGATTCCCGACGAAGCGAGTGTAAGTGCAATCTTATTTTGTGAGCGAATTGTTGCTAATATTAATGAAATCAAAAAAGTTTTTCCTGTACCACCAGGTGCATCTAAGAAGTAAATCCCTCCAGTTTCATTGTTTGTTACTTTCATAAGTTTCAAACACATACTTCTGTTGTTCATTTAACAGTGGAAGATTTGTTTGAATTAATTCTTTCAAAGCGTTGAGATCATACAGTTTTTCTCGATGCAACTCTTGGTTAAATGCGTCATGCATTGGACAATTGGGCGCGATCAGGCCTAATTGAATTAATAGTTTGTTTGACATTATCAAGCACATGTCCTCGATTGAAATCAATGCTTCATTGTAAATTTCTTCACTGATTTTTATATTTCGATTTCCCATTCTATTCCGTAGTTGATACAAAATATCATCACACATATAATCTTTGTACTTGATCCACAAATCAATTTGGGTTTGATGGGAAGCATGTAGATATAATTATAGAAAACAATGTTCGTATTTGATGAGCGTGTGATGATATTACAGCATCATTGAGAGTTTGATCCCAATGAGCGTTATTTTCAAGCAATTGCAAACATAGATATGATCTTTGACGTTAGGAACACACCTACATTGCTTAGACAACAGTGAGTGCTTGTAATTTAATATGTTCTTTATACCATAGCAATAAAGCTCAAATTGACTACGTTTTAGTTACAAATAATTTGTGTGGGAATTGTTGGGGAATTTTTCTCGCCGTAAAAACCATCCTTGAACTTCAACGAACATTTTAAAAAAAGATTTGGCCAAATTGGTCCAGGCGTTGTTGAGTAATGCGCTTACCAACACATTTTGCGATTCATTTTTATATTATAGATCTGCATTTTAACATTGCGGTACTTATTTAAGTTGTCTTTTTCAACAAATTCATTTCGTTGAATATATGAAAGATGAGAAGCGAACAGAAAAATTACCCATGCATGAAAAATGAACTGTTGACTATAATTCCTCGAAGAAAACGAGGGAACAGTAAGTTACAGACCATAAATTCTAGATATTGAGATGTTCGTAATAATTTTTTGGTAATATCGAAATTATGCAAAAAAGCAGTGTTATAAGCCGTAAATCTCTACCGGGATAATTAATGATAATGTAAAGCAGTGTTCCGATGTTCGAGCATAATGTAACAGTAAGTTATTTGTAATACTGGTCAGTACCTAATGTATTCCAAATTGAAAATAAAAATATGCTTTACACGCTTGGCCTAATGGTTTTTTAATTACCTTCAGCGTACCTATGCTAGACGTTGCCGAGATTCTAATTATAACTTGTAATTTACATCATAAGTACATGTCAAGTTCAATAACTCGAATGTAACAATTGTGTTTTTCCTCATATTGATGGTGTCTAGGCCCAGTAGGAAGATAAGCACGTTTCCTACAGAAATTCACCATTAAGATATAACGGATGATGTAGTAACTGAAACTGAGGATTTATGAATATTAACCGTAGAATGGATAATTATTTTCCGGATATATCACCATTTTATTACGAATTTATTTCATTCTCTAATAAGTCAACATCATATATTAGTAGTAATAATCGGCGAATAGGACTCGAACAATTTGTATCGAGGGATTCCCCTGGGTTCTGTTCGCAGATTATGCCATAGTCCATGATTAAACACCCGTGTTTGGCAACAGAGGGAACAGTATGTAAAAAAATACCATCTTTTCAAACGACGTTTGTATTTGAAAGGGAAGGCGTGCAAGGAAATCAAAGATCGTTTGGAAGCTGTTCAAACGGGGCTGAACATCAGTGTTCGTCTAGAACGGCACAATATTTTACATCAACATTTGGAGATGATGAAGCGATCGGCAAGATGGGTTCCCCGTTTGCTGACACTGGATCAAAAGCGAAATCCGCCAATCCAGACCAGTTTCGTATCCGCCTTCGAAAGAGTGAATCACAATATCTTGCTGGAAAAATTTGAAAAATATGGAATCAGAGGTACTGTCTCATGATTGATACAATCCTACTCAACTGGAAGAACTCAGAGGGTAGTAGAGACTAACAAAGAATGAGAAACAATCAGATCTGAATCATTATATCTTCGACAAGGAGTCCCACAAGGGTCCATCTTGGGACCACTCCTATACATAATATATAGTGCAAGTTCCAGAGAATGAGACGACAATGTTTGCTGATGATATATCACGGATATGTGAAGCAGGAAATAAAGAAATATGCAAGGAAAACATTCGAAGGAATTAGAAAACATAAATGAATGGTTGACAGAAAATAAATTATTATTGAATGCCACAAAAACTAAAATAATGGTATTTAGAGAACAGGATGATCAGAGATTCACAGTTGAAGCACAGAACACTGAAATCGAAACAGTCAATCAGATATCATTCCTAGGAATAATAATAGATCAGAACTTGAACTGGAAACTACAAATATAGAAACTAATCACAGATGTTTCATGATATTGTTACGCTCTTCGTGTAATTAGGGAAAACATAGGAGTCGATTCGGCTTTGTCAGCGTTCCATGCCTACATACAGTTCAAGATTAGATATGGAATTATTTTTTGGGCCAGAAGTTGCAAGCAGACCGTATATTCAAATTACAAAAGAGAAGTTTGGGAATTGTATTCAAGATGAAACCTTTCGAAAGTTGCAGAAATCTTTTTATTGAAGAGAGAATTTTAACTTTATACAGCCAATATATATATGGATGCATTACAAAAGCCATCAACGGTGTGATCGAAATATTCAATACGTTGCGATCCAATAATAATGTAGACATTTCAAAATATTTCAAACACATTTCTGAAACAAAATGGGAAAGGTTACAAGCCAAGAAAGCTGCGATATCTATATGTATATACAGGGTGATTCCGGAGGAGACCGTCAGATTTTAGGTGAAGTATACAGTAGTCAATATGGTTTCGGAACAATGTTGGGTTTATGGTTCGGTGCCTTCATTGAGAGTCTACAGGGTGATTTCGTGAAAAGTTATATTTTGTTACCTGTCAACAGAGATGAAATATCAAATTTTTCGCCCGTAGAAAAAATGACCTCTTTCCAAACACGGGTACCTATCAATTCCTCGTCGTAGGTTGCTACGCATGTTCTTTCTAGATTTGTATAATTCTGCATTCAATTTTTTATTGCATGGAGAACCGATGGATAAATGAAGAGAGATGAAGACTCCGATTTCAAATCCTGTTGTCGCCCCTCTCAATAATGTCCATGAAAGCCGTCGACCATTATTATGTCAATTCCCGAATTTCGGTTTTAATTATTCGCCCGTATTGCGTGATGGACCAAGCCACCATATGAATCCGCTGGACCCTGCACAAAACCCAGTTAATCCATCATTATCGTAAACCTCTCTTTCACGCGTTCCATCTTCCGGCTGAATATCGGCGGACCGCGTTTCAGCTTTTGAAATTCATTATCAATCTTATTTTCATTTCCACCCCACGTTTTCGGATACATCGATAAGGGCACGGCCGCAAAATCGATCAGTTTTCGGAATCGTCGCAGGGGACAGATTTCACGAGCCGAATATTTAAAACGATTCGCTGAAACTGGACTTAAAGATTCCGTAGGATTATCGGGTAGATACTTAGTTATTGCACCGGTTTTCTTCCAGAATACTTCGAACAGTACTCGTTGCTAATGCTCGCGCTAGCCTGCCGCAACAACGCTTTCATACCTCCTCCATGACAGCGTTAAACGATTAACACAACCTTGTAGAAAGTCGCATTAGAAGTTTGACACCTGAAATGTATTTCAAAACAAACCAACATAACATCACGAGACTTAACCTGTTAGGGATCACCGTGAGGAAATTATGGGTAGATTTTTTTTTATTTTATCAACTTTGGAAAGATATTTCTCCTAATTCACATTTTGGGCCATGAGTTCATTCAACGAAAACCCCCTGAAAGTTCTAATATCTTCCAAGTCAGAACTTGATCCGATGCATGTTCTACCAGTTATAGAGGAAATAAAATTTCAGATGCTCAGAGCTTTTGAATCATTGGACGGATTTTGACTTGAGATATTTGGGTACTTAACCTATTCTGGAAATATGCGACAAGTAAACATTACAATACTGCACTATTGAATAGGATGTAGGCTTATCCAATCAAACTCCATGAAAGTGTTAAACGTTAAACGCAACCTTGTTGGAAGTCGCATTAAAAGTTGCTCTTTAATAAGGTTATATGGTTGAGAAAAATTTGGTGATCAAAGGCCTAATATGTCATAGAATATGCCATGGTGGAATTCTGCGAGGCAAGTTCCCCAGGCTTTTTCAGAATTCTACGTTGGCAAGGAACGTGTAATCGACCGACAAATTGTCGAACGGAATTGATCTGTTCAACGTCGATCCCAAAGTTATTTATATTCGGGGCATCAGTCTCCATGTAATTTTGGATACCCATTTGATATATCATTTCGAGGAATATGGGGAGTAACTGTTAAAAACCAGACACTCTTGAGTAAGTTTATAAATAAATCCAGTCCAGAAAAGGATCATAACGAGGAATATTCAGATGTCGATGGGGTCATCTGTCGATGTAAAAAATTCAAATGATGCTATTAATCTTTTACCGCTTTCGGTGTTTTTGCATTACAGACAATAGAGAACGTGACCGTTGGTCCGAGAGGGTGCAACGACGCCAGGGACGCCGGGGGCGCAAGGGACTGAGTGATACGGTGGCTTTCTTTGCATTATTTAGTAGTTTCTGGCATCCGTCGTTCCAAGTAATGACCACGGCCGTTCGTTAACTCTGATCAAATTTTCTTCTCTATGTACAGGATGGGCATACTTCGATGTTTTAGCACTACAACTCTTAATCCAGAGGAGATAGACAAAATCTGATATCCTCTTTTTCTGAGATACTAACGAGAGTAGTACTAATTTTTTGTTTTGTTTTCGAGTTACAAGCGAAAATTATATCGAAAAAAAAATTATATCTCTGTTCTATCACTTATATTAATACAAACGATGTTGCACGTTCCAGAGAATGGTACAGCAATATAGTGTTCCTATTTGAAAAAACAGAACTTTGGGTCATAGCTTCTGTTGCGATATTCTCGCAACAAAGGACAGTTCTTGGAATTTGGGGTAGCGGCCGTCACTTCCAAGAATGCCTTCTGTCGGACGGAATTTTGGAAATCCCTAAATTTAGCTACCTGAACTTTTGTACACGTCCAAACTCTTTCAGTTATTAAAATTCATTCTGTCTACACTTCTCAAGGTAGTCACTTCTAGAAGTAAATTCTCTCTCAAGACGCTCTCGTGCACAGTATCTTCAAGTAAGTTCTCTTATCAATTTACTTTTCACGAGTCCATAACGGCACTCAGAACTACAAGTTCCTCTAAAGATCTCTCAAAATAATCTGTTTTCGGGTCAGTTGGTTACCCTAGTTCATGTGTATGTGAATTACGCAGTTGAAATTCTCTACGTAAAAGAAAAAGGTTGTGAATTGTGAACCTGTGACGCAATTACATATCGCCAAGGAACAATTCATCAGTGGAAGTTTGAGAAGCTTTATCCAAAGCGCCTGCACCTTATTCAGAGAAATCTACCCTCGACGATTGAAGCAGAGCTGTGGTGAACTCCAAACAACAAATAAGGTCAGATCTCTTTATCATTTATATTACCAGAAGTGCCTAGATTGAGCAGAGAACTTCAAATCCTTGGTTATTATAGACACCTAAAAACTCTTTCTGTGAGTGTAATCTCAAGTGCCGAACATTGTGTAACTATGCCCACCATATACATTGTAAAGGGTGATTCATTTAGAGGTACTCTTTGTAGTGAGATTTAGTTGGAGATCGCGCATGCTTCGTGTAAACTGAAGTGTTATTCTTGTTCAGTAGTGTCTGACATTTCATAATGGAACGACTTAGCCCGGCACAGCGTCTACAAATTGTCAGCTTCATTTCGAAAATGTGCGTTCTCCGATTAAGACGGACTTACGGTCCACATAATCGACCTACCGAATGCAGAGTTCGCTCTACCATCACTAAGTTTGAGACTCAATATTCGTTATTGGATAATACTCGACCACATAGACAACATCGAGCTCGTAGTGTAGAGAATATAGCGGCGGTGGGGGAGTGTATACGTGATGACCCTGAAGTATCGATTCGACGCCGTTCTCATGAGCTTGGCCTTTAGTATTCAACGACTTGGCTGATCTTTTCCAGCTCGTGGTCTCGACGAAATGTGTTTCACTTGCCATACAGCCCATGAAACCATGGCTTTACTGCGAGAGCATTTTCGCGAGCAGATTATTCCACGCTTAGGACCAGTGAATTGGCCGGCTAGATCATGTGACATCACACCTCTTGATTATTTCCTTTGGGGCTATGTGAAGTCCAAAACGCAAAAACAATTGGTAAAAGTGAAACAAAAACAAAAATATCGGTATTTTATTGCAAAATTTTTTTCTGAGAAAATAAATTTGTTGAACAATTAACATCAACTTCTGTGATTGGTTGCCCTTTAATTAATGAAAAAATAGTCATATGTTCTGGTGGAAGAAAGCTTCGGCAATAAAAATTGACAATATGTTAGATATTGATAACGTCCACACAAATTTTCATTCGAATACATCGGAAATTTCATGTTATACAGAGTATTTCAAAAATTTTATGTGGGTTGGTTTCCGCGATATCTCAACGCCTATATGAAAACCCTAGCCCATCTCTTTCCGAAGATAGAGAATATACGGCCGGACGAACATACTCGAGTTCGACCCTGTATCTTCATCAGGAAATCAATCCCAATCGATTGAGACCATTTTTGGCGCGCAAAAATAAACGTATATATAATGTACAACTATAATGAAGGACACCTAGCAATAATAATAAAAATAATAACTTATACATATAAATAAAGCAAATAATTGAAGCAACAGTGCTTTCAAACCCCTACCTTGGTAGCGTTAAACGTTCAACGCAACCATGCTGGAAGTTTCACTTGAAAAATTGTGTATGACTGATACGTATCACGCCATTTTCGTTCCTCAAACTGGCAATCAGCCTCCGCTGAGTACAAACTTAGTTACAAGAATTTTAGTCTATGAATAACAATGAACACCGCCCAGGTAAGTGATACAATATGCGTTTCGGGAGTTCAAAAGGGTCCCACAGATTAGACTGAATAATTAAGATCACATCTATTACTTAATCCTTTCAGCAATTACCTCGGAGGAGGGTGAATCCATGGCGTAAGGCATTAGCACCACGACCTCCTTCGCCTTTGTCGATTAAAATTGTTACCATAATTATGGAACTAATCAGAACTTTTCTACTTCTCGAATTACTTTGGAAGAACGTTTTAATTGCTATCATTTATGCAGAGCCGATGGCCTATCAATATTTCACATCTGTTTCTAGGAGGAATAATTGGATACATAAAATCACATTTGATCTTTATTTCGCAGATTATCATCATCTGTTATATCAATTGGTTGCAGTCGTCACCACGAAAAACGTGGAAATAAATTTACTCACCTAAAATAATGTATCCGGAATTTCTTAGTTGAGTTTATACAGGGTGGCCATTTGAAAACGAAACAGACGAAATAAATTTTATCGATAGAAATGCTTGGACAGGTCGATTTCTGTTTCGAGGGGGACAACTTTAGATGTATACTACGGACGCATAGCGCTTCAATCCTTGCTACTACAACCCTCACCCCCAAATTTTGAATAAGGAAGATGGGGTGACTGATACCTCATTTGAAAGGTATTTTTATACTGATTTCAGCACAGTAATTGTTTTTTCATTTCATGCATTAGTTCTCAAAATATTCTCAACTAAGTATTTGAAAATGAAGTGGTGTTTTCATGGCACTTGTAGTGTTTTTTTTTTGTGAAAAATCGACATCTTGAGCTCCAAAATAACCATGATATGTGTTCTTATTCATTGTTCGACATGGTTTATTCAATTCAGAGCGGGTGGAAATAATTTCACTTTTTTTTTGCAAACAATCAATGTGCGAATAGAACAGCGGGATTCTTCAATCAACGACATTTAGATAAACATGTTAATAGGAAGTATGTTTTGAAATTAGTGTCAAAGTTTCAAGAAACCAGGTCCATGGCTAATAAAAAACGAAACATGGAAGGAAATGAAGCAGCTAAAGTAGCTGTTCTTGGACAGATTGCTCTGCATCCAATGACGAGTACGAGGCAGCTAGCACATGAATCTGGTTGTACACCAACTCGAATTGCAAATATTTTGAAGCATCATAAATTCCTTCCTTACAAAATCCATCTTTCACACTCATTAAACGAAGATGATTTTGACCGTCGTGTTGAATTTTGTGATACAATGAGTGAACGAGTAACTGCTAATCCCAATTATCTATACAATGTTTGTTTCTCCGATGAGTGTTCCTTCTTTCGAAACGGCACAGTAAATCGACACAATTGTCGTTATTGGGCCGATGCTAATCCAGGATTGTTCCACGAAGTTTTTACTCAACAACCAGAAAAACTCAATGTTTGGGCTGGAATATTTGGTGACAACATTGTCGGCCCGTTCTTTTTAACTGGTGATCTTACTGAAGATATGTATTTGACCTTATTGACGGAAATTATTGAAAACAATCCTGGAAATTATGTGGAAGATCAGATTGTGTTTCAGCAGGATGGAGCTCCTCTACACTACACCTTGCCAGTTCGAGAATATCTGGATCAAAGATTTCCAAATCGGTGGATTGGAAGAAGGGGTCCCACTGAATGGCCAGCCAGATCGCCAGATCTGTCACCACTAGATTTCTTTCTTTGGGCCACTTGAAGACTAAAATTTACTCTACACAGCCCGATTCCATAAAAGATTTAAGAAGACGTATAGTGAACGAATGTCGTCAAATCACTCCAGAAATGCTGCAAAATGTGCGCCATCGTTTCGAACAAAACTTATTTCATTGTATGGAAGCTAATGGAGAACAATTTGAATATTTAATTAATTGATGTGAGTTTTTGACAAATTATTTACTTTACTTTGAAAAGTTTCATCGTTCTGATACCGTACAGTTGGAGAATGATTTCAGTGAATAAAACAGCTAGTCGAACATCTGACCCTAGTAGCATTAACACGTACGGTATGACTTCATTTGCCCAATGGTAGATGTTTTGCAATTTCGAAGCGCAAAAACGGAAAGTAGATATTTGACAACCATTAGAACAACCAGTCAGTCTACTTGTAGTTTTATGTAGAAGTTCATGATCGCCATAAGTTTTAAATTGAGAAAATTTTGTCGAAACTTGCAACTTCCTCCATTATGTTGTATCAAATAATTTAATAAGCGTTTCTTCAGGGCATGTCTTGGAGTGGTGAGATGTTAAAACTAATAGCAATAATTGATTTCTAATTACTTTGCTATTCAAGTGTGCCCCCAACTCGCTAATTAGAAAACCCTCCATCATTTCAACTTGAAATCTTGATTTATAGGTTGAACAAGTAGGACAAGATTTATCGACGCCGATAGGAGATCATGTTTGATTCGTTTTATTGGAAGTTCAATGTCGAATAATTTACACGACTTTTACCCTCAATTACAACAGAAAGATCACTTCTTAAGTACTCTCTAACAAAAAAGTATCCGGAATTTTGAGATAAAATGGAAGAACGTAATTCTTCGACTTTTATTGAATCTCGTTCGAAATACGTTCCATTTCAAGCGATACACTCTCGCTGCCCCCCTGGACGTGCCGCCCTTGTGCCGTGCACTCCTTGCACGCCGGCTTACGGCAGGCCTGGTTCCTGATATCTCAACTAATCGTAAAGAAATTACGACTATACTAATCATGCTGTAGGCGTAAATCTGCTAAAATTCCATTGGATCCTGATATCTCAACTAATCGTAAAGAAATGACTGTACATACGCATGTAATAGGCGAAAACCTCATGAAATTTCATTGGTTCCTGATATCTCAACTAATCGTAAAGCAATGACTGTACATACGCATGCAGTAGGCGAAAACCTCCTGAAATGTCATTAGTTCCTGATATCTCAACTAATCGTAAAGATATGACGACGGTTGTTAGTGGCAAGTTTCAGCGAGGGACCTGAACTAATCTTGAGTGAAAAGCGGGGAAAGGAGGGGAGGTTTAGATCGTTTCAGTTCGACGATTTAGTGTGAAAAACTCTTTCCTGTGGGGAGGGGGGTTAATTACCACCAGTACCCGCACCCCCGTAAGTACTACCCTGCGCTAAATATGCTGAGTGTTCTCTAGAAATGGTTCCCTCATTATGGTGGGAAAAAAATTTAAAAACCTATTGAATTATTCTTCTATATATATTATATTATTGTTATCTCTATTTATTAAATTGAAAAATCATATTGATAAACACTCAAATATTCATTTTCATTTGTGGGGTCCCTTGATTTTTCTCACAATTTTCCAGACTTATTTCTATTGTCTGATTTCAGTATTTCCTGTTTATTGTTTTTGCTTTTTTCTTGTCGAAGAATGTTATCGTACTCTCTTGTTGTTCATTTGTGAAGTTCATTAAACGCAGGGTTATTTAACTTGCAAGAATGTAGAATATCAAGTCTTGATTTATTGTTTCTCACTTCTTAATTTTGGCTGTTTGTGGGTCTTTCTTCGAATTTTTCTTATGGCACATGAATAGTCCAATTCAGTTTTAATGAGATTTGTGAACTTTATCCAGAGAATGTTGACTCCATATTCTGGACCATTTTCCAATACATCCCAATCTGTATTTTTAAGTATGTGTTTGAAATATTCTATATTTTCCCAAGTCTATTATTTTTATCATATGTCAGTCAATTCATACATAAGATTCAGTTTATTTATATTTTTTGAAGGATGTTTCTTTTTTGTTAAGTCATGGTTGTATTAAGTGTCTCCTGAGAAGTATCGCTTCATAAACAAGTATTTCGAACCTGGGTGTTTCCTAAAGAAATAATACATCTGTTGAAAACGCCTACCAAAGGTTATAACACCTATTGAAATTGGGTTGTTGCCTTGATGAAAAAAAAACTTACAATCAATGATTATTCTTCAAAATAACCATAACATAACCTTAAACCGTCGCATTGACCTTGGGATTGTTGTCACCCATTTTTTACAATTCATATCGACTGTATTTGAGAAAAATCTAATAATCAAAATAAGTTTCACGAAAATAACACAAGTGCTGGCCTAATTTTTTCCAATTTCCTAGTCGATTTTTCAGGAGAGGCCTTTCCGTAACTTGCCAACTTCACATCATTTGATTGAAAATGATGGAAAGTGATGTATTTTCAGAATTCTCATGAAATGATCCACATCACAACTCAGCACGAATGAATCACCACTTTTACACTCGTTTTTAATATCTAACTGCTGGGCCAACTTCACCCTTATGAGGAGAACGTTATTTCGTTTTAGTTCGATCAAAGACATTTTTTTCAATCAAATAACGTCAGTGGAAAAATTCTTATTACTTTGGCTTTGAAAGAGGTAATGGAAAAACATCGCAAAAGTTCCTCCACGCTCATTTAGTAAGCTGAATAGGGACTAATCACGATTCGAATGCTCCCAGGAATCACTTCAACGATAATGACATTTTATTTTCAATATAATACATCATTATCTGTCTATAATTGGTTCACTCATAAACTACATGTTGTTCAATCATTTTCAAACATTGTATGAAAAACTGCGCAGCGAACAATGGACCATCAAGGTACCGAAGATGATCAATCAATTCTTTGTCTCTGTAGAAATTAAAAATGATCTTTTGTCCATTTACGCCCACTTTATGGTCGGACAAAAGTGACCGTAGGCACCCGGAGACCATTGAGGCTCAGCTGACAGTAAGAAGTGCTCCAACCGATTATTATTCTCAAAGTTATTATCTTTATACTCGCTACCTTTGGCGCCATCTATATGCCGTAACTGCTAATCCCAATTATCTATACAATGTTTGTTTCTCCGATGAGTGTTCCTTCTTTCGAAACGGCACAGTAAATCGACACAATTGTCGTTATTGGGCCGATGCTAATCCAGGATTGTTCCACGAAGTTTTTACTCAACAACCAGAAAAACTCAATGTTTGGGCTGGAATATTTGGTGACAACATTGTCGGCCCGTTCTTTTTAACTGGTGATCTTACTGAAGATATGTATTTGACCTTATTGACGGAAATTATTGAAAACAATCCTGGAAATTATGTGGAAGATCAGATTGTGTTTCAGCAGGACGGAGCTCCTCTACACTACACCTTGCCAGTTCGAGAATATCTGGATCAAAGATTTCCAAATCGGTGGATTGGAAGAAGGGGTCCCACTGAATGGCCAGCCAGATCGCCAGATCTGTCACCACTAGATTTCTTTCTTTGGGCCACTTGAAGACTAAAATTTACTCTACACAGCCCGATTCCATAAAAGATTTAAGAAGACGTATAGTGAACGAATGTCGTCAAATCACTCCAGAAATGCTGCAAAATGTGCGCCATCGTTTCGAACAAAACTTATTTCATTGTATGGAAGCTAATGGAGAACAATTTGAATATTTAATTAATTGATGTGAGTTTTTGACAAATTATTTACTTTACTTTGAAAAGTTTCAAATCGTTCTGATACCGTACAGTTGGAGAATGATTTCAGTGAATAAAACAGCTAGTCGAACATCTGACCCTAGTAGCATTAACACGTACGGTATGACTTCATTTGCCCAATGGTAGATGTTTTGCAATTTCGAAGCGCAAAAAAACGGAAAGTAGATATTTGACAACCATTAGAACAACCAGTCAGTCTACTTGTAGTTTTATGTAGAAGTTCATGATCGCCATAAGTTTTAAATTGAGAAAATTTTGTCGAAACTTGCAACTTCCTCCATTATGTTGTATCAAATAATTTAATAAGCGTTTCTTCAGGGCATGTCTTGGAGTGGTGAGATGTTAAAACTAATAGCAATAATTGATTCGTAATTACTTTGCTATTCAAGTGTGCCCCCAACTCGCTAATTAGAAAACCCTCCATCATTTCAACTTGAAATCTTGATTTATAGGTTGAACAAGTAGGACAAGATTTATCGACGCCGATAGGAGATCATGTTTGATTCGTTTTATTGGAAGTTCAATGTCGAATAATTTACACGACTTTTACCCTCAATTACAACAGAAAGATCACTTCTTAAGTACTCTCTAACAAAAAAGTATCCGGAATTTTGAGATAAAATGGAAGAACGTAATTTTCGACTTTTATTGAATCTCGTTCGTTAACATACGTTCCATTTCGCAAACGCCTTAAAACAATTAAATACAGTCTCGACTGCCCCCTGGACGTGATCAACCCACCATCAATTGTGCCGTGCACTCGCTTGCTGGACGTGCCGCCCTTGTGCCGGGCACGCCTTACGGCTTAGCAGGCCTGGTTCCTGATATCTCAACTAATCGTAAAGAAATTACGACTATACTAATCATGCTGTAGGCGTAAATCTGCTAAAATTCCATTGGATCCTGATATCTCAACTAATCGTAAAGAAATGACTGTACATACGCATGTAATAGGCGAAAACCTCCTGAAATTTCATTGGTTCCTGATATCTCAACTAATCGTAAAGAAATGACTGTACAAACGCATGTAATAGGCGTACACCTCCTGAAATTTCATTGGTTCCTGATATCTCAACTAATCGTAAAGAAATGACTGTACAAACGCATGTAATAGGCGTAAACCTCCTGAAATTTCATTGCTTCCTGATATCTCAACTAATCGTAAAGATATGACGACGGTTGTTAGTGGCAAGTTTTAGCGAGGGACCTGAACTAATCTTGAGTGAAAAGCGGGGAAAGGGAGAGAGGTTTAGGTTGTTTCAATTCGAAGATTTAGTGTGAAAAACTCTTTCCTGTGGGGAGGGGGGTTAATTACCACCAGTACTAATTATGCTGACTGTTCTCTAGAAATGGTTCCTTCATTATGGTGGGAAAAAAATAAAAAACCTATTGAATTATTGTTATATCTATATATATTATATTATTGTTATTTCTATTTATTAAATTGAAAAATCATATTGATAAACACTCAAATATTCATTTTCATTTGAGGGGTCTTTTGAATTTTCTCACAATTTTCCGGACTTATTTCTATTGTCTGATTTCAGTATTTCCTGTTTATAGTTTTTGCTTTTTTCTTGTCGAAGAATGTTATCGTACTCTCTTGTTGTTCATTTGTGAAGTTCATTAAACGCAGGGTTATTTAACTTGCAAGAATGTAGAATATCAAGTCTTGATTTATTGTTTCTCACTTCTTAGTTTTGGCTGTTTTCTTGGAATTTTTCTTATGGCAGATGAATAGTCCAATTCAGTTTTAATGAGATTTGTGAAATTTATCCAGAGAATGTTGACTCCATATTCTGGAACATTTTCCAATACATCCCAATCTGTATTTTTAAGTATGCGTTTGAAATATTCTATATTTTCCCAAGTCAGTATTATTTTTATCATATGTCAGTCAATTCATACATAAGATTCAGTTTATTTATATTTTTTGAAGGATGTTTCTTTTTTGTTAAGTCATGGTTGTATTAAGTGTCTCCTGAGAAGTATCGCTTCATAAACAAGTATTTCGAACCTGGGTGTTTCCTAAAGAAATAATACATCTGTTGAAAACGCCTACCAAAGGTTATAACACCTATTGAAATTGGGTTGTTGCCTTGATGAAAAAAAAAAATATAATCAATGATTATTCTTCAAAATAACCATAACATAACCTTAAACCGTCGCATTGACCTTGGGATTGTTGTCACCCATTTTTTACAATTCATATCGACTGTATTTGAAAAAAATCTAATAATCAAAATAAGTTTCACGAAAATAACACAAGTGCTGGCCTAATTTTTTCCAATTTCGCAGTCGATTTTTCAGGAGAGGCCTTTCCGTAACTTGCCAACTTCACATCATTTGATTGAAAATGATGGAAAGTGATGTATTTTCAGAATTCTCATGAAATGATCCACATCACAACTCAGCACGAATGAATCACCACTTTTACACTCGTTTTTAATATCTAACTGCTGGGCCAACTTCACCCTTATGAGGAGAACGTTATTTCGTTCTAGTTCGATCAAAGACATTTTTTTCAATCAAATAACGTCAGTGGAAAAATTCTTATTACTTTGGCTTTGAAAGAGGTAATGGAAAAACATCGCAAAAGTTCCTCCACGCTCATTTAGTAAGCTGAATAGGGACTAATCACGATTCGAATGCTCCCAGGAATCACTTCAACGATAATGACATTTTATTTTCAATATAATACATCATTATCTGTCTATAATTGGTTCACTCATAAACTACATGTTGTTCAATCATTTTCAAACATTGTATGAAAAACTGCGCAGCGAACAATGGACCATCAAGGTACCGAAGATGATCAATCAATTCTTTGTCTCTGTAGAAATTAAAAATGATCTTTTGTCCATTTACGCCCACTTTATGGTCGGACAAAAGTGACCGTAGGCACCCGGAGACCATTGAGGCTCAGCTGACAGTAAGAAGTAATAGCTCCAACCGATTATTATTCTCAAAGTTATTATCTTTATACTCGCTACCTTTGGCGCCATCTATATGCCGTGCCGATCCGAAACAAACCAGAAAACACCGCAGGATTGTTCTTTTTTGCATACCGGAGCTTCTTCAGAGATTGCACGGTTACCATATGGTTTTTTAGGGAGCGTTTTCTAGCAGACAATTCATTCCGTCCGTCGCATAAGGATTAAATGTAAATTTAGCCTTTGTTCATTCAATATCCAATCAGCTTTAGACACTCTATGATCTGTGTCTATTTCTTGGTATATTTACACAATTTTGAATACTTTATCTATCTTATGTAGTCTAAGGGTACGAATCACATGTTATTTCAGTCTTTTTATTTTGGTTTGGTTTTTTTTTTCAATTCTACCCATTCATTTTCTGCTTTGTCTATCTATATTTGGTTCCTTCCAGATCCAGATTCAGGAGAAAATCTTCATTTTAATTGTTACCACCATGTTATCACTAAATAAGAATTAGAGAAAAATTAATATGATAGAGCACAACACATATTTGCTATAATTATGAAAAAAAAATTTAAGAAATAAATGAAAATCTCGAGGAATCTCAAAAGAAATGGCGGTCCTAAAGAGATCTGAATAAACAATACAACTTGCCCATAATTATATGACTCAATTTTAAGAAAACTGTTCCGTCTTCAAAACAAAAAATTTAGATAGCACTGATGTGAGGTCAGGTTGCTTTGGCGCAAATCTATAGGCACTCTGATCAGATCTTTTCCTGTACTATGCGACAATGTGATGCAAATATGAACGCCTAATGAATGAACAAACTTATATCTCAAATTAAAAATAACTGTTCATAATTCTATCCAAGTTTTGTTCGAAGCTATAATTCCCTTCCCCTAAAAACTTACGTCAGGGCTTTTCTGAATTTTGACAACGTATATTATTTCAGCCATCGAGATTGAACTCTATCTCAATGATTTTCCGTTATGAAAGATTTTGATTAATATTACGCCAACTGACACTGATTAATGAACCCGTTGTCAATCGAATGTCGATCTGTGATGCCAATCGTTCAAAGAAAATCACAAAACAAAATTATTATTTGGCCAACAACCACCGTTTCGACGGACATTTTCTGTCGTTTGAATGTAAAAATTTGCTTCTAAATAAGCTGGCAATATTTGAAAATTTTCCAATTTCCATTATGTATCAAATTGATAGAACTCTGAAAACTAGATCTAATTAAGACCTATCTGTATTCTGAAGACTTCTTCAAATTACTCAGAACAATTTACCTTCAAATTTCTGGCAGCTTAATAACCTACGATATGATACGATATAATTTTCTCGCATTTTTCTCATAAATGCAGTTCTTCGTTCTTTCAAATTTCATTTATATTTATATCCTTATTATATATCTACTATGTACTTGTTCATAAACAAAAGGGACTGTCAAGAATGATTGTGTACAAAAAACCATCGAACACAGTTCCAAGAAAAGACTTTGTGCTAATTCGTGCGAGAACAGGCCATGGACGTACCAATGGTATGTTTTTCAGATGGAACTCAAATCCAAGCACATGTTGTGAATGTGGAGAGGTAGAGAAAACAATACCTCATCCCATCAATCACTGTCCCTTATACAAATTTCTGGCTGGTTTCAGGGCTATGTATGATGTTTACAATTCTTTCATGAAATGGGTTGTAAATTTCGAGCAATCCGTGATGATTTCATTCAGTTCTTTTTTCTGCTTTTTTCTTTTAATCTTCTGATTCAATGTGGAAACTTGGAGATACCTCTGTGTCATTATTCAATCTGGAAGAAAGATATACTTCACCCCTACACCATTTAATATTCAGGCTCATTTTTGTAAACATTACAACACTTATGCAGGGAGCTAGGGTTTTTTTACTGAGGATTTTTCAATAGGCTTTCATGTTATATACCAAATTGTAGGGCACCCCGTCACTAACCCCTGCTAACACTACAAACTATATTGTTGGGTAACAAATTTTGTAAGCCAAATGTCGAAACTGTTTATATTTATATATATATGAGAATATCATATCCAAAAAAAAACCTTCGAGATGAAAAATTAAGTAGGCAGCGTTTATAAATATCGCCTTTGGTCCCATAGGTGAACCATCAATTTGATTGTTTTGAGGACAAAATTTTTCAACACGGATAAGTAAAAACTTTATCTAGTTCTCAGAGTTTGGCCAATTTGAAATCTAATGAGTAGTGAAAAATATTGAAATATTGTCAGTTTTTTTAATTATTTTTTTTTACTCGAAAACAATAGAAGACGTGTGTCGAAACGTTGGTATCAAGAATAATTAGGAGGGTGGTTACTGCCCAAATAATAATTCCAAATAATAAAGCATGTTTGAGCCCAACGTTAATTCGGTAATCGCCTCCCGTTCGAAACTTTGAATCAGTCCAGCCGTATGGATCCCAAATTCATCTAAACTGCATGTCTCAAGGCATATCGTCGAGAAAGAAGGGTAGTAATTAACATAAGCAACCCTTCGATATTGGGGATGCAGCCCGGAGCTGAATCTAACTAAGTAATAGTCAAAGGACAGCTGCTTCGTTGCAGGATTTCTGCTCTCAGGACGAGGTCCCAAGGGGCAGCAGGATAGCAGGAAGTTACGGGATAAAAGGCAAGGGTTAAACACTAATACAAACGAAGCTGTTCCCCCTTCCACCACCACCCCCTGAATAACAATACAGCCTTCCGTTCTATAGCTCTCTCAGGAAAAAGCTGTGAATATTTATCATAATTAACAACTTTTATGTACTCCCGCAAAAAGAATAAGAGGAAGGCGAACAAAAAGTACGATTAAAATTACTAAAATACCCGGGCCGGGCCTCCAACAATATTCATCAAAAATTCGCTTTGTGACAGTAATCTGAAACAATGGCCTAATTGATTTTGAAAAATTACGGAAAAACCCGTTCGACGATGAAATTCCCGGATAATGCTGTAGCTTGTCGTGACTTTTTGATAGGTTTGATAATTATGGGGATTTTTTATTTTAGCGTTTAACTCTCACTTCATACCAGAGCCGAATCAATTCAATTTTCATCATAGAATGACCTTTTTCGATGGTCGTTTGACAAAAATCTATTGAGGCATCGAATTCTGCCGAAGACTATGAACAAGGAATCAGTTCATAATAATCCATTTACTCCTGAAGAGTTCTACGAGGTTTTTTCGTCTGTGAATGGCCTTGGAAAGCATGTTCTATGATACAGTATTTTCTTAGTATTCATAAATGGGCCTGCTTCAATGATAATACCTCCCACGCCCCCCAAACTTGCTCCATCTCATTGAACCGATCGATTTCGAGAAAGTTCGGCAGCTCTTGCAGGTTCGCGAATTGGACAAATGTCAATTGCCGAACAGATCCTGATTCCCTGGGAGAACTGGTCTGAACGGCAATAATGCGGTATTGCGGTTCTTCTTCTATATCTTCCTCATCGAGTTTTCTAAACTACATGGTTCGTCCTGAATATTCCCTTCCACTTATCCACTGATATACTTGCTCTGGTCATCTTTTTCTGGCATCTTGAGTAGATTCTCAGATCCTTCTAGGGTACGCTTTTCCATGTGGAGCATTCATCTTTTTGCACTCGTTCTTTTCCCAAAATTTGTTCTTCCTCTTGACCTAGAGATCGCAGTTCTTCTGAGCATATATTCCACCTCAATAGTTGTTACTTAGCACCCCAGGTTTGCATTGACAGTCCAGATCTTGGAACTATAACCAGATAAACTCTACCACTACCTACAAAGTTCGTTTTGTATTTCTGTTCGTAAACCACCACAGCTCGTTTGGGGCACCTACTATTTTGTGTATTCTTTGTATGATTTTAGACATTGAAATCTTTGGCATTAAATGCTGCATCAGCCTGGCCGCAAAATTGTCCCAATCTTTATTGTTTTCAAATAATTATTTCTTGGATTACAGCCAACAAATAAAGAAAAATTCCTTCACATTCCAGTGCTTGTCATAGCTTTTCTCTGGAGACCATGTCGCAAAACTTTCTCTGGTAGTATAAAAACTCGTTTTCTTTGGAAGTTGTGATACAATAAACGAATTCTCTGCTCAAGATTTTTCCGACTTAAATCAATTCTTTTCGCTTATCTCTGATTCATAAGCTGGAGCATATGGGAATTCGATGAGGACTGCTCTCATGGATTAAGTCATTCCTCAGTGACAGAACTTTTTGAGATTGGGTTGGTGGTGTTTTCTCTACAAGCGATAGGAAGGTTACAAATGGTGATCGGTTCTTGGTCCGATCCTCTTCCTGCTGTACACAGCGGATCTTCCACAGTCGTTGATATCCAAGCGTCTCCTGTTCGCAGACGATGCCAAATTATACAGCGTTCCGTCCCTTACCGCAGGCCAGCTGCAGTCTGACCTGGATAGAATTGCTCTCTGGGTTGAAAAATTGTTGCTGCCTCTAAACATCAGCAAGTGCTGCGTACTGCACCTCGGCAGAAACAACCCCAAACTTCCTTATACGCTGGCTGGAGAGCCTCTTACTGTGGCCCGGAGCCATCGTGATCTTGGGGTGATCGTCAATTCTGATCTTGAATGGTCGGAGCATATAACTGAGACTTGCAGTGGAGCTAAGAAGGCCGCCTACCTCATTCAGCGGTTTTTCAGGGGTTGTAATATACAGACTGCCAAATTGCTGTACACAACCTACGTGAGGCCTATTCTGGAGTACGCCGGGCCAGTTTGGTGGGTGTCTCTAAAATCTGACCTACAGCTTCTTGAGTGTATCCAGAGATGGTGCACAAGAGTTTCGTTTTCCTGGTTATCTCGACCAGGCGAGGATGGGGTTATTTGGGCTGACCAGTTTCGAGGACCGGCATGCCAGGGGTGCCATGATAGTGGCTTTTAGGGCTACGCATGGATCCTTTGGTGTAGACCTTAAAAATTTATTTCCTTCAAATACAAACCATCTTCGCGGAGATTGTTTCAAACGTTTAAGACCACCTCCCGGATGAACTTCCTACCTAACAGAATTTATGACGTTTGGAATCGTCTCCCGGATGAAGTGGTGAATGCTGATACTGTCAACAGGTTCAAGAACAGGTTCGATCGATGGAGATGTGCTTAAATTTGTATACTTTCTGGCATGCATTATATATATTAGTTCTGTATAGGGTGCATAGGTTTAACCTCCACTTGTATTGTAATGTAATAATAATGATCTTTCCAACTAAATTAGCTCCTATTTCTCCGTAGATGATTTTTCTATATAATCTTCCGAATTCGGGAGTCACGCTGAATCCTCTTTAGCATTGAAGGTCTCAACCAAATTAGTATAGAACTAATTATTGTGTATGTTCAATAGAAGATCAAATTCACTTTTACAAAGAGTTCCGACTGGCAGCTTGGTGCCACCAAATTCTCACATTCGTAATTCCATAAATTATTAAACGTTGCCGGTGTAATTGAAAATCACGAAGAGGGTTTTATGGCATTCGCAGCCCCCTTTAGTCTCATTAAGACGTTTGCCGATGCAGCAAAATCAACGTACCCAGGGACTTTCTTATTCTTCGGCAACATGCCCTTGTCTCCAGATTGTAATAACATTGTACGTTGCGTCGTCTTGTTTGAGCTCATGGATTAGGCACCCTTTGTTTGTTCAGCCTAAGTTCTCTGGAAACGATCTTATTAAATCGGATAAATCGGTTCGAGTACGAACGATCCAGGAATCAATTGCGTTATCAGACCACGCGGCGCGAAAAATATCACATTCCGCGCGTTCGTACATCATTTAACAGTCAAGGTTTTATTTTTCCAAATCTCGAAGCAAAAATGGACTGATATGAGACCATTAAGTCTGTCAATCTCGAACCTAGGTAGGGAAACATCAGACCTGAAAAATATGCTTCCTCATCTGACCCAAATCTTTTTCCACCGACCATCTGCGAAGAGCTAGTAGTCGTTGTGGGCCAGATTTGGAGAAAATGTAGATGCGACAGTAAGTCAAAGTCGACCATTATCCAAGTAGTCAAAATATTTGATTACTAAATACACTGTTCAACAATATTTCGTAACAAGAAACCTAACATAACTAGACAAAAGTTTCCATGTTACATACAAATATTTTTTTTGTTGACTAGTGATATCTCCACCTTCCAGTCGGCAGCTCGAAGAGTTGACTTGCCTTAAAATGGTTACCAGAGATATGGACCGCGTAAGTTAAATGGAAAATGAAAAGAGCATAGTTATATACCGTGAAAACTATGAAATCAGATTGTTCGTAAATGAGCAGTAAAACGAGTTGATAACAAGTCTTCGAATATAAATTTCGAACTCTCCGGAATCCACTTTATTTCGTTAGCGCTTCGGGGACGTGAAGACGAAAAGCAAATTTCTTGAATAACTCGGGGCCGCTCTATTGGAAAACATTGAATTTTCCGGGATCTTCCTACTTGGGATTTTAATACAATCTTATCGATCATACTTATGCCGCTGACAACTCTTTCACATAAACTCCAGCCGACTTCAGCCTTAGGGAATTTGTTATACCAAGAAGGCTTTCTTAGCGAAACTTTTGGAATATTGTATCCGACTTTGACTTTTATGCTCGCTACTCCTCCTTTCTCCTTCAAAATATGTCTTGTTCCTAAGAAAACGCACAGGATAGGGGTGTATTCTTAATTAAGTAACATTCTGCGAGTTAATAAATAATTGAATTTCTTGGAAGATCCAAATTTTCTAAGAGCTTTTGATGCCATTACCTCCGGAAGGTATACTGATCATCCACTGTTATTAAAATGGATATTGTAGATGATCCCTGAAATCTTTAGATGGAGTCCGGACACATTATACACTCTGCCAAAAACTCATACCGAAATTCTCATTCAAATTGTCCTCGTTGAGTATTTTAGAGTATTTGAAGTTTCTGTTTGTTAGTAGGACTGTCCGTAATTAATAATAATAATAATAATAATAATAATAATATACTATTAACTATTAAATATCGTGTCCGACTACACCTCTGCAATAGGAATGTCATTCGGTTGGGACAAGTGTGCTGTTTTTCATCTGCGCAGGGGAAGGTTTGATGCTCCAGGAGAAAATATCCAACTGGAAGATAGAATAACTTTTCGACATATGGAAGACGGAGAAACTTACAAGTTTCTTGGGATGAAACAGAGGGGAGTACTGGAGACAACCCAGATAAAGGACTCCTTATCAGCCAGCTACAAGAAGAAGCTGAGAGACATCTGGAAATCACAGCTGTCAGGAAAGAACAAAGTATCAGCTACAAATATACTAGCCATCCCGATACTTACCTACTCTTTCGGGGTGGTAAACTGGACGGTGAACGAACTCCTCGAACTTGATAGGTCAACAAGAAAAACGATGAACATGAATCGTAGCCTTCATCCAAATAGTTCAATTCAGAGGATATACCTTCCCCGAAGCCAGGGGGGTAGAGGATTACAATGTTTGGAATATCAACACTATCAACAAACATTGGAAACAGCAGTAAGGGTCCTAAGAAGTGAAGATCCGCTTCTGAAGTTTGTAGCTCAAAGGTTAATAAAATGGACAAGCAACTAATATCATTTAAAATAGTCTCAATTATACTTGCGAGATATATTCTAGGGTCACTCAACGTGAGATGGCTTGGTTTTCGAACTCACACAAAGGCACTAACACTTCTTTTTGGGTCTCTGTTACTTCTCTCACAACTCCACCGTTAATAGTTCCACCATCTTGCACATAGACAAAAGTATCTCCCACGCATTCGCACAGGTTGACGCTAGTTGACTAGTTCTAGTATTTTGGAGAATGTTGGTAGGAGACTTATTGGTCTAAAGCTCTGTGGTTTCTCTGGTTAGCCTTTCTTGTACACCGGTTTTATCAGTGCTTCCTTAAGCAGATCTGGGACGGCGTCATATTTTATGGAAGAATTTATTAGGAAAGTTAGGGGATTCACTATTTCTTCTGTGCAATCTTTTACTAATTTCATAGGGATTCCGTCATATCCGTAGCTGTTTTTATTCTTTAACATCTTTAACAGAGATTGTTTTCAATTTTTCTTCTTCCGAGACTGTGCGTAGTTTCAAGATGGTGTTTGATCTTGTTATATTGATTTTAGGTTGTGAGTTTCGATTGTTACTTACTTTGCTTTTCGTCATTGATGAATAATAGGTTTTGAATAAGTTCGCTATTTTTTTCCGGATTTCCTGGTAAATTCATTTGTGGTATAATTACTATGTCAAACAAGAGAGCGGTCTGTCAACTAGTTGGTTCACGACAATTTTAGAAGCCAGTCGACCTCAAGTGTCTTCTGCAAATGTTGCAATAGAGAGAATTATTGAACAGAGGGTTTGTCTCAAATTTTGTATTTCAAACGAAATTTCTCTTATTTTCGATAACCCAAGTGTACGAACGACCTTTAAAACGGTCCGTTAATTGTCGAAGATTTGCCTCCTTATGAAAAAATATCCAGGAAGTTGAAATGAAACGCAAAAATATCAAACTCCTCCAATATTTATTGAATCTCCTTCTGAATTAGAGCTATTTGAAAAGATACACATGTGCCAACGCTTTTTGTTATCGCGGAAAAAAAATTTCATGCGCTTTCATGAATGGCGCTCAGCTCCTTCTGCGAATTTTTTTTTATGGCGTCTACAGTGTCGAATTTGTTTGCCCGAAGCGGCAATTTTTGTCTGCAGAAAAGAAAACAGTCACACAGAGCTAGATCAGGCGAATGAGGTGGCTGATCGATCGTATTTATCGACTGTTTGGTGACAGTTTGGTTCCAAATCTTTTATAGTCGTACACGAATTGTTTTTTTTTCCGTATTCGTCGAATATTTCACGAAAATGTTGACCTTGCGGAACGAATTCATGATGAATCACACCACAAATATCGAAGAAACAATGAGCATCGTCTTGATTTTGGAAAAACTTTTGCAAGTTTCGGTTTCGCCTCATTTTAACCCACCCATTTCCATCATTTTCGACTCCTTAGTGAGGACCTATGTCTCATCACCAGTTATGATCAGTTATGATGAACATGTCTGCAGGTACTGTTTTTGGAGAAAATTGATCTCTAACGGAACAAGCCGAGCGGCGCAGTGCTACATTTCCAATTGTTGTTATCTCGTGGTAATATTTTCAGCTGAAGGATGTTATAAGAATTCAGAAGGTGTCTGTTATGCTCCCTTCATCCTTATGTTTATGGACGGTCCTTATAAATTTTATAATTGTTCTCAAAGGAACGGCGTCGTATCTGCTCGAAATGGCCCCAAACATAAAAATTAGCACATCTAGAGATCCCCGGGGGTTTATTTTCGGATGTAAGAAAGGGTAAATGGAGCAGACACCCCTCCGACCATATCGTTAAAACATTCCTGAAATATCGTCGGGAATGCTTGTGTAACCCCCTCCAAATTATTTCAAATTGAATAATGAATAAATAAATGAAATACTGCATGCCTCGCGAAATTCATTTCTGGACGAGTCCGTGCAGATTGCGCAGAGTCGGAGTGGCCACAATTATGGCCAATTTTGGCGAATCACTCACCCTTTTCTTTTGGCAAAAGTTCAATTGGATTTTCTACTTGTTGTTTTTACCATGTATGTCATACATTCGATATTATAACAAGATAGCACATAAATTGGGAAGAGAATGTACCCTACAACAATACAAGAAATTCATTTTCAAGCTGCAACTTAATAATGAACCATATAGTGTAGAAGACTTCCAAGCCTACATGATATAATAAGAGTAAAATTGTTTATTACCCTGTTTCATCTCGAGTGTTCACTGTATTACCTGTATACCTACACTTCACTGAAATAAAGTATATTATTATTATTATTCTTTATCCAAAGGATTACTAATAGAGCCAATAATTGAAGAGCATTGCTGTACGTATTTCATAATATTAAGTTCTATGAGTTTTCCTGTTAGAATTGCTTTATTTGTGGTCATATTCAATAAAATAGCATGGCGCCATTAATTTCAAGATCCCATCAGGTCCCCTATCTGATTATTCATTTTCTTACTCCGATTCGAGATCAAAGATTGTGCCGGATGTCATGGGAAGTGGGTACAGACAATGATAAACTACAAGAAAGTGACAATTGAACAGGTTATTTGAATATTGTTGTGATACGAGATCGAAGATAGCTCGCAGGTCGTCTGAATCCACTTATTTCTTCTCATTTTAAAATTATAGAGATTTCATTCAAATACTGGCTTCAATGTATGCAGAATATACTGCTCCGGTCGTTTCTAAATTGACTTCAATGCTAAATATGGTTTATTTAGGCAACTACCATTGAACATTCAATTTGTTACACATGTTTCATAGTGTGTTAGTGATCTAAATTGTAGTATAAAAGAATCCTGAATAATCGGTAAATAATTTAATTTAATGATAAATCATATATTTCAATACGAAAGCGAGTCGTTTTTCATAATGGATCCGTGTAATTCTTTCATTCTCATGTCATCTCATATTAACCAACTGTTTTTTCATAAAATTTCCGACAATCAATAACAGAGTGTTCTCATATAACAGGATACCTTTAACGACGCTGTAATTAATGGATATAAAGGATGGTTGTTATTTAATTATGGTAGAAAATAGATCGTCGCAAATCTGTTGATTGCTTTTTCTATTTTACAAAAGGACAGATACTAATTCCCCTGTATATTTCAACACTAAAAGGTCCGTCAATAAATCGATTATGGTGGAATAAAAATCCGACAACCGTTCCGCAGAGGTAGATAGAACCAATTAACTAGAAAAAGACGGATGGACCGTCATATACCGGAGAATAAAAGGACTGGAGGGCCATTCTGGTTTATAGCTCGAATCCAACTCATTGAAAAAATGTCAAAAACTGTAATTAACATGCCGCCAACAATAAAATCGTCTATTTCTCAGAATGTTTAATAAATATCATTACCGGGATTTAACAGATAATATCTTTTACACCTTCTTTCAGTAATTAAAAAAGGGTTATATTACTTGCTTTATTTTTCTACTCTCAAAGACTGCCGACTTCTGAACCAGCTAACATAATCGGTCGACCAACACCTTGATTTTTGAATAACTTCTCAGAAGTTTCAAAGTCTTCAATTAAATCTTATGATTTTCCAGAGTGATAGTTGATTATGATTTGAAAAAATCTTCATTTTGCTTCATGTCAATAAAAATAGCCCTGATGTCAACAGTGTAAGTCACTCTTTTACTGAAAATGTCTACTGGATATTTGAATTTCGATCAAATAGAGCACAAACTAACACAAAATTATGGGGAACCAATTCCAAAAGAGGTACAGCATAATCAAACATATTTATATTTCAAATGAGCAGCCAATGACGACTCGACAAGTGTGTACAAAGTTATTTCTTCTCCGCGCGCATTTTTTTCAATGATTTTCGAGGAAACTCTTAGCGTCTAAAAATTCATCACTTTTGAGGAATTATTATACAGGGTGAGTCTTTTACCACTGCGTTAATTTTAATAGGTTTTTGAGATCAAAAGAAACCCATTTTGTACCGAAACCGGTTTTCCACATTCACTTGCGTTGAAAAATTATAAGCATTTTTAGTTTTAACACTGGGCAAATACTCCTCTGTAGTCCAGTTTAGTTTGAATGAAAATTACCTTCCACAGCATCCACTATTGAATCTGAATTGTTTAAAAACATTATTTCCTCTCTAAGAAACGATTCACTCACTCATGTTTCATCAGACGATTATATATTAAATATTATTCTAGGAAGTACAAGACACGGACCTTTAGTTCAAGTTATAATTGTTTTACATGCAATTTAACTAATCTGTACAGTAGTAGTGAGGAACCCACAAGAAATAGAATAAATCTATTGATGCCAAAATGTGCATGACTGTTATCAAAAACCTTCTACAAGAGATCATTTCAATTGATATTCTCGTTTGAATATTACAGGTGAAAATGCATTTTTTTAATGAAATTTCAACATCTTTTGAACGGAACTAAATTTAGAAAAATGTTTACATTGACGTCAAGAATCTATGGTTCAAATTAACCCAGTGGTCGAAGTCTGAATATTAACCCAGCTCATAAAGACGGTGTTCCATATTACCTGAACCTAAAGACAAATCGGAGAATCCTACCGATCGTCTATGCTGACCTTTAAATGATATCCAACACGTAAATTCTAGCCGTATAGAAGCAGTCATGAGATGTCATACGCCCAACAAAAACCAACAATATACTCTTTATGTTGGAGTCAAACAATAAAGACTTTGTATTCAGCAATGCGATGTGTCACATAGGACACAGATGACATCATTTCAATAATGTCACTGTCACTAATGACAGATATGACTTTTAAAACACTGACCTGTTATTCAAGATTGTAGACCAGCAGGGAATGAATACCATATAACTCAACTATAAACCGAAGATAACGTTCTAAATCTCTGAAGCGGCAGTGGGTAAAATGAGCAGCTTACCAAATGTCTACGTACACAAATAGGCGTTAGACATCCGAGAAAGTCCTCTCGATTCACGTCCGTTTGTAGTGGTATGAAATGAAATGGAGCCTGTTATACAAAACAAAGACTCATGGAATTAAAGAGGAAAGCACACTTTGCCATTTTACTGCCCGAGCTTTTATTGTTCCGCCCTGTAGACAAGTCGAGCTTGGAGCAGTGTTGTAACATAGTTCATTGTTTTTCGCTTGACTCTTTACCCTGCCTTTTATTCCAGAACAAGGGTACTTTTATTGTTTAAAATTAGCAGATGCCATTTTGGGGTCTAAAATTACGAATTGTGTGAGTGTGTATGTTCAGAGGGCAATCTCCTTTCTGAAACCCGGGTTCAAATGAAATTTTCATTACATTCAGATTGTAACACCCTCGTAGTTATCACGATGCGGTGAGAATATTGCGTTCAAACCTTCTGAGAAACATTTTTACCTTAAAAGAAATAGATCATTTCACGAGAAAAATTTCGAACGCCTCTCTGTTTAATTTGTGGGTGAAAAACGTTTTGGAAGTGATTATAAACCAGAATATAAGAAATTTTTATTTCAAATAAGGGTTTGATATATATTCTTTTGAAGTTTTGGCTGACGCTTTCTTGTAGCAAACAATATGGCTTGAATATTTGATCAGTGACTCCAAAATGTACAGAGATCTTTTGTAACTTGTTTACACGAAAATTTTTTCACATACTTAGATGACGTTTGTGATAATAATTTATTTAATCATTAGAAAAGAGTGAATAGGTTACGTTGCAGGGTACCAATAAGATCTGATATATATATATATTTTTTTGAACTATTGGCTTACAAACAAATGTCAGGTGGGGTTGGTGACGGGGTGCCATACAATTCGGTGTATGAAAGCCTAGAGAAAACACCCTAGTAAAAAAAACCCTGGCTCCCCTTGTAAGAATTGTTGCGTGTACAGAAATAAACTTAAATATATTTGAGGGACTCCTTTCTTCAAGTGTGGTCTTCATGTATAATCACAGAGGCATCTACAAATGCACATATCGAATCTGAAAATAAAAAGACAAAATCAGAAAGAAGAACTAAATACAGAATATGCATTTTTTGTTTATGTTCACTATTTATTTATTTATGAAAATGGTATACAAACAGGTTACACCTAAAAAGGCATCCACTTAAGACTAACAAAGATATTGAAAGTGTTTACAAAAGTGAGCCGTTACTCGGAAAAATTTCACATTTTTACGAGAAAAATTTATATGCACATATATTTTCGCTATAATAAAAAGAGGAGGACAACAAAACACAGACAAAAAATGCACTCTCAGTTGCACCTACAAGACGGCAAAAATAAACAACGAAAGAGAAAAACAAGATCAAGGACAAAAAATTTTTCTTGAAGGAAGGCAAGAATAAAACAAAAATATCCAAATCTCCGACATACTTATTAAAGAACTCACACATTCTGGTCATAGGAGAATTTCTACCAATGTTAGTTCTGAAAGCCCCACCATGAAACAGTTGCCTATTTCTGGTTTGTCTTGATGGCACATGATAATGCACAAATGATGTCAACTCTGGGGAATCGTAATAGTTCCTCAACACCTTGTACAGAAAAACCAGATCAGAAACTATCCTCCGCTGCTCCAAAGGTTGTATACCATAACCACTGCGGATCGCACCTATTCCCAATGTAACATATTCTCCAATCATCCTAAAGTGAAGGAACCGGATAAACTTATTCTGAAGTCTCTCAAACCGCAACTTATGCACACTATAGTAAGGGGACCATACAACACTGCCATAACTAAGCTTACTCAAGACGAAGGAATTATGTAAAGATCTTATTGCTGCCTCAACTTGGAAGTCTCTGCACAATCTACACAGGAAACATCTTATTTGAAGCTGACATGATAAAATCAAAGTGGACATGGAAATGAAGTTTAGAGTCGAAGACTACAAAAAGATCTTTAATTTGCTCCACTCTATCGACGATATTCTGATCCAATTGATATTGGTAATCGATCCTTTTAGATTTCCTGGTGAAAGAAATAGAAGCACACTTTTTGTAGTTAATTTCTGAATAATTCTTAGAGCAGTAAACTATTAAAGCAAATAGAGCAACAATACTCAGCTGCAGAAAAGACTAGGGCTAGAGATGCTGTGCAGAGAGTGGAGGCATCAGCACCCCAAGATGATCCAGCTAATTTCTGAATAATATTATACCTAGTTTTCAGTCTCAGATCATTTAAATGAGCCTTGTAATTGAGAGATGAATCTAATTTAACTCCTGAGTATTTTGGATAGAAATTATATTCGATAGGTGAATCATTGAAAGTTACAGCTAATTTCCTATATTTTTCATGATTATTCAGATGGAAACAAGACACCTCTGTTTTGTTGGGATTGGCACATAATCGCCACACAATAAAATGATTCTTTAAAGTTTTCACATCAGATGACAGTATGTTTTCCAGAGTATGGAAACTCGATTGTTGGAAATCAATAGCAATGTCGTCAGCATAAATAAATTTCTGAGATGATGTGGGTAAATCACATATATATTGAAAAGTAAAAGAGCTAGAACTGATCCTTAAGGAAGACCCTTTCTCAATGTTTTGAAATTGCTACTCTTATTGTCAATAAAAACACGAAACCTTCTATCAGATAACATATTTTCTAATAATCGTACCATTTTCCCACACTTCAGATGGGTGTAGAATTTGAAAATTCCACACAGTGTCATATGCCAAAAATAAATCAATGAAAGCAGCTTCTGTTTTCAACCAATCATTGAAGCCTGATTATATGAAAGTTGTAAAGCTGAGAACCTGATCTGAACAATTCCCATTTTTCCTAAAGCCTCCCTGGTTATTTTCTATAGAAGATTCAATTCTAAAAAGGATCAACCTTTCTAATATCTTGAAAGGAACATCTGATACTTAGTGTGGACTACGGTAAATAAATTATTTAAAAGGCTATTTCGTTAGGTACACCAAGTACCTAACCAATATCTTTAGTCATCAGCTTTATGTAAATAAGGCGCCACTTCTACTTTGTTTATTTTCTTCTCTGAACTCGCTGTTAACAAACATAAATGATTGTTCCACTATCCATAGACGTAGTCCGAAACCTAAAAATGTTATTATTTTCTTTTTCACTTGGATAGTCACAAATCTGGCAAAAACATGGATTCAACATATAAGGGTCAGATACTGAACTTTTTTGAAGTAATTAAAGTATTCTTTAGTATTTCAGGAGGCAAAAAGTTATTTATTTGTTAATTTTGTAAGAATCTAGGCAGTGTTGATTGATTATTCCTGTCATTAGTTTTGTGGTTCCTGCGAATCAAAACAATGGTTAAAAAAAGAATGAGAAAAAGAAAATAGAATAACTTGATCCTGTCTGCATTGAGTCCCATAAGTCAACCAATAGAATGAAATAATTGTTTTTGAGTGAAATTCCTCAAGATGCGATATTAAATAACTTTATTCAAGCTATTGAAAATCATTTAACCTGTCGACAAATATGCCTGTTTGTACGCCCATGAGGTTCCATCGGAAGGAGACTTCTGTAGAAATTCCGGTACAGAACAAAGGACAATATTTATTGCTGAAGGAGTAACAAGTGTATCGAGGCGTGCAAAATTTCATATATTAATATACAAAGTTGCATTGTACGCGATGTATCCAATATGCGGTCTCTTTGAGCTGATAAACAGAAGAATCTCTTTCTGGGTCTTATTATACGAGACCCTCACATATTTCATGCATGATTGAGTGTATTATTTAGGTTTTCTGAAATATTACGAAATGTAGGTGCATTCTTTTATAATAATGTCTTGCGTTGTCTGCCAATACCTCTCGTATGGGTTTTTCACTCATATCCTACATGGGGGGGGGTTAAGAATTATATCCACTTATGTTTCCATTTTTCTGATCAAATGGCCCGTGCTCCTCCAGAATGGAAATTCTTGATGCCCCAAGATCTGTCAGCTCAATTATTGGCATTATCATTTCCGTTTGGAGAGTTATGAAAAAAATTTTATTTTATTATTAGATTCAGTCTGGCAACTTAGCGTGTTGTTTAGAGAGGGGGTTGTTGATTGATGGTGATTAGGTTTTGAAGACGATATACAAATTTCTGATATATTCGTAGATAAGTTATAGTGAGATATAAATTGAAGAGTGAAGGGACTAAGACTGATCCTTTTGGAAGACCGGTTTTCGAAATTTTGATATAGGTACTCCTTTTGTTGACAAAAATGCGAAAACTTCTATCAGATTGAACAGTAAACGCCAATTCTTCCGCCGTCCGATATCCATCTAATTGATACTTTCTATCGTTCCAAAAGTCAGTAAATGCTTTCCATACAGATTCTTTACTATAAACAGTGTTTTCGTACTTCCGGGCCTAAAGTGACAACTTCACTCCCTTGTGACAGGTACTAAAGTGTCACATTTAATCCCTCCGGGATTAAATATTGACGAAACTCCCGGAACGATTAAATCATAAACAAACGAATTTAAGGGATATTATATTGAAAAATACAATTAATTAGAATGGTAATTAACGTTAATATTCAAATTAATATTGTGACAGTTCGTCATATTGACCAGTCTTTCCTGGGCTAATGCAGCAGGTAACTGACGAGTAACAGATAGGTCCTTATCATATTGAACTGATGTTTGTTTCGAAGATCCTGCGGAAACAGGAAGCGAGAATGAGGACTGTGGCATAACTATAGTGGACGAATCGGCGACTTGACCAAATATTTTATCAAATTTTTTGTTTATTTTTAATAGACGATTCAATATATCTCTCGGCCACGTTGGAAGATTTCCATCCTCCATGTCTCTTCAGCACGTCTATTGTTGCTCTCGAATCAGCTGACAAAGACGCAGATGTGCGTCTAAAACAATGTCCCGTATAAGACGTCGCATTTTCTAATTTCAAGAAAGCTGCTATTTGCCGTGGAAATGTACCAAACATGTTTTTTCCTACTACTCGCGTAGTACATTCTTTGTTGATGTATTGACCAAAAAATTTTGAATGAGGTGTCTCTGTCATTCGGAATGCCACATATTTTCGAAATATCGCCACAAAACTGATGGCACAGTTTTCTGAATTTTTGATCACAAAATTTCGGTGAATTTTATTTTTGGTGTTTCTAATCGCAATTAGGAAGGAATCGCCCAAATCTCTCACATCGTCGATTACTAAATCTAACCAACTCTTTTCCACGACAAGCCCCCGCAACGCCCAAAATAAGTGCAACCTACAAAAAAAATTGATTTCTTAAAATTTCTGAATATAAACACATTTCCAAATTTACCTTAAGCATTAAATATTTATCATCCGGAGCCTCCCGTAAGAACTGATCTACCTGCTCAGACGTGAGAATTTTTGACTTCTTTGGCTTAAATCCCTCATTTCTTCTCTTCAAAAAAGCTAATAATTTTGGAAATCTACTTATATCAATATCTTCTCTAATGTTAATAACCGATTTCAGCATTGCGTAATGTGCCCAGATAGTTGAAGCACAAACCGCTTTTGATTTATCATTGAAGTAGACTAACAGCGCATTTTCAGTAGGTTGTCTCACATTTTTTTAAGCGGCACCACTTTTTAAAAGCATCGTACTGCTGCTCCTATAGTTTTCTAGATTTCGGTGGTAATAATTCTTCAGCTACTTCGGCTGTTCTTTTATCAATATCAGACACACCTTCACTCATGATACCAATAATTATCAATAACAATGTTTCTTTACAATGACACTAGTAATGACAATGTTTCTAAATTATAATTGTCACAACGCAATGTTACTATGGTAACTTATTTTAAAGACAGTTTATTAAATGAGTTGAAGAGAGAAAAAACTGATTGAAATTATTGAAATAATTAATAAAATCATACTGGAAGTACGAAAAGTATCGTATATACCTTGCGACTGAAGTACATTCAATCCTTCAGGTAAATTATGGCCCTCCCTGTGGTCGGGCCATAAACTTTACCTTCAGGATTAAATGTACTACTTCAGTCCCGCGGTATATAATATATGGTATGTTCGATTCTATAGTTTCATTAATATTATTGTCAGTATCACAACCAAATCTTGACATTTCGAAATATTAAATATTCGAAACTTCAAAATCGAAATACAATATGTGTCCATATCAAGGTGAAAACCGCCCATGGTCTGTTATCCATGTAATGTTGACATGATTGGGTTAAATTGTTCATATGATACCAAATGAGGAAATTCGATTGATTGTTGGAACCGTCAAAAACTTTTCATAGACAATCAGCCATCTAAGTAATGGATAATCAATAGATGTATTTGAAGTTTAGACTTAAAATATCGACATCCAATGAATTCTGGTCATTCAAATGATTACATTTAAGATCAATTTTATATTCATGAAGAAAAATATAGATATAGAACAGCTGCGAATTTTGCGATAAAAAAATATGTTGAACGAAGGAAGTGTTTGTTTCAAATTCTGTGTTTTGAACGAACTTTTGTGTGCTGGCTCCTTGCGAATGCTGAAGAAGGCTTATACAGGTTCTGTTTCATCGAAAACCTGAATGTATGAATGGTACAAAGCCCTAAAAAACGGTCGGAAGATCGCCGAAGATTCGCTTAGTTCAGGACGGTCGTCGAACTCTCTAATCAACGGAAACGCCGAATAATGTAGTAGATTATGTTCGAAAGTCGTCATATCAGCTCGTGAACTCAACATCTCTAGTAAAACCGCTCGTTTGATTTTGGTGAACCAATCGGACATGCAGCGCGTCGCCGCTCGGCGCACCATCCATCCTATCGAGTCACGATTATTAACGATTTCAACACCAAACCCTCGATAAATATCAGTGACCAGCCACCTTATCCGCCTGATCTAGCTCCGGGGAACCAGATTTGACTCCATAGACACCAAAACAGAAAATGCGCAGAGGGAGCTAAAGACAATCTCTGAAAGTGCCTATAAAAATGTTTCCATGATTAGAAAAAAAATTGAAACATGTGTATCGCTTCAAATCAGGTATATTCTGATGAAGCTTTCCCAGATATTTTTGCGTTTGATTTCAAATTTCCGGATCTTTTTGGCGCTCTTGTTCACCCGAACAAAAACCCCGATGAAGAATCCGTGGCGAAAGTTGAGTCTGTCCGGCCGGCCAGCCGTGTCCTCTCTAGCATCCAAACGAGATGAGCTAGAGTTTTCATATTCTCAGAATAGGTTAATTTCGCAGAAATCGTCAGGCTAGAAATTTTTTAAAAATTCCCTAAAAAAAATTTTTCAGTACTCACTATCTCATGAGACATTTTTCGGATTTCAATGAAAATTCGTGAATATATTGAGGTGATCGATATCTTACTCATCCTCAAATTTCATTGTCGTAGCTTTTTTCCATCTAAAGATATGATCATTTTTTCAAAAAGAAATGACATGTCCCGGTGATTTTCTTTGAACGATGGCCATCACAGATCGACATTCGATTGACAAATGCCGTGTTCATCAATCAGTTTCAGTTGGCGTTATATTAATCACAATTTTTCATAACGGGAAATCATAGAGATAGAATTCAGTCTCGATGGCTGAAAAATTAAGTTGTCATAATTCAGAAAAACACTGACGTAAGTTTTTAGGGAAAGGGAATTATAGCTTCGAACAAAACTTGGGGAAAATTATGAGTAGTTATTTTTAATTTGAGATATATGTTTCATATTTGCATCACATTGCCACATAGTACGGGAAAAGACTATTGCTGTAAGTAGGTCAACAAGAGCGCCAAAGCAATCTGGTCTCACGTCAGTGCTTTGTAATTTTTTTTATCAGAGAGTTTGTACAAGCAAAACCCGAAACGAGAAAAAGTCTTATTCAACACAATGTTTCGCTGCAGATTTAATTTGCTACTTATTTCTGATATATTTCTTCGCTGAAGAGGTCCATTCGGAAAATCAATTGCGATCGTTTGGTGGATATTTAGGTTTCACTGACCTACTGAGCTCCGTTAGCAATGATCGAGCCTGTATAACGTCCAAGATGTCCCTGTAGTACACTTCAGGGGTGAATAATTCCGATCTGCGAATATATTTATTATTCTGTCAAGCAAGTAGGTAGGTAGTGCATAAAATTTCGAATCTTCAGACACGCCCACGTAAAATGCCGTATTTTGAAATACATCGTAGCAATATTGAATTATGTTCTGATGATCAGACGTTACAAGTCAGTTTATTCCACAATGTACAAGAATAATATCAGAAAAATCGTGTCTGTAAATCAAAATCAAAACGTATTTGAGCAAATTCCCCATCTTGCGATAAATTATTGGGTGTTAACTGAGAAATAAATCCACGAGGACGTTCAACATTCAAAACACATAATAAATTCGAATTCGACGTATGAAAGTCAAAAGAGCCGACCATGGACAACCATTTGTTTTGGGGCAAACACAGTGGAAATGGGTCCGCGGACACAATGAGAGGTCTCGTAGCTTTTTGGATCCCACTGTGCCTTTCACAATGCTCTCCTGACACTCGAGGGCTCGTACTATTTGTTATCTATTATATATCCCATAAAAATCTATCTGTCTATCTATAATTAACCTTTTTTCGGTTTACTTTTCATTGTTGTTTTCAGCGTGGCCGAAATTAATCGACTCTAAAACTGTCGACAAGATATTACTCATCTATCGTGGTGTTATACCTCCTGCAGCATAATATCTTGCCCGGCCTGAGACAACAACAAAAAAATCGTTCGATCGGGACCTTCTTTAAACAACTTCATAAAAAATCATCATCATCCCGCGCCATCGGCAGATATCGGAAGAAACCAATTCAGTCTCATACTGTGATGGACGATTATAGGCATTTCCCACACTAAATAATTTTTTTTCTATCATAGTGCCTAAAAAACTACTCTTTAGTACTGTTTTCTTCTCTGAAATCTCATTTTCCCGCACTAGTGCGAGAGAATAATTGATCATTATTGAATATTTGTTGATGAGAAATTTTTTATGATGGTACTAGTGCAGAATTATTTTCTTCTTTCGTTCTTACTTTCAAGGGGCGCTTTCTTTCTCCGATATAAGATCTTCCACATTCATATGGTATCTCATATATACAATTCTTTGATTCTCATTATCAGGTTCAACTGGTATCTCATGTCTTGAAGGTGGCTGATTCGTCATATTTATTTCCTTATTTTCAGCTTGTGAGATAATGGACATACAGGGTGTAACTAAATAAGTGTAAAATATTCAAGGAGGTGATTCCTCATCGAAAAAAAGATGGGATCTTTCATATGAAGAAACTTCATTTGGAGCATCCCTTGTCAAGATACTGGGACTACATAAAATTTCTATAACAATTTTTTTCACATGCACCAAAAAAGTTACAATATTGAAATTAAATTAACGTTTCCTACTAGCAAAAAGAAACTTATCCAGTTATTTATTTGGTTTACCCCATGGTTGTAAGGGTGGGAAACGCAACCCCTGAAGTTTATTTCCGATAGCCTGTTTTAGTCTAAACAAAAAATGTCTCATGAGTTTTTTGCCCAAAATAAACCAGTTTGCAGCAAAAAATTATTTTACGAACATCTACAGAGATAGTTACATCGTCATAAATGCGAACTGGATTTATTATTATTCTGTAGTTAGTACCTGCATTAAACCACTAAATGGTAAAAAAAAAAACTAATTTAATCGTAATTGATTCCAAAGTCAGGCAAGTGAGTACAGGGGCAGACGCTAGCTTTCTTTATTTCACCGAAAGCTAATTCACACTGGGGTGTCCAATTCAGCGGACATTTTTCTTAGAATAAATTCGAGAGGGGTTCGCCTAAATCGGCCAAATTAGGAATGAACCGGCGATACTGCATGCGGCGGTTCTCAAAGGAAAACGGATGGCGGCAACATTAGTGGGAGTAGAATACTCAAAATAGCCTGACCTTTCAGGATCCGGGCGAAGACCATGTCTGTCGACAACATACCCCAAATATTTCAGCTGAGGGCGACAAAAAACATTTTTCACGCTTCAATGACAAACCACATAAGCCCATCCAACACCTTTACCCAAAAATTTCTAGCGTGTGGCGAAATCTCCACTAACGATGACAGTATCGTCCAAGTATACAAAGACGTACGGGCTGAAGATCAGACCAAGAACACCGTCCATAATACGCGTTGGAAAGTAGCGGAGAATTAGTTAGTCCGTAAAGGCAAAGTGTCGAAACTGACATAAGCCGCGACCAGGGACGGTGAAAGCCGTATATTCCTCGGGAGTTAGAAGCCACCCGGAACGTGGTGATAGGCCGTTTTTTATATCCAAAGCGCTCAACACACGAGCATCGCGCAATTTGTTATTCCAGATATATGGAATAGGATGCTAGTCCCTCTTGGTGATTTGCATTAAGGCGCCTATAGTCGACGCAAAAACGATAAGTACCCGTCCTTCTTAGGGATCGAGACAGACTGGTGAAGACCACGAGCTACCAGAAGGTTCAATTATTCCCTTTCTCAACAATCATCAATTTCCGCGTCTATGATCTTTGTTTGTGTGGGGAAACTGGATACCAACGTTGCTTTGACAGGTCGCATCAGGAAGCACCATAATCTGGTGCTCAGCAGCAGACGTACATCCAAGGTCATCGCCCATGCGAGCAAAATTTTTCTTCAACATTCTATCCAGCTGCATCCTCTCAGCAGGTGAAAGGAATTTTTAACGCCATTCGAAGCCTCGAGTTCATCCAAAGCTTCTACAGGGAAGCCAAAGTGCCAGACATCATCTCTTATATTAGGCACTATATCCATTTTTCTCCAAAAATCTATCCCAAGTATCAAGGAATGCTGCAAAGATGGAACCACCATTAGGTTCAACCAAATCAGCTTGTTCTTCAACTTAACAGGAGCCGAAATTATAACCAGGACTCTCGCATATATCCCATTAGCCATTGTACACGATTTAAGCGATGGAGCTGGGGTTTCAATCCAACCTCCAAAAGTCTCTCACATTCCTTACCACCCACAAGCGAAACACTGAATCTAACAAACCCACAAATTTAAGCCCCAAAGTATGTGTACAGTAAGTTGTAAGGTCGCTGGTCTCCATCAGCATGGGACAAAATGTAATCAAGCAACAGCTGCTCTTCCTATGACCGCACTATGATCAGACGAGGACGACCCGCGGTCATCTTAGTTTCCTCGTCGGGAGTTTTCCGAAGGCGGAGGAGAAGCAAAGGTACAGATCGAGAATTTACCTGAGGAGTATAATCAGGGCATGTCCGAACAGTAAAACCGGTTTTTCCGCAGCGATTACAAAGTAATTGTCCTGGTGACGGGACAATTGACACTGTCTATGACCAGACTTCTGACAGTTCCCAACACACGACAAAGCGGTCGACGTCGTCGGCGGTTCACGAGGACTCACCTCTCAGAAAGAGAATCAGACCGAGAGCTAGAAGAAGCACAAGGAAGCGACACACACGCTAGTTCGGAGTCAACATACACTCTGACGTTTCTAGATGGAGGCACATAGCTATCAGCACGATACTTTTTAACCTCGAGGCGCAGCACACATCCTCCAGTTCCTGTAGTTATCAACAACAGGCAACTGCAAGTCGCATGTAAGGCGCCAAATTTCTCTGGTTATTATTCCTAACCTTTATCTGTTCATCAACTTCCCATATCTCCTAAACATAGAGTTCATGCATGTCCAACAATCCACAATTGATTCTGAGGGATCTTGCGTTCGGTTCAAGATATCGGTGAACAAACGAGAACGATAATCTGGAGTGTTCGTAATGCTCTTAAGAAGCAGGAGGACAAGCTCTTCCAGTCCTTAAATTTATCACGATTAGATCGATACCACATTAACGCTCTACCGGAAAAAAAGATCAACAGCTGAATGAAAATTTGACTCTCTGTCACTCCACGAGCCCTTAATCTACAACACGTTCCAAGAAAATATCCTTCGATCACCCGTGAAAGTTAAATTCCACTTGTAAATTCAAAGAACGAGGGAGGTTCCTAAAATTCGCATGAGTGCTAGTATGAGCAAATGGTGGATGCATGGAAGCAAACTGAGGCTTCATCATCAGAACAGTCACCTCAGAGGAGGAGCAATAAAAACAGAGGCAGGATCATAAGCCGGAGGCTGAGCGCAAACATCAACTAAAGTAATTTTACATTTTTTACATATCAGCAACATTCAATGGCAAAGATTCTTTCTGAACTACCAGACTCTAAACGTTCCAACCGGAGAAACGACATGGACACAACCTAGTAAATATCGCCTCAAGGCATGGGTCAGGTCCCCAAACAACGTTAACAATTCATCATACTTGCTCATACAAATATTGAATTCCTGGATACAGTATCCAACTCAACTATAGGATACCCAAAAGACCTATTACCCTTTCTCTACTTTCTAACAAAGGATTCTCAAACAGGCACGCAAATCCTGGAACTGTCTGTGTATCCGAACATTTAAAAAACCTCTTACACGGCGCAATTCATATTGTTCATCTTTCTTAAGCCTTCTAAGATTATTTTTCAGAACCATACTTACTAAATACCTTTACAATAAAATCAAAATATGATCAAAATCTGAAAATCAAAGTAAACCGCACAAAAATTCAAATGAACCTTTAAAAATAACAATTCCATTTTCATCCAGTCACCACCTCAGTTGAACTTGTATAAATAAAAAAAATCAAAACAAGTTCCCTGAAACCACTTCTCAGCCCTACTGCTATGCCACTTTATGCTCATGAGCCTGCTCTGTCTCTAGAGGGTACCAAATACCTCCCGGACTAGCTCTCAGAGCTGAGACTATTTACTGTAGGCGCCACTCTCTTTTTATGATGTTAAAATAAAAGGGAGGTATCACCACAGATCTCAGGGGGAAAACAAAAGAGAGAAAACGTACACGAAAACCCACTCTCTAAAGCCAGAACAAGCTCGCTGATCACACAAAAATGAGAGTAGTGACTGGTAGGAAGAAAAAAGAATCAATTGTTTAACAATTTAATCTCACCTCAAAATGTGGTGATAACACTACAACTAATCAATGTCCTACCACAAAATATCTCTATCGAACTTACTAGTCAAATATCTTAATATGCGTTTAACTGAATTATATTACTAAACTTATCACCCAAAGGTGAACCCTCAAAGTTAGATTACATTAATACTGGCTTCAGCATGAATAAACACCCATATGTAAATGGTCTATATCTAGGTGACTGAACAACAGGTCAACTGTTTCATCGCTATATCAATGTCTCGACCTAAGTCGTTTCTTATACTCAGATAACTTCAAATGCTACGGATTAACCTTACATAACACAGTCTAAGATGTACAGTGACTGTGGAACAAAAGGATATTATGGGTTCTCAACCAACATTCATTCTTCAACCTCGTAGAAAGGAAATTGGGTCAATACGTACTTCAGGCTCTTCGTAACTACAATAATTCAGCATTACTTCCACAAGGCAAATGGCAACCAGGGTGTCTATTGTCTGATCTTCCAAGTAGAACAAAGTTCAGACAGCTAGTACAGATGGTTTGTACAGAACGCAGATCCCATGTAGACTCACTTATTTTGTGACAACCCTTCAAAACCGCCTCTGTAGACAGCTCGCAGACAGTTTGCAGATAGTTCACAGAGTTCACAGAGTTCTACAGAGTCTACAGAGTTCACAGACAAGTCTGGAGATCCGCAGCACAACAAAACAGCAAGTACTCTCAACATAAAACGGAGCTAAAATAAAAGAAGTTGCAGAAATGGGCAACGTGACCGAATAGAAGTTATCTTACCTTAATCTTCTCCATCGAATATCTTCCCTTTTATAATCCGCATTAAGCGTTAACCTTTTTCCCATAAACCAAATAGAAACAGGTCTCTATTAGGGCTTAAACCATAAATCTTGTTCCAATCCGCAATCAATACGATAAAAATCCAAGAAAAACATATACGACCACAGACGCAATAATTTAATCGTAATTGTTTGCAGCAAAAAAAAAATTATTTCACGAAGATCTACAGAGATAGTTACATCGCTCATAAAATGCGAACTGGATTTATTATTATTCCAGTAGTTAGTACCTGCATTCGCTTTCTTTATCCCATGGTGAAACATTGTTTGATATTAATTAACAAAAATTGAATAAAAACACTTGACTGTACGTTTCACAAATTTTATTTAAAGCATCGTTGACATGCATGTTTCGGGTTTCATCCCATTTTCAAAACTGAATATAAAACAATATCGGTTAATACAGTACACATCTACATAACATATCAAGTAACACATGTTAAAATTGGTGATGGACGGAAATCTAACTGATCATTTACGATGGGAAGATTTTGTTTAAAAGCTGATGTTATTTCTAAGTATTCTAAAAGGTCCATGCGTTTACCCTTATGACATTTTGTGCAATATTTTGGTTTTTTCAAAATCAATAAAATGGTTCGAGGTGATACAGTGACTAGAGAAACCAGTAGTGGGTTTGTTTTGGAGGATTGATTTTTTGTGTTCATCAATTCTTTTTGCCAGTGAACGACCAGTTTGACCTATGTAAAATGCAGGGCATTCATTACAGTGAAGCTTATATACACCGCTTAATTGTGTATTGGTCGCTCGATCCTTACCATTAAAGAATATTGATCTCAGATTTTTCTTATTGGTACAACTAATGTTAATATTATAATGTCTGAGTCTCTTGCAAATCTTATCACTCAGAGATGGTATGTAGTCGATATATGCGTATTTTTTTATTTCGGTTTCATTATTTGGTGGATAAATTGAATGTAACAATTTTTTTTCTGCCGCTTTCTGAATAGATAAGATTTATTATTTAATTTAATATTATATATATATTATTATTATTTAATATTATAATATTAATATATAATATATATAATAATATAATTATAATATTAGCATTAGTTTTACCAATAAGAAAAATCTGAGATCAATATTCTTTAATGGTAAGGATCGAGCGAACAACACACAATTAAGCGGTGTATATAAGCTTCACTGTAATTAATGCCCTGCATTTTACATAGGTCAAACTGGTCGTTCACTGGCAAAAAGAATTGATGAACACAAAAAATCAATCCTCCAAAACAAACCCACTACTGGTTTCTCTAGTCACTGTATCACCTCGAACCATTTTATTGATTTTGAAAAAACCAAAATATTGCACAAATGTCATAAGGGTAAACGCATGGACCTTTTAGAATACTTAGAAATAACATCAGCTTTTAAACAAAATCTTCCCATCGTAAATGATCAGTTAGATTTCCGTCTATCACCAATTTTAACATGTGTTACTTGATATGTTATGTAGATGTGTACTGTATTAACCGATATTGTTTTATATTCAGTTTTGAAAATGGGACGAAACCCGAAACATGCATGTCAACGATACTTTAAATAAAATTTGTGAAACGTACAGTCAAGTGTTTTTATTCAATTTTTGTTAATTAATATAAAACTAATTTATTAATAACAAAACACACAACACGTAGAAATCATGTGGTGCTTGAGAAAAAAATTGTTATACAAATTTTATGTACTCCTTTTGAGGGGCTTTACCTTAACAAGGGATGCTCCAATGAAGTTTCTTTATATGAAAGATCCTATCTTTTTTTCGATGAGAAATCACCTCCTTAAATATTTTACACTTATTTATTTACATTCTGTATTTACGAAGGTAGTATTTATTTTTAGTGTGGCAATAAATTCGTAGAAATGAAAAAGAATTCAATCCGTATTGCTGTAGGATCGTAAGTTATCCCTACTTATGCGTTTCGTCCCTGGCGCACACATTTGGACTCATCAGTATGGCTTGTGTGCGCCATGCCATAGACGCAGGGGATATTAGAAGTTTGAGGGAGCCGCCGGGAGTTGAAATCCGGCACCTAGTCGGTGTGACACTTGAGCGCTAACCTCTAGGCCACCGAAGCGCTGTGATTGAGCTATGCGGGGGCTATATGAAGTGCCGCCAAGTGATCCTTACACACTACCCTGCCAGTGACGGAGTGTCGCTACATTGCTAATGAAAAATAAAATTAATGATCATCGATTTTCCATGACCAGATAATACGTTTTCATATAAAAATAGTTGGATCAGTAATAAATACATAATGATATAATAAAAGGTGAAATGTTTAGGGTTCTCAAAAGTGTTTTTTAAATCTTATCACTATTTTTGAAGATTTTCATGAACGAATTGTATCGTGAACGAATTCACAAATACAAATTAGATTTTTGGCATGTTAGAAACCAAAACACTGTTACAAATAGTCGAAAGTATATTTGTCATAATATTAGTTTTTCTGCAATATTGATTCACTATAAAATCTCCAATTGCATGTTGAATCTCTATGAATAATCTTAACAAACAAGAATTTTTTTCGAAACCATCCAACGCTACTCTTCCTAATCGATTCAGCCGTTTCTTTGAAATGTAAGAACCAGAAAATGAGGTAATTCCCAGAAAATCCAATCATTCAATGTTGAACTGTTTCTTCATGGTGATATTGGTAGATTGAGGTGCATCAAATGTGCAGCCGAGCGTCACTTCGAAGAGCTGATTGGGAGAAAATCTCTTATTGATGCCAATTTAATCTAGTCAACAAGTACTTATTAGGACAGAACTTTTTCGTATTACCTGATCGAAGATTGCAATGAAATAAATGAGATGAAAAACATGAAAGAAATTTTGTTTTTGCTATTGTATTAGAAACTTTTAGAATTAATTCGAATCTGCAAAATCTTGGGGTGGAAATTGACAAAAATGCTTTTGGGACACCTTGTATCAAAATTTTTCGTGCTCATATGGCCGCAATCGAGATGCTGCTGAAAAGATTTCTAAGGAATTCAGCATCGAACAATAAGACAGATACGAAGTATTTACATTGACGTAAAGTCAGATCCGAGGCATAAAATACCGAAATTATCAGATGTCCTTCTGATGCCGTCGACCCGATTGGCCGAAGGCTGAGCAAGTAATTGCCAGGAAGAATCGCCAGATAGATGCGTACGATTGTACATACATTTGACGCTAGCGCGTGCCTTCAAGCACCGAAACAAAGGACATGGGAGATCAGAAGACATACAACATTACACTGTGGGATATCAAAGATCTAAGCTTGGGTCTGATGCATCCTCCCTTTGCCTGAAATGTTACAATTATGCTGGAGTTTAATCATTCGTATAACGATTAGTTCTCGCTGGCTGATCACAGGACATGACGCGAGGAATGTCCAGACCAGAGTTTGTATTAATACAATGCAAATTGTTGACGATTCCAGGCTCAAAAATATGATCAAAGCAAAAACAGTTGATTGTTTCCACTTAATCGGAATTTCATTTGGACATTCATCGTTACCAGTCGAGCGAAAGTTTCCTTGCATGTTGCTTGCTGTTCTAGCAGTTCACCGAAAAATTTTTCAACTGTAACTTTCAACGCGTTCGAACTGGTTGGAAAATTGCAGCTTTCAACACTTTAAGTTTCACTTCAATTGCTGTATGTAACAACATATGCTGAATGAGATATCTGAAAATGACTTTTTGGGCTGAATAGACAACTTTTAACCTTTGAAAAATTTAGAAAGCACTGACGTGAGGTCAGATTGCTTTGGCGCTCTTGTTGAGCCACTTGCGAGTAAATATTCAAACCAAAACGAATGTATAAGCACTCTGATCAAGTGAAAAATAGTCTTTTCCCGTACTATGTGACAATGTGATGCAAATATGAACGCCTAATGAATGGACAAACCTCAAATTGAAAACAACAACTCATAATTTTACCCAAGTTTTGTTCGAAGCTATAATTCCCTTCCCCTAAAAACTTACGTCACTGTTTTTCTGAATTATGACAACTTATATTATTTCAGCCATCGAGACTGAATTCTATCTCTATGATTTCCCGTTATGAAAAATTTCAATTAATATTACGTCAACTGTTGTTTCAGCCTCCCTCAACGATATTTCAAGTATCAACTTGATCGGATATATATTCTAGTAGTTATTGAGGTAACAAAATTCCAGATGCTCATAACTACTGAACCATCCGACGGATTTGGCCCAATAACGAACTTGACCGAGATATTTGGACAATTAACCTATTCTGAAAATATGAAAACTCTAGCTCATCTCGTTTGGATGCTAGAGAGGATACGGCCGGCCGGACAGACTCAACTTACGCCACGAATTCTTCATCGGGGAGTCGAACTCAATTGATTGAGACCATTTTAGGCTCGATATTCGAAAATTACAGATATTTGGGCGAAATGATAGGCACTCTGTTCGGGTGAACAAGAGCGCCAAAAACAGAAAATGTTTGATTCTTTCAATTTTCATCAGTTTCCTACATTGAGAAAACCATTGAAATTAAATGTAATATTTTTTATCTATAAGATGAAAACTACTCTCTGACAGAAAGGTATACGAAAGTTTGAAATTAAACGCAAAAATATTGAACTCCTTCAATATTCATTGAATCAACTTCAAATTATGCTACTTTTGAAGAGATGGCCTGCAGCTCCCTCTGCAAATTTTCTCATATGGCGTCAACGGAGTCATATTTGGTTCTCCGGAATGGTAATTTCAGTCTGAGGAAATGAAAAGAGTCACACGAAGCTATATCAGGCTAATAAGGGGGCTGGTCCATAGTATTTAGCGAGTGTTTGGTCTTAAAACGTCAATAATCGTGGATCGATAACATAGTTCTTTATCATCATCCACGAATTCTTTTGCCACATATTCGACCGTTTACGTCAAATATAAGTTCTCATTGACTGTTTGACCTTGCGTAACGAAAACATAATGAACCACACAGAATGAGCATAGCCTTGATTTTCGATCGACTTTTGCGGGGTTAATTCGGTTCGGATCATTTTTCCCACCCCATCCTCTGATTAAGGGCTCGTTTATCTGTCATTCATAAGCCCATGTCTCGTCACTAGTTATGATCCGTCTCATGAGCGCAGGATCCGGCATGTCTGCACCTACCTGCGTCCGGAAATGATTTTTATAGGCTGCAGGAAGATATTTGTTTTGCGTAACTGTAAAGTATTTTCGAATACACTAGCTATTCAGTCTGTATACTTCAGTTTAGTATGTACCAAACTTGAATACTGTGCTTTAGTATGGAATCATTTCTCGGTAAATACAGTTTTACAAAAAACATAAAATGGCGTTCCCCAGGGAACAGTGCTCGGGCCTATTCTTTTTTTGATTTATTTGAATAGTATATTCGACCAGAAGAGTAAGGGAGAAATTATAGGCTTTGCTGATGATATGTTAGTCATCTATGAGGATACAGCATGGGAGAATCTGAAGGAGAAGGCAATTGATGACTTAAAGATTCTGAAGAAGTGGTTTGAACTAAAGAAACTCACCTTGAATCAGACAAAAACCAAATATTTAACCTTTTCATCCAATAAAGTCGGGCTTCCAGATTTAGGAATGCTCCAAGTGAATAGTCAACTGAAAATCTCCAACACAAATGCCACAAAATATCTGGGAGTTCACATAGATCAACATTTGAGATGGGACGTACACATGAATCATCTAATGAAAAAGTTGAGAGGTATAGGGTACAGATTCAGAGTCATACGCAAAGAAGTACCGTCTGTACATCATCTCCAAGTACTCTATGATGCATTAGCTCAGTCTCAACTGTCATATGGGATAATTGGATGGGAGGGGGGAGAATTGGATTGCCATAAAAGAGGAGTGGACACTATACAGAAATACATCCTAAAAATAATGTACGGAAAAAAATTCACATTTCCTAGTCGAGAGATTTATGAAATATCAAAAACATTGGATATCAGACAAATTTTCGCAAATAAGATTCAACAGAAAAAAATACCTCTGCAAATGAAAGAACATCATTTCTCAACACGATCAAAGAAAGACAACTATAGAACACCGAAGGCCCAAAAAAGAATAGGACAGCGAAGCTGCACATATCTGGCCCCAAGACTCTACCCAAATGTACCCAACAGAATAAAAGAAATAAATAAAAATGAAAAATTCAAGAGAGAGTTGAAAAACTGGTTGATTACAGAAGACAGATCGTGGGCACACAAAATTATAAACTCTTCATGAAAGAGTGGAGGAGCAAATAGTGGATGATAACAAAAATTCCCGAACTTAACAAGACTAAACCCCAAACTGCGACAAAGAGAGACCCGATTGAGACAGGATATCTGATAAGGAGTGAGATAAAACCAAATGTAACAAAGAAAAAAAAGGAGGATTGATATAATTTAAAAATCGGCAAATTTCGATGTTGATGACAATTCAGCTGCCGTTAGAATCTGATTTATTTATCACAACTGTAAACAGTTATATAATAATAGCTTACAGTTTTTTCTCAGAGTTTACTGCATATTACATATTGTATAATATATTATGTTGAATAAACTAATATCTATCTATCTATAAACATCCTAGCTTTTTGCCTATACCTTCAGAAACATTTTTCTATCGATGATTACAAATGCAATGAGCTATCGCACATATTTTCTGGACCTTCATCTTTGTTATCCATATTTTTGGACTTGTTGACTAGACTTTTGGTCGTTATGATAAAATCGATTATTTCGTTTCAGTAAGAAAAACGCCTAATTTTTGGTCAACGGAAATCGAAGACGAATAGCAACAGATAACAGTGACATATTTATAGCTCTAGAAGTACATAATATATTGATCATAACCTATTCGCAGATATTTACATAATAATTGTTTATCATCAATAGAATTCGCGACAAGCCTGTTTCAGTCACAACAACATAATTTTTTCAATTTATCAGGAAAGTGCACTGTTCACATGCAAATGATTCCATAATTTTAAAGGTCAAGTGTGAATGTAGAATTAATCAGCTGAGTAATGCAATTTGTATTAACAAGCAAATTACTAATATTCATTTGATGGAATTCTATTTGGATTCTATCAATGATGGAATTTTTAATTAGCGCTATTGCACTAAACAAATGTGGTAATAGCTGACTTTTGTCGCTACAACAAACAAAATCTTTATGAAGTTCCTCCTATTATCATTTAGGGGTAGCATCTACTATTCATTTCTTCAATTTTGTCTTAGTGGGTAGAGCATACTTATTGTAATCCCCATAGCGGAAAAAGAAATACGGTTAACAAGATCCATTCGATAGTTCCAATTTATGATGACGCGTTTGAGTATTTCGGGTATTTAGTTCGTTCACGAATCATTAAGCCCAAAATAGGCTTCGTCAGTGAACAAAAGTCGGTCGACTTCAGTTCACTGCGAGCTGGACGTTGCCTATTTGGTCGAGTATTACAAAATAACTAATATTGAGTCTCAAACTTAGTGATAGAAGAGCGACGCATGCGCGATCTGCAACTAAATCTCCACTACAAAGAATACCTCTAAATGTATCACCCTTTACGTTCTGCCGAATGATATAATTCGTTATGTTTGTATAGTTTATGATAGCATATTTCATCTTTCTGCTGTTTGGTGAGTTCTTCGGATGCAAGTAACGACGGGCTGAATCCGGCTCGACTTTGTCATCAACTGTCAGCCGAATACTAAATGTGTTTTTTATTCAAAATCGAACTGGGGACTGTTAGATAATCAGCAATTCTTCGAAACCACGGGAATACACTATAATTAAAATGGACTCCATGAGACCGGAGATGAAGATAAGGTTCAAGAAAAAGTATTATTATTGTTTCAAATCGGGGACGAGTACAGATTTATGTTTGAAGATTACGGATTGGTCACAGAAGAGTTGAAGGTCAGATATCTACTAGCCCGATAATTTGACGAAATAATGCGGCAGTCGGTAAATTTGGACAAGCTGAAACACTTCGTGACTGTCCAGTGCCGTAGAGACATCGAAATCTCTAACACAACGGTACACACATAATTCCTTTCTCCTGTACACTGCGCTTCAAAAAATTATGTCTCCCCTATCACACCTGTTGATTAATTTCAATAGTGTCGCGCCCCGAAAACATCTAAACATCTATTAATCCATCCAAACATAACGATTTTATGTATAGGACAAGTCGTTAACAGAAAGTAATTGAAAATGGTTTCCTGAATACCCATTTGAATATCAATCCAGGATGTGATAACATTTTTTAAACTATTGAATTTAACTGGATTTAATTAAATGATGAATTGAATTAATTGAACTCAATTACCTTTTTAAAAGCAGTGAGATCTGAAGACCTCAAACTGGCAAGTAAATGGTTAAGAAGTCTGATACTCTGATACCTTGACGACATTTCAAATCTTGATATTTTGTGTACGGGAAAAATAATATTACCCTGCTTCTAGTATTATTGGTGTGAAAGACTCTCAATATCGTTTTCATTTCAACATATGGAGGCTTTTATCGAAATCCTAATTGACATTAACACTGGTCTGCATGAGGCAGTGGAGCTAAGTTGAATATCGTGCGAAGTACTCTCTTTAGAGTATGAAGGTCCTATGACAATCCACAGAATATACTAAGCCTGCTGTAGGCGTAAATCTGATAAAATTCCATTGGTTCCTGATATCTCAACTTATTGTAATGAAATGACGCCAGTAGGCGTGAACCTCCTGAAATTCCATTGGTTCCTGATAACTTAACTAATCGTAAAGAAATGACGACAGTAAGCGTAAACCTCCTGAAATTCCATTGGTTCCTGATATCTCAAATAATCTCAACTAATTGAATGAAGCACTACTCAAATAACGGAGCTTTTAATAAAGAACATTTTCTACAATACTATATGTATCACTCACCTGTCGGGGTCTAATGGTATTGAGAAAAAAGAAAGTTTGGGATTATTGAAACTATAATTTTTGCTGTTGTATACGCTACAATTGTTAATAATTTTGGAAATAATTTGAAAATAACACAATATTGAAACAGAATACTTACTGAAATGAAAAGAAATGATTGAAGAAATAAGCTTTACTGGTTCATGATAGATTTTGAGGCAAAGAAATTCCACTGAATTATAGGTTAGGTTGTCTTTTTTCTTCAACTTCTTCTTTGAATTTTAAATAGATCTCAAAAAAATTATATTCTTCTGAATATTAAACGAATTAATTATACAAAGGAATAATTTATGATGTCTAAAATAATAATAATGAAATTATTCCAGACATCTTAGAATTATTGATGAAAACAATGAACAAGGACCAAAATATGAGGTTAGAATCCCTGCGAGATGCGTGATTCAGACTTGGTGTAAGAAAATCCACGGAGTGCGACTACTGGTTGGTATCTATAGGCTAGTTACACACACATCGATTTTGGACGTACGATAAAAATTCGTACGACCAAATTCCAATAGTGGCGCAAAGAACTGATTGTGTATTTACACACACATCGATTCTCAAAAGTTTCTCAAAAGTTATCGTACGGACGCCGTGTTGCGGTCGTCCATTGTCTCGACTATACACGACCACCGTCTAGTGGTCGTGAAAACAGTGGCTCATGTGATCAAATTGGCGTCTTCACACACATCGAATTTCGTTCGTACGACCGAAATTCGCTTGGCTTTACTAGTTGCGATTTAACCGCCATCAGAGAAGGAAATTATGCAGTGCGCTTGGTGAAATTATTTAGTTTTTTCTCATACAATTCATCAAAGCTTGCTGTTGACATTCTAAAATAATTAAAAAACTTTTCTTCGTCACTTCGAAATTGTTCATAAAGCGTGTGAAAAATCCCTGCATCTAGTCTTCTCTGATTAATAGGATGAACCCACTGACTCCTGGTTTTACGCCGACGGTACAACAACCACATAGCAAGAACACGAGTCTTGAAAGGGTTCATGCTGACAGCAACTGAAGCAAATCATCAAAAATGTACGTCCACGATACAAAATCGACAGGTCTGAAAGCTACTTTAAATTTTGGACGTACGATAAATGTTCGTACGAACTTTTATCGAACGTCCAAAATTGCTGTGTGTGTAACTAGCCTTACTGTGATAAAACATTCTGTCAGTACTTCAAGAGAGCCTTTCTCAATGCAGAATCATAGGGAACACCTCTAAAAATGTGATGTTGACCTTGAAAATATTTTATGAATAAAGAAAGATTCGGGAGATTCAATCTATTAGAAAACTCTTTTTATTAAAGCTGACGTCTTCGAACGTTGAGCGATGCAATTGATGACACGAATCACATTATCCGACTTGGTCTGAAGTTTGATAGTAGCATAGTTTACAGACAAACTATGATATTAGTCTTCTGTTCTTATGGATGGCTATACACTCTAATGCTTTTTAAATAAATAAATGAAACAATTAGGTTACGTTGGCTCAGAATGGATTCTAACATTCTCCAGTGCTCGTTCAATATATGAAGTTTCAAGACGACATCGTCAAGTAGACTAGAAATAATACTTTTTTCTCCTCAAACTCGTATTAAAAAAGTTTCCCTCGTGGAATCCTTGTCTACGCCATTGGTTGTCAGTTTTAGGCAAGTTGATAACCGCCCGACCAAGGCAACCTCGATCGTGACACTTCTTGAGTCGGGACATATGCTCTAACCTATCATTACGTGTTGGAACCAAATTGTGGCGTATTATACCTTTAAGGTCGCTCACACAGTCGAACTCTATCGCGGTATCGCGCCTTTGATTTGGGTCCCTTCACTGATGATTATTGCTCGGTTTCCATTCTTATTTGTTTTCAATTTACTAACCTATAGCACCCAATTATATCTAACCAGTTTCCATCGCTTTCCGTTTCCATCTTGAAAGGTTCAAGACGCACCAAACAATCTGTTTAATGGCTTACCATTTATTCACACCGGCTACTTCTGCTTTTATGGCTATATGATCGCCTTTTCAACAATTCGGCCATCTTCAAATCTTCTAATATGCGTATCTAGTATTTAGTAATAACATTTTTTCCGGAGTTACATGCGATTTTACTTAATGAAAAACAGACAAATTATCAACAAGGTATAACGTCGTTAGTAATGACCTACAGAAGCGAAAAAAGTCGAAATAGTTTTATACATTTTTTTACGTGATTGTGAACAAAAGTTTTGAAATTTTCCAAAAATAATTATAGCTCGAAAACCGTGAATAATTCCGGAGTATTTCGGATACCCCATGACACGAGGAATCTTCCGGCAACCTGTATTAAATGTATAACCTCGCAAGTAGACGTTGACTTAACTTTTGTCATTTGTTGCAAACTAATTTTTGAATTGTCTGTGTTTGGTGAAGTTCTCGAAAAATGAAAGTACGTCAAAGATACGCGATAAAACGTTATGTTCGATTGGATAAACATAAACTTTTGAAATGATTAAAGTAGCGTATATAGATAATTTATCACGATGTAGAGAGTTCGAGAGGCATATAAATTTAGGACGGTTATGAAGATGAATCTCGTTCCTGTCGACCACAAACTGCGAGAAATGTCACAAAAACTGCAGAAATTAACGATCTGATTCAATATGATCGCCGGATTGGCGTACGAATTTATGACAATCTTAATTTGTCTAACGGTACCACTCAAAAAAATTATCTATGAAGATTCAGAGTACCGGAAGGTCGCGGTAAGATGGATTCCAAAAGTTAGATCAAGTGACAATTTGTCAGAAGTGGAAAAGGCGATTGCAACGTAACCCAGTTTTCAAATAATGTTGATATGTAAAAAATGGGGTGGCCAATAAGAAGGAATACGATTTTTTGTTATAGCTTCAAAACCATATTTCTAAATTTTAAATATGAAAATAAGGAATACCATTGGATTCCTTACTAAAGAGTTACGAGGTTGGGTCACAAGTGAACAAAATGTGCGTATATATGCTAGTTTTTCTCTTACTCCTCCAGAAATTGGTGTTTCCTATCAAAAGTGTCAAATTCGGACCAATCTGCACTGTGTATGACAGTGATCTGATTCAATAATGTAATCTCAAATATCTATATTAGTCCATTGAAATGTTACATTTTAGGTTGCGTTTTTTAGTGGACGCAATTTTATTTTTTTGATGTGTAGGGGGGTTAGTGTAAAGCTAAAACCAAGTTTGTGGGGTCGCCACCCTTGTCCCACGGCCGCCATCTTGAAAATAGGGGTTGAAATGGTATTTACGATATATCTCTTAAACTATTTATTTTATAAAAAAAATTTATTAACATTTTTTGTTGCAAATTAAATTCTCTACAACTTTGCTCCAGTAACTTTTTGTAGTAGAACTATAAATAAAAAAGTTATAGGTAAGCGAAAATCTCCGGAAATTTGAGAAAAAAATTTATATTTTTCGATGTAATTTTTTTTTTCATCATTTTACGAAAAAATGATGTCTGACCATTTTTGTACATCGTTTTTTGAGGAACAACTTTTATTCGCATCATTTTTTCATTAAGTCAATAGCTAAGGTTTTACAGCGCTCCGATGTGAGTACTATTTTTCAGTACTCAGGTTTTATGTACGGAGATCTCATTGCAAATAACTTGCTGTTTCTTCATGCTTTTACGGATGTGACACAACTTCAGCTCCTTACAATATCGGTAAAATGAAATTTGTGAAAACCCTAGAGAAACATTTAGAGTTTGCAAGTGGAACGGCTTTTATTCTCAACAAGAGAGTTGACCCTGCTTTGCTCACTGTAATTGGTGAACGTTTTTTTATCTCTTTATACGGTGGTAATAAAGATGATAATTCTCTTGACAGCCTAAGATACAAACAATTCGCCAAGGCAGTGACAAAAAGTACATTTAACTTATCCTCACTTCCTCCAACACAAGACACAGCTCGCTTTCATACTTTCCGAGTCTACCATCAGGTCCAGTCGTGGCTTGGTAATTATAATGATCCTGAAGACTGGGGCTGGAAAAAATGTGGAAAATTATTGATGCCAGTGCAGAACTCTAAACCTCCAGCACCCCCTGAGCTTCTAAAATTGATCTTTTGCAAATGCAAAGGAAACTGTGGAGAGATGTGTGGATGCCGAAAAGCAGGAATGAAATGTTCTGCAGTGTGCTTCTGGAGAGACTTGCAGCAACGTAATGGAACTCTCAGATTTAATAAATGAAAATGACTTTGATGGTGAACCGCCAACATTAATACCCCTTCCTTCTCCAGTTCTCCCACTGGTATTTAATTCAGAAAGCCGATCAGATGCTGAGCCGCAGCCTGGTCCATCGAAACGACTGAGGACGGAGTAGTTCTAATTTAGAAAATCACCGTGGATTATGCCTATTGGGGATACCACGTAGAAAAAAACGCGCCTCTAGACTCTACCTCGTGGGTGGTGGGGAAAAGAGTCAATAATTAATTATTAATAATATTGCAAAATTTGTAATTAAAAAAGTTATAATAATAAAGTAAAAAAAAAAAAAAAAAAACAATAACTGATGACATGTTATAGGTACACACGTATAATATAGGTATAGTTAAGAGTACTGAAAAATAGTACTCACTTCGGAGCGCTGTAAAACCTTAGCTATTGACTTAATGAAAAAATGATGCGAATAAAAGTTGTTCCTCAAAAAACGATGTACAAAATGGTCAGACATCATTTTTTCGTAAAATGATAAAAAAAAAGTTACATCGAAAAATATAAATTTTTTTCTCAAATTTCGGGATATTTTCGCTTATAACTTTTTTATTTATAGTTCTACGACAAAAACTTACTGGAGCAAAGTTGTAGAGAATTTAATTTGCAACAAAAAATGTTAATAAATTGTTTTTATAAAATAAATAGTTTAAGAGAAATACCATTTCAACCACTATTTTCAAGATGGCGGCCGTGGGACAAGGGTGGCGACCCCATAAACTTGGTTTTAGCTTTACACTGACCCCCCCTACACATCAAAAAAATAAAATTGCGTCCTCTAAAAAACGCAAGGTAAAGCCTAAAAAATGTAACATTTCAATGGACTATATCTATCGCGATTAATGAATTCCTGAATTGGCGCCAGTGTTTCCTAGCGGCAAAAATTTTTCAACAAAGCCTCGTGAGAAGCCTCGTGATCGCTTATCGAAAGATGCAGAAAAAATAATTGCACTCAATCACGATCGAAATAATTACAATGGACTTTTTGAATGAAATGTGAACAATTATAATAAATGTGGAAGAATTACATTGTACCCATAAATTGTACGTTGGTACATCGATAGTCTGTGGTTAGTATTCATAATTCGAAATTGAACATCCGGTTTGTATCAATGTCGACACATCAGTCACCTTTGGTTTTACTGAGAAATTGAAATTCTTGAATTAATGGTTCCGTATGACACACTTTATCGTCAGAGTTTTGAGGTATTCGAGGATTATTAATTAATTTTCAAACTGACTAAAAGCAGATGATTTGAATTACAAATAGATCAAGTTTTATAGACCCTTCAATTTTAAACTACCTGTATATTGTGTTGTGAAAATGTTTATCTTGAGTAGAGTTGAAAAAGTTTCACGACGGCATATATATTTCTTCTATATGTCAAAAAAGATCGCGGTAGTAGCCCAAAATTGGGGATTGAAAAAACAATTACTGTGCTGAAATCAGTATGAAAATACCTTTTAAATGAGGTATCACTCACCCCATCTTCCCTATTCAAAATTTGGGGGTGAGCAGGGCCGGATTAAGGGTGTCGTAGGCCCTAGGCACTCCAGCAGCGTAGGCCCCGCAATAATAAATATTTTTTGATTGAAATTGACCGCTAATATTAAGTTATAATTTTGTTGTAGATATAAATCCGAAAATGTGATGATGCGGTATAATAACATTATTTCATCATATCATCATATTTATCCTCCACAACGTAGGAAGAACTAATAATTTTACTGGGGTCAAAAGTATTGGAAAAAATAGTTACAGAAATCAAAGAAGCCAAGTATTATGGAATCACTGTGGATTCTACACCTGACGTTAGCCATACGGATCAACTCTCCATAATTATTAGATATGTCTCAAAAACTGGAGATATATATGAAAGATTTTTGATGTTTGTTAAAATAGAAAACATGATGCCAAGTATCTTTTTGACACTCTAATTTCAGTTTTAGAAAATCAGGGAATAGACCCAAAATTTTGCAGATGTCAGTCTTATGACAATGCGGCTAATATGAGCGGAGTGTATTCGGGAGTACAAACTAGATTTAGGGAAATCAACAGCGCAGCCACTTGGGTACCATGTGGAGCTCATAGTCTTAATCTAGTTGGCACAGCGGCGGCAGAAAGCTGCTTAGAAGCTGTAAATTTTTTTGAAATTTTACAATCGCTCTACAAATTCTTTGCAGCGTCCCCTCAAAGATGGTCTAAACTAAGGTCTTTGGGAAGTAAAATTTCTGTAAAAAGACTTTCAGAGACCAGATGGTCAGCACGTTATGAGGCTGTAAAAACATTATGTGCCCATTATGATGATATACGTGGTATTCTTACAAATATTTCAACTAGTGAAGGTATGAAACCTACAACAGTGATTGAGGCACAAACCTTAATCCATCAAATGAATACTTTGTAGATGCTATTACTCACAGTTATTTAGGAAGATCTACTAAAACACGTCGATATTGTAAATAAATCTCTTCAAGAACCTGGCATCGAGTTTAACACGATGGTGCGACCTTACGACAGTTTAATTCAATATTTATCTCACTGCAGAACTGAGGACATGTATAATAGCTATTATCTTAAGGCAAAAGCCCTTGCACCAGATTCAGAATTTAAAGAATCCGAAACTAGAGTTCGTAAGAGAAAACGACAGTTCGATGAAGGGCCAGATGAGACTCCCTCTCGCAGTACCAAAGATTCCTTTAAGATTAATGTTTTTTTTATTGTTCTGGATGTGCTTTGCGCTGAAATGACAAAGAGACGCACTGCGTATACCAGCCTTTATGACACATTTAGTTTTCTTACGGATAATACACTGACCGAGGACTTTATCAAGGTTAAGGCTCGCCTCTGGTGAAAATGTATTCGTCTGACTTAGAAGAAAACTTTGTTGATGAGTATTTGATTTTTCAAATTTGTACCCCAAAACCACCTCTATAACGGATCTCATCAAATTACAAATAAACGATAAACTTGTGTCAAGTTTCCCAAATGTTAATATTGCATTGCGCATATACCTTTCGATATTGGGTTCGAATGCAGAAGGAGAAAAATCATTCTCCAAATTGAGGCTTATAAAAAATTTTATGCGTTCAACTATGGGTCAAGAGAGAACTTCGTCACTGGGCCTTCTGTGTATTGGAAGTGATGTCGCTCGCGGCATTAATTTTGAAGATATAATACACGAATTCGCTGTGTCAAAATCCCGAAAAAAGGAGTTATTTTAGGATCTACTTAGTAAACCAAACGTTTTGTATTCGTATCTTTTGTGTATTTGTATTTAGATATATTATTTTGACCTTCACTATATAATAATATAAAAATGTTTACAAGTTTTTGGGGTATTTTATTTCAATATATTTTTTTTCAAAGCCCTAAGACCTTTGGCCTTCGTAGGCCCTTTTGCCTTTGTAGGCCCTAGGCACGTGCCTACTGTGCCTAATTGGTAATCTGGCCCTGGGGGTGAGGGTTGTAGTAGCAAGGGTTGAGGCGTCTGTAACCTACATCTTAAGTTGTCCCCCTCGAAACAGAAATCGACATGTCCGAGCATTTTTATCGAAAAAATTTATTTCGTCTGTAATCTCGTCTGTTTCGTTTTCAAATGACCACCCTGTATATATACAAATTACAAATGAAAGAAATGAAAACCTTTCGAACCGGAGATACCCTCGTGTGTTGCAGATGGCTGAACCCCCAAGTCAGGGTTGTTACCTGTAAATCTGAAAGTTCACACAGAGTTATGAAATTCCAGCGAATAATTATTCAAACTACGAAAGATCATATCTCAGAAAGAATAAGTTTGTCAGAACTAAAAAAATGAGAGAAATGAGTGGTTCTGCAGTGGACGCCACTGGAATTAAACCATCCTGCAGGGATGTAATTCAAATATCCATTTGTCATTTGTCCCTTAAAATTGCGTTATCGCGACATTCCTATAATTAGTTTTGTATTATATGGCCTCTAGGCAATCATTTTCAATCCCTATGTAGATAAAAATTACTGATGATTGCATCACTTGTCTATATAATTAAGTTAATCATTGAAGACTTGAGTAGCTGTACGTGAAAATTTCTGATTTCGGTTCGGAAGGCTACACCATAAGGATCGTCCTACACGTCAGCGACGAAGATTATTGTTTTTATGTAATCCATTAAATCCATTAATGGATCTTTGTTCTTTTTTTTTTCATTTTGTTAGTAAATCTCATCAGATTTTGATAAGACTGAACATTATAGATATACGATGCTTGCTTTCCGTATATGCCTGGCCTAACAGTGAAAACAGCAAGAAATTTTATCGGAAATTGCATTTCAAAATATCCACTTTCGAGATTTATACACACACATTTTTGTTTTTTGTAACTTTGGAGTTTTTTTCAGTTGATTATAAAGGGTGATATTCATTTAGAGGTACTCTTTGTGGTGGAGATTCAGTTGCAGATCGTGCATGCGTCGTGTAAACTGAAAGGGTAGTGTCTAACGTTTTATAATGGAACGACTTAGTTAAGTTTGAGACTCAATATTCGATATTGGATAACACTAGACCAAATAGACAACATCCAGCTCGTAGCGATGATAATATAACTGCGGTGGGGAAGAGTGTACGTGATGACCCTGAACTGTAGATTCGTCGCCATTCCTAACAGCTTAACCTTTCGTATTCAACGACTTGGCGGAGAAATTCGATGTCAAATTATTATATTTACAAGCATATCAAATAAATTCCTTCTTCAATAAAACAATGAATATTGAGATTGAAAACTTCAAAAGATTTAACTGTCGGTTGAACCAAACTGTTCCAATCTGATTGGTATCGAGTGAGTTTAGATCGTTCTGACTGTATTTATAGAACTTTGTAGAAATCATTAAAAAAATTTTGTCACATCTAGCTCCCAACAAGGCTGACTTCCCTTTCACTTCTTCATAGTTGAAGGTATGTGTATGTAATGTCCAGATATGCCAGCAGTTCAAGTTGCACAACACGCATATCTCTTTGACAAGCTAAAAATCAATCAAATATAAGAATGAAAGTAATACTGACTGTCACATAGGTACGAACTAGGAATTCCGCAGCGCGAGAAGTCAAATTGATGGGATTTTTTCTCATTAATTTAGGAGTAATGAATATTGAATACATGACCATCTTTCTTTCCAGTTCGTCATTTATTCATTTGAAGAATGTCTCAACAATCACCATTTTTTCAACCAAATTCACATAAACACTCTAAAAACTATGGAAAACTTCAGGAAATCCAATTTTAAAACTAACCTCATTACAATGTTATCCCAGCCATTTTGCCGTAAGTCACCTTCAGATGTCTCATTTCTGAAATATGCAAACCGCCTGTTATGGCTTTTTTAAGTATCATCTGCTCCTTCGTGCATCGAAAATCTTTGACCTAGCAGTTTATGTCTATCTATTAGCTCCTCGAAATCTGTTTCGGAAGTAAGTAGTTTTGTTTTCTATAGCTAGGATCGAGAGCACAGAGAGACGTTCCTGACTCATTGAGGAACGCAAATGGTTTTTTATTATTTTCAATTTGCTGAAACTGCGTGCACAACTTGCAGACGTGGTAGGTAATGTGCAGTATATTTGTAGGATCGGAAGAATTATCCCTACTTATGCGTTTCGTCCCTGGCGCACACATTTGGACTCATCAGTATGGCTTGCTATCCTCTAGGCCACCGAAGCGCTGTGAATTGAGCTATGCGTGGCTATATAGAGTGCCGCCAAGAGATCCCTACATATTCTTGAAGCTACACTTATATTAGGGAAAGCTCCTTGCAGATCTTGCCTGTGAAGAATTTGTAGCAGGTCTAATGAAGTCGTTTTTTCACTAATTTCAGATCCAGCTCTTTGAAAACTGCTAGTTCTTTAGAGAAATCAACTGCATTCAAGTCTCTTGAATATTTTTGCGCTAAAAGGGATCCTGTTTTTGCATGTTTAGGAAGATTCAAAGAGTGTGCTAGGCATGGAACAAATACTACCAGCTCGTTCATCTGTAGAATTTTGGATTGGACTCCTTTATTTATACCAGCCATATTAGATCCTTTGTCGTTCGATTGTCCACGACATTTTTTGATATCTAAATCATCAGCTTGCAGTTCATCTAGAATTCGCTGGTATATATATTCTCCAGTCTTTCCTTCAACTTCTAGAAAGATAACAAAACTTTTCTTTATCTCATATCCAGACTCCGTTCTCTTTAAATATCGTAAAACCTGGCTCATTTGTTTTTTGTGAGATACATCTGGGGTGCAGTCGAACATAATAGTAAAATAGGTGGCCTCCTTGATCTCATTATTACGAACTTTGGTGGCCATTAAGTCGATAAATTCATTTTGAATAGTTTTGGACAGATATGATGTTTGCCCTTTTTTGGCGCTCTTGTTCACCCGAACAGAGTGCCTGTCATTCTGCCCGAATGTCTGTAATTTTGGAATATCGAGCCGAAAATAGTCTCAATCGATTGGGTTCGACTCCCTGATGAAGAATTCGTGGCGAAAGTTGAGTCTGTCCGGCCGGGCGGGCGGCCGTATCCTCTCTAGCATCCAAAAGGAATCAGCTAGAGTTTTCATATTTTCAGAATAGGTTGATTGTCCAAATATCTCGGTCAAGTTCGTTATTGGGCCAAATCCGTCGGATGGTTCAGTAGTTATGAGTATCTGAAATTTTGTTTCCTCAATAACTACTAGAATATCCGTCCGATCAAATTGATACTTGAAATATTGTTGGGAGAGGCTGCAACAAAATAGCTCGCAAAATTTCGCAGAAATCGTTTTGCTAGAAAATTTTTAGAAAATTCCCAAAAAAAAATGTTTTAATCCTCACTATCTCATAAGATATTTTTCGGAATTCAATAAAAATTCGTGAATATATTGAGGTAATCGATATCTTACTTATCCCCAAATTTCATTGTCGTAGCTCTTTTCCCTTCTAAAGATATAATCATTTTTTTAATTTACTCAAGATAAAAAAGAGAAATGACATACATCCCGATGATTTTCTTTGAACGATGGCCTTCACAGATCGATATTCGATTGACAAATGCCGTGCTCATTAATCAGTGTCTTTCATAACGGGAAATTATAGAGATAGAATTCAATCTCGGTGGCTGAAATAATATACGTTGTCAAAATTCAGAAAAACACTGACATAAGTTTTTAGGAAAAGGGAATTATAGCATCGAACAAAACTTGGGGAAAATTATGAGTAGTTATTTTTAATTTGAGATATAGGTTTATTCATTCATTAGGCGTTCATATTTGCATCACATTGTCTCATAGTACGGGAAAAGACTATTGTTCACGTTATCAGAATGCTTATAGATTTGTTATGGTTTGAATATTAACTCGCAAGTAACTCAACAAGAGCGCCAAAGCAATCTGACTTCACGTCAGTGCTTTCTAAATTTTTTAAGAGATCTAAATGGCACTTCAAAGTAGGGTCATATTTAGCGAGTAGATTTATCAAATTGAAAAAATTACCACGACTTGATTGAAGAAATTGATTTGTGAAATTAATTTGAGATTCCTTGGAACCTCTAAAAGAGAGACAGTTGGAGGCAAGATACATTACAGCGTCCATAACTACATGTAGAATATGTCTTCACTTCTCTTTCTCAGAGTGAATCTGTCGCTCTATGTCGCAATCGATACCCAGACACGATTTCATTTGCTGCAGTACAGTTTTCTATTTGATGAAACATTCTGATGTTCTGATGGTTTATCATGTTTCCATTTTACAGTTTGGATTATAGCATTAGAAAATTAATATTTTTCGAGATAATCAAAAAAAAAATTTATCGTTTGGTTGATTTTGGCGCCTCCTTAAGCTGGCGCCCGGGGCGCTTGCCCCTCCTAGATCCGGGCATGCAATAGTATATTCTAAAACAAGTTACAGAATGGGCACCTATTCCAACACGAATGCGAAATCCATGACAGTTGGAATTGCCTTCTGCAACTAGTATAAGACGATATTTTCTCTATTTCAGTCAAGAATTGTGAGAAATTCATTGGAATTCAATGAAAATTTCAGATCATACCTCCTAGTGCCTTTTGTATTTTATTTTCGCAGTTGGTGTGACTGATACGAAAATTGACAGATTATAGAATTTGAATAGTGCGTTCAAAACTCTACATTGTTTGATATTGACAATCGACATGCAATGGACGCGTGTTGACATTCGAAAGGATAGGATGTCAGTGTTGTCAACCACAAAACGAAACATGCTGTAATGAGTTCATTACCCTGAAATAGAGAAAAATAAATTATTGGGTAAGAGATCTGGGCTGTATGACAAATTACCCATTTTATTCAAACTATAATAATCATTACCATTATTTTGACCTACGTCTGAAACTGATTGATTTATTGATGGAATCGATGCGTCAACTGTGAGAGTACGAAAGGGATGCCTAAGCACCATTGATGTCTGAAAGTTAGGCTCAATAAAAGATGTTCAACAAGTTGTTAGATGTCAACATCAGACGACAAATTGGCCTGATAAAAACGCCCGGAACGATCTAAAAAAGAGGAGCCTGATCCCTACTATCCACCGAACAGAGACTTTAATGTGACAAAGATACTGGGGGAAAACACAATAGTTCAATAGGCAGTCGGGTTGTTCATTTCACACAGCAGGAAAAACGGTCTTGCGATAGCATCATAAAAGAATTTCCTCAAGCGGAGAGATGTATCTGGTTAAAAAGTAATGCAGTATTCTCGAAAGTCTATGAGAACTTCGAATTAGAGGTGATTGACACCAAAGGTTTCGCCATTAGAATTTTCAGCAATGAAATAATGAATCATATTTCATAATGCATTTATATTTTATTCACTATACAGTACGTGTATGACTGAAATAATGTTGTGGTTCTGTGCATGCCAGAGAATAGTAATTCAATCTCTCACTTTTGATTAAAATAATAACCGAATTTCGAAGATAATAATCCCCCGTAGAGAAGGAGAATATTGGTAGAAAACCGCAAGAATCATCAGAAGTCATTATTGACATTTTATATAATCAGATATGCTGGTAGGAAAAATTACATGGCGGATTTTACTCCAAGAAGGAGTCATTGGACTTTTTCTATTCACCATCGAATTGGGACGAATGAAAATGTACCTCCAATCACTCTAAATTTGGTTTTTGGTTTATATTCATAGTAAAGAACAAAAACAAAACCTAATTATTATATTTTCATTAAACACAACAAATAGAACAGCATTTGGCTATTAATTAATTTGTCCGTCGACCTCTCAATTAAAGCTGTGTTTGACGTTCACAAAATCATACATTAATGACCCATTTAATGCACAATTTCCTTCTATTTTAATGCTTGATTGTCATGGGCAACCGAACATAACGTATTTAGAAGTAATATGAGTATCGTCACAACTCGACTGATATTTAATTTTTATATATGAGGCCTGTAACTCTCACTCTTCAATCACAGAATAGTCGCGTATTTATCTCTGGTTCCATTGTTATTCCACAGAGAAAAGAAATAATGGAACAAATACAAACATAGTCAATATCCCCTTAACTCTCTTGGACGTTGCAGAAATGGCTAACGCAGCAACTTTGATCCTGCTACCTGAAAAACGCCGACATTTGTATGACGAAACCTACGCAGAATTCATGTCATGGTGCTAGGAGAAGAACGTTTTCAATTATTCTGAAACAGTTTTGTTGGCATACAGAGTGTTGAAGAAAAGGGATACTTAGCAAGTTTATGCCCAAAGTATTCAATGCTGAAAGCAACATTGAATTTTAAAAGGAATTATTCAAATTCAAATTGATGATCCAAAAATTGTATATTCAAATGATTCAATGGTGGTAGCAGGATCAAAAAACGGGATGTTCAGGGCTCTACAAAAGAATATGGAGCATTTAATGAAAAATTCCAAAAACAAACATGTAAATATATAAAACAAGCAGGAATGACACTCTAAGACAACATTCCATAATTACAGTGTAAAATGTGCAACATCAAACAAATTAACTTGGATACAGCTGAAAAAGTAAAAACAATATAAACTATCAGCAATAATGTTCAAGATTTTCGTGAAAAGTGAATGTACTTACAGACTAAACAATTGTATCCTCCCATTATCCCCTATATAAATAATATAGTGTCCAAATCTCATATATTTTGGGATCATGGAAAGAAATTATCAGACCGCAGTGAAAATAACAATGAAATAATTTCGAGAGACATACGTCGACACACAGAGGTGGTTCCACACACTACAGGGTGTCTCAATTTCGAGTGCCTATTAGACAATTCTTGAGAACTAGACATATTTGAAATCTACAAATTGGGATTATGAAATTGTTCGGAGTTCTCTACAGAGCTAAAATATTTTCGAAGCCCAAAACCTTCCGGTTATACAGGGAGTGATAATAAATTCGACGAAAAAAATTTTTTTTCAAGTTTTCCATTCCTGGTATGATCGAGTATCCAATAGTGAATACATTTCTGTTAAAATCTTTGTATTAAATCGAATAGTTTTCAAATTATCTGAAAAAAACTGGAAAAAAAGTCAAATATGTTCAGTCAGTAATATGTTCATTATTCTTATTTTAAATATCCTGAGCGTAAATCGTTTTTACAACATCGAAGAGGAAGGATGTGAAAAGGTCATGCATCTTTTGGATTTCAAAAATATCATCACAAAGTGTTTCGAATTTTGTGTTGAAAATTGTGATCTTAAATTGGCCATAACTTCTGTTTTTCAAATTAGAACCCTATTTTTTTATAATTGTGTTGGATCCTGAGGTAAAAAATAATGATAGTTTTCACACATGATTATGCTCCTAAATTCAATAATTTCTGAGTTATTTGAGATTTTCTGGATTTATGTAGTACGTAGAGTCAAATTCTTTGAATCTAATTCATAAGGATATTGTGTGAGCATAGAAGATAAATCATCCCATTTATAATTCACAAGTGTCAGACAGGTCTTATTGTTATTCGCTATGAAATTTTTTGATTTCACAAAATGAATCGTTGCTATTTTAATAATGAGATTTTGGATTCATTTAATTGTATACGCAATACACATTCATATGCACTTAATGATATTGTTTATTTCAAATCCATGGTGGATGACACAAAATGTTGGGCATCCAATGAAAAGTATCCCCATTTTTTTCTACAATTTCTGAAAAGATGTTTCATACTTTCCAAATTTTGGAATGTAAGAGCCCCTAAAGAATACAAAAAAAGGGCAGTTGATGAAATTAGTATTTAAACTTATTTCGAAGCGAATGAGAATTCATCTCTTCAATAGGAAACACATTAAATAGATTCGCTACTTCAGTACACCGAATTATGATTAAAAATGAATTTTGATAATAAAAATAAAAATACGTTTCAAAACACAAATTAACAAAATAAATAATCAGGTAAGAATTTCAATATGGTAACCATTTTGTTCCACAAACTTTCGAATACGTCTTGAAACCTTTTAATTTAGTCTCCTGGTTCTAATGCATGAACTTTCTCTTATTTGTAGTCATGCATGTTGTGTTTTTTCAAAATTCGGTGCACTGAATTTCTGTCTAAATCGATTTCATGAGCTGCACTTCGAACAGATGCATTTTCATTCGCTTATAAGTCAAAACACTAATTTCATTTTCCTCATCATCAACTACCCTTCTTTTGTATTCTTTAGGGGCTCTAACACATCCAAAACTTTGAAAGTTTGAAACATATTTTCTAAAGATCTTCTCCGTCATGGAAGGTAAATGGGGATACTTCTCGTTGAAGGCCCGGCAGGTTCTACTAATAATTTTGTCACATTCACCATGTAAATAAAATAGATCCAGAATTTCATAATTAGAATAACGGCTCATTTCGTTAAATCGAGAAATGAAGATAACGAATAACAATAACACCTGACACTTGTGAATTATTTACAGATAATTTATCTTCTAATGGTATAGAGTGTTCCTATGGTTTCGAAAGAATATTCATTGAATTTCTTTAGATGCAATCAATTTGACTCTACTTATACCATAAATCCAGAAAATCTCAAATAACTCAGAAATTATTGAATTTAGGGGCATAATCATGTGAGAAAACTATCATTATTTTTGACCGCAGAATCCAACACAATTATAAGAAAATAGAGTTCTAATTTGAAAAACAGAAGTTATGGGCAATTTAAGATCACAATTTTCAACACAAAAGTTGAAACACATGACCTTTTCACATCTTTCCTCTTCGATTTTGTGAAAACGGTTTACGCTCAGGATATTTAAAATAAGAATAATGAACATATTACTGATTGAACATATTTGACCTTTCTTCCAGTTTTTTTCGGATATTTTGAAAACTATTCGATTTAATACAATAGTTTTAACAGAAATGTATTCACTATTGAATACTCGATCATACCAGGAATGGAAAACTTGAAAAAAAATTTTTTCGTCAAATTTATTTTCACTCCCTGTATATATAATATCATAATACCAATTTTCAGATTTCAAATATGTCTAGTTCTCCAGAAACGTCTAATAGGCACTCGAACTTGAGACACCCTGTATATTATTTATATAGAGGATAATGGGAAGATACAGTTGTTTAGTCTGTAAGTAAATTCACTTTTCACGAAAATCTTGAACGTTATTGCTGATTGTTTATGTTGTTTTTACTTTTTGAGCTGTGTCCGAGTTTATTCGTTTGATGTTACACATTTTACACTGTAATTATGAAATGTCTTAGTCTATCATTCCTGCTTGTTTTTTATATTTACATGTTTGTTTTTGGAATTTTTCATTATATGCTCCATATTCTTTTGTAGAGCCCTGAAGATGGAAAAATATATTTCCGAAACGTCGGCGAACTGACATCATTTTCCTGGTTTTCGATCCTGCTACCACCATTTAATATTTGAAAGGAATATTGATGTAAGCAGATATCACAAACTGGGGATGTTCATTAAGGGACAAAAAGTGGGTTATATTCCTAAGAAATCGAAAGTTGTCGAGAAAGATCATGTAAAAGACTTTAGAGCAAATGCTCCAGACAGTGTTTTCTTAATGTCAAAAACATGGATATAAAATATGGACCTTTAAAATTTTTATTTGAAGGTGGCGAAAAGATGAGCTGTATAAGTTGCAGATGAATGATGCAGGATATGGACCCGAAATTTTTAATAACAGTGACTTCATCCAAAACGCACTCGAAAAGGATATTCGCTGTGGTGGATAATCAGCAGTGTACACTTTTGAATCCAATCAAGAGATATATATCCTTGTGACTAATTAACACTTCGCACGAAAAGCTTTTCGTCTTATACAAGAACCTTAAATGCTCAATACAGCCAGTAGGCATCAATACGTTTTCGAAATGACCATCGTTAATTGCAAAATTTCTCAAATTAGAATAACCCAATCTGTATACAGGTCACTGTTATCGGCGTTCTTCTGCATCTTTCGAACAGTGGAGCCGATTTTGCAGCCATCAAACGGGTTGGAGGATGAAAATCAACATTTCGCTCCGCTCACGTGTTAAAATAATATCGACCATTAATCATTAATGAACTAGTTGATTAAATAAAGAAAATCTTTTTTCTGAAAAAAAACATTTTTCCGTATTACTTTAAGACACAAATTATTGACCATAAGTATTTCAGAAGTATTGTCGCAACCTACTCAATTCAAGATACAAAGGCTTCGATAAACTTGGATATTCTTGGAGGTTTTCATAGTTAATATACCTCAAATGTGCTGCCAAAATATTTTTTCGTTACCTAAAAATTCAACATAAAATATTCATTCCATTTCATGGAATATGAAAATCCATATATCAAACCCGTTACTTCAACATAAACCTTTAGAGAAATCTTGTCTAGTTTTCTTTTGTTTGACAATTAATGAGATTCTGGACTCCTAATGTCCATAGAGAATATATCTGCCACATGCCCTCGGACATTGAATTTCGAAATGAGATGGTGGGAGATCATGATGCCGAAGATGAAATTCGGATGTCAGAATAGCAGCTGTGCCCCCTGCAGGGTGCCATATCCCGCTAGAGCTGCGGCTGATCGAAGGCATAGACCGACATACAAGAGTAACAAAGCGTTGTCCTTTATTCCTGCTGCGTTATCTAAATTGAAAACTCCTTAAAAAGTTATAATGTGTAAAAATATACCACCATCATCCAAGGCTCCTAGAGTATTTTATTATTCACGATTACGAATTCATTTTTTCAGATGTGAGTGCTTAGATTTCATTTCTCGAAATTATTCTTCGATTTGTGTTTTGGTATAGTCTGCCAATTGAAAGTGTCACGAGTAATAACTTCTTCTGTTCCTCGGGTCTGAAATTTCTGTATCGAACAATATTAGACCAGGGTAGATAATTTTTGAAACAAAAAAAAATTACAGTAGGATGAAACCCATTAGAAAAGGAGGGGAATATGATCAAATTGAAAGGAAAAATAAATTACGGTCGATCCGAGTTCGGGAAGTGGGAGGTGGTGAGTTTTTAAGGGTAAAAAATGGTTTATCTTGATTTCCGGCAAAACTACAAGTCCTATGGAAAAAAGTTAAATGGCAAAGTTATAAGCAATAAAAAGATCTACAACTTTTGTATCAACAGATTTTTCACATAACCTCAAAATTTAGGTGAAAAATTCAAAAAACCAAGTTTTTGGTTTTTTATTTATATCTTTTTCAAAAAAATTTTTTTTTCTACGAAATTTCGTGTAAACTTACCTTATTATATCCCAAATACACTGTAATTTATTTGATTAAAAATATTTATTTTTTCGCTTCATTTTAATTTAATATCAAAAAAGCACCCTAATTTTCAATCGAAAATTCTGACGTCAAAATATCAGCTTTCTTCAAAAAGTTTGGGGGCTTTTTGTTCGTTGAAATATCTACTTTCTGATGGTGTAAAGAAAAATATACATTACTATTGGAAATATTCTTAGAAAATGCAAAAAATTGAAAAACCTCAAATTCGAAAATTTTTATGTACAATTTCATCAAAAAAATGTGATTGCTGCAATTTTTTTCAGTTAAAAAGTTTATTTATTTTACTCGAATTACATTCATGTCATAGAAAATCTCATACAAAATAAACATACATGTAAATCGTACTATTGAATTTAGAAACTTAATTCTGATTACGCCATTCATTAAATTTTTTTTAAAAAACGTTAATCTTGTTATTTATAAATACGTTATTTGAAATTCTAATCAGTTACTCATTCGTTTTTCTCTCTTTGGAGGCATTTCTTCATCGTCAGATTCGACAAATCTTTCCAACTCTAGTTGATCGTCGAAATCTTTAAGACCACCATCTTCGTCTCCAATGTTATTTCCAGTCTGCATTGGTTCTTCATCAATAATTTCATCTGTAGATTTTTTCGTCCATATTGGAGCAATTCTCAGAAACATGACAATTAGTGCCTAAATTTGTACATTTTAAACCATGTTTTCGGCAGTTACATTCAGTTTCACAGCTGCAGCAAATAGTTTTGAGCAATACTTCCGGAATTAAATCCTTTTCTGTATATTTGGGCATAATGCCATGCTGATGTTGCTTCCAGCCCCAATCTGTTGCTGTCAATTCGTTACCCAACCAAGTTTGAAGCTGATAATATGCTCTGTAACAATGTTGTTCTGCTGCTCCTTCTGTGGGTGGGAATTTTGCCAAAATAAAGGATGATTTAATTTTTGCCAATTAATATTTTTGAAGCCTTAATTGATTCAGTGTTATTTTTTCTTTTTTACATTTATAAATAGATTTGATTAATTGCAATCCATTTTTTTTATATTTTCTTTACTTTCTTCTTTTTTGTAAAAAACATTGGCCAAATTTGACAAATTTTTCGCGTCTAATATAGAATTAACGATACTTTTCTTTCCTTTTCCGGCAAATCCAGATGTTGTATCGCAACCAGAAAAACAATGCAGAAATGCAACAACATTTATGAAGGATTCGTGTTTGAAACTATTAGACGTGAAAAACAGATCCTTTCCATTTCCAAAGCCTGGTTTGAGAAAATAAATGTCATGATTATTTGAATTTAATTGATTTAAAAGAACCAAAAGATCAATATCTTGACCCACAACTATAACAGTTTTATTGGTATCTCTGGCAACTTCTATCGAGGTCTTAATTATGTCGGCATCAGCATCTTCTTCAACTTGTTTACAGGAAAATCCTTGTGACTGTAATGTTTTCATTTAACTTATAATTATTTTGTCCTGGTTTTTCTCGTCAGATAAAAATTTTTCTAGCGAAAATGGTATTTTTGTATGGTTTTGATAATCGAACTCTGGAATACTGTCTGAGGTTTTTCTACGATTACGTTCTCCTCTTTTAGTTGAAGTAGCTGCTGGTACTGTTGAGACAGTAGTTGATTTCTTAATCTCGGGGTACCCATCAAAGACAATATAACTGCTTGCTGCGTAATGTTTTTCTACATAGCGCAAATATTTATTAATGATCTCTTCCACCGTTTCATTTTTCTGCCAAATTACTTTGTGCCGTAAAAATCCACCGTCGACAACATGCATAATGCTGTCAGAATGCGTTGGTCGATTCACACTTACAAATAATTCGTAGAGTTAAGATTTTACATTTTTCCTGAGGCCATTATCTGTAAAAGGTGACAAAAAAATTTTTGAATTTGAGGTTTTTTCAATTTTTTGCATTTTCTAAGAATATTTCCTATGGTATGTAAGCTGATATTTTGACGACAGAATTTTCGATTGAAAATTTGGGTGCTTTTTTGATATTAAATTAAAATGAAGCGAAAAAATAAATATTTTTAATCAAATGAGTTACAGTGTATTTGGGACATAATAAGGTAAGTTTTCACCAAATTTCGTAGAAAAAAAAATTCTTTTGAAAAAGATATAAATAAAAAACCAAAAACTTGGTTTTTTGAATTTTTCACCTAAATTTTGAGGTTATGTGAAAAATCTGCACATACAAAAGTTGTAGATCTTTTTATTGCCTACAACTTTGTCATTCAACTTTTTCCCATAGGACTTGTAGTTTTGCCGGAAATCAAGATAAACCATATTTTACCCTTAAAAACTCACCCCCCCCCACTTCCCGAACTCGGATCGACCGTAATTTATTTTTCCTTTCATTTTGATCATATTCCCTTGCTTTTCTAATGGGTTTCATCCTACTGTAATTTTTATTCATTTTTTACCATTTTTGTAGGCTTTGGACCATGGTCTATATAGCGAGTGTATTAGGTAGAATGTTTCATCAGTTTCAGCCTCCCCGAAATAGTTATTTAATCAACAAGTTTATTAATGATTAATGGTCGCTAGATTAATAAACGAGTTGATTACGAGATTCATCCGTCGCCTGTTTATGAATTAGAAATGAATTATTTATTCAAAAAATTTTATTTCTCACATTATAAAATTCGACAATTGAAATTTCGATGCTCACTTTGACATATTCATATTTATGGTTCCAATTGAACAATTCATGAAATTTATAGACGGAATTTTCGAGATGTGACATTCTGAATAGTCCACATTTACATCGTTCAATAACCTTCAAATAAAAAATTTAAAATTACATATTGCATATACACGTGAAAAAAAAAATTTTGAAAATCAATTTAATTGAGTTTTATATTTACTTTGACATCAAGAAAATACTGTCTGGAGCATTTGCTATAAACTCTTTACATGATCTTTCTCGAGAACTTCCGGTTTTCTAGGAATATAACCCACCTTTTGTCCCTTAATAAACATCACCAGTTTACGATATCTGCTTATATAAATATTCCTTTTAACGTTCAATGTTGCTTTCAGCAACACTCAGTATGTCAACAAAACTGTTTCAGAATAATTGAAGACCTCGCACCATGACATGAATTCTGCGTAGGTTTTATCATACAAATGTCGGCTTTTTTCAGGTTGCAGGGTCAAAGTTGCTGCTTTAGCAATTTCTGCAACGTCCGGGGGACTTAAGGGGATATTAATTTCGTTACCCATTGTAATTAAAGTAGCTGACGATATTAGATTAAGATTAATATTGAAAACAGTTATATTACTCGTTTCTTTATTTCTTTCACCTGTGGAATAACAATGGTATCAGAGATAAATACGCGACTATTCTGTGATTGAAGAGTAAGAGTCACAGGCCTTATATATGAAAACTAAATATCAGTCGAGTTGTGACGTTACTGATATTACTTCTGAATACTCTATGTTCGGTTGCCCATGAAAATCATGCATTGAAATAGAAAGAAATCGTGCATTAAAATAGGTCGTTAATGCATGATTTTCTTAACGTTAAATAGAGCATTTATTAGGTGGTCGACGAAAAACATAGTTACAAAATTATCACGTAATAAGTTGAGATATGCTGTATACAAGAAAATTTCTTCAAAAGTGATTTTTCCACCATAAAAAACAAAGAACCAGACAGACTTTCCGGAGCAGATCATGTCTTGATTGCTCTGTGTTACGCGTAGCTCATCTGCACTCCTCCTGATCAGTGTTACCATCTGAGTACCGCACGTCATCACTGGTAAGGCACACTCTTGCTTGAGGGTGTCCTTGAAAATGTGGTTCAGCTCACCGAAACCAGTACAGGTCGGAAATTTGGTTGTCAGTCGCATTTTATGTCCTTAACATAGGTTAACATGGCATATCAGGTGATGTTGGAGTGCTGGAGCAAACTTGATGAGGTAGCCAAGAAAAGTAATCACTCTTCAATCTGAGTTCTTTGTTATTCATTCTGGAGAGAAAGCGCCTTTATCCACATGACATTGTCGCGCTAGGAAGCACCTATTGAGAGGGTGTCTTTGACTTCTGAATGCTTCCAATAGATGAAACCTATTCAGATATCGATTTCATCTGAGAAGCTGTAGTGAGGGAGCTTCTTTAAGGGTAACAATAGGCCTCAAGATGTTAAATATTGCACGATATTTCGTGGTACTCAAAGAGAACTGAACATAGAATGTAATCTTGTCGAGATATTCTTATATAAAACCTTGACTAACTCTTTGTTACATGGATTGTCCTTATTCAGTCATTGAGCGCAAACAGATTTTCACATCCTTTGGAAGATGGACAACCAATCTCAGATTCAAGGCCGAGCACGTCGAAAAATCTGAAATCTCAATCGATCTTCATATTTTTTGTGCTACATGTAACCGTTTCGTATAAGATCATTCTATTCAACATCCATCAAGAGCCGGAATTTCGAAACTTGACATTGGTTAAAGGTTATGTCTAATTGACTTAGAAGAGATATTGTCACTAGTAGATTCTTGTCAACTCGTTAGACTTCGTATTGAAAAATCAATCAATCATATTTCTCAATCTGTACAGAGTACGTTCATGAAATCCTTGAATATTCAGTCTCGGCATGTGGAATAGGCAACGGTATATTCCGATCCGTCAACTCACTTGATTGAATATGAGACAATTCCATCTTCTTTTGTCGTTGTTGAATATGTTTGATACTTGAAATTTTGTTTATGCTGATGACATTACTATTGCTTACCAACATTCGGAATTCCATACTCTGGAAAACATACTATCATCTGATTTGGAAATCTTAAAGAATTATTTTATTTAGTAGCGATTATGTCCCAATCCCAACAAATCAGAGTTATCTAGTTTCTATCTGAGTGATCATGAAAAATATAGGAAATCGAACATAATTTTTATCCAAAATACTTAAGAGTTAAATTTGATTCATCTCTCAATTTCAAGGCTCATTTAGAAGATCTGAGCCTAAAACTGAAAATTGGGAATAATATTGTTCAGAAATTAGCTGGATCATCTTGGGATGCTGATGCTCCCACTCTTCGCACAGCATCTCTAGCCCTAGTCTTTTCTGTAGCTGAGTATTGTTGCTCTGTTTGGTTTTATAGTGCACATACACAAAAAATTGATGCACGATTGAAATCATCCATGAGAATAATTACTGGCACCATAAGATCTACACCGGTTCATTGATTACCAGTATTGTCTAACATTGTCCCTTCCCATATTCGCAGACAGACTGCAGCTCTGAATTCTTGGAACGAATATCATTCTTTTCCTGATTTATTTCCTAATATTTCATACGTTCCACAAAATATAATTCCCAGGTTGAAGTTACGTAAACCATTCTGGTATAATACATTCTTCAATATGAACATTGGCGATAAAGAATTATGGAAGATTGAATGGAACCCTCATGAAATGTTCAATAAAAATCTCATTTCTGATCCTTCTGAAAAAATTCCTGCTTTTGATCTTCCAAGAAAAACTTGGACAGTTCTAAATCGTTTGGGAACAAGTCATGGTCGTAACAATAACATGGTATTCAGGTAGATTAGAATTGAATGTCCTAATATCTGGGAGATCCATGATATGAAATCGAAACACTATTCAGATATAAGTACTTTTGTGATTTTAATTAATAACTCTACTACGATCTAATTCAGCTCATCTTCAGGAGTATAAAAACACAAGTGAAGCTAAAAACAACAAAAATTCATGGAGAAAACGTAAAAATTATTTACAGTGAAAGACAAGGACAAAGTAAAGAAAAAAACTAAGCAAAACACGTCCAATAAAGCGATATAAGCGACAAGATAAAGCAAACTAATGAAAGCTTACAAAAGTCAAAAAACTAACAAAAAATAATAGTTAAATTATGAAGGTCAATTATATAATATAAAAAAAGAAAAACTATTGATCACTAGAATTGATCGAGAACAACTGATTTCAGAAGGGAGCCGACACATTCAAAATCTGATAATCTCATCGTTTTTATTCCTGCTGCGAAAAAACATCTGTATTGAAGAATAACGTTGAAATGCATGCATAATTTTGATAAAAATATTTATGATTAAGAACATCTTCAGTTATAGAATTAATTTGAGATTTCCATAATGTGCGTTAATTTTTTTGCGCAGTGTATATATATACTAATAAATTATACACCCGCTATTGTTTTACAATTCAGGAAATGTAGTGCTGAATCACCAATTTGTGGTCATTTGACACAAATCATTTGGGACAGTAATATCACTGTTTCCTACTTTTCTCGCAATATAATTCCTTTGCGTCAATATTCGTCTATTTCCTGAACTAATGAATTTCTATTAATAAGCATCTCTTTTTTCCTAATGAGAATACTATTTGATCGTGCCAGCTCTCCTAAGTGAAACAGAAGGTCGCTGATACTGAGTATTTTATTTACGTCATCATTATATCATTGAGTTCCTAGGTCCAATCTCTAAGAATCGTGATCCATAATCTTGTCAAGGTGACTCTTCATTGTGCATAACTTTGATCACAATGCTCTTGAAGTTTTGAACTAGACAACAACACTTCTTAGTTCATGATGATTCAATAAAGAGTTAGGGCATTTCGAGAGAACACGGAAATTCACTCGAATATGCCATGAAGATTATGTATTCCTTCTAATGACCAAAGAGTGCACGTGACTCCATTTAATATTTAATATGTCGACGAGAAATTTTTTCATGGAAATCTTGTAGAATTATTTTTAGGGCAATAACTAACAATCATGTCTTATTGTTCTTAACAACATATTGACAGACATGTTCTGTCGTTTTCAAGGCAAATAATTATCTTTTAAAATGAGCTGACAATAATATGAAATTTTTAAATTTTCACTAATAAATATCAAATTGACAGAACTCCGAAAACTATCAAATTTGTACGTATCTGTAGTTTGAAGACGTCTGTCTTCAAGTTACTTCGAACAATTGGCAACTCAATTGATGGTTCACTTGATTAAATGGTCCTTCTTTAATTTTTCATCTTGTAAGTTTCACTTCTTTGAATATGATAGATGATTTTCATTCACAGCATTTTGGATCAACTTCAATCTATCGGTGTGTGACGAGAAAGCTCCACTTGATCTTTTATTCTTATCTTCTAGAGGCGTTCGCATTCGCATGGCATCCTCTATATACAATTCTTCATTCTTTAATTTTCATTATCAGATTAAACTTTTGTTCGATCAGCCCTGATGTTCTCTTGAGTCTTGGAGGCGGTTGTTATGTCTTATTTATTTCCAATTCTTCTTATTTTACTTAATAAATCTTTCACATAAGAGATGATGGTTCTCCAACTGAAGGCTTTTCATGCGGCATAATGAATTAAACTTCAGAACATGTGAAATGTCGATAATCACGTTCGGCAGTGTGTATGTGCGACAATCAATAAACCGTTGCAATGGAACACTCTTCCTGGTCCTTCTGAACGATGAGTACAAAAATAATTCCCATAATGGGATCAGGTTGTGAATTCGCAAATTCCATAAGAACGTCAAGAGCCATAAAGTGATCGGTGCCTCCGGCAAAAACATGTTAGCATATATTACACAGTGACAGGACGGTTGGGAGCCTTTGTACCGCGTTTCGAGACAGGCTAATGTCATCCCGAGGCACTCGCTCAAGACAATCCCATTTGCTGTCAAATTGAGACCCAAATCATTTTTAAACTGCGTATAGGATAGAAGGCGAGACACGACCCGATATTATACGGCAAACCAAACTGCTTTTATGCTATTTGCCACTTTCAGTAATGATAGAGCAGATCGACAAACACAGCGTGATCGAAATAATCCCCCTCTAAATGATATACAAATCTTTTAACTCCTCTACTTTCCAGATCTATTATGCGCATAATGCTTCAGGATACTTTTACTCAAATGCTCCGATCTAGAGTTAAGTTTCGACGTCCATTTGGCATCTTCGTCAGGCTAAGATCAATACATTGAAATTGTACAATTATTGTTGTTATACCGTCTTCAGTATTTTTTATTCATTAGACGATATGACTCTGGTCAACAAAATTTTGTAACAAAAAAGGTGCTGACTAATTTTGAATTACCTACCTACCCTCATTTTATAACCATATTTATTTTGATTCCATCAGATCTAGTTTTTCAAAGTGGAGTTGTTACTGCAACTCATTATTATTAGTTGCATTCATTCATTTTTATTCCAAGTTGCTTGCTCGTTTCGTGCGGCCCACGTATGTTCATTTCATTTTTCCGATAAACGCGTAACATATGTTGAAGCATATGACCTATGTCGAACAAAGAAGAGTACGACACCGACGTTCATCCGATAAAGTGGAACACTTTTCTTCGCAGTAAATTTCTCGTTAATTCTACAAATTAGAACTCTGGTGAAAAAGTGACTATTCTCGTTCGTGAGTGCGTGGACACATCGAATTCAGCCGTACTGTGAAACCAGGTAGGCAGACGTCGATACTCCAACATTCGATTTTCTTTCGAGTCATTTTTTCATACTTTTTCAGAATTTCATTATTAATTTCTCTTTCGTTTTCGTTTGATTTTCAAAGGCCCTTGTCGTGCCAGGAGTGATTGTTAAATAACGTCAGGAAAGTGTAAAAATAATCCTGACAAGTTCTGTTACATTTGTGGTCAGCGAAGGAATATGACACCATTAGTAACTAAGTTATATGAATAGTATTTTGGTTTTGCCATCGGACAACAAGACAAAGCGTGGGTTCCACACGTATGTTGTGTTACACTGTCTTCTCACTGGATGGGCGAACAGATCTCGATCTATGTCTTTTGCAATCCCTATAATTTGGACGGAACTAACGAACCACTCATTTGATTGTTATTTTTATCTTACTGATACATAAGGCATTACAATTAAAACAAAAAGTAAAATCAAGTATCCTGAGCTACCATAAATGGTACCAGAACCGCCTCAAACTAGCGATCTGTCTCTTACGTCAGAAGTCGAAAAAGCGACATGGGATTCTGCCTTTGAAGAAGCTTCCTTATCCACATCTAATGAGCTACAGCTTCTATCACAAGGAGATCTCAACGACTTGGTACGTGACTTAAATTTGTCCAAACAACAGGCAGAACTTTTGGCCTCTCGAATAAAGGGATGGAGTTTATTACAACCTAACACAAAAGTGTGCTACTTTCGCAAAACGAGATGAAGAGCTAAAAAGTTTTTTCACAAGATGATTAGCTTGTATTTAGTAATAATGTCCACAGTGTAATGACTGACTTGGGCATAGAATATGAAGAAGACGCTAAGTAGATGTCGAAAAGTAGCACTAGATCGAAGTATTTTTCGACGTTTGACGTAGGTCAGGGAGAATCTGGCATTCGAGAAGTATCACTAATGTATGATACAATTGGAGAGAATTATTCTGTCGAGTCAACCCAAACAGACTTACTTATTAGGAATATCTCGGAATAATAAGTCAAGGTTCATTAAGGAAAACAACTCCCTGCTCAAATACAAAATTTCTTTCCTCAAAACAATTATCACGGAAAAGATCTAGAGCTACGTTTCGACGTCTATTTAGCGTCTTCGTCAGGCTAAGATCAATACATTAATATTCTACAATTATTGTTGTCATATCGTCTAATAAATAACTGTTCAGTGTTTTTTGGTTTATTAGACATGTTTTTTGTCGGGTAGTGTCTCCATCACCGTTGGTACCCTCGGCGACCGAGAAGATTACCGCACGATGCTGGCAACATGATAGGGGTGCATCCATATTTATTCGACGTGTTCCTACTTTCTTTGAAATTGTAACGAAATGCTACCACAAATGTCAGAGATGCGCCCCACATAGAATTTCATGAATAATTCCTCACATATTTACAGGGCTGTCAAGTGGTCCTTTGTCATGCAAAACGCTGTCGCAACGTCATATTCACTTCGCAAAACCCTAAACCGAAAAATATTAGCTCGCTTTCCCAACTTTGAACACAATCAGATGCAAATTCTTCACTTCATGCGTTTCAAATGTATAAGTGTCAGTTTCACCCCAAGTTGACACGGATTATGCCAATCGATCCGGTTTCATCCAACTACGAAATGTTTCGCAAAGGGAAGAGACAACATTTTCTCTCCTCTCCTCAAAATAGATGATTATAATAACTGATTAAAATTGGAGAAGTCCAAGTACAAGTTTGTTTTTCACTTTCAGAATTATAATGACATCGTTGTGTGTCCGATTTTCAATAAAAAAGTGTGATCATTCAACTAAGATAGTGAGTGTATAATGTAGTATACAATGATAAGAATATTGATACCATGATTGCATCTATAGAACCCGTATCACAGGAACTATTTAATGAAAGGGCAGTAATTGGAGATTTTAATAGAGGAATAACTCATGAATCAAATAAGAGACATAAATTTCTTGATTTATTAGATACATTCAACATAAAACAAACAATATATCAGCAAACTCGAATAACCAAGAACTCAAAGTCATGAATATTGAAATTCCACACACTGTAAGCGTAATTGAAACACATTTTTCAGTCCATACCTCTCAAAAAATAATTTTTACGGGTGAACCAATATATATATATATATTCTTTCGAACTTTTGGCTTACGATATTTAGTTAGCAAACACTAAAGCATATAAATCAGGGGTTAGTGACGGGGTGTCATACAATTCGGCGTATGACATAAAAGCCTAGGGAAAAACCCCAGTAAAAAAAACCCTGGCTCCCTGCCTAAGTGTGAAAGTACAAAAATAAGCTGAAATATATTTTAGGGACTTCTTTCTTCAAGAGTGGTCTTCTATTGATGTAGACAGAGATTTCTTCAAGTTGCCCACATCGAATCTGGAAATAAAAAGTCAAAAGTAGAAAAAATAACTGAATAATAAAAATACCTATCATATTCGTTTGAAATTTATAACCCATTCCAAGAATGAATCGGTAACATCATGAATAGCCCTAAAACCATCTTGAAATGTATATATGGGACAACTATTGATGAGAAGAGGTATTGTTTGCTTCTCCACATTCTCAACTTGCGCTAGGGACTGAATTCCATCTGGATAGCATGCTATTGGTACGACCAAACGATTAAGAACTATCCAAATTTTTCTTGGAATTTTTTCAAAGGGATCAGAAATGAGATACTTATTGAACATTTCGTAAGAGTTCCACTCAGTCATCCATAATTCTTTATCACTTATGTTCATATTGAAGGACGTATTAAGCCATAATAGTTTACATGACTTCAATCTGGGAATTCTATTATGTGGAATATATGAAATAAATTGGGAAAAGAATGGTATTCGTTCCAAGAATTCAGAGCTGCAGTCTGTCTGCGAATATGGGGAGGGACAATGTTAGACAAAACTGGTAACCAATGAACCAGTGTAGAGCATGATCATGAATGCATAACGAATACAGATATAAACGTGATTTCCCACAGGTAAACATCGAACATATCTAGAATGAGTTGAGTAACCTTAAATGGACATCCTTCAATAGAATTGAAAAAAAATAATTTGAAAGAACAATTTGAACATTCAATAATATATTTCCAAAAAACAAAGATCCAATAAGATAACCTGTTGAAGAAGTAAAAGAAAGAAATTTAATAGCCAAATTATAAATTCAGAAAATAAAAACAAGACTGTTGGGCCAATAGTAGAATCTCTGAATAACTCTAAAAGATCTGCCCAAATAAACGTATCAGAAAATCCAGTAAAAACAGCAAATGAGATGAACACATTTCTTGAAAATTCACCTCGAATGTTTACGTTGAAGACATCAAAGGAGAATATTGACTATAATCTTAATATGGAAGATAAATGTATGCTACTAAAACTAGTTACAAAAGTGGAAATCAGGAAAATCATTAAAGAACTGAAGAAGGCGTCTGAAGGTAAAATACTAGCTATGGGGATCTCCTTATATTATCTCGCTCAAAAAATCGACACAGATAACTGCATTCTGTGACTTCAAGAAGTATTGAGTTTATTATAAATAAAAGAATGAAATTGACTTAAAATAGAATTCTTCCCATAATTCAGATTATTTAATTGCACAAGTCTATTCTAGAAAGTGTAAATAAACCAAAAATATCTAAAATTAACAATTATAGTCTTACACTTTATTATTCTAGAAAATACTATTTTCTTTGATGAATAAGAGAGAATTTTCATTCTAATCATAACATCAAAGAATTCTAAAAAACTTAATGAATTATAAATTTATCAAAATAATTTTATATTTGAAATTATATGGAAATAAACGTGGCTACTTAGGAGTTAAATGAATCTATAATGTGAGTATTCGCCACGTGTTTGTCCATGAATTAATGAGTATATATTTTGCATTGGCGGGGTGGAGTGGTAATAGAGAGAGAAGGGATGAGAGAGCGAAAAGAAAGAAAGAGAAAAAGGTATTATACACTACTCGCTTGTGTATCCATTGAATTTCGCGCCTGCGTACGTATCATTTAACGGTTTTATTCCACTGACTTTTTCTTACGGTTTTACTATCACTTTTTTTCTGTTCGATCGCGCAGAAAGATTCCTATCTCCACCAAGCCTGCCGTAAGGAACTTCGTTCCAATTATTATCTCCTAAAGAGTAACAAAAAACTGAGGCTAATATGGAAAATGATGTTGGTTCTTGAGTCACACTTTCCAAGAACTCTCCACGTATTGATTCACCTTCGTCTTACGTGAATACATGGTTTCAGATAATCTAAAAAAAAATATATACGCTGTGAGGAACGGATGTACAAAAGGACTATTGGTCCATCCAATTACAGAAGAGCTACAAAAAACATCTTTATGAGCCATGTTTGTATTATTTAGAAGTTTCCTCTTTTGATTCCAGAATGCAGTTAGTAATTAATGAATAAAAATATTTTGGCAACGAATACGCTAACTATGAGATCCCATCAAAACCATATTTATCATCTGCTAAAGTTGGAGAGCTAACGGCTCTCAAGCATGCGTTTTTGAAAAGTTTAGAAGTTGTAATTAGTTTTCCGAGTCGGAGTAATATCCACGTGTATTTTATGTATACGAATCCCGATTTTTAATTAACCTTACCTCGGGTTTTATAAGCAGAAAGCGTTTTTAAACTGGAGTTCATTTGATATTTGTTCATCGCTACCCTTGCTTTATTTTCTTGTCTCTCCCCTCTAGGGTCGAATTGAATAGAAGCTCACTCGAACATTCCAAAACCGTCATTTGTTCGTCGGATATTTCTTTTTAAATTTTAAATCATATTCGTGGAAAGGCCCCACGATACTTCGGCGATTCTGCTTTCCGCTCGGGCCAATGGAAACTTTATCTTTCTCCAATTCACTGTTCTGACAATGTACGTTGATCATGCTTTCCGATCTCAATCAACGTTTATTAGCTTCATTCGGGTTCGTATTTCCCTTACTGTTCTGGGACAGTCCTCAGGGTGCGCAAAACTGATGCGTAATAGCTGAGGATTTTTGGACCATTCTTTTACTGTCAAAAAATTATCAGAGAAATTCAGAACCAGAACAGCAAAATGAAGAGGGATAGGCACAGGTTTTGAGGTTCTTTGTTTAATTGCCCCTGCCAGACAACAACTTTCAAACAATTGGTTGTTTTTTCATTTGTGTTTACGACTTTGTCAGGAAAATTGTCATGAAATTTTTGACAAAAAAATATCTTTTATGAAGGCAAGTAGTGATGTCCTGTAATAAGCTGTTAATACGTTAATTAAATTGTTTCCAGGGTTTCACTAACTGCGTGAATAAATAAGGGACAAAACTAATAGGGATTGGGAGTTGTGTTTTATTTTAGAGTTCTCAATCTTACAATCCATAAAAATGAATAACTAAATAAGATGGAAAGAAGAATTATTTGTAACTAGGTGTTTAGAGAATATAAGACTAGGTGATATTTTCTTCCCCATTAAATGGAAAATTAATACAATGTGTATAAGGAAGAATAGAGGCCAATTATCGTTAATGCTTACTTCAGGATAAACATCTATATAACCTGCAACAAAATAGATATTCTCTTGTTGAGTGTACAGAAAAATATACAGAGAGGTTGAACGGTTAATCCAAATTCATATTGCCAAAATATCACCAAGGATGCCCATGTGATAAGAGTTTTGACTGAAATCTGGACATTCTACTCCGTAGTGCTACTTTCTGCAATAATCAAACCATACCCATTTTATTTTCAGAGCTATTTTTTGTAAGATACTGGAACTTATTCAAACAATGAAATAATGATTGCAAAGTATAATTCAGCAAATCATTTTCGATATTAAAAATAGTAGACAGCATGTATAGCAATATATGTGTTTATTTTTGTGAATCTTATTTAATCAAGTGATTTAAAAATTTTAGAAGCTCTTTTTATTACATTTTTCAGAATTTTGCTTCGTCATATTTGCAGGTTCAGGATTGTTGATTCTTAAAATATGTTTATTGAGGTATACCTAATTTATTTTATCAATTTAATGTTTATTTCAATCGACTAAAGTATTGAAGGTTGATTTTATATTAATTTTTAATGTTTTGTGGAAACCCATCATACTAATTGTCGCATACCACAATCCGTTTTTATGCTTTAAATGACCTGAGAGGCCAAACGACTCGTTAGTTGATAGATAAATCTCTTGGATAAAGAACAAGTGAGATCAAACAACTCATTTCAACCCTGAAATCTGTTCGATTAATTACACAAGGGATCGAACACTAATGTAATAGATTTTGAAGGAACTTATTGTATTTATTAGATGTGAATATTGGTATATCAAGCTGGTAAACGGATTGTGTTTGATCATCTGTAAAATTTTTAGCTTTTTATGTGAGTGTTTGACTTTGCCCAGACCTATGGGAGAGTGCTGAAATTCACTCGTCAAATTCTTTTTTGGAAGTGTATGTCTTTATATGAATCTGTTATGGTAATCTATATGGTTTGGCATCACTACTTGAAACCAAGCATTGCTCTATAGTTTTTGTATCAGAAGGAAAATTCTTGTATATTTGATCTTGTTGATTATTCTAATAGTTTCTTGGTGCCTTATATAAGAAAAATTGTTTATAGAACTTCGTTCCGTCGAAGATTTGAATTTTTGAAATATACCTAGATACATGAATATAATGGTTTTCAATCGTTCATTTAAAAGGAGCTTTTAATCAAATCTGTAGGGAATTTTGATATAAATAATAAATCTTGATTTATACCTCGTCTAAAATTACGAATTTACCAGAAATTGCGTTTTCAAGTGATCGTCGTTTAAGGGTTGGTAGCATTTGTAGTCAGCAAAAGATCTTGAACTGGTACCTGCTCTCGAGTAGGGACCGATTTTGATTGTACTGGGATTGTACTGGGATTGTACTAAAAAACCGGAACAGTGAACCAATTTGAAGATTTGGTCCAAAAATTGTCAGAGAAAAACCGGAACACGTTGCATTTGGCAAAATGCGCAAACTCGTGCGAGTATTTGAATCGGTTACAGCAGAAAATTTAAATTTAATTCTCTTGATCATATAAGCCATAAATAAAAAGAAAAGCAAATAAGTCATAATGCACATTTCATATATTGCCGATATCTGAAGAAAATTTTTTAAGTCTATTTTTTTACATATTTAAAATTCTAAAGGAATTCGAAATGATTATTTAGAAAACTTAAATCATTGTTATAACTATAGTTGTACTAGTTCTTGCAATTTGAATTGGACAACTCTAAGAAATGAAGAAAACTCATAAGCTGCCCCTGAAAACCCTTGATAATATTAATTTATCATCATTTAACTTAATACCAATTTATGCCCGATTTGAAACATCTATGTTAGATTTGTTTATTTCTGTTGAAGGATGCAGATAAAATTCAAACATTTCAAATTACGAAAGAAATAGGTTAGCTCCTCCCTCCTAAGGCGGTTCTACGGCAAAATCCTAAAATGTTCCTGAGGATAGTCCCAGAACCGTCAGAAAATAATCAGAAAAAAATCCTGATATAACCCAAACCTCGAACTACAGGGTTCGAAAATAGTCTGAGAAAACTGGAACACCGAACACTTAAATGCGCATGCTTCTGATGGTTCTGGAACAGTCAGAATTTGAACCCGAATGAAGCTACTATTGTAAAGAGAATGGTCTCAATAGTCGCCCGACATTACGAATAGACCAATTAATGGAGTGATATGGAGCAATTTCGAAAAGATGCAATTATTTCGACGATATTGCTCCATATATTCCGTATTGCTCCATTTCGCTGATACGAACTGCCGAATATCCGACCGGTTTGGAATATCGAGTAAATTTGTATGCACTAACTCATTCAATTATTTAACTGTAGATTAAAAATAAATTGGAATATGCAGTGTCGTCAAATTTATCCCAATCAATTAATTAAATCTATTTGTTGATTTATATTTTCGTATTTCCTAGTATTTTGGTGACACCCGAGATGAACAATGAAGGATCGAATCAAAATGTCCCATAATCTGAATCAGCCCCATCATTCTCGATGCAATTTTTTATGTATTCAAATTGAGTTTTCCATTCGAATGTGCCTGGAAATTGAATCGAGACAGAGCAGGTCGAAAAAAAAACGCTAGGTAGTCTGCTTTCAGGGGACAAAAGAAGCCGCTGTTGTTCCATTACAGCACATTAAAAAAGACCCATGTATTAGACATCCATCATGTCCCATTGAAAACGATGATATTTCATATTGGATTCCGATCTCTGTTGCGTCATACCGCAATACAATGGCATAATTGGAAAAGGAGAATTTCTAGATGATCATGTTGGTCATTTGTCGTCATTTTGTACCTTTAAAATAGAGTAACAGATAGAAATCAAGCTCCATTTTGGTGGGTATTCAAATTGCCGCCAACTACCGGTGGTTTTCATATAGGACAATCCAGAATTTCAATATGGCTCATTACCATCGGCTATATTAATCTTATTCTACCTAACATGACTTGAACTTGTATTATAAGTTTGATGCATTCTGAATGAATAACACTCCATTATAGATTGTGCATAATTTTTTATATGAGCCTGGGAAATCGTCCAAATCATCATTGTTTCAAACCTGAACAGTGACATTCATGTTCTTGACCATGATTTTAAAATCCATCAAGAAATGACCGAAAGAAGGTGCTTCTCTAATTTCGACATTTTTCAAACTACATTTATCACAGCTATACTAACACGAGAAAGTATTCTGGATAAATTCCGTCAAAACCTGCTGCTTTTCGAGATTTGGTAGACGTGATTGTAGCCCTCAATTCATCTATATTGAATGGATGTGACACATGTTCTAAAGTAGGAGCTGATCTCCTGAATATGTGTAATTTTTTCTTCATATTACTCAATTTGAAGGATTTGGGCCGAACTCACGCCCTGTATAGATCTACAGACAGATTGTTGTCTTTGTTAATGGTCTCTACCCTTTATTCTCATTTACTGTTCTTGAGATACCTAGGTCTGAGAGATTAAAGATCTTCTTGCATCTCACCGAAAACCATACCGACCGGTAACTTTGCACCGCTTCAGGTGCTTGATGACTTTTTGATTGATTACTGTGTCCATCATCTTCTATATTTAAGGCGAAGATTGTTGTAGGAAGGCCATTTTCTTCTTGCTTCGAATACATCCAGTACAAATAATTATAGCGGAGTTAATCGTTTTAATTCGGTCATAGATAAATCAACTTTTTACGCTGAAACCATTTGGAATTATTAAATGTATGCTCACGAAGCAACTATCATTTCCGAATTGATGAAAACATTGGACGTCAGAGTTTAACTACAATTTCGGGTTAAACACTGCATGAAACGACTTCGGAACACATTACACAATACAATTTTGAATGTGGAAATTGTCCAGGACAAAAGCTATTCAGAAGTTCCCATTCCGCAATAAAATGTTGACATTAAAATGTAAATGTTGATATTTCAAAATGGGAAATGAGCAGACGCTGGTTTTATGCTCCATTTATGTGACTTATGGCCCTTGCATTATAAAGTATACTTACTTGCGGTCTTATTGTCGCCTAAATGCCTCACATACTCTCTAAACGAAGGGGACGACTGTATATAAATATTTCAGATGTTCGTTACTAATTCTCTATGAACACTCTGTTTATAGATGAGAATATCAATTTTTCGTTCCCTAGCCTACAGCAAATACAAAATTAAAGTGAAGAATATTCCACATACAGGGTGAGTTTTTGACTATTGCCCATTTTATTAATAGTTCTGTCATAAAAGTACAGAATTAATTTCATGGCGAATTCAATAAACTTATTAACTGAAATTCCATGAATTTGGCGTTTCAACGGTAAATCTCACATATCCGTTGAAGTATTCTAGGAATCTTCTGATAAACGATTTTTATGAAACCAACTATCAGTGGAATACCCAAAACTATAATCAATGACCATGAACAGTTCACTTATATATAAATACCTTGTTGCTTCAAAGTTTCTTCAGGAGTTCTGGAAGGTAGAAAAAATATGTCATCATTATGAGGGCGGCATACATAATCTGAAAGATTATTGAAATTACAAAAATGATAATCATAGGGAGTAGAATGAATTACTTGGCAAATGAAGTGTTGGTAGAGCAAATCTTTTTAGCTTTCCATGTGGGTCTATACAATCCATATGAAAATGCTTTATGCAAATAACGTTTTTGGATGAATGAAGACATGGATTTCCGATTCTTTCCAACCAAACATTTCTAACACCCTCAACTTGTGTAATGAAAAACCTAGAAAGAAAACAGTGTTAGAAACTGTCCCAAATTTTTACTAATCAGAAATTACTACACGAATATGAAATTACTACAGAAAATTTTAATTCACAGTACATTTTTAGTGAGTTATAAGTTAATCCAAAACCACTACTTATATGAATGCAACACATATCTTTTGACATTACTATCACTGTAGCAATTGGGAACACAGCAAGAATAAACCAGTTGATGTTTATGACGAGATATTGTTGATGATAGAGCTCGTGTTGAATGATTGTTTGGGCTATTACCATCATCTATTGTGGATGTAATGTTTTCCGACGTTTCGATAGACATCTTCTATCTTTATCAAGGTGAAAAGTAAGAAACCTTTTTGAAAATTATCAATTTTCAAAAAGTCAATTGACAGAAGTCATGAAAGAAAAATGAACGATGTTATATACTCATCTGTGATATGATGATCTTTTTAAGTTGGATCGAACTATCGGCGTCCAAACTTCTGGCAGATCTATAGATGGAGCACTTATGGAATCAGGTGTTATTTTCATAAATGCTGCTTCTTTGATTTTTCTTCTTGCAAGTTTTTCTTCTTTGGATATTATTTATGCTTCATCCCATTCAGAGGGCGTTTAGTTTCTCCGATGTAAGATCTTCCGCACGCGCAAGGTAATTTGGGAGGTTTTTATATCTGGTACTAGCTGACCCGACAGACTTCGTCCTGTCAAAAAGATTTGTAATGTGGCAGTTTTTGTGCTTACGTTTTTTAAAAAATTCTCCTATACAGAACCGTCAGTCTGGTGATAGGGCGTTGTGAATAAAAAATAATTAAATAAAACATATATAAGGAATTAAAAGTAAGTAATCGCTTTATTGTTAATCATGTGAATTATTATTATTATTATTATCATTGTAGTGCTTTGTGGTATACGATGTTTTTTGTTTGATTACCTGGCGCATAGATAAACAAATCTGATGGTTTTCCAACACGGGAACAACCAACATACGATTGACCATGTGAGAAACATGGGTTTTCTAGATTAATACCGCAAACACTTAATGATTGCCCCTGGGACTTGTTTATAGTCATAGCAAAAGCAAGCCGCACTGGAAACTGTAGTCGTTTAAACTCAAATTGCACATCAGTCGGAATCAATGGGATGCGCGGTATGAGAACATCTTCTCCCTTATACTTTCCTTTGAGTATAGTTGCTTCTATCACATTGTTTAGTAATTTTTTTATCGCTAACCGTGTACCGTTGCAAAGACGCGGTTGGTTGATATTTCGCAACATTATAACCACCGATCCAACCTTTAATTGAAGATTGTGATGTGGCAATCCTGGCAAATCCAGCTAGTTTAAAAATTCCGGTGGATAGTTGACAACATCATCTTGATTAGTAGCCGAATCAACTGATTTATATATCCTCAATTCGCCTGTAATTTGTTCTTGAATTTTGAAATTTAATTAATTTACATCTATGTTTTTGCAGCCAGTATAGCTCGTTCGCTCAACCAATTATGGTTTCTGTAATTTTGAGAAACATCTGGAAACACCTTCTGAATAAGTTCATCTTTTGATTGAGTTAACTGACAAAAACTTTGAGGAAAGTTAATGCAGCCAGTCAAGATGTCTATAGGAAATTTGCCATTACCAATGTCAATGAGCTGTTGAGAGAATATGTTTCCAGATTGGTCAGTTTGCAACTCGACATGCATATTCTTGCTTAAATGAAGTACTTTGACATGTTTCCACAAATTGGAGGACTTTAGACAAGCATTGAGTTCATCAGCTGGCGTTGATCGTGGAATCACTGGCAATGTTTGACGAAAATCTCCTGCTAATAAAATCATTGCCCCACCAAATCGGTTATTATTGCTCCGTTGATCTTTTAAGGTTCTGTCTAAAGCTTCCAAAGATTTTTTATGTGCCATCGTGCATTCATCCCAAATAATCAATTTACATTGCTGCAAAACCTTTGCCACTGCAGAGTTCTTCGAAACGTTGCAGGTTGGAGTTTCATTGCTTTGCATATTTAATGGCAATTTTAGTGCTGAATGGGCTGTTCGACCACCTTCAAGCAAAGTTGCTGCGATTCCCGACGAAGCGAGTGCAAGTGCAATTTTATTTCGTGAGCGAATTGTTGCTAATATTAATGAAATCAAAAAAATTTTTCCTGAACCACCAGGTGCATCTAAGAAGTTAATCCCTCCAGTTTCATCATTTGTTACTTTCATAAGAGTTTCAAATACATACTTCTGTTTTTCATTTAACAGTGGAAGATTTGACAAAAGCAAACTCAGTAGATTAGGTAACAGACAACTTTTTTTTTTTTAATTTGATATGACTTGAAGTCAAATCCTTTTAAGCCGTTGTTTTATTTATTTAAAATTTGGATATTAAAAATAATAAGACACTGTTGGTAACGCGATTTTTGTTTGACTGATGTAATGACGTGGAAACTGATACATTTCATCTCGCGTGCCGAAACTAATAGAAAAGAAACGCGAGTTTCGGACCGCGACATTGAACTCCTCCAACTATGTATTCTGTGCTACAACGCACACACGCACATTGTTTTTATAGATATGATTTTTTACGTTAGGAACACACCTACATTACTTAGACAACAGTGAGTGCTTGTACTTTATTATGAACTTTATACCATAGCAATAAAGCTCAAATTGACTACGTTTTAGTTACAAATCATTTGTATGGGAAAAAAGGGCTATTTTTAGGGTTTTTCAGCAATAATTCTAATTTTTCTCGCCGTAAAAACCATCCTTGAACTTCAACGAATATTTTAAAAAAAGATTTGGCCAAAGTGGTCCAGGCGTTGTTGAGTTATGAGCTTACCAACACATTTTGCGATTCATTGTTATATTATAGATGTATTACTTCATTCTGCTGTGGAAAAAAGAGCGCCTGCACTGCTGATGTATAAAAGCGATATTTAGTTTCTTGGAGTTGCCAATATTGCTCCATATCGCACTGTTTCTTAGTTCTACCGAATCAATTCTCATTGGCGTGGCCGTAAATTGTTCTATACTTCTTTCAACAATATCGCAATTGTTATTGAATTCAACTAGTGAAAATATTCCAGCAATTTGCCAGGTTGTGAGCACCATCTAGGTAGAATTGAGAAAGATAGCGATTTGGGACTACTCCAAGAAACGTGACGGCAATTCATATCAGCGATATGGCTCAGTATAGAATATATGGATCAATATCAATGTTGCTTCATTTATAGCTCCACTCGTGTTGCCGGGAAATTATTGCTCAATTGCTTATTGCTGCCTGTTTAACCGCACCTTAAAAACGAGTCTTGAGAATCGCATCAACTATACAAAGACAATGTGGTGACGAAATTCTAAAAGCTCAGATAGGAGCTCCAACGCCTACGATCACTATGGATTAGAGAAAAATACATATTTCTGAAAATTGCAATTATAGATGTGAACGGACCAATTTACAATGAGCTCTTTCAATCCTGAACATAAATTGGAAATGTATTCACCAAGATATACACTCCGAAACCCCAATTTCAGTTTTTGTCTTCGCTGCCTCCATTGTTTATTTGGGAATAATTGAGTATGAACTGAGTAGAAAAACCGACAAGGTCTACACGTGCAGACGAAAATAAAGGAACGAAAAACAGCCGTACGAAAAGTTGGGAGAGAATAAAAATCAATCGTTATTCAACTGGTCCAGAGAACATTCGGCAGAAACTCAGGATCCATAATTGATATAATAACGACCCTAGAGTAATGAGTCAGTCGACCAAACGAACTTATTGGATATGCTTGACGCGGCCCCGTGGCCTGCAAAATTATAAAACTTCGGGGGCGATTCTGTTTATCCACTTTGCCAATTGCGGATCCGTTACCCTCATTCTCCACTTTTTTTTCAAACACGTTTTCATCCACCGAATACACTCCCTATTTGCATTAGTCTGAGCCATATTAAGTACCGATATCTCATTTATGACTCTTTTCAGTTTGGCTTTCAGCATTCTCCGTCTATTTGTTCCGACTCTTGGTGTTATCGACGAAATTCAAAAATATCTGACGGATAACTTCGATGAAATTTTAACAACTCTTTGTCAAAGTGTTTGATGGTTAAAGAACATATACCTCAAGCATCTATACAAGCTTTCAATAATTGATAACTACAATCACAATCCTTCCCAGAATTACAGCCTACTAACGCTTACAAAAACCGGAACTATACTTGTACTCTGCTCCACGAGGTCTGGAAATTATGTAATGAAACAGATTTTTTTTTAAATTTTTAAAACGAAAATAATACAATTCAATATTATTTTTTTTTTTTTTTTACTTTTCCTCCTTGATAAAGATAGAAGATGTCTATCGAAACGTCGGAAAACATTACATCCACAATAGATGATGGTAATAGCCCAAATAATCATTCAACACGAGCTCCATCATCAACAATATCTCGTCATCAACTAGAAATTCGGTATGGGCCCGAATTGTTTCAAGAAGTTAGAAGTTATGAAAGAACCAGCATAAAATTGGCAAAGGAATGCAACCATTTGACATTCATCCATCTTGCAAGAGATCGAAACCTAATTCCTAAAGGTCTCAGAGTGAAACTTACTGTCAAAAGTTATAGAGCAGATAGGATTTCAAAACGGACAAGTCAAGCCCTTATGAGAGAAAGACTGAATCAACATCGATTCAACAAAGCCAAAAACTTACAACATGCGAGAACCTTAGATGTAGCATTCAATCAAAAAAAACTAATGCTGAAGATTATGAAAATATTCTGGGAGCTATCAAACATAGCTATGAAAGAATATATGAACAACAAAAACAAGTCCAAAAAAGGAAAATGAAGAAACTTATGAAAAAGCCAAGAAAATATGAACCCTTAGATCATTCAAAAACCGTGATCAATTTATCTAATAAGAACTTGAGTGAAGATCAGATATCTCTCCTCAACAAGGGTCTGAAGTTCTCTATAGCCCCTAAGACGATACCAAAAATTGAAATCATGTTGGCGGCAGAAGAAACTGCACAGAAAATTCGAGAACCTGAAAAAGCCGAAGAGTACAGATGGAAAATCAAAACCTTGTTAGACAGGAATAACAAAACACCTCTACCCAATATAAATAAAGCTGAACAGAGGGCATTAAAAGACCTTAACTCGGATAGTTCCATAAAGATACTTCCAGCAGACAAAGGAAACGCCACTGTAATTCTAGATGTTGGCTCTTATAATAAAAAAATCATTGAATTATTAGAAGCAGGAAAATACAAAAAACTAAAAAAGGACCCTACCACCACAGTTGAAAACAAGATTTACAAAATCCTTTATAAATATCGAAATGAATTTCCAGATCAATTCGTTAGATCAAGACTTACACCTCACTTCAGTAAACCACAACATTTATATGGTCTATCAAAAATACACAAAGCAAATATTCCTCTAAGACCAATTGTGAGTTCAAGAAATTCAGCATGCCACCAATTGGCTAAATTTCTGCTGAAAATTATATCGCCATTAAAAAGGAATTCAACATCGATGATAAGAAACACGAAACATTTCATAGAAATAATGAAACATCAAGAAATCATGGAAGAAGACGTTATGGTCAGCTTCGACATCACCAGTTTGTTCACTAATATTCCGACAGATAAAACACTTATCATAGTTAGGAAAAAGCTTGAAGAAGATCAAACCCTTAGTGAAAGAACTACACTAAGCGTCAATGCAATTATGGAAATGCTTCCTCTTTGTATTGAAACAACATATTTCCAATTCGAAGACATCTTTTATCAACAAGAATTTGGAATGGCCATGGGTTCACCACTATCACCAATTTTAGCTGATTTATATTTGGAAATTTTCGAACAGAAGGCATTAGAAAAACATGTACTTAAACCCAAACTGTGGAAAAGATATGTAGATGATACTTTCATTATTTGGCAACATGGAAGAGACACTATAGATGGATTCCTTCAATATCTAAACAATCAAGAGGAATCAATTAAATTCACAATTGAAATCGAGAAGGACAGACAACTACCATTCTTAGATGTACTCGTACATAAACAAAATGCAATCCCAAGAACCACTGTGTATAAAAAGCCAACGAACATAGGACAATATCTACATTTTGAGTCAAACCACCAACTAAACACTAAATTGGGAGTAGCAAAATGTTTATTTGATAGAGCAATAAATATTTGTTGCACTGAAGAAGACCAAAACGTAGAAATAAATAACATCTCGGAAACTCTTAGAAGCAATGGCTACCCCAAAAAGATATTAGAAAAAGCTAAACGAACAAGAGAAAGTCAACCTGAACCAACAGATATAAATCAGACCATTAAAACCGTAATTCCTTATGTAAAAGGTTTGTCGGAGAAAATGAGAAGAATTGGAAATAGATACAACATAACGACTGCATTCAAAACTCAAGACACTATCAGAGCTAAACTTACAAAAGTTAAGCCTAATAATGAGACACAAAGGACAAAGAACTGCATATATGAATTACATTGCGAGTGCGGAAGATCTTACATCGGAGAAACTAAACGCCCTCTGAATGTACGAATAAAAGAACATCAGAAGCTTCTACGAGTACTAGACAGCGACAAATCCAGGTTAGTCCAACATGCTGTAGATGAGAATCATCGTATAAAATGGGATGAAGCATCAATAATATCCAAAGAAGAAAAACTTGCAAGAAGAAAAATCAAAGAAGCAGCATTTATGAAAATAACACCAGATTCCATAAGTGCTCCATCTATAGATCTGCAAGAAGTTTGGATAGTTCGATCCAACTTAAAAAGATCATCATATCACAGATGAGTATATAACATTGTTCATTTTTCTTTCATGACTTCTGTCATATTGACTTTTTGAAAATTGATAATTTTCAAAAGGTTTTTTACTTTTCCTCCTTGATAAAGATAGAAGATGTCTATCGAAACGTCGGAAAACATTACATCCAGAATAGATGATGGTAATAGCCCAAATAATCATTCAACACTCAATATTGTCACCTTCATAATAACTTCCTTCTGAGGCCACACAGCCCTGTGGAGACGTTCCTTCACTCCATATAGCAGTGCTGCAACTCCGACACCTAAATAACCTTCAGCTGGTCGGTTACAGCCGTTTGAATTTTTTCGACTGTCTCAAAATGATTTCCCTTGGGGTAATTATTCAACTTTCGGAAGAGAAAAAACTCACGGACTCCAGTCAGGCAAACTAGGAGGCTGAGGAGCCGCAGCAATGTTTTTACTGTCTATTGAAATGGTTTTTTGGAACCATTTATGCCCAGATTCTTCTCATCCCCAATTCATTGGTCAAAACTTGATGAACGGTGGTGTGAGTCAAATTTAACTCTCCCCTATCATCCTGACTGTCAACCGACGGTCTGAACTCACAGGATCCCGGATTCTGTCGACATTTTCAACGGTTCTTGATGATGAAAACCTTCCGCTTCGTGGTTCATCTTCAAACGACTCTCTTCCTTCGGAAATTGCCTTAAACCACCGAAAAACCTGGGCCCGTGACAAAACACTATCTCCGTAGGCCTGCTGAAGTTCAAGAAGAGTTTCTGTGTCCAGATCTGAAGCAAAATCTGATAGCACACCGTTGCTCGAAATTGATGTCATTCATTTTTAGACCACAATAGAAAAATCGATCGCTACGCACAACCAAATGACTCGAGCGAGATCAAACTCGTACTGAAAGTGGATCACATGTTCCTCTACCGCCCGGCTAATCCCCGCGCTTCCAGTGTTGCCAAATAAAACGCAACGTTGCTAGTCTCATCACTTAATTTACAGACCTCGTAATACGGTTGTTGAAGGTTACGTGGAGAATTCTAAAATTAATAAAAAAAGATTGCGACAAACATTCTTGAAAAAAATTACATGAAAAATACCCAAATTAATGCTACGCCAAATCAATCAATATCACTAATTGTTCGAAATGTTTAATTCTTATTCATAAATAATTTTTCTATTCACGTATTTAGGATAGGTGAATAATAAATCAATTGATCTTCGTAATATGTAGTACCAGTTATTTAATCAACTAGTTTATTAATGTTGGCGATTAATGGTCCAGATATTTTAACACGTGAGCGGAGCGATTAATAAATTATAGATAATAGATTAATAAACGAGTTACTTACAAGATTTTTCCGTCGACCTCATTATGAATTTGAAATAAATTATTTATTGAAATAAATTTTATTTCTCACAATATAAAATTTGACAATGAAAATCTCGATGCTCACTTCGAGATATTTATATTTATGGTTCCAATTGAACAAATCGTGAAATTCATAGACGGAATTTTCGAGATGTGATATTCTGAATAGTCTACATTTACATCGTTACTGACGATTTGCGATAAGGAATGTTCGGAACTGGTGGGAGCTGATGTATTAATTACTGGCGAAATTTTTTCAGCAGTTGCTAATCTATTTTTCATCGAGTTTTTGATGTACTTTGATTGCATTTTAAAGAGGATAATCGATATGTCCCTCCTACTTTCAAGAAAATTGTTTACAAAAACCAATGTATAATTACTCATTCCAAGTTTTTTTGTTTCAACTACTTATGAATATTTCTAATCTTACACACCCATCACTGATTTTTCATCAGCGATATAAAATGGCCTGAATGACCTGGAGTTCACACGTCAGGCATTTTTGTTTATTAGACGTGTGGTATCATGCGGGAGTAGTTGAATAACGGAGTTCCTAGCTCGGTACAGGAAACAATAGTGACAAACTGTTATTTTTGTTGCGATCGAGCTGTCATAACAGGCATTCAGCTGTCATGTTAGGCGTTCGGACATGAGACAAGTGACAAGAAACGCGCAAAGCATGTCACTCTACCTAGAAATATACACTTCTCTACTTGACTATATTCAAACTGATGTCTCAGCACTGAATATCACATCACGTATTCCTTCGTGAAATTACTTCTGATATACATCGAAATTATATAGCGAGAGAGTAATAATATACCACAAACATTCAACGTCAGCTATGGGTTTTCTTTAATGGCATACGATCTTTCGATGGTCTAGGGAAAATAGAATAATTCGAGCTGGAGAAGCCTATTTACATTGCGCGAGGATAGGATCATTTTCACTTTCAATTCGTGATGGAAAACAGATCAATTTAAAATTCGATCAATATAAAATTCTGATCACTTTAATTTGGTCCCATCTCATGGTCCCGGTTCTTATAGTACTTTCTGCAGTATACAGGGCGTATATGGCTTATGAAAAAATATGCAAGTGAATCATATATAGACTAAAAAAAATCATGCTTCCAGATGTCAAATTTATTGCCATTGGAGCCACTCAATTGCGATGGCGAAGCACTAAAATGAATTTAGTAGCTGCTAATAATCAAGATTCATCAAGAAAAAGGGCTAGATTACTTCACTTGGTAGGATTAGGCATTCAAGAAATTTTCTGTAATCTGCCAGACGCTCATGTTATTGAAACGGGTGAAAATGTAGATCTCTAAAAACTTGCTCTAGAGAAACAAGACACATTCGTCGAAAAACGCCATCCTAGAGATTTGAGACAGTAACAAGGCAATGGAACATTCAAAACACTCAAATAAATCCATGGCAATTGACTTTAAACCCCGCCCATCTGACATCTTGGTAAATTCCAATAAATTTAGGCGATTGTCACAAAAATCAACTAAAGCTGAATATATTTGTTGGTTTATTATAATAATGAATTGCAATTATGTACCTCATTTTTATGACTCCAATAATGCCAAACGGTCATTATGAAGACAATGTTTCATTCCTCTATCGGAATTGCCCAAACAAGAAATTATAAACTTCAGAATGCCAATTCAAAGATGAAATATACCGAAAACACTCTGAATCAATACTATATAAAACAAAACCAGCTATTTGATGATTCTTACCAATGAAAAACGTACCCGATCAAGATAAAATATACTGAAAACACGAAGACCAATCAAAGACGAGAATCTATTTTTCGCTACTCTCTTGTTAGTCACCTTATGTGACAGTGACTCAAACAAATTCATGCCAATTGAACCCTAAGCCCCGCCCATCTGACATCTTGGTAAATTTGAATCAACTTAGGGGAATGTTAGAAAAATCAAGAAAGGATGAATATATTTGTTGATTCATTATAATATTCGTAATGAATTGAAATTATGTACCCCACTTTCATGACTCCAATAATGCCAAACGGTCATTATGAAGACAATATTTGATTCCCCTATCAGAATTGCTCAAACAAAAATTCTAAACTTCAAAATGCCAATTCAAAGATGAGATGTTCCGAAAACAAGTGGACTCGGTACTATAACAAAGAAAACCAGCTATTTAATGATTCTGACCAATGAAAAATGTAACCAATCAAGATAAAATATACCTAAATCACGAGAACCAATCAAAGACGGGTATCTTTATTTTCGCTACTCTCTTGTTAGTCACTGTTAGGAGGAAGTGATTCCAGCTTATAAAAATCTTCTTGTAATAGTATCATTTCTTCATATTAAGAGCTCTATGAGTTCATCTTCAGTAATCCAAACAAGAAGATTTCTGTTGGGCGAAGTCAGCTCCTCCTTCAATTATCGATTTCTCAGATATAAGGTAAATTTTGTACTGATTTCATGTATATTTACATGAATTGCCCTAACACAAAATTCAAAACTTCAAAATGCCAATTCAAAGATGAAATATACCGAAAACAAGTGGACTCGGTACTATAACAAAGAAAACCATCTCTTTAATGATTCTGACCAATGAAAAATGTAACCAATCATGATAAAATATACTGAAAACACGAAGACCAATTAAAGACGAGAATCTCTTTTTCGCTACTCTCTTGTTATTCACCGTACGTGGCATTGACTCAAGGAAATCCTTGACAATTTAATCTTTAGTCCCGCCCTTAGACTATATAAGAAATTTATATACTATATATTTATTTATATAATTTATATTATTTGGTTATATGGCACCCCAACCTCACTTTCAGTAGGTAAATCTTAAAAATCAAATGTAATAATACATGTTTGTCTTCACAATTGTAATTGCTAATATATCCGATAAGACAGTTTCAATTCGAAATATAAAATTTTATACAATTATTTGAATGCAAATTGGAGAAAAGTTTTTATTCACAATTCTAGGGTAATAGAGAAACCTACTATTTGCTCAGTTTGGCAACATGAAAATTTTTTATGACCTGAGTGGACCAGCTCAATACGTTACAATCGAGCAGCTCTAAGTTTCAGATACGACACTCTAAGATCACGCCCATCTGACATCTTGGTAAATTCGAATCAATTTAAAGGATCGTTACGAAAATCATCAATAGCTGAATATGTTTGTTGATTTATCGTTATATTCCTATAAATAATAAATAATAAGTGCAATTTAATTCTGCAGTGAAATATTTCTAATCAGAGTCGGACATATCGGTCTCAATTAATGAAACCTGATCCGACTCTGGTAGAACAGGATGCGATGTCAGTGTTGATCTGTCCTGGGGCAGTTCAGTTCTTCGACCGTCTATGTATGAAAGCTTGGACGTATAATTATTGGGGTGTCGTGGAATTATAACATGTGAAATATGTTTATATACTACAGGCCGGTCGAGAGGACTAAACCGACGACAATAACTTGTTCGAGACTATACTTGGTGACCAGGCAGGCCAAGATTCCCTGGATTTTTCTGTTAGACCACAAATATATAGAACAACCCTCGTACTCATTGCTAGAAATAAAAAATAATAAATTGAACATCAGTGTTTTTGCATCAACTGTGGGTGCATTTATTAAAAAAAAATCGTGTATGAAATGGGGCAAGAAGAGTAAGGAATAAGGATAAAGTATAATAGGTACAGAGTTGAATAGGCAATTAGACCGTTACAGGGAAAATTAGGGTAGGTAAATTGCATATGAAATTAATTGTGTCGCTATTTCATGATCAAATGGACACTTGACACGGTTATAACCTTTATATGCTACGTACGGTCGCCATGATGGTAGATTTGGCAAGTTGGAAGCTGGCCATTATATAAAGGATTATGATCTTCCAACCGAAATAATTAGAGTCGAGAACTCTGAACGAGTTCATATTAACCCTTCCCGTAAAGGGCTCGCCTGCACTCCCCCTTGGGCCGGAGTTATGTCAATAACCACTATGAATATTACGAATTAAGGCAGATTGTGGTCGAACTTCCTCTTCAGTTTACTTCGGCTATATCCAACTTATCAACAGAAACCTCGCATCAAACGCCAGCAACTATAAACCTAACTTAAAGCTGTATTACCTGGGTCGAACACTGGCGAATCTGATCTATTTGTCTACAAGATAATTACCGATGGTAAACAACGGAAATCGTCGATAAAAATCTTTTCATTTCATGAAATCGATCAGTTCTTACATTAATTTCTTCTTACATACAGGAGTACAAAAATTTTTTTTGATCATAATCACTTTCAATGGACAGAGTTATCGATTTATTTTTTATAATAAGTTAGTTATTGGGTAGGCAATCTGAAAAATTTAATCTCAAATCCTCTTTTTCATTTTATTCATGCTTTCGGGTTCACTCGAACCTACGGTCGAAAAAACTACTGGATAACTTCAGAAACTAGATATTATGTTTCAGAAACCCAATTCCACAAAGTAATAATTATAGAAAATCAACATTTTTCTATATATATTCTTTTGAACTTTTGGCTTACAATATTTAGTTAGCAAACAGTAAAGAATATAGATCAGGGGTTAGTGACGGGGTGTCATACAAGTCGGTGTATCACATAAAAGCCTAGGGAAAAAAACCAAGTAAAAAAAAAACCTGGCTCCTTGCCTAAGTGTGAAGTGTTGCTTAAGGATACATTGAAAATTTAATGAATAATCGAATAACTGGCTCTAGCTCTGCATTGAATATGCCCTCAACAAGTGCTACGCACATAAATATTACATCTTCTGAAAAAATGTTATAGAGAATTCCTCACAGAGTATCTCAATTCACATTTTCAATTTCAATAATCGTGTTAAATGATTGTTTGGGCTATTACCATCATCTATTGTGGATGTAATGTTTTCCGACGTTTGGATAGACATCTTCTATCTTTATCAAGGAGAAAAGTAAGAAACTTTTTGAAAATTATCAATTTTCAAAAAGCCAAATTACTTACAACATGCGAGAACCTTAGATGTAGCATTCAATCAAAAACTTATGCTGAAGATTATGAAAATATTCTGGGAGCTATTAAACATAGCTATGAAAGAATATATGAAAAACAAAAACAAGTCCAAAAAAGGAAAATGGAGAAACTTATGAAAGAATCAAGAAAATATGAACCCTTAGATCATTCAAAAACCGTGATCCATTTATCTAATAAGAACTTAAGTGAAGATCAGATATCTCTCCTCAACAAGGGTCTCAAGTTCTCTATAGCCCCTAAGACGATACCAAAAATTGAAATCATGTTGGAAGCAGAAGAAACTGCACAGAAAATTCGAGAACCTGAAAAAGCCGAAGAGTACAGATGGAAAATCAGAACCTTGTTAGACAGGAATAACAAAATACCTCTACCCAATATAAATAAAGCTGAACAGAGGGCATTAAAAGATCTTAACTCGGATAGTTCAATAAAGATACTTCCAGCAGACAAAGGAAACGCCACTGTAATTCTAGATGTTGGCTCTTATAATCAAAAAATCAATGAATTATTAGAAGCAGGAAAATACAAAAAACTAAAAACGGACCCTACCACCACAGTTGAAAACAAGATTTACAAAATCCTTTATAAATATCGAAATGAATTTCCAGATCAATTCGTTAGATCAAGACTTACACCTCACTTCAGTAAACCACCACATTTATATGGTCTTCAACAGTCGCGAGAAAGTATAGTCTTTTACTCGGTTAGAATATACTATTCTATAACGAATCACTTCAATTCAAATCTGAGGTTCGAATTGAGGCGTTTACGAATGGATTTTCGTTTGTATGATAACATCCCCTTGGTTTGATAGCCATCAGTGCTTGTCACGACCACGTCGTGTACGAATATAATTCGGTTTATCTAGGAAGTTAATCTGGTGAAATCATCTTAATTACTCCGAATTACCTGCGAAAACCTGAAATAATTAGGAAGAGTGTGCGTGGTGGCTGATTTTGATAATTGTTGAAATCTAATTTTGTATATTTATTCATTCTATGGTGACTGATTCAAGGCACATAAACATAAGAGATTTTATAGAGAATATATTAGTTATGGTGAATGACTGTCCTGCTATATAAGCCATAATAATAAAGGCCGCATCCGTTATTTAAACCCAATTTGAGACTTAATTACTCTGGTCTCATAGTAGGAGAATCTAGGTGTAGTGAAGATGAAAAAGAATAGACGATTTACGTGTAGTGTAAATTATTTAAGTGCCATACTTAAGCATCAGAGACCTTGCGTTTACTTAATTCAATTCCAAGATTTCCCAGAGATAAGAATCATGTCGTTAAGGTGGTCACATAGCGAATCAGATATGGAAATAAGTCAACTACTCAAGATACAAATGAATTTTTAATTAAGAACAAATACATATGCATTTCACCGGCTTAGAATTTTTTATGTCGAGAGGAAGTCGCATTGTCGTTAATTTATAGAATTCATTAATAAATTAACTCTTGACTACACGCCGTGAGAATTGTCAGTCTCAAATTTTGTGATTACTGATCTTTCTCAGCCGTTATTTTCTACTACCAACTACTAACCACGTTAGGAGTAAGATATAATAACTGATAACTTAGTAACCTGACAACATTTTTTTTAATCAATACTCGTCAAAACTTAACTCATTTTACTCATAGAATTGTCATTTCAGCAATACCCATAATCTATTATTGTTCTACTTCCCAACGTTTCAAAAAACATCTTCTGTCGTTTTCAAGATTAGGTAATGAGGCTGGTAACGTTGCGTTTGATCTGACAACACAGGAAGCGCGGGACTTCGTGGGAACATGTGATCCACCTTCAGTAAGAGTTTGACCTATTGCGTTCTTGAAATGAATGACATCAATTTCGAGCTATCAGGTTTCGCTTCAAACTTGGGCACAGTGAAACTGAAACTCTTCTTAAACTTCAGCAGGCCTACGGATATAGTGTTTTGTCACGAGCCCAGGTTTTTCGGTGGTTTAAGGCATTTTTAGAAGGAGGAGAGTCGATTGAAGGTGAACCACGAAGCGGAAGGCCTTCATCTTCAAGAAGCGATGAAACTGTCAACAGAATCCGTGATCTTATGCGTTCAAATCGACGGTTGACAGTCAGAATGATAGGGAATGAGTTAAACTTGACTCACACAACTGTTCATCAAATTTTGGCCAATGAATTGGGGATGAGGAAAATCTGCGTTCCAAAAAACCATTTCAATAAACAGTAGAAACATTCCTGTGGCTCCTGAGCCTCCTTATTCGCCCGACTTGAGTCCTTGTGACTTTTGTCTCTTCCCAAAGTTGAAAAATTACCTCAAGGGAAATTATTTTAGGACAGTCGAAAAATTCAAACGGCTGTAACCGACCAGAACAAAATGTTTCAAAAAATGTCTAACTTGTATTTTATGCCGAAGTTAAAACGTTAATTTAAGTTTCACTGACTGCTGTGGAAAAAAACTTTATCAGACTGAATAGACAAATAATCGAAAACCTGGTCCATTTCATGCCCTTTTCAAAATTACACAACACTACCAATTTTTTTAAATGAAAACCTTAGAAATTCTAATTTTGTCGCCAGAGATGTGTTTAAGCCGAAATAATTAAAAATTAGGAAAAATCCACTAGTACCACCTGTTGCCAAATTAAATGTTGCTTTATATTTATTGCTCGCTACCGTTTCGAACAACCACTATTTATTCTCTTTTATCTCACTCTCTGTGTTTGCAGATAAGTAGGTAGTAAAGAAAATTAACACAAAAAAGTTTAAATATTTATTTTTAATATTATTTTACAGTAATATCGTCTTATAATAGGTGTTCAAATTACCTGCCGCTAGCTCTTATGCATAATCTGTATCGTTTTAAAAACTGTATTTTCAGTGTTATTAAACTGGTGGCTGATATATCTCGAGCTGCTCGATTTAAGCGCTGGCGCAGTTCCTCTTCTGTCCGAATTGCGTAAAATTTATCCTTTAAGAATCCCCAGTAAAGAAAATCTAATGGGATTAGGCCCGGTGATCGTGGTGGCCACTAACCGCAAACCATTCGCGCATTGTATTAATTTCTTTCACTTTTATTATTTCGGCTTTAACACATCTCTCGTGACGAAATTAGAATTTCTAAGGTTCTGATTAAAAAAATTGGTAGTGTTGTATCATTTTGAAAAGGGCATGAAATGGACAATTTTTAAGATTATTTGTTAATTCAGTCTGATATAATTTTTATCACAGCAGTTAGTGAAATTTAAGTTAACGTTTTCACTTCGGCATAAAATACAACAAGTTAGACATTTTGAAGGATTTTGTTCTAGTTCTCGGTGATGTTATTACTTCATTGTTCAAAGCAACTATTCAGGATAGCCTAGGCAAAAAAACATGAGTTTGAAGTAATTTCTAGCGATGCTAGGGGATGAAAGACCGAGAACTGGAGATTTAGAAAAAATACACAAAGTGGTGATATCTCGAAAACCAGCGGACTCCAACTGAGGTCATATTGATGCTATCTGATAGACCTAATGCCAATCTATCTCCAGTGTCACTTTCGCGTGGTATTTTTGGGACACCCTGTATAAACTAGAATGAATCAGTTAAAATAATTATAATCAATGTTGAATGGTGAATTTCATTAGTTACAGAATATTTGTTTTAGATAGTCGACGTATACCAAATAAATCCGAAGACATGTTTTCGCTAAAGGTTATAAGGTCAATCTGTAACACTTCGTATGATTATTTCTCAACTTTTCCAACGGTCCATTTCACAATCGTAGACGAGAAAGAAACTCAAATATTTTCAATAATTATACCTTTACCTGTCCTATCGATCGCCAATGAGATGCCATCGAAGCTAGTTGCGCTTGGCTTCATCTGACAAATTGGTACCTTTATGGTCAAATGTGACGGACAGAGAATCAACCATATAATTAATTTATTGGTTTCTAATTCCGATACAAATGTCCAAATGCCGGAGGAGCTGGAACCACGAATATGGACCCACGAAAAACGGGATGTCTGTTGTGATCAGCAGATGTTACAGGCAGATGTAACACATATAGATAGACTATGTCTAAATGAAACATCGCAATTCAAGCAGCCGCCAACAAGGCAGCCGGTGTTTGAAGACTCCGTATGAAAATTATTCCGGGCCCTCCCCATACGGACACCATTTTCAGACTAAATCCAGGTGTCGAGAAAACAATCAAAATCCGGGCTAAACAGCACTGACATTGTATGAGAAACCTATTTCGTTTCTGGTTTTCACAGGGCGTTTTGTTAAGGAAAACCCATCCCGTTCCTAGTGGAACAGTGCTATAATTTTCATTCATTGTCAAGGTTGACAGAAATGTCAATAGCCCAAATTACACTAGTCAAAAAAAAATTTTTTTATGTAACATGGAAACTTTAGTCTAGTTCTATTTTTTTATTTTGATATTTTTGCTCTAATCGATTTGTGAAAAACTTTACTGGTTTATACTCGTCTTCAAATATTCAGTTGTGTATTTTGAGCTTTGACACTATCCACTCTTATTGTGATAACCCCTGAAAAAATTTCATTCAATTTTCCATATTTCACCCTCGTTGTTTCTAACATCCATGGAAGTGAAATCTGATTCACCCCCATAATTCATATTTGGTCCTAAAACTTTTTTATATTGATTGGAACATAGGGCCTCCCTTGATATACTCAACATATGTCATCTTTCTTAATTCGATAATCATTTCTGGCCGTCATCTTTGGACAAAGTTCTCATTTAACCACTTTCTGTTAACAATTTTGTCTTGAAATTATAACAAGGTCAGGTATAAACTGGAAGAACCATATGCTCAGGAAGTAATAAAGAACATATTTTATTTCCTTTTGTGATAGTCTATGGTAATTCGTTAAATATTAATATGTGGCATACGTCATCATACCATTGTTTTAAATAGATCGAAATTAATTGAGTTCTAAATAAGAGGTCACTTTGAACATCACCGCAAAATAAGTTTACATCAAGTTAACTCATTATCATTTGTCCAAATGGAATAATTTAATTTTTCACTGCTATTCTTCATTTTTTGTGAATGAGATTTTGTTTTTGTCGGTATGATCCCTGAATATTTTGCTTAATTGCTCTGAAAAAATTTTCTCTTGATACATCATCGAATAGATTAAAAATCAAATTGAGTTAATGACATGTTGGGTATTCTATATGAAATTGTTGATCAATACAAAAAACCGATAGGTAACACCACTGCGTAGGACACAATATGTTTTAGAAACTGGTATTCAAAATCTGATAGCGGCTATTAAAAGTAATAGCAACCCTTAGTCAAGATGAATGATTTTTCTTCGTAGATCCTTGTAAAAGGTCTTTTAGACAAAGATTATTACAAAATGTTTTCGTTATCTTCTTCATCGGGTTTTCACACTCACCTTTTGATGGATGAGCTGTCTCATATCTGATGAACATTGGTCACGACAGCAGAACCGAACTCTGCAGATATACAGTGTGGAATATTTCGGTTACTATACGGGGTGATTGTTTTCATCGTTTATCGTTCCTTTTTAATATATTGTTTTGATAGTTCTCACCACGTACCTAGTTTAATTTGTTGTTTCACGGTTTATCGCTCTTTTTTTAATATATTGTTTTCATTTTACTGTCTAGGTACCGAGTTTAATTTGGTTTGAAACCAATTTGGATTGGTAAATGTGAAGTTTTTTTGAAGTAAAACTTCTTTAGGCGCAACTAGGAGGTAACTGAACGATAATGCAACGGAAGTCCGTTACGGCAATATGGCGTCACGTTGTCTACCATCCGGTATTCAAATAATATTTTTGATTTTGTCGATAGATAGTTTATAAACAAATCAATCAAAAATTTTTGGATAAATAAAATAATTTGTTTTGGTAACACAAATCGGCCTCAATATTTGGTTGTACAGGAACGAAGCATGGTGAATATGCCCTGAATTATACTGCTCATGTGGAATTCAGGCATTTGCTAGATTATTTAGATAAAGAAAAAAGCTGTTATAAATTTTCATCATTTTATTGTTATTCTGGTGGATATTCGGGAAAATAATTACAGAGTATTATATCATATGAAATTAATTCCAAAACTGAACAGACTACAAAATTCATTGAATTCAGGTCAGGGGTAATTTAATCAATACGAATGAAAGCAAAGTTATTGAATGTTAAGAAAGTAATGAAAAAAATGTAAAGAAAACATGAAATGAAGATGAGAAAAACAAAGGATATGAAGTTATACAAAAAAAAATTGAAGAAGAATATTTTAATTCGTAATAAAATTAATTCAAAAAATTTCGAAACTCACAACATGAGATTCACCATGAATACACATTTTTTAGAAGCAGATCGAGAAGAATTGATAAGAATTGTTGCGTCTCCAGTTTTGCTGGAACGTAAACAATAGAAAGAATAAACATTATTCAGTGGATTCAAGGTTTCCGATTAGCATACCTTGAAATTACAATGCAATAGAAAAACAGTATGAAAAATAAATGAAATGAATAAAACCAATGAATTTTCAGACCTCATAAGAAATGAACAACAAAAAAATTGAAGAAACATATTAGAAAAACAGTTATTTCACATGAAAAAACTTATGTTACATATACAACAGTTATCAACAATAAAAAATATTTATCGCTACAAGAAAAACTTATTCTATATAGAAGCGGGTCATATTTTATATTATTTTTAACTTAATTGCCAACCCTCACCCCCAAATTTTGAATAGGGAAGATGGGGTGAGTGATACCTCATTTGAAAGGTATTTTTATACTGATTTCAGCACAGTAATTGTTTTTTCATTTTATGCACTAGTTCTCTTAATATTCTTAACTAAGTAACTGAAAATGAAGTGGTGTTTTCATGGCACTTGTGGTGTTTTTTGTGAAAAATCGACATTTTGAGCTTCAAAACAACCATGACTGTGCCTGACTGTACGTATCGCGAAGGAGCTCAATCTTGCTGAAACTCAATCTAAATTATCTTCGATATAATTTGCAATAACATGCGGTAACACTTGATCGATAGAAACCTCCAAAAAGTCCAAATACTTTCATATCTCAAATCAGATGACCAAGTAGAAAGAAAATCAAATCATTAATGATGCCACAGAAATATTCCAGTCCTAATTCGTGAAACGATTTCCGACTTAATTATGAAGTGTTTTCTCAGTTGGCTTCAATATGTTTTCATTTCGTTGATTATTGAATTCATATCTTTTTCAAAAAAATGAGATTCGATAATTTTTTATTTATTACGAACAGATCATTAAGTTGGCTTACTGGTCCTTTGACATGTGAATTATTCTTAGTGTTGAATCGAGACTTGATTTCGATTGAGTTTCAGCAAGATTGAGCTCCTTCGCAATACGCTTTGTTTGTTCGACATCTTGATTAAAGATTTCTATGTCAGTGGATTGGAGGAAAAAAGAGGTTGTTTTGAAGCTCAAAATGTCGATTTTTCACAAAAGAACACTGCAAGTGCCATGAAAACACCACTTAATTTTCAAATACTTAGTTAAGAATATTTCGAGAACTAATACATAAAATGGAACAATTACTCTGCTGAAATCAGTATAAAAATGCCTTTCAAATGAGGTATCACTCACCCCATCTTCCCTATTGAAAATTTGGGGGTGAGGGTTGTAATAGCAAGGGTTGAAGTGCTATGCATTCGTAACCTACATCATAAGTTGTGCCCCTCGAAACAGAAATCGACCTGTCCGAGCATTTCTATCGAAAAAATTTATTTCATCTGTAATCTCGTCTGCTTCGTTTTCAAATGGCCACCCTGTATATGTAGGTAATATATGTATATTTAGAGCTTTTCAAAATCCAGACATTCTATTTATTTATACCCAAAAAAATCATGATCACATTGTTTCTTTATAATGAAATGAGGATTGCCCTTTTATAATTAGGACGGCTAGGTAACTGTAAGCGTGCAAAGTCGCTTACCTCACGCTTGTGCCTTTTAACATTTTTGTCAGTAAGATATGCTCTCCTTTGTGTATACCATCGGAGAGTATAAGTTGTTCGAGACAATAAGGACATAAACTTTATGAGTTCCCATTGAGGTAATCTCGTAGATTCTAATGACAGAAATGGATCTACTCGATTGTCTTATTCTTATGAGCATTTCAAACACCGGCAAACTGCCTTTTAGTATTATCATTTCGTGTTTATTATATATATTACAATACGGTACACTTCTCCGCAACGATGTGAAATCCATTTGTTATTAATTAATACGTTGATCATTGATTGCGAAAATGAATTAACAGTAAAGACGTTGAAGTTTCATTATCTATTGTTAAGATCCACCGATGGATAAAATAATTATACAGACGAAAAACAACCATAGAAGGACATATGTTAATCAGTCATTTATTATAGAAATCATTTATTTTGCATTGAGGGTATCAGATATTGAAAATTATATCTTTCATGATACATTTCTTGGCAAAATAATAATCTCTTTAGCTGTTCGATGGAAATAAAAATAGGAAAATACTCAGATAATATCAACATTCGACATTATCTTATTAGAATTAAAATCTGCACATCAGATCAAATAATCTTCTTGGTTTGTCATCTGTATGAAACGAAAATCCACTCACATGGTCATCTCCTGTGCTCATGTCGTCATTTCTTTACGATTAGTTGGGATATCAGGAACCAATGGAGGTTTACGTCTACTGTCGTCATTTCTTTACCGTTAGTTGAGATATCAAGAACCAATGGAATTTCAGGAAGTTTACGCCCACTGCATGCGTATGCAGAAGAGTGAAATTTTTTTAGATAAATATTTGAGTGTGTATCTATATCAAGAATTGAATCCGACCGACCTACCGAACCGTTTAAGTTTCAGTCGTTGGGCTTTTGACAAGCTTGCAGAAGATCCACTCTTATCGACAAAAGTTTTGTTCACTGATGAGGCCCATTTTTGGCTTAATGGGTTCGTGAACAAAGAAAAGGCTCAAATCTGGGATGATGAACAACCCGAAGAGCCTCAAGAGTTGCCGTTAAATCCAGAAAAACACTCTTTTTGTGGTTTATGGGCCAGTGGAATAATCGGTCCATATTTCTTCAAATCAGAAGGCCCGAATGCTACTGTGAATGATGACCGTTATCGCACCATGATAACAGCCTGTGGTCTCGACGAAATGTGGTTTCAACAACATGGTGCCACTTGACATACAGCTCGTGAAACCATGGCTTTACTGGGAGCATTTCGGCGAGCAGATCATTTCACGCTTCGGACCAGTGAATTGACCGGCTAGTTCATGTGACATCACTCCTCTTGTTTTTTTTTTGGGCTATGTGAAGTCCAACGTCTACATGGACAATAAAAAATTATTTTTATTAATTTAAAAAAAAAGTACCTATAAATGAATCACCCTTTATATAGAGGGGGTTATATTTGTTGCCATTTAGAAGGTAATTTCATTATGCCTTATACCCAAACGTCTTGTCCCTATCAGCAAAAAATTGAGATAACCGTTTTTATAATAGTCTCTATAGGACAATTGTACCCCATCGAAAACGAGGTGCCAGGATTGTTTTTTATTGGGTTTTTTTCCCTAGGCTTTCATGTCACACAACAAATTGAATGGCACTCCGTCACCAGCCCCATTTATTTTGTAAGTCAATAGTTAAACATAATATATATACATATGAGCAATAATAAATAATAATCGCTTGGTGCCAGATCTGGACTATATGGCAGATGTTAAAGAACCTCCCAAGCAAGGTCCCGAAGCTGTTGAGGGATAATCAAAGAGGTGTGAGGCCTGGTGATGTCCTGATGCAATACGACACCTCTCCTATTTGCTAATTCTGGTCTCTACTTCAATTACTACTTTCAATCAGTCTAATTTCTGAGAGTAGAAATCCAAATCAAACGTCTGGCCATTTGGCAGTAACTCAAAGTAGATGACCCCTTTCCAATACTGCCAAATACACAGCAAAACTTTCCAGGACGTCAGTAATTGTTTGACCACCGTTTGTGCCGCTTCGCCAGCCTTCGACCATGAACGTTTTCACGTACGTGACCCATTTCTTTACACCAGTTACCAGCCTCTTCAGAAATGGATCGATTTTGTTCCGTTTGGCTAAGGAATCGTAGATTGCAGCACGATCCATCAAATTTTTTGTGGATAACTAGTGCGGCACCAAAACATCAAGCTTTTTTTTAAGTTGGCCTTATGTAAATGGTTTAGAATCATTTTTAACTCCTGAGCGATGCTGCAGCAGCTCTCATGCCGATCAACTTCGATCATTTCCAATATTTTATCACTATTCGTGACTACAGGCCTTCCAGTGCATGGTGCTTCTTTCACATCAAACTTAACGGAACGGAATCGGCGAAACCAAAGATGCGCGTGATTGGGTCTTACAGTATTGATGCCATGAACATTATTTACATTTGCAGCCGTCAAATTTGTAAAATATACCGAATACTTGCTAAGCATGAAGCATTGTCAATCTAAAATAACTCACATTGACGTTGAATTTCCGAATCGGTTGTCTAATTGAACAATACTGTTTTCTGCCACTAAAAAATGTACATTCTAGCCTCATCAATCTCTGTTCGGATTGGCGAACTGGTGCTACGTTAGTGCAGTATTATTATAAATTATTCGATAAGTTCATCGATGTTTCGGGTGGTTATAATATAGCGAAAAACACACTGTTTGTGCTTCTCTCAATTATTCCTTTCAGTATGATTCCAAGGCACCACACAAGATATGAAAAAATTGAATTCCATGTCGGTTCACTGAATGAATTAAAAAAAAAGTAGTATCGCAGGTTTTAATGAAGGAGGGAAGAGGTGAGAGAAAGAACAGGTGGACCCACAGTGAGAAATGTATTTCGAGATTAAGATTGTCACACTTGGTGATCCAATCTGCATACAATACAATGACATGTCGTGGATTGGGAAACCTGAGTTCCGGAGGATGATTCTTACAGACGGTATGCTCCTTGAGCACAGTTTTCTATTAATCAGTGTAACGTTCCGTTAATTATAAAGTTCAAACCGTAATATCAGACTGTAATCTACTCTATGCGCTATACTTTTTCCTCTCTAGCTTGATTGACATACTACGTAGGTATCTATTCGTCTTCTTATATAACTTGTTTTCTCTTTGTTTCTACTGGGTCGGAAGCCAATGGAAGAAATCACTCCACTTCGTCTCTTGAATGATAAAGGGGCTCTCATTAAGTTAAAATGGCCGCGCAATGGCGCAATCGTGAAAAAATTTGCCTGCTATATGCAATGTCGAAACGAAGTAACATATTGATACTGATAAATCACTACACTGTAAAAAATAGTTCCTCATCTCAAACCATATTAATTTGTCTCAAGTACTCCGTACGTTTGAATACAGCCAAATGCATAAAGTACTTGACCCTACCGCCCTCTACGGTTGAGAATGGCGTTTACCCTAAATAAAAGTTTCTTGAGTTAAGAAACTGATTAGTTTCAACCAAGCTCAGAGTTTTTGACTCAGGTGGTAAAAAAATTCGATCCAACGGCAATATTAATTAGTATGTAACTATTGATACTTTTCGTAGAATAAAAATTTTGGTTTTATGTAAATAAATATTACATTTCACTGAAACTCGATTTGTAGTTGAATGGGTCGAGAATTCAGTCGATAAAAATGATAATATCTCTTATGTCAAGTGAAAGTTTCTTGGGTTAAGAAACTGATTGATTTGAGCTAAATTGAAGGGTTTTTGACACTAGCAAAGGAATAATTTGATAAAACAAAAAAAACATTTGTATGTAATCATTATTTTTCTTCACAGAACAATAATTTCTCTTTTATATTAATAAATACCGCAATACCGCGGCAGACCATGAATATTGTACGGAATGGGAAAGGCGTCTAGAGTTTCGTTGGTAGTTGCAGAGAGGGAGCGAGTATACCTCAAGCGTCAACCGTCTGCTTTTCCAAGACACGTCGTAAAGACAACCGTTTCCATCACGTCGGGGACACCAATGTAGAATCGAAGGAATTTATCCCTACTTATGCGTTTCGTCCTGGAGCACACATTTGGACTCATCAGTATGGCTTGTGTGCGCCATGCCATAGACGCAGGGGTTAGAAGTTTTAAGGGAGCCGCTGGGAGTTGAACCCGGCATCTAGTACCTAGTCGGTGTGAAACTTGAGCGCAAACCCCTAGGCCACCGAAGCGCTGTGAACTAAGCTATGCGTGGCTGTATAGAGTGCCGCCAAGAGATCCCTATACACTCCCCTGCCGCTGACATAGTGCCGCTACAAAAGCTATAGTCCAGGCAGTGGGTTATCATCCCATCCCTGTCATCATCCAATACCAGATCACCCGGTTCTCCACCAACACAAAGATATTTGGTTTTCTCTAAGTTGACATTTAAGCCCCACTTCTCGTATTCTTTAATTAGCTTGCGCATCATGTATTCCATGTCATCTTTATCACCGGATACACCAATATTGTGAGTAAAATGCACAAATAATTGCATTTAAATGGGATATATTCAATATAAAAGAGATAGAGTTTTGATTTAATTGCAGCCAATATAAAAAAATTGCTACAATTAATTCGTTTTATTAAATCAATTACGCAATATTTTTTTTACAAATGTCACTTCATATTGCAACAATTATATGTTCAATTTTATTCAAATATTTATAGTTTTCTTCAAGTAAATGAGGCGAATAATAAAATCTCGCGAGATTCTTGTCTCAAGAAACTGTAGTCGTTGCATCGACTGACAGAATTTACGACAACCGTACCTTCGTTCTATTGAACAAATAAAAATGAAACGAACGAATGGTTTCATTAAAACCTATTTAGAATAATGTATTTGTATCAATCAATTATGGATATTGAGACAAGTGCATAAACAATTTCTTGTAATTGTATGTTTATGTTGAATCAGTTGTTTCTTTCATTTCGCTGAAATGTAAAAAGTTTCAGGCGAATGTATTAGCTGTTCTCTATAATCAACTAGGTTGTTTTAATCAAGAAAAATAGTTCATTTGGCGTAATCAATTTTAGATTAATTCAAATTAAAATGGTTTGATTGAAAAAAAAATTCTCAAACTCCTGAGGAGTTTGAGCGCAGAATTTTATTTTTTACAGTGTATCTTTTGGATCCACAGATGAGACTTCCAGTTCCTAACTATGACGTGGATGTTGGTTGAAAAAAACAGCTAATAGAATTTAAACTTTTTTGAATCTCGTATAGAAAAATTGTTTCTGCCTTTACGAAGTTTTCATTCACAGGGTGTTTGTAAGTTCGGAAGTTTACTCAACGTTATCTCCAATACCTAAATTCAACCAAACGTTGACTTTTCTTATGATAATCGTACCCGGTACAGGGTTGCTTTATTCTTCCATTGTGAATATATTATATTATGAATATATAAAACGAAAATTGAGGACTTTCCTATGTTAAAACCACATCATATTGAAATTCAAATAAAAGCTATCTTGACGTCAAAAAAATCATTTTCTTCCAATAAGATTTTTCCAAATTTGGCCCCGTTCAAAAGGTGTTGAAAATTCATAAAAAATGCATTTTTACCTGTAATATTCAAACGGCAATATCAATTTAAATGATCTCTCGTAGAAGGTTTTTGATAAAAGTCATGTATATTTTGGCATTAATAGATTTATTCCATTTCTTGTGGGTTTTTCACTACTACAGTACAGATTGGTTGAATTGCATGAAAAACAAATATCACTTCAACTAAAGCACCCTATCTTGTACTTCCTAGAATCATAAATCTTTTTGCAGATAAAATCATTCATCATCTTTTTCCCTAAATTGCACAGTTTTTGAGTTATTTGAAGTTGAAAGGAATTAAATCTATATAATTTTGTCCAAATTTTCTGATTTTCGCAAATCCAACTCTGTACTGAAATGATTCAATAATCAGATTTGTTCAATGTTGCCATATTTTATGTCTTTCTTTATAAAATATTTCTACTAAATGTTGGGGAAATCCCTCCAGTCTATGGTTCCACCACTAAACACTACAGATGAAATTAACCACTGCACAATTTTTGTCTTACATTCACTACAAAATCTAAATTGTCTAGCACCTTGTTTAATATTTAACCCAAAGTAATATTCCCTAATAAATAGACTTTCAGAGTTTATCTAATTATATCTGTTCTAACATAGGAATGCTTCAAATTAAGCTCATATAAGTTTTGAAGACTTCGAACACAGTCTCCTAGATTTGTTTTGTAACTTCATAGAAGTTTTTTCACATCTTTATTTCATATACCGATTCAACCTGGTTCAGAAACTTTGGAGATAATAGAATTTGACTTCGTTATAACATTTCTGAATGTTTGTTATGATGTATGTATAATAAAAAAAAAAAAAACCAAAACCATTAAGAGATACTATCAAACTTCGAACCCCACACAATTCAAATCCCAAAATTAACCGAACACATCCATCCCCAGTCTATCAGCACTCCGACATAAACTATAAATGGGACATCGCTCGAATATATTTGTACGTGCTGTAGGCAAGTAAAACGTACTTGTAGATCTTGACACCAATCTTGGAACATTCAACATAATTTTGGACAGCAAATAAGGACAGTCAATTCTGTAATTTAGGAGTCTCTGAGCGAATCTTGCACATTGTTCTTCACGTCTTGCAAGCAAAGATGGTATTCTCATCTCAACCATGATGTCTGATAAATCTGCTCCACGCTCCGGAAACCTACCTGTACGCCTGAATATAATGTATTTGAAGAACTTCCTATGTATACGTTCCAATGGCATAAGATGACAATGATGGGAAACCAGATCAAATTGGCGTACTCCAGTTTACTGATGACATATGTAAAGTACAATTTTCTGAGAACCGATAGATCCTCGAATTCTGCTGTTGCTCTTAATACAAATCCCAATGTTCTGCTAGCCTTGATACATAGCTCCTCAATGTGGGGAATGAAACTGAAAGTAGAATCGAACAAGACGAACAAGATCGTGAATCTGATCCATCATGGCTATGAGATGGTCACCTATGTGATAGCAGAAGTTGATCGGTTGCGATTTTCTCGTGAACGTGATTTTAAAACACTTTTCCATGTTGAGTATCAGCCTATTGCCTATATTCCAGGCTTGACTGAAGCAGTAATGAATCCAGAACATCAATTATCCTCAGGTAAATCTTAAAGTCGTCCGCAAATACTAGCGCTGGACACTTCAGAGAGGTCAGTAGATCATTTATGAATATAATGAACAGCAGTGGTCCCAAGTTAGATCCTTGTGGCACGCCACAAGAGAGAAGAACGTACTCGAATGATGTAAAACCATTGTAAAATACATAATTCACTCTCCCCCTCAAATATGATCCCAAAAGCTTTACATAAGCAGGGCAAAGACCAAAAGATGTCAGCTTCCGCTGAAGAATATCATTATCAACTGAATAAAACAAACAAATCAGTGTACAACACGTCAACCTGACCACCATCATCTAAACACTCAGATACATATTGTTGCCAAATTGGTCACAGTGGATCTTCCTCTAAGGAATCCATGCTGTCGTGGGGAAATGAATGAACTGACGTTGAAATAAATATGCTTATGTAATATATCCTCGTAAACTTTAGCAAAGTTGGACAATATCGAAATGGGTCTGTAGTTTTTAACCTGAGATTTATCACCCTTCTTGAACACAGATGAATTCTAACTGAATATCAATAATACTTAGAGATATTATCTATCATTTAAAAAATTTTTGCAATTATTAATTTTTTCTCTCCTGGGGTTCGGGAATAAATTAATATTCTATGGAATGGTATTAAAATTTGACATAATCTATAAATCACCATTATTCTATATTTATGTTTTTGTTTACATAATTAAAACAAATACTCTGATTATAAAAACCAAAAATTTACGCATGTTCAGTAATTAATTATAATCTAAACAGAATAGATTCATATTAATGATCTAACTTAATTTTTTTATTAATGAACACCTAGTTGGTTTTTCAGATGCAAATTTAGGGGATCAAACTCGATTTCTTCAAGCAAGTATAATTGCACACCTAAATCTGGGAATACTTCTAATCTATCCTAGTAAATTGTTGTTGGGATTCAGTACAGAGAATAATCATCAAGTGAAGGAACATCAGTTTAAAAATATTAACTTTATATTTTATATTTTTAACAATATGATATCAAGAGACCTCATAGACCTGTTCACTATTCAATACTCAAGAAAGTCTATCAAGGAGAAGAAACTTCAGAAATATCAGTGTTTGGAAAGTCATAGATCATTTTTTCTAGCTTTGAGTGAAAAAAAAGCAATGTGACAACCTCATGCCTTAGAAGTTTTCGTAGAAATGATGGTTTTCACGATTTGGAATATCACAAATGTATGATGATAACAATAATTCGGAGGTTTTATTGGAATTTCTCTTTAGAAAGGGATGGTTTATAATCTGTAGTAGAACGAAATTATGGTAGAATAACAAAAATCTATATTTATAGTGTTGATTTTTTTTACCTGAAAATTACTATTTTGCATCTTCCTTATGAATGTGGACCTCATCTGATGAAACATGATTGAGTGAATCATTTCTTAGAGGGGAAAATGTTTTTGAACAATTCAGATTCTATAGTGGATGCTATGGAAGGTAATTTATGAATTAATTAATGTGAAAAGAGAAGTTACTATGAAATGTGAGAAGATCGTTTTCTCTTTGGACATTTTGCAGTGTTTTCAACGTTAATAGTTAGTGATGTTACTTAAAAAATACACTATTGTGTAGAGGGTGGAGTGCAGTATTTTGTAAGGAATTTGTTCTCAAGGAAGAGTCAATTCTCTAGGATCTCCAGAAGAAGTCCAGCATCTGCAAGAAATAAGTACAGGTTCAAATAAAAGGAAGTGCAATAAATTCCCATCCTGTTTCAGCTCCCAGAAATTGTTCTGGAAGAAAAGGGGATTGTGTCGTGCTGAAGAAATATATCCTGCGACCGTAAAATTCAAATAGAGCTCCTATCTGCGTACGGGTTCCGGTGGGGGTGGACACCAAAAGACGCGAATGAAAAATTGGTCAAACGGGGATGGAACAGGCGTTTGTTTCCTGAGGTGTGCATGTAAAATGCCCACAACAATGCCATCTGTATATTTTCCGTTTCCGCTGAGAAACGTGACATGCAATCGGAACTTGGCATCTCTCAATCAATTTTATCAGATCGCTTTCGACCTTCTTTCGAATTTGACCCTTAAATACGCTTTCTTCAGACGCGCCATGAAGATTGAAACAGCCAATTTCGTTATACCGACGCGTAATATTTATTTTTGATAAGATCTAACAGACTACAAATCGACACCTTGACAACCAACAATTAGCCTTCGTAATATTCCGTATTATTTTCTACCTCTAAGATGCCATTTTGATATGGCACGACGAAAATATTTAAAAATGATAAATAGAATTCGGACCTGACTTTTTCGGGGTTACCTCCTATCCTATCATGGCACGATCACACATCATAACCTCTAATTTCGAATCGTTCGATAGCGCTGTTCCCCATTTCGGCAAGAAGGCCGCATCAGAGCTAACGGAAAAATTATTCGGCACTACGCCATTCGCGATGATCCGTTCACAAAATTCCAACATATATATATTAATTTTTTTGTTTAAAATTTCTTGGGTGTATAGCACTTATTCTACTAATAAATGGTAATTGTTAAATTATTATTTTATTTATTTTATTTTTCCAACATATGTTTCGGCGTGTCTACGCCTATTTCAAGGAATATAATTCAGTCGACAATTTCCTGTAAATTACATAATAATAAATACATAAATATATCAACAAACAACACAAAGCTTTAACGTACTTCATTCAAATCGTCCGTCAAAATATTATTTTCTCCTATAATCAAACTTTAAAAGATCTTCAAATATTAAATATTTTCGTCAGCCATGAGTAAAATAATGTGACGATGATGCGCTGTCACGATTTTGTTTTTCCAACTTCTTATTCCAATTTAATTCTGCGACACCTGTACGAATTAACAAGTGATAATCCCAAATCTGGGTTTGAATTGGTTCTTTTTAATCTAGATGGAGTTGGTAGTGGAAGATTGAAAATTTGTATTTCCTTATTTATGTTATCAGATTGAAATAAATTTGGGCCAAGTTTTTGATGTCCGTTTTATCGTTCATAGCTTCTTTTTCTTTTTTTATGTGGATAATTTCTAGTATGTTTCTAGTTTTGTTGTTTCTTTCTTTTTCCAGGATAGAAAAGTTCTCAAAATCCATTTTATGTTTTTTTGTTTGTTCATGCTTTTTTAGTGCGGTCATATTTTTGCAAAATTTGTGCCCATTTATTCTTTCCTTTATATATTGTGTTTTCTGTCCTATATATACTTTTGGGCAATCCATACAATTTATTCGGTAGACACAATTCGAGATTTTATTATGGGAACACTCTGTACCCATACAAGATAAATTATCTGTTAATAATTCACAAGTGTCAGGTGTTATTGTTATTCGTTATCTTCATTTCTCGATTTAACAAAATGAACCGTTATTCTAATTACGAAATTCTGAATCTATTTTATATACATGGTGAATGTGACAGAATTATTAGTAAAACCTGCCAGGCCTTTAACGAGAAGTACCCCCATTTACCTTCCATGACGGAGAAGATCTTTAAAAAATATGTTTCAAACTTTCTAAGTTTTGGATGTGTAAGAGCCCCTAAAGAATACAAAAGAAGGGTAGTTGATGATGAGGAAAATGAAATTAGTGTTTTGACTTATTTCGAAGCGAATGAAATTGCATCTATTCGAAGTGCAGCTCATGAAATCGATTTAGACAGAAATTCAGTGCACCGAATTTTGAAAAAACACAACATGCATGACTACAAATATGGGAAAGTTCATGCATTAGAACCAGGTGACTACATAAAAAGGTTAAATTTTGTAGAGGAATATTAGAAAAACTTGAAAATGATGAAAATTTTTTGAAAAAGATCGTTTGGACAGACGAAGCAATATTCAATAATGAAGGACTATTTAATAGAAAGAATTGCCACATTTGGAGAAGTGAAAATCCTCATAGAAAAAGACAAAGAAACCCCCAGAACAAATTTAGTTTTAATGTGTTTGCTCTTTTGATGAACAATAAAGTGCGGTACTACATTTATGAAGAAAATTTAAATACAGAAAAATTTTTGGAAATCCTGAGAAATTTTGTTTCTGAGTTTTTGGATGAACTGCCGTTGAGTATGTCGACTACCGCATATTATCAATTGGATGGGGCTCCGGCACGAGGTGTCTGAAGAACTGAATGCAATGTTTGGTTATCGGTGGATCAGACGCCGTTCTTCACTATTTTGGTCCCTAGGATCTCCCGATCTTACTCCCTTAGATTTTTATTTATGGGGTAAAATAATAAACATAGTCTATGAATCTCCTATTGAAAGCAAAGAAGATTTGATACGGCGTGTGGAGGATGCTTTCCACTCTCTAAAGGGGGAGGAAATTGAGCGAGCGACTAACCGAGGTGTTTCAAGACGTATTCGGAAGTGTGTGGAACAAAATGGTTACCATATTGAGACTCTTAACTGATCATTTATTTTGTTAATTTGAATTTTGAAACGTATTTTTAGTTTTATTATCATAATTTATTTATAATCATAATTCGGTGTACTGAAGTAGCGAATCTATTCAATGTGTTTCCTATTGAAGGGATGAATTCTCATTCGCTTCGAAATAAGTTGAAATATTAATTTCATCAACTTCCCTTTTTTTGTATTCTTTAGGGGCTCTTACATTTCAAAATTTGGAAAGTTTGAAACATCTTTTCAGAAATTGTAAACAAAAATGGGGATACTTCTCATTGGATACTCAAAATTTTGTGTCATCCACCATTTGAAATAAACAATATCATTAAGTGCATTTGAATGTGTATTGCGTATACAATTGAAAAAATACAATATAAGAAATAAATCCAAAATCTCATTATTAGAATAGCAACGATTCATTTTGTGAAATCAAAAAATTTCATAACGACTAACAATAAGACCTATCTGACACTTGTGAATTATAAATGGGATGATTTATCTTCTATGCTCACAGAATATCCTTATGAATTTGACTCTACGTACTACATAAATCCAGAAAAACTCAAATAACTCAGAAATTATTGAATTTAGGAGCATAATCATGTGAGAAAACTATTTTTTTTTACTGCAGAATCCAACACAATTATAAAAAAATAGGGTTCTAATTTGAAAAACAGAAGTTATGGCCAATTTAAGATCACAATTTTCAACACAAAATTTGAAACACCCTGCAATGATATTTTTGACATCCAAAAGATGCATGACCTTTCCACATCCTACCTCTTCGATGTTGTAAAAACGGTTTACGCTCAGGATATTTAAAATAAGAATAATGAACATCATACTGACTGAACATATTTGACTTTTTTTCCAGTTTTTTTTTTGGATATTTTGAAAACTATTCGATCTATTAAAATGGTTTTATCAGAAATGTATTCACTCTTGAATACTCGATCATACCAGGAATGGAAAACATGAAAAAAAATTTTTTCGTCGAATTTATTTTCACTAGTTTTTCGGCTTCGAAAATATTTTAACTCTGTAGAGAACTTCGAACAATATCATTATCCCAATTTTCAGATTTCAAATAGGTATGTCTAGTTCTCCAGAAACGTCTAATAGGCACTCGAACTTGAGACACCCTGTATACTTTCGACTTTTGGTGCTGAATTTTTGCTGGCAATTAGTGTTAGCTCGAGTTCGTGACAGGTTGCCATACAATTTGGTGTATCAAAAGATATAGGGTGTTGAAATTTCATATAAAAATTGCATTTTTAAACGACAATATCAATTGAGATGATCTCTCGTAGGTTTTTGATAACTGTCATGCATATTTCGGCATCATCATAATTTTCAAATCAAAATACTCCGAAAACGGTACAAAGTATCTAGTTTTATCGAGAGTATCTTTTCTGTGTGGAATTGAATGATGTTTTAGTACGCTTGAAATTTTGCTCAATAAATGTAATATTAAGAAAGTTTTGTTCAATACTACTTGGTACGAACCGTGTAACTAGCGCCCTCTACGAGAGTCAGTCAATTTTCTACAGTGCAAACCCCAATTATATTTCAGTTTTCTATCTGTCCTAGAGAGGGGGTCACCTTTCTTTGAAACACCCTGTATATACAAGATCAAGTTCCCAATTAGATATTTTCTAAATAAAACCTTTGATTGGAAAACTGGTTATTGGACATTAAATTTCCTATTTCTGTCATGTTATTTTCAGTTCCTACGATTTACCTACACTTGGTCGCGTTATGTGTTACAAATATTTCGTAACGAATTCGAGTTACCATATAGATGATGTGTGAGCTGATTGTTTTGACAACAAATCATTCATTCCAACGTTATCTTACCACCATTTCGTGTCCGTTTTATGTTGTTCGAGTTAACAATTCCGAGACTCTGGTATTTGTTTGTAAACTTAACCGCAGAATATAACGAAAAGGAGTTGGATATTTGCCAATGATCATTCATTGATAGTTATGGGCGGCAGCTCCATGTGTGGCCAGAAAAAAAAAATAGAACACACAAATGAACTCCGTTACACATGCTTAGGGAGCGTAATCGAGATGACTCTAATTCCAATTCCAGATTCGAACCCGTGTGGTTTTTTTTCACCGTGCCAATCTAACTGTCTATCTTCTCGTAAATAATAATTCTTCCCGTTTGTTGGCCTTCCTCTATTCGTTTTTTTTTAAATTTCGGAATAAGCTAGTCATACAGTCAAATATATAAAACTGACCATAAAGATGCAGATGTTCTTGAGTATTTCTCTCAGTTTACTCATGAATTCAATCTCTATTGGGTTATAACTCAGATCCTATATATACAGGGTGTTCGGCACATGGACCGTCAAATTTTTTTGGGGCGTTGGTAGGGTCATTTGCTACCTTTTCATTCTTGGAACCTGGGTCCTTAGTATTACGGTTACGGAGTTATGATTTTTTATTAGGTTTTTATTTAATTTAATTACCCAAAATGTACCCTTCGAAGCCCCATAACTTTTTTTGCGTGGGCTTTTACATGCATTTTTTTTTATTGTAATAAGTCTACATGAGTGTGTCTTTGAAAAAAAAAACGTATTTATTGTTACAGATAACACCACAAAATTAACACTAAGGCATTCTATTAAAAAAAAAAATATGAAAGTATGAAAACATCTCTACTTCTAAAAGAAATAAAAAAAAAGTTGCAGTTATTAAATAAAACCAATGATTGTAAAATTAGTTATTGAGGAGAATGCAATATTTTTGTTGATGCCGATCGAACAAAATCAAATATAGGTACTCAATGTGACCCTGGATATCCTCCGGAACGAGTTCTGAATTGACAAGCATGGCGGATGATGGAAAAGATGTACTTAAAATTCGAACAAAACAGATTAGCCTGGTTGAAAGGAAGGAGCACGTTTTATTTGTCAAGTATATATGGAGCACAACATCTGTCACACTGATATTCCCATGCCAAAGGGTGCTTCGACCCTTTATTTGAACTACAAGTGCCCATGTATATGGTACAGGGGCGATTCTTTTGCCAATCAAAAGGGTACATTTTGTGGGAGGAGTTGGTCTCAAAAACAACAATTGACCGAGTGCACCAAAATGGACCCTTCAACATCCACGAATTAAGCACGCCATCCACCTTTTGAATTTAAGGCTATGTAGAAACTTTGTCCTAGATTTAATTATCCTATGAATTCTGCCGCACGGGCCAGATCTACTCTCAAACGATTTTTTCTTGTTTCTTAGCCCGAAAATGGATCTTTTTTCTTTAGCAGAAAGAAAAACGCTGCATATTACTTTAATGCGTTGAAATTGTTGAGTTTAATTGTATTTCTGCAAATTTATCTGACGACCCGTGTAGCGGTTGTCATGTAACCGTGACGAAATGAATTCAAAATTACGGGTAAAGGTATGAGTCGCAACATTTGGAATTTTAAACATAGGTAGCTTCTTAATTGGACTGCAAGTAATGTGAATATTTTAAACGTCGAATGTTAAATGAAGCATGTCAATGCGAGTTATGTTCATATGATTGGTGTAGCATACGGAAGTAAATTACAACTTTTCCAACTATCCTATAATTTCGAACAATGTGGTATGAGGCAATTTACACATCCATGCCAATATTCGAGGATATGAAACGTGGTCTCATGGCAATTTCTATTTTTATTGCTGCTATCACCTATTCATTTCTAGACTTACCATTTTATTACGTGAACATACTCCACTTTACTACCACATATTTCATAAGTCAGTTTATAAGCGATATCTAATTGAAAATTTCTGATAGGTATTCTGGATTATACAGAATTATATTCGGTTTCTTTGTATATATGTTATCTTCAATCTTTTGTATCATCTTCGAAATAATCAATTGTTTTCCAATCGACAGCTTTTTTGAATAATGTCTTAAAATGCTGCTAGTTATTCCCTGATGTTATATATGTATACAGGGTGAGTCTTTGACCACTGCGTTAATTTTAACCATAGATTCTTTACGTCAAAAGAAACACTTTCTTCCTATAACATTTTTCCAAATTTGGCCCCGTTCAAAAGATATAGGGTGTTGAAATTTCATAAAAAAATTGCATTTTCACCTGTAATATTCAAACGACAATATCAATTGAAATGATCTCCTGTAGAAGGTTTTTGATAACAGTCATGCATATTTTGGCATCGTTAGATTCATTCCATTTCTTGTGGGTTTCTCACTACTACTCTACAGATTGGTTAAATTGCATGAAAAACAAATATCGTTGAACTAAAGGTCCGTATCTTGTATTTCCTGGAATCATTAGTCTTTTTTGCAGATAAAATCATTCTCCATCTTTCCTCCTAAATTGCACCATTCTTGATATATTTGAAGTTGAAAGGAATTAAATCGATATAATTTTGTCCAAATTTTCTGATTTTCCCAAATCCAACTCTGTGCTGAAATGATTCAATAACAAGATTTGTTCAATGTTGCCATATTTTCTGTCTATATTAAATATTTCTTCAAAAGGTTGGGGAAATCTCTCCAGTCTATGGTTCCACCACTAAAAACTAATAGATGAAATTAACCACTGAACAATTTTTGTCTTACATCCACTACAAAATCTGAATTGCCATTTGCTGTATTCATTATTAATGATGTCTAGCACCTTGTTTAATATTTAATCCAGAATAATATTCCATAAGAAATAAAGAAAAAGATTTCCTTCACTAACATAGGTACTTCGGTATATTCTCATGACCGTTGAAATAAGTAATGTATTTTCTGTCAGGACCTGTTGGATTGAAGACTTGTCTTTATGAAGAGCTGGTTCTTTATAGCTTCAGACTTTCAGGGTCCATCAAATTATATCTATTCTAACAGGAATGCTTCAAATTAAGATCATGAGTTTTAAAATCTTCGAATCCAGTCTCCTTGATTTATTTTGTAGGTTTATAGTTTTTTCACATATTTATTTCATACACCGATTCAACCTGGTACCTACACGAACTTAGGAGATAATAGAATTTGACTTAATTTTAGTATTTCTGAATGTTTGTTATGATGCATGGTTAATTAAAATTCAATCAACATTGAAACTGGAAGCTATAGCTTCATAAACAAGAAAGATTAGAATAGAAATGTATTTTCTGACCATGATCATTTCATACTGAATTGAATAATTTCAAACTATCGAAATTATTATTATTATTTTATTATAATATTTTCCACATTTTTTAAATAACTGTTGACAGTTTCAAACAGAATCAAAACAACAAGGAACCACAGAACACTATTTTATTGGGAACAACCCACCACAGAGACGTTATTATAACATTTCAATGTGGTAATAATTCACTCTAGTTATTCTGAGAAAAATTATAACTGAAGATCGATAATGATTACAGATATTATCTTTCATTAAAAAAAACTTTGCAATTATTAATTTTTTTCTCTCCTGGGGTTCGGTAATAAATTAATATTCTATGGTAAGGTATTAAAATTTGACATAATCTATGAATAACCATTATTCAATATTTCTGTTTTTGTTTACATAATTGAAACAGATATTCTGATTATAAAACCCAAAAATTTGTTCTGTAATTAATTATAGTCTGAACAGAATAGTTTCTTACTAACGAAAAAACACGTATAGTAGTTGGTTTTTCAGAATCAAATGTAGGTGATCAAACCTAATTCCTTCAAGCAAATATAATTGCACACCTAAATCTGAGAATACTTGTAATCTATTTAAGTAATTTGTTTTTGGGATTCAGTAGAGAAAATAATTATCAAGCAAAGTAACATCACTGTAAAATAATTATTCGTAGTGACATTATTCATTGTTGTTGAATATTTCGAAAAAGATTGCCATATTTTTAACAGTTTCATAGACCTGTTCACTGGTCTCTGTCAAGGAGAAGAAACTTAAATATTATCAGTGTTTGGAAAATCATAGATGATATTTTCTGGCTTTTAGTGAAAAAAACGCAATGTGACAACCTCTTGCCTTGGAAGTTTTCATAGAAATGATGGTTTTCATGATTTGGAAATCTTAAGAAGAAAATTACAAATGTATGATGATAACATCCAATAATTCTGAGGTTTTTTGGGAATTTCTCACTGGGAAGGGATGGTTTATAATCTTGAAGTAGAAAGACATTATAGTAAACAGCAAAAATATGTTTATGGTGTTGAATTTTTTTTACCAGAAAATTAGTATTTTGTATCTTCCTTCTGGATATGGACCTAATCGGATGAAACATGAGTGAGTGAATCATTTCTTATAGGGAAAATAATGTTTTTAAACAATTCGGATTCAATAGTGGATGCTGTGGAAAGTATTTTTCATTCAAACTATACTGGACTACAGAGGGGTATTAGCTCAATGTGAAAACTTAAAAACTTATAACTTTTCAACGCAGCTGAATATAGAAAAACCGTAATGGAAAAAGTGTTTCTTTTGATCTCAAGAACCTATGGTTAAAATTAACGCAGTGGTCAAAGACTCACCCTGTATAGTAATGAAGAAACAACACTCAGCTGTGTTAGTGAATTAAGGTTAGCGGACTGTAATATGAAATGCAGCTTATTTTAATTCAGCAACAAACAAATAAAATATTCAAGTGCAACCTAAACAAATGTGAAATGCTCGCGCCTTTTCAACCACTCGATGAATCTGGATCTTGATGACAAACTTGCTCGAGCTCTGACAAAATCTGTCATGGAAGATTCTTGACGGCATATTCGTCTATTGTTGGTAGCACTCAAATATTAAATAGCTTTCAATCCCCACAATTTTATATTAGGTGTACAAATAAGTTTCCGCAGTTTGTCAAAAAAGATGGCCCCACCAGAAGGTTATGGAGAAATTGTCAGATGTAAAACGTAATATCCCAAGTTTAGTCATCTGGCAACACCATGACCTCAAAGTACTAGTGATTCCGTATCGGCATCACGTAATTTTTTCGTGCAAAAATGTCAAGTTTTATTCCGAATAAGCATCATTTGCGGAACTTTCGATTTACTTCTTTAATGTGAAAAAATCTGCAGCTGAGGCGCATCGATTGCTTCTAGAAGCATATGGTGAAGCTGCTTTAAGTGAGAGAAGTTGTCAGGAATGGTTTCAAAAAGTTTAAGAACGGTGAGTTTGACGTTAAAGACAAATAACGCAGTGGAAGGCTGAAAGTGTACGAAGACATGGAATTAGAAGCACTATTCGAGGAAGATTCGTCCCAAACGCAAAAACAACTTGCACTTACTCTACAAGTGACTCAACAAGCAATTTCACATCGTTTAAAATCGTTAGGAATGATTCAAAAACAAGGAAATTGGGTTCCATATGAACTAAAGCTAAGAGACGTTGAACGCCGATTATGCATGAGTGAAATGCTGCTTGCCAGGAATAAAAAAAGAGTTTTTGCATCGTATAGTCACTGGTGACGAAAAATGGATTCACTACGATAATCCAAAGAAGAGAAAGTCATGGGTTAAGCCCGGCGAACCATCAACATCGACAGCTAAGCCGAATATTCATGGAAAAAACGCATGCTGTGTATTTGGTGGGATCAGCTTGGTGTCGTGTATTATGAATTGCTGAAACCAAGCGAAACCATTACTGGAGCTCTCTACCGAACACAATTGATGAGATTGAGTCGGGCACTTAAGGAAAAACGCGCCCATTACTACTCCAGACACGACAAAATTATTCTTTTACACGATAATGCTCGTCCACATGTTGCGGCTCCGGTAAAAACATACTTGGAAACACTCAACTGGGAAGTTTTACCCCACCCGCCGTATTCACCAGACTTAGCCCCTTCTGATTATCATCTGTTCCGGTCGATGGCACATGGTCTGTCTGAGCAGCGCTTCACATCATATGAAGACACCAAAAATTGGGAAAGATGGGGAAAAGTAGTGGCAAATGATGGAAAATACTTTGAATAAAACGTAATGTACTTTTCCTTTACAATAAATTCCTAATTTTTATAAAAACCGCGGAAACTTATTTGTACACCTAATATGAAACTCGTTTTGGAAGCAAACACGATTTCTGAGATGAAATCGTGAAATCTCGTAAGAAATATTTCATTTTCAAGTGAGAATAGATAATTTTTCAATTAGTTTCGGTGCAGTGGTATATTACTTGTACCAATATAATTTTTGGTGAAGTCCCAATAATTTATTTTATTGAACTAGAGAAAAGTTGCTCAGAATGTACTACTGAAATATCACCAGATCGAAAAAGTTGAGCGTCACTCACTTAAGTTACTGTTAAGTGACAGTTGTGCAACTGGAAATAAATTCAGTTTGAGCGACACTTAGCTACTTTTAAGGGTCACTAGTGCAGAACTCAAAATCAAAAAAATTAACTTGAAAAGTTCACGTTTCGAAAAATCGAATGGCACTATTTCGAATATGATTCGATATATTTTTCCAGTACCCTGTAGTGTCGAGATCCCATTCGCTAGCAATGCAAGGACAAACTCATCCATTGGAACAGAACATGAAAATGACAATTATTCCCAACATGCGACAATTGCTGTTGTTCATTCGCTATTGGCTGCTGGTTTATGTGACAAAAAGCGACCAATGAACATCCGTTATGGAGAATGACAATGATAAAAGGACTGTCCCCTTTCTATTCAAGACATACATACACAAAAGCGGAAAAGGTAGGAGATGCCCCAGGTAGTTTTACTCAAATCCATATCGCCGCTACTGTTCAGAGAAAAAGTTCTCCCAATATCTACCGAACTGAAATGACGATATTTATTGAAAATGATTGACAGAATAAAGGCAAATATTATATTTGAAACCAGGTCCTTCATCCCCATTTTTATATAGATAGAGGACGGGTCTCAAACATATCAATGGTTGGTACACATCTTATTATAATCCCCAGTATAAAAGGACAAATAATAATTATGAGTTCAACGGACCATACACGACTTTGTATCGTATTACAAACGAAATAGAGGAGCATTTAATGCCCCACATTTCTAATAATTGCCCAATCAGGTAGCAAATTTCCATTGTTCGAGAATTATCCGCAAGTATAGAGATTCATATGAATTATTTTATTTTCATCCAAAAAAAAACATGAAATAATGCTATTGCTCATCTCAGTGATTTCAAGCCGAAATTCCGCTTTCAATAAACAAATATATTTGAAATATGTTTTTTTTTCTGCTAGCAGAAAATTATGATTTAATACTTATATTCCCATTAGGTTTTTTTTGTGAAAATACCTCTGAAAATAAAATTTCATTTTCAATATGATTCATGTCTTGAAAAAATTTCAACGACATCAAAAACTTTCTAATTTTCAGGGTCTATTTTCAAGTACACTGGTCAACACAAACAAGTCTTGTTTCCTTTATTTTTTTTGAGTATGACAAAAAAGATCCTGATGGATTCTTTCACCCTGATAGGAAAAACTCCAGTGAGCCTACGTCTGACTCTTCCATGGAAAAGTGCATATATTTATTTTCCTACTCGTATTTATCTTTCAAAAACAGAAAGAGAATAGGTATGGAATTGAAAAAGTGCAATTTTTTTCAGAGCATTAAAACAAGAGCATATAATTGAATTATTTTCACCTAAATTCAACTACACAAATCACTTGAAACAGATCAAACTCAACAATTTTCCACATTGACCACAAATCTGAGAAAACGCACAAACACTTATCCCTTCGAACTCTTCAAGGAGAATAAAGATAAAGCACTGCACCTGCACTTCTCTTGAACTTCCTATAATATTGTATCCCGCCTGACCCCTAACCTCTAAAAAGGCCCTAATTGACTAAGAAAATGAAGGACGACACTATAAGATACCAAATTTAATTGGCGGAATCGTGAATAGTCAACACATGTGAATACCCGATATTATAACGGAAAATCTTCAAAAATATACTAATTGGTGGCGTTGAATCGTCCACGAGTTATGAACAAACAATTATTTTCTACAAAAATTCGATCGATCTTTCTTTGAAAGAACTAATTCATTTGTTTGAACTTAATGGATAATATTTAAATTCGAATAAGTTGTGTGTTTGATTCAAATATTCTCAACAGAAAGTAATAGAAAAATTACCTCTTTGAATTAAAAATTCATATGTTTCAACATAACAAATATTTGTTATGTTGAAATAAATTCGCTCAAATAAATCCCTTGCGTGAACCAAGACAATCATGTTGATTGATATTAATAATACTTATTTATCGAGAAGAGATCTTATTTCAAGAAAACAAGTCATTAATTGAATTCAAAGAAAACCTCTGAAACAAAGCATTTTGTTGCTGGAACCATCTCTTTTTTCTCAGTGTGCTCTTCACTAAAATCACCTAGATTTTGTGGAAATCTTATCGTTCTTATCTTAAAGAAATGACGACGGTATGCGTAAACCTCCTGAAATTCCATTGATTTCTGATATCTCACTAATCGTAAAGAAATGACGACAGTAAGCGTAAACCTCCTGAAATTCCATTCGTTCCTGATATCTCAAGTTATCGTAAAGATATAACGTCAGTAGGCGTAAACCTCCTGAAATTTCATTGGTTCCTGATATCTCAACTTATCGTAAAGAAATGACGACAGTAGGCGTAAACCTCCTGAAATTCCATTGGTTCCTGATATCTCGACTAATTGAATGAAGCACTACTCAAATAACGGAGCTTTTAATAAACAACATTTTCTACAATACTATATGTATCACTCACCTGTCGGTGTATAATGGTATTGAGAAAAAAGAAAGTTTGGGATTATTGAAACTAACTATTGTTTTTCCAGTTGTATACGCTACAATTATTACACTGTAAAAAATAAAATTCTGCGCTCAAACTCCTCAGGAGTTTGAGAATTTTTTTTTCAATCAAACCATTTTAATTTGAATTAATCTAAAATTGATTACACCAAATGAACTATTTTTATTGATTAAAACAACCTAGTTGATTATAGAGAACAGCTAAAACATTCGCCTGAAAGTTTTTACATTTCAGCGAAATGAAAGAAACAACTGATTCAACATAAACATACAATTACAAGAAATTGTTTATGCACTTGTCTCATTATCCATAATTGATTGATACAAATACATTATTCTAAATAGGTTTTAACGAAACCATTCGTTCGTTTCATTTTTATTTGTTCAATAGAACGAAGGTACGGTTGTCGTAAATTCTGTCAGTTGATGCAACGACTACAGTTTCTTGAGACAAGAATCTCGCGAGATTATATTATTCGCCTCATTTACTTGAAGAAAACTATAAATATTTGAATAAAATTGAACATATAATTGTTGCAATATGAAGTGACATTTGTAAAAAAAATATTGCGTAATTGATTTAATAAAACGAATTAATTGTAGCAATTTTTTATATTGGCTGCAATTAAATCAAAACTCTATCTCTTTTATATTGAATATATCCCATTTAAATGCAATTATTTGTGCATTTTACTCACAATATTGTTGTATCCGGTGATAAAGATGACATGGAATACATGATGCGCAAGATAATTAAATAATACGAGAAGTGGGGCTTAAATGTCAACTTAGAGAAAACCAAATATCTTTGTGTTGGTGGAGAACCGGGTGATCTGGTATTGGATGATGACAGGGATGAGATGATAACCCACTGCCTGGACTATAGCTTTTGTAGCGGCACTATGTCAGCGGCAGGGGAGTGTATAGGGATCTCTTGGCGGCACTCTATATAGCCACGCATAGCTTAGTTCACAGCGCTTCGGTGGCCTAGAGGTTTGCGCTCAAGTTTCACACCGACTAGGTACTAGATGCCGGGTTCAACTCCCGGCGGCTCCCTTAAAACTTCTAACCCCTGCGTCTATGGCATGGCGCACACAAGCCATACTGATGAGTCCAAATGTGTGCGCCAGGGACGAAACGCATAAGTAGGGATAAATTCCTTCGATTCTACATTGGTGTCCCCGACGTGATGGGAACGGTTGTCTTTACGACGTGTCTTGGAAAAGCAGACGGTTGACGCTTGAGGTATACTCGCTCCCTCTCTGCAACTACCAACGAAACTCTAGACGCCTTTCCCATTCCGTACAATATTCATGGTCTGCCGCGGTATTCCGGTATTTATTAATATAAAAGAGAAATTATTGTTCTGTGAAGAAAAATAATGATTACATACAAATGTTTTTTTTGTTTTATCAAATTATTCCTTTGCTAGTGTCAAAAACCCTTCAATTTAGCTCAAATCAATCAGTTTCTTAACCCAAGAAACTTTCACTTGACATAAGAGATATTATCATTTTTATAGACTGAATTCTCGACCCATTCAACTACAAATCGAGTTTCAGTGAAATGTAATATTTATTTACATGAAACCAAAATTTTTATTCTACGAAAAGTATCAATAGTTACATACTAATTAATATTACCGTTGGATCAAATTTTTTTACCACCTGAGTCAAAAACTCTGAGCTTGGTTGAAACTAATCAGTTTCTTAACTCAAGAAACTTTTATTTAGGGTAAACGCCATTCTCAACCGTAGAGGGCGGTAGGGTCAAGTACTTTATGCATTTGGCTGTATTCAAACGTACGGAGTACTTGAGACAAATTAATATAGTTTGAGATGAGGAGCTATTTTTTACAGTGTAATCATTTTGGAATCAATTTGAAAATAACACAATATTGAAACACCCTAACTCTCGCAAGTTCGATAGCATGGACTCAACAAGCTCGACGTGGTCGTCAGATTTCTTTTTGCCTAGCAAATTACTCATAAAAACGAATGACTTCCAAGCTTTGGATTCGATTTCAGTCATTGATTTGACAAAATTAGGATCTTCCATGAGTTGCCTAATCTGTGGCCTATCAAAAATACCAGCTTTTAATTTTTCTGTACTTAATCCTGGAAACTTAACTATAAGTAAAAATAGTAATGGAGGGTGTGAGCCTGTGAGAGAATAATTGTAACCATGTTTAAAAAATACGCCTTATATCGAGGTATAAACAAAAAAAATTAAAGGAAATAAACGATTTTATTTTTTTGTCGACCACTGTTTTTATCGAGAACATCAAGACGTGGGAATCAAAATTGAGGTGATCGAAAAAACATAACACCTCATTCAAATTCGTCCCTCTCGAGTGATCAAATTCTTGAAACAGTTACTAACTTCCCATGACTTTTTTTGCAGCATCTGGAGATTAATCCCAATGTGGTTAACTGAGACGTAAATAATCTTTGAACTGATATATATTGTTTTGGATAATGAATAAATGCAGGTAAGATGAATAAATAATAAGTTATTTGATACTTAACATCTGGGTTAGCTTGAGAGTGGTTCATCTTCCAAATTGTATTCAAAGTTTCAAGCAGAAATTATTCACAAGTGAGGGGTAAATGATAGGCAACTGCGAATTTTTTCTGGCATACTTTAATTTTTCCTTAATTTAAGATTATAATCCTGAATATTTTCTAGACTTTATAAATCAATCGTTGTTTCACGTTCGATATTGGCAATCTCAGACAGAAGGCCCCTCCCTGTTTTTACTCCGGGTACAGGAGTATCCTAGAGATAAAGCGGTCATCGAATCATGAATAATGCTGATGAAAAACTTTCATTGTACGTATTTACAAAGGGTTGGCTATTATTCATCGAGGATACAAATATTTAGGGTACACCCTCCTTCTAATATGAATTAATATTGGCTCTTGGGACGACAGAACCACTTCTTATACGTTGTCCAACGATCAGAATTGAAGCTTGAGATCTTTATATGAAAATGGAAGGAACTCTTGAGAATATGATTAAAATATTGTTGTGTTCAATAAATAACCCCCTCAATCATCTTTTCAGAACCCCCCTTGTATTCCAGACACAATCACTGCTGTGACGTACACATTTCTGCTTTACTTTTTATTTGTCGTTATACGTGTATTCGCTTTTTTTCACCCAGAAACATCAATCTCTTCCATGGCATCAATACAATTCTAATGTTCATTCAACACTATACTACATCGCTCAATTTTGAAAAAGAAACAAACTGTATCTTTTGAAAACGGACCAATAGAAACGATTTTGTTAATAGTAATATTACTTAGCGATATTGAGGAAAGTGTGAAGAAAAGTGTGAAAATGAAACTTTTTGCTTAATACAGTGAAGTCAAGAACCTAATTTGAAGAAACAATTTGGAAACAATTTGAAAAAATTTGAAAAAATACCTTGTAAATGAAAAAACAAGTTTGTCAGAGCTCAATAATATTATGCTATACTGGGCTTTCAATATGAAGAAAAGAGATGGATCAGACTACAAGGAAAGTGTCGTAAAACCTTGTGGAATAATACTGCCAAACAGCTGCAGGAAAAATTCTATTCCGAATGGGTTCGATCCGTTCACAGGTTCGATCCATGCACGAAATCAGACGTATTTTTCGTGGACTCTGAGAAAAGAAAAGTTAGTGCCAAGGCGCTGTCTTTGGAGCAACACCAAAAGATGGTCAACTTATGTAAAGAAGATAATCCAGACGGTTTGAACAGAAAATTTCATTTTATTGCTGCATTGGAGCTTGCTTGCCGCGGAGGAGAGGGTTCATCATGCCTAATATCGCATTTCCAATTCGAAATTGAAAACAATGGTAATCCCACGGGCCGAATTGCTTACAATCCGATATTTTCTAAAACAAGACAAGGTGGTGCCCAAAAATGTGTGGAAACGAAATGGCTGACTCCCAATATTGAAGAAGATATTTGCGGATTGCGGTTATATAAGCTACTTGTATCCAAAAGAACTGCAAACATAACCATTGAAAGACTATTCCTTACTCCAGAATTGGAAATATGGTTCATGATTCAAAAACTCCCCAGTCGGTCCCAATACGATAGCTAAATGGACAAAAGAATCGGCAGAACTCATTGGCATCAACAAAACCAAGTCGAAGATAACCAACCACTCGCATCGAGCTACTGCTGTCAGCCAATTAGCCAAAGCAGGGATTGGCGAGGAACAGCTGATAAAGATAACAGGCCATTCTTCTGCAGCGTCAGAGAAACCGTATCTCCAACTGGACCAACAACATCACAAAAATATAATCGCAGCCATAAGGAATGAAAAAAATGTCCTTCAAGAAACAACATCAGTATCTACTTCATCATTCCAAAATAATGCTCGTAATGTGTATAATAATTGTACTATCAATAATTATTATTTTGAGAATAAAGATGAATAATTTGTTGTTATGCTTCTATCTGGTTATTTTTGAATAAAAAATTTCGTTTGATTTATATTGTTGAATGATTTTTCCAAATACCACACGAGATTCGAATTTTTTTTGAGAACACTCTGTCGTTTTTTGAAAATTATACAAATTTCACTCAACAAAGTGATCCCGAAATATTTTAAGGATAACTTTGTTTGGTGAAATTTAAACGCATAATTCCCAAAAAACAAGAGTGTGCTCAAAAAATTCTCACTTCTAGTGGTATTACCCTTGAAAAGTCAAGAGAAGATTTCATCGCTCTTAAATCGTTTTTACATGCTACCATATAAATTTCTCTTCGAAGCCCATACGAATTATCAAAAAACAGTCTCAAAATATGAAATAGCATTTATATTTGTGATTTTCTGATAAGACATTAATGATGTGGTATAATAGGATAGTTAAAACTCAATCATCACTGAACTATCCCATATTTCAAAATGATGATTAGGAATCCAGAGAATTAGGTTTCGGACATAAAGTCTCTTCCAAATAATAAATTTATGAGATGGAGACAGTATTAAAATGGGCATAACATCTTACGCCTATGTAGGATGGCCTGAGCGGCCTCAAAGAAAGAAAACCAATTTAATTCTGGTCCTTTTCTCTGCTAGTAATTTATACAGGGGACATTTTGTATTCTGCGGAACACGAAAAACACAAGCTGTCTCGGAAGATTAATGAAATATTGAAGTTATCTTTTATTAGATGCTGAGGACACAGGCCATCATAATATGTGCAGGTCAGGACTTCAACCGCCCAAATACCACAACAAAGAGTGAAGTTATTGAACTATTTTGTGGTATTTTTTAAGTTTTTGATCGTTTGTTTTTTCATTAAGTCGATTTAAAGATAATGGGAGTTGGAGAGAAATTCTCAAGAACTTGTAAAACGGAGACGAGACATCGCATACCATATCCATAAAATCCTGAGGGTTGATGCTTAATGCGGTAATTCTAGGAGAAAAAATGTCGAAAGTGCTGACGTGTAGTTTGTAGCTTTTGATAGATACTCGTTGCATTGGCATCTAATCGGCATATTCTTAAATTAACATATATTGAAAAAAATAGAACACTTTCCTCTGAATTCCTTATTTCGATTCGTTTAATTTTATGCTGTCTGCCTTTTATTTGAAAGTAAAATATTGTTTTGTATTTTTTGTGTATATGCACTATTAAACCAAACAGAGCAACAATACTCAGCTGCAGAAAAGACTAGGGCTAGAGATGCTGTGCGAAGAGTGGAAGCACACACAGTGTTATATGCCGAAGATAAATCAATGAAAGCAGCTCCTGTCTTCAACCTATCATTGAGGACTGATTCTATGAAAGTTGTGAGGCTGGGAACCTGATCTCAACAATTCAGATATTTCCTAAAGCCTCCCTGGAAGTTTTGTAGAGCATTTTCTATAGAAGATTCAATTCTAAAAAGAATTAACCTTTCTAATATCTTGAAAGGAACACCCAAAGATCTGATTGGTCGATAACTACTAGGTTCACAAGGATTTTCTCCTCGTTTCGAAATACCTATTACTTTAGCCTTACGAAATTCCGAAGGAAACTTTCCTGAATTCAGAATATTGTTATAGAAAGACAATAACCAAGACGAGGCCTTTTTTCTAAATGTTTGATGAATTCTGAATAAATTCTGTCGAAACCTGCTGCTTTTCGAGATTTGGTAGATTTGATTGCATCCCTCAATTCATCTATATTGAATGGATGTGGCACAGGTTTTAAGGTATGAGCTGATCTCCTGAATATGTGTAATTTTTTCTTCATCTTCTTTATTTCAGATTGTGATATATTTTATATATCAAATATTAACTGATTCAGAAACATCAACTAGGCGGCGAGCGATTAATCTTGGATCAATTTTTGATGATGATGAGGCAAAGGGAGTAGCTTCACCTAATTTTCTCATAATATCCCATGAACTCCTACTCAAATGTGTGAAATTCATTTTTGATACAACACTATCCCATTTCTCTTTTCGGCTTGTATTGATAGAATTCATAAGCTTTTCACATTTATCAAAGTATGTTGATTTTTGATAGTCCTTATACAAATTATCGGTTTCTTTCGACCAACCTGGAATATAATCTTTCCGGAAACCTCTTGGAACGAACTTTTTTGCTGCAGCTTTCACAACACCTAAGAATCTGAGATAGATATCGTGAGTGGGTTCAATGCACCTAACATCACTGTCTACCTTCTTATTGAATTCAATCCAATTTGTTTTCTTGAAATTCCAACGAGATCTTCTTAAACATTCAGAATATTGAATGAAACTTCGTGAAGTCAACCGAATAGGCCTATGATGGCCATGAGGAAAAACTCCTAGAATTTCACTTTTTATAGTAAGCGGTTTGCAAGTATTGACACTAGACAGAGATCAATATTATAGCCTCTAATGATCTGATATAATACCATTTTGTTCGAAACTAATAGATTGAACATGGTTGATAGATTGGCGAATCCCACATGAAAACGACGAAGTCGAGTGTTGTACGCTGTCAGCTTATCATCAACTGATGATGCAATCTCGAGATTTGGAGAACCAATTTGCCCGATGTCCGGGCCTGAAAAGTCCGACGGTCCAAATTAAAAATTGAAAGTATTTTGCACCGAATGAATATTCTGGTTTTTTCTCTGTCGGCCTTGTCAAAGAGGCACTTAAAGGTATTCCACTCCTACAGAGAATGCTGGACACCCGCTAGCAAGCGACACGGGTGACAAAAGACAATGTTCCCCTGTACCTGTCACCAATTTTACGAAAAGCCATATAGAATACACCGGACTCTATCCCCTTTTTAAAGCGACCCATCTGACACAAATCATTTTGTACGGTTCATTATTATCGTTAATATTGAAAAATTGGAGGTTTTTTGGTTGTATTCAGATGACAACATCTGAAGGCTTCCTCGAGGATTGACTGACAAGGGTTTATGGACTTTTTTAAATAACATATGATGATATCACATCCATACTAATATACAAATTCAAGGTGTCGTTCGAGATACAGGTAATTCATGAGTTTTCATTCAATTAAATTAAAATATATTCACTTTAATTTCATTACATCTATCATATTTTCTTATGTTATCTCAAAAAGTCTGGAGTGTAATTCGAAAAAATATTCTCGACAAGTCTTTCTTTGAAAACTTGCCATTCACCCTGAATATAAACTTAATATGAAATTTTATTATTTGATTAACTAGAATTGCATTCGGCAAATTCTTATCCCAATATGTGAAACATCCTGTATATAGAGCTGAGTAAGGTTCCGAGACAAAAATCAATGAAGAAAATTAGTTATTGTTATAGAAAAATTATCAAGAATCTTTGTGATTTCCTATTTGATAGATGTTATAGAGCCTAATATTTTGCAGATGGACAAATTATCTCTCGAGCCCTCGTTAGATTCATAAATCAAACCCCATTCGATATATCGACCAGTCCGAAAAGTTCATTATAACTGTCGAAAGTCAATCCTGGAATAAGGTCGGGAAAAAACAACTGAATCATCTTAGTTTGAAAAACTTTCCATTGTTCGCGACACAACAGATAATAATTATTGTCGGTTCTCACATAAAATATGGCCGTCTGATTGAGTGGGGCATTGTAAAATGTCACAAAATGGGAATCAAAAATGAGAAAAAAAGGTCCCACATATATTTCGTGAATGCCACAGGACCAGCGGTGTCATAAAGCTATAAAGTAGAGATTGCCTATAATTATAGGTTACTCTCCTGATGTCCACCTTTAGAAATTAGTTTTACTTAAGGCCTAACGATCCATCCAAAACTTGTTTCAGAACAGTAAACTATGATTTACTGGCTTTTATAATGTTCACATCTTAGGAGTTCTTCATACAAAAATTTCACGATTTAATCAGTAGATATGATTAGTAAATTCTGAAATATCTCTACAATACTAATTATCCCAGTTTTTGTATTTTCTGTGTTCACCTTGTTGAATGTAGAAATTCGAGGAATATTCGAAAAATGAATTAGATATCGGTTGAGTTGCGCCAGAAAACACACTCAGTGAGTCATTTTTTAATTCAAAACCTCCACATATATGTAATGCATCTTCATGTCGCCAGAAAGTTAATTTAAGACCATTGGTTAAGTATGCAGACACTGAAATTCAATCCCGTGCTCATATCAATAATGCAATGCATTTATGGGATCTCTGAGGAATGAGCTATCAACCTTTCATTTGAATATAAACAAATAATATAGGCAGTCACTTAATTATATTAGCCGTTTGTTTGTCGTTCCAGAGTACTCGGGCAACTTTGTTGCAAAATGATCAGAATGAAGTATGTACCTTAATATTTAATATTTTTAAAGTTGTCAATATCAGTATAATCTTCATGACATACAACAAAGTTCGAAATTGATGGAAACTAACTTTTAATATATTGAATACTGAGGTAATATGAAAATTAGATCTCTATTCACCATACAATATTCATCAGTTCATTCCACATGTTGATTGTGATTTGTTTGGATTGTTATAATGTTATATATGTTCTATTCTTGTGGGTTGAAAAAGGGCACAGCCTTAAACGTCGCAGAATTATATTATCTTATAATTCTGCATATCGATTAATTCTAGCACAATGATAATCTATACAGGGTAATAACTTATATTCAACAATATTGTCATAAATATCTAAAATTGACAATTATAGTCTTACATTTCTTGAAAGTATCACTCATAACTATATTTGTGATAGAAAACACTGTTTTCTTTGATGGATAAAAGAGAATTTTTCATTCCTATCACAACATCAAACAATTAAAAAAAAACTACAGAAAAATTAATGAATAAGTATCAGTGATACTTTCAAGAAATGTAAGACTATACATGTCAATTTTAGATATTTTGGTTTATTTACACTATCAAGGATTGACTTGTTCAATTAAATAATTTGAATTATGGGATGAATTCCATTTTAAGTAAATTTCATTCTTTTATAATAAATGCATGTTCATTTTTGTTACGTCTGCGAATTGCCAATTTGAGATATTTTTATTTATTTTTATCTTTACACTTTCGAGGATAGATTTGTAAATTTAATAATATTGTCATAATAATATATCCTTTATTTATTTTTAATTTTCGGACCTAGTTTTGTTCTGAAATTGGTTCAAAGATTGAGAATCGGCAAAGAAATCGAATAAAGCCTCGTTTTATCAACTGAGGCGGTGAAAACCAAACCGATTTTTTTCTTTTATTTCCCGACCGGCAATTTATTATACGTAGAATCATGTTAATATCTTTACGAGCATTTTCTCAGCATGATAGGTCGTTTGTGGGACGGAAGACTAGAAATAAATGCAGCAAACCTTTCTTGCCTACCTTTTACCGAACCTGATTCAACGCCCCTTGTAATAAAGAGGGAATATTGTATTTATATTTGAACACCATCCTCAAATTGACTCGCTGCGAATTGTCTCATAAACAATTTGACAATTTCATCTTCCGACATTGTAGTGGCTCATTTGGGAACTGGAATCACTTCGCAATATCAAATCAAGCTTGAATATTTAAAACAGGAACCAGATTTGCCGAATGTTTCCTTGTGTCGGCCAATTTGACTCTCGCACTTCTTGTCAAGATGATTTTTGAAGAAAAAAAACTTTTGATTTAATTCTTGCGATGTTGTCCATTCATTCATTTTCGTGTTTATGTACAGCATAATGTATTTCTTGCTGCATCATATAAATAATAATAAATCAGTCAGGAAATTGCATAGAACAATCATATTCATCCATATATCTACATTATAGTAACATTTCTCATACAACAATGCCTTGACTGCTGCACGAAAAAACTTTCGTCGAGATTTTTTATATTTTCTGGTACTTGGAGATGATATGAAATTTACTGGGGTTATGCTTGGGTATGGACAACAAGCTTACATTTCTTGTGTTATAATGATGAAAACTCTAGAGTTCAACATCGAGGCTTTCATTACCCTCAGTGTAGAAAAGACATTTATAAATAACGATACATGGAACAGTCAGAATTTTATGTTTACATTTTTCTCTATTCCCAATTCAGTGTTGATTTGATTTCTGGAATTGAAGATATTAGTTGAGTTCCTATACGGGTAATTCTCATTTCTTTAATGAAACAGTGTGATCTTGATTTTTTTTGGTTTGATTAAATATATTGTATGGATTTTTAATAGCGCTTATGAAGTTTAGGTATGATGCTATATATGGCATATATAAATAAGTAATATAAGTGCATAGTTTTTGTTCTAATTAATTATCACGTTTTATTAATATCTCTTCAGTGGATATGATTACCTTCGATTTTGGAATGAAAAACTAACTTATCTTACATTATCTATATTCTAAATTTTATTTTCAAGTAGTATATTTTATCGTTTTTTAATTGTTAAATTTGTTCACATAGTTACTATAGATATTGTAAGATAAAATATTTTTCCATTCCAAAATCGAAGGTAATCACATCCATGGAAGGGAAATTTTTTAAACTTGATAATTAATTAAAAAAAACTATATATTTATATTGCTCATTTATATATGCAATATATAGTATTATTCCTAAACTTAATTAGCGCTATTTGAAATCAAAAAATCGTATTTAATTAATACCCAAAAAATCACGAGAACACTGTTTCTTTAAAGAAATGAGAATTACCCATACAGTTCCTATATACAAATTATACAGTTATGTATACAGGGTCTTTCACCCATATTTATACGGGAAACTACTGAACGTATTTTCATGAAATTTAGCACTTATAAATATTTCACGGTGCTGATGAAATCTAAAATATTTTCAAGGCATGAGCACCTCCGGTTTTTCCGGAAATGACGTCAACTTCCGTTTTTCAAATTACAACACCATTTTTTTATTGCCGAAATAAATTCTTTAGAAAATTTCAAGTTATTTTGATGGAACATTTTTCAGTTTTGGTTGGAAAATTCTCTCTGAGCGGGAAAATTCGAAAAAAAAATCGAAAATAGAGGTCCGCTGAAACAAGAATAACTTCGAGGTTTTTGGATGGAAAATTTTCATTTTTGGGATTTTTCAAGATGTAAGATTGATGTATCCACTTTTAAAATCGAAATCGCGATTCATGATACAGGGGGTGAAAAAATCGCTTTCAAAGTTAGGGATGACAAAATCGTGAAAAATCATTTTTTTCAATTTAGAACCCCATTTTTTTATGGCAAATATTGAATCTACGTTAAAAAATAATGTGAGTGTATGCATCACACCCTTGCCCTAAAGTGGATATTTTCTGAGTTATTCACAAAAAACTGTTTTGCATCTTAAATTTTCAGTCATTTCTTTTCCCTTCACGCCAAAAAGATCAAATTTTCAGGAACTGTTATTTGAACCATGCTGTAGATTTTTCAGCCCTTCTTGAAACCAACTTCAAGTTACTATTAGGAGAACCATGGCAAACTCTCGCAGTTATAACTAGAGAAGATGTTCAAAGTTTTGAGCGTTAATTTCTAGACATTTATTTATACGTCTCAGGAATGCTTCGTGCGTTGCTCTTCTTATTTCATCGGGAGGAAGAGATCTGCAAAAGTGTTTAAAAACCAGATTGAGTTTCAAAACTATGAATCTAAAAATCTAAACAAACCTGAACGCATTTCTGACTCGTTCTATATAGTCCTCTTTATCAGTCAGGGGAGTTGAGTAGACAATATTTTTTATCCTACCCCAAAGATAATAGTCTAAAGGAGTTTAATCGGGAGAACGTGGTGGCCAAAGATGTGGACCATTGTTCGCCAACCATCGATCTTCAAATAGCCTGTATAGGATATTTGACACCACATTGAGTGAATTGTGTGGAGGCGCGCCATCTTGTTGATACCATAAGTCATTATGGTTCTGTACTAGCGGCTCAATTATTTGAGACAATGTGTCAGAATATCTATCTCCTAAGGGAGAACATTCTTTAAATAAAGCAAACATGTATAGTGTTCTATCTTACCAGTTAAAGTTCCATCATAAATGTAAACATCGACAATTGCATTATTTTTGATGGCGCGAAAAACATTGAAACTTCGGGTCTCTTGAAAGTTCCATTGTCTGAAGTGGTGGTTGTTCTCTTCATCCCAATAATGACTGTTATGTCTATTGAAAGAACCATTCTTTGTGAATTTAGATTCATCTGTCCAAATTATACAGTCCAAAAAGTTTTCATTCTCTTGAAATCGAATCATCATAGCTTCGCAAAACTCTGTTCTCCTGACGAAATCAGTTTCCTTCAAATGCTGTACCCTATTTAATTTATATGGATGCATTTTATGTTTTTTTAATATTCTTCAAACACTCGATTGAGATAATCCCAGAGCAATCTCGGCATCTTTGAGAGAATTTTGAAGATTCACTCGAAAATATGCAAGAACTGTAATTTCGTTGTTCTCATCTTCTACTACACTTTTTTCTCTGTGTATAGTTTTCTTAACGAAAGATCCGACATTTCTCAAGTTTGTCATGGTTCTGTTAATGGTATTTCTCTTTGGTCTGGGTCGGTCAGGAAACCTCTCAATGAACAGTCGAATCGTTCTATCTACAACTTTATTACATTCTCCATGAAGTAGAATGAGATTTAAATAATCTTCATTGGTAAAATTAGGCATAGTGATCGATTTTATAACTTAACTTAACTTAACTTTCCGATACAAATTCGAATCCAAATTCGCCATCTATTTAGGAACAACCTGTAACTTTTTTCTCTTGCATATCAGGGTAGTAAAATCCAAAACATGGTTTAAGTAACAGTTCCTGAAAATTTCATCTTTTTGGCGTGAAGGGAAAAGAAACAGCTGAAAATTCAAAACGAAAAACAGTTTTTTGTGAATAACTCAGAAAATATCCACTTTAGGGCAAAGGTGTAATGCATACACTCACATTATTTTTTAACGTTGATTCAATATCTGCCATAAAAAAATGGGGTTCTAATTTGAAAAAATTGATTTTTCACGATTTTGTCTTCCCTAACTTTGAAAGCGATTTTTTCACCCCCTGTATCATGGATCGCGATTTCGATTTATTAAAGTAGATACATCAATCTTACATCTTGAAAAATCCCTTTTTCATCAAAAACCTCGAAGTTATTCTTGTTTTTATTTTCGATTTTTTTCAAATTTTCCCGCTCAGAGAGAATTTTGCAACCAAAACTGAAAAATGTTACATCAAAATAACTTGAAATTTTCTAAGGAATCTATTTCTGCAATAAAAAAAATGGGGTTCTAATTTGAAGAACGGAAATTGACGTCATTTCCGGAAAAACCGGAGATGCTCATGCCTTGAAAATATTTTAGATTTCATCAGCATTGTAAAATAGTGCTGAATTTCATGAAAATACGTTCAGTAGTTTCCCGTATAAATATGGGTGAGTTTCCTCGTGAAAGACCCTGTATATAGAGCTCATTCTTCTATCGATCAGTGTAATGATATTCTTGAAAAAGACACACTTTGCAACGTTGAATAAATAATTATTTTCATAATTATTTTTAATTCCTTAACGGATGTAACTCAAAAATATTTATTATGTACAATATATACAGTATATACTGTATATACAGTATATACATTATATACGGTATTCACAGTGTCTACAGTAGAGTAACGTCAAAGTGTGGAACCATTTTATGATATTTTTAAAATTTTCAATATTTTATGTTTTCATTAGGTCGATTCAACGGAATTATTGAATGGAGAAAAATTCTCAAAAACTTCTAAAATAATTATTTTAAGATTGAAATGAGACATCGGAACGATACAACTAAATCCTTAAAAAAGGTTGATGTTAAATGCAGAAATTTGAATGGGAGAATATTCAGATAATTCCTAAACCACTTCCTGACATTGCATCATTGCAATTTTTTCATCGAGAGCTGCCAGAAAGTTAACTCTTGAAAACGCCTTACGTTCCCTCGGCGGGTAGACAAATTGAACATTAAATTTTGTTGTTATGAAGAACACTGTTTTGAAGTTTCCTTTATTTAGGAACGATGATTCGCCTCTTTTTAGGGTTAGTTTCAAGGGAAGGGAGGATGGACTCTTGGGAATAATTTTCCCTCTACACCCTTCTCTAAAGTCCCTTGTATACACAACAGGGATAGTGATTGAAACAGTCAACTGCTGCGGAATATCGACTTATTTATATGAACGAAAAGGTTAATTTGCAAATTCGTCCAATTTCAAATGAGGTATTACAAGTCTTTCACATAAATCAAGGTAGATAGATCACCGGTTAACACGGTATGGCTCTGGGCAAGCTGGAATTTGTTCTATATATTTATTGAAGAACAGATATTAATGGTTTGTTTTTAATCAAGCGAGGTACGTATTATTGTCAGTGTGGACCATTGTGTCTCTAGTGCCCATCTTCTTCTTATTACTTTAGGCGAAGACCAGGTTCTCGTTATATTCGTTATAAAATATAGAGTCGCCGTTCTGGATCGCTTAATGATGCTGCCAAGACAATGAATTTCGAAACATACATATATTATGGTACGACAGTGGCGTAACCGTCGAATTGACCCTTGTTCATCTCCCAGTCAAAACGACCTCATCCCTCTTTCGAATAGACAGGTTGTGGCTTTCAACTTGGTACAGTGAATTATCTGAACCACTATGTACTGTTGAATGCACGTGTCAGGATCTAATCAAAGCAATTATTTATAGTTATTCAAATATAGTTTGTCAGAGGTGCGCCGCGCCCTAATGAAAATTCTGATTCATAAAGAAATATGATTGGAAAAATTTATACATACTCTCAGACCAGAATGTAAAAATACTGAACTTTTTCAGTGTTTATTGAATATCCTTTGAAATAAGATCGATATGAAGCGATGCACGCGTACCTACGTTTTTTTCAATAATGGAAACATATTCTTTAGGAGTATTCAAGGATAACCTTCGGCTCCTTTTATGGCGTCTGTGGAGCCAAATTTAGTTCCTCAAAGCGGTTATTTCAGTGTGGAGAAAAGAAAAATGTTTCACGGAGCTAGATCAGGCAAATAAACTGGCTGGTAGATGATATTCATCGAGATTTTCCAATGGGGACTTGACAACTTTGAATTTAATTTGTGAACGCACCCTTAGACCAATCATCGAACTGTCAACGTCAATTCATTCAGTAAAGTGAACATTTTCCTCATGGTGAAGTACACGAACGAACAACGTTTGCAAGTTATAAAAATTTACTACCGGAATTCGAAGTCGCAACTTTAAGAGCCTTAACTCGAATTATCGGTAGTAATTCGCGACCTTCTAGACAGGCAATCACAAGTTTGGGGCAAAAATTTTAGTCTACTTATTCGCTGTGGGATGTTATCGTACCAGTGAGACAAAGGACCGGTCGCTGTAACGAAAATTTCAATTCCACGGCGTTCTCAAGAATTGGACATCCGTCAGACCACTCTCTGGCGAATTTTGCATAAGGATCTTGGTTTACACCCATACAAGATCAAGCTGACTCAAGCATTGAAGCCGTTGGACTATTTGAAGCGACGTACGTTGTTGGACAGGCAGCAATCCACACGTGATTCCCGAGACTCAATTGCATCCCCAAAAAATCACGGTTTGGTGCTGTCTTGATGCCAACAATCGTCAGGTTACGGTCAATGACGATCGCTACCGCGCCATGATAAAGAACTTTTTTGGCCCCAATTGCAAGGTATGGACTTGGCCAACAGGTGGTTTCAAAAGGACGGTGCCACTAGCTACACAGCACTCGTAACAATCGGATTATTGAAGCAGATATTTGGTTAACGCGTAATTTCGAAAAACTGCCCCGTCGATTGGGCCGCCTCGTTCGTGCGATTTGACGCCTCTGGACTATTTTCTTTGGGGCTACAAGTCACTGGTATATGCCAACAAGCCGACAACATTGAACGTGAAATAGCGACCGTTTCGGCTGAATTGTGTGGCCGAGTCATCGAAAATTGGGCCCAGAGAATTGACCGCTGCAAACGGGCCCATGGTGAACGAAATCGAGTTCCATTCATAAATGTTATGTTTGTACTTCAAGCCAATAATAAAGTTCTTGAAATATCTCAAATGGTTTGTGTTTTATTTAGATTCATAGTTGTCAAGTCCCTTTAGATATGGATTGATAAATGAAATTTTAATTAATGTAGTGAGAAACACAAGCCTGGTGGCTGAAAATATGAAAAATATTTATGCTTCTGATGCTTTGATAGTAGCGAATCAGGGGTTTTGCTAGTTTTGTCGATTTCCTACTGATAAATTCGATGTAAGATATAAATACCATGCTTTTGTAGGACAATTTGTGTGCATGTTGAACATCTTGGCGTGAGAGGTAGGGTTTTGGACTGGCTGCGTTCGTTCATTGTTGGTAGGTATTTCTCAGTAAGAGTTGGCGACTCATTATCTGACTTCAAACCCGTTATCAGTGGAGTACCGCAGGGTTCTGTTTTGGGTCCGATCCTATTTTTGGCGTACGTATCAGATCTGCCTGGTTTATTCTCGTCCCACTCATCCCAATATGCTGATGACATCAAGCTCTTCAATGATGCTCGCTTGCCTAATATTCTTCAGTGTGACCTAATTCGGTTTAGTCAATGGTGCTGTCAGTGGCTTCTTCCCGTGAACATAGAAAAGTGTAGAGTTGTTCACCTTGGGAGTCACAATCCGCGTAACCAGTATATGATCGAGGGCAAATGTTTAGTCTCCGCTGCACAGCACGTCGATCTCGGGCTGGTGATAACTGAGGATCTGTCTTGGTCACCCCATGTGAGCAATATAACTGCCAAATGCCGGAAGATTTTGTACTTGATGCGGAAAATTTTTCCTAGATGCTCGATCGAGACATGCCGGCAGCTCTACATCACCTATGTTCGACCAATTCTGGAATTTCCTGTCCCTGCATGGTTCCCTAGCCTGATCACAGATCAACAACGTTTGGAGGGAGTGCAGCGTTCTGCAACGAGGATTCCTTTCGGGGTGGTTCGACCTTCATATGAAGACAGACTAAAAATGTTTAAGCTGGACTTGTTTGCGTGGCGATCTAATAGTGACGTTTCGTATACTGCGGGGCTTCATTGGTTGCAATCTGGGTAGTATTTTCGAGTTAAATAGAAATTATCTTCGTGGCCACCAATATAAACTTTACCATGGGGTATTCCGCGCTCGTGCGAGACAGTTTTTCCTGCCGAATCGCGTGTTTGCGAAATGGAACTCTCTTCCTGACAGTATAGTTTGTGCCGATAGTGTAAACTCTTTTAAAAACAGATTGGACGCATTGACAATTGTGTGATATTTTTTCCTTGTGGAAATACTCTTTTTCTTTTCTTCGTTATTTCTGAAGCGCCACTTAATTTTCAATTTTTGTTTGAGATTTATAGGCAACAGCCTCTTCTCTGTATCCTTTTATAATAAATAATTTTGTCAAGAAACAAAGGGCATGGTCTAGTCCGACTCTCCATAGCTTTCATAGCTACGTTTTTCAGCAAATGGTTCATTGATTACACTTTATGACCAATCTACAACCGTCATAATTCAATATAATATGAGCCCAAAATAATAAATACTAGGGGTTAGGGATCTTCACGGTTCGTGAACACATGAAACCTTACACATATCCCTGGCCAAACTTCATGCAACTTTCTCTGAAGGAACAGTACGTCACTGTGATGCATAGAAGTTATCAGGCCAGGTAAAGCTTTACGCTGCCGCAAACTAATTCCGCGCCGCCAGATAGGGCGGACCGTCGGACCTGCGTGCCTGTCACTTGCCACCGCATGGCCTCGACCCCGGACCTTCCCGCCCCCGATAACGTCCCCGCATATGCTTTACTCTTTTACTTAGATCTCATCTCTAAATTCTAATTGAGATTCCTTACCAGACTCACGCTCCTCAATGCGATACCAATAATGCATCAAACATTGTCTTTTGTACCCGCTGCCTGCTACCTCTGCCTCCCAGACTCCGATTACCGAAGAAGCTCATATACAGGCTGCTCTTCAACTTGTATTATATACAATGTTATTTTTTAAACTCACTCTGTTTATTCACTAGTTTTTTCATTATATGCAAGATAGTTCACAAAAGAAGTGCTGTATTTACGACGCTTATATCTGTGGATGCGACTCTCAAACCTCTGCATGACTGTGTTATTCAGATATAAGAAACTTAAAGAAAATTTCAGTTCCTGAGAGATTCATGGATTATTACATGTCAGAATAGTGTTTTATCATTGCCAAGTGCTTTCTCAATCATAAATTCTCACCTATTCAAACCCAACATGTGCTTGAAAGACTGCATATAATATGACCTCATTCTTTGCTGAGCTTACAAGACTTCGGTATCAGAAAACCTGAGAGAAAAATTCTCCCAAACAGTGAAGGCCGAGTAAGGAGTATTGGGTTAACTGTTGATCAGCCGGTACTCTTTAAATGGCGCACTATGGCCGAAGGCATAGATATAAGCTAAAACAGCATCAGGGGAATTCTCAATATGTACCTCAGTTCAGATGGACATCCACCAGTTGAGAGAATCGAAAAAGTCAAGAAGGATGGTAATACGAGAAGTTGATCCAGATGTCCAATGTTGGCCCTTTATTCTTCAATAGAATTTTGTGGCCAGAAAACCTTACTTATGTTGAGTAGTGATTCAACCCTTCGAAAAACATTCGTTGGGTTAGGACTAATTCTTGAATGAGAGCAATCAATCAACGAGATTGGAGATTGAGCAGACCTCTTCTGCATTGAGAGGCTGGTCAACAATACGATGGTATGATATATATATATTCTTTTGGCTGACAATATTTAGTTAGCAAACAATAAAGCATATAGATCAGGGGTTAGTGACGGGGTGTCATACAATTCGGCGTATGACATAAAAGCCTAGGAAAAAACCCCAGTAAAAAAAACCCTGGCTCCCCGTCTAAGTGTGAAAATACAAAAATAAGCTGAATTATATTTCACGGACTTCTTTTTTCAAGAGTGATCTTCTATTGATGGAGACAGAGACTTCATCAAGGTGCTCACATTGAATCTGGAAATAAAAAGACAAAAGCAGAAAAAAGAACTGAATAACAAAAATACGTATCATATTCGTTTGAAATTCATAACCCATTCCAAGAAAGAGTTGGAAACATCATGAATAGCCCTGAAACCATCTTGAAATTTATATATGGGACAACTATTGATGAGATGAGGTATTGTTTCTTCGGCTTCTCCACATTCACAACTTGCGCTAGGAACTGAGTTCCATTTAAATAGCATGCATGACCTGTTCTCAAACGATTAAGAACTGTCCAAATTTTTCTTGGAAGATCAAAACCAGGAACTTTTTCAGAAGGATCAGAAACGAGATACTTATTGAACATTTCGTAAGGGTTCCTCTCAGTCTTCCATAATTCGTTATCACTTATGTTCATATTGAAGAACGTATTATGCCATAATGGTTTACGTGACTTCAATCTGGGAATTCTATTTTGTGGAAAATATGAAATAATCGGGGATAAATTGGGAAAAGAATGATATTTATTCCAAGAATTCAGAGCTGCAGTCTGTCTGCGAATATGGGGAGGGACAATATTAGACAATACTGGTAACCAATGAACCGGTGTTGATCTTATGGTGCCAGTAATTATTCTCATGGATGTATTCAATTGTGCATCAATTTTTTGTGTATGTGCACTATTAAACCAAACAGAGCAACAATACTCAGCTGCAGAAAATACTAGGGCTAGACATGCTGTGCGAAAAGTGGAAGCATCAGCACCCCAAGACGATCCAGCTAATTTCTGAACAATATTATTCCTAGTTTTCAATTTTAGGCTCAGATCATTTAAATGAGCCTTGTAATTGAGAGATAAATCTAATTTGACTCCTAAGTATTTTGGATAGAAATTATGTTCGATAGGAGAATCATTGAAAGTTACAGCTAATTTTCTATATTTTTCATGATTATTCAGATGGAAACAAGATACCTCTGTTTTGTTGGGATTTGGACATAATCGCCACTCGATAAAATAATTCTTTAAAATTTCCAAATCAGATGACAGTATGTTTTCCAGTGTATGGAAATCCGAATGTTGGTAAGCAATAGCAATATCGTCAGCATAAACAAATTTTTGAGATGATGTAGTGGGCAAATCACTTAGATATAAATTGAAAAGTAAAGGAGCTAAAACTGATCCTTGAGGAAGACCGTTTTTCAATTTCAATTTTTGAAGTTGCTACTCTTATTGTCAATAAAAACCCGAAACCTTTTATCAGATAACATATTTTCTAATAATCGTACCATTTTCCCACATTTCAGATGGGTATAGAGTTTGAACATTAATCCATCTTATGATTATGATGGTACGATAGTATAATGGTTATACGAGAAGTTGATCCAGATGAATAATGGTGACCTTTATTCTTCAATTAATAATGTGGACAAAAACTTTACTCCTGTTTAATGAAGATTCAACCGTTCATCAACATTCATTGGTTGTTCCAAATATATAATTGTGATAATACAAATTACACATCACCTTGGTTTTACAATGAAATACTCAGAATATCGATGGGATTAATTGATTCGTCATTATCATATAAGTGTTCATTCGCCAGAGCTAAAAATATCAAGTTTGAGCGTATTCCTTGTAGAATTAATATCTATTTTTCCATGGAGAAGCAAAACGCCATAGACAACAATTGTTTTCATAATTTGATAACCTTTTTTTTTACATTCCTCATTCCTTTTTTAAGGTTTTCTCTATCAACTAAGATCATGAATGTTCCAATATTTATTTTCATCGTTCATGAGAAGGTCACTGCTAGACAATGAAAGTAACAATTCTTTGCAATTTTCCATGAAGATTTATGATGTAAGGCTTTTTCAAATCTAATAATTCGATAGTTCTTCAGTGCCATGCTACAGATGAACAGTCCATTAAGGTCTTCTATGTGCCGATTCTATAAATTACGGTGCGAGAATTAAATCCCATTCTCTTTATTCACTTCATGACAGATAGAATATAAACTCAGTACTATTAGTAGCTATTAAAATGATTTATCTACATATATCTCCAATCAAAATGTTCAAGATGCTGGAATTGATTTCAGTGTTGCTTAAGAGATTTTGATTCAAGATCCTGTCTACTTTGTGGGAGGTCACGATGATATATTTCCACAATTTTCTCTGAAACTTCGTGATTATCTGATATTGAACAGTTTTTTTTTCTTGTGATATCAGTCCTAAATACTGACACGTTCTTTCTACAAAATGATCCTATAGTTTAGTAATTCTGTTCATTGATCTTTTTCTGGTCAGAATATTTCTTGTATATGAAGTGCTCAAGTAGCCATATAAAAAATAATTTAATCAACTGACTACCAGTTTTCTTCGATTTGGATTTCAGCTAGCACTAACTGAATAGCACTAGTCTGAATATTACTCGGCTGAAAGTGAAGAAGCAGTGCTCAAATTGATCTGTGTTGAAGAATTTAGATGATGAATTTAGAAACTGAATACCTTCTTTTAAAATTTTTTTATATATATTTATAATGTATATTGGCTTCTTCCAGTTTCTTCTATATGAATATACATTGAGTCTCATCAGACACATGTGAAATTGTTAACAAATTGGTCATGAAAAAAGAAAACAAATTTATAATTAATAATTGGATAAAAAAAAGGGTGGAAATATTTTACCTTTGCGGAGTATTCAAAAGCTTATTACAGGATGCTTCAAATTGTTTTTTTTTCTTTTGCGTTTAATTTTATAATGCAAACCAACGATAGATTTGGTTTTATGAATTAATTTAATTAGAAATTCGTGTTGTTGTAGTTCTGATCATGTTGGTCTAAATTCGGCCCTTCTGTAAGGTCAGCTGGAGATCTGGACCACCAAGACAACAAGGACAAATATAAACATTACTTCTGTCAACACTAATCGTCTTCCGGGCTTCTTCATTTCTACGCAAGTAACATCCCTTAGGCAAATACCTCATGACCTACCTCAAATTTGTTATACCTTTTCACTAAAATTAATACTCCGATAATTTGAAGGGTGAATATTGATACGGAGTGACGGTTCTCGGATGCCTGGAAGACGTTTATAATTTCAAAGTTGGTTGCACTTCGACTCGCTTGCGACCAAGAAATGATTGGAGTTAACTTCGCTAAGTCCCTTTCTTAGACAAGATTAAAATTACAAGCCTGATTGAACTGTTCATGGTTAATTCAGGGCAAGTGTAGCAGTTCCATTATTCACCAATAAGGCATGTTAAAAGTAAGAATGGTATTGCTTTACGGATTCCCCACTAAACAATTGGCCTCTAATGTATTTAACTTCCTTTGTCGGACTGGCCACCCACATACAGACAACAGGGTTTGACATATTGAAGGGGCATTACCTTGGTTTGTATACACGTAAAATTCGAAAACGGAAATCACTGGAATGGTATGAAATTCAATCAAATATTAAGAGAGAAAGAATTTATTTAACTCTTAATCGAACCATTATTCAGATTCAGAAATATATAAACTGATTGATAATCTGTTGATGAACTGAAAAAAAAATTGTTAAGCAACAGAGTAAAAATGGTATTGAATTGCCACAATTAATGAATTTGGGTTTTGAAAAGCTAATTTACATTGAGAATTGTTCGAAATATTGGTAGTTAGATTGATATGAAATGGTGGATAAAGCCCAATTAATAATTCTACCCTTGATCAAAAATTCCTATCACTTATCAATGTTTCGAGAATTGGTTCCATTGAATTGTGAAAAGACCAGCCAGTTCTTCCTTCGTGTTAAAAAAAACTCATATGGCGCCTTATTCCTCAGTGAAAGATGGTTCTTTTGTGGTGCCATTCATGGTCCTTAGGAATAACAGAGCACTCAATTCTGCATAGTCGGTTTAAATGTTAAGCGCCGATGTGCCCCGGCCATAACTAAGGAGATGATTTACGCCAAGGCAATTCAAGGAAAGAATTCAATTATCATAAACCCTTCTTGTAGTGGACGTGAAAAAATTTGAATCTGTTTTAAAGATCTGCTTACACAACGGTGACATTGAAGACCTAATGAAAAATCTGGCGACCGATTTTATTGGACCAGTTTTGAGGTTTTAATTTGGAACGTTCGTTATTTTAGAAAATTAATCATCATATTGGAATTTTAACACCATGCAGTTGATTTGTAGGCCAAGTTTGTGAACTGAATTGTTGTCCATTTAGTTATCGATTTTTTGCAGCCTCTTCATCGAGGGAGATCACCTATAACTCTGTACTTTGTCTTTTTCAACGTCTGTTCTTATTTATATCTACTACCTGAATGAAATTTTCTATTCTCATGTTATTTTTCCAGTCATTATCTCAGGAATCCATGACTAGAATTAATGCAGTAATCAAATACTCACTCTATACTATATATGTGTACGCTAGTTCGATTTGTAAATCATTGCAAAAGTTGTCTATAAAAATATGAATGAAAAGAATACAGAAGTTTTTCCGGGACATCGTGTGGAAAGAGCTTAATGACTTGGCGAAAGCTCTTGCTTGGTGAAATGTGTAAAATAGTTTAATGGAAATAGGGCGACTTCCCATAAATCGATTTCCACCCCTTTAGTGTCCTGTGAAGTCAGTGTTCGTCAATGTAGTTCCGACATTAGATGGCCCTTGTGATATATTTAAAAAGGAATATGAAAAGATAGCCTCTAATGGATTCTTCGCATTAATTAAATCAACCCCTTTTTTACCCACCCTCTTATCTGGTGTTTTTTTGTCTCAAGCAAACTGAAGCATGCTTTCTTTGTTCGCATCAAGTCTATAATGGTAAAATAGAAATGTAAAATTTAGGTGAATTGAGCTAATGAACCTCAAAATAATTAAAACAGGTTATTCATTCTCGTTTCAAGTTTTGAGAAAATGGGATGAATTATTTCAACTTCAAATTCTTAAACCCGTTTCAAATCGTCCTTTGTCGATGTGGAAACATAGATAACACTAGGCAACAAAAAAACATTTCAGAAATTGTGAATTTTTATAAACAAAAAGAAGTTATTTCGATTTATTGCTACATTAATATGAATTTACTTCTTTATTTTTGTCATAACTTACCTATTTATGATGTTGTTACCATATAGCGTATAAACAATGCCCGTTAAACCTACAGTTTCATTAGAAAAATTCAACAATAAACTCAAGTTTAGGAAACTATTGAAAATAATTTCTTGCGGTCCAAGTGATGATTTTTCAGATCTCCTGATGTTTACTATGGAACCCATTCAAAGGGAAATCATCATCCATAGTAGGGGAAGGTTGTGATATAACACTTATTTATGAAAAAATATTAGGTGTACAAATACGTTTCCGCGGTTTGTCAAAAGATGGCCCCACCAGAAGGTTATGGAGAAATTGTCAGATGTAAAACGTAATATCCCAAGTTTAGTCATCTGGCAACACCATAACCTTAAAGTACTAGTGATTCCGTATCAGCATTACGTAATTTTTTCGTGCAAAAATGTCAAGTTTTATTCCGAATAAGCATCATTTGCGGGAACTTTTGATTTACTTCTTTAATGTGAAAAAATCTGCAGCTGAGGCGCATCGATTGCTTCTAGAAGCATATGGTGAAGCTGCTTTAAGTGAGAGAAGTTGTCAGGAATGGTTTCAAAAGTTTAAGAACGGTGAGTTTGACGTTAAAGACAAAGAACGCAGTGGAAGGCCGAAAGTGTACGAAGACATGGAATTAGAAGCACTATTGGAGGAAGATTCGTCCCAAACGCAAAAAGAACTTGCACTTACTCTACAAGTGACTCAACAAGCAATTTCACATAGTTTAAAATCGTTAGGAATGATTCAAAAACAAGGAAATTGGGTTCCATATGAACTAAAGCCGAGATACGTTGAACGTCGATTATGCATGAGTGAAATGCTGCTTGCCAGGAATAAAAAAAAGAGTTTTTTGCATCGTATAGTCACTGGTGACGAAAAATGGATTCACTACGATAATCCAAAGAAGAGAAAGTCATGGGTTAAGCCCGGCGAACCATCAACATCGACAGCTAAGCCGAATATTCATGGAAAAAACTCATGCTGTGTATTTGGTGGGATCAGCTTGGTGTCGTGTATTATGAATTGCTGAAACCAAGCGAAACCATTACTGGAGCTCTCTACCGAACACAATTGATGAGATTGAGTCGGACACTTAAGGAAAAACGCGCCCATTACTACTCCAGACACGACAAAATTATTCTTTTACACGATAATGCTCGTCCACATGTTGCGGCGCCGGTAAAAACATACTTGGAAACACTCAACTGGGAAATTTTACCCCACCCGCCATATTCACCAGACTTAGCCCCTTCTGATTATCATCTGTTCCGGTCGATGGCACATGGTCTGTCTGAGCAGCGCTTCACATCATATGAAGACACCAAAAATTGGGTAGATTTGTGGATAGCGTCAAAAGATGAAGAGTTTTTTCGACGGGGTATCCGAATGTTGCCAGAAAGATGGGGAAAAGTAGTGGCAAATGATGGAAAATAGTTTGAATAAAACGTAATGTACTTTTCCTTTACAATAAATTCCTAATTTTTTATAAAAAACCGCGGAAACTTATTTGTACATCTAATAGCAGAGAAAAAATTATCGACTGACATTTATTATGATTATAATATAATAACATACGAACAAAATAATGTAGAATTTTTACATCGATACAATATATTGAGTGTTTGAATACCTCAGTCAAGATTGATATTGGGCAAAATCAGACCAATGGTTTTCCGGCTATGATTATCTGAAATTTTGTTCCCTTATTAACTATTAGAAAATCGATCTTATTAATCGGTTACTCGGAAAATGTTTGAATTATATCGACAAATTTGAATAATTGGAGGTTATTTACACCTAAATATGTTGATATATTGCATATTCTGAAATGTCATTTTCCTGGATTAAGATCACGAGAGGATTTTTATAATTGATGAAATCAAAGAAACTCGCAGAACAAACTCAAGAATGTATTTCTAATGAAAAGTTCAGAAGTTAGTGAATTGAATAAGCTTCGAAATGAAGTAATCCAATGAGGAAGTGAAGAAACCCTGCTGATATGGACTTAAAAATGCAATCCCTAAATTGCCTTCCCTAGGAATGAGGAAGGGTGAATTTTGTCGGTATAATTGAACGAATCTCACGTATTTAAAATATCAAAAGTCGAATCCCTAACACATTCTAGTTTCATTATAATTCATTTCAAGCCTCAACGTCACTTGTCAAAGAATTGATGTTCACAGCTTCCATGATTTCCTTCTGCCCTTTGGGACGCCGATATCTTACGATCGCAGAATAAGTATCGGTCGGAAGAATCAAAGGAAAGGTAACCTGAAGGAGCGTTCCTTTTGATGTTCGATAGTAGTCGAGATGTTTTGATCATTTGCTCTTATGGTAATCTCGAAATGGCGCTAAAAGCTCTTCTATATGAATTATTTGGGACAAATACATGATGCGACCACTTAAGGAGCGATCAAGATAACTACATTCGTCAGCTACGGCGATTGTGATATATTGCAGTGTCATTCCCATCTCCAGAGCTCTCTGAACTATCCATAAATCTTCCCTGGACCGAATACATTTTAATGTAATGATGAATTAAAAGATTATTCTGTGAACAATTGAATGAAATTGTAAATTTTGAATTTGATGTAGAACCCATGATTTCTTCATCTGTCCACTTCCATTGGGATAATTGGGTTCGACGTCGTTACCATATACCCACGATTCTTCGCCTTTTAGCATCATCGTTGACGTCATTTAACAACTCCTGGAACGTTTATCAGGCTCAAATTCTAGTAATTTCGGAACAAACTCCGCTGCCACATATTACATGCCCAAAAATTTCGGGGAAAGTTACATGACATGAGTCGATATAAAAATTACCGATTTTGGTTATGTAATTTCAGTAATTCCATTGAGGATGAAAAAGTGAATAAAATTCTAAAAGCAATAATTTCAGAGGAAATGAATCAATTCTATTATTCCACACGTATTGGAATCTCCCAAATTCTTCTCCTACAGTATTCATTCAAACAACTGGAAAGAATTACGCATAATGGAGGAGTCTACTAAAATCCATTGATTATCTCTGTTTCATTCTTATTTTGGATAATCTTATCTGTTTGTCATATTCGAAAATGTCGTTAATTTTTGAGTTCACATAACACGGAATGGGCCATCTTTTTTATATAATTTCATAAACAGCAGAAGCAATAATTTCAGAGAAAATGAACAAATTCGATTATTGCTCACATATCATGATCCTCCGAATTCTTCCACTAAAGCATTTATTCAAAGAACAACAGTACGAAAGAAATTACCTGGTTGGAATTCCGCATAATAAAGGATTCTAGTGAAATTCATTGATTCTCTTTGTTTCATTCTCATTTTGAATAATCTTCTCTGTTTCATATTCGGAAATGTCTTTGTTTTCTGAGCTCAGACATGGCGAAAATGGTCCATCTTTGTTATGTAGTTTTATTTATTTTAATGTGTATTAAAAATTGGAAAAAAACTAAAGAAGCAATAATTCCAAAGAAACTGAACAAATTCGATTCTTTCACCCATATCAGAATCCTTCAAATTTTTTCACTACCACTACTCATTAAAAGAATAACAGTACTGACGAACGAAATCAATTAATTTTGTTTAGAATAATTTTGTCATGTTCGAAAATGTTGTAACTTTCCAAGCTCAGAAGCCATTTTCGTTATTTTATTTCAATTAATTTGATGAGGATTAAAGAATGAAAAATCTTTCAGGGTTATAGTTTAAGAGAAAATGAACCAATTCGATTATCCCACTCATATCAGAATTCTGCTACTATTCATTCAGAGAACAACAGTACGAATGACATCAACTGGTAGGAATTCCGCATAACAATGGGATACTGAAATCCAATAGCCATAATTTCAAGCGATCATTCCTAAAAAAATAACAAATTCGATTATTCCACACATATCAAAAACTTTAAAATTTTTCTACTACCACTGATTCGTACCCACGAACGAAATCAACTGGTAGGAATTCCGCATCATAATTGAGTCTACTGAAATCCATTAGAAATATTCTTTCTGTTGTATTTTTATATTGGATAATCTTCTGTGCTTGTCATATTTGAAAATTCGTTATTTTCTGGGTACAGATTCAACGAAAACGTTATGTAATTTCAATTATTCTAGGGGTAAAAAAATGAACGTAAAAATTTCTGAGAAATAAAACCAATTCGATTATTCCACACATATCAGAATCCTCAAGATTCTCTTACAACCTCTACCAAATTAGCCATTTTGAATTGGGTCTACTGAAATCCACGTAATTACATTTATTTTATTGAGGTTTAAAAAAATGAATACAACTCCTGAAGTAATAATTTCAGAGAAAATGAACTATATTTGATTATTCCACGCATATCAGAATCCTTCAAACTCTTCTATTACCACTATTCGATCAAAAAACAAGAGTACAAGTGAAATCAACTGGTAGGAATTCCGCATAATAATGGAATCTACTGAAATTCCTTGCTTTCTGTGCTCAAATATAACGAAAATGAGCCTCTCGTTATATAATTCAATTACTAGACCCTAGAAACAACAATACCAGAAAAAATTACCAATTCGCTCATTTCACACAAATCAGAATCCTCCAAATTGTTCTACGACCACTAAGCATTTAAAGAACAACAGTACGAAAAAAATCAACTGGTAAAATATAACGAAAATGAGCCTCGTTATATAATTCAATTACTAGACCCTAGAAACAACAATACCAGAAAAAATTACCAATTCGCTCATTTCACACATATCAGAATCCTCCAAATTGTTCTACGACCACTAAGCATTTAAAGAACAACAGTACGAAAAAAATCAACTGGTAAGAATTCCACATAATAATGGGGTCTACTGAAATCCAATAGCCATTATTTCAAGCAATCATTTCAGAATAATTAACAAGTTCGATTTTTTCACACATATCAGAATCTTTAAAATTTTTCTACTACCACTGTTCTTCATTCAAAGAACAACAGTACCCTCAAACGAAACCAACTGGTAGGAATTCCGTATTATGATTGAGTCTACTGAAATCCATTGGATATATTCTTTCTGTTGTATTCTTATATTGGATAATCTTCTGTGCTTGTCATATTTGAAAATTTCGTTATATTCTGGGTACAGATTTAACGAAAACTTTATGTAATTTCAATTATTCTAGGGATAAAAAAATGAACGTAAAAATTTCTGAGAAATTAAACCAATTCGATTATTCCACACATATCAGAATCCTCCAGATTCTTTTACGACCACTACCAAATTAGCCATTTTGAATTGAGTCTACTGAAATCCACGTGATTGCATTTATTTTATTGAGGTTTAAAAAAATGAATACAACTCCTGAAGTAATAATTTCAGAGAAAATGAACTAAATTTGATTATTCCACGCATATCAGAATCCTTCTAACTCTTCTATTACCACTATTCGATCAAAAAACAACAGTACAAGTGAAATCAACTGGTAGGAATTCCGCATAATAATGGAATCTACTGAAATTCCTTGCTTTCTGTGCTCAAATATAACGAAAATGAGCCTCTCGTTATATAATTCAATTACTAGACCCTAGAAACAACAATTCCAGAAAAAAATGACCAATTCGATCATTTCACACAAATCAGAATCCTCCAAATTGTTCTACGACCACTATGCATTTAAAGAACAACAGTACGAAAAAAATCAACTGGTAAGAATTCCACATAATAATGGGGTCTACTGAAATTCAATAGCCATCATTTCAAGCAATCATTTCAGAAAAAAATAACAAATTTGATTTTTCCACACATATCAGAATCTTTTAAATTTTTCTACTACCACTGTTCTTCATTCAAAGAACAACAGTACCGACAAACGAAATCAACTGGTAGGAATTCCGCATTATGATTGTGTCTACTGAAATCCATTGGATATATTCTTTCTGTTCTATTCTTATATTGGATAATCTTCTGAGCTTTTCATATTTGAAAATTTCGTTATTTTCTGGGTACAGTTTTAACGATAACGTTATGTAATTTCAATTATTCTAGGGATAAAAAATGAACGTAAAAATTTCTGACAAATTAAACCAATTCGATTATTCCACACATATCAGAATCCTCCAGATTCTCTTACTACCTCTACCAAATTAGCCATTTTGAATTGAGTCTACTGAAATCCACGTGATTACATTTATTTTATTGAGGTTTAAAAAATGAATACAACTCCTGAAGTAATAATTTCAGAGAAAATGAACTAAATTTGATTATTCCACGCATATCAGAATCCATCTAACTCTTCTATTACCACTATTCGATCAAAAAACAACAGTACAAGTGAAATCAACTGGTAGGAATTCCGCATAATAATGGAATCTACTGAAATTCCTTGCTTTCTGTGCTCAAATATAACGAAAATGAGCCTCTCGTTATATAATTCAATTACTAGACCCTAGAAACAACAATTCCAGAAAAAAATGACCAATTGGATCATTTCACACAAATCATAATCCTCCAAATTGTTCTACAATCACTATGCATTTAAAGAACAACAGTACAAAAAAAATCACCTGGTAAGAATTCCACATAATAATGGGGTCTACTGAAATACAATAGCCATCATTTCAAGCAATCATTTCAGAAAAAAAAAACAATTTCGATTTTTCCACACATATCAGAATCTTTTAAATTTTTCTACTACCACTGTTCTTCATTCTAAGAACAACATTACCCTCAAACGAAACCAACTGGTAGGAATTCCGCATTATAATTGAGTCTACTGAATTCCATTGGATATATTCTTTCTGTTGTATTCTTATATTGGATAATCTTTTGTGCTTGTCATATTTAAAAATTTCGTTATTTTCTGGGTACAGATTTAACGAAAACGTTATGTAATTTCAATTAATCTAAGGATAAAAAAATTAACGTAAAAACTTCTGAGAAATTAAATCAATTCGATTATTCCACACATATCAGAATCCTCCAGATTCTCTTACTACCACTACCAAATTAGCCATTTTGAATTGAGTCTACTGAAATCCACGTGATTACATTTATTTTATTGAGGTTTAAAAAATGAAAACAACTCCTGAAGTAATAATTTCAGAGAAAATGAACTAAATTTGATTATTCCACGCATATCAGAATCCTTCAATGTCTTCTATTACCACTATTCGATCAAAAAACAACAGTGCAAGTGAAATCAACTGGTAGGAATTTCGCATAATAATGGAATCTGCTGAAATCCCTTGCTTTCTGTGCTCAAATATAACGAAAATAAGCCTCTCGTTATATAATTCAATTACTAGACCCTAGAAACAACAATTCCAGAAAAAAAGATCACTATGCATTTAAAGAACAACAGTACGAAAAAAATCAACTGGTAAGAATTCCACATAATAATGGGGTCTACTGAAATCCAATAGCCGTCATTTCAAGCAATCATTTCAGAAACAAATAACAAATTCGATTTTTTCACACATATCAGAATCTTTTAAATTTTTCTACAACCATTCATTGTTCATTCAAAGAACAACAGTACCCACAAAAGAAATCAACTGGTAGGAATTCCGCATTATAATTGAGTCTACTGAAATCCATTGGATATAATTGGGTTTAAAAAAATGAATACAACTGCTGAATTAGGTTATGTAATTTCAATTACTAGACCCTAGAAACAATAATTCTCGAAAAAAATGACCAATTCGATCATTTCACACATATCAGAATCCTCCAAATGTTTCTACGACCACTATTCGTTCAAATAACAACAGTACGAAATCAACTGGTAGGAATTCCGCATAATAATGGAGTCTACTGAAATCCATTCGATATATTCTCAAGGAGACGCATTCTGGAAGCGCTAAATTCTTTGTATAGTTGTAAAGAGGTAAAATCCGATCATGCCGTGCAGGCATAACGTACAAAACGAATTGCGTATTATTCATAATATAGCGGATCTAACATAATGAAGCATAATAGTGGGCTCTGGCAAGAGCGCCGTACTATCCACCAGACTTGCAGTAGGTAGGATAATATGGGATAGGAAATACAAAATATCCGAAGTGTCTAATTCACGTTCTAAAGGTATCGTCACTCTTCTCTCGTATCATCCTTACCCCCTCCACGAAGTTTTCAGGCTCCGCCTCCTTGCGCACGACACTCATCCCCCCTTTTGTTACAGCTTTGGACAAGTTAGGAGTGCGACATCTCTTCAGTAACAGTGCTCCTGAGCCGGTGCAACCAAATGCCGCATTCGATATAGCAAGTTTAGTGCTTTACGGTTGTTCAGCACTTCCTATACGTCTGAAAATTCTGTTAGATCGGTTGTTTTCTGTGCTTCATAAGGAACAAGTGGTGCAAGTTTTGCATGGATTTGGTTGGACACCCATCGACTACGCTAGAGGATATATCTTACAGGTATGTTGGTGGCGCCTTGTCAAATGACAGTTTTATTCAACCTTGATGACACCCTTCATGACAGGTTTCATCTGACGACATTCTCATGTATTCCAATACACACGAAGATCATTATTTAAAAAATTAGCTAGAGAAGTTTTTCGATTCATCCGTTTCAGTCTTAGCGCGATCAATCTGCACATCTTCCTGCTCCAGATTAGATAGAATGATTGAAATTTGTTGGAATAGCCTTGCTACATTCATACAGCAGTTAAAGTTCAGAAGATTAAAATATATTCCTATGAGATATTCGTGTTATACGTTCGAAAGTATACATTTCTTCATTTCATGATGAAGTAGATCATGCCTTGTTGAGGTGTTCAGCAGCTTACCGTCGCACATACTCATCATCAGTGTTCAATATGATTTGCTGTCAAGGTTCATCTTCAATGAAAACTATTGCAGCCTCTATCATATTCCAAATCATGAATAAAACATTTATTGCTCCGCTGTCCCTTTTCTTATACTTAAGAAAACTAATTGTTGATCTTTAATTGGGGTCTAAATCGAAAATACGTCCTGCATGCATCTACATCAGCTCCTGAAGATTCGTACAATTGTTCTTTGGCACGAATGCATTTGGGTATTATGAAAATGCTGATATATTTCATGCAAACTGCGAGGTGAAGAGGTAAAGACAGAAAATTACCTAGTATTTTGCATATCATTTTGGTGGCAACTAATAATTTGGTTTGGGCATAATTTAGTGAGTCAAAGTACATATTAAGTTTTCCGTTTCTGATTGTCTTCAAATTTCTTCGTTAATGACATACTACGCTCTGTTTTAAATTATTTAAACAGGTATTTTATCAAATGGATAACTGCATGTCTATTAGCTGGAAGCAAAACGATCTTCTTTCACTTTTTGACACCGGTGTTTTAGGCCGATTACACACTGATGCTACCCCTTCATTTCCTACAGATATTTCTTTAAACTTCACATGATTGAGGCAATTATGGAAACGTGATAGTTTGACACTCTGTGTTTTTTAAATATTTTTCATAAGAAATATTTGAATTTACTCAATGTTATTTGAGTGAAATTATTTTAGAATCACCAAATTAACACCTCGCTTTTGACTTAACTTTGTGGGTGTCCGTTTAATTATCCTTCAAAAACTTACCAAGCTCTGTTTCAAATTTTCTGAGCAGATATTCCACCAGATGGATAACTGTATAGGTCTTTCTGTTAGCTAAAAGCAAAAGGGCGTTCTGAAGAGCTCTTTTTCTTTTTATTTGACCCGGTGATGTTCCAATACTTTGACTCTGGATTTTCACGTTTTTAAGGCAATAAGTGGATTTGAATCGAAATATATGATTTCGAAATGAGCTAACCAATTGAAAGCTCGCTTGGTTCTGCTCATTGTCTTTTCAGATCCTTCGGTATTATGCCGAGCTCAGTTTTGAATGACTCTGCAGATATTTCATCAATCGGATAAACGTGACATAAATATCAACAGCAAGTCTTCACTACTTCTTCCGTTTTTTTGGCAACAGTGTTTTAACCAACAGTACTTCAAGTTGTTGAACACCATAATGTGACACCTCACATCAGCTTCTTACTTCTTATTCAATAGCATACAAAGCATTGTTTTGAAACCTTTTAATAATTATTTTGTGAAATAATAACATCATGTTTATTAGCTAAATGTAAAATAGCAGACAGAACTTCTTCAACTTTTTAACTTACATGATATTTTTTTAAAATATAATCAATTATGAATGTATCATGAAAATTATCTCAATCTAAGAAAGCGATGCCAGAATAAGTCAACAAAATAACACTCGGCTAAGTGGTAAACATAATTCTCCCCCCTTTTCAACCAATAAATGTCACCTGTGTTTTCATACTGCTCAATTTCATGCGTTTTAACGAAGTATTATCCAACATCGTGTAATTGCAATTTGCTTTTCATTTAACGTTTTGTTTGTTAGGGAACAAATCTTGAAGGTTGAAGGGCAGGTGATTATCACACCCCAGTTATTTATATGTACGTGGGAGACACTGCAGGCATCCTTTTTAAACAAGGCTTGCACCGATATTTTTATCCTACGTACTCATAAAATATACATCCTGTCGCCTGTCAGACTTTCGCCGTTGTTAAAAGCGCATAAATTTTTTTTCTGTCAAAATAACCTATGGCAAGTTCAATCAGTGATGAGAGATTAATTGATTGGAAATTTATTGACCTTATCGTTTGATTGGTGAATTTATCATATATTTGATAGGCAATAAAGATTCCTCAAATTTAGTATTCTTACTTTATCTTGAGAACTCTGAGGTCATAGATTGAACACCCATATTGTTTGTTTATATCTCGTTATAGCCTGAATTATCTTATTATTACATAGTCGGGATTCTTATACATTTGCCAATATTTCCCGATTGTATGCATTCCTCTTTTTTCTCATTAAAGTTTCTGAAATGATTGTATATTTTTTTATTTCAGGAGACTCACGGCAGCACTCTGGACCGATGGACAATCTGTAGCCCTGAGGAGGAGCCTTTGGTCCTCCAGCAGTTCCTCAGATTCGGAGAAACAAGAGCCATAACCCAACAACTACTCTTGGCGCAGCAAGCCCTTCAGGAGTCCAACCTGGAGCGGCTGGAGAAGCGTCATTCACCAAATCATCGTCGGGTGATGTCCCCAAATAGACGACCTTCACCGCCAGTATTACCCCCTTCAGCTTTCCATCTATCTCGAATGCCAACAATGTCGCCGCACCAGAAATATCCTCTTCCTTTCTTGAAAATGTCATCTGCGAACGGACCCCTACCATCTTTATCTCCTCCGAGAAGCATCAACAGCAGCCCTATGAACACTTCGCCACTCAATCGTCTCCAGAACATGCAGCCTTTCGATTTTCGGAAACTCGGAGCTGGTCTTGCGAATTTTCCGAACAGAGTTAGTCCCGACTTAAACAGGAGAAGGACGTGTGAGAGTGAAAACATGGGATTGAATCTCACAATGTCTACTTCCCTGCCGACTTGTCTACCGCCTCCACCACCTCCAACATCTTCATTGAGTCATGTAGCAATGGCAGCTGCGGTGAATCCTCTTGCGGCCAGTTTAGTCGCATCTTCTTTCCCTAGTCTGATGTCTGCCAGACTTTCTACTGGCAGTAAATCTCCCTCTAACTCCGATTTGATCAGCGGAAACACTAACAGTGAGGAGGATGAAGATAAAGATGAGAATTCTCATAGTGCATTGAACCTGAGCAGAGATAGAGACTCTTCGAAAGATCTACAAATGTCATCGCGCGTTGTACCTGGAAGAAAGCTTTCTACACCGACTAAGAGGCAGTGGACGTCGCCCAGTCTTCCATTAAATTTGGGGACGCAGTTTATAAACCCAGCCACCGGAAAGAAACGAGTGCAATGCAACGTATGTTTGAAAACGTTTTGCGATAAAGGTGCTCTAAAGATTCATTTCTCGGCCGTTCATCTGCGCGAAATGCATAAATGTACAGTGGAAGGATGCAATATGATGTTCAGTTCGAGGAGATCCCGCAATAGACATAGTGCAAATCCTAATCCAAAACTTCACTCGCCACATTTAAGACGAAAGATATCACCTCATGATGGTCGTAGTGCTCAGTCGCATCCGATATTGATTCCTCCACAAACGGGTCTTGGTCTTCCAACTGGGGCAGCTCTGAATCCACTGAATCCTTTTGGACCGTTCCCTCTCATCAATCCCACTGGAGATCTCAGGCATCACTCTGCTTTAGCTATGGAATTCAAACAATCTCTCGATTTGAGCATACAACGGATGGAGGAACATAAAAATTTCCTTAACGAATGTGATCCCCTGCCACTAACTGTCAGTAATAATAACAACGATGACAGACAACCAATGGAAGAAGACGACGATGATGAGGATGGCATTGTGGTCGTCGGTGGTGTAGAAGAGGACGATCGAGAGAAAAATGAAGCATCAAATAGTGAAATATCAGATCAGCCCGAAGATTTTAGCATACCATCGAAAAGGCCGAAAACGTCAATATCTGACGTCGAAGAAGAGATGACAGATAACATTGATAGTAATGATGATTCAATCAGCGTGACAGACAACGTAAGTGTAAAAGATGAAGCACAAGTACAAACAAGTAAAAGAAAACGGAAGAGTCAAAATCCCACACGGTGTACTGTTCCAATGATGGAAGAAGATACAGCTAGTGACGGTGATTCGACCAGTGATGTTTTTTCAGAAAGAATCACCAACAAAACTAAAATGAATAGCGAAAATGAAAGAACTGAAAATATGATGGCTGTGAGTAAACAAGAAAGAATCGACGATGAAAGGCTTTCTCCTCTGAATTTAGAAAAAAGGCCGGCAGATGAGAATGCTAACGAACCCGAAAAAAAAGAAATCCGAACAAGTATAGCTCCTCTTTACGCTATTGAAAAAATTAAAAAAGAAAAGCCTGTTGCAGAAGCCGAACCAAATGATTATAGTTTCGAGGGAGAAAGAGAAAGACCAGCAAGTTCGGTAGAAAGTAACAAGAGTGATGAATCTTTCGACTCATCCAATGCACTCAGACATTTAGAGAGCTTATCCCATGGACACTTCGGAGATTTCATGAGTAGAAGCCTCCATCTAGGATTAACTGGACAGAGTTCTCAATTTCCACCTCTAGGATTCATGATGGGTGGCGGACCACCAAGTCCTGCGAGATCTCAAACCTCCTCAGCCGGAAGTTCAAACGGTAATGAGTCCGCAGACGAAAATAGTCAAAATCAATTTTTTGGACATTTTGACAATGGCCAGTTCATAAGTACAATGGATGTGCCGATAGATAAAGAAAATCCAAGGCGATGCACGGCTTGTGGAAAAATATTTCAGAACCATTTCGGAGTTAAAACGCATTATCAAAATGTTCATTTGAAATTGATGCACAAGTGCAATGTAGACGGTTGCAACGCAGCATTTCCTTCTAAAAGGAGTAGGGACAGGCATAGTGCAAATCTGAATTTACACAGAAAACTGTTGTCGACATCTTCTGATAATCCAGCCAGTTCGTTATTAGAAAAATCTCCATTTGCTTCCATTTCAGGTAATCCGGTGCTGCACGGTGATTTTCTGAGCAGATTGTATGCGGAAGAAGCCTTGAAGAATCACCATCTGGCTCCACCGACTTTAGATCAACTCATGTTGAACGGGGATCGTATACCACCTCCCCCTTTACTTCTACCTCCATTGGGGAGTCTCCCATTTCACCTTGGGAGCTTCAGTCATTTTTCACCCTTCAATGGTGGCTTACTGAAAAAAGAACGTTCATCAAGTCCAAGCTCTCCTTTATCTGGTTCACCACCTCCAAATGCATCTCCAAGTCCTGTCAAATACGTTCATTGTGTCGATGAAGACCTTCCGACAGCTGATAAAGATGGAAAACTTCCTTGTCGTATTTGTCGAACGGCGTTCGGCACGACTGCGCAACTGAAGGAGCATTGTGAAAAGAATCACTTACCAGACATGTTTAAATGTACGGTCGCCAATTGTCCCAAAGTCTTTTTGTCCAGAACGCGCAGGAATATTCACTCAGAAAATGAATCTTTGCACACGAATTCGAGTAGAAAAACCATCGAACCGTCGTGACCAATAAGGAACTTCCTTAACATGAGGGCTGTTCCTTTGTGGTGGTGATTTCATGATTAGTATTTGAAATTTATTTCTTGAATGTGATTATATATAGATATTTTTATTTTCAGTTTCTATCTTATTTATTTCGCTTGTAAAAAGGTCGTATAGTTTCTAGTGAAACACTCAGTGTATAGTAGCCAGTCGTTGAAATACTCTTTGTACATAAAAATATTAGAATTGATTCAGTTAGATGATCTTTCGTATTACTATTTCAAGAACAAAGAACTTGCTCATTTTTATAAATACTTCACTCCATGGGCTCTCTTCATCAGAATGCGTACAATTAGAATAAACTAAGCATATTGTTACTCTTTGAAGTAAATGTTGCTTTTTGTATACCCAATAATCGAACTGAACACTATATGGAGTTATACAGTTGTGTAAATTCAATGTGCAATAACTTTGTGAATAAAGCTGTCTTGCCTATTTATGTATAGTTGTATATAAAATCATATATTTAAGCCCAAAATACGGAACTTGGATCCTTTCATCAAGAATATGTATACGAAGATCAATATTACCTACCCCCTTGAGTTCCCCATATATAAAATTTAAGATTTGTTATACCAAATTTAACCAGTTACGTAAGAAGTTGGGAATTGTATAAAATATAGAGATCTCTTAACTGTCGATGTTATTTGTTATTGCATATCCAATGTACAGTAATCCATACATATGTATAGCCCACGGGCTTGATTAAACTTATAGCTGTCGTAAGTCCCTTTGTTTATTTTTCCTTCAACCTCTTTTGCGAGGGTCGACTTGATACTTTTTCTATAGCCAAGTACACCCCGAATGGATTCTACTGCCAATTTATATTTCAACTCCTGACAAAAATCACAACACTATATCGGGTATGTAAGCGTGCCGCCATCTATTGGATGAAACACAAACTGTCTAGTCGACAAGATCGATACAATGATAAGTTCATTAAACTAATAGAACAGCTTGCTATCATTTTCCCCTAAATGTCTAGTTTTCGAAATCGATTCGTTTCGAGTTCCTGATAGAATCCGCTGTCGAATTTCAGTATGTCCCACCGCCCGTTATTGAACAAATCCGTCGAATAGTTCATCAGTTATGTACATGCCAAAATTTTTTTCAATCTTGTAGTCTTATTAAATATTCTAAGAATCTGAACAAATTTCGTGCATATATATCAAGGGAGATTTAGGAATATTTTAATTTATCTACAGGGTGATTCTGTGATTAGGACATGGTCGCTAAAGTTGCAGATTTATTATCTGCATTAGGGGAGACTCTTTTTTGTATTCTTCTATTTTTCCGTTTATCCAAACCTGTAAGATAATATAGAATTTATTTTTATATTTTTTTATAGGAACAAGGTTTTTATTTGATGAACACAATACAGGGTGATCCAAATTCGAGTGCCTGTTAGACATTTTTGAAAACTGGAAAATTGGGATTATAATATTATTCGAAATTTTCTATCAAGCAAAATTATTTCTGGAGGCTAGGCGCTACAGGGAGACAAAATAAATTGTAAAAAAATATTTTTAATCTTTCTGTTCCTGATTTGATTGGGCATTTAATGCTGAATTCATTTCTGTTGACATCATTGTACTAACTCGACTTGTTTTCGAAAAATCAAAAGAAAAAAAATGAGAACCTAAGTTAAAACTGTTCTCATAATGTCGAAGTGAGAGAATATGGAAAGGTCATGCAGATTTTGAATTTCGTAAAAATCAGTACAGGGTGCTTCAAATGAGTTGGAAACAGTGATCTCAAATATCATTCTGTGAGCATAAAGGATGAATTTTTTGAAAACAAGTCGAGTTAGAAGACAATAGGTATACAAAGTATTTGTATTTTTCTTATTCGTCAAAGAAAACGGTGTTTTCTGGAATAAATAAACGTATCAGTGATACTTAAAGAAATGTAAGACTATAATTATCATGTTAGATATTTTTGGTTTATTTACGCTTTCAAGAATAGACTTGTTCAATTAAATAATTTGAATTATGAGAAGAATTCCATTTTAAGTCAATTTCATTCTTTTATGATAAAATCAATTCTTTATAAAATCATAGAATGCTGTTGTAATTTTCTGTGTCGATTTGTTGAACGAGATAATACTCTATTCTTATCTTGAGGTTAGTTTTTAGTATATCAACCGATTTCAAAACAGCATTGTTGTTTCGTTAGCGGCAGTTCACAAGTAAGTTTTACCCAAGAATTGTTTTAATTATTGTTGATCGAATATGAATGCCTAAAGAGAGAACAGAAAATCTCGAAACACATGTGTTGTATTCTATTTCATTTTTTGATTGTTTATTGTTTGACGTTATGATAAGAATGAAAAATATTTTCTTATTCAACAAAAAAAGGTGTTTTCTAGAATAAATAAAGGTATCAGTAAAAGAAGTGTAACACTATAATTGTCATTCTAGAAATTTAAAGTATTTATAGTCAGAATATGAATTACATCTTCTACAGAAATATGAGGTCAATATCTTTTGAAGTAATGGCGTTGTGGTCAGGAAGAATTCTGACTCCAACTCTATGCACCATTTCTTGATTGTTATGATAAAGTTATACAGAAAAAATTAGTAGTTAGACATATTTGATAATGGAATAAACAAAAATATAGAAATGTGAACCTTCTGGCCACCTAGTGCTCTTGGCAGGACTGAAATAGTAGTCTATAATAGACTACTGTGGAATGGAATATGCAGGTGAAAATATACGAAATGAACATGAACTAACTACGGATATAGTTAAGTGAAGAAACAATCGAGCCAGTACACATGGAATGCACGAACACCATATTAGGATATAAAAAAATCGAATGGACAAAAGCTTTACCATGAAGTGAATATGCAATTCTTCATGAAGAAAGAAATAAAAAAAACACGAAAGAAAAAATGACATTGTATAAACAAATACTGACAGAATATAGAGATAAAATTTTGAAGAGACTAACTAATTTAATATTACGGAATTCAAGAAAAGTACGTAGAGATGAATTGATTAAGCATGCAGTATTAGCACAGCATAGATACCAACCACTAGTCGCACTCCGTGGATTTTCTTACACCAAGTCTGACTAGCGCATCTCGCAGGAATTCTAACCTCATAATTTGGTCCTTGTTCATTGTTTTCATCAATAATTCTAAGATGTCTATTTAAGACATCTTAAATAATTCCTTTGTATAATTAATTCGGGTAATATTTAGAAGAATATAATTTATTTGAGACCTATTTAAAATTCGTTTCTTTGAGTCAAAATCTACCATGAACCAGCAAATCTCATTTATTCAATCATTTATTTTCATTCCAGTAAGTATTCTGTTTCAATATTGTGTTATTTTCAATTTAATTCCAAAATGATTAACAATTGTAGCTTATACAACTGCAAAAACAATAGTTTCAATAATCCCAAACTTTCTTTTTTCTCAATACCATTAGACACCTACAGGTGAGTGATACATACAGTATTGTAGAAAATGTTGTTTATTAAAAGCTCCGTTATTTGAGTAGTGCTTCATTCAACTAGTTGAGATTAGTTCAGATATCAGGAACCAATGGAATTTCAGGAGGTTTACTCTTACTGTCGTCATTTCTTTACGATTAGTTTAGATATCAGGAACCAATGGAATGTCAGGAGGTTTACGCTTACTGTCGTCATTTCTTTACGATAAGTTTAGAAATCAGGAACCAATGGAATGTCAGAAGGTTAACGCTTACTGTCATTTCTTTACGATAAGTTGAGATCTCAGGAACCAATGGAATTTTAGCAGATATACGCCTACAGCAGGCTTAGTATAGTCGTGATTTCCTTAGAATTGGTTGAGATATCAGAAACCAATGGAATTTGAGGAGGTTTACGCCTACTGCATGCGTATGTAGAAGAGTGAAATTTTTTAGATGAATATTTGAGTGTGTATCTATATGATTTTCAATTTTATAAATAGCAATAACAATAATATAATAGATTCAAATATTTTGTTTCAAGGGTATAAGGACTAATTATTTTCTAGGTAGGAGTGTTAGAGTAAACTCTTGATTCTATGACAAGCTTTCAAGCATTTATTCAGTTAGAGTTTACTCTAACACTCCTACCTAGAAAATAATTAGTCGTTATACCCTTAGACAAATTATTTGAATATAAAAAATTTAAAGACTATTAAGATTGAAACTATAATAATATAATATATATATAAAACAATAATCATGAATAGCGCTAAAACCATCCTGAAATCTATATATGGGACAATGATTGATGAGGTGAGATTGTGTTTCCTCTACTTGTCCCCATGCACAAGTTGCGCTTGGAAGTGAGCTTCACCTGAAAAGCGTGCTATTGATACGTCCATGACGTGTTCTCAAACGATTCTTGCAGTTTCATTTATTTCTAAGAGGATCCAAACCAGAAATTTTTCTCTGAAGTGAGTTCTCTATTGAACTTTTCGGGAGATTTCCGTTCTGCCATAATTTTTTATTTAATTGAAGATCAAATTATACCATATGCATTTACGTGAGTTTAATCTTGAAATTCAATTTCGTGGAACGTATGGATTAATTGGAATTAAATTAAAATCTATAATATAAAAATGAAACGCAAAATGTGTTGGTAAGCGCATAACTCAACAACGCCTGGACCAATTTGGCCAAATCTTCTTTTAAAATATTCGTTGAAGTTCAAGGATAGTTTTTATGGTGACAAAATTAGAATTATTGCTGGAAAACCCCAAAAAATAGCCCTTTTCTTTTTCCCATACAAATGATTTGTAACTAAAAAGGTTTTGCAGCAATGTAAATTGATTGTTTGGGATGAATGCACGATAGCACATAAAAAATCTTTGGAGGCTTTAGATAGAACCTTTAAAGATCTACGGAGCAATAATAACCGATTTGGTGGTGCAATGATTTTATTAGCAGGAGATTTTCGTCAAACATTGCCAGTGATTCCACGATCAACGCCAGCTGATGAACTCAATGCATGTCTAAAGTCCTCCAATTTGTGGAAACATGTCAAAGTACTTCATTTAAGCAAGAATATGCGTGTCGAGTTGCAAAATGACCAATCTGGAAACATATTCTCTAAACAACTCATTGACATTGGTAATGGCAAATTTCCTATAGACATGTTGACTGGCTGCATTAACTTTCCTCAAAGTTTTTGTCAGTTAACTCGATCAAAAGATGAACTTATTCAGAAGGTGTTTCCAGATGTTTCTCAAAATTACAGAAACCATGATTGGTTGAGCGAACGAGCTATACTGGCTGCAAAAAACATAGATGTAAATGAATTAAATTTCAAAATTCAAGAACAAATTACAGGCGAATTGAGGATATATAAATCAGTTGATTCGGCTACTAATCAAGATGATGTAGTCAACTATCCACCGGAATTTTTAAACTCGCTGGATTTGCCAGGATTGCCATCTCACAATCTTCAATTAAAGGTTGGATCGATGGTTATAATGTTGCGAAATATTAACCAACCGCGTCTTTGCAACGGTACACGGTTAGCGATAAAAAAAATTACTAAACAATGTGATAGAAGCAACTACACTTAAAGGAAAGTATAAAGGAGAAGATGTTCTCATACCGCGCATCCCAATGATTCCGACTGATGTGCCATTTGAGTTTAAACGACTACAGTTTCCAGTGCGGCTTGCTTTTGCTATGACTATAAACAAGTCCCAGGGGCAATCATTAAGTGTTTGTGGTATTAATCTAGAAAACCCATGTTTCTCACATGGTCAATTGTATGTTGCCTGTTCCCGTGTTGGAAAACCATCAGATTTGTTTATCTATGCGCCAGGTAATCAAACAAAAATCATCATATACCACAAAACACTACAATGATAATAATAATAATAATTATGATTCACATGATTAACAATAAAGCGATTACTTACTTTTAAATCCTTATATATGTTATATTTAATTATTTTTTATTCACAACGCCCTATCACCAGGGTGACGGTTCTGTTCAGGAGAATTTTTTAAAATACGTAGGCACAAAAACTGCCACATTACAAATCTTTTTGACAGGACGAAGTCTGTCGGATCAGCTAGTCATATATAAATTTTTAGAATTCAAATTTCGTGGGTACAATTCTCCTGAAACGCCTAATATCACTCGATCTTGAAAATACCCTTTTCACCGTTCATGAAAATTTTCTTTCGCTTAGTATTCTTCAAGAATCTTGTCCTTTATGTGTCTTTTGTTGCTATTATAATTAGCTCTAATAGTTCCTAAATTGCAAGTGTGATATACCAAAGCCAGGCATTAAATCTTCCCGAATTCTGAATAAATATGCATCCAAATGGTTCGATACGATGTATTGGAAGAAACAATTATATGTTATTAATAATACAGTTTCGTGGGCAATTTAGTTTGCAAATTTTTCTACAACCTACTTATTTGGTTCTACATTTTGAATCAGAAATTTCCATTCACTAAAACGTGAATGGTTTCGTGTCAAATTGCAAACGATTTGCAAATTTAACGCATACGCGTTTACATATTAATTATCCTACAGATACTGTAAATAATCTATTATTATTTTGTGCCATGATACTGCTGCCGACGATGCGGTCTCTGTTCCCATACTTACCAATGGAAGCAAGGATCATTTTCAGGATTATTTCAATAATCATCACTCATGGGTTTGTCCATCTTTTCCCACAAAGACATCGTAACAAATAGCGTTGGGTTGGTAGGCAGTCCTCACTTACACGCAAACCTTGAATAAACTTTATCGACATTGATTTGCTCACAATCACGATATGTCTACGAAAGGAACTCAATCCATGATGACTGATCATCAAGAAAATTATATTATATGAGTATATTTCTAAATTATCAGAGGATTATGGTGCAGAGATTATTCCTTCAAGAGACATGCGGATACTGAAAAAAAACTTCGTGAAAGAGGAACTATAAAAAGTTATGTATTCAGTGATTATTTCTTTAGTAAAATTTACGATTTAGCTTGTTATGTTAAAACATTCTTAATTCACAATATCGAGTTGATCTGAAAATGCGAATTTGAGGGTGTTTTCTTTATCTCTTTCAAATTTTTTGTAATATTTTTATAGTTAATACTAGCTGACCCGACACACTTCGTCCTGTCAAAAAGATTTGTAATGTGGCAGTTTTTGTGCCTACGTATTTTAAAAAATTCTCCTGAACAGAACCGACACCCTGGTGATAGGGCGTTGTGAATAAAAAATAATTGAATAAAACATATATAAGGATTTAAAAGTAAGTAATCGCTTTATTGTTAATCATGTGAATCATAATTATTATTATTATCATTGTAGTGCTTTGTGGTATACGATGTTTTTTGTTTGATTACCTGGCGCATAGGTAAACGAATCTGATGGTTTCCCAACACGGGAACAGGCAACATACAATTGACCATGTGAGAAACGGGTTTCCTAGATTAATACCACAAACACTTAATGATTGCCCCTGGGACTTGTTTATAGTCATAGCAAAAGCAAGCCCCACTGGAAACTGTAATCGTTTAAACTCAAATGACACATCAGTCGGAATCATTGGGATGCGCGGTATGAGAACATCTTCTCCTTTATACTTTCCTTTGAGTATAGTTGCTTCTATCACATTGTTTAGTAATTTTTTTATCGCTAACCGTGTACCGTTGCAAAGACGCGGTTGGTTGATATTTCGCAACATTATAACCACCGATCCAACCTTTAATTGAAGATTGTGAGGTGGCAATCCTGGCAAATCCAGCGAGTTTAAAAATTCCGGTGGATAGTTGACTACATCATCTTGATTAGCAGCCTAATTTGGATTTATTTATCCTCAATTCGCCTGTAATTTGTTCTTGAATTTTGAAATTTTATTCATTTACATCTATGTACAGTATAGCTTTTTCGCTCAACCAATCATGGTTTCTGTTATTTTGAGAAACATCTGGAAACACCTTCTGAATAAGTTCATCTTTTGATATAGTTAATTGACAAAAAGTTTGAGGAAAGTTAATGCAGCCAGTCAACATGTCTATAGGAAATTTGCCATTACCAATGTCAATGAGTTGTTTAGAGAATATGTTTCCAGATTGGTCATTTTGCAACTCGACACGCTTATTCTTGCTTAAATGAAGTACTTTGACATGTTTCCACAAATTGGAGGACTTTAGACATGCATTGAGTTCATCAGCTGGCGTTGATCGTGGAATCACTGGCAATGTTTGACGAAAATCTCCTGCTAATAAAACCATTGCACCATCAAATCGGTTATTATTGCTCCGTAGATCTTTTAAGGTTCTGTCTAAAGCCTCCAAAGATTTTTTATGTGCCATCGTGCATTCGTCCCAAACAATCAATTTACATTGCTGCAAAACCTTTGCCATTGCAGAGTTCTTCGAAACGTTGCAAGTTGGAGTTTCACTGCTTTGCATATTTAATGGCAATTTTAGTGCTGAATGGGCTGTTCGACCACCTTCAAGCAAAGTTGCTGCGATTCCCGACGAAGCGAGTGCAAGTGCAATTTTATTCTGTGAGCAAATTGTTGCTAATATTAATGAAATCAAAAAAGTTTTTCCTGTACCACCAGGTGCATCTAAGAAGTAAATCCCTCCAGTTTCATCATTTGTTACTTTCATAAGAGTTTCAAATACATACTTCTGTTGTTCATTTAACAGTGGAAGATTTGTTTGAATTATTTCTTTCAAAGCGTTGAGATCATACAGTTTTTCTCGATGCAACTCTTGGTTAAGAGCGTCATGTATTGGACGATTGGGCGCGGTCACGCCTAATTGAATTAATAGTTTGTTTGACACTATCAAGCACATGTCCTCAATGGAAATCAATGCTTCATTGTAAATTTCTTCACTGATTTGTATATTTGGATTTTCCATTCTATTCCGTATTTGATACAAAATATCATCACACATATAATCTTTGTACTTGATCCACATATCAATTGGGTTTGATGGGAAGCATGTAGATATGATTATAGAAAACAATGTTCGTATTTCATGAGCGTGTGATGATATTACAGCATCATTGAGAGTTTGATCCCAATGAGCGTCATTTTCAAGCAATTGCAAACATAGATATGATCTTTGACGTTAGGAACACACCTACATTGCTTAGACAACAGTGAGTGCTTGTAATTTAATATGAACTTTATACCATAGCAATAAAGCTCAAATTGACTACGTTTTAGTTACAAATCATTTGTATGGGAAAATGAAAAGGGCTATTTTTAGGGTTTTTCCAGCAATAATTCTAATTTTTCTCGCCGTAAAAACCATCCTTGAACTTCAACGAACATTTTAAAAAATCGCCGTTTAGTTGATGTTTCTGAATCACTTGATATATCCCCATCTATAATGAAGCCTGGGTTTTTTCTCCAGGTTTTTATGTCATATGCCATATGCTTCATTGTTTACTATCAAAACTTTACGCCAAAAGTGAAAATAATATATTTATCTAAAGCAACCTCAAATTATGTCTTATATCTTTTATTGTGATCTAAAAATTTTGTACTCCACCAAAGTTAAAATGATGGAATGCCAAAGATGTTATAAATCATACAGCAAGAATTGGTTAAAGAAATGACCAAATTTGAAATAGGTATTGCTGAAATGTGGCAGCCACGTCCAAGTCACTGCGAAGCCCCGAAATCCAAATTTGTCAACAATTGTTGGCAGGATATTTTGCTCAGTATGTTAATATTGCACATCTCATTATTGAACGGTTGGATAACAATAAAAACATGAATTTTTCTATGGATCCTGAAGTACTTTTCATTTCAAATGAATATATTTATGAACAATCGATATTGGTCTCCAGTGAACCCCTAACAGTGGACTAAGAAGCCCCTGCATACCACAAATGTCACTTATGTGCAGTAAGCCGCAAAAGATGCTGATGGATAAACGACTACTCTCAATTTTGAGCGTTACATCAACATCCGTCGTAGAACAGTGTGGTTCCAACAAATTGAAGTAATATTTCACAGAGTACTTCAGTGGAACTTCTTCGAATATTGTTATATCATGTCATGGCGACGTTCAATGTGTTTCAAATGTATAAAACCTTCCAAGTACGTAAGCAACTCGGTCGGTTTGGAGGTTTATTGTAATCAATAAAAATGAAAAAGATAGTTGCAGAAGGATACGGAAAAACAAATATTATCGTACGTGTTTGTTTTGTTATAAATATAATATTAAATTACCGTAAGTGCCTCCTCAGTCCTTTCGAAAGAGTTCAAATGTTTGCTCGATTCGCTATGGGTCAAAAATAAATGACTTCCACCTTGTAGGGCAATTCATTACATTTTGAGCTTTAATTTGTGTTTAGTTACAAGGCACGGGTTGCTTTAAGTTATGAGAGACCATGCTATATCAATATAAATTATAGAATAAGTTGCAACGGTCAGTAAATAACTGAAGTCTGAGGTAAGGCATACCAACGGAAGAACGAGATATCATCTCCGCTAAAGTCCTGTGTCCCTCAGTGAAATATTGCCCCATTTATCACACCAACTGATGACACTGAATTCAAGAGTTTAGTGGCTCGAATCCTATGAGAATTCGAGCTCACTATTACAGTTACTTTATCTAGTGGAATTATTGATTCTGCCATCAGCTATTTCATTTTAGTTTACGAGATTCCGCTTTGATATAATTCGCGAAAATCTCAATACAACATAAAGATGTAGGTATTAGTCGATAAATTCAATTATTTATTATAATATGACCCTGTTAGGGTGTTTTGTAATCAGTTTATTATGTCAACCTAGTTTAGCTTCAGGTTTCAATGATACCACTGCATTCATTCATTTTCAATCAGTGAATTATGCAACACTACATTAAGCGTAGACAAATGGTTTTAATGATATAGCAGCAAATATCTGTTTTTTTTTTAAGAACACAAAAAATAAGGGATTAGTAACATCACAAGAAATCTTAAAAGATGACTATCTTGACGATATATACTGCGCAAAAAAATTAACACACATTCTTAAAATCTCAATTTTAATGAAAGTTAACTCTACATTGACTTTATAACTTACTTTTTATGTTCTGTCGGGAAGGTTTTGAACGGAACAAGACACATTAAATGGAAGATAAATTCAGGATTTCACCGAATCTTATGTGAAAGAAGAGAAATAAACAATTTTCAAAAGTCATTAAGAGTAGCTGGATGATTTTCTGAACTTCTCAGCCTTCTATTGAGGTTTTCCCAAACCTGCTCAATCGGATTGAGATCTGGACTTCTTGCTGGCCATTCCATTCGAGTGATTTCAACCTCTTCAAGGTACTCCTGAACGATGCGCGTGCACGATGGGGTCTGCCATTATCGTACATAAAAATGAAATTTTCATCAATCTATGGGCAAATGGCACTACATGCTCTTCAAGAATGTTCTTTATATACCTATCAGGATTCATAGCTTCATTATCAATGCCCACTAGGTGTGTGCTAGCAGTCAAAGATATTTTACCCCATACCATAATCGATCTTCCCCCGAAACCAGTAGTATTCAGGAAATTGCACTGAACATAACTTTCATGTGGACTTCTGTATACAAGGGAACGTCGATCACAATGGTAAAGGCAGAATCTAGACTCATCTGTGAAGATAACTATTTCCGTTCTTGAATGGCAGTTGTTACTATAGAATAAATGTAGAATGAATTTGAGATTTCCATTAAGTGCGTTAATTCTTTGCGCAGTGTATTAGAAAAATCAAATCAAACAAGAGAAAAGAACCTTGAAACTCATACCTATAAGACCAAGACACTTCTTGGACTTATTTTTGCATAATGGCTTGAATTGGCTTCAAAGAAAACAAACCTAACCTGAACGTTTCCTGTACGTGGTCATCACCTTGTCGTGGTGTACAGGCTTAAGTAGTTGCGTTGAATCTTGAGACGCAACGAAACCAAGAATGACCAATAACCCCACTTATCTATCCCAATCCCCACTCCCATTGTTTCCTTCTACATCAATTCCTTAACCTTAGGATGTATAACACTAAGTAACCTCCGATATATGTTACATGTCTAGCTGCGCTCATCATCAATGGGATGCTACGTTAGATCCATTCTGAAATAAGGAAAAGCTTAGATCCTCGAACCAGAGAGGAGACAAGAGAGAGGAGGTTAGAGTGCGAAAATAGACGAGAACTTGAATCGAGGCCTCACCTGATGCATGAAACTGTCCAATCCCAGATGGAAACGGAAGCTTTGGAATTTGCAGAAAAACGCCGGTGAGTACAATAGATTAGGGCACATTAGAATATAGTAAAGTACAGAGCAAGCAACGAAAAGATGGTAGGCGACACAGTACCCAGTAGGCATTGAGTTAGCATGTGGGCACAGGCTCCCTGAGTCTTAGGACACAGAGTAGATCAAGGGAGTAATGTTTGTGTCCGAAATATGAGACTACGGTTGCTAGCTTAAACCTAGTACCGAGCGCGAAAGGTACGAGTCTCTTCGATTATCTCCTCGGACCTTACGGATCTGGCATAGATCTGGAAAGCCCAGTCTTAGTGATATAAGAAACTATAACCCACTTGACTCCTCGAGTTCGTACTCGATGAAGGAGGCCCAAGGAGTATGGTTAATGTTTAACAGAAACTGCAATCTCATATTTTAATCCAAGATTTATCAAGGCCTACAACTTCATGTAGACAACAAACAGTTCTACGAGTCGGTGTCCCTGGGACTATCAGTGACGGCTCGTTGCATGGGAAAGAAAAAAAAGACGCACCCATTTTAGTCTCCAGTATTGGGTGCAGTGATCATAAGTAAAGTCCTCCTTCAATTTTTGACAGTGAATCGCCCTTATTCGAACCTTTATTGGAAACACCCTGTATAGAATGATTTCAACCTGATGAGTTCAAATAAAATATCGTCTGTGATCAAAACATATTCGTGCATTAGGTCATGTTGTATGCCGGTAGATTTGTACGATAAAACATTTAGCCCGAGGCAGGAAGACACGCTTGTCGCTATTTATTCCACCGGTAGAAAAATAATTACCGCAACTGCAATAAATAATCCTGATAATATCGTTATTTCGGCTTGTCAACAATTACCATTGAAGTGGCTCAACATAGCCTAGTGGCTAATTACCAGCTGAATGATAACCCCCATATAACAACCCTAACTAAACATAGAAATGATTTCATTGGAGGCATTAAAATTATTGTTTATAATTAAACCTAAAGGGTCCCACTTAGTGTGCATTTTTTTAAAATTCGACAGCATTTACCTATTTTCATAACGAATTTAATAAATGCTGACTTTCAGTTGTAAACTGTTTTTATTGAATTTATTGAGATTTACAATCTTCTTTGGAATTTTTTGAACTTTTAGCTTATAATATTTAGTTGGCACACAATAAAGCATATAGATCAGGGGTTAGTGACGAGGTGTCATACAATTCGGCGTATGACTTAAAAGCCTAGAGAAAAAACCCTAAAAAAACCCTGGCTCCGCGCCTAAGTGTGAAAGTACAAAAATAATCTGAAATATACAGGGTGTCTCAAGTTCGAGTGCCTATTAGATGTTTCTGGAGAACTAGACATATTTGAAATCTGAAAATTTGGATTATAATGTTGTTTGAAGTTCTCTACAGAGCTAAAATATTTTCGAAGCCCAAAAACTTCCGGTTGTACTAGGAGTGAATACATTTCTGTTAAAACCATTGTATTAAGTCGAATAATTTTCAAAATATCCAAAAAAAACACTGGAAAAAAAGTCAAATATGTTCAGTCAGTAATATGTTCATTATTCTTATTTTAAATATCCTGAGCTTAAACCGTTTTTACAAGATCGAAGAAGAAGGATGTGAGAAGGTCATTAATCTTTTGGATTTCAAAAATATCATCACAGGGTGTTTCAAATTTTGTGTTGAAAATCGTGATCTTAAATTGGCCATAACTTCTGTGTTTCAAATAAGAACCCAATTTTTTTATAATTGTATTGGATTCTGCGGTCAAAAATAATGATAGTTTTCTCACATGATTATGCTCCTAAATTCAATAATTTTGAGTTATTTGAGATTTTCTGGATTTATGATGTACGTAGAGTCAAATTGATTGCATCTAAAAAAATTCAATGAATATTTTTTCGAAACCATGGGAACACACTGTACCCATAGAAGATAAATTATCTATTAATAATTCACAAGTGTCAGGTGTTATTGTTATTCGTTATCTTCATAGGGATGACAAAATCGTGAAAAATCGATTTTTTCAAATTAGAACCCCAATTTTTTATGTCAGATATTGAATCTACGTTGAAAAATAATGTGAGTGTATGCATCTCACCCTTGCCCTAAAGTGGATATTTTCTGAGTTATTTGTGAGTTCTTTGTGAATTAAAAAAAAATTTGTGGACGACATCATGATGATAGTACCAGAAACATTTATTCAACTGACACTTGACGTGTTCAACTCGGCTTGTGCAGATTTACAGTTCACACTAGAAACAGAAGATCTCCACCACTCAGTACCCTTCCTAGACACTAGAGCATATAGACAGGATAATAAAGTAAAATTAAAATGGTATAGAAAGGACACACATTCAGACAAAATTATTCATTTCCACTCGGACCATGGCATAAATGTAAAAATAAACACAATAAACTAAATGAAAAGGAGGATATCAAAAATATGTCATAAATCATACATAGAAGAAGGATTAAAAAAATTACAACAAATTCTTAAAGAAAATGATTATCCCAACAGTATGATTAAAAAATTACTATATGCTAATAGTACCACTCAAAGCGAACAAACAGAACAACAAAATATGACAACAAATAGAACAAGTTATGCATCGTATCCGAATGTTACCAACTTGACAGGGAAATTGAAGAATGTGTTCAGAGAGGATAACATCAAAATTGCAGTCCAAAATCAAAAAACGGTGAGGTCATTGTACACAAAAATCAAAGACCCCATTCCAACATCCTTCCAAAGTAATGTCGTATACAAAATAAATTGTGAGACTTGCGACAAATGTTATGTAGGACATACCTCCCAATGGGTAAAAAGTAGAGTGACACTGCATAGATCGGACATAAGAAAATACCCAGAGAGATGTGCATTGGCTGCTCATGCACATAATCTTGACCATCAAGTGAATTTTGAGGATGTTGAGGTACTCAAAGAAAAATTATCAAAAAGATTGATCCATGAGATGATAAACATAAACAAAGAAAAAAAACCATAAACAAGAAGACAGATACAAACAAATTAAGCTCGATTTACAGTTATTTGTTGGAAATGATAAAGATGAAAACTTTTATGACGGCCCAGTAGATGAATGAAGAAGATCAAGAACACAGAGAAGTGTGAGACTAGTTTTCCAGGAAAGAAAAAAAAACATAACCTTAAAAATAAAATGACATTGTGTTACCTTAGAGTTTTTAATTGATTGTGAATTTGAGAATAAGAGCATCAACAAAAAGAATTTTTCGAAATCTTAAAATAGATTCAGATGACGTGTTTTGTGAGGAATTCCTATGGAATCAAAACTTAACTTTCCATTGTTTTTATTAATTATAAAGTTTGTGTCAGATGTCATCCATGTAAAACCTCACATTCAGTGAGTTGATTTGTTTTAAAATTGGTTGTCTATAAATTATATATTATTGTTCTTTTGTAGAAGCCCTGAAGAAGCATTAAATTAATGCGAAAGCTTGGCATAGAATAAAGAGTATTCGAATCATTTACTCCCAAATCCGAGCCTAAAGACCCTTAAAATTCATTCAATTTTATATATATATATATATATATTATATTGCTTTTTCAAGAAATAAGATAACCTATAGTAGAACTGAATACCGATACTCAAACTTCAATATATTTAATAGCTCAAATCTGCTTATAGCTCCAAAAAGAAATTTTGAATACCTGATATAATTCAATGAAACAGAAAGCAGGTGAAACTCCCGAATAATCTCTTATTAATCGTATGGAATATATCTATACAAATTGAATTATCCATAATGAAATCTGTCATTAGTTGTTGGTCCAAAACAATATTTCTTCATGAGAAATTAAAACAGATTCAGTCAGTATCCAGTGGTGATTGGAAATGAATACGCCCCCCCGCTGGAAGTCTTGGGTGCCCCCCCGTTGGAAGTCGCAGGGTCTCATTATTTACATGAGTTCCTTTATGTCAGGCCGACCAAAGGCCTTATGCTTGTTGCCGCAATCTCAAAAATTGGCCTTTCATTATTCCTCCATAGACAACCTGAATATAAATTCGAATAGAAAAACCATTTATATAAAAATTGGGAAAATGAATGATCCAATCATATTAAATTAATTATTTTACTATAAATGTAGGAAGAAAACTAGAGTTCCTGGTACTAACAATTATTCAGCTTTATTTATCACAATGAATTCTTCACTTCTATATTTACTTGTTTTATTGCGGGGATTGTTCAAAGGACAAACTGAAAGATTTAATAACAGAAAAAGGGTCATAAATATTCTAAGACCCAAACAGTTCTATATAAATATAAAACAGATAGTAATCATATTTTCAACTTCGAAAATACAAAAATATTAGACAAGGAGTAAAAGAGAAAGACCAGAGAATTGAAAAAAATGATTTATATCAAACACAACCAAAGAGTAATCGATGACAGAACAGATATTCAAGCACCAAACAAAATCAACTCAACACTAATTCAGAAAATTAATAATGAGAACAGATAAGAGATAGTAGAAGAAAAACTGCTGATTTGGGTATATTGAGTCAACTGTCAACACCTGACAAAAAACTTCTTACATCTCTTACAAATACTGCTTTCCAGTCACCACGTGAAGCACCCTGGAGCAATTCTGGTCCATGATCTCTTGATCATAAAAAGAAATATTTGTTACTGAGTCTCTTAAAATCAAGTAAATATCGAAATGATACTAACAATGGTATATTGATGCCAATCAAATACATAATAATTTAACCAATAATTAATAATAATAATAATAAAATTAACCAATCTATAATATAAAAATGAATCGCAAAATGTGTTGGTAAGCGCATAACTAAACAACGCCTGGACCAATTTGGCCAAATCTTCTTTTAAAATGTTCGTTGAAGTTCAAGGATGGTTTTTACGGCGAGAAAAAATAGAATTATGGCTGGAAAACCCCTAAAAATAGCCCTTTTCTTTTTCCCATACAAATGATTTGTAACTAAAACGTAGTCAATTTGAGCTTCATTGCTGTGCATGTCGTATAGCTTAGTAGAATAAAGCCTTGACCTTTGACGTGGAAACCCGTCGTGTCGTAGGTTCAAGTCCGGGGCTAAGAAAGAAATTTTCTAGCTTTCGGTATGCGACCACCATTCACTGTTGGGTCTAAAATTAACAGTGCTGTACCTAAGGTGGCGTAAGGACACAGCCTACACAGAACACACACTGGTTAACCTAACTCGCACAAGCTTTAATTAGCTTCTAGGGGGTGTACATTGATATATGTATACCTAGGTAAACCAGTATAAACATAAACATAAAGTTCATATTAAATTACAAGCACTCACTGTTGTCTAAGCAATGTAGGTGTGTTCCTAACGTCAAAGATCATATTTATCAAAACAATGTGCGTGTGTGCGTTGGAGCAATGCATGACGCTTTTAACCAAGAGTTGCATCGAGAAAAACTGTATGATCTCAACGCTTTGAGAGAATTAATTCAAACAAATCTTCCACTGTTAAATGAACAACAGATGTATTTGAAACTCTTATGAGAGTAACAAATGATGAAACTGGTGGGATTTACTTCTTAGATGCACCTGGTGGTACAGCAAAAACTTTTTTGATTTCATTAATATTAGCAACAATTCGCTCACAAAATAAAATTGCACTTGCACTCGCTTCGTCGGGAATCGCAGCAACTTTGCTTGAAGGTGGTCGAACAGCCCATTCAGCATTAAAATTGCCATTAAATATGCAAAGCAATGAAACTCCAACCTGCAACGTTTCGAAGAACTCTGCAATGGCAAAGGTTTTGCAGCAATGTAAATTGATTGTTTGGGACGAATGCACGATGGCACATAAAAAATCTTTGGAGGCTTTAGACAAAACCTTAAAAGATCTACGGAGCAATAATAACCGATTTGGTGGTGCAATGATTTTATTAGCAGGAGATTTTCGTCAAACATTGCCAGAGATTCCACGATCAACGCCAGCTGATGAACTCAATGCATGTCTAAAGTCCTCCAATTTGTGGAAACATGTCAAAGTACTTCATTTAAGCAAGAATATGCGTGTCGAGTTGCAAAATGACCAATCTGGAAACATATTCTCTAAACAACTCATTGACATTGGTAATGGCAAATTTCCTATACACATGTTGACTGGCTGCATTAACTTTCCTCAAAGTTTTTGTCAGTTAACTCGATCAAAAGATGAACTTATTCAGAAGGTGTTTCCAGATGTTTCTCAAAATTACAGAAACCATGATTGGTTGAGCGAACGAGCTATACTGGCTGCAAAAACATAGATGTAAATGAATTAAATTTCAAAATTCAAGAACAAATTACAGGCGAATTGAGGATATATAAATCAGTTGATTCGGCTACTAATCAAGATGATGTAGTCAACTATCCACCGGAATTTTTAAACTCGCTGGATTTGCCAGGATTGCCACCTCACAATCTTCAATTAAAGGTTGGATCGGTGGTTATAATGTTGCGAAATATCAACCAACAGCGTCTTTGCAACGGTACACGGTTAGCGATAAAAAAATTACTAAACAATGTGATAGAAGCAACTATACTCAAGGGAAAGTATAAAGGAGAAGATGTTCTCATACCCCGCATCCCAATGATTCCGACTGATGTGCCATTTAAGTTTAAACGACTACAGTTTCCAGTGCAGCTTGCTTTTGCTATGACTATAAACAAGTCCCAGGGGCAATCATTAAGTGTTTTGTGGTATTAATCTAGAAAACCGATGTTTCTCACATGGTCAATTGTATGTTGCCTGTTCCCGTGTTGCAAAACCATCAGATTTGTTTATCTATGCGCCAGGTAATCAAACAAAAACTTCGTATACCACAAAGCACTACAATGATAATAATAATAATTATGATTCACATGATTAACAATAAAGCGATTACTTATTTTTAAATCCTTATATATGTTTTATTTAATTCTTTTTTATTCACAACGCCCTATCACCAGGGTGACGGTTCTGTTCAGGAGAATTTTTTAAAATACGTAGGCACAAAAACTGCCACATTACAAATCATTTTGACAGGACCGAAGTCTGTCGGGTCAGCTAGTAATAATATAATAATTAACCAATTAATTTTTTAACGTTTTTGACGCTCTTGTTTACCCGAGCAGAGTGCTTCTGAGTAGTTATTACTATGAATAAAAGCAATAAATGGACATATTCCCCAAATGTTGTTCATAACCGTTGGGACGTATTTTAGGCTTTTGGTTCTCATCAGTGCAATGCAAAAGTGCAAAGATGGTAGAACACTTGATATAAAAATTAATCAAAACTAGTATCAACTAGTATCAACCCTAAAAGCCCCCCGTTTTTACTAATGGAACTAATGGAAATAAACAAGCGTAAACATGATTCCATCTTCAATATCGCATCAACTGTGCTTTCACAGTGAACAATACTTAATGATATATCGAAAACTAATTTAGAGTTATTGTTTGACGAAAAGGATTCCAAATTTGTCTGCTTATAAAGCGTGTCAGTCTTCCGAAACATTTTTTATATTGTAAGAAAGTTTTTATGATTCTGTGACACTTTAATAACACGGTATAACTACCTCTTGACATGGGTCTAGATATTTCTGAGAATATAGCAATTAAGAATTTGGAAAATTATATGTAATTTCGGAACCTCTTAAAATTAATAGTAAACTAATAACGAATCATTATCTGGACATTTTTGTTGGTACCTAAATCCTTAAAGGCATTCTATAGTCCCTATCATTTTATTAGAAAATAGCACCTTTTCATCCTTTGACAATTTTTCCACAGATGATAGATGATAGCATGTTAAAGTCCCATCCGAAGTGTTCTGAAGAAGTTGTATGGTGAGATTCCTTGGTATTTCACTCGACGTTTTATGTTTTGTTGGTTAATTCGAAAGAGGGTTGACAGAGTGAGATAAACGCAAGAGAGGCTTCTGTTGAATATCTGCTTTAAACCAATAGTTAATGGAATCTCACGCACATTACTTGAAATATTTGAAAGTCAAACCTTCAATATCGACTGAATGATGATGATCGAAGATGCAATTAAAAAAAAAAAATAGTAGAGATCAGAAGATTTTGCGCTTATTGCTACCAGGTATGAAGTGAGCGTCAAGACACAAATGTCTCGATAGGGAACATTTGTTGTGAGCGAGCCTTTATTTTAATTTTGTTTGTTTACTATGACATCTGTGTAACATATTTAGTGTACGTCAAGTCATTGAACAGATAAAATCATATTTTTTCATTGCGTTAAAAATGTCGAATTGCGAATTTGCGGAAAGCATTATATTTTGTTTTCATTTGAAGAATGTGCCGCAGAGTCGCATCGAATGTTTGTCGAGGCATATGGTGATCATGCTCTATCAGAACCAACATGCAAAAGATGCTTTAAACGGTTCAGAAATAATGATTTTGATATGAAAAATAAAAACCTATTATATATCTATTATATCTATTTCCAATTCTTCTCATTTTCTCCGACAAACCTTTTACATAAGGAATTACGGTTTTAATGGTCTGATTTATATCTGTTGGTTCAGGTTGACTTTCTCTTGTTCGTTTAGCTTTTTCTAATATCTTTTTGGGGTAGCCATTGCTTCTAAGAGTTTTCGAGATGTTATTTTTTCTTCGTTTTGGTCTTCTTCAGTGCAACAAATATTTATTGCTCTATCAAATAAACATTTTGCTGATCCCAATTTAGTGTTTAGTTGGTGGTTTGACTCAAAATGTAGATTTTGTCCTGTGTTCGTTGGTTTTTATACACAGTGGTTCTTGGGATTCCATTCTGTTTATGTACGAGTACATCTAAGAATGGAAGAGCAATAAATATTTGTTGCACTGAAGAAGACCAAAACGAAGAAATAAATAACATCTCGAAAACTCTTAGAAGCAATGGCTACCCAAAAAGATATTAGAAAAAGCTAAACGAACAAGAGAAAGTCAACCTGAACCAACAGATATAAATCAGACCATTAAAACCGTTATTCCTTTTTTGTAAAAGGTTTTTCGGAGAAAATGAGAAGAATTGGAAATAGATACAACATAACGACTGCATTCAAAACTCAAGACACTATCAGAGCTAAACTTACAAAAGTTAAGCCTAATAATGAGACACAAAGGACAAAGAACTGTATATATGAATTACCTTGCGAGTGCGGAAGATCTTACATCGGAGAAACTAAACGCCCTCTGAATGTACGAATAAAAGAACATCAGAAGCTTCTACGAGTACTAGACAGCGACAAATCCAGGTTAGTCCAACATGCTATAGATGAGAATCATCGTATAAAATGGGATGAAGCATCAATAATATCCAAAGAAGAAAAACTTGCAAGAAGAAAAATCAAAGAAGCAGCATTTATGAAAATAACACCAGATTCCATAAGTGCTCCATCTATAGATCTGCCAGAAGTTTGGACGCCGATCGTTCGATCCAACTTAAAAAGATCATCATATGACAGATGAGTATATAACATTGTTCATTTTTCTTTCATGACTTCTGTCATATTGACTTTTTGAAAATTGATAATTTTCAAAAGATTTTTACTTTTCCTCATTGATAAAGATAGAAGATGTCTATCGAAACGTCGGAAAACATTACATCCACAATAGATGATGGTAATAGCTCAAATAATCATTCAACACTAGCTCCATCATCAACAATATCTCGTCATCAATTATTGACCAAATGATTATTCTTCACGAATTGTATCATCAAAAATTTCGCATCAATAAAATTAAACTAGTTAATGCTGTCTGTCAGTTTGTCATTCGACTTTTGAATAAGTAAAACTGATAGTGACGCTGATGTCTGCTTGTTGAGCTATTTGCGAGTAAATATTCAAACCATAACAAATCTATAAGCACTCTGATCAGGTGAACAATATCTACCCATACTATGGGACAATGTGATGCAAATATGAACACCTAATGAATGAACAAACCTATATCTCAAATTAAAAATAACTACTTTTCATAATTTTCCCAAGTTTTGTTCGATGCTATAATTTCCTTTCCTTAAAACTTACGTCAGTGCTATTCTGAATTTTGACAACGTATATTAAATCAGCCATCGAGATTGTATTCTATCTCTATGATTTCCAGTTATGAAAAATTTTTATTAATATTACGTCAACTGACACTGATTAATGAGCCCGGCATTTGTCAAACGAATATCGATCTGTGATGGCCATCGTTCAAAGAAAATCACCGGGACTTTCTCTTTCTTTAGCTCATCTCGTTTGGATGCTACAGAGAGTATACGGCCGGACAGACTCAACTTTCGCCACGGATTCTTCATCGGGGAGTCGAACCCAATCGATTGCGACCGTTTTCGGTTCGATATTCGAAAATTACAGACATTTGGGACAAACGATAAGCACTCTGTTCGGGTGAACAAGAGCCCCAAAAATAATCATGAAAATTTCGTATCATCATATCATCAGGTAGCCTTAATATCTTGATCAGCAGTGTACTTAATGTGTCATTGCCTTCATTGTGTAACAAAATAATATGAGTCCCTTCATCAGATTCTGTTCAGGAGAATTTTTTAAAATACGTAGGCACAAAACTGCCACATTACAAATCATTTTGACAGGACCGAAGTCTGTCGGGTCAGCTAGTAATAATATAATAATTAACCAATTAATTTTTAACGTTTTTGACGCTCTTGTTTACCTGAGCAGAGTGCTTCTGAGTAGTTATTACTATGAATAAAAGCAATAAATGGACATATTCCCCAAATGTTGTTCATAACCGTTGGGACGTATTTTAGGCTTTTGGTTCTCATCAGTGCAATGCAAAAGTGCAAAGATGGTAGAACACTTGATATAAAAATTAATCAAAACTAGTATCAACTAGTATCAACCCTAAAAGCCCCCCGTTTTTACTAATGGAACTAATGGAAATAAACAAGCGTAAACATGATTCCATCTTCAATATCGCATCAACTGTGCTTTCACAGTGAACAATACTTAATGATATATCGAAAACTAATTTAGAGTTATTGTTTGACGAAAAGGATTCCAAATTTGTCTGCTTATAAAGCGTGTCAGTCTTCCGAAACATTTTTTATATTGTAAGAAAGTTTTTATGATTCTGTGACACTTTAATAACACGGTATAACTACCTCTTGACATGGGTCTAGATATTTCTGAGAATATAGCAATTAAGAATTTGGAAAATTATATGTAATTTCGAACCTCTTAAAATTAATAGTAAACTAATAACGAATCATTATCTGGACATTTTTGTTGGTACCTAAATCCTTAAAGGCATTCTATAGTCCCTATCATTTTATTAGAAAATAGCACCTTTTCATCCTTTGACAATTTTTCCACAGATGATAGATGATAGCATGTTAAAGTCCCATCCGAAGTGTTCTGAAGAAGTTGTATGGTGAGATTCCTTGGTATTTCACTCGACGTTTTATGTTTTGTTGGTTAATTCGAAAGAGGGTTGACAGAGTGAGATAAACGCAAGAGAGGCTTCTGTTGAATATCTGCTTTAAACCAATAGTTAATGGAATCTCACGCACATTACTTGAAATATTTGAAAGTCAAACCTTCAATATCGACTGAATGATGATGATCGAAGATGCAATTAAAAAAAGTAGAATAGTAGAGATCAGAAGCTTTTGCGCTTACTGCTACCAGGTATGAAGTGAGCGTCAAGACACAAATGTCTCGATAGGGAACATTTGTTGTGAGCGAGCCTTTATTTTAATTTTGTTTGTTTACTATGACATCTGTGTAACATATTTAGTGTACGTCAAGTCATTGAACAGATAAAATCATATTTTTTCATTGCGTTAAAAATGCCGAATTGCGAATTTGCGGAAAGCATTATATTTTGTTTTCATTTGAAGAACTGTGCCGCAGAGTCACATCGAATGTTTGTCGAGGCATATGGTGATGATGCTCTATCAGAAGCAACATGCAAAAGATGCTTCAAAGGGTTCATAAATAATGATTTTGATATGAAAAATAAAAAACGTGGAAGACGTCGAAGACGCCGAATTAAAAACGATATTGGATGGAGATGACACGGAAAAAATCATGGGTTAATCCGGGGCAACCATCAACATCGACTGGAAAAGCAGACCGATTCGGCAAGGAGACAATGCTGTGTGTTTGATGAGACCAGAAAGGTGTTGTGCACCACGAGCTCCGAAAACCTAGTCAAACCGTTAATATTGATCGTTAACGACATAAATGATCAATTTGAACCATGCATTGATCGAGAAACGATCAGAATGGGTCGAAAGACACGTCAATGTAATTTTGCTCCATGACAATGCACCTGCACACAAAGCAAAACCGGTTTGCTTTAAAAGACAATTTTATTGGCGACGTATCCACAAATTGCCAGAAAGGGTATCAAAGTGTGCAGAAAACAATGGCCAATACTTTGAATGAAACGTTTTTCACTTTCCCATTAATAATTAGTGTTTTATTCTCACAAAAAACGCTCATTTCATTGCAGTATACCTGATATGTCTCTTCCCGGAGTCCAGAACAATGCCGTGCTTACACACTCGTAATAATAAAATCAAAAGAATCTACAAATATACGAGGTGTCCCGAAACTCTAAGAGGCATCACTTATAAATACCGGTTTTAATCTGATAAGTGCTCCATCAATTGGAGGCCAATTGTCAGAAGTAACTTGAAGAAGTCTTCAAACCCCTAATAAGTACAAATTTGAATAGTTTTCATACATTGTCAGCCCTTTTAAAAGCTAATTTTTTGCCTTGAAAACGACAGAAGATGTCTATCGAAACATTATTGACCAAATGATAATTCTTCACGAATTGTATCATCAAAAATTTCGCATCAATAAAATTAAACTAGTTAATGCTGTCTGTCAGTTTGTCATTCGACTTTTGAATAAGTAAAACTGATAGTGACGCTGATGTCTGCTTGTTGAGCTACTTGCGAGTAAATATTCAAACCATAACAAATCTATAAGCACTCTGATCAGGTGAACAATAGTCTACCCATACTATGGGACAATGTGATGCAAATATGATGAATGAACAAACCTATATCTCAAATTAAAAATAACTACTTTTCATAATTTTCCCCAAGTTTTGTTCGAAGCTATAATTTCCCTTTCCCTTAAAACTTACGTCGGTGCTATTCTGAATTTTGACAACGTATATTATTTCAGCCATCGAGATTGAATTCTATCTCTATGATTTCCCGTTATGAAAAATTTTTATTAATATTACGCCAACTGACACTGCTTAATGAGCCCGGCATTTGTCAAACGAATATCGATCTGTGATGGCCATCGTTCAAAGAAAATCACCGGGACTTTCTCTTTCTCTCGAGTGAATAAAAAAATGATCAAATCTTCGAATGGAAAAAAACTAGGACAATGAAATTTGAGGATGAGTAAGATATTGATCACCTCAATATATTCCCGAATTTTTATTGGAATCCGAAAAATCTCTTATGAGATATTGAGTATTAAAAAATTTCTTTTGGGAATTTTTTAAAAATTTTCTAGCGTGACGATTTCTGAGAAATTGTGCGAGCCGTTTTGTTTCAGCCACCCTCAACAATATTTCAAGTATCAACTTGATCAGATGGATATTCTAGTGGTTATTGAGGAAACAAAATTTCAGATGCTCATAACTACTGAACCTCCGACTTGGCCCAATTTGGACAATTAACCTATTCTGAAAATATAAAAACTCTAGCTCATCTCGTTTGGATGCTAGAGAGGATACGGCCGGACAGACTCAATTTTCGCCACGGATTCTTCATCAGGTAGTCGAACCCAATCGATGGCGACCGTTTTCGGTTCGATATTCGAAAATTACAGACATTTGGGCCAAACGATAAGCACTCTGTTCGTTGATGACGAGATATTGTTGATGATGGAGCTCGTGTTGAATGATTATTTGGGCTATTACCATCATCTATTGTGGATGTAATGTTTTCCGACGTTTCGATAATTTTCAAAAGGTTTTTTACTTTTCCTCCTTGATAAAGATAGAAGATGTCTATCGAAACGTCGGAAAACATTACATCCACAATAGATGATGGTAATAGCCCAAATAATCATTCAACACGAGCTCCATCATCAACAATATCTCGTCATCAACTAGAAATTCGGTATGGGCCCGAATTGTTTCAAGAAGTTAGAAGTTATGAAAGAACCAGCATAAAATTGGCAAAGAAATGCAACCATTTGACATTCATCCATCTTGCAAGAGATCGAAACCTAATTCCTAAAGGTCTCAGACTGAAACTTCCTGTCAAAAGTTATAGAGCAGATAGGATTTCAAAACGGACAAGTCAAGCCCTTATGAGAGAAAGACTGAATCAACATCGATTCAACAAAGCCAAATTACTTACAACATGCGAGAACCTTAGATGTAGCATTCAATCAAAACTAATGCTGAAGATTATGAAAATATTCTGGGAGCTATTAAACATAGCTATGAAAGAATATATGAACAACAAAAACAAGTCCAAAAAAGGAAAATGGAGAAACTTATGAAGGAGTCAAGAAAATATGAACCCTTAGATCATTCAAAAACCGTGATCAATTTATCTGATAAGAACTTAAGTGAAGATCAGATATCTCTCCTCAACAAGGGTCTCAAGTTCTCTATAGCCCCTAAGACGATACCAAAAATTGAAATCATGTTGGCGGCAGAAGAAACTGCACAGAAAATTCGAGAACCTGAAAAAGCCGAAGAGTACAGATGGAAAATCAGAACCTTGTTAGACAGGAATAACAAAACACCTCTACCCAATATAAATAAAGCTGAACAGAGGGCATTAAAAGATCTTAAATCGGATAGTTCCATAAAGATACTTCCAGCAGACAAAGGAAACGCCACTGTAATTCTAGATGTTGGCTCTTATAATCAAAAAAATCAATGAATTATTAGAAGCAGGAAAATATAAAAGACTAAAAAAGGACCCTACCACCACAGTTGAAAACAAGATTTACAAAATCCTTTATAAATATCGAAATGAATTTCCAGATCAATTCATTAGATCAAGACTTACACCTCACTTCAGTAAACCACCACATTTATATGGTCTACCAAAAATACACAAAGCAAATATTCCTCTAAGACCAATTGTGAGTTCAAGAAATTCAGCATGCCACCAATTGGCTAAATTTCTGCTGAAAATTATATCGCCATTAAAAAGTAATTCAACATCGATGATAAGAAACACGAAATAAAAATTTTCAAAAGGTTTTTTACTTTTCCTCCTTGATAAAGATGGAAGATGTCTATCGAAACGTCGGAAAACATTACATCCACAATAGATGATGGTAATAGCCCAAATAATCATTCAGCACTCTGTTCGGGTGAACAAGAGCCCCAAAAATAATCATGAAAATTTCGTATCATCATATCATCAGGTAGCCTTAATATCTTGATCAGCAGTGTACCTAATGTGTCATTGCCTTCATTGTGTAACAAAATAATGTGAGTCCCTTCATCAGATAGCATATTTATCTGGTGAATATTTTCCTCAATGTCCCATCGGATGAGATGGTGATTCGTCAATTCTATACTTTTGAATGGGGCTGAGTCGGGAATTGTTGGAGGGTCCCTTGGGATTTCATCCTGTATCAACGACAAAGGAGAAAACAGATCGAGCGCAAAGGAAGGAAGGAGAATAGCGTGATACATATACATTCTCATCAATAACTCACTATCGTCCTCGTGAAATATGGAATTGTGGCTAAAATGACGTATAGCCACTAGTCTTCGGACCGCACAATAATGTATCCCTTCCTCTGTTCCGGCCCTTCACTGATTTATCTTAATTAAGATACTTGTACACTGTTTTCCCAACTTTGGCTACTTTTATCTTCCACAGAGGGCGAACTCTCCTTCCATATCTATACGTGATATAAAACATTCTTCACGTTTAATTCCAATTCTCTAAATGTTATACTACTCGGTCTAAAAATTTTAGTTTTCATTGATGTACTTACAAAAACTAACCGACGTATGACCTATTACATACTTAATTAGTATTCGAAAATAAATATCTTTATATATATTATACACTAGATTATTATTAATTTTATTAATTACTGGCGAACGATTATCGCGTAAAATTTTTTCAGCATTTTCTAATTTTTCATCGAGTTTTCGATGTACCCTTCTGCAACAGATGTTGATTTCCATCCTTCAAGCCGTTTGATGGCTGCAAAATCTGCTGCACTGTCCGAAAGGATAGATGCAGAAGAACGCCGAAAAGGGTGACCGGTATACAGATGGGGTTGTTCTAATTTGAGAAATTTTGCTACTAACGATGGTCATATCGAAAACGTATTGATTCCTACTGGCTGTATTGGGCATTTAAAGTTCTTGTCAAAGACGAGAAACTTTTCGTGCGGAGTGTGAATTGGTCTCAAGGATATATATCTTGATTGGATTCAAAAGTGTACTCTCATTATCCACCTCAGTGAATATCCATTTTAAGTGTGTTTTGGATTAATTCACTGTTATTAAAAATTTCGGGTCCATATTCTGCACATCATTTATCTGCAACCTATACAACAATACTTCAAATATCAAAATTTTATTAGTCTGACCAACGAAAATAGTACCCAATCAAGATAAAATATGCCGAAAACAAAAAGACCAATCAAAGACGAGGATCTCTTTTTTCGCTACATTCTCTTGTTAGTCACCAAAAGTGAGTGACTCTCACAAATCCATGACAATTGAACCTTAAGCCCCGCCCTTATGACATCTTTGTAAATTCGAATTAATTTAGGAGATTGTTACGAAAATCAACAATTGCTGAATATATTCCTTTATCGGAATTGCCCAAACAAAAAATTCGAAACTTCAAAACGCCAACTCATAGATGCACTGTTCCGAAAACACGTGGACTCAGTACTAAAGCAAGGAAAACCAGCTATTTGATTCTTCTGACCACTGAAAATCGTACCCAATCACGATAAAATATACCGAAAACAAAAAGACAATCAAAGACTAAAACCCTTTTTTTCGCTACATTCTCTTGTTAGTCACCATCAGTGAGTGACTCAAACAAATCCATGACAATTGCACCTGAAGCCCCGCCCTTATGACATCTTTGTAAATTCGAATCAATTTAGGATATTGTTACGAAAATCAACAATTGTTGAATATATTTGTAGATTTATTGTGATATTCGTAATGAATTGCAATTATATACCTCACTTCATGACTCCAATAATACAAAACGGTCATGTGGAAGAAATAGTCCCCCCACACAAAAATTTCGAAACTCATAGATGCAATGTTCCGAAAACACGTGGACTAAGTACTATAACAAGGATAACCAGCTATTTTATTAGTCTGACCAATGAAAATCGTGCCCAATCACGATAAAAATATACCGAAAACACGAGGACCAATCAAAGACGAGGATCTCTTTTTTCGCTACATTCTCTTGTTTTTCACCATCAGTGAGTGACTCAAACAAATCCATGACAATTGCATCTTTATGACATCTTGGTAAATTCGAATGAATTCAGGGGATTGTCACGAAAATCAACTATAGCTGAATATATCTATTGAGGTTTTCAGTACATAAACTTTTTCATGCCTCATTTAATTCGAGACGATGATACCTGATGAAATTAGTCACCGAATGAAAGTCGACCATTACAGTTTAGTTCATGCACAACTTTCAACCCCTTGACGTGAAAAGTTAGAATGTGTCTTTAGTCAAGGAGCCATGACAAATTTTACATACTGAAAACCTCTTTGAAATAATTTTGAGCATTTCTGCACGCCTGTAGAGAAGATACAGAGAACTTTCCAAATTCAAAAAATCCCTCAAAATAAAAAGCAGTTGAAATTTCAGGATTTTGTCGACAAATATTTTTTTTCTGGGAAAAAATCAATTTATCTAATAAGAACTTAAGTGAAGCTCAGATATCTCTCCTCAACAAGGGTCTCAAGTCAAAAATTGAAATCATGTTGGCGGCAGAAGAAACTGCACAGAAAATTCGAGAACCTGAAAAAACCGAAGAGTACAGATGGAAAATCAGAACCTTGTTAGACAGGAATAACAAAACACCTCTACCCAATATAAATAAAGCTGAACAGAGGGCATTAAAAGATCTTAACTCAGATAGTTCCATAAAGATACTTCCAGCAGACAAAGGAAACGCCACTGTAATCCTAGATGGATTGGCTCTTATAATCAAAAAATCAATGAATTATTAGAAGCAGGAAAATACAAAAGACTAAAAAAGGACCCTACCACCACAGTTGAAAACAAGATTTACAAAATCCTTCATAAATATCGAAATGAATTTCCAGATCAATTCGTTAGATCAAGACTTACACCTCACTTCAGTAAACCACCACATTTATATGGTCTACCAAAAATACACGAAGCAAATATTCCTCTAAGATCAATTTTGAGTTCAAGAAATTCAGCATGCCACAAATTGGTTAAATTTCTGCTGAAAATTATTTCACCATTAAAAAGTAATTCAACATCGATGAAAAGAAACACGAAACACTAAACACTTCATAGAAATAATGAGACATCAAGAAATCATGGAAGAAGACGTTATGGTCAGCTTCGACATCACCAGTTTGTTCACTAATATTCCTACAGATAAAACACTTATCATAGTTAGGAAAAAGCTTGAAGAAGATCAAACCCTTAGTGAAAGAACTACACTAAGCGTGAATGCAATTATGGAAATGCTTTCTATTTGTATTGAAACAACATATTTCCAATTTGAAGACATCTTTTATCAACAAGAATTTGGAATGACCATGGGTTCACCACTATCACCAATTTTAGCTGATTTATATATGGAAATTTTCGAACAGAAGGCATTAGAAAAATATGTACTCAAACCCAAACTGTGGAAATGATATGTAGATGATACTTTCATTATTTGGCAACATGGAAGAGACACTATAGATGGATTCCTTCAATATCTAAACAATCAAGAGGAATCAATTAAATTCACAATGGAAATCTAGAAAGACAGACAACTTCCATTCTTAGATGTACTCGTACATTAAAAAAATGGAATCCCAAGAACCACTGTGTATAGTCACCATCAGTGAGTGACTCAAACAAATCCATGACAATTGCACCTGAAGCCCCGCCCTTATGACATCTTTGTAAATTCGAATCAATTTAGGATATTGTTACGAAAATCAACAATTGTTGAATTTATTTGTAGATTTATTGTGATATTCGTAATGAATTGCAATTATATACCTCACTTCATGACTCCAATAATACAAAACGGTCATATGGAAGAAATAGTCCCCCCAAACAAAAAATTCGAAACTTCAAAACGCCAACTCATAGATGCAATGTCCCGAAAACACATGGACTAAGTACTATAACAAGGATAACCAGCTATTTTATTAGTCTGACCAATGAAAATCGTTCCCAATCACGATAAAATATACCGAAAACACGAGGACCAATCAAAGACGAGGATCTCTTTTTTCGCTACATTCTCTTGTTATTCACCATCAGTGAGTGACTCAAACAAATCCATGACAATTACATCTTTATGACATCTTGGTAAATTCGAATCAATTCAGGGGATTGTCACGAAAATCAACTATAGCTGAATATATCTATTGAGGTTTTCAGTACATAAACTTTTTCATGCCTCATTTAATTCGAGACGATGATACCTGATGAAATTAGTCACCGAATGAAAGTCGACCATTACAGTTTAGTTCATGCACAACTTTCAACCCCTTGACGTGAAAAGTTAGAATGTGTCTTTAAGTCAAGGAGCCATGACAAATTTTACATACTGAAAACCTCTTTGAAATAATTTTGAGCATTTCTGCACGCCTGTAGAGAAGATACAGAGAACTTTCCAAATTCAAAAAATCCCTCAAAATAAAAAGCAGTTGAAATTTCAGGATTTTGTCGACAAATATTTTTTTTCTGGGAAAAGGAATTTATTTGTTTCATAATTTTGACTATATCTTGAATATAAGGAATACGAAAGAAGTAAAAATAAATGCTACATCTGAAGCATACCGCAAATTTTATTCAATTCTTATTAAATTAGATTGATACTTTAAAAAATGTCCATGAATTGTTGTGTATTTATTGTCATGTGGAGAAAAATTACACAGCAACAGTAGCTTTAACAATTCCAATTCAACATGAAGTTCTTGTTGGGAATCATATCCTCTCCTTGAATGTGTGATCATAACGGCCACCCAAGATGATAGCCGTGATGTTCTCGTCATCTTGATGTCAAACTTATCATTAATCTAATTCACAAGGCATCTGATTATATTTCAACAAAATTCAATGCATCATCATGAAAATTATTGTTCAACCGTCAGTCATTTCCTTTTCAAGAAATCTATTATTGGGGCACAATCTTTTTTTGTACAACATATTTTCGTATCAAGCTTCGTCCAAATGTCTGAAATTTCGGAAATTCGTTTTCAACGCTTCATAAAATTCGATTAAATCTGGACATCGATTGAATATAACCTTTAAAAATTCAAATTGCTAATTAATTTCTCAAAAACTTCACGTGATCCTTATGGTGAAAGAAGTTATGAAAACGTGTTAAATAAACTCGTAAGGAATAAATAAATGGTTCACGAAAAATAAATGGAGATCATAACCGAGCCATTGAGTTGAGCAATTTAAATAGTGGATGAACAGAAACGTAAATCATAGTATAATTATTGTTGAACTTCTCGGCAGCTATGTAAGTAGGAATGGAAGAAGACCCCTGCCAGGAACGTATACATAAAACCGGTAACAATATCCAATTCTACATGTTCACCGCCCCACCATCTATTTTTGTATGTCAATTTCTTTACACCTTCTAATCAAGAAGTATAATAGGATTTCGAGTAAATAATTATTTTTACGCTCAGAGATTCGTTATAATTCAAGAGTTGAGGCAGGAATATTCCTTCGTAATCCAATTTTTCTTCAGTGAGGATTTGAATGCTTCGAATCACATTTTATACTTTTAGGTAGTTTCAATATTCTTCAAGTTATAAATTAATCAGGTTGATAATTAGGAAGTTATGGAAGAATCCAAATTTCAGATGGTCTCAACTGACCAATAAATAACTTAACCAAGATATTTGGACTATGAACATTTCCTTAAATTATCGAAACACCATTCATCCCATCCCACCATTCACCAGTCATGCTACACAATACCCAAATCGAATTAAATTTAATACTCACTAACGACGGAAAAAACCAATTGGGCTAAATTTCAGCAAATACTCGAGGAAGAAGCAGTCATGAATGTAATCTCATTAGCACCTGATGATATAGAAACAGCTGCAAACAACATAACAAATATGATACTGAAAGCAGCATGAGAAAGTACCCTAACACACTCAAGGAGGAAACTTCTGGTAGAACAATGACGAGCAAGAGGGAAATGGCAAAGATCACGGAATTTGCTTAATGAAACAATACTGAATCAACTCACCAAAAAACTATGTGGAACCCTGCAACTATATGAAAATTCTCAATTTTCACTACATAGGAATACAAATTATAAAAATATAGTTGATGACGAGATATTGTTGATGATGGAGCTCGTGTTGAATGATTGTTTGGGCTATTACCATCTTTATCAACTTATGCTGAAGATTATGAAAATATTCTGGGAGCTATTAAACATACCTATGAAAAAATATATGAACAACAAAAACAAGTCCAAAAAAGGAAAATAGAGAAACTTATGAAGGAGTCAAGAAAATATGATCCCTTAGATCATTCAAAAACCGTGATCAATTTATCTAATAAGAACTTAAGTGAAGCTCAGATATCTCTCCTCAACAAGGGTCTCAAGTCAAAAATTGAAATCATGTTGGCGGCAGAAGAAACTGCACAGAAAATTCGATAACCTGAAAAAACCGAAGAGAACAGATGGAAAATCAGAACCTTGTTAGACAGGAATAACAAAACACCTCTACCCAATATAAATAAAGCTGAACAGAGGGCATTAAAAGATCTTAACTCAGATAGTTCCATAAAGATACTTCCAGCAGACAAAGGAAACGCCACTGTAATTCTAGATGTTGGCTCTTATAATCAAAAAATCAATGAATTATTAGAAGCAGGAAAATACAAAAGACTAAAAAAGGACCCTACCACCACAGTTGAAAACAAGATTTACAAAATCCTTCATAAATATTGAAATGAATTTCCAGATCAATTCGTTAGATCAAGACTTACACCTCACTTCAGTAAACCACCACATTTATATGGTCTACCAAAAATACACAAAGCAAATATTCCTCTAAGACCAATTGTGAGTTCAAGAAATTCAGCATGCCACAAATTGGTCAAATTTCTGCTGAAAATTATTTCACCATTAAAAAGTAATTCAACATCGATGATAAGAAACACGAAAAACTTCATAGAAATAATGAGACATCAAGAAGTCATGGAAGAAGACGTTATGGTCAGCTTCGACATCACCAGTTTGTTCACTAATATTCCGACAGATAAAACACTTATCGTAGTTAGGAAAAAGCTTGAAGAAGATCAAACCCTTAGTGAAAGAACTACACTAAGCGTAAATGCAATTATGGAAATGCTTTCTATTTGTATTGAAACAACATATTTCCAATTTGAAGACATTTTTTATCAACAAGAATTTGGAAAAGCCATGGGTTCACCACTATCACCAATTTTAGATGATTTATATATGGAAATTTTCGAACAGGCATTAGAAAAATCTGTACTTAAACCCAGACTGTGGAAAAGATATGTAGATGATACTTTCATTATTTGGCAACATGGAAGAGACACTATAGATGGATTCCTTCAATATCTAAACAATCAAGAGGAATCAATTAAATTCACAATGGAAATCGAGAAAGACAGACATCCATTCTTAGATTTACTCGTACATAAACAAAATGGAATCCCAAGAACCACTGTGTATAAAAAGCCAACGAACACAGGACATATCTACATTTTGATTCAAACCACCAACTAAACACTAATATGAGAGTAGCAAAATGTTTATTTGATAGAGTAATAAATATTTGTTGCACTGAAGAAGACCAAAATGAAGAAATAAATAACATCTCGAAAACTCTTAGCAATGGCTGCCCCAAAAAGATATAAGAAAAAGCTAGACGAACAAGAGAAAGGCAACCTGAACCAACAGATATAAATCAGACCATTAAAACCGTAATTCCTTATGTAAAAGGTTTGTCGGAGAAAATGAGAGGAAATAGATACAACATAACGACTGCATTCAAAACTCAAGACACTATCAGAGCTAAACTTACAAAAGTTAAGCCTAATAATGAGACACAAAGGACAAAGAACTGCATATATGAGTTACCTTGCACGGAAGATCTTACATCGGAGAAACTAAACGCCCTCTGAATGTACGAATAAAAGAACATCAGAAGCTTCTACGAGTACTAGACAGCGACAAATCCAGGTTGGTCCAACATGCTGTAGATGAGAATCATCGTATAAAGTGGGATAAAGCATCAATAATATCCAAAGAAGAAACTTGCAAGAAGAAAAATCAAAGAAGCAGCATTTATGAAAATAACACCTGATTCCATAAGTGCTCCATCTATAGATCTGCCAGAAGTTTGGACGCCGATAGTTCGATCCAACTTAAAAAGATTATCATATCACAGATGAGTATATAACATCGTTAACCCTGTATAAACCGACTGGACTGCTGGAAATACCCAACTATAACTATGGATTTCCCATCAAGTATTAATTAAAACTACAGACATTTGGGCATAACGATAGCTCGATGTTCCATTACATAAAATCGCTCAAAATTGAAGCAGCATTAATTTTGTCATCGCTTGGTACGAACCATTCTTTTGTATATCTGATTGTCAAATGCAATTTTTATCCTGGACAGTTAGAAGATGACACTTCTTTTCCATTCTATTCATCCCTCGGGAAGCTTATAGTTTGAGCTCCAGAAAGGATGGTGAGTATGAGGAATAGGGCGTGACGGCGTTCAGAATAGGGATTTTCCAAATCCGTTGGACGTGACCCCTGTCAAAAACATGTATGAATTGAATCATTCTTCCGTGAGATTTATTTCTGTTTGAATTTTTATTCGACTAATTTAACGATGGGTTTAAACGATTGTCGCTATAACAAATCCTTTTTCATTTGGAAATGAAAACACATTTTTCAGAAAGTTAACTAAATCATTATTGGAAGATGTCCATTGAAATCGCTTTTTTAGTCCAGAATTATATACAGTGTAAGTGTGAAGGAACCCTGTCTGTGGTGGCCTCTATTATTAGGTGTACAAATAAGTTTCCGCGGTTTGTCAAAAGATGGCCCCACCAGAAGGTTATGGAGAAATTGTCAGATGTAAAACGTAATATCCCAAGTTTAGTCATCTGGCAACACCATAACCTTAAAGTACTAGTGATTCCGTATCAGCATCACGTAATTTTTTTCGTGCAAAAATGTCAAGTTTTATTCCGAATAAGCATCATTTGCGGGAACTTTTGATTTACTTCTTTAATGTGAAAAAATCTGCAGCTGAGGCGCATCGATTGCTTCTAGAAGCATATGGTGAAGCTGCTTTAAGTGAGAGAAGTTGTCAGGAATGGTTTCAAAAGTTTAAGAACGGTGAGTTTGACGTTAAAGACAAAGAACGCAGTGGAAGGCCGAAAGTGTACGAAGACATGGAATTAGAAGCATTATTGGAAGAAAATTCGTCCCAAACGCAAAAAGAACTTGCACTTACTCTACAAGTGACTCAACAAGCAATTTCACATCGTTTAAAATCGTTAGGAATGATTCAAAAACAAGGAAATTGGGTTCCATATGAACTAAAGCCGAGAGACGTTGAACGCCGATTATGCATGAGTGAAATGCTGCTTGCCAGGAATAAAAAAAAGTTTTTTGCATCGTATAGTCACTGGTGACGAAAAATGGATTCACTACGATAATCCAAAGAAGAGAAAGTCATGGGTTAAGCCCGGCGAACCATCAACATCGACAGCTAAGCCGAATATTCATGGAAAAAACTCATGCTGTGTATTTGGTGGGATCAGCTTGGTGTCGTGTATTATGAATTGCTGAAACCAAGCGAAACCATTACTGGAGCTCTCTACCGAACACAATTGATTAGATTGAGTCGGGCACTTAAGGAAAAACGCGCCCATTACTACTCCAGACACGACAAAATTATTCTTTTACACGATAATGCTCGCCCACATGTTGCGGCGCCGGTAAAAACATACTTGGAAACACTCAACTGGGAAGTTTTACCCCACCCGCCGTATTCACCAGACTTAGCCCCTTCTGATTATCATCTGTTCCGGTCGATGGCACATGGTCTGTCTGAGCAGCGCTTCACATCATATGAAGACACCAAAAATTGGGTAGATTTGTGGATAGCGTATTCACCAGACTTGGCTCCTTCCGAATGCCATTTGTTTTCATCGATGGGACACGCATTGGCTGAGCAGCACTGTGATTCCTACGAGAATGTCGAAAATTGGGTGTCCACATGCACCTGCACACAAAGCAAAACCGGTTTGCTTTAAAAGACAGTTTTATTGGCAACGTATCCACAAATTGCCAGAAAGGTGGTCAAAATATGTAGAAAACAATGGCCAATACTTTGAATATAATGTTTCTTTTTTTCCCATTAATAATAAGTGTTGTATTTTCACAAAAAACGCTAATTTCATACTGGTATACCTGATAACACTGATTAACTGTAAAACCTTCGAATCCACGTGTATTTCAAATCTGTTTTCAACTTTGTCTCGAATTCACTCTCATTCAAATATATCCAGCAAATCGAAAACGGGAAAATAAATGCGATAAAATAAATTATGGGAATAGTCGCAAAAGGAACGAATCCTCTTTTAACACAGGGGTAAAACACCCCCTTCTATGCCAGGTACTTTATTTAATTTCATTTAGTCGTTATGTAAAGCAGTTCACATAAAATGCACTGGTGGGTACAGAATTTGCATGCTTTCAAATTTGGGTTTTTATTGGCTTTTCATCTAATGCTCTTTGACCATCAGTTTCATTGTGTACGTGTGTACCTACTCAGTTACGATGTGAAGAAATTGAATTGAGTGAGATCTACCCTATTTCCCTCCTATTGCAGAGTTTGTCACAATAAATTCTTTTTTATAGTCCTTTCAAGAAATATTGAAATCCTGAGACAAATTATTTAATGAAGAGTTATAATAATGAGCATGGCCCAACTATGCTAATTCCAAAGTTGTTATTTCGAAGAAGCATTATGTACATGGTGTTTGTTATGTTAAATTAATGGGTCATTCGTTTTTCTTCAATTGTTGAAATTGAATCATTTAGTTTTATTATTTATGAAACGTTGTTTCGAGAATAGCATAATTAAATATCTACATACTACATGGACCAATAAGTCCCGAGACTAACCCAGAGATGGCGAACGAGTCAAAATTTGAAGTCGATCGGACCAGAAACAGCTGAGTTATCGAGGTTGGAGTAACGTCGTTTTGTAGTTTGTTTCAAAAATGGAAAAAACAGAGTTTTGTGTTCTAATAAAACATTTTTTTAATGGGTAAAAACACCGTGCAAGCGAAACCATGGATTGACAAATCTTACCCGGACTCTTGTCCATCAAAAGCAACGATTTGTCGGTGGTTTGCCGAACTTAAACGTGGTCGTACCGACACAAATGACGCGGAACGCTCGGGTAGACTTGTGGAAGCCGTTACACCGGAAAATGTGAGTGAAGTGACAAAAATTATAAAGAAAGATGGTAAAGTGAAGCTGCGTGAGATTGCTGAGCTGATACAGATATCATATTATTATATTGACTTGCTGGTGCGTTTGAAGGAGGAAATCGCTAAAAAAATGACCGCACATGCAGGAAATAAAAGTCCTGTCACAAGTCGATGAAAACAATGGGAAAATTGAACGAATTGGGTTTTGATCTGCTTCCCCACCCCCATACTAGCCAGATTTAGCTTCCAGTGACTACTGGGTTTTTGCTTATCTTAAAACAATGCTCCAGGAAATAAGATTTGGCTCAAATGAGGAGGTCATTGCTGAAACTGAAGCTTATCGGAAATCGAATCATCATAGCTTCGCAAAACTCTGTTCTCCTGACGAAATCAGTTTCCTTCAAATGCTGTACCCTATTGAATTTATGTGGGTGCATTTTATGTTTTTTTAATATTCTCCAAACACTCGATTGAGATGATCCCAGAGCAATCTCGGCATCTTTGAGAGAATTTTGAGGATTCACACGAAAATATGCAAGAACTGTAATTTTGTTGTTCTCATCTTCTACTACACTTTTTTCTCTGTGTATAGTTTTCTTAACGAAAGATCCGACATTTCTCAAGTTTGTCATGGTTCTTTTAATGGTATCTCTCGTTGGTCTGGGTCGGTCAGGAAACCTTTCAATGAACAATCGAATCGTTCTATCTACAATTTTATTACATTCTCCATGAAGTAGAATGAGATTTAAATAATATTCATTGGTAAAATTAGGCATAGTGATTGATTTTATAACTTAATACGAATTTTCACCAAATTAATAGTAAACACAAAATGCTACTGAATAAAGAGGAATTTGGCAGATGTAATTGATGTTATCTATCATTAAAAAAAAAGAATGTAAAACATGGTAAGTTTTTGCATATGGTTCATAAGGAATCATTTATTTACCACTGGAGAGAAAACCTATGGACGATTAGTTGAAATAAAGAAGTTTCCGATACAAATTCGAATCCAAATTCGCCATCTATTTAGGAACAACCTGTAACTTTTTTCTCTTGCATATTAGGGTAGTAAAATCTAAAACATGGTTTAAGTAACAGTTCCTGAAAATTTCATCTTTTTTCCGTGAAGGGAAAAGAAATAGCTGAAAATTCAAGACGAAAAACAGTTTTTTGTGAATAACTCAGAAAATATCCACTTCAGGGCAAGATTGTCATGCATACACTCACACTATTTTTTAACGTAGATTCAATATCTGCCATAAAAAAATGGGGTTCTAATTTGAAAAAATTGATTTTTCACGATTTTGTCATCCCTAATTTTGAAAGCGATTTTTTCACCCCCTGTATCATGAATCGCGATTTCGATTTTCAAAGTGGATACATCAATCTTACATCTTGAAAAATCCCAAAAATGAAAATTTTCCATCCAAAAATCTCGAAGTTATTCTTGTTTCAGCGGAGCTCTATTTTCGATTTGTGTTTCGAATTTTCCCGCTCAGAGAGAATTTTCCAACCAAAACTGAAAAATGTTACATCAAAATAACTTGAAATTTTCTAAGGAATCCATTTCTGCAATAAAAAAATGGTGTTCTAATTTGAAAAACGGAAGTTGACGTCATTTCCGGAAAAACCGGAGGTGCTCTTGCCTTGAAAATACTTTAGATTTCATCAGCATCGTAATGAATTTCATGAAAATACGTTCAGTAGTTTCCCGTATAAAAATGGATGAGGTTCCTCGTGAAAGACCCTGTATAGAAGGTGTGTTGACCTATTTGTCATTTATATAATTGATTACTTAATTTATCTGCATAATATTCTAGGTCTGAGTTTTATATTTTATTAGTTCCTAGTAAGTTTGTTTGGTTTCGTTGTTCAGTACCCTAAATAAAGATAAACATAGTAAGAAACACGCTTGCAATCCAAAAAAGAACATGGATAAGCAATAGACCTTCGTTCAACTCCATCATCAATATGTCCCAGGTACCATTAACGTATAATTTTCCAAATATCTTTTAAATCGCGTGCTGGATTTTACCTTAGGGCCATCGTTTCTTGCTTATTAACCTCTTGGTTGCCCTGACTGCGCATTATTTTCAATTCATAGTGTATAATTGTTCGGTCAATTGTTATAAGCGTTTATAACTAATAATTGCTACCGAAGCGCCTGGCTTTGGAATTATCTATTTTTTTAAGCAAACCGTTTCGTTATAATCATTTTTTGATTATGAGGGAACCCTGGACCAATTTTGGTATATTATCCACCTGGAATTTTGTTCAAAGCTCCGAACGATAATCCCAGTAACATCTTAAAATGTAATCAATCATTTGTCATCACGAAAAACAAGGGTTGCTTCAACATTAATATAATTTGATGTCATCTTATCATAAAACAGCCCTCATACCTTTGTAACAAATCAGAAAAATGGTAAACAGTGATGAAATATGTTGGGTACTCTATTGTTTTTAATTCAGTCAATTAACTAAGGAAGAGTCTCCATAAATAATCTTTTACACATGTATACAGGGTCTTTCACGAGGAATCTCACCCATATTTATACAGGAAACTACTGAACGTATTTTCATGAAATTCAGCACTTATAAGCACCTCCGGTTTTTCCGGAAATGACGTCAACTTCCGTTTTTCAAGTTAGAACACCATTTTTTTATTGCAGAAATAGATTCCTTAGAAAATTTCAAGTTTTTTGATGTAACATTTTTCAGTTTTGGTTGGAAAATTCTCTCTGAGCGGGAAAATTCGAAAATAGAGCTCCGCTGAAACAAGAATAACTTCGAGGTTTTTGGATGGAAAATTTTCATTTTTGGGATTTTTCAAGATGTAAGATTGATGTATCCACTTTCAAAATCGAAATCGCGATTCATGATACAGGGGGTGAAAAAATCTCTTTCAAAGTTAGGGATGACAAAATCGTGAAAAATCAATTTTTTCAAATTAGAACCCCATTTTTCTATGGCAGATTTTGAATCTACGTTAAAAAATAATGTAAGTGGATGCATCACACCCTTGCCCTAAAGTGGATATTTTCTGAGTTATTCACAAAAAACTGTTTTTCGTCTTGAATTTTTAGCTATTTCTTTTCCCTTCACGCCAAAAATATGAAATTTTCAGGAACTGTTATTTGAACCATGCTGTAGATTTTTCATCCCTTCTTGAAACCGACTTCAAGATACTATAAGGAGAACCATGGCAAACTCTAACAGTTATAACTAGAGAAGATGCTCGAAGTTTTGACCGTTAATTTCTAGACATTTATATATACGTCTCAGGAATGCTTCGTGCGTTGCTCTTCTTATTTCATCGGGAGGAAGTGATCTGCAAAAGTGTTCAAAAACCAAATTGAGTTTCAAAACTATGAATCTAAAAATCTAAACAAACCTGAACGCATTTCTGACTCGTTCTATGCAGTCCTCTTTATCAGTCAGGGGAGTTGAGTAGACAATATTTTTTATCCTACCCCAAACATAATAGTCTAAAGGAGTTAAATCGGGAGAACGTGGTTGCCAAAGATGTGGACAATTGTTCGCCAACCATCGATCTTCAAATAGCCTCTATAGGATATTTGACACATTGAGTGAATTGTGTGGAGGCGCGCCATCTAGTTGATACCATAAGTCATTATGGTTCTGTACTAGCGGCTCAATTATTTGAGTCAATATGTCAGAATATCTATCTCCTAACATTCTTTAAATAATGCAAACATGTGTAGCGTTCTATCTTACCGGTTAAAGTCCCATCATAAATGTGAACATCGAGAATTGCATTATTTTTGATGGCACAAAAAACATTGAAACTCCAGGTCTCTTGAAAGTTCCATTGTCTGAAGTGGTGGTTGTTCTCTTCATCCCAATAATGACTGTTATGCCTATTGAAAGAACCATTCTTTGTGAATTTAGATTCATCTGTCCAAATTATACAGTCCAAAAAGTTTTCATTCTCTTGAAATCGAATCATCATAGCTTCGCAAAACTCTGTTCTCCTGACGAAATCAGTTTCCTTCAAATGCTGTACCCTATTGAATTTATATGGGTGCATTTTGTTTTTTAATATTCTCCAAACACTCGATTGAGATGATCCCAGAGCAATCTCGGCATCTTTGAGAGAATTTTGAGGATTCACACGAAAATATGCAAGAACTGTAATTTTGTTGTTCTCATCTTCTACTACACTTTTTTCTCTGTGTATAGTTTTCTTAACGAAAAATCCGACATTTCTCAAGTTTGTCATGGTTCTTTTAATGGTATCTCTCGTTGGTCTGGGTCGGTCAGGAAACCTTTCAATGAACAATCGAATCGTTCTATCTACAATTTTATTACATTCTCCATGAAGTAGAATGAGATTTAAATAATCTTCATTGGTAAAATTAGGCATAGTGATTGATTTTATAACTTAATACGAATTTTCACCAAATTAATAGTAAACACAAAATGCTACTGAATAAAGAGGAATTTGGCAGATGTAATTGATGTTATCTATCATTAAAAAAAAAAGAATGTAAAACATGGTAAGTTTTTGTATATGGTTCTTAAGGAATCATTTATTTACCACTGGAGAGAAAATCGATGGACGATTAGTTGAAATAAAGAGGTTTCCGATACAAATTCGAATCCAAATTCGCCATCTATTTAGAAACAACCTGTAACTTTTTTCTCTTGCTTATTAGGGTAGTAAAATCTAAAATATGGTTTAAGTAACAGTTCCTGAAAATTTCATCTTTTTGGCTTGAAGGGAAAAGAAATAGCTGAAAATTCAAGACGAAAAACAATTTTTTGTGAATAACTCAGAAAATATCCACTTTAGGGCAAGGGTGTGATGCATACACTCACATTATTTTTCAACGTAGATTCAATATCTGCCATAAAAAATGGGGTTCTTATTTGAAAAAAATGATTTTTCACGATTTTGTCATCCCTAACTTTGAAAGCGATTCACCCCCTGTATCATGAATCGTGATTTCGATTTTGAAAGTGGATACATCAATCTTACATCTTGAAAAATCTCAAAAATGAAAATTTTCCATCCAAAAACCTCGAAGTTATTCTTGTTTCAGCGGAGCTCTTTTTTCGAATTTTCCCGCTCAGAGAGAATTTTCCAACCAAAACTGAAAAATGTGATAATATTTTGATATTTTGAATCAAACTCATGATGCAGAATTGGCATTGAAGTTAAAGCGATGTTGAATGCTATTAATTTATACAATTTTCCAATAAATTAGCTTAAATGATACTGAGGATGTCCACATCTTTCTTTGAATTCGTTGCTGTTTTGTGTTGAAATATATGTACCATTTCTAGGAACTTTCCTACTTTTTCTTTTGGTTCTTTGTCTAGAATTTTTACTTCTTCATACTTCATTTGATGTCTTGTATAAAGTCCTTGTATCTGGAACAGTGTTCCCGCGTCATCTAGCGGCCTGGTAAGAAGTAAAATCAAGGCGCGATAAATTGGAAATATTTGAATGAATGCCAGGATAGATAGTTTACTTATTCAAAATTATATTTGTTCTTAACATTTCTTTATATTTCAAATCGAAAAACCAGGAAATTCTCAAAATCACATTATTAACGGAAACAAATTTTCTGGACAAACTTCTGCAAATTGAACAAGGAAGGTAGTAAGTTTCGAATCATCTAATGAATATTATATGTGTATTTCGATTGTCCACTTCTTCCCAATTATTGTTCGCTTTTTTTGCGGTTTTATCGATTTCCAACAGAGATTTTTCGTTGTGACGGGTAATGTTGCAGGATACGATATCAAAAACGTTCAGCGTATATTTTGGTACATGGCAAGCTGAAAAGTACCATCAGAGAATGGAGCGTCCATCCATAATTAAGCAAGACCAAGAGAGCGATTCAACAAAAGACATAATGAACACAAACATGCGACGATGAACAGGCGGTCATTAAATTTAGTTTGTGTTATGTTCACAGTCGTTGTCCAGCCCTGCCGTTCGATGCAGGGTTGGATTTCGGACACCGTAAAGCTCTGAAATGTTCTCCAATAAGCGAATGAGAAAAAAGGGTAATTCGAAATTTCTCATTAATTCTACCTAGGGCAATAAGGCGAACTCATTTAATTTTTTATTTTTTCAATACTTATTCTGCTTTTCGGTATGGTCAGCAAGTAAGACAATTATAATGGGTCATCCAAATGTGACGCCTAAATGTCAGCACTATATAATTTTTACACGTAACATCTTTTCAAATCTCATAAGCCATTTTGTTTTATTAGAAGATAGTACCATTTTAGCCGTGTACAGGTACCTACACACTGCAACAACGCGTTTACTTCATTCAAAGTCATTATGAAAATAGGCGTTCTTTCAAAAATACCCATCGCCAAATTCGTGATTTTTGGGTGTAAATAATCGGCCAAATCAATCGTCAATTCAAAGATTAGTGAGACAATTCGAAGAAACTAGTTGTGTTACTGGTAAATCAAAAAGTGGAAAACCAAAAACTGTACGCACAAATATATATATTCTTTTGATTTTGGCTTACAATAAATGCTGTTAGTGAAAGTGTTGAAAATGAACCGATAACATCAATTTCGCGTCGTTCGCAAGAATTGGGCATATCTTATGGCTCCTTATGGAGGATTTCGCATATAGTTTTGCATTTACACGCCTATAACATTCAATTAACCCAGAAATTGAACCATTTACAACGTCCTAATTTCGCTAGTTGGATTATTGAACAACGCACGACAGATCCATTGTTTTCAAGGAAAATTTTTTTTAGTGACGAAGCATATTTCACAATTGATGGATTCGTCAATAAGCAAAAAAACAATTAATGATCTAAAGAACTACATTCATGTTGCAATTCGTGAAATAACACCAGCAACATGTCGGAAAGTCATTGAAAATTTCGATATTCCGATTGATGCCTGCAGAGGCAGTCGTGGTGTACATTTGAATGATATTCTATTCCACTTATAATTGTAAAGGATCATACTTTTAATAAAAGAAAACAGTTTGAAAAAATTGCAAATAGTTTTTGTTTTATTCCAAAGAAACATGTAGGCGCTTCTTTTGGATGACCCTTTATCTAAAATCTATAAAACATCCAAAATTCACTCAGTTATCGATAAAAAAATTCTGATTAAAGTAACGATTATATAGGTACCTTACTTATTCTAAATTAAGTTTTGAAGTCAATTTTCATTGCAGTAGGTAGTTTATGGAAAACGATAATTTTGTTTGATTACCTGACGCGGGAACCAATAGAGCAGTGTTTTCCAACACAGAAACAAGTAACATACTATTGACCATGCAAGAAACACGGGTGTTCTTGATTAATTCAACCAACGAATAAAGGAAAATGAAAATGCAACTAAAAACGGGTTGAATGATCGAAAAACAAGGTTTTCAAAATTATTTTTGTTGATGATGTGAATGGATAAGGGAGTGATGACCTCCGATAAAATATAACGGCCACTTCCAATATTTCAATTCGATTTGTTAAATAAAACTGATGAAAAAATTCGAACAAAATTTTGAAGGATTTCTTTTTCGTATGAAATCTTCGACTTCTTCGGCCCTGGCAAGGCCATTATCGGAGGAGAATAGATCACCATCTGCCAGTGGATATGGAGAGAGCAATCATAGGCTTGCCTGGTCGGCAAACGATGGCTAAAGACTACCACGCCCAGCACACCACTAGCCTCTTTAAAAATATTCGAAATTGCCATAAACAATATAAAGTCTAAATAAATGAATTATCGTGTAGATGTCTGGGATCCATATTATGTGCTAATGGTATAGGTATTCCAGCTATTTTTCATCCCCAAAAATCTCAATCTACAACCCTCTTGACCTTGAAAAATAAATTCGATGTTTTTTCAATATCATGTTTTTTATTTAGAGTCAGTTAAAAGATTTTCATTTGATTGGGAATCTAGAAGTGATAGATAATTGGAAAAAGGGTACTTTAGTTTCAAAGAATCCATAACAGGAAAAATTGGATGAAAAAATCTTAATTTTTAAGCAATTTTCTTCTTGCAGAGAAATGATTGCACATAGGATAAAAGAAAGGGAATTTGTAGCTTTCAGTTCTAGTTTTTGAATTGGAATTTTAAAATTTTGTAGCGTCAAGGGTTTTTAAGTAATCTTAGAAATACCAGCAGGCCCGGATCTAGGGGGGGTAAGCGCTCCGGGCGTAAAACAGATAAGGAAGAATAGGAAGATAACATATTAAAAATTAAAGAATTTTAATTTTACGAGCAGTATTTAATGTATTTCTTATGAATTGATGTCATAAGAGTGTTCTACTGAATTACTGCAAGTAAAATTAAAATTATGACTTCACGGTAACATATATAGAGTGTTGAAAAGAGACAGGGCATTTTAATAATAATAATAATGTTTATTCAAATTCATAGAGCAAACATTGCACAAGAATAGACGTCAAATCAAAATTACATTCTATACCAATATTTCATTATTTGATTTACAGTAATCAAAGTATTCCTGTATATTGTAAGGTTCACATTTCAATACATATTCATTTACTTTTTTGATAAGTTGTTTTTCATTTAATATATTATGAAATATATTAAATACATTACTGTTCCTATACTCCCCAAATAAACCTCCATGTTGAACAAGAAATTTTATACAGTTATAGATATACAGGCCCATAAGAGTATGTATACCATTAGCCCGGAAAACACCCCTACATGTCTGCCTGTATTTCATATTTAAGATGGATCTAAGTATCATTTTTTGCTTCACAAACAAACAAGACGCAAAGGAACTGTTTCCCCAGCATACAATTCCATAAGACAAATATGATTGGAAACAAGAAAAGCAAACTACCCTTAAAGTATCAACGTCCACAGACTTCTTCAAACAATTAACAAGATAAAGTGTCGAATTTAGTTTTTTACTTAAGTAATCTACATGGTTTTTCCATTTTAGTTCATAATCAACATAGATACCCAAGAATTTAGTTGAGTGTGTATCTTTTATATCAGTATCATCCACAATAATATTATTAGGATATTCAGTTTTTGATTTTACATTATGGAAAATTACACATTCGGTTTTTTGAGAATTTAATTTCAAATCATTAGTTGAGCACCATTCTTTGATATTCATAAAGGAATTATTTAAATCTATCATTAAATTAGTTATATTTTTTATACTTTTTATTATATTGGTATCATCTACATATAAGATCATATTTAGGATCTGATTGCTATTATAAGGAAGGTCATTAACATAAAGTACAAACAAAAGAGGACCCAGAACACTTCCCTGAGGTACTCCACAGCCCATTTCTCTGATTTCGGAAATAAAGGTTTTACCATGAACAGTAACTTGTACTCTTTGTTTTCGGCCTTCAAGATAACTTTGTATCAATTTAAGTTGTCTATCTCTTATACCATAAGAATTGAGTTTAGATAACAATCTAGCATGATTCACACTGTCAAAGGCCTTAGACAAATCTAAACATGCCAACCGGAATTTCGCCCCTTTCCAATGCTTCCACAACTCTTTGTACAAGTTCGAAAATTGCAGTGGTAGTACTTTTCTTATCCATGTAACCATGCTGTGCTGAACAGAAAATATTGTGCTTTCTGAAAAACTTGACCAGACGATTCGCCAGAATTTTAGAAAAAGTTGTTAATAGATTGATTGGTCTATAATTGCATAGACTGTCAACTGAGCCCGATTTATATAGAGGTGAAATCACAGATATTTTAATTATATATAATTATGAGATAATTTGTCATTATTGAATTGATTATAACGTAAGACAGGGCCCAGGGTACTGAAAGCTTTTTTTAATAGCATTTTCTTGGAAAGTAAGTATTCACAAATCTTTTCGAAGATTTTTTGAAGACCTTTCAGGATTTCTCAGCTTATGTTGAGTTGGAATGTGGTATATATCCTTGATTTAGGTTTTTCTTAAATTACTGAAACTTCAATTACTCCTTCCATTCACGTCGATTAATCATGCTAAAAGCTGAAATATTTTCATTCTATTTTTGTGAATACAAAAGAAAATAAACATATATACACCTTCAAATTTTTTCTTCAATTCATTGAATATCAATAGAATATGCAGGGTGTTCCTAAATTGAACGTACAAACGAAAAGGGGAGATTCTATGAGTAAGCTGAAGAAAGAAAACTTCCATAAACATGGGGTCACAAACGTTTCGATTTCGAGGAGCTGAAAAGATCTTTTAATGTTGCCCTATTTGATATTTGTGTTTACTTTTGTACATTTCTTGGACTTGAGATCAATCTCGCGTTGTTGTTCTCTGTTTTTATTTTTGTTTTGTTGTTATTGATGTGTTTTGTTGTATTCTACAGTTGCCCTGAGGAAGAAGCAAAAAAACTTCGAAAGCTAGGCTTTATATGAATAAAGAGTGAATATATCTCGTTAATTACTGCCCGATATCCCTTATATTGTATATATTATATATATATATATATTTTTAAAGCTTTCAATTCTCATATTCAACCTTAGGGGGGTCGCCAACATGAATTTTCGCCCCGGTCGGAAAAAATCGTAGATCTGTGCCTGAATACCAGTGACAATTTTTTTTTTTTTGGGCTACGGGCTTAAAAAAATTTTATTCATTCAACTCTAATTGCTTTTTTTATCTTGATACGCCTATTTTTGCCGAGATATCTGTCATCAAATGGCAAAGGATCCTTTTGACTTTTATTCTCGATATCTCAGCAACCAATGGCATAAAAATTTAAAATAGGGTTTCAAAAGCATGAATAAATATCCTTTAAGGCTTGTCCATTACTTTTTCGAAAAAAGGCTTTTTTTGGATCAAATTAATTTAAAAATGGTGATTTTTTTGATCAAAATTTTTGAGTTGTTAAGTTACTTTTTACTGCTTAATATGTCCACAAAAATCCTAAAAAGAGCCTAATTAATCCATCCAGCAGTTTTTTTGTTTCACTCTATCGAATTATTGAAGAAATTTAAAGATCACGTTTTTACTCTGAAAAGTATATAATCTTTAAGAAACTAAGAAAAAAAAATTTCAGTTTCAGAAAAAACTATACAAACAGTATGGAAAAGCGATTGAAAAAAAATAAATTGTGTTGGAGGTATTAATTAAAAAATTGGTTTCTTGAATTTTCTGAATTTGTTCGATTGCAGCATTCTTCCATCAAAATTTCCAAAAAAAAAAAATTTTCTTCAGAGAACTGTTTTCTCTTTTTTGAAAATCCAATCACTGTCAGCTGTAGAAATTTTGAAAAAACTCAGAAAATTTTTTCTTCTCATTTTGTTAATCATAAGTGTGATCTTTTAATTATTACAAGAATCCGATCGAGTGGAACAAAGAAATGTCTGGTTGTATTAATTTGGGTTTTGGTGGACATATCGAACACTAGGTATTGATATCCTTAATAAATTTCAATCCGAAAAACTATCAATAGTCCTTTATTGTTGCATTTTCAAATGGAAAAAATGTTTTCGCCAAAAAAACCATGTCCAGTTGTTGAAGCATTTTTATTCATTTTATTTGAAACCAACCTTCAACTTTCTGTGCTATCATTGGTTGCTGGGATATCGAGAATCAAAGACAAAATGATCCTTTTCGATTTAAAGACCGATTAGTTTGACGAGAAATGGACGTATCCCATCCTCATAGTGGTTGATGGAAAAAAAAAATTCCACGCTCGTAGATCAAACAAAATGAAAAAATTTTGAAAATTGTTTTGTCGCTGGTATTTCTAACTCAAGAACCACTAAGTGGGTCGAAAATTCACCCAAGAATGAGTACTTAAACTTTCTCAAACAATACCAATTTTGGGCCAAAAGAAAAAATATTAGTGAAACTGCAAATTTTGTACTGAATAAATTCTGATGTCCTCTGGATAAATTAATGAACAATGCCATATCAACAGTATCCTTCAAGCAATTTATCTCTAAAAATGATTGACTTTAATGGTTTTTGTACACTATATATACATATATATTCTTTTGAACTATTGGCTTACAAACAAATGTTAGCTATTCACGATGTTTCAGTTTATTTCTTGGAATGGGTTATAAATTCTAAACAAATTTAATATTTATATTTTGTATATTCCTGCTTTTTGTACATTGAATTGATAAAATGAATAGAAGATTAAATCGCAGACCTAATCAAACAAGCTGGATGTATATCTATCAGGGGAGAAATGCTTGGAGAACGTATAGCTAATCAAAATTTCTCAAAAACACAACATTTGTGTACTCGACTGTAGTTGAATGTTGAACAAAGGAAAATAACTGAATAAGCAGAAAATATGAAAAACGTGCTTGCCTATATAATTTTCATCGCCCTGGATCTACAATGTGAAAAATATTCTTTAAAAATTATAAAAGATAAGGTCGAATTCTACAGTCGCCTTTTCAACTGTTTCCACATGCCATTTCAAGCACATCAATTAATTCTAAAGGGGCATTCTTTTGACGATCAACGTTTCAAATTAATAGTTCAATCATGATTCCGTGTCGTTTCCCCAGATTTTTGAAGAATTGCCCCTATAATTACATGTTTAAGGATGGGTGTTCCTCAGCTACAATTTGGGACCCCTCCGTCATTAAATTTCGTACCATTTTCTACAACTTATAATTTAAGGGAACGTGCTAACAAAAAACCCTAAAGTTATGAATCTCTCGGGAGACACGTTATCAATTTAAGGTATTACCTACTATTGAGCGCCCTGTTTTACCTTTTTGGTAGATTCACCTATTTCTTTAATGGCATAGATGATGCCACGAAAAAAATCTCATATATCGGCAGAATTCAGTTATAGTATTTGCTAATATAACCTAGTGAAACCCGATGAGTTGAGCTAAAATTAATTCGAGTTTACCCGTATATTTTGGAATACCCTTTTAGATTTAGAAAACCCACTGTATAGAGTAAAAGTTCACTCATGATAAGTAGAAATGACCGAAAAGTAAGGACTGAGTGATTTTCTTAATGTGTGGATTTAATAAATTGGAATTGATCCAACTCCATACATTTCGGAAGATAATACAAAATGAGAATTAAATTTGGATTTGAAAATCTATAGTTTATCTGCAAGTTTTATCGCATCAAATATGAAAAATGACCGATTTTCAGGAATTATTTAAACATAGTCACACACAGTGTGATCAGTGGGAATAATCAAATGCCAGTAACTTTAACTTTGGGTTTGCGTTGTTTTATTTAATTCATTTATGTTTTTCGAAATGATCATTTTTTCATGTTGTGGCATCTACAGATCGCAACACAAAACTAAATTTATCACATTGTAGAAAACTATAAATGCTTCATACTTCCAACAACAGATGTCTTGACTTAAAAAGTGCCATGATTAGGGATTTATTATGAAACATAAATATTTTTGTTATGATACTTCGTGCAAATTTTTGCTAGATGTCTCTAAATAAGTGAATATGACTATGTTTCTGATTGAAAATTTTATTTTTTCTTACTTTCTCCAGTACTGAGAGTAATTCATGAGTTCTGTAAATAAAAATTAGATGGAGACCCCTTTTCCCATGAATTTCAATCAACAAATCAACTGACTGAATGTTCAAACAGAACAATGGAATGGAACGTGAGTATGAGATTCAGTTTTGCACATTCATGCATGCTAACTAAATGTTGAACTGTTGCCAAAACAACATGAAGGAAATCAGAAATGCTTGATTTTTATCCATTACTTTCCCCAGGAAATGGAAGTCAGGAATATTCCTAGATGTTCCGATTTCAACATTACCAGCTCTTGGGTGTTTTTGGATTCAGACGATAATTGCGCGTCAACAGAAACATTCGAAGGAGAAACTGCAACTCAGAAAACAGAGTGTGAGGACAAACCATCCGATTCCTCAGAGTTCAACCCTAATGACTGTGCTAATAAATCTGATGGGGAATCCGATGGTATAAGTGTCATTAGTGAAAGTGAGCTTTTTAATGGTAGTAGTGAAGAGGATGATTCTACCACTTCCAGACGTGAAGAAACACCTAAGAGGTTATTGCTTGTAAGAAGCAACGATGTGGGAATTAAAGAAACCAGACAACATCAAGAAATGATTGAATTAATTACTGACGAAGATATAAATGAAACTGTAATTACAAATCCTGATTTGACAAAAATGATTTCAAATAAGAATACACATGAAATTTCAAGTAACTCTGATTTTTCATTCAATAATGGACACGATTTGTCTGAACACTCGGAAGACTCCACCGGCATACAACGGACGACAAAAAAAGAAGTATGTGATAGAGAGGCTTCCAATTCAAAAGTACAAGGGATTCTAGCATTTTTTTTTCGAATCAATATTCTTTTCTGTATTATTACTATTTTATTTGCTTTCTTAGCATCCCGAATCTCAATTAGATCTAATGAAGATAATATACTCAGTCCGTTGACAGAAAGCCATGATAATCTGAAAAAAGAAGATAAATTTGCAAATTTCGATTATTGTTTCCATATTATCGAAAACAATGAGATTTCTGAGGATAAAGCTTTACAACAATGTCTTGGCAAACTATTGGATGCAATTAAAAAATCCAAGAAACTTGAAAAACAAATTTCAAAGAAAAAATCAATGGAATCTGAATATTATGAAATCCATCGAGATACAGATATGATTTTCAGTGAAAATTACATCAAGCCACCTTCAAGCAATGTTGAGAATAAAGATGAAGTCAACGAAAGGAAACCGTCTGTAGAAAACATCAAGATGCCATCAAATGATCAGAATGTGACTGAAAATAAGACCAAAAAAAATGAGAATATCTGGCAGTCTAAAAGGATATCAAAATTGGATCTGGAAGAAAAAATACAATATGAAAAAAACCAACTGAAAAAATGGGAGAAATATTTAGCTAAAAAAGAAAAGTTATTAACGAAATGGGAGGTGAAACTTAAAAAAAAAGAACAAAAGTACTATGATGGAAAAAAAAAATCCCCATATGGAACCTGCAGTTCGAAAAACCAAAACAAACATTTGAAGAACGGTAAAATTAAATCCGAGAAAATATTTGATAAGAATAAACAGAAATTTCAAAGTAGATATGATAAAACAAGAAATAAGTTTCAGAATAAAATTCATCCGATTTCTGACGAGGAAACCAAGTTTGTCCGAATACTTTCTATAAAAAAAATTAATCAAACCAATTATTTTCATGATAAAAAAATTAGTGGTGAATGGTATATCAATCTGAGTCAGTCTAGAAATGACATCAGAAAAAAAAACGGTAAGGCCAGTTGGTGGTTTGACAGGGTTAACTTGAGGAAAATCAAAAGAGACAAGGCTTATTGGTACTTCCAGTATATGTTCAATAGAGAAAGCCTCAGATATAACCAAAGAAGTGTTTAATATGTGTGATATTTCGTCTAATCATTGTTTTAAACTACGACCAGTGTGATGATTGATTTTTTTATTGTACAGAAATCATTTAAAAATTATCAAAATATTGTAATATTTTCAATGAAATCTATTATTATATTTGATGCTTTTTATTCATCAGGATGTATCTACAGATAAACTATATCATTTTCTTGAGAATAAGATAATCGGTTTCATTCTTTACTAGCTGACCCGACAGACTTCGTCCTGTCAAAAAGATTTGTAATTTGGCAGTTTTTGTGCCTCTGTATTTTAAAAAATTCTCCTGAACAGAACCGTCACCCTGGTGATAGGGCGTTGTGAAAAAAAAATAATTAAATGAAACATATATAAAGATTTAAAAGTAAGTAATCGCTTTATTGTTAATCATGTGAATCGTAATTATTATTATTATCATTGTAGTGCTTTGTGGTGTACGATGTTTTTTGTTTGATTACCTGGCGCATAGATAAACAAATTGATGGTTTTCCAACACGGGAACAGGCAACATACAATTAAACATGTGAGAAACATGGGTTTTCTAGATTAATACCACAAACACTTAATGATTGCCCCTGGGACTTGTTTATAGTCATAGCAAAAGCAAGCCGCACTGGAAACTGTAGTCGTTTAAACTCAAATGGCACATCAGTTGGAATCATTGGGATGCGCGGTATGAGAACATCTTCTCCTTTATACTTTCCTTTGAGTATAGTTGCTTCTATCACATTGTTTAGTAATTTTTTTATCGCAACCGTGTACCGTTGCAAAGACGCGGTTGGTTGATATTTCGCAACATTATAACCACCGATCCAACCTTTAATTGAAGATTGTGAGGTGGCAATCCTGGCAAATCCAGCGAGTTTAAAAATTCCGGTGGATAGTTGACTACATCATCTTGATTAGTAGCTGAATCAACTGATTTATATATCCTCAATTCGCCTGTAATTTGTTCTTGAATTTTGAAATTTAATTCATTTACATCTGTTTTTTGCAGCCAGTATAGCTCGTTCGCTCAACCAATCATGGTTTCTGTAATTTTGAGAAACATCTGGAAACACCTTCTGAATAAGTTCATCTTTTGATTGAGTTAACTGACAAAAACTTTGAGGAAAGTTAATGCAGCCAGTCAGGGCCGGATTTAGAGGTGTGGGGGCCCCGGAGCAACAAATAAGTGGGGGCCCCCTAGCCTCGAATTATTTTCAAAATAAAATGGATGATCTTTTAAAGTAGGGGTTTTCAATACATAATTTATCGAGAAACCAAGATTCTTTCATTATTTAACAAAAATAGTATGAAAAAACAATAATTGAGTGGCATTAAATGAACGGAACCTTCCTAGCTTTTTTGGCTGAAAAATCGTCAATTATTTCAGTAAAATCCAGTTCACAGAGTAAATCGCTCTCAATGCTTAGGAGAGTAAGCTTTGAGAGACGATTTTGTCCCATAGTCGTTCTGAGTCTATTTTTGATGATTTTCATTTTCGAAAATGATCGCTCTCCAGTGCCATTGGATAGCATAAGAACCAAATACATTCTCAACGCGATTTCGATGTTTGGGAATGTAGCTCGGACACGCGTATTATGCCTAACGCTTCCCTTACGTAAAATTGAACAGTGGGCCGCCATACGCCAGCGTGAGCGCTTGCGCGGCACGTTTAATTCGTTTACGTTCACTCATCGAATACCACAACAGAAATTATTGTCCAGTAGAAGACTTTCGTCTTTTTTTTCATCATGATTTAATTACATTATAAAAAATATTGAAGGAAAATTTTTTTACTAGTGTTTCCTAGTTGAAATTTAAAATTTTTCCGAATTTTCTTGAGTGGTGGCCCATTTTTGTGGGGGCCCCTATTTTGTGGAGGCCCCCGGGCAGTTGACCCCCTAAATCCGGCCCTGCAGCCAGTCAACATGTCTATAGGAAATTTGCCATCACCAATGTCAATGAGTTGTTTAGAGAATATGTTTCCACATTTGTCATTTTGCAACTCGACACGCATATTCTTGCTTAAATGAAGTACTTTGACATGTTTCCACAAATTGGATGACTTTAGACATGCATTGAGTTCATTAGCTGGCGTTGATCGTGGAATCACTGGCAATGTTTGACGAAAATCTCCTGCTAATAAAATCATTGCACCACCAAATCGGTTATTATTGCTCCGTAGATCTTTTAAGGTTCTGTCTAAAGCCTCCAAAGATTTTTTATGTGCCATCGTGCATTCATCCCAAACAATCAATTTACATTGCTGCAAAACCTTTGCCATTGCAGAGTTCTTCGAAACGTTGCAGGTTGGAGTTTCATTGCTTTGCATATTTAATGGCAATTTTAGTGCTGAACGGGCTGTTCGACCACCTTCAAGCAAAGTTGCTGCGATTCCCGACGAAGCGAGTGCAAGTGCAATTTTATTTTGTGAGCGAATTGTTGCTAATATTAATGAAATCAAAAAAGTTTTTCCTGTACCACCAGGTGCATCTAAGAAGTAAATCCCTCCAGTTTCATCATTTGTTACTTTCATAAGAGTTTCAAATATATACTTCTGTTGTTCATTTAACAGTGGAAGATTTGTTTGAATTAATTCTTTCCAAGCGTTGAGATCATACAGTTTTTCTCGATGCAACTCTCGGTTAAAAGTGTCATGCATTGGACGATTGGGCGCGGTCAGGCCTAATTGAATTAATAGTTTGTTTGACATTATCGAGCACATGTCCTCAATTGAAATCAATGCTTCATTGTAAATTTCTTCACTGATTTGTATATTTGGATTTCCCATTCTATTCCGTATTTGATACAAAATATCATCACACATATAATCTTTGTACTTGATCCACAAATCAATTGGGTTTGATGGGAAGCATGTAGATATGATTATAGAAAACAATGTTCGTATTTGATGAGCGTGTGATGATATTACAGCATAATTGAGAGTTTGGTCCCAATGAGCGTCATTTCCAAGCAATTGCAAACGTTGACAGGCTTCTCTGTAGGATCCACACAATTCACCATCAACAGTTCGTAACTGTTGGAATGATGTTGGGCCACGTACATTGACTAATAGCAGTCGTAAATAAAAACATTCGTAATTTAATATGAACTTTATACCATAGCAATAAAGCTCAAATTGACTACGTTACAAATCATTTGTATGAGAAAAAGAAAAGGGCTATTTTTAGGGTTTTTCCAGCAATAATTCTCATTTTTCTCGCCGTAAAAACCATCCTTGAACGTCAACGAACATTTAAAAAAAAGATTTGGCCAAATTGGTCCAGGCGTTGTTGAGTTATGAGCTTACCAACACATTTTGCGATTCATTTTTATATTATAGATTTTGCTCATATGTGAGATATTCTGTTTCTTTTGATGTTTTCTTTTTGAATTTTTATTCAATACAACCCTTGCTATGCGACTTGTTTATCTAAGTATTGCTAATGGGTAAAATTTTATTAGTTCCTTGTTTTCTTAGATTAAGTTTGAAACGAATTAATAGGTCATTTCACAGAGTGTCTGCATGTTTCTCGGTTTTTTTATGTTTGTAATGTTTAATATGTGTAAAAATGAAATAACTTCCAATGCAAGCGCCGAAAGACATTTCTTTTAAAGGGAGAAAATTATGGTTCCATGTGTATTGCGTTGGGTCACACTAACCATCGGTTTCCAAATTTCTCTGTGTAGACTCGACTACCTTTTCGATTCGATTTTTCTTACTATTCCACTGAAGTATTTCAAACCTGTTTTTGCCCAAATGAGGCATCTAATGATTCTATAATATACAGGGGGTGCCATTTGAGATAAAAAATTAATCATCAATTTCTGGTATAATTGAAAGCTGTAGAGATTATTAATTTCATTAACCTTTCTCTATATGTTTGCAATTAGCTGAATTGATGGAATATTCATTCAACTTACTTACAAATTTTCCTCTTTCATTGAATTTTCAAAACAATAATTCACAAAAATGATAAATCAAAATGATACACACTCGAATTTCAATGATCATTTATTCGGCAGATTTGAGAAAAAATTCAACATAAATAATTTATACATCAAAAATTCTATTAAAAACTCCATTTCCAACTAAGAAAGAACATAAATTATTTAGAATTAATTGAAAAATATTCAACGAAAATAATTCCTACATTAAAAATATAATAAAAAAAAAATATCACGTATTATTTTCGACTATGAGAACAATGAAATTCCCAGGTACATGTTTTTTCAATAATTCAGCCTTTTTTTCACTTTATATTTTGATCCATATCTATTTCATGAAAGAAGTTATGTATATCAGGTATTTTCGATTTAACAAATAATCTAACAATTACTTTGCAAAATTGATAAAGATGTGAATATTGGAGTCAACTTATTAAAAACATTTCATACCTCAAATAACAGTGAAGTTTACAGGTACATATTATCCTTGAATCGAAACTGTCTTTCGAATTTACCTTATTTTTGCCTACATATGAGTGTTATTCTGTATATTTCTGGCCTAGGCAACATTGAGTTGCCACACTAATCAAAAGAGACAAGGCTTATTGGTACTTCCAGTATATGTTCAATAGAGAAAGCCTCAGATATAACCAAAGAAGTGTTTAATATGTGTGATATTTCGTCTAATCATTGTTTTAAACTACGACCAGTGTGATGATTGATTTTTTTATTGTACAGAAATCATTTGAAAATTATCAGAATATTGTAATATTTTCAATGAAATCTATTATTATATTTGATGCTTTTTATTCATCAGAATGTATCTACAGATAAACTATCATTTCCTTGAGAATAAGATAATCGGTTTCATTCTTTATTTTTGCTTATATGTGAGATATTCTGTTTCTTTTGATGTTTTCTTTTTGAATTTTTATTGAATACAACCCTTGCTATGCGACTTGTTTATCTAAGTATTGCTAATGGGTAAAATTTTATTAGTTCCTTGTTTTCTTAGATTAAGTTTGAAACGAATTAATAGGTCATTTCACAGAGTGTCTGCATGTTTCTCGGTTTTTTTATGTTTGTAATGTTTAATATGTGTAAAAATGAAATAACTTCCAATGCAAGCGCCGAAAGACATTTCTTTTAAAGGGAGAAAATTATGGTTCCACGTGTATTGCGTTGGGTCACACTAACCATCGGTTTCCAAATTTCTCTGTGTAGACTCGACTACCTTTTCGATTCGATTTTTCTTACTATTCCACTGAAGTATTTCAAACCTGTTTTTGCCCAAATGAGGCATCTAATGATTCTATAATATACAGGGGGTGCCATTTGAGATAAAAAATTAATCATCAATTTCTGGTATAATTGAAAGCTGTAGAGATTATTAATTTCATTAACCTTTCTCTATATATTTGTAATTAGCTGAATTGATGGAATATTCATTCAACATACTTACAAATTTTACTCTTTCATTGAATTTTCAAAACAATAATTCACAAAAAATGATAAATCAAAATTATACACACTCGAATTTCAATGATCATTTATTTTTCAGATTTGAGGAAAAATTCAACATTAATAATTTATACATCAAAAATTCTATTAAAAACTCCATTTCCAACTAAGAAAGAACATAAATTATTTAGAATTAATTGAAAAATATTCAACGAAAATAATTCCTACATTAAAATTATAATAAAAAAAAATATCACGTATTATTTTCGACTATGAGAACAATGAAATTCCCAGGTACATGTTTTTTCAATAATTCAGCCTTTTTTTCACTTTATATTTTGATCCATATCTATTTCATGAAAGAAGTTATGTATATCAGGTATTTTCGATTTAACAAATAATCTAACAATTACTTTGCAAAATTGATAAAGATGTGAATATTGGAGTCAACTTATTAAAAACATTTCATACCTCAAAAAACAGTGAAGTTTACAGGTACATATTATCCTTGAATCGAAACTGTCTTTCGAATTTACCTTATTTTTGCCTACATATGAGTGTTATTCTGTATATTTCTGGCCTAGGCAACATTGAGTTGCCACACTAATCAAAAGAGACAAGGCTTATTGGTACTTCCAGTATATGTTCAATAGAGAAAGTCTCAGATATAACCAAAGAAGTGTTTAATATGTGTGATATTTCGTCTAATCATTGTTTTAAACTACGACCAGTGTGATGATTGATTTTTTTATTGTACATAAATCATTTGAAAATTATCAGAATATTGTAATATTTTCAATGAAATCTATTATTATATTTGATGCTTTTTATTCATCAGAATGTATCTACAGATAAACTATCATTTCCTTGAGAATAAGATAATCGGTTTCATTCTTTATTTTTGCTTATATGTGAGATATTCTGTTTCTTTTGATGTTTTCTTTTTGAATTTTTATTGAATACAACCCTTGCTATGCGACTTGTTTATCTAAGTATTGCTAATGGGTAAAATTTTATTAGTTCCTTGTTTTCTTAGATTAAGTTTGAAACGAATTAATAGGTAATTTCACAGAGTGTCTGCATGTTTCTCGGTTTTTTTATGTTTGTAATGTTTATTATGTGTAAAAATGAAATAACTTCCAATGCAAGCGCCGAAAGACATTTCTTTTAAAGGGAGAAAATTATGGTTCCATGTGTATTGCGTTGGGTCACACTAACCATCGGTTTCCAAATTTCTCTGTGTAGACTCGACTACCTTTTCGATTCGATTTTTCTTACTATTCCACTGAAGTATTTCAAACCTGTTTTTGCCCAAATGAGGCATCTAATGATTCTATAATATACAGGGGGTGCCATTTGAGATAAAAAATTAATCATTCATTTCTGGTATAATTGAAAGCTGTAGAGATTATTAATTTCATTAACCTTTCTCTATATATTTGTAATTAGCTGAATTGATGGAATATTCATTCAACATACTTACAAATTTTCCTCTTTAATTGAATTTTCAAAACAATAATTCACAAAACTGATAAATCAAAATGATACACACTCGAATTTCAATGATCATTTATTCGGCAGATTTGAGAAAAAATTCAACATAAATAATTTATACATCAAAAATTCTATTAAAAAATCCATTTCCAACTAAGAAAGAACATAAATTATTTAGAATTAATTGAAAAATATTCAACGAAAATAATTCCTACATTAAAAATATAATAAAAAAAAAATCACGTATTATTTTCGACTATGAGAACAATGAAGTTCCCAGGTACATGTTTTTTCAATAATTCAGCCTTTTTTCCACTTTATATTTTGATCCATATCTATTTCATGAAAGAAGTTATGTATATCAGGTATTTTCGATTTAACAAATAATCTAACAATTACTTTGCAAAATTGATAAAGATGTGAATATTGGAGTCAACTTATTAAAAACATTTCATACCTCAAAAAACAGTGAAGTTTACAGGTACATATTATCCTTGAATCGAAACTGTCTTTCGAATTTACCTTATTTTTGCCTACATATGAGTGTTATTCTGTATATTTCTGGCCTAGGCAACATTGAGTTGCCACACTAATCAAAAGAGACAAGGCTTATTGGTACTTCCAGTATATGTTCAATAGAGAAAGTCTCAGATATAACCAAAGAAGTGTTTAATATGTGTGATATTTCGTCTAATCATTGTTTTAAACTACGACCAGTGTGATGATTGATTTTTTATTGTACATAAATCATTTGAAAATTATCAGAATATTGTAATATTTTCAATGAAATCTATTATTATATTTGATGCTTTTTATTCATCAGAATGTATCTACAGATAAACTATCATTTCCTTGAGAATAAGATAATCGGTTTCATTCTTTATTTTTGCTTATATGTGAGATATTCTGTTTCTTTTGATGTTTTCTTTTTGAATTTTTATTGAATACAACCCTTGCTATGCGACTTGTTTATCTAAGTATTGCTAATGGGTAAAATTTTATTAGTTCCTTGTTTTCTTAGATTAAGTTTGAAACGAAATTATAGGTCATTTCACAGAGTGTCTGCATGTTTCTCGGTTTTTTTATGTTTGTAATGTTTATTATGTGTAAAAATGAAATAACTTCCAATGCAAGCGCCGAAAGACATTTCTTTTAAAGGGAGAAAATTATGGTTCCATGTGTATTGCGTTGGGTCACACTAACCATCGGTTTCCAAATTTCTCTGTGTAGACTCGACTACCTTTTCGATTCGATTTTTCTTACTATTCCACTGAAGTATTTCAAACCTGTTTTTGCCCAAATGAGGCATCTAATGATTCTATAATATACAGGGGGTGCCATTTGAGATAAAAAATTAATCATCAATTTCTGGTATAATTGAAAGCTGTATTCACCTTTCTCTATATGTTTGTAATTATCTGAATTGATGGAATATTCATTCAACATACTTACAAATTTTCCTCTTTCATTGAATTTTCAAAACAATAATTCACAAAAAATGATAAATCAAAATGATACACACTCGAATTTCAATGATCATTTATTCGGCAGATTTGAGAAAAAATTCAACATTAATAATTTATACATCAAAAATTCTATTAAAAAATCCATTTCCAACTAAGAAAGAACATAAATTATTTAGAATTAATTGAAAAATATTCAACGAAAATAATTCCTACATTAAAAATATAATAAAAAAAAAATCACGTATTATTTTCGACTATGAGAACATTGAAATTCCCAGGTACATGTTTTTTCAATAATTCAGCCTTTTTTTTTCACTTTATATTTTGATCCGTATCTATTTCATGAAAAAGTTATGTATATCAGGTATTTTTGATTTAACAAATAATCTAACAAACTTAATTTACTAGTGAATGTTTACTTTGCAAAATTGATAAAGATGTGAATATTGGAGACAACATTATTAAAAACATTTCATACCTCAAAAAACAGTGAACTTTACAGGTACATGTAATCCTTAAATCGAAACCGTCTTTCGAATTGACCTATTACATATGAGTGTTATTCTGTATATTTCTGGCCTAGGCAACATTGAGTTGCCACACTAAATCTGTTGCAGTCACCGTATGAAATTTTGATGCGATAATTTTTTCACCCTTTAACCAAGAATATAAAGAAAAACTCTCAGCACAACCAAAAAAAACTTATGAATTACGTTTAGGCTTTTTCTTCACTGCATTTATATTTTGAACAATTTGATCAATATCTATTTCGTTTGTTGGATAATCGTTCGTAACAGGTATTTTCAATCTCAATAAAGGATTCAAGGAACTCAATTTCAGATTGAACTTATCGTTTGCAAACTGAATAATTACATCAATATTATAAGCAAAGAACAGAATCAAGATTATTAAAAGCAAGCTCCAGACTGAGGTTTGTTTAATTTGTTGATCTGTATTGCTTGATTCAATGGAAAACTCCATTTTTAAAGATTTGAAAGTGGAATCTGCGGAAAATGAAATGCTTTGCGACAACCATTTTACATTTTGATTTCCGATGGGTTCTAATTGTAGAATATAAATTTTTCCATCTTTCTGAAGCGGAGGAAGGTATAATATCAGTCCAGGGTTGTATTCAGATACAACTTTGCCAACATCCAATTTAGTAGTGTGGATCGGTGTAGTCAGTGAACCCTTCAAGTACACATTCAATTTGAGATATTTTGAGTACTCGGGGAAGTCTGTGTTGATCTTCACGAGTACTCTGGTGTGTTTTTTCGGCCTTAGGACAATTATATGTAAATCGTTTAGATCTCTGGTGATTTCCTACAGAAAAAAATCAAAATTAAGGTGCGCCAAGCTTTTCAATTATGAAGGAAGCAACTACCTTTATTTCAATGAATTCAGGAATACACTGTTCAACAGACGAGTCCTTCGCTCTCAAATGATAGGTACAATAGGGTTGTAATCCTCTTACTCTAAATCGACCATTAGACTCCGTTGTAGTTTCTTCAGAGAAATGACTACAGTTATATACACCCACAGCTTCAATAACTGAGTTTTCTTCAGGGATTTTATTCAGGGAGGTTACGATACCAAAAGCACTATACGCAACCCTTTTACCACTGAAAAAAAATGTTATCAAATATAATATAATACTAAAAATTGAACAAACACTCACATCAACGTAATGTTTACAGTTTCTCCTTCATTTATATTAATAATTTTCGATGAAGGTTCGAATTGGTACTCCTTCATCATCGGCCTCAAGTAATATTCACTTGGATTCAATGAATCAAAAGTGATCATCCCCTGTTCATCAGTTTGTAAATTACTTCTGTAACTCAGCCCGCCTGACAAGGAAAGAAGAGTACCCTGCGACAAAATGTCATTTTATTACGATATAACGAACTCAATTCAACAATATTTGGTCGGTTATCATTGGGAGTATACTCTGGATAAAAAAGTATCTGGAGATTTAAAATAAAATGGAAAAATATTAAACTACTTCAATTTTTATTGAATGCTCCATTTGAAGCGATATCCATGTGCCAACGTTTTTTCCAATGATTATAATTTTAGACCTATGTTCTTAATGTTTGCTTATTTTTGACAGGTAATAGGTCTAGGGTAGAAATAAAACCAATTCTTCAAACAAGGCCTACTAGTTTCAAGTTCTATCTGAAGTCTTCCTCGGGGCGCTATAAATGTACTAATTATATTTTAAAATTTTCTTTGTAAATGAATTACAATTTAAAGATTTTTTTTATTAAATAACACATAAATAACAAAATTAAGATTTTGAAACAATCTTTTAAATTTCTTCTAACATTTGTTTAAACAGTTTATAGTTTTAGCTATCTATTTCATCAAATATATATAATGAGAATATGAAACTTGTAGAATAATTGATTTGATCAACACGAATTGATTAAGAATGAATATATTGAATAATAATAAAATACTATAATGACGATTACTCAAAACTAACAAGATGAAAAAAAAACACACACATAAATAAGGAATTCCCTGACCGAGGAACCATGTTAAGGCTAAGTATCTGCTAAATTAATATGCGGGTGAAATCTGAAACTGCTAGCAATCAAGAGAAAAATGTTTTATTTTGAATTAACAAGGGATTCCTAATCATTAAGAACTATTAAAATGAGTTTATAAGAATATCAGACCTATAGTTTGTTATGGCTTTTTTATTGAAATTGTAAAATGAAGAGCACTCATATTAGATGGAACGTGCAACGCAGACTGAAATAACATATTTACCTACATAAATTTTTCAGAGAGATATAGGTGACTTATTCACATGTAACTCTTGATTAAGGATATATATTTTAAGGGTGCTGTACTATTTTTTTCTGATTTTACTAATTAGATAATAATATTGATTATTAAAGTTGTCGATATCAGTTCTTTTGTTTATAGATTTCGAGTTCTCTTTTATTGAAATCATTTCATTTAGTAATAGTTTTTTAAGAACTTTTTGAGTGCCTAATATTTTACACGAATTAGGGCAGTATTATTTTCGTTCTCTTTTTTCAGAGGATCAAGGATATTGAGAGAATCTCTTTTATACTCATTTATTCGATCTTTGAGATATCATCCCGTTTGTCCTATATATGTTTTGAGTGAGAAACTGTCGTCTTTTGGAATAACTGGCATCTTGAGGAAGTGGTTTGTATCATATTTCACCTGCCTTACTCAATCAGTTAAAGTTCGTGATTCCTTCTCCCCGACATACATTGTTGATTCAGGTGTACCTCAGGGTAGTCATTTGGTTCCTCTGTTGTTTCTAATTTAAATAAACGACATTACCACTTGCTTTAGGTTTGCACGTTTCCTTTTGTTCGCCGACGACCTCAAGGTTTATTTAAGAGTTAACACTCTAATCGATATGCTAGATCTTCAATCTGATTTGAATCGATGGTGTAAAGATAATAAAGTCATCATTACCCTTGGTAAGTGCAAACATATGAGTATAGTTAGGCGTGTCGTACTACTATCTGAGTGAGCAATCAATACTTTCTGCGGACATCGTTAAAGACTTAGGTGTTTTTTACGACAATAGGATGTGTTTCAGGGCGCATATTGACCATATAGTTAGTCGGGGGTTTCGTATGCTGGGGTTCATTTTGCGGCACTCGTTTGAGTTCAGGGATGTCAATACTTTGAAACACCTTTATGTCAGTCTTGTTAGGCCGCATCTTGAGTATGCCTCCTGTGTATGGTCTCCATATACTTATGAGGATTGTGACAGGATAGAACGAGTCCAAAATAGGTTTCTCCTCTCTATGTCGTGCAGGATGGGAATATCGCGAGTAAATTTTTCCGCAACTCATATGAGATCACTTCTTCACCTTTCTGCTTTACGTACTCGTAGGATAAGGGCGGATGTATTGTTGTTTGCTAGATTGGTCGGGGGCTTCTATCCTCTTCCGGCCTTCTATCTCTGATTAGTTTTCACGTTCCATCTAGAAATGTTAGAACTACCGCGCTGCTAGCTTTCAGGACTTATAGGTACAATTATACTAGAGCTTCGCCAATTCCAAGAATCTCGCAACATGTAAACACTGCCAGTAGAATAGGCATAGACTTCTTTAATCTCAGCTATTCCTTGATTGTGCGTTATGTCGATCGAAGTTTTTATTGATCCGTTAGTTGATTTCTGGAATTTTTGTATTGTTTTCTTTTTTTATTTCAATCTGTATTAAGTTGTATTATATATTGCAATTATAATTATGTATTAATTTGGATTTGTGAAATTGGGTTTATCCCGTTAATAAATAAATAAATATACACACACTGGCAATCGTGGCAAGGAATTTGTTGACATATAAAGAGATAGACCCATTTATTTACATTAAATCATGTAGCTCCCATTAAAAAAGCAGTTTGGCAACCATACGTCATACGCATCCAACTCATTTGTGATGTTGTCATAATGTGTTTTGTCTTGGAACTGAAAATATTCAGCATGTTGACGTCGGCACAGAACTAAAATTTAAGAACTGATAGTTCACTGTGTGATGATCGACAATTCTGCGCGAACATATTATTTCATAAAATTCACTCACCGTATTTGCCCCTTATATTATTCATTAGTGAATATTAAGTTGTTATTGTGATTTTGCAGACTTCGAAAGAGTGTTTCAACTGTAAAACATGGTTCAACAATGTTATATTTGCAAAAATATGATTATTCGAATCCAAATCTTTCTTTCCACCGGTAAGTTTCTAAATATGCTTTTGTGTGTGGAAAGGTTGTTTGTATTAATTGAATAGCCCTCTTTAACCAAATAAAATACCTGAATTAATATCAAACCCTATTTGTATCATTCATCCATGTACGACTTTCTTCAATCATTTTCATTGCAGGTTTCCGAGCAATACCGAACAAAAAAAATTTGGTTTTCCTTGGTACGATTTTCTATGTCGAATGTCTTGGTGGGTTATTTACATATAAGGCTCGATCATGAAAATTAATAGATATTTCGAAGAAATTTAGGACTAGGTCGATATACACTGAAACAATTTTGTTTTGGAATGAATGATCAATGTTGAGTCTATGTTTTAGATGCATTAATATCATTTTGAGTGGTTTTGTTATGAATTTATGTAATCAATAAATTTAAACATTGAAATTTTGTTTCATTAAGCCAACTTTTACCCAAATTGTGTGGAACATGTTTCACACAATTTCATGCTCTGGTCAAAGCCAGGGTTATTTTTTCATGGCATTCTATTACCGCAGATAAAACTGCTACTCGGTAAAATTTAACAGACTTAGCAGTTTCACTCCTGTGACTACCTACGAAAGATATCGATTATAATCGTACTTACAGGGATTATAGTTCAATATTACAATAATCTACACTTTTCATTAAATCTTTCGAAATATAGAACAAGAAGCCTTCTATTATCGTATAAATCTATTTTAATATCATAGTGATGCAATTTGTCTTGCATCATTTACCTAAAATCGATTATACTACATTTACAGTTCGTAATTCTACAGGTTTTCTACCATAATCTCAAATATTTCTAATTTTGAAGGTACCTCAAAAATTGAACGAAACCATGAAATCAGTACGCCACTGTGTACTTGACGACTTCATTATGCAGCGTTGCCAAAGTGTTAGAAAGCATATATTTCTGTCTTTTTCTGACACATGGTGAAATAACTCAATGTTGGCTATTAATTTCAACAGTTTTACAAATGAAATGTTAGGTCTACCTCTTTATATATGGTTTTCACAATTTAATTATACAACAGATAAATCTCCATATTTCAAATTCAAATCCGAACTATCAGAGTATGATATTACTCTACGGAAAACATTGACCTTACTTAGAGTAAGTTTATGAACAGAGCTAACTCCAAATGTCATATGGTGATTGGAGCACGCTGCAGTACTGTTTTCAAAGAAATTTTAGCTCTAACCGAACTAGCAGAGGGGCGACGCGCTACAAGCACAACTGGTGCACCAAAAAGTAAATGGGTTTCAAGAGATGTTGAGATCACAGGCAATCTCTCAAACATTGGCATGAAGATGTTTTATCAAAATTTCTTTGATTTTTTCGACATAATCATTGGTTGAAGAGATCAGTGCAACAAATATACAAAAACTCAAAAATACTCGACTCAAATTTTTTGTCAAAGTGTAAATTTAAAATTTTTTTTCATCCCAACAATAATGAAAAATAAATCAAACCGAAACCTGTGTTCAGTATCATTAATTACCTGTAACGGCAGTTTGTTCTCATCCACAACTGTGACTACTACTTGAGCAAGCTTATAAGCAGTAAAATCTCCATTTTCCAATGGTCCCACCAGTTGATAGGAACCTTTTTTAGCAGATAACTTATAATTTTTCGATGTATCCATTGGTGGAAATTTGTATAGACCTGAGGCATCGGTTTCAGTGACAGACATATCTCCGTTTTCATCTTCTAAAGTTACAAGCGCTCCAGCAAGAGGTGGGATGATTTTGCCTTTGAAAACATGTCCTTTAATTGCTTTAAAAACTTGTCCCCATTGTGCACAATCATTTTTTCCTTTCACAGAAAAAATTGGTGGTTTGAAGTAGTATGTTTCAGACTGTGGTAAAATGATTGCGTTTGCTTCGGGTTCAAGCTGGATATTGATAATGTAACAGCCGTTTTCATAAGGCAAAGGCCCTTGCAGCAATTTTTTTCCATCTATATCTATAGATGCCGACACGGGACCGTGATCGATATTAGATGCGATACATATGGTATTTTCATGAGAAACCGCCTCCAATTTGATTTCGTTGCTCTCTGAACGAGTATTGAATGTGAAAGTATTATTAGAGTACGTGTGACAACCAAGGAATTGGAATGTATAAGAACCATCTTTAGGTAAACAATGAGTTGTCTCCCCTTTCTTCATTTCTATATCTTCTTCGATTGCATATTCCAATAGTTTATATGATATCTGAGAACATGAATATTATAATCAGTGAAATCATTCCGAAATAAGCAATAATTAAATTTACAAATAGTACCTTAGTATTATGTGAAGAAATGAACTTGACAGTGTAGCCATTTTGTATGAATGTCGGAGCAGTAACACTGATTGAGTTTATTATGACATCGTGAGTATCTTTCACCCAACAGAATCTATTCGCAGACAAACTGAGTCTATATGTACCCGGATATATGTCCGTAAATTTATAATTTTGTCCTGTAAAACCACAAAATAATCACACGAAGAACCTAATTTGATCACCTACCTTTCAATTCGATAGATAAAGAATTTTCTTCAAAATTTTTAAGGGAGTTCAAAAAGACTCTAAAATTTCCATAGTCCTTTTTGTGATGCAACTGTACCATTCCTGATAAAGTTGCCTTCAATCGAGAGAACACAATGATTTCATCATTTTCCTTGAGTACTTCAATATGTTGCGATATTGGATAAAATCTAAAATAATTATTTTACTGGAAAATTTTTACTGAATACACTAAACTCACTGCAATCCCATGTTTTTTTCAACTTCCTTTACTAAAACCTGGATCTCATACGTCCCCTTAGGAAAATACTCACAAAACCTACCAGTGTCGGGGTCACTGTTGGCATTTTTTAAGAATGTCGATCCAGTTTTAACAATTGTAACAACATGAGACTGACTGCTATCTACTCTGCCACAAACTCTGAAAGCTGTGGGAACAATAGAAGGAAGTGCTTGTATATTGGGGCTCACTTTCACAGAAACGGCCTCAAACAGCATTTTATCTGAAACAAATGCAGTTCACGATTTTACTCATGCGATATTGTTAGGTTTTGAAAATATGGAATCTTCACATTTATTTACAGACTCCATATTTTGTTCTTGAACCCACCTGCTCTGGCCTCAATTTTGAGGATTCCAGTTTTCAACTTCTCCAACCTATAAGATCCTTTTGTATCAGTTTTTGTTACGTATTTATTATTAACATAAACTTCAACATTGGATAATCCTTCATTCTGATCATTAAACCTCAAAACTCTCCCTGATACACTGAAACCAACCACCTGTAATAGAGTTTTTACTTATTCCAATTATTCAAATAAGATATCAAGAAACTGAACAAACTAAAGATCTACCCATGCAAGGTTTCATGTACTTGGAGATTTTATTATTCAACTCTTTATAAAACTGCACTATAAACACACTACAAATGGAGGTAACTGATCTTTCTTCTCTAATACTATCTAATTTTTTTATATTTCCTGATTATTTGAGTGAAAAAACATGCTGCCAGTCAAAACACCCCAGGTACGTGAAAATACCAAAAACTCTTGATTTCAACAAAACACTGAGAATGAAAGTTCAAAATTGATGAATAACTCTATTAAAAACATTTATAATATACCTCAAAATTTGTTTGAAGTTCAATATCTCCATTAGATATTGTAAATTCGATCTTGGATGGTTCGACATCTATGTTTTGATTATGATAAAATGGTGTAACATAGTATTTTCCAACTGCTACAGATACAAAAGTAAAGCGCCCCAATGAATCCGTACGAACTGCACATATTGGTTTTTTTATCTGATTCCAGTTATTCGGAATAGAACTCTGATCACATCCAAGAGCAAGATTATCTTCCTGAAAATAATGTTTAATTGATTTGTTGTATGTGATGTAATATTTTCTAAAGCATCTCACTGTTTTAGCATCTTTTTCATTGAATAACAGAACAGTTGCATTAACAACAGCTTCTCCTTCACTCCTTGCATATCCAGAAACACTATAACCATGGATGACAAGAGTACCTTCTTTTAATTCAGTGTTACCTTCTGTTACTCTCACTTGAAGTTCTTGTTTCAAAAACTTCCATCTGAAATCAGTTAATAATTAATTAAAGAGATGGGTAATCCTATAAGATCATCCATCATTGTATGGGATATAAAATAATCAATAAATTAACTTCTAAAAATCGCAGTCGATTTCTATGAATCCATGAAAAATATTCTGCTCTAACAACATAGCAGCATTCACTAAGTAAAAATGTGATTCTGCAGTTTTACCTAAGGATGAATTACAAATTTACCTTGAATGTTCTAAGTGAATTTTATAATGGCCAGGATAAACAGGCGAAAAGGAAAATGTACCACCTTTGTTAGTTTCAGTTTTCCTAATCTCAACATCGGACCTTAATTCAACTGTAACTCCTTCTGGTCCATTCAAGGGATCACCATAACTCTCTACCTGAAATACAAGGTATGAATAAATACTTCTTTGCTTGAAAATAACTCGACTAACCCTTCCTGTAATACCAAATCCTTTAAAACTAAAATTTATATCAACCCCTTTACTACAAAGGTCATTTATTCCATCAATCACCAGATGCACTTTATTGGGATTGAAGCTCCAACCTGGTGGAGGATTTAACTATAAAAAATGTTGGACATTATTTTTCAGATACTTATAATTTCAATTTGGTACAACCTGTATTATATATTCCCCTTTATCATATATCGGCAAAAAATAATAGCCATTGTTAGGGGCACAAGATGTTTTGTCTTTCAAAATACCTTGTTTAGTGAGTCTAAAAAATAGAGGAATTAATTTCCAGGCAAAATGCTTTACAATAGCTGAAGAGTCTTACAACTTTATCTCTACTTTAGAAAAATCAATTTGGACGTGGCTTTTCACGAACCCGCCACATCCTAAGACATCGTTTAAATTAGCATTTGCAGTAAAAATGAGAAATGTTATTACGATTGTTAGGACTTTATACATTTCGTGTATTAAAATTTGATATTTGCCAAATGCTTCTTCCTTTCGTATTTTGAATATTCTGAAATTGAATTAACCTCTCGAACAGGTGATGAATCATAGAGTATAGAATTAATTAATTTTATATTCTGTGAGATGAATTAATTAGACCAGCAAGCATAGACTTTAGACACAGATCCATAGATCTTTGTCTATGGAAGGGAGAAACTCAAACATTTATATTTTTTATAGTCTGCTTTCCAGTCACCAAATAAGGCGCCCTGGAAGCCCTCAAATCTACCTAAGCCCTATCCAGGAAACTTGTTTTCCTTCATAATAACTAGGTAGTCTATGATAAAAACATAATGACTTCTACTAGTCCAGACGACAACTAATATTTACTGTCACAAAATTTGTTTTATTTTGATAAAACAGACAAGAATAAAAGTAGGAAGTTAAATTAATATATCAAACAGGAAATAACAGAGCTCACACAAATCTTCAACGGAAACAATGGCATTTGAGGCATATTTCGAGATTAACATTTAATATAAACAAAACTGCTTATTTTGAGAGCATTTATTGATTCGTCATCACAAATTCTGTAATCATATCATTTTAAACAAAGATCACTATCAAATTAATAACATATTAACAAAAAGTTTTGTAACATTCAATCTTAAAAGCTTTTATTGAATATCGATGGCTTCCATCTTTTAACTCTAGATGCTTCCTGCTCTCTTTTAGCTGCAGCTTCTGCTTCTAACTGTTCTAGAAGCATCCTTCTTTTTTCCTTGAATGCTTCTATAGGATCATCAAAAGCACGGTAATGAGTTAGAACTTCCCTCACATCTTCTATATCGTTTTCTGCAATGCCTAGAAAAAATATAGTTGATATCTATGCTCTCCTCTACGGAAATGAACTAACTCTTCAAAAAAGCTGCAAGATCTAACATTGTTTGATCAGTATCTGATCCATCCCATCTTTTTATAGCCAAAAGATTTTCAGGATGAAATTTTAGATTCTGAGGTTGCCAATCAATGGCAATAACTTTGCTCAAATCTCTATTCAACCTATCCAAGCTCTTAACATGATATCCTCCACTGAAGTAAGTGGTATCACGGGGTAATTTATAAGCAATAATGTTCTTTGGATCTATTGCTTCACATAAAGGAAATAAAGTCATTCCTTGTTCAGCAGTATAAACAACTATTTCATAAACACCATGTAGAGATTCTAAGAAATAATCCAATCCTGAAAAAGAAATTATCACTTAGAGTATTCTTGAACTCATATTAATGAAAAGGTAACCTGGTCGTTTTTAAACCTCCATCCAGTATTATAGGTCCAATCTGGGTGAACCAAAACATCTGTTATTTCCAGAACCAATGTATACTTTGGTTGCAGATAAGGATATTGCAAAGGATCAGGTAAGAGTTTTTGTCTAGAGGGTTCTTGGATCAGCTAAAGAGTAGACATATAATCAGAACAGAACTTTTAATTAATTTAATACATACCCTAGTGTAAAAGTCTAACTCCCTGTAAGTTCTTATTAAATATTGAAGCCAAACAGGTTTATTTACTATATCTTGATGTAGATTTATTTGATCAGCATCTTTTATTGGAGCTCCCAAAGTAAAGATTAAATATCCACCTAATATTGTAAAACTAATACCAAACACTGATAAAGTGATCTTCATAGTTCTCCAAGACTGTTCCCGTTTTTTCCTTGCTTCTTCCTCATTTTCTTGTGCTTCATTAGTTTGATTTACAACTATTTCCTTCTCTTTAGCAATCAAGTTTCCCAGCGGTGACTTAATTTGCGGCTTTATATCTACAAAAGAAATTTTTCATACTACGATATTCATGAAAAAATTATCCACCTGAAAGTTTTGATGTCCCTGATGAAATATAACGGAAGTTTATCACGCCACAGCAATTATTATGCTCAGTAAGTAACTTAGACGTTTTCTTCAATACGTTGCTCATTAATTTCATATTTTTATGTGATAATTTGAACATTTTTATCCAAGAAAATTCCAACTGCTATTTTTCTTCCGGGAATCATAACCAAACTTTTACTTTTCTATGATGATATTATACCCACAGAAAATCGATCAAATATGTTCATCGCATCGAAGCCTTCCATATCGATGTGACATCCCTACGAGATTTTTTCTATAGAATAGGTAGAGGCAACAGTAGGTCAGAACACTTTTACATATTAGTCATAGAAAACTAGTGTTGGGATTGTCAACAATATCTAAAACTTGTCACCTGCTAGAGAGATAAATTGAATGAAAACAAAAACTAATATGTATAAAATATTAGCTATTAAAATTTGGTCATGCTTCTTCAGTTGCTAATGCAACAGCCATGTAGTTTCAAAATATTATCCCATTCATAATGGAGAGAAATATTCAATTTCTAACTTGCAGATTGATACCATTAATAAAATGGGTAAGTTAGCATATCTCAAGTATTAGAATATTATGAATTATTAACAAAAATATTTCAATAATATCTATTTTTATCAGAAGATGGTGTTTTGATGCATAGCAATAGTGTAAACATGGGAGCTACAAGTAATTCAAACAGTGTACGTTTGGCAGCTTTACAAGAGCGAAAAAAGTCTATCGAAGAATCATTGAGCAAGAAAGAAAGAGAACTACGAGAATTATGTCTTCAGGTGAGCTTATTCGATTTGAAAACATCTATTGCCTTTATGATGAAATGTAGTTTTTTGATCATGATTGACAGAATTTTGAAATCTGAAGTATTGCTTGCTAGAATGGTTTTTTATATCTATTGAAGAGCCAAGAAATTCTTGAGGTTTAAATTTTCAGGTATGATATGCAGAACGAGCAATCATTCTTTCGCAAGTGAAATTAAATTAGTTTCAAACAAAGCATTCTCATTTTATAATTACAATTAACAAAAAGAGCATATGATTACATTTAATTATTTACATTTCTCAAGGTTTGTCATTGATTAATTTTATCAATATTCCAAAATACATTGTAATCTTATCAGCTGATAAATATTATTTCATTATCTAATGATTAATTTATTTCCTAATGGATTATATAAAGTAAATGTACAAGATATTCTCATATGTATTCTTCATATTGCCTTATTAATATCATATACTAGAAATAGTTATATACAACTTTTTTATATATTAAGATTCCATCAAGAGAATGCATGAATTTATTGTTTATTAATTTACGGCAATGCTATTTCAATGTTATACTAGAATGGCTTCAACAAGTCATATCCAATCAATTTTGTAAAAAAGTACATCAACTAAAGACTAACTTCATAAGCAATATTTCCTATTCGAAATTTAAATGTGAGAACTCTATTCCCTAATGAATGACGCTTCAAAAAGTTCCCCCTGAATTAATTGAATGGACCTGTTATTGGCTCATTTTCAAATGACCACCTGCTTTGAACATATATAAAGCAGCAATATCTCACCGTCGGTGATTTTTCACAGTGATTTCAAATATTACAATCATTACATACAATACTTGGCCTGAAAACAGTGATTGTGATACTTACTATTTGGTACAATTGAAAAATAGTATAATTATTAGAATTAAAATCATTCTATGCAATGTACGCTTTCTTTTATTGAATGTGTGTTGAGGAAGTCATTTCTTTTCTAAATTTTTATTTCTTAGAAATAGATTCATAAAATTGACGTGAAGTTCCTACATAGGTTCAATTTTTTGTGAGAAAAGGAAATCAATTATTACTTTTACCAGATTTTATGCACTTTTGAAGGGAAGGATTTTTGTTGCACCCTGTGCCATCCCCATCAACTCTCTAAATTATTTTAATAGAGGAAATGGGTCATGTGGTATCTTTTTGTCAAGGTCTTTGTATCATGTTTACAGGCGTGCGGAAATTTTCAAATAGAAAATTTTTTTAAAAGTGAAACAAAAATTCTTTTGTTATCATAAAGAAGATAATTACCAATATTTTTCAGGAAGCGGATCTCACGGGAATAATCCCATCAGAAATGCCTTTGCAACCAGGGGAATCGCCCCCGAATATACGAAGAAAGGTTGGAACGTCTTACATGCTTCCAGAGAACCTGCTGAAATTCACAAACAAAGGGCAAAGCATTGCCGATTTGGAATTGCAGTTGCAGCTACATGCTAATATGGCTGAAGCGGCTTTGGGTCTTGCTCACAAACAAAATTTGAGCAAGGTTATTAGTTTTTCTTGAATCTTTACGCAAAGCATTCCTTTGATCTGATACAATATTTTTTTGCAGACCTTGAGGAGGCAGCATAAAACTGAATATCAGCATCACAAAAGGGAATATAAAGTTCTGCAAGAAAAAATTTTGCTCTTAAAAGAGGCGCCAGTAGTTAATCAACAAGAACAAATATCTGTTAATGATCAACAAAAACTCAAGAAAAAGCCACGTCCAGTTGATCAAGGTGGGTGGTATACAGGGTGTACGGCACATGGACTGTCAAATTTTTTTGGGGCGTTGGTAGGGTCATTTGCTACCTTTTCAGTCTTGGAAACTGAGTCCTTAGTATTACGGTTACGGAGGTATGATTTCTTTATTAGGTTTTTCTAAATTACCCAAAATGTACCCTTCGAAGCCCCATAACATTTTTGCGTGTGCTTTTACATGCATTTTTTTATTGTATTAAGTCTGCATGAGTGTGTGTTTGAAAAAAACGTATTTATTGTTACAGATAACACCACAAAATTAACACGAGGGCCTTTTATTGAAAAAAAAAATTAAAGTATGAAAACATCTCTACTTCTAAAAGAAATTAAAAAAAAAGTTGCAGCTATTGCGAACTTAATTTTATTTTAAAACGTTCTTTGGTTTATCGCGGTTCTGAAAGTATGCTATTTACGTTAGTCAATAAATAAAAAAATACTACAAATAGTGTTTTAGATAAAATAGCAAAGTAAGGACAGATTTTAGTAAAATACAGTTTTTGTATGATTGTTTATTTACAAAGTAAAATAACACGATTCTTTAACGTAAATTCTGTTCGAATTGTTCTCCTCTACTCCGAATGCACGCCCGACACCTTTTTCTGATTTCAACCGTTGTAGTGGCTAGTAACATTTCTTCTTTCATTACCACAAATACCGCGTTTATGCGTTCAATCAACACCTCTCTTGTAGGTACCTCTGTGAAATAAACCAATTCTGTGGCTCTACCCCAGACAAGGTGTTAGGTCTGGAGATCTTGTGGGCCAAGGGATGGGGCCGGCTCTGCCTATCCATGAATTTGGAAAAGAGTTGTTGAGGTGATCTCGAACTTCTTTCAGGAAATGTGCCGGGCAACCGTCATGCTGGAAGACAAGTCTTCATCGAAGGCCGGAACATCGGCTAGTAGCTCCGGCAGAGCATTCTGCAAAAAATGCAAATAAGCAGGCCCACTTAGTCGAGCCGGTAAATAGTGTGGCCCGATGAGATGTCTTCCTATTACACCAGCCCAAACGTTAACACTAAATTTTTGTTGAAAACTCATTTGCCTTTTCACGTGGGGATTCTCATCTTTAGGTGCCCAGTGATGTAAATTGTTCAGATTTGTTATTCCTTCTCGGTTAAAACAGGATTCGTCTGTCCACAAAATTCGTTTTAGAAACAAGTTGTCATCGACATCTGTGTGCAGCAAAAATCTACAGAATTCCAACCGTCTGGCAATATCGCCTTCATGAAGACCTGTAACAATTAATAAACTTCATTAGTCTGTGACAATTTTTTCGCAGTCGAAACGACAAATTTATCAATATAAAAGTTTATTTACCTTGTACCGGGGTGTAATGAAAAGCATGTTGATTTTTATCCCGAAGTACTGACCAAACTTTCCAAATCGTTAAGTTGAGTCTTTGAGCAATGACACGAATGCTTGTAGTTGGATCTTTGTTCGAATACCACATTTAATAAGGCGCCAAACATCCACAAATTCAAGCTGGCGAAAAATATCCTGGCGCCGCCTTTGTTCAATCTCCCTTAAGCGTCCAAGAATACAATACCATATATGGTCTTTGGTTTCAAACACGAAAAACCGTACACCGATGTGACCATATATGGGCTTTCTAAAAGCCCTCGTAGAGGGAGTCATCCCTGTCGCATAAATAGTCAGGACACATCCAAAAAAGGCATTAAAGTTTAGCATTCCACAATTCCGAGTCGGTCAATCATTCAGATTCAGTCACTCATTCGCATTCCAGAATTCCAAGTCAGTAAGATCATTCGTATTCAGTCAAGCATTTCGAGTCAGTCAATCATTCAGATTCAGTCACTCATTCTCATTCATTTACGCCTTCAAATTCAATCACGCATTCCAATACAGTCCACTTATTCATTTCACTGTGCTGATACATAAATTTCTTTATGTTCTGCAAATTTGTTAAATCATCAAGTATTCCTACGTCGAGTGTCCTCAAACCAACCAGTAAGTGTGTAATCAGTTGTGTCAAACAGTGTTAATAAAAAACATATCAAAATCAAGTTATGTGTTCCTTATAATCGAATGAATACAATCTTCTTCAAAGGCTTGAAATATTTGATCGTCAACTGCTACATGGTGTTGCCTCACATTGACCCGAGGCTCTTGAAAATTTAAGTTTCCAGTCTCTTTTAATCGTCGATAAGTCGTCGAGAATGTTTCGTGGTGGGGTAATCTTCGATCAGGAAATTTGGCTTGATAAATCCTTTGAGCTGCACGAGCAACACCATCGGCCTTGCCATATGCCATCAGCATACTCAGCGTTGGTGAAATTAGGCATATCAACAACCAAAATTTAAACAACAGTAGCAAAAAGTCGATAAAAGTAACAAAAACAAAAAAATACAAATTTAAAAAACTGAACAACGCGGCACAGACACTTCCAACAGTTAAATCTCGAATGACGGTAGGCTCAAGTCAGCGGCGACTAACCCAATCCAACCTTAGGACAGAAATAGTAATAATAATTCACACGCGTCTAAAACGGGCAGGTAAAATTTCCTTGCTCGCTGTGTTTGTGTCGAAATCCGTACTTTTATTTAGGTGCGACTTTCTTCACTCTTCTGACTAAAACCTTATTTGCAGTATTATTTTTTTATTGACGTAAATAGCATATGGTTAGCAACGTTATAAACCAAAGAACATTTTTAAATAAAACTAAGTTTGTAATAGCTGTAACTTTTTTTAAAATTTCAATAGGAGTGGAGATGTTTTCAAAATTTTTTTTAATAAAAGGCCCTCGTGTTTATTTTGCGGTGTTATCTGTAACAATAAATACTTTTTTTTTTAAACACACACTCATGTAGACTTAATACAATAAAAAAAATGCATGTAAAAGCACACGCAAAAAAGATATGTGGCTTCGAAGGGTACATTGTGGGTAATTTCGAAAAACCTAATAAAAAAATCATACCTCCGTAACCGTGGACCCAGGTTCCAAGACTGAAAAGGTAGCAAATGACCCTACCAACGCTCCAAAAAAATTTGACGGTCCATGTGCCGAACACCCTGTATGATTATTAGGGTTTTGTACTTATGGTGAAAAATTATACAAAACAAATCATTTAATACGCCTACCAAAGTTTTTTTCTATGAAATTACAATTATTTCCAGACGATAGCATATCTGTGATATCTCATGATCCATTCCGGAAAAATGAACATAGAGACAGTATACGATCCATGAGACATACTTTGCAGGCAGATAATATTACAGAATTATATCCTCAACTTTACCAGAGGATGCCAACCAGGCCAATGGATGTTCCATTTGATGTTGGTCAACAAATGAGATTTGAAGATTTATCATCCCCGTTTTATAAGCTCAATCTTAATGGATATAAACAATATATTGAGAGGTTTGTTTTCGTAATATTTTTTTTCAGAAATATTATTATTCTATTTATCGTTGTAGAAGAGAAAGTTATGCTCATGTGCAGTCGTATCCAAAACCATCACCCAGCTATCAACATGTTCACGGAAGTCCTACATATGGGTCATCCCATTTTCAGTACAACAATCCACCGTATATTCCATTGAAACAAGGTAGTCCGGTTTTATTGCATGGTCCGATGGCAACACAAAATCCAAGTATTTCGCCCCATAATCACAACATACCTCAGAGTTCTCCAACTAGTTCCGATATGTTATCTGTTAACAGTTCGAAAAACAGTAATTCACGATATTATCAGACTTTAATTAATTCCAGTCATTATCAAAACTATGCCAAATATACAAATACTAACCCTATCCCAGTTTCGAGGCAGTCTAGTCCAAATCTGAACGGTAACTTGAACAAATATAAATATTCACACTCTCCGGTACCTTCTCAACATTCCTATATGTATAAGAACAGCAACGTTGACTTGGTTACTAGCAACATACAGAATCCACACCAACTGCAACCCCATCAACAGTATGAACAAAACACCGGCCTTGGAGGATGTTGGAAAAAGAAAGAAAGTGGTGAAGTCATTTGGTGCAATAGCTCCTCAACTGTTGATAGCAGCTGGCAGAGGGATAAAAGGTAATTTATTTCTAAATCGGACAGGAAAAATTCGAACCTTTTGGCCAAATTTTATAGTTACTATGGAAATGGTACTCATACTGAATCTTGAGGTACTCCTGCTTCATACGGAACTTAAAAAATATAAACCCACTAGTGCCATCTATTGTTAAATTTTACCTGTAGGCGGCTTAGTCCCTCATTGACAACGTTATTGCGTTTCAAATGTCGGTGTGTTTTGTACATATGTCGGCAATTGATGTTCAAATAAAGAGTTGCAATTGATTTTTGTGTTAAACTTGGTAAAACTGCACCAAATGCTAAAAAATGCATCCAACGCATGAATAAAAAAATGGGTTCTAATTCAAAAAACAGGAGTTATAGCCCATTTGTGATCACGTTTTCCATAACAAGCACCCTGTGTTGATATTCAAGAAATTCAAAAGTTGTAAAATTTCGTCAACTTTCAACAATTGATATATTCCAAATCTTTAGTCGGATTTCAATGTTTTTTTTTTCAATTGTAGCTCTGTCATTGGTTAATTTCCTTCATTAAACAGAAGTCTAAAAAATAAAATCTTCATGCTGTACAGAGCGTTTAAATTTTCGGTTTTTTTTCATTACAGTTTTGTGGGCAATACCAGATACCTGAGGCTTCTGAAAACTGTACAGTGATGTAGCCTGATATTTCCCGAGTATTTTGCTTTTTTAAAAAGCAATTTATCTTGTACCCTCCCAGAGATATTCACATTTTTATAACTTCTTGCATTTTTTCTGTTTTTCTTAAGTTGTTCTCGTACATATCTCTAATCAGATTACCAGGTAAGAAAATCAAATCATTAATGATGCCACAGAAATATTCCAATTCGTGAAACGATTTCCGACTTAATTATGAAGTGTTTTCTCAGTTGGCTTCAATATGTTTTCATTTTGTTGATTATTGAATTCATATCTCTTTCAAAAAAATGAGAATCGATAATTTTTTATTTATTACGAACAGATCATTAAGTTGACTTGCTGGTTCTTTGACATGTGAATTATTCTTAGTTTTGAATCGAGACTTGATTTAGATTGAGTTTCAGCAAGATTGAGCTCCTTCGCAATACGCTTTGTTTGTTCGACATCTTGATTAAAGATTTCTATGTCGGTGGATTGGAGGAAGAAAGCCACAGTCATGGTTGTTTTGAAGCTCAAAATGCAGATTTTTCACAAAAAAACACTACAAGTGCCATGAAAACACCACTTCATTTTCAAATACTTAGTTGAGAATATTTCGCGAACTAATGCATAAAACGAAAAAACAATTACTGTGCTGAAATCAGTATAAAAGTACCTTTCAAACGAGGTATCACTTACTCCATCTTCCCTATTCAAAATTTGGGGGTGAGGGTTTTAGTAGCAAGGGTTGAAGCGCTATGCGTCCGTAATCTACATCTTAAGTTGTCCCCCTCGAAACAGAAATCGACCTGTCCTAGCATTTCTATCGAAAAAATTTATTTCGTCTGTAATCTCGTCTGTTTCGTTTTCAAATGGCCACCCTGTATACTGATGTACAAAATTAGCGCACCACCTAAAATTTGGTTAAATTTTAACAATTGATATCTTCCCAATCTTTAGTCGGATTTCAATGGTGTTTTTTTTTAATTGTAGCTCTGTTACTGTCAAATTTCCTCCATTGAACAGAAGTCCAAAAAATAAAATCTTCATGTTGTACAGGGCATTCAAATAATGTCATGTTTTTTAGTCAAATTTTAACGTCTTCTGTGGGCAATGCCAGGTTGCTGAGGCGTATAAAAACAATAAAGCATTGTAGCCTAGTATCTCTTGAGTATTTTGTTTTCTTTTAAAAGCAATTTATCTTGGAATCGTCCAGAGATATTCAACATTTTATCAACTCTTGTATTTTATTCATTAGCCATGAATATCTTAGCCATTTGTCCGATTTGAATGTATTTTTTCTTAGTTGTAGCTTTTTATTGGCGAATATCATACTACAATGAGATGTTCAGAAAAAGGAATGCGTCATGCTGTACAGGGCGTTTAAATTTTCGGCTTTTTTTCATTACAGTTTTGTGGGCAATACCAGATACCTGAGGCTTCTGAAAACTATACAGTGATGTAGCCTGATATTTCCTGAGTATTTTGCTTTTTTTAAAAAGCAATTTATCTTGTACCCTCCCAGAGATATTCACATTTTTATAACTTCTTGCATTTTTTCTGTTTTTCTTAAGTTGTTCTCGTACATATCTCTAATCAGATTACCAGGTAAGAAAATCAAATCATTAATGATGCCACAGAAATATTCCAATTCGTGAAACGATTTCCGACTTAATTATGAAATGTTTTCTCAGTTGGCTTCAATATGTTTTCATTTTGTTGATTATTCAATTCATATCTCTTTCAAAAAAATGAGCATCGATAATTTTTTATTTATTACGAACAGATCATTAAGTTGACTTGCTGGTTCTTTGACATGTGAATTATTCTTAGTTTTGAATCGAGACTTGATTTAGATTGAATTTCAGCAAGATTGAGCTCCTTCGCAATACGCTTTGTTTGTTCGACATCTTGATTAAAGATTTCTATGTCAGTGGATTGGAGGAAGGAAGCCACAGTCATGGTTGTTTTGAAGCTCAAAATGTAGATTTTTCACAAAAAAACACTACAAGTGCCATGAAAACACCACTTCATTTTCAAATACTTAGTTAAGAATATTTCGCGAACTAATGCATAAAATGAAAAAACAATTACTGTGCTGAAATCAGTATAAAAGTACCTTTCAAACGAGGTATCACTTACTCCATCTTCCCTATTCAAAATTTGGGGGTGAGGGTTTTAGTAGCAAGTGTTGAAGCGCTATGCGTCCATAACCTACATCTTAAGTTGAACCCCTCGAAACAGAAATCGACCTGTCCTAGCATTTCTATCGAAAAAATTTATTTCGTCTGTTTCGTTTTCAAATGGCCACTCTGTATATTCTCCTACTTCGACATTATGAGAATAGTTTTATATTATCTTACAGGTTTGGAAGTTTGGATAGACGGAAAAATAGAAGAATACAAAAAAGGGTCTCCCCTAATGCAGATAATAAATCTGCAACTTTAGCAACCATGTCCTATTCGTCAGATCAGAAGAAACCTGTATCTGTTATGCATTCACCGCAAGTAAGGCTGTATTAAGTGTGATATTTTCGATATCTAATATATTATGGATTCTAGGTTCAAACTAGACATTCCCAAGATAGACAGTTGGTGAGGACCCAGTCACTTGGGAGTGTTGGAGTGCAAACATTGGATAGTGTCTGGCCTAGTGATGATAATTCATCATGTGATAGTGAGAATCGCAGTGTTCACGACAGGTCTAATGATACCTTACGACGTCTTAAACAAAGGGACTGGATTGAAACGTCGTTGGATAGCAATGCATCCCCAGTTCCTTCTATAAGTAGTTGCCAGTCTGCAGTTCCACCGATATTGGCACCGGAGGAAAAATATGTGTCAAATACATGTACAACATCGCCTATACTGACGAAACCTCCACTAGAAATACCTGCCGAATCTAACCCGTCTCCAAGATTACCTGAAGCAAATATGGAGTTATTCAATAACAATATGCATACAATACCTAAAAATTGTACAATTGTACAAGCTGGCCATTGCAAACCATATCATGAAGAAACAAAACCTTTTGAAATGTCGGACTTTTATAAATACTCGACAAAATTTAAAAAATCACCGTCGAAAAGCGCAACATCTGAAGAAAGAGTGACACTTGATAGGCCGGCTCATTTCTCAAGGAATCTGAGGGAGCATTACGAAACAAAGACCATGTATCATCACCACAATGATTGTTCACCACACGGTTCAGTGTAAGATACTGTGTTATTTTCCTTTTTAATAATTCCTAAAATTTTTATTTTATTTCATAGTAGTTCAGGGCCAATGGAACACTTGGATAATAGCTTGGAATACACTCAAGCCTCCTCGAACCATGAATACTATTCCCAAGATAGAAATATGTGGTACAGTTCACAGTCCCCTGGAGAACAAGACAATAACAATGCAACTTTGGTGTGATATGATGTAATGAAAATTTTTATTTATAACTTTCTGAAAAATCCGCTGTAAATACTCATTTTAAAGACCGCAATTCAATCCAATTAGATTTCAAGTTAATTATAGCGCTTTGCAAATTGATTGGGACAAGCATTTTTTGTTTTAAGTTTATCACTTGAGTTTTTTTTATATAAAATTATGTGTGACCCAAGTTCGAGGTACTAGTATAATTCGTTATCTTTACTCTTCGATTAGAATACATGAACTGTCCCTATTTAAGTAATGATACTTGGGATATAATCCATTCTCGAATACAGCTTCCAATTCTATACATTTTATTCACCGTGAATGAAAAGTATTAGAGAATATGAAATAAAGTGGAATTATCGATGACAAATCATCAATTTTATGTAAAACACATATCCTACTTTGATATTATGGGATCAGTTTTCACTCTGGATGTTGAGAAATTAAATTAGCGTTGAATACCCAATTATACTAGAAACAAAAAGATGCAATATTTAAAATGTCTAATATACACTCGAACTTGGGCCACCCTGTATTATATTTTTTGCTTGTTTTGAACCAGAAGAAAATTCCAATTTTGCTGTGCGACCATTTTTAACAAAATGTTGAATTTGAAAATTGCACACACTTAGTTTTTTTAGGGGGGAATCGAGAGGTCTCTCGAGAATTTGTCTTGGGTTTTTTCGTATTGGTAACATGCTAAACACCCAGAACTTTTCCATTATTTTTGCCAATGAATTAATCTTCAGAATCAAGTGATGTCCTTAGTGATTTGCATAGCATTTAACGACTGATGGATTATCTCTTGTACAAATTTATATATTTATGTATATTTAACTTGAAATTCCAAATTAGTGTATAGAATGTCTTTCATTTTATTTGATAGGTTTTCATATATTTATATGTTTTGTTCAGCAGAATTAGACTCTCAGTTATAATTCTTTTCAACAAATCAAGATTGGTCCAACGTCAATAATTACTGATTTTCTAATTCACAATGAAACAGAAAAAACTTGCTATATTGAATTGAATAACCTTGGCAAATATACAACTGTGATAGTTGCAAAAATTTTGGGAGTAATATTATTGTTTTAGGCTATTAGCCCAAAATATTATGACGTGATATCCAATTTGTTATTTAAGAAAGAATTTATTGTTAGTTACAATACTTTGAGAGCCGAATAATATTTAATTAGTATTGAAACAAGTACGATATAAAAATGTGGGTAATATGTCGACCATTTGTTTATAAAAGATTGAATTCTAATACCCAGTTGAGTATTTGAGATGAGAACAATAAATATGGGTGCCTTATTGAATGAATTTTAATGAAGCCATGTGATTTTAAGTGCCTTACTGGCAATCAATTTATTAAGAATATAACGAGTCAGATGTTATTTTTTGAAATACAGTTAGTTTCTTTAGGTCTATATATACATAGTCGAGATGATAAGAATAAATATATGAACAAAGTTTCTTGCTTTCGTTTTATTGAGGTTCTAAATTTGTAACCTGCTCATTAAATCATTCAGAACTGTAAACTGGGTAAATGTGAAAAAGCTCCAATTTTAAGCGATATATTCCCAAACAGATTAAAATGTGTAGTTTTTGAGCACGTGGACATATCTCGATTTAAAGAAATTTTATCAGAACTAACCAACTATTTAAAATTCAAATAATTCTCACTATCCGCGCTCGGCCTTGAATTTACTTCTTACCAGACCGCTAGGGGTCACGCACAACTTTGAACACTAACGACATCTACGCTTGTGCAATTTCTATGAAAACTTAGATCAGTTTTTCTATAAGACTTATCTCCCTCATAGTATGGCAAAAGAATATTTATCAAATTAATCAGGTAAAAATATTTATTTTTACTCATGATAGGCTTCCCGAGAAGTTGGTGAAATATTAGGAAACTCTTGCAAAGATGACAGCGCCGCCATGACCAAATTTACAAGTACAGAATGTGTTGAATTTTTTTCCGCCAGAGGACGCATCTCTTGTGAAGTTCTATGCGAGGTCATTGATGCCATTTTGACACTTTAATTAAGGTTAATGGTTTATTTTCAATGGGTTAAACTGTTGTACTTTAATGCATTTATAGTATTTTTTTCAATAAAATAGAAAAACAAGATTGGTTGTCCCCTTAAAAATGACAGCTTTAGAGATATCGCAAAATCTCAAACTAGCTCGAGAAAACACTATGATGGGAAATTATCAAAACGCAGAAGTTTTATATATAGGGACATTGGAAATGCTGAATAGGTTCATGAAAACAGTTAGCGAACCATCCCTCAAAAACCATTGGGAAGAGGTATGAAATCTAATTTAACGAAACTGCTGAATGCTGAATCATTTTCAAAATCCAGGCTCAAAGGAAGGTATCGTTAGAATACGAAAGAGTGAAACATCTGAATCAAACGGTACAATTCTTCAGAGTAAAAACCAAAGGGGACATACCAATCGGAACTAGAAGATTTTTTAGGGATGAGCAACCAGTAAGAGACACTGGGGACATTAATCTATATGATGACGATCCTGACGTTTGGGCACCACCTACCCCCAATGAACCCAATAGGTATTCCGAATATCTCTAAGCAGCAATAAAATCTTTAGTATACATGCTCACTACTTTTGGACATAGGAAAGCATTCTTGACATTGGTTCATTCTCAATTAACATATTGTGATAAATTATTATTACTAACACTTATCGTGTGACACTCAAGTTTTCAGACTAGACAAAGGTATCAGGTTATCTAGGTACACAAAATAACTTACCTCATGTGAATTTTCATTGCACATTTCCTATGTCTGACAATATCCTTAGAATTAAGTTCGTGATACGTGACATTTTTCATTTGCCATAGTGCATTTTTGAGTGATTGAAATATATCTTTAAATTGAAAAATTGCATTTATGTGAGGTATGTAATATTTCCCTGTACCATGATTACCTTATGGCAATCTAAGTAAAGTATTTTGAATACAAACACTATTCAACCATACATTTTACTTTATGATCATGAGAACTCAATTCTCAGAGTGCAGAAAAGGTAAGAAATGAATCCATTTTATAAATTTTTAGGTCTAATCTACCATCAAAATCGAAAATCTCAAGTGTGAAAAAAATAGACACGAAAAAGAGGGAATCAAGAGTTTTTTCATCGAATACTGGAAGAAGATCTGAAGTTTCTAAAACTAAACCTGCTAAGAAAGATGACCGCCCATCTTCTTCTAGATCAGATAGGGATCAGGAGCCTGTTGAAAAGAAAGAGGAGGGGGAAGAGAAAAAATTCGAATGTCATGGAATGGATAGAGAACTAGCAGACACACTTGAACGGGACATTGTTCAAAAAAATCCAAATATTAAGTGGGATGATATAGCTGATTTGCACGAAGCTAAGAGACTCCTTGAAGAGGCTGTTGTGTTACCAATGCTCATGCCGGAATTCTTCACCGGTGAGTGTGTACAGGGATTCACATAATTAGCCAAATGCATATTGGGAAATGAATCAGAATTGTAATTGTTTCAATTAGTGGGGAATCATATGGCAGCCTTCTAGAAGGCGTCACATAGCAAACAACTCACCTCCAAATTTCCAGTAACTGAATTTATGGGATCAAATGAATGAAATAAATTAATGGACATTATGAAAATCTCAAATTTATTCTACAACTGAAGGTGTTCTCAATGATAATTATTTTTATCAGAATTATGCATGCATATGTTATCCACTTTCAATGTTTTTCTTCAATACAGATGTTTTTTTCCGGCAGGAATAAAGAAAGATGAAATTATCAGATTTTGAATGTATTGGCTTCATTCTGAAATCAGTTGTTCTCGATCAATTCTAGTGATCAATAGTTTTTCTATCGTTTTATTTTCTACACTCGAAGGCTAGCAACGCGAAACACGCAATTTGACCCAAGAGGAATGTGCCCAAGCGAGAAGAAGGGTTGACATACACAAGAATTGCAGAACGGTTTGGAGTTTCCCATACAAGTGTGTCCGAAGACCAGGACAGCAATACAACAATTTTCCCAAATCTGGTAGCAGAGTGATGGGCCTATAATTTTCAATTTTATTGTTATTTGTTTTGTCTTTGGCACATTTATTATGAAACCTGTTTTCCATATTGCTGGAGATATACACATGACAAGCATTTTGGAGCATTACTAGATTGTTGATGGAATTGGAGTGGGGTCTGGAGGATGGCTGGGATATACCAAGTAGTGCTGTTTCATAAAGAAAAATCAATTGTTTAAGAGTGTCTCAAATGCTTCAATTTCACCCGTTAGAATTCTAACAAATCTTGTTGGTTTTCCAAGAGGACTTATTCCTTTGCAATACCTATGTTTAATATTGAGAGTTTGTAGATGTTTACTAACATCTTCATCATATTCGTTCGTTTCCATATTTGCTATAACCACCGAGTATGTCTGTTGAGGTTCTCTTCTGCGAATTTGTTTCCCTACCTACCAATTTTCTTTTTTAAGCTCAGTGAGAGCTTGTTCCTATGTCGTTTTATTGTTATTCGATTTGGGAATGAAACCTAATTTTGTTCTGAGTATTATATCAGGTTTATTGTTTTCGTAGTGGGATTTGTTAGTTTTAGTGTTGGTTTTCAATATATGTTGTTGAAGTAGGAATTGTTGTTTGTATACAAATTTCCTTATCAATTTCCATTTGTGTGGAAACCGAGTTATTCAATGTTGAATTTGTTGTTGTATGCTGGGCAGGTGTTGTTTGTTTATTTTCTTTCTGTGTATTCATTATTGGAATATTTATCGGTAATTGAGGTTGTTTGAGATCAATTTCGGGGGATCTACTGTCGTTTTTCTTCTTAGTGTTTTTCGTGTTAGCGGCTGTCCTTCTTTTACGTTTTTTTTTCCTATGGACTTCTGGAGGAGTTGGAACTTTTTCTATCTCTTTTCTACTGTAGAATTGTAAGTAGAAGTGCCGCAATATTTAGACATTTCTGTATTGAAGAAAAGCTCTAAGTCTAAGTTCACTGTAAAACTTTCAGTAATTTTCTCGTCAAAACTTTTAGGTAATATAAATTACTGCTGCACAGGTGTTCGCGTCGACGACTTGAACGGGAGTGGTATCTCATATATGATTGGACTTCCTATATTAGGTGGGGCGTAATTATCTCAGGAGATGCTCAGAATTTGTTAGGTGAATTTTAGATGGGCGGAGCTTAACATCTTATTGTCGCTAATGTATAAAGGGGAAGCGACGAGACGATCAGGTTTATAATTGGCCAGTGACTTATCTTGCTAAATCCTCTCATTTGAGTTCCACTCTGAGAGCTATAGTTATGCTGTTATGGAGGTAAAAGGTTTGACATTGAACATTTTTAAGATCAGTGAGAGCTTGTTCCTATGTCGTTTTATTGTTATTCGATTTGAGAATGAAACTCAATTTTGATTTTGGGTATTATATCACGTGATGACGGAAATTTAGTATTCCAAATAGTTGAAATTTGAATTTGATCAATTTCAGCATTTTCTGTGTTTATATTAAATAAATTTGAATATTCCATCTTCTTAATCTCCTTCATTTTAGCTGAGAAATTTTTGTTTATTGTTTTCGTAGTGAGATTTGTTGTAGTTTTTAATATATGTTGTTGAATATTTATTGTTGAGGTGGGAATTGTTGTTTGTATACAAATTTCCTTATCAATTTCCATTCGTATAGAAACCGAGTTATTCAATGTTGAATTTGTTGTTGTATGCTGGGCAGATGTTGTTTGTTTATTTTCTTTCTGTGTATTCATTATTGAAATATTTATCGGTAATTGAGGTTGTTTGATATTAATTTCGGGGGATCTACTGTCGTTTTTCTTAGTGTTTTGCGCGTTAGCGGTTGTCCTGGAACTTTTTCTACCTCTTTTCTACTGTAGAATTGTAAGTAGAAGTGCCCAAGATTGAGACATTTCTGTATTGAAGAAAAACTTTAAGTCTAAGTTCACGGTAGAATTTTCAGTAATTTTCTCGTACAAAACTTTTAGGTAATATAAATTGCTGCTGCACAGGTGTTCGCGTCGACGACTTGAACAGGAGTGGTATCTCATATATGATTGGACTTCCTATATTAGGTGGGACGTAATTATCTCAAGAGATGATCAGAATTTATTAGTTGAATTTCAGAGGGGCGGGGCTTAACATCTTATTGTCGCTACTTTATAAAGGGAAAGCGAAGAGACGATCAGGTTTAGAATTGGCCAGTGACTTATCTTGCTAAATGCTCTCGTTTGAGATCCACTCTGAGAGCTATAGTTATGCTGTTATGGAGGTACAAGGTTTGACATTGAACATTTTTAAGCTCAGTGAGAGCTTGTTCCTATGTCGTTTTATTGTTATTCGATTTGAGAATGAAACCTAATTTTGAATTTGGGTATTATATCACGTGATGACGGAAATTTCGTATTCCAATTAGTTGAAATTTGAATTCTATCAATTTCAGCATTTTCTGTGTTTATATAAAATAAATTTGAATATTCCATCTTCTTAATCTCATTCATTTTAGCTGAGAAATTTCTGTTTATTGTTTTCGTAGTGGGATTTGTTTTAGTTTTTAATATATGTTGTTGAATATTTATTGTTGAAGTAGGAATTGTTTGTATACAAATTACCTTATCAATTTCTATTTGTGTGGAAACCGAGTTATTTTATGTTGAATTTGTTGTTGTATGCTGGGCAGATGTTGTTTGTTTATTTTCTTTCTGTGTATTCATTATTGGAATTTTATCGGTAATTGAGGTTGTTTGAGATCAATTTCGGGGGATCTACTGTCGTTTTTCTTCTTAGTGTTTTTCGCGTTAGCGGTTGTCCTGGAACTTTTTCTACCTCGTTTCTACTGTAGAATTGTAAGTAGAAGTGCCGCAATATTCAGACATTTCTGTATTGAAGAAAAGCTCTAAGTCTAAGTTCACGGTAAAACTTTCAGTAATTTTCTCGTACAAAACTTTTAGGTTATATAAATTGCTGCTGCACAGGTGTTCGCGTCGACGACTTGAACGGGAGTGGTATCTCATATATGATTGGACTTCCTATAGTAGGTGGGGCGTAATTATCTCAAGAGATGATCAGAATTTATTAGTTGAATTTCAGAGGGGCGGGGCTTAACATCTTATTGTCGCTACTTTATAAAGGGAAAGCGACGAGATGATCAGGTTTAGAATTGGCCAGTGACTTATCTTGCTAAATGCTCTCGTTTGAGTTCCACTCTGAGACCTATAGTTATGCTGTTATGGAGGTAAAAGGTTTGACATTGAACATTTTTAAGATCAGTGAGAGCTTGTTCCTATGTCGTTTTATTGTTATTCGATTTGAGAATGAAACTTAATTTTGATTTTGGGTATTATATCACGTGATGACGGAAATTCTGAATTCCAAATAGTTGAAATTTGAATTCTATCAATTTGAGCATTTTCTGTGTTTATATAAAATAAATTTGAATATTCCATCTTCTTAATCTCCTTCATTTTAGCTGAGAAATTTTTGTTTATTGTTTTCGTAGTGAGATTTGTTGTAGTTTTTAATATATGTTGTTGAATATTTATTGTTGAGGTGGGAATTGTTGTTTGTATACAAATTTCCTTATCAATTTCCATTCGTATAGAAACCGAGTTATTCAATGTTGAATTTGTTGTTGTATGCTGGGCAGATGTTTGTTTATTTTCTTTCTGTGTATTCATTATTGGAATATTTATCGGCAATTGAGGTTGTTTGATATTAATTTCGGGGGATCTACTGTCGTTTTTCTTAGTGTTTTTCGCGTTAGCGGTTGTCCTGGAACTTTTTCTACCTCTTTTCTACTGTAGAATTGTAAGTAGAAGTGCCCAAGATTGAGACATTTCTGTATTGAAGAAAAACTTTAAGTCTAAGTTCACGGTAGAATTTTCAGTAATTTTCTCGTACAAAACTTTTAGGTAATATAAATTGCTGCTGTACAGGTGTTCGCGTCGACGACTTGAACGGAAGTGGTATCTCATATATGATTGGACTTCCTATAGTAGGTGGGGCGTAATTATCTCAGAAGATGATCAGAATTTATTAGTTGAATTTCAGATGGGCGGGGCTTAACATCTTATTGTCGCTACTGTATAAAGGGGAAGCGACGAGACGATCAGGTTTATAATTGGTCAGTGACTTATCTTGATAAATGCTCTCGTTTGAGTTCCACTCTGAGAGCTATAGTTATGCTGTTATGGAGGTAAAAGGTTTGACATTGAACATTTTTAAGCTCAGTGAGAGCTTGTTCCTATGTCGTTTTATTGTTATTCGATTTGAGAATGAAACCTAATTTTGATTTTGGGTATTATATCACGTGATGACGGAAATTTAGTATTCCAAATAGTTGAAATTTGAATTCTATCAATTTCAGCATTTTCTGTGTTTATATAAAATAAATTTGAATATTCCATCTTCTTAATAACATTCATTTTAGCTGAGAAATTTTTGTTTTTTTTTTCGTAGTGGGATTTGTTTTAGTTTTTAATATATGTTGTTGAATATTTATTTTTGAGGTGGGAATTGTTGTTTGTTACAAATTTCTTTATCAATTTCCATTTGTGTGGAAACCGAGTTATTCAATGTTGAATTTGTTGTTGTATGCTGGGCAGATGTTGTTTGTATATTTTCTTTCTGTGTATTCATTATTGGAATATTTATCGGTAATTGAGGTTGTTTGAGATCAATTTCGGGGGATCTACTGTCGTTTTTCTTAGTGTTTTTCGCGTTAGCGGCTGTCCTGGAACTTTTTCTACCTCTTTTCTACTGTAGAATTGTAAGTAGAAGTGCCGCAAGATTGAGACATTTCTGTATTGAAGAAAAGCTCTAAGTCTAAGTTCACGGTAAAACTTTCAGTAATTTTCTCTTACAAAACTTTTAGGTAATATAAATTGCTGCTGCACAGGTGTTCGCGTCGACGACTTGAACGGGAGTGGTATCTCATATATGATTGGACTTCCTATAGTAGGTGGGGCGTAATTATCTCAGGAGATGATCAGAATTTATTAGTTGAATTTCAGATGGGCGGGGCTTAACATCTTATTGTCGTTGCTGTATAAAGGGGAAGCGACGAGACGATCAGGTTTATAATTGGCCAGTGACTTATCTTGCTAAATGCTCTCGTTTGAGTTCCACTCTGAGAGCTATAGTTATGCTGTTATGGAGGTAAAAGGTTTGACATTGAACATTTTTAAGCTCAGTGAGAGCTTGTTCCTATGTCGTTTTATTGTTATTCGATTTGAGAATGAAACCTAATTTTGAATTTGGGTATTATATCACGTGATGACGGAAATTTCGTATTCCAATTAGTTGAAATTTGAATTCTATCAATTTCAGCATTTTCTGTGTTTATATAAAATAAATTTGAATATTCCATCTTCTTAATCTCATTCATTTTAGCTGAGAAATTTCTGTTTATTGTTTTCGTAGTGGGATTTGTTTTAGTTTTTAATATATGTTGTTGAATATTTATTGTTGAAGTAGGAATTGTTTGTATACAAATTACCTTATCAATTTCTATTTGTGTGGAAACCGAGTTATTTTATGTTGAATTTGTTGTTGTATGCTGGGCAGATGTTGTTTGTTTATTTTCTTTCTGTGTATTCATTATTGGAATTTTATCGGTAATTGAGGTTGTTTGAGATCAATTTCGGGGGATCTACTGTCGTTGTTCTTCTTAGTGTTTTTCGCGTTAGCGGTTGTCCTGGAACTTTTTCTACCTCTTTTCTACTGTAGAATTGTAAGTAGAAGTGCCGCAAGATTGAGACATTTCGTTATTGAAGAAAAGCTCTAAGTCTAAGTTCACGGTAAAACTTTCAGTAATTTTCTCGTACAAAACTTTTAGGTAATATAAATTGCTTCTGCACAGGTGTTCGCGTCGACGACTTGAACGGGAGTGGTATCTCATATATGATTGGACTTCCTATAGTAGGTGGGGCGTAATTATCTCAAGAGATGATCAGAATTTATTAGTTGAATTTCAGAGGGGCGGAGCTTAACATCTTATTGTCGCTACTGTATAAAGGGAAAGCGACGAGACGATCAGGTTTATAATTGGCCAGTGACTTATCTTGCTAAATGCTCTCGTTTGAGTTCCACTCTGAGAGCTATAGTTATGTTGTTATGGAGGTCGAAAGTCTTGACATCTGAATCTGAAACTTAGAGCTAGTCGATTGGAACGTATTGAGCTTGTCCACTCAGGTCATAAAAAATTTTCATGTTGCCGAACTGAGCTAATAGTAGGTTTCTCTATTCCCCTATAATTTTGAATAAAAACTTTTTCTCCAATTTGCATTCAAATAATTGTATAAAATTTTATATTTTGAATTGAAACTGTCTGATGATCTAAGCAATACTTCGCTATGGAATAGATGACACTTATGAATTAGGATTACAAACATGGGTACTCTGTTCTATTGAAGCATTTTTCAAATTTTCTATCAGTCTGAAACTTCCTACTAAAAATAATGGGTTCACATACACTAGTTTCTATTAAGAGATTATCATTTATGGATTTGTTGGTTATTGTTGAACTGTATTTTCTTCGTTAGGAATTCGAAGGCCATGGAAAGGTGTGCTCATGGTTGGACCTCCAGGAACAGGCAAGACTATGTTAGCTAAGGCTGTAGCCACAGAATGCAGCACGACATTTTTCAATGTTTCTTCTTCAACACTGACATCCAAATATCGTGGTGAATCGGAAAAAATGGTCAGATTGCTATTTGAAATGGCAAGATTTTATGCACCCAGTACGATATTTATAGATGAAATTGATTCTTTATGTTCACGAAGAGGTTCAGAATCAGAGCATGAAGCATCGAGACGAGTCAAGTCAGAATTATTAGTACAAATGGATGGCATCACTGCTAATAATGAAGAACCAGGCAAAGTTGTCATGGTTCTAGCTGCCACCAACTTTCCTTGGGATATTGATGAAGCACTCCGAAGAAGATTAGAGAAACGTATTTATATACCTTTGCCCACTTTGGAAGGACGGGAAGCTCTATTAAGGATTAACTTGAGAGAGGTCAAATTAGATCCAGAGGTTAGTTTTATGCTTAGACTATATAAGAATAGACACCTTTATTTACATTGAAATGTGTCGCATCTGAAACTTGCAACGTATTGAGCTGGTCCACTCAAAAAATTTTCATGTTGCCAAACTGAGCAAATAGTAGGTTTCTCTATTCCCCTAAAAACTTTTTCTCCAATTTGCATTCAAATGATTGTATATAATTTTATATTTTGAATTGAAACTGTCTTATCGGATATATTAGCAAGAAGTAAAAGAAAAACTTTAGTTGATTCTGCTGTTTTATGTCAAAGACCACAGATAGAAAGAAATTCAGATGAAAGTCAAGACAACGCTGCCGCATTCTCTGTTTGACAGTTTGACAGGTCACATGATGTTTACAAGACACACGTTGCCACCTCTGTATCGAAAGTAAATACGCAAATTGAAGAAAATTTGTGATTGTCAGTCTTAGGTTTTTCATATTTTTTATTGTTTATTACTTTTCATCGCACCAAAAAATGGTTCGTAAGTGTAAAGACAGGAATTTTAACATATTTACATGTTCAGTAGCGAAGGAAGTTTTAATAGGGAAGTTTTCAATGAGATTATCATAAAATAAAATGAGGTTTTCTTGATTTAAGGTTCCCAGATGACGATAAAAAAAGAAGAATTTGGGCTTCGCCGTGCTTGTACCATCAAATGATCCAATGGTTAGATGCAATTTTTTGATTGAGAATCAAAGGATAACTTTGGGCATAGTCTCCCTGTTTTTCATCAATGTCTCATACAAATTATGTTCATATCGTTTCGATGCAAAGAAATTACCATTTGTTGCTATTTCTAGCCTCACTCTGTCTGTAAACTATCCCCATTTAACGGACTCCTGCAACGTGACGAGAAATTGATAGAATAGTGAGGTTTTCACAAAAAACTTCATGTTTTGAACAAGAAAAAAACGACATTGAGAAATTTTATTTGATTGTAAGTGGAAAAAATATATTGAAGACGAGGTTAGCTGAATATTCGCTTACATAGATGGTTACAAAACAAACCCCAGTTTTCTCGGTACACTAGCAAAATTATCAAGAACTTCCTCGTCGCTAACTGTGATGTCTCTGTGAATAGAGAGCAATGCGAGATCATTTGGTCTATTCTCAGATGTTGTGTTCCTTAGGTAAGTTTTCAGTCTTCTTAGGCTAAAGAAAGTCCTTTCAACGGTAGCGACTGACACGGGAAGGACAACTAGAAGGATATACATGTTTGGGAATAAATCTTTGTCACATTTTTCTAGAGAACTAATCGCCGTTTTTGACAGAACTTCAGGTCTTTCCTGTTTCCACTTTTCTTGCCACAGCTTAAACTCACTTCGCACAATGTCGTTAAATGACCAATCTGATTCATATAATTTCAATGCAGCGTCTAATGAAGTGATGTCTGTACTGATACAAAATTGTGGAAGAATGTTTTGTAAAGATATTATTGTGTCTTTATGAGATTGGAATCTTTCCCTTAACACTTCACAAAAATCATCCAGGTATGGCACATAAACCGCTCGTCTATAATATTCTTATTCTGTGGTATGAGGTACATTGTTGCGTGTTGTTTGAAGCCGACAAAATCGTGGAAGCTCCTCTGTGACAAAAAGTTTTGATGCTATTGCCTTCACCTGTTCATATAATGGTTTGAAGGTTTGCTCGGCATTTGATCTCTGTTTTGACAGTAGGTCTAAAACAGTTGTGATGTTGCTTATAGCCTGACAAAGGCAATATTTTTTTTCTTTAGGGTCTCAGACAAGCTGTGTGTAGTCGACAGCATCTGGCTCAAATGGGAAAGTACAAATGGCACGACTTAAAGCAAATGCTTTAGTTGATGAAACACTCGATTCTTCTATCTTATGTAGGGAGAGTATGATAGCTTCTAAAATTTCTTTGATTAGAATAACTGAGTCATGTCTTTCCACCCATCGCGTTTCGCACAATGAAATCAGTTTCCTTCTCTTTTCATCAGGAAAGCACTCTGAAATAGTGCATTTTAAAATCTCTGTGTTCTTAGCTGATGCATGAAAGAATGCACATATTTCTATAATGACACCCATGCAGTTTCTAATAGAGGAAATGCTACTTGCATCTGACAAGCACAAGTTGAGTGTATGCGAAAAACAATGTGTATAAAGGGCCAATGGTAGTTTTTCTCTGATAGCAGCTTGAACTCCTCTGAACTTGCCACTCATAGTGGCAGCACCATCGTATCCTTGGCCTCTCAATTTGTTCAAGTCAAGACCTAAATTTGACAAGGTCTCTAGTACTGTTTTCGCCAAACCTGCACCAGTTACATCATGAACGGGAACAAATGTTAGGAAATCTTCTCTGATTTTAAGAGTTTCATCCTCAACATAGCGAATGCAAAGTGAAAATTGTTCTATTTGGCTTATATCGGTGGTTTCATCCGCTAAAATGGAATAGAAGATAGAATTTCTAACTTTTGCCACAATTTTGGTTTGAATCAAAGAACCGAATGTGTTAATGATGTCGTTCTGAATGACGGGACTTGTGTACATTGTCTTTCCACCAGCACTGATCAATTGGTCCTTGAGAAGATTATCTCCCCTGTTAGCTCGGTATCTCAAGAATGATCGGAAATTTCCGTCATTTTCGTCAGGTTCTTCAAGACTTGTCCAGAATCATTATGACCTCTGAGAACAATCAGAACCCCCCCCCCCCATATATACGCCAATGGGTGGCAACGTGTGTCTTGTAAACATCATGTGACCTTCAAACTGTCAAACAGAGAATGCGGCAGCGTTGTCTTGACTTTCATCTGAATTTCTTTCTATCTGTGGTCTTTGACATAAAACAGCAGAATCAACTAAAGTTTTTCTTTTACTTCTTGCTAATATATCAGATAAGACAGTTTCAATTCAAAATATAAAATTATATACAATCATTTGAATGCAAATTGGAGAAAAAATTTTTATTCACAATTATAGGGTAATAGAGAAACATGAAAATTTTTTATGACCTGAGTAAACCAGCTCAATAGGTTAAAATCGACCAGCTCTAAGTTTCAGATGCGACACTTTTCAATGTAAATAAAGGTGTCTATTCTTATATACTTTAAGCTTTATTCCGTACCTGATATTTAATTCTGGGTACATGAACATCCCTTTTTTTTTTCAAGGTGAATTTGGGTGATATCGCTGATAAATTGGACGGATTTTCGGGAGCAGATATAACCAATGTCTGCAGAGATGCTTCGATGATGTCCATGCGCAGAAAGATATACGGTTTGCGGCCAGAACAAATAAAGCAACTTCCAAAAGAGGAACTTGATTTGCCAGTCACAACAAGAGATTTTCAAGAAGCATTAATGAAAAATAATAAGAGTGTTTCCAGTGAAGATCTTCAGAAATATGAGAAATGGATGAATGATTTTGGTTCTTCCTGATTTTAATCGTACAATTTTTACTTGTAAATGTTTATATTGCATTACGTGTTTGTTGTTTTAACTTAGATAGAGTTTTTATAAATTAATAATTATTTATATGATACATTTAAAATATATCTACATGCCTTCAGTGTTTAAATGTAAGTTCACTTCTTTGTAAAAATTCTAAATTATTGTTAATTTAATTGTTACTAAAATTGTTCAGTAAGTTGATGAATAACGAATTTGATTAAGAATATATTTATACAGAATAAAGTGCATATAGGCAACAGTTTTATAAATAAAGTGCATATAGGCAACAGTTTTATAAATTATTTTCTTCTACTACCCGTGCTCCTTTGTTTGATGAGGTATCATGTGTGTGCTTAGGTGACACTCAATCTGCCCCATCGACTGATCAAAGACACGCTAAGATTTCCACCGTCACTGAGGGGAATCATATGGTAGCTTTCTAGAACGCGTCACGTAACGAACAACAGGCCTCAAAACTTTATGGTGTATTTATGGGATCGAGAGCGATATTCATGAATGCAGTCTTTGATTATTCTTTTTGTCGGCTTATCTTCTTTGGATATGATATATGATTCGTTCCCTTTTATCATGTGATTTCCATCCACAGCATGTTGGACTCAACAACAACCTAGATCTATCGGTTTCTCCGATAAAAGATCTTCCGCAGTTATATTCGGACGTTTTCTCTCGAAAACTGGCGAATTAGGAGTCTCAGGAAATTTTTCTCGGGCTTTGGGGAATATTCCTATGATTTCTGATTAAAATGCACGTGCAGAATCCAAATCTGGAATTAATTTTGAGCTACAATGAATATTTTGGCAGCTAGAGCTGATTTATGTTCGGAAGTTTTCTCTCGATATCTGGCGAATAAGGAGTCCCAGGAAAGAACTGATTGCAGATTCCGAAAGAGCACAGCTTACTTCCCCTGAAAATGCATTTTCAACAAGATCCGAGCAAAAAACCTTTTTTCGTCAAAATTTTTCATGATGTATACCCTTTGAAAATTTTTCGACCTTGAACAGAAATTTTTCTCGGGCTTTGGGGAATATTCCTATGATTTCTGATTAAAATGCACGTGCAGAATCCAAATCTGGAATTAATTTTGAGCTACAATGAATATTTTGGCAGCTAGAGCTGATTTATGTTCGGAAGTTTTCTCTCGATATCTGGCGAATAAGGAGTCCCAGGAAAGAACTGATTGCAGATTCCGAAAGAGCACAGCTTACTTCCCTGAAAATGCATTTTCAACAAGATCCGAGCAAAAAACCTTTTTCGTCAAAATTTTTCATGATGTATACCCTTTGAAAATTTTTCGACCTTGAAGAGAAATTTTTCTCGGGCTTTGGGAATATTCCTATGATTTCTGATTAAAATGCACGTGCAGAATCCAAATCTGGAATTAATTTTGAGCTACAATGAATATTTTGGCAGCTAGAGCTGATTTATGTTCGGAAGTTTTCTCTCGATATCTGGCGAATAAGGAGTCCCAGGAAAGAACTGATTGCAGATTCCGAAAGAGCACAGCTTACTTCCCCTGAAAATGCATTTTCAACAAGATCCGAGCAAAAAACCTTTTTTCGTCAAAATTTTTCATGATGTATACCCTTTGAAAATTTTCGACCTTGAAGAGAAATTTTTCTCGGGCTTTGGGAATATTCCTATGATTTCTGATTAAAATGCACGTGCAGAATCCAAATCTGGAATTAATTTTGAGCTACAATGAATATTTTGGCTGCTAGAGCTGATTTATGTTCGGAAGTTTTCTCTCGATATCTGGCGAATAAGGAGTCCCAGGAAAGAACTGATTGCAGATTCCGAAAGAGCACAGCTTACTTCCCCTGAAAATGCATTTTCAACAAGATCCGAGCAAAAAACCTTTTTTCGTCAAAATTTTTCATGATGTATATCCTTTGAAAATTTTTCGACCTTGAACTGAAATTTTTCTCGGACTTTGGGGAATATTCCTATGATTTCTGATTAAAATGCACGTGCAGAATCCAAATCTGGAATTAATTTTGAGCTACAATGAATATTTTGGCTGCTAGAGCTGATTTATGTTCGGCAGTTTTCTCTCGATATCTGGCGAATTAGGAGTCTCAGGAAAGAACTGATTGCAGATTCCGAAAGAGCACAGCTTACTTCCCCTGAAAATGCATTTTCAACAAGATCCGAGCAAAAAACCTTTTTTCGTCAAAATTTTTCATGATGTATACCCTTTGAAAATTTTTCGACCTTGAACAGAAATTTTTCTCGGACTTTGGGGAATATTCCTATGATTTCTGATTAAAATGCACGTGCAGAATCCAAATCTGGAATTAATTTTGAGCTACAATGAATATTTTGGCTGCTAGAGCTGATTTATGTTCGGAAGTTTTCTCTCGATATCTGGCGAATAAGGAGTCCCAGGAAAGAACTGATTGCAGATTCCGAAAGAGCACAGCTTACTTCCCCTGAAAATGCATTTTCAACAAGATCCGAGCAAAAAACCTTTTTTCGTCAAAATTTTTCATGATGTATACCCTTTGAAAATTTTCGACCTTGAACAGAAATTTTTCTCGGGCTTTGGGAATATTCCTATGATTTCTGATTAAAATGCACGTGCAGAATCCAAATCTGGAATTAATTTTGAGCTACAATGAATATTTTGGCAGCTAGAGCTGATTTATGTTCGGAAGTTTTCTCTCGATATCTGGCGAATAAGGAGTCCCAGGAAAGAACTGATTGCAGATTCCGAAAGAGCACAGCTTACTTCCCCTGAAAATGCATTTTCAACAAGATCCGAGCAAAAAACCTTTTTTCGTCAAAATTTTTCATGATGTATATCCTTTGAAAATTTTTCGACCTTGAACTGAAATTTTTCTCGGACTTTGGGGCATATTCCTATGTTTCTGATTAAAATGCACGTGCAGAATCCAAATCTGGAATTAATTTTGAGCTACAATGAATATTTTGGCTGCTAGAGCTGATTTATGTTCGGAAGTTTTCTCTCGATATCTGGCGAATAAGGAGTCCCAGGAAAGAACTGATTGCAGATTCCGAAAGAGCACAGCTAATTTCTCAAGAATATGCAATTTCACCAAGATCCGAGCAAAAAACCTTTTTTCGTCAAAATTTTTCATGATGTATACCCTTTGAAAATTTTTCGACCTTGAACTGAAATTTTTCTCGGACTTTGTGGAATATTCCTATGATTTCTGATTAAAATGCACGTGCAGAATCCAAATCTGGAATTAATTTTGAGCTACAATGAATATTTTGGCTGCTAGAGCTGATTTATGTTCGGCAGTTTTCTCTCGATATCTGGCGAATTAGGAGTCTCAGGAAAGAACTGATTGCAGATTCCGAAAGAGCACAGCTTACTTCCCCTGAAAATGCATTTTCAACAAGATCCGAGCAAAAAACCTTTTTTCGTCAAAATTTTTCATGATGTATACCCTTTGAAAATTTTTCGACCTTGAACAGAAATTTTTCTCGGGCTTTGGGGAATATTCCTATGATTTCTGATTAAAATGCACGTGCAGAATCCAAATCTGGAATTAATTTTGAGCTACAATGAATATTTTGGCAGCTAGAGCTGATTTATGTTCGGAAGTTTTCTCTCGATATCGGGCGAATTAAGAGACCCAGAAGAGAACTGATTGCAGATTCCGAAAGAGCACAGCTAATTTCTCAAGAATATGCAATTTCACCAAGATCCGAGCAAAAAACCTTTTTTCGTCAAAATTTTTCATGATGTATACCCTTTGAAAATTTTCGACCTTGAACTGAAATTTTCTCGGACTTTGTGGAATATTCCTATGATTTCTGATTAAAATGCACGTGCAGAATCCAAATCTGGAATTAATTTTGAGCTACAATGAATATTTTGGCTGCTAGAGCTGATTTATGTTCGGAAGTTTTCTCTCGATATCTGGCGAATAAGGAGTCCCAGGAAAGAACTGATTGCAGATTCCGAAAGAGCACAGCTTACTTCCCCAGAAAATGCATTTTCACCAAGATCCGAGACAAAAACCATTTTTCCTCAAAATTTTCCATGATGTATACCCTTTGAAAATTTTTCGACCTTGAACTGAAATTTTTCTCGGACTTTGGGAAATATTCCTATGATTTCTGTTTAAAATGCACGTGCAGAATCCAAATCTGGAATTAATTTTGAGCTACAATGAATATTTTGGCAGCTAGAGCTGATTTATGTTCGGAAGTTTTCTCTCGATATCTGGCGAATAAGGAGTCCCAGGAAAGAACTGATTGCAGATTCCGAAAGAGCACAGCTAATTTCTCAAGAATATGCAATTTCACCAAGATCCGAGCAAAAAACCTTTTTTCGTCAAAATTTTTCATGATGTATACCCTTTGAAAATTTTTCGACCTTGAACTGAAATTTTTCTCGGACTTTGTGGAATATTCCTATGATTTCTGATTAAAATGCACGTGCAGAATCCAAATCTGGAATTAATTTTGAGCTACAATGAATATTTTGGCTGCTAGAGCTGATTTATGTTCGGCAGTTTTCTCTCGATATCTGGCGAATTAGGAGTCTCAGGAAAGAACTGATTGCAGATTCCGAAAGAGCACAGCTTACTTCCCCAGAAAATGCATTTTCACCAAGATCCGAGACAAAAACCATTTTTCCTCAAAATTTTCCATGATGTATGTATACCCTTTGAAAATTTTTCGACCTTGAACTGAAATTTTTCTCGGACTTTGGGAAATATTCCTATGATTTCTGTTTAAAATGCACGTGCAGAATCCAAATCTGGAATTAATTTTGAGCTACAATGAATATTTTGGCTGCTAGAGCTGATTTATGTTCGGCAGTTTTCTCTCGATATCTGGCGAATTAGGAGTCTCAGGAAAGAACTGATTGCAGATTCCGAAAGAGCACAGCTTACTTCCCCAGAAAATGCATTTTCACCAAGATCCGAGCAAAAAACCTTTTTTCGTCAAAATTTTTCATGATGTATACCCTTTGAAAATTTTTCGACCTTGAACTGAAATTTTTCTCGGACTTTGGGGAATATTCCTATGATTTCTGATTAAAATGAACGTGCAGAATCCAAATATGGAATTAATTTTGAGCTACAATGAATATTTTGGCTGCTAGAGCTGATTTATGTTCGGCAGTTTTCTCTCGATATCTGGCGAATTAGGAGTCCTAGGAATGAACTGATTGCAGATTCCGAAAGAGCACAGCTTACTTCCCCAGAAAATGCATTTTCAACAAGATCCGAGCAAAAATTATTTTTTCGTCAAAATTTTTCATGATGTATACCCTTTGAAAATTTTTCGACCTTGAACTGAAATTTTTCTCGGACTTTGGGGAATATTCCTATGATTTCTGATTAAAATGAACGTGCAGAATCCAAATATGGAATTAATTTTGAGCTACAATGAATATTTTGGCTGCTAGAGCTGATTTATGTTCGGCAGTTTTCTCTCGATATCTGGCGAATTAGGAGTCCTAGGAATGAACTGATTGCAGATTCCGAAAGAGCACAGCTTACTTCCCCAGAAAATGCATTTTCACCAAGATCCGAGCAAAAAACCTTTTTTCGTCAAAATTTTTCATGATGTATACCCTTTGAAAATTTTTCGACCTTGAACTGAAATTTTCTCGGACTTTGGGGAATATTCCTATGATTTCTGATTAAAATGCACGTGCAGAATCCAAATCTGGAATTAATTTTGAGCTACAATGAATATTTTGGCAGCTAGAGCTGATTTATGTTCGGAGGTTTTCTCTCGATATCTGGCGAATTAAGAGACCCAGAAGAGAACTGATTGCAGATTCCGAAAGAGCACAGCTTACTTCCCCAGAAAATGCATTTTCACCAAGATCCGAGCAAAAAACCTTTTTTCGTCAAAATTTTTCATGATGTATACCCTTTGAAAATTTTTCGACCTTGAACTGAAATTTTTCTCGGACTTTGGGGAATATTCCTATGATTTCTGATTAAAATGCACGTGCAGAATCCAAATCTGGAATTAATTTTGAGCTACAATGAATATTTTGGCTGCTAGAGCTGATTTATGTTCGGAAGTTTTCTCTCGATATCGGGCGAATTAGGAGTCCCAGGAAACAACTGGTTACAGATTCCGGAAGAGCACAGCTTACTTCCCCAGAAAACGCAATATCACCAAGATCCGAGACCAAAACTTTTTTCCTCAAAATTAATACTTTGAAGCTTCAAAATGCCAATTCAAATATAAAATATACCGCAAACACGAAAATTGGAATTATGTACCTCATTTTCTTGACTATGAAAATGCTAAAACGTTTTGAGGGAGTAAAGAAATTTTAAAATATCATTTCAAACATAAATACAGTAAATAAGAGGATACCGTACTAAAACAAAGAAAATAAGCTATTGTCTGATGCAGACCAATCAGAAACTGGACCAATCAAGATAAAATATATCAAAAATGCGAGGACCAATCAGAAACAAGACGCTCGATTGTCATCACCACTATGATAACTATTGAATCTTAAGCCCCGCCCATATGACATCTTATTGCTAAGTTCGAACCAATATTTGTCACGGTGACTTCAAAGTGTTTGTCATTGTTCGCCGGTCGGCGTCCACAAATGTCACCCAATTGTCACGTCGTAACAAGCGTGCAACTCCATACATATTCACGGACTTGACTAACAGTCACCGTGACAAAAATCACCAGTGCGCCCTTAATGAGATTTTAACGAAAAACAAATTAACAATTTAAACGATAATGTATCCTAACATAAGATTGAGACATGTCAGGCGTGAAAATCAGATAATAATTCAGTGAATTTTCAAACCAGATAGGCATGATCATGATCATCTATACTCTAATCAAAATGCGGTTCCATAAAATAGCACCATGTTCTACCAATTCACTGGACTGGGACAAGCCCGCGAAAAGATACTCATATATCATCTCGTGGGTTTATTCTAACAAGATGAAATTAGTTGATTCGAAATTAGCAAATACTTGGAGATGGGCGGGGCTTAAGGTCCAATTGATTTGTTGAGTCAGCTTCAATTAATCGCTAGGTTTCTTTCTTTCATTTCTGAATCGGACACAGGTTGTTGATTTTATATTTTTTTATTGTGTGTGATGTGTGCATGTCTCTATTTCTAATGAAATTCTGTTTTCAGCTGCTGAAGTGCAGAGAACTTCGTATAAGAAAAAAACCCACGAATATCAAGAATTTGTAGATGGTAATGGTTAACAAAATGAAGAAACTGATGCATCATTGTGCTAGTTTACAAATCCAGAAATCTTTAATTGGTCCTTATTAGGACCGTGAAATAAAAATTTCATGTTAGTTCACCTTCTCTAGTGATCAAGAGAACGCCACAGTTCACACTGTGACGTGTTTACACTACTGTGCACACACTCCACTATACACTACAATATACGCAACACCAATTCCTTCTTTTTTGTTAAAAAAACATTTTTTTTTCGTCGAAATAAGCGTGATTTCAGTGGATCAATAATGAAATTTCAATATCCCGTATCCCCAAAAAAATCATAGCAGAAAGAAAAGGTTTACAGATTACGAAAAGACGCGCTTCAATCCAGCAACTTTCACCAAAAATCGAAGAAACTAGTCTTCTAATTTTCGGAAAAAACTTCTTTTCGAAAAAAGGGTGAAATGGATATGAGTGACTCATCAACTTTCGGAATCTGCCAACTATTTCACATTGAGAGCTCTAGTTTTGCTGTAATGGCTGTCTGTAATTAAGAAATATCAATATCCTGTATCTCCCAAAATAATCATCGCAGAAAGAAACGGGAGGTAGATTCTGAAAGGGGGCAGCTCGATGAAGCTATGTTTACTTTAATCTCGCTAAAAAAATTCGTTTTCAGAAATCGAAAAAAAAAAAAGAGTTAAATAAGCATGAGTGAGTTGTGTGCTTCTCAATCTGCCACCCGTTTCCCCATGAGAGCTATCGTTTTGCATCTATGGCTGCCTGCACTAATGACATTTCAATACCCTGTATCTTCCAAAATAATCAACGCAGAAAAAACTGGGTGGCAGATTCTGAAAGAACGCAGCTGACTCAAGCTCGACACGATATCATCTTGCGAAAAATTTTTTTTCCCTAAATTTAGGGAAAAAAAAGTTGTAAATTTTTTCGAGATATAAGACGGGAAACAGCTTGAGTGAGCTGTGTCCTTTCCGAATCTGTCACCCGTTTCTCTCTGAGAGCTTTAGTTTTGCAGTTATAGGGGTTTGAAGTTTAGACATTAAACAGCCTGTATCTCGTAAACTAATCATCGCACAAAAAAACGGGTAGCAGATTCGTAAAGTGCACATCTTATCCAATCTGTATCCGCTCTCATCTCGCAAAAAATGGACCAAAAAAATTTTTCCCTAAATTTAGGGAAAAAAAGTTGGGAAATTTTTTTGAGATATAAGACTGGAAACAGCTTGAGTGAGCTGTGTGCTTTCCGAACCTGTCATCTGTTTCTCTCTGAGAGCTTTAGTTTTGCAGTTATTGGGGTCTGAAGTTATGACATTAAACAGCCTGTATCTCGTAAACTAATCATCGCACAAAAAAACGGGTGGGAGATTCCGGAAGGACTCTGCTCGTTCTTGCGATTTCCACTTCAATTCCGACGAAAATCGAAAAAAAGTTTTTTTGGTCAAAAAAAATCTAAGGTTAACCCCTTTGAACTTTTTTCGTCCAAAAAAATATTTTTCGCTTATTTGCGATTTAAGAGATGAAATGGATAGAATGAATGAAGACCTTTCGGATTCTGCCACCCGTTTCTTCCTGCGATGATTATTTTGAGAGATACAGGGTGTTTTATGTCTTAATTTCAGACGCCCATAATTGCAAAACTATAGCTCTCAAAATGAAAAAGGTGGTAGATTCGGAAAGAGCGTAGCTCACTCTGTCAATTCCCGCTCTTATCTCGCAAAAAATTGAGAAAATTTTTTTTTCCCTAAATTCAGGAAAAAAAAAATTTTAATTTTTTTCGAGAGATAATAGGTAAAAGAGCATGAGTGAGCTACGGCCTTTCAGAATCTGTCACTCGTTTTTTTCTGTGATGCTTATTTTGGAAGATACAGGGTATTGAAATGTCATAAGTGTAGGCAGCCACTGCTGCAAAACGATAGCTCTCCAGGAGTGCCCCGTTAAATTTATCTCGTAGACAACCAGCAATACATGAGAATGTTTTTCCGATTGCCTACCTTCCGGGGCACTTAGAGGTAGGCAATCAGAAAAACAATCTTGTGTATTGTTGGTTGTCTACCGGGTCAATTCAACGGGGGTAGGCAATTGGAAAAACATTCTCATGTATTGCTGGTTGTCTACGAGGTGAATTTAACGGGGCACTCCTGGAGAGCTATCGTTTTGCAGCTATGGCTGCCTACCGTTATGACATTTCAATACCCTGTATCTTCCAAAATAAGCATCGCAGAAAAAAACGAGTGACAGATTCTGAAAGGACGTAGCTCACTCATGCTCTTTTACCTATTATCTCTCGAAAAAAATTGATATTTTTTTTTTCCTGAATTTAGGGAAAAAAAAAATTTCTCAATTTTTTGCGAGATAAGAGCAAGAATTGACAGAGTGAGGTACGCTCTTTCCGAATCTACCACCTTTTTCATTTTGAGAGCTATAGTTTTGCAGTTATGGGCGTCTGAAATTATGACATAAAACACCCTGTATCTCTCAAAATAATCATCGCAGGAAGAAACGGGTGGCAGATTCCGAAAGGTCTTGATTCATTCTATCCATTTCATCTCTTAAATCGCAAATAAGCGAAAAATATTTTTTTGGACGAAAAAAGTTCAAAGGGGTTAACCTTAGATTTTTTTTGACCAAAAAAACTTTTTTTCGATTTTCGTCGGAATTGAAGTGGAAATCGCAAGAACGAGCAGAGTCCTTCCGGAATCTGCCACCCGTTTTTTTGTGCGGTGATTAGTTTACGAGATACAGGGTGTTTAAAGTCATAACTTCAGACCCCAATAACTGCAAAACTAAAGCTCTCAGAGAGAAACGGGTGACAGATTCGGAAAGGACACAGCTCACTCAAGCTGTTTCCGGTCTTATATCTAAAAAAATTTTCAAATTTTTTTTTCCCTAAATTTAGGGAAAAATTTTTTGGTCCATTTTTTGCGAGATGAGAGCGGAAACAGATTGAATGAGATGTGTACTTTACGAATCTGCCAACCGTTTCACTCTGAGAGCTATAGTTTTGCAGTTATAGGGGTTTGAAGTTTTGACATTAAACAGCCTGTATCACGTAAACTAATCATCGCACAAAAAAACGGGTAGCAGATTCCGGAAGGACCCTGCTCGTTCTTGCGATTTCCACTTCAATTCCGACGAAAATCGAAAAAATTTTTTTGGTCAAAAAAAATCTAAGGTTAACCCCTTTGAACTTTTTTCGGCCAAAAAAATATTTTTCGATTATTTGCGATATAAGAGTTGAAATAGATAGAATGAATCAAGACCTTTCGGAATCTGTCTCCCTTTTCTTCCTGTGATGATTATTTCGGTTGATTCAGGGTGTTTAATGTCATAGATTCAGACGCCCATAACTGCAAAACTATAGCTCTCAAAATGAAAAAGGTGGTAGATTCGGAAAGAGCGTAGCTCAATCTGTCAATTCCCGCTCTTATCTCGCAAAAAATGGGGAAACTTTTTTTTTCCCTAAATTCAGGAAAAAAAAAATTTCAATTTTTTTCGAGATATAATAGCGAAAAGGCTTGAGTGAGCTACGTCCTTTCAGAATCTGGCACCCGTTTTTTTTCTGCGATGCTTATTTTGGAAGATACAGGGTATTGAAATGTCATAACTGTAGGCAGCCATAGCTGCAAAACGATAGCTCTCATAGTGAAACAGGTGGCTGATTGAGAAAGCACATAGCTCACTCATGGTTATTCAGCACTTATTTCAAAAAAAAAAAAAATTTTCAACCAGATTAACGTAGACACAGCATGATCAAGCTGCGCTCTTTCAGAATCTACCTCCCGTTTCTTTCTGCGATGATTATTTTGGGAGATACAGGGTATTGATATTTCATAATTACAGACAGCCGTCACAGCAAAACTATAGCTCTCAGAGTGAAATGGGTGGCAAATTCCGAACGTACACAACTCACTCATGACCATTTTACCCTTATTTCGAAAACAGATTTTTTCAGAAAATAGAAAGACTATTTTTTCGACTATAGCCTTTGAAGGGGCACTCCTGATACGCTGGATACCTCCTCGAATTCCTGTGATCCTAAATCGAAAACTATATGAAATTAATGAATGAATTTAGATTTCAACTGACTTTCATATTATTTTCTAGATTTGTATTAGGATCACAGGAAAACGAGGAGGTATCCGGAGTAACTGGGGTGCGAAAAACATTCTCGTGTATCGTTGGTTGTCTGTGTTTGGAAACTGTATTTCTTCGCCCTCTAGGAGTAATTTTATATTCCTTACCTCAACTATATTATTCAGGATCTTCAACTTTAGGATTATAAATGAATAAATAAGATAATTCAGTTTATTAAAATCTTTACTCAAGGAATCACAATAATATTCAGAAATCATAAAAAATTGAGTGTATATTTAGGGATAAATGATTGTAAAACAATATGTCATATTAGTTAGAAGAAAAATTAACACAGTTCTGAAATTCAATAGTAACGGATCAGAATTTCAAACAATATGAATAACAATAAGTAAGATTTAGCGATATTTAACAAGTTTTTAGCAATTTTTACATATTTGAGACAACAAACATTATATTTCAGTAATCGTTATCTCCAATCTGAACAACATATTCATCATGGAGATAGAAAATATGAAATTGGGTGACGCCATAAGTATTAGAAAGGAAAGAAGGCGGTGCTTGCAGACTTGCTGATTGCCCTCGTCCAATGCAAGGCAAATTTAAAGAAAACAACAATCATCTATACAAGTTCACACTTGCTAAGCGATGACATCTTCTTTCGTCATCCTTTCACTGGTTGTGGATTACCTGATATTCCTTCTCTGATATGGCAAAATTTGTCTTTACTAGCTCAACCCTGGAACATGAAAAGAGAATAGGTACTCTTAGGAAAGTGCTTTTTAACGAATGAATTTTTTATTTTTACTGATCTGTGCAGTCTTCCTAAATAATAATTGGATCCAAACTTATATGAACACGAATACTTTTCTTAAATTGGTTCAAATACCCAGTTAAAGCATTAAAACCTTCAAATAAACTAAACGGATCGAAGAAGGCCTCCTAGTCCAAAAACAAAACATCTAATGCACTCCTGAAGTGAAATTCAAGGAAAGATTGGGAATGGAAAACAATTCAGAATAATTTTAAATTCACTGAGACCCAAGAATATAGTTTTTTTTTCAGCGGATGCTCGATCCAAAGATTTAAACAGGAACCCTTTTCTTATATGCAACTCAAGCTGAATTGAAATTAGTATGGAATTTACTGTATAATATTAATTTGAGAAATTCTTAATTGAAGGAGGAGCTGAAAATACCAAACAAAAATCTTTTGAATTGGAATCACAAGACTTTGGTGAGGTATAATCACGTCCTCCTTTTTGGTTTTTTTTTTAAAGAAGTGAGCGAATTCGCCCGAGCTAGATGAGTATCAACTCACCGTTGCCATCTGACAATCCAGATTGCAATTCCACCTTTCGGTCTTCATGGATACCAGAAGCCCATAGCCTTGAGATACACATCCATTAGTTAATCCTGACAACTCTCATTTACGGTGTCTGCATCAACTCATTTACCCTCAGAAATCTAGACATGATGGCTGTGAAAATATATACAGTTAGCAGTTTTGAACAATGTTTCCATAATATAAACAAAAGTAGTGATAGCCTCGAAAGCAATACAGAGAAATGAGTTTTTGGGAACCAAATGGCATCAGTTATGAAAAGCATTTAAAAGGGAAAAACTTTAAAAAAGGGAGGTTGTCTGGTGAGTAGTGGCTTGTTTATTAAGTATAAACTTAATACACAACAATCTGACCAGACATGTACTGATAGATTATCTACCTCTATAAGAGTTATATAAATTGTATGAATTTTGTACGCTTGTTGAATGAATAATATAAAAACTATCCTTCGATTACGATGAGAAATTATCGATTACACAGAAATACTTTATAGTTCATCTACCGAAAACGGATATCGATTCATTGCGAATGCAATAATAATTAACCCAATATAAAAAATTCAAAATCGAAAAGTGATGTTAGTGACCTCTGTCGTCGACTTTCAGAAACTTTGATGAAATGTGTTGATAGCGCCCTCTGTTAATTTTTTAGTTATGCAACATTAACACGGTAAAGGAACCTGCATTGGACTGGGCGCAACGTGAAGGAATCTGACAGCGAGTGATGTTAATATTAAGTTTCTCCGATAGATGGCTAGAAATGAGTTCAAAGCTCAGATCACCCCTTGTGGCTAATTCTCTACATTCATCAAATAAATATCTAAATCCATGAAGTTGAATTGAAGAGTGTATCTGATATGGAACTCAACTGAATTGAAATTAGTACAGAATGTACCGTATATCTGAGAAATCCATAATCGAAGGAGGAGCTGACTTCACCCGAAAGAAATCTTTGATTTGGATTCCTGAAGATGAACTCGTAGAGCTCGAATTATGAAGAAATGATACAATCAAAAGAAGATTTCTATGAGGTGGCATCACCTCCTCTTTCACCAAGAGAGAATTTACCTTTGCTGCATTAGTATCAACTCATCGTTGGCATTGGAGAATCCAGACTTCAATTCCATCTTTCCTACTTTTTTCAATATTCTTTGCCACCAGAACTAGACAGCTGTCAAAGCCTTGTGATCAACGTCCAATATCTAATACAAACAACTCTGGTTTATGGTCTCTGCATTTCAAATTTCAGGATAACTCTATAAGAGAAGAAAAAAAAGGTTCAAAGAGCAAATGTCATTTGTGTGAAGCAATCTAGATTGATAATGATTTGAAAATTACAAGAAGAACCTGAAAATTATAGCTATAAGAAATCAATAAAAATTCATTGAGGATTCTGTTAATAAAACTATGAAAAGATAAATTTTCAGGTTGCTTCAAATTTATGTTATAGTACGAGATCCGGCTGCAGAATCAGTGTACCCATCGAGTGTTTGCTGAAAACCAAATTTTTACACATATTTATGATTAGGAGAATTTATATCTACCAGGTTGCCTATCAAAATGTGGCCGCTAGTATTTTTAATTAAATTATTAATAATTCATAATCCGTAAGAAATTTCACTGACATGTTTTTTCAATGAAATGTGGTCTATTTTAGGGCAACATCTATGAAGACTCTGAAAAATCATGGTTGCCGTTGCGCATCTGGCCGCACCTCTTCGCAGCCAGGTGTACACAGGTATGATTTTGTTACATTTATACACCCACAACGTACATTCATATTTTATAAATCAAATTAAAGCTAATTTTTTTCTGTACATTATTATATACGGTTGCCTAATTAAATCTGGCTACTTTATACCTAACGCAAATAAAGGGTTGCTGGCTGTTAAATATAGTAAATATTAAAAGTAGAGTGAAAGAGAGCTAGCGCGTTACACCACTATTCAGACGAGGATAGCGATTGCCAGCTGTCGGACAGTTTAAAGCCATTGCGCATGCGTCAGATGCTAGTGTTCATAATAAAAAACCGAGAAATTATGAAATACAGTTCTTTGAAAGAAGGAAATTGATGCTTCTGAATAATGTTGTGAAATACAGAACGGATCAGTTGCGACTTTTATTCTAAGTTGAAAACCAGGCTATTTTGAAGAATTTAGAAAACATTAGAAGCATTGTAGAATGTACATATTAGGTTTGCTTTTCATTAGAGAAAAACAGAATTCCTTTTGTAATTTGTTAACTGCAGTAATCAAAAGTTTTATCAGCAGCTGCAAACATTGAATGCAGTGAGAAACTTAATCAGTCATCAACTGAAAGTACGTTGAAGTAACACAGAAAAACCATCTATTCTTATTGAATTTGTTATAAAGATAATATTAAATTCTATTTCAAATTTCAGGATAACTGTATAAGAGAAGAAAAAAAAGGTTCAAAGAGCAAATGTCATTTGTGTGAAGCAATCTAGATTGATAATGATTTGAAAATTACAAGAACCTGAAAATTATAGCCACAAGAAATCCATTGAGAATTCTATTAATGAAACTATGAAAAGATAAATTTTCAGGTTGCTTCAAATTTATGTTATGTGTGCAATCCTGAGAGTATCTGCAAAGCATCGTATCAATAGTTTGGGTGTTCTGATGTTCTGAGAATGCACAATATGGTAGCAATGAGGAGAAATTTTAAGGTTGATCATTAAATTGGAATAAACTGAAATATACAAATTCAAAATATTGTTTGTTAAAACCATCATGAGATTTGTCATTGTCGTTCCTAAGGTTAAGAGATTAAGAAGTTCTTTCATTGCCATTTTGTGTTTGTTTCAAATTTTCATCAATATAAATAATCTTGAAATAATGAAAAAATAGATTTAATTTCTAACTCAGGAAAAAAATTCGTCATTGACTTTAAAATTAAAACATTCCCATTCTGTCTCTTTGACTTAATATTCTTCCTTTTACTAGCTGTTAATATTGATATTTTTCATTTTAATCATTTCTTGTCACTTTCTTCATTCCTAGTTACTCACAAAATAATTTTTTTATGATCATTTTTTTACATGTATAGATATTATATGAGTCTAATTTGGTATTTTTTCTTTGTTAAATTTATTGTAGTTTCAGTAATTTCATTAAAAGGATATATTGGCTAATGAAAAATTGCTTATAAAAATGTCTTTTTTTTATATAAGCTTCGGGAATGGGCCCTTTTTATCTGAATCAGATAAATGCTCAGATAACCTATGAGCATAAATAAACGCGAATCGAAAGAATGACAGCACGGATAACCAAACCCCAGCATTCAAGCGATAATTTCTGGATTTCGAAGGAATAACCAAGAAGAACCAGCAATAACCGCTAGATGGACCAAAATAATAACCTGGTTACTCTGGGTTATTCGCTTGAAATACCCTATAGTAGAATTATAATAGAAGTTTAAACAAAATTAATTTTTCCTTCGAATTAAAAAATTTGATTTGAGATCACTCAGAGTAAAAAAATTACAAATAATACTAATAACATAGGAAAAAATTTAATTGAAACAATCCTCATAAATGAGTGGAAATATCAAAAATAAATGGTATCATGCTGGCCAATTTGTGGGAAAAAAAAACAATAAATAAATTACTCTGATAATAATTTCACAAGGAAAAAACATCAGTTGGAATGTTTATATGGTGAATAAGCCAATGATGAACCAGAAAACAGTAAATTGTACCAAAAATTTATCAAGGTTTCTGAATTCCTTATAATAGGATAAAATATTAACCTAATGGTTGACGTTTGTCAGATCTGATTTCAATTCCATCTTCTTCATAGTGTATTGAAAAAGGCCAATAACTTGAAGCTTTGCGTACATCATACAATCCTGATATACCGCTAGTTTGTCTCATAATTCCTTCCTTTTCCTTGGAATTGAGCACAACCAGGTAAAAATATTTATTTGAGTTAAGTTGTAAAATAAAAATCTAAGATTTCTCAACGTCCTATCCAGATGAAAGTAACACTCAAATTGCAGCGAGCGCCCATGTAAAACTGAAAATGGAATATTTTTATGGAATATGTAGATGATAATCGCAACACAAAAAATAAAACACTGCTCAGAGTCTTTTTCCATAAGTTCCTCAGAGGTTCATTTCCTTGAGATTACATTTTAGGATAACGAGAACACCCTAAAAAACATTTTTATAAGCATCAGCTATCAGCCAAATTCAATTCTTCTGAGGGTGATATACTGAATAAAAATGATTCTTTCAAATTCACAGGGTCGTAACTTGAAGGGAAGAGGGTATTGAATAAAACAAATTATGAATGACCCCCTTTTATTTTTTGCCAAGGAATCTTTCGGATTAATTCAGAAACACCTAGTATGTTATATCCATTAATGAATTGGTTGATTGAACCATCAGAATTTCGGGCGTTCCATGCAAAAAACAAAACACGTTTACTTGCATCGCCAAGAAAAAGTAAATTTCAGTATAACTGACATTGATGCAGGAGGGATTCAAAGTGAAAGATCAAATGATTCATTGAAAATTATGTAACTATTTCGATCTAGGATTGTTTTGAGAAAAATTTTGACGAAAACGAAATATTCATGACATTTCAAAACTTCAGTAACCAGAGAGCAGCTTGAGAGTGTCAAAAATATTTTTATTTCAAAAATAAATAACAAATATGTAAGTGATATCATTACAAAATGATCTATGCCATTCCCCTAAATTGATTTGAATTTACCAAGCCTTCATATGGGCAGAGCTTAAGGTTCAATTGTCATGGATTAGTTGAGAGTCACTCTAACGTACCGTGACTAACAAGATAGTAGCGAAAATCGAGATTCTCGTCTTTGATTGGTCCTCACGTTTACGGTATATTTTATCTTGATTGGGTGCGTTCTTCATTGGTCACAGTCATTAAATTGTTGGTTTTTATTGTTTTAGTATTGAATCCACGTGTTTTCGGTATATTTCACCTTTGAATTGGTATTTTGAAGTTTCGAATTTTCTGTTTGGGCAATTTCGATAGAGGAATCAGAAATTTTCTTCCTCATGACGGTTTTGCCACATTTGAGTAATGAAAGTAATGAACTGCAATTCTTTACGAATTTTACAACAAATAAACAAATATGTTCAGTCAACGTTGATTTTCGTAATAATCCCCTTAATTGATTCGAATTTACCAAGATGTCATATGGGCGGGGCTTAAGGTTCAATTGTTATGGGTTAGATAAAAGTCACTCTTACGTACGGTGACTAACAAGAGAGTACAGAAAATCGAGATTCTCGTCTTTCATTGGTCCTCACGTTTACGGTATATTTTATCTTGATTGGGTGCGTTCTTCATTGGTCACAGTCATTAAATTGTTGGTTTTCATTGTTTTAGTATTGAATCCACGTGTTTTCTGTATATTTCACCTTTGAATTGGTATTTTGAAGTTTCGAATTTTCTGTTTGGGCAATTTCGATAGAGGAATCAGAAATTTTCTTCCTCATGACGGTTTTGCCACATTTGAGTAATGAAAGTAATGAACTGCAATTCTTTACGAATTTTACAACAAATAAACAAATATGTTCAGTCAACGTTGATTTTCGTAATAATCCCCTTAATTGATTCGAATTTACCAAGATGTCATATGGGCGGGGCTTAAGGTTCACTTGTTATGGGTTAGATAAAAGTCACTCTTACGTACGGTGACTAACAAGAGAGTACAGAAAATCGAGATTCTCGTCTTTGATTGGTCCTCACGTTTACGGTATATTTTATCTTGATTGGGTACGTTTTTCATTGGTCACAGTCATCAAATTGTGGGTTTTCATTGTTTTAGTTCTGAGTCCACGTGATTTCGGTATATTTCACCTTTGAATTGGTATTTTGAAGTTTCGAACTTTTTGTTTGAGCAATTCCGATAGAGGAATCAGAAATTTTCTTCCTCACGACCGTTTTGCCATATTTGAGTAATGAATTGAAATTATATTTCAATTCATTACGAATATTACAATAAATAAACAAATATATTCAGGTATCGTTGATTTTCGTAATAATACTCTAAACTTTCAAAACCAAAGTTCAATAATTCTATAATAAAGTAGCAAGTTTAAAACATCAACTTGATATATTTTTGGTCATTTCTAGGATAGATTCTTCATTTGGAAATACATATAAAAATTTGAAATTTGAATATGACAGAATAATTTGTGAAGTAAGAAAAGAATATTATGGCGACAAAATTTCAAAATCCAAGGCACCTTGGAATGTTATTCACAATATTTCATGTCAATCTCGTGAGAACAGTTCTCAGATTTGCGGGGATGTTTCAGGAGTAGTAGAGAGGTTTAACGAACGTTTTGTTACGGCAACACCTTATCTGGTTTCGAAATTGCCGAAGTCCTGTAACAGAGAACTTGAACATAGGGAAAAATCATTTTTTTATGTTTGAAGTTCAAAAATCGGATATTTATCATGCCGTGAAACAGTTAAAAAATAAGAGATCGTGTGGACACGATCAGATTCCGATGAGTGTGGTCAAGCATTGTTTAGAGAGAATAATGGATCCACTATGCCACATTATGAATCTCTCTTTTCAGTCGGGTATCTTTCCACATGAACTTAAGGTGGCTGTAGTGAAGCCTCTTATTGTTGAAATTTTTTCGGAAATTCAATATTTTTGTAAGCTGCCAGCATGGTTTCATGAAGGGAAAGAGTACGAAACTGCTGTTTTCGAACTCACTTGCAAGATCTTGGAGTCCCTTGAGAAAGGTGAAGTTCCCATAGCTATCGTGCCGGATTTGGCCAAAGCATTTGATAGTGTAAATCATAAATTTTTACTCTACAACCTAAGTGTCTACGGCATAAGGGACAAGCAACTTAAACTAATTGAGAGCTGCTTTAAGAATAGAAAACAAAGAGTCCTTGTATCTGATGGAAGTCGAGATTACTTATTTTCTGAGAGACTTATCGAGTTGGGCGTGCCACAGGGCAGTATATTGGGACCACTGCTATTTATTATTTTCATCAATGACCTCCCTAGCATCTTCTATTCTAGTTTCATCAGGTCTTTGTTGTTTGCGGATGATGCTGATATCATCATCTCTGCATTGAATATTCTGAGCGGTATAAGGGAATTTAAGGATGCTATTGATAAAGTAAATGAATGGTGTATTGAAAAGCTAGTAATTAATAATGATAAGACCCAATGTATTATTTTTAAGACTGATAGAACAAATCGTAGCTATCCAGAAAGAATAAACACCCAATCAGCGAATGTGTCAAGTTTCTGGGAGTTCATATAGATAGTTTCATGAAATATCATACCCATGTTGAAGAAACCAATAAGAAATTAAAATCGGTTATTAATGCCTTGAAGGTTGTTAGATATCATGTGGATATTGATGTATTAAAAACGGTTTACTATGCCATGTTCCAATCACAATTAAGTTATGGTATTATTTTTTGGGGTAGCAGTTTTAGATCGCATCAGATTATGAAAACACAAAAGTTAGCATTGATAGTAATATTTCGTATGGGTTTCAGAGAATCATGTCGTAATAAGTTCAAGGAAAATAACAATTTGACTATGTATGGACTGTACATATATAAGATCTTGATGTACATGCATAAACATCAGCATTATTTCTGTAGTCACTTAAATGTAAATAATACTAGAAGAAAGCACCCATTTGTTTTTCCGGTGCATTCTTTGTCTTTAACTGAAAAGGGACCATTGTACATGGGCATTAAACTGTTTAACAGTTCACCAGTAGAAATTCAAAGATTATATGGTCATGTGTCTTTCGGGAAAACTCTTTATCGTTCTCTTTCAATGCTTGAGCCGTACAATATTGAAGAATTTTTTTTTTGTAGGGATATTGTAGTGAATATTTGAAAATTTTTTTTTTGGATGACCTGTTTTCCTTTCTACATATTTTGCATATATGGGAAATCAATAAATTATCGTTAATTGATTCGAATTTACCAAGATGTCAGATGGGCGGGCCTTAAGGTTCAATTGTCATGAATTTATTTCAGTCACTGTCACGTATGTTGACTAACAAGAGAGTAGGGAGTATAGAGATTCTCATCTTTGATTGGTCCTCACGTTTACGGTATATTTTATCTTGATTGGGTACGTTTTTCATTGGTCAGAATCATTAAATAGCTGGTTTTCTTTGTTATAGTACTGACTCCACGTCTTTTTGGTAGATTTCATCTTTGAATCAGCATACTGAAGTTCCGGATTTATGAATGTGAAGTTATCCACAACCACAAATGATCTAAAGGCCGCACACACCATAGGATTTACCCTATGAATGGAGAATTTTTTTTTTCGATAGTTGATATTTAGGCGAAAGAGAATCGGTAGAAGTTATCATTCTTATCCATAGTAACATAACACAAAAATTTGAGTCACTGAATACTCAGAAGTGGCTTGTTATGATGAGTGAACTATTACACCATGGGAAACTAAACCGTCGAATTTGAAGATGACACTCGGAAATGATAACTACTATTCGTTCCTACAATCGATAAGAATCGAAGAAAAAATCTCATCAAATGTACACACGTCAGTGGCGTGCTATGAAGGAAGGAATATTACACATACGAAAATTAAACATATTTTTTTCTGTCAAAGTTGACGATATCACTCGGAAATGATTACTGCAATTAATTCCTACAATCAATAAGAATCGAAGAAAAAAATCTCATCAAATGTACACCCGTCAGTGGCGTGCTATGATGGAAGGAATATTACACATACGAAAATTAAAAATATTTTTTTCTGTCAAAGTTGACGATGTCACTCGAAAATGATTACTGCAATTCGTTCCTACAATCGATAAGAATCGAAGAAAAAAATCTCATCAAATGTACACCCGTCAGTGGCGTGCTATGATGGAACGAATATTACACACACGAAAATTAAAAATATTTTTTTCTGTCAAAGTTGAAGATGTCTCTCGAAAATGATTACTGCAATTCGTTCCTACAATCGATAAGAATCGAAGAAAAAAATCTCATCAAATGTACACCCGTCAGTGGCGTGCTATGATGGAAGGAATATTACACATACGAAAATTAAAAATATTTTTTTCTGTCAAAGTTGACGATATCACTCGGAAATGATTACTGCAATTAATTCCTACAATAAATAAGAATCGAAGAAAAAAATCTCATCAAATGTACACCCGTCAGTGGCGTGCTATGATGGAAGGAATATTACACATACGAAAATTAAAAATATTTTTTCTGTCAAAGTTGACGATATCACTCGCAAATGATTACTGCAATTAATTCCTACAATCAATAAGAATCGAAGAAAAAATCTCATCAAATGTACACCCGTCAGTGGCGTGCTATGATGGAAGGAATATTACACATACGAAAATTAAAAATGATGGAAGGAATTTTTTTATGTCAAAGTTGACGATGTCACTCGAAAATGATTACTGCAATTCGTTCCTACAATCGATAAGAATCGAAGAAAAAATCTCATCAAATGTACACCCGTCAGTGGCGTGCTATGATGGAAGGACTATTACACATACGAAAATTAAAAATATTTTTTTCTGTCAAAGTTGACGATGTCACTCGAAAATGATTACTGCAATTCGTTCCTACAATCGATAAGAATCGAAGAAAAAAATCTCATCAAATGTACACCAGTCAGTGGCGTGATATGATGGAACGAATATTACACACACGAAAATTAAAAATATTTTTTTCTGTCAAAGTTGAAGATGTCACTCAAAAATGATTACTGCAATTCGTTCCTACAATCCATAAGAATCGAAGAAAAAAATCTCATCAAATGTACACCCGTCAGTGGCGTGCTATGATGGCACGAATATTACACACACGAAAATTAAAAATATTTTTTTCTGTCAAAGTTAGAGATGTCACTCGAAAATGATTACTGCAATTCGTTCCTACAATCGATAAGAATCGAAGAAGAAAATCTCATTAAATGTACAACCGTCAGTGGCGTGCTATGATGGAAGGAATATTACACATACGAAAATAAAAATATTTTTTCTGTCAAAGTTGATGATGTCACTCGAAAATGATTACTGCAATTCGTTCCTACAATCGATAAGAATCGAAGAAAAAATCTCATCAAATGTGCACCCGTCAGTGGCGTGCTATGATGGAACGAATATTACACACACGAAAATTAAAAATATTTTTTCTGTCAAAGTTGAAGATGTCACTCGAAAATGATTACTGCAATTAATTCCTACAATCAATAAGAATCGAAGAAAAAAATCTCATCAAATGTACACCCGTCAGTGGCGTGCTATGATGGAACGAATATTACACACACGAAAATTAAAAATATTTTTTTCTGTCAAAGTTGACGATATCACTCGAAAATGATTACTGCAATTCGTTCCTACAATCGATAAGAATCGAAGAAAAAAATCTCATCAAATGTACACCCGTCAGTGGCGTGCTATGATGGAACGAATATTACACACACGAAAATTAAAAATATTTTTTTCTGTCAAAGTTAAAGATGTCACTCGAAAATGATTACTGCAATTCGTTCCTACAATCGATAAGAATCGAAGAAGAAAATCTCATCAAATGTACACCCGTCAGTGGCGTGCTATGATGGAAGGAATATTACATTTACGAAAATTAAAAATATTTTTTTCTGTCAAAGTTAAGAATGTCACTCGAAAATGATTATTGCAATTCGTTCCTACGATCGATAAGAATCAACGAAAAAAATTTTATCAAATGTACACCCGTCAGTGGCGTGCTATGATGGAACGAATATTACAAACACGAAAATTAAAAATATTTTTTTCTGTCAAAGTTAAAGATGTCACTCGAAAATGATTACTGCAATTAATTCCTACAATCAATAAGAATCGAAGAAAAAAATCTCATCAAATGTACACCTGTCAGTGGCGTGCTATGATGGAAGGAATATTACACATACGAAAATTAAAAATATTTTTTTCTGTCAAAGTTGACGATATCACTCGAAAATGATTACTGCAATTAATTCCTACAATAAATAAGAATCGAAGAAAAAAATCTCATCAAATGTACACCCGTCAGTGGCGTGCTATGAT